>OY987204.1:54007585-58807585 GCA_963920795.1 Eutolmus rufibarbis | reverse complement strand
CCGTTTGAGCAGCGATTATCTGGCTGCTTCGGGTTCTGCGTTCTAATTAAATCGAATTATCATAAGACAATATTTGAAGCTTACATGCCACCGGAGCCCTGTTGACTCAGGTGGGGCCCTCTGCGCCGTCTCGCGAGCCCGCCAGGTGGGGCTGTTTGTATTAGAACTGGCGCAACGCCTCCAACTCGGTCGGCGGCGGAATGCGTGCCCCGATCGCGTTCCTGGTGAATGGTGAATTGAACTGCACGCCGCCGCCGGCCGGGGCCCCGGAGCGCTAATTGAGGCGATTGTTTAGGGCTCCGGCGGCGGATCGCGGCTCATCACTCGAGGCAAATGTTTCCGCAACCAGGTCACTTCGCTTTGTTGGGGGACCCAGCGATTGGCCTGAAACAAACGACTCAATTTCGTCTTGTTTTGCATTGTCACCAAGGCGAATAAGTGCAGACCTGAATTTATGGCAACGCGCCTCTTTTATCAATTAGCTGCTCATGTCCTCGTGTCGTGGCACTTCGTTCAAGAAAACGAGAATAAAGTCTTCTAAGAAGTCAAATATTATTGCAAAATATTTTACAATTGGAGCTGATTTGAAGTCCGAACCCCGAACTTACTTGAAATTGTAATTGTTCAATAAATATAAAAAATAGCAAAATAACAAACCTCTTCGAATTAGGATGTATTAAGGATTGGACCTTAATTTTGGGATTGTAGTCTCAAAATCATGCAAATGCGATGCTTTAAGAGCCCGCAGCCGGAAAAACCGTCCGTATCTATTACTAATTCTTAGAAGGTAAAAATCACAATATACATAATATTGGAGCGATATCTAAGTTTAATAAATCTTCGTGCTATTTTTCTCGATTAGTAATGGTTCAGAAAACTGATAGAAGTTTTAACGCATTCGAAAGCCATGCTTTTCTTTGTACTGAACACATTCTAAATGAGTCTTGTTGATTTAAGAAACATTCTTCAAAATGTTTAGTGATTTTCATGTAGAAAATTTATTTATTTATTCAATATTTCTCTGCACTAAAGCATTTGCTAACAGAAGAGAAAATGAAAATAAGTCACTGCCATGTACCTATATATTGTGATGCAAAAACTTCCTTGTAAATTGTAATATTAATTTTCTGTTTCAGAACGACACACTGAAGACAAACAAGGAATTTCCATTACTAACTAATGCTCCTTTTATTACTCGCTTTGTTACTAGTTTTACTTAGTTTCATAGTGAAAACCCGGTTGCATGAATTATGTTTTAAAATATTTACTTTTTCATTCTCATCAATCTAAAGGCAAAATAGGCAAAATGTGGTTCTCGCGCGATTCGAGGAAAATAGTTTTTTTTGTACCTACTTGGAGTAATTTAATTTTACTCTTTCGTTTTACAAAGGTCAAGTTCCAAAACAAAGTCTGATGAAGAAATTAAAGAGGCTTATGTGAAATTTAAGACACATTATTCCGAGGACATTGAGACTGAGTTTAAGACGAATTGGTGCGGTTTAAGTACTTCATACAATTAGATGACTCCGAAAAGGGAAAACTAGTGTCTGCTGATCATGTAAACTGGTTTTTTGTAATACGGTTTCTATTGCGGAAAATTGCTGTTTAAAAACTTGATTATTTACAAATGACCTTTTCTGATTAGGGTCATTTATCATAATCACCATTTTGCATTTAATTTATTAAATTTACGCTCTATTCTTTATTTATTGTGTGGTAGGCGATGCAGTATAAAAGCAGCGTATCTACGATAAGTTAAAATAAAAAAATATCTGTTTTATAGGATGTAAGAAAAGTGGAGAGGTCCCGAGACTTGCATTGTCTTGGGGCGTCTCAGTGGCTTGATCCGGCCAAATTTCGAGATTGCGGCGTTTGTTATAACCCAAATGAATTCCCATGTTTACTAAAATCAAATTATCAGCTCAGCTAGTATGAAAATATTACACTTTGATATATTCTTAAAAACTTGAAAGACAACGTAAAAGTATATTGAATTTTGAAATTAAGAGTGTATTAAAATCTTGTTGGTAAGAATAAATTAAACAGTGTTTTATAGCATCCAATAGACTCTTATTACTGAGATAAAACGTTTCATTACATAAATATTTTCTTTGCATTATAACTTTTATTTTGAAGATGGAGCTATTACTATTATTATGGGATTAAATGTAGAAAATCCCCAATTTTGGAGCTATCATTAATTTATCAATGGTCAAGAGATTAAGTATTTGTTTTATTGCCAAGATATGTGACTCCAGAAGGACCAGAAGTTAAACGAGTGGTCGTTAAATAACAACTAAAACCCTGGAAGTGGGAGGATCAGAGGCAGTAGACTAACTTTTCTGTGATTCAGCGTGGCAATTGCGATGCGACCGGACAAAGAGTCGGTGAAGTGAAAAACCGCCCCCTTGCAGCGGAGCTCCTTGGGTGCGCGGCGCGTATCGCTCGCGCCGATCGACCGCAGCGCTGGGGCTCCGCTGTTAATTATGCACATGCGTTGCATACTAATGCCGGCCATAAAAATCATCACATCTTGAGCAAAAGTTATCAATTTCGGAATAATTTACAGCCGTCGTGGCCGCGGAACCCGCAATTAGAGACAACAGTCGAACTCTGGAAACAGATCCCGGCCGCGATCGCCGTAACTCGTGGAATCATAAAGCCATGGAAACTGCTGACCCTGAGGACAATTACTTAAGAGGCTGACGCTAATTAGAAGGCCCCAATCGATTGGGAACCACGGCGACGTGAGTTGTGGTGCCCCGGCGCGGCCGCAGCGGGCCCGCCCCGCGGAGCCCTGGGGCTGCGGCCCGTCTCGCCAGATGTGTTGCCCCGTTCGGTGGTCTGACCTTATCAGAAGCTCCGCGCCCCAGTGATCATTTGTCATTGCGGCCGCGGATTTATGGCTTTTGACCAATGGCGATATTCCCGCCCCGGTCGCCCGGTCCGCGCCGCCGAGGAGGCTCCTTGTGGCCGGGAAATTGATTTCAATTGTTCAGGCTTTCTGGTGCTGGGGCCAGCGCCGCGCTGCGTTGAAAAGTGGGCGTCCGGGGGTTTGGTCCGCGCGATTTATGCGCGGCCAACTGTTGTTTCGCTGTCCGGGGAGATTCATATCGACAGTCGATGATATTTGTTGCGGATTTAGACCAGAGTGGGCATAAATTTCGGCCCCAAAAGGGCTCGGAAGAAAATTGAAAATTATTCAAATGCCGGTGGTGAAGCCGTGCGGTGCTGGCGGCGTGAGATAAGCGCACTTAGCGCGGTATTTAGGGCGATCGCCGATTAATAACTTCCACCTGAGACATTCGCGCCGCAGTCCAACCAGCAGCCGGAATTTCTATTTCTATCGAGCTGGAATGTCTCAAGTAACACGGGTGGATTTTGAAAATGAATTTATTGGAAGGTCAGCGGCATTTAGTTTAGACCCTTTGAATTAACCCTTCGAATAAGGTAGGGGTTACTAGACCTATCCAGACTTTGAAAAAATTGCAACTTTCCACCCTTTCTACGCTTTCCATGAAAATCTACATAGAATACCATTCCCACACCCTTATATAAACCAAGCCTTAGGGTCCTAGAGAAGGAAATTCGGAAGTCTGATTCTATATAGAAGGAGAGAGAACTCTTTTAAAACATTTTCCAAATTTCAATTTTATATCGTTGTAAGATACATACATATAGGTATTATAGTTTCCGAGATAAAGAATTCGATGATTTTGTTACCTTTCGAGGAAGTGAGTTAAATATATTAATAAAAAACGATAATCCCTTTTTCATTTCCTTTAAAATGAAATGCAGAAGATTGATCAAAATACTCCACTCTATTCTTATCGCGCCAGCTAAACGATAAAGCTAACATCAATCTTATTTCTGACGAAGTTTGTAATTTACTAAACTATTTTGTACAAAGTGCTATGAGTCAAATTAAAATTAATTAATCGTAAATTTGTTTCCATAAATACAGCAATATCCTGTACATGTAGTGCAATAATTATAGGTGTTTTTGCAATCATTAAATTTTCCTTTAACTTTATTGTAATATTTTATTAATTATCTCTTTCTCATTACTCACTATCACATCTCACTTTATAAAGAACATAGCTTTCTAATCTCTGTATATATCTGTGAATTATCGTTACTTATTGTATATTACTTTAATAAATTCTATTATATTCTCTAATTCTCTAAAATACTCCGCTCAGTTCTTTTTTAGCTTACAAACTTGAAAATTGGTACATACGTAGTGAGTTTTAAAATGTACACTAAGGGAAAAAAATAAAACAAAATTCTAAAATAAATAAAAATGTTAATTGCACGTTTAGTAGCAATTTCTACATAGTGCTCATCAATGATCAAGTGACGTTTTCAACACAAATTTTATTAATGAATGATGGGAATCGGTTTCTTTGTTGCAAATTTTTCAGTAGGGCGAATATATGTACCTATGTAATCTGATTTATTTGAAATAGATAAAGTTTTTTACAGATAGCTTAACAAAAATAAGTTAAATCGATACATTCAAGAGAAATTACTACTTCTAGCTTTAGCTAAGTTAAGTCGAACAAGAAATATGCCAAATGAAAGAGCACTTGAGATAGATACCTAGCTAGAATTAGAATTTTCAGGAATATGTTTGCGATAAAGCAGATTTTTAAATTCTACGCAGTGTCCTCCATGAAAATGTTATGCAATGGATTAAAATGCAATTTCTTCAAAATAAGTACATCAAATAATGAAGCATAGTGCAAATAATTCACTCTTACAAATATATGGAATTAATTGGTATAATAACACAAAACCAAAACATCAAATCTCTATAGCTCAGTCAATATGTGCCTTAGAGGAGTGTAGTATGTCTCAAATTGAAGATTATTATTTGAATTAATTAAATATTTATCTGTTTTCGTTCGTTTGCTTTTTAGTGACTCTTTTGTCCAGTCTGAAGCTAGGGATACATCAAATTGTTAGTACTAGAGTTAAACCTACATTTCAGTGGGCTTCTGATTTTGTATTTTTGAAGTTAACTTTTATGCATTTTCCCCGTCCTAATGGGGCCTTAAAGCGCCATTCTTCTCCCAAGTCCCGCCCACCTGAGGTGTCTTTGTCTCTGCACGTCGCAAATCGACGGAGCCATTTGCGACCGGCCTGAAATCATATTCCGGTTCAGGTGTAATATGCTTGTCGCGAGGGATTAAGTGTGAAAAGGGCGGAAAAAAAACGCGCTTGCGGAGCCCCGAGCCCCGCCGGCGCTGTCTCCCTGCACGGGAGAAATCGGCCCCAACCACGGCCCCAAAGACGCTGCTCGGCGTCTTCGCGGTCGAACTGAGGAGCACCAATAAAGCCCGAGACGAGTCTCGCGGGACCCGAAGGTAGGAGGCGGCTCGCCGAGGGCCGAGGCAAGCTAAATTGGAAATCAAACACGTAATGGGGCCCATCCAGAGCCAGGCATGTAACTCGATCGAAAACTCCTGCTCATTAACGCCTCGGCCTCGCCCGGTGCAGCTAATTAGCGCGCTCTGCACCCTCTGCATCTCGGCAGTGTCATGCTGCAGGCACCGATTGGTGTCACCGGCGGCGCTTAGTTCTTTAATGTCGCCCCAGCGCGATAACGCTGGATGGAAAACGCTGAAATGCAGGTGAGAATCGGAATCGTCCCATTCCCCGGAGGTGTCTTCCTGCAAATCATCTCCTGGTGCTCTTTTATTGGCTCGCCTCGGCTTCGCCATTTTATCTGCCTTGCGAAAGGGAGTCATTAGAAGGGTCGGTGCCTAGGGCTCCGGTGGTGGAGCACTGAAACCTGTCCCCAAATTCACTTTGCTCTTATTTATAATTAACGAGTGACGTCGAGCGAATCTCGTCTGGTCGCTCGCCGGGAGCATGGAATTCGCATTTAGCCTTGACTTGTTGTTAGTATGACAAACGAGCAACTCCTGGACGGAGGACGCAACGGGGTCTTTCATGGACCGGCCGCAGTGTTGATAGATGTACACCGGATTTCGGCAGATAAGACATTATTTCAGAACACTGCCTTTTTATATTTGATTCAAATATTACTCAGCGATAAATTTAAGCCGCGAGACTTTCTGTCTGTATGATAAAATAACCTTTAACCCCACACTCCTTCATTGAACCGACTATAGAACTAAGTGCTTCTTGATACTAAGTATGTACAAATTTTATACTTTTGCGACTTATGTAAAAGTAAAATTTTATAGTTTATAGAGAACTAACAAAATATTAGCAATAGAACCTCTATAACTCAAGTCCTAAGGGAAAAACTGAGTATATCTATGTATGTTCGTATTTTAGATAGGTTTCGAATTTAGAGGACTAACAAAATTCGGAGTATTCCAGCCTTGGATGTTAAATTTTTTTATTATAATTACACAGAAGATAATTTTATAAACCAGTACCAGAACCACTTCAATTTTTCGGGAAGTTTTCGTTTAGGGGGGAAATCAATGGTAAAGGAAACTTTGAGAATTATTTTAGCCCTACATTAATTTTTCTCGTAAGTCGAAACAAGAAAAAGTATATGCTTCAGAAAATTAAAATTTCCCGAAACAATTTTAACAATACTGCATACATATAGGTTCCATTTGGTGAAAACTACATCAGTTGCTTCGAAGTTTATCATAACTAAATAAATACTAAATCACTGCTGTACTTACAGTACACTCTTTAATTTCTTATCAAAGACAAAATTAGATTACACCGAACGATTAATTTAATAAAGTAAAGTAAAGTTTTCGCAATGTGTGCTAATTAAAGACGAAGGATATAGAAGTTCCGGTTTTCTATTTTATTTAACATTCATACAATTCTGTTTTTCAGTGTTGCCCTACCGCGATATCACAACGTTAGATTCTTAAACAATATATTTTTCAAATATCATTTTAAATCTATATTTCATTAGAAAAGAAATTGTAATTAGTCAAACTGCTTTCTTATCTTATTTTCTTAAAAATATTTTACATAGAAATACTTACGACACAAATGGATCAATACTTAACTACTGTATCCTTAATTTTATAAGGGGTTGGTTTGAAACAGATTTTTAAGAAATATTCTTATGAAAACAATGAAAAAATGTATATATTTTATTGCTACAGTAACTGTTTCTATTAAAAACTTATGCCTTAAATATTAAAACAAAGTAGATGGCCCAAAAATTTTTGCTCCTGGAGTTCCCCATAATATCTTCTGTTGTAATGATTCAAAATAAATGAGCCAAAGCAGTTCTAGTTCAGAATTTAAAAAATAATCACGTAACACGAAAATTCGCGTTCCTGAAATGAATAATTATTATCGATAGTTTGATTGAATGTAAACATTCATAACTTTGTGCATTGTTCAGTTTACAGAAATATTCTTGTTAAGGATTATTTAAGAGGGATTGTAGAAAATAATTATTTAAAAAACCGAAATCCTCTTAAACTAAAAACTCAAAGTCAACAAAATGATTGAACGAGTCGTGCTGCCCAAATATCCCCGAATGGGGTAATCAACTCGACCGTAACTCGTTTCATCAACAAGTAGAAAATGCCCCCGTGGAACCTATTTCTCATAAAATCATGAGGGGCCACAGCCCGGGCATATCATTGCCCAACGATTCGTGCCAATATCCGGGGAAAATCGAATCCGAGCTCATCAATCATCTGTCAGCGGAGCCCCATAACGAGGCGCTCATCCTGCGAGCAACAGTTTAGACAAATCCCCCGGCGCTAATTGAAGCACGTAGAAATCGTTCCCACCTTTTCTCTTTAGCGGGCGGCTAGAGAAGCCCGGGACCCCGGATTTCAGCGACTCATCCTGCGGGGGTACCTTCGATTAATTACAAGAAAATATGCTTCTAATCGATTGGTGATGATGAGGCGTTTGATCGGCCCTGATAATCGGCGGGCCCTGCGCTGACGGGGCTTCGCGGACCCGGGCCCGGCCCGGCTGGTGTCATATTTAACTTTCCTCAACACTTTGGGGCCCGTCGCGTCGGGGCCGCAGTCAGTCCGGGCCGTAAAATGTGTCAGAAGCGAAATTTTTCACCATCTTAAGTGTGTGCGCTTCACTTAATATTTTCCATTCATGCGCACTCGATCGATTAATGAGCGGTGCGAGGGTCGCGGGAAGGGCCGTTTTCGCGCGAATTCCAAGCCAGAAGGGGTCCAGGGATTACACGTGTTGATCCCAATTGATGGTACGCCGCTGGGCAGACCCTTGGGACCTCGCTGCGATGTCCAGGCCCAAGGCCCGGTCGCGTCCCGCCACTGCTTCGCGATCGGTGATTTTCGCAAAAATGCGACTGGTGATCGACCACAAAATAAGTCTGCGGGTAAAAGATACGCGGAGCCCTCGAATAGGCCGTTCGGCTGGAAAGGCTCCGGGGAAAAAAGTTGCCCTGGCTGCGCAGAGGAGGAATATTTCAGGCAGCATCCGTGATCATTTCTGAAGGTGTGAAACTTGAAATTCGAAGCAATGGGATACTGTGGGATGCTGCTAAATGAGAAGTGACAAGGGCACTTTGCGCCGCGAAGGGGCGCGCAATTTCCAGCGCTGCTGATAGCATTCCAAGACCGCGAATAAAATCATTTGAAAAAGTGAATGTGGTCGCTGAGGCGCGCTATAACTTAAATTACAAACCACTTTAAATCGAAGTGCTCAATGCTTTAATCTGGTGCATCAGAAGCATACAGACGGGGCCTGAGGCGGCTAGATCTATTTTAAGATTAAAATGAAAAGTAATGCAGCAGCTGCATTAAAAACTTGCATCTAATCAGCAAAATGCCCAATATTAAAAACGATGAAGTGCTATTAGTATTTATCAAATGGGATACCTGAACGCATGAATCAGGCGGTTTAATGGTAATATACTACCAAAAGATAACTATAGAAGTCACTATTAAAATACCGAACACGCCCATTGCGCAGATAGGCTTATCCTTAATCAAAGCAATAAAGACAGACAAATCTGTACGATGATCAAAAATTAAAGTTCGCAATGAACGCTGAGTAACTTTAAGTGATATCTACTTGTTTGCATACTTTTAAAAACTTAAACTTAAAAATTAACATTGTCCCAACAAGTCCTACCACTACAAGTTTAAAGATATATTCTCCGAAGTATTTCACATGATGTGTAGTTTGAAGTTATTAAAATTGAAATGAGATTCAATTTCTTTCATTTAAAACTAACAAATACATATACCTTCGTTATTTTTTAATAGTTTCATTTTCATTTTGTTCGCTTGCGGAATTCATGATCGATTTCGAATGTTGCTAAATTATTTTTTATTATAACAAGCACCGGACAAGTTTTAAGAAACTCAAGTATTATTTAGATAAAAAAACTCGGTGTATCTATAACTCTTTAAGATTTCCGGGATGCATTAAATTGAATAAAAATCATTGAACATTTTCTAAGTTTAATGTTTGAACTAAATCTTTACTTCCAGAAGTTCTAAGAAGGGGACTATCAAACTTGGGGATAACGAAATCTTTTAATTTTTCTATATGTTGTAGAGTAGCCTCCCCTCAATAACAGAGTAAAATGATAAGACGCAATTCGCCTTCGTTTTCGAAAAAAATCGATTTAAACAAGGCGTTCTTATGCTCGCTTTTTGTTTTTAATTTAGCTCCTGAATTGAACATTTCACACATAAACCTACAACTTTTCTAATATTTATACAAAATTATAAAATAAAACTATTCAAAACATAAAGTCTGCAAATCAAGTTTACTTTAAACCTTAAAGTTGTGTCTGATTTTCGGGTACCTACTATCCGCTGTATAAAGAACTGAGTCTGGATTTTAGAGTTTAAGTTATGTATGTGGATTTTTATCTTGATTCGATTTGTGAATTAGCGGAAAATTGTTAATTAGGTTTCTGTCAATAATGACGCAATTCGAATTTATGTAAGAGGACTTAATTTCGGTATCAAACAGAGTCTCACGGCAATTTCTATAAACTGCCGTCACTCTGCGTTAATCACCTCACTTAGCCGAAGTGATTGCTCCAAAATCGCAACTATTATCATTTTAAAGCGCGAAAAAGTGTGTAAGCGACAATCTGTGCAGTCCGGCGGATGGGAATTAACCGCGCGTTCGCGCAATAAAATCATCGGCCAATAAACAAAATCATGAAATATTCAGCAGGCATTGTGAGCATTGAAATCATAAAGTGCGCGCTCATCGGCTCCCCGGCCCCAGAAGGCCGGTCAAGCTGCGGAGTCGCCAGCAGGTTTTAATCGCGTCCGGCTGCCCACTGGGACCTAATCTGGGCTTGCGGTGAACTGACCATTCGAATCGCATAAACAGCAATTTAATACAATTCCTTGAGGTGGAGATGATTTCCTCAGTGGTCACGGATATTGCCATTACCAGCGATTAATTTCTCATTCGCTTTCAAAGTAACCGGGAGCGTTTATTGCTCAAAGCCGCGTATTTTTCGAATATATCGATAATTTTAGGGTTCCTGGCCAAGAATCAGAAAAAAGAATTGTTTTGGGTCAAGGTTCTTGCTTATTAGAGAGAATTTTAATTTTATCTGGTTTATTGTTTTCATTTCTTAGTTTACTTTTTAGTAAATTATTCGAAACGACTTACAAATAAAAAATTTTGGTGTAAAGTGGACTAACATTAACGAAACTTGGACGTAACAAGTTTTAATTTTTTCCTATCAGGAATAGGGGAAGGGAACCCTAAAACATTAAAAATAAGTGTAAGTAACTACTACTATGAAACAGATAAAGAACACAATAAATAGCAACAAAGTAACAAAACATTTGAAACTATCACACAAATTAGAAGAGAGTCGAAATTGTAGATTTAATAAATTATTGTAAAATACAGAAATTGCAAATCTACCTATATTCAAAGACTAGATGAAACTGAATAAATTGATAAAGAACTTTATCAACATTCCTGCATACTTTAAGTTCATGTTGATGAACAAATCTTGAAATAAATTAAGGCATTCATTAAAGTTTTACATCTTGTTTAATTCAAACACTCTACACTTTTTTTAAGTAACATTTCCAACTTCAAGTATCATAAGCAATATGTCCGATAATATGAAAAACTTTAAAAACTTTAATAAAATTTTGTGTAAAATAGCTTTTTAATGAATATGCACCAGTTGGCAGCTGCAGTCCGCAGTTGTCACAGAAACTACTTTCGAAGCGCGTTATTAATTAATCATAACTAATTATACACTTGTCTCGGCATGAAGTATTTTGATATAAAATTAGCGTTAATCAAGATATTAAAACTTTAAATCAACGGATATCAATCATATACATAATCAATTCTTTATTGCATATCAAATTAATCAATTAGCAGATATCATGAGATTGACTTTATAAAATATTAAAAATATGCTACTGAGTTTTCGAAAGTCAAACTTAACAATTCACAACGAAAAAATTCTTTTCCATCTTCCAGCCTTGGATTGATTAATGTAAATTTGAAATTAATCAACAAATTCTTGCTGCGAAGATTGTGAAAAAATCACGTTACTAAATATATGCAATTTTTGAAATTGTTGTCGAATTTAAATTGCAAATAAAAGAAACCCAGACATTGGGTATGGTTTTCCGGTGGCTTTTAAAGAAGGAATATTTAAGTATGCACCTCTTATTAAATTTAATAAGGGTACAGTGAACCCCTTATAAATTTTTAATTTTTACTATTGTAAGTAAATATAGTATATTCAGTTCGGTATATGAAATATTCGATTTTATTCTTTTTATTTTATACAATATGTACAATTTTATGTAGAATTTATATAATTTTTACATTGGCTCCTCTATTGGACGACTCCCTTCTTACAATGTTATTCATGCGAAAGAAATATAAAGTTAAGTGCTGGTCTCAAAACGTTTGAATCATTTAACAGCTAAATAAATATGTAGTTATTTTAATGACCTTGTGAGAAAAAATCTTACATCCGAACGAATGAAATCGAAATTGTTGATCAGTTTTATTGTTATAACAAGGGATATGCAAATTGGTTGTTAATTGATGATACTATCGAAAGTGATTCACTGTTTGGGCGAATAAAGGCAGCGAATTAATTGATTTAGACTAACTGAGGTATGCGATAAAAGCCGCGATAAAGCCAGCAAATAGTTGGCTATTGACTACCTTGTGGACATGGCCCAGGGTAGTAAACCCATCAAACCCATTAGCCAGCCTATCTGAATGCTTGGGCTCATAATCAACACATTTTCCCACTTAACCTAAACTTGATGGCTCTTTTATGTGGCCTTTTGCAAATTCCCCCGCCATAAAAACCGCGCCGGCGCGACCGTACAATTTCACACTGTTTATGCGTCGCAGGTATCAACGCATCATGCAACTCAATTCATTTCATCGAAAGCTCCTAAATGGCGATTTAAATGTTAATTTTGGCCTCTTTTTGCCCTCTTTTGACCGAGGGATGTTTTCGGGTTTCGTGGCATGTTAACGACAGAGCCTTGTTGTGACATCGGCCGACAACACACACACACACACACAGCCGCAGCTGGCCGAAGGAACGAAAATCTGGCGAAAAAGAAATCAGATTTAAGCGCATTGCGGCTGCGCAGATGGCCCCGATGAAAGTCCAGGGCACATGGGAAAAGTATTTAATTAGGATGTCGTTTCAGCATCATTTGAATAAATTAAAAACGGGCCTATCATGGAAGTTATCTGGACCCTCGTCTCCCACCTGTTGATTTCGTTTATTTGAGGCGACTGGAGCCTGCTCGGACGGGTTCGCAGGACCAAGAATTTATGGGGAGTATTATCCATGTCAATTGGGAATTATTCGAGGATATGATGTTTTTTGCATTCGGATAATGTTTATTTGCGGGAAATTTCGAAATTGCTGCGCCCCTTCGGGCTGCGCTGACGCCCGAAGTGGCCGCATAAATTACCCGACGGACAATATTTAAAAAAACGCGGCAATGCGGCAAGTTAATTCGCTGAGTTAAACTCCACTCGATGATCACTCGGTGATCGATCGTAAGCAGTTAGCCAACTATTTGCATGCAAATTAGATCGCAGGGGAATTTTGTTAATTAATTTGAGGCCCCGTCCCCTGGCTGCCGCTCTTAATGAGTTCTTAGCCGAGGTATCGCGGTAGTAATGATCAGAGGTGTTCGTGTGAGTGTCGAGTAAAATTGTCACTTGGAATGCGATCGGCTCGAAAAATGAGACACGATCGCCGCAAAAAAGGAGCATCGACTCGAGCGGCTGTTAATTGCCCGGGGCGCTGGATCCTAAGTGGTTTCGTGTCTTCGTCTTTGTGCCTGGCTCGTTTGCATTCTTTTGGCACGATTCCCGGGCTGCGATTCAAGTTGTCATGCTCAGGAGATGCAACCAGAGCAGGCATGCGAACTTTCCGTCGATTGCGTACGGCGTGGCAGTAAGGCTCGACAAACTGTCGGTTTCAAATAGTTCGCAATCTTAATCAATTTATTACCTCATCACAGCGCTACGTCGCCTTAACTCGATGTGGCATCGTTTATTAGTACTTACAATATATTTTTATACCCTCTCGTTTCGGATGCGCTTATAAAATGAAGAAATCAGTTCTTCTTTTTAACGCATGTGAATATTATATCAAATACTGTCCTCTAAATAAAATTATTAACTTTTTAAACGAATTTTATTAAGGGGTCTGGGTAACACGCCTACTAGAACTAACGTCTTAATTAATTAAAAATTAATATCAAGAGCAGAAAATAAAATACGTAATTTTAAAGAGAATATTGAAAATTAACCCTCGATTTCAAACTAAGCGGCTTCTCCTATTACTTCACAACCTCCAAATGGTCCTAACTTCTCCGTGAAACAGAATATGTGAAATCTTCCATAACTAAGATACGTTAAAACTTCGTTTTCAGAAAATGTCTTTATAACGCATTAAATATTTTGAACCAAGGCTTCCCGCACGAATAGTTTTCAAGATTAGTTCAATATTTTGGTTAGCCGAGTAGCTTAACGTATCACGAATATGTTTCTAAATTTTCATCTTAATTGAACTAATAAAATTCACACTTAAAGGTGGAAAAATTGGTTTATTTGATTACTTGTTTACTTATTTTTTATCGACAGATTATCAGTGAGTAAGAAAAATTTTGTAAAAGAATTAGTATACAAAACGAAACTTAGTTCAAATATTTAACAGTAAAGTTCTATTAGTAGAAAAATAATAAAACCTCTTTTTACACATTATGGTTTTAGCATAAAGCAATCATTAAAAAATGTTGTTGGATAATTTATTTATCAAAGATTTACGATATTTTTTCTTTAAATTAAAAAGAATCCTTGCGGTGATCAGAGGCAACTTTGAAATATTTTTAAAGCAGTTAATTTCAAGTAGAACAAAATGCTATTTATCCATATTGCTATACTACAAAACAAATTTTTTAATCCTATTGTTGAAATATTATCTAGTGAGTAATTCTTTAACAGATTTTAATTTGCGACTTTAAACTTCGAATGTATTTTTTCTTAAGAAGTTATCATATAGAAAAATAAAATTACAATGACCTTCTAAAAACCACCACGTCAAATACTAAATATGGATTTCTCTTTTCTGTTTGTAACTATATAGAATCCCATAAAAATTCAGTTACAGCAACAAACACAGAATTAAATCTCTTATTCAGTTTCAAAATTCCCACAAACTATTCGAAATAAATAACTACAAGTTAAATTCTTAAGACTTTGTAGAATAAACTTTTTTTTTTATTATGTAAATATTAATATTTAATAAGAAAGCTCATTTGGCTATTATAGAAATTTTTGATATATCTGATACCAATTCCTGCACATTAAACTACATATTTTCATAAATTAAACGAACAATAAAATTTAAACTTATCAGAAATAGCCAAGTTTTAGACACAGCTTTCAATTGATTTTTTTAATAGCTTACTAGCTTTAGAATTTGTTAAAGAAACCTGCGTTATTAATATAAAAGGTAACGTTTTGAATACCTTTTGAGATTGAGATTCTTATAAGTACAAAACCACAAAAAAGAAAGAAAAGGTTTCCTTACATACCTCCGCGTTTCCAACTTAGAATCTTATGATGAAAGGAAACGGATACAAAACATATGCCAAATGATTGGTTTTTTGCTATTTGGAAATTAAGGTGATAGGTTATTAGAAAGGGCGTTGAAATTCCTCTGAATTTTTCTAATTATTTCCAAGTATCGTTTCGAAATAGTCCGATATAGTCCAGTAGTTTCACAGTACGTCTCACCGCGTCCTTTTACAGCGTGAAAAATTAAAAACAAGACACGAATCAACACCGAAATCCGCGGAAAATAAAACTCATCGCCGAGTCATAAATAATAAAAGGAAGCTGCGCTCCGCCGGGGCCCAGAACACGCTCCGGCAACAAAGGTGAATATTATCGCATTGTTGACTACCTCTTAACCATTTACCTGAACTACCGCCTTTTAATTATGTCCAAACATTGCGGGTCAGGTACACCCTGTGCCTGTGCGCGATGCATCCGCCGCGGCCGGTGCAGCGCGGATCGCTGCAGCATCACTCCATCTCCAAATTAATAGCTTTAAACGATTTTTTGATTATTGATCGATTGATGATCACTCACGGTGAATGGACCAGGCAAGGAGGTGTTGAAGGAGGCCCGTCACGGCTTCTGCAGTGTCATCGCGGACAGGGCCAGGTAATGATTTCGACACACGGTTCAATTCGTGCCAGAATTTAACAATCGGCCCAGGTATGCTTAGTACATTTATTTTTTAAAAACGCCCGCGCCCGGATCACATGACCTGGTCGTGACCCGTGGCGCTCCGGCGGTAGCAGAACGAAATTGACAAAACGAACTCGAATGGACCGTGACCCCGATCTTGGAGACAGTCCAGAGCCGATCGAACCTCCTTTCCCCAAGGACTTTCACGGAAGCGGTGACTGATGAACTCTGTCTCAGCGGAGCTCCAAAGTGCGTCCTCCTAACCGCCGGTCTAATTCCAGGCGGAGGACGTGAGCCGCAAAACATAATTTCTGCACGAGCGCAGCGACCGCCGGCCCCCATGCTGCGTCCCGATTAATTTCGCGATATTTCTTCGCGTTCGGAGTCCGGGTTTTATAGCCCAGTAATCGATTTACAATTTCTTTTCTTGGTCTTCACCTCTTTTCGCCGGCTCACAAAGAAGTCGATCTCCTGCTGCTCAAGGAGCATCGGTAGGCGCATAGATTTTTCAATTGGTCCGAAGTGACTGGCACCTTTCTAACAGCAGCACCTTTGTGCGAAGATCGTTTGTTAGCCCCTTGTACTGCAGAGCAATCAAAGGTTGTTAATTAGTTTCACAGGCAGCAAACTGATCATCAGTAAGCGATCAATCCCAACCACTCCCGGCCCCGGCCTAGGTTATTAAATATTTTGGCATCTGCAGCACTCGGCGGACGGATCCGAGCCCATCACGGCACCATCCATTGATCCGCCGGGGCTCCGCCACCTTTCTGCATTTCACATCTCGTTGATTAATTAAACTCCTCTGCTCATGATCAGATGAACGTGTTGATCGAAATAATTGACTTGATGAGTTGACACTTTAGCGAGTGGATTCTGAGGAATCGGAGTCGCTATGGGCCGGGGCTGCCCAGTCGATTGATCAACGTTAACTACTTTTGACCACTAATGACCGTAGGTAGTCGCTAAAAAGTTATGATCTCGCCTAACGAGTTTTGTGCTTTGATAAACGATTCGCTGGGTGGAGGTGTGTCCTGGTAAAATACTTAGGGTTACTCAGCTATGCTGTGGGTGGGAAAAAAGTGCCTCTGAATATGCTCCGCGTGCCTCGAATTTTGGCGCGAAAGTTCATTACTTTGATGCGTGTGGTGTCATTGCGCTGGGCGGGGCTAACGTGGATAAAATCTGCTTTTTTGAGTCTATGTTGATGGAATGCAAATTAACTTTTACCGGCAATGAATCGGGGAATTTGCAATAATTCATTTTTTATTGTTCTCTATAGATGATTTAAGTCAACGCAAAACATCGAGGTCAAGATGTAAAAATGTACATACCATGCACAAATCCTTTTACAATTTAACCAATTAAATAAATCAGATATTCTGAACCACTTAAGTTGATATTAGAAGAATTTTAATGAATTTAAATATTGTCGGAATTTGAAATTATTTAACTTTAAAATATAGGTATATCCAGGATATATTCTAGGTGAGTTTTTATTAACTATAATGAATTAATACCACTCCACTACTCAATTCGGTTCTTAGATTATAATAATGATGGCTTTAAGGCGGATATAAAATTTTCGAAAGTACGCAAAAATACCCTTACTCTCAACTAATTGGTGATCAAATATTTTCAAAGTCTTTTGCCTTTAAAGGCACCCAGTACTTATTATTGTAGAATAAACGTAATAATCTTTTGAGAATTTCGAAATGGTAATAATAATGATACCTAATAGTGCTTTTTTCCTCTAAAAAACGATAATTTGTCAAGAAGATGAAATTCAATATCCATTTGGACTCAACGCTGAAATTCATGAGTTCTGAAATCTCCTAAACGTATTAAACAAAATTCAATTTTGTCGGAACCATGATTAAGTTATGTTTTTTAAATATTTTTAATTTATGACAAACAACCCTTAGTTTAGAGTTAGTTATAGAATAAATCGCATCTCATCAACGTTTATTCAATCTATCCATAAAACTAAATAAATGTTGATGTGATGTGATTTAATTGCTTAAATTACTCAACTAAGGTTGTTCAATTTTCTCTCTCATTAAAAAAATGCAAACAAATAATTTTGGGTTATAGTATTTGATTACAACCTAATCTACCTTAATGTGTCGTTATAACTCCTTTTGAAGTTTTGGCGATAATTGTCTATGATTACTTAATTATCTATTAACAATATAAAAATGAAAAACCAAATTTACCAGGGACAGTGTATCGTTTAGAATCCCAAATTTGCGATGTTTGACTGACTGGCTGACTGAAGTAGTTTAGTTTTCGAATGAGCCTTTCCAGAAGTATTTCACAAAAATTATTTATATACTTTTATTTTTAAGGCAAGAAAATTTCTAAGTCTTAGAAGAAGTCAGTGTTGAGTCAGCATATAATGTATACAGAAAATATGAATTCGCCAGAGTTTGCCTTGAAATTATACAAAATTGGAAAGAAAAACGAAACTTTTAAGCGTTCATATCAATGTAGAAATAAAATGGTTGTGCAAATACCTACCTATCGCTTTTACTAACGCTTTTAAACTTTTTTAGAAAATTTAAATTTGTGACTTTGTTCCAGAGTAGACAAAGGGGATGTGACCTGTAACAGAATTTGCAGCGGGGGAAGTAAATAAAACAAGCAACTTTTAAATTTCGAATTGTTTATTTGCCTATATAACTTTGCTGGAATGGTATCCGTGTATTTTTTCGGTAGTTGTTTTATTTACAAGTTGTATACATAGTTTTCATAAAATGGGCCGCTGCAGCGGCGCTCCTAACCAACAGGATTTATTGCTCGAGTACAATAAGTGGGGAGGAGGTCTAAGGTACCCTAATACTTTCCATCCGTATAAAATAAACTCTAGTTGCTTTTGCTTCGCGCTAACTGCGGTCAGTTCACAAAATGTTTTAGCATCGTCGGTCGCTTTGGTTTACATGCAATTCTCGCTCGTGGGTCTTACGCTAGGAGTAACAGTAAAAGCGCGGCCAGACCGCCGCCGTCTCAAACTATACTTTAATAGGAAGGGCTTACGAACTAGAGTTACACAACGCGTTAACACCTACACTACGATTTTTTGTCTTTTCTTCAGCGTTCGTCCTTATTCTGTAAATTGCACTAAATGTAACCGTTAAATTACGAAAATTTGCTATAAATAATACTTCGTTCCTACGATGCCTAAGAAAGTATTTTCGCATCCTCGCAGATGGCAGCACTTGCTGTTAGAGGGCGAAACGTCTTTTAGTCGACACCAACGCACAGCTCGCGTGGGTCAGTGGCGTCGATGCATTTTGGTGTGCACTGCGAGTTTTCATTTCAGGATGATCAGTGTAGCAGTGGCTGTTTCTTAGGGGGGGCTCGACTTGTGTAAGATTGCATTGTGCTGGACAGTCTTGACTTGCAAAAATCGGGCAAAGCTGAATCTGCAGGGCCACGCCTACTGCAGGGGGTCTTTAGTTGGCGCTCCATTGATCCAGTGGTGGACGTTAGCAAGAGCCCCCCAGAACAAGCTCCAAATCGCCGTTATTCTGTACTATTGCCTGTCGTGCTTAGTCAGTTGGAGGGGTATCCGCGCGGCTGAGCCCTCGAAGTCGGACTCGTCGTCGTGGACGTTGATCTCTTCGTCTGAGTCGGAGCAGCCCCCGTTGCCCTCGGCCCCAAAGGGCGTTGCTGACCGAACGCCGAGGTCGCTGCTGGCGTTCGAGCCCAGCGTCGGCTGGGACGAGTTCGGGGAGGGCGGCGAATGGACGGAATTTGTCATGGAGGCGGCCGCGGCGTACTGCCGGGCCAGCCCCAGCGCGAACGCCGCCGCCGACGAGGGGTTCACGAGGGACCGGAAGGCACTGTGCTCACCTCCCATTAATAATGGAGTTGATGCTGTGACTAATGACGTCACGCTTGTTGGTGAAATTGTTGATGCTGCAGTTGACGACGTCGTCGACAGTGCTGCTGCTGCTGTCTGAGGAACTGCTGACTGGGTTTGTGCTTCCAGGGGAGGGGGTGTATTTTTTTCTGTGCTGTTGCTGTTGGTGTTGTTGTTGTTGTTGCTGCTGGTGTTGTTGTTGATGCTGTGGCTGCTGGAGTTGGTGTTGCGGGCTGCTGCCACGGCTGCGGCAGCCGCTGCCGCTGCCACAGCCAACGACTGCTGGTGAGGATGAGGAAGATGAGGCTGATGGTGAGGATGAGGGTGCAGATGCTGGTGATGTGACGAACTTGTAGGTGTCGTAGGGATGAAATTCGGTCCGATATTTGTAACTGGCCCCTGCTGGGGATGGCCGCCATGCTTTTGTTGCACCAACGGTGCTTGATTGATACCCGCGGGCGATGAATTGCTGCTCGTACCTGTTACACTTATTGGTGAATGCGCTGAACCCGAGACCATGGCCCCCTGGGGCTGGCCCACCCCCAGAGGGATTGACTGGTGCTGGGGGGCCTGCTGGGGTATCGTTTGCCCGGAAGGCGGAGGACTGGATCGTTGTTTCAAAAGGTTCATACGCTGGTGGCGCCGCCATTTTGCTCGTCTGTTGGAAAACCAAACCTAATTGATCAATGCGAAGAGATGTTCGTTAGTTGGTAAAAAAATTTCGTCGCAGTCATTGAAATTGAGAGAAAACTCATTTTTTGTTTGTTTGTTTTTTTTTTGTTTTTTGATTTTTGGCTTTTTGGTCTAAATTTAGCAGGGAAAGAAGTGTGTGAAGGCAGTTGCATAAAAGTATCACGGTGCGCGATTAACGGATAAGTATAACGGCAAAAGTCGGTACCCACCTGAACCCTAGCCTCGCTTAGAGATGTTCTGGACGCCAGCCGCTCTCTGGTGCTGACGCAGGGATAGTGCGACTTGTCGAACTCCTTTTCCAGCTCCTCGAGTTGCTCTGGACTGAAGGTGGTTCGGTTTCGCCTGAACTTCGGCTGCTCCCCGTCCATGGAGCCTGAGTCCTCGCCCTCGACATCTTCAAGAAACCAACACATGAACTCTGATTCGCGCCAAAGTCCCAAAGGAACCTACCAATCAAACGATTTCCATCTGGGGATCCCAAAGTGTCGTGGCTGCCGGACCCTGGGGAGGCTGCAGGACCCGACGTCGTGTTCGATCCTGGCGAAATACCCGGAATGCCACTGCCCGGCGGCCAGAGGTGGGCTGCAGCTGCGGCCGCGGCCGTCGGGGGCCACGGAAACCCTCCGTAGGGATGAGGTGGGTAAAGTCCGTAGCCGGCGGCACGTGCGAACTCCGCAGCAGCCCGTTCCGCAGCTCGATTTCGAAGAATTCTGTTAATCGACGACACCGACGGTGCCGTGGCATTCGTGCAAACACCTGAAGGGAAAGAAAAGTGAATCGTGAGAGTGCGCAAGAATTTATCACAAGTTTTTTCATCGTCTTGAGGTGCGATGAAACCTTCAAGCTTGCGCAAACAGGAATTTGCTTCGACTAGAGCACTCAGTTGCAAAGCGGAGTAGATTATAATTAAATTAATTAAGCACTTATGGCTCAAAGATGCTAGAATAAGCATAAATCGCATCAGTTACTAAGATTATCAGACACTTCTGAGTGATCGAAAGCCGGTCACTAGCAAAAGTCTTAAATAGAAGCGTTAGACCAGCCGAGGACGCATACTCAATTTTGAAATGTACCTCCGCATTATGTAAAACTAAAATTAAAGACTTCTTAGTGATAATTTCCATATCAAAAATAAGAGTTAGAATTATTGAACAATCGCAATACAGCTGATTTCCCATTTTATCTAAACTGCTATTAATGTTTGTGTTTGTTTTTTCTAAAAATTAATTTGCATCATGTACGAAAGCAATGCCAAGAAACGTTTAAAACAATTGCATTTAGCTGACTTTCATTGACTTTACGAATGACTGTCGTAATTGATTGTGAGAAAGTAGAAAAAATAATTATGCTCCTCGTTCTCATACACAGTACGATTTTTCTTAAGCATGATTCGAATCGGAATAAAAATCGCATTGTTTGCGTAGTGAGTATTTTTGTCAATTCAACATAGGTAGATATAATAATAATATTATAATAATAATAATAATATATGTATATTTAATATCAAGTTGTTGATAAAATACAGTTTGATCTATTTGTGTTTTATTATTTCAGGGATTTATTATCACCGTTTAAAGAAAAAGAAAATAAAAGTCTTTCAGAATAAGTCTTCTAAGTGGTTTCATATCGATTTTCTAAAAATGAATTTAAAATTATTTAAATGAAACTCCTAAGTATTTATATTAAAGTAGTTGATCCATTAATAAGGTAAAATGTTTGCGTGTTGAAAAACAGCTAAAATTTAAGGAGATTGAATAAAATTTTACTTATCGAGCGACGTTCACGATCTTTATCTAGACTTTAACTGGTGGTAAATCATATTTTGAAGTCAAAGCCACGCCGCTTTTGTGCAGAAAGTACGGACTTTGTGCCCACTGCTTGAATTGCAAATGGCGCAAAAGTGGCAGTGTGTTTCAGTTCTTTTAGATTTTAAAGCGCATTAAAAGATAAAAGTTCAAATCCCTTTTGCGGGCAGGGAGTTGCCGTGTTCTGCACAATTTCAAACGAATCTAAGCGGTACGCCTCCAATCTCCACAGTCCGGGGAGAATCGAGCGTCCCACTTTCGCCTAAGAACGACAGTAGTGGCCCAAATGCGCCTGCCTTAGGCCACTCGCTCGAATAGAAATGCTCAGTGAGCAAAGCAACAAATGATAGTCATGGCTGCCCCAAATTGATTTTCCGCCTTTCACACAGGCACACATAATCGTCCTTCAATGACATTACGGCGGGGCAAAGCGCACGCTTTTCATTTTCCACGGTGCCCCAATCCGCGGAAGCCTCGGGTGAGCTATTTAAAGAAGGTGTCGCTCTGGAGGCGGCCGGTGGACGGCTATTCCAGAAAGTGTGCGAAGCGTGAAAAGAGTCACATGAGCCCCGCGCCTCAGGCACACTCTTTTCTTCAAAAGAGTCTTACGTTTCTGCTTTTGGTGCAATGCGTTCCAAATACCTGAAACTTGCCACTACTGATTAATTAAAGTGAAAAAAAATACCATCTTTTGTATTGCGCATAATCGCATAATAAGGAGCTAAGCTTTTGTGTAGGTGTCTGTGTCTTTGGAGAAACACTTTTCCTCATTTAGCCTATTCACATTTATTTTACAGATAAAACGTTTTCTTGAACTCTATTAACAAAAATATAATTCGGTTTACTTTGTACATATCTGCGACTATTATGAAAATAATTAATAGTGCACAATATGTGGAGGACCTATGTATGTAAGCTAACACCTCTCACCACTTACTTTGTCAATGCCCTGCACTAACTAGGTGTAGGTTAACCCATCTAGGCGAAGCCAGCTCGAAACCTCAATTTATTTCGGATATAAATCCAAGGGTATTAATCGGATCACTAAAGGAACTTCTAATTACATATATTAGATAGTCGGGGAGTCACCATAGACCTTTGTGATCCCTGTGATCGCGAGATAAACCATCATCCTTTCGCCTCCTTTTCTACTAACAAACTTATAAAGTATTCAAATTTCGATCATGATTGAGAAAGACACGAGTAACAGCAATTGAACTACATATCTAGAAAAGTGATTAAAAAAAGGCAAACAAGTGCGAGTAGAACTAACTGAACTAACTGAGGGTTCCGTACCGTTATAATACCGTAAAACTTAGTAAGTAGTTATTTTATATTATCATTATGACTAAATACAAAAAAAAAAAACCTGTGCTACAGGACAATTTTGATCTGCACTATATGCTTCAGCTAACTAACATTTTTTATTTGATAAGGATTAATACTATATGTATATAGGTCAAAAGGCCTTCGTAAGTAAACACTTATTTTTATTTAAAATATGTTTTTCTGCAGCAACTACATATAACAAACCTAGGAGATCAGGGCGGGAATAGTTATTTTTAGCAAATTTTGAGATATATCATTAAGATCACTGGACCAAAAATTATAAAAAAAAAATATTTTTAGAATCCTTAGAGCTCTTTGAAATGATACCTCACACGATATACTTATTAATTAAAATGTTTTTTTTTTGCACCAAACTAATCCCCCATTTTAATCTAAAATAATTTTTTTCCTAATCGTTGGAAATTCAAATTCCTACGTTGCATAATTTTCAAGACGGGTGGACGGACACGACAGTGATGTTATAAGGGTTTTTCCTTTTAAGGCACGGAACCAAAACCTTATATTTATTTTCAAGACATGAACTTAGTGGTCTGAGAGTTCGAGAAATTTACATTTAGTCTTATGGAGGCTGAATGAAACCTCTATACCAATTTTGTGTCTTAGGTTTACTCGGCATTTTGTGCTAAAAAATGTTAAAATGTTAAAGGAGGTAAGAATTATTATATGTTATTTCCTCGTCATCAATATTATTAGTTATTGACTACTAAAAAATTTGCTTAATAATTCTAGTAACTTTAAATTCATAGGAAGGCATCGTTAAATATGTCGGGAATGAAGTGAAAATAAACATTTCAAACACTAATTTGCAAATTTGCATTCACATCTTGCTTCAAACAACTTTAAAAAAAAGTCATTTTGCTGCATCGAAAACAGCAGAAAAGAACGCTTTTACTGACCCAGTTGAGATGCATTGAATTAAAATCATCTCTCGCACCTTTGACGAATGCAAAGCACTTTGCTCAGAAGAAGCGAGTAGTTGCAGCATCCGGGAACAGGTCCAGGATCCGTAAACTAGGAAGTTGGAAGCTGCTCGCTTGGGGAGACGTCTTCGGTCAGTTGGGAAAAAAGCCCTAGATCTCGGGGCGCTGATAACTCTGGACGGAGCGCAGTCCACCAGGTTCGGTTTTCTGATACCTGATCAAAGGGGACTGAGAGGCCTTAAGGCAGGTCAATAAATCAGAACGGCCAATCGGGAATCGAATCGAAGCGAGATCACAATCACTTCCTCTTCGGGGAGTTTTTGCCTTCATTCACGAGATCAAGGCGCTCGTTTTTGTCTGTCCTCCGAGGTCCTTTCGCGTCCGTCCCAAGCAATAACTCCCCTCGAGTCAGGGATTTTAGCGAGACCGCTCCAGAAGCAGACATTGGCTGGGTCTGCTCCGGGGGAGCAATCGGCGTCGATGATGACGGCCAAGATTAGGCCCAGTCCGGCTAGAGCGCGTACTCCGCGGCAGCCACACGGGGCCCCACAGAAACTCCGGGCCCAAGACATAATTTGCATATCAATCTGTGTGGTGTCCGGATGTACACAAATTGATCGATTGATCGATGTTTGATGATCTTTTTAAGTTCGTACCCACTTTTTAGTGGGCTTACCGGTCGTCGGGGCTCAAAAGAACAAGCGCAACGAACAGGCACTTACCTTCCGAGATGAGCCGCTCGCGGATTTCCCACGCGAATATCGTCGGGTTCTCCCGCTTGTACTGCTCAATTTTTGAAACGACCGCTGGTGTTGCTACCTTTGGCTTTGAGCCACCGATTAGGCCAGGTGGACGGAGTGTACCTGGAAGAAAAAGGAAGAGTCGAATTAATTAGGGTAGATCTCAGTGACTTCATTACACGGCCAATCTTTTAAAACTAAGGACGGTTTCGCCCTTCACTCGGCCCTAATTACTACTCTCGGGGCCGTGCACTCGCTCTAAGAACACGAAAAAGGGACTGAAGCGCATCCAGGAAAGGGGTAGGGAAAAACCAACAGACCGAGCTACTGGGCCTGTAATTAGAGTCATTTCTGGTGTCGGGGCAAAATTTATTAACCCTGTAATTGGCCAGCTGAGGCCAGTGTTTACGCTGCAGTTTGTCTTCCTGTTAGCAAAGCTTTATTATTTTCCACCACTATCTCCGGCCATTTATCAAATTAATTCACGCCGGGCCATGATAATAAATAACACGTGTAGATATGATTCAGAACTTTTTGGATGCATTTTTGAGATTTAAGGCACCATAGCCTAGTCGACTATCGGAACAAGCTAACAACTAGATATTTGTGAAACATGAGACGTATTTGTTCAAGTTTTTCAAAAATTAACTCTTTGGATACTATATGTAAATTAAAACATTAAACAAAAACCAAATCGTACTTATGAGCACGATATGATAAAAGACTCTTTATCCCCTCTCTAAAACCTTTCTCTTTTCAATTTTGCTATACATGCGCATGAAACAGTTTTGATTTAAAGATTTAAAAATTTTGTTATTAAAACAACATCAATATGGAGCAGAAAACACTTTGATTTTGTATCAAAATGTCTTAACAAACTCAAATTAAAACGATCTAAAATATTTTTATTTCAAATTTCTTTTTCTGATTCATTATTATCGCCTTTAAATTAAAATTTAAATGTCTTCATATATTAGTTGAAACCCCTGTGATTCCATTTTAGGTCGTCAAAAATTTATATTTATTTCTTTCAGACAAAATACGTTTTCTTGTACGCAGTCAATTCTTCGAGACAAATTTTCTTTAACTTATTTTTATTTTGTTACCTATTATAAATAGCACACGAAACATTTTAACACTACTAATCATAGCTGAATCATGATATTTAAAAATTACTAGAATAAGTTTTACATGCCAATTGTTTCATGTTTAATTCTAAAACTTTCGTTTTTAATTCACTTGAACCTGTTGTGAGTTATTTTTTTCTCTCAATAATTTTTGAAATAAGACTTTCACTGATCTTTATACTTTTAATATCATCTTAGACCAAACTAGACTTTAAAAATAAAATATATAAAGTTTACCATGAAAAGTGTTTTCTATATTTTGTAATATCGAACAATAGTTGGCCAATAATTGTAAATTATTTTAAAGATTATATGTTAATAGAAAATTGTATGTAGCAGTTTAGGATTTTAGCTTGCATTTAAATTGCGTTTTGAGTACCTACTATTTATGAAGTTTTAAAACTAACCAAATTTATTGTACTTTTCAACCCCATTTTTCTTGAAAATAGAAAATATATGACTTATGTACATACATAAAAATAACTTATTACTTGGATGACTAAAATTTTGTCCCCACGGTTATTTACGAAAAAAGGTTACTTGATATGAAATCGATAATAAATGTTTTAAAAGGAAATCGGGCAGCTTTTGTACAAGGGTTTCTGCATCATGATAGGCTAATTAGGTGCATAATTTGTTGTTAATTCAGGGGAATTAGGAGCTGAACGGAATGGCTAGATGTACCCGATCAATGCTAACTTCTGCATAGCTAATGAAAGCTGGCTGACAAAAGCGGCAGTCAGATTTGCCGGAAGTATCATTCACGAGAACAGAGAGGCTGATTATCTAATTAGCGGGCTGGGGAACGTAATTAGCAGCGTGAATTACATAAATTCAGGTGAACAATTACGTGAATCTCCCGCGCCGCGGAGAGGCTGCCGGCCGCCGAATGAATGGACCACGGCTAGCGCCGGAGGAGCGTAGGCAGGGCGCGTTTGTCGGCTGCGCTGCGCTACGCGGCGGCGCGGCGACGCGAGTGCCGCGAACAAAACAGAGCTCGTCCGTCGCCGCGGCCGGCGTTTCGGCCCCGGGGAGCGAATAGAGACAAAAGAAACTGCGCTGCTTGGAAATTGCCGCGGTTGCATCCGTTTCGCATTTCCCTATCATCGTCGGTGGCTGCCGTACGATCGATTCCAGGCGCGATAAAACTGTCAAAGTCCGTTGCGAAATTTATGAACGTGCGCCGTTCTCCGGCTGATATCAATCACGGCCCACAGTCAATGGGAATCAAAAGCCGAGTCACAAGTGCTTCCCGTCTTCCGGAAAATCGCCGCGATCTACGAGCAGTCTTTAGCCCTGATTGCGGCGGTAATTTGTTGGCTAAACGTGCTCAGCTCACCTGCCCGGCTCCGGAGCACAGCGCAACGCTAACGAGTGAACGCAATCTTTCTAGCCGCGACTAATTTCGCCAATCGTACCTCCTGGCTGTTGAGACTGCAGTTTCATACTTTCTTTAAAACATGCCTCCACCATTTCCTATCTAAGTATCACTATTCTATTTAAGTTCGCATACTCATCAGAATAAACATAAATGGACAGAAAAAACAAATCAACCTCGGATGGCTGCAATAAACCCGCACCAGCAAAAGTGATATAACATATTATAAGGCAAGCTCAAAGTGAAAAGCTTTTAATTTTTATTAATTTATCTCATCTGCACATATTCACAATAATTTGAAAAATTAGCGGATCTGTTTTCGAAAGAATTATTTAAATGCAATTTAGCTAGAGACACAGACTTGGTTTTATTGTTCTATCTCATCCACAGATTTATTGACGAAAACAAATTACAATTAGTCCAGAAATTGTAATTTCAAGCTATTTCTATAAAAAAAAAATGGATAATAAGAGGCTTTTCGGAAATTGGATTTTGAATTTTCTGTTAAAATTTGAAAAATTGGGACAGTTATTCAAAATAGTGACGGAAAATGTTGACCTTTAAGAGAGGCCAAAAAACTAGTTTACAGGGGCTTAACCCCTTCGCCTATATGTAGTATGAGCCAAAAATGATAACGACGTGTCAGATTCGCTATAAATCGATTGGGTCAAAAATGATAACCACGAGTCAGGTTCGTGGTACATCGATTGAGCCAAAAATGATAACTACATACAAGTTTTGTTTTGAAATGATTCGACGTATAACTGATCGAAATGTTGTTTGGTGCACACTGTTGGAAATTAATTTTTGCAATCAGATGGAATGTTTTCAAATACCTTTTTGGTAATTATTTTCCGAACATCGTTTTTTTAATATTCCTTGATCTACAATATGTATAGTAGAACATTTATAGTTTTTTTCTAAGCTTTCGAAAATCGACTTCCCTTTCTACTATTGATTTTGTTCATTTTCTGTCTACTGACCCAGCGTGGGCACTGTTTGCGTAAATCCCCTATATCGTTTTAGAAAATGCCTTAAATTCTTCTTACCTCACTCGCAGGTGTTCACCTCATCATGTTCTCATTCGTATCTTAAGTGAAAAAAGTGATTTCTCGCAATTTATATATCCCTTGCAACTTTAATTCTTTAAGTTACTTTATATTACATAATGCTTCCTTACTAAGTACATTAAAAGTGTTAACCTACACAACTGATTTACCTTCAGCCAAATAAAATCAGCAAGTTGAGGCTCATTCTTCGCATGCTAATTATAAAAATGCAACAGAAATTCTCACCCTCGTCAAAGTAAGTCTTCAAGTTCCAAGATCATCGAGTGACACTGATTTGGAATTAAATCCTTAAGTCTCAAAGACGCCGCGAGTTTCCCACCCTCGAATAAAAGAACCTTACCTGCGCAGATAGGCGCCTACGAATGATACCTGATAACAGCTCCTCGGAACCTGCCCTGATATTATCTGCGCCGCTGCGTGGTGCTTTTGAGAAGGGTAGGGTCAGGTTTTGTTGGTTAATTGCCCTTAAAATGTCTTGAGATGGCGTGGAGATAAGACGTTTTATTGAAGGGTGAATTATCTCATAATTAAATGAGAGCACACATTCAGATAAGACAACACCTGCCGAGGCGGAATGCGGTGGTGGTGGAGAGTAAGCCAAGGGTCAAGATCGACTTAGTCTTAGGGCCTATTTTTATACTCACCGAGGAGTTTAGATACAGCTCCTTGTTGCGTCAGCATGTGTTGGGCGAGGTCGTAGCCCCGCAGTCCGAAGCGCGAGAGCTCCAACAGGCGGTGCTGCGAAACGAGGGCGCTCAGGGTTGACGGTGAAGGCGCTCCTCCAGGAAAAAGCCCTGAGCTGGCTACTGCTCCTGCTGATGGTACCGACGGCGAAAGTCCAACTGAAATAATCAAACATTTTTTAGCAACTTTATTTATGATATTTTAACTATTATTATTATTATAGCTTTATTGTATTTCTTAAAATTATCCACTTCAATTAAAATGTTTAAATAATCCCTCAATTTTAGAATAATTAGTGCTTCCTGTTTCGCCAAGGACGAACCGTTTAAAATATGACCCAATTTATTGTGCAGTGGAATATTATAATAGTTTTCCTGCTAATGTTAGAAATGCTCGCAATATATTGGAATTTAAAAGGCTTGTCAAAATTCACGTTAATATGGAAACTTAAAATGTAAAAGCAATATCATATTATTAATTATTAATTGTATACATACATATGTGTGCCCCTTATACCAAATACTATTTGTCTGGGGCGCACAAATTAGAATTACTTCTTTAATAAAAAACAAGTTTTCTTTTAGATTATATAGGATTTGGATCCACAGAGCCTAAATTCCAGTGCCCAGGAGGCACTGAATTAGGTGAATGTTTCCATAGCTTTATATTCCAAGAAAACTAATGGTTGTGCAGCCACAAAAAGTAATCGAGTCATTTTGATCCTGAATGACCTCTAACATTGTAATTTAAGTAAAGAGTTGGCTCAATCTGAAATGTAACCACGTAAAATATGGATAGAAAAAATAAATATTGGATCCAATGCAGTATAAAGTACTAAAGTAGGATCCCATATTAAAAATTTGATAATACTTACTAACATTAATACAGATCTAGTACACGGAGAAAAGAGTTTATAGAAAAATTCCCTTACTGTTACCCAAAGTGAATGCAAATGGTCAGACAGGGAAATTTTATTTGACTTAAAAGCAAAAATTGCTTGTATTGTAGCAATTTTTGCTTTTAAATCAAATAAAATTTCCTTGTCTGACCATTTGCATTCACTTTGGGTAACAGTAAGGGAATTTTTCTATAAACTCTTCTCTCCGTGTAGAGATGAATAGTGTTACTCATGTATCGTTAGTGTTAGTTATTAGTACATGAAGGCTTAGACAATTAGAGAATCGCCGATAATTGCCAATAACTTGTTATAAAGTTTAATGCCATTCGTTTAAATAGTCAAGGTTTAAATTCCCCAAACGAGGTAGCGAGAGCAGTATTTCAATTAAGTTTTGCTTCGTTTACAAATCTCTTACCAAATTGTAAGCCAAACAAAGTCAAAAATGTGCTACCTAAAATCAAAGATTGTGTTCATGATATCAAGAGTATTTGCATTTTTATAGTTGTGGAATTATGCAGATCTATGTATATTTTTAAGTACTGATAAGAGTTTTTTATCGAGAATGAATTGTGGAAAGCTCCAGAGATAATGAATTGACCCCAGGATTTTGCTACCATTCCTAATTGAATAATTAAAAAATTCTACCAATTCAGAAATTTGAACATTTCGCAGTTTTTGCGTCACCTTCTTGATTAATTCGGGATATTTATGAAAATTCCACGCGAGGTTAAGAACCAAAAGTCGCGGGGTCCGAGCGAATGGCAGAGGAACGTGAACCGTACCTGCCAAAGGTAAGACAATCCATCCGAGGAAATTATTGACCGCTGCGTCTTGTTTGGTGCTAATTTCTCGGCCATTGTGGAATTCACGGTATTCCGCAGGGAAGTGAAGTAGACGCGTTTTTATTTCGCCTTCGGTGGCCATTGTAACACATGACACTTTGTTGAATCGGAAAATTCTGATTTTCTGGTTTTTCATCATAGGACCTTCGCGCAGCCTGAAGGGATGCTGCTTATGTCGTGAGCTGGATCGTCACTTTTTCTGGCTCTCCAGGCAAGGGGCAGCCTTTGAGGTTATGGCTGAAAGGAACACGTTCAATTTGTTAGTTGCCGTGTATGCTCACTCTGTGTTCAGGTATTTCTTGTCGTTTGATCGGTTTTTAAGTGATCGGTGCGGAATTCAATTGATCGTTTGATTTATTGCAGACACCAATGTGAGATGAAGGACTGCCTTACTGCTGCGTCGCGGCCAAAGATACGGCCACTGGCCGGCCGTGTCGGGCGCGTAGCGGTGCAGTGGTGGTCCGGCGGCTGCTTATCGCGGGGCGATTGTTCGCGCTGCACTTATCACCGCGGATCGATCTCCGCGGTGGCAGCTAACAATGGAAATAGCAACGCGTTTGGTGTTAAAATATTTGCACTAAACTGCAGCCCGAGATGGTGTGATAATTGGTTTTGTGCTTAGCTGAGGCGGATTTTTTGCATTCCTCTCCCGCCGGTGGCATGGCCGTTGAAATATTTTTCGATGATGTTGGCTGCGAGCGGCCCCCGATATTGCGGCCGTCTTTCGAAAGTAGAAAGTAATTACGACAACCGCGCGAATTCAACTGCGACTTTTAGGCTCGCTTTGATCATGGAAATTGCATGGCATTCGCATTTCACAATTGTGATTTGCAATTACATCGGTCGCCAATTGCGGCATGTAATGGCCGGCCATGCGAATGGGACGGGGCTATTAACTCCCGTCGGCTACTGCAATTGACAGATTCAGGTACTATAAAATTAGTAACGATGACTAGCATCTGCTCATTGATTCGAATTATCGTTCCAGCTAATAAAAGCGAATTGCTCGTACACTTGTAAAAATCACTCGAAATTGCCACTGGCCGTAAAACTCGCTGTCCTAATGCAAAAATGAGAAAACGCGCACTCAACAGGGGTCGGGCGGCTTTCTTGTTACTTACTAACAACTTTATTACATTGTCAATTATCATTTCCTAAGGACAATTAAGCTGCCCGCATTTTATGACGCTCGATTCGAAAATATAATTGATTTCTTAATTGTAAGAAATAGGCAGGCATGTGGACTTTTAGCTATTTTCGCTGGCATAAATCAGTTTTTTGCTAAAGAGACAAGATCACGTTACCACTTAAATTTAACCTTCTCCTCAAGGATTATTTTAAAAGTAAATTACAGACAAATTACAGACAAATTACAGTACTTCAATGAATTTACTAAAGCTAATCTCATTCATTTAAAAGACAAATTTCTTAGTTTAAATACTTCTTAACGAGTAAACACGTTTTGAATCATAGATGTACGACTATAAAAATTCTACATTTCATTTCTAAATCAAATAACTTTTAAAGAATTCATACTGCCAGGTCTAAAAGATGATAGAATGTAACATTTACTTAGAAGACACGTGCAATTTAATGCATTAGATAAGGTGGTGGTAAAACACCGTCGGATATTTTAAAAAGTTATTAATTTAACATCACTTAAACTTAACCTATTTCTTGTATTTTACACAGATGTTTATATTGTAGTTTTAGCCAAAAATTCATCGAAAAAGCTCTCCTAAAGAATTTCTGCTGTACCTATTCTAACTAGAACCGTTATATAGATGTCGAAATTTTAAATTTTAAAAAGTTCATTTAATGGTGAATAGTGTTTGAGAAAAATAGCTTAAAAAATAACAAAATTTTGGGCATTTTAGATCTTTCAGACATACATATGTATATACTCTGAATATATTTCGAGTTGGTTTTCTGATATGTAAAACAATTTTATCATATAAAATTAAATTAGGTTAGCTCTGAAGAATATACTATAAATAAAAATTTACATGTTTTTTATAATGTACGCAGATACTCACTATGTATATTTTTAAGGACATTAATTACATATTTTCACAATTTTGTTTTATCATAGATAGAGTAGGTGGTTTTTAATAAAGACCCTTTTCTTTTACTTTAGTCGTTTTGTTTTATTTAAAAAAGAAAACACATTTGATAATAGCACTGCATCATCGTATTTTTAAAAGCTCTTATTTAGCTCACTTTGTTGTCTGTCTGCTTGGAATCTTGTAAGTCCATTTTGGACCATTTCCTGTTATCTGAACAGGCTGAAATTTTGCACACGTAACTCTCGTGACAATGCAATATAGTATAACTAACATCTTTTTAAATCCAATATGAGAGAATACCTTTTTCTTTACAACCCCTTTGATATTGGAATCAAATGAAAGGGTTTGACGAGTAGAATACTAAACCCAATATGGGAGACGTCCCATTTTAAATAAAAGCTTTTCTTAACAAATATGTATTTTTTTTCGGTTTACTTGTTACTTATGAAATTTTAGTATGACAAAATCAAAAGTCAAAGCATTTTATTTTATTAATAATAATATTCAATTGGAGCTTTTTACATATATGTATAAAGCAGCCTTCAATTTCAGCGTTAAACCAATGAGCACTTCTTAATTTACTTGAATATTTAGATTAATTCATTTCTTACCTTCCACGTCGTTATTTTAGCCAATAAATATGATCGACTTCAACTTCAACCAAAGGTTGTATTCCACAGAAAATTAGAAACTGAGATTGGCCTTGGAAAAATAGTAAATCTTATCTTAGGACTCGTCGGCAGGAACACGTTTTACCTACGCCACCGATTTGAGTTTCTCGAAATCTCGTAAATCAAAACGGTGCTCCAGACATGAGGAGAGTTTTCCTCGGCCCCAATAATTCCTCCTGTAAATCAAATCACAAACAAAAGATGCAGAGCCAAGTTAACTCGGCTAGACCTAGAAGTCGCAGCGGCGAGATGAGACCGCGACGGCGACAAAGATTTGCACGTCCGCGGTAAGTACGCGGCATTAACGCGAGTTGCAAGGTCTTTACTTAGCGCTCCGCATGGGGACCCAGGGGGCTTGTGGAACTGTCGCCGGCCGCGCGGGGTACTTCAAATCGCGGCAACAACAGGCCTCATAACGAGCTGCTTAGCAATGCGCAAGCGTCTCAAGAAAAGGAGGCGCGAGTGAAAGCCCCCGAAATGCGAAGGAGTTTTGACTGGCTCCAGTGGCCAGAGATCAAAGAAAAACGACAAATTCAGTGGGTTTTCATTTCCATTAGTTTTCTAGGACTGCCAGCTCCGCCGAGTGTCGCGTCGCGGTCGAGAAGCGCGGGGCCACGCCGAGCTCCGCATTAAAATGTGCGTGGTGGCCGCGGTGTCTCTGTGATGACACCTTGATGAATGGGAACGGGCTACTTCGCTTTTTCGCGCTGAATGCCTTCTTTCGAGCCCGCCACCTTCCCGGCTTTCATCATCTTCTAAATCTGCTGCGCACCTTCGTTTTGTCCGGCGCGGCCGAACGGGCAGCATAAAGCCAGCAGCTCGCTTGCGCCTGGTCACATGCTCAAAAACGCGCAAAGTGGATTTTGGGCTCATTGTTGTGCTAATTTATGAACGACTATGGGGCTCTGTCATCTGCATCGGATCGGGGACCGGGGTTCGGGGCCCGCGCTCCGCCGGCCTTTTTTGTAATGAGCGCCCCAAAGGCGGACCGGGCTGGCTCCGATGAATACTGAAATTACTATCGGGGCTGAGATGGAGCCAAGGAGCAACTACAAGCAGCTTACGGTAATGCCGTGGTTGCTCCAAACCACGGTAATTAGTCATTCGGAATTTATGACAAAACAGCGATTGGAGTCAAAGGATGATTTGTAGGCAGTTTACTACTGTGACTTCGCATTTGGGAATGAATGCCGGGCGGTGCCACAGAGGAATTCCTCCAGCCCGGGCCTCAGTCGCACGGCTGCGTGGCGGGGGCACCTGTAATCAATCAATAATTCGACCTTAGAACAAAGTTACGCGGCGGACGTCGGGTGTCATAATCTCCTGGAAGCCCGAGACTACGTCCACAAGTTCGCATAGTCCCACGTTCACGCAGAAATTAGCAGCCCCAGAGACGATCCCCCCGCAAAGATTAATCCCATTCGAATCCGAGTTCACTTTATTGATTCCTCCCGCACTACGCCCGACTGTCTTCCAGTGCGGTCTGAAGCCTCCGCGCTCCGTCAGATTCGCGGCAGGCGCTAGTTCCGCCGCCGCCCTGCGCCCCAGACGGGTGTCCGCCGGGTAAGTCCCCAATTCCGATTCAGAGAACATCCGACCAAGTGAAAGTTTAGCAATTACAGCCGCTGGCAAATCCTATTAGCTAATTAAGAGATCGGCGGTAGTTGGAAATTTTCAGCATGCTTTGGTAAATCTATTCCTGCCCAGCCCAGCCCCATCGACCCCCGTCTTAGGGAGCGCGATGTGCTCGCGAAAACAAGCACCGGTGTCTGCACCTGTGGCAGCTACTTAGCGGGGCTCCACGGGCATTTTTAGCGAAGGAATTGGATCAGCAGGCGTGTTATTAGGCAACCTTTTTATTGTTTTATTGATTTTAACGATTTTGAGTTAAAACTCTGTTCAAAATCAAAATCCTCTACTTTAAATTTGCCGACTAGGTGACAGGCGATTGTGACCACTGTCTGGGATTTTGACACAGAAATGTTCAAAAGTAGAACAGATTTCCTAATCTACAGATATATTGTTGAATAAAGTGGATAAAATAGCAAAATAGTATTTGTAAGTTCTACAATGCAAATTTAGCCCCTTGTTTTTAACTCAAAAGCATAGCTATATTTTAAATTCCGCGGGGAAAATGAATCCAGTAGAATTTTCGGTTCCAAAAATTTCGAAATAAACCAAACAGTCAAATTTGATCATTGGAAAGTCCAATTATATTGAAGATTAAGAATTAAATCTTAATTAAATTGCTCCAGAACTTATTAAAATATCTAGTTCGAAACTAATCAAACAATACTAGAAAAGGAAGGAAGTATTTAAAAATTCGTTAAAATTTCTTTATCGATTAGGAATCATTATAGTAATTTCAGATGAGGATGAAGTAGACTGTAGAGGTTGGATTAAAATGTTTATGTGGTCCTGAGGCACCCTTCGAACGATTATTACTATTTTGTAACACGACTTAGAACTACATGTTGTCAATCTGTATGTTAAGTTTGGTCAATAGCGGTTAAGAAATACGAAATACTTGGGTTTCAAACTATTTTTAAATAACTTACGTAGCCGCTATACCTCACCCCCATGACCGATTCCTCCCATTTACGAACTTAGCCGAGATATTGGCAGGATAAACGTATAGGCGAAGTTTGGTCAAAATCGGTTAAAAAATACTCAATCGTGTCACAACTTTCGTTACATATACCTCTAAAATGAGTTTTGGCATCATTCATTTTTCGAAATCTTTTCATCAGATACACCGCGATAGATAGTATTTCGTATGAAATCTACCTAAAAGCAAGCACTTATTTTTAAGTAATTTGCTTTCATGTTTTAAGTTGTTTTTTGAAATCTTATTTTTTCTCGAAAATGCCTTGAAATCGATATTCCGGACGTACCACAAACGATGAAGGCGTAAAATGATAAGTAAATATTATGAATAAATACAAAAAAAGGAAGAAGTACCACAAAAAGATGTCGTTTTTTAATCAAATTGTATAGAATAGAAATTTTGGAAAAGATGTAAATTAAGTGTAAACAATATAGGTACCTACTGAATATTTTTTTTATATACCTAGGTATTTGTTTTCTTACGTGAGAAGGCACTACGCTTGATTATAATTTTATTATTAAAAAGAAAAATTCTCAGACTTATTGCTTTAAAACCATCGATTAATTGAGTAATGGAGTGCCAGAATTAGGATAAATGCAATATTTTTTTTTGTATGAAAGAATATTATTAAATAACGTACGTAGTTTTAGAATCGTTGTCTTCAGTTTCTTGTAAAGAGCTATATTGGATGCAATTTTTAAAATTGTTTTGATGTGATTTGTGTTGGTGTAGGACATTGAGTAGTACCCTCATAACTTCAATATTTCAAGTGATGGGCTGGAACTATGAAGTTTATTAAGTTTTTTAAAAACAACAATGAACAAGACGATGTTAACGCATGATAATCGAAATCTTTCTCGATTTTTAACGCCTTTTTGATAGTCTGTTTCATATTACGCGATAAGCGAAGACAAATTTCAAAACTACCGTGATAGGGATTACCCTAGTGTCTTGGCTAAATAACATCGAATAAAACTCAGTTCGGAAAAACAAGCAAAAATTGTTTACAAGAAACCAAGCTCAACGGATAAGCTTCGAATGATATTTATATTAGGTGACAAAACTGTAGGTCATATTTCGGAAAAAAAGAGGTCACCCTCATATTATTATTTGAGCACCATGGTCGTTGGGATTCTGCGGGATTTTCCTCTTCCTCGAAAGAAACTATAATCCTTTCGCTTTTAATCAGTTTAATTTCCTCCATCCTCGACTTTGCTCTTTGACCCAATTAGCAATTTCGCCGGCAGCATATGCCGGGGACAATCTAAAATTCGAGCGAGGTGTCGAGTGTCTCAACTTCCACTCGTGTATCCAATTTCTCTTCAAGGACAAATACGCACGCTGGATGCACCCGAGTATTTCGCCCTTCTGCGGCCATCGCAGCGCCCCAGTGCGAAGCCCCAACTGCCAACTGCAAAATATTTGGGCTCGAGGTGTAAAGCGAGCAAAAATTAATAACTCCCCGGGCTGCGCGGTGTAAGTGGCGGTCTGCGCGCGGAGATTCGGAGCTCCTTAATCAGTCCAGATCAAGTGCCTGACATGGTTCTGCGCATGTACCCGGGGATCAATTAATTAACTGTCGGGCTTTGTTCATTGTCTGGTGCACTCAATGCACCTGCCCGGTAGCCCCCTGTCACGGCGGTGCGTTCGAAATTGAAAAATTTCTCAATTATTAGAGGCAACTGATGCAGTGCAAAATTTAATAGCCACTCGCCGGGCAATAGAACGAGGAAGCCCACGAATTGCCCGGCTTAATCACATTTTAATGAACGCTTTCCTTCGAGCTGGCTGCCCTTGTCTGCGGATCCATTTATTCTCCGGCAAATGAGTTCGCTAATTCTGCGCCTTCTGTAGGTGGCACCAAATGGGGCCCCATTCATACTTTGCTCGGCTTATTGCTCCTAATGTTCCTGAGCCGCAAGAACTATCAATTATTTCTGCCTATGCGACAGGAAACGTTGCTACGCGGCGAAAAAGCACGAGCGAACGGAATTTGTTGCACCTTTATCGATTGGTCGTTATTTCGTTGCGAAAATTTAAAACTGGATAACAAAAGCATGTTCTAAAGCAACATTTTACACAATCGCTCGCTCTGTTGCGTCGCAAGGACGAATATTTACATGTGTAGGCAAAACATTTTCGCTATTTTTTCTAAATTTACCTTGTAAGCCAAAAAAAAAGCTGAATTTTGGAGTAGACATTGACTGCTTTTTGTATGAAAATGAGGGCATTATTGAAAGAGAGTTGGAGATGTTAACCAATCTCAAAAAGAAGAAATTTTCGGAAATTGTAGAGTAAACTTATAACACCCAATAAGTACAGAAAAACAAAAGCGATATTACTTAAGACTCATGATTTTGTAGTAAAGATAATATTTGATTCATACATTTACAGAAATGTTGTTACAGTGCAAAAATATTCGTCAATAATATTTATCAAAAATATAACCTTTCTAGTATTTTAACGAAAAAAGTATGTTCATAACGCTAATGTATGCAACAAATTCAAACAAAAAGGTGTGAGAGTTTGACCAAAGAATATTCACATTTCCATTTTTTTAGACATATCAGTTTATATTCCTATACGTTATATAACTATTGACGATTTCCCTTCCAAATTCGAATTCTATAGACTGACATCACCAGTAAAATAACCGCTGTTGCACTTCATTAGTAGGACGTGTCGTACATACATTTATATAAATTACATTCAAACTGCTACTATCTAATAGAAACATACAAACAAATGTACCATAGCAATAGACTCGCTATGACTCTAAATATTTCTATCATAAAAAGTTTCATCGTCAATAATTTCTGGCTAGTGCAGTTCGTCATTGTCAGTTTCAGTCATTTCAGTTCAAAGAATTAAGAACAAATTGGATACTGCGATTTTGAATTAAATGAAATCCTAAATAAAAAACATTATGACTCAAAGATAATTAAAAGAATGCTTTTTATTATAAATAATAATCTAAAAAATAAAGTGTGATAGTTTTGGAGATGTTTTAGTTATTGATTTTGTATGTGAGATTTTCAGGAAACGCATTTGAAAACTAACCAGTTTCAAAAACGTTCATAAATTAAACTAGACTAACTTTAAATTCCTGTAGCTTTGATAAAATTGATCAGATTTATTTAAAGTTTTATTTAATGAATACAATTAAAACAAGATGAAACATTTTTAGGATCCTCGCACAAAAATAAATTTTAATTGTATTACTCTAAAACTATCTAAATAAATAGAATCTAGGTTTAAATTATGTAGGTACTCTTAACAATTGTTTTTAATCGATGTCATATTATGTTTTAAATTGGTTCATAAAATAAATTGTTTTGGTAAAAAGATCGTCATACTAAATCAACTTTACTATGATAAGTAGATGAAAAGAAAATTAATTGGCTAGGCAAAATGCAAAATGATAGATGTCTTAACTATTCTTGAGAAAATTTGTTACAAAAATATGCAGCTTTTATATATACAATATACAATTTGATTCGGTGATTCGTGATGACGGTTCTGTAATCGTTGACAATCAAATCTTGTATTAGTAGGCATTAAAATAAAAGCTTGTTATCTAATAATAAAAGTTTATTATAACTATTAAAGAATTATAATATTTTACTCAAATTACTGTTTTGCGAGATAATAGATCGGGGACAATGTGATTAAAATATCATCAGCAATTAATTTTTAACCTTTAGAATTACAGTTTTATATGACATTATTATATATTTTGACTTCCGTTTCGTTTTTACTTGGAATTTTAAATGTCATGTGAGGTAGGTATGGTACATATGTATATATATATAAATTGTTGGCACATATGTGTACGTTTGGTTTCTTTAGAAATTAAAATTATTCTAATTGGGAAAAAATTAAAAATCTGTTAAAAAACTATTCACTAGATTATTTTTCAACAATAAAACCAAAATCTTTGTAGTATGGCAGCACGGATATTATTTTATTTCACTGGAAATTCAGTGTTTTAAACATATTTCAAAGATGCCTCTGATTGCCGCAAGGTTTCTTTTTAGTTTATGGGAAAAATATTGTAGATCTTTGATAAATCAATCATCAAGTAGTTAAAATTTGATCAGTTTTAGTGATTACCTTGTTTTAAAAACAAATTGTAAATATATGAACTTCATTTCTCTTTATATACTAATTGTTTTTTCAATTTTTTCGTACTTACTGAATAGCTATCAATAAGAAATAACTAAATAAGTGACCAAATAAAACTTGAATTGATTTTTACTACCTTTAAAAAATTCGTCCCTGAAGAGGTTAAGTCGCTCCAACAACAAATGAATTTAAGTTGTGTGTGCGTTGTGTTTGTCAGCGGTTTTCGTTACTTTTTGATTTATGCGTTTTAATAACGAAGGACGTACGAATTTTTATTGATATGCAGACACAACTGAATATTGTTAATTAATTTTTGATTTAGAGGCAGATCTCATTGATGGGTTTCTAAAAATCAATGAAAATAATGTCTATAGTGTCGGCTTGGAGTAAGGCGGCAATGATTGATTTTGAAAAGATTGCGTTGACCAACCCACCCATCGACCAATTTGCATTTACACCTTAAAAGCAGTAATTAGGCTTAAGGCCGGTAAGTCCGCGGATGCTAGCATCAAGCGTGAGTTGCAATTTACTAATTTGGAGTTGCGGAAAAAGTTTGCGTTCGCCAGAAGCGACGGATGTCGATTAGCAGGCTCCGGGTCCATAAAACTTTCGGCCGGAGCCAAACGCATGCTCCAGTTGCCGCCGCGGGGAGCGATGCAGGGGCGCAATAAATCACGGCGGTGATCAGATCAGCTGATAAGGGGGAATAAATCAATACCTTTATGTAAATTATTTATGCAACGATCCGCGCCCGGTCCACGGCGCGGTGATAAGCCACTTGAGGTCAATCGTACTCGCGAGCGCCGTAAGTTTATCCTCTTATTCACGGATGAAATGGAAGCTGTAAACAGCGAGCAGAAACAAAGAAATTTCTCACCTCAACCGCCGATATTACTCGAAACGTTTTTGATGTCGCCTCAAGTTACTCTACAGCGAAGCAAGCACTAATTACTTACCCGACGATATTTTATTGATTTTTTCTGATACATGAACAGCGCGCGTAGAAAAACGTTTATTTCGCCTGTCTCTTTGGATTTATACTCGGAAGCCGGGTCTCGGTGCTGTCGACATGCGGGAAACCTATCTGAAATTTTATAGTGCTTAATATAACTGCGCCAGCTTGCGGCTAGTTCCTCGAGAGCTGAGCTGCGCGCCGCGGGAACGCAGCGCTCCGATGTACAGCTTCCCTGGCAAATTTGGATTTGAGGTTAAAAGATTTGTTTTCCAATTAATCTCGCAAGGGCCTTGAGTGCATGTCAATAAAAATGATCTTGTTGCGGCTTTCAGAACGCCTCTAAAGTGACTTCTCGACGCTTCTCACCCGGACAAAGGGATTCTGAAAGCGATGAATTTTGCATCTAATCTTCAATGATGCAAGGAGAGTAGCTTCTAACATAGTGAACTAGTTCTAATTAATTTACAAAAACATAATAACTTTTATAATTTTGTACTTAATTTTTCCAATTCCTTACATATATGTATGTATGCTTCTATTATAGTTCCAAAAGTATTAAATTTAGTTTTAGGTCTAAAATGAGGAATGTGCGTAATTCTGAAAGAGTTCTGAAAATAATCAAATTAATTTCAAACTTTAATTTGAGTTTTCACATCGCTAATTTGAAGAATTTAAAATAACAGAAACACACATACCTACATAACAGCTGAACGAAATATTTTGGAAATATCTACAAATTGAATCTCTTCAAAATGTTAACGTAAATATATAAACTTATTTATTTTGAATAGGATATCGCTGAAAAATCTTTAAAAGTCCGATAACCATCGCACATTAATTTATAATTGTTTATTGGCAATAAATTAAAATAAATAAAATCATATGCAAATTTAAATTTTTAACGAACAAATAAGAAATAAAAATAATAAAGGCAAACCAGGCCACTGATTGAACGAAGAACTACGTCGTTAGCAGATCGAGTCTGATCGAAGTAGTCTATCTAAATAATTTGATGATAAAATAGTATTTTTGTTGTTATGTAGAAGTTTTTGTTCTTCGACAATATTTCAAGGTATTTAGAAGTTATTTTGGTAAGTAGGTATAAAGTGGATACACAAAATTAGTTAGTAAGCTTCACACTTATAAAGATATGTAATTCATACTTTATGATGCACAAAATTCATTCATTCTGTTGTATCCTACATATATAACATCTAAAAATACCTATGGAATTCTACTTTTATTTTCGACGTGTATTCAACCAGTTGTTAATCATGTTCGACGGACTTTTTCTTTTAATGCTAATTTATTTCCTGAGAAAGTAAAAAGCAGTTTTGTGAACAAGATGTTCGGCTTTCAATTCATGTTTTATCTTTGCAGTTTATTTAATTTCCAATATTTTTTTTCAAAAGTTCTGAGTATTAGACTATAATTCTAAATCCTATTATGTAAGTGCCAAATTCATCATGAAAGGTTATAAAAAAATAAAGATTTCGCCATCTTGCCATCAAAAACGATGAATTTTAATGTATGAATAAACATATGTTTCAAAAGTTGATATATAAACATTATATGCAATAAAAGACTTATAGTTAGAGCTACAATCTGAGTTCATTCATCTGCATATGATGGTTTTTTACATAATTTTCGGTTTATAATATTGAAAATTTGGGAAAATTAATATGAAAAGGAAACTCAATTAATATATGAAAAGCTCTAACTATTAAGTCATCTACATATTTCGATGTGGATTCAATTTCTATGTTAAAGTTAGCAATATTATTGCTTTTTGGCTAAATTTTAATCCGTAAAAAAAAAATAATTAAAACTGGTAGTAGGTATACAAAGTATGTATTCCGAACAAAGTAAAAATTTAAAATAAATATTAGTATTAATTGAACGAAGATGTTTGTTTTCTTAAACTAGTTGCTGATGTTTCGCAAAACAATCTTATACATAATGTGTCAATTTGTTTAATATCCGTGAAAATCCAGCATTTTTTAAACATCTCGTTGGTGCTATTGACTGAATATTTTATTTTGTGTTCAGGTTAACCAGCAATAAAGTTGTGAGCTATAATAAAACGTCTCGCATAAGGATCGATTGTTAAAGTAAAAGAATAACATCAATAAAGTCTATATTTATAATTCTAAGGAAAAAATATGAGGTCAGTGGTCTCTCTACAAATTAAAACTATCTGGTGGCTATACACGTTTTTAGAAAATAAGTTTGAGATGTTGAAAATTGTACTCTTTGACCTTTATTTGGTAGTATAAAGTGCATATAAAAACTTAATTTAAAGTTCGTTTGTTTATATGTAATAAAAATGACTCTACATCGAACTTTTTTTGAATTTTATATCTATTAATAGAATCAGAACCTGCTTTCGAGTAATATGTTTGACTAAAGTCGAACAAATCTTGATAAATTCCTCGTTACTGTAAGGGTAGCAAATATTGAGCGTTATAAAGCCGAATTTGCATATGCTATAGTATTTTACTTTCGCGAAGATATTTGTAAGTTACACTGTTCGTTTCGTTAATGTAAATGGCGAAGAAAACAGGCCCTAAAGCTTTTCCTGGACTAACACCACGTTTTATTAGCGTAGGATCGCGATCAGGATGAGGCAATTTAGTAATAAAAAAAAGAGACATTTTTATTTTTTACCTCAAGTTTTCGAAGTACGATTTCGTTGTGTATATAAACAGTTTTTGAAGTCTAGGAACATTAAGTTCAGTTCCTAAGAATTAACTGATTCACGTCATTTTATTTAAAATTTAAAATTAATAGTAACCTTAAATGATTTTTTGGTGCATAACCTTAAAAATTACAATATATTTAGATATCCTTATATGTACTTTAATATAAGTACATATCTATAAAGTAAAGTAAACCTTATTTTCAGTTTTGATATTTAAAATAAAGTTTTTCCACGATATGATTATGCTTCCAGTTTAGCTGTCTTAAGATTTGTTAGAATTTTCTCCTGCTTGGAATAATTATACTATTTCTATTCATGTGTTATTGAAAGATAATTTAACATTGGAGGTTTATTTCCATTAGAGTAGTGCATCCACTAACAATTAGAATTGTAAAGTTCAATTATTATGAATATGAAAATTATAAGACTTGTGTAAGCTCATCTTAAATTTGAACTTGCGAACTTAACCTTGTCATTCAATAGATTGACAAACTCTTTTAATGTTTCTGAAAGTGGATCTTTGTCATATTCTGCCTTCTTATCATTTCTTAGTCTTGCCTCGCTTTCCTCGTCCATTAAACCCCATAAATTTATCATGAGACTAACAAAGATCAGGACTTTGGGGAGACCACACTCATAGCAATTTAAAGAACACTTTCGACGTATTCTTGTTAGCTGTGTGTTTAGGATAGTTATCTTGTTGAAAAATGAAATTTTATCCCAAGGCTAGACTATTCTTTCGACATTCTTTAAGATTCTAATTTGATAAGTATTCATTCATGTAGTGCTGGACATTTTATGATCATTCACATTAACAGATTTTTTTTAGGAACAAACTGCTTTTGTGGACAATCTCTTGAAAATCGCGAAAAGCCGACGGCTTTTAAAAGTGCGAATTTTTTAATGTAAAAGTTTTTCTTATTTTGCTTACCAGTGGGTGATAACGGCAGGGAGGGTGGTGGTGGTGGAGGGATCGAGCCTCCCCCGGACAAGGGTGGTCTAGGCGGCTCCATGCTCCACGGAGCGCTCGGCAAGGGTCCGAATTCACTTCCAATATTTGATCCAATCAACATGACAAAACAAAAAACAAAACAACAACACAAAAATTTCCCTACAGGTATATTTTTTATCTTTTGCGATGGGCACAGCACATTCACTTAATTTTACTATTTATTTGAGCATTCCAATTCAAGAAAAAAAAAATACGAAAATACTGTCGAACTGCGGTTTTATACTTTTTGTGTTTATATAATTTTTCAAAATTTATCGAACGTTTCGCGCGCCGCATCGCAAACGGCAGCAGCCGAGGAGGTCCGGCACGGATGTCCACAACCTTCGCCGACCATCGTCAGCTCGGTGGACAGCAGCATTCTTGTCCCGTGGCGAGTTAGTTTTTGAGGCACTCAGTTCGACACTATCTAAAAATTCGACACTGTGGCTAAAAATTCGACAAAAATCGACAGTTGGCCGCTGTAAGCGTGCAGTCCGGCGGTCCAGAGACACTCGAGGGTGCTGGGCAAAAAAGTGATTATGGATTCTTCTCTAGCATCTGAGCTTGCTGGTCGCTGCCTTCCTGTCCGACAGCCCCGATGCACACACGTAAACACCAGACGTCCGACTAAAGTTCGAGGGAAAAACGGAAACAAGAAGCCGTACGAGCGTCTTAAAGGCTGCACATTTGCTGGAATCGCGGCCTCAGAAGTCAGGAGACGGCGACGCGTTTGCACACAGACGCAGGGGCGAGCTCACTGGAGATTCCACTCGAAGCTCAGCCAGCGCCGCGGCCACCTTCACAGAGCATTTTGAGCAGAATACACAAAAACGGGAAAAAACCGCGCTCAATAAGCGAACGAGTGAAAAATGAACCACCAAAACATACGCGGAGCAAAAAGCGAGCACCGACTCCCGCGGTCTTTCCGGCTCTGTACATACGCGAGTTGCGACGCGGGGCTGGGGGCCGCCGCGCGGGTTCGTTAGTCCGGCAAAGCAACCAGTCTCAGGACAGTAGCTCAAAAAGTAGCGAAGAGCAATCATTCAAGCGCGGCCGGAGCGGGCAAGCGCGATTCCGGCGGCGGACGCGCGAACGGGACGGCAGCTGGGCAAAGAAAACAACCAAATCGAAAAGAAGAGGTGCCCCGCGCGAAAATAATGAAATGAGCAAAAGCCCACTGAATAGAGTCGGGCCTGAAGACTGAAGAGCGAACTGACTGACTCCAGACGCAACCGCGCGGCTCGAAGAAGCGAGAATGATCCGCACCGCGCGCTCAGGTGCAGGCCGGGCGAAAGAACAAGTAGAAGACGAAGACGCTGTCGAGCGGCGGTGCAGCGCAGCTCGGTTCTCACCTTCTTTGGGTGGAAGGCGACCGAAAGGTAGGTGAAAAAAGGGGGGCGAACAAAAAACGCGGCGCTCCTCCGCCAGAGCCCGCGCCCCGCACCCAGAGCTCGGCTTCTTTTTTGTGGAGGGAAGGGATCCGGTGCACACCGCCAAACCGGGCTCTGAGTGCGTGTCGTCGCGTACCTGTGCGCCGCGCCGCTCCCGTGCAACACCTTCGGAGGCGAGCAGGCCGGCTCCCAGCCGCCCAGGCCGGTTTACGCCAGCCCGCGAGCAGAAAGCGGCCCTTCGGTGCCACGGCCGGCCGAAAGTAGGAAACGGAGCGTCTTTCGGCGGCGCCTTTAGGCGTAGTTCCTCCCCCCGGACCGCGGGCCGTAAGTGCCCGCCGCCGCCGCGATGCTCCTTCTTTTTCTCTGGGCCTCACCTGCAATCGGCGGGTACGGCGGCCAACCGCCGAGCAGCGCGGTCGCCGCGTCTCGCTCGCACCTACGCCTCCCGCCCGGAGTACATAAGCCAGAGCGGGAGCGAGAGGGCCTCGCCGGTCGCCGGGCCGACTCCGGATTTTCCCATTGGAGCTGGCCTCGACCGCGCTCCGTCGCGCGCTGGCTCCGTGTTTGTCGCGCTCGCCGCGGCCTGGGTTGGTCGAGTGCGGCGTTGAATGGCGCGCCGCGCCGAGCGGCCGTCCGAGGGGCGCACCCACTTCGCATTCGGGTGGTGCAGGTAGCGAGCGACGTGCTCGCTGGCCGGCAGCAGTGTGAATCCACCCTAAAGCGCATCTCCCGTGAGCTTCTGCGGTGCTCTCTGCGGGCTCCGACTGCCGCGCAGTGGTCCCGTCGTAGGTCACAATTTCGAAATATTTATGCCAATTTAATTGTTTTTAATCATTATTTATTTTGTATCCACTTTTCATGCAAGAAAAACATAAACCGCGATAAGTCAGTTAATAGCTTGCCTCGCACATTCAAAGTAATTAGCAAATGCATCACCATACCGGAGATGTTAAAAAATGCAGCGTATTTAGATTTTAGTTCAAAAGAATGAAGAATTTTCCATTCTTTAACTCCTCTTACGTAAAAATTATAAATTCAAAAATTCATTCCTCTAAAAAATGTTAATGAATGAATGAGGAAGGCTCTCTATTCGGCTGTATTTTTTTTTTATGTGTGTTACACGATATTTCCACCATTTGTAAACCGATTTTAATTATTCTGTTTTTATTTAAAAGGGCATATATGCGGGGTAGTCCCATACAAATTTGGTTTAGATCTGAAAAAGAATAAAACGTGTTCACTTTGGACTTCTCCGTCGGCGCGAATATGATACTTATAGGTAGTGCAAAGTGAACATTATTTTATAATTTTTTAGAGCATCTGATCTTTTGAGGGCGATTCTATGTTATCTATGTTTTTGCCAGTTTTTTAATAAATTGGAACACTGGAACTTTTGAATTTTGATAAACTGATATGTGCGGCATAGTGTTTTTGTGAAATACATATATAAGGTAAAATAATTAGTTTCTGTATCAGTTCTTTTAATCTCTTTCACTAAAAAAATTTAAAGAATTCACTGAATTCAAATAAAGAAGTGCACTCACAAATTAAAATTTTTCAGATCTTATACAATTTTAAAACTAAGCCACAAACGGATTTTTCTCTTTTTTAAACAATATTTTAAAATCATGTATACTTTGTTAGGATTCAATGTTATCAAAATAACAATGGATAATAAATTTAATGTCTTTCTCGTTTTCAAGAAAAATAATGTTAAAAAATACAAAACACCGCGTTTTTGTCATTTTTGAAAAATCATTCAATAAAGGTTTATCAATTTGTGGCATGGCTTCAGTAAAAATCTGACTTGTATTCAAGGAATTTCAAATCAGGTCTTTTTACACATCTTGACAAACAAGTTTTTTATGAATGTCCTTTTATCATTATATTCTTTATTCGCCATATTATATGTGAAATAATCGGTTTATGAGAAAAAGTCAAATAGACGAAATATTTTAAAATGTTTTATGTACCTCTAGGTGCCGAGCATGTTTTTTTTCTTTTTTCTTTTAATATATAAGAGCATAAGACTTTAGCTCCTGGGTCAATACGTTATTTTGCTTTTTTCATAAATGGTCAAAAAACATGGTCTGTTGTCCTTTTAATTTTTGAAACCTATTTTTCTCGAAAATGGAGTTGATTGAGCATTTTTATTTACAATTTCGTAATGTATGGGAAAAAATCGTATAGAAATGATTTGCCAATTCTTTTGAAAAAAAGTTGTTAAACATGTGTTATAAACTTTAATTTATTGAAATTGGTTCGATTCTTATATTTTTTTTTGTGGAATTTCAAAAATTGCAAAATATATATTTAAAGACTGCCAGTAATATTCATATGACTTTCAAAATATTTAACCTTATCCCATATAATCCTGGTTCTAATAAGTCATATTATAAAGTTAAAAATCTCTTGTATACGTATTATAAATTATTTTGAATTATATTCTTATTATCTTTGAGATTTTTATGAAAACAGGTTTCTTTGAATCATCCTATGGTTACAACTCGATGAAAACGGCCACATTTATCATAAGGTACATTTTCTCAAATCTTATGGTTTTCAAACTAATTTTTCTAGGCCATAAAAAACTGTCCCCAATGTGATCTGTAAATTTGATCATGACATGAATTAATTTTGATTAAATCCTAGTTTATTATTTATTTCTGTTGCGTTCTCATTTATTCTTTAATACTCTGAATTTATTGTAATAAATTTTTGAGTAATCTCATAAAATCGACTAATTATTACCAACTTGCTTTGATCGCGGAACCACTGTGCGTCGCCGTGCCTCAGCCGCCGCCGAATCCGACCAAATCGCTAAATGAGATTAAGGGACCTTATCTCTTTAAATTGGAATGGATTTGGCGCTATTTGCTGCCAGTAGCGATAAATCTGGATTAATTTGCATTAGAAAGGCATTAGTTAACAGTAGTGGACGCTTTGTAGTTTATCTCGCCTCGGAATTAAGTGGGCGTGTGGGATCAGCCGAGTTCGCTCGGCGCCGCTCGTCACGGAGTCAGTTCTGCGCCCAAAATTAGTCGCGATAACGCCGAAAGGTGTTCCGATCAATGCAAATCGGCTAAATTCACAGTTTAATATTTTTTTATGTCAATTTTTCGGGTTTCAATTAAGCGCTTTCGGATGATTCACTGCTTCCATAAATTAAATTTCGACAAACAAATGGCACGTGTTTTTGTTTTATTTTATATCGCGTTTTCGGCGAAAGGAAAACTCTTGATTTGGAGGTCGCATTCCGTTCGAAATACTTAGTCAGGTCAATAGGCATTGATTTCGCTGCCCAGAAAGACTAATATGTTTTTGTGTTCATTAATAACAATTTTAATTTAATTTTTCAACAAAATACTCAGATCATTATCGACTTTGTTTTCAGATTTTGTAGTTTAACCGTTTCTTCACATATCCTTGTCCTGGAAAAATCAAAGAAATTTAATTTTAAATTTAAAGTTATACTTCCAATTAGTGGATATTTCGCAAAATATTTAAACAAAATCCGTCTTAATGCACCTGTATGTATTAAAAATCAGTAAATTTATCTTATGTTCATGAATGAATGAATTTTTTATTAATTATGAAAATTTCTTTTGAATTAATTTACGGATTGATCCGTAATTGTAAAATAACTTGAAACATTTTAATTATAGACCAATAATTTAATAAATGTTTCAAGTGTGATTTGCCCCGTTAATTAACCTTTTGGCCGTTTTCAATGCTTTCTAAATGACATACATAATTAAGTAATTTTGCATTTTAATGTATGTAGGTGATCTTATAGATCTCCTCATTATTTATTAAAATTAGTTGTAGATTATGGGTTTGTTTTTATTTCATGGTTATTTAACTCACATAGATAGATCTATATACTACTTAAAAATTAAAAATTTAATGTTTAATGTTAATATTTTAAGGCGAAATATTGTTAACAAACTTCAAAACCCTCTCTCTTAATTCTAAAGATTATTAAGTTAACCACCACAAAATTTCAAAAGGTGCTATATAAAACTGTTAACTTTGTAGGTATTTCCTTTATTAACTTCGGAAACATTAATCGACAATCAAAGAAAACTTAATTAGATACCTATAACATTATTATAACATTGGAGAAACAGAAAGTGTACAAATTCGAATTCACTTTCTTAATGACCTAAGTAAAAATAAAAATATTTGATTCATATGCTCTATGATTTTAAAATTAATTCTGGATGTAAAGCATTAAAATATCTGAGAGCTGATATTTATTAAAAAAAAAAATGGTACATTTTATAATAGGTCAGATATTTTGGTAATATTTGGAGAGTTAATTAACACAAGCAAAACTTCTATCGTAAACTGGTTATTTAAGTTAAAAATGTTGACTTCAAACAGAATTAAAAATGTTTACTTATACTCGATATTTAGTAAGATAATTTGACATTATACTCAATCAAAATAATTTATTCTAAAAACAAAAAATTGTGCACTGATAATTTAATTGATCATTCAAATTCTGTAAGTTATTCAATGCCATCGGATATTATTTATTTGTTATATTTGTTAAAACGTAATCACTTTGAATTTTAAAAATTAGGTACAAGTCGATTTGTTGTTTGAGAACAAAACAACAACGGTCAACAAATAAATATATCAATAGAGTGACCAGATTTTTATAAGGATAGCGCAAAAAGGAAACACGAGTGATATGCAAGCAATGGCAAATTGCCGACGCGAATTTAAAACAGAACATTTTTTACAAGAGTTTCTTTGAAGTTAAACTAACTGCGTTGGAGGGTGGTTACTAAATGTCTAAGAGGTTGAATAAATTAATGCAGGATATGCATACATAATGACTATAATCACTTACGTCTTTTCCACTCCGCTAGACCTTATTATAGTTTGTATCGCTACACTGAGAGAAAAACTTATGTAAAATTGTTAAAAAACCTGATACCATTTGTACTATTGCTAGTGCATTTTCCGGTCTTCCAAGTTTTTGGGTAAAACACCCAAGATAACTTGGGTAAAGCTTAGGGAAAAAAATGTTTAGTAACTACCTAAGAACTTTTGCAAATAACCTGAAAATACTTAGGTAATTTTATACAAGAAATTTAGGTGAACTACCTAAATATTTCGATGACTTACCTTAAAATACTATAGCAATACCATACATTGAGCTTAGTTAATAATACTAAAAACTTCGGTAAACTACCTAAAATCATCGCGGCAGGATATACAAAAACTTAGGTAACCTAGGCTTATTTTATACAAGCAGCTTGGGTAAATTACCTAAAGAGGCTATGGCAATTTTATATAGCGAGCTTAGGTAAATTACCTTAAATTTTTAGGGCAATACTGTACAATGTAATTCCTACTTTTGTTTCTTTTCGGTATATGAATGAAAAACGTGTTTCGCATCAAAAATAAAAATATCAATTCTAAATCAAAATAAACAATTCAATTAAGAAGAATAGAAATTGTTTATTTTGATTTAGAATTGATATTTTTATTTTTGATGCGAAACACGTTTTTCATTCATATACCGAAAAGAAACAAAAGTAGGAATTACATTGTACATTATTGCCCTAAAAATTTAAAGTAATTAAGAAACAAAAGTAGGAATGTAGGGATCATTATGTGTATTTCATCTTAAATAAGTACGAGAGGAATGCAAAAATATTTTGCCACAAAAAGCAAAGTAGAAAAGTGTGTGCAAGATATTATTAAGCCCCAGAAAGTTCAATTAATTCAATTTTAGAATTTTTTAAATAAGGAAATGCAACGTTTATTTAAATTTTTTTTTATTGAAAGTTGATTTGGTTATTACATGCAGATGATTATTAATTTATTTTATTAAGCGCTCAAGATCTGCTATAAAAGTTGCTACAACTGGAAATTCTTCCTGTGTGTCTTGAATTGAAAAAAGAAATTTTTGAATAAAAATCCAAACAGCAATACATTCATTTGGGTACTTTAAATTTAAGACAAAGAATACTTTAAAACAAAATTGCACTGCATCTAAATATGACTGAAATTGAAACTTCTCTCCATCAATATCTACATAAAAATTATTATACGCAAACTCATTTCCAGTAGCAATTATGAGGGGCTGTAATGTTGAACTTGATTTTATACACTCCAAGCGTTTTTCCGTCATTTTATTGGCAACATCGCTGCTTTGTGAGACTAATAAAGTAAAAGCTTCCTGGGAGTCCCTAATAGTATACTTCACTCTTTTCGCCGACACAGCTGAAATTCTAGATGTTGGCACCAAAATAGCATGAATCAACTGCAGAAACATAATATTCTTATTATCTGAAATATGTGAATAGTTAAAAAATGTTGGTTTAAACAGAAATATCTATTTAATATACCTATGTTAAGCTCATCCTTCCTTTTGAGTATTTCTACCAATAAGGCTTTTGCTGCAACGTCCTTAATTCTGTCCTCAAATAATGCCAATGCTACTTCGCAAAATTTTTCCCAACGCGTGAATGAAAATGTTTTATTCGGATGAATATAATGGTAGTCAATTTCAATCTATAATTAAGTTCAAAAAATAGTTAAACAATTGTAATGAAATAGTTAACAAGTAATAAGGATAATTTTTTTTTTAATTAACTAGACTAGCAAAATTGAGAATTAAATAGAAAGTGAATGGAAATTACCAATTCTGGGGCCTGAGAATATTTGTAAAGAGGCCAGTTATTAAAGATTTGCTGAAGAGTTAAATTAGAATTCAACTGCTTTCTCCGATATTTTAATGTCTTTTTCCAATTCAAAACAACTTCATCCCACTTTCTTAAATGTTTTAAGCTTTGGGACATTTCTTGAAACTCTTGTTCAGTAAATTCTAAGATCGAAAGGTTATTTGTGTGAATATACATATATTTAGTAAAATGTTTAACCTGGATCAGAAATGTCTTCTATTTCATTGCTCAATATTGACTTTGTCGACTTGGTACACGTTCGAAGCCTCCGCAAAGCGCGCTTTCTGCCTTGATACCTGTCCCACAGTTTACCTTTGGGTGGATATTTTCCTCTTCCAATAAAATATGTTGACTACAATTTATGAATTGTTATTTAAATTTATAATAATATAATTATTGACTTAGCAATTGATAGACTAAACATATAAGTTAATATTTTTGACTGACTGTTATAACCAAATATACTAACGAACTCTTAAATATTTGCTTCAAAACATAATACTAAAAATCCAAATAGGAAAAAAGTTTGACACATAAACAGCAGTGTCATGAAGCAACAATGGCCCATATGCTTAAAAACTGAGCTCAATCTTAGCCTGAATTAGATGAAACTCGGGTCTTCTGCGAAAACAAAAAGCGAGGCTGAGATTTTACTTAGTTTTAAGCATATAATTTTAGGTTTTTATTGTAAAAAAATATATTATTATAAGAAAAGGAAATAATGTACCATTTGTTCACTAGGGAAAATTTTTATAATTTGTTCTCCTAGGCTTTTACATTTTGACACCGATAGAGAAATGTCATTTTCAATGTAATATTGTATAATTTTATGAACAAGCTCTCTTCGGGCATCTGGACAAAGGAAACCTTCTTCAAGGTATCGTTTTAAAATTGATTTTCCTTGTTCTGTTCTACATATTATATCTTTTACCGACATCTACATAGAAAGATAAACAATTATGCGTCTAGCGAAAAAAAAATTCCACGCTAAAAATTCGAGAACTTACGTCATCTGAATTCCTACTGCTTGTTGATGGCGAACAAATGTTGGCGCTGCTGCTTACTGATGGTGAATTATTATTTATCCACGACTCAATGGAAGAGGTCATTGATAGAGTATCTCTACTGGATGCTGAATTTAAATTATATATACCCTAAATTAAAATAATTGATATATTACAGAAATATTCTAAACTTATAATACTTACATATTTATTTTGCCAAAGCGAAAGTTTATGCTCAAATATGATTTTAGTATTTAGGTTTACTCCGAAAAAAAGCTCATCTAAATGTCTTTCTTTGATGTATTTGAGTCCTTCCAATGTAATCTCTTTAGCTGTTCGAAGAAGAAAAGAATTTTCGAATTTTTATACAAATGAATAGTTCAGTGATTTAGAATTTTCGAAAATAACAAATAAAACAATACTAGTAAAACGCTTGAAACGAACAGAACTTGTAATTTCAAGTTTTAAGTTATTTTAATGTAGTTTGTTTCAACTTTAATTAATGATTGTATTGAATAATTACTTTTAAAATTTGTATTGTTATATTTTGATTTGAATCTATGCTTTTACATTTTAGCGTTTTCTTTATTTTGAATTATTGGATATGCTTTAAAAAGTACTAATGTGAGCTTACCAGTCAAAAGTTCGTAGAGTTCCTCATAAAGATTCCAATTACGTAAGAGGGATTCTAGAGATGCCGTGTCATTGTTTCCTGATGAGGATGCCAAAGTATTCGGTAAAAGAGTTCCAGTTGTGGGATTAAAAGCCGTTGAATTCGAATTGCATGGTTTAAATGTTTCTGGTGCATCAATATTTGATTGTTCCGGTGAAAATATATTATAACTGCTATCCAGAAAGATTATTTCTGGATTATCAGTGAAAAGTGTGTCTGAATTTACTCGTGGGCTTGCCATTTAGGTACTTTGTAAACTGCACGAAATACTGGTAGTAATAGTTCGAAAAATGATCCTTAATGATAGAACAAAAATCGGTATTATCACAAGCTTTTACATTTTTATATATTGTTGAAATAACTTTTTAGTCTTAACATAATTTTTGAATTAGGCAATATATGAGAATGGACTGGAGGCCCATCGAAACATGATATTGGTAAAATAGAGATATGATCAATATTGACAGTAGATAATTCGTACGCTAAATAATGATCATTGAAATGGCCTGGAACTAGTGAACACATTATATAGATATCTCTTTCAAGAACAACAATTATCTTGGTAATACAGTATACCTCAGTGGATTCCTCCGAAGATATTGATAAGAAAAACCCGGCCTTATAACAAGTTCCTTTATATAATATTTGAGAATAGCAAGAAAAATCGGTTGAGAATATTTTCAAGGAATTTATCACGAAATGCTCGTCTTCCAACACTATCTTTTTAGATTCTTCACAAGATAGTGCTTTCGGGTTTTCTTCCATTAAGTTAAAAGCAAATTTTAGTTGGAATTTTGTAGCTAATGAAATAAGTATGTTTTTTCTACTAGTTATTACTTTGGCGTAGGTTTTTAGTTCGCGATGTTTTCCCTCGTACCTAAAACACCAAAATAATTTTGGTGGTCCCGATTTTCTTATTATTCGAGGGTAATGAAGCAAAAAATGATGTTTGGGTTTAAGAGTGTCATCAAATAATTTTATATACAACTGATTATGTTTTTTAATTAATTCTTCTAATTCAAGCAATTTTTCTTCTGTAAAATTCGATGAAAGCAAAGAATCAATTATTTTAATAAACGTGCAAGTAAATATCCATACTTCATCGTTAGTTGGTATTAAATGACCAATTATTAATGTAAAATGATGTACCAATGTCCACATTTCCCTAGCAGAGGTATTAAATTTTTTCTTATTTAGGTGAGTCAGTAATACATCCTTGAAAATATTTTCAATTTCAGTTTCTCCATAAGAGAAAGTATTTTTTAGTTGGTTAAAATTTTCAATGGTAAAAAACCGCTTATTTATGCAATACATTAAAATATGTGAAAGATTATAGTGAGCAACTCCTTCAAAAATATCGTGCATAATATCTACAGCGAAATTTGTTGTAACATGAAATGAAGGAATTTGATTAAACAAAGAATTTTTCGAAATTCCGGTTAATGACACATCAGAAATTTCTACACTCTTTTTATAATTTTCAATAGTTCGCAAGGAATCCACATTTTCAGTTGACATTGTTGCTGTTATTATTTTTTTATCGGTACAAAACCTGCAATAAGAATTAGCAGAAAAACATTTACTAAACTCGAGTAATTGGTTAAGTCCTAAATTGTCACCGATAACAAGACCTAAAATAAAATTTATATTAGTATCAGTTCCATTTAGTTTGCAATTTATCCCGTTAACTTCTAAAGAAATAATTTGTTGAATTAAAGTGTACATTGTTAAGTCATTTCCATAATTTTTAACATCGACAGCTTTTAATAAGGCAGCCAAGTATATTTGATTTAATTTTGAATTATTTGGTAAAGTAGGGAACGAATAATAAATAGCCGTAATAGACTGATTTCGTGCATGTGAACCAAGAGGGTTATTGATTTCGAAATCATCTATGTATAGGAAATATGGAATAAGTATTTTTCCATCGTACAATTTCTTTTTTTCTTGCCATAACTCACCCTGTACAAAATTGTTTAATTTACAACTTCTTACATTAAATTTTTCCATGGACTCAAGGCATTCTGCTAACACAAAATCTTTCTCAAATATTTTACGAAATTGAAACTCTAATGGCATTACTACACCTTTATTTACCTTTTCTGCAATTGCGAAAACTCCACTTTGATGAACATTTGAGATTTCTTTATTTATAAAAAATTCAGTAGGTTTCTCATATCCATCGTTTTGGGACAGATGCTTCAGTAATTTGTGTTCTGAATCAATCGATAAGAAAAGCTCTTTATAATGACTTGAAAACAAATCAATTTCAATAGCATCTTCTTGACAGAATTTAGTTGATAACACATTCAAATGTTCAAATATTGGCAACACAATAAATTCATTCACTGCTGTTTGAATATTTTGTACATCTTTTCTAGTAAAATTGTTATTATTGTGCAAGGTTAGAGTGAATTCAAGTAACTTAGTAAACAGTTGTTGCTTTAATTTGCTTATGTCGAACTCGTCGTTGCTTAAGTTATTAAAATATCTGATTTCCCTATCAACTGGCGCAGATTTTAAATTTTCAATATTGTTACAAGCAAAATTCTGTTGAACGAACGAATCAACTTTACAATTTTTTTCACACTCGTGTACTTTATTCAAATGCTTTTTAAAAGCTGAACTATTTTGAAATAATTGTTGACAACCATTTTCACAACATTCGTAGAGACTTGTTTTGTTAAACCCATGAATAATTTTTAGATGTCCAACTAATATCTGAGAATTTTCAAAACTTGTTTTGCAAATACTGCATAAAACCATTGCTTACAATTGTCAATAAATTGATGTATCAAGCTAATTATTTTTCCCCACACTTTTAAAAGACGTAAAGACTTCCCGCTAAAGTCTAATTTTCCATAGTTTTGAAGACCTACACAAAACCTTTATTGCATTAATTATTATACATAATTAATAGAGTAAAGTAATTAAACTTACCTCTTTATAATTTCACTTAAGGCTTCTTAATTTCACTTTCTTTCACTTTAAAATTTCACGATCCGATCCTTCTGTGTGAATAACTCTGAATGAAGCGCAACGAGATTAGTTCAACGCACTACACGTAAACAGCGTTCGTATAAAACATATCCTTCTACACACAGCCTTGGGGAATCAAGCGCAGACTTGTGTCAGAAAGACGCTTTATTTGTATATTTTACCCAAGAACTTAGGTGAATCAGCCGATTTATAGGTACAGTGATGGGCAAAAATGAAAATGAAATATACACTTTTGGTAAGGAAATTTGCCTAAATACAAGGGTAAAGTCAAAGGCGAAAGTTTTATACATCGAACTGTGAAAAATCATATAATGGCTTAGGTAAATATGATTAGTCTTGTATAAAATTTGCTAACGCAAATTACCTAAGTTTTTTTCGATAATTTACCCAATCTAAGGAAGCCTAAGCTTGGTATAAACCAACCAAATACTAAGGCAATTTTTACCGAAGTTGTAACTTCCATACAAAATATTTTACCCAAGCCGGTTTAGGTAATTTTACAATAGTTTTTTCTCTGGGTGTATAACTTAGATTGAAATTTGTTTGATATTTACTACAAATTTTCCAACTTTTCATGGCAAACATGCGGAGGTACGCCCTGAATTTAGAGCCACTGTCCAACATTACACGGTTTCAGCGTGCATAAACAACGCCTAAATTGAGCGAGAGCACACAACACCTGAGCAGCAAACCGCCGCGCCACCAGGCCGCATATTGCCGTCGGCAATCACGGCCCATCTGCCGCAGTGGGATTTATTTTAATTGCGCAAACATTTTCTGCTGGGGGATAATTAAATCGATTTTCGGTCGGCCGCCAAACTCCCGAGCGGCCCCGACCAACCCTGCGAGTAGCGCCACCCCGTTCACGGCAGTCAACTTTTCGTATCAACACCCCACCGGCACCTCTGGGCGCCCCGTACGCGCAGCGCGATTAATACCCACCGGGCGCTCCTCCAATCTCCGCAGAGGCATGTAATCTAATTACACTTCTGGAGGCCTCGTTAATTTTAGTCTTTTTCTGTTTCGACTACAATTTACCTGCCATTTTGATTGAACTTACACGCTCGCCCTAACCGAGCAATTTGACACTCGGAGTCGCCGGGAGGGAGGCTGCCGCACCCCCCGGCCGAGCCGCAGCGCCCCCGAGCTCCGAGCCCCAGCCCCGCTCCCGGAGGAGGCCCGGGCCATCACGGGAGCAAGCCCACGGCCACGCCGAGCACTCGGCGTTCGCCGCGGCAAAATGGTTGCGTCCAGCTGACCACTCTCGTTAAGCCGCGAATTAACGAGCGCGGCGGGAGGAGGCGGCTCACCCACCACACCACCGCTCCGCGGCGAGGACACGCCCCCGGTGATTGCGGCGAGCCGGATAATCCCCACCGGATTAGCGCGACGCTGCGACGCGACGGTAACGCGATACCCGGCTCAGTAGCGCTTATGTAAATAAGCCCCGCCCCCGAAGGAAAATGGAGGGTAGCGGAAAGCGTCGTCTGGCGGAGAGCGGTGCAGCGGCTGTCACTCGGACCCGCCACGGGAAGGAAGGAGCGCGCTGCGCTGTTTGCTTTGTTTACAGGGGGCGGGCGCGACAACTGTGTTTTGGAGCCCTTTGTTCCCCGGTGTGTGGCGCTGTTTATTCGCGCTCCGGAACCATGGAACGGTGGAGCGAGTGAGCCGTTTCTCAATCTGTTCGCTGCTCAACTTTGAGTGGATTTGGAAGGCAATCAACTCTGAGTAGTTAAACAACGAATGGTTTTTAACGCTTTTTAGTCTGAAAAAACTGACTATTTATTTGTAGAATGACTAGAATTAGAAAACAATTCTTATTTGAAAGCAACATTAATTAGAAGCAACACAACATATGTTTATACATACATCATTTTAAGAAACGTTGTTTTAAATATAGACAAAAGATAAATTTAAATAAAATTTGAAGCTAATTCGCAAACACATTTTATTTCAAAAAAATCGCCGAATCTTTATTAAAAGGGCCGATAAAACGGAGATATAAGTTTGTTGAAGAATAAATAACAAAATAAGGTACGTGGCGTAAATAAGGCCTGAGCCCTAACAAGGCCTGTCTTTTAAATATCCCATTAAACGAATTCAGCAATGCCGTAAAAAGGATGGGTTAAAATGGATAAAAGTCATTGCAATTTGATGCTATTTTTAAATAATTTTAAATTAATACGTTATTCAAGATAAATTTCAAATCTAAGGGAAGTCTCCTTTTGTTCTGGATAGACGAAAAAAGCAAAGTATTGTCTTTAGACATAAAATGTTTGCGAAAGGGTGTGGCAAGCAGACTACTTCAGGACTTAATAAGTATTTTTATTTATTTTGCAAGAATAAATACAAATCTATAATATATCTACATATCTAATGTTTTGTGCTTTGACTGTTTGACATAAGATGCTTAAGATTAATAAATATTATTTTTCTTTTATTTCTTCTGAGTGCTTCCGGCTACAGCTCCCTAATAAGGCCCATTTAATTTTTACTCGGTACTTTTGCAAATGCATATGGATAAATTGAATAAATTGTGCATGTATAAATTGAAGTTACTAATGATATAAATAATTTCTGCGGTGAAATTAGTTGTTTATTTTAACAAATGCATAATATGCATTTGCATATAATCCGCAGTGTAGTTATGAGTCACTCTTTTTCAATCTAAAATCATAATATAAACACGAATTAATAAGTACAAGTTTTAACAATTTCAGCCAAAACGCAATTGCTAATGTTATAATCTTATATTCTGAAATCTATCAAATAGCATTAGATATGTTTGCAAAAGAAATGTTGTTTAATTGTTAATTGATTGGAATTATACCTATATAAATAAAAAAATTATTACGATAAATTTATATAAAGTAAAGTAAAGTTAAAGATTTTTTATATTTTTATCCTTTGACTTTTTCAGTATTAACAACTATAGTTGGGCCTTATTTAGGTATCTTACCTTATTTATCGATCCGATTTAACTTGAAGCTTTGCATACTTATTTATAGCATTATAATTAAGTAGAAGCTGAACCAAGGCTTTTCCTTTTATTTATGTAAAATAAAAGGTTTTGTTTCAAGCACAACAAGCATCATATAACAAAAGTTTTGAAATCTTCTAAAAAAAAATATCAGTCTAATAAAATCCATTTTTCAATGGAAACGAGAGAATATTCCAAACTACTTCTTTTAATTCTTATTTTAAATTTAAGTAAGAAAATTTTACTTAATTTTGGCAATATGCTTCAGCTCAATATACAATTTTTTAATTTTCTATTTTCCATAGGTCCTTATTAAAGTATACATTTGAAATTAGACTATACCTAAGCTTAGTTTTTGTTATTCATAGTTTCAAATGAAGTATTTACCTGAAAAACTGAAAAATCGGGTATACATTTTGAAATTACCAACGACAATTTGTTTAATTACTCAGCTTTTTTAAACTTATATCTGGATATGACGGGGCAGTGAAACTAAATAATTAATGAGGGCATTTTTCTAATGAATAATAAACTGACACCGATCGACGACTGTGAATTGAAATCGTGACGAAACCAACCCCACTTTCCTCCTTCAGTCAACAGCACTAATTGATTGATTGTAAACTTCGGAAAACTGCCCCTCTGAAGTATGAAATTGGAAAGCCGATCAGACCGCCCCGCCTCGCTTCGTATTTGCTTAGAACACCGCGGAGGAGGAGGGGCGTGGGTCTTTTTAACATTTTATTGAACGAAAATTTCAAGCGCACGAAGCAGTCACGACCGGCGCATATGTTCCGCTTCCCAGCAACCCACTCTCATCCGAGGGCCGGCCCTTCTAACTTCTAACTTATGCAGGAGTTCGTTACTTTTCACAAACTTGAACTTCCTCTAATAACTGCCCATGTTCAGCCAACTTATAACGTTTGCCCAACGCGGGGAATTAAAAACTAACTACATGAAGGTCTTGTTATTTGACCGCTCCCTCCGTAGATTTTTTCTACTGCATCGATCCTAAAAGTCGACCTACGCACTTAATAGAGAAGGTGAGCTTTGGAGGCTCTGCCTCCGCCACCGCCGGGTATTAACCCGACCGTTTGATTGCCTGTGCGTAACCAGGAAGTGCTAGTTGATTACCTGAAGTTCCTGCATGTTCCCTGTAATTAGAAAACATGCGAACCCCCACCGACCGCGTGCGTGAACGTGCTTCATTTGAAGAATTAGAGCCCGTCTAGCACGAACGCCACTCTAATAAGCGCATTTTCGCATTAAGGCCTATTTCGCAAGACGAACACGACGTCTTGGCGATGTGGCGCCAGTCAGTCCTTCGATTTAAAGATTCAACGGATGTCTGTTGTTCGTCCATTGAGAAATTAGAAGCACTGCAAAATCAACTTTTAAGGTGAGCTGGACGAGATAATTGCCCTAATGATAATCTTTCGCTAGACCTCACGCTCACAAGACAATAACCTTCAAGAAAGACAGATTCTAGTATCAAGAAGTGAAGATCTAGTTCTAATGTACATATAACCTGACTGATCAACCCATTTTGTTAATATTAAGTAAAGAGAGAAAATAAAACACTATATGTACATATAACATTCATCCAAAGACTTTAGCACAATTTTTTGTATCAAAAAGTGGTTTCAATCAAACTAAAATAGATGAATTTTTTTCATGCCACTATTCTCACGTCTTAGATCAACAGAAAATTAAAATTAAATTAAGTTCATTCATTAATTAATTTTATCATGGGGTCAGCGAAACTTTAAAAAAATCGCTTGAAATTACAAATGTTTTACTAGATTAAAATTTTAAAAATCATCTTAAATTAAAAATCAAAACTTCGAAGATATATTTTTTTTTATTTTTCATTATAGCTGGGAAGATTAATGATCTTTAGTTACATATATCAAAGTGTTATGAAGGATCAATTTAGTTGAGATTATTTATCATAGTTTTTAAACTATTTCTCTTTTTACTTAATGAATATGAATCTTAATCCATGTGAACAAATATTTAGTTTAGCAGTTAAATTTTTCTTCTTTTTAAATAATAATGGGAATATGTAATTTAATTAATTAATTAATGTGTTGTAATTAAAAAAAAACGATCTTGAAAATACTGTAAAACTAGGTTCCTAGACAAAATTTGATCTATTGCCGCAGTAATTGAAAAATATCAACTGTACATATACTGCTATGAGAAGCACACTGAATGAACGTATTTGATATTCAAATTTCTCTTGATTTATGCGATGTGATTTTACGTTGAATGGACAATCCTGAAGATGAAAGGCGCTGACCGCCAAATTAAATCTGTCTTTTCAGGGATATCGTTATTCTTCTGCGCTAAATGGCATGTGTGAAAACATTTCGAAAATAAATGAGTTCATCTCCGTATCCCAGACGGGCGTATTATTCCCTCTTAAGCCTACAGAACTTCAGGAATTATTCCCGCATCCCCCCTTTGACGGTGAATCGCGGCCTGCAGACGTCTTTCAGTCGGCGGAGACATCGCGGCCCCTTCGCGGAATAAAGGGCCCAAAAACCTGCAGAAAGTCCAATTAAGCGAAGAAACGGCAGGCAATGGGCCTGTTCGCAGGCCGGTGCGCTTATGGAATAAAAACGCGCGCGGCACATCTGCTGAAGAGTCAGTGGGCGCACGCGGCGCGCACATCTCGCGAGGAAATGTATTCATGCAGGTGCGGTGATTTGGGCCGCATTTCTCCATGCCAAAGGGTTTACCCGTGCCCAGGCCCCAGACATCCGTCAAGGGCCAAGATCATCTGAATTTCAAAATAGATCATCCGTGGCAGCCTTGTCTCCTGGCGACTTCGGGTTTTTGTAGCGCCTCAAAAATTTCCTTGGTGCCTCTGAAGCAGGGCAGATGATTCTTGCGCGGAAGGACAATGGGGGGCTTAGTTTCGGGATGATCGATCGCGTGCCTGAACAAGATCGAGCCTAGAGGCGCCTTGCTCTAATTATGCTTAGCTGTTAGAAATTATTTAAGAAATCACCTGCGACTCCCGGCAGATGCAACCTAATTTGCTCGAGCTGTGAGTGGAACTGGTGCTTGTCCCCCGATTCTAGGGCAATTACAGTCACTCACAAGTCACCGCTTAAGTGGTGCACTCAGCATTCAAAAATATAAAAATTGGCTCTTTTCACTTACGCTATCTATTATTTAAAAATTAATTAAAATGTCAACATTTATATAAAAAAACAACTTTGTTCTATTTTTGGATAGAGCGTGATTAATTTAATTTACCAAATGTTTAGATACTTTCTAGCATAGTAGAGACTAATGCTAATTATAAGAATCACTAAGAGGGCTACAAATATGTTTTTTGTTTTTAACTTTATCACTTTAAGGCAATTTTTAGAACATTTCTTAAAGCATTATCATTTTAAAGGAACCATAAATGTATGATAAATGCGACCAAGCTTTAACAATACAATGTATACCCATTAAATAAGTGTGTAAATAATATTATTAATATTAAAAACAAATAAAAAACAACAGATAATATTAATTTCAAATTACACAATGAAATAAAGTTTTATTCCGTTTCCTGAACAAAGACTTTAAGAGTCTCATATTGCGCTGAAATTAAAGTATCATTAATTTTAAAATCTTTGTTCGACGAAACATTCATCCGAACGAACTCAAATATGATAAAATATTTTTAAAATTGTTGGTAAAACTAAGCCAAGCATTTTTAAAATCAATAGACTTCTATTCTGAATTAATTGCAAAAGGTTGGTGATTTTCAAAAACAAATTTAAATCATAATAGGAATTTAAAAAAAAAAACTTTAAAAATGGTGTCAGTTTTTAGAAGAAGATCTTCATTTTTGAAAGAGCTGCATTAAAAGCTCACTTCATTTAATTTTATACAAATTAATACCATAATTCAAAATATATACTAAATTATGAGAAAATAGTACCTACTAAGGAAATATGTATGAATTTCTCAAAAGATACAATTTTGTTTATCTACTGCCTGATATATTTTGACATGGAGTTATAAAATCAAATTTTCATTAATATTCAAGATCTTAGTGACGAAATATTTATATAATTCATTTGTAATGTTAAACTCCTAAATCTAAACTCCTAAATTGTCGTCATATTTGACGGGCATTATCGCAAAAACCTTTGTCGGTGAGTCACAAATCGCGGGAGGTATCTGAAGCCCAAGAAGTAGTAAGCCTTCCTCGAATTCATAACCTAAGCTGCCATTAATCCAATTAGCTGGGTCACTTGATGAGAGAGGTGTTTGGCCCATAATTCCATGATTTTGGCAGCTATTGGGAAATTAGATCCAAACTTTATAAGGCAACCGAAAATTTTGGATGGCCACTAGTTAAGTTTAATAAGTTTATACCTTTATGACCGGAGTTAAGTTACTGTAGGTCACTGACTGTCATTCCTAAATATTTTAAACGCCTGTCGTATTTGCATTTCAAATATGAGACCTACATAGTTTCTTAGTGCCCGATGTCTCATAGTTTGGAGGCACTCCTGGAGGAATTGCCCCCATTCTTGGTCTGCTGGTTGGCGCACTAGCAAGATATTTATGGAGGTATTTCCTGCCCCGTAATTGTTTCAAGCTTATCTTTTATGACCAAGAAATTCGCCTGATTGTTTATGGAGACGTCTAGTGAGATAGCAGCTTCAGCTACCATTCAACCAAGGGGATATGCGTCCAGGAGCCCTGGACAAACATGGGCTAGGCTTTCAGGCACTTCGGAACGCGTTGGCTGCTCTTCGATATCGCGAGATTTAAGAGCATCGACTTTTGCCTTTGCGGGGCCCGGTGCAGTTGCTGAATCAGAAGCCAGACCCTGACTGCTGGATAGAAAAAGTGATTTGTTGCGAATGCCTTCAGTTTTGTCTCAATCTCAAATCCAAGGCAATCGAATCACTTCGGTTTCGCAGAGTTTGCGCGGGTTCGCGGATATGCAAGTTTTGCAGTGCCCCATTTCTATGTTTCTAATATTAGTTTAATATATAAATGTTGTCTGTCTATTTGTTTATTTATAAATATTATTACCCAAAAACACTAGATGGATTTCAATCTCCTTAGAAACAAAACACGCAGCATTTCGGTTTTAGTCTTCCTCGGACTTGTCTGACTAACCAGCTTAAAATATCTCAGCATTACACTTTTCCGGTAAAAAAAATTTACGATTTTCGGAAAGTAATTTAATAAAGAAAAAGTGGACCAATAATTTTCAACTTTTGAGGCATATTTATTGAAAGTCTTTGCTAATGAAATTCATTTTTTTTCGAATTCATAAACGAAAATGTCCCATCACGTCACGTTTTTGAGAAAAATAGGCTTGAAGTGTATAAAATATCGTGTTTTGAACATTTTTAAATACAAAAGTTCGAACCTTTTGCTATTACATATATTAAAATACTACAGTCTTTTAGCCTTTCCGAAATACTCTATGAATTTAAGTTTTGTCTGGTACCTTCATACATACTTAATACCATTGATAGTGAATGAAAATCACAAGTAGCGCTCATGAAAAAAGAATTCCCGAATCTTAATAAGAACTAAGGAATTGTGGTGCTTAGAACATTATGTAATAGATAAAGATTTAGGCTTCCGTTTGAACCTTCTTATGAGCACTTTCGTTATTTTTACTTTTTTTTTAATTTTCAAATATGCTCAAATTTTAATTTGTTTTAGTGTTCAGCCTAATTTTCTCAAAAATTCGAGATGATGGAAACAAGAGAATTTCTCGTTAGTGATTAGTTATCATTAAACCAATCAAAAACATGCATCTCATACAAAGTACAAAAAAAGGTGAATTTTGTAAATCAGTGAAATTACTGTCAGATTATTTTTGGGTATTTATAACTACATATATTCAAGAAAATTTAAAGTCTAATTAATTCTAATCTAATTAATTAAAATTCTAGTTAATTGCTGTTAACTTAAGCAATATGAAAAAGCAATTGGCATGAATCATTTCCTTTCAAGATTAAAAAATTCAATTTCGAAAGTCTTCCAGCAGCAATGTTCTCCAGAGGGCGGAGGTGCAAAATATTGCTATTATTGGTCTCTAAGATTTGCATCATTTAATAACATACAAAATCTTAAATTGTGGAACGAGCCTTCGTCTTAAAGCCCCCTTAGGTGGCGAAAAAGCAGTCTGCATCCTGTGTGAAAAATGCTCGGATTCTATTTTAAAGTGGACATTGCCGGGGAAGGTAGCAATTTACCAAAGCGAATAAGCCGAACCTGCGCAGATTGAACAGCACCTTGTTGTGGCAAAAGGTGTTAATGGACGTCTATATTTTCCGTATCTTGACCAGATACAGAATTGTTGCGTATTTCTTGAAGCAACCGGACGGCCGCGGGGCAGATTCAGATTCCGCTGCGGCGCGCGAGAATCGAGAACTAGAGGAGCCGACTGGTCGTCGAGGAAGGCTCCTTGCGATGCCCAGGGTCTCTGTTGTTCACTTTCGGAAGATTATTTTGAGTTATGAGCGAACCCAAAGAATCTTTGGAGGACGAGTCAAGATTTATTGCCTGCAGATAGCATTGCGAGTGAACGAACTGGAAAAGCAAATTTAGCGACAGCCACGTTAGTCGCGCCGCGCGCCAGTCGAAAAAGAAATATTGACCCAGAGCCAGGGGCGACGCGACGGCCGGAAAGAGGTGCTCCGCTCGGGACCAGACGAAATCTGAATGAGTGGAGCGGTGCGCCGCCGCGGCCCCAATCAAGAAGTACCGCAATCCTTGACAAGGTGTTTCCGCTTCAATTTGGTGTCGCAACAGCGCTTTGATTTGAACAATTAAGTTGATTGCGCTTGCGTGATTCCATCAGCCGTCAGCGAGGGTATACTTTGGGGCTTCCAGGTCCCCGGGCTGCACGAATCCCGTCACGAGGCTCACTGGCCGCAGCCTTGGGACTGCAATCGATGGCCGCCGATGCGAGTGGAAGTGCCTTCACCTACGTCACCTTGGCACTAGACGCGGACGGCGGCGACGTCATCCGGAGCTCACTCAAACCGAGCCTGCTCCAAATAAAGCGCCCACTTTCCGGCCGCTCCGGCCGGCGACAAGGCGGAAGTGCGTCCAGACGCAGCCGCCCGGGGGAGCGCAGCGCGGCCCGCTCCATAAAACCAATTCGCCCCGCCGTTTATCATTTCAGTTTCAGCGGAGCTGAAGGAAGGCATAATCAGGCAGAGGCGATGCGAACAAACCGAGGTAAGTAAAGGCGCCTTCGAGACTGACGCACAAGTGGCCGTAAATCTTCGCCAACTGTCCGTTGTCGTGTTCGTCTCTGGCCATGTCCAGGGAGTCGGCCGGCCCGAGATAGGCTGACGCGGCCGACAGGAGAATGCACTTCGGTCAGATGCCCTGCAAATTGTCTTGTCCTCCGCGGCGGACGGTTGTTTACTGTCACTTTCGTTGCAGCGGTCAGCGCTGACACTTGTCCACTCCGAACGCTTCGAACGGTCTCAAAATCTCGTTGGTACATCTTTTTTTAGACTACGTTACGCCGGTCCTAGCGCCAACTCGGTCTAATTGGCCAGAACCCTTCTAATAGGCTAGCATCATTAAATCATTCACAATTCATCATCGCAACTATCTCCAAATGTTCAACCCATAGGTACTCGACTAGCTTCGTGGAATAATTAAAACCTTTGTGAAAACGAAAAATCTTTACACTGATCAATAAATTTTATGCTCGTTATGTTTGTTTATGTTACAGAACAAGTTATAGATAATTTAAACAAAATTTTTTCTGTAGATTACGAATCTGAAAACTTAAATAAATAAATAAGTTTCTTAACTTTACTGAAAATCAACTCTAGAAGTTTCATTTAGCTATTTATACCCATATAAATTCATATTGAAACGTTTTTGTAAAATTAAAACTGACGAGATTACACTTTTATAAAATATTTGAATAAGTGTCAAAACACCTGATGAATACTTAATCTTAAATATTATCTTAAAAATAAATTATTAATTTTATAGGTGTCCTCCAAATGTTGTTTGTATGGAGTTAATCGTAATGAAGCGTACCATATAGGTATCGACAAGTTTTAATTTCTTCAGAATTTGCAAAGTTTGAAAATATCGATAAATCATCGGGAGTTTAAATTATAAAATTGAGCTAGTAAAGAACTTCAAACGAATAGTCTACTTTATTTTGAGAACGTCGTAGCATGTAGGTAAGTGGGTACCTAAGAATGACCTCGTCTTCTAATGGGCTTTGATAAATTTCAAACGATAGTTAATATTGTGGCAAAAACCTTTCTGTAAAACATGTTTTGGCCGTTAAATCATACCGCCAAGTAGCACAAACGCCTCTTTCTTGTACAAAAAGGTTAGTGGGTATGAAGCAGTGGCGTGACAAGCGACAAAAGTTTATAACGCCCTCAGTCGCCTCTGGGGGTCTAAATGGGATCTTGCGGCTTAGCACGGCATTAGCGTGGTTTCGTGGAGGGAGAGGAATTTGTTGTATTAATTATGGGGTCACCCCCAGGCACGCCATCCACCAATAATTACGTCTAAATTAAACTAGTGGATGCGTGCGTTTATTCATGAACAAATTACGCCTAGATGAGGCTCCATTGATAAAAAAGCGCCCAAGCCCCCGAGGCCCATCAATCAAGCTGGCGGTAATTAATCATGTTTTGTTCAATTCGAGCGATAAAAGCTTACGCCAGGCCGCCCAATGCAGGCCTATAGCCGACCGGAGCGGGGCCGAGGACCCGCACGCCACCACCACCGACCGGGTTGACATTGTCTGTTTCCTATTTGCATACGCCCACGCCCCGCTTACATAAGAAGAGGCCCCGCGATGCGGCCAATGTTCATCAAAGGTACCCTCGCCGTCCTCGCGTTGTTTGTCCGCTTTGCCATTCAAATGAAGTGGTTCGTTGGCGCGTCGGCCGTCCCTGAAGCCCCGTCCGGCTGAGTTACAGCGGCAGGCACAGGGACAAAAACGGCCTATGCAACCCTCCGCCCGGAAGTGACCCTAATGGAGTGAAATTCCGCGGGCGGCGTGAAAACACCCACTAAAAACATTCACGTTCCGCCATTTTAAATTCCGCCACAAACTATCGTGGGCCAGTGGATTTAGGGAAAACTGTGGGTTTACGAGCCCAGCTTCAATTGGTACCTAAAAATTATTTATTATATGTACAATAAATCACTTTTTATTCTTCGTCTAAGTTAGGCTTTTATAAGTATAAATAAATAGGGTGGTAATCAGAGTTTCATTACTTTCATAATTCCTCTCTACAGCAAATGGACGAATGACTCTGGTTCTAAAGTTTTTAGAGAGGTATGTATTTGGGTAAAACCACTTTACAATATTTCAAGATGCCACTTCTACTTTTTGGCTTTCATATGAAGCATATTCATAATAAGCGGTTCGTAATTTTCCTGTCCGACCATTTTCATTTCAATTTTTATGAGAATTACTTAAAGTTCAAAATTATTGATCACCATATTTGAATCGGCGGCGTCTTAAATTTCTTAATTTTGAAAACAAAGATAACTAGCAATCAAAAATTCACACCTTCACAAATTGCCAAGCTCATTAATTTTAAAATAAGCCTATAAATTTTCGGAGGTGTTAATTTTCTGTTGCTATTTATCTTGAATTTTCAATTTTATTCGGACTTGTTCCACTACTTCATTGATAATTTTAAAATATTAATATTTGAGTTAGTTAAAAAATTGATTATTTCTTACAGAGGACGATTGTTTTTCGGAAATCATGTATCAAGCTGTATTTGATGCATTGATCAAGTACTTCGCTTGAAAACTGTTTGAAATTGTCTATAGTTTTCGATGCTGCAGAGGATGGCAGGTATACTAGCAAGGTTTTGTTTCAGGGTCATTATTGAGGGCTTTCAGAAAGGTTTCCAAACCGACTGTGTAAGTATTGTACTTATGCTGACTTTAGCAAGGCTTTTCCATTAAATTATAATGCTCAAATAAGAAAGGCTTGGCTTATCCCCTTTATTTTTTAAATGAATCGCTCGTATCTGTTCTACAGGGTGCATCAGTTTGCAGATGCAGTAGTTTCGAAATACCTCTTGACAGAATATATGTAAATATCTGCGATATCAGGGATCCTGCAGTCACCTGGAACCGCTTTTCTTTATCTTAACTATTGATGACATCACTCTTAAAGCTTTTGAAATCCTGATGAATACTGATAACATTAAACTTTTTCGTTATAAAAATACCAACGACTACCTCGCGGCTCCAAAAAGATCGCTGGCAATACATGGAAAGAGTCAGCAAGCCTGTTTTCAAGTTAAAACTTTGTGTAATCAGTAAACATAAAAACTGAACAGGTACCTACTTTAGCAAATTCTTTTAGGTCAAAAGGAAGCACAAACGCGTGCAGATTCCAGATCTAAACACTGCGATTTCAGCGAAATAGAAAATGGTTGCAGTGATAAATCAATGCCGGAGGAAGCGCGAGACGAGAGTAGAGGTTTTCTGCGGTAACGCGAATTAAACAAAGAAAAATAGCGCTCTTATTATAGCAATTAGGAGCATCCTCAATTTTGTTCCACTACACCCGCTGGAGGTATCATGCAATCGTCATCAAACTTTATCGTCTCATGGCAATTCCGCAGAAGCTCTGGCCGCGATCGGCCCGCTATCAGATTAATAGCGCGTAATTAATTCCAGGTAATAACGACTCAAGCGTGCTTTGATTTCCGTCATTGCGCCATTTTGCAGCCAATGCAGCTCTCCTGGTGCAAAGGAAACGCTTTGGCGTGAGGAAAAATTACCGGAGCGAGCCGCAATTTTCGCCTGCTGGTCGCGGGTTTTTCCTACCCACCGTCGCTTTTTGCTCCTCGCCTGACCCGCGGTTACTTACACTTTAATGGAGTTTGATAATGAGTCACAAATCCGCGGCAATCGGGAGGTTTTCTGGCCACTCCTGAGCCAGGCCTTGCGCTAGATTGGGGGCTCCCTGCGGGCGGCGCCCCGACGATCCACCGCTGCAATTTACTCCCGGAGTCATGCGCGATTCGAAATGGTTGCGCGTAGCAATGGGGCGGATTTTAAGCGTTTCGCTTTAATTTTTCTGTTTCAATTAATTTCCTTACTCTAATTATCATTGTATGCAAATCAAGCACACGCTGTGAAAATGTACGCGAACCAGAAACAAAGCCGGCGAGGGGCCGCCGAGAAATGCTAATTCCCGGCAAACGCGAGTGGAGGCTAGCGTTACTTTTTGCTACCATTATTGCTAGCAATTTTCTAGAAAAGCAGCGAAATTCCCGCTGCTTTCGCCATTCCAATTTAGTTTTCCGGGTTACGTGAAACTAGTTAACATGCTAATCAGGCTTTTGTTTGCTCGCACACTGGGCGAAGGCAAGGCGATTGGACTCAGCCTAAATGTGGGAAAAAACTTCGGGCAAATGGGCGGCAAGCGGATCCATAAGCCTTAGTCTTAGACGTACTCATCCCAAAAATTCCCACCATTAGCGAAACTTTCAACGGTCGTCTGTCAGATTTTGACGTTCAAATGAAATTTGCAAAATCTAGGGCATTTCAAATCTTTTCAAAATTGCACAGGAAAGACAATTCACAACTGACTTATGCATTCTTTAAAATCGGATTTTTAAATGATAATATGCTTAAATGTCTTTTCTTTAACTCTAAGTGGAAGTCACAATTTTACGAGCTTAAGCATGCGTTTCCTAGACCCATTTGAAATTTCAACTGCTGACCATTTCTAAAATATATCGAGAATATCATGCCATTGTGTCTCCATAAAATTATTTAGAGTCCTAGAGTAAAGTAAAATACTATATTTATCAATTTTTCGAACAATATGGACTCGAATTTAAAAAAAATGATCCAGGTTTGTACTTTTAAGGTCAGTACAGATACATACATATTTAATACATATATAGATAGAACTAGATATCAAATAATTAAAAAGGAATTCAAAAAACTTCCAGAAATCTCTTAAGAAATAAATTAAGTCTCTTGAATTCTGCACAAAAAAACACGTTGGAATTTCTGGAAAATCTAACGAAAGCTGTGTTTGTTTTTAAGAAAATGCTAGTTTTTGTTTTCAAATGTGCTAACCATATGATTAGAAAATTATTATAGAGTTTTGTTTAGACTTTCTTTCGAGAGGAACTTTTATCTAGAAAAATAGTTCATTAATTATGATCTTCATAATCATTTTGAACCCGTCACACTCCGAGCTGCAACTTAGTCAAACAATTGGGTTTATTATTGTACTAATGACTTCGGTAGCACGGAGTAACGCGTTAAACATGCAAATCGCGACAAGAGGTGTAATTTCACGTGTGCATTTCTCCCCTAATATTCCATCATCGGTCGAAAAATTATTGTCTTTTGTATCTCCAGCTGGACGAATGCGTTCCACTGGTGCGCTCTCCTTAAACGGCCCGGCCTTAATGAATTAATTCAGCAGATGGAAGCCCGAGTGGCCAAGACGATTGCATTTCTTGCTGGGACTGACTCTGGCTCGAATAACGATCGCATTTCTTCGCTTGAACTTGTCTTGAAGACCAGCCATATGCGAATTTTGATTTGAAGTCGTAAATAATTCCATTGTAGGGACATCGCGCAGTTACCCTTTCCTGCAAAAACCGCTGTATTTAATGAGATAAATTGACCCGATAGCACTTTAGGAATATTTGCCTTGTCCGACGTAATGCTGCTAATTAATTACGCGAAATTGTTTATTCGCTTCCAGGATTTTTTGATCAGATATCATATCAATTGGCTTGTTCTTCAAAGTGTAAGCCTGTCAGCTAGTTGGGGACATCTGGCTTAAGAGGCAAAGATTGATGTCTTAATACATCGAGGTGGCAATTTTTAATTACATGCTCACTCAATTATTTTATTTATTCACTTTACAGTAATATTCCTCCAAGAATAATAAGAAAAATAGAATCTACTTGTAGGCTAAAAAATAAAGCGAAATGAGAGTTAACTTCCAAACACCCGAATATATTTTTCAAATTTACTGAACAAATGGTTAATAGATGTTTTCCAGAATTTTTAAGTATCCAATGATATCTATAATAATTCTAGACTAGTACAAGAAATATGACATAAAAAGCAGACATTTAACTTGGGCTTTGTGTTAACTCAAGCGAATTTCTGTGAGTTACCCAAAGACTTTTGGTATAGATATTCGAAAAAAAGTCTAAAACTTGGCATTGAAAATAGTATAAGCCAAATTCCGCATATTTTAATTGAGCTCGAACCCAACACCTCTTCCACAAAAAACGTAGGTTGGCAAATTAGCTTAATGGTTTGAACTTTTTCAAATTCTCAACATTAGTGTGAAATCGCACAAATACCTTCTGCCAGAGCATAGCGCCCAAAGTCACACAAATGGAATAATTAACGAAATCTCCTAATCAAGTATTCACCTGATCGAAATATCTAAAATTCATCTCTGGTGCTCGTCCACCAATAACTCACGTGACACGAACAAGAAAGAGTTGTTAGGTAGGCCAAGCCGAAGGTGAAAAAAGCGAGGGAATCAAAGGGAAATTAATGAAAATCCAAACTGCGATTGATAATGATCGAAGCCACTGAACGAATCGATAAAAGCCCACGCTATTAGGCAAATAGATAATCGAAAAGACCACTGGCCATAAATTACCGCGACCAGAGCATCCGAGGAAAGGGCCCAGGCCAAATTGAGCCTGGAACGATGGCGGGAGACCCACAAACCATTAACCGAATATAATCCTCTTCAAAAGTGTTAATAATTGAGCCATAAAGGGGAAATTCTGTTCGTCGCCGGTCTTCTTATTTCCTCTCGAATTCTTAACGAGATGTCCGAGATGTTCGATCTTCGCGTTCTTTTGTTTTTGACGCATTAAAATTTGTTGGTCCGCCGAGAGTTTTTAATTTGTCCCACGACGAGATATATGGCCGATGATGCGGCACATTTGCATATGCATGAGATTACAAACAGTAGGACTAGTCTCGCTAAGTGGGGATTTCTTTTACGGCTAGTCACGAGTAATAAAACGTCTTACGCGAAGTTGGATGAAACTAATAAAAATTCAATTCATTTCTATAGTGATGTTGTGTACGAGTAGTCATAATTTGTGAATAAGTAGTCTAATCAACCTCAAATTTTTTCATTAGATTAAGACATAAAAAGGCATCTCAACAGCTAAATATTCTTTCGGTTTATAACTCAAGATTATATTCAGAGCTTTTTTTCTATTGTTTTCAGAGACTAATAAACTTCTGCAGGAGCGCATTATTTCGATAAGTTTATGGATAAGTATGAAGAAAACAGCAATAACCATTAAACCCGAATTCAAACGGGAGCTGATTAAGACTATACGTATTAAAAAAATAGGATATCATTAAAATTCCAATGGAAGATTCTTGATATCTTGTAGATTACTTTGCGGTTAGAAGCAGAAAGCGAAGAAAAACATTGAAATCTGTTAAAGAATTATACACTAGATTATCTTTGAACAATAAAAGCAAAAACTTTGTAGTATGGCAGCATGGATATTATTTTATTCTACTTGAAATCCACTGCTGTAAAAATATTTCAAAGATGCCTCTAAATGTCGCAAGATTTATTTTTAATTTATTGGAAAAATATCGTTAATTTTTAAAAAATAAATTACTAAGTGTGAATAAAGTTGAACAGTTTTAATTATTGCTTTATTTAAAAAACATAATTTGTAAAGGTTTTTATTTTTGCTATACTAATATGTAGCACTTTACTGACTCCGTTTATAGGTACGCTAACCAAAGTCGCGAAGAAAAGTTGTAGCTGAAGATATTAAAGGGGAACTATTTAAATCATATTTTTGGAGTTTAACAAAATTTAAAGCTATTTATTTCAAATTTGTGCGATTTTTTAAACAAATAGCATGAACTGTTTGCATGAACAACTGTTTTTCAAAATATTTTCTAAAATGGATTTTGCATGATGTGTCGTTTTAAACATAATTTTATGTAATGTAATGAGCTGTAAAATGAATCAATAATTGCAATTATATCTTGGGGGTTTTCCTCATTTATTTCAATTTTAAAGTTCTATCATTCTAATCAGAAAATCTTTTAGTAGGTAGATGATAAAAGAAATTTTTAATTTGGCGGTTATTTATAATTTTCTTTCATTTTCCTTTGTTTTGAAATATTGTTGAAAAAATTTTGTTATTATGAAATAAGCATTAGTCTAATCAAACTTTATTAAAGGAGTGGCTTATTTTGAAAGTTAAACATGCAAAATTGGAGTTAATTTTAAAGAGTTACTATAGGGAAGGCATAAAAGTTAATATTTACTATCTCTGTTTTTATCTAGCTATTTAAAAACGTCTACTATACGACGACAATTGTGTGCGTCATAGGCTCAAAACCAATGTCGTGAGGCATATTCACCAGCAAAAAAGATGAGGACTGATACCGTGACATCTGCACCTCCCTCGCGGATGTCACATGAGGACGGCAGCGGTTTCAGACTATTTACACCAAATTAAATATAAAAAAACTTTTGATTACTGCAAGATTTAACGATAAAAACATGACAACGAACGCCGCGACCTCTCCGACTTGTTAATTTTCTACTTTTGTGGGCTTTTAGGAAGGAGAAAGCAATCCAAAACCCGTCATTAAGCGGGCTGCGGTCTCCCGGCTTTGGTTCGGCTGCTCACACAATTTCTTGAATCTTACGAAAAACGTTTACGTGGTTTCGGCCGGATCGAGGGTCCCCTATTTAGGCAAATTAATATTTACGGTTTTGTGAAGAAATTGAAGGAAACTTATTTCATTTGTAATTTGGGCGAGTCACGGAATGTCGCTATAATTCCGGGCTCTTTTCAAATTACTTTGAAGAATTCAATTTTTCACTAGGTCTAAAAGTAGGGCTCAGTTCAGTGGCTGTTCGCGCCCAGCCGTCGCCCAGGTGCCCGCGAAGGGCGCGGGAACACAACGACTCCAGAAGCGCACCGCCAACACTTATGAGTTGCATTCGAATGCGCCATTGTTCTGGTTGCCAATTATTTGCGGAATTTCGTCCCATAAATAACTCACGGAGGTATCCGCACAGCGAACGCATAGCACCTGTTCTTCGCAGCCCCTAAAGCAGCCACAACCCTCGGGAGTCGCGGTAGTCGCCGCAGAAAGATGGGGCCTCATCAAACCCTCCGAGGGCCTATAAATTCGGCCTCCCTCGCCGACGCGGCGGCAATCGACCCCTGCTGCGCGACAATGTGTTAATTGAATTCGTTTAGCATAAATTTGTTCGTTTGCCCGAGGTCGAGATGCAGAGACCCCACTGCGGGGCTTGTTTGCATCGCGATATTTATCGCGAAATTAATAAGCGGACGTGCATGTCAGGTGACACTCTAGTGGAAGGGAATCGATGACGATGGACATTGCAGCGTCGTGTCACGGTGATTGTCACCGCTTTTTGTGCACCTCCGCCGACTGCCACCGCTTTCGTCGGGCTGTGAATCAAAAGCAGAGATGCCCCGAGCCCTTCCGAGTCACGTGCTCGCAACTGAGACATGCGACGTGTCTTGAGGCGGTTCCTTATTTGCAAGTTGCGTCAAGACACTCCTTGGGCTGGTCAATTTTCAGTTCTAATTGCACCTTCTTCAGTTTTGACTGAGTGGACCATTTAGAGTACGCTTGTTCTACGGTTTTTGCAGCCAGATGATTTACCCTAAAGAGACGTTAATTTGTCGGCACCATCTTCGGTGTTTTCCCTTTTACGGCGCAGAAGCATCCTCATCTCGTTTTTAGGGCCTCCCTTTTCAAGAAAGTCAAATACAAGAAGGATGTTGCAAGTAAATTGAACCTGCAATCCTTTCATGTTCGCTTATGTTCATTATTTTTTCATTACCTACACTTGGTTTCGTTTCGTCATCAATCTCAATTCATTTTAAATTTAGAAATGTTTCAAAATTCAAAATAATGTTCGTAAAAACATGATCAATAAAGTTTATTAATTAATATAAGCAGTACAATTAAACGACATTCCGTTTTAGTACTTAGTGCATTGTAAACAGAACTCATATAGAGCTATAAAAATTAAAACTACCTCATCAAATAACTTTACTTAAAGAACGAAACTCGGTCAAGTGCAAGCTATATTTGCAGAATTAGAAGCACACATCTGTAGAGTTAAATTGTACCTTGTTTTAAATTATTTAAAAAATGTATACAAAATTCATAATACATATCACCTTACAGGATGCGCTTGAAAATTTGTTTTTTTCCATTTCCCAATATACTCCCTGAAATTAACCATCAACATTAAAATTCAATTTTTTATACTTCACATCAACAATTGGACCACTACATTCTACATAAAATATATCTCTGTACTGAAATTTAAATATAAGTTTCAGTTTTCAATCGTCTGTATAACATATGGACGGACGAAATACCGAAGTGATTCCATGTGTTCCGTTTTGCTCGGTTTGGCAACAATAAATCCTCAGTCATTAAATAAGACTTATAAAATACAATTCAAAAAATATCGAACAAAAATTATTAGAAAAAAAATTAAACAGCCCTTAAAAGAATTCAACAGTCATCATTTAATATACGAAATATCTATGATAAAACAATTAATACATTACCTGAGAAATTGTTTTAAATATATAAATAAGAAATATCTATAGTAGGTACTTTTGAAAGAAAACTTCAATCCGGTGGACTCTTAGACAAGTTACACTAAACATAGATATGCACTACACTCGCACTTCCCCGTATGTTGATTAAAACAATGTTTCGAAAGCATTTCCAAAACTTGGCTTTCATTGAGTTTCTAACTATTCTAACTATTCTAATTTCTAACCCTTAAAGTTACGACATTTCGGGGTGTGGTTGTTGTTCAGATAAGAAAGTAACCGAAGATGTACAGCCTTAATTTTTACGTAATTTTCATTTAGGGAAACAATTATCAAGGAATTTTCTATTTTGGAAATGAATGTATTATATTAGAAAAATAATATGTGTTTAAAAATAATTCATCAACAAAAAGATTTTTGCAGTTAAGTCCATTAAAATATATATTGCAATTATTAAATGATAAGGTTTAAACGCGAGCACCGCAAATACAAATTTATCCAATTAACACCAATTAATTCAGATACATATGCATGTAATTTGTACCTTTGAATGCAAATCATTTAAATGTCCCCAAGAAATAAATGGAAGGAATAATTGTCGTCCGTTTTGCGGTACATCCGCGGTGGTTATCTTATTCATAACAAATAGCGGTGCCACTAGAACAAGGGCGATAACACGCGGGGCCAATGATTAGGTCACCGCCGCCGACGATCCGATCTGCGGCCGAATTTACATACCCGACATGCCGGCAATTAAGCGAAACCTCTTTCGACGAGGATTGCCCGGTTGTGTCGCATAATAAACACGGACAACCCCTAAAAGGGTTCCCGAGATAACCGGAGCAACTCGAACCGTTTAATTAGCATCGAACAACTGGAGCGGGTCTAAGAAAAGGAGAAGGTCCGGTCAACGTCTTGCGCCAGCCACGTCACATGTTCTCAAGGAACCGCTCAATTAAGGGGTTGAACGCTTTTTGTCGGTCGAACAGAATTTTCTGTCGAAAGTCCGACTATCTGCCGGCGAAGTTCATTTACTATTTTGACAAGGCTCGTCACAGAGGAAAGGGTTCCGGAGGCAGATGCCCGTCAATCATTTGACCGCAGACCGGGCCCACGGCAGGTTTAAGTGCTTTCTCCTTGGAATCCTAATGGAATTGTCGTTATGCCGCGACATTCCTGCCATGACCTCTGCTTTTTCTTAGATTAATCGAATTTTAATTATTCCATCACCTGCTTAACTCGCTCCTTCAAACCCTGCAGTCGAATGTTTGTTTCCTCACAAAAATCAAGGGTTTTCGAAGATGCGCGTGCGCAAGTAGCTTAACCCGTGTTTATCGGGCAGGTGGGCACGTCGCCGCTCAAATCCTACTCCCAATTCTTATGAAGACTGATTAAAATTGTAACGTCTAGGATTTGGTCGATCGCTGGACCCTTGGCACACGCTGATGAAAAAACAATAACATCTGCGGCCGTAGCATCTCATTTTTCACCGGCTTATGGCAGTTGAATTGCGATAATTGCTCTTTACCTATTACTAACGAGTTTCCAAAGGTTTACGAAATGCTCGCTTCTCGACTAATCGCCGCAGTTTCAGTTACAAAAGGCTGTCATGCCACGGCAAAGTTCGCGGGTGAAAATGACCAGAGCTCGCATTTTCCACCGCCGAATTGTCGAATCGATAAGCGTAATTGTTTTAATAATTACTAGTTTAGCCAGTAAATTGCGCCAACTCCAGTAATTCATATCGGTGGAACTAAGGGCGCCAGCGGGGCGACATTTAGGACAGGGGGCTCGAGTTAATTGCGTGTTTGCCCTCTGGAAAGCAATTGTCGCTCAAGGGCCGCGGCCCGGGAGCGGGAGTCCATTTATTGGCGTCCTGCACAGTTGTTACCTTGATTACTAACTTTTTTCGCTGATATCGCCGGACTAGAAAAACCTGGAGCAGAAAGGGAGTAGCGCGGGGCTCATGAATAATGGATTATACAGCGAACAACCTCGCAACGAACATTTCGCTCGTTAAGTGACCCGAACAAACTCCTTCCCTAGTTTGCTGCGGAGCGATGTTTCGTCGATAGCGAAAAATTACAACGCGGCAATGTAGTCAAAGTACAAAGCAATGACTCTGCTAAAAGTTATAATTTTTTACATGGAAAAACGAAAGGCACCCTTGAAGAGTACGGAAGTATTTTTTACTTAGCAATAATTTATGTAAATGAAAAAGTACATACATCCTACAAAAATAAAATTAATTCTAAAACCTTGTCCAAAGAAAGAAACAGGATATTTTGAAGTTTTTAATTCTTATTCTATATTAGCTTCTAAAAATTTCTTATATTTGAAATTCTTAAGAAAATTTAGACGAACGTTGCATCAACCAAAGCGTTTTTGCGAATATGTTTTATCTCATTAAAATGTTTTATAGAGGTTTTATCATCCTAAAACCTTTAAATTAAAGAAGATACATAATAAAGAAATTCTTTTCCTCCCCTTTTTTAAATTAATAAAATTAATTATGACTGAGTACCAGCAGAAAACATTTTATTTTAAAACAACCAAGTGGCAAAACTGTGCATAGCGAAAAATAATTCGATTGGAAAAATATTACAAACAAATACCTAATATATGGTTTAAATAATAACCGAAAAATGTTATTATAGTAATAATAGACAATTTATATGTATATATAATAAAGAATGTAAGGAGATAATACCTTCTATAAAGATAAAAACTTATGTTAATTATCTTTGCATTCTGTTAGCCATATTCATTCCATGTCAGACGAATTGGAGATTAAAATTAGAATTCAGTTGCAAAATATGCTTTACATTTTTGTATTAACTTCAATAAATGTCAGATAAAAATTTATTCTCCTCGAAAAAGTAAAAGAGTTAATATGAACAGCTGAATTATAAAATCTGAAATACATATAATGATCTCTGGAAATATTTCCCAATTGAAATAAGATGTCATTATTATCTTATTATTATTAAATTAGGTTAAAAAACCACATATTCAGGTCTAAAAGACGCTAAATCCAATATGGTGTTTTGCGTACAAAGTTTGACCTTACTTTCCATACTTAATTTCAACGAGGAATTTCAAATTTAGAATTTAAATGTTGCTGACTTTGAGGTTGAAGTATCACACTTGGGCCTGTTGGCTGTCTACCTCAACATCCTTTAAAGTTATAGTCTAGTTAACGACAGTGATAATTCTATTTACAAGAGACAAAGTTAGAATAGTAAGAATCCGGCTGCAATTCCCATTCCGAATAATTAATTATGGAAGCATAAAACCATGTTTTACTTTACAGCAGTCCTCAGGCACTGCGATCTCCAGCTTTTGAGCAGAACTGCAAGAATTACTGACTCCATCGTGGTGCATAGTGGCGAAGGTATGGATTGTGGATGTCCATCCAATCAGGGACTGGACTTCTGAGCAAGTTGCTTGAAATGTTGCGTTGCATACCAAGTTTACATCTTTGTAGTTATCTGTATCCCATTAAGTTCGTTTTATCGATCTAGCCCGGGCCTCGCTGCAGCACTTAGTTACAGTGGGCCATAAAACATCGACGCGTTATTGCGGCCCATGCTGTAACTAACATTCCATAAAATTTTAATGTTTAATTTATAAATGTGAACAAAAATGTGTGGCCACAATTAAAACTTTGGAATCAATTACGGCCATTAGAGCCCGAGGTCTTTGGCCAAATAAAATGTTCAATCAGTATAAACTCCTTGCTGGTTATGGCCCTTTCCTCACGTCGCTGGGCGTCCGCCTCTCGCCGGGACGGGCTGCATTCGGAACGATACCTATCCGAAACATATCTCTGCATATCGAGCCGCTGAGTACGGTGCCTGCAACAAATTTACAACTTGACGTACATTTTTATGATCAATTAAAACTCGCCCTCGAATGGATTTTCCTTCTAACAGGCCGCGCCAAGTTATGATTTCGCCTTTAATCATTGCATTGAGCTCTTCAAGCTCACATTTTGGCCAGCCTTGCTGGCATGATCGAGGGTCTGTTTATGGTCCCAGCAAACGACTTTTAAAATTGCAAATTAAAAGTAAAACGGCTTTCATTGGCGCAACATTGTTGCAACATCGGGGCCCACTGTATGCAACGAGGTGTATTTTACAACCTTCGACAACAGGGTTTGATGCAGCGCTGGCCGCGAACCCGGCTCCCAATGTTGCAGATTGACGCGCATAAAATATGATAAATGTAGTTAAAGCAAAGAGCAAACATTGATTACGGGTAATTTATGGCCCGACCGGAGCCGCGTCACCGTACGTCGTTGCATCTCGCGGAGAGCGCAGTGCAGAAGTGCAGAAGTGCAGAAGTGCACCAGTGCAGCAGTGCAGGAGAGTCGTTCCCTGTCCGAATAGTTCCTGGACTCGGAGGCTAATTGCCGTGTTTTATTCCTTCGACCTATGCCCGCGGCACAAGTGCAAGATCTCATAACTCCCCGGAGCCCAGCGGCTAGCTCAAAGCCGCCTTTTGTCGTCGCCCCCATTTGTCTTTCAGTTTTAAGACCATTGTCCCCAAACGTTTTATCGCTCAAAATCTGAAAAGTTCATTTTGTTGTGACAAATGTTCCACGGTCCAAAATCCTCGAATCGGAGGTTGTTCGTTGTCATCGGCGGACCAAATTGAGGCTATATCAAGATCTTCAAGATCTAAGCAAAAAGATGAAGTAGCACCATGTCAGAGCGAAACCCGACCAAGGACCTGGTGACTGATCGGTGATCATCAATTAAGCTGCCGCTTTTCGGATTTCTTGTCCGGGGAGGACGAGGAGCCACAAAGGGTCCACCGGAGCGACGATGGACAGGTTATGAAAGTTATTGATGGTGCGCAGGTGAGGCATCGTTTCCGGAATTTGTCATGCCACTTGTCCTCCATGTGTATCTGGACTGGACATGTGTAAACAGTGTGACTTAAGACGATTTGAGATGCCCTCAGTTAAATATGAGCGCGGCTCGTCTGAGCTAGGAGCTGACATGGTAATTACTAGCCCTATATCTGGCAGAGACAAAACACATTCGCCTACAGATTAAATAATACTTATTTCTTTAATCATTTTGTAACAGCATTTTTTAAATTTCTCTTATGGAATTTAAAATTGAATTAAGAGGGTATAAAAGAATGTATTCGAAAGTTTGTCAAGATATCTGGTAAAAATTTCAAAAAAATTTCAACTTCTGCTGGGATGATCAGGTAAGAATAATATTCAAACGCGTTTTTCTTGAAATGAACTTTTGGAAGTAATAACCAGAAATATCTTGAGCTTGTTACTGACTTAGAAATTGCTATAGAAATTAAGATTGGTGCATATTGTGTCCTCAGATTGTAAAAATATATTTTAAGAAAAACGCGTTTAAAGTTTGAATATAAATTATGCATAAGATTAAGAAAACCAACTTTACTCTGATAATTTTAACACTTCAAAAAATGCTAAACAATAAATTCGCAAATACCCCTTAATTATAAATTCAATTACGGACTGCCACTCTATTGTAAAAGTTAGCCGCTAGTTTTGAATTAATGAGTATATCTTTTAAACAATTAATCTTTTACAGTGATCTTTTAAATTTGACAAATGGGAAAAAACGAAAATATTATAGAATATCCGTATCCCATTAAAAATTGCTTGCATACTATTTAAGATTTGTCAAATGCCAAGTATATATTTTTTTTTAAATTACACTTTACCAATTTGATTTGCTTGCGGTGACATTTATCGCTTACCTGTGCCTGACTAAAAGCCATTTTTAAGTTGATTTTACAAGGTCAAGTTGAAGCATTGTGATACTTATCGATGTTCATTGATTTATGCCATTTTAGCCTCGCTGATAAGGTGCACCTCGTTAAGTTAATTAGCAGTCAGGTTGCCGTTGTTACATTTTTCAAGCCCATTGTTTGACGAATCGATTTCAATAGCGAAATCAAACCTACTAGTGCTTGGGGCAAATCAATTTGAATCACCGCCTGAATTAGTCAACTGAGGTTAACGGGCATTAGAACTTAATTATTATCAAAAATACATTTCATCAGAATAAATTGTATAGTGTTTGCATATTTTAAGAAACATTAGCCAAAAAACACTCCACAGGAATAATAAGGCTAAAATTATTATTAAATAATATTTTACTGGTATTAAGTACAGGTTTCTAAAGGAATTTTTATAAGAAATCCACAACTGCGCTTTACCAAAAGTTTGGTTTAACTTGGCTCAATCTTGGTTTAAGTCTTGTTAAGTTACCCTAAAATTAGTTTAACCCTGCCTTGACCTTATGTATGCATACAACATTTTATTAAAGGGAGTTGAGTAAATATATCTAAATTCTATTAGCACGCCCGTAACGCGCCCGTTACGCGCCCGTAACGCGCCCGATGTACACACAAACATTTACCATTTTTCAAACCCGCAACAGGTACAGTTGTGGAACAATCACGCCTGCATTACACCTGCATCATGCTTGGATACGTCCGCAACAGGCCCAAATTATTATGAAACGCCTACAATTATTTTATAAAAACATAATTTGAGTAAGTAATCCTACCTTAGTTATATTCGCCTAAAAAAAGGCAGATAGAAAGAGTCTACATCTATTGCTTTGATAACATGTGAACTATAAATTTTTATGTTTATTTTAAACAGACGTGTTGCAGGCGTCTCTATGATCTTATTTCTCTTCAAAAATGCTATGGGTCCGATTCGGACATATGTAATCGGGCGTTTCTTCAATTCCGCGCGTGTTGCGGGCTGGTTTCGGGCTTATATATTTTTACTCGGAGGGATCTAATGGATCCAACTCGTAATTGACCAGTTCTTTTATAGTTATGTGATTCAAATAGAAGCGAGACAAATTCTTGACAAGTTTCCAGGTCCGGTCTCACCTTCCTGACCAATTAAATTCCTAAAGTGGGATGTGATAAGATGCGCGCATCCTAAGAGCAGTGAGTGATTTTGGGCCTAGCTCCGCGCCGCAAAGACTTCCAGGTTAACTCTTTTCACGGACACCTTTGACCGACCACGGCCAGTTGACCATTACGGCCATACGGTCAACATCGAATCGTGTCCAATGTCTCAAGATTTGCCCCGATTAGTCCTATTTCCTCGGGCTGGGCGAGAGTAGCCGGCGGGCAGATAGCCCACCAGTCCCATAAATCTCCCCGCTTACACTAATTTAGACATTTTACGCCTTTTTTTTTGCTGAGTACGCCTCGCTCGCTAGGTAAGGCACCTTTGTCTTTATCTCCGGCTAATGTCAACCCCTAGCCGTTCGGCGTGTAAGACGGCGACCGATGAGTAGGTGACTTAAGACGGCGTGAATGCCGCGGCCGATGGTCACCTTTTTTGTTGATATCGCGGCCGCCGTCCGACTCGTTGGCTATTTCGGGCTCCGGATCCGAACAGAACTTCTCGGGCTCTTTTTATCAGCGGCCGAACAAGCTGGAGGCAAGTTTTTTTTATCCGTGGTCCAAATGCGCGTCGGAAATTAAATAAAAATCTTAAAATAGCGCCTCCTTAATAGCGGCTTTGATGCGCTTTCCACATCTTTTTCAATTTTTATGCGATCAGTTAATGGCCGGCAATATTAAACCTTTTTGTGATGGTAATCTTGCATTATGCGCTGGAGATTTGGGACATTCGGGCTCTTCTTAATGAAGTCATAATTTTAATAATTAGAGTGCATTGGCGTGTAAGGTGAAAGTTGTCCCATCAACCTGCCTATCTGTTACAGTTTGGGAAGAGCTCGTAATCAAATAGATGAATATTGCCTTTTTAAGCGCCTACGCAGTTCTGAAGGTGTTTAAGGTGTGTAGTGAGATTTGATATAATTTCAATAAATTTAAAAAATGTAAAATAAAAATATAGTTTCTTGGGATAAGAGAATTCATCGAAAGAAATCTATATTATCCTATTATAATTTCTTTATTCCAAACAAAAGTAGGTAAGTATTACGTCTAAAAATTAGAATTGCATGTCGTTAATTGATTTGTGTTTTTCCTTCAAATTTCTATGCAAGGCTGTAATTTCTTGTAACGTTGATTTCGGGAGGTCAATTTTCTTTAATAAATATTTGAAGTTATCGAACCGTCTAATGTGGAAAAATGCACCCGCCTCCAGAAACGGGGCATCTTCTTTACGGTAGCCTGAAAGCCACCTCGACTCACCGAAATTTCTTGGTTTACCTTACCGGATAAAAGCTACAAATTAACTAAATAGCCGAAATTCAGTTTTGTCCATAATGACGGGTATGGAATTACTTAGGTGTATCCCGCAGGGTCAGAACTGCCAATTTATCCAAATTAAAACGAATAAGCCTGAACTGGGACAGGTTCGACCGCACCCCATCGGTTTTCTCACTTCGCTGACCAAGGAGGCAAATGTTGACGAAGGCAAAGATTGTCCAGTTGTCGTTATAGCAATTAGCTAAAGTGGAATGCTTTTTTGCTTCCATTAGCATTTTACCAAGATTTCAAGTTTACCAATGCAATCACAAAAATATGTGAAGTTGATGCAATGATGCAAACTCGCGTCCTTCGCATGCAAGCTGCTTGCATAGCATAACTTGAAGCCTTTGTTTTCTACTTGCGATGTGATTAGTGGGTTGGTTTGGTTTCTTACTCACCTGGCGGCTTTTCTTTAACGAGATCGAAACAAGGTACAGATGCAGGTATATTTTAAATAAGCATCACTTCAGATATCTTTTTTTCGATGCCTTGCTGCTTTTGAAATTATTGTAACTAATAGTAAATATTGGAGTAATAGATTTTTCTGTTCAGGAATATACATATGTAGTCTTTAATGTCTGAAAAATTTGATTTTGAGCATGCAAAGAAAAGTGAGTTTTTGTTAGATTCCCTCGGCAGGGGTATTAAATTAGTACTGTTCGCGGCTGTTAATTACTACAGAATAAATTTTTCAGCTTCATAATTTCAAAGATAAACTAAACATCATTTAAGAAAAGTAATAACTAAGAAGAAAAGTAAAAAATCCTGCAGTTTATCAAGTCTGCGTAATTAGTTGGTTGGTTGGTTCATGTGGTATACTAGTCACTATAATATGATACATAATCCAATTAACTCTAAAATTTGCCGTTTGAAGAGAAACCACATCTCGTGCGACCCGGTTGCCTACTGGAAGCATAAACAATAGGTAAATAAAATTGGAACCGCCCTGTAGAAGTCACTAAACTAATCACATTGCAATTTTTATCCCCAACTCGTGTTACTCGAGCGTACATTAATTAATTCTAGGAAAATGGAACTTAATAAATAATGAATTTAGCAGATTATGCTCTGAGTGCTTCCAGTTCAATTGTGGACACAAATTCAAGCTACCAATTTTGTTAAAAATCTTACATTCTTCCTTCCAAAGCCGTAATCAGAAAAATGTTTCTGAAAGAATTATTATTATTTTTAAGTTAACTGATTTTATATGATACTTAAGAGGAAATATCTGTTTAAATCCTAAGAATTAGAGGACTTTTTGTGAATATTTTGTGACTTTACTAATGAAGCAAGCGTTTTAAGACAAATTTTTTATTTTAATTTTTAAAACAGATCTTCTGGTCAGTTGTACATGCACTGTAGCAAGCGCATTTTTTATAGGAGCTCTACGGCCGGCAGGAGAAGTGTCGTAAATCTGCACCTACATGAATTTTGCTACTGAAGATAAACATTTCTTAAAAAATATTAATTTTTGCAAACTTGGTATCATTCTTATACCTAACTATAATTTGATTATTATTGCACAAGAGGGAGTTAGTTTAACGAACGACGACAAATAAATATTTTGAACCAATCCTTTGAAGGATTTTCAGGATTTCATAGTGCATGTTTTAGATCTAGAGTTTCATGCCCAAAAGCTAAAACTAGGAGAATTTAAATATTAATTACGTATATAGCATTTTCTTGTCATGGATGGTCTCATAATTTTCTATTTCTAGTGCTTTATTAGAGGCATGTCTTTCTTGTCAAAATAAGCTGTTAAACGTAAGCAGTTTTTTAGAAGACCATAATTACTTGAGGTGAGTTTTCTTGGCCGAACGGTGAATTGCCATCTTTGAGTCTACCTGTGCCTTAATTCGCGTCCGCTACATGCGAAATTATCGAGTAACGCATGCTTAGAGCGTCCGAACCGTTGCGCGAAGAGGTGATTGGCCTAAACGGCTCACGCTCCTTTTACCGTGGACGGAGATTTCAATCAGCGCTAGCGCTCCGGAGGAAAAACTCCTCCGTCGCACCCCGGTACACAATTAATTCAACAATTACGAAGTCCATTGTTCGTGGCTACCGCAAGTAACAAGTGGCGGTTCAAGTGGAAAACGTGCAAAAAACAACACCGAAAGTCAGCAGCCACAGTTAAGCGTTGCGGCGATGGCGGCCATTCTCCTGCTAGAAACTTCTTGTCCGGCCGCTGAAATCGCAGACCGCATCTCACGATATGACTTCGCTTTTCTCTAGCGAGATTAGCAGCCACAGGAGCCACTCAAACAACGCTCAAGTGAACATAATCACTCCGTGAAACGGTAACGGTAATTACCGCACTTTGCATAAATTTATAAAATGGCTGTCTTCATGAGTTGCTGCTCGGGTAGCGTTTTGGCCCCGCGCTTTTTTTCGTTTTGCGCGGGGCCGCGCTCTTTAATTGGAGCGCTGCTGCCCAGAAAGCCAGGGTCAAAGAAAGAGTTGGAAATTGAGCGGGCGACCCGCGGGGCCGTGTTCGGGCCGAGCTTATCGCATGACAAACGTTGCATATCGGAACTTAGAAGTCCCTGGCCTAGGCACGGACTGCTCCTCTTTCTCCAGGAGTTATGAGCTTGGTTCCTGCTCGGCTGTCAAATTATGGATTCCATCTCTGTGCTCGATCTGCATGATGACGAGCGGACATTGCCGCCGCTAGTTTTTTAACTATTTTTCTAGTTGGCCAGTCAAGTCCACCTTTTAGGTAAAAGGTTCGTTTCTTCTGTTTTTCATGTTTAAACAACAACAGAAATAAGCAATATCCTCGCTAAATTCACACATGGTATATGCATGTTTTTGAATATTCTCTTAAATTATACATTTAATCGTTGCTTTTACTTTAATCTAGAATCTAGAAATCAAATCAAAGATTGCTCAGATCCATCTCTTCATCATAGAAACTTTCCTATCGAACTACATACATATGCATAAAACTGTAGGATAGAAAAAAAATTATAATCGAATTATCGCTGTCACAGCCGTTATGAGATTTCCAAATCATATTTTGAGGAAGTAGAGTTGATTTTAGAGAGAGTGAAGAAAAAATAGAAATTAGTACAATTCTCGAAAGCAATTAGCATACTGCTTCCTAATTATTTACCCGAAAACTCTGATGTCATTTGTCCAGATCCAAGTTTTAACTATTTTTCAACTTTTTTAGGACGGCTAAGCAATTTTTAATGGGACTTTTGCTTATGAATCTAGTTATTTAGACTTAATTCAGAAAGCGATTTCTTCTACTAAAAACTGAACTAGGGTAGGTATCTTAAATGTACTTCTTTATCGCTATATGTAAGCAATATGAGAGTAAGGTCATTCGTTATTCAGTTAAACATAAGTATACTATTCTTATTTTTTATATTATCTCGTTTGCTTTATTTATTTTGATGTCATATTAAATTATAGCTTTGATAAATATACATACATATTCCTTTTTCTTGCCTTTCATATACTTTATCCTTAACATCTAAATAATTTTTGCTACCAAGAAGAATTTATCATACTTAATTTTGTAATATCAGGTTATTCAAAAATATTAGGCATTTAGTTCACCAAATAACCAATTTATTTGAAAAAAAAACCTCACCTTTAACATCCGCTGACGCCACAAAAACCTTCATCTGGAACAACCCTAAATATTGTTGTTGACATTTCGGGATTTAATCTAACATTAACTGGCTTCTCTAGTACCAAAAAACGGCTATGAATTGAAGCGCGAGCTGAAGTCTCTGTATGTTAAAAACAAATTAAGCGGAAATCAATTAGGCCCAGGTCTTCAATGCATGGCGATTAGGTGATCTCTTGTACGCTTCAAACGTCTTTATTTTACAGCTCTTGTTCAGCGAAAAGACCTTTTCGAACGGGGTTCAAATTCCTCAAAACGACAAGTTACTAATGACTCAATTGAGAGCCGTAGTCTAACCGCCTCTAATTAGCCTCCCGAGCTGATATCCAACAATAACTCGAGGAGACTTTCATCACCAGCTCCGATTAGAAATCCGATTAGGAAGATGCTCATGCAGCGGAGCGTGCACAAAAAACACTAACAACACTTAAACGCGCCCAAATATTTCCAGTAAATGCCTTTTCTGCGGCGCGTCCATTAATCCAACACGAACGCAATAAAAATCAAAGTCAATAAATCCAAATCAGACACACCATAAAAGTTTCGAGCCGTTTTAATTTGAATAAAGTCATCATCAGCTCCTTTCGTTGATTTAATCGATAAGTAGTCATTCGGGCCAAGTAAGTCCGAGCGCGCCGCCACTGCCCGATGGGGCCCTACCTGCTCGTCCCGGGGAGAGTGGAGTGCGCGGGCGCGACCGGCAACAAAAGCGCTTTTTGGAGACAAATTAAGGAAATGAATTAACAAAATTAAGATAAAGGCGAAAATACTGTCCACTAAAAACAATCAATAGCCATAGTGGGCCGCGGTGGACACATATTAAGTCTTCAGTTTAACAAGACCCTGGCCGGATCCGTCCGAGGCGAGCGAGCGAGTCGTCCGAAGTGAGAAATTAACACGACAAGAAACTTGTCTTGGCTTAATGTTTTCTTAATTTTCAAGTTTGAACAGTTTTTTTGGTGCAGTTAAGTGTCCCCCCGGTGAGATTAGCTGCATTTAAATAATACACTTAAGGCAGTCGATATGAAAGCGCGACAGAAGTAGACGATTATGAAGACATTTAAATTTGTTGGAATGTCTGAGATCTAATCCATTGCTGGATTTTCTCTGAGGAAACCTGAAAGAAGTCGGCATTTTTACCATATTCTTTCAATTTCGTCTGAATTCTTAGCGATTCAGTTTTGTTGTGAATGAAGCAACTGATTCAGTTTAGCGATAAGCCCATCGTGTATTTTTAAGAAAACAATATCAATATCAATCTGGAATTCATAGTTTACATACATATAAATTAGCAAAAATAATCAAAGCTTTCAATTTAGTTATCAACCACTACCCTACTTCTATTTGGTGTGGAGATTTCAGAATATCCTCAATTTCTGAAAAATTTTGTTTGCTTCAAATCCAACTGGTATTACCTTTAAAAGTAGAGGATATTATTTTTTAAATATTTTATATATGATATACATATATATGTATGTATATTTAGCGATTTCCCAGCCAACCACTAAATTTGCAAAATGGAAAAATAAGCCTAACTAAAACGCATATTCTAATCTATGAAAATCAATCATTCAGTACGAATTGAAGATTCGTCATCGTTTTTAAAGCATTTAAATTAAGGCATTACTAAATACTAAGGACTCCTAAATTTAAGAAGACTAGAAACGCAGAAGAATTTTTATCTGTAAGAAGCACGGTCTCCTGTCTTTTTTTTTAATTTTTCCAATAAATAAATCCCTATGATTGCTCAATACTTTCTAATCTATATAGACAATGTTTAAATCAAATAATTTCTGCTCAATAAATGATATCAATTTATCGTCTAAATAAAAGATATAAAACTAGCGGTGCAAACTTATAAATCAGCTACAAAGTACGTGTGAGATTCAATTTAATCTTTCCAGAATGACCAATGATCCTTAAATCAAAGCAAACCGAGAGGGACACAAACTTAATTCATTTTCCGTAACGATTTTACTCACACCGAAAGAAACATTGTATCGAAAAGATAAGAAAAAAAATGCAGTAGAGATCATGGGAATGGATAACGCAAATCAAAGGGGACAACACTCAAGGTATTTTTTGATCACCGTACCTCTAAACAGCTTCCATATGAACGTCGCGTTGAAAGAACATCAAAATTTATCGCCGAAATATATCAAGAGGTTACTAGTTCCCAACCTTTCTGTTCACAAGCGCCTCCTCGAACTCTCCCAACAAGTCAGACACTGATCGTGTCAATTAATTTCGGGAGTGATCTTTATTGATCTCTTAATTAACGAAATACCTGGATCGTCGAATCGGTCGAATCTACGACAACAGAACTTGTACATGCGAGATGTGGCCGCGATATCTCTATTACGATTGCTGCAGCCGTTGGGCACATAAGTAATATCTTAGATGCAAATTGATCATCATGTATATATGTGAAGTGCTCAGGTACGATATCATTTTGCGAGTGAAATTGATCGATAAATTATAGGAGAGCAAGAGCACTTGGACAAGTGCTTCGCCAGTCTTACGATGTAAATTGAGCAATAAATTCAATTTATCTGCTGGGCGTAGTTTGTGCTCAAAACTCGTAGACTAAATCATGCATTGTCCGGTGATCTTACAGCCCAGAGGTGTGCATTTGCTGGATAAATTTCGAACATATTTCAACTGCTCCTTGAGCGGAATGTCATTGAGTAGAATGAGATGAAAACGGTTCGGCATATGCCGATTCCCAAACACCTCCTTAAGCCACTGTCCTAATCTCCTCACAAATCTAAAATATGATCACCATTATCGCCTCCGCTGCCTTCTATAGGCGGTGATAAAGACGTTAACACGAAATTGATATTACACAAAATCACTGGCTATTTGCATGCAAATTACCTGACTGTAAAGTATTTCGATTTGGCCGATCGATTGGTTTCGATCGGAGACTGCGTTCTGATCAAGTGATCATCTTTATTTTTTCTGCAGTTCGATTCCACCCATAAAGGTTAATCAAATTATATCGCTCGCCCCGGCAAATTCCGAGGAGTTCCCTCTTAGTTTTATACATAAACATTGGTATGAGCTAACGAGATAAATGCTCTGGAGCTCAGGTAAGTGCAACAATTTCGTAATAAATCGATTAAGTGGAAGGAGCCGGCGATCAGTTCCCGACGATCAAAACTGATCGTAAATAAACGAACATAATTTGATTGTTTATGACATTATACTTATGGCTTTACAGACACAATTTACGACCGCTGGGAGTAGTACCTACGTGGAATTTAGCTTTCTCAAACTTTTGTGCAAAATATTGTAAGATACGTAGGCAACGTGATCGAATCTTCGAGGCCCGCAGCACTTCTTAGATAATGGATGAACGAGTTTCAGCGTATTATTCAGTGGCGTTGACTAGATTCCTTTTATGAAATATGTGACATAAAATAAATTTATGTCTCGCTCACTACTGCCTTACTGCCTCCAACAATCAAGTAGTTCCGATTTATCTAGCTTATTGATAGGGATTATCATCATGTGATCCTCTTTTTATTTGCTGGTGGTTTTGGAAATTTTTAATTAAGCATCTTATAAATTATATATAACGTTATACAGTAATATGGAGAATTATTATTAATTTATATTTTTATTAAATAGAATATAAATATATAAATAAAAATTTAGTAAGAAGGGCCTATGTATTTTGTATAAATAAAATTTCTGGGCAAGCCTCTTTCTAAAATAAATAAGAGAATTCTTCTTGGTTCTCGCTTCTTAACTCATTTACAAAGTAACCGTGTTGTGCCACACAGACAATTATCTTATTTAGCATTTATTTGAACTAAGGTCAAACGCTATAACGAACCAACTTCTCGATTCCCTAGGAAACATTGCAACAGGCATGAAAATGCCCAAAGCAGGCTCGAAAATTTAAAAATACGCTCCTTTGCTGGCACATACGGGCCCAAAGCAGACATGAAGATTGCTACGAGACTAACGAAAATTGCTACGTAGAATGATTTTTAACCAGTCCAGCAGCACTGTGCGTATCTTGCTTCATTCGGATTTTTCTAGGTCCTTAAACTTTTATGATGGCAATAAACTTGTTTGTTTACTGTGGACGCAATTCGCACCATGCCTTATTTGGGCTATTTTGGATGCGTTCGGCTCGGACTTATACGTGCCTGTGGCGGGCTACATTTTAACTAAGTACTTAAATCTTTGCTCTGGCGCACCATGCCTTATAGTACAGTCTATTTAGCACGAAAAAATAGGTTTGCTCCGAAAAATGACCTACCGGAATTTGACTTAATAAATCGATAGGGGGGCATAAAATAAAGTTAATGCCAGATTTCCGAATGGATCCCCCCCCCTGTTTTTGAGAAAATCCCCCCTTGGTTTTGAGACTTTGAAATGCGTTTTTCTCAGAATCTATTGGTTTTAGAGAAAAGTTTATTGAACAAAAAATGTAGAGGACATTGTTAACTACATTTTATGTCATTGAAGTCAAGTCGTCCGACTGAAATTACAAAAGATAGGCGAGATGCAACGCAGCGTAGTTAACGGTTCTTTTTTACTTTCGCCGGGAATACGCGCATCAGCGCGACCATACACACACTTTGGCAAGCTCCAGCTCGAGAACGGTAAGTTTTACAAAAAAATTGTTTAAATAAAAAATGTAGACAATTTGGTGACGAACAACTTTCCCATTTACATAATTACAAAAAAACCCATAGATTCTGAGAAAATCGCATTTCAAAGTCTCGAAACCAAGGGGGGATTTTCTCAAAAACAGGGGGGGGGATCCATTCGGAAATCTAGCATTAACTTTATTTTATGCCCCCCTATCGATTTATCAAGTCAAATTCCGGTAGGTCATTTTTCGGAGGGCAACTTCCAAATAGACTGTACTATTATTTGGGCGTTCCGAGCATCTTTTAAGCCTTTTAAATTTTTACTCGAGTTCCTTCAATTGAAAAAATACGCATTTTTAATTGACACTTCGGTTATATCGAACTTGGATATAACGAATAACCGTTTTCTCGGTCCCTTCGAATTCATTATGATGAGGTTTTACTATCCAATAAATTTTCTTTAAGGCCAAGCGAATTGCTGACAGTAGGTAGTATGTATAATTTGCATTTTTGGGTAATTTTGGTGTATGAATACGAACCAAAATGACTGCAGCCAAGAAATCATCGAAACAATCTCACCGTATTATTTTCGGGCCACTGAAACCACCCCTCGGTCTGACGAGCGAGGGCATAATTATTCCCCCTAATTGCATGCATATGTAGCGCACCGCCTTCTAGAAAGTGCAGAATGAAAAATTTTTACCCTGTGTAATTCTAGAGGTCCGATTGCTAGGGCTAGAGCGGTAATGTACCCACAGACATTTGTCATTGGGCAGAAATGGCCGCTCTTGTGCATTCTGAGGTGAGTTATGTTCCCCGCGCTGGCCCTTTATCTCGAGGAGCGATCTCCGATGTTTGGACTGCTCGCCCTGGGCAGCCTGCCCCCAGGTGGGTTGCAATGTAAATGAACCCTCATTTGTTAAGTGAAAAAGTACCGGCCCGATTTGATCACCTTTCTTTTTTTCGGAGATTTCTACCGCTCTACTGCGGGAAGGCGGCAAATCCTTGAACATGCAATGCACAAGAAATAACCAATAAAAACAGTTGAAGGGTGACTTTGCGCTAGGCGGGTAATTTAATTACATCACCACTGCCATGGTCAACTTTGCTGCATGACAGGGTGTCTCGTTATCAACGACGTGGAATAATTAGACGTTTAGGGGCTAACATCAGGACGACATGCTACTGGAAATAAAATTTTCAGATATGGAGATATCACGGCATTTTATTTTTAGATGTTTTTTTTTAGAAAACACTATGTTTCTTTCATGTTTCAAACTAAAATAAATGAATACCGCCAATAACTGCAAGCCAGTGTTACTTTACAAGGACATGTCAAGGTCAATACGTCCCAACATAACTTTGATTTTTAAAAAAAAAAAAGTATGTGCTATCATAATAACCTCAGAAAATATCCAAAACAAATATGCAGTCCTAGATTTTTATTTCACTATTTTTAAGAGCTCGATTCCTTAATTTCTACAAATTTGGAGATGTTTTCGAAACGCAATTAAAAACATTTTTCCAGGAATAGAAAATATACCAAAATATAGAATCACAAAAAATAATATTAAATCTATTTATTGCTTTTTTAGAAAATTTATGTTTTTGGATATCGATTCGAGCCGTCGTTTATTGACAGGTGTTATTATCGATCATTTTAGAGTCATTCTTACACTTTTGCTTTACTCGAACACTTTGCTGAGTATTTTGGTTGGACTGCAAGAGAGCAGACAGTGTTTCTTTTAACAAATTTTTTGAAAGCAAAATATCCAAGCATTTACCACGATGAGTGGATCTTACGAGCCTCTTTTCGCGCTACTTTTCAGCACCTCGGCAATCAAGTGAATCTTTTGAGATCTCTTACAGACCTACACACGCCTGATTCCTTTCGATCAAAAGTCGCGGGTGAAGCCCTCTTCTCAATCACAGCGCGCATAGTTGGGAGGCTCAAGGGCCCCAGCTCGAGGAGGTGAGCACCCATCGAGGTTGGTTTTCCAGAAGCAAAACACTTGAGCGCGGCTTCCGGACGGAATCGCCGCCGGTGCTCCTCGGGGGAGATCGCGCATTAATCGAAACAGATCACACCAATAGGTCAAGTGGCCTCCGGCGGACTCGGTTTCGGGCCGAAATTTACATACCATGAAGATACAGTAATTGAGTGCGCCCACGCGCATATCGCGGAATATCTGTTACGGCGCGGACTTACGCCAGCCGATAAAATTACTTTGCGATTTGCATTTCGAGTTGACGCAGCGATTTTGAGCCGTTGAGCTGATTACTCACCGGGCGGCGGGCGAGCCGGGAAGCGCCTGTTGCCTCGGGCCATTCTTTATTGATTTAAACTGGAATCTCTCCCGCCGGTTTAATGGGGCCCTAATCCTCCCGCGGGAGAAGCTGCGCCCGATGGAAACAAGCGTGTAAATGGACTATCGAAATAATCGTAACCTTAAAACTACCGACAAAAAGATGTTTGGGCATCGGGAATTTATGGCGACTCGAATTGTTTTATGCAAATCGAATGACCATTTTATGTCCACGGCATGCTCGAAAACTGGAAATCCTCCAGCGGTGCATTGATCATAAACGAACTAGTCGCACGCAATCAATTAGCCCGCTATTGAGCTGCCACAAAGGCGAGGGCCCCGCGAGAAATGAACGAGGCGACGGCGACCGGAATGGCCCGTGGATAAAAGAGTCACATTTTTGGGGTAAATAGAGACAATGATATGCGACCAAAATTATGACGTTTTATTATGGTAATCGAGCCATCGTTTCACGGGAATCCAGTTCCAGTCCAACGGATGGACCGTTCTTGAATCTCGATTCAAAACAAAGATCACGTTGAGATGAGTTGGAGTTGTTTTTCGTGTAACTAAGTAATAACAATAAGATCCGTCGTTAGGTGATGAGTTTTGATATCTACTCAAAAATTGAGTCTTTTATATTTATTGTATTTAAAACTAACTAGCCCGTACTTACTGCATATATTTACCAATATTTAAAAAAAAAAAATTTAGGTTATATTGCTCCACTGTCGTTAATTTCATGTATGTATGTGTCTGGAGCTTGCAGGTCGAAGTTATATTAATTTAAATTTAATGTACATAAGCTATTTATTTTAAAAAATTAGAATTGGTTTCATCGCACACAATTTTTCTTAAAAAAACTCATTAATCTACTCTACCCTCATACCGGTCAATTTACATAATTTTGTTTATATACTTTCCAAATATCATAACAAAATAAAAAGGTAGAAAAACATAAATTCAGCTTACTAAAATTCTCGAAACTTCAATTTTAAATTATATTACAACTTATAATTAATAATAAATCTATAGAGTGTTCCTAGCTCAAATGCTTCTTTTTCTATTATACATACCATAGTACAATATTTCCATAAATAAGAGGTTTTTAAAAAATAAGCAATACTTAGGCACCAATATAATAAGAAAAGAAACAACTTCACGAAGGAAATTCAGGAATTTCGAATCGAATCGAATATTCGACAGAAAAAATGAAATATTTGTCTGAAGATAACTCTTTTTAAACATGAAACATTAAATCGCGAATGCTTTATGAGGCTATACCGCAGTTGGGGATATTCAATAAGAATTTGGTGCTTTTTATCAAAAAATATTTATTCTCCAAAGAACATTAGAATCCGATATGTGGGGAAGGTATGCGACGGTTTTGGCACTTTTTTTGGCTTGATTACGAAAGGCGACGAAGATGTTTAAAAGTGTCATTAAAGATTAAGATTGCGCAGAGTTAAGTAGGACAAGGGTTTACCACGGAGACGAAGCGATCAGAATTATTTCCTGGGAACTAATGTTCGGCCTGGGAAGGCTCCCTTGGGTCTGCTGAAATATTTTATAAGATACTATATACAAAATCAGCTCTATCTCGTCAAAGGCCCAAAGCTTTGTCCGTTGTTGATACGAAATCCGATACTCCACTGAGTCCGGCCTGAATGCCTTCGGTATGAGGAAACCCTGCAGGTTTTAAACGAACCGCGCTTCAACAGAAACAATTTATCTGGTGGATTTGACTGAACATCTTGTTGTCACCTCCGATTATGATAATCGCTTAGTTCGCTTTAGTGTTTATCCAGTGTTGCGTGATTTCGTGTGCATCGCCTTTAGCCGTTGCCAAGGTTTCTAAGATGGGCGTCTTAGGCACTGCTTGAAGCAGTGGACGGACTGGACAAATATGGGAATAATCAAAGAGGTAAACAGTCCGAAGGAGCTGGTACTTTTGCCAGTGCAGCCCCGGCAACCCGAGGTAAAGCGACATGTTCTCAGAAAGTGCCCTGGAATAATCCAAGCTGACACCTTCGAAGGGTGTGAAGCAAAAAGCGAAATATGACTGAAAACTGCCAAAGACATTTGAATTAGAGATGAGGGGAGACACCTCCGAAGCTACTTGAAATTCCACCAGTCACCACCTCCTGCTGTGTTCCCATGAAAGGCTTCCCGAGGAGGAGGCTCTCCCGAGCGAGTCCACCTCGGCGCGGGCCCCAATGCTTGGCGGGCTCTTCTTGGAGCGACCAGAAAACTGCACCGACAAAATTTAGACATGTCTCTGCCTTGCCAATCGCGTAAGCTTATGCGGCGAACTTAACGTGGACCGAGATCAAATTTCCTGGCCAAGTGGGTTTACATGTCCGTAATTTAAATTGACCGCACATTAAAAACCGCGAACCCAGGAGTGGCCATTAAGGAATTACCCGCCGGTAAATGTACAGCGAAAGCCTTTAAAATGGTCGAATTATCACAAATTTGGTAAGTGGTCGTCTTTCATTCACATGTGGTCATTCACACCTGGGTCTCAGTGGTCCATAACGCATTTTGTCGCAAAACAATGTGAGTTCTTTCTCAAAAAAAGCTCATCAAATTTTCATAGTTGTCAAAAACCATGAAAATATACCGATTTTCTTCAACTTATTTGATAATCGAAATTCTCTGCTAAGTGCTAACAGTTTTTAGTAGAAAAAAATTGAATACATACCTTCTTTAGGATAAAATCTTAGTTTGCTTAAATATAAGTAAGAAACAAAAACGACATTGTTCTAAGAAGTGTTCCTTCAGCCGATTTTTGTAAGAGTATTTCTAATATAAAGTAAAATTATTATATTATTCTTTAAATTCTGCTTATTTATTCCATAGAATAGAATTTTTGCAATAAAAGCTCAAAATTATGGAAACAATAATAGCAAGCCTTCTTATGAGTAAGTACAGAATATTTGGTTCGTTCATAGTCTGTCCAGAGTATTACTCTACTTAGTTATAGAATAATAAACCTTCTGCCAATTTTTTCCAAGAGCTAAAATCACTAAGATTATAATGAAAATTTCATAATTCCTATATAAGGATAATGAATCGTATTATCAAGCAACTAATTATGAGTGAGAATGCACTTTATATTACCTAAATTTTGTTTCAAATGCAATAACATTTGACAAAAACAATAATAATAAGTGTTTTACAAAATTGGGTAGAAAATCATCCTTACCTTAACTTTGACGTCATATCGAATAAAATTCATTGCTTTAATCCCCTGAAAAACCAAACCATAACTTTATTTTAAATAGAATTTGTACACTATCTGTAACGTAAAAGAAATTCAGGAAACATAATTGTTTTTATTTTATTATTAACTAACACTATATTCAAGTTTTTAACATTATTGGATTGCTTTATTATCGCTTTTACTATTTTGCTAATATGCTTAATAAGTAAACAAAAATTGAAATTTTTCAAAACAATATAATAAATAGAATTGATTTTCAAGCTTTCGAAAAACTTGTATTGCGGACAAATAAAATAAGTCATGCAACAAATTGTATGTGCAATCACGATACATTAAGTAGGTACTAAGATTATTAGCATTCATGCCTAAAGTCTGCAAATCCTATGTAATTATTCTGGAAATAACTATGAAATTTATAAATATTTTATATCAAGTGGCTTCAACTACTAAAAGTGATTTTCTTAAAACTCTGATCACGCTCATGTTCACATAAATCGAAAATTTCATTGGGTGCAATTTTGTGTTGCGAAAAGTCGATTTAGCAAGCCCAGCCCGCTTCTTGAGCTCTCAATGAAGAGCTGCAGAAAGAGCCGTCGACCACTCTTCAGTGCAAATTATATTAATTCTAAGACAGATGCAATTTCGCAAAGTGATGAGTTACTTAACTACGTGATCACTAGTCCCTCGATGGTGCTATGTGACCCACTCTAGAATTAGCAAAGCCGATAAATCCATCAGCGGCCGCGAAAAATGGCCGGCCATCGATGCTTGATGATAAATCGGATCAAAACACAATAATAGATAGCCGCCAGTAATTACAGTGCAGGGTATCGGTTACTGCGACCGGATGAAATATTTCACATCGAGAAAGTCAAGTGCGCTTTGTTTGGAAAGGAAGCGATGACGATCGCAGCCCGCGAAAGGTTTCGCCGCGAATCTGTTGCAACGTGTAATTGCGGACCGCGACTGCAGGAGGCAGTTGTCCATGAAATTATGATGGTCTGGATGCAGTCGCCGCATCGAGGGCCGTTCGCCGTATGCGCGATGCAAGTGAAATTTCGTTAAACATCCCGAAACACCTTTCAATTAGCAAAGAGTCAAATTAACACGTCCAGGCACTGTGTTTGGACTGGCCCGGGAGTCGCTTAAAAGGTCGTTAATCATGCGGTTGTTGCCCAGACGAGCGGAACTCCTTATTAAGCGAGCATCCAATAGGGCGCAACACCTGAAGCGTAAGACAATTTTTCATATCTGTTTGATCTTCATCATCGGATCCAAGTTCGGCCGGGGCTTGGGTGCTGCGTGGGGCCCGGAGCTCTTTAAATTGACAGGTGTGTAGCCAACGAACTCATTCCCACTGGCTTAGATAAATCCTTAGAGCTCAAGGTTCTTGGCCGCGCTGGTCTGGCTGGCGAGGGCTTGAGAAACAAATTCCCTAATTTGAGGTGCTTGAGGCGTCTACGTCCCTCAGGAAGGAAACGAGAAATATGTAAAGTGAAAAAGGGTTATTAGCATATATTTTCGAAGAGAATGATGTTCAAATATTCTCGTTGCCGTTGCAGGCCTCAATTTAGTTGAACTGCAAACGCCTAGTTTAAATTTACAAAAAAATTGGGCAGGCCTCACTATACCATCACCATTTATAATGATGTTTAAAAAGACACTTTATTGCATTTTAGTATTTACGCAGACTTTCATTTAAGCTTTTAGAGTAAATTCTTCGTATTGAAAAAATATAACTTCCTTAACTTACACTAACACTTAATAAACATTATTACTCTTCATATTACTTTAATTTTTTTCAAGCTCATCGAATATAAATAGTTGAATTTGGGATCCCAGTAGCTGAATTAGTATGCTGTATCTATGATACAATACTACTTCAGAGACTGAATTCAATACAAATTTTAATCCTGGGAAAAAATTATCTAAATGCTGCTCTTACTTACAACATATGAAAGAGTATTTTGCACAATAATTAAAATGTTGAATGCTAAAGCGTCTGAGATCACACATAAAACTCCATGTACCAAAGTTCGCACATGTACAAAAAATCCACGCCAGCTTTCAACCGCCAAATCTCGGCTTATAATGACTGTATTTTTTTTAAAATAAAGCTAAAGATCTCACAAAAAATAAGGTATCGGTCAAAATTAGAAAACAAAAGTTCTTGAAAATTAACAATTTGTGTCGCGATACTCTCAATCAACTACTCTGGCGTAAGAAAAAACGTAAGTAATCAAAAAAAGAACCATATGCGACCTCAGAAGGTTAACAAAAAATTTAAGAAAAGATTTTAATTTAATATTTGCAATTTAGAACTTTATAAAACTTGTCATAGGTTTTTCAGGGAATTTCTTATATCTTCTTAAAAGAGAAAAATCCCATAGGATCTCAGAATCAATGAGGCTGTAGGATATCAATTAAGTAATAAAAAGAATATGAGTCAAATTACAAAATAATTACAAAAATTAATATGTACCTATTTATGTATATATAAAAAACATTTGATAGGACAACCGTCTGGTCGCAGTGTCCACCACATGGGTTGCCCCACTCAAAATAATAATAATAATATAATAATATATAAAAAACATTTACATAATTTATTTAATATCAATATATTACTTTATATTATTTTGGAAAAAAAAATACTTTGCATATAATAAAAATATGATTAATATGATTATTTGTTTATAATAATTTTGAAACATAGTCAAATTAGTTTCATCCGAAATCAAGTCCAAATTTCATTGGCTTTCTGGGTTAAACAAAATTTCGAACTAAAATTGAATTAACACCTTACAATTCGGAATAGGCCATATCCTTGTATTGGTTCGGTATACATATATACATATATGACTCTTAAGGGTTTCTGAGAATCGATTTTTTATAATACAAATGCGAAGGATTTTTCACAAGTGTTTAGAGCCATGTCCAACATAAGAAAGGAGGAAAACCTGAACGAATATCCGCTTAGCTTTACTGCTTTACTGCTCCATTATTATAAATTTTATCTAGATCTATGTAGTTCTTTAAGTCCTACTTATTTATGCAAATGAACTCTTCTTGATTGTACACCGCGAATTAACCGCCTTTATCCAGATCTTGTACAGTATACATAATTACGTAAAGTGGTTAAAATAATTGCATTTTAATGAGTTTTTGAAAATCGCCGCTAAAGTCTGGAAATGATTGCGAGCAAATAATTGGAATTCAGTCGATATCGTGTAAGTCGGCTCAACATTAGAAGTCTTGTGCGCAGCACAGAAGCTCAATTTCTCCGGAGATCAATTTCGAAGCAATCACTCAAGACGAAGGCAATCAGGTTCCAAGTTACGTTCAGCATCCTCCGTAAGACGCCTTAATGGGATCAGTTCGGAGCGAGTGGCCTATGTGCGGCGTTTGCCACAGTAGCAAATTCCTCTGGTCAAATTAAACGAAGTCCAGCCTTCAGGGATAACCGCGATAATCGGGCACCTTCGTGCCGCTGCAATCTCTGTCAGTTCTAATCGCAACAATTACGCTCCTTGCCAACTTAAACGCGTTTCCCACGGCCCAAGTGTTGCGTAAACGAGCAACTTTCTCGCAGCGGATCGAAAGGATCCAAAAGGAGCCCTTCGATCCCTTCGAGCCGCGGTCGTTTGTGGTTCTGGGCATGACTAAAAAACCCATGGGCACGCAACTTTTTGACAGAGGAAATCGTCGCTTTGCGGAGTGCCTGCTGCAGCCCGGCAGGGGCAGAATCCACAAATTGGAGCCGTTTTCACATTTTAATGATTCCGTGCGAGGTTCCTTCAATTTGTTGCGTTCGAGAAACGTCAATCAACCACACGACAGTCAGTCAACCGATCCGCGCATGCACTTCTGGCTAATTGAGCCGAGCGAAAAAATGCCCATTTCATAAAGTTCTCATGTCAGAAACAATCTGGACGTATCGTGGTCTCATTTCGCCTCCTCGGATTGCGTGACTCCTGGCGAATCAGTCAAGGCCCGAACAAAGAAGGACTCGATCAAAACCTGGCTATTTACTTGAGAAAAACACCTTTTTGGCCGATACCTGCCGATTGTATTTCCTGCCGCGCTGTTTGTGGGTGCATTGTTCCCCCGAAACGTTTCTGGGGTGCAGCAATTACCGGACGATTACCGCGTCCAATTTTGGCGGACGATTTCTCCGCAAAGTTTAATGGAATTATGTCAAGCAAATATATCAATTAAGTGAGAAATCCGAAAACGATCAATTCTTCGCCATCAAAGTTGAATAATTTCTATTTATTCAAGCAATATCAGGGATACTTGATAGACTCCAATCATATCGTGTCACGACTCCAAAGTTATACTTAATTAAAAAGAGTAAGTATATAATTGCAATCAAGTAATATATAATATTAAGATTAGTTTTAGAAGATTAATAGAGTAGTGTGCAATATCGTATCTGACTATTTGACAGTTGCTAGAGTCTTTAAACTTGCCGAAAACTACATAGTTTTGCCGAACAAATAACAATTTGTCATAGAAATCGAAGCAACAACTCTCGGGCGCTTAGTTATACGAATCGGATGTCGTGAAGATCATGCGATTCCTGGGTAAAAAATATAGACCGGAAAGACGCCGAAAAATATCCTAAAATTTCATTTTAGACCGAATATATACATAGAATTGATTAGAGGCTTAAAAGAAGTCCAAAAGTTCATTCAATTCCTGTGACAATCATTTACATTATACTATCGTCGGACAGATTATATAGCAACTGTTGCACAAATCAGTAGGTACAACAGTTTAAAATAAATTTTATTTTGTTAAACAAATAGTAACGTTCATAAATACATAGCAATTCCTTTTTCGAAATATGCCAACATTTGTAGCTGTTACATTTAAAAATTTAAAATTTTACAAATTTCAAAAAAGTGGTAATACCTATTTAAAAACACAAAAAAGACAGACTATAGTGAGCTGACTGACTACCAGAAAAATCCCGGCAGCAACCCCAAGGTATTAGGTTGGTTTTTGGGGCACATGCTGTACTACAAGAGAGTGTCTTTAAAAGGTTTAAAATTATTACTATATTATAAAGATACATAACCGACTTTTTCTCTACTCGTAATCAATCATTACTCCAATCCTATTTTTCCTGTGCTGCGAAGCATACTGACGAATCCCAAGATCCCGAAAAGCACCTTGACATCTCAATCTGTGTCCTGAGCAAGAATGGGTCGTTGCACAGAAAGCGTGTACCGAAACGGGGGAAAATTGATGAGCCCTCATTAGTCTTTTCCCTAATATTCCCCAAAATCTTAATCATCCCTTATCAAAACGGAGGAATTTCGTTTTCGGTGCACGTCTTCACATGCGACCTAGGACCTGAAATCTATGATTGTCGCCTCACCTTTCAGCTTCCTTTTGATGTCACCTTCAAGTCTGCCATAAGTTACCCTGTGGCAACTGGGTGTATCCGCAGTGGATTGATCCTCAGATTAAGTGGCAGCGATTTGTCAAAATACGCTGATGTTTTTTAAGATAGCAAACGCGACTACGACCGAGATGAATTTTGGGGTTGAGGTGTTTGAGCGTGGAAAAGCGGCCACTCAAAACGGCGCAACCCCTAGCAAATGAGTTGTTACCTCTGGCCTCTAAGGTCGAAACGCGAAACCTGTTGAGATTCACCTGGCGACCGCTCATTACTAATTTCTTGGCTATTTGTGGAACAGTTTTGATAAAGGTTTGTCTGCGCGCTTGGAACGGCATCGGCGTTTTTAAAATATCAGGAAAACCTCGTTTGAGGCGGAAAAGAAGCAAGAAAAAATGGAAGAAAACGCCGAGATAAGGCCGGGGACATATATTTCACTCCCAGACTGCGAAGCTGTAAGATGTCTTAATTGGTTCTCGAAGTGACCATGCTCCTCGTTGTCGGTTTAACGCTTTTATTTTTTGTTTTAGTGGCTTAGTTCGGGTTTAGCTTTCATTTCGATCCGCCTCTTAACCGAAGGTGTAGGCTTATCTCGAGTCGCGCTCGCCATGCTCAGAAGGTAAAATATCTCAATTTTGAGAGTTCTTAGGACGTTAATTTGGTTTATGGATTCGCTGATGGCCTGGCCGTAAATCTCTGTCAGCCGAGTGAGAAGCGATCGTGTTTTATAGGTGTCGCTCTTGTCGCTTGTCATCAAGGGCCCTCTCTTAATTGAATTTTCGCCCTTATCGCCGTTTAAGAGCCTCTCAATTTTTTACTTGTTCATCTGAGATCTTAATCTTTGCGCACATGCGCAATGGAGCTTATGGGCATCGAAAGGCTGTCTGTAAGCGGAAAGATCTTTCACCCAGAATTAGTGACTAATAAAAAAGAATATCTCATGATTTGTCTTTTAGTTAGAAAACCCGGATTTACACTTTGTACGTTCAACAAATATTTTCGACTTTTTCGTTAAAGGTAAAATAAAAAATCGTTTAAGATTTAACAATTTTTATACTCACAATTGCTTAAAATGCATTTGAGCATAAAACCTATTAGTAAATATTTCTTATAGAACACAGAAAAGAAAACAAAAACGATTGAGTTTAAACAAGAGTCTGGACACTTAACATAACTAACATAACAATTTACATCAGCAACACCAAAACAGTTCGACTTAATTGTAATTAAATAGTAAGTATCTATTATAAATATATATATTAAACATCAATTTCCATTTAAATTTTTCATTTTATTTAACTTAAAAAATAATTATTATTATACAAGTGAATTAAGACAACCGTACAAGAATATTCCAGGGAATTATGTTGAAAAACCAAAATAGTTGCTTTTACTTTCAAAACGAGCATTTTTATTTGAAAACTATAATCTTAATGAAGTTATGCCGAACTTTGGTTTTTAGTTATAAAATGGAAAATAAACTTTAACTTAATACTAATGATCGCACCAATAAATTCCACTCTAGTCTAATCCGTAAAATCTGCTCAACCATTAAAAACTTGGTGAAAGATATTTTACTGATAAGAATTAAAAACTTTTTTTTATTAAATTAAGGTAATATCAACAAATAATAATTTCATAAAATCTTTTCAAGTATTGTTTATTAAACTTAAAACCACAAAAAATTTATTTCTGTGAAGTTTTGTAATGGTTTAGATGCCATGTTTCCTTAACGTTTTAAAGTACATAAGTATATACATACATATATAATATGAAAATTATTAGTAAAACTCAAACTTATAAATTTTGATTTAAAATGTAGACAGGATATTATTGACACAATAATTGATTAAAAATAAGAAAAATCATAAGTACTTACTTGAGTTTTATTATCGTTTATCGGTAGGATGTACCTTTAAGATTTACTTCTTGAGCTTCATTAAATTCATAAATAAAAATGATTTTGAGACGTAATTTACATTTTTGGATTGGCTACAATTCCCCACACCCCAGTGATATTAGGAATACTAAAACGATTTTAAAGACACCTCATTCATTAGTATTGGTTATTACGTTAATACCAAAGAGCATAACATTTATACAAACATTCATGCTTATAACTACTGATAACACCATCATCCTTAGTGTTCCGCAGTCGGGTCAAAATGAAACTTAATAAAGCTATGTGCTACCGTATTGAAGGCCGACGGGATAGTACAAAATATCCTAGTTACTAAGATGTTGCGCGCAACCTTCTTGATTAAATCAAAAGCAATTTTCCCGAACAATATCTCAATTGAAAGGCAGGTTGCAAGCAGTTCCCTGATCATAACACCCGGAGTTCTAGTGAGTCGCTGAGGTTGGAGATGAACCAGTTTAGCCCTACAAAGCACTTACATTGCTTATCCAAGCCTCGTATCTTTCGCTCCCTTCCGACCGGGGCCCTGATATCGAAATCAGATTACCTATGCTGGAAGCATATGAGAGGTTGAGTTGCTGCCAAAATAATGGATACGAGGCAATAACTCATTGTTTTAGCGTAGCGGACGTGTTAAAAAAGTCAAACATGTGCCCCATTATGTCAGCCATCAAATGGAGAATGCGAAATTCTTCCGGTTGATAAGGGCTCCGGTGCCCAACGGGAGGCGAGATACTACTAACAATTTGATTTATCGCGCAAATTTATCAACTTTTATTGATCGCTTTCAGATATTTTCAAGTAAATTTTGTTTGCGGCGCTTCCATAAATCACCAAAATCGAAATTGCATAAAATTAGCCTTAAGGATACGTGGCGAGGATACTCCTCCCTGATTTATTGCCGCCATAACGCAGGGCAAGGTGTTTAAATCAGAACGTCGCATGAGCAGGGAACATTTCGAGCACCCGAGCGACAAAATCGCCCTTGGAAGCAGCCAGCTAACGCTCTAGCCTAATTGAAACTGAAACTGCAGCAGTCGTGCAGGTCTTGGCCGCTTGCTGGCCGTTCGATTCGGCTCCACGTCGTCCTCCGCGGCGCGGTTTATCTCCCTGATCGGATCGAATTAATTTGTCATGTCGGCCTCTTGCCTGCCTGAACACGTAGCAGCGAAGGTGATAGGTAAAGAGTACTTTCTTGTTTCTGCGACTCGAAGGCGCCCCCCGCGCCCCTGGCTACTTTCTACCGAGGCCGATTTGACTTACAACTAGGCAAAAAGGCGAACGATTTTGTGCCCGCCGAACAGTCGTCGAGCAGGGACACAAAGTGCAACAAAATTGTCCGAGGCATGAAAGGTGAACTCCTCTAGTTGCATTTCATTAGTGGTGACTTGCTCGTCGGATTGTGTCAATTGGGGGCCCGGGAATTGCGTGCAGCTATTTGCTGATCATCTCCGATACGAACTCAGCCTTGTTTGGACTTAGCAACTTCTGTCTGTCCACTCAGCTTGTCGACCCTTGACGCTACTTAATTCTCGAAGCCGGAAGGTGGTACTCGTTTCGAAAGGAGTTAAAACGTTCTTTCTTTTAATGTAACAGAGGAATTTGAGCGCCTCGCTTACTAGAATTTACTCAGACAATTGAACTGTACAAAGTATAACGATATCAAGATTTCTGATTAAGTTCTAAAATGGCTAATAGTGGACCAAAATGTATCTACAAAAAACCCAAAATTTACCATATTTGGAAAAACGAAATTTTGTCTTCTCAAATTAAAACTCAGTAAATGGAAACTCCAAAAATATTAACTTAGTTATAGGTACATATATCAAAAATATTCAAGTTGTCATACTAAAAATCTATGTCCCGTGTCTATGTCTCTTGAAACAAAGACACTAAAAATCTTAAATATTTCTTAGAGATATGCTCCATAGTATGTATTACATAAAAGTTATCAGCAGTGTACATTACAAGAAACGAACTTCTTCAAAGTTTTGTAAAAAGTTAAGATAAGAAACATCTAATGTTTGAGCTTAGCCGGGTTTTTTTCTATTTAAAATACTCGTATGATGAAGAATTTAAAATACTTAAACAATAAGACTAATTAATTCTTTATAGTCGGAAATTAATTAGTGAGAGTTACACTCTTATTTAAAAAAATTTAAAAATTATTTAATTAAAAACACAGATACGGTGCAAATTACATAATTATGATCATATAACCAGGAATATCGAAGATACTATCATTACATCATTCATTCAGTCAACAAACAAAAAACATTGGTTTCAAAAATGTTTGTTTAACTTTTAGTAGAACTTTATTTACTACCTCATACATAGGATTTTGTTTATGAGGATTAACTACGACCTTTTCCTTCAATTAAAAGTGCTTCCTGGTTCTTGAAAGCTCGCTAAACTAAAGACCCCTTTTTTAATTGATGATTTAAAGTGGCTATTGAAATAAGCAAAATCTGGAAGCTGTTAACGAATTCCTGTTTTGCCGGTCTGATGAAAGCAGAAAAGATTGAGTTTGTCAGGGATTTCCAAGAACCGGGCATAGTCAGGTAGTTTCAATAAATGAATGCGAGGGACGGCAGAAGAACTGATTAGTCATAGTGGCTATCATCGGATTGGATCAGAGCCCATTATGGGAACTTCTACTATGACTTGATGTTCAGGTGCCGACTGTCCTTTCGCTTTCTCTCGGTGTCAACGGGAGGACAATAATAAGCCATTTGGACACGCCACTTAAAGCGAGACAAAGAACATGTGTAGGCTATTTTGAAAGGTGTGAATGGAACTCTCGCTGCAACTAATCTGCTGACAGCGACAAATTGACCTCATTAATTTCAATTTACGACAACATTAAGGATCACCGGCCCTGTGGGAGAAATTGTTTGCCTTTGATGTCATCTTGTGACAGTTTCCGCCTGACATGGCCCAAACATTTCTCAACAAGGTTTGAATTTTCATCCAAATTCAATTCACTGTTTAAGGCAAAGTATTTTAATTTTAATGATAAAATTTATAGGTATTGAAAAGTTATTCATGATAATTTTGTATTGAATTTAAATTTTATTTACAATAATAACTACAAAAATTCGCCATTTTAATTTAGAACTTCATGTTAAAGATATCAATAATATAAAAATATATATTTAAAATGCCAATTAACAATTTCAGTTGCTAAAGTTCCTTAGAAAACACTGAATACATTAATGATTTTCGATAGTATTACTATAGAGTTGCAATTTACTGCCTAAAACCAGTTAATGCACCTACACTATATTAATGTAAATTTCTAAAAGTTTAGCATTTTGGGTGCCATATTTCTAAGTACTATTTCTATTTTATTATTTTTGCTAACCCTTCTTTTTGTATGTCTAAATTTCTATAATATCAAATCACTTGTTTTAAAATATTTTGGTAATCAAAATTAATGGCCCTGAAAATTCCTGCATTTGTAGTAAATTTCACTAAAATTTCTTAAAATTGATAAATTTTTTTTTCAGCTTTTTAACCAACGACTTCACAAACCTCCAAGCATCCATTTACAAAGCCGTCCGTTAAATTTGAAATTAAACTTGAACTATATTGGGGAAACAAACTGTGACCTGCAAAAGCTCTAGGTAAATATTTACACTAATAGTAGTAATTGTAGTTTAACTGATTCAAGAGTATAACATACGTTTTCAAAGCGCCCATGTAATTTTAAACAAATATCGTTTATTTGAAAACGTGGTGCTCGCTGGATCTTCCCAGACAGACTATAAGCAAGGGTTACCCATAACCCTTTTGCTGTTTGTTACGAAAGCGTTCTCCTTCAGGTGGGATTTCTCCACAGGTGAGAAGAAAAAAGGCACTCTGTGTAACTATTCTCAGGTTTAATTGCGCATTCCGGTGGCGAACACAATGCGGAGATTTTATCCGGCTGGTTGCAGCCAGCTCTCGCCATTCCCAGCGCCGTCCCCGCAGACGCTGCACTACATCAAAATGCACGAAGTGCCATAACTTGTCAAAATTACAGAAAAGTTTCGAGACACGAAAGGGAAATTGCGGAAGGTGCACCGCGGCGGCAATTACCCGGCGTGCGCAATGGCGGAATGAGCAGTTGCAATCAGTGGCGCGGTTCGTGCTCACATTCTTGTTAGCCTCCTTCCTGTTCCAGCGGGCGGAGGAAGGGCTCCGCAGAGCCAGTCTCAGTGGCCTCCTAACGAGGCGGGAGGCAGGGCCCAGGACAAAATCACCTAGCCCTCAAGACGCGAGGTGGCGCGGGAGACCTGTAGGTCATTAATGATAGCTATTTGGAGTCATTGTGGAAAATTATTTTCGCGGAAAGCCATTGGGAAGAGGCGGAGGCACTTGCCGTATTGATAAATTCCTGCGTCCTCAAATTGTCCTTACCTCCGTAAATCTTCCACCCTGCTAAAATAAACGCGGTATTCTAAAAGCGGTGATGAATGCCCGCAATGCAATTTACTCTGCAGATTTTCGTTATATGCTTTCCTAGAAAGTAATAGCACATGCAAGGAAGGTATAAATCAGGCAGAACGGGTTGAGAAATCTTAGATATTCCTAAAACTCATAATTATTCTCCAAACATGCAAGTATATTTCCAATATTTATTCCTATGCAGTTTTGAATCTACTACATATGTTACATATAGTTCAATTATTTTGATATTATATTTAACGACCCTAGAACAGTATAGAACGGCTGAGCTCCTATAACTTTTGAGTATCATAATTTCTCTTGTGTTAGAGACTGGTGTATTTGTATTAAAGGCTCAGTGCAAGCCGAAAATTTTAGGATGATATAGGGAGAGGCAAAAAAAGAATTTAAAAAATAGATTTTACCGAATTGAGACTTATTTATGAAACATAAAAAATAATTAAAGGATTAAAATATGTCTGGAAAAGACCCTGAAAGAAAATTATATATATATATAATTATATACATATGTATATGAGTCATTATTTTTGAAAGTGGTATAAGTTCTTCCCAACGGCTCATATTTAAAAAAATTGACCGAAATTTTTAAATGCTCCCCATAATCCACGAATTTGTACCTTTTAGACGGCACCACTGCCTGAGGATTTGCACCCATACTCCCACTGATAAAACGTAAACAAATGTCGGAGTCGTTATGAGAATGTAAAATTTGTTTTGTAATTCTCGTAAGTACCGTCAAATTTTCCGATGTATCTGAAAAGTATTTACCTCTCCTTTTTTTAGCATTTATTAAAAAAATACTTATATAATTTTTGGGACTTAAATTTTGATTTTTACTATGAAATTAAACAAAACCTGATTTAGGTACAAATAACAGACACTACTCATTTACAGTTTCATTATATGTATCATATATACTTACGTATAATTATATACATTTTGAAGTGTACTTCTTAGTAAATAAAAAGTGGTTGCAAAGACTAAATGTGGAAAATTAACACAAATTCGCCGCATTTTTGGAACGCATGTGACTGCCGCTGCTTGAAGGAACACTTCGACCGTTTTTTGAGCCGGCAAGCAGAGAACTGAAACTGAATTTAATTGAAAAGACGCTTTAATTGCATACTTTCAGGCGTGCCAAGTTCCTCCAGACTCTGTCTGATTTTTATACAGCCCTGCGTTCACAATGTTTCAAATTCAATTGTTCCACCTGCTCGGGAGCTGTCAACAGCCTCACTGGTATGCTTTTACTGCTTAGGAAAACAAATCGGAATTTGTCGTTATACTAAGTCAATGGAATATATACAAGGATGCTGCAGGATCTGTTTAGCTAACTACTTCAAGGGGCAGTCGTTATTTATTACCTACAATAATGAGTACTTGCCAGAAGTCATAGCAAACATCTCTGGGATTCATGTAAGATTTCCACTCACGATTTCCTCAATATCTGAAATTGCCGCCTTTAAGGTGAGGGAGGACGATGGCCTGCCATCCACAGTTTGCGTCGATTGCGCTGATCTTCTGCTGCAAGCACAGAACATCAAGAGAACGTGCCTGTCCTCGGACGTTTTGCTGCGATCACAACTCAACGCAATTTTCAGCGAACAAGAGCAACCTGTTTGCTCTGAACTGAGAAATAAAGACCTGGACGACAGCATTATTTGGAGCCAATTGAACGAAAACATTTTCGACAGCCTCGTTCAGGCGGAAAATGATGAGAATCTCAGGCAGGAGCTCGATAAGTATTTTGAGACAAATTCCACCAAGGAATCCAGTCAGCACGTAGACAAGCAACTTGAACAGTTTTCAGACGGCGACCAGCTGAGCGAGAAGCTCGTTAAAGAAGACTGCGACAGTGCAAAAGGAGACGAAGAAATCGATCTTCCCCCGCAATCTTATCTTTGCAGTTTATGCTCCAAAAAGTTTGTAAACAAGTTAGCCTTCAGGCGACACCAAAAGTATCACTCGCAAGACAAGACAAAATGTCCTATCTGTCCACGGGAATTCTCCCACAAATCGAACCTTAAGAGGCATCTCTCAGTGCACCGAGAAGACTGCGAACTGGTCTGCGACCAATGCGGGGATGTCTTCAGCAATTCTAAAGAACTCTATGAGCATCTTAAGGGGCACAACAGGTCCTGCGACGAGGACAGGGATGAATATGTCCTAGATTGCGGACTGTGCGCGAATAAAACGACTTCTCTGGCTAGCCACCTGGTCCATATGAGGGAAAAGCACAGCGTGGAAGAATCGAAGCCATTCAAATGCGCCCTTTGCGGAATGAAGTTCGCATCGAAACAAGGGATGTATCGGCATATCGACAATATCCACGAGAACAATCGTCGCAATTTAAGAAATCGCGACAAAAATTTCCTCTGTAACACCTGCGGTAAGAAGTTTTACACGAACTTCCACTTGGAAGTGCACATGCGATCGCACACTGGCGAACGCCCCTTCAAGTGCCAGGTCTGCGAGAAATCTTTCTCCCAGTTATCGGGGCTGAAGATGCACACCTTCATCCACACCGGTGAAAAGCCCTTCGCATGCAAGATTTGTGGAAAGAGGTTCAACCAGTACGGCCACGTTCGGGAGCACCTCCTGACCCACTCCGACGAACGGCCCCACGTCTGCAAGGTATGCAACCACTCGTTCAGGGTTAAGGGAAATTTGACTGCACACATGATGATCCACATGGGTAAGAAGCCCTTTTCCTGTAAGAACTGCGGAAAAGGGTTCATGCAGCGGGGTAAACTGAAAGCCCATACTGATAAATCTCATGCAGGATCTGCAAAAATTTCAGAGGACCATGGATTGAGGTTGGTGGGGAATTCACGTCAACAGAAATAAAAATTTATTTACAAAAACTAATAGTCTTTTGGACTGTTTACCCCATATAAAAGTTGTTTGGAGTAACGACCGAAACAATCGTTTGTTCAACGTTGACCCCAATTATTCTATATTGGGTTAACTGGTCAACACATTACAATGGATCGTTATGTAAATAATAGGAAATGAAATTAAAACAAAACGCTCAGGAGCGCCTGTATATGTCGCACATAAAGGAGATGCAACGAATTCTCACTTGCAAATTTGAATTGATTGTTTAGAAATCATGTTGATCGTATGTAAACAATTATTAATTGCAACTGCAAATTTAGAATTTTGAGCGTATTCAATTCTTTAATTATTTGAAATTAAAGTAAAATTTATGTCGAAATCTATGCTTGACAGAATATTATTCTGATTGTTTTTTTTAAACAAATTCAAGAATGATAAAATCTTTTCAAAATTGAGAATACTTCTGCTTAGAGTTTTGTCACAATCACGAGCATATTGGTGGTTGGCAATAGCTGAATGTTTGGCTGAATATGCTCTCGGCAACGAAAGAGGATTAATTTATTTTATAAATTTGGTTTCGTCTTATCCTTGTGATGAGAAAAAATAGACAGCAGTTGCGCTGATCAAAAATATACTTCAAGCCCTAGCCAAAATGAGAACTAATTCAACCTAAGAAACGTCAACATAAAATTCGAAAATGTGTAAAGTAAATGGGGCCAACCTAAATAGATGTAAGAAAACTTGACGAATTTTCGTCAAATCTAGAATGTCACTTTCGTTATTTTACATTTCTATTCTGTTCTTCCACTGTGGTAAAGCGGTTGTGAAAATGGCGAAAGCCTGAAAGTTCTGTTCTTAGAAATGCTGGTGGTGCTTAATAAATATTGCGCGTGCTAACAAAGAGACAGATATAAGCTGAGACGCATAGGTGCATAATTTATTGAAATATTATTAAGCTGCATTATGCATTTTCGAATTAACCTACACATTTAATAAACAAAACAGCGAAGTTTGTTTGCAAAAACACCGCGAGAGAGCTGTCAAGTGTTCTTTCGTTTGACTAATTCTTTTGTTTATTAAGATAAAATATTGTGGAGAAGTGCGGACGTAGTAAAAAGGAATTATATTTCCTATAGTTTTCACGAAGTATTTGTGACAAGGAACAAAATATAAACATGAAGTGTTCGGTGGCCCATTGTGCGAATAGCTACAAAAAGCGGAATGGAAAATCATTTTTCCGGTACGTATACAACGTAACTTTTCTGCACTTAATCAAAACGATAAATTAGCCGTTTTCCTTAAATACGGTGCCTACTAAATTTGAGTACATTCCTATTAGTTGTATATATCATGCTAGTAAGCTGAATTAAAAGTGTTATCTGTTCAAAATCGGCGCTGCAAAGGAGTTTTCGAGGGGTTTATGTTTTGAAATATTGTAAGATTATTTGAAAAAATAAGTACTATTTAAATAACAAACAACGAAGTTAGTAAATAATAAAATTTGAATCACAACACATTAATTTGTTTTAGATTCCCTAAGAACCCTGAATTGAGAAAGAAATGGCTGAGAGCAATTGCCCGTCAGGATTATGTACCAAAGGATAGAAATGTAATTTGCGAAGAACATTTCATGCCAAATGATATTGATAGATCTATGAAAATGTTCAAATTATTTAGGGGAGCGGTGCCTTCTGTGAACTTAACAAGAGTAATTCGTAAACGTTTTATTTTATAAGCATTAAATGTTATTTCATTTAAGGTTGAGAAAGTCAGAGCTAGTACTGATGCTGCTCCAAAGAAAAGTGTAAGTTTCCATTCCATATATAATATTATTGTTAAAAGAGTAATTCGTAGTCGTTTTATTTTATGAGCATTAAATGTTATTTCATTTAAGGTTGCGAAAATCAGAGCTAGTACTGTTACTGCCCCAAAAAGAACTGTGAGATTTCATTCCATATATAATATTATTGTTAAAATATTTGTCTGCTTGTAATTCGCACTTGAAATTTGAATCAAATTAAGTGGAAACGCGAATCGGCATTCTGTCCGCAAAATCGTGGCGTCTGTGGCAGGCTCACAAGGCCGTATCTACACTGATGAGATCAGTCTTGTGCCCCAGAAGAAAACGACGTCCAATTTTTACGCTCATCTGCTTCGGCGGACGAGTAAAATTCTTAACAATAAATAAAACAAGTCCCCATATTGGGAATTGCAAGCGGAGCACAAAATTGTAGTTTTGCCAGCCGGCCGCTCGGCGGGCAAAATTGTAATTTTATTATTATGTATATAAATCTATCTATATTATAAATTAAATTGTGCATTAACAGAAAATTGCCAGGCGTGGAAAGAAGAACATTAAAATGAATTCTCAGAAAGATCCTAAAGATGAAGGCAAAACTTCCAGCATTCTACCAGGATATAGTCCACAGATCGTATACTTTGCTTTGAAAATAAAAAATAAAGGATTTACTATTAAATATTATTTGCAGATAATTCTGAAGGAATTAAAAATTCCTCTAATTCGAGTAAGTACCAACACGGAGCCAGAACCTGAGCCCGAACTTGAGCCAGAACTTGAGCCAGAACTTGAGCCCGAACCTGAGCCTAAGCTTGAGCCCGAACCTGAGCCTGAGGTTGCTTTATTGCCAATTCAACATTCAGGGACAATAAAGGTACGTGATTTATTTTGATTTGCTTTAATTAGATATACATTTAGGGTTTAATTTTATTATTTATCGTACTTTTTACTACCATTAATTAATGAGTATAAACATTTAATTCGAAGCAGGATACAATTAAAAATAAATATAATTTTTAAATTTGCCGCCTTTTAAAGGCGTGTATCTTGCCTAATGCGAAAGAATGGACAGATATATGCTTCCTATATCTGAACTATTCTTAGGTGAGAGCTGTCAAAAAGGTACACCATCAAGTGGTGCATTTCTATATGTAGTGGTTAAAACACACACTACTTGGAAGGTTGCATCGGGAGATGTTGTTGGTGCACTCTTTATTCGTAGGTGCTGTCATCACATGGAAGTTTCCCCCTATTTTTGACAATGACTGATATGACTTAAGTCCTCCATTTTGTGCAATGCTCGAAAAAGTTGCGACATAGCGATAGCGCCTAAGCCGTCATTCGAAAATTATGTTTATGATTTGTGTTTGAAACAAATATTTAATTTACAATTCACAGCAAGGAGAATCGTGTGAAATAGAAAGCAACTGGCAGATTGAAAGGCCATTAAATGTCAATAAAATGAAATGTGAAGTGTTTTGCTGTCCAAACAAACGCAGAAAGACCCGGGGAAAATCATTTTTCAGGTGAGATATTCATATGAGAAAATGAAATGATGGTGTTATTTACGAAACCACCGTGTCGCAAGTAATTGCAAGTGAAATCTGATTTTTTTTTGCATAACCCAACTTTTCTCTGTCAAGATTTCCGCGGGACAAGGAAACCGTCGAGATCTGGTTGAAGGAAATCGGTAGAGTAGGAGCTGTGATAAATGATAACAGATTTGTGTGCGAGGACCACTTCGAGGAAACGTTTATCTTCCAGTGGAAAGACAGGAAAGTTATTGACAAGGAGGCGACACCTTTCCACGACTACAGGGCCTGCCCGATTTGTTCCGATCCCAATAAGGCGAGTGGTACCTTGGCTTGGAGATTTCCCCGGTAACATTTTATTTTTTTTATTTTTTAGACAGAAGAAGATATTCATCCGGTACGCAGGAAGCGGAACAAACCAGAGAAATCAAAAAAGGTGAAGTCGAATTCAAGAGATACATCTTCAAGTAACCCTAAATCAGATAATGTTGTGCTGGAAGCTTCCCAAGTTTTCGTTAAAGAAGAAAATGAGAATAATGTGGTAAATATTGACAAATATATGAGTCTCATATCAGTAAGCATTTAATATTACGTCAACTTTTGAAAAGAAAAACTATATTTCATGGGCCTTATTCTTACTTTCGACAAAACAAAATCCGTTCGAAAGATTTTAGAGCAGGTTTCAAACAAATTTGAATTTCGTCGTAATCATGAAGACTGCTGAATAATGATAACCTCATCCGGAGAATTTGTCAAGTTTTTTTTTTTTGTATAGTTGAATTGCAAAAGGTAATTTAGAAATTTCCTTTGCGCGAGTATTGAAGAACTTTGTAAAAATCTGGGACTCCACTCTTCATTTCACCTTATGATTGGGACACCGCCACGTAATCCCACAGCTCCAACTAAATAGATGTCCATTAAACTAGGTTGAACTATCTGGACAGGCTCCAAAAATGATAATATTCCTTTCAATTTTGCGCTATAGGATAAATTTTGGTGCAACATTTTTAAACAAAGAACAATTTTATCAACAAATATCAATTAAATTTGCTGCATTGTTTATGCATGTTCGGTTTTTAATATGCACAAACATTCAAAAATGCAAAATTAATGTACATAATGATTTATTGAAAATAAAACTCATGATAATCAGTCTTCAAACCTCCTAACAGATACCGGTTCTTGTTTGTACCTTTGGTTTACAAATTTGTGTTCAAGGTCATATGCTCTACAACTTTTTACGGAACTAAAATTTGGCGTAATTATTAAAAGAATATTTTATTATAATAACCATAATTAATTCTTTATGCATTTAAAAGAAGAATGAAGAAAGTGATCGTCTATGAAGAGAAGTCCAACTTAAGAAAAATTTATTATTCTTTTTCAATTTATTTGTCATTCGTTATTAGCTTACAAAAATAAATTTGGATTTGTACCGCATCTTTGAAATTATAAACTTTAAAAAATAAGCTAGGTATTTGTGATCTTTTAGTTTCTATGTAATAAAAAACGATTGCGCATTATAATCGACTCGTGCCTTATGGGTATTATTTTGTAATGTTATTAGCAGACTTTCATTACATCTCTTGAGATCACCCCGCTGTCTTACATGGACATACCTGATCATAATACTGCTAATGATTTAGTAGCCAAAGAAGATCCTGAGAGTGCATTAAATACATCACTCGATTTAATGGATACATCTTTAACTGAATATCAAAATGTAGATGTATTAGCCGAGCATGAGATGGAAATTAAACAAGCAGAGCCCGCCGGAGAAAATAAAATAGCAGAGGTCATTGTGGAAAATAAATCAAATTTACTTAGTAATGTATATCATTTAATCACGCTGACTGAAAATCTGTACTAAGAGCGTTTTTCCCTTCAGAACTTCTTAGACCCAGATATAGAATGTTCGGCCAGTTCGTCAGAGTCTGAATCGGTAAGGCTTTTAAAGACGAATTTTTATCTGAACGAAGCTCACTAGATTTTACGTTTAGATGAATTCCGTGGAGCGTGTAAAGGGAATCTGCAGAATTTGTTTGGCTAACTATTTCAAAGGACAGTCTATATTTTTGATCTATAAGAAGAAATACTTACCGCATATCGTTTATAACCTCACGGGAAATCTTGTAAGTTTTGCTGAAAAGAACAAACGATCGAATAAAATTAATGCATGAATTTACAGCCAACGAGGGACGATGAACTTCCAGCAATGGTTTGCTTCACTTGTGCTGATCTACTTTTACAGGCGGAGGCTGCTAGGAAAAGGTGCATCTCTTCCGATAAGTTTTTAAGGAAAGAGTTGCAAAAGAAAAAGAACGAGATGGAATCTGCAGAAATCATCGAGCCTCAGAACCAAAACATTCAACCAAATGAAAATAATGTTGCTAGTTCTCAAACTGTTACTACTTCTTCTATTCCTAATAAGAAAAGTTCTGTTAGCGTAGCTAAAGAGCACAATTACATAAATTTCGGAAAAAAGAAGGAGAAAATTAAGGAAACCAAAGTTAAGAAAACTAAAACATTAAAAGCTGAAGACATTTTAAACATAATAGATGAGAGATTGGAAGATGAAGAAAGTCAAAACAAAACAGATAGTCCAAATATGAAAGACGAAAGTTTAAATATAACGGAATATGTCCCGAATATTAAAGAAGATCAATATCTTGAAGCACAATATTTGGATGACGCTGATGTCCTCTATGAAGAACTATTTTCAGAAACCAATGTACAATACAAAGAAGACGTTGAAGTGAGCCCCGAAAGTGCCAATCTCGATCCTCTGGGCATGGGAATTATTCTCCCTGAATTATTTTTGTGTACTGTGTGTTCAAGAAAAATTCCGAGTTTAAGGGCTTTCAGACGCCACCAGAGATACCACAATTCTGAAAATTTCAGGTGCCCAATTTGTCCAGAGGAACTTACACCTGAAACGACTAAGGACCACCTTTATGCACACAAGGAAAGGGAAGAATTGATTTGCGGAGATTGTGGCAAGCATTTTGATGATATAGTAGATTTATACAATCATATAATTAAACACGCAAGAGCATACAGAAGATTATTATATATACATGAATGTGAAATATGTAACAAAAAGACATCTTCCTTGGCAAGTCATCTAAACCATATGAAAAAAAAGCATAACATACAGGTGCACAAGCCGTTTCAGTGCAACAAATGTGGGATAAGGTTCACTGCAAAGCTGGGCTTACAACGCCATGAGGATAATATCCACAATCTAGAGAACCGTATGAATCGTGAAAAGAAATTCCTTTGCTCGACCTGCGGCAGAAGATTTTTCACAAAAGGCACCCTGCAAGTGCACATTCGTTCACACACTGGGGAGCGCCCGTACAAGTGCAAATACTGCGATAAAACATTTTCACAAATTAATAGTGTGACTGTGCATACCTACATTCATACTGGCGAAAAGCCTTTCATCTGCAGTATATGTGGAAAAAGGTTCAAGCAGTACTCCCATTATGATTATCATATGTTAATGCATGCGGATAAAAGACCTCATGTGTGCAAAATATGTAATCGTGCCTTCAGGGTGAGAGGCACTCTTAATACACATATGAAAATTCATGGAAATAGACCTTTTCGCTGCGAGAGCTGTGATAAGGGCTACCCGGAACGGTCGGGGCTGAAAAAACATATGAAAAAACACCACAGCGTGGATTGGCTTATACCTGCTAAACAGGAGGAGGAACTAATTGTTGTATAGTATAATGTTGGAAATAAAAATATTTTTATAAAAACCAATCTATCACTCTGAATTTTTTTCCTAAATTGACGGTAAATTATACAAGTATTGCTTTTTTAACCTAGTTAAACTAGTTAACTAGTTTCATTGTATGCGATTTCCATTATTATTAGCGATTTCCATTACTATTAGCTGAAAATACTTAACAATTTTTGCTGACTTTACTATCATTCATTATATTTCTACCAAAAATAGAAAATATAAGAATAAATTTGGTAATAAAATTGAAACATACCAAATTTAAAAACCTTGCTTTGTTGAACGTATAAATTTGTGGTTTAAATTACAATTCCTTAAAATCCTGGTCAAGCAAAGATTTCCCAATATGAAGGTATGTATGGCATATTCCTTCGTACAGTTCTTTTAAATTATGTTCTTAAATATCTTAACGTATTAAGAAGAGATTTATTAATATTACTTAGAATATAAACGAAAAAGTTTATATTCCAAAACATTGAACTTAGCTGGTAAAGTTATAATTGTGATAGTAGGGGAGCCCACGATGCTAAATGGGGATTTAATCGAGCGTCGTGGGGACCTATTGGATTTTGAAGGTTAGATGGTAGAAAGAAAAAAAGGTTATGTCATGTGTACACTTTCAACGGTGGGGGAAGCGACTACAGGCTTTCAAAAATGTAAAAACAAAACAGTCACATGGAAATACTCGAGCGCGTCAGATATTGATAGTGAGTCTCTGATGATGGAGGTATACTAATCTGCCGGTTTGGATGGTGGGGGCGGCCGGCCGTACGGAAGGGTTAAAAATGGGAATAAAAAAACATTTACTCGAGCGCGTCAGATTTTCAGAGGGCATGTTAAGTGATCCCGAACGAAGCTCACATTCAAAAGACTGACGATTCGGATGTGACGCAAGCTCGTGGCGACTTTTCGAAAATGCAAAAAAAAAACGCTATTGTGAAATACTCGAGCGCGTCAGATTTTCATACTGACGGTTCAGCTTGATGTCCTGGTCGTGCTGATCCATAATCTGACGATTATTTGGAGGGATTTTCTTAATCTGACCGTTTGAAAAAATTCTGTTGATGTTTCAGCCGGAAATTCAACATAATCGTACGTTATTATTATTGGTTTGCTCCGACGATATTCCAAAACGATCTTGCATTTTTTTTTATTGTTTCTGACGTGAATTTAACAATCTTCACTGCAGCTGCACGCGCTAAACTTTATTGACGATTTTTGTTACTTCGGCTTGTCGAAATCGGCAGATTATATTTTTCCCGTTATCCTTGAATTATTCTCTTCAAAATAAAAAAAAATTCGACCGCGCTCGAGAATGTCAAGGTGAGGTTTTTTTTTTCTAAATTTGTAATCCTCCCACTCCCTTACGTCACGCTCAAATCGTCAGATTATTGAAATGCACACTTTTCAGCATGTAATTAACCCACCATACCTTACTCTGACGCGCTCGAGTAAATCCAGCTATCGATTTTTTTTACTATTCTGATCGGCTGCTTTACACGCGCGGCCCTATATAGAGGGCTAAGATTTGGTAGAGGTACTCAACAGGGTGCAAGGTATCCCCCATATGTTAATCTGCCGCGCTCGAGTAAATCCCAAAATCCCCTGTTGGGCTCCCCTACTATGATAGAAAATTTTAAATTTGAACCTAGATAATTTGTCAACTGGAAAAAATCAACGTCATAACAGTATGCATAAAAATATAAACAGAAAAGGAAATAACTCAATGCATATTTATTGGCAAGCCTTTGGGAAACGCTAAATAAATAGAATCAAGTTTTACTAAGTTGGAAAAAAAAGAGTTTAACGTTTTTTAATAAATAAATAAATAATCTCCCTGTTCCAAAACATCTTGAAAAATTCACCATCTATTTATGCACTGAACTTTTCAGAGTCCATATAACAATATAAACCCAGAGGATATAACGCAAGATGAAATAGAGTGGGCAGAAACTGACGAGGGATGTTCTACTTCCTTAATATATTCAGATGATGAACGAGTTGAAGAATTACGCGAAAAACAAAATCTAAGGGTAAAAAACTAAGAAAATATCATAAACTTTAATAAACAATTATCTCCAAAAGGAAGTCATCACATCTCTAAAGGTTGACCCCTTAAAATATGAAATTGAGGAAGTTCCTGTAGAAGATATATGTAATAAACACACAACTAATATTATGGATATAAAATCTGAAACTGTGGAAATTGTAATATTTTAAATATTGTCATTATATTCATTAGTAATTAAATTTTATTTTAGATCGATAGTGACGATGAAAATTCAGCACATAAAACTTATGAAGAACACGGAAATGTAGCACAAAAGAACAGGTCATCGCCTCATAAAATGGTAAGATTCCTAATATTCTTCATTTTTATATGGGAATGTTTATGAATTTGTTAAAAATAAGTATTATACATCTATTAGAAAATTTCTTCTTATTATGAATGTGGGGTCACTTAAGTATAATTTCTTCTATAGCTGAATTAGCAAGTCCATACTTGGTATTGTCCAGGTGCTTACAAAAAATTTTTTTATATTATTTTTTAATTTGTAATCTAAAAGTATGAAAAAGTAATTCTTGTTGAGAACTTAACTTACTGACCGGATATTAAAGCCTCTTTAGCCACCAGAACCTCTCAGTTATAAACGAATAAACAGGTAGAAGTTGTGTAATGTATTATTCCTGTAAGATACTTCCTCGAAATTCAGCTATAAAAACTTACTTCACTGAAGAGACTCGACATTCATAATTGGTATAATTAATTCTTGCTCTTATTATATTAAAACTCAAGTTTCAATATCTTGAGAAAGCGAAACAAAATTTTTCATAAAAGTATTGGCATAATACCTAGGAATTTCAAAATACCTATGACGACGTTTCACAAGTTCGAAATTAATTTTTTTTATTTAATTTCTCCCTAATGACGGTAAATGAGAAAAAAAATTCCTGATCTATCGATTAGCAATCAATAATTTTTGTGTACTGAAAACTAATCATTTCAAAATTTCCCTCAGGCAAGTTGTGTGGAATATATACAGGGAAGCTGCAGGGTTTGTTTAACTAATTGTTTTAATGGTCAGTCGATTTTTAAATACTATAAGAAGAAATTTCTGCCCAACATCATTCTAATCCTCACGGGGATTCATGTAAGTTTTGCGAGCACGAAAATTGGAATGGAATAAATTGTAATGTTTGATTAAAGGTGACTAAGGGTGATGAACTTCCATCAATGATTTGCTTTAGTTGTGCAAATCTACTGCTCCAGGCAGAAAGTATAAGAAACATGTGCCTAACCTCAGATAAGTTTTTGAAACACCAAAAAGAATTCAAAATTAAAATGGAAAGTTTTGATACCGATATCGAATATCCTTCAATTAACTTAGAAAGAGATACGAGCACCAATTTAACGCAAAATCAGAGCATGCCTGGTATTGATCATATGGAAGCCAATGCAATGAAAGAAGAAATCCAATCAGATATAGAAGTAAACGAAGAAGTTTTCCAAGATCAAGTTCATTGTGATGAAAGGTTTGAGAAAGTCGCCGAGGATTATTATCATAATGTGGAAAGACTATACAATGATATTGAAGATCAACATTATAATGAAGAAAGGTTGGAAGAGGAGAACGAAGATCAGTATCAAGATAAGGAAATATTAGATGAAGTAAAGCCAGATCAATTATCAGATGAGAAATATGATAACGAAGCATTTAGATTAAGCAGTGAATTTGGTAGCTTCGATGAGTGTGATGATATTGGTGGAAATGCTTTTGAAATCTTCGAATGCAGTATTTGCTCAAAGCAATTTGAGGATAAAAAATTATTCGATCGGCACCGGAGAACCCACATTCAAAAGAAAAGAAAATGTCCTGTTTGTCCCAAAGAATTAACGTACAGAGCAATGAAACTACACCTTGCTACACACAAGGAAATCAATAAATTAATCTGTGATCAATGCGGAGATGTCTTCAACAATGTATTAATACTTTTCAAACACCTCAGACAACATAAAACAAATGTTAAGGGGGATGCAACATATGTTTACAGATGCGATATATGCGAATATGAGAACATCGTTTTGTCAGCTTATCAGACCCATATGAAAAATGTGCACGGTTTAGAAGACCCCAAACCCTTCAAGTGCAAACAATGCCAAATGGGGTTCACTAGGAAAACGGCTATGTATCGGCATATAGATAACGTACACAACCAAAATCCTGCGAACCGAATAAGAAATTTTCTCTGCAATATTTGCGGGAAAAATTTCTACGTGAAATTTCATCTAGATATCCATATGCGTTCGCATACTGGCGAACGTCCTCACAAATGTAAATATTGTGGAAAGGCTTTCACCCAACTCTCTGCTCTAAAAGCTCACGAATACATTCACACTGGCGAAAAACCTTATGCGTGCAAACATTGCGGAAAGAAGTTTAAGCAATACGGCCATCTGACGTACCATCAACAAACGCACGCGGAGGGCTTTCCCTATGTCTGCAAAATATGCAATCACAAATTCAAAATAAGAACCAACTTAAACATCCACATGAAGCTTCATAGCAAGAAACAGTTTAGTTGTAAGATTTGCCAAAAAGCATACGTTTGGCCCTGTAAACTGAAAGAACACTTCCGAAAAAGCCATCCCGGTGTACAAGTATCGGAGTTAGAAGATACTTTAGCCCTTTTGGAAGAATCATGAAACAATAAAGCCGTTTTGTACAAGAAAACAAGTGTTTTTTTTTTAAATGGTTTTGGCAAATGTCTTCTTTTGAAATTTTTTCAAGATTTATGCAGGATTGTAATAATTCATATGTAAATTTCAGTTAAAATAAAAGTACTATTCGATAACGTTCGTAAGAAACCCCTTCAAAAGATATTTACCTCATTGCTCAGGCTAAGACAGAGGTCACTACTACTTACTATAAAAAACTGTGCAAATGAATCTTACGATTTTCAGGCGTTAATTTGTATTTAATTATTCTATTGCAATATTCTAAATAGCAGTTGTCTAGTTTGTAAAATTAGATTTTAATATCAAACTTTCGATGAACTGCTTCATTTGTCAGTGATTTTATGTGTAAAGGCTAATTTAAAACGATGAATAAAGTCGAAACGGTGTTAGAGTGAAAACGACAAAAATTGACTATTTTCTCGAATTAAAATTTTTTTATATTAATTTAATCTGCAGGTCATGATATATGTGAGCTCAATAAAACCATTCGGAGTACTTTTGTATTATATTTTAGTAATCGATTCTCCTAAAGCAGCCTCCTTTCTCTTTTAAATCAACTCATTCAGCTTAAAATGAATTGGCCCACGAAATCAAAATATTTACTACTTTTCTAATTTCCCCAAGAACTTTCAATTTAAAGTAAACCCTTATGCATATTGTTAAGGTCCGAATTCAATATACAAAAATGCTTAAAAGGAAATCTTATTCATTAAGCTTAACTAAAATAAGTTTATGAATATGGTATGGTAATTTTCGAATAAGATTACTTGATGATAGCGTACCTAGAAAAGACCAAATAATTTATTGATATGATTGTATTTTAGGATAATTCAGAGGAACATATTGAGGAAAGTTGCAGGATTTGTTTAGCTAACTATTTTAAGGGCCAGTCAATATTTACACCCTATAAGAAGAGATATTTGCCACATATAATTCACATACTCACGCAAATTTATGTAAGTTTTCCAACAAAATAAAATTTCTGAGTAAAAGTAATATTTGATTAAAGGTAACTAAGGATGACAAACTTCCATCAACAATTTGCTTTCACTGTGCTGATCAACTGATTCAAGCAGAATGTATTAAGAAAAAATGCATCTCTTCTGATAAATTTTTAAAAACACAACAGAGGAAAATATTAAGTGATGATAAACTTGCAGAAAATACTAAAAGTGATAAAATTATTAGTAAAATTAAAGATGAACAACAAGATAATGATATTAGCAGCCAAAACTTCAATGAAAGCAGGCACCTGCATGATGATGTACAAACCAATAATGATACAAATAGCAATGAAAATGGGAATTCACATGATCCCTTGCCCGAACTAAGCAATCAGCAAAGAGTGATTCGCGTAAAAACAGTTGAAAGTATAAATGAAAATGCAAACTACGTAGAACAGCTTTTTTCACTTCTTCCTGAGTTGTACATCTGCGTTGTCTGTTCAGGTAAATATAACCTGAGATTTTTTAGACGCCACCAACAATACCATGCCAGCGAAAAGGTTAAATGTCCTATTTGTTGGGAGGAAATTGATATAGAATCCATTAAGAAACACGTTTTTCATCATAAAGAGAAAAATGAGCTGATGTGCGGCGAATGCGGAAGTAGTTATGAAGATTTGGAGAAACTGTTCCCGCACGTAATAAGTCATGATAAAAAGATTCGTATCCGTATCAAAAATCAAAATTTCCGCAATTATGTCCTCCAATGCGATTTATGTGATAATAAAACGACTTCTCAAATATCCCATCAAACGCACATGCAACGGAAGCATAATACAACCGATAAATATCCTTTTAAATGTGATATTTGCAGTAAACGTTTCTGTACGAAAGCAAGTTTTATACAGCATTTCATAATTAACCATACCCTTCAACGGGATAAAAGGGGAACATTTACCTGTGCGCATTGTGATAAAAGTTTTTCTACGAAGATAGGTCTTCAAAAGCACATGATGCGTCTCCATACCGGAGAACGGCCTTACAAGTGCGACGAATGCGACCAGCGATTTAGCTACGCCGCCGCCGCATTACTGCACAAACTTGCGCATACGGGTGAGAAACCCTACCTTTGCAGTATATGCGGAAAAGCATTCAAGCAATTCAGTGCCCTTCAGTACCATGAGAATATGCATGCTGATAGCCGACCTCACGCCTGCAACATATGCAAGCGTGCGTTCCGGGTGAAAGGCGCCCTCACTACCCATATGAAAATCCACGGTGAAAAGAAATTCCGCTGCGAAATTTGTAATAGAGCCTTCACAATGAGATGCTTATTAAGAAAACACATGAAAAAGAAACATGATACTCTTCAAGAATCAACTGGAATTGTAGTTTGTTCAAGAATCAATTGAAGTTGAAATGCGTATGTATGTGAAAAATAGGCCTGTTCGTTGAGTGATCTAGATCAGAAAAGATCAGGAGATTCCCATTCGCTGAGAACTGTGACTGCTCTTTCCTCATCAAAAATCATCTCAATAGGATCAGTTTTGTTGAGTAAAGAGGAGTAACAGTTCTGATCGAATGCGGATCTCCTGATCTTTTCTGATCTACATAGATCGATGTAGACCACTCAACGAACAGGCAAATATGTTTCCTTTTGTAGAACATCTGGAATAAAGCAATCTTTATAATCTTTTGTTTCTTTTGCCCGGGAGATACGAAAATTATATATTAAAGGTTCGTGCAGGCTCGGTAAATTAATAAATTAAATAGAATGTTATTTTTGTTATCGATAGAAAAAACATGTCCAGAGGATCATATAACTAAAGAAGTACTAACAATTAAAATATTTAAGATACGCAATAACAAACTCTACCAAAGGCTATAGATAATTAGCGAGTGAGGTAAATCGTGATAGATCATGTTTACTCTTTATAACTAGATTAAGACGGAAGGGACATTTTGAAACGACATTTATATAAAAGTAAAAACGTTTACAAACAATTGCACATTTATTTGGCATAATTTACAATAGAATGTTCTCGTAATTGACAAAACTTTCTTAAGATAAATCGTCTTATGACTAGGGGCGGTTCTTATGGTAGAGTACTTAATTATTGAGTCCTGGGCAAGATGTCACCCTCAATCTTTCCATTTGTCCTTGACTAGTAGTTACCTTTCAAACGAGAAATTGAATTCTCTCCCTGCATCCCAGAAAAATCTTTGGTTAACCGTTAAATTCCATCGTTAATTAGTTTATAGAAGTTGAAAAGCGATCCAATTACAATAATTACATCCACGCAAAAACACATGAATGGCACTTGTTAATTTTCTTAAAACTACCAATAACAGATTGAGCCTTAAATGCATAATATCGAAAGGAATTAATATTTTGGGCCTTATTCTGATAGTCATCTCACTTTAGAAGAGGAAACATCTACATATTTTACTTTTTTACTTTCTTACAAGCTCCGGAAATTTAACTACAAATAAACATTTTACCTGAAGTAATCAAATTATTTATGGTTAATAAAGAAGTAAGATGATTGTCAGAGTCAGGGCCTTAGTATCTGTTGGAGCAATTGTTTGCTGAAAAACGAGAAACTAGCCATATTCTGACTGTATCGTGAGGGCGAATTGTCCTTTTGGAATTGAGGTACCGTGGTACCAAATCCGGGTATCCACAAGAACTGCGGAATAAAAACTGATTAGCAAAGCTATTTCAAAAACAAATGTTAATATTTTAATTTAAGTTGGTTAAAAAATAAGCTCCATCGAAATTATTCCGGGTAAGGTACGATTTTGTCTTTGACTGGAAAAGTTTAATAGGACTAATTTTAATCTATGGGTTATTTCAGGTTTGGCGTCGTTGAAATTTGAAAAAATAAATGAAAATTGAGTAGGATAATACTCAAAATTGATTTGATTCTTACGCAAACAAAACTTAATAGAAATGAATTATATTCTAAATTAAAGCCAGAGTAAATTACCTGCATCGCCTGGCTCAACATAAAACGAGAAAGAATGGCAAACTTGGTCACATTCGGGTGTTGGTGCAAGCACCCAACTCTTGTTCCCTTGCAGCTGCGCTTGCCACATTAAACGGGGGATATAATCGAGCTATAAACAGTCGGATTATTTTTGTTGCCGCTGTAGTACAAGTGTTAAAAAAAACTCGACACTTACGTGCATAATAGCGCCCTGTTCATATCCAAGGAAAACATAATCAGTGTTTGGCATCTCGGCGTCCTCGGGCAAGAAGTGCGGTCTCGGGTAAAGTTTTCGCAATTCCTCCAGGACTATCGGATGACAATTGCTCCACCCCACGTACCACGGCTGGTGTCCAACGTCGTACTTCGCTCGAGCGTCGGACATTTGAAAAACTTCCCTAAGAGACATGAAGTCGGATCGAAAGTGCAGAAATTGGCAGTCTTCATCAAGAGCCCCAGGGATTCGCTGGTATAAATCCTTGAGGAATGTGAAATTTAAATTTTTCGAGGCAGGCCAGTGAGCAACGGCGTTTTTAATAATAATCGGCTGAGAGGAGTACGCGAATGGGGCGAACTCGTCACGGGTCAAATTCTGAAGTATGAGAGGTCCATGGACACTCCTGGAATGTGGGGAGGATGGTTAGTTTGAGGTGGTGATTTTATAATTTGTTTAATTACCTGCAGAAGCCGCAGTCACTGATGGGGCGTGTCGCCTCCCACACAAGGTAATTGTTAGGCACGAAGCACCTCACGCCCAGGAGAAAGCGAATCACCTCGTACATGATAGGCGTGGCAACCATCACAAAAATTAGAATTCCCACAGTAAAAACGAGATTTATACGATTCGGACGCTCAGCTTCCAGGCTCTTCCGGTAAACTTCCCGCAAATCGGAGTAGGAAACCATTCCGGTGGCCAGGGCCCCATTGTGGAGGACGTCCAATTTCTCGAGTAAATCTGCATTTAAAGGTGCTCCCGAGTTACCGTTTTGCAAACGACTATTGGCCATTTACTATTTGCTTATTTTGGGTACGAAAAGCACCCTTTGATGTGAATTTCATCAACAAAAAAACCTTTTAAAATGATATCAACAAAAAAAGTTGATGGCAAATGTTTACATCACTTTTAAATGTCAGAAAAACGTCACTTTGTTATCAGGCGAGCCAACCTGCGCTCGCAAATATCACGTAGTGGTTAAAACAATTATTAATTTGAACATATAAAAACGCGTTTATATCTTACAAATTACATTCTACGTACTTCATATTTCATAAGCTTGCAATCGTGCCAAATTTAACACGTTTTCGTAATATCCACTAACAAAAAATAACATTTCGACATCATGCTTTAAAAAGGCCCCGCACAAATTCCCCAAAAAAAATATCACGTTACGTGACGTCTGGAGTTTTTGGGGCAGAGTTGGTGGGTACTTCTTGCGGAGACGGAAGACAGCTCAAATAATCGCTTCCAGTAATGAAATAACATCAATTAACTTATGTACTTTGGCTGTCTGACACGCGAGAATTGGGCCATGTTAAAATACGGTGACCATTAAGTGATCATAGCCACGAAATTAGTGGAGTTCTCTAGACTAGCTGCAGCCAACAGAAGCAATTCGACGTCCAAGTCCGCCGCCTGGGTAGCTGTCCGACGAAAGATGAGTGTAAAATCGTCCGATGTAATCCGTGTGGGGTCGCGGAAGAGCGAGGTGAGTGGTCAATGTGCAGAGCTCCATTTAATTGAACGGAATGCGAAGTGGTCGCGGACGTTACATCACGTCCGTGGTCCGCGGGCACCTTTTCAAGGAGGTGCTTATCTGCTTTATGACTTGCTAATTCTGCTCATGCAAAATGTATTTTCACTTCTACAGCTGGCGCTCATCCAGACGAAGCATGTTATTTCGCGGCTCCAGAAGCTGCACCCGGAGGAGAAGTTCGAAATCCGTAAGTACTCGTGCGGCCGGAGAAAGCTGTTGATTGTTAGTAATTTTGAAAGAGAAAGTGTAACGCCCTTGACGTCAGCATCTGATCCTCTTATCGGTCTTATCAGTCGCTCAAAGACTTTCATTTGCTCAATTTAAAAAGAACATCACGTTCGACGCGGAGCCCCACGGTCGAAGCAAATAGTTGTCAAAGGCGATTAAATTAAAACCTCGTTATTGCAGGTAGTAAATTTTCGCTTCGTAAGACATAAAATGAGTAGTTTGGCGAGTATTTCGTGTCGACGGACAGTAACACAAATAAATCGATCGGGCTTTATTTAATTCTTCCATGCACGCAATTGTAGCAGCTGTAGTCTAGACTATAGAAATTTAAATTTTTTATTTTTATTTATTTTATTTGCGATAAAAGCCGGTTTTGCTGGCCAGTAAGAAATTGAACTCTTATCTCTGACTCTGGGGACATACATAGGTGTGCCTAGTTTACCTTATATAATTTTCTAGGTTTATCGAAACACTTTTGTTTTGCATTTTTAACCATGCTTTTCCTGATGTCGATTATATGAAGCAAATGAACCGTAAAGGAACATTTCACGTAGTTTATTTCTGCAAGTACTTCTTAAAACTGAAATAAATAGACGCGTTTAAAAAAATCTCCACTTCATTTGTTTAATATCTTTATTTTCTATTCATTATAAATTTTAAGATTTAAAACTAGAGATGGGATACGATCGGCAAGCCCAATTTATTTTTAAGGTGATGCTACGCAATTGAACACAATCTCTTTTATCTGAAAAGTCTAAAGTTATGACCTTGGGTAGAATTTAGAATGCTTATAAAGCTATAAAAGAAATAGTTATGCAGACGCCTTTTTCTTATATGCATGTATATCCAACATATAGATACTATGTCAACGATTGGTGATCGAGTTCTGAACGTATCACTGCCGAAAATAGGCGAAAAAAGCCTCTTCACCCGGGATCTTGAAGATGCTCTCCTGAAAGGAGGAGTTGACTTTGTTGTACACTCTCTAAAAGATCTTCCAACCGCCTTACCACCAGGAATGACAATTGGTGCTGTGTTAGAAAGGGAAGATTCCCGAGACGCTCTCGTATTGAACGAAAAATACAAAGGCATGACAATTGAAAAACTTCCTGCAGGATGTATTATAGGTAATACTTTCGCTGTAAATCTTGAATTCCTTGTTCTCAATGGCGTTTAATTTTAGGTACATCCTCCTTACGTCGAACTGCTCAACTTCGGCGAAAATATCCACACTTAGAAGTTTGCGACATTCGTGGAAACTTGAACACTCGCCTGGCTAAGTTGGATGCTCCCAATTCAAAGTTTGCTGGGATAATTTTGGCGCAAGCTGGTCTGTTGAGGATGGGCTGGAACAATCGCATTAGTCAAATTTTAGAGCCAGCCGAATTGTTATATGCAGTTGGTCAAGGTGCGTTAGCTGTGGAGTGCCGAGCCAACGACAACAAAACCCTAAACATGTTAAGGCAGCTTATGTGTTTGCAGACGATGTGTAGAATTTTAGCTGAGCGCAGTTTTTTAAAGACCCTGGGTGGAGGATGCAGTGCACCTGTAGCTGTTTGTACAAATTTACTGAAAACAGGCAATAACAAGAAGAATGAAATTCAGTTGGAAATTACCGGAGCTGTATGGAGCTTGGATGGCACCACTCAAATTCAAGATAAAATTGACTGTTTCCTTAACTTGCATAGTCAAGAAGTAAGTGAAACGGGAGAAGACGAAGATGTGTCTCCCCGAAAAAGAGTGAAGCCCAATGAAGATAGTGAGAATGATGAAAACTTAAACAAGAAGCAGGGCAGTCCAAAGGTTATTAACGATGATTTGGACGTTAATAGAGCTGGAGGAGATGGCGAACAAGTCGCCGATCTCAACCATTTGATCGAGCTGCATGGAGAGCTCTTCAAGAGGTGCCCTTTTTATTCCCTGCACCAAAGGGACAAGGACAATGGTAACGCTCCCAGTGCACACGAATGCCCCCTGAAGATCCCTGTTGGACAAGATTTTATGGGAAAATGCCCTTATGTGGGGACACAGGAGAAAGTTGACTTGTGCCATGCAGAAGGAGTGTGCCCTGTAACAGGAAATGTAAGTAAAAATGTTTCTGCTTCTAAGAAGCCTCCAAAGGCTGAGCAAAGTAAAACTGATGGTGCTTCTACATCAAAATGCCCATTCACCTCAAAAATCGCCGATTTTATGCCTAAAACTGCTGATAAATTACAAAATCAAGATATAACACCCAAAGACTGCCCCTTTCTCCAGAAAAATATAAAACTAGTTGATTATGAGGCGATTAAGCCGAATATTTCTGAGGTGATTTACTCCCTGCCCGATGTCTCCGATGAGTTGTTCTGTGGTCTCTTTCGGCACGAGTGCTACAGCCAGAACATCTACACAAAATGTGAAAGTTTAGGTCAAAAGTTAGCTGATAATTTGATCCGGAATGGCGCCCTTGATGTAATGAAGTGCGCCCAAGACGAGATTCGGGAAAAGATGTAGGAATTTTGGCGCTTCTTGTTGGTGGAAGACTCTCAAAAACTCAGGTGGCTAAAGTTGTCTTTTTAAATTTTATAGATTGTTATGATGTTTGTGGAGGATGGGTTATTTCTTTTGAATAAAGTTCATCACCCCAATGCTGTTTTTTCTTTAATCTTTTCGGTTATGTATCCGAGTTGTAATTTATAAGATGGGGGAACTTTTCACTTAATAGTGTAAATTAATAATCTGTAACTTCCAAAATACTTTTAAACAAATTAAATTATTTGTAGGTCATGAAAGGTTAACGTTTTTATCAATTTGTGGAAAATGTAAGCGAAACTTTAGGAAAGTACTTTCATCTGTGCTGTTTTATATTTTAGATGTAGGGAAAAAAACAAGGGATAATTAATTGTCGGTCCTAAATAAAACTAAATGCTGGTATCAAAGTGGAAAAATTTGTAATTAATGGAAAGATTTGAAAGCCAAATTTTTTCTAAAATAAGTGAAGACTCAACCCAAAAGATTGTTCGCAGTGCTGCCTAAAGATTTTGCGCACAGTTTGAGAATGGCTCCTATTTTCGCGCATCCCAGCTGACAACATCTGACACTCCGAGCGAGTTTATTTTATTTATTGACGGAAGAGTTCAGGACCAAATTCGGACGAGTTTTTTTCCCGCTAATCGTTCTTCCGCAGAGGAATTTCGTTTTGCAAAAGGTGTTCCCGGCGGTTTTCGACCACTTTGCGTATTTTCATCTGCATGGCTTGGGAGTTATCAGCGTAAAAATAACTGCATTCAAGAGCTCTTCCGAAAGGTAAATCGGCCCCCCGACACCTGTCCGGCCAGTTCGATGCTCTGGCTGCTAAATGCAATTGCAATTTGCATCGCGGCTAGAAGATGTCGGTCCTGTGCAGCGCTACAATAAACCTGACTGCTTCGAAACATAAGCTGGAGGTCGTCGCGGAGAAGGAGGGGACGTTCTTCGATTTCGACGTCCAAAGGACTTTGAAAAATATCTGGAGAGGCATTTGTTTCGCGACGATGCGAGTCCTGTCGAAGCCCCAACTGGGCGCCCAGGCGCTGGTCGACTTTGCCTCGCGGATTTGGAACAGGATTTGCTTCCTCTTCAACTGGCACATTCGGTCCTCGGAGCCGGTCAAGTACAAGTGGGCCCCCATCTCCCCGATATCCTCCCATCGTCTGGGGATTGTGCCAAAGAAGACCCTCGTGCTGGATTTGGACGAGACCTTGGTGCACTCCTGTCACGGGAGCGTGTCGAGGAACAAAATTAAAGCGGGCACACCGCATGATTTTGTGATCAAGGTGTTCGTTGAAAAGCAACTGGTCACGTTCCACGTCTACAAGAGGCCCTACGTCGACTACTTCCTTGAGATTGTCTCCCAGTGGTACAATGTGGTCCTCTTCACCGCGAGTCTCGAGGTCTACGGGGATGCAGTCGCCGACAAGTTGGACGGCGGCCGCAACATCCTGCGGCGGAGGTACTACCGACAGCACTGCACCCCGGATTTCGGGTCGTACACCAAGGACATATCGTCGATATGCAACGATCTCAGCAAAATTTGCATAGTCGACAATTGTCCTGGGGCGTACAGGTGCTTCCCGAACAACGCGATTCCGATTCAGAGCTACCACACGGACCCCCTGGATAAGGCCCTACTGCGACTGTTGCCGCTCCTGGACGCCCTGAGATTCACCAAAGACGTCCGGTCAGTCCTGTCTCGGAATCTCCACCTGAATCGGGCCTGGTAGTAACCCGGCGAGCACCCAGCCCCAAAAAGTAGCTAGTCCCAGTTGCGAGCGCTCCCATCGGACGAAGCGTAGCCATTTCATTTTCGTGTAGCGTAAATTCCTTTTTTGTATTAAATTGTAATGTGAAGTTGCGTGGAGATTGAGAACTTTCTTGTAGAAATCCATATCAAATATACTTTAAAAGTATTTAGGGCTCTGTCCTGGTCTAGTTGTAAATAATTTGTAAGATTTTAAATAAAGGCGAAGAATGCTCAGAGATTCTATTGGCTTTTCAGCTTGGCGGTAAGACATAATCAGTTTTTAATGTAGCTATTATTACACAACTGCAGTTATCATAAAATTATACTTGAGTGGTCCTGCCTCATTCCACAAGCACTTTGGGCTCCGGAACCCAAGCTTTTCAGAATCTTAGCTTGATTTCGAACCATGTGGCTGATAATAGAGAATAAAATAACGTCCCAGGAATTAATATGACCTCGAATATGAAATCAAAATAATCATTCAAGCGTTAAAAAATTATTCGAATTAATTTGAAATTTCATAACTTTGACAACAGGTTCGAAGAAATGGTGGAAAAACACTTGCAACAGAGCGATAGGAAGGTGGCACAGTAGGCCACTCTTCGGACAGTCAAAAATCCAACTAATCTTTCTGAAAAGTTTGATCTCAAAAATCCCCAAAATGCGGTTATCTCCATATTTGCTGGGCGAGGGATTTGGGCATTTAGCTAAAGTTCACGGAATCGTTGTGTACAAGCTTTCCCCCTTTGAGGTGAAGACGTTCGCTGGGGCCATAGACCACGGCGTCCCCAACATGGTCCGCCGAATTCAATCGAACATTTTTCGCGTAGCACCTCCGTTCGTACTCGCAGTCCTGGCGTATTATGTTATAGAGTGGAAGCACAACAAGTTGTCACGAAAGAATCCCGCTGATTATGCAGATGATGAATGATTTAAAGACCCGGATTTGATGTTACAAGGTGTTGTTGAAAGGAGTTATATGTTTAATAGTTTAAAATAAAGGATTTTGGACAAACTTCTAAAATAATCGTTTAATTCATTATAATGGCGGTCTAAAGCAATGCCTGGGCGTATTTGGTGGTTGCGCCTTTTATATTTTTGCATTGAGAGCCGACAAATTGTTCAATTGAAATCTTACTGCAAATGCTGTCAAAGCCTCCCAAAGAGGGCAAATATTAATAACTAATATGTATCTGCATAAAAAGTTGCGACCTCGAACACCCCTAGAATGGGAACAATCAAACTTAAAGGATTCCTTCGTAACACAGTTTGCAAGTAAAAAGGACCGCAAGAAATAAAACCGCACAATTGGGATACATCAAACATCTATTTTTGCTCTTAGAAGCTTCTCTATCTTTACCAAGCATAAAAGAATACTATAAATCTGAAACAGACCAAACCACAAAGTAATCGCATACACTACAAATGTGCTTCTTTTTCTCCACTAAATCTAGACAAGCGAAAAGGAAATTAAACGTAAATTATATCAAGAAAACAACTAAAGTCTAGCCTCGCTGTCTTCCTCAGCCAATCTAGTCTAAGTCCTCATCGTCATCGTCCGAAATGGTATACTTCTTCTGTGATCGCTTTCGTCGAGTTTGCTTTTTAGTCGTCGACGAGTTCGAATTGGATGCACTCGTGCTGGGTGTTGCTACCACGCTGCTCATTGTAGAAGCATTGCTGTTCGTCTTGCTTAATTTCAGTTTCATTTTAACGCTTGAGCCCCCATCATCGTCGGAATTCTCCTCCTCCTCTTCGTTCTCAGAACCCTCAACCGACGCCTCGCCACCGTTGCTAAAGAATTTTGCTCTTGCGGTAGTAAACACCTTTTGCAGTTCAATGGAATCTTCATAGATCAGGGAAGTGTCCTCATTGTAGATTTGAGCATTTTGGCATAGCTGAATAAAGTCCTTTTCAAGATCTGCAAATTCGTAATACTTCGCGTCATCGATTCTCTGGAGAATCTTTTTAATGTCTACAGGCCTTTTAATTATCTCATAATAATCAGGGAGTTTTTGTCGCGAAGGGAGTTTCATGAAGGGCTCGGAAAGTAATCGCCCATCGTCCGTTGTATGCTTGATCACAGCCGACATTACCTTGCGCATCTGTTTTTTTAGCTTCTTGTCGACAGGCTGCTTTCTTCTCTTTACTGCCATCATTAAAACTGAGTCATCATCTGAGTCATCCTTACGACTCTTTCTCTTTCTACTCCTCTTTCGTTTCGAGTCTCGTTCCTCTTCTTCCTCATCATCAAATTCAGCTCCATCATCAATAGCTTTAAGCCACTCCTTCTCAGTAAGACTGTCCGAATAGTCGACTTCTTTGCGTTGACGCGATCCCCGACCCAGAAAACTGTCGTCTTCGTACGTTTGCCAGCGCTCAACTTCATCGTCCTCTTTGACCAACCAGTCGGGAAGTTCTGATTCGTCAATTAACCGACCCTTGCCTCCGTGCTTAATCAAGTCCTCCTTCCGTCTTTCCACATCCATTTTCTTGAAGAGCTCCAACTCATCCTCGCTTCTAGCAATCATCATGTTGATGACCTCGTCGTCCGGGACTTCGTTCTCTTCCTCCTCATCAGCGTCGTCCTGATGTAAAATACTTTGCAGGAATTGTTGCCGTTCAGATCCTGTTGACTTCTGGTCAAACATTCCAGCCTGGATAACTTTTTCGTCCATATTCAGCTTATATCTAGCAGCTGCTAAAATCCGCTCCTCGACTGAATTCACAGTCATCAGTCGGAGCACCCGCACCTCATTTCTTTGACCGATGCGATGAGCACGATCTTGCGCTTGTAAATCTTGATGGGGATTCCAATCAGAGTCGAAAATGACCACGGTGTCAGCTGCTTGCAAGTTCAAGCCCAGACCACCGGCGCGAGTAGACAGCAGGAATATAAAATATTCAGAGTCCTTGCAGTTGAATTTCTTCAGAAGATCTCCTCTATCTTCAGCTTTGGTGGTGCCGTCGAGACGGAGATACCCAAACTGCCCCCAGCTCAGGTAGTCTTCAATGATCGTCATGCACTGGGTCATTTGGCAGAAAAGCAACACACGATGGTTTGTTGCCTTCAGTTTCGGCAAGATTCTGTCAAGCAGTTCAAATTTCCCAGAAACACGATATAAATCGGGACCTGAATAGAGAAAATAATTATTTTATTTTTCAAATTCGTTAAGAGTTCACGACAGAATTAAAAGCAAAATCGTGTTATTTTATTATAGAGTGAACAAAATATGACTAATACTTGCTTTGGGTGCATGGCCTTAAAGAAGGTAAATCTCCCATTTTATTTTCAAATTCTCTATATTCTTTTAAGGTAAAATCGACCTTGACATTTTGGACTTGCACTGCTTTCAAAATAAAAGGCACTGTTCTTGAACGAAAGATTTTGTACCAGAACGGTTTTCATTTCCATTTAAAAACTAAGTCCTTTTTAATTCAATTCTCGATGTACATACTTTCTAAATATAATCCAGAGTATCTCAAAGCCAACCTTATAATATTTAATTCTTACCTTCAAACGAATTGAATACAATATTTTGCTAAGAAACAACTCAAAAATACTTGCCCTCCAAAACGATATTATTATAATATAATAGGTATTCTTACCTGATCCGCCATGTCCGTTTCCACCAATATGATCAAAGTATTTTTCCTCAATATGCTGAAACATGAAGGGATGATTGCAAAGCTTTCTCAATTGGACGATGGTGTTCATGAGTGCCTTAGCACCGCCCTTGCCCTGCTTGCCCTTCTCTGAGCCATCGGTGAGCAGAACACCCTTGCTCTGCATGTGCTTATAAAGTACCCTCTGAAGACCTGACATATCGCATTTTATGATATACTCCACCTTCTCGGGCAGTTGAGATTCGACTTCTTTCTTCAATCTACGGAGTAAGAATGGCCGCAGTACCTTATGCAGACGGCGAATGATCAAAATTGTTTCTTCCTCATTTAACTCTACTTTCTCACCAGTCGTCGCGAACGGTGCGTTGAACCACTGTTCAAATGTAGAGCAACTTTTAAAAATTGATGGTAGCAAGAAATTGAGAAGGGCCCATAATTCGGGTAATTTGTTTTGCAATGGGGTACCAGTTAGTAGCAGCCTGTGTGGAGCATTGTAGTGGGTGTTCAGGACCTGGGTGAGTTTGCAGTGATGGTTTTTCATTCTGTGGCCCTCGTCAATAATCATGTACTTCCATTGAAGTTTAGCTAAAACAGCTTTATCTTTGATCACGTACTCGTACGTGGTAAGCAACACATTAAACTTGGTAGCTTTCATTTGGTTCTGAATTGTCCTCCTTCCGGCTGGGCTGCCCTTGTAGCTTACAATAACTACGGATGGTGCCCATTTCTCGAATTCAAGCACCCAGTTGGGGAGCGTGGACAAAGGGACGATAACAAGGAAAGGACCGTTCACTTTTTTTCTTTCCATTAGGTAAGTAATGAGACCAATTGTTTGAATCGTTTTTCCGAGACCCATCTCATCAGCTAATATTCCGTTTAAGTTATTGTTATATAGAGAAACCAACCATTCTAAACCCTTAATCTGGTATTCCTTAAGTTGCCCGTTAACGAGGATAGATGCCTGTTCGGTAACTTTTTCATGTATAGTGTGGGCGATGCTGTAATACGTTTGCTCCTCGGTACGATATTCATCATCTTCGACTTTTGCTTGCTTAATAAGCTCCTTCGTTTTCTCCTCCTCACTTTTCTCTCTGTTTTCCTCCCTTCTTCGAGCTTCTCTTTGATGCTCGTCTTCATCGCTTTCGCCTTCGGAATCACTCTCAACCCAGTCCCACCCAGGATGACTTTCTAAGAATTTGTGCAAGTCTTTAAGCAAAGGAGCATCTTCGCCACTCAGTTTATTTCCAGTGTTTGGATCCATGACAGTGACTCTCATATCTCCAGCCTGGCAGCTATCGTCAATTTGGACGAACTCTCCGCTAGTTAAGAGCTCCTTCTTGTATCGTTTCTTGCGCTTCATTTCTTCTTCCTTCTTCTTTCGCTGATCAACCTTATGCTGCTTCACCATCTCGGTAAGATTGCTGATGTATTCATCGGTTTGTGAAAGAAGGAACGCCAAGCGTTTATCTTTCTTCTGATCAATAAGTTTTCTGTAGCCCTCTTCATCCTCGGCCATCAGACGCCGCATACGTTCCTTTTCAATGCGCTCCTGCTCCTTCTTCTGCTCGCGTTCAGCGTTTGCATGATAGTTCATCACGGCCTTGTTCAGTCGCGCCAGACGAGCCTGATTGTTGCGGTGGTACTCTTTGAAATCTTTGCCATGTTGCAGCACGGCTGCCAGGAATTCTTGGTGTTTCTGACGCCGTTTGCGTTCAGCCTCTAATTTCTGCTGTTTTTCTAGCTTCTCGGTAGCTCGAGCCTCTCGCAAGCCTTGCCTCTTAGTCCGCTTGTAAGCCTTAACATTGACAGCCGTCTCAAGTGTTGTATCTCTCCTGGTGCATTGTACAATCTCACTTCTTAGCTGGCGCTGAAAGTTAAGAACACGCAAGGCGCGGAGCTCGATCTCAGCCTGTAGGCGCAGGTCTTCGTTCATAGTCGCCGGCAAGCACTGAAGCTCTTTCATGCGCAAGGCGATCCGCGCACCGATGCGATTTTCTCTTTCCTGGAGCAAGGTGATTGGGTCGAGTCCTGCCGGTTTTGGAACGGTTGTAACACGATTAGGCTTCTGAAGTGGTTGCGGTTGGGGCTGAGGACCCTGCTTCTGTCCCTGTTGAGGCATCCCTTGATTACTTCCGCGATTTGGTTGCGCCGGCATAGGGCCGGGAACTTGCTGCGGAATGGGTTTGCCTCCATTTGGAAGGCTGTGATCATTTGGCGGCGGAGGCTGCGGTTGCATTTTATTAGATGGTGGAAATGGACTGCTCGGCGGCGTTGGGCATTGAGGGGGCGTTGGTTCCTGACGACCACTGTTCACGGGCGGTTGTTGTTGCGGTGGTGCTCCGGCATTTGATGGGGGTGGCTGCTGTGGCTGGGGCGGTTGCTGTGGAGGCTGTTGTGGCGGCTGCTGCTGTTGTGGGGCTTGTTGCTGTATGATCGATTGAAGCTGAATTGAGAGAGGTTTATTTCGAGCTAATAATCTGTAAGCCATGATTTGGGCGCGAAGCATTTGCAGTTGATTAGCATTCAGATTCTGGTGCTTAGATGTTGCTCGTAGGGCAAGCAATTGAGAATATCGGGGATCCTCCTGAAGCCCCTTTTCTTCCATCGAATCTATCGCTCGTTGCAAAGCATTGAGATTCTCTTGGCCGGGCGCTGGCGGTGGTTGACCCGGAACAGTTGGTGGAGGACCCTGCAACATTAATTTTTTGTTTATTATTGAAACATTTCTTTGTTGTAACAAATTTATTTATTTAGTATCTCGTATTTTACCTTACTCTTTAAACGATTATAATTCTCTAAAAATATACATATAAGTGGAGCTGTTTCTTCATAGAGAAATTTACATTTCTACGGATATTAACATACATAATGTATATGAATGTCCGGTAAATTTCATACGCGTATAAGGGGATTTTTGGGATCTTTGACACTAAAAACCCAAAAAATGCATTTGCATATACAATAATTCCATTGAAAAATATATTTATGCTAACGATAAATTTTTCAACTGATCTTGTTTTATTGCTCGTGGGTAAAAACACGCGTCATAATAATTATTATAGTAAATCTTTTTTAAATTCCCACAATTCACAATACAGTTCATGTTAATTGCTCAGCTAATAAAGCACCTTAGCTTTGTATTCGTGCAAAAACTCAGCTATGACACATCTTGAACATGCAGAAAAATCTTGATTTCTCGACCTTGAAATCTGACTCTCATTTACAGAAGAACTTTCTCATTCATCAAGCTTTAAAGGTATCTCTACATTATAACGAAGAATAAACGCCAGTAATAAATTTGCGCGAAGCCAATGCACTCTCCACGGAGTGCGGTGCTAAGATAAATAACTCAGCTTATTACAAGTGATATACTGAAATCTTCTGGCAAAACTCATAGAATAGAAAACCGGAAATTGAATCGTACTTTCTGTCATAAAAATTGAATGTAAATTCGATCTTTTAACAGAGCAAGTGAAATATAAAAGTTGATCATAAATGAACAAAACTGAAAACAATTTAATCTAATTGCTTGAAGAAAGATTAGTGTGGCCTACATTGAAAAGAGCGAGTTAAAAAATTAAGTAACGTTTGTAATCTTGTCATCTCAAATAGAAACAAATTAGAAAGGTTTAAATGAATCTCTGAAAGTGTTCAAATATTTGTGGAGGCAAAGACAGTAAACACGACAATTTTATCTTCGGAGAACGTACACCGCAGAGTGGCCTTAGTGATAAACAAGTAGATTAACTGCCGAAGTGTACCACAATTGCATTTTTTTGTGGTTTACTGCATTCTCGCACTTACCGCCAAGGTAATTATTTTGAAAAAGGAAATTGTGCGTAGATATTTAATTAGTATTTAAACAGTGCTGTGCTCATTAGCTAAATCGCGTTTTTGAAATACGCAATGGCGACGGAAACTGAAATAAATAGTTTGTTTGACTTCATAATTCCTTTGGCGGAGAGGGCTGGAAACATTCTCCGGGAAGGATATTCGAGTCAGAAGGAAATCACAAGTAAAGGTGCTTATGACATGGTGACTAACTACGATCACCAGATCGAGGATTTTTTGATCAAGGAAATATCTGCCGTTTATCCAAATCACAAATTTATTGGTGAAGAGGAATCTGCAGCGCGCAATGTGACTACAGTTCTCACTAACGATTTAACATGGATCATTGATCCTATTGACGGAACATCAAACTTTATAAAGCAACTGGGACACACTTGCGTTTCAATTGGATTGTCTATTAACAAAGATATCGTTCTTGGAGTTGTGATTAATCCAATCTTGAATGAGACCTACACCGCGAAGAAAAACCAAGGCGCTTTCTTAAATGGGAAACAATTACAAGTTAGCGACTGTGAAAAGGTATGTACATTTGTATGAACTTTGATGCTTTTGTTTTTCTCAGAACAAGCAATAGATTTCTTATAGGATGTTTTCTGTAGATTAGGAATCCCGAAACGAAAACACCTTTTTATGGTTCAAGCTATCGTTCGATTTATGAGAACAAAATATGTTTAGAGTATTTCTCTCGCATATGTAAAGTGGGTTTATCATTTTCGTTTGCGGACTTTTAATCTACGAAAAAAGTCTGTAGAAATCACTTATTCTTTGTAAAAATCATGCTTGCTCAATTTCATCACGATTATTAAGAGCGTTATATCGTTTTCAATTGTAATAATAATTATAAATTTGTTAATTTTCCAAATTAATTAGATTGCAGATGCGACAATAGGATATGAGGTATCTTTGCTACATTCTGCGGACATCAAGGCAAAACATATTAAACGAATTTACGCGCTCGCATCGAAATCAACAAGGTTGTAAATTTTAAAACATAATAAGTTCATTTAACACCTTTTCAACCCCTTAGGACACTCTCATATTCAAGTGTTGTGCTTGCCCTGTGTTACGTAGCACGTGGCTCTTTCGATGGATATCACATTGAAGACATGTTCCCATGGGATGTAGCTGCTGGAATGCTCATCATCCGGGAGGCAGGAGGATTCATTATGAACCCACTGGGCGGAGAAGTCGACATAATGAAACCGAGTTTAGTTTGTGCTGGACGGGAAAGTTTATGCCAAGAAATTGTGACACTAATTCAGGAAGCCGACCAAATGAAAGGAATAAATTTTGATTAAATTCTTCTAATTGATTTCCGTATTTTTCTTCTGGAGTTAAATATCTTCGTAAACGTTCTTCAAATTGCTTTTTAGTCACATATACATCGCAACTGTTAGATATAGCTATTACATCTTAAAGAACGACAGCACGATGGGTTTCACTAAATGCTTTCAATTACTTGATCATCATATAAAAAATTCAGCGATTTGCTTATTCATTTGTGTGAAAGAGAATTTTAAATTTTCGTGTTTGTACAAAGTGCTTAGAGAGGTTTTCGCTCTTAAAAAAATTACAACAAGAGAGAAGTCCATAAATTACTTTTTTTAATTATTTTCTAGCAATAAACATTCCCCATAGTTTTCTAGCTGCACACAATTCAGAAGCAATTATTTTGAAAAATACATATACATACATATCTTCATCAAGCTTTTCACTGAAACGCTTAAAAAACTTCATTAAGATAAAAAACAAGCTTTTTGTCCTCAGGCAGGAATATAAATTTAATTACTGAAACCAAGATTACTAGCGCATATAAAGGTAAAAGAAACCCCTCCGACCGAGCCTGACTCATATTACAGTTCTATTTACAGATAATCTCAAAAAATTAAAAAGTCTGACCCGACATTTAAATGAACAGAAACTACTTTTTTAAGCAACACGAATAATTAAATTAAAAGCAAAAATATCTTACCTCATAGCTTGGAAAATTATAAAAATTTTCCCAATAGAAACCTTGAGCTCTTCGCATCATTGCACGTTATCAGGCAAGGCGATGATAAGTTAGCAATGATGTGGTAAATATAATAACACTGTTAGAATGGGGCAATATACGTCTTTAAACTAAAGTCTGCGAAAAACGACACTGAGCCACCACTTTCATGAAAAGAAGCACACCTCAAGACTAGCCTACTTGCACACAAAATTTATGGCGGGCAAATATTCAAACCTCTTTCGCTGCTGCTATTTTATCTGCAAAGCTTTCTACAAGCAAAAATTATGCAATCAAAGCTTAATCTCACGTCTTAAGAAAATTTGCCGCCAGTCACCAATCGATCTTAGTGAACGTCGCGTTCCACGAAATCATTCCACCGGACAACTTAAAACGATCGAAACTTTTTCTGAGTAATTATCGCTTCGATTGCACTATAAATATTTATTAATTATCGTGGAGACATGTCGGCCGTTGGAGGTGAAGAAATTGATCAAATCTACGCTCATGTTCAGGCGCTAGTCGTTAGAGCTGGGCAAGTAATGCGAGATGGATACTACCGGGAGAAGCAGGTTTCAACTAAGACCGCGTTCTATGATATGGTAACTGAGTACGACAAACAGATCGAAGACCTTCTCATTACTGGGATATTAGAAAAGTATCCGTTGCACAAATTTATCGGGGAAGAAGAGGCTTCAAAGAGAACGACTGAATCAGTGCTTACTGACGATCCAACTTGGATTATTGATCCCATCGATGGGACGACCAATTTCATTAAAAAGATTCCACATGCTTGCATTTCAATAGCTTTAACGATAAATAAGGAGCTCGAAATCGGAATTGTTTTCAACCCCATTTCAAATGAATTATTCACGGCGAAAACGGGAAAAGGCGCTTATCTCAACGGACAGAAAATACATGCTAGCGACTGCGATAAGGTAAAGATTGATAAATTAACCACTAGATTTATTTCGATATTCACACCACATAAAACAGTATGCTTTTAATGTCTCGTGCTAGATCTATTAATTTACACTTTTCAGGCTAAGGTCTTTAAATATTTTTAACGTTACAATATTTCAAATTGAGTAGAATTAGAATAAATGCGCTAGACAGGATAAAAAACCAAAGTTAAAATGGTTGTTTATTGCGTTTTCTCAGATTCCATGTCAGTAAAATTGTGTCCTTGTAAGTTTCTGCAATGAGTTGCAAAAGTAGTGAAAGACGTGGAGATATAAAAATTCATCTTCCCTACATATATGTACATGTGCAATAAAAGATTATAAGATAATATATATGTATATATTGAAAAATTCAATAGCCACTTAATCATTCATAACAGAGTGGAAAATGAGATATCTCCGATATTTATAACTTGTGTATCTATTATTTTTAAGTCGCTCTTTTATGTAAAATTTAGGCTTTCACAAATGCTCTATTCAAATAAGCACTGCTTGAGAGTGGTTGATCAAACAACAATTATTCCTAGCTTTTTCTAACCGATATTATACTCAAATTTTAAAATGGGGTCGGTTTTTCATAAAAACTATATAAAACTCTGATAAAATTATAACCAAAATTTGAGTTTCGTATCTTAATGAACAAAATACTCGGAATTTACTTCAAAATCGTTACTTTATCTTTCATTAGTCCCATAATTTTGTTATTCCTATACAATTTTTTGTTTGCCTTAGTTCATTGAATATACAATATGGTGTGGAAACATAAAATATTTTTATTTTTTACTTTTGAAACAAATTTCAGATGCTCAGTTCAGCATGAGAAATGAAGCGGGTCAATTAGCTTCGCTCATTATGGGTGAATTGCATGTATTATTTATTACAAGAAAATTTTCACGCAATTCAACTACATTAGACCAATCCAAATGATTCGTTACGGTTCTCATAACAAGCTTCCAGATTTCCTGGCAATTCACAATTCCAGTGACGAGACAAAAACATAATTCATAAAATACTTAATGTTAAAACCGTTCTTTTTTCAACTTGTTCAAATGCAGAAATGTAAATTATCGAAATGATTGGCTTGATATTATTTTATTAATTGTGATGTTTCCTAAGAGGAATTCGTATGCTTAGCGAGCAAATAATGTTTACTAAAACACTTCTATGCCGAACAAATTGCCAGAGGGAGTAATTCATAAAATATGTTATTTACTGGGCCGAACAACTTGCTATGGCAGGCAAGAAAACATCTACTTAGTATGTACAATTGCAGAAGTGTTTATATATCAGTGATTAAATGTAGATAATACTGAACGAGCTGAATCATTTGCAGCAACAAACTTATCACATCAGTTAAGAGCTTGTATAAATTAGGTTTAAAAGTTGTAACTTAAATTTATTGCTGTGGAGTCTGATCGCTGTTTTCTTTTAATTGCTAGTATTTTTTGGTGAAGCTAACGCATAATTATTTTGTATAATATAGGCTTAAGACTTCAGATTTATGTATTTAAAAACCTTTGCAAATTACCGTGTAGTGAACATTTTTCCTCTGTATCTCCAACTTATTTAACGAACATTGTATACCAATGATATTTTTTAATTCCATGCTAGAACTTAAAATAGACCTTTATCTGAGGCTTCTACAAACCCTGACACCTTTGCTATCAGTGTGATATACATTTTGTAGCTATGATTGATATTTTCAAATATGTAGTTTTTATTCTATAGTTTTCGAGAAAAATGAAATAGTTTATAGTAACGGACGTCATGTCACACCAAACTTTTTACAATTAATAAAACATAAAACATTTTTATTGTGAATGTAAATAACAAAATAAATAAAAACCTAAGTAGTAATATTTAATATTTATTATTAATTAATATTTATGACAAAAAAAACTCAAACAAATATTTGTGTGAAAAGAAACAAAAACGAGTGAGATATTCGATTGGTAATTTTTATTAATGAACGAATTATTTTACTCTAACCGGTTATTCTTAAATCTTAAAAAAACGTTTATTAATAAATTAACTTTTAGCTTATAATATTTAAGATCCTTGCCAAAAACCTTCCAAAATAAATAAATTAAAATTGTTTTTAATCAATGCATCTTATTTTACTATAAAAATCTTTACAGTTAAACGATGCAGTAATTGGCTATGAGCTGTCGTTGATACATGCTGCGTCTATCCGAGACAGATATATTAAAAGGTTTTATAAATTGAGCTCGAAAACCAGAGGGTAAATATTTATTCTTACTAAATGTAAAATAATCAAACATATATTTTAGAACCAGATCATTCGGAAGCGCAGCGCTAGCGCTCTGCTATGTAGCAAACGGTTCTCTTGACTGCTATCATGTTGAGGATCTGAAATCATGGGACATCGCTGCTGGCGCGCTAATACTTCGCGAGGCTGGAGGACATATTTGTCATACAACCGGAGCACCTCTTGATATTATGAAGCCTGATTTAGTAAGCGCAAGTACCAAAGCATTATCACAGGAAATTATTGGTCTAATTGTGGAGGCTAATAACATGAACCATGTTTTCTTTGACTAATTGCAACTTATGTTCCGAATAAACAATAGATAACAATAAAAAAATTACTCACCACATTAGGGGGAATTGAATGAGGCTGGTATCCCATTGGAGGCATGGGTGGACCTTGGGGGGCCATTTGCATGCCTGGGTGAGGGCCTGCAAAACCTAAATTAAGCACTATATCATGAAGAAGACTCGAATTTAAAACTTACCTATTCCTGGATGGTGTGGAGGCATATGATGGGTTTGGGGCGGCGGGACGTTTTGGCCTGGAGGACCATTCATGTGAGGAGGCCCAGAATGTGGTGGGCCTTGGGCGCCTGGTGGACCATGAGAACCGGGAGGTCCGTGAGATCCTGGTGGACCGTGAGCGACTGGGTTACCATGAGGAGTGTGAGAGCCCGGAGGCCCGTGTGCACCTGGGGGTCCATGCGGTTGGACATGAGATCCGGGAGGGCCATGGGTGGGAGGCCCATGTCCTGCTGATGGACCGTGTGGACCAGGTGGACCATGCGGGCCTGGAGGTCCATGAGAGCCTGGGGGGCCATGAGGACCAGGCGGACCATGGCTTTGAGGTCCGTGGGTTCCAGGTGGTGGATGGGGACCATGCGGACCTTGAGGAGGATGCGGTCCTTGACCGTGTCCTTGCTGCCCATGTGGAACAGGCCCATGAGGGCCGCCCGGCGGATGAGGGCCGTGCGGCCCGTGAGGACCGCCGTGCTGACCTGGCGGTCCGTGCGGTCCCGAAGGCCCATGCTGCCCTGGTGGAACGTGAGGTCCTTGCGGACCGTGTTGACCTGGGCCCTGTTGGCCATGCGGTGGTCCTACTGGAGGTTGGGGACCCTGCTGGTGCGGGTACGGACTGTGGGGTGAGGGCGATGGTGCAGGACTTTGCGACGGTGGCCCCATTGGACTCGGTGCTTGTGGCGGCGGCATTGGACTATTTGCTGGCGAGGGAGATGTCATTTTCTGCCCCGAAATATCCACACCAAACCTCAATACAATGAACCGAAAACAACTTCTGACGTCATTGAATAAATCAACTTTTCAAGCTAATTTTCCATTAAGAGAGCTGTTCCAAAACACAAATCAACCCTTATTTGATCCACTCCACTATCCTGCTATATTTTTAGACACTTTTGAAGTCACTTTTGCGAAGATTTCAATTTAATTTCCCGAACTTCCCAGAAAAACCGACGCGACAGGAAAACTTATAATGGCCGATAATTGACATATTTAGGTTGGTAATGTTGGCCTGCCTGTCTGCCTTGTTAAGCCGCTGTAACTAAAATATGGCTCATTTATTTTTTTCTTTAATTAAAAATTCGCTTTAATATTAACATTTGTGTTCAAAATAAAATTTTAATCAAATTTTAATTTTCTTTGCAATAAATGATTTTAAATGAGAAAGTCATATGGCCATACTATCGAGACACGTCAATCTTGTCCCCGCAATTGTCATCTATCTGTCAAATTGGCAGCAGTTTGTCGGTTTAATTTCGCGTGTTTTACTTCCGCAAATCGCTAAATATCACAATTTATTTATGACAAAATCCCAGATATCTTTCGGAAGCTCTATAGTATTAGAATAATATCACAAAATGGGTAAATAATCCATACTTACGCAGAGATAAGCCGATTATTAGGGCAAACATCTCCATTTTTGCCCAGCTGTTTCCTGATGCGATGTCTCATTCTAGGTGGGCTCTTCAGCTACTTCCGAGGCCTACTCGGCTCGCGGGAAATGCGAATTTTGATCCTCGGACTGGATGGAGCCGGAAAAACGACCATTCTCTATCGCCTGCAAGTCGGAGAGGTGGTTACCACAATTCCAACGATTGGTTTCAATGTCGAGCAAGTCACATACAAAAATCTGAAATTCCAAGTGTGGGATCTCGGCGGTCAGACCAGCATAAGGCAAGTGTACTCAAAAAATCCCTTAAGTTGAGGCCACGGTACGCCTCGTGTGACTCACTCACAAGTTCTCCTGCCCCCTGTTAAATTAGGTCGAGGCATTGGGAGTTTTGATTAAGCAGTTTTTTGTGATCAAGGTGTGCACTTTATTACTTGGGTCTCGAGGTGTAGCAGAATGATGCAAGTTCTGATAGACTGGCCAACAAAGTAAATCTGTTTCGCATAGCTCTTTAGCATAATCGTTCCCTGTACAAAGGGTGAAAATCTAGGGAAGCATCTTAAAAAAGCCAATCTCCAAATCATTGACGTGTTCTAAGAGCTGGACTAATCTACTAAAGATTAAATTGTCGCTCGCTTTTCTCGAATTCTCCAATTGCCCATGCTGCAATTTATACTTGTATTATAATTAACATGTTATTTCAGGCCTTACTGGAGATGCTACTACAGCAACACAGATGCCATAATTTATGTAGTTGACTCAGCGGACAGAGACCGGATAGGAATATCCAAAGATGAATTACTCTATATGCTAAGGGCAAGGAGATCTTTCGCACAGATTTATTTATGAAAATCACAAACTAAATTTCTCCGCTTTACAGGAGGAGGAGCTTGCTGGAGCTATACTGGTTGTTCTAGCTAACAAACAGGACATGGAGGGTTGCATGTCTGTCGCCGAAGTACACCAGGCCCTCGGTTTAGAAAACCTTAAAAATCGGACATTTCAAATATTCAAGACGTCTGCAACAAAAGGGGAGGGATTGGATCAAGCCATGGATTGGCTTTCGAATGCTTTACAGTCCCGGAAATAGCCCTAATTTAAATATTTATATACCACAAATTTCTTTACTAATTTTTAAATATGAATGTAAAATGCAAGGAACATATAAAGTTAAGTTCAAAACTTACACTGTTTCCGATTCTTGAAATCGTCCTCATTCTTATCTATTGAAATTATTATTCAAGTTTTTGCTATTCACTTCGTAAAGGTTCTGAAAATTCAACCTTTCGACAGTTGGCGTGTTAAAGTTTCTTTTAAAAGTAGGACAAGTATGAAAGAAAAAAATAATTAAGAATGTTAACAGTTTATTTCAAAAACCGCAAGCAACTTATAAAATACATCTACCACGTTGGCAGCCCAAATCGCTGTATTCGCTTATCTTGATTTTCCAGTTCCATTCTAACTTTCTTCCGCATGTAGAAAATGGGGCAGTCTCTGTTTGTGCAAAGCACTTCCTCGTGCAATGAGCCTTGACACCGCTGGCATTCGGTCCATAAACGGCAGAACCTCTCCTCAAGACTTCTCAAAGCAGTGAGCTCCGTATTGTACAGATTAACCGTATTGGGCTCACAGTGAGGACAAAGCGCTTTCTTTTCATATCCAGCTGAAAGCAGGGCTTTACAGCCCAAGCAAGTTTCTTTCCTTTTCGTGAATGCAGCCAGTGCACTAACTTTTGATGTGACAAAGGTCCTCGTGCGAGTGTGTTCGCCCCCTAAATAAAATAATTTTAAATTCGAATCAGTGAGTATGTTATGGACACTTACTTAAAAGAGTCGACTCGGCTTTATCGCCAAGTATTGGTTCAAATATCCTCAGAAGTGGTTTGGACAACTGATTTTCTAGATAGTATTTAGCGTCTATTGGAATGCAATTCTCTAGTGCGTAGATGGGGTCCTCCGCCTTCATGTAGGCTGGAGTATTTTTTGCAGCCGCACAAAGAACATAAGGCACACGATCTCCCAATTTCGGCGCAGTTCCAGGGTCGCGTTTTTTAAGCTTGGCTGCCAGTTCAACGTGAGCCTGCTTCGCAGCGTAGTCGGTTTTTGTTAGTTCTTTAGTTATAACGAGCTGTGAGATATCAATACGGTTGCACAGCAAATCTGATATGACTTGCTTTGCATATTTCACCGCCCCGTCCGGGTTTCTTTCGATGAGAAGTTTTTGCAGGCAAGTGTTCATCAAATTAGCCACTAAAGGGGAGTTATCCCGACGCACTGTCTCTATGCCTGGAAAGCAACATTATGGTCCTAACTAGTAGTACTAACAAGAATTATTATTCTTACCTTTGCAGTCCATTTTATCATATTTTTCTGGTCGCGTCCAATACAGTCCAGCGTATCGTTTCTTGTTAATTAATAGGTATGGAAAGTAGACTTTCTCAAACTCCAGCTTGATTGGCTTAATAAACTTTGAGGTCACAAATTCCGCGGCCTCGCGACCCAGCTCCATGCTTCGTTCGAGAGATTTCACGCCGAAATTGACCATCACAGAATCTGTATCGCCATAAATAACCATTGCGTCGTTATCGTACCCATTTTTCCTGGTATACTGAGATTCCACTTCGTTTTTAGTTTTCTCAATCATAGTTCGTCCGTACGCTGTGACACTTCCGGATATTTCAAGGCACGGCAGTTTTCCAACTTGGGCTCCCGTGAACCCATAAACTGAATTAGCTGAGATTTTTAAAGCAAGTTGTCGACCGTCTAAGACACTTCGTTTGAAGGGATCTTTTTCAACTTTAAGGTCATTCTTAGCTCGTTTTCTTGCAGTCAAGAGCGACTCAAGGATCTCAGGTAGTAAACCTTTACGTACAGTGGATTTTACGAACATATTATTTGCTGGAGTGTGAGTTACTTGGTCCGCTGTTAGCCTACAGGAGATTTAACATTCGAATGGAAGTGAAATGAAATTAAATAAATATTTTAAGAAAATATATATAAATTAGAGATAACAAATGAAAACCCAGTCTTACTAATATTTTAAAATTTTAGTTTGTGCACAAGCGATTTTAAAATAGAAGATATTAGAGTTAAAAAACGATTTACAGAAAATATATATCTTTTTTGGGCATTTTAAAATGTCTAAAAAACTAAATAAATAAAACAAGTTAATAGAGAGTACGGACCGTATACTAAGTAAGAACTTAAAAACTTTTAAAGTAAAAGCAAAATGGATCTTTCACTTACCCCAGCTTTTCTTTTTGACCTGGCTGAATGAGTGTTGTATAACACAAATTGTGGGCCATCATTATACTTGGGTACAGGGATGCAAAATCGAGAGTGGTAATGGGATCTGCATAGTAGCCTCGCTTAGGCTCAATGACTGTAGCACCCTCATACTGCTCATCTTGGGGATGCGATCCGTATGCAGGCATTATGTACCCTTTTGTCTTAGCCTTTCTGAGCAGCTGGCTAACCACTTTAATCTGCTGTCCTCGGGTTAATAAGCTCTCCAGCGGAACACCGGTAACACGGGCCATTTCCATGTAATTGACGATGCACATTAGCTTGTTGAGTAGGCGAACAGGTAAGTAAGCATCTTTCAGACAGTACATGGCAAGGCGACGTCTTGTTTGTTCATTCTCATTCTGGAGATCTGTGATAATGCTATGGTGGACATCTTCCTTCTGCTCCTGCAAGAAGTGATAACTTACCGCATTCAAGGTGTATGAACGCAATTTATAGTCGCGGAGCAGTACAAACAGCAGATCAAAGGGTACACGACCCTCGAAGTTCACATACTTGTTTTCCCGACGACCCATCTGCTTCGATTGGAGCATCTGTTCTTTGATCACTGAGCGGATGTTTTTGATCCGACCCAGATATTCGAAATTTTTCACCTTTAGATGTTGAGCCCGTTCCAGTAGGTACGGAAAGTCGAAATTATTTATGTTATAGCCAGTAAGAATGTCGGGATCGACTTCTCGAATGAAGTTGGACCAAGCGTCCAACAGTGTCTATAAAGCAATTATAAATACTTAAATTTAATAAATAATAACGAAACACACCTCCTCTTTATCGTGGCTCAAAACTTGGGCGCCTACGATAGGAGCACAAGTATTGAGGGTGAAGACATTTCGGAGAAAGGGTTCTTGCTCGCCCTGGTAATAAACCATGTTTGCGATCTGAATGACGGGATCATGTTTGGGTTCAGGGAATATCCCTTTTCTTCCAGCGCACTCTATATCGAATGATAAAATTCTGAATGGCGCTACTTTTGACCATTCGCCCTCAGGTTCGTGTGCTACGAATTTGTTGAAAGCTACGTCTACCTCAATCTGGCACCGGGATTCTAAGGCTGGTTTTGAATTCCTGCCCCTGAGTCTCCAAGTTCCAGGGGGAAGTTCAATCCAGCTGCAGCCAACTACATTCATGTCTACCATAAAGCGAATATCGAAGTCGATATTACTTTCATATGATCTGCAGTCCTGGAAGTCGAACTCCGAATATACAACCTCCTTTTCGAGCAGTCGCTTCGCTGCCGCGATTAATTTGGGTAAAGCCATACTGATTTTAAGAAATTTTATTTTGTTTTCGCCACGGTAGTGCATTATTGATAATTTTTCCACGATATCCACCTCAATGACGGCTTCTTGTACGTTAGCCTATCGAGAAATGGTATGTATAAATTAAAAATTCAAATTACATATTATATGTAGAAAAGTCGTCAACTTCTAATTTGCATCTTTAAACCAAAGACTCGATATCATAATTAGGAGTTATATTTCTGTTCATTAAGTCCTCTCAAAGTAAAATAGGTAGGCAAATAAAACTTCCTTTAAAATAAACCATTTTTAGGGGCAAAAATCTTAAATATCTAACTTGCTACTCGTACCTTGTTTCCGCGCATATCGGCTAGAACGACCTTATCCAGGGCCTCCCTGAAGGGGTGAAGGTGCCTCCTTTCGAAGCCATTTGGAGCGATGATGTAAAAATATGGCGTAAAACCGTGGACGTGACAACAGACCGAGTTCCCTTCCATGGTCACCCCAAACATCCTGACGACGGGGGTCGGCGCGATATGAGATCCTGGCATACCCGGTAGGGGGGCCCCAATATAGTTCTCAACGTAAATCTGTTGGAAGCACAAAGATTGCATGCTAGGATCTATGTCAGGGGGGTTGGGCCGGGCCCATTTAATGCAAGTCTGCTGGTTTTCGGGGCCCTCACCCATCAGCTGCTCCTTTTCCAGTTCGTCGGTGTTCAGGCCTGCCATCTCGGCCTCGAAGGCGCTTTCGCAATCATCGTCGTCATCGTCAAACTTCCTGTTTGTGATAAAATTGTAGAAATTGCGAGATTTAAAAGGTTAGAAGAAATACTTTTGCTTCTTGTAAACACCGACGCTGGTGCTGGGTCCGGCTTTCCTCTTTGCGTCCATGTCTTCCACTTACACGGTACTTGAAGAGGAGAGATTTTACAAAATAAGCCTTCAAAATTGTTAAGCACCTGAACTGCGGGTTATTTTCAAATTGCGCCAAGAAGAACGTCAAAACATAAAACGGTGAAATTACCTGCCAATTTCATCACTCGGATTTGGCTATTGTGAATTTTTTTCAGCTGACATTCGTTTTGGCACCTTACTGGGCTTACACGCCGTGGATTAACGACAGCACCCAGCCGTGCGAAAAGTCTCCGCAATTGTCAAAGTGGAGTTACGGTGAACTCACGTCCGCTGGCGATAGCTTGTTTCCTTTCGGGGCCTAGAATTTCTGAATCGAGGGCTGTCCTAGACGAAAAAGCCTGCTGAAATCGTGTTACATGAGCAGCAGCTATGTACCAAAGTGCTTGTAACGCGGCGGCGACTGGCTCGTGCGCTGAGCCGGAGCGCGACCACCGCGAGCGCGACGCATTGATTTCGCAGGAGCCCGCGACGGCACCCATCGAGCCCGATTACAGCGGATTTGACATCGTGAAGGCGACTCAGTATGGGGCGATCTCGCGGGTCAAGGAGCTGGTCGAGGCCGGCTGGGACGTCAACCAGCCGGACAGCGAGACGGTGACTCTGCTGCACTGGGCGGCGATCAACAACCGCAGGGACATAATTAAGTACTTCCTGGAGAAGGGCGCCGTGGTCGACGCCGTGGGAGGGGAGCTGAACGCAACCCCGCTCCACTGGGCCACCCGGCAAGGCCACCTAGGTGAGCATTAAAACTTTGTGACATCCTTGAGGCTCATTAGCGCCGGCACCTAAAGCGCAGTTTCCCGGAAAGTTCGACGGCTCTCGCGCTTTATGCACCCCCAACCCCATATCCAAGCGGGGGCTTAAACTAGCGAAGCCCACATTTATATGTCCCTTACTAATAACGAGGGCGAAAACGACTAGCTCGTCGAAATTAATCTTGATCTCCTGAGAAGCGTTATATTTAGGAAATAGGGAATATATTGGATGAGGTCAACCCGTCTTAATTGCAACTTTGAATAAAACTACTATAAAAAATGCAGTCCACATCGGACAATAGCCAGTAGGAGAACATGTAGCTATGATGGGGATTTCCTTTAGTAATGCTCTTGCAACGCAAATAATAAAATGAGAAGGGGTTTCTTTACCATTTCCTCTACAAATGTTCAACGTTAGGCTAAAAGCACTGGACATTCATTTCATGTACAACGTAAAGGAAACATTAAAAGCGAGGACTAGGGGCATAGTGCACTTTCTGATTCTTGTGCACCTAATGACCAACATCCAGATCATACAGTAACCTGGTACCTGGTATTTCGCTATAGACGTTTCGATCGTTCCTATATTTTTATATAATACAGAAATATTCAAAATCATAAACAGTTCATAAACTTTCCGTTAATCCACATGTAGTATAGAATACGAATCATGTCGTCCTTTGCAATCGATTCTAGATTAGTGTCCAACCGCTTAACGGCCTTAAAATACTATCACATAATAAGATTATATTAAGAATAATTGCTACTCATACGAATTGCTATTCATATGAAATCATTTCATATTTCAGGTGCAGTGGTTCTTCTGATGGCAGCAGGCGCAGATCCCAGTCTTCGAGACGCCGAGGGGTGCTCTTGCATCCACATAGCCGCGCAGTTCGGACACACAGCTTTAGTGGCTTACTTCATAGCAAGAGGGGTTAGCCCTGATCTGCAGGATCGTGGAGGTATGACGGCTCTAATGTGGGCCTCCTGGAAGGTATGTGCTCTGGACCCAGTTCGATTGCTTCTCACCCTGGGAGCGAACCCTGCGATGGTGGATCATACTCACGGAAACACAGCCCTTCACTGGGCGATACTCGCGCGAAACACAACAGCAATTAGTACTCTAGTCATAAAAGGCAAGTGCAGTCTAGACATACCAAACCTTCGGGGAGATACTCCAATTACCATGTTACAAGCCCAGGCGGGTGCGATGTGGATTAGCCAGAAAGTGGCTGATCGCGTGCGAGAGATGTCCGCAGGCAGCCAGAGGAGGAACTTTCTGGCTCGGTTGACCTCCGACAAGCGAGTTCGGTGGTGGACTATGGCCGCTTCGCCATTCCTAGCATTCTACCTCGCGGGCTTGATATTTTCAGCGAACACTCTTTTCATTATTAAGTTCTTCCTTCTCGGTTGCTTGTACGCGGTTTTCCATTCCATTGGACGGAGTCTGTTCGACGAGCACCTGATGTCCCTTCTGCCTCTCAGTGTCTACTTGGCGACTAAGCTGTGGTTCTACGTCACCTGGTTGACCTACATCACGAGTGCCGTGAGCATAACAACGACAGTGATCTTCCTCGTTTGCTCGGGATTCTTGTGGATTTGCTTTCTGAAGTCATGGCGCGGAGATCCTGGTGTTATTCGACCAACGCAGGAACAACGATTTAGGGTGAGTAATAAACTACTAATAATAATTTTAGTCTTTATTGGATTTTAGTTTCGTCAATTTAACGGAGATTATTATTTTCAGACAATAATTGAGCTATCAGAACGGGGTGGTAGCGGATTTGATCCATCGTCTTTCTGTTCAGCATGTCTAGTTCGACGACCAATTCGATCAAAACACTGCTCTGTGTGTGATCGCTGCGTTGCCAGATTTGACCATCATTGCCCATGGGTCGGAAACTGCATAGGAGTGAATAATCACAAATATTTTATGGGATTCCTCTGGTCATTGCTAATAATGTGTTCATGGATGCTTTACGGCGGCGCTAACTATTACGTACATGCATGCAATGTGACGCTGAATGATGGTAAGATCTACCAACTGAATGTGAAAAACTGGCAATCTTCACAAGTTTTGTTACAGGATTTTGGAATAGCATGAATGCGATCGGCGGTTGCAATCCTTGGATCGGATGGGTGATGGCGAACGCAGTTCTACACATGGCTTGGGTAACAGTTTTAACAGTATGCCAGACGTATCAAGTGGTCTGTCTCGGAATGACAACGAACGAGCGAATGAATCGTGGAAGATATCGACACTTCCAAGCGAAAGGCGGAAAAAGTCCGTTCACAAGGGGTCCATTCCACAATATTATCGATTTCCTTGAGTGCTCCTGTTTCGGTCTGTTTAAGCCGCAGGTTATTGACTGGATGCAATTTTTTGATTTTGAAAAAAACATAGAACACGAGCCGCTTCTTAGAGCGACCGATAATTATCAGTACGTCTAAGGTAGGGTGGGAAGGGACATGCGCTTGAGACGAACAAAAATATCCCGTAGTACTAATTGCATCTAAGCATCGCCTTCTTCACAAATGCATTTTTTAGTTCCCTAACGGGCTCGTTATCAAATTTTTCACAAAGCACGAAAGCAACGTTACATATTTCATTTGATGTAAATATTATTATTGATTGTCTCAATATTGCGCCTAGACTACGTCTGAAGTCATTCTCTTCTCTAGTATAAGTTGAACAGCTACAGTTGCTTTAGCTTTGATACTTAAATTTTTAACTTTTTACGTGCTTTTTATTAGTTGTAAGATGGAGAGCAATTGGGGCGTGTATGGCTGAACTTTGGTAAAGAACAATTAATTAGGAGAAGGCTGCATGAGTGCTTCATCTTTGGATGAGCTGTGAAAAATGCTTAACTTACCCAAATGAACCCACACACACACACGCAATTACTTTTCAAGTGAGCCTATAGACTAGGTAACAGAAACCAAACAACACAAGAGCGACGAACGAAATGAACTAGATATTTCTTTATCTAATATTTATATGTCACCCTTATTTGTTAAGTCTTTATAATTAAGGTTTTGATAGCTTTTTAATTATCGTGAGTATCCAGACACTGAGATTTAAGTTAGGTTAGCTAAGTTGAAAATTGATTTAAATGCATCGCTGTGCTGCATAGTGAACAAGGAGTACTATAGCCTAAGACGATCTATTTAATCGCGTGGAACCACACAGAACGTAAAATCGTAGCGAGAGTTGTTATAATCAAAAGCATCAGTTTGCTTTGTTTACTAAAATTTTAAGAAATCTTGATGTTAGTTAAACAAACATATTTTCTAGGAAACTATTCCATACGAGGGTAATAGAGTTAATACAAATATCATACAAAAAAAAAGGTACTTGTTAAATATTTGAGCGCTAGGACTACACGGGCAACCAATCAACATTGCTTTTTGGCATCCTTTACACTATATGATTTGTAGTTTTCCCTGAGATTTTTTATATTTATTTATTCCGGAGAGCGTGATTACATTTCTATGTTGGTACAAATTTAAAACCCATTGGGTTTCCTAAGTTACTTATTTAAAAGGAGGTGCAGAAACCTCATTATTGTTGATTTTTTGGAAATAAAATTGGATTCCTTGAATTCCTTCAATGAATTTTCTGAGCACACTGTTTTATGGTGATTTATCTAGCAGTTGCATGCAAAATAAAAATTAATAAATCTTGAATTCTTTTCCAGTTAAAAAAATTAAAGAAGTGGGTATGCAAATGTTTTGTAACAGGTGCATTATATTTATGTCGGCTTAGCATTTTTAAGTACATTGTTCTGAATGCCAAGACACAGAACGTATTAAATCTGTTTCCGATGCTATAAGGTGTGTGAGTATTTTTTGAGAATGTTTTCCTAGAAAACAACCCACCGATACCTCTCGTCTACAACGTCCTATCTAGACTGAAATAAATTGAATTTGTAAGTTTTTGAGCGAATTAACGTCGTGAATTTAAACTATAGCTGAGAATTTGTTGAATTTACATTAAATTAATGAAAAGAAAGTTTTCACTTATTTTATTCACCAGAAAATTTATATAACAACATTCAAGTACTTTGAGATATGGAGTTACATGATTTTATAGGTATGAGGAATGCAAAATTTCAAAAGCTTTTCTTCACTTGTGTAATCTTAAGCTTCACTTGGAGGAATAGAAAAAGGAGGAATTTTGTTTTTAATTAATTTTTTTCCAATGTAATTTTTTTAACCAATAACTTAACAACTTTTTTTCAAAATTGAAATTCATTTTTCTGCCTCCATTTGTTTTTTTCCACCGCGTCAGTTGAATGATGCAATTGTACTATCTAAATTTACAAGAGATTGAATAGGAAAATAATTTAAACAATTTTCTAGAGTCTTATAAAAGAAACGCTTTCAAAACACGACTCGTATCAACAGAATATGTTTAAATTAAGTATGTATTTATTTTCAGTATTATTTCCCTTTAACTCTCATTCATACGAAAACATAAAACTTATAATTATCTCACATATTTTGGTTTTAAATTACATATGATACTATTTGCTTTGTAAAACAGTAGGTTTTCTTTCCTTGATATTCTATTGGAAAGTCACCATAAATTTCTTTCAAAATATACTACTTATCGATATCACGCTCAAACATTTGAAAGTGCTAAATTAAACAATTGTTACAAAATTATTAATGAAAAAGATGAATTTAAATACTTCCTACTGATCGATTAAAGGAAGATTTTATTTGCTGAGGTTTTTCCTTAATTAACGCCAATTTAGGTAGAAATTCACAGAACTTTGGTTGCGATAATTAGCCTTTTATTAGTTTTGTATAGCACAAATATGTACATTACATGTCTAAAGAAAAATTGATTTCCGAACTTGTTACTTTTTTTAAGAAAATGTGTGTATATCTTTTTAATTTTAAGTTGCATAGTTCTAGTCACATAATTTCATGTTAATAGAATTTTTGAATAAACGCTAAAAATTAAGTGTTTTTCCATTCGTCTTCATTATTTTTGGATTTAAGGCTTTAATCCAAAATCTTCTTCAAATCTAAACCAGAAATTGGGCTTTTATTTATTTCGTGCGATTGTCAGTAATGCTACAAAATAAGTTCACCAAATTAGAAATCGAAGCAGTGCTTTAGATCATTTTTTTAAAGTTAGAGAGGTTTGAGGACCACTTTGTTTTGTTTTTTAGTGTAAACATACAGTGATTCATGACAGGTGTAGCTTAATTAGGACCTGTTCATTTAACTTTGAATGTCCGTTAATAGTGGGTGTAAGGATAAAATGTCACTATAGTGGTTTTATTGATGAAATCTGTATTGCTCTTCTGATTTGAGAAATAGAAATTCTAGATACCTACGACCATTTGAAGAACTCTCAATGGAGTAAGTTTAAAATGTAAAACAGTTGTAATTAACTTAGATTTACGGTTTAAGTTTGGAAATATTTCAAAGTGAATAATCTTAGTTGCTTCCAACTTTATTTCTTGCTTGGAAAATGTAACCTCAAACACTAAATTCTGCTAATTTGATTCCCAAAATAGAACATCTAAACAGTGAGATGAGTCTTTGCTGATCTTTAAAAAATTTCTCATATTGAAGGTGGTGGGATAGGCTTATTTATCAAAAGTTCGGAGCAAGTAAAAACACAAAATTTGATAACATTTTTCTTTTTATTACGTTGAACACAATCTAAATTATTCAGCGTCCACATATGTATTAGTTAAAAGTAATTATAACTTAAAATAGGCAATACAAAAAAATCAATTTCTCTTTTAAGTATCAGTCAGAAGGAACACAAAGGACACACTGAAAATCGTTATCACATTTAGCTTACATTTCTGTTCGATAATTTGAGAAAAAGAAGGCGGCATTGCTAAATTCCTTTTGAACACTTTTCCTCTTGATCCGGGGGGGCATTAAAAAAAATTATGAACAATTTATTTCATAAACTCCACTTAATCCGGGCATAATAAAATATTTTGGTTGCCGGTGCCACTGAAACGACCTTTTTTACTAGCAGAAAATTATGCTGATTGCATACTAGTCCACTGATGAGATGTGAACAAAAAGATCTTGAGATCAGTAAATCCTATTCAATTAGCCAAATTATTACCTCAGCCTTAATACGTGTCAAGTTTTTAATACGCTATGGGCTAAACAATAGAATAAATGGAATAAAATGAAACTAAGGGGAATATGCGTTGATCAATATTAAAAATTAAATTAGTAAATTTTCTATAGTTATTGAAGAGTCGTGTTTAGTAAACGTAGAAGAACAAGTCATCCACACCCATATCATCGTCGCTATCGTCTCCTCTTTCCCGAAGAGCGATTTTATGAGCGTTGGCATAAATGTCGTCCGACTCATCCTCAATATCTGTAAAAAACAATACACTTTGTAAGTATGAAGATAAAATTTCAAAGAAATCAAGGGCCTTAATACAAATGTCGATTTTCAGTCGATCCGATAGGCGCAAAAATATTATCACCGCTGTCGAGTCGACTAAAAACTGAATTTTTTGTTCACCTGATCAAAAACCACATATGAATGATATTAGGGACGAATTGATGGAGATACTGATTACGTATAAGTAAAAATTCGGGGGAGCCCAGGGAATGCCCTAGATCACGTTTTAAGGCAGTTGAATACTCTTAATTTGTGGTGATTGACGGTGCTGCTGAACAGTAACCAGCATCTGAGGATATTATGTTTACACCTGGAATTAATTGAGAGTAGAGTTTGAGCTGGAGCTATTTAATTTCTAGAGGTAGGATGAAATTGTGTTTGGCTAAATCGTACAACAATAATAATGATCTCGTTTATGGCTGAGATATTTTTAAGTTCATAAATCATACAATATTCATATTTAAGCACTAGTTTATTGAAATAAATTCATGCCTACTAGCAAACAATTCATATGGGAACTAATATTAAATTTAGAAAGAAACCAGAAATCCGATCTGTAGGGCTTTCCTTTCACATTTTAAGTTTAAAATAATAATACCACTAAGCATAAAACGAATAGAGTGGTACTTCCAACGCTCGCAATTTTTTTTCTTCTATTCCTCAACCTAAATTGTTTTCCGAAGTTTCTGGAGATTTTCAGAAGAAGTATATTTCCCTCAATTTGAGATTTAATATGTGAACTATGTAGACTATCCTTATCTTTTCGTTTTAATTTCTGTTAAATGGGTTTATGTCAATCCAAAGCTGGCATTGGATGTAACGTTTTTATTTGGAAAAAGTCGTTGACTTTGAATTGCCTAGTAAAAATTTCGTGCACATTGAACGCTAACAATGCAAAGTACCTACCACCACATACTTTTGCGTTTATTGTCTTCACGCACTCAGAATTTTTATTAAAAAAAAATTAAAGAAATTGTATGAAAAACGATTTTTTTAAAATGCTTTTTTCTAAATTCAAAATATACAATTTTAAAGAATTCTATTGTTGAAATTATGTACTTTAAAATTGTTGAAAATATCCGAGTTCTAAGCTTTTTGGCAATTTTTATTATAAATAACGTAAAATTGCCCCACTCTTCCACTCAAGTTTCATAATTGAGTAAGCATAAAAATATATTGTTTTGAAAACGAGGTATTTTGTCATCCAAAATTAACCAATCAAAAAACCGACGAATCATTCATATCATTTGTCATTTAAGTGGTTTTTCAGGTAGGTCATCAGTATTAATAAATGGTCAGTTAGTAGTTGAAAATTAACACCTAATAGAGGTATGTGGATTTGAAAGAATGTTTTGAATGCCAATGCAAAGCAACTAAATTTCAAATTCTGTAAAGTAAGATCAGCCTTAATGAAATGGAATCATATATCAAATAGATTTCCTGAGTGTTTGCCCCTTGATAGAACGTAAATCATACAAGTGCCCCTTAAACAGTCATTTGTTGCAAGCAATTAACTTTAATTGATCATGAAAATAGTTGAGGCACTAATAAAACTGTCCTTCTATATTAAACAAAGCAGCGATCATTTCTTGCAAAATGAAGAAAATGCAAAAATAACAAGTGTGTTCTTACCCGTAAATTTATTTTTTCTCGATTTCCTTGGAAGAACGACTTCATCTTCTAACGGAATTAAATTCTGTTTTGCTCGCGGGGGTGCTAAGAACCAGAACCCATCGACTAAAGATTTAAGTCCGGGCATCCGTTTTAGTTCGGCTATTAGGGATGGACGTTTTGATACCACTTTCATTGCGTGGAATTGAAGAGTATCTGGCTGTGATGTTGAGTTTATAAGTCGAATCGATGACTTTGCAGCTGTTGAGCATGCCATTGGATATAAATTTACACTTGGATCAGTTGGTATATTGTGGTAAGCTATGCCCAGAGATCTAAACAAAATTTTAGGTTTTTATTTATGATTTTAAAATATTGGTAAATTCATTTGCTTTACCTTCTATTGATGAAAAATTCTAAATATCCTCTGACGAGATCGCAATATACCCCAACGATGCAGCCCTGTGAAAACTTATTGCCATATGTCTGAACTTCTCCTTTATGCTGTTTGATTCCGCGAAATGAAAATCCCCAAGACTGGTCGTTGGAGCCTAAAGCGCTTACGAAACTGAAATGATATTCTGATAGATTTATTTTATCCGTTCCAATTCCGAACATCTGAAAAGTGATAAGAAAACAGTTTATTGCTACTAGTTAATTAATTTCGATTATTTTATTTTCGTATTGATTTTGCTAGAGAGATAACGGAGATCGATATTGGAATTACATACATGAGAGAAGAGCTAACAATGCACTAATCTTCGCAGTACTCTAAAGCCAAAAAAATTAATTATCTAATTGCTCGATGAATATAAAAGATAATCTCGAGATATGTAACAAACTACCAACTATTCTTAAACGTATATAAGAAATGTACAATTAAATCAAAACATCATAAAATTTGTATTTCTGAGTCAAAGACAGGCTCGATATGCCTAGTACTAATAAAAAATTAACAACTGATGTAAATATTACTTGACAATTTTACAAAAATAACACAAAATATGCATATCAGCCCTTACTGAACTTTTCAATGAACTTTGAATAAACGGAAATATTCTAAATTATTCCTCGAGAATCTTAAAACAAAATATTTTTACTGATAATTCTGTTAAATAATTTATATTTTGGTAAACAATATGACTGTTACTCGGTTCTGAAAAATTACTTGAGGCATTTCCTGATGCTCTGAACATATTAAAACAAAGTAGTGTGATGCTAATCTTCTTTGTAAAACCATTAGTATAAAATTTGTAAGAATACACAAAAATATCAAGGAAAAACTTTTGAAATTACTGATGATACCTTGATTTTTAAAGCAAAGGTTATTTAATTGGGTAGAATCATTTTTTGCTGATACATCGATGTTCCAAAGATCATTAATTTCTCCAAACAAAATCACAAGACACAAGTTAGTCTCCCCAACAATTCATAATCTCTAGTGCTAGGTATATCTACCTATCTATGTACGAGTGAAACTTAAGTTCATGTCGCACTGCTTAAGCACTTGATTCGGCCTCGCAGCAAACGAGCTTAATCCCCATTAACATCACATAGAAAACATTGTAAAGCTTCGTTTATCAGTCACGAGTCTCAAGAGATGTTTACTATTCATTTGAGAATTTTTTGTGCATTAGACTGGACATTATCACAGCTAGAATTTTTGCCCAGACCAACTTTCTTACAATAACCCGACCTTGGGTATATTTTTATTCTGATAGTTATCGTTCCCTGTATCAGAATAACAATATGGAAACAAAAATATTATAATTAATTTTCTTAGCTCAGGCGTGTCTCTCGTAGATTGCGCTTTTTATGTTTGAACTCTAGAAACAGTCTCATTATTTAAAAATTCTACGCTTGAAAGAATAAAAGTTATCAATTTTGCAATTAGTTGCTTGATAATGAAAATTTGAATTTCCTTCAAACATCATGTCATGGTTGCAATTTGCTCGTCTTCCTTCTTGCATTTTTAAGAAAGTTTAGAAGACACTGGGATAAGATTTAGTGTTTACTGTAATAAATGCCACTGTCTTATATCAAATTATTTTTTTTTTAAAATGCACTAGATCGGACGAGGGCTATTTAAAAAGAATTCAGGCGTTTGGGAAATCAGCTTTTGCAATTAAATGCACAATTCAGTAATGTAATTTGGTAAATTGAATTGTTGTTCCAGAACATTGTTCACAACAAAAATTATTTACTGAAATTTTTAAATCTTGACTTGGCTTTCAAAATGGATACAAACAGACAAGGAGGAAAATTCTTAATCTTTAATGTGAGAGTGTAAGATAAAACTTTTTAACTGGATATATAAGATAAGCAGTGATTCTTTGTGTTTGCTTTAATATGTTACATAAAGTTGGGCTCTGACGTTACTTTATCATTAAACTAAATATTGGCTGATTCATTACCGGGTGAAAAGTTGCATGAATTTGAGAGCACTTGTTTATGTAAAGTGATCCGTCATTAGTCATATCTTGCTTTCAGTAAAACTAAAGGTCAGTCTACTTTACTCACTGTAGTGGTTCTTATTCATCGTTTCTAATGCTGTGTTGTAGAAATATTATGACAAACATTTTAATTATGTATATGCATAGTTCAAATCTCTAGCCGGTAATGTGGATTCAGAGTTTTTTTAGAATATCAAACTAACAATAAAAGAATTCAAAACGAAGGAATGCTAATTATTTTCTATAAATTTCGCATGTCAAGAATAACGCTTAAATTAATTTCATATACATGTTATCTAAACATAAGACAACTATTTAACTGGTTTTGTTGGAACAATTCCATAAATTAAGAGTGTGTAATGACTACGGTGACCAGAACAATATCTGTAATACATACAAACAAGTCAAATAAAAGGTAGCTTTAACATTATCGCAAGCAAGCTACTGCATAATTTAGGTATATGTATATGTATATGCATATATAATTAAATCTACCGAAGGGTTAATACTTTCACTTAAAAATAAATAAATGTCGAAATTTCACTGACCCCTTGACATACAGAAATAGAATTGTAGGAAAACTACCTTTTACATTAAAATATCCAAGTGATCAAAATAGAGGCAGTGGCCAAAACCGGATCGTTTGCCCTACTTTTGCATAATGGGGATTTGTTTTCTTAAAAATACCTACAGTTTTTATTCTGTTTGCGTAATGCACTATCGTGTGACTACATTTTTCAAATGTTTTCATCTTTTTCTGTTAATGCTTTATAGCTTTATTTTTGTGTAAATTAGCATAAGTTTTGCTTAGTTTCAAAATATATTACTAATCATTTGTTATTTAGATAAACGTTGCCTGCTTGGTTATGGTAATGGGTGTATAAAAACTTTTGACTCAGATTATTACAATTAATTAGATTTTGCGATAAATAATTTTTTCGGATTGAAAACTAAGCAACATTTCGCTTTTCCGGTATTCTTACATGTGAGTCTGTTCCGGTTCGCTAAAGTTAGTAATCGACAATTGTAAGTTTTTCGAAAGCTCAAAACTAAGCAATGTGCGGGTTAAATTCATATTTTCTAAAATAATTTCTTGTTTATCATAAATAAATGCGTGAAATTTTCGCAAGCGAATACAATCGAATATTCATAGCCCTGACCTTGTCGAGGTTTGTTTTTATTCACAGCAGCTAAAGCCAAATAGCACAATAGTCTGCAGCAAAATAAAAAAAAAATATAAAAGAATCAAAACAAGGGAAACGACACGGCGGCTGCGAAACGCAATCGTTGGCAAATATCAAAGTACTTGTTGATCGTCACCGATGAAACCAGCAGAAAAATACCACTTCTTGCAAAAACGGTATCCGATTGATTTACTTCACAAAAAAGTTCAGGGTTAACTTGTTACGAAGATCAATAGAATTCCCCCGAGAAGGGGGCTGGACGCGGGTGTTGCTATTAATAACTGGCATGCTCATTATGGTAAGCAAGTAATCATCGGTGTGACTGCCTTGCAAAGACCGATTACATTATTAAAGCTGAAGGTTGAATTGGACACGTTAGAACCTTGTCAAAGGCAAGGCTCGCAGCTTGGGTATCTATTGCCAGGCAGCTGGACCTGGGTCAAATCATACTCCCAGTTGAACCGAACTCTAATCTACTCCATGCAGCAGACTCAACTAATTAATCTAGCGCAAAAATTTTTTTATAATGTTAAGGAACGTGCCTCCTTAATCAGTCGAGAATCATTGCCTCGGCGACTCCCCTCAGGCATAAAAATTGGCTGAGACTTTCGAGATATCGAAATAGGATTCTAGTGCAAAAAATCAACGCAGACCCTAATTAGCAGCTCCAATGCCCCCTGAATTACTAAAGCGACAGCGATATGGAAAATAATAAAAACGCGGGTTTTACAACAAATCAAGTAATCGCGACTGGGAATTATCTGGCTGTGACCCATCCGGCGAGTGCGTGCAGAGCATAAAGTTGATATTTTCGTCTCGGCAAATGTAAACAGTGGTGACCTGGCATGCGATAGCAACGAGGGTCCCACCGGGCACTGGGCAGCTTAGGCTGAGCCTGAGGCACTAGACAGAGTACTCACCACGTCTGTTCCGGATAGACTGGTTATGATCCGCATCTCCCAGTAGTGGACCATCTTCGGCTCTAGACGGCGATTACCGCGAATTATCGAGGTTCCCTGGCTGTAGATCGGATGGAAGGTGACATCAGGCCCATTGATGAAGCACTCTGGGTGAGCGGTATCCTTGTCCCAGATCCACTCCATGGGATGGGTGTCTTCTTGGCCGCATTTGCACGTAACCAGGTCGTGAATGTTCCCTTTGTACGCGGCCACCTCTGTGCTTTTCGGGAAGAAACAGTCGCAGAACGAAAGTGGGCGAATGTCGAACGGCTTTCCCAGCTGAACAATTCTGGCCATCTTCAAGCAGCTCCTGCGGGCTCCTTCGCGAACGGTGTCTTTCTACTTCTTGAAACAAAGGAGCGGATGAATGGGGCGCTCAGTAATTTTCCACTAGAACTGGTGGGACTACACTAAATGCCTCCGAATTACTGCTGCACTTCGAACTGAATTCTGCACGGATCATTTGACTTTTGTTTAGCTGGCTTAATATTTCACTTTCACAGCGGCGTATTTTTTCAATTAGTTTCAGACACTAAATTCTAAATAACACTCGCGGACCACCTGCACTGAACGTCCAAATGACTTAAATACTTTTCTATAACTGAAGAAAGTTGTTTTCTGTTGCTGCCTGCGCTCTCTTCATCTTCTCACAAATGCTGCGAGAAACGTCAACCGCTCCGCAGCCAGTGAACTGTTTTATGTGTGGAAGAAATGTGGAAAATATTTGTTTCATCGTTAAATTGCCTTCCGATTTATTTTGATGTTTTTTAGGGAAATTTCTAGATTTTTCCCGCATTTATTTTCCTTATTTTAAATGAGAGAGAAAGCATACATTTTTTGATTTTAATTTCCTTTAAAATTTAAACATTTCCTTCGAATTTTTGACTAGTTCAAAAATTTAGTTACCGGTTTATTTGCAGTAGGAAATTTGAACGAACTTTTTCAGTCCGGTTCAGTCCAATAAACTTTCGAGATTTGCTTGAGGCTGTTAGATTTATTTGAAAGTGAATTTTCGGTTTTTAAACGTTTACTATGTTTTTAGAATGAAAGCTTTAAGTTACCAAATTTACTATACTAATATCTCTTATAGTAGATTTAAATGTTATACCTCTGGGACACTAAATATATGATTTAAAATTAATTTGGGGGTTTTCCGAAGAATATATCTTTTCGCTTTATATGCCTAAAATAGTACAAAAGCCGATAATTGTAAGACCTGTATTAAGCATTCGCATGCATGAGAAGTTGAGCGAAAGCATTCTCAGCCTGATTTAGGGTGAAAATGAGAATTATAAAATTGTGAAATCTTATTTTTGTTCGTAATAGTTTATTAACGTTTGTAAATAGTCTTACATAATATACAAATCATGTATGTAGCTTCCCGAAAGTACAAATAAGGCGAAAAGACTTTAAAGGGTTAATGGATTTTCAAGCCTTCCATATTTTGAATTTCTCCTAGTTTTAAGTGAAAGTTATAACGAGTTATAAATATGAGTATATCATTTAAAGACAAAAGGTAAAGATTCCTGAATATTTATACCAACGTTTTTGTTACTTAATCGACAACCACTGATTGGCTTCCAGCGATTTTCTGCTAAGTTCTCATTTTTGGCGAAGGCGTTGACTTGATTTAAAATAATAAAAAATAAATTGAAGCCCAAATGAGTAATTCCTCTCGATAAAATCATGATTATGTCACATTTAATTCTTAGGCTTTTGAATATGCAAATATTTTTGGTCGAAGTTCGTGAGGACCGCAAACTTAATTTTTGCCAGTTCTAGCCTTTGAGATAATGGCCTGCTAATGAACCAAAAAAGTATGTTATTTTTAACTTTTAAAACTTCTGAGTTTTTATCCACTGAGTTCTAAAAATAAATTTTATTCGAAGCAAGTGTACACAAGGCGGTTTCAGTATGAGGAAGCATCAAGGCCTAATTATTTATGTATGAAAGAATTACGTTTCATATAAAAAACAATTTGGAATGTCAGTAACAAGAAATACCTGTCTATTTTAAACCACTTTGAGGCGTTTAGAGCATTTCCTCGAAACTTTCTTTCACATAGTGAAACCACCCTCTACGAAACTGAGGGATTGCACTCTCCCGGAGAAAGAAGGGCGCATGTGTCCTTAAGAATCCTTTCTGCTTTCCAGATGTCTAATAACACCCAAAAGCTTCTAAGTCTGTTTTTGTCGGTCGCATGAAAATAAAACTCGAAATAAACAAGCACTTTGGTATGATAATTAAATAAGTAGTGCATTAGAAATGTGATTGAGATTCGGAAAACTGGAAAAATTAATCGGGATACCCCCGAATAAGTGAACACTCGCAGTGTCCTCATGGAAAGCTCGGCTTCTGCGAAAGCTTATACCACTTGCGTGAAACATTTTCGCTGTTTATTAATGAATCTAAAATTTTACTATAAAAATGACATATTTGCATAAAGTGGCTATCGCCCACTTGAAAAGTGAAAACCATAGTTCGGCTAGAGGCTGGAGCATACCCAGCACCACCCACTTCACTTGCCAACGTTGAAATTACGTCTGTGATTAATTTTCTTGAGTAGTAGAGAGTTTGTAAGTGTGCGTGAAGTATGCACTTCCGAGCATTTTCCCTCTGAAGTCCGTGCATCCTTCAGTCTGAACGTTCTGTGATTTCTTTTTATATGCACTGCAACAACAATTTCGCATGCCAGCACTTCGGAGCTGTGGATAACTGGGGAATGGCGTTGGATACCTTTTGCCCCCGTTCTCCAGGTGCATTAGATAGATTTCTGAGAAGTGGAAAATCTGTCTAACCGAGTAACAGCCCAAATTGCGCACTACGTTGTGCATTCGACACTAAATCAGAACAATATTAAACAACATTTATTTGAAGATATCCTTGGCAAAATTGGGAGTTCGACATCACCAGAGCGAATATTCAATAGCTGTTGTGCATCCTGTGGAGGCTCCATTTAGGACACATCTTTAGTCATCCATAACTGCCAAATTATAGTTAATAAGTTTGTTTTAATGTGATAAGAACTTATAGCTTCACGGGAGACTGCAATATTTAAAGGTAAATATTTATGTCGAATTGCTTTGTGGCTGTATAGTTTTTCTTGTTGTACACGTGGACCATATGCTTTTTCAATAATTTTGTTTTTATACTGTACGAATTTAGCTTTATGCTATTTGGTTTGTTTAAAACAATAAAAGTTTAAAGTAACTATTTGCTGCTCTTCACTATACTCAGAACACAAACTTTATTCAGAAAACAAATAATTTTTAAAAACATAAATCAATTTGCGTAAACAATTAAGTTTTATTAAACTCTTAGGATTTTATGGTTTACTACTATCATGTATGGAAATTGAAAATAAATCATACTTATTGATATAAATGCTTTTAGTGACCGTTTTAGGATGTCTAAATTAAAGAGCTTATAAATATGTACATTCAACTATTAACTCAAATTATTGATTTTTAATAACTAAATCAATGAAGCAATGAAGTATACTCTAAGTTGTAAAATAAACTATATTTTTGTCAATTTTAATTGCATCTTTTACTGCAATTGACACTATAGAAAAATCAATTAATTTTTGGATTAAGTATGCAGATAATTCTTTATCTTTTGAATTCTGATTCAATTAAGATTAAAACAATGAACCACCACACGTTAGAAAAAACTCGATAAAGCAGTGGCGGATTTAAACATTTGCCGCCAGTGTAGGTTATTCAAATTTTGCCGCCACATATTTAGAATATATTTCTTTCAATGTTTGAGTTTTAAAATCGGTTGTATTTACTTTCGTAATTATACAATCATAAAAGAGTTTGAATGGATTTAATAAAATCTTAGACTTTATTGATACAAATTTATTTTTCTGTATACATATCTTCTTTTAGGATTATACATAAAAATGCATTTTTGGATTGATAAACGTTCACAAACGTGCGGATTTGGACGAGCACGAGTAGCTGCTTCACTATCTGGAGGAGGTGGGGTTGGTCTAGGATTTGGACACCCACCAAGGCGAATGGTTGCTAAATCAATGGTAACCCCAATTCATCGCTTACAACAAAATGACTGCAATAGAATGCATATGTGTAGTAATAATAGTAACAATAATAATAGCAACAATAACAGCACAGTAAATAATCGCGTTAATCGAAATCGTAATAATGCTAATGCTCAGCTTCAGGAGGTCAACAATCATCCACCCAGTGGCTTGGTTGGTCGTCATCAAAATGTAACTGATAATGTCCACAACCACAATCTTCAAAGAAACAATATGCCGCCTGTAAACAGCCAGGAATGTCACATTCCTATAACACTGCCACATATGTATGGGTACGTATTCACAGTCAAATGTGCAATTCACCAATTGCTTTTATTACGCTGAATATGATCGTTGAATTTGAATTTTCTAACATATACTTAGATTGCTGATCTTTTTCTATATTAACGTTTTATGTCTTTCGCAGAGGTCCATCGCATGCACAAGAACTAGAGCAGGGTTCGTTGGGCGTCGGCATCGGAAATGCTTCAGGCAACATGAATGCGGTTGATGTTGGCGAATCCCAACTTCTGCCATCTCACCTTAAATGCGGAATGTGGGCGTCCCTAGTTTTGGCTTCGGTATTTGTGGCCGGTGCGAAATTCTATTTTGATCATCAGGGAACAGGCTTGGAGGTTCTAATTTTTTGTGCATTTTCGGCAACATTCTTTTTGGCCGCATGCACGGTGTCGATTTGCCGTTTGCCAAGAGACTTAGCGACATCTCCATCACCAAGTGTAGATGGGCAAAGTCGTGGTCTGGATGGCCAGTTGCATGAAAACATGCACCAAAATCAGTCTCAAGTATTTGCAAGTCCTGAGAATTCTTTGATCAATCAACAAACAGCAACAACTGCAGCTCCCCCGCCACCCTATCATATTGCGATTTTGTTACCAGAGAATACAAAGGAGCTTCATTCAGATGAAACACCACCGCCATCGTACGACAAAATATTAATTTAATAGTTTTTATATTCAATGTAAGTGATTGTATGTGTCCTCAAAGGGCACTTTAAAATTAAACATTGCTCAGTGGCAGATGGAAATTTTTCCAAATGAGACGACATGCAAAGCTGTGGCCCATTTCCCTTTGAACTGTAATATAAAATAAAAGAAGCAGAGTAAAAGTAGGGAAGGAGATAAAGCAGAGAAAATGTAGACAAAACTGGCGACACGAAGATCGTCATGGACTACAGAATTAAATATACGTCCGATAATTAGATGTTTCGAAATTGAAACAAATACGAGTTTAATGATATTTAAAAAAAATTAATTAAGGACGACAGCAAATTGACCAAAGACCTTACTTTTCTTGTTAATATTATTTTAAATTTTGCAGTTTCATATTGTTTGTTTTAACACAGTCTTAGTTTTGAATATTTTTACCTGAATTTCTAAATTCAATCGACTGTTTTTAAATATTGCAGATTGTAGGCTACTCATTTGTATGTTCGAAAAATGTTCAACTATGTACATACATTATCGTAATATCTCTCACAGTGGTTAAATTTTATTTTTGAACATTAAGTAGAAAAAAATAATGAAACGAAATCCATAATGTTGAAATGAAAATTATATCCGTAAAATCGAACCTATTTCTCTGGATTTGAAATCTCTTCTTTCCTATGAATATTTATATTATTATGTAAATTGAACCATTTCATTAATAGGTATTAGTACGATTAGCTGGTATACATATGTCTTAGACATTTAAATTTTATTTTCTACTTACACCAAACCTTTGTAACGCCAAAGTGTAATAAGGTTGTAATCTAGTTCATCTGCCACCAAATGCAATGAAATATAAAATTTTTTCGAATTGGGTGACCTTAACTATAAAATTAATTTTTATAAGAAGGAAGTAAACGTTTTAACTACATGATATTTACAAAACATACAAATTTAAAAAGAAATTAAAAAATACGTGATTTCTCAAAGAGAAAGCATCTCGTTTTGGGAAATATATATTGCTCACTCTATAATAATATATTTTTACCTTGTATCTTTTTTTACATCTATCTGAGGAGAATAATGGATACATTACAATGGCTCATACTTTTGTAAGAACGCTTTGTGTGCATTCTATGAGACCGTATTGAAAAAAAAATCGACTGTTTGAATATTTAGTCATATAGCTTAAGATAAAGATGGAAATTCTTTACAAGAAATCTCTCAAATTTTAATATTATTGCTAATAATAATAGAATGGTGTGTGTATTGTATATAAATAGGCCTAATTTTAAATAAAAAACCAAATATTGTCATTTTAATCAGTATTTTTGAGTGATAAACCAATATAACGAAAAATTGTGAATTAAATGAATAAATAGGTATGGCGAAGTTGTTACCCGTTTTATTTTATCTTAAGTAAGCGATGTTGGTTATAAAAAACCAAAAGGACACAATTATCTGCGCTGCTATTACATAGGTAAATTTAGAAAAATAATCTACAAAGTTATTGCTTTATGTCATTGGCAAGACAGTCAAAAATTATTAATATTGAACACACCATAATTAACTAGCAGAAACATTTGGAACAAAATATTAATTGTAATAGTAGACAACAAATAAACTTTTGATATCAGACTTTATTAACTTATTAGTTAATTAGTTTATTTATGTAAATAAAAGCACCAATTTTAAAATATTTTCTCGTATTAACATTGAACATTTTTTGGCCAATCACAATTCTGAAATACATTTAATTTGTTTTGAGTGTCAATGCCGAAAAATAAAATTAATAATTTACCATTGTATTGTGGTTGTATTTAGTTCCAGGACCACACGAACGCTCAAATCTCCGTCCTCCAATGTCACATGTGACGAATTTAGTGCAATCCGTTTCATGTGGCAATTGAATTGCTTTCCCATTGTAAAAAATTGGATCTGTAGGACAAAGTTTCGCAATAACAGATACAAAAAGCAAAATAAAAGCGAAAACGTAGGTTATAACTGAACCCATAGCAATGACTGAATGAAGATGATACTATCAATTTAAATTAAATATTTTACTTTATATAAAAATTAATTGGAGTAATTTGGCTGATAACGCAGAGCATACTACTTAATTAGGAGATAAAAGCAGCTACTGCAAAGATTTCTAAACTTTTGAACATGAATTGTACATATGTGCACAATTGTTTTCCACTTGTTTTGTGTGTCTAATGATATAACATATCGGAATTTTTTGTGCCTATCTCACAATTTTGTTCTTGGATTAATTGTACAAAAATTCGGCATAAAAAGTATTTCTTAGAAGAGCAACGAAATTTTCATGTTATATTGATTGTGGTGTAAAATATAATATAAGTTATATATTTGTTTCGTTTCGATTTTTCTAAGTAATTAAAATAATAATATAAAAAAAAAATCAATAAGTTTTCGACAATTCAATATTTAGGAGCTAAGCATTACAATAACTTCAACGAAATTGTAATTTTTAATTGAAAAGAATGTTAGCTGTTTATTGTGCAGGTTTTCTTTTTATCTTATTGAAATTACTATTACTAGTACAAAGCTTTATTTATAATTATTTATTTACTATTATTTTATTAAATTATTTATTTAAAAATTAAAATAGCCACGAAAGAAATTATCTGAAGTTTCTTATTAAATACCAGCCCAGGAGGTCATTTTCTTACAACTTCTTTGCCTCTTATACGCACACGATATTTTTTACAGTATTTTCTTGCAAATTGCAACGTCTGTCTAGTTTCCTATACCTGGACATTTCTCCCAAGAAGGACAATTCAGAAAAGAATTTATTAAAGCTGGCATTGTGCAAAGGCGATTTGTTTCAAGGAACGTGAATAACTGAAAACGCTGAAGTGAGTCCACCTTAAAGGGATACTCAGGAAGAGACTCCTTCCTTATCTAATCAGCGGAAGCGGGTACTTTAAAGTGCTTCCATAATTAATAAGCCACAACCTTAACAATCGCAAAGTAATATACGAATGGAAATTTCTTGAAATTTATTTTTAGTAGGTGCACTGAGGGTCTAGAGAAAAGTTGTTATTACTTTGTCTATTGCATATAAAAGGTTCGTTCATTCAAATTACATATATGTATGTATTTACTAATAAATTTGTTAAGTACAATAAAACGCTTGCAGATTGTAATACAAGAAATTATAAACGTTAACAGGATTAATAAAGCGTTATAATATATCTAAGTATACGTTTTAGTTTATTAATCTGGAAACCCGGGTCACTAGAAAACGCCTAAAAATAAGCAATGAAAGACACATTTCTTAAGACATATGTAAGAGGTTTGTTCACTTTTCTAGCGAAATGTTTGATATCACAAAATAGTTTAATAATTTTGTTAGAAATATAGGGCGTCTGCCAATTCATCATTCCCAAGGAAGATTTTTATACGAAATGATAGTTCATAAGTAGAAAAAACTATAAAACTTAATTTTGTTCTTGGAAATAACTTAGAAAGTTGGATGAAATCTATGTAGATTTTAAGATAGAAGAAAAATTTGAACTTTTAATGATTTATTTTTGTTATACCTCTATACATACATAGATTAGAATGACACGCTCTTTATATTTAAATAGTCTAGCCTTTGCTTGAATCGTATTTACAAAAATTCATTCGTATTTGTTCAAATATCTAATAAACATTTTTCGAAATGTCTCCTATTGAAATGCATATGAAAATGAAAATTCAATGTAATGTGAAAATGAAAATGCAATGTGAAAATGAAAATTCTTTGGAGTTAATAGAAGTAATGGAAAAAATTGCACTTGATTAAATATTTTCCATAGGTGGGATTTAAGAAGAAAACGACAGCGCATAGTATCACTTGGAAGAAATCTTTTCTATTGAATATTGAATATTTTTTCGACTGTTGTTTTGATGTCGAGAATTTTTCTTCTTATATTGAGCTTGGTGACGTTTTTCTGGGTCTCTGAGAGAAGGTCACGAAATAATTTTGAATGCCCTAAAGTGTCAAGGAGGTACTATGAAAAGTTTATTATTAAAGAAGATACAAAAAACTGTAATAAATATTACCTATGCATTGGTGGAAAAAAGACGTTCAAGTATCCTCCTGGAAGATATGTTAGCACTGACACTCATGTAAGACCACGTTTGAATTAAGGGTTCTATTACGAATTCATTTCGATTAAAATCGACATTTGTAAAAGGCCTCTAAGATATTTTCGCATGCAACATATTGTGTATTTATTTATATTTCTTCAGAAATGTGAGACTAAAAATGAGGCAATATGCGAATGAATTCAAGGAGTACTATTATTTTGCTTAAAGTGTAATAATTAATTTATCTTATTTATTTGAATATATTATTATTAGTTAAATATATAACTTAATGAAATGCAGTCTAATTATACCTAACATTGATGTTTAAGATTACTTCCATATTCAAAATTGTAGCTCATTTGGAATGTTTTAATTAGCTTTAGTTGGCATACCTTTTAACTGAAAGTAAATATATAATTTCGTTTGATATCGCACTAAATTAACATTAATAAAGCAACTTACGCAATTATATTGCGCAGAATTGCAGAACTATTTGTATTGAACGAAGAACTATTTCAGCATGAAACTAATTTTGAAGAGCTCATTTCAACTTTTGCCTTGTTACACTTATATTTGTACTTATGTTACCACTCACTTTAGAAGTGGAAGAAATAATCAAAACAAGAAGTAGATTGATAAATGACATGACACGAAAAATTGTGCTTTTAATTATCTCTCAAGATGTCTCGAAGTCATGTTTTGATGTTATTGAAATTACGGCCTACGTAGCTACTTTTCATTAAAATTTGGAAGAATATTAAAATACTTTTGGTGTTCTTTGACGCCCGTATAGACAAAAGGTAAACATTTTTGCTAACATTAATTTAATTTTTAAATCTGTATATATGCAGTAATGTAGTTTTTTCTGAAATTTATTACTTTTTAATAAAACTTAACCAAAGGTGTAATATTGTATGCGAAGAAAATATAAGGAAAGAGGGAGAAATAAAATGGGCTACAATTTATTTTCAGGAAATGATATCGTACACTGCAATTATGGACCTTAAGGACATTAGGATTTACGAAATTTTATTGCAGTTTTAACAACATTTATTCGTATTTGTTAAGGCTTTTAGTTTCACTAGAGTAAAATCAAGAGAAAATCTAAATATTTTAACCCCTACAGGAAGAGCGCACGTTACCGTAGACCTTATACCCGTGCTTCTTCAAGTTTATTTCTTTGATAACTCGAATAGTAATAATGTTTTGATTTATTTATTAGTAGGTACATCCTTTTTCTACACTGCGTAACGAATTAATTGATAAAAGAAAACACAAATATTATTGATTAAAAGCCGAAATATGGGCACAATCACAAATGTAGCGTATCCTATACCAATGTGTTCCTGATCTCAGATTTTCTAAATAGGCTTCAACTGAGGGATAAGTTCATTTCGTTATAAGTATATGGATTCATGTATACTGTATACTAAAACAAATTAATTGCAAAACATCTACAACGAATAATTAGGGATTTTAACTATATGTATATATGTTGTTTTCCCCGTAAAATATATTACAACACTATACTGATGAATAGAAGGAAATAGATAAATTTACGATTGCAAAGTTCACTGTATTTTTGATACGCTCCCGAAAAACATGCCGTCATCTTTCTATGTAATATAGTGAAGAAGTTTCAAAAAAAATCGTGTACTTTAAAGGGAAATTATTGTCAGAAAACGGAAATCAATAAATACCCCGTTGCATCACTTAAATGACATAGGGCACTTAAAAGCTAATAATAATCTCTTTGGCAATTTTATCAGAGACGATAGCATTATATTTGATAAAGCGCGAATATAAAACAACTCACATTTTCAGTCGAAATTATTCGCTTGCTTATATTCAGGGAAACAACATTAAATTTATTTAAAAAATAAAAAGCTGTGCCAACGAACTTGTGAAAAATGATCCGTAAGCGAAAATTTAAAAAAAAATCTAATAAAACCTATTTACGCTACTAATCATTGCAGGATACCTAGTTTTATTTGCTTTCTTAGCTGGCGTTGTCTTAAGCAATCCATGTAAAGATGTGAAAACAGGACGTAGACTTCAGGATCCTACAGAATGTCGGGGATATATTCTTTGCCATCGAGGTCGTTCCTATATGAGAACATGCACTTTTGGAACCAAATTTGATGAAGCTCAGCAAAAATGTGTTCGTGGAAAGTGTCCTCCTTGTAATTGCCCACCAGTGACTGCACCACCAACACCACCATCAACAATGCCACCAACATCCCCACCAACATCCCCACCAACATCTCCACCAACATCACCACCACCAACATCGCCATCAACAATGTCACCAACATCACCACCCACAACACAACCACCAACATTACCACCAACATCTCCTCCAACACTCGAGGTTCATTGCGAAACCCATTTAAATGGGAAACAGATTGCAGATCCAAAAGATTGCACCAAATTTTGGGTTTGCGTGTACGATTCACCAGTGAAGAAGGAATGTCCTGCTGGATTGTGGTTCGATGAAGATTTACTTGTCTGCAATAGGCCAGAAAGTGCCAAGTGTACAGCAGCAGCTCATTATAAGCAGAATCAATAATAATATTCACATACCATAACTGAGGGAAATAAAATAAATAAAATTATAAAAGTAAAACATACAGTGAATTTAAAATTCTACTTTTATTTTATTTTCAAATAGAATATTTGATAGAAAATAAAATAATATGTATTTTATACTAATAGGTCGAATATATCCAAATATGGATATAGATTGTGCATACAGTATGAAGCCTGTTCGAATTTTATATACCTAGGAATGGTTTTACTGCAGCAATCATTTGTTTTATTAAAACATGGTGATTGAAAATTTTCATCAATGCAGTACATGTTTAACTTATAAGGAATTTATGTTCCTTCGAATTTGTTCTTCTGAGAACATTTTTAAAAGGTGAAATTTTTCGCCAAAGTTTAGGTTGTTAAGTACTACTACTTGAGTTTCAGTGAGAGATATTCGAATAAATTAAATTACATAATTATCTTCATGCCGAATAATGAAAAGTGTATAATTTATGTATTTTTATATTAAAGGAAAAAATTTGGTGAGGCTGAAAATAATAGTTCTAATTCGAATACATAAGTATCAAACACTCAAACAACCGGAACGCAAAAAAGTTTCCTTGAGCATTTTTAGACAGATTTCATATGAAATACTACCTATTGCAGCCTATCTGATGAAAATATTTTCGAAAATGAATGATGGCAAAACTTGTTTTTGAGGTCGTAGACTTCAAAAATAAAATTTATTTGTCATATATATGGGATATAACGAAAGTTGTGGACACGATAGAGGCCGTATTTCTTAACCGATTTTGACCAAATTTCGCCTATACGCTTATCCCGCCAATATCTCGGCTAAGTTCATAAATGGGAGGAATCGGTCAAGAGGGTGAGGATATTGAGGCTACGTAAGTTATATAAAAATGGTTTGAACCCCAGATATTTGGTATTTCTTAACCGCTATTGACCAAACTTAACGAACACATTGACAACATGTAGTTCTAAGTCGTGTTACAAAATGGAGCTAGTCGGTCAAATTGATGAGGAGCTATGTATATCAGTTTCTAAAAGTGATTTTGCTACCGCGATAGCTGCCGCATTTCTAAATGGATTTTGATCCAACTTTGCGTATGCATTGGTTAGATATCTAAGTCATCTTAAAAAATTGCGTGGTTTGGAGAAGGAGGAGGGGACATTCACTTCTCTATATATTTTAATTTAATTCCATCTTTCTTAACTGATTTTGATTAAACTTGGTTAACAAAGCCTTCGTGGCAATATCTCCGCAATGTTCGCAAATAGGGTGAATCGGTAAAGTGGGTAGGGAATTCAGCATTACATTTCCTTATGTAAAAATAACAATAGGTTTTGTATGGGCCGATGTTTCTTGGCAACAGCATACCGGGGTTTAAGAAGTTGTGGAAAGTAGAATCAACTTGTATATTTGTATTGTTTCCAAAAAGATTATTATGTATATTCATATTACAACAATTTGTTCTTTTTGCGTTTTTACTTCATATTTACAGGTAAATTCAATATATTTATACATATATTTTCCGCCTAGCTGATTCTTTAAATGTTGAAATACATGATAAAATTAGCATTGTTTTAGGCTTCGAGTTGAATAACCGTGACAACTAGAATTATGCTCCGAATATATTTCCTAAATAATGATATGATGATTCTAGATTTTAAAAGTTAGACTTTAGTTCTCCGAAATGTAGACGTATACTAACAGACGTTAAATTAAGATAATTATTCTTAATCCTCAACGGACGCACTATCGCTGCCTCGAGATTTGGCTAAACAGGGTTAATGACAACCGGAAATCTTTATCGCGACGTAGATTAGAGTTAAAGTGGCGAAAACCTTTTTATTTTTTTTTTTCATTTTAATCGTCATACGATGGTTTAGCTTAAAATGAAAAAAAAGATATATCAAAGATTTAAAGCAATGAAGAAGGACTAACACCAAAAAAATTGTATTTTCTTTCTTAGTTCTTATATATTTGTAAGAAAATGATAAGAAATCATCAACAGGATTTTGAAGGAAATCGAGTATTTGTTAAAGACAAATAAGTATAATATCGATTGCTTGGAAAGTTGAGTTAGAATGCATACAGTCGTGCACACAGGGTGAGAGTAATCCAACTACTAACTCCTGCCTCGGCTACTCCACTCTGTGATGACGTAACGATTATTCTGTGGTGGGAGAAATGTAGTAGAAGGTCTCTACATTTTATAAATCGCTACCTCAGAGCTCTTACTGCAACGGCATTTAATTACTCTACAATTGTATGCGGGTTCTGGGTGACCGTAATCCGCGTTCGTTGAGGGAATGATGATTATAAAAAGTACCCCGAAACGAATTTTTTAGACATTTGATTTTTGTTACATGATAACGTTTCATACAGAGAGTTTAGTTCCTCATACAGAATATGAACTTTCGAATATGTTAATTGAGGTTCAACAAGTGTAGGTGTAGTTGTGTTCGAATTTAAAATTGCGATTTAATACTAATATGTAGTCTTCTAATAAAGAGTTTGAAAATCAATATGTATGAAAAATCGGTAGACAAAATAGATTATATATATTTTAAATTTGAAGGTTTTTAACTTCACAATCGAATCGATAAAGCAAAGATTGAATATCCAATTAGATATATTATAATATATATCAGAAAAGAATTCAATATTTTATGTAGTATGCACATATATGTATGTACCTGATACTGAGGTTATTTGAGATATCACAAAAAAAAAAAAAAAAAAAACAAAATAGAAAAAAAGCAGCTAAAGTAGAAAATTTTGAACAAGAATATCAAATTGATGATTTGGTTTGATTTCACGGTATGGAAATATATGTAAAACAGCCATATTGAGTATACATATACATATAAATTAAATTTTATTTCATTTTTACAACCGGTGGAAAAGTTTATTGAAGTAGCTTGGAGAATTCAAAATTCTCCTTTTCTAGTGCATTTAATGACTTCAAAATACTTTTTCCATGGAGTCTGGATGATCGGCTCGCAATGGGAATTTTTCCTTCTGATGCTGGCTCAGCAGGTGGTCCTTCGGTAGGTGGTTCAGTTGGTGGTTCGGTTGGTGGTTCGGTTGGTGGTTCGGTTGGTGGTTCGGTTGGTGGTTCGGTTGGTGGTTCGGTTGGTGGTTCGGTTGGTGGTTCGGTTGGTGGTTCGGTTGGTGGTTCGGTTGGTGGAGCAGGAGTTGTTTCTCCTCGGCTTCCACAATCTACGTTTTCTTTGTAGTCGCAAGACTTGTACAAGGGGTTAAAGAGCAAATCACCCGGACAAGTGCCATGCACAACTTTGTCATCAACGCATTGGAAATATCCATTACATAATTCGGGATCTTCGAAGAATTCACCACGTTCCTTGCCTTCACATGGGTTTGGTGGTGGTGGTTTACAATCTACGTTCTTAGGATCGTCGCACATACCATTTGCTGGATTAAACCAGCGCCCATTATCACAAGAACCTGCAATTGGTTTTCCGTCAATGCACTGGAAGTAACCTTCACAGGACTCAGAATCCCTTACGAATTTTCCATTTTCAACACCGGTGCAAATATTCTTTTCTGGCTCTGGTGGTGGAGTTACTTCAGGACAATTAACGACATCCTTGAAATCACAGATTCCTTTCTTCGGGTTATACAAATATTCTCCTGGGCATTTGCCTGCACGACCGCGTTCATTTATACAGACTAAAAATTCTCCGCAAGTCTTCTCATTGTCAACGAAGGAGTAATCTGGAAGACCTTGGCAGGCAATGTTCATGTACTCTGATCCTGTGTTCGAGCATTTATATTTGTCTGGATAAACGCACTGTAGAGTTTCTGGATTGAAGACAAGACCATCTTTGCAAGTGCCTGATTTTGGATGTTCTGCGATGCAAACGAAGTATGCGTCACAAGAGATGGGATTGTTCACGAAGGTGCCGTCCTTTTTGCCCTTGCATGGATTGCGAGTTTCACAGTTGACTTTTTCCTTATAGTTGCACGATCCTGTTCGTCTTTCAAACGCGTATCCTTCTCTGCATTTTCCGTGCTTGCCCTCCTCCTTCCAGCACTGATACCAGCCGTCACAGGAGTTTGGATCCTGGACGAATGAACCATCAGGAACACCTCGGCAAGGCGAACGATCTGACCGCGTCAGCTGCCCTTGAGTGAATGCGATGCAGGCTAGCATCAATAGCCCTAAATTAAGAAAATCTGAAAAACAATGGCATGTTATTAGGTGGCTTTTTATCGTCGTATCTTTATTATTTGAATCTAGATGCAAACCGACCAGGAATTTCCGGTTTAATATAATTTTAAGAAGCAAACCAACTTAATCATTTTCACCAGCTTCTAGAATTCCACAAAAATGTATACGACGTTATATTTATATTTATAAATAATTATATTATATTTGTGTATATTTTTAGTTTTTCACCATAGGAAAAAAGAAAATAGGGGCTGTCCTATATGAAAAGGGTGAAAAATTTTTTAACGTTAAAGTATTTCTTGATATAAATGTGTCGAAAGTTTTTTATTTTTAAAAATGATGTCAGTTAGCATGTCCTTCGAAAAAAATGATTCAAAGCAAACGGGTACTTTTAGTTTGAATTTTGTGTATTCACAAATTATTTAAAAAAAAATTTTCTTTCTTTATAATCTTAATATGGACCTGGCTTTAATATTTTCACATCATCACAATAAATTATTTCACTCTATGTTAAGATTAAAATTAACACCTCACCTTTCATTATTTCGAGTATCACTTATTGGAAGTATAAAAATGAATTATGTCTTTCACTCAGTAATGTAGAGCACAACTGCTATTCAACTCGATCTGGCCTCTTATAAATACATTCGGAGATAAGTCTTTCTAGAGATATCAATTATCCAAAGATAGTAGAATATGAATCCGATACTAGCGAAAACAATAAGATAAGCATAAAAAAGGTAGCATTACCTCTTCACTTTCTTGGAAGCAATTTTGAGTTTAATTGAAATAAAGATTCGGTTCCGTAGTACCTCTTGAGGCCTATTGATAAGAACTTTGATACCGACAATCCCAAACAGGAAGTTACTCGCGTCAAATTAGAAAGTATGTCTGGTGGCATTGTCAGCAAAATGATGTGACTTTCATTGGAAGGAATTAAAGTCATAAATATTTTAGTTACGTTTCACTTTATAAGGACGCAAATCCCAGTTATCGCATTGTTTTAATAATCTATACCCATTATTTTGATTAGTAATTTACGCGAATATACATGATTAAAATGTGTGGCCTATTTGAGAAATTGATTGAAGCATACGTAATATTGTATTTAAAAAAGGCGATCAGAGCTTAGTATGACATATCTACTCGCACAATTCATTCAATGCGTTAATCTTCATTTCATTAATTTTATGAATTATCGGTGCAATAATTCCTTTATCTCTTGATTGTGACAGTAATGCACTTGACGCCACTTGTCTAATTTAAAGTGGTTTATTTATACGTTAGATTTTTCGGAAGTGTAAGCATTTATTCTTTTAATTTAAAATTTATACATTATATAACAGTTGAAAAGAATGAGTCTTTAAAGTATTAACAACTTGTCAAAACATCATGAAAATGCTAAATATATGTTAGTCTAAGTACATACGGTTTATATGAACTTAAAATCTGTAAAACAGCATTCGAAAAATAAAAAAATTAAGAAATAGCTTTAAAAATACAATATTTCATTCATTATCTTCAGTTTCATCATATTAATTATAAGTGTCATTTGATTCCATCGATTGATCTGATTTGATTTAAATTGTTTTGCCTTAAAAATGACATATTAGGTATGTTTAAATTAGAATTTTGTCAATGACTAATTGATGTTTTCAATATAATTGCTATCAAAATTTAAAACTGTATTCGTGGATGGTAGATGCGCGCAGAAGTCTTTGATTGTCAGCTTTGATTGTAGTTGATGAGTGACATGAACAAGTCGTTTCCAATTTCGAGTCGCAATGGACGTATTTATTTCATCGTGTAGTGCATATTTAGAAATGAATCAATACCTATTGAATGAATTGCTAAAAATATATTTAGTTGGAAAAGCCAATTCTCAGATGATTATTTGTTTATTTATTTGATTCCTGATAACTAATCTATAAGTATATCTAAGTTCTAATGCTTTTATCATTTTTAATTTTTGCAAAAATGTAAGAAAAATAGTCTTATGTTTAATCATTGTACTTAAAGTAAACACTTCATATTGATAAGAATAAGACGTGGTTGTAAAAAACTTACAATATAGACGATAGAAACTAAGTAGGCATCAGCAAACCAGGAGTCTGCACGGAAACTAATGCAGCGATATGAAGGTATCATAAAAAAAATTCTTTATCACAGGCAGTCATGAATTTGGCTGTTATATTATGTACAGTACATACATATATGCTTCTTGACATATGTATATATATAAACATAATTAGGAAATGTTTACATGATTTACTTTCAAAATAAGAATATGTAACGGCTTAGATGATACAGTAGGTATATGAAGCTGAAAACTTATTTTTTAGAAATGCTGATTACATGAATCACTCTATTTATTTTTAACAAATTCCTACTCCAAAAAAATAAAATTTCGATAAATCTTGAATTTGAACCTCCATAACTCCTACATTTGGAAACAGATCTTAACAAGTAAGGTATCGTTGGAAAGTTACTTGAAATTAGCCCGCGCTCAATGTCCTTACAAGGATCTATACAGACTTAAGTGAGCGGACCTCTTAACAAATTTTGACGTCGATTATGACGGGGAAGGAGTGATTTTAAAGGGGGTCGAGAACCAAACTTTGCTGAACACCCGAAGGAATCAATTAGTATAGCGTTTCTATGTAGAATCCGAACATCTTGTATATAAGTGAAAGGGCAATTTTGCATGCTTTTCAATTTAAAATTCGAAATCTGGAAAGTCAGTTTCATTTCATTTTTCACTTCATTTTATACAAAGTGGATGATACATCCATACGAACCCTTACTTTTATTTTGGTAATAGTATCCGTCTTAATTGGATATCGATTTCGATTAAAATATGTACTACTTACATGTAACATGTTTTACGGAAGAGGATATATTTATACATATGAAAATTGCATAATATATTAATAATACTCTTGATGTTTATTACTCCAAAACTCTTTACTGCTAGGGTATAAAAAGTAAAGCATAACGTTCGGCGCTTTCAATTGTTTTCATTGTGCTTTTACCGGTGTGCTAAGCTCTAAGCTTTGCGTATCTTCTTTTTCAAAGTAAAAACCTGGTTATCTTATCGCGCGTTAATAATATGTCACAATTATCTACGAGGAGCAGACAGTGATTTTTAAAGTCTAACCGAAGAGCCCGAATAGCTTGAAATTAACCAAAATGGGTGGGTATTAAGTAATCATGTACATACATATTACATAAAAAAAATGTTCGCTTTTTCAACCAATGGTATTTTTTAGGTGGACAGCACAAGGCATTGTTCCTGATGTTCATCATGTTTTCTGTGGTAATGATGTCCTCGGGAGGTATAAGCATAAGTTCACCAAATGGCAAACATAATGAACCCTCATTGAATCATTTGGAGCCAGAGCGGAGCCACCACCCCTCTGGGAACAACCGAAAAACATTTTGGACCCTCCTTTCGACCTCTTCTCTTCTGTGACATCAGAGGCAAACTTATTTTATTTAATAAAGTGCACCCAAAATAAAGAATTTGGACCCAATACATTTCGACGTTTCAGTTATCGCAAAGAGTGCGGCGTCTTGGGCAGCTATCAAAAATCTATTAAAATTGCATCAAATTCAAATTACCCAAACCCAGCAGTCGCTGCTTGAGTTGAATTTGTGCTCGAGTCGGTTAGCAAATTGCGTCAACATAATATTTTGCGCTTTTAGAAAAACCTAAACCTTCTGATATTCTGGGACCTAATTCACCGACAGTGTTACGTTACGTTCACAGAACTTTTGGAATGAATTAGAATTATTCCACCAGTACGGATCTCCCAGCAGGAGCTAGTGTTTAATTTGAATTTATGGCGGTGATGGTCAGTTCCATTCATTTAAACTTTGCTATGCTTTTATTAATCTGGGTTTTAGTTACTTTTCTGATCTGAAGGTCAGTGTGGGGGCGGACGTCACATGATTCACTAAGGGCGAAATCGTCACAGGCCCAGAAAATCTCATTATGGTGACTAAATCACTCTTTGCTCATCTTTCTAATTTCTCAGAACTTTTCTACTTTTTGTGACACCTGCTCTCTTGATTTGCTTTGGTGATATTTTTTTTTAAATTAAAATTAGATATTTCATTATTCGTCCCGCAGTCGACTTTCTGTTGACTAAACGTAATCTGCGGCTTGATTTTATCGAAAAATTTCATGATCGATGGGCCAACCGCCGAAACAAGTAGATATTATAATAAGTATAATATAAAGCTCGATCCAAATTCTTTGATTTGTCTCTGTTTCAATTAGATCAAGGTTTCTTTTGTTAAGAGGACGTAGCCATTTGTTCATATTTGGCTTGGAAATTCAATAAAGCCATGTCTGCTTGTTTACTAACTTAACAAGAATGTAGGGTTTCGTTGATACAATTTTAATTCAGTTTCTTTTGATCGATCTAATAGTCTTGGCAGCTCTTTGAGTATCTAAGCATATGATTGATTGTATGAGACAATCCTCTTTACTGAAGCGTTTAGAGCAACGTTTTTAATTAAGCTGAAGACTTGTCGGGGCCCATTGATGTCGAAGAATTAAGTGGGTTTTTAGCAGCTCAATGTATTTTTATGACGTGTATGGTTTTATTAATCGTATAAGACTTTGTATAAATTGTTACAAAAACTAATGCTGTGAAGCTTGAATATTTTTTATCAATGCTTATAAATGAGGTAAACAATCTTGCAGATGAAGAAGATTGTAATTTTGTAATGAGTACTTATAAAAACAAATGTTATTTTGCCTATAACAAGATCACGTTAATCAAAAAAGTTGTTTTAAAAATTTAAATTCAAACAACTGCTACTAGAAAATGTGTTGGATATGCATAATATGTAATGTTTTATTAATTAAATTCTATCAAAATGATCTTTCCTTCACTATTTCGTTTAATAATTTAAATGAGAATTCTTTTTGTTTATTACATCTTTGACTTCTACACATTATTTTTTCCTAAAAAATTTTGCTGAAAACGGTTATAGATGGTGTTCTAATCGTTAAAAGTGGGGGATAGTGCCCTCTCGGTTTTAGACGATTATTTCTGATTGCCGCTGCGTAACTTGTTTAAATTTAATACTTAACCGCTGTCAAGGCTTTTTAACGTTCGATAATGGTTGTATTATACATACATATATATACCTACATACTAAGATTAATTCAAATAATTGAAACTTTAGGTCCATTAAATTTTAATTTGATCTGGCGAAAACCAAACGATCTATCCCGTGTTTTACTTTCCATTACTTCTCAAGGCCAATAATTTACAATGAACTTGATCGCTTATTTAGATCTCACTAGATATTTTTAACAGACAAGAAATGTTGAAAAGACTTTGACCCAATTCTGCAGAGCGGGGTTTGTTGGAACGTGTAAATTACTAAGAGTAAAAATATTTAAGTTGAATGCATTTATCTACATATGTATATACATATCTAGTGTTCCACAGCTCTATTCTCCTCAGGCTTCAAATTAAAATAATTTTAAAGTTCTTATATTTTGGTTAATTTTTTACAGTACCTAATTTGTTCCAACTGTTATATAAGTGTCCATATAAAAAGTTGTTTGTAATTTCCAATTGATATTAGGAATGTCGCAAGGCTCGGTCACAAATCCGAACATATTTCAATTGAAAAATAAGTAGTAGTTAAAGAGTTAATTTGGTTGAGCAAGATGCAGTTTTCATTTAAATTCTTAATATTTAGGTACAATAGCATAAAAAACCCATTTATTTTTGAGTTAAATTAGCGCTGCGATAATTCGCCTTTCCGCTAATTACTTTTAAGCTACCATTTAATTTTTTTTTGTATGAATATGCAAAACTGTTTTTGGTTAATAGCGCAAAACGAAAACAAAACGAAAAAAATCAAAACATGTTACGTTGAGGTGAGAACGGCAATTGCCACGATCATGAGCAATCGAAGTAGTCGACAGTAAATTTCGCAGACCTCCAACTCCAACTCCGGTGGAGTTGTTACATAAAACATTTAATCATCAATCGCAAATTGCAAGTGCGAGGGGCCCGCGCGGCTTTCTGATTCATTTGCTGGGTTTCTTTAGCGATCGATGTCATTCCGAGGCAGTTAGCAGTTAGCGACCGCTTCTTAGTTTTCGCAGCCAAAGGCCATTTATGACATAATTAGCGGCGAACTGGTTCCAGCCATATGGGAGCAGTTTCGTGAATGGAAGAGCGCAAGATCGGGTCCATTGGGGTTGCTGCGGCAGCATCTGAGAGGACACGCCGTGTCCCAGTGCCCCCAAAAAGAAATTCTCCGATCCCGATCGACACACCCCCGCCTCTGGCCGGGCGGTGGCGACGGCCATTCCAGGGCCAATCATTTTTTATTCTAATCACAATTGAAGCAAGATAAGAAGACAAGTTTAAGAAAAAAAATCCGCACCACGATCGCTTAAGGAATTCCACACTCAAAACAAAAGTCGTCGCCGCGCCGCTGAGTGTCGCGAGAGAGAACGTGCGACTCTGCAGCGCTTCGCCGCGCTGTGCCACATTTTAGTGGATGCCTGCAGCAGAGTTTATCGCGGCTTGAAGTGTTGGATCGCAAATTTGATAAAGAGTATCTCCGATAAATTGATCAATTTGTTGAGGCCTTTGTACTGGATATTTTCCGCGGAGCGGTTATCGCACGAAACTTGCACTTGGCGGGCATCGGGCCGCAAAACTTTCAAGGAGCTCTAAAGTAGCCTACGCCTGCGCCCCCAATGCCGCAAAGTGCCAAGTAGTTGCCACCGCCGCCAAGATCGTCACTGTTTCGCGCAAAGGGAATTTTGTTATGTGGTCCGTTCTTCGCCTTGATTGTCGTCGTCGTCGTCGTCGCGGATCAATATTGTTCGATAACTCTCTTCGCAAAACGAAACCAAAAGACTCGCGATCGTGGTCGCTCTTTCTTCCCCGCTGTCGATCATGATTGGGCCAGTGGTGGACGCGAATTTGTGAATTTCATTTCCGACGACGGCGAGAGTGTCTTGGCGCGAGATTCTTTGTTTTTTCGTATTCGTTTTTGTCAAAGTTTGCGCAGTGTTTGCATACCGAACAGCTGAAAAAGTGCAGGTAATACAAAAAGAAAAAGCTCTTCGCGAAATTCGTTTCTCCGTAAAACTAGTGATAAATTTCGTTACGTCATTCCCATCTGTTGTCGCGCGAGATCGATTGATCTCAGCGTCGGGCGAGTTTTTTGAATATCGCCTCTCAAGCTCGCGTGCGGCTCCTTTCGCGGTCTCGGACTCAAAAAGGTTTCCCACTATTTGATTAGATTAAAAATTAAGATAATGAGACATAAATGTTTATCATGAACCCGCTAAATTGTGGAAACTTTGGCCGCTTTGCGATTACGTCTGTGCGCCTTCAAACGCCTTAAAGAAGTATCTAAGTGATTTTCATGTGTGCTCAATTTATATTATATTTAGTGTAACTGGTCACGGATTATATACAGCATGAGTGATAAAGTCAGCAAGAAAATGGCCAAACCTTCGAAGGCCTTAAAGAAGGTAAAAAAGGTAACTACCAAATCAAATTCGAAGGTTACGGAAACAACGCCGACTAATTCGAGAACCACGACGACTTTGGGTGGTGTTACCTCGCCGGTTATTAAACCGATCGCAGAACCCAAAAAACTTGAACGTTCCAACAGCTTCTTTTTAACCCGGAAGCTTTCAGAGATCGTCAGCTCGATTACAAGGAGCAAAGAGCATCTTGCGGCGAAAACACCTGGCAACGATGAGAACTCAAACGAGATGCCATACAAATTTACACGTAGTAGAAGTATGATTTTACTCCGTCGTCCAAATCGACGGAGCGTTATAGAGCCTCAGTTAGAAAAATTATGCGAGGAAATAGAAAAGAGCGATAGGAGTAGCCAAACCACCTCTCCACCCCCACCAATCTCACCAGCTTCACCAACTTCACCAACTTCACCAATAAGCAAGATATTCCCAGCACAAGACCCATTCCAAAGAAAACGATCTTCAACACTCATAACAACCTTGAAGAGAACCTTCAGCACCGGCGGCGAGAAGAAGAATGTTGTTAACCCCAGATGGAGTGCTTCTCTAATAAGTCTGCAAGAAATCGATAACATGGTTAGTTACGAGAACCTCAGCTTTATCGATTACGATAAATTCAACAATTACGAGCAGTTCCTTCAGCAGAGCATGTCTCAGCAGGACATCAGCCGCACAACTCCACCCCCGGAGAGCCCTGTGCCCCCGAAGGTCGTAAGAAGAGAAAAACCTGCTCGAGCGGCCAACCAACAGGAAATGACCCACTCGCAGCAGAATCTAAAGTTCGATCCAAACTACGAGTTCAATCTAGACAAAAGGAAGAACCTCTACCGTCAAAGTCTGGATGACCGAAGACTTCGGCACATCAACGACGTTCAGCGGGACTCCTTTCGGTGGAGCAACAACTTCGAACCTCTGGTGCGGTCAGAGTCGGTCCCGCAAGATGGTTCTGTTCTAAAGAGTGACGTGACTAACTTAAAAAGTGTTAGCCTGGGATCAGCTGTGGACTTGATTCTTGAAACTTCGCGGGGAGTTGCGGAGAACCGAGAAGTTCATAGGGTGAGTACAACATTTGTTGATTGAGTAGAAACTTCGATATTTGCTGTTTGTCCAGGTGTACTTCAGAATGAGAGTTTGGTTTGGGGTACATGTGGTGTTAATTAAGAGAATTGTGTGATCGTTTTTCCTAATGAGACTGGCAGTCTAAAAGATCATACTGTATGCTAACCTTGCTGGAGAGGCAAGCAAATATGGGTTCCATGATTTCAAGACATGTCATTGGAAATTGTTCTACAAACAGTTCGAAAATCGATTTTAATTAAAGGAAATATAATAGCTCAAGAGCATTTAGTAAAAACGATATAAAATTTATATATACCTACATATTGATAATGAGTAGGTAATAGTTCATTAAAGATATTAACATTCAATCTATTCATAAAATAAATAAAATACAGCATTGAATTTATTCGTTTTTCGTTTTTTATTAAAATTGAGATTAAATGTCGAACTCAGTTTTAACATAAAAATGTTATCGATTTCATTCATTAGTTCTAGCATGCGTATCCACCAGTTGTATTAATGAAATATAAAAAAAGCATAAATATTAAAAAGCATGCAGAATATGTGAAATATGTACAGAATATGTATACAATATCCATGTGCCGCCGTTGTTAATCAGTACCATCTGTCGTTTTTTAATTGATTCAAGTGTCTATGTATATTTCTTAGACCTTTTTAGTTTGTTGTTATACTCGTACATATATCGATTTTTGTTTTGCCTAACAAATTTTCAGAAAAACTGAACTTTTTATGGAGTTAATTGAGATAAATAAAGATAAGTTAGCAAAAGCTTTTCATGAACTTGTTTAACTAATTCATAACGTTATCTATTACTTTGAAATTTATTATACTAAAGTAAAGCGCACTTTCACTAATTAATGGCCGAATATCTTGAAAAAAGTAAAAGGTCAGATTAAAAGTTAAGTCGAAAAAATACACAGAGAAAGGAAGAATTGCAAGTCATTATCTTCATATTTTTATTTTGAGTTTTGAATTATATACTCGTATGTAGGCGCAATGCGTAAATTATCAAATGCATTACAAAAGCGAGCTCAACTATGATAGAAATATTTACATTTACATAACTTTTACTCTCTTAGAGCTGCTTTGTTTTTGAATTTTTTATACGAGATTGGGAACGGCGCAAAATACTTTGCATTTTTGGCATGAAATTCACTTATAAATGCACGGCGTACTGCTAGAAAATGATATTCCACTATGCCTTGTTTATAAAACGTTCTCTTCTTTAAGATGAACACTGAACAACAATGATTGCTACTTGTATTGTGTTAATTAAAAAGATTTTTGAAAGGTCATTTTAAATATCAAATTGAAGTAAATTCTAGCTATGATGGATAGGAGGATGCACTGAGCTAAATCGATTTCTTGAAGTGGTTTCAACAATTTTGGCTCGTTGGAGGAACAGAGAAGATTAAATAATTCATTTATTTCTTAGCACCTTTACAATTGAACAATAACGTCTCTTTATTCCCTTTAAAATAATATTCTACTTGATCTTGGCATTTTCTACTAATTGCAGCAGCGTAATAGTTTAAACTTTGCTACAGAACAAACTCATTTACATACATGAGCCATAGCCAAGTAGAGAAAACAATAGTTAAGTTAATAAAACGAAACAGTTTCTTCCGTAAGTTTGAGAGAAGTTGCAAACATTAAGTCAAGACTTCTTAAAAAAATTTAAAGGTAATACCTCTTTTTAAATGTTTAAAGGCATCGTCCGTTCTGCAGACCCAATATAAGTGGTGTTGCGATATCTTAACCGATACAATAAACACTTTCTGTCGATTTTGAATGATATCGTGTGTTCTGGACTGGTTTACGCAGAGACGATTACCGTCTTAGCGAGTTTACCTTACAATTAAATATTGCAAAATCGCGTTACAATAATTGCAAGTGTTTTATAATGAGATTTGAGTTACAATAGGCAAATTATGTCTGTTTAAAATTAATTACATGTCAACAACTTCCTTATCTCCTCATCAATGCAAATATTATGTTAGAGTTATTGAGTTATCATAAAAATTTTAAGCACTTTTCGAATACTCTCAGTTTTTCTTAAATTTATATCCTAAAAAAAGTTTCACCAACTTTTTTGCTTGGATTAGTATGTTACAAATATCTGAAGTGTGACACATACTTAACTACATATATAATGAGTACATTTTCGTCCAAAACTTATTTTTTTATTTCCAATTTAGTATTCATGGCAATTTCTTGAAGCAATAAAAAAACAAGCAATTTTTCAATTTTATATTCATATACCTGAATAGTGCTATTAAGGGTATAGGAATATAAGGATTAAATTAAAAACTATTCAGTTCAGGACTTTAGTTTAGAATTTGAAAACATAAATATAAAATACGATTATATATTCATAATAGTAATTTAATAAGCTTCTTCTTTATACCTTTATGTAACTCAATGTCACTACATTGTAGAGTTATTATATTTGTTGATATAATTTTGAGTACATGCTGATAAATGCACCTATACCTAATGTTTAAAAATACTCTGTACGTATAGTACAGTGTACTAGTATACTGATGAATTTGTTTACAAAGATAGAACAATACTGAGGGCGGGTGTATGATTTTGAAATATTTATGTATTTCTAAAAAGGCTAAATGAGTAAAACAAAAGTATGCAAAAGGTTTTGCCGAATCGAATTCGATTTATTTATCTAAAAATTGTCCAGCGGATTGATACAAATAAATGTCTACAAAACATTGCTTGTGGCAGCTACATACATTTTACAAAATTGTCAACTTGGTGGTTGTATGTCAACTTAAAAATAAATTCCCTAATCTAATTTGCACCTAGAAGAAATATGAAGAAGTAATTTTCCGGGACTTAGTTTTGGTCCTTGGCGAAGTGCACAAACGCCAAAACCGTGTCAAGCAAGTAAAGGGCTGCAGAAATGACGCTGAGTGAGCCCAGGGCCAGACCCGCCTGTCGTTCGCTGACGACGTAGAGGTAGTCGTGGTCCGCCAGGTATCCGTGCCAGTAATGAAGGGCCGTGCCCCCGACGGAGACCCACATGAAGGCCCCAATAAAGTTCATAATTGTATCCGAGAGCTCCCTAAAGTTGGGTTGTTTATGGTAAATACATAGACAGATTCGGGGCCATGCCTCACATTCAGAGCGATAAATTTACCTTTTATGCTGGGTCGTTCCGAACGCGAACGTAATGAGCTGCACCGCCGTGTAGATGAAGAAGCCCACGAACACACCTGAGGCCACAATTTCAGCATCAGCACTCTTCTCCTCGTTCAGGTTCCAGGTTCCGCCGATGCCCAGGAACTCGCCTCCATCCCCAACTCGGTAGATTATGAGAACTATTATGTTGAGGACCTGCAATTTTAGTGGAAAGTGATTAAGACCGGAACGAACAGAGTGACGCGCTTTTCGGGGACAAGAACATCTGACCCCCATCCAAATGGGTTTCCTGAAAAGTTATTACTTTATTTTCCGTTGAGTTATTCAGTTTGCAAATTGGAGCTTGAAATGCTGCATTTAGGGGAGCTCTCAGTTTTAGGGCAAGTCAAAAGGAGCAGGTTTGTGGACAGGATTTGCGGTAGGAGCGGTTATCCTTATGACTTTAATTACTTAAGAAGGGCATTAGGGATAAACATGAGAGCGGGCTTCGACCTGCTGAGTTCAGCGAATATTGATTTGAAACTTCTTAGAATTATTACTCGAACAACAAAGTGGGGGTACTCTCGAGAATCGTGGAGCGCTTAAAGGCACACATTTATATCAAAAATTCATCACGCATTAAGCTTTAATAGCTCACTGAAATATACAGAGTAAAACTTTTAGCAAGCGGCGTCGAATATATCAATTTCACACTCCTTTGGGAGTCACTCGAGAAATTTGCATATCGGCATGGAAATACACAAGCGCGCATATATTTCATGAAATTTCAACTATCCGCGGATGAGGCTCCTGCTTCCCACCACTGAGTAATTCGACCACTCCCAGAAAAAGCGATGACTAACACCTGCCTCGGTTGATATCAATATACGGGGAGATAGTGGGGCTTCGCAGTTTCTAATTTATTTATTACAACAGGCCCTTAGTTTTACGGGCAATCCTTTTTCGGACATGAGTTTTTTTTCATATAACCTTCGAAATTTACGTTTACGGTAGATAAGTAGACCGTCACTATTATTGCTCACTAAGTACACCTCACATAAATCACCCTTACCAATTTGAAAATTTTTATGAATATCGATCCGATTGTTTCCACAGAGACCATTTTGGTAGCTTTTGTAAAGGTTTTTCGAGTTAGAATTAATAAAAATTATTCAATGTCACACAAATTCGACTTTAGACAACCTAGCGATCAACTCGTTTAAGTTAGTAAAACTTTCTGTGGATGAAGATCGGTTCTATTTCGACACCTGATAAAGACTATACTCGTAGGAGATATGAGCCGTATCAGTCTGACACACTAGCACCTTGCATTTATCAGGTCTTATCGCGAAAATTAGATAAGATTACGTTTGGGAACTGTTGGTGTATCTACCTGTTTTGCTGCCTCAACCTGTTCGTGAAAAGGGCGAGATATATGAAGGTATTTTATTTGCTGCTAATGAAAACATAGAATTTCTCATAATTGTGGTGACTCGGCCTGATAAGAATTTTATCAGTGGGCGAAATACACTCCTGAAAAGTTAAGGGGACGGATTAGTCAGACTATAATTTTGTATCAGTCACGTAAATTCCTATCAAATGTATTGAAAAGTATTAGAAGTTTAGATAATTCGTTTAAAACTTTGAACACAAAATAAGGCAAGTTTGCAAATTTGAAAAGTCAATGTCTACATATATTTGGAGCGCTTGTGGATATATTTTTTAAATAAACTTTGAATTCTATAATACATTACCAAAAGAAACAATTATAGCTAAATGTAAATTTTAGCAACGTTATTATATTAAACTACTCCAACAATTAACATTTTATACTTTTGAAGATTAATTTTCTTGAAAACGGTCTAAATAAGTACTTAAAGAGATATCTGAGATATAAAATGAATTCGAGTAACTCAATGTATGTACATAATGTAGAATACATAAAAAATAACAAGTAGGCATATGTAGGGTATTTCTACACGATCATCTTAAGTTAAAATTTTTTAATTAATTTTGATTTATCTCTGCAATTAACCACCAAACTCTTGCTTTAAATTTTGTTTATTGCTTTTTTTTGTGGTACTTTTCTTATTTTAGTCGAGTTATTTCACCATACTCTCCAGGATAAATAAATGAGTTTCTTTTCCACATGCCAGTTGTTTATTTCGAACAAAGTAGAAAAATAAAATAAATCTTCTAAGGTGATTATCTTGATTGCCATTTTTACTCGTTCCCAAGACGAACAGCAGAGTTCTTATATTATAAAGTGAGCCAATGGCAAAATTTCCCAAAAAAAGTGAAACTCTGTGATTGCTGGCGCCATTAGTCCACATATTGTTTGATTTAAGAAAACCAACCAGCATTTTATTTAGTCCTTGTTTCTTTCCCGCTAGCTCGGTATCGGGCCAGAAATTTAGATTTATCCGAAACAGCTGTGCTGATAAATAGAGTCCCATTGCGAGACATTTGTCTTTACATCCTACACCCACTGTGAACTGTCTGAATCTTGTCGACCCAACCGCCACCCCCATTTACAGCCGTTGTTGGCAGTTACTCTTATTGGTAAAAGAACCACTTTATCATGGGCCTTTCCCACCCTTAAAGGCAACAAGTTCTTCTTCGTCGTCGTCTTTCTTGTCGTTCGCTTGATTCGCGGGGGTTACCTTCCTAAAAGTTGTCCTCCTCTTACGTCACGGCAGGATTAAATTGGAAAGGATGAGTAACAGCCAAATGTAAACAAAATCACTTCGATTATTCCTGACTCATCTTGGCTTCTCCCAGGCAACAGTCTCGGAACGAAAGGTGTGCTCCTCAGTCTCGGCGTGTAATTTCTTGGGATGGAATGGCAGGGTTATAAAAAAATGCAGTCCCACTTAACAACCTTAAAACTTTCTTACAAACTTTTTTAATGTGACAGAGCTTTTGACGGTGTTCGAAAAACCATAAGGTCTCAGAATTTTCCGAACTATTTGTCGTTGTCGTTGAAATGCAGTAAAATGCAAAAATAGCACGAAATGACTTTACATTTTTAGTACACCTTGATGGAAAACTCTAAACATTTGCAAAGGATAACGTAATACAAGGTTTTAAGTTTAATCTTTCGAAGCAGGAATACGTGATGCTATCTTTATTGTTTTGTGGTATAAATCCATTTTACTACAAAACAAAATTCAAGCGAATCGAGTAATGTTTACTAACTATCAAGCCGTTGATTGATTTTATATATTTTTTCACTTGCAATGAGAAAAAAAAATACACTTACCTATTTCTGTTTACCTACTCTAAAATAAACACTCTATTTTCTATTTCTCTATTCATAAAAAAAAAAATTGTCTGTGAAGATTGTTTAAGAAGTTTTCTTAATTAATCCGGAAAACCAATGAACCAATATACATATCACCAACCACAAAATATCTCGTCCAGGCCTTTTCGTTGGATTCATTTCTAAGAAGGGTACACCTGAATATAAATTTGCGTCTTTGTTGTCTTCCTCTAAATTGCCGTTTAGGCAATGAAATTTATTTCAAAGAAACTGCAAAGTACATTTAATTTAAATGCCCATAACTTTCTGAAATCTGTTAGAAGACTGTTGCTAGATAATTTAGCCCATCTCACACCATCGCCACAGACTCTGGACTGAGAATGAAAGAGTAACATTTCAAAATTGTACGCTTGACCTCACAAAAAGGTGGACGGAAGGATTAGGTTGAAAAGTTATATGGAGCAGGGATAATTTAATTTTCACAAATTAGCATATACCTCTGGAGAGATTATTACGAAAAATACCACTTTTGAGGTAATATAATTTTGACTAAAGGCAATGCCCAGCCTTACGCTTGAGTTTTCACCTGTTAAGTTTTAAACCCTAATTGACTCGTAATTTGTTTGTTGTGCCTATTTTCGTCTTTATGGGCCATACTATAGCTGGGATTTGAAGTAAGTAGAAAGAAGGCATTTTAGCTCTTCGGGGTGAAATTTTTAACTCCCGCCCAAGAAAAATTTACACTTCAAGATAATTGCGAAAATTAGTGGAAAAGCTTTTAAAATTTTCTGTTGTTTGGCAATTGGCTTTAAGGAAATATCTTAAATTCTTTCACAAAACAGAAGTCGCTATTAAAGAAGCGGGGGAGGCAAAGATGAAAGTGAACTAGGACGAGAACATCTCCGGAGGAATTAATAGAAGAGAGATACAAATGTCTGAAGTATTTGGAGATTTGTGGACATTGTTGAATGAAAGCGAAAGGAGCCTTACCTTAAGTACTGCGCCATTAAACGCAGTTTTCAAGTAGCACAAAATGTTTGCGATGAGAAAGATAAAAGGGAAAATTGTGAAAATTGTCCTTTTGAAGGTCATTTACATATTCTTTGTTAAGAAGTCACTGAAAAATTTTCTTTAATTAAATTGGTGAAAATTAGCTGTTTAATGATATTGAAAGTAAAACAGATATTCAAAAATTGTTAATTGGTTTAAACAAATGCCATTGTAGAAATGTAGGTTTACGACACTTTTAAAAACTTGAACGCAATGTCGAGCTGTTTTTATTTTTGCTAGAAAATCATATCAAGTAATAAAACTCATTTTCAACGCACTATATTGCAAAATTGATAAAATCCAAGAAAATTACGGTTACTTTATACTGAAAGGTTTAGGGTATACTCGTATATGAATATGTACATACATATAACCAAAATAATTGTTTAATGTTAATTAAACGGTGTAGTAGAAACTATTTTGAAATCTCTTGAATTGTTCAGGCAATGTTTTTTAAGTGACAGTTTCAGTAGATCTGAAAATATTTCTTTTTTTGATCTTTTAGGGTTCCGTAGCAAAACAAGGAACCCTTATAGATTCGCCATGTCTATATGTATGCATACATATGTGTATGTGTGGGTGCATGCATGTTTAAATACATTATTCGGTTATTTAACATTATATTATTCGTATTTTATCGTTTTTAATCAGCTACGGCACCCTACACTAAGCATAGCCCGACATGCTCTTGACCGCTTTTTTAAAGACTGAAATTGTTTTCTACACCTCTAACATTCTAGATCTGGAACGAGTTCGTGTTATTGAAATTGGCTTTAGGAAACGTCGTTAAAATAACTCATACTCAGAACAATGTTGTCGAAAAGGCGAGTCCAATTTGTGCTGCTTTATTTCCTGCAATTTATCAAGAAAGTAATTTCCAAGTGAGCCTATCGTTCTGTCAGCAGTTGGACTAATTAAAATTATACGTATACCTACGTCGAGTCCAGCCAGGGAACTGGTAGAACGCCATGTCCAAATCAAATTCTGAATAAAACAATTCTGTGTGGCATATAAGCTAAAAAGCTTTCGCATTCACGTCAAGGCGGTGATTAACTACTTCCACCTGGGGGTGGTTTGTCCCCGCTAATGAATGGGGCGAGATCGCACATGTGAACGGAGCCGAACCAGACGGATCTTTCCGACGACGCCACTGTAGCCGAAACATGAAATTGGCCGCAACAATGATAGTTTATTGCACCTTTCAGGCATACACGTAACAGCCACAATAGTGGAATTAATCGATGTGTCATTATTGAAGTGGGAAAATTGCAAAAACGGTAGCGGCGGTCAACTTTGCCCGTTTTGCAAAGTGCAATAATTCAACGGTTTCCAACTATCGTGCACGTCTGAACAAACCGAAGTGTTACGAATTTTCCTGAGGGGGATTCCCCAAACGAACATACATAGATACATACAGTCAAGCGTACATACATACATCGATAAAAGCACTTTTGTTTGACTTACTCCAGTCTGCGGCCCCATTCGCCTAATTAAGCCATACATATGGATTTTTGGTGCCGAACGGGCCAACTTTTTCACGACTCATTTATTATAGCTTTTTGTCCCTTCGATGAAGGAAACGAAAGTAGTTTTCTATTCTGATTCCATAATGGCCACACCTGAAAGCAGAGTAAAAACTGCATAAATGAGCAAAAGGAGCGGAAATTTAATTGCTTCCTGCCCTTCTTTAAAATGTTAAGCCAAACCGAACTTCTCCAAGAATTTTAGTATCAGCAATTAATTGGGATAGTTAGTTTTATTTAAGATCTGATTTTAACACAAGCAGCAGTAAAACTCAAGATAGCTTAAATCCTGCTGGGAGCCTCAGTTTAGATAAATGTTTAATTTCACAGTGCTGGTTTAACTCTTAAACTGATTTCTATTGCTGGTTTATGTTAACGATTAAACTGATTTCTATTACAGGTTTATATAAATCCGGATGATACCTTTTAAGGGTTAAATTAAAGTAATTCCATTTGTGATAAATCTTATCATATCCAAGTTATTATTTATGTATATAGAATTTCAAGTTACTATAATAAGCCGGTTAAGCAATAAAATGGAGTTGTCTGCAAAAGAATATTATTAATTATAAATGCAATTCTGTCTAATGATTTTCCATTTCAAACCACCCATCACATCTCCCCTAATAAAAAGCCCTCTTGCTTTCCAAATTATTTTAATAAAATTAATTAATTATGTGAAAATAATCCATATGGAAGGCTTCTCGTAAAATTCTCAAATTAAAATATTACTCAAAAGCTATTTGGTCGATTCTTCAATATTATGTAGGTACATAAAAATAACTTTGGTGAAATTTAAATAGTGAAAAATTCGGACATCACATTTATTTTGCAATGTTGATAAATAATGAAAACAAAAATTAATAGTTAATAATAAAAAATAAATGTTAATCCCCAAAATAGTTTTAACGATTTATTATCCCAGTAATGTTTATTATTAAATTTTCTATTTCGAATTTAAAATAATAGCCAAATAAAAGTGAAAGCAGCATCGTTATTCTTAGATTGGCATTATATCTCAATTATCTTATCACAATGTAAGCACTAACGAACGACTAGCTCTAAAAATAATTATACGACTTAAACCAAGAGTCCCTTCCTTTGATCCAGACTTCGTTAGGAGTTAATTGTCGTCGTTTGTAATTGTTGCAATATCATCAGAGAGGAATAGAATCAATCACGGAAATGAGTAGGCAGGTGATTCCAACTAAAATTATTCGTTGAACTTCAGAATGGTTATGCAAATTGTTCCGCTTCATGAGAAAGTTTATCCCGGTGAAGTAACTCAATTAACCACCACAGAGCTGAATCGGCGAAGTGGGCCAGGCTAAATTCCCCGCTTGCAGCTTAAAACATTTAGAGGGCCATACATGCCTAATTGCTTGCACCATGTGGTGAAAATGAATGAAACTTTGCCAGCCTGAGTACTTAGACGTACTGAAGCAACTTTAATAAGAGGAACCTAGCTGCTTAAAGAAGCGCTGGGCTTAAATGGGACTCATTCCATTTCACCAAAATATACATGCGATATTTCCTAGGGTAACATATTTACCAAATTTGGATAAATCGCTGCTGCATACTTGGGAAAATTCAGAAGCTTCTAAGGAAAGTTACGCTGTGAGGGGATCATGAAAATTTGGAATTTTGTCGAAATACTTATGTTGTCAATTTTTACTTTCCCCCCATGGAATGATACGAACTTAATAAGCTGAATTCATTGTCATTAGATGCTGAAGCAATGAAAAGAATTAAAGTCGTTTTAAGAATTGGATTCGTCTGTACCTACTCGTACACGAAAACAATCAAATGAGAGTTAGGAAATTTTGAATTTTGAATAGTTGCAGTTCATTTTATAAGAACAGATTATAAGTATATTTAATTTAAGTTGAAATTTTTTAATCGAAAGGATTTCCATATAACAATATATAGAAGGATTGGTATAATTAGTGCATTAATTTAGTACCAAAATGTTATATATAAATCCCTACTTAATAATATAAATCCGAAAGTGTGTCTGTCGGCCTGTCTGTTTGTTACTCTTTCACGTTAAAACTAATGAACCGATTTCGCTGAAATTTGGCAGAGAGTTAAAGTAAAGGGCGGAGATCAAACACAGGATACATTTTGTCCTGAAAAAAATGCATGGTGGCCGAGTGACAATCTATACATATAAAAGAACATGTCCTGACAAACTGACTAATTAATCAATGCCGAGCCGAAACCGCTGAGTGTAATTACATGAAATTTGGACAGTAGGTTTCTTTTGTAACGTAAGCATCTGCTACAGAAAGATTTTATAAAATTCTTCCCTTAAGGGGGTGAAATGGCGGATGCAAATTTACACGAAAATTTTTCATTTTTGAAGTTAAATCCATGAAAATTGGTATTTAGCCATTAAGTGAGAAATTAAAAAAAACGTATTTCATGATTTTTCGAAATTTATCCCTTAAGGGGGTAAAGTAGGGGATGAACGTCTGTACAAAATACCGCTATTTTTGTAGTTAAAACCATGTATTTAGGTTTTTGGTTAGAAACTAAGAACGACGTATTTCAGTGTTTTTGGATAATCTTACCCTAAGAGGGTAAAATGGAGAATATACTTTTGTATGGAAACCCGTAATTTTAAAAGTTACAGTGTAATTTGGTATTTAGACTATTGGTATGAAATTAAGTATCTATATGACATGTTCCAGGGTTTTAGAGAAATTAACCCTTAACCAAAACCAATTTTCATGGCTTTAACCTTAGAAACGACGGAATTCTCATACAAAAGTTCATCCTCTATTTCTATATATGCATTATTTATTTAGAGATCCCCGAAGACAAAGTCGCGGGCAGAAAGGTAGTATTATATTATAATAAAACTAGAAAATTGACATAGATAAAGGAGTTGTGTATCCAAAAATATGAGTGCATGCATGATGGGTGCAAATTGATTTACCGAGATGAATAGATCACTTGGATGATTTAGTAGCATAATCTCTGCTTTGGCATTTTTAGTAGATATGTTAATTCAAAGGTATATCATCCAGAGAAAAGTAATTTACAACCAGTGATTCTGCATAAATGGGAAATTAAGGCCTAGATTGTCGAAACCAAGATTTACGCACCTAAGTTCTAAAACTTAATTTCCGTTTTAAATTTATGTACTTATGTCACAAGCTGATAAGCCTGTTTTATGCAATATGCAAGAAGTTCATCGCCATCATATTCCTGATGCGGGGAGTCCTATCTAACTTCTGAACTCCCCCTCCGAATATGCATAATGCTGTAAAGGCTGAATTAATGCAGAGCATGCTACGTAGAGGTACGTGCGTATACCTAATAAATGTCTCGTGAAAAGGAAATCAAATGAGAATTATTAAGACTTCTTTAAAACACCTTTTATGGCCATTGACACAATGAAATTTCAAAGCTTTTACTTTACTTTTTATGAAGCTAATTTCCTCGATGAGGAAATAAAGCTATAAAATGAATCTTGTGCTTGGCACAGAAAAATTAACTTGACCAATTGATTTCCGGTTAGGAAATATAAAAAGGTGATCTAATCTTCATCAGTCCTTTACAACTTAATTATTCACGCAAAAGAAAAGTAGGATAAATATAAACTTTACAACAATTAAAATCTTAATCTTAATCTTTAAAACGCTTGTTTACGTGCTAATTGGTCAAAAGAATCTCTCAGATATGCCATAAAGGAATTCGAATTTCTACGGCAATTACTTCGACTGCGCTGTGTTTAAAGCGTGTCAAATGACCGCTTCGGAATTTTAATGTCTAGATTTCAGTCTTGACCTATTAAATCTCTAGAATAAGTATAGTAGAATGGAATTGTGTAGTTTTTCCAGTACATCTATAAAATTTTCCTTGACCTTGAAAGTCTTCTTGTTCTGACTGTATACTTAATCTAGTATCTATTTAGTTTTATTGTTAGCATGTATTTTGTTTGAGGGATATGAAGGATATCAATATGATCCAAAAATCTCATTTAAAAAATTTCATTAATGTCGTCAATTTAAAAATTTCAATAATCAATCAAATTTTGTAGATAATGTCTAAATAGAAAATCTCACACTATTTCTTTTTAACTACATTTATAGATAATCCGAATTGGTCGTATGATAATTCTTTCATGTTGTGACGATTTTGTACTGACATTATTATACATACATATATAATTTGCTGCTTGCTACATCTAACAATTTTTCGGTCGAATTTTCAAGAATGTAGGGGATCTTACGTTGTTCTTTTAAAGATGTTAATTTTGAAATAAAGCTATAAATAAGAAGATACACACAAAAGCATTTTGTATTTTGCTTCTTACAAGACTTCTCTACTTTCCAAGAATCTCTGCCTTCGAACCTCCAAAAAAAGCTTTGTGATTTGTATCAGGCATAAAATGTATTTATATTCAAAGTCTAAAGTGATAGAAAACAAACGAGCCCACTCCGATCATATTTTGAGCTGAGTTGCACCTAAATTCGATTCTCAGACGCTTTGCATGTTAATGATTGAATTATGTAAACACACATTATCCAGCAAGGATATTCAGAAGGGCTCTGTCCTGCCAGTCGACAGGTGAGCATAAGGGAGCATAATCAAATCCCATAAAATAGTTGACGGAGTCAAAATCTGTTGGTCGTCCTAAATGCATTGTGATCTTCTGGCTGAACGCTCCCCACGTAGAGAGTTCGGCAAATAATGGGCGCGTGATGGTAGGACCCGTTTGCTGTTAAAGGACCGGACTCCTCGGCGAACTTTTAGGTAAGGGTCGTCGAAGGGTAGTGGCGGATGTTCGTATCCTTTGGTTCCCAAAATATTTTTCCGCCAGAAAGCTCAGTTCCCTGAATATTTCATCAATCTTCGGCTAAGTCTTTGGGCTGAGGGTGACCGTTCTGTGTGATTCCCTCGGGTTCGGGTAAATTTCTGACTATCCTGGAAGAGCTTTTCGTCCTTAGAAAGCATTGCGAATTGAACCTTACCCCGTCGTCAAGCTTTTTCTCCTCAATATTTAGTAACAAACGAACCGTCACTTTGTACAGACGCTAGCTGGGAACATTTTCTATTTTAATAGCGAAATTCGGACGGTTCACGTGGCGTAGAGTCTTGTTTCGTTTGGTCTTTTTGTTGTTACGTTCTGCTTAATTTCGGAGCCACTATTAGGAGCACGCTTGTTTCTAAATTTGCATACATCTACTGTAGTCGCGATACTCCCCTCATCCCACAGTCTGCGTGTGTGCTGCGGTAAAAAAGTCCTTTTATTTAAATAAATTACGCCCGCGCTTAAGTTACCTGCGATAAAATTTCGTCCAATTTGCATGCGAAACTCTTTGGTGAAGGCGCACCACGGGTTTAGGGAAAGTTCATAATAATGGTGGAAAGTGAATTTTGTGAAAGCATATGTGCCGGAGAGTTTCTCTTTATTGTTTTATTACATAAAAGGGCCCCTTACACAAAAACCAGCATCAAGGACTTTTGCAGCTGTTTGGATTTCTTCCAAAAAATTTCTAACACAAGTTGGAAATAACGCCGCAAACTATGTGGACTAAATTAGGTATAAAAACAAACAGTTGGGAGCGATCTAGCCGACGTAAGTCCCGACTTTCCCTGTAATTTAGCCACCGGGTGAGTTTTGCCGTTGAGACGAAAACGGCTAACGCTGTTAAATGCGCGCGAAATAAAAAGCGAAAACACATGTTCCGCGGACTGACCAATCAAACTAAGGCCGAAAAACAGATCGGATTTAACCCGAGTCGCTTCCCCGCAGATAAACCCGGTGCAGTTTATTATTATTACGCGACGAATGTTTCTCTTTCGCAGATATCAACTTAATTCACGCGGAATTGCATGTGCCATTCATTCAGAGGAGCGCAAACAAAACACGCCATAGAGCCGAATGGGTGCAATAGAGGGTTTTAACACGTTTTGTATATTTCCACTTTCTAATGTTCTGACCAACGTTTTAAACGCTTTATAACTTCCTTTTTGTATGACCAATGTACATAAACTTGTGCTCCGTTTTACGAGTATATTATCTGTTTTTAGATGTCTTCTTTTTTTAAAGTACTTTCCTGTTTTATTTATTTATTTCAATAACATGCATCGTAAAATTATGTTGGGTTCTTATTCAAGCCAGTTTAAATTTGTAACTCTTAAAATTGTAGTTACGAAAATTTATATAACTTAAGTTGAAAGTATACAATAAAATCATAAGTAACACTTAATTTCAAACTCAACTAATATCTTTTTACTAATCTAGAACGCAATTATGATTTGAATGAATTTTTGTATGGGATTTTAAGACTTCTTAAATTTTAATAATATTACCTCTCGAAAACCAAATATTATTTTAAAACTAATTTAACTAGTATTAATTCATTTAATTTAATAAAATATTCAAATTATATATAATACAATAGGTGAAATGTAACTATAATAAATCTTCGGAAACAGGTTGCGTATATCATCGTGTAAAAGTAACAGCTTTATTGATGAATGAAAAAATTGTTTGGTGAAAAAGTCCTCCGGAGATGGTATTTATGCAAATTACAAAAAATGTCAGTAAGTGATAAATTAGTCACGGATTCTTAATCATTTCAACGAAATTCAAAGCTCTTCTATGAATAATCGCCAGTAAAATTAGTAAGCCCAAACTACATTCAACGGCAGTAAGCCAAGAACAACTGACTTCATCAACTGGTTTTTTGTCTTTATATTAATTGAAAAAAAAGTTATTGCCAACATCTGTGAGGAGATATATTCCCAATATATCGCCACGTAATGCGGGGTTGACCGTAAAAGAGTAACAATAAAGCTGACAGTTTCAGTTTGTCTGAAAATATCCATTTCGCTTTTTCGCTTGATTACACTTAATTCAAAATTAACCTGTTTCCGAGCTAAAAGTAATAGGTTTTGTGAAGTGGTTTTGTATCACATTTTTATGATTCACGCAAAACTGAAGACATTTCCACAGTTCTTAAGCGTGAACTGTTTTATGAATTTCCAAGTAAAACTTCACAAAAGGTGAAATTAATTAAAAAGTTCGCAACCAAACAAGAAACGGAAAACGTAATTACTCGTATTTAATATTCTTGAAAAATATCGAAGTACGTATTTATTGGAAAAATAATCTAGGCTAATTCCATTCGAAATCATTAAAACGATACAATTCCGTATATCGACCAACTTTTATGGAAAATTGCATTACTATTTTAAAGAAAATAAATTTCATCATCATTTTATTATTTGCGAATATCAATTTACAAGCAATTTTCTCGTTAAAGTTTAGCTAAATTTTTGTGAATATCTTGCTTATGTATATATGACAAAATATAAAAAATAATATCTATAATAACGCCTGGTGATTTAGAAAAATTTATATTAGAAAATTATAAAAAATCGCAATATGCAGCCGATGAAATAAAGCTTTGGAATTGAAAAGATTTGTAGTCCTTAATTTGGCCATAAATAATAAATTTATGTATGGAAACAGAAGAAGTTTGATAAAGATAATTAAATTGAGAAATGAATAGAAAAAACATTACAACTCGATAATTTCGACAAATGCAACAGGTATACTCAAAATTAGTATGTATAGTACGCAAATTTTGCCGATTGTCACTATTTTCGTTTGTCGATAAAAATAAAAACAAAAAAGAGAAAATCGTTTATTGAAATTAATACTTTCCGTTTAGCTGGAAAAAATCACAACATGATGAAAACAACAATTACAGCGACACTAATCTCCAAAACGTTTATCTACTCATGGAATGAAAGGACAACATAGCAAGGTCTATTTTTGACTCAAAAGCATAACATTGGGGATCATTTTGTTCACAGAAAAACAATTTATATGTATGTGTATGTACATGAATACATATATTTTGATACATTATCGGTCTACTTGAAACGATAATCCGAACGAATGCACGCGCTGGAGGACGAAACAATTCCAACACGCTTTAGGCCAACAAATTTCTTTCTTTTTGGATAAGATTCAATTTCAATATCACTTGAAGTTTCTATCTGAGCTTAGTGGCGAAGTTGTCTGCCGCGGCAGACGAACACGTCGCCTCGTTCTCTTACGATAAACTTTGAAAATTTCATTAGCAAGTCCCTCAAAATTGTCGCAATCTGATTTTCTCCCCTCTTGTCGGAATTATTGTTCTTAATTGGTTTCGAGCAGAGCCCTAGCATATTGACTTATACTAATAAATAGTACTGGCACACCAACGCAAAACTATCGTGACAAACCTTCCTACAAGTTTCACATTTTCTTGCTGAAGATTACCTGAATTAGGGACGGAGTGGGGCAGCAAACTGCTCAGCAATAAAAATAAATATAAGGAACAAAAACCTATTAACTCATCGTCTTTTATTTAAGCAATCAATTTTCTCCAGTTGTGAAACTTGAAGAAATTTGTCAAACTAAATTATCGTACGGTTAAGACTGTTCGTTTTAGCATAAAGATTGTAAATCACAAAAGTAATGAAAACCTCCTCGCGTGATGACCTTTTACGCAGAAGTTATATGGTAAAGGAAACATAAATCCCAGAATAATTGCAACAAACTTGGCTTTCTATTTGAAAATATGTACGTTGTTATGATTATGGTCTTTAGAAAAATTATTCAGTCATATTTTTAAATTTATATGGCTAATTCATTGTAGATAAATTAACTTACCTAATTATAATCGTATAAGGTGTGAAAACTTTCGAGGAAATACATTTTTGAAATTAAGAATAATATCTGCCTAATTCTGTCCCATTTTTGCTATCAATTTCATCTTATGTTAACCTTCTTAGTTTTATATTTATTTACTTCTATCATACGATTTTTGTATACAAATTTCATTTGTACAAATTCTTAGTACGTATTTTATTCTTTTGGAGTTATTGTGTTCTTTTTAAGTTCTCAATTAATATACTTTTAAAAATAAAAACGGAAAAGACAAATAATTTTGTTGTTAATTACACATGTTTAATGCTCTCTATTGCGCAAATATACCCTTAAATATAAATAACCTTCTCATAAATATCTAGAAGCTGGCGAACAATTTTGGTTTTTAAAATTTTGTATTTAAGAATAACTGCTTTATGTGTTAAGGTGAAAGTGTCCAAAAAGTGTAAAATAATAAAAAGTGTATATGTGAGTGATTTTCTCATGACCAACAAACAACATTTACCAATGCACCAGCTATGATTATATTTTAAATAAGGTAAACAAGAAAATACAAAATCAGATTTTAGGAATTTTAGCAAACCATCTCACAAGTGGCTTCCGACACGACCCATAAATGAATCAAGTACTTTTTGGCAGCCGAACAATTACGAGAACGCTTCAAATTGTGAAGTATTAAATTAGTGCTTTGCTCATTGTTATTAACCCCAAATTGTTTTGTTTTCAGCTGAAGAGACTTGAATGCTTTGAAGTCAAAATATCTCTCACTTTTTGTGTAAAATAAGGCAAAAGTTTAAGAGCAACCAAAATGAAAAGGTGCCAAAATGAAAAAGCTCTCGATTTTCTTCAGCGCGTTTTTGGTATGTCTAAGAAAAGTGTTCAGAAAGTTCTGCCAAAAATAAAATCACCGATTTGATGTCTAGTCAGCAAGGGTTCTGCATCCAGACTATTAATTAGTGCTGTGGCCCTTCTAAGCGGATTATTTCACAAGTGGGCTATTTAATTGCGAGGGACTCAAATTTGCCCCAGAGTTTGAAACTTCTTTGATGAACGAAACAATGTGTAATTTCTTTCAAGTTATAGATTTAAATTTTCTATGTAGATTAACATGATTACCTCAAGGCAAAAGGGCGTTGTTATTTTCCCAGCCTGATATTTCTGTTTCGATGAGTTCTCGTTACAAATATTTTGATTGTTTTATGTTTTTGAAAGCTTGCTTGAGGAATAACTTCAGTAAAATGTGTATAGAAATGTTGAAAACTCTAAGAAACTTGAATGTTAATGTCGAAAAGTTATGTTGATGTCAAAAGTAGATCAAATCAACTAAAGTCTCTGCGCAGTAGTTTGTTATAAGTCAAGCAAATCTAGTCCTTAATATTATTCTTTTATTCATATTTGGTACTACATAATTGAGATTATGCAATGCAAAACTAAGGTCTTCTTGAAACTATAATTTTTAGAGTTGAAATCTTAGTATTAAAAGATAATAGTGTCAGATATATTGTGATATAACTTTCTTAACATGTTTTCTTGTTTCGAAGTATAGGTAGTTTTAGACTGTGTGCCAGTTTGCCTTAAGTTGTACTTTCCCCCTTTGATTATTGAAAACATAGTCCAAGTTTAGTCTACTATTTCATGTACTTTGTGGGGTTGCTTCGAGAGAAAGTACAAGTTAAGGTTTCATTTGCAATTTGACAAGATTGTATGTAGACATAATAAAATGTAGAAGATATGAACATAAAATAATTTTTGTGGCAAAACAAGCCATTATACAAATTTTTTAGTGCGACTTAAAATTCTGCTATCATAAATTAAAGTTAGTTAGATAGTTGTTATTTGCAATAAAAGAATCTTGAAAAGTTCTTCCGCTTTAGATATGAAATAGCAACCCTTTCTATATCTTCTGACATTGGCAGTGGTTCGTAAAAGTCAATTCAAAGTGAATTGAAAGGCTGCGGCACTTTAACGAACCTTGTTTGAATTGACGTTCAAAAAAAGAGAAAAAAAGCAAAATAATCTATTCGTTTGGATGAGAACAGCATCCAAAGTCATTGTTATGTTTTCGTAGAACAGCATCACCCTGGGAATGGAATCATCCGAACAACTCTTCCATTGTCAGGTGAGCGAACAATTGTTCAGTCGGGGAAGAAAAAATCCCTAAAGATAAAACCCCGTGCAAATTCGTTCGAAAGGATATCAAGTGCGAGTGGATGTTTTACCTTTTCGGCCAGCACGGCGTAAATGCCGATGAGGCTGCAGATTGCAGGCTTATTTTTGAGCCCGCAGCCTATATTTAGCTCCAACAGGCTGAGAAGCGTAAACACGCCCTTTTCTATCTCATCTGGCTAGCATTCAAGAAGCATAGCCTCGGGGCGGTAGACGAGGATTCATCTGTTAAAAATTTATGACTTCCCAAGCAAAGCGCCAAAATGGTGCGGGGGTGGATGGTGGTTTGTGCAAATATTTAAGCAAGGGTTTGATGGATGTGTCCGAGGCACATATGCGTACATTCACGTAGGCCTCCTGAGTCCTGGCACTCGGCTCGAGTTCGCCGGAAAAGGAGGACAGAAATTGGCACGGGAGCAATTAAGGGAGCTTCAACCGCGAAAAAGTGATGTAAGTTGATAGTCTTTTTAGGAAAGGACAGGAGCGGAAAATGTCATGCTTTAATGGTGTTTACTCAATATATGTGTGCTCCAATTCTGGCTTACGTGTAAAGTAGGCCAAGCACGTGAGGCTGAGTATCTCAATCTCATGTTCAATTGAATCTATAATCGGGAAACTCATTTGGTATTCTGAGTCTTGCTGACAAGGAATGGTGCGAGCAAATATCAGAACCTGAAAGCTTAAATAGTATCAATTCGTCTGTTATATATTTTCATGCAATTCAAATTTTTTGTATGATTTTGGATAAACAGACGTCAAAAAAATATTTCATATATGTAGTCCAAGTATCCAGTGCTCATAGAATAAGATTTATTTAGTACATTTCCCCGTTTTATTTTCAATTTTTATTAAAACTGTTGTTAAATGTCCAAAATTGTTATTTCAAAATTAAGGTTTAAATTTTATTAAAACAAATTATTATTATTATAATATTATGATGTTTGTTTTCTTATAAAGTGTTCTATTTTTAGAACTGAAAATATTAAATTTACTTTTTTGTTTTAGAATAATTTCTGTTTTTGCTATCCACTTTACCAGTTTTATCTTCTTATGAAAAGTTTTCCAAAATCATTTTGTCTTTGTTGTTGTACAAGTCCCCACTGAAATTTTTACTTTGAATAGTAATACATACTTTTCAATTAAATAGTCACTAACTATACAGAGTGTTTCGTAGGTGGTGAATTACTTTTGCATTAATAACTTCAGAATGCGACGTCAGATTCGAGTGCGGTTTTTGTTCTTAGAAAGGTCACAAGATAGGGAAGCTTTTTTCAGAAAAAATTTCGATTTTCCCGTATAAAAAATCGGCAGGACGAAGGGCCACAATCAAATGTTGGGCAATGAAATTGCCATTGTGGGAGTTTGACACGGTCTTCCTCACTTGTTTGTTGACGGATTGGAGGAGAGAGAGGAGAAAGCTTGAAGGCTCAGCTCTCTAACACGCTATTAATCAAAATGGTACGATGTCTCTTAAAGAACTTATAAAGCAATTTCTGGGTTCACTTCCTCCAAATTCTCAATTGCGATTTTAGGCGTGAAGAACTTTTCTAATAATTTTGGCATGATTTTCAATATATTTTCCACACGCCAAAAACGCGGTCGTGAGGGGGGCTTGTTTCCCTTTCGAGAAAGATGAGTTCCTTGAGTAGAAGGCTACATATCAACAAATTTATTTTACTAAAATCTAAGTATTCGTTACTTAATCATTTCTCTTTAATTCAATTAAAAGTATTGTAGTATGGGTTTGCTTCCTTAATTTTCTATTAGATTTTCGAAGATTCAATACACCTATTCTATTTTATGTACGACTAACACCTTCTCAATAAACGTATTTTTCTGCTTCGAATGCCTATAGTCAAATGTTTATTTCTTCATTTCTTCCTTAGTTACAGGATTTCCGAAACGCACATTTCTCTGTCCAAATAAGAATTTGTTGATATTAATTATCCAAGATCTGGGATTCCCCCGGGATTTCTCAGAAATATCTGCACTCTTAGGGCACTCATCAATTTCTTGGTAAAATAGCTGAAGCTTAATTTGTCCGTTCTCTATGCTTGACCAAATTCTAAGCTAAGTGAAAATATACGATTCTAATAAGTCCGCTTTTCTTGACAACCGAAGGCGTAAATTTTCTGGGTCAGTCCCAAATAACCCCGAAATTATCCTGCTCCAGCGGTAAATAATAAATCCAGCTGCTTAATGAATCAGACATGTTTCATTTCGTCAATCTCCCGCGAATTTTTTATGCAAAAGGACCAATATAGGCACACTGGACGTTAACTAAACTATTCGAAAAGTCATCGTCCCACACGGTTCCAGATGACTTAGGGCCGTCCTACGCGCATAATAAGAATTAATTCTTAAGACGGCACGGCGAGGACGACGCAAGGGGCTGAGCGGTTTCTGAAGATTGGCTTTATTGATCCAAGAAATATCATTTCGCCCATATTCAAATATTAGCTGAGGGAGCTCTAGGCCGCTCGAGAAGGCATTCCATAATTCCATAATTCGAATTAGTATTCAAGTCATTAACTAAGCTGCGCTCCGTGCTGCCCGGTGTCCACTTTCACCTCGGCTCGATTTTCTCTGGATCGACGAAGTCGAGTTGACATGGAATTCACGGAATCGAATAATAAAAGCGCAAAAGCTTTCACCCCCGCGGTTCCTTTTGTTTGTAGGGCCTCCATACACCTGGGGGTTGGGGCTCGGCCCTTTGCAGGTATTTTTCAGCCCCCAATGACTAATGAAGTTAGAAATCGAAGTGGCGGCTTTCATGGTAACAACAAGGCGAATCTCTGTTTTGCTTGGTCGATGATCATTGGGTGCGCCTCGAGGGGTGTTTGTGGCGCTTTCGCTAACCGTCAGAAGGCGGTAGGGCTCCGGGGCTGCTTAGGCACGAAGTAAGTGATTTACAAATGCCGCCGCGGGCGCGGGAGTCAATTCGATTCAATGTGAAATCCGCGTGCCAAACTGCTGAGCCTTATTGGTCGCAACAGTGTGACGACAAAGATTTTCGGGGCTGATTAAGCGGCCTATCGCCACCACCGCCCAACCCCGCCCCGCCATGACACCCACGCGGGCAGCGCTATTAATCAACAGCCCGAAAACCGTTCCAGTAATTAGGTGTCAGACAAAAGTTCAAATCCAAGCCAGAATCATTAAACCATCCCGGAGACGCTAAGCCCGCGCTGGAAGGCCCCAGAAAGGGTTTTAATAAATCTTACGAAAAGTACAATGAGATTAGTGGATTAAGACAGGATAAACATTTATGTATGGTTCCGTAATAAATGGAGGCAAATTGCTGATGTAATTAAGGGAAACGCCGTCATTGTAAACAGAACAAAGCGAACACGTTTTTGCGTGGCAATTAGCCGAATTAAAGGAAGTGACGCTCCGTATGCGGCGCGGGTGTAATGCTCCGCTTATCCACTGAATTTATAAAGTGGGCGTACAGGATTACTTTTAATCCGTTCTCCCTCAAATCCGCCCCTCAGGAGAATACGTACAATCAATTATTTGTGCAAATCCATAATTCATCAGAATTACCAAACTGAGCACAGTTTGGCTATGATTAAATCGTCCTAGGACTAGTTCAAAATGTCTAAATTATTAATCATATTAATTAAAATCTTAACAAATTTCCGTTCTTACTTAGCAATCGGAGAAATGTGAAGAAAATCCAATACAGGCGGTAAAGATACGGAGTTTATCCAACCGAATTTATTTATTATTTTTTTAATAACAATTCATATTCCACAAGATAAGAGATAAGAAAACCTAAATTAGGAATTTTACTACTTACTGTCTTTTGTCGTTGGGCATAAGACATTTTTCGGAACAAGTTAGGAATAGTGGAATTTTGCAAAAATAAAGGAATTTTGCGGTGAAAATGGCCTCTTTTCATGTTGACATTTTGTCAAAATTAAAAGTGGAATATTTCGGAAACTATACCCAATCGCCAAGAAATTCCTTCAGATCCTTTCGTTTTAGGCCAAACGGGAGAATCCTGCAAAATTGAATGGAAATACGTGAGATACCCCTGTTACTAACTGAAGCCAATTTTTTCTACTAAGATTTAACTATTTTTAGTAAATTTATCTGAAGTTATTCCATTACAACTAAAAACACTGATATTTTATTGGTTTCTAACTACAAATTCTAGTGAAATTCACTGCATAATCTGGAAGAATTTAAAATATATTCTAAAATACTTCAGTAAATTTGTCTAGATTACAGATTAACTTTACTAGTAAAGCAGGTAAAAGTCCCTGGTTTTCTAGTTATATTTCGTATAAAACCACTTAACTAAACTAGAAATAGTTATAGGAAATTATAACAATATAATTCTTTTGATTAGTTTTTCACTAGATTTTGAGCAGCATATCTAGGAACTCATCTCTAGTTGAAATTCACTGCAATCTAGTGAGAAAAAATTTAGAGTGCACCAATCAAACCTGTGCATATCTAATGGTTGGGTTAAGCTCTAAAGTGCGTAATATGAAATTGACCTTAAAAAGAAAAAGTTTGTACCAAGTGTAAAATTTTTATATTTTCATAGTTTTTCCCTAAAGTTCGTCTTTCGTGAAAATGCGTGCAGTTTGTTATTTTAGCTAAGCCATAATTCATCGCAATCACAATAGGTACCAAGTGAGGTATGGCTTTGGTTTCGTTTCTAATAAAACGAAAATCGAATCTATGTCTTCACCGAAACCGAAAAGAAAAATTCTACGACTGCACACGTAAGAAGGTCGCACGATGAGCCGTTGGCACGGAATTCATACCTAATACGCTCTCATGCCGTTTATTTGCATAAAAAATATAAAGGAGGGTTACTTACGATTTATTCCCCGAATATTTCAAGATGAGGGCTTTTATGAAAAACTTTCGAAACACGCAAGGACACCAAATCTTGAGAAAAGTGCAAAGTTCGCCGTCAAACTGAATCCGGGTCCCACATGTTCATTGAATAGAGGTGCCAAGGTTTATAGCTCTCAGGACGTTTTATGATTTTGACTAAGAAAAGGTGTGGTGCTTAGGAAATTTAATAAATTTTCAAGGAGTGTTGTGCTTCTCCTCATGTTGACCCTAACGAATCCATTTGCTCAAAGATACTCACTCAAAGCATTTAAGAATTTATAAATATGCTTTCTTCAGAGGGCTAAAATGGAAAAAACTAGTTTAGAATCTTTTGAACTCTATTTATTCGTTTAAGTATTTCTTTCTTTCATAACTAACTTATTTAGCAACAGAAGCACGCTTTATTATATTTAGGGCCAATTATTCAATCATCAGATGAATTTGTTCGTCGAATAAAATCGTCCCAATAATCAACTTGGCCGTGATTTAAAATACCTATCAGATGGATAAACTTATTTGCTCCTTAAAGCGGCAGATATGACTCTTAATTAGCCAGTTAATTTTGACAAATAGAGTGAAAAATAATTTCTCCTCTCTGCCAATATGATTTTTTATCTGAAAAATAAAGTTATAAGCCTATTGAAAAGTCGGCCCTTATTATAGTGAGCCAGGACCTAAAAGTATAAAATTAGCAGTCTTTTAATTATTACTGTAACTTTTTTAATTGAAAATTCAGGTAAATTTGGAAAATCCTCACCATTTATAAAATTTGCTTTTTAAATACGTTTAAAGGATGTTTCAAAGAATGCTTGAGAAATTAATTTAATTTGCCTGCGTTAAGCTTTTAAAATTTTTCAAAAACCATATTCATAAATGGTAATAAGAAAAACAGAAGAAAATGGAAAAGGCATTTATTGACTTTAAAAGAATTGGAGTGTGTTTTGCTTTCTCGTCATTACTTGTGCCTTTAGGTTTCGCCCTTCCAGCACGAGTGTTTCTCGGGGAAGTATTTACTAATCAAACATCCTTTTCCCAGCATTCCCACTTTCTTGTTTTCATTACATGACTCTGCTCAGAGCCGACTTATTGGCGGAATATGTTGACTAAGGACGGTTTTATCGATACTGTTTGCTTAGGATGTTATCCTTAAGCTGCCGGTTTGGCTAGCTGAATCCTTGTAATGCTCATGGTGCTGCATTCGTCCTTTTTTATGGAGTTTTAAGAGCTCTCTAGATTTAATAAACATGAAAACATTCTCAGTAATGTAGGTATGTTATTTTTATGGTCGAATTAAAACATTTAAAGTATCTTTTCGTGTTTATTGATTTCAATTCAATATATTTGTATCATTCGAAAAGGTTTTTAAGCATGGTTTTAAGTATGGTTAATTTCGTTAATAATTAATTAATTTTGTAAGGCAGATTATTGTAAATTTCAAAAGCAGATATCTTCGTATAATAAAACGATTTATTTAAATATATATTTATATGACTTTTATATTCTTTTCGTATTTTTGGTTATTTCATATTTTTAATAATGTACCGAGGTACCTATGATAATATTGTGCGCAAACAAAATTTTTATTTATTTTTTGGTGTTTTTGGCTTAAATTTAATACAATGTACTCATCCTGGAGAATATAATTATTTTTGTGGAAAGCAATACTATTTAGTTTCATCATTATTACATATATTAAAATTTGTGTTGATCAAAAAGGTTTAATAATAGTTTTACATATATGATTAAATTTAAATATTGAAGTTCTTTTATTGTAATATTCCGATTCTAGTATTATTTTTTCCTATAGTGAAAACTGTTGATCTACTGATTGTAATCATATCCGTAGTTTTCGAAATATAATAGTATCAATTTTTAATCATTATACAATTTTTATAAACATAAGTACATAGGGGTTTTTGGAGTCGTATTTCAATTATATTATCAATTAAGAATTAATTCGGGATAGTATACTATCAATTTCTGAACTTTTCAATATGAGTTTATGAGTAAAGTTCTGTTCAAACATGCAGTAGGTATTATTTAATAAACATTCAATTTATGTTGGTTAATGTAACCAAAGATTTACATTGTCCTTTCGCTTCGTGTTACAAAAAGCGATAATTCAGATTTTCAAGGAGACCATTTTGCGTTCTGAAATACTCCGTCGTTTGCTGTCATAAAGTAATAAAATGAGGCTCTCCTGCGGCATAAGTTTGCTTCAGAGCAGAATTAATTTCATTAGTCATAGTCGAAATTAATTAGCTTATCATAGCTCAAATCACGACCACTGACAACAGAAGGACATATCTTGGTAGCGCGCAATAAATCCAACTGTGGCGCTGGTACTTTTAAGACGTGGGTGGAGCAGGGGAGGGTAGTTATTGAAACTTTGCGCCATAAATAACCATCGCAGTGAGGTCTGCAGGAACCCATCCACGCTCCCAGGTATGGATGAATTCACTGGGGCAAGCTGTTTCAGTGCCAATGTAAGTTTTCCTCTCGAGTGGTCTTTTGCATTTAATATCTTCCTTTAAGAGTGGTAGTCGCCACTCACCACCAAGGCAACTTGCGGTGCAATAAAGTCCAATAATGTGGGGCAGTTGCAGGACGTTAAAGGGCTGTAAAAACTTTTCCAAGGAGCTCTGCTGCACTGAAGGAAGCCAAAAACACTTTGCCTACTTTTATAAGGAGCAGGGCAATAAGACATCCGCATGGACTCCTGCAAAGCGCTGATAATTGTAGCCTTGCACAGTAAATAAATGAAAACCGCCTAAAGTGTGCGATTACAGCGAAATTTTAAGTATTCCGGGCTGGCAAGGTAGAAGGTTTTGGCCCTTAACAAATTTCAACCCAAGATTTCCGGTCTATATTCCAGTCAGTTCAGGACTTGAATTATATAAGACCTCCACTTCCGTGTCGGGTAAAATTCCTTTTCATTTTCCTGCCAGAAATATTTCGCTTACAGCGGCAATGTAAGAAAATAATACCTTCAATTTAGGGAATAGGTTAAATTTGGAGATTACCTCATTGGAACCTTGACAGCATACGAAATGTAATTTTTTACAAATCTTCTTTTATCCTAACTGAAATGTAAAATTGGCAACTTAGTCTTAGGTGGCACATAGTTTGGGCAACGTGCCAAGAAATATTTCATGAAAACTGAGTGTGACTATGTTGACAATGAGGGAAACCAATTGTTAAAAGTTTTATGGACAGTATTTTTCTAAAAAAAATTCCATTAACTTCTAATAACATATTATTTTGAATAGCGTGCAGAAGCCCTTCAACAGAAAATGTGGTCATTCATAAATATTTCGAAATAATTTCTTTAAAAGCGCATGGTTTGTTAAATGGGGCTGTTGTACCTTACCTCGTGATTTATTCATACGTGCTCCTGTGCAAGGGCTCAAATGTTAAATCCTTTATCGTACAGAGGTGATTATTAGATATTGTAGAAATCGGTTTAATGCGGCAGTTTTTCTGCCGTATTTATTTATAAGTAATAAAGGTGCCACACAATTGAAAGAATTATTTTTTCACCTGTGCAATTTGCTTATGTTTTTGATTTCGACTTCATGATTGCACCACTTCAATAGTTTTGAACTCAAAACCTAAAATTGCAATTACATGAATTTTTGTTTGTAAGTTTTACGTTTCCTATGTATGTTGTAAGCATCGGTTAACTCCAATTGGCTGATGACTCAAGTTTCAGAAGGAAAGTTTGATTTTTCACCGTCTTATTATAGGTAATGTAATACTGCGAGGCTTTCCAAAATAAATTGCTATCCAATTACTTTTCCAACTAAAGATGTCTAGCCAAACTAGCAACTAGGTCCTGTTACGTAAATAAATAAATGAATTTACAATCTTTCTTTACAATAAAATTCTTGAAGTGATGGTCATGGTCACCGTCCCTGGAACTTTATCTCAATCTACAAAGCCTAAAGAAACCATATAGTGATTTTTTTCTGCACTTCTCGAGAAGAATCTTCACCTTTCTGAGGAAAACTTTTCCTTGAATCTTTAAAATTTTCGTCTGAAGGGCCGTTCTTTCGATATTGATTATTCGTCAGAATTTGGGCCATTTTATTGAATGAAAAGCATGTTAAACTCGACTAGAACACGCTAACTTTATCTCAGTATACACAGTTTTGGGTTACCATCGGTCGTGTCTGACAAGCGAAAATCAGAAAAGCTCTGTAAATATAATTTCTTGCATGGAAGGGTCAGGGGATGTGTGGTAGGTGAAACTCATTAAAATGTAAAATGAGATGAAATTTTCGCTGCTCTCATTCAACAAAGGTTGCCTGGTGCCATGTATTTTAATTCAACTCTAACTTCACCCTGACTTCGTGCATCAGAGAAACAACCGCGCCGCCGACCGGTGGAACAAAAGCGAGTTTCAAGTCGAAATTATGCATTTTTCCTGTGGCCAAGTGCAGCTCTGGGGTGAATGATTCACATATAAAATCTAATTAATGATTGCAGCGGTTACTGTGTCATAAAAATTTACCTTACTTGGCCGATAGTAATTCATGGGTTATATTTTTAGTGAGAAATTGTATGGGTGTGTAAAAACTTAAGTGTCTTTAGTTACTATTATTAAAAACGTATCTACAATGGCTAAAATGGCTATTAGCGATTTCATGAGCATGAAATAATCGGATGAAGTTGGATAAGATCTTTTAATTGTTTTAGTGTTATTGGGGGAAAAATGAAATTATGGTTTTAATTTTTGTTGCAAATAGTGGCCTACAGGGTAAAATATGAAACTCTATAGTGTCCGTAATTTTGGGCACGTGCGATTTTCGAAAATCATATCAAGATCAATTTGAAAGTCAGTTTTGAACACATTGATTAGGGCCGAAAGGTTTACACGCTCAAAAGTGTTTTTGTATTACAAAGTGATCGATTGTTTATTCTTAGGCATTTGATTTTCCTTAAGCTTCTAGTTTTTTTGTACAATAAACGCTGATTAAATTTTCATTTTCGACCTTCACCCATTTCAATGCCAGGAAAATATAATTTTGATGCAATTGGAATTGATTGAACCTATACAATAACGTTTTTAATTGCCTAAATAATTTACATGACATATTTTTCTACACCGCAAAAGCAATTGTTTTATTAATGAGCTCATTATTGGACTTTGCAATAAATTATTATAAGAAACAATTTAATTGTGGAATAAATGTACTTGTTTAGTTAACACAAACCTCAAATATGATTCAGTTTCTCCATAATATTTTCCCATGTTGCTATTCAGGGTTGATATTTGTTCGTAAATAACGAAACTTAATAAAAATTAATTAAAACGTTAAACATTTTATATACCTAGTGTGTCAATATTGTGTTCAGGAAAATTAATTTACTACTCACTTTAAGCAACAAACTGAGAGAATTTGGTTTTGAAGTTTCGTCATGCTTTGAACATTGCAGTTAATGAGAAGATCAAGTGTTTTGCTTTAGCCAAGAAGTTATTTATATTTGACTGCAACAAAATATATATGATAAATAATAAATTTCTCTATAATAAAATTCGTGAAAATTGTCTCAAAAAATCTGTTTTACTGTAATTTTGAAAATTATAACTTGTAACTTTAGTACAATATTTTACCTTTTTTTTCATTTATATTATAACTAAATCATTTAATAAAAGGGAAAGATTAAATTACAGAAGTGGCATCTTAGAACGAGTAAAGTCTAATGTATAGTTAAAATTAGACGAATCTATATACAAAATGCAATAGAAATACGGAAATTAACACAAAATTTTTTCAGAAAAAAGTTTGACTTTTAATAGGTTTCAGTTTTAAAAATAATGAGGATGTTATTTGTTTCTGGTTACGAAAACATTTTTAAAATGAGATTATTGAGAAACGTGCAAAAACTTATTATATTGGAATTTTAAATAACAGTAAATATTCAAGTTAATAACTTTCTTGAAAATTTAATCTCTGCGGTAATTAGTAATCATTCAGCGAATAATTAAGGGTGCCATCGTGGCATGGGCGCAACCGTGAGAAGAGCTCAAGCATTAACCATTTATCATTCCTTATTTATCGTCGCTAGATCATGAAATAGCGCCGCTATCACACCCTCTCTTAATTGTGCTCCGGGGTGGAAAACCTAATGAAAATCTAGTTTTAATTGCAGTATTAAGTAAATTACCCTCCATAGTAAGAGGGAAAATAAGTGCAATCTGTGGGGTGGAATCTTCGTCCCCTGTGGTAAAAGGTGCAAAAATTCCATTGGATTTCCGTGCAAATGGAGCGTCGCGCAGAAACATAGATAGAGTTAGATAGAATCAATTTAATGGACTTAATTATAACAAGAATTATCCGGCACTTCAATAGACAGATTTAGTAAACCGAAATTGTAGACCGAATTCTGCATGCACTCATGTGTGCTTGGTGGAGTCTTCCTTAGGGAGGGCAGAGATCAAACTGGGACTACGAAATTTCTTAGGAATTCTATTTCTTAGCCACACAGCTAAGCACTCACATTTGACTGGTGGGTTTCGAGTGAAAACTTTCATTCACACTTCTCAGATTCGGGGGAATTGCACCTAAAAGCAGTGTTGTTTTATCTTGGTCTTATAATAATTGCGAGAATATGACATTACATAATGACAATCGATGCTCCATGAGGAAGTCAATTATGCAAAAATCTGTCAAAGAGGATTAGGAGCAATGTTCGCGAAAGTGTATAGAGGTATTTAATAATCAAGGTTGATATTTTACTTATAAACGCATTTGGCTTTAATAAAATTGGCCAATGGTGCCGAAATCGTCTAAAAAATTGGGTAAATTAATGTTCAGGATCACTGATTTTATTCTACTTTTAATCCCAAACCTTATTTCTGATAACTGGTTGGATCGAACCAAATTAATTACCCTATATATGTATAATAATCTGGTTCTTAAAATCGAGTCTCTTAAATTGTATCTTGTATCTTGCAACTGAAGAATTCTTAAAGAATTACCTTTATTTTAAATTGTACCTACCGTAATTACAATATTGCTACATTAATTCAATGCTATTAAGTACTAAAAATAAATTTTAAATGCTAAAAAGGACAGCCTTTGCGGAATAGGTATTATTTTCACATACTCGTAACATTCAAAAAGTGTACTGGCGACGATGAAGATTGAAATTAAATTTTGTTTTCAAAATACATAAGAAAAGTGAGTACAGTGTGTTTTACTTGGCTCGGCACGCTTATTTAAAACAACCTTTAAAACAAGTACACGTTTGCGAGATGTTCATCTGAGCGATTTCAAAATTAGCTGAAAAAACATATGACTTGAATCGTCCAGGTTACAGAGGCCCGAGTTCTCACAATTAATCTTACATCGGCAACTTCACGCGCCAAAGGGAGCTTTTATTTCGTATTTTGTAATGCTTACGTGAGCAACCAAACTCCAAAGGAAGACGCTTTGTCCGGGGATATAATTTTTTTGATTTTAAATATTTTATGCGTTCCCTCCTACGCGCAGTTTGTTTATTATTAATTGCGCTTGGGGATGTCTTCGTTTCGCTTTGAAATCAAAACAATAATTTCAACAATAAAATTGATTAAAAGAAAACCGAAAACAATTTCCATTCTGAACTTCAATTTCCATTCTGAACTTAAATTCGGTTACTTTCGCTGTATTCCGCGAAACGCCGACAAGTGGGGAACTCTTTTTGCAAAATGTCCACATTAAAAATTGTATCACGTCCCACGGGGGTAAAAAAATTGTATCCAATTCTGTGGAACAAAAAGGAGGGCTCAAAAGTTAATTCCGGAAATGACAAGAAAACTTCGAGAAAAATTAATGTAGGTAGGTTTAGTTCAGAAACAGATCGATAAAAAGCATTCGCATCGAAGAAAAGGAAGTGGCTCGAGAGTGCGGGGGAGGGATTTGGTTCAAAACACTTCTCGCAGAATTATGGCCAGTGTTTTTGGGGATATAAAGTGCTTTGCATGTACCAACTGCCCAGAAGGAAGCAGAGAAAAATTATTTGCAACTTCAAATGTCCACCGCAGGCAGGAACTTTTAATTAAATTAGTTGAAGGGATTTGTAAAAAAACCTCCCACAAAAGGTATCTGCTAGGTTTCCTTCCTGGTCGGAGAAACATAGTCAGTCCGGTGGTGCGGAGGGCAACGGATGGGACGCTAATTTTAAAACGCCAAGAATGAGTAAAATCGGTTTGATAAATTGGGCAACAGTATTTTCGGGAGCGAAGAGACGAGGTCCTGGCCCCGCCGTTAAATATGCTCTGCCCAGATTAATTTCGTCCCGCTTTTAACGACGATATTTATCTTTTGGTGCAGCACCCGAATTATAACCCGGAACAAGCTTAGAAAATGAAAAGTAGCTGCTAAACAAACAAGGAATATGCAATAATCGTCCAAATTTATGCTGTCGTTGTAGTAATTTTTTCATTTTAATTGCCTTAAGAGTTGGAGTTCTTTGCTATTTTTTCTTTTCTTAGCTTAGGTATAAGCGTAAGGTATGTGAATTCTTTTTTATAGCATACATTTATTTGCAAATTTATTTGCGTATTAATTTTATAATATTTATGGATAAAACGGTTTTCTCAGTATGTTAAATTTAAAAATTACGTTTTTCAAATCAAATGCATAGTTTTTATTTAAAAGTGTTTCAATTATATACTGTAGCGTCCTATGGTACACAGTGGATTAATTGCTGTTAACCCTTTTTGGCATAAATTGAGGTTGATTTTGATGAAACTTTGTAGAAATATCAATAGTGACGGATATGCAAAACTGATGTAGCCCCTCACCCCTTTGACCGATCACCCACATTTTGATATACAACTTAGAACTACATGTTGTCAATGTGTACATTAAGTCTGGTCAACAGCGGCTAAGAATTACGAAAAATATCGGGTCATCAGATCAGTTCTGTCATTAAAATAATAATGGAAATTCGAAAAGCATTAACCACGGTACATTCATACTGAATTGTATCATCTAGCCATTATTAAAAGAGAGCTGAAAGCCTTCCAAATAAAAAGCGATCCACCCCGATTTCATTCATTTTCATTAAATTTCCTTAAGTACTTAATAATTGCAGTAATTACGTTTACTTACCTAAAACTGTATTCAATTTAAAGTTAAATAAAATTTAACATAAACTTGGAATTTATGTGCATTGTGCATTTCAAAAATTGCAGTTCGACGACTTGAGTTTGAATGGAAGCATATTTCCATGACTCGAAAATTTAACATTTTGGTTCTGCCACCTAAACCACTCATACTTATCAAAGGCTTCATTCAGCTCAACTTGTCTTGCATTCGTTTAACCAAAAAGGTTTTATAGAAAGTCAGCAGGAAGAATTTATCTAACCACTGGTGGTCCGCAATATGGAGCCCCAGAGAGCCCCAGTTTGGAATGTCAACAAGCACCCGGTAACGCTCTCTGTTAGTTTTTATGGGACCCTCCGGATTCCGGAGATTCCCAGTTATGCAAATTAAACTCAAGAAGTTTATAATAGCCTCAAAATGAATACTTGAAATAATTGACCTGAAAAATGCCGTGGCTCAGAGAACGACTGAATATACCTGAAGAGGCAGAGGATTTGCCCCAATTTGCCGAAGTTATCTGAAAAACGAGCCGAAGGAGTCAATTAATCATGAGAACTGTTCACAAATCATCTTCGCCCTATCTTCAGTGACAAATTGTTTTCTACCCGAAATTTGATAACTCCGAAATATTGAGATATACGAACTCGTTTCGTTGGCTTCGAGCTGAGTGAAGAAATTCGCCTTCGTCTCGATGTGAAAACGTTACCGGGAATGTTGTTTATCTGCACGCTCGGCCTAGAAATCCTCTTAGATGGAAATGAGCCCCCTCGAAGACGTACAGAGCGGTGAGGAGGTAAAGGAATGTTTGCTTAAGAAAATTAAGCAAAAACTCTCCTGTTGAAGCTAATGCAGGAGAATAGAGGCGGTCGTATCACAAAGGAATCTCTGGGAATTGTAAGTTGATTCCTTTTTGCAAGGACACGCCATAAGGACTTGGGCCCTGACAGGTTTTTAACAGCGTGACCTTAATGCCCTAGAAGAACCTTATCGTGGATTGATTCTGCCAGGCTCAACGGCTCCATGTCGGGTCATGAGAGGACGGAGCTCACCCCCAAGTGTTCCATACATCCATATGTGGGATGTCTAATAAACGGATTCAGGTTTTAAGATAAACTTCAAAGAAGGGCGGATAGGGCCGGGTCGTAGAGCTGGAGATTGTGCTAGTCGAGGAAATGACGAACAGCATTATGAGATAAAACGCCCCGCCCGTGCTGATGTAGGGCTCGGAGGTGTCATTATAAATTCGATCCTCCTTCGGAAGGATCTTCTAGGGAGAAATACGAATTTTAAATAATGCCATACTGTTAACATTTCACTTTGGTGTGCAAATGCAATTCGTTCCTCCAACCTTCGTAGATATTTATCTCATTTTTCGGAGGGTTGCCCACTTACGAATCTTTAATTTGTATTCATCCCGTATGTTTTGAATAAATTGTTTTAGTCGAATAAAACCCAAATTTTTAGACACAACTTTGCCGTCTATGGCAGCTACATATGGTGCATGAATTTTTGAAGAGATATGAAATTGAGTGTGCCTAATAAGGATGAAAATTTAATCAGCAAAGAAACATTAAGGTACAAAATAAGAAAACGTGTGTAAAAGTATATAGGAAAAATTTTCTAATTCTATTTTACCAAATAATTTATACATTTTGAAAGGAATTTATTAATTTTTACTGTTGCGCAGTATTTTGGTGAATACGGAATTAAATTTTTGGGAATTTTTTTTTTAATTCAAAGAATAATTGCGATTACAAATCGAACAAGTGCGAGTCTGAGTCGCGCGCCGTGGGTTCCGCCCCTTCTCCTCTATCAATTTCATATGGCTAAGTATCCTGAACATTTCATAAAGTTCATTTTTCGGACCGCTAAACTAAGTTTGTTTGTAAAAGTTTATTGCGGATTTCTCTAAAACTGTGTTAGTTAGGGACATCGTGTGATTTTTCGTGCAAATATTCACCTATCTTTATCAACGAACGGTCGTCTTTCACACTTTTTTGGTCATAAGTCAAAAACTAAGTAAAATATTTAGCTTGAAAATGCCTTACTTAGAAATTTGAACCTCATTTTCAATAAAATTAAAAATATTTCATAAATGTTTGAACTTTGATGGGTGTGGAAACGTAAATTCTATAACTGTGCCAAATTTCAAGTCGATAGCTTATACACTTCCTGAGATAAATAGATGTGACAAACATACAGAAAGAACGAACGAAGTCGCACTATAAGGGTTCTTAAAAATATATATTTTGCTTAAGTCAGATAGTTCAGTATGTTAAAAAAAGATATACATACTAATTTAAAAAATTTAAGAAAAAATACCAGCTCTTTTCATAATCCTAACTGCCAGACTATTTTAGTTTTTGCAAAAATGCGTTCAATTTGCTTTGTATCGTCTGCCATTTTGCTTTTATGAAAAGCGTCGAAGCTGTTATGGGCTCTAAAAATATAGGTAATTTATTTGTTCTACAACGGTGTCATACGCTTGATTTGAGAAATTATTCATAAAAAGCGTGAAAGTAAACTTTTCCCATTAAATAAAAGTAACAAAAGTTAAAGTAACAATGGCAGTAAAAGTTTTACTTTTTATTGCTACATATGGTGGCTGTAAAAATATTTTATAGGTATAGCTTTGGTATATTGTCTAACTTAGAAACTTTCAAAGTAAACAATCTAGAGAAAATTACCGATTACCCCAGATTGTGGCTGGAGAGTTGCCCTTTTTAGGTCGTCCAACCAACAACTTCATCTGTCAACCCACGACACAGTCGGTGAGAGTCATTAATTATTTTCTCCCCTGCCCGAAGGCGGTTCAGCAGCGGGGTGAAATATTGTGTTTTTTAAACTTTTACTCTTAACTTCTACTTATCTTTAAGTATACAACATAAAGTTTGAGTAGCTTGTAGCAAGAATTTTCCACGGTCGATGGTCGACTGATGAAGATTTTCTGAAATTGATTAGTTTAATATCATATGTTGCTCATCGTAGTATAATTTTTAAAGATGCATCATGTATTTGAATCTTATAACTTTTTTTTGTACAACTATATCCAAACACCAATCATGTTGGACTTACTTTGTACCAACCTCTACAGAATAAGGGCAAAAATCAGTTGATTACGATGAAGCGAACATAACGTGCAATAAAAGGAAATTGTCGTGCTAAAATACATAACGAGTTTTTCCGCACCATACAGAAATAGCCCTAAGTTCATGAAAGCATGGAATACAAACTAATTCATTTTGAAATGGCTCCGTGAGTCCCGTGCTAATTCAATTCAGTGGAAGTGAGGTAAAAAACTGCCGACGTTTACAAAGCCCCCAAATAAACGAAGAGTAAATTCAAACGTGCTGCAATGGGGCATGGTATTAAAATGTTCAATTGTACGTAAGGCAACAAATGCGGGCACCAAATCACAGGCGCTATAAATGAAGCAAGACATAAAACAGCAACAAAATGAATTGGAAGATGGATGGGTCTCGTATTCAGTATTGGTCATGCAACTCCACTGGGCCAGTCGCGATCGATAAATTCCTAAATGCATACTGCAGGATTGGTGTCCTGCCCAGCAATTTGCTGGATCATCACGACTCATTTGATTCAGTGACATTGACAGCTATGAATGGTGTGAATCGAGAATTGTCCTTACAAAATCAATGTGTACGAAACTTTGCACTATAAATCTATTATATGCAGATGGGATCTCCTCTTTATGCACGAGGGGTTTCTGTTGCGGGTTCGAATATGCATCGCATTACACATGCATACATAACTCGAAAATTGATTCGATGCGCCTGTAAGCTGGACAATTTATTTGCAGGACGACTTGAAGTATGCACGTACTTTATAAGCTTATGCTTATTTTCATTCTTGTTTTCATTTTCTTTCTTTTAATTTAGTTATATTAACAGAAGAATGTTCCACCTGAATTTTGCATAATTAAGATTTTATTATTTGTACTTCCACTGAATAAATTATTATTATTATTTTTATTATTATTAAAACATTTTGACGATACAATCATTTGCCAAAGGTGAAGTAAAAAATTTGCAATTTCGATTTATATGCCATTTTGGAATCCGCATAAACAATTTTTAAAATTCAGCACTAAATTTGAAAACAGCTACCCAAGAACCCTGTACCGATTTTTAGGTGTTTCTAATATTCAGAAGCTACTATTTTAGATTTGCTTCTTGAATGTTCAAAATGTGGTGCTGTTATTGACAGATATTTGCTTAAATTTACGAAATTTAGTAGTATTACGAGACCGCTATTTTGGGGTCACAATTTGTAATTTTGAGGTTGGGGCATCGGTCAATCTGGCTAACTTTCTTCATGTGTGCGTTTCAACCAAAAAGAATAGTCACTCGTTCAGCAACTATTTTGTACTAGAATAGTGACAGCGCCACAACTGTCCCACCGGTTGTCAAAACATCATTGCACTAATTATAACACAAGACACTTGTAAAAATGTGTGAGGTAATTCCAGCCCAGCACTAAAAGCAAAATTGAGCAGTTTTTCCGCTCGAAAAGTTGTAAAAACTCTTGTAGATTAAACATTTGACGGAGGATGTTTTGACAACCGGCAGGCACAACTACAGGCAATGACTTGTACTTTACACGTGATTCAGCCAATTCAGCACTTTGGTTGGTTGGTCGGCGCATTCTAGAATGGGAATAAAACAAAGCTTTATAGCAACCGGCCCATAATTTGAAATATCATTATTGTTAGTTTTCTTATGCAGAGGAATTTTTATTATACCTGTTGAGGTAAAAGTAAAAAGAATTCATATGTTTCAAACCTCAAGGGCGAGTTAACTTCTTAACCTAAATATGAATAATCTGAAACAAATCAGTGTATAAGGTAACAAGCACATTTGTTACATTTTTGTGCAAATTTTCATTATTAACGTTAGCACGCTACTCGGATGAATACCAATTACGTGCCTACGACATTCAGCCCCTCGCTGCCGCTCCCCAAGGAGTAATAAATCACTATCTTGGCTGCGGTCGTTATGAGATCTGATTTGGGTCGACAATAGCAATAACTGCTAAATATGGTCCGACGTGTACACTACCCGTCCACTAAATCCAGTTCGGGTATCGCAAAAGACAGGAATTCGGAACCTTTCCTCTATGCGTCCAAATACATCTCGGGGGCGTTACACCCACGCACTTAAAAATATTCCGGATCACCCTGTAATGAATACGATTCATAGACAACGGTGGCGGGAAATATGCCATTTATTACCGCGCCGTGGCCGTGCTTACGTAGATCCAAAGGTAGTAAATAGATTCGTTTGGGTCCATGTCTAAAATGTGAGCGTGGCCCCAAATTTTGGAAACCTAGCCGCCCTTAATGTTTAGTGAAAGATACAAGAACGTTTTATGGTTTCCATTTATTGTGATTTGTGAGCCCATCATGCTGCAAACAAAGCACGGTCTACTGCCGTTCTGTTAATCTCTGCTTTATATATTTAATGATGCGTTGATGTAATGCCTCTGGACGCTTAGATTTCATTTTTGGCAGATGTTTCTATAGTCTGTAATTTTTTTTTCCAACAATAAATCTCCCTTTTGCGATTTTCAACAAAAGGTTGCGGTGGAGGTGGGTGGGACGAAAAATTTGAATTAAAAAGGCATCAAGTGCTCCACACCCTCACTTGAGAGCAATTCTAGTTAGTTAAGTGTGTGCAGGCAAAAGACCCCATCATCACAAAAATTATAAGCCTGCTGGGGAACGCTGGGGAACCCTTTACCTAAGGGATGATGAATGGCTCAGATATTTGATTAATGCAGTGTTCGAGGTGATGGCTTACTAAAGGCATTTTACTTAATTTATTGGAGTGCTTTGATATTTTTCCTGAGCGAATTATGTCAATTCGGCGAATGGTGGTAATAAATGGATTTAAAAAGTAAAAACACACCCTTATTTTTGGAGTTGAGAGCATTATCTGAAGTGAAAGAAAATCGTTAATTATTCGGGATTCTGTTGATGTAAGGATTATGTGATTAAATTAAGAATACAGATATAAAAGCCAAACCGCTTTTATTTATTACCAAACCAGGCTTAAAAGTTCCCTGATGAATTTAGTATTATACTAAAATATTAGAGAATTTTAGGTAATTGTTAAATCAGTTTTGACCTAGAGTTACTTTAAATCTTAAAAGCGAAAATTAATGTTATACACCCTCATCATGACCACAATGAGCCTTGGGAGACGGGGTGGTTGCGATAGGGGAGAGGGAATAACAAATTGCTAAACCAAATGATCTACAATTTGCATGAATATTGATTTTGTCAAAGAGCTCCCAGCATAAATTGAGTTGGAAAGGGGAGGATTTTTGAACGAACCCAGAACCCTTATTAAAATACGAGGTTTTGGGAATGTGAAAACATGTGCGTAAGGTTGGAGTGTTTTGATATTATATCCAGGAAGTTGTTTAAAATTACCAAATAGAACTATGTTTCGTGAATAAATTGGATTTTAAAATTAAAAATTGATTTCAGTCTCCCTACCGGTTTTGATGAAATTTTGTATAAACATTAATTTAAGTTCAAAAGTGTCAAATATGCAGATAATTTTTGTTGGACACTTGTAATTCACTAGAGATTTAAATTTTAAGTTTTGAAAAGTGAGGTTTTCTTTGATTTTTAGTATATGCCCTCAAATTCTTGCATTCTTTTTCTATTAATAACTCTGCAAGAATCCTGAAAATAATTAATTCAAGTATATATCGTGCTTTCCAAGTTTATTTTTGCTATTATTATTATAATATTATAAGTACCTACCTAAATTTTGTCGTTTTATACATGTCAGTAAAAAGAAAAAAAATATTAATAGTCATCAGTTCATTTATCCCAGTCGTTAATTTTTTCTGTAATATTTCAAGGAATTTTTAAATCGAAAGAATTCACGTTTAAATATAAGAGTTTTAATAAAATATAATTTACTACTTTATTAAACATGTCTGTCTTCTTAAAATAGATGGAAGTCACGGGCGGCACTATGTATTTTATTTATGGTATGCAGCTTAAGACTTTTTTGATGGTATGGAATGAATCCAAAACATATAAAAGCAAATTATCCCCACGCAACTTAAAATGTAAGAGTCCTGTGAAATAATACAATATTAGAATTAAATTGAATCAGTATTGATTTTAAATATAAATATATGTATGTTTAAAATTATGAAAATACTGCAACATGATTAATTATACAAAAGTATTAGTATAGAAATTTTAATTTTTAAATGTTGAAGATTGGAACATTTAAACATTTCCTTTTTTATTTACAATATTGAAAACGTTGCAAACATGGACAATCTCTGTGTACTGAGCAAACAAATACTGGTAAATTTAACAAAACTGGCTTAGTTCATATTTCTACCATTTTCTCAGGCCAAACTATGCAGCTGCATGGTTTGGGCCGGTTTTTTCATTTGGATTTATTGCTGAGTTGACCTATACTTTAAACTTTTAATTGGTATTTTATACGAAAATCCTGGGTTACGCGGGAATGGTATGTCATAAAGGTATGGAATTCTATACCGTAAATAATTTTAGGTATATAGTTTTTCATATCTTCCATACCGGTAGAGTCGCCCCGACGCTCCTGACAGAAGGTAGTCGGAAAGAGTCCATGAAACCAGCATAAATGGCATAATTTTTGTACAAGAGACTTCATTTATATATAGCTAAACAGGTATGTATATAAGCGGAAGCACCTAAATGTCAACACATATTTGTGTCTTCGGTCTTGCGAAAGAGGAGGCGGACAAAGGAAGATTCTTTGGACATTTTATTAGGAAATCCAACGTGACTTTTCTATTATTATTCATCAACGAAATTCTTTTTCTTAATGGTCTCTACGTTGTTTTCGTGTCTTACAACCAAGAGTCAGGACATCTTAAATAATTTTAAACAGCAGAAAAGCATGTTTTGGATGCGAAGAATGGAAAACTACGGAGCGTTAAAAGAGATCATCTTATATCATCCCATGCACTGGAGCGTGTTGTCCTCCAAATTCTTCCTTTACATCTTCGGATGCAGGGTTTTACTCAAAATGATAGATCGCATTTCAGGGCCAAGATATAATTCTCCGAAAACGGATTCTTACCTTAAGCACAAGATATGATTTAGGGTGTCGCATAACAAAGGGGAGTTTTATTCAAGGTAAATGGCTAATGCTTTTGTAAATCACTTACGTCGCCGTAAGTACACAAGAGAGGATATTCCCACCCGATGAGGTGTAAGTAAACATTCTAGAAAATCTCCTCTTAAATTATTTATGAGCCTGATATGCTCCACTTTAAAAACGTATATTTCGGTTTAAAATTGGGGCTCCATCAAGCTGGCGGGCCCAAAATAAAAGAACCATAAAACAATGGTATCATTATTTATCACTATTTTATTGCTAATTAATTACGGCGTTAAAAAATTAATTGCTATTTTTGTCAATTAATTACAACGGCTCAGCTAGCTTGATATCAAGCTGGCTGGACCACTAAAAATACTATGAAAAACTATCACATTATGCATATTTATTTATAACTAATTAATTGCTATATTTATTTCTAAGAATCAAGTGAATAAACTTTGATTTATTCACTTTTTTAATACAAATATGATTTGGCACCGCAGAGTGACGAGCGGTACAGTCTTACCAAAAGTTAACGTTCATGCAGGTAAAAAAGGGTCTCGAGAAGGACAGTCAGGTAGGTTCAGGTAGAGGAAGTTTCGACAGCCTGCGTACCTTTATAAAAATATATCAAAAAAGATATATCACAATAAAATTTCTGATTTTTTACGTATAGAAATAGAATGTGTTCTAAATTTGAATTAATTGTAAATTTGAATTAATAACAAATTAAGCAAATAATCAAAAGAAAACGTTTTTTATCGTTTTTCTGAAATTTAATTTAGTATTAGAGGATTTTTCATCGTTGATTATGAAAAAGAATTTCAAACATTCGCGCTATTGAAATGAACCAATCAATAAACAGATAGAAAAAGGTTAACCTTCCGCTCGTCACTCTGCGGTGCCAAATCATATTTGTATTAAAAAAGTGAATAAATCAAAGTTTATTCACTTGATTCTTAGAAAGAAATATAGCAATTAATTAGTTATAAATAAATATGCATAATGTGATAGTTTTTCATAGTATTTTTAGTGGTCCAGCCAGCTTGATATCAAGCTAGCTGAGCCGTTGTAATTAATTAACAAAAATAGCAATTAATTTTTTAACGCCGTAATTAATTAGCAATAAAATAGTGATAAATAATGATACCATTGTTTTATGGTTCTTTTATTTTGGGCCCGCCAGCTTGATGGAGCCTAAAATTGGTGATATCAAAATTACTTTTTAAAGATCTAAAATGTAGTAAAGAAAAGAACTTAGTTTATTGCCTATTTCATTTATTTGCCAACGATTATTGTAAAAGTTTCAGTTTTTCGATTGCTCGTCGCAGATCAATAAGAAATTTTAATTTTTACAAATTCCTATTATAACATTTTATTTTGCCGAACAATTTTTGAAAAAATACTATTAATGTAAGCAATGACACAAACGATGTTTTGGGTTTTTCTATAAAAATTATGATTTTACTCTCGAATACAGTATTATTCATAATAAAAATGCTTTTTATAGACTTAAAGATGTTCAAATTTATTGCGGATATGCCTTAAGGTTAAGAAAACACGATTTTCCTTGACCTTACTCTCACGATATTGTTTGTATTAAGCTAAAATTGGAATGCAATCTTAAGGCATCGATTATATTCAAATAAATTGCTGAATCTATTGAAAAATTAGCAATTTTTAATTTCCTTCCAATAAATGTTAAGTATAATTTTCTTATTACGAAAATTACTCTATAAGAAATACTAAGAACTCCATTTTTTTCTAACTAATTGTCAAGGAGATAAGAGATTCTTCCTGAAGTATTAAATTTTATTCCCGCTTATACCGACCTAATTCCCAGAATCATCGACCCACGCCTCACCCTGAAGAACCCTTTCTTTGTACTTATTCTAATTAGTGTTTAACAAATTAGCATCGTCTTCCTCGGGTTTTTTGTGATCTTCTACAACAGAGTCCTTTGGGAAGCGGGTTGTTCCTTAATTATAGGTATCTCCTCCCAAATTCAAATTAAGTTTTACTGTCCTTGCCTTGATCCCTCGCGGAATATGCCCGGAATTTAAAAATCAATCAAAGTGCCAAATTCATGTATGTTTGAAGGTGATGCTCCTCTCCACCCGCATCTAATTTATACGTAATTTTTCTCCTGAAAGCTCATGTAATCGATATGTGCAAAGATACCTGATTTTGCTAAGAATATCTCACCTAGATTCATACAAAATTAAGTGCAAGCTTTGGAGAGGATAATTCAATCTTAAGAAAGGTCATCCTTGCGAACGTGTTGCAGTTGGTGTAGGGTTAAAACCGCCTTGATGTTAAATACTAAAATGATTTTCATGTGGATTCGGAGAAGCACAACTTTTCTTGGTTTAACTGAACATAAAAATTCTATGTATGCAGAGGGCACGGAATAGGGGGAGGTTTTACGAACTTTTTTATTATATAAAAATTTTTTTATATTGAACGGCATTCCGTCGGTTGTAAAAAAACCTTGAAATATTAGAAGGCGAAAAGTTAGAATAACTCAAAATTATTTAAGGTAAATTACAAAAAGTTTCTTCCGAAGTTAGGCAATCTCCTTCTAGGGAAATTGAAAATTCCAAAGGGTGAAAAGTCCTTGTGATTCAAAAATATTTACAAAAAAAGTTCACCCTGCCCGCTGAGTGTTATATTACAATACTTACTTTAAGTTGTTTGTCTCGCGGCTGTCTTTTTATTTATTTACAATCTTAAAGAGAAGTTTTAAAATTTCGTCAATTAACTTTTGCATCAGATGGAGTTTGAAGCCATTTCATATCAAACAGTTTCCAAATGTGCTCAATTAAACGATACAAATTATCCGGCTCTATTTATTTAATATGTTAAGTGTTTTAAAATTTTATTTTCAAATTATAATTTTTTAAGAAAGCAATATTTTGAAAAAGAAATAAAAGCCTATATGAGAATGGTTTTTAATATTCGGTGGGATTTCTTAATTTTTGGGATGCATCACTATATGTTTGGCTCGACATTTTTCATTTTTTGAGATTTTGGAAATGCTGACTGCGAATTGGCAATTAAAATAAGGATTTCAGCTTTAATATCCTTCTATAAGTCGTGTTATACAGCTACAGGGTGTTTCGTTAAGGTTTGAACAATCGCCAATCGATTCTCCGACTACGAGTTCTGAAATTATTCGTGCTAGAGTGGGCCAGCACCATGGTCCAGGTGGGTCGCTGGAACCTCGACCTAGCCGCATTGGGTTGGCTAGGCACATAATTAAGACGAATTTCTCATTTTTATTGTGAAATTTGAAGAGGTTGAGGAAGGTTGGTTTAGGAGATTTCGTGTGAATTGGGGTTTTTTTCTATACCTGGTCTATGGTGCTGACCCACAGTCCGAACAAACGTTAATCAGGAGACCATGTAGAATCGAGTGGCATACTCCTGTTCAGACCTTAACGAAACACGCTGTATACATAGATAAAATATTTATTTTTAACAATTAAAACGAATAAGCAACGAAAAACGTGAGCATTTGAGAAGTCTTTAACTAAGTAGTTAGAACAGCAGATATCATTGACTTGTAGTGATATTTATGAATATACATATATACCTTAATTGGGTTGCAAATGCACCCTTACAATTAAATTCTATAATTTATCGATTTTCCTCCCATTTGACCAAATTTAATATTATAATGGTCTAGTCATTGTCTGTTGGATAAAATACTTATCCATTCTCTTTTATGAATTCGGTGAAGAAAAGCTTCTTTGTTTCGGTGCTCAGGTTTCAGAGGGAATTCGAGCGGGTAACAAGTTGAAAGTAAGATGATTTGCTCTACTTCCTGAGCAACTTCGCAGCCAGAAGGAATCAACCTTGAGGTTTGCTCCATTCATTCACATTTCTCCACAATTTTATTGCCCAGGATAGGTGAATCTAAAAATCAATTCCGTCAATTTGTTCTATGAAGTAGCGAAAATTCAGGAGAAGTTTCAGCAAAATCGTAACGTTTATATGACTTGCATTTTTCGGGGCAATCTTCAATATTTGAAATTGTTATAAATCGTCTAGTTTGAGAAACTTTAACAAAAGGAGGAAAACCTTTTCTAGTCAAAAGAATGCAAAATATCGCACGTGCCTCCCACCGTAGAAGAAAGTTGCGGATCGTGCCACCAATGTCCCCGACTCAATGACTACAGCTCGTCTCTGAGTCATGCCTTAAAAAAAGGTTCTCCGGGTAAGTTTCCACAATTTATCATCTGTTCCCGGAGCGAACCTTTCGTGCTCAACAATCAGAAGGAGGCGACGAGTAATTTCGCTAGATTTCCCGAAATCGATTTTTAAATGAACGGAAAGTTTCCATCGTCATCAGTCATATTGAAAAGTAGCCTCCCGGGCCGAGGTTCTGCGGCGGGCGCTAAATTCGGGTGAAATTTTTCATGGGGCCGGAGATTTGTTCATGCCGCCCGCTCAAATTGGTTCCTGCGAGAGTAAATAAAATAATTTCCGGCCGCCTATTTAGCGAATGTAATTAAACGGCCAAACCAGAAAATGGAGGCCCATAGAGGCCCCGATTTGTAGCGAAATCAGCTCACGCGATATTCTCGTTTGTTTGCGGGAAGGAAGAAATCGCTTTAGAGTTTTCCTCCAGATTCCTCCCCAAAACCTTCGGGTGCACGGATTACACTCAGCCGAAGATTATTGAACGCCATTAAATGTGGTCTTGGGGCGACTTCCGCTAGACTAATGGCCCATCTTTATTCACAAAGTTTCCTACAATTAATTATAATATCGGCTGCTCTAGTCACGACAGATCCGAAATACATAATAAATACATATGCACCTCACCTGCAGTTTACACTAAAATAAAAAGGGATGAAGTTCGAGTGAAACTAGCGACTAACAAAACTCAAAAACTAAATATTTATCAAAATACATGTTTTGTATGTTTCCATAAAAATTTATAAAAATTCGTTGTAGCTTGTGTGAATACCTTAAATGAAAGATGTTTAAATTTAAATACCTCAAAGTGAACGTTTTGTATTACATATAAATATACTTATAATCTATTGACTATTACTATCACAAACTATTTCTAAATATAAGTTGCAGTTTTCTTTCGTGTGTGACAAATTCATTTTAGTTATCTTTGACTTAAATTTATTTGTCGATTCGATTGGAATTTTCTATTTAATTATTTTAACCACTTTGAACGAGAAAACTAATGTAAGTCAAATGCAACTGAAATGAATTTGTTAAAAAATTACAAACTTTATTAAGAAATATCATTTCAAAAGTTCTCTTTTCGATTTGATTCCAATGGATTCAAAAATAGGTCAAGGGCAATTTTCAGATGAATTTTTTACTTAAAAATGAATAAAAGTCATTGCAATTTGATGTTTTTTTTAGAAATTTTTAAACCTTACCAATAGGTTATTCAAGATAAATTTTAAATATAAGAAAAATCTCCTTTTTTTCTGAATGGACGAAAAAGACACAGCTGTAATCCAATAAATTTACGAAGAGTTTTTGGGATTATGTTGCGCTCGCGCTATAACGAGCTTCTAATTTTTTAATAGAGAAGACGAGTAAAAGATTCGCAAATCGCAATCAAAGCATAAAAATGGGTTTTATTCCTCCGTTGATGGATATTAATGTTATCATTTGCAAATTGAATTTATCCATAATTGGATCAGTTTACAAATGAAACGGAAAAGCCCACATATGAGCAGATACGTTGGCGTTCTCATAAATCTTATTAAACGCATGCCCAAAGCAGCTGTTGCCGTAGGTGGACCTTGCCAACTGTTGCTCCGCGTTCGGTCTAAGTCTAAGGTATACTTTTCGGGATTGTTGCACCCTATCAACGTCTTGAATTAGTTGACATCTGTGCTCAGAGGACGCGTTCTTTATGCAGGTCACACACCTGTGATCAATCCAGCTGTGCCCGAGTCCCGGAAAAGTGATTGCCATTGTGCACGAGAAGCTCAAATGAGATTGCCTCGAGTAATTTATGCCATCTTAGCAACTCCGATCAGCCCCCTTTTAAAATCAAGAAGTAAAGTTTCGGGGGAAAGAATCATCGCACCGACAAACCTCCCATTCCCGGGTCTGGCGCACCTTCTTGTTTTATGGATTTTTTAAGGATATAAATTAGATTTAGAGCAAGAACCGATGTATGATTCCAGGGAAAGGTAGAGCAACATTAAAAGGTTCTTAGGAGAGGTCCTACACCCCCGGCTCGAATACTCCGGGTGTGGAACTGGGCAGTGCCTCCGTGTCGTGGTGTATTTTATGTGTTGTCCGTCCACGATTTATCTGCTTTTGGGGTGCTCCTTCGGAGGACCTATCTCCCGTCTTAAACATATTTCACCGAGCTTTTCGGGAATTTTTATTTTTACGGCGGAGGCCCTCCGCAGCTAAATTTAGAAACAAAGTTAAGACGACTGTGGCACGCACATGTTGGTAGCAATGCCTCCACGGCGGCGGCCAGGACACAGATGACAAAAAGGATAAAAACTGCAAATTGAAACAAAGCCGAAAAGAGGATGTCGAAAACAAAAACCTCGCCTGGGGCCAGTGGGTTTAAGGTATAAAAACGAACTCTCGATTCATCGGAGCACGGGCGCACGGGAGCACGTCTGGAGCCCACATTCGTAGTTTTTTTCCGACCACTGTATTAGGTCCTGATTTCAGAAGCCCGGCGCGTAGATTTGTCTTAGATCATTAACCGGAACCAGGGCCGGTCGAAGGACCATGTTTGCCCTAACTTTTACGAACAGCGTTGACACCTCGCACGACCGGGCCAGCCTAATCGATGTCGGCCCTAATTGATTGTTTGATGGGCTCGCGGCTGCTTGAGAGTGCGAAAGAGTATTAATTTCGGTGGAAGCTAATAGGAGCATAAATCTCCTCCCCTCTCCGGAGGGGAGAATCTTTTCCATCGCAGTAACTCTTTTCGAAATTGTTGCGTGATAATAGGCACTTTGGTTTCGACCCGATTTCGGAAAAATGTCTACGCAGGCCGTCGGTCAAAACTTATAAATATACTTTGTGGGCCCGTGTGTCCAAGTCGAGAGCCCAATTTTTCTTGAAGAGACATAATTTGCTACTATGAGGCAATAAAAAGCCTTATTGGCTTTAAATACATTAACTCAAACATAGACTGCATTATATGTAATTACTATGTTTATCTTAGGCAACCTTTACCTTTATAGAGGTATAAACTGTCCTTAGCAAATAGACTTAGTAGTAAAACATAAAACACATTAATTTTCTGTGATGCCTGTTTCTAAGGAATATTCTTTGGTAATTGAAAGTTCGAACTTAGGTAAAATTTTATGAGGCTCACTAAGAATTAATACTCATATGTAAGTAATAAAATTTGGAGCAAAACTAAAACAATACTTCAAACGAAATAAAATCTGAAATCATTATTAAAATAGATAATTAGTTCTGACCATAAAAACAATTTTCTTAAGTGTGTTGGGTAAGAAAATATTTAGTTGTCTGTAAGCGGAGACTGCAGACTCTATATAGAGAATGTGCGAAGATTAAATTAGTTCTTTCAAATAGTGTACAAAATTTGTTCATTTTCTACACCTGTAACTTTTTATAGGTCGATTTCGATGCTGAATACTTTCATTCAGAATTGTTTTCTAATTAGCAAGTCTCTAGCGATTTGCCTTTTAGAAACAAATTTAAATTACTTAATTTCTTTAAACATTGCTCCGAATTTATTAAAAGCATATATTTTTATATACATATTTATAATACATATCTATAGTAGGCATACATATAAAATCGAAAGTTTGTTTGTTTGTTTCACGCCTTAACTCTTGGTATGATAATTTTAATTTTTTGCCTAAAAGTACTATATCTTTCAACTTAACATATAGACTATTTTTATGGACATAAATGTACAATTTCAAAATAGCACACTTAAGATGGCGGGCGGCCAGAGTAAATTTCAAGGGATTGCCATGAATATTGGTACTTGGGGATTTTGGAGATGCTGTCTGCATTTCCGCTTTCGAAACTTAAAAATCAAGATAGTAATATCATGAGAAAATATACAAATTAGTATGGCTGATTTAATAGCCAACAATTTAATACTGAACATTTACATGTGTTAATTTCTACAACGAATAGGCAACTAAATTAAGGTTTGCAGTTTTAATGTCTTCCCATAAGGCAACAATGAAATAGCAAATACAAGAAAAAATAAATACTATTATTTATTTATTTAGCACTTAACAATAGAAACTTATAAGAAAAAAGAAAAGATTATGAATCCTTCTGATATCGACCGGGGTAGCAAAATGAGTTTTGGACAGTTCTATAAATTACATCCATTGATTTTAGTAACACTTGTAAACTTGCTTAACTTGAGCATTTTAGAGATATTTAACGAAACAATATTTATGATACACCGGGTGCAACCGGGTTACTCAGCTAGTATATTATAATATTTTGAGCAATAAATTTAAATTGACAAATGACGTTAAAATTTTAATTGTATATACTGCAACTATTATTGCCTTTCATGTAAATTTAATAACAAGATGGTTTTTAAAGGTAGACAATTTCTCGCTACTTTGACTTTTAAAAATGATTGTTAGTAGGGCCAGTAATAAACAAATAATTAACATTAAGTAATAAAAATATAAATTTTAATGTTTAAAAAATAGGAAACCCTTTTGCTCCCATTCCAATAAAACAATAACTAGACTTTTAGTCCTTTTTTGATGAACAGAAAACATATATTATTGTCTAAGACTTTTCCTTCTTTGGAAAAATGAAAATGTTTCTTGGAGTATAAAATGCACTTAACGAGTACAAATGTATCCTTCTCTTTATGGGTGAATTGGCTTCAGTGGTTCAGTGATGAAGATTTATGCACCATGTTGGCTTATGGTAAGACTGTCGTTAAAGTTCTCGTACAACTTTATTACTCAAGGTCCCATGGTGACTGCGATGATGTTCGGTCTGACTACCGCTCCTTGTGCAAGAATATTAATCAGACAACGAGCTGCTGTTTTGAGTTTTCACTTGCAGTGTATAAATCTTGGCTTCACAGAAAGACACTAATTACACTATACTTTAATTTATTTTAACATTTCCTCTCCGTGAAGGATAGTGACTAATATGAAAATGAAGTAAACAGCCTATGTCAATGGAAAACGTATCAAAATTAACTAAAATCTAATATGTATTGTGAAACTAAGTAAACTGCAGTCCAAGTTCCTTGTTCTATTTACTCTGAATGTTCACACTCTGCTGGCGCTATATCCATTAGGTATATGCATAAATTCCCAAGATATATTAGACCTCATAAGTACTCCCCCGAAAACTTTGGATAAAGTGAATTCCTCGTAAAACATATTGCATACTCATAAGGATATTACCCTCCACGGTGGTATTGCTGCAAGTTTGATTAATGCCTTCATTTTCTTATCCCTCCATTATAAAAGTTGAGTTGTGGGCGGGACTCTCATAATTCCTTTAAGTTGCTAAAGGATAATAATTCAATTTTCCCGGAGCAGCAGGTATTCTTGTGAGAAATAAGAGCCCTCTGCGAGGATCGTATTTGCTACGAGCATTGGCGCAGATGTTATTGACGAAAACGGCGAACTTCTTACGTGCGCTTTCACATATTAACAATGTAACAAGAGCGCCGGATTAAAGCTGGGAACGTTTTTATGATTTTCATGTAAATAATCCGAACGCTTTTCCACACGTTCTATCATCGCCCGTATGCGAAATCCTTTTGAGGCACGTTCCGGTGCCTTGGCATCACGTACAAATTTTCTCTTAATAAATAAACCGCCGAATCTTTTCAGATTGAAAGGGCAGTCTCGAATTAAATCCATCCATCCGATAATGGGGCTATTCGCTTGGAAATATTCCCACGGCGCGGCGGCGTATCAAAAGCAGACGATTCCAGTTGGGTAATATTTTTCTCATTTTTTTTTTGTTATTTTTTGGTTTTATCAATTTGTGAAATTGAAAGAGCACATTCAGATTTTGAAATTATTTGAAATTTCGAAGGTAAATGAATATCCATATTATGTGAATGTTGCATTTCCTTGACATTGGAATGTTTTAATATGCCACCTTTAAAGTGACATTTCAATAATAATAACATAAAATATAATTAATATACATATTTAATTGACAAATAAGTACGCATGTTAACATAATTTATTCAGTTTGTGCAAATCGGACCAAGAATAGGTCTCAATGTTAGGTTTTTCTAAAGCTGCAGACTAGTTATTTTTTCTTCTTTCAATAATACGAGTCATTGTAGCCTGCGGCTTACTTACTATTACAATACTATTTTATATAGAGAGAACGAGTTCAATATCAATTTTAAGCTCGGTTTTCTATATAAAATTCGAAACTGAGCGTTTGCAATTGTGTAAACATTTAGTAAAAAAATTCGCAATGGTTTAGATTTTATAAGACATTAAAGATACAAGTCCGTGGTGCGATTATTTCGAAACAATGTTTTTTTAATAGGGGCGTTATTAAGAAAATGTTATCTATTAATTTTCGCACGAGGTATTTTCTATAAAATACCATCATATAAATAAATTGCAAAGTTTTACACAATCGTGCAATGTTCTTTAATTAAGTTAGTTAGTTTATTACTACTATTAAATAAATAAAACAAAATGTTTTTACTTTTCAATTTTTTTGAAGATAAGTAGCAGTTTGTTTTTCTATAAGTGAACAGTTTTGCAAATAATATTCTTAGATGCGACACATTAAAAATTAATCCCCTTCTCAATAAAATAGATAAGACGATTCTAGTTAAAGTAATGAATAAAAAAAACAAATAAGTAATTTTTTCTAATCTGATAAATAATGTTTTTCCTATTTTAAGACCGAGATAATTGTGAAATTTTTTCCAAATCTACTTTATACAACACTTGTACCAAACTTAAGGACGCGAAAGGTCAAGAAGCAAATTATAGACGGCAAACGCAAATTCAAATGTTGTCGAGTTGAAAGCCTTCGATATATCACGCCAGAGGCCAATTAATCTTAGGAGGCCACGATAAATCTCGGAACAAATTCGGAGCATTAAAAACGAATTTTTCACAAACGAGGGCAGCAAATTTAATTAAAGTTCCTCGTTAGTCTTACATTTACGTTTTTCCCGAGGATTTTCGAACTGCATCCTGCCCTCTTCCTTTCAGAAGCGGAAAATTACGGAGACCAACGAGGAATAAAATCAATAGACCTAGTTTCTTATTCAATTTATTCGAGGTGTGACCTTGCACAATCCGCCCATCTTCCGCAGCTCGCATTCGTGTAATTCGCCCACTCTTGGCGCACTTCCTGCGATGATTAAAGCGCGAGATCCTCTTAATTTATTATGGCGGTTCGTGGAGCGAGGCCAACGTACCTGCCCCAATTACTTTAGAGTTTAGAGGATAGACCGTGTCAATGTGTCCCGGAGTCCTTCAGGACGCGCCTCGGCGAGGAATAGAACGTGGGCGTGCAAAAAGGTTTAACAGACCTCAGCGCCGGGGCCTCATCTTGACTCCCACTACTGAGCCCCTTCCGAAGGTATGAAGACTTCATCTTCGTTATGTAATGAGATGTTTCGTGTCTTAAACCTTGTTAGCTGAACAACCCTTGTCTGTTCAGGGAATATTTACTGAATCGACGAAATCAATTTGATTAATCGATGGATCACTGACATTCAACCGAAATGCGCCACTGCGGTTGAGGGGGTGTAACGCATCGCGCGCTCATCGATCCGCGGGCAATACTCGCGACGCGACACAGCGCAAATTGGCGCAAATTTAATTAACGTGTGCGATGTTTATGATTTCACGTCTGCATAAAATACCTCTTCGGTGTGAAAAGGCACACGACTGCGCTGCGTGTACACCCGCCCGCGGAAAATCAATTTGAGTCATGACATTAAAAGCGAAAAAAAAACTTATTTTATTGACTTGGTGGGCGGGAGATTTTATTCACCCATCGCGCGTTTTTATTAGTTAGGGATGAAGGTTATTGGCAGAGCGCAGCGAAAAATGTCGAGAGAACTCCTTCAAGATGCATTCACTTGGTTAAGTTCGATGAGAGCGGGTAATCAATTTCCTCAATTTGTTCAATTTCTTCAATTTCTTCTAATTCGAGAACGAAAAGAGCTCCGCTACTGGGAAAGTAGGTGGAAACAGACCGAATAATATGCAGTAATTACCCCACCTCGGGTGATTAATTTGCCACAGCTTCCGATAATTTTCGCTTAGGGAATTTTAAAAATTATTTAAATAAATGACTTGAAAATTGTTTCGTATTGTTCGAGCTGCCAAAAACTTAAAATCAATGAGGGGCGGAATGATTTATTAATTGAAGCACTCGCGAACAATAACCGTGATCACAGGGTTTTGGGCCCGCCGAGAAAATACCTTTTAAGCATAAATCGATATTCAATATATCCTAGATTTTGGATGATACGACAATATTTTATGGCGCAAATAGCCGATCTTTTCAAAATGTCATCACCGTTATTTGGGCTTAATCTTTTGTCTGCATTCATAATCCGATTTACAATAGGAAATATGCAATAACGCGGTTGTCATATTTACACGAGAGGTAATATTAGAGGGTAAATAATCAAGGGCGTCACTGAAGAGATTTAGGAATAAGGGATGATGATAATTTTATATGTTGTGACTGATTTATATAAAAACGGCAATAATTAATTCGAAAGTTTTGTATTCATGAGTACGTATAGCGGCGAAATTAGAATATAAAATACGCGTCGCTGAAAAAGTCCAAAAGATTATATTTGTACATACAAATCACATGATAACTTCTAATTTCGCCTATTGAGAAAATTAAAATAAATAAAAAAAATCATACAAAATGTATTTAAAATTTCTCTCTTGGTCCAGAATATCCTCAAGTTCATATAACTTCGTCAATTTCAATTGATTCACATGAATTATTAAAAACAAATCTAAGAAAATGCAAATTACCACAAATAGTATTTCTTTGCAAAACCCCTAAAGAAGCCCTTGAGTTAAAAATTCGGTTTCAAATTAACAAACCGAGACAACTTTATGTTAGTTACGCATCCCTTGATAAAAATTGATAAAAATGATCATTAACTACACAAAATCTTTAACTTCTTGGTAAGTTAAGAACCTAAGAGAAAGAAATTGATTCATTTTATGAATGTTCTATCTAATTGTTCTTGTTATGTACACAATTTCAAAATGATGTTAATAAAGGAGCTGTTCATGAAAGAAATGAATTTCAATAAAGATGTTTCATCTTTGTTTTAACATCTTTCATATTTTAGGTTTATTATGACGTGTTTACAAGTTGCAAGCAGAGAAGCAAATTAGCGTACCTGAGAAAGTTTAAAAAAAAAAAAATGTTCTATATGTTTTACAAAGCCTAAAAGCACTTTTGTTACTTTTAAACAAGTTCAAGAAATCGAAAAGCCACTTGTGAGGTGTTAGCCGAAACGAAATAAGATTTATCAAAAAGTTGTTCTTTGTTTCAGGCCTTTTTGCCTCCGGAACGAAAGGTCGGAAACCGCGCAAGCAACGAACCGATGATGTCGAACGTACTGTGCTATGGGTGCACGTAGGAACTATATGTAAATCGTTACCTCGTCGTTATAATTTCAGTGTGACAAATTTGCGTTCGTTTTGGGTTCACACTTCGTAAGTAACTTTAAACTTTGGGGAAAACTCAACGCTTCGGGGGTGCTGTAAGGCCGCCCCTAAACTGAAAACCTAATTAAAATCAAAACTAGCGTAATAGATAAGAGAAAATGTGTTTTAGGCCTCTAATGATAGCTAAACTTTAAGGACGAAAAACAGTGAAAGTCATCCAGCCACGTGTCGTGCGGGATTATTATGGAAGATAGGAGACAGCAAAGGGAGAAGATACAACGAAGACTCATCAGATCGCCAGAAGTTTCCATTTTTGATATTCCAGCATCCGTAGTAACTTCGACAGCTCCGACTGTAATCAACGTAATGGGCGGAGGCTTTACAACTCCTCACAGTAGTCTTCTAGTCGACACAACCCAGCACCAGCGAGTAATGTACACAGCACCTGAGCCAGGTGATTATGCAACTCACACGGCGAATATCGCCAAATCATGTGCAAACAGCAGCTTAACGAGCACGCACGATAGTGTAAATAGTGACAAAAGTGATTCCATGACAAAGAGGTCCACGGCCTCGCCCTGCGACGTTCGTGACATGGGAGGGGACCTCAGCACCGGGAAGCTCGCGGGTGACACGGCAGCTCTGACCCGCATTCAAAACTTTTTATCCAGGAGCAGTGACAACGCCCAAACGTTTCAGATGCAGCCGCCGCAGGCCCCCGGGCCCCTTTTCGATATCGGCAGCATCCGGCCTCCCAAGGGGGAGGAGGTTTACTTCTACCCGATCACTTCCCCGAACAACCCCTTCCTCCCCGAAATAATAGCGCGCACCTACCCAAGGGATCAGTCTGACTGCGAGCGGGCCTCCGCCCCACTGCGGCCCAGCCCATCGTCGCCCTCATCGATAGTGGAAAGTTTGGATCACATGGCTGCCGCGTCTTATCCAAACCGCCAGCCGGCTGAGGGCAATTCGAAAGGGCTCCTGGCCTCCTCGAACTCCCTCCCGAAGGACCAGATTTTGCTCACAAAGGATCAACTCTCGCCGCAGTCGACCGGAAGGAATTTGAATCCTTTCCTAAAATCCCCCGTTTCCCAGGGCATTGTTGGGTTCCAGCCGGGCGACCTGAACGCCAAACGGGAGGAGTTCCTGAAGGCAACGATGAAGATTTGTCTGGTTGTGTCGCCGCCATCCAACAAGTTACAGGTAATTTCTGGTATTGCAATTTTCACCTTTTCCGACGCCAAAATGAAAATAAAGGGATGGCTCCCCACGTTCCGCGGGAGTAACCGGGCTATTTATATTGATTTAATTTAGAGTCGTCTACTCTGCTCGGGCGCGCTTTCGGTTGACCATTTGGGGCCCCGCATTCAAGTACCCACTGAAATTTATTAAATTATTTTCTATACCCAGGAATTGCTGCAATGCAGAGCACTTTGATGCGGTCCTTCAGCAATTTCGGCAATTTCTAAATAAGTGAACTGATTGGATTTATGACCCAATTTTGTCTTCTAAACAAAATTGCTTCGGACATTTTAAATGACTATATACATCATTTTATGCAATTTTGACAATTTAAATCTTTGCTTCTAATTTAAGTACTGCAACCTTTAAGAAAAGAACAAAATTTCATTATTTTCTGGGTTACCGGAATTTATGGAAGTTTAGTCAGCAACCAAATTCTCTATTTTGCGGTTATAGTTTGTATGGAAAAATATTAATTCATTCTTACAAAAAAATAGTTCAGTCGTTAGAATTACTAAAAAATTCCATGACTTTTAACGGCAGGTCAACAAGATTAAAAATCTACATCAAAACAAATCCGTTTGTAATGTAGCAGATTTAAAAACAGTTCGGAAAATTTAAAAAATTTATCAATTCTTAAACTCCCACACAGTGCCGGTCTATTTTGAAGATCCTACGTTCTGAAAGCTATCGTGCTTCAAAAAATATGAGAACATCATATTATATTTATATGTACAATATATACAACGATACAACGAAACATGTTGTTATAATTAAATAAGTACTTACCTAACCATAAAAGGACCGGTCAATCTGGTAATATCTCGTCCACGAATTTTCGTTGAAAGGACGGATTTAATCAAGGCGTCATCGTTCGTTACCTTCCTGTGAAATTTCCCTCAGTAGGAACATGCAGAAGCTTTCCTGAAAATTACCAAAAATATAGAGACGTATGTTTTATAAAATCTCATTTCAGTACCTTTTTCAAATTATCAAAAAATTGTTTTGATAAAAGGTCAAAAATAATTCGAGGGGAAAAAAGCGCCAAAACCACAATTTACTTGGTCAATTTTTTCTTTTGTAACTAAATTAGAAAATGTGATAAAAATACGGACATTGATAATGACTGACGGCTAAACGAAGAAAGGGCGAAGGAGTAAATGAGTCATAAATTTCCTGTATCCGTCTCCAGTGGCCACTAAAGAGTTATTTTTGGGATTTCTCATGTTAAATTCACCATCAACTCAATGTCTCACGTGAACAAGAAAAAGCACCCTGCCAGGGTACAAAGGGTAACGGGCCATCAAGAAAAATAATAGCCATAAAATTCCGAGTGGAAAAGCTTTGCTATCTTTAAGACTATCTTTCAAGTTTATTGACATATCAATGGGTGTACGCAGGCAACTGTGCAAGAAAGTTGCCAAAAATTTGTCTTTAGGTCTTTACGCCTGAAAAGTTATTCCTCCAACATAAATGGATTTTGTCTGACTCTTGCTGCGCGCGGACGTATTTCTAAAAAATTTTGTTTAGCAGCGGTGGAGGGTTTCACCCTCGGGAATATTTTGGGACTCTGGCAGCATGGCTGAACAGCTTCCTGGTTTTATGCCCTTTTATTTAAAGATTTACTCGATTGCCATTATCAAGTTTTCCGTGGAGGCTTAAGAGGAGTAAATTGAGCACCGCATTTCGTATGTAACTGGCCCAATTTGGGCCCAATTTTGTTGTTTTAACGAATTATTCATAATTTTGCAGAGGGTCTCTTTTTAGAGGTGTCTGCAATTCATACGCCTTAGTTCACACGTGCGAATTCTCTTATGAAAAGCGCTTATGTTTTATTTTATTTGCTTAAAAGGACGGCTCATTTGAGAAACATGAAATTATTAATATTTTGTTCTTCTTTTCGTTTTTAAACCACTTGGATGTCTTTAAAAATATTATTTATTTTTTGCTTGCACGAGCCTTAATCGCACGGATAAAATTGAACAATTGAACAATTTATACAGAATTCAACTACTTTCTATCCAGGTATAGTTTATCAAATGCAATTCGAAATCCTTTGTGTTGCAAAAATACTCATTCAAAGGAAGGAACGACATACAGAGTTATAACTGCTCTATCACATAAATTCCGGAATAATGATGAAAAGCTTTTGCACAGAATTCTTTCAACAACTCCAGTGCTTTTCGTATCGAAATCATGCCCCACAACAAGTCATATACAAAAAGCAAATGGAATGTTTTCTAGTTTTCGTTTTATACCTCCATCAGAAATCCCTTCATCATGATCTCATACCCCCCAAGAACTGAATTTCACAGAGCACAAAATACTACAAGGGAAAATCGCTTCGATGTTTATTGGGGTATGTTTGTCTAGCACAAATTGTTTTAACTGAAGCGAAGATTTGGAGTAATAAAAGCCAACCAATTGAGGTACTCTCTGGATTTTGTTGATCTATAACTGCTTTAAGATGAGAAACAATTAAATTTACCTTCTACTGTATTGGGCATTGGGGCGATGTATTCACAATAAAGCTTTAACAGATAAACAAGAGGAAACCAATTTCTCGTACGTATACAATTCTCTTTAAATCAAATTTCCTTTTCTTAAATATATGCTTTTTTGAAATCACTTCTATTGAAAATAAAAAATCGCCTTATTTACATATACCTACCTACCTGGGAAGGATATTAACGATACAACACAAAATTGGGTTTTATTGTTTACAACATAAATTTGTTTGGAATTTAATGGGAGGCTCTTCTGAGTGAAAAGAATCGAGACTAAAGTTTATTGTCTTGTTTTGGGCAACTTAAGCCATACTATTTTAATTTAATGACTTTCACGACAATAACATCAGGGATCTGCTTTTAATCAGGTAAATGCGCTAGAGTTGGCTTGAATTTCAACCAGAGGAACTCTTAAAAAGCTTAGACCTTAATTAGCTTTTTTAATTTTTTGTTAATACAATACTAAATAGATCGATAATGAAATAAATAGTAACTAAGCCTTAAGCTATTTTAAAGTTGCCAAGTTCTAACTTAAATATAATAAGTATTTGATACTAATTTCGATGCAGGTAAAAAATTTGGCATTATTTTAGATTTCAAATCATTTTATTATTAATAAATTATTTCAAAGCCAACTTGGTTCATTGAGTCCACCTGAGTTATTCCGTCGAAACGTTCTTTGTATAACTCGGTGATAGTGTCGAATACTTTTCTTTAAAATTAACTGTTAACCCAGCATTTATTTATTGAAATTTATGAGTAAATTAATTACAACAGTTTGTTTTTCAAAAACCTCACCATAATTGAGGTTGAGGATTACATTGAAGAGTAATGGAGATGGGTTAATCAAAAATTACTGGGTTAATACATACTGAGGCATTAAAAATGGTTTAAATCTAGTTGGAAATCAGGAAAAACAAAAGTACGCAGCGAATTGTATGAATATGAAAAGAAAAACTGCTTTCACACAAATAAATTAATGCATAATTCTCGTCTTAGCAAAACCAGCCAACATCCAACATTAACTGAAGTGATGTTCATGCAGACGTGCTCGTATGCTTATACCCTGTCTAGTGGAGTTCCGAGAGGCTCAGATCATATTTGCTAAAGAGCTTACACTTTCTTGAGTAAGTTCCACTGTACGCCTTTTCGGTAAGCTGTCTCGAGAGCGTGAAACGGAAATAGCGCTGAATATGCTCGCCCACTCAAAGCATAATGCGTGAAGACATTTTGTCACATTGCCGTGTCGGTTGGCTCAATGCTAACGTTCCTTAAACACTTCTTCCATCTGTGTGCCTATGCATTAAATTTTTAAGGTTAGACCTTTGTACAGATTTTTTGAATAAATTTTTATTATTAAATTTTTGCGGTCTTACATTTATATTATTTTGTTAAGAAATTAAGTCTTACGTTTATAACATGCCGCACGCGTCATAACGTGAAATTGAGAGGATAAAAGATCGCATTTAATGAAGAATTAAACTTCTTAGGCATTCTCTAACTACATAAATTTTGCCTGCCTGCTTTTCACTACGGCTAGAAAAAATGAATCAGAAAAATCATTTTAACTTCTTTTGTTGGTTGAAGTAGAGCTTACCTACATATAATGGTATAAAAATTATAATTTTATAGTTTCTGCTTTGTTTTGAAATGAATTACCTTTAATTTGTATGTCTTTATTTTCTAGGTCTAATAACAACTTTGTCATTGCAAAAATAAGACGTAAAGACCTTTTAATACTAAACTATTATACAAATAATTTATTTGTCCAATTATTTAAGAAAGACAAGTATTATCTCTTTATATGTTACTTTCGTGTTTCCAAACAAAACATTAAAAGTGTATTTCACTCCTGAAAGCAAAATAGGCTTAAATTAAATATAAACATTAACATTAATGAGGTAGGTACCTTCTAGAGAACAATTCTTAACACTATTCGTAATCAAAAGCGAAAGACACCTTCTTAATGAATTTTCAGAATAGAAGCTGCAATTCTTCACTGAAAATACTTGTTAACTATATTCTGAGAGAACCATAAATATTGTTCAATGGACTATATCTTACGGATGCCAGAACAATAAAACTATATTCTGTCATCTATCTTAGGGCTGCTAGAACTATAACTATTGAGTCTTTTACTATATTACAAAAATTATTGATATCTTGAGCATTTTATTGCCCTCAAATTCATAAAATTTTTTCTCAATGTTCCTTTTATGAAGCCTAATTCATAACGATCCCTTTAGGTTCCAAGAATTGATGCAATAACATTTTAGATGTTGGGTTGCTACCGTAATTTTATATTCATATTCACTTTGGATAGAGCCATCAAAAGAGCATTTTATTTACGAAACAGAAGCCACAAATCGTCCTTTGCTTCAAGTACAATAATTAAAATTCGATTTAGAGGTACTTACCAGCAAATTTTCCAGTCACGTTTGTAAGATAACATTGTGTTTATAAAATATCGCTATTTTTGGCTGATTAAAGCTCTTAAATAACTAATAGTATTTGTATGAGGTACGATATATTTAACACTAAAATCTTGTTTGATATAAGGTACTACAAGATTTGCTACGCAGTTGGAGTTTCTTATTCTTTTAGTTTACTTTAATTGCAAATGTAACTTGCAGTAAATATTTTAATTTATTAAAAATAAAAAAAAGCGAAGTTTCAAGGACAAAATATAATTTTCATAGGAAAATTAAGTTATAGGCTAAACAATGAACATTCCCATAAATATCCATATTTAGACATTTCTACTATGAACTATTTTATCGAAAAATATATGATTTTCTTGAGCCGAACCTGTTCCCATTGCTATTTCTGAAAGCTGTACACTAAGTAAGTGGCCATCATATTCATCTCGAACGTGATTATTATCTCTATCGCCTACGTGACTGCAGATACTCATTAAGGTTTCTGCATGAGGATTTTGTTTTTACATCTTCAAGATGTATCCATAGCATGACGTTTCGGATAGTCAGGAAATATCGAAATCAATTTTATCTCAAGACGATTTCGCCTGCTGTGAGGCCATTTATTTTGGTTTCATGTTAGAAGAAGGCCATTTTATATACAATATATGATGGCTTTTGCTATCGTTATTTCATCCTTCTTATCAATTTCGTTTCTTGGATAATGTTCATTGATAGAAAATTAATTAATAGCAATTTTTCCTTTTTGAGTACCTACATACATATATACTATAACATCTTTACGAGTGGACATAATTTATAAGAGAAAAAATGGCTAAGAAAATTCATGATTTAAGATATTCATATGTTAACTAATTTTTGTAATAAATAAAACAATGGATGCTTAAAATGTTATGAATGTTTTCGTAAAGACTGAGAAATTATAAAAATATTTAATAATTATACAATATTATAGAAGTTGATATATTTCACTTTTAGAAGTTAGATATATTGAATTAAAATCCTCATTTAATGCCTAACCAGAATTTGTCTGTTAAATCAACAAGAAACAATTTCAGCCAGATTATACTTTAGAAAATTCATCATTGTAATATGTCCAAATCGAAAAGCAATTTGCAATACGACGTATTCGTTCATCTTTATTTATTGAATTGAACTTGACTGTGTCCTTAAGGATCTTAAGTACACATGAACTCAAGAAAATATCCTAAAAGGACAACTGGTCATTCCTGGGGTGACATTTATTGACATTTCAATAGAGTGACAGCAACAGTCTACATATTTTTGTACGAAAAAAATCCCACCGGCTTTTGTTCGCCTTTACACTTAAAAAGGACCGAATTTTTATATGAGGAAAGTGTTTGCAATGTTCTTAAGATTTCATTAAGATAGGAAAGTCGTGCATTCAACTTTTGTTATTTAAAATTTTTAAGCACTTATCTTTAAAAATGGAAAACACTTTACGAAATGTTATTTAAAATGTATTAGGCTAAAGTTTTGAGTTCTAGAGAATACAGAGCAAGAAAATACATTATTTTTGGATAGTTAAGGAATATCTAAGAACACTTTGCTAATCAAAATCGGTTAAGCAAGAGCGTCATAAACAAAAATACGTACAAATTAATAAAAATAAAACCCTCGAAATTCGTGTGAGAATATTTAGAATCTAAAGAGAAATTTAAATTGTTTTCAGTACTTCCAATTCTTGTTTTGAAGTATTTATACTTTATTTGCAACTTTTAGTTTCGTCTTAAAAAAATCTCCAGAGAACAGCAACAATGGCTTATGTACTTTATTTTAAGAATAAAACACGAACAAGATATTGACGCACTGTTGGGATAAATTTAAAACCTTGTAAACAAACTTACTTTAAAATCGTCTTATGCCATGTCTTATCATTGTGTCCTCGAACAAGTCCCTTCGTCCCAACTAGAGAGAAAAACTTTCCTGCCTTAAACTCAGAGTTGTGGTCATTTTAATTAGAAAAGCAAATAGACACTCTAAATCAGACATGATTAAGTTCCAGAAAAAGAATAGACAGGGACATGAATTGCGTTTCAACTTGTTGATTTAAGCATTTCTATTGTAGTTGGCACAAAGTTTTCTTACTTAGAAAGTCTTACATATGCTTCTTGGAAACACTCCGAAAATGAAGCGAAGCAACTTTAGCAACTTCACTGTTAATTTGGCAGTTGACATAAATGTTTGTATCATTAGCTATAATTTGTTGTCGCGAATTTTTCTGTAGAGGATGAACAATTAATTATTAAATCAATGTATCCATTTAAGTTAACGAAGAATTTAATTTATGAAGTCGTTTTTTTCTAAAACATTTAAGGTATCTCGAAAATATGTTACGATACTTTTGACAATATTTATTTCAAATTCAACATACATTCAAACATCAAGTATCTTGTATTCGATATTAAGAAAAATTTATTTCGTTGGCTATATATTTTGTCGCTTTCGTCGACAAATATTTTCAAATACTGGAACAATCTACCTTCTGGTCGAAAGGGCAAATTTGAAAGCTGTTATTTGATCTCTCATAAAAAGGAAATCAAACCTGGAGGAAAAAGCATAAACTTCCAGAATTTGTAACATTTCAGATATTGCTCACCCCTAAGTCCAGGATGAGTGAATAAAATATTCAGCTTTAAAAGAAGAAAACTGCAGGATCGATTGCTCCCTCCTCCTCAAAGAAAAATTTCTGGAAAAACATCAACAAAAAACGTAATTGAAAGAAAGGAAGAATGTTGGCTGGCTTAAATATTCTCACTTGGCTGGAGTGTTCCCCCGTCCCAGTCCCAGAACAATAACTCCAAGACTGTGCTGAGATTTCGTAAGGAGGATAGAAATTCGTTCTGAATCTTATAGGAGAGGACCTCTATATGGCTAGAATTCTTCGACGAGATAATAAAATCCCTCAAGAGCAGGGGAAGGGAGATTTAAATTGTGCACACTTGCGGATTTCGAATTTATGCCTTATCACCGAAATTGAGTAACGCAACTCGCCAAGGAGCGGAAAATGATTAGTAGAAAATGTGTGTGCTTTTTCCATTAACAGTCGTCTTACACTAGCAAGGACTTAAGAAAGGCGCCGGATGGAAAGAGGACACCACACTCACTGTGGTTTCGTGACTTGTTATTTATTCATACTCACTAAATCATTTCAATCGCTGATTCCAACTCGGCGATTGCGGGCGGTGAAAGGAGAATTCTGAAGAGCATTACTTGCCATTATTACAGCATCGCTTAGCTTTTTCCCGCAGGACTTTTTGATAACATGACGTAAGTCATTGTATCTAAATTTATAGCTTTTGTATCCTTCTGTTCGTTACGACTGTGCACCCTCAAGAACAACTTGCACCTTTTGGATTTGATTTTCCCAAGATATTGTTATATGTACCACTGAACATCATTCCAATTAATTATAAATGAACTGATTTAGAGTTTTCGCAAATGAGGGTGAAATCCTGTAAAAGAACAATAAAACATTATTAGACCTTAAGACAAATTAAAATTTACTTTAAAGAGATGTTTGGTGGCGGCCGTGGCGGCCATCTGAATGATGTTATATTCCATATCAAACATACTTTGCATTGAATAAAAAATCTCACTCAAATTGTATAAGACTTTTGTTTTATTACAGTTCAAAGTTCGAGCCCTCTTAATGGAAAGCCCTTACTTACTCATCATATAATAATTAAATTTGAAAACTCGAGCGCACTTGCCATAAGTTTTCAAAACGAAGATGTAGATGGAGTCATAAAAAGTCTCTGTCAATTACATATATCGAATTATTTCAATTGGGCATATTTCAAGATTGTATGTTATGTACGACAAGAAATCGGCATCAGTACATCATAGAAAATTTAAGGGTACTCGTACTTACGTATAAAACATAAAAACATTAAAATATTCGTATGTACGATTTCTCATTTCAAAAATTTTATTTTTATAATATTTTTGATACTCTTTCGACATAGCCATTTTTGAAAACGAAATAAAAACGTATTTTTTTATGAAAGAAACTTCCTTTTCAGTCTTAAAGTATTTCTTTTTATACAGATCTTTAATCCTAATGTGCAGCGTTTAATTCAGAATATTATATTCCATGTAATAATGCAACAGACCTTAACTTCCTTTTAATATACTTCTTTAGTATTTCGGAGTAAAGGCAAATTTAGTACCCTGAACCTTATGCAAGAATACTTAAACGAAACCTTAATGTTCCCTGAACGGGATAAAAGAACACTTTCTCTTTCCTCAGTAAAAATATGCTTTCCAACTTGTGTAACTTCATGTAAATTTCAGAAAACATGAGTATGCGACTCCTGAAAGTACACATTTCGTCTCGATTGCTTAATTCCCGTCGTATTAAAAAGTGCCATAAATCACCCAACAAGCTGAGTGTTCTGAAAGTACACCACCATCCCTTAGGGTTAAAATTGTTTAAACGAACATTTCATTTGCGGAGAGTCAGCATATTTTGTGCTTGGTGGAAAGCAACGGAGGTGCCATATATGCTCAATAACTGTCAACTCAATAGCATTCGCTTATTAAGGGTGGGTTGGGGTTTGGAAAACTGACACTTATGAAATTGCATGGCGACATTTATCCTTTCCCAACTGGGCAACAGCGCCCGTTGAAATTTATAAGCTCAGAATAAATTTTAACTTCCCCCTTCTGACTTAAGTTGAAAAGTTTTCGCTTTTCAGCGACAACTGCGACATTTTAATGATAAAATATCTTCCCCTTTTCATTCTTGCCCGTCATTCACAGCATTTACGAATTGGTTATTGGATCTCACGGTATACAATCGGTTTGCCCGTATTTTGGCGCTTTAATATAAAATTAAATAAACTAAAGTACCAAAAACTGTTAAAGCTCTGTTAAAGCACGACTGGTGGTTCGAAAAAGAAAAACAATTCCCCTGTCAGCCGAACCCTTTGTAGTTAGGCAAAAGGACATAAAACTTACAAAAACATCAAGTAAAAAGATTTATTCGTTCTGATAAAATCCTTTCTCTCTTCCAGCTGAAATCGAAAAGCCTGACCCATTTGGATACTTTGGATTCTATGGTGGCGTGTCATCAGGAACCGGCAGCACTGGCACAAAAGAATAGAGTGAGTACTTCCCACGCTAGATAAACTTCAAATTTTTGGAACAATAGTCACATGTGTGTACAGATAGTGCTGACATTTTTATTCAGTTGACCTACTCCGCTCTTACGTTTCTGTCCATATCGAGTAACGTACCTTAACCCTTTTCCAAGTCTGAGCAATTGGATACGTCTCCGCAGCAGCAGCAGCAACAACAGCCGCAGAAACAGCCAACGACCACAAATCAACCACTTTTCCACCACCCTTCGAGCTCCTCATGCAGCACATGTAATAAAATTTGCTGCCTTGGATCTATCTCTGGACTTGGAGCGCCAGCCGCCCAGTCCATTTCGACAATACAAAGTGGCCTCCCGAATAATCCTGTAACCAATTCCTTAGTGTCGGCACAAAAAAAAAAATCGTCTTTAATGAATCGTAAGAAACCCCTACTAACCAGAAGTGAGGTAAGTTTGAAAAGCAGAGGCTATTTCATGGATGTTTTCGCAATCCATTTACCAGCTGTCCTTTCACCACAATCAATTCCGATCCCGATGCTCTGGTCCTTGCTTTGTAGTCAACCTCTTCGATTTGCGTTTATTTTTCTCCGTCCAAACTCGACTGGTACCTCAAATATTTTCGTTGAATGCAATTAGTTCAAAGAAAGAAATTTAATTAAAATTTCGCTACGAGGAAGTTTCGCAAAAAGGAAATATTTTCGAGCTTACGATATTCGCTTTTATCTACGTGCAGACGAGTTTCCTTTCCGCGGGATATTTACTCAGAAGAAAATTAGTCAAATGGGAAGATTTGAGCTTACGAATGTTTGCACACTCTTTAAGTAATTAAATGTAATTATTTTGAAAATACAAAAGGCTGCGCCTACAATGAGAGTTGTTCGCTGCATTGTGAACTTCCAGCAAAATTAATCATTTAATTATGACCGTGAATAGAGTCTCCTTTACAACACAAGTTACAGTAGACAACATAAGTATATATAATTAATAATTTTAAATACCATTTTCAACCCTTTCAAAAGAAAAGCGCTACGCATTTAACTGATATACCCGCATATTAAATTTATTTATTTATTTTTGTGATTCTTACATTACTGTGTTAATAAATAACCAATTTCGATTCCAAAGACGTTTTTAGCACAGTACAGTGCTTCTTGAAATTGAATATTTTCTTTAAGAAGAGCTTATAGCATTTATGTAACAATAAATCGTCTCGGTTTTCGAGATAATCGTTTTTTAATGCAAATCAATTCGAATCAATTAATTATTCAGATCTATTTATCGTAGGAAAGAAAAATTTGACTCATTTATACAAAAATATACAAATCGCCACGATTAGGTTGAAAAAAAATTAATTTTTATTCTCTTATAATACAAAAAGTCGAAGGAAATCCGTTAATATTTTTTGGAGTTATGTTAGTTAGTTTTAAAAACGTTTAATTTTGTATGGCTTATTATTAATAATACATAATTAGTCTTTAGAATGTTTTATTTCTGCATCAATAGTTCAGAGAATTTGTTTTCAAAAACAAATATTTATGAAAATCTGTATTATGTACATATATAAAAATGAATCCCTATTTCCCTTGGTCACGCCATAACTTGAGAACGACTTTACCGATTCCATTCATATTTTTTTTTTAAGTTTTCTAATACTTTGTAGCAGGTTCTTACGGAAAGAAAAATTAAGAAAATTGCGCAGAAAATTGGAAAATTTCAGAAAACTTAACGACTACTTAAACTTCGCGCGTTCGACAGTCCGCGATATCGGTTGGTATCTATCGATCAACAAATTCATTTATTCATTTCTTAGTGCACAGTCCATTTGATTGGAACGTTTATCCAGTTTTCAGTTTGTTCAGTGAGTGTTTTGAGAAATGTTTGATTATCGCAGTTACTTCACCGCAATCACGCCTTATATTAAAAGATTAATTTAATATCAATTTTTGGTAAGTTTTGATAGACTAACACGTGGTATACATGGTTATACAGAAACACTAGGGAGTCAATTTTTTATTTTCAGTTGAATTTTGGACAAAGTATTAGAAAACTTAAAAAAGAAGATGAATGAAATTGGTAAAGTCGTTCTCAAGTTATGGCGTGACCAAGGGAAATAGGGATTCATTTTTATATATATAAATTTCAGTTCGAATTGAATATTCATAGCTAAGACAGGACAACGTCTGTCGGGTCAGCTAGTATTTAATAAATATGCAATTGCTTGTGGTTAGTTATTAGTTCAAAAACCATTTCCGTTCGAAGTTTTCCAACTATATCATCATCAATTTTCAAACATGCGTTGAACTCACTGTAACCGGAATATTATATTTTTTAATGAATAGAAACCGGTCGTAAAACATAAAGGCATAAAATTTTAATTGGATTCAATTCATCTATCAAATCGTGCATCGTGTAGTCAAAGCCTGCATTTTAGAGGCTGTGAAATTATACAAAACTCGGCATTTTGCAAAATGTAATAAAATATGTATTCAATTATGCTGCATTCCCTAATGGCCGGAATAACTTGATGAATAATTTTAATGAGGTAAAATGTTAATTTTAAAAGGGTAATGGATTTGTTTTATGTAATACATATATAAGTCTATCTATCTATTGACGATGAAGTTAATTCAACGCAAATCGCCGAACTTTCGATATTCTGAACTCAAAAACTGTCCTTGCGGTTGGTGCAAAAATCTTCCTGGCTTCTATTCCTAAAGTCAAGGTTATATAGTATTATCGGATTACGTTTTTGGTTTTTAATTAGAGTTAATTTTGCCGATCTGTAAAAGAGTCATTTTTGTTTTTCTTAATTATCCCATAATATTGGGATTGCAATGTGAAAGTACATCCTTTAGAAGGCACTAATGGGTCCCGAGTGCTACACCTTATTTGAAATCATAAATTGAACAGTATGTATAACAGATAATTATAAACTAATATTATTTGCCGTGTTGAATAAAATCAGGAGCATCTCTTCCCACACTCACAGATTTAATTGTAAAATATCTTGTTTCTCTCTTTTTAATTTATTTGAGGTTACTGCAATCGGGTTTTTAGTTTTTTAACAATTTTTTTAAAATGAGTAATGTTTTATATTGTTATTCTCTCTCAAATGATAGTATACTGTGTATTTTTATCTAAAGAACGGGATAGATTTTAAAGCGCGTTTAAGCCCTATTATATATTAATTATTATATTTCCCACGAACCGAATGTTCTCAAAAACACGATTTGAGAGGACGTATACTGCGCTTATGCTATGCATATGTAATATAAAATATAATTTGAAAAGCCTTTATTGATTTCTACAAAAATATAATAAAATTCCGAAAATTACGTTTTTTTTAAATTACCTAACTAGAAACAATATTAAATCGTAAAATCCTTTTATTTGAGCGGGAACAGGCTCTTTAAGGAAACGGATCTAAGCAGCTTATTTACATGCAACAATCGTATTTTTGAGTCAAATAAAAGAATATGGTATGCTTTTTAAAAATAGGAAATTCCATCAACTTTTTGGATAGATTCCCTCCGCCTAGAAGGCCCGAGTAATATTATTCTCCTGTATGCTTATGTGGCATATGAGGTACGATTCTGAGAGGGAAATAAAAAGCAAATAAAAGCGCACTTGGTCCAACCAAAGCTTTATAAAGATTGACTTCTTTGGAATGTTACAAGACCTAGGCGCGCACATTGTTAAATAAGAAGCGTGTTGCTTGAGAGCACGATTCTTTTGCGGTCTGGGTCTGTGTAGGACATGGAAATAAGGAGATCACGTAAAACGTCTAAGGTAATGGATATTGCCGACATGTTGCTTGGATAATCATCGCTGCGAGAAATATTTCCCATGTCAGGCCGCATTTTTCTCGACTTCTAATGCGAACGGATGCCCCAGAGGTTGCGCCAGACTCGTTCAGTCCGGGGCCTTGAAATCCATTTTCCTCCAACTGTGGAAGTAGCTTTTCAAGAGCTCTCATCGAAGAAAGTATTCGTAGCCAACTTGAATAAATCTCCTTTTTTGCTGACTATAGTGCTTTACTTAGGGTCGGTCGCTCCTTCCCATGTGCATTACCTTAATCACTCCTTAAAAAAAAAATCCGACTAGTCCGGCGAAGGACTGATGCAGTCGGATTTAAGACGTTGAGTGGAGTGCTAAAACTTGAATGTCGGTAAATTTTCTGTTAGTGTAAAAACATTTCTTATTATACCCATGAAGACCTACTGAGCTGATTGCCCAAACGAGCTGGGATTTGGCTTGGAGCCTTATAAGAGATACCCGCACTCCGGTGGATTCGCTCCACGGATATAAAGTTAATCAATTTGCCATACCCCTAATTGGGAACAAGAGGATAAATGTCAAGTTGCGTTTATCAACCGAGTCGAGTCGCACTGGATGATCCTAAACACAATGAGCCCGACGTGAACTTGGGGCTAAATAGGTTACAACGACGAGGATGCAGCTCTGCATGCACATCCTTTCCGGCCCTTCGCCCTCCACCCTGCGCCTTATGTTCTTACTCTGCAGACAGTGAAAGTATGCAGAAGTGGTGTAAAATGTCTGAACCCTCCCCGGTTGTGGGTGAAGATTGGATACACGATAGCAATAACTTTTGTATTATTCATAGGAAAAAATGGAAGAAAAGTTGATTATATCGTACGCCGCCGCGTCAATCTGGTCCTATTGACTCTAAAGGATGTCGGGATTGCACCGAAAGTGCTTCTTCTGGCGTGCACCATGCCCTCAGTTCGCTGACTAAAGCGAATAATTGTACAGAAATATTATAGAACATTTCGAGTTGTGCTTATCTTGCCAGACTGCGGACTACGAAAATAAATGAAAAATATTCTAGCGTTCTTTAGCTAAGGAAATTGTTTTTTTCTTATGTCAAGAAGTCGTTGGTACGCTGAGAAACGTGCACAAGGACAATTGAAGTTAACATCTTTTCAAGACGGAGAAAATTACATTCGTCTGTGGGTCTTATTACAATTTCAGGATCTTGGAATAGTTACGGCTAACCATACGAAAACATATTTTATTTTATTATTCTCAGGGTAAAGAAATTATGTTTTGAGAATGAAGAACTCCAGACAGAATGATGACAAACGAGAAGAGTAGTTTTCACTTAGTTAGACCTCTATCCGTATGCAAGTTCATGCTGTTCAAGTTAAATTATGAAGTGCTCTTACTTCTGCAGAATGTAAAAATATGGTATAGCCGTTGAATTAAAATAGTACAGTACTTTTTTAGATAGTCAGTGTTAAAAAATGTAATCTAAAAAATCTGTAAAATGTAATACTATGTATAAAAATTTCAAATCGAATTAGTTTAGGTTCCACAGACATTTGAAGCGACATTGTTCTTTCTATGGTTCAATGTAAAGTTATAGAAAAGTAGAAAATTCCCATTTTCTGGGCGGAAAGACGTTAACCAAGCGCTATTTATAAGAGTTTTTTCTTAAAAGCGTATTAAATAAAATATTTCTCATTCCTATCCCATTAAATAAATTGCCTTCAAAACTAGAATTGTTTGCGTTTCTTAGGACAATAAGAGCTAAAAAGGATTCATTAATTTCAAACTATCAAAATAATTTATTAAATTAAAACTATCCCTTCCTGCTATTACAGTTTAAATAATTTTAATTATTTCTTATTTTATAAATCGTTATTAGTTCCTCTATGCTATATGATTAATGTATCTCTGAAAAGCATGTAACGCGTAGATCCTTTTCTAAAAATATAGAAAAATAACTTTTTTTAAATTAAAATATCTTTCAATTACATATCTACATTACGCAAACGAAGCAACTGATGGCTGTAGTAAAGATTAATTAAAAAAATATTTTCAGGTGTCAAGCTCCGAGTATTTTTCTGTGTATTTCTGCATTGACGGCATCGTGCAGGACGAGGAATTAATTCCAGCTACAAAAGGAATAACTTTGGGGTACGCATCGATTTCAAATTGAAGTTTGAAGCTAAGTATTCGATTTAAAAAGGTGCATTTTGTTTTCCAGGGAAGCGCTTTCCGACGCGTTCAAAAAGAGAAAACTCAGTTTTTGTCAAATAACAGTTTCGGACTATACCTTTGCGGATTTAGGTAAATCCTGCGAGAATTGCAGTGGGCTCGAAAAATGGTAAAATTTCTTAATCTGCAGGCTCGCCGCCGTACTACACGAGTTGCTACGATGAAAACACGGACGTAGAAAGTCTGGCGGGGATGCAACTGATCGTGACGGAGAAGGATACCATAAAAAAGCCTGGCACCCTGCAAAAAGCGGCGTCATTTGTAAAATTTTTATCGCTTTTATTTCGTGAATAAATTTACATTTTGGTCATTTGCAGGGCTCACGTACGCGGCCACCGCGACTGCTTTCGTCGGCTTCGACGGAGGAAACTACGGAATCTGAGCAGAAAGCAATTCCTGGGAAGCAGCTGAAACAGCGATGGTCAGGACTTTTCGGCTTAAAAAATCCGCAACAGAGTCAACTTTGTGAACTGTTAAATTTTTATGCAAAGAAAGGCGTACCGCAAAAGCAATCTCCTTTAAATTTTGATCATCCCGACTTTGATATGGCTCTGGAGTACTTGGACAATATTCACAAGTCGTGGCAAGATTTTGTACACTACGAGGGTATGTCGGAGAACGATGTGAAAATCCAAACTGCCATTTGGGAACTAGTTACGACCGAGGTGGATTATATTCACGCCCTGCAGACTGTTACGGATGTAAGTAAAATTTTATTTCCTCAACGGCTACGTGAGCCGATTTTACACTTGAGACTTTGGACGTAGTTCCTCAAAAATTTCTTCCGCTTCTGCTTTTGTGCCGGTTGCCATTGTGTGTTATTGGACTGTTTATTAAATATGAAACGACGAATCCTTCTTGAAACAATTTAAAGGCAAGATTACTCAATTCAGGTGAAAGCGAAGCTTTCTTTATTTCATGACTTTATTTTGTCATACTTTCTTTTTAAACTTTTATATGCTAATAAATTGTGCAAAAGGCATCCAATCCCAAAAGTGGTTGTATGACACGATACCTATCTTTCGAGGATAAGACAACTTTTATAGGTGGACCAAACTGACATTGTCCTTTTAACTTTCACAAAATCCTCTTTCAGCTCTTCTTAGCTTGTCTAGAAGCTGTTCAAGAGGAAAAGCTACTTACCGACGTCGACCAGAAGAAACTTTTTTCAAACATCCGAGACATTTGTTCTGCAAATTTGAAATTTTGGACACTCTATCTCTACCCGATGGTGGCGCACAGTATTTCAACGCACAGTCCACTTTGCATCGATTTCTTCCAGCAGGGCTTTGTAACATTTGCCACAACGTTTGCTCCTTACAAGAAATATTGTGCAGAGCAAAGTACATGTCAATTTTATTGTAAGGAGCTAAACAGGAACAATGCATTGTTCACTGCATATTTAGCATGGTGCGAATCGCAAAAGATGTGCAACCGATTGCGATTAGCCGACATTCTCGTAAGGCCTATGCAAAGACTGACTAAATATAGCCTTCTTTTGACTGCTATTAGAAAACACATTTTGGACGAGAACGATGGCGATATTATGGACTGCATGGTGATTTAGTTTTCAAACACGTAAAATATTGTGAAAGTTAAATGTATTATTATTTTTTTTACTAGATTCATTCGGTAGAAAATTTTGTGTGCAGCGTAAACACTCATCTTACAACGAGGCAAGAGAACGAGCGATTGAAGGGTATTATGGCTAGAATAGAATCATACGATGTAGTGGTAAGTTAAAATTATTTTAATAGCCTTAGATTGACCTCAAGCTGCTTCTATTATTTTCAAGTTAATGATTAATTATAATGTTTATATTATACTTTTTACTGAATTATCCTCAATTATGCTTGACGACTTTTCCTGTAAATCAAAAAGCATTTTATCTGCATAAATGTATATGAATTTTTCCAGGACTCAAATAATGAGCATTTGGACAAATTAGCGAAGCAATACAGCGCAATGTTAGACTTATGTTCTCCGATGAAAGGCTGTGGAAATAACCAGGGACGGCATCTATTTATGGAGGGAGATCTGAAGCTTAAGGATAACCAGGGAAAACTGGACGTCCATTGTTTTCTTTTAACTGATATATTGCTAATATGTAAGACGGTCGCAAAGAAGAGTCAAGGAACGCTCAAAGTGATACGTCAGCCTTACCTTACCGATCGTTTAGTAGTTAAACACAAGGACAATACGCTTTACTGCGTCTATTTAAACGAATTTCAAATGGTAGTTGCCGCATTTACTTTGCAGTGCGCCGAAGCAAAAAGTTGGCACGATTCTATAACAAAAGCCAAGCACATTTACTCGAGATTAAAACAAGGTTCAAGTTGGGATGGATACAATTTGAGGTACGCGGGCAGTAGCAGCACGGTGGGTGCAGATACTCTTGGTATTAAAAAGTCACCTCTAAACAGCTCGGTTGGAAGTCGAGTTTCTAGCCTGAACAACAGCCATAGTGGATCTGTGGAACTTAACGACTCTAGGAACATATCAGTTGATTTTGAGAAAGCGAACTCTCTATCAAGTGATGAGGGTTCTATGTTAAGTGAGTTATATATATAAACATTTTTTTTTAGGAATTCTGGTACAATGTCTATTGGTTTGTTTTTTTCAGGTGCAAATAATTTAGGGGCTCAAAAAACGAAAACATTGACAAGTCCGCATAAACTGAAAACATCAACATCGAACACATTGGTGGTGCAGCCTCTGTGCGGGTTGGGTCAAAGCCTTCCGAACCTCACTCTACACCAGAATCAAGTCAGGTAAATATACTACGTAGCCCAGTCTGCCTTGCACAGAACTCTGCACACGATATCCCGAGAATGCTAATTTTAACCTATTACCTATTCTTATAGTAATCTTTACCATACTTATAGTAACAACACGCTGCTTGTTCCTGGTACGGGCAGCAGCCATTCGGGAAATCTTCTTTCGCCCTCTCATCGAGGTATTTCGTATCCGCCACCTAGTCCAACAAGGTATTATTATTGGAATAGAAAATATAAAGTAATATTTTTAATATTTAACAATTTCTTAGGGCAACTCTACGTCGAGGATTTGCCTTTTCGTCGTCGATAAAAAATCCTCCATTAGTTAAGACCCGAAATATCACATCTCAAAGTAGTATCAATTGGCATCAAACGCCAGCAACACCATCCACAAGTCCTCAGCAGTCCTCGCCCTCTTCACAAAGTGCCCAACAGCAGCAGCAGCAGCAGCAGCAACAGTCAACGCAGCAGGCTACAAACGCATCGTCGTCCTTGGCAACAAACCTCCAAATCAGCAACGAGAGCGACGTTTGATTCAGCAAGTCCCTCCCGAACATAATTATAATGTCGTAGGGTTATCCCACCTTTCTCCTGGCCATCCGGAGATACCTTAAATCTGTACTTAAGCCCAAAAAGTCATCGCCAGAGCTTCAATAATAATAGCCATAAGTTTCCGTAGAAGCTGCAAGCAAGACTGTTACCTTATAGTATTTTAAGCGTTTCTTAAGATAGAGTGGGCCTTGGAAGCATATTGAAAAAAAGGTGCAGTTTGTCGAGTTTAGTATTTAAAACACACATTAGCCCAGATCAACAAGTTTGGATTAGTCTCCAGACCGGAAAATTTGGAAGTATGTAGGTACGTAGAAAGTCTTTATCTGAAAATCTCTTCTAAATATTAAATTATAATTCGTTTAAATAGAGAACTGACAACAAAATAATTTTGTGAGTAAAGTCTCTGCGAGAAAATAATTTCAATACAAGCAGGAAGCGCCGAAGTCTTAATACTCGCAAATGAAAAGTGTTTAAATCTTCGAAACCATTCCTTCCGACAGAATCCTACTTCTGATGGAAGCGTGCCTTGCGATGTGAAATTTGTATTAATAAATATCATCATAGGGGTGCATATTTTCCGAGTTGATATCGTTTTCGTTTATGCAAATTTCTTACATATTGTTAATTTTAAAGAATTTCTGCACCATTCAGCACACTCCTATAACAAATTTTATGCAAATTCAAATTTCCTAAGTGATTCTATTAAGAACCCTTACAGGCTCACAGCTCAAAAAACAAATCTCTAGTCAGACTGTGAGATGTGTGTACGTGCCCGCATCATAATTTTGAGGGGCGGAAGTTATGCATCGATTCATTCTCCCCATTTTTCTTTTCGGGTTGACAAGGGATAATTTTGATGTTGACACATCAAAGACGAACTATCCCTCACCTCCTTGCAAGGGACGTACCAAAAAGCTGACGACCAACCAAGAAGTCATCAGTTGTTTTTCTACGAGTGATTGATGCGTGACAATCCTATTAGCTTTCTTCCTCCTGATTATTAAAGTTTTGCTCATATCTTAATCGGATATTTCGTTGTCATATTCTATTTTCATCACTTTTGGAATTATGATTAGAATTCTAAAATAAATCACATTAAACAGGACGTTCGCACGTGGATACGTTTTTTATGTAAATCATTTATTGTTAAGAATGCTTTTTAGTAAACAATAGTAATGCAAATTCAGTTCACCAAACTTTCCTTTTTAGAATACATTTTGAATTTTAGATATGACAAAACTATTTTATATTTTTTAATATTAGTTCAATTTGATTTTATTGACTTAAAATATTCTAAATACATTGAGAATTGAAAAAATGCTATTAATCTGAGCAAAATATAAAAAAAAAAAACTTATATATTTTTCAACATATCCAATTTCAAATTTTTGAGTTAATGCATTCAAAATAACGACTTTCTGCTGTATATCTTAAAAGATTTAGTTGCGACCAAAACATTGCTGATTACGTGTGAGAGAGTAAAAATTAATTAAAACATTTTAAGCGGCAAAGTGAGAAATGAAGTGCAAAGAATTTAAAATACAACGGAAGGAGAATTGCATTTTAAAACAAACGTTTAAATTTTTAAATGCGTTGAAGAAGATAATCGAAATAAATAGTTTCATTAAAAAAGGAATAAAAGGCAACGAATGGAAGGATTGTGATCAGACCCATCTATTTGACAAATTTCGTATTTTATACACGAACATTGAACCACCTAAAGCAATATGTCAGTAAAAATAACTTTCTTGGCAAATGAAAATAAAAGTATTTATTTATTTATATTGTTAAAATTTTGTCTTTGGAGTATAAAATCAGATTCAGAAGAAAACGATAAAAGACCAATTTAAGGTGTTGATTAAAACACATACGAAGTAATAAACAAAATGGTAACTTTGAACAAATCAAAACCCAAAAAACTTCTGAAAAATCGAAATAAAGTGATTTTATAAAATAATTAAGACGCATTACAGACATTAGTGATTAGTAATAATATTAATAAATTTGTAAAAACTGCATTTAAGACACAGCTGCTATACCAAAAATGAAGTGAGTATTCTCTTAAACGATAGCGAAAAGAAATCAAATTTTAATGTGAGTCTTCTTGTAGGCGATAAGTCTTATTTAGATGTGATTTTAAAATTTTAGGGCAATTTGTAATTTTTAATTAAAAGGCAAGCATGTAATTGTTTTTTCTAATGCTTAATTGTGTACGATGCAAATTTTTGTAATTAAATTGTACATATTATTAAGGTGCTTCTAAAGACTTCGTTGTTTTGTGAAAATCTGTTTTATAAAATGTTGTTTTTAATTCAGCACCTTGTAAAAATTTATTCTGATTAAGTAAAATTGTTTAGGAAGCTTTGTTCGATGTAAATAAATGTTTTGTTTAATGTTTTTCAGTTGATTAGTACCTACATATTGTAGAATACATTTTTCTAAGATGGAATAAATTACGGTGAGAAGAGCTTTACTGAGATTGTTTAAATTTTAATGATGGCCTTTCATTTCTCGTAAAAAGTTTGTTTCAATTTTTTGCTTCCTTTAATATGAAATGATTTTAAACAAATATTCTTGGACTTGGCTATAAAGTATGTTGACATATTTTAAATTAATGAAATACAAACATTTTCTTCAAAATTCGAACTCCGTCGAAAACAAGCCAAAAAACTTTATACACTTCAAAGAAAACTATTTTTGTTGAAAACATTGAAAATGCTGCAAATTCAAAGTTTATCCTCAGAAGAGTGCAAGAAAAATAAGTCGACTATGCTTCCAGATCAAATCTTCTGGCTAATTACCTTGTTTGTTAAAAAATCAATTAAAAGCTTTAATTTTAAACCTTAATTTGTCTATTTGATCCCATGCGAACTTTTGAAAAAGTGAAAGAACATATACAAAAATATGAGATTTTTTGGCCTTACAGCTATTAGAAATTATTTAAATGATGAGTACATTAATAATTGTTTTTTTAAAAACTCATCCTTAATTTGGTATTAACTTTAATTTTCTTCTATATAAGCTCTTGTAATTTAACTTATAACATTCCATTTTCAAATTTCAGCAATGCTCAGTAAAGCTCCTTCTTGTGTAGAAATCTCCATATAAAGCGTGAAATAATTTCTAAAATATTTAAATGAAATCATAAAGTGTATATAAAAGAGAAAATGTTCATAAAAAGGAAATATTCAGTTAATATTTATAAAGTTGGATACATAAAACTATAGCGTGGCAGTTTAGGGATTAAATTAAGTAAAACAAATATTTTCTTACTACATAGAAAATATGGTATACTTAACGCTATTTTAAAAATTTAACATTCTTATTAGTATTTATACAGTGTACGCTAAAGCACTTTAAAACAGTGATTATATTATTAAAATATAGTGGAAAACTTGGAAATAATTTGAAAAAGCATTTGAAAGAGATTAAAAAGGTTTTTAGTAAAATATATATGAGATCACATTTATGTGGAAGTGTTAAAATAGAGAATCATTATTGTGGTCAAAAATTGATTTTTAATCTTATTTTCTTAAACTCAATAGAAGAACAGCTCCATGAAGTAACATATTGTTAAAATTATATCTTGAAAAAACTTTAAAATAATAGAATACCTACAAAGTTTACAAACTTACAGAAACTCAATAGGTTTTAGAAATGTCTTTAAAAGGTCATTAGAACATAACCGTAAGACTAACGTACCAAAAAATTGGTTTTTTTTTCTTATCAAACATATTTTCTGAAAAGCAAAATTCTTGCATATGCTTCACTTCAATTCACCACGTTTTGTTATCGGCCTTAACTAGAACTAATTTTAACGAGCTGTTAGGATGTCAGAGCACATCACGAAAATTAGTAAAAAGTTTCCTTATTTAGTACATTTTTATCAACTGCATATTGGAGATCGGACCTCTAAAAGTAATGACGCATAAGTTTATCCAAAACACAAAATCAAAGATCGATCCGCTTCACAAAATGTCTTAAATTGTCGAAATATTTATGTAGTTCTAAAGAGGGATCTTTTTCATACGGAATTGCTTAAGGAAGATCACAACACAATTTTACAAGTTTCCATCGCTACGGCAATTCAATTTTTATTATCATAGGTCAGCCCTGAAAGTTTTCAACCCTCTCTTATCTGATCGTACCAAAACTTTTTATCTGATCATATCAAAACTTTTTAAACATTTTTTTTTCTAATATCCGAGAAAAATGCATTAAATTCTTATCATCAATTTATCAATAAATTAGGTACCGTATATTAAAAAAAAAGCAATGCAATAATTAAATTGCTTGTAGCAGAAGTATGCATGCAATCTAGCAATTTTAAAATTTTCCTAAAATCCTCACGCAAGCTTATGAAATTAATTCGAATATTGGAGGCTTAAAATAATATGCAAATGTTGTGAAGCGTGCTCAATAATAGCAGTGCGTTTTTACATAAATTGCATGCATAAATTGTTCAATATTCCACAAATCTGTAAGAGGATTCACCTTCCTGCATAAAAGCTTTAACTTTTAAACCGTAACCGCAGAGTTTGCAATTAGCTTCATGAATAAAAATTCCTATAATCAAGTCCTCTTTATACGAAGTAATATTCCATAGAATCATAATGAATTTTACAAACTCACGAAATACTAGAGAGACAAGTGGCACCTTTCAACCTCACAATTACCCCACCGACTAAGCAAATTACACACCAGCATGAATAGCTTGCCCTTTAATTACACTTTATTTTATATTTCGTTCTTGTTTTGGAAATCGTACGAAACTCACATCAATCTTGAGTGAAATAAAAAATAACGCATTTTTATTGACCACAGAACATTGCACGCTGGAGTAGAAAATGTTTCAGTTGAACAACAGAAAATGTTAAAAGAAAAGACAAAGTACAACAGGAACATAATGAAGCTTTTTTAAAATACATATGTATGTATCAGATGTTCTATCACTAGTCGACCAAAAGTAGAAGAAACAAATTAAATGACAAAGAGCAATATTAGTGTACTGACAGTTCACTTGGTAAAATGTTTTATAAAACTTCTTTTTGCTGTAGGTTTTTACCAATCTATGAAATAATTGACAAGGACCAAACTTTATTGCAGAAATGTCCATTATATATGTATACTTATTAATATGGCGCAATAAATCTGATGTGCATTTAATTTGAGTCTTTAAGGTCTAGCAAACCTCACTGCAAAAACATGTTCACATGAGGATTATAAAAAAATATGTAGTGTACATTCACAAATGTTATTGTTTTTATTCCTTTTAGATCGTTTGTCCTATGAAGACTTAATAAAAGTATTTTTTAATTATGCAAGTATGCCATGTACATATAAAATACCTCTAGTCAAAATTCTGAATATGTTTTAAGTGTTATTATTAGATTCTATACGATCTTTTTTTCTACACATATGTATGTATATTGTTTAATTTCAACAATATCAATATCAACAATATCTAAATTTAATGTATGTATGTAAGGTAATAACACTAAAATATTAACTGCACATCGGGTTTGTGAGTATCGCCAGAAATCAAAAGAACACAAAACATAATTTGGTAACATTGTCCAATAAAATTAGATCAAATGCTATATTAACTTAGAATGTACCTAACAATTGGAATACATATGAGAAAAAAATAATATTTTGGAAGTGTATGAAACGTTTTAATGTATTAAGAGATTTTAGAACTAAGCGGTAAGTAGTGGAGTTTTATACTTAGCCGAAATTCTCTTTGAAAGTTTAATAGGATAGAAAACTTTGAAAAAATGGCCTAAAAATGATTGTAAGAAAGCATAAAAATATACAAGTTATCTATTGCTAGGTAAATAAGTGAAATCAACATTTTATGAAAAAATTGTAAAAACAAAATAGAATTTAAACATATTCTTATAATATTCCAATCTATTAAATTTTGAGAGGATGAAAAAATAAATATTCAATAATATACACCTTAATGACTGTTTTTAATTATGAAAATACCTTTTTTAGTGTTGTAGTAACTAGGCAGAAAAGGGACGAAAAGACAGTTTTATATCTTTAACCGAAGAAGGTAAGTTTCGTGTTTCATTTAATCCCCTGTAACTATCTGATGTGATGAATTAACTAATTTTGATTATCCAATGATTTTAAATTAAATAAAAGTAATATAACAAAAATATTAAAAGTTATTTTTATAGATAAAAAATTTTCAGAATAAATATTATTTTTTCATAGCTTTTTCAAAAATTAATAGAGTCTAATACTTAAAGGGAATTCGTTTTAAAATGTTGTCCTAAGTATATGATATTTTTCGGATTCTATTTGCAACAGATAATAATTATAATTTTTTGTATCTGATCGATGTTTTTCATTAGTAAATCTAAGCTTCGGTGCGAAAATAAACAATTCCAACGGGTTCCCAGTTATTTAAATCGCCTAAGGTCAGAAATAATCCTACAAGTGGCTTTAGTTTGGATTAAGAAAAATTTAATAAACCGCCACCAGGAAAATGAATCTTTGAGATTTAATTATTTATCTGTAAAAAGAGCGGTATTAGTTGGCACACGTTTTCATAAAGTATTTCAAACGTGTCACAAAAGTGAAATTTATTTCACCTTCATAATGGAAATATGTATTAAATTATTTAAGGCAACTATGCGTCGCACACCACAGAAAACTTCATAGCGAAGGTAAAACCATAAATCCATTCGAATGCCTGTTGCACAGAATTACCTAAAATTAGCAGCAATATAAACACAACCGCTGAAAGAAAAGGCTTTCAACTCCGGAAGCGTCGTCCTAATTGCCATTATATGTGCATGTAAAAAAGACACGTGAGGCGAATTATTAACGTTTTGGGCGAAGACAACGCGCTGAGTCCGATTGTTTGGATAGCGCAGTTACCATGGTTCGATTTCGATACCTGTTTGATCGTCCACATGTTCAGGTGCGCCTAAGAGGTATGTAGGTTTTGAAGAGGGGAGATGGTCTTTCTGCCAAGTTACAGTGGGTTTTACTGAAAATTTTCCCCCAACAAGCGTGACGTTGAATTCTACTAGCCATTTGAATTATTGAACAGTTCGGATTTCGATCAATTTCTTTCTGTCCCACTCAGTCAGTTGGGGCAAACTTTACGTAGGCGTTTAAGGAGACTCTTAATTAAGTTGATGTCGTCTTATAAAGCTCACTGACCCAATTGTTCTATAAATACGAAGAAAGTAGGACTCTATAAGTTGAAATTAATGAAAATAGACTCCACATCGTATATACGTCCTACATATATTTAAGTGTACGACGATTCAAAATACTGATTTCCGAAATATTTTCATGCCCTGTTATTTGTATTATAGTGAGCTTTGATATCTGTAATGTGCTTTTATTTTAAAACTAAAATGAATTATGTATTATTGAAACATACATCGTATATGTATGCTAACCCTGCTACCAAAGTGCTAAGATTTCCCCAAATCTTTTGCATATTGAACATTTAGCGTTTTAATTGTGTTTTATTTATCAGTTATTTAATAGACTTGTCATAGGGCATTCTTACGTTTTTCGATAACATAACCGATTTCAGCCATTCCGTGTTTTTTTTTTTTTTTTGCAAAATTCTAGATGAAGTTTTACTTTTTAAAATCCAACCTCTACCTATAAAGAGAACAAAATTTAAATATGTGAATTTTCATCAATTGAAGTTTCAACGATTTCTGGTCACTTTTCGAAATATAATAGTTGCTGAAGAAGTCTGTCAAATTTATTTCTACTATATTGAAATTTATGTCTATTCTCCATCATTTGAGTAGTGAACATCATAAATTTAATTAAACTTGTTTGAAATTTTATAGATTTATTTTAAAGATCTCAGAGGTTGAGACACCAGAAACTACGAAGTATTTTGTAATCAAATCATAATGTTTATATTACTTATAAAAATATTAGTATAGAAAAAAAAAACTAAATTTTATCACCAGCAATTAAAAAAGGCGTCATTTCCGCTTAAATTATTAACAATATTTGGCCTTCCATAAACCTCAAATAGTATGTCTACAAAAGTACCAACATTCACAGGGCCTTGGTGACAAAACTCCTTGAAATATACGGGTAGATTTGCTTGGACATAGTGTGGCACTTAACGACGCGTCGTTGTAGGTATCTAAAAGCACATCGTAATGTTTGTCCTATCTACTGGAGCTGCATTGGGCAAGTTACTTTTTACCCCTTCGATTCCGGCCTGGTGGGGTGGACATATACAGACAGTTAAATTCAAACCATTTCCGAAGGTTCCCATTAGATTTCGAGTTGTCCTGCGGAGCGGCTGTCAGTAAATTTAATTCGTGACGCGGCCGAGTTTGTTCTTGTGAGAATTTAGTGATAGAAGTACAAGTGCTTCAGCACCTGTTTCAAAATTATATTTTAAAAATAATAGCAGACAGTGTTATTTTTCTAATAGTTAGTTATTAGTTAAAATAACGTGATAAATTAGTTTTGGAATACAATACCGTGTTCTCCGCAGTCAATTCAAAAGGAAATTATCGAGAGACCTAGTTATAATATGGTAATGTAATTAATAATTTATTAAGGCAAATTATCAGTCCATCAGTCCTCTATAATATTTATTCCAATACCGTCGTCATTCCACAAATTACTTCCTCAATACGTCTTTCAAGTATAACGCAGTGGTTTCTACCACCGATTTTAAAATATTCAGTGAACTTGCCGGAATGGGCAAATTACCCTGCACATGCCGCCCAAACCGCGAGGTATTTGGTTACTTAATTCATACATATATCAGTTATTGCATGGTGTCTCCTTATAGATGTAATGTAGCATTTGTGAAGGATTCCCTGTGAAAGGATTCGTCCCTCAACAAGTGACGCATGCAAGTATAGTTATCCACCTAACCTATGAGTTTTAAAGGGCCTGAGAATATCGTCGTTAAGCCCGTGCCATCGTCATATAATTTTCAAAGGGCAAGGTGAATCGAAATTACTCTCTTTTCTGCTTAAACTCAATTTTTCAACTATTTATCGTTATTGTCTATCAATCGACATTGACGACGACACTCACAATTCTGCAGACAAGACATGGATGAGTAGAGACATAAAATATAGTTTTCCGCAAATAATAGTTAATTTTTCTAGATATACAAACATCTAATATTTTTTATTATAATCGTTTGATTAACTACAATTTGTTTGAATATCTACTTATAACTAAAAACACTTACCTCACAATTCCTGTATTTAGTTGATAATAAATTTATTTTTGTCGCTGAAAATTATGAAGATATTCTAATAGTTAGTTAGTTTATACCATTTTATCATGCTACTGAATCAGCCTGATTTTTATAACATGTATGTTTTATACATCTTAAAAGTATATATGTTGTAATAATTGCAGGCGGTTGCATAACATTTGAAAGAAATATATGTGCAAGTAAAATTATCGAAACACTGTTTTTAAAAAAGAGGTAGTGTTTACAAATTTGCTTTAAGAAAATGACTGACACTAATGTAATTTGATGAAGGAGCCTTTATTAAAAGCAGTATAAAAAATTGAATTTTCAATCGATTAACTTGAAATTTTCAGAAAAGATTCGTTTTTCAATTATCTATCCGAATATATAGGGGTTTTGTACGTCGTCTACAAGAATCACGTTGAACGAATGCCATTTTGTAAAAATAAATTGTTGTTTTCATATACGTCATACATATGTTTAATAAACGCCTCTTCATTCAATTACGTGGATGTTCGTTATTTTCTTTAAACCAAATTTTGTAAAAGGCACCTCTTTTCGTAATTTCAAAGTGGTGTTGCCCCTTAAACCATTTTCGTAAAATACGAAATTACTTGAAATTTAACGTGCGTTGCACTCTTTCTATAAAATAAAAGACTTCTTGAACTGCTCCATGAATATTACGAATCAAATTTTATAAATTGCTTTATTTTGCAATCTCTATAGTTCAAGTTTTTTATTACAATGCGTTATATTTCTATGATACGTTTTGTTATTATAAATTTTAAACTTCTAAAATGTACCTGCCTAAAGTAGATATTTTTACTCTTTTGTCCCATTTGAGAGAGTGCAATTTCGTTTCCGAATTTTCAATCTACGCAAAAATCGCTATCAAAATAGCCTATCACATAGGTACACGTTGGCAAGAAACAAAGTAATTCAGCGCGACGCAACTCAGTGTTTCGTTCCTATTATAAATAGTACTTATTTAGTATTTATTTATTTATAAGTTTGGTCTTTTCCGGGTCATGGATATTCTTATTCTTACGCAAAAAGTTATTTATGAATTGATTCAACGTTTTCCTCAGAAAAGTTGACATGCATATGACCTAATTTTTTTTAAGTCGATCGATTAAAAGCAATAATTTTTCACAAAATTTCAAACTTACGAAACCTAGTAAAATCAAATCCAATTTCAGAATTTTCGTATTCATTCTATTGCTATTTTATAAACATTTGTATCTGACATTTTCATTCCTTTTAACACATTATGCATGCAAATTATATGTAGATATCCACATTTCAAGAATTATGACACGGTGACATCGCCTTTTTGCATATGAAATTTTCACTATTGTAGGTACATGAATTAGCTATTACGCGAATGTAATCTTTCCGGTAGAATCAATGAGTTCGTGCTCGTGACGGCTTGCATCGAAGCTTATGGAAACTTCATGTCTGTAATCCACACATCTTCGAACTGCATAGGTACAAAATAACCTGTCCAAGTCGCGTATTAATGCGGGTATTCGTATTTTAGCATTGCTCATAATGAAGGCCACAAATATTCGATGTAATGAGGTGAGAATTACCACAGATGTTAAAGTGAAGCTACTTGCTACACGGCGACCAGGATACATTTAGGGGATCTTTCCCCAAGGAGTAAGGAACTAGGCAAATGGAGCAGTGCCGTCGTTGAATGATTTTTATAAATAATGCATAATGAAAATAGCCGCAGGTGTTTCCCCTACGAATTGTTCCATTCACAGCAAATAGATGTGGTGGACTTGTCCGTTTGCCTTAGATTTCAACTTCATTAAATCAATTTTAATACATTTATATTAATTGTTAGCTTTTAATTATATAATTGTTGTTTTTCCTTTTATAGATTTTTTGAAGGTCGGAATATTGGAAAATTGTTAGCCGTTATTTTTGTTTAGAAGGATATGAGCAACAGACCTGAAGAATATGAGACAAAATTTGAAAATAAACAAAATGTTGCCGAATCAAACGACACCGGAATTGGAAGTAGCATCGAAAGTGATGTTAATGTCGAGAAATTCAACCGGTACAAGCATAGGAATTCGATAGGCGACTTTCTTTCAGTACCTTATTTGCGGGATGACAGAGTATCGCTAGGAAGCCTGCGAGAAATTTCATCTAGCCCTGCGAAGCCTCCAACAAGCATGTACACAAAGCATCGACCAAGGAGATTTAGTCAAGACTCTGGAATTCTTACTGGAAGACAAATTGGATTGGTACGACAAACAAAACAGTTCCATAATTCATCACATTTATCATTTATAAAACATCTCATTTTTTCTTGTAATGTATTTATTGAAAATTCAAACGATAGAATCTCTTGCAAGATTATATTATAACTTGTGAAACGAAACACCATTTCAGAAGTTGGTATATTTTCATTAATTCCAAATATTTTTGAGGTAATGAGAGAGTTAACGTAATTAGTAACTTATCCGCACTGTGTAACTTATTCCCTGCGTTGACATCTCTTGGCAATTTAGTTTTGCTCTAAGCGACTGACAATTTCGCACTAAAAATAAATTGCATTTCTATAGATAAACAAACCTCTTGGCATATCTGTTGGGAACTAACAATTTTTCTTGTAATGGCATTTAATCAAGTTCAAGATTTCTTTGTTAGTAGTGCATCAGTAAAAGAATCAATTTTATCGGAAAAGGATGAAAAGTTGGTTTTGAAAAATTTTACATCGACTATAAATTACAATGTCGTACTTAGGTTATTTTATGAAGAAATATGGTTACGTAAGTAGACTTCATTAAATCTTATGTTTCTTCCTAGTAAAAAGAATAAACGATTGGAAAATGTTAACTAAATATTTGATATAGGACGACATATTCGGTTCAAATAAATATTCATTAACACAATCGTGTATAGTATCAAATAAAAGGTAAAAACATGCAAATTTTAGGCTCCGGTTTTTTGGTTCTTATTCAAGATTAAAATTTTCTTCTTAAATTGTTATTTTCTCCTAAATAACACAATTAAATACCTTTGAATATTCTTATCTTACTAAATAAAAGAACCGCATTTATTACCAACATAGTTACTAAATTGCTCGCTTAAAGACTAATAACCTCTGAATTGCTATTCAGATCAGAATGATAGTAGATGTTTTTGAGTCTTTTGATACCAATAAAACTTATTTATTTTTTTTCCAAATTATTCAATCGTTTATTGCTTTCATTCTGAAAACCCATACAAATACAAAAGGTCTACATTACTACATTCTTTTCGAACTTCCTAAAACTATGTATGTACTCTTTTATCATTGTGTTCTGAAGTTGTGGAAGAAAATGGGGTTCTTAAGCAATTGCTTTTTTAAAGATTCTTATCGCAAAGAAATTAAAAAAAATTGATACGATTTACATAAATGATATTGAAAAAAGGCTTACCCTTTATTGGATGAACTTTCAATTATTCTCATCACTGCATACACCAAATTTCATTAGGATATCAAGTTATCAAAACCGTTTCGTAACATTTCATTACAGCAACAAGGAAATAACAGCGATCCAGCCTTAACCGTTCGTCGCAGTACTGATAACATTAGAAGCATTCAAATCTACCAAAATCCTGAAACACAAAAACTTACAATTACTACGTCCCTAAATGAGGAAGATGATATAATTGAAAGTCCAATCACTTTAGATGCCCCTGAATCGAAATGGGTACAAGATTCAATTAAACTTACAGTTCCCGTTCTCGAAAAGGAACCTTTAAGAAGGTAAATAGGAATATTTCTTTAAAAGCAATATTCCCTGTAAAACTCATTATTTTCAGTCCGACTTTCGCGAAAGCCTTTGGTCCAAAAATTGGATCAGAAAATATTCCTGGAACTCCTATGGTTGGAATTGATCTTCTACCAGATGAGGTGAAACCAGCGAAAATTGATTTGAACCATTCTATCGTCAGTCAGGACAATTCCAAGTGGCCAAAGAATTCTGATAGAAGTAGATCCCCAATATCGTTCATAGAAGGGGATCTAAGTAAAAGTGAAAGTTTCCGGAGTAAAAGAGGTCCGGAAGATAATGAACGAAGGGTCAGTAAGCAGGATAAAGAGGTTAGTTAAAATTAATTCGTGTGAAAGATTCTCTTAATTTCATAAGATTACTTAGGGCCTAGATCCGGAATCGTTGCTATTTCGAGATGGTCGTCGTAAAATTGATATGGTTCTGGCTTGGGAGGAAGAGGATCAAGGTGTAATGACTGAAGGAGAAGCCAGAAGACGAGATCATCGCCGAATCTTTCAAGAAAATCTAATAAAAGAAGGTCTGGAACTAGAGCTCGAAGACAAATCACAATCCTTTGATGAAAAGACATTTTTTCTCAAAATTCATATACCCTGGAGACTTGAAACTCGATATGCTGAGGTCATGAATCTTAAACTGCCCATTAAGAGGTTTATAACAATAAGCGTTAAGGCATGGGTGTGTACATTTATAATATACTAGCTGACCCGACAGACGTTGTCCTGTCTTAGCTATGAATATTCAATTCGAACTGGAATCTATATATATAAAAATGAATCCCTATTACCCTTGGTCACGCCATAACTTGAGAACGACTTTACCGATTTCATTCATCTTTTTTTTTAAGTTTTCTAATACTTTGTTCAAAATTCAACTGAAAATAAAAAATTGACTCCCTTAGTGTTTCTGTATAACCATGTATACCACGTGTTAGTCTATCAAAACTTACCAAAAATTGATATTATATTAAACTTTTAATAAAAGACGTGATTGCTGTGAACTAACTGCGATGAACAAACACTTCTCAAAAAACTCACTGAACAAACTGAAGACTGGATAAACGCTCCGATCAAATGGACTAAGTGCACTAAGAAATGAATAAACTAATTTTTTGATCGATAGATGCCGGCCGATGTCGCGAACTCTCAAACGCGCGAAGTTTAAGTAGTCATTAAGTTTTCTGCGCAATTTTCTTAATTTTTCTTTCCGTAAGAACCTTCTACAAAGTATTAGAAAACGTAAAAAAAAAGATGAATAAAATCTAAAATCGGTAAAGTCGTTCTCAAGTTATGGCGTGACCAAGGGAAATAGGGAATCATTTATATATATATATAGATTGTATATTTAAATAAATAGTATATGCCTAGTTACTAGGATTTTTTCTTTAGGACGAAGAAAAGGCGATAACTAGAAAGCTGCAATATTGGACGGACTTGTACACAAAGTTCAAAAGGATGTTGCAGCACCATGAGCCATTTACAGAAGAAGAGGCCACTTTTAAGAAAGCTACAGCGGGAGGGAATCCAGAGGAACAGTACGCATTTTTTGCGAATTTTTGATTTAAATATAAAAATGCCAACTTTCTATATTAAGTTACTTCTTTTATTTGCAAAATAATTTCACATTATTTTCAGATTCATTGTGAAAGATCGCTTCACATGTTTTACGAGTGCGCAACGAAGCCTGATAGTGTTTCAAATCCTCTTAAGGACTAAATACGATGAAACCGAACGTTCTGGAATTCGACGCCTCCTTAATGATGGAACTTATCTAGCTTGCTTCCCGCTGCACGAAGGACGCTACGACAAAGCTCACTCCAGCGGTGTGGAACTGGACCGAAGAATCCTCTACCTGCACTGGGCCAGACCATCCCAGTGGTACAAGAAGCAGCCCCTGTGCCTTGTGCGGAAATACTTCGGGGACAAAATTGCCCTATACTTCTGCTGGCTTGGGTTCTACACCAAAATGTTGGTCTACCCGGCAGTGGTTGGGACACTTTGCTTTCTCTATGGTCTTGCTTCAATTGAGTCAGGGGACAACACCCCAAGTAAAGAAATTTGTGATTTAAATGGTGCTGGCAACATAACCCTTTGTCCGCTATGCGATAAAGCGTGCAGCTATCAAAGACTGTCTGATTCGTGCCTTTTTGCCAGATTAACATACCTTTTTGACAATCCTTCGACTGTCTTTTTTGCTATTTTTATGTCTTTTTGGGGTAAATTTCAATAAAAGTTTTAACACAACAAACAAATCATTAATCTTAAAATTTATTACAGCAACAACATTTTTAGAATTATGGAAAAGAAAACAATCAGTGATAGTATGGGAGTGGGACTTACAAAATATTGAATCGGACGAGGAGAATCGTCCAGAATTTGAAGCATCTGTTAAGACGTTTCGTATAAATCCTGTTACCCGCGAAAAAGAGCCATACATGTCGACGTGGAGCAGAGCTGCTAGATTTATTGCGACCGGAAGCGCGGTGTTATTTATGGTACCCAAAATGTGAAACTCAAAAATAAAGTCTATTCACGATTCATACTTTTTCAGATGTCAATTGTTTTAGCTGCTGTTTTGGGTACTATTATATACAGAATTTCCATTGTTTCGGTTATTTATGGTGGAGGAGGTTTCTTCGTCAAAACACACGCCAAACTATTTACATCAGTTACCGCTGCCCTTATTAACTTGGTGGTCATCATGATACTAACTAGAGTAGGTATCGGGAAAAAATCAGTTAATATTTTGCATAACCAACAATAAAAGAGTATTTCGTCATTGCAAAAGCAATTAAATAAAATCATTTTTTCCTGTCTCAATAATACTTTAAGTTTCTTTTTAAATGCGTTTATTTAATTTAAGGGAGTTATATTATCGCTCTTCGCTTACATCACAGCCCACAATAAATCACTTTCCATCTATTCAACATACCTATCTGTTGTTGATTCCTTTAAATAAAATAACTTACATTTTTTTAACCAATTTCAGATTTATCATCGCCTCGCTATCCACTTGACAAATTTAGAGAACCCTCGAACTCATACAGAATATGAAGATTCTTACACGTTTAAGATTTTCTTCTTCGAGTTTATGAACTTCTACAGCTCTTTGATTTATATAGCATTCTTTAAGGGGAGATTTTTCGATTATCCTGGCGACGACGTGGCGCGAAAAAGCGAATTTTTCCGCCTTAAAAATGATATTTGCGACCCAGCTGGCTGCCTCAGTGAATTATGTATTCAACTGGCAATAATTATGGTTGGCAAGCAATGCTGGAACAATTTCATGGAGTATTTGTTTCCAAAATTTTATAATTGGTGGAGACAGAGGAAGCATAAAGCTGCAACTAAAGATGAGACTCATTTACACATGAGCTGGGAACAGGACTATCATATGCAAGATCCTGGAAGACTTGCTTTATTTGATGAATATCTTGAAATGAGTTAGTCGCGATACTTAATTTTAAACATATTACTTACTATTTTTTAATTTTTTAGTTTTACAATACGGATTTGTAACGCTATTCGTAGCCGCTTTTCCATTAGCTCCACTATTTGCTTTACTCAACAACATAGCTGAAATTAGGCTAGATGCCTATAAAATGGTTACTCAGGCACGACGACCTTTAGCAGAGCGGGTGGAAGATATTGGGGCATGGTATGGCATACTTAGAATAATTACGTACACCGCAGTGGTGTCCAATGCTTTCGTAATCGCCTACACCAGCGATTTCATACCAAGAATGGTTTATAAATTCGTTTACTCCGAGTCGCATACTCTGGAAGGATACATCGAACATTCGCTGTCCGTGTTCAACACTTCTGATTACAAAGAGGAGTGGGGTGCTAATAAAGACGAACATGATCCCGATATTTGCAAATACCGCGGCTACAGGTTTGTCACGGTTGTATTATAATAATAATAATAATTTAATAACAGCTCTAAATTTACATAGAAATGGACCAGAGCATAACGAGCCATACGGACTGAGTCCACATTACTGGCATGTTTTTGCAGCTAGATTAGCATTTGTTGTTGTTTTTGAGGTAATATAAGAGAGTTATTTATTACAAAAGCCTTAACAATTTTCATATATGATTTCTAGCACGTCGTATTCGTCATAACTGGAATCATGCAATTCATCATCCCCGATATTCCAGCGGAAGTTAAAACACAAATTCAAAGGGAACAACTCTTAGCCAAAGAAGCCAAATATCAGCATGGTCTCAAAAAATTCCAACAGGATGAATATCAGGATCTACTGTCTGTTCTTAGAGACCAGAGCAATAGTCGAGCGGGGAATCGGGGGAGTTGGGCTAGACGTTTAAGCCGAATGAGTGACGGTTTGGAGGCTCATGTTGAGGTTACCAGTAGACCTTCTCGAAAATCAGTCGAATCAACTGTCTGGGAAGTAACTTAACAGAAGATTGTTAAATATGTCTAACAGAGGCTATTTTTATTTCTTATTTAAGTTATGTAATTATAAATGTGTAATTAAAATATTATTTTAAGCAGTCTATTGTTTGAAAAATTCTTTTTATCCTTAATTGAATAATATTGTAGCAGACGGCTAAGTTACTGAGCTCTCGAATTTGTGAACGGCGAAGGAGCCCAGTAACTTAGCTCTAAAAATTTATGAAAAATAGGAGCCGGGCCGCCCAGGTGTGACAGCGAAAAAAAACAAGAGAGAGAGTGAGACGATTTCCTTGGAAAAAAGTAGGTGTTCGTCGATTTTATTTGCGCGAGGCGTATTATCGAATAAAAGGTGTTGGTTTTCATCGAAGGCGTATTATTTCGTAAAGGTGTTCGTCGATTTTATTTGCGCGAGGCGTTTTATCGAATAAAAGGTGTTGGTTTTCATCGAAGGCGTATTATTTCGTAACATTTGGTGTCAGGTGTGGGGTACGAACGAGTACTGAAGAGTACTCCTGATAAAGAAGATCGACATTTTTTTGTTTAAAAATTTGCATTCTGCCTGATACAGAATGGCCACCGGAGGAGACGGCGAGTCGCTGCAGCAAATGGTGGTAGACTTTAATAAGTTTGCAGAACACCATCACAAGATGATTCAGGACTTGCTGGGGGCGGTAAAGGATCTAACGGAGAGAGTGGCTCGCTGCGAAATGTCCCAGGAGGAGAGGTTGAGGACACGCCTTGACCAGCTGGCGGCTGAGACGACGCCGGAACACAACGAGTGTACCTCAAGGACCGACGACGACTTGATCGGCTTCGACGCGATTGGAACCACTTACGTGCCCGTCGTCGAGCCAAGACAGCCAAGGCAGCCGTGTGCTCCTCGGCTAGTTATGGCGCCGCACAGAAGGGTGGTACACGAACAGCTTCCTCAAAATCCTCCAATAGCGATGCCTCGAAGTCAAAGACGGGAATTGCCACACTCCACCCCTCTTAGAGAGCCAGCCGTTCATCTTCAAGACACCTTTACTTTCGACGGGCCAAATTATATTCCACCCAGCCAGGCGCCCTTTCTGGCGCCAACGAAAATAAAGGTTTCTCCACAAGAGTTTAGCGGCAAACAACCGTGGCGATTATATCGCCGCCATTATGATAGTGTGGCCACGATCAGCAGGTGGTCGAACGAGTTGAAGGCTTTGTACCTTGTGCCATTTCTAAGAGGAACAGCCCTTACTTTTTACGACACACTGGACCTAGCAACCAGACAGGATTGGGTAAAACTCGATGCCGCGTTTGAGACCCGATTTAGTAACCGAATGGAGAAGACCGTAGCCCACATAAAGTTGCGAGGATGTGTCCAGGCACCACGGGAGTCGCTTAAGGAATATGTCACCAGGGTTCAAGAATACGCGTCGCTGGCATTTGAGGACGCCCTGAGCTCTACCCGCGAGGCAGTGGCGTTGGCGCAGTTCGTCGATGGAATTGCGGACCTGGAGATCCAGCAGCGAGTGCGGGACACCTTGCCGGTGACTGTCGATGACGCTCTGGCTCTGGCAGAGCGGATCGAGGCGAGCAGGGAGGCCACGAGGATCTGCAGGAGGCATGTGCGGGCAGCAGCCGCGGATGTACAACCGGGCACTTTCGGACAGAGTGCGGCGACGACAATGCGTGCAGCAATTGCAGATGTACAGCAGATACCCACCCGGAGCGATACATCGACCACGCGACCACCCCGTAACATGCCAAGAGCCAGAAACCCGAGAAGAGTACCACCGGCCCACGTCGTTACTGAGAAATCAGTGACTGGGAAAATAAGAGTTTTCCTGGACGGGCGGAACTTCGGGTTCATCACGCGCGATGACAACGGGGAGAATGTTTTTCTGCATCGAAATGAGATAGCGAACATTCCAGCGAATGCACCAGTGACCTTCCAGGAAGGGGACGACGTGGTGTTTGACGTTCTCTGGACGAACAGGACACCGGCCGCAAAAAACGTCTCCCTGGCGATACCTCCTCAAACAGGGTCCATGCCCACATACTCGTCAACCGTGGCTTCGAACCCGTTACGTCCGTTGCCCCAAAATACCGCGGTAGCAAACCCCTCTACCAGTAGTTCGTACAACACGGCTGACGTGTTTGATTTAAATGGAGCTCAGCTAACCTACCGGGGCTAGAGTTAGCTTCCAGCAAATGCCCCATCATCCATATTAGCACGGCACAACAGTTTGGGAACCTGAAGGTAGAGGGAGAGGTAATCGGGGTTCCCTGTAAAATCTTATTGGACACAGGAGCTAGCCAGTCAGTTCTACATCCACGACTGATCGAGGCCAGCGATCGGAAAATTCAAATGGAACGGACAAATGCGGTAATACAGAGCGTTACCGGCGAAGAAACAAAAATAATGGGAAAGGCGGAAATCCCGCTGAAAATCGAGACCTTTGCGGCAGACCACTTGTTTAATATTGCGGCGATTCAGGACGAGTGCATCCTGGGGATGGACTTTTTCCTAAAATACAAGTGTAGGCTCGATTTCAGCAACGGCTCTCTACATATTGGAGACAATCGCATACGACTCCGAGACGCGGCGGCAGCAGACAATTTTGCGACGACATGTAGAGAAGTCGTGATTCCCCCAAACGAAGACGCCCTCGTTCGCCTTAACGCCTCTGTATTACCGGGGACCCCAGTAATGCTATCGAGAATAGACACCGACAACGACGATCTGTTCTTAGCCCCCACGTTGACAGAGTGTTCGGCTGGTATCGTCTGGGCGCGAATCAGCAACGTCTCAGAGAAGACACTGAATATTCCCCCTCACACAAATCTTGCGCGAGTGGAGGAAGTACGCGTAATGGAGAAGTTGAAGGCCGAATCCACGATGGAAGCCCCGCGACCGACCAGCGGGTTAGAGGAGCTGTTCGTCGCCTCAAACAGCGATTTGAACAACGAACAGAGCGCCCGACTTTCCCGCTTGCTTCGGAAACATTCTTCGGTCTTCGCCAATTTCGTAACAATATTTTAATTTCATCTCCTCGAAAATTACCTAAGATAAATTAACGATTCATAAAATTTGAAATTAATTCCATAAAAAAAGGGATTGAATTTTTTTTTATTTTGCTAGGAAACAGGTTGTTATATATTGTTATTGTAAAATTGCCACTGGGCGTTGAATGAATAAGTAAATAAATATAATTTTCAAAATATCGGATAAGAACAACACGATTTTAAGCAAATGGTCAAATAAAACATAAAATGGAATTAATGAATTCCAAAGGCTGAATGAACTCATATTTCTTTGCAACCCACTCTTTTCCTAAAAGCCTCAAATGCTTGTTGCTTTTTCGAAAAGGTTCATATCATCCGAAAAAATCCTATTACATACTTCGAAATAAAAATACTTTTGTTATTAAATTTTGTATTTATATTCATTTAATTTCTTACTATAGATAAAAAATCAAGAACTTGCATTGGTCCTTTGGATTTAAATATATTTTTTTTAACTAATCCCTTTGTCCATAGTAGAAACTGTCGTAATTTTTTAAACAAAATAATAAAATGGAACTATAATAAATAATATGTTAATGCAGACAAGATCACTTTGGTTTTTGATTTGGTTTAGTTGCTCTCGGCTTAGCCCGAAAAATGTTCGGATCGAGCACACTGTGGGGTTGCTCTGGTACTGGTTGAATAATTCGGCCCCTTCTTTGATCGGTTTCTTCAAGTAAATGAGGAGCCAGCAAAAGGAATAATTGCTGAAAAGTTGGATCATTAACAGACAAAAAAATAAGTATATAGTTACAATTTTACTTCTGTCCACGAAGGCAGTCCAAAGCTGGAAAAGCACAACTCCCAATAAGGCAAGCCCAAGTGAGCAATTGCCATTCGAAGATACTCGCTGAAGGTCTCGGCTAGAAATTGCCACTTCATCGAATTTAGCTCGAGCAGATAGATCTTAGGATTGCCCATTCCGGTCATTTCATAAACAAGGCACACCTGAGGAAAAAGTCGGTTAGAGCCCAATTTTAACGAGTTTTTTTGCTTACCTTCGCCATGTCGCAAATGTTGTTCAATTCAAAAATTTTAGTCTTCGTAGTTAAAGTTAGCCCACTCGCCTGACTGTTGCTCGATGCGCTGGATGCACTTTCTATCGCCGGCGGGCTGCTTTCGATGTTCTCCCGCAAAAGGGTGATCTGCAGCAAGTGCGGGAAGTGGATGCACCCAACGCGCCTCACGTCGTTCGCTGCACGTACGAAAGTTAGAGGCTTTGAACAGAAACTGAAACTCCAGTGGAATCTACATATGTAAATCTGAATTTGAATCTTACGTGCATATTGATAGCTCCAGTGGAGGATGAACCCGTCCGTGGATAGGTAGAACTTCTTCATGTCCTCGGGTAGGTAGACGTTGTGGCGCTGTTCCCAGTTCATCACCTGGGCTTTTTCGCACGGCTGGCGCTTCTCGCAGCCAACATTAGCGATTCGAGGCACATTTGCTAGGGGATGAAGCGGGTGTGATTTTAAAATTTATTCAGCTATCTGAACTTACTAAGCGTCTTGATCAAACCCATCGTTAGATTTTCGTAAAAGGCATCCTCCGGACTCACCTTTTGTGACATTTTTCAATTTTGTTTTCCTGCTTATAGCAATCAAGGGACGAAAAATTGATTTAATAGATTATGTATGGTTGCCAGGGTTATACTAAATAGGGTTTAAAAAGTAGTTGACAAGGATGCATAGAAACGAAACAGAACATTTCTAGCATTTTTCTTGTATTATAAAATAAATTTCTTCAATTTTGTTTTTCCGATTCTTTGTTTTTTAAATTAAATGTTTAAATCTGGTATGAATCAGAGGCAATAGTGTGCAGAATAATGTGTAGAAACTCGAAAAGAATTCAACTGAACACTTTTTTAAAAATCATTTACTCTTACCGAAAAGTTATAGTTTATACTAATATACATATTTAAAAAGTATATTTGCCTTAAATAAATTAAAAACTTGGAACAACTTCATTATCCATTTTTCGCAGTTTCTTTGTTCACAACTAGCTTTAAAAATACCAAAGCCCATTTTCCGTGGCATTTACAGAATCTGTCTACTAATTTCCCATAAGAAATTTCCCATCGAGCATCTGCCTGCGTTTGCTAGGCAGCACTGGGCGTATTGTTTTCCGTAGCGGGCAGACTTCACCAACCGCCATCGAATCAGCAAATCAGTTAATTCGGCCAATTTTTTTGTGTAATTTGGAACTTAATCGATTGAAGAGCAGACGTCGTTTCCGACACCGGATGCAGCATCGTTCGTCCGCCCGTGCCGCCAGATTGTGATTTCGAGAGCGTCCTTCGCTTTTCAAGGGGCAGCGACTCCGCAGGTCTTGTAAGTTCTCGACCAATTTTCTGTTTGACGTTTAAAAATCTCCTTCGTCGGCGAACACTTGTTAAGCGGTCCGTCCCGAAGTTATTCAACTTATTTTCTAGGGCGCAGCCAGGTAATTGCTTATTGCGGGGCGGCGGGGACCTGCATGGCCGATTTCCCGCTGCCCTTGGTCCGATTTTTTTTTCCAAATTCATGAAAGTCTCGAACGGTGACCGCGCATCTCAGCTGCAATCCGCCTAGGAGATGCTGGTTATCGGGCGTATTTGGTGCAATCGCGGAGCGATTACAGCTCCAGTCGACGGCCCCCGTGCGCTCTGAGCTGGCAAAGTTTTTCTGTTGACTATTTGGTGTGACGCGTGTTTGCCGAGCTGAGGTGAAAACGCGAAAAGCTAACAATTTGCCCGTGTTATTTATAAGAAATCGATGAACGCTGAATTGAGCTGTAATTGCCCCCATTCTTACTTCCAGGTCGTCTCATCTTTGGCTTAAAGTAACTATAATGAGCTCAGAAGAAAGCACATCACAAGAGCCCCAGGTAATGATTTTTACTCCCAGCGGACTGAGAACCTACTTAAACTATTTATGACCGAAATGACTGTCTATTAATATAGTTGACACGGATACTACAATATCAGAAAGTTTACGTGGGGCCCTCACTTCGTTAAATCAATTTGGAAAGATAAACGACACTATCAAGATATTTTCTATTAAAGGTCAATGCCAGGGAGCTCGAGAAACTGGAGGAAGAAAAGCTGAAAGCGAAGTATCCTAGTGGTGCTTTGCGTGGACCTGGTGGACATTCGGCATTTTTGCAAAAACGTCTCCAGAAGGGGGTAAGTTATCTCAGAAAAATCTTGATTTAATCCACTCTTGTCCAGATCTCTATTTTGGAACATGATATATTTTGCTTCGTTATATTTTTGTATGTTCCCCAGGCCCTAAGAACGTAAAGTGTATGCAAGAAGTAGAAAACTTATTTTGGTTTGTATACACTTTCGTTTTCAAGGTCTTCCTTAATAGCTTACATAGGTAGTAGTTTTAGATATGTACTTATAATGTTGTTATATGTTTTCCACAGCAAAAGTACTTTGACTCCGGCGATTATCAAATGGCTAAGCAAAAGGGAGGCGGGATCAAGCAAGTTTTTGCCAACAAAGTGCCAACTGGAGAAGCTATTCCAACACCGGAAACAGTGCCTGTACGAAAAACATCGATAATCCAGCCATGCTCCAATAAATTTACAACAACGAGTTAATCCTACACACATGTCCCTGCTTACGCCCAAGAACTGTGCGCGCCTTTGTTGTAAATTATAATCAACTGTTCGTGTATTTTTTAATATATTTTCTTAATTCATTAAAAGCAGACGTGGGATTCGATATAATTCAAGATCGTATGGTAACTCCTTTCACGGGCCCTTATTTTGGTGTATTTCAGATCTCTCTTTAGATTTCGATCGCCTAAATGAATCGAACCAGCTGATTTTAATCATCTATTATTTGTTGTCTATTTGGAGTGCCTAAAAATAATCGAAGCAATACGAAGAATCAAAGCGATGTACTTTTTCATTTAATTCACCATCACGTTGTAACAGCTTTGTAATTCCTGATTTAATCTGTGCCTGCACATCGCGCATATTGCTCTAAATTTGCTTTTGATTAATTTTAAAATTTTGCAATTCGTTTCACTCTGCATTTGTAATCGTACTATATTATATTTCTTTGAACTGAACCAATATATCTCCTGTTGCCTCAATATTTCTTACTTTAAGTTTGTAAGATAATTTGTACTTTTAAGTCGAGGAATTACTCTATTAACTATTATAAATGCGAGGAAGTGAAATAAAGTTACCTCTTATGATAAGCAAATGTTGAAATCGAGCAGTGCTCTCCGATTGTATCATACTACCTAGTTGCTGTGCGCAGTTGAAAATGTTTAACAATTCTAGATAATTATAAACGCTTTTAATTAACCAGTAACAGGTTCATTTATTTTATGTGTGTCTAAGGCTTTTTTAGTTCTTTGCTATCCGTTGAGTAATTAATTACTCCTGTGAGCATATTTTTGAAAACGACTGACGATGCCTGTCTATTTAATTTATTGGAATAAATCGTAACATTTTCACAATTTTCGTTTCTTTGTAAAAATCAACCTTACCCATTAGATGTTACTCTACGGAATGTTTTGTCTTAGTTAAAAAACAATGTTTGATTCGATTAACACTTTATTACTTTTAAAATTAAATGAATTATATGGATACTTTCTGAAATATTTTAGGTGTACTTAGTGAAGTCATAAATGTTGGGTCGTTGGATATCTGATACATCGCCCGCTGATCCCGAAGTATCTTGATCACCCGTGTTGACCGACTGAAAATCTTTCACAAGCTAAAAAACGGTTTATTAAAGATACATATTAAAATAGAAGAATTTATTTGAACTTGTTACCTTTGATCGGAGATTTTTTATTTTGCGCAGTCTTTCCAACCAGTTTGAAGCGTAAGGTGTTTTTGTTTTAAGACTCCGAGATACGTGGGAGGCCAACTAAAAAATAAATACTGTAATTATACAAAACAAATAATAATTAGCAGTAACTTACATTGGCGTGCAATGCCAATTGCCTTGCTAGAAGTGGTGCACTTCCATCAGAAACAATTTTCGCTTCCGAGTGGCATACAAAATCAGCAATTTCTTTCTTGGCGCGAACAAAAATTCTATTGCTGTTTAATTCCAACGGCTGCACAACTACACATGCGTAATTAAACTGACCCTGAAATAGATTAGATGCAAAGGTAATTTTCTTGTACTTCATATAAAAAATAAAAAAAATTTATATTACTTTTATCGTGCTCAAGTTGTATTCTTCTCCACTCTCGTTGTAGACAATGCTTACATAGTCGTTACCAATGTGTTTCTTTTTTTCATTGCAATTTGGGTCGTTGTCGTTGTTGGGCATAAGAGTAGCCACATGGAAGGTCACCTATAGCATAAAAATAGTTAATACTCTTCAAATTTATTCGGCAGTTGTTTCATTACGTGAACAATGTCGTCCTTCCAGACATATGTGAAGTTACCGTCTCTGCCGTACTCCATATTAACGAACAAATTATTTTCCTTGGCGTCTTTCAAGCTTACAAGAGTGCCCAAGTTCCGCAAGAATTCCAAATATCTCACACTGCCGAAGCGGTTTTTAAGAATTTCAGTTTCATTGTTGCACTGGCCAGGACCTACGTAGAGCACCCCAATTTTATGGGTTTCGAAGGGTGGAATAAGATCTAGCAAAGTTACTGCCGTCATGCTGTCTGGGCTAACTTTAATCGGTGGTTCAGTAACTTGCAACTGGCCGGTGTAGTAGAGCTGTAGAAAAACGAAACTTGGATTTATTCCCAACCTGGAATTCGTTGGGGGATTGGAACCTCTCGGGCGGAAACTAGTAGTGGGTCTAGCATTTCGATTAACTTCCCTCACAACTGAAATAGTTTTGGAACGACCTCGAATCAAATCATTACCATTACTTTCGGAACCCATGTTATTTGTGTTTCTGACCAAAAGCCTCGGCGATAGAGGTGCTGGAGATTGTGGAGGTTTAGACGTTACCTTCTGCAGGTCAAGCGGGATCTTTAAGCTAGTTGTTGAGGTGGACCCAGTTACGAAAGTAGTTTGTGTTACATCATCCGCAGAATGCTGCTTCGGCGGCAGGTTTGGCTCTTTTTCAGTGTCAGTCTTTCCATCGGGCTTTTTACCCTTGGTGCCGCTGTTGTCAGCATCCTTGAGGGACTCAGCCAAACTAGGAGGGGTGGAGCCGGCTATTTCTTCCGGAATAGCTTCACAGCTTACTCGCATATCTTTCGAAAATCCCTTCTTTTTTTGTTGTTGGTCAGCTTCAATGCAAACTATATCATCTTTTTCAGGTGCACCTGCCTGCCCGGAAGCGCCTGGATTACCGCTTTCTCCCGGCTTTCCAGTACCTTTATTTCCCATAAATGGATTTCTCCAGCTTGAACTCATTTCGGGACTTGAGTTAACTCGCCTTACCGGATTTCTTGATCTTGAATCGCCATCCTCAAAAATAACATCTTCATCATCCGGGTCAATATCACTAAAGCTGCCCGCGGGCTCCTTATGACGCCTGACTTTTTTGGGAATATCAATTGGACCTGAGGCAGAAGAAGTCGTTATTTCTTCTTGCCGTTTTAACACTTTTGCCGAAGCTCTTGCATCCTGTTCTGCTTTCTTTATTTTCTGCTCTGTTGTAATCTCTTTTTGTAAAGCCTCCGTAAGTGGCCCAACAGGCTGTGGAATGGGCTCTTCGTTAGGTGCAAAATCAGGCCCAAACAGACCACCATATTGCGTCGGCATAAACAAATTTATTAAGTCATTAAATTGCATATCATTGCCGAGGCAATCATTCGCAATGGGGTTCTGAATTCGCATAATCCAAGAAATATTTCCAGTTGGCCGTCTAATGAAAATTTCTGCCCACGCTGAGCAAGAACGAGCACAAATTTGCTGTTGTACTAAAGTTTGATTAGATGGTCTCAATGAGTTCCCTAACAAGGAAGCACTGGACAAGTCCCGGTTATCTATAGATTCAGGATTGCTTCCGCGTCTTGAAAGCGCTTCTATAGAACTAGACGGGCTGCTAAAGCGCCCTTCATTCGAAATTTGGCGTAATGCTCTGATTTCGTGTTGCTGCGAAGAAGACGAAGTGGATGCTGTTAGGTCAGTACTTCCGGACTCCGTTCCACTGCTGTACTGCAAGCTAGCCTTTGTGTAGCGTTTATTTTGGAAGAGATCGGGGCCTTCCATTTGTGAAGTTGTACCTGTTAAAATTTCAGGAGATGTTGGGCAGTACGAATTCGAAGTAGAAGTATCGCTTTTGTGTAAATTTTGGGAGCAGCTTTTGCTCATTGCCGCGCAACGTTCGCATAGGCCATTCCTGGTCGGTGGAACTGCGCAGGCACTAGTCGTGATCGTGATCAAGTTATGTCCTACGAGCCAAGTTTGTGAGGGACCATCTTTTAATAGATACTCAGCAGCAGGCAGTCTTAGAGTAAAATTAGAATAGAACGAATTTAGACATGGATATCTACTTTTACCTTTTTGGAAGAGCTGAACAAGGAGAAAATGTGTGCCTCGCTATGAAGTCGATGCAGGTCTCAGCCAATTCAGCATGAAAGCTTTTCAAACTTTCATTCATTAAAGGCCTTAAATCAGCATTAGGCCTATCTCTACCCCTGCTTCCTCGCTCAGTTAAACTAGAGCTTCGTTTTCGGTTAGACGAATCCTCGTTCATTTGGGCAAATTCGCTCGGTAGAGGTAATTGGGCGTTGGACTGTATCGACTAAGATAGAAAACAAAATTTATCCAAATTTTTCAAGAGATTTCACATATAAGGCCTTGCTCTGGAAGAGAAGCGACTCAGTTCATTTGATATATTATAATTAAAGATTGGCAATATCATAAGCAATGTAGAGCTGGATTGGTAAAATCAACGACGCATTGGGTATTATGATACCTTCAACACAAGAACAGAATATCCAAGGGGGAACCCTAGTTTTGCTTCGATTGATGAACTGGAAGATTTCAACCGAGTCGTCTTATTTTTCAGAGTAATATAATTACCGTCATAATGTAGTTCACAAAATTTCTCCGGAAGGTCAGCTTACATTTCAGGAACCAACCAGCGATGACATGATGAGCGAGAGAAACCGTATAGTGGTCGTAACGATGGGGTTTTGTATACGGTAGAGAAATAGCAAAAACATACATATACTGCTTGGGAACAAAATTGGCGAACAAACGATTTGGAAGACGACTTAAAACTGAATATAGATAAATATGTAATTCTTTCTAAGAAGTCTAAAATTGAAATCTTCACTTACTTGACAAAAACTCGAGAACTGGTATTGCAACAGTGACGGTATCAGACATTTTACTCATCTCCAAAAGGACATCTGGCAGTTTACGCATCAACGTGTCCGGCATTTCAAGAATCATAATTGTAAGTGTATTAATGCATATCGACGCAATTCTCGACGGTATGCCGGCCTTGAGTGCCTCGATTATTAATAGCTGTCTGCTCGACGACAAGAACTGATGGTAAATGATTAGACTCGCGATGGCCGGAAGAACTAGAGCATTAAAGTCGTCTGAAGTTAACTTTACTGATGAGGGTACCATTGAGTCAAAAAATTTTCTGTCGAAGAAAATTTTAAAAAGTGTATTTGCCAGAGTTTCGATGTCGTTCCCTTGAATCAGAGCCTTATTCTGAAGGATATTCGGTAGCTCTTTGAGAACCTGTTGAAATACACAAAAATCTGAAGAGGTTTTCATTAGCAAACGAACAAATAAATTTATATAGTCTAAGAACCTCTTTCTAGTTCCAAACAAGTGACTATCGCTTTACATGCTCTGCGTATAGAAATCGTAGTAAAATTGAGAGCAGGTATGGTGTCGGACTGAGACGTCTGATGTTGGTAGCGTTCTCCTTGTGAATGTGATGTCGTATCTATGCCCAAATAGTGACTAAAGCGGATTGTGCCGGAGCTCGCTGGGTCAGGATAGCCAATGTGGTAAGTTTTGTTGGCTCTTGCCTTCAGCATCCAATTAAAAATCTAAAAAGCCAACAGCTGAAGTAACTGAACCTTTGGTAAAAATTATAGACTCTTACCTTGTAACGAACAACATTAAACGACTCTAGCGCTTTGGGTCTTTGGTAATGTGTCTCCAAATGTCCAACAAGCATATCGAATATTCTGATCGCGTGGCAAGACGGTAGACGATATAGTTTTACCATGAACACTTCAATGAGTCCCTCGACGACAGTCAAAACGTCCTGAATTTCATTTTCAGTTTTAAAAATAAAGCCCTCATTGTAGAGCTCAAAGGGACGATTTAAAATTTTTTCTAAAATATCCAACAATTCTCCACAGCGCTTGGTGTCGCAGTGCCAGGCAAAATCAATCAACGCCTTACAAACTGCTGTGCGGACTAGTAAATCAGGTTCGTACGCAATTGTAGAAAACTGTGGAATCACAACTCGATCAAGGACTTCCTCCTCATATGCTGACCTATTCGCGTCCATAATTTGAATTAACGATTGAACGGTTTTGATGCGTACTTTTGTATTTGGGATTTTGTAGAAACGATGGACAAATGAACTAAGCACCTGTAACCATTGTGGCCTGGTTGCTGTAACTTTCGAGGACCGGTACTCTATCAAATTTAACACTGAAATCTCCGAGCGATGTTCGGCAATCTTTTCAATCAAATCATAAATACGCAAAGTATTGGCGCAGATCTCATCCTTCTGCAACATTTCTTCAATTATGTCTATGGTATTATGGAATTTCTCCTGAATACCAAGTTCTTTTGAAAGGCCATTGGCTTCTGTAAAATTACTTCGTATTTAATAAAATTATCTCAAATAAATTAAGCAATTCCTCTTTACCGAAATAGGCGATATTATCTGCAATTACAAACAAAATATCGCATATCACGTCCCAAATGTGTTCGGGAAGTTCTTTTCCATACTTCGGTATCATCATCTGGATGCTGAATATCACCTCGTAGGTAACAATCACTTGCTTTGTGGACAACGCCTTAAAGAAACATATTACTTAAACATTATGTTCAGATCAGATTTAATATAGCTTACATTTAAAAAGCTCATCAACACTTTCGAAGTTGAGAACTTCAGCATAGGTACAACAGAACTCGTGGAACTCCAAAGACCTAAATTAATGTAGCAAATTGCACCACGCAGAAGACCTTCATCGTGATAAAAGTTTTTATCATTTAAAATCTGACACATTGTTAGGAGCGATGAGTGGCCCAGCGTGGTTCCGAGCAAATTTTTCATTATCTTAAAATAAATGGTAAATTATTTTTGTACTGCTTAGATTATGAAAAGATATGATGAATACCTTCCACGAAGTTTGGCAGTAAGGCCCAACATTGATTGTCCTGCAGAGGGTGACTATACACAGAGCCAGTGTCTCATTAGGGAATATCGCATAACAAATAATTGCGTCAAGAACCCTCAGACACCGGAGTCCAATCTCTGTGTCTTCAATGCTGCAAGTGAGATGGCAAGCGTGGCTACAAAGATAAAACAATTTATTAGGGCAGGTGTCCTGTCTGAAGGCATTACCGGACGATGTCGACCACTATTTCGTTGTCCAGATGCGCAACGTTAAATTTGATAATATTTATTAGCATCTCAAGATACGGCTCAGTCAGTCCAGCATCAACTATAGATGGCTCCCAGTCTAGCATAAATCGACCAATCTATTGAAATAAAAGTTTTATATTATTTTGTTGGATTTGCAGCTTATACTGCATAGGCTGCACAAGGAAGAGATAAATTTCCTTCTTGACTTTGACACTGGAGGGGCAAATATTTTGAAAACTAGTTTATTTAGTTTTCAAATATACCTTATTAATAATATTATCACCGATATAACATAGCATCTTTTTGAGGGTGCGGTATTTGCTTATTATACATATTTCAAGTTCAATATTTTCAGAGGATAATAAGAATTATAATTATAATTTAATTTTCTAAAAGTTCGAAATTTTCATAAGATGTAATTAAAATTAGAGAACTTTAAGGAACCCCAAGTGTGCTAATTTTAATGGTATTCCAGCGAGTATAAATTTTCATAGTACTTCCTCGTACTTTAAAATCCGTAATCTACGTTATAACTTAGCATAAGAAATGAATAATATAATCTATGATATTCCTTGCAAACTGAGGAATACACTGGTGAAAAATTTTATTACTATTTATCCAATAGTTCTTCAAGTTTTTCAGAATGACCATACGATATCTACTACTGAAGTACTCCTCTCCAATGACGCTTACGTTTTAAAAGGCAAATGAGCCATAATGGAGCTCTGTAGGTATAAAATGCTAGGAGCAGTCTAGAATCTAGACATACAGTTTTATACAAAGATATAAAATACAAACTAAAGACCTTCTGGGTCTAAAAAAATATTTAATTTGTACATTGAGTCTAAAATACTATTAACAGATATAAATCTTGAGCCTTACAGATTAATATCGAGCTGTTTCTTACTTACCTTTTCCTCAAAGTTAGTTATATCCTTTCCATTGTCCGTTAGAGTTATAAGCAGGTCCAGTCTATGCCTGAGATCTTCTGAAATGTCGTGATTCTGTGGAAAAAAAAGTGGTAAATCAACACAAAAACCAGCGTAGCACCCACTTGAATAACGATGAAGAAGTGCTCCCTCATCATTGAAAGATTTGCATATTGGCCCTGTATCAGTTTTTTGTAAAAGCTTAAGGTGGTTTGGCGGTGCTCCGTCGACTTGTCCACGATCAAGTCCTTCGTCAGCTCCCACAACTTGCACACGGACGCCTGAGACGGAAAGATTTATTTTTCAGATATTCTTTCAAATTGCTACCTTACATCTTCGAGTTTTGTTGTTAGGACCAGGTCTCCGAGATCTTTTAGGGTTTTGCACCGCTGAGCAACGGGTATTTCTGGGCGAAGCTCCTTCTCAAGTTCCGGCCAGAGGTCCCGTTCCTTCACACCACCTTAAAAAAATGTCTTTACTTTCGAAGCGAAAATACCGAAAAATAAGCGTACCTCCCGCAACTTTATTTGTCCCGAAAAACTTCCGAAGCTTGGATAACGGATTCTCCTTGTCCTTGGAACTCATTGCTTTAGTTTTGCTGAAAATTTTTACGAATTTTTAATGGAGTCGCCGATACTCCGGTCAGTCGGGCATTTTTTCACTAGCGGTGACAGCTGGAATTTTGACAATTATAATCGTCCATGGAGGGAGAGAAAACTTCGAGTTTTCTTGTGCTGAAATTCTTCGTTCACGGATAAAATTAGTTTGGACGAATATACACGTCAAATGTATGGTAAGAATAATAAAAATTAAATTATTATAAAATAGCAATTATTAAGTGTTAATATATGCATAATTTCATAGAAAATTAAGATATTTATGTGCGTTATTGGGCAGTAAAAATAACTCGGGTAATTAGGATTCATTGGAAATTATTTTCCCGTCCCTACCGTTCATGTGCTTTTTCTTTTCGATTTGACATTTTGACAGTTGGTTAGTCATACGAGAATCTGGGGATAAATTGGGGTTTTTGAGGCAAAATTAACTGAAGTTGTGGCCGTGGCTCGTTGATTCCTTCGTAAATCTTCTCTAAATTAATAAGCTCTTTTCAAAATGTTGGTAAGTAGACCGCCAAAAAGCCAATCTTTTCTGGTACTCCGCATTACCTTATAAGGGCAATGGACCAAAACAAATTTCTTCTGCAGAACCCCGATGAAGACACCGAGTGGAACGATATCCTCCGGTCCAAGGGAATCTTGCCGCCGAAGGCGAAGGAGGCTGAGATTTCTGAGGATCAGATCATTTCCATGATGGAGGACACCATCCAGAAGCGAACCGAAAATGGCCAGAAGGATATTTCAGAGATGAACTTGGACGAACTCGACGAGCTGGAAGACTCTGAAGATGAGGCTGTGTTGGAAGACTACCGTCGGAGAAGAATAGCAGAAATGAGGGCCGCTGCGGACAAGGCGAAATTCGGGACAGTTCGCGAAATCTCTGGCCAAGAATATGTCGATGAGGTCACAAAGGCAGGGAAGGACATTTGGGTAGTGCTCCACTTATACGCCCCCGGAGTTCCCCAGTGCGCCCTCATACACCACTTAATGATCCAGCTGGCCCAGAAGTACCCTGAAACGAAGTTCCTGAGATCAGTGGCCACTACCTGCATCCCAAATTTCCCTGACAAGAACCTGCCTACAATTTTCGTCTACTTCGAGGGTGCGATGAAAAAGCAGTACATCGGGGCCACTGAGCTCCGAGGCGATAAACTTACGAAGGATGAGTTCGAGTTTTTGCTTGGCCAAGCCGGTGCTATTCCCACAGAAATCAAAGAGGACCCCAAGCCCCAAATTCGCGACAAGCTGCTCAGCGACTTAAACACTGTCGACTTTTACTGAGGAACCACGCGACGAAGTTGCACAATATCGCTATTTATTTGTTTAAGATGTTTATTTTTATTGCATTTTCTTATTAAAGGAATCAAATTTGCAAAATTTTCATATTTCATTCACTTACCTTCCTTATAAATTCAAGTATAAATGTTTGCCAGTACCGTAGATTGTTATTAGACGCTTTTATTTAACTTGGGTAGTATATGCAGGTCAAATCTTGCAAAAATTGTTATACTTCTATCTAAAAGTTATGTTGTTATTTTTAACTGTTTTTGATTTATGATTTTGTTTATAAATAAATATATATTTAATACAAAACGCTATAGCATGAATTATTTTTTATCGCATTTTCGGGATTTTGAATCAAATTACAAATTTTTTTAATATTACTATGAGCTTGACAAAAATTAAAATTTGCAAAGTTAAAGGAAACAAAATAAGGAACTACAATTTCATTGTGTTTTTATTTACAGCCTAATTGCTTCAATTTAATTGTTACAATCAACTTTTTCCTTGTAATCGCAGTAGTTGGATTTATGATTCCAGAGAAGACCTGGCGGGCACTGCTGGATGAACATTTGCTTGTTGTAGCAATGAACATACCTCGAGCAATCTTGCGGATGTTGAAGATACGCGTTGTCCGCAGCTCCATCACAAATATTCTCCTGGTTGGTTTCTTTCCTTGGAGCTGTTGCTTGAACAGGTGCTCCTATGGCGGTTGGAGTTTCGGCACCTATTGTTTTAGTCTGCTCACTTTTTAATGAGCCTCCTTGGCATCCAGCACGTTCAGGATAGTCGCAAACCATAAACTGAGCGTTGAAATGGGTGCCTACTGGACAAGATCTTTCTACTGCTAGATCTCCAGCGCACTGAATAAATTTAGTGCAATCGGCTTCGTGTGCGATGAGTTGGTGTTGACCTTTGCATGTTTCGACGGCTTTAGCAGGAATTCCTGGAAGAATCAATTTCTCCTGAGCTGCCTGCGTTGTAGAAACAGAAGCAGGCGTTGTGGTGGAAACCTCTGGTTGGGCGGTTGGCCCCACTTTAATGTTTGGGTCACAATTGGCAATTTCTGGCCAGTCGCATCGCTCCAGTTTAGGGCTGTAGTGGAGACCGGCTGGGCATGCAATTGGATAGGCTTTTCCACTTAAGCACTTATAAAACTTAGAACAATCTCCAGGGTAGGGCAGGACGGTTGGATTTTCTGGGTCCTCATTAGGAGGACAGTCCAAAGGCACCGATGGGGCTGGGGTCGTTGACGGGAAAGGTTTTGGAGCAGGAGTTGTGCTCGGAAGAGCAGTGGTTTTAATATTTGGATCACAACCTGCAACTTCTGGCCAGTCGCAGCGCCCCAATTTGATGCTGAAATGAAGTCCAGATGGGCATGCAATTGGATATCCTCGTTTATTTACACATTTGAAGAACTTGGTGCAATCGTCGGGGTTGGGAAGAAGCGTTGGGTTCTTTGGGTCTTCATTCGCAGGACAATCTATGTGAATAGGAGGAGTTACGGAAGTTGGTATGATGGTCGTCGTCTTTGGCTTCGCGGTGGTGAGCTGTTCCTTCTTCAGTGGTACTTTTAGAGCTTGTCTATCTGCGGGTACCTTAACATTTGGATCGCATTTTGCTACTTCTGGCCAATCGCAGCGATTTAACGTTGTACTCCAATGAAGACCTACTGGACAAGCGACCGGGTATGCCATTCCCCGCAAACACTTATAGAATTTGGAGCAATCACTAGGGTACGGCAAAGATGTAGGATTTTTAAGGTCATCATCTTCAGGGCATCGCGGATCTTTCTTTGGACCATCAGGGCTTGGTGTTGTGGAAACTGGAGGTAAAGCAGTCGTAGGTGAAGTTGTTCCCTCTGGAGCTTTTGTCGTGGGTATCTTCGGGTCGCATTCTGCTACTTCTGGCCAATCGCACCTTTGCAACTTTTTACTCCAATGAAGACCTTGTGGACACGAAATTGGATAGGCAACTTTATTCAAGCACTTAAAGAATCTTGAACAGTTATCAGGATCTGGGAGGACAGTGGGATTCTTCGGATCGTCATCTGCGGGACAGAGTGGATGCAACTTTGGAGGTTCAGTAGTTGGTCCAGCAGAAGTTGGTGGTAATGGACTTGAGGTAGGGCCAGATCCTTCTGGAGTTTTTGTTGTAGGTACACTAGGGTCACATTCTGCTACTTCTGGCCAATCACATCTTTTCATTTTTGCACTAAAGTGGAGGCCTTGTGGACATGAAATTGGGTAAGCCTTCCCATGCAAACATTTGTAAAATTTTGAACAATCGTTGGGGTAAGGTAAAACTGTTGGATTTTTTGGATCTTCGTCGGAAGGGCAAAGTGAATTAGTATTTGGCTCTTCACGCTCTGTATTTTTAGCTATAGCATGCTGAAAAGAGAAGGTTTTATGAGTTGTAGCAAAACATGAAAAATATTAGGAACAATTACTAAGAAATGTTTTTTTACAAAAGACTAAATTATTCGTATTCGCACTTTAATAATTTTCAGCAAGTACTGCTTTAATAATAATTCTTCACAATTTTGGTGCATATAAAACCCTATCCAAGAGAGCACGAAAGAAATAATGACTGACATGCATCTAGACATTCGTTATATCTTTAGCCAATTTTATCAAGTGCGAAAAAAAATCACAGGTATTTCTTACTTCTTAAATTCACTATATACTTTAGTTAATTGTGTTACTTACAGAACTAAAATCACAAGAGCTTGAATTGATAAACAGAGCAAATAATGCCACTAAAATTATCCTTGCTGCAATGAGACGTAAAAGAAAATGTTTTTAGAATCTACATATAAACTCTCTTCTATCGTCCAAAGTAAAATCACCTTCCATTTTTACACTTAATTTGCACAATATTTCGCTAATATCGAATCCAATGTTTCTGGAAAAAGTCGTTTTGTTCGAAACTCCGTCGAAGGAGTAAACGTCGGAAGTACTGAGCTCTGCTCGAAACCGTTGCTTTATATACCTTCAGACAGAATTTAATCTTCAAAAGGTAGTTGCTCATTAATCTCTGTTGGTAATTATATTTAAGTGTTATATCAAATTCCATCTGCGCAGATTGATATCTTATCAGATGGATATCAATTCTGATGAACGACCAAATTAATCGAATAGATAGTATCAACTGAACTTGTGAAAAGTAAGATTTAACTTTGCGCTGTACTTTACTTGATATATGTATTTATATTATTTTAAAGCCGAAATCAATAGGTCTTAAGAAAATGACATTAGGTGGAACATTTGAAAGTCTCGAAAATTACGATTTTCTAATGAAGTCGTTTATGTTTTGTAGATTTAACAGCAATCATTAGTAAAAATCGCTTTTTGTAAATTAAAAAGATCACAAAGTAGAAGATAAAGAAGAAGAGCTAGTTACTGTAACGTTTGGAAAAATTATATAAAAGTTATAATTGGGTCTGCATCTAAATAAACCTACTATACATATGTATTACGTTTTGGTGATCTTATTAAGATTAATTTGAACAAGGTGGCTAGTGTTTTGTAAGTAGAATTAAGTACAGGTAAACGTTCCACCACGCGGTAAATACATACATATGTACGTTCCTTGAAAATGCCGCGTTATAATAGGAAAAACTAACTTAATACAAAAACTGGAATTCGGTTCTAAAAAGGGAAAAACTGCCTTTTATGGTGTAATATTTTGATTATTTTTTATTTTATTTTATTATTTTATACCGTGTTGTAGGAGGTTTACCTGTACTCCCACATTCGAAAAACTGTTATGAATAAAACTAAATTTTTTGAGTATTTTTATCATTCTCAATTTGTTGTCAGTATTTAGAGAAATGGAATTAAAGTTTTTCCTAATGGGTGAATAAATTGCAAAATTGGTACTTTATATTGGTAAGATTAGCAGCATTACTTAATGTATTTTAGTATACATATAAGAAAGAAATTCTTGCCCTTATTGTATAAAACGGCAGTGGACAATGTACCTATAAAGTTTTAATTTGTTTTACGAAACTTTTTATGGGCTTTTTAACATATGACCTACGTATGTCTATATCTCTGCAGTGATTTTCCTTAAGAAGAAAAGTTTTCTAATATAAAATAAAAATTTTATTTATGAAAGATTAGCTGAACTTAATAAAGTTCTTTACAAAAAGTTTGTGGGATTCATGATTACAGAGGCATTTGAATTCATTAAACTAATAGTGACTCGTAATTAGGTTCTAAGTCTCACGCTAAAGATTTTACAAAAGTCATCTACCTATTGCTATTTCTTTGATCATCACGAAAATTCAGATTTCTGTTATTAAATGGAAGCGTTTTAGACGCACGAGTGCATCTTCCCATAGACATTTATATCGAAAAATAATTGAGTCCTTCCTCTGTGCGCACTTCAATGCGTATTTAAAAGATTGTCTATTCTGTCGAAATAATGGTTTGCTGCTTTTCTTCTAGAATGTTTACGTCACAGCAATAAATTGCTAGAAATTTCACAATTGTCTTATAAATAAAGAAAAACTGATATCCTCATTAAATTATAATCAAAGAAGTACCTGCATGCCATAGAATAAACGTAATATTGTACACTGGAAAGTACTTCTGAGTAAGAGACATGCTTCTGTAAAGTAGATAAATTAGTTAATTAATTACCTGATGTTGTTGCACTTACACGAAAATCTTCAATAAAACATATGTAGTGAAATGTTATCAATCTATGGCAAGTGTTAGTCTCTTCTTTTATTTTGGTGGGGAAAAGATCAGTGACTTGGAAATAATACATGTACTTAGTCACTGATCAAAGTTCAGAGTAAATGAATAATATCTGATAAAATTAGGTTTTTAAGGAAGAGAATTAAATAATACTAGGCAACATGAAGTTTTTAATTGATCATGCAATAAAACTTTGCGATAAAAGATTTTCATCGATTAGGAGACCTTATAAGACCTTTTAAACTAAAAAATGCACATGCATGGGCGTACGCAGGAAGATCACCTCACGGAACTTGGGGAAAAGATTTATTTTAAGCATTAGGAGTACTCAGTAGTTGGTATTTAAGGGATATTTGATGAAGTCTCAAATAAAAACACCATAAGTTGTTTGCAGATAAATTTTAATCTTTTGCTGTATTAATATTGACTTTAATTTGTCTTACTTATATTTACTTAGCATTATTATTAACAATTACAAAGTGTATTCGCAGTTTAGAACGAATAAGTTCAACAGCTATCTTATATCTCATAATAACACATGGTAATTCCTCACTTATACAATACACATTGTCTATGCACAGAATTTCCATATAATTACTTGTGCGCAAAAGTCTGCAAGATATATTTTCTCCAGCCTTAAAAATATTCCTTGCAAACCCCATTTGAGCCCCTAACCTAAATATTTTGTTCACATCATTTAGATCAATTCAAATCTAAGATCAAACGAATAAATAAATTAAATGCTGAAAAATTGTTTATTTTAAAAGCGACAGATATTTGACATTAATTTATTGTAGAACCCAATAGTATAACTAAAATCTGCCTTGGTATGGTGGTACAGTGATGTTTGTGGGTAAGTAAAAATTCAAATTATCTTAGCAAGCCACATTTGCGTTTCCCAGAAATTCCTCCACAGACAACTTGCCATCTCTGTTTGCATCGAAAGATCTAGACAGAAACGCCTTGAGTTCCTTGGGGTTCGATCTCAGTTCCTCCGCCACCAAATCAATAGACAACGGAGCTAGTCTTTCCCTGAAATTAAATGAGAACACATTAATTTGGCAACAAATTGAAAATAATTGCTAGTATATATATAATATAAAATAAATGTAATATTAATAATTAATACCAACCAATCATTTTGTCCTTTTGGTTCGTTTAGTGAAGAATCTGCCACAAACTCAACAGACCGAGGTGGTTTTTCATCATAGTCATTGTCCAAGTATGTGTTAACATCCCTTTTTCCATAACCTCGGGCCATTGATAGTTCTTTATTTCTGTACTCAGCTCGGATGATTCTTGGTCTTGTCAAAGCCTTGCTTTCTACTAAGCATATTAAGAGGCTTAAAGCAACTATAACAGCGATCACCTTGTAATTAGCACTCATTTCTGAAAAAAAAAGATAAATACATTTTAAGGTTTTCTTGTAAAGAACTAGTTTTTAAATTATTATTTTAAATGACTATCCTTCCATATCCATTCCGTGCCTATAATTTTTATTCTGTTTTATAATGTTTTCTACATAATTATGTTATGTAGGACTAGTTTTTTTTTAACGATTATTCTGATTCAAGCAGTGGTGATTTAATGAAATGTAGTTTTTTTATAGATATTAAAGTAGATAACTAGGTAATCGTAATATGTTATTTATTTTTATATCTGTGCGGTTTATCAAATCCTTTTTATGTTTTAAAGACCTGCTTCGAATGTTAAATTTCTTTCTTTCTTTGAAATCAATAAAAGAATATCGGAAAAGCAGAGCATGGAAGCTCTTAACAATTGGATTTTAATTGACAATATACTCACGTCCAGAGTTGTCATAAAAAGGATAATAAAACAAGACGAACTAAATTCTGATGAAGACACACATCGTCCTTCCGGGATCATGAATTCATGTCGTAAAATTAGGGCAAAAATGAAATGAAGTGTTGGCTCTTCAGACAATTACAGAAGTACCTCTGGAGCATCTATGTATATATTGGTAGATGTAGGCGTCACGGTGATTGGAGTTTCACTTGTTAATATGACTGACACATGGATAAAGTACATATTTTTATAATTTTTCTTTGATATTTCTCACTATCATTGTACAAATATAGATTCACATTCAATCAGTTGATAAAGTTCATTGAACTTCTACAGCTTAAAGATATACGCTTTTTACTAAAATTTCGATACTGTTCATTTTTAATGTTTATAGCATAGTCATCTTAATGCATAATTTTGTTATTATACTCAAAAAGATAGTGTTTGCTTAAAAACTAATAACGTTGACAACTTTAATCTTTCTATTACGAATTTATAAATTACCTCAACTATTTAAAATGAATAAACATCACGAACACAAGTTAAATAAATCTGCTTAAAATAAACTAAGACTAAGACTAAAACTAAAATAGCAAACAATTGCTATTACAACTTGGTGCTGTCCGATTTTCATTTTCATCATAATATCGTCGCGTCACGGGTCGGAAGTGAGTGTCTAGGAAACAATACCCAACAGCTATTTGTCTTTTCATTATTCAAAGTTCAAATAGTTCACGAAAATGTTCCTGCTTCTATCCATGCTGAAAAGAATATAAGGAAATATGCAAGTACTCTACCTCCTTTCAAGAGGGCACTTGGTTCATTTGTAAATTTTCCTCTTAAGAAGCAGAAAATGGAACGCATTTCATCGGCACTACTTTATTTGAAACTAACAATAAGTTGCTAAAGTTTGGTGCTATTATTATTATAGAGTGCCTGAAGAAAGTCAACTTAATAGTCGACTAATGCTTTGTTAAGACGGAGTACTTAGCAAATTAAAAGGCTGTTTATAAAGAAGATGAATTGCTTTATGGAAATGAGCAAAGGCTTATTAAGTTTAAGATTTCAATATTATAAACAATTTTACTTTTTTTCTTAAAACTTTTCACAAAAAGCGGGTGTGTTTAATTAATTATTCATTTAAAGTTCAGGAACTTTTATTAATGTCTGTTGATTGTGAGATAAAGAAACTCACTTATTTTGTGATAATTTCGATACATTAATATCGTGCTTAAGATGCATTTTTATATATCGTTTTTTTTCAAGTCTTCGTGATTTATATAAAAAAAATCATCATTAAAGTTGTGTTCGATCTAGTTATTTTAACTTCAAAGCTGTTTTTATATATAGACATTATTATTATTTTGTGTACAGAAAGTACCTTGAATTCTTTAAATACAACCTTCGTAGGTTTATTTACATACAAATAATCCTTAATCTTATTTTTGGCTCCAACTTCTATCCCTATTCTAAGTTATGAATATGTTAAGGACCTTTTTGTTAAAGAGAAGTTAACCAAAAATATCAAGATATTTGATTAATTGTGAACCCTTTTCTAAATTTTAAATGCCAGACACGAAACGAAAAATAAAAATATTAGTATTTAGTAATTTTGTTGCTCCTCAAAGGTTTTAATAAAGGAAGCTTTCCATTGCATATTTTTTGTGAAATCATAATGAGCACTTCACAGATGATATTTTATTTTATTTTATTAACAATATATTTAAATATTTAAAATATATGTGATAAATATTTATCAACTACATAAGTTTATATTTATACGATTAAATTTAGCATCAATTCTGAATTTGTCAAAGAAACACCTATAAAAAGTCTGAGCTAATTTATTGTCGCTCACAAGCTTACACCTTCGTCGAGGGTGCCACCTCGTCCACATGTGGATAATTAGTTCTTATAGATTTAAGCCAACTAACAGCTTTTAACTATTACTGGTGGAGGTATACCTACTGTTTGGATTTCCAACACATATTTTAATGTCCTTTTACTAATCCCCAAGCAAACCGGAGAGTTACTTAAAACTTACAATAACAAGAAATGGAGTAAAGTGATTTTCTTAAGTTAATTACAGCTCTGCAACTCGTGTGCTTACCTGTTTACCTGTTTCTTCAACTTTTGATGAAGCTAATGTTGAAAACATGGTAAATAGGATATTTATGTACAGATGTAGGTATGCTTGTGAAATTGATAAATGATATTGATATTGAGAAGATGAGTTCTGAAATATGTATAATAATAATAATAGGATTTTACTGAACTGGTAAACGACAAATAATCAATAATGCGATGAACATTATGTAACGATATTTTCTGGGTGATTGTCCTGAGTATATGAATGTCGAGGAAAGCAAAGATAACTTTTAAACTAAGTGATATGCTATATTAAAATTGAATAGAAATTCATTATTTTCACATAGATCGTTTTTTCTTTCAATATGGAAGACTCGAGATTTAAATAAAAATACAAAACATTATAAATGCAAAGCAAATTAAACTGTTATAAAAGCAAAATTAAAAATTTCTATCAGTTATTATAAAATTATTGTATCAAACTTTATATATAAAAACGCATTTCTATTCTATAAGCCATCATTATAAATTTTTATGCAGATATCAATTCCCCACTTGACCACTGAAATATTAAAATTAGTCTTCTTAGTGTATAAATTTCGTTTCGAATTGTTAGAATTTGCATCATTGGCATAGGCCCTTTACTGAATTTATGCAGTAGTTTAATAAATCTATAAATCTAATATATTCTGCTGACTAGCAAAAGCTGACTAAATTTGACTAAATTAAATAATACGATAGGTATACAACATAGTGCACTTTTTATTGTATTTCCATTCAAACTATAAGAAGTCAACAAAAGACTTACTAACGTTTGAAAAATATAAATAACAGAACGAAATCGGCATTGCTTACCTAATCGTCTATTGCCCCAAGAAATGAGGCCTTACAAATGCTCGGTCTGCTTCCAAAAAATGATTGATTTTCAATCGACCTCTACGTATCAAGGTATATTTAGTGGAAAAGTTATCCGTTCACTGAACAAATATATATAAGAGCAAGAGATCAAAGCAAGCGATAAGGGTTGGAACGTGAGTAGAATTAAACCACCCTTCGCGGAGGTGAACTAGAGAAATTTTCAAAGATTTTGAGACGCCCAAGGTGAGTTAAATCTTTTAGCTCTATCGCATGAGGATCCACATGCCATGGCACATGTATGAAAATCGCAGTTGTGAATTTTTGGGACTTCTCGTGCAAATTATATCTAAAAAATATGAAATCTCAAAATGTTGATTAATTTGGACATGATATTTTGTAGGAGTTCACTATTCTAATGCAAGTAAAAGGATTTTACATAAAGCTGAAAGAACAAAAATTTCAATAAATATGAGAAGGTTTTCGCAAGAGCACATATTCCTTTCAAAACGTAAATAGATCGGTTAACAACTCAATTAAACTTTTAGAACTCCCACGACTGATTCAACTTTATGCGAAGGCGTTCAAAATTACCATTAATGGGTCCATGTGATTATTATGAATATAAACGCCCAAAATAGTACTGCGATTCACATTCACAACTTATTATATCTGCAACCCCGTTCATCCATCATCACTTGAGGGCATCCAGACGAGTTGGCCAGAGAAGACAACAGTTTTTATTCATAAAGACAAATCCCTGAAGCGTGTTGGTTGTATCAAGGAAGCTATAAATTGGCTGCGAATATCGTTTCAACCAGCAAATTGATTCGCTTTCAGGTGCTAAAATGTATGATAATGAGATTCAACCCGGACTCAGCCTCATGGAGCGATAACAACAAAATTGTCGGGGGAAAGGGAGGTGTCTCCAGCAATCAGATTGGTCGCCAAGTACGTGGGGATTCAGATAGCTGCGATTTAATGTAACTTATTCTTTTTTAGAAGGACTTCATATTTTTGGCACTCACTGAAGGTATTCTTGGAGAAAGAAAAAATATTGTACCTGCTGCGTCCAGAAATGAATTAATTTACATTAATAAGGGACATTATAGCTTCGATTAACTCAGGTTCCGTTTTGCATATTTTAGGTTTGTGTATCTCGTGGAAAGAGTGCTAAGAAATAATATTCAAATACTAAAATAAAATAAATGGAATCAACTATTAGTTATTCCTTGACTTTGTACATATGTGATCTTGGAAGTTAAAACAAAATTATTTCTTTGCATACACTAAAAGCTAAATGTTCTCGTTAGAGCCATCTCTAAAACTTGAACAGATTAATTATTGATTTATCTCGAATTAGACAAAATATTTCAATGTGCAACATATCGTACGGAATGCCGTCTACCCCTTTCATTTTTAACTATAATTATATTGAGTGCTTAAGTGCTCACAGGAGGAGGCTGCAACTTGAGAATTAATTAAGTATACTGATTCATGAAACTTATTCCATACTAATGTATGTCCCCTTATTTCGTGTCATTGATTTCTAGCGCCCGAAAATTCCTCGGAATACACTTGGACTATTGCAGTATAACAATATTTATTTCCGTGAACTTATACACCCACTATTAACTACATATATTTGCCAATAGGTCGGTCGAAGCAACCCAAACGGTTCGTTAACGACATCGCTATGAATCAAAATGAATCAACTGTCGGACTATTTCGACTTTCGCTAGTGAATCGTTTTAAACGATTCTTTACTAAATCGTAAAACTCTCGGGAAAAGCGAATTTAATTATTTTTAGATACTCGCGAAAACTAAATCATATGATTACGAACGATAATTTAACTCACTTATAATAAGATTTAGTTTTCGCAAATGCATAAGATGAATTAAGTATACATTCATTTTTATGGAAAGAAACACAACTCAATTTTTGATTCTTGTCCGATGCTTTTATGTGAGCTTATTCAATTCTTTTTTTACGGAGAGTCATATTTATTTAATTTACAAATTTAAGAATGTATCAATGTATCGTAATATAGTATACCTGTTAACAAATACATTTACAATAGTTAGCTCTTGCCCCGCTGAAGAAAACTTTTGCACGATCTGCGTACGAACATGGTGCTTAACCAAATTGAAAATTATCTCTTATTCTGTTAAATTTGTACAGTCAAACATTGTACGTAGGTATGTTTTCATTGTGAATCTAGTTCCCTAAATTCAAAAATTCAACCCAAAAACCTTTTCACTTTACAGAGAATAAAATATTAATATCTACACTATTGGGATAAATAAAAATACTCGTTCTATCCTAAACTAATCTCTTCAAAACATAAAATATGCTCCTTGTGCTTGTATGATTGGACTAGTTTCGCTTAGAGAATTCAAAATTAGTTAGATATGAATTCAACCGGATGACTGTCTGCAAAGAATTGTGGTTGAATGCACTTTATATATAATATTTATTCGCCCAAAAATGTTTTTCAGGAGTAATATACAATTTCATGTGCCTAGCAGGAACACGCCGAGAAATTAGATTAAAGTAAATTGATAAAATAATTGTTAAGATACAGTGTTGGCTTATTCTATTCTATTTGTCCTGAAAGATAAATTGACAAAAAAAGAGGGATTTCTTCATTATATGTAATAATTTTTTATTTGCCTTTATGTAAAATAATAAATATTATACTCAAAACGGCATCTGTGCTATATGTAAGCACTTTAGAGAAGGTCTTTTATACATTAGTGGCAATACATACATAAGTGCGGCAATATCACTTTAATTAGAAAATTAGTAGGTAAGTATAAATGGGCAAAACACAGGTATTTATTCAAAGGCGCCCACACAGGTAATAACTAGGTTAAGTTTCTCATTGTAGAATTTATTCAAAAATATTCAAATTGCTCATGATGCTAAAAGATGGGAAAAATAATAAAATCATCAAATGCGGTGTAGAGCTCAATTTTCTATTTCGTCTTCCTAAACATCCTTAGTAAAGTTCATAAAATTGTCGTCTATCAAACCCTCCCCTTCAAACCCTCAGAGGAATGCTTGAGATATTTTCTTGCCAAGAGTCAGGCGGAAAAATTAACAATTTTCTTCCTGTTGGTTTTGCTCAATTCTATCTCTGAGCGATTCACCAGTGGCCAATAACAAATGGCCTGTAAAATTTCAAAGAAGATTAGCTTCCACCAGCTTCTGTTCTGGGACAAAACTGAATTAACATAATTTTAATAGGCCTTCTGAATCCGATGATGAATAGAATGAACAACGCCAATACATATTGTCTTATTACCTAGAAAAATTGAGTTCGTTTGTTTTCTGTAAGTTGGCTGAATGAAATACCTAAGATGAAGAGCCTTTTTAAAAAATGAGAAACGTTTTATACTCGTATCTTCCCCTTCTTTGGTATATCAAAGGAGTTAGTAACTAAAGTGTAAAAATAGCAGCCGCATGAAAAATGTGACTATTTCGCTAAAATCGTGCAGTATTTCTTCGCGTCAATGAGAAGCTATAGAATTTGAGTGGTACCGTCTTCTTAACAAAAATTCAACCCCCGTCAGTTTATTCTCCGCTGAATTATTGATGCATCTGATTAAATTAGAAAACTTGGGTACGCGTAACGCATATACTTTCAATTAGACTTCATAACTGGCGAACTGTGTACTGTTTGTTTTTGGTTATTAAGAGGCCATCGAGGAGTTGCTAATCGACGGCAGACGTCAGGGTAATTTCATCAAAGAATAAACAGCTCCAGGAAAAGTTTCTCATCTGTTAGTCAAGTGAGATTGATCATGGTTGGACATCCCAAATCAGGAAATTTATTAAAAGTTAATTATTCCCCGGTCGACATTTGGAATTACTGCACCCTTTCCACTCGCTCGCGCAAAAGGCGTAATGGCTTTTGGGACTAAAATTTAAAGTTATAAACTAAGAAGAGATAATTCCTGATAAGACAAAATATACATTTTGATAGATTCTAATACGTCACGTAAAATTAATTTAAAAGTTTATTTATATTATATTATTGTCAAAACCGAAATCTTTATGTACCTAGGTACAATTTTATTATAGATACATATTTTGTTTGTAGTTTCGAAAAACACTAGGTAAAGATTATTGATTATTTTTTTGTAGAACATCGCAATATCTATGTATACTATATTTCATATCTTTAAATTTAAAAATTTAATGAAGGTTAATTTTAAATCAAGAAGTTAAATTGGGCGCATATATTTTTAAATATCACACATGTTTCTATTATAAAATAATGCACATAGTGATTTAACTTATTGGTCAAATAATTCCGAGTTGGGCTCTTTGAGATCCTTTTCTGAGTAGAAAAAAGGAAAGAGGGTGGGTGTAGTATTAAAGACAAAAGTATTTTCTTTTTATGGCGCACAAAAATTATTATGAAAAGAGAAGAAAAGTCATTTGATCAATTAGTTGATTTTCTTTTTTTAAGAAAAGTTTTTTTACTTTATCGACTCCAACACTGACTACTCGTAGCTATTTTTCTGTGAGTTTTCTCCTCCTCGTGCAGCCGCTTAATTTCTGCAATTTTGTTATTGCTGACAGGCTTGATCTGAAGACAATTTTAAAAATACACGACAAAAAAATATTTAGAAGAAGTAAAGAAGACGCAGAGCAAAATATATTGAACTCGACTAATTGATCAAGTTGCTAGAAATTATTTTTAGTGTATAATAACCGTTATTTGTATACTTTACACTCGACCTCTTTCAGTATAGAGCTATATTTGAAGGAAGAAGAAATTATTCATATTTATGGCGAAAATTATGGATATTTGATCAATAAGTTAAATATGTACATAATGTCTAATACATATGTATGTACATAATGTCTAATTTTTAAGTTGGAAATCGTTTATTTTTAATTGTTATGCTGGTATTATAAATTTCTCTTGAATTCTGTGAAATGTTTTTCTGAACTGCAGAGTGCTATTAATTGTTTTATTTTAATATCTCTGTATGTTTCTTGAGAAATAATGATTTCTTCCTTTTCCACCACACTAAATATATGGTTGTAATGAGCTTTTAACGTCTATGTCACGTTCGTTTAATAAATTTTAATTTTTAAATTCCTTTGTTACTTTCATTAAATATATACCTAACGGCCTCAAAAAGGTTATATCGGTTATACTTTATTTTTATTTTTGTATTTCTTAATTCTTTGTCCTGTATTAAAATCTTGAAGCTTATTGAACCCATCCTCAGGAGGAAAATCCATCTTATTTCTCATTAAGGCATGAATTGAATTCCTTAGCAGCCTTACCGCAACACATAAGAATTCTTTTACCCGTTGCTTAATCTAAATGGGCACTTTGGGTGTTCCAATAAATCCGGCTTTCCCTCTTTTGCAAGAAATTTTCCCATTAAGATTCTTTTTGATTTCTTTAATAGGTTCATTTTAGTGGCTTTGTTCCTAAAACTCTCGCGCTCCATATTGTAAACTTTGAAAGATATGTTGGATAGTAGAGCATTAGTTTAAAGGCATTTCAATTCTAAAGAATTGTAAGCGTGTTTTGTGCAAAACAATAATAAATGAACTGCCACAATTTGACCAGCGATAAGCTGGTGCATTGTGTGGTTGGAGCAGAATTTCCGCTAACGATAACATTACTGACGCACCTACATACTTCCGAGGAGGAAATTTCCCAGTTATTGTCTACCAACTACTTGTTGCAACATCTCGATCTGTGAGAGATAATTGAGCCCGAATAATGCGAGGAAGCATCCTCCCACGAAGGTCCTGCTCCTACTAAATCTTGAAGCTCCTTGAGTCACTGGGACTCTCGTGATACAAGCGAATTAGGATGAGTTGAACAAACTTCCTTCCTTTAGGTCATCCTGCGAGACTTCAACCGTTTATAAGAAGGCAGAAAAGTGTTCTAAAGGTTTTCTTGTTGACGGATGATTACCAAAGGGTTGTGTTTGATTTCTTTGTGCACACCGTCTGATTAAGGAAGATTACCGCAGAACCACGACCGTCCATAATATGAAACTTCTCCACAATCTCATTTGCTTTGTCTGTACGGGCTAGATTAGCGTACTTAATGATGTTTCGAACAAATTGCAGACAAATCTTCAGATTTATGAGGTGAGGTAGTAGCTTCTCGCTGATCAGATGATGGACAATTTTCAAGGTGATGTATTAAAAGCTATGTCTATGGGCCAATGCTTAAATCTTAAAGGGTATCTACATATGTACTTATATCAATAAAAACAGTCTTATTTTCATTTTAACCACACATTAAACTGGCAACTCCTATATGTAAAAATAATATCAAATGAGTATTTTCTCACTTTTAAGGTATAAATTGTAAAACCAGTGAAACAAAATATTATTAGAGTTCCAAGTAGGATAAAAAAAACCTACAATACATTTAATTTCGGAGTTTCATTAAAATTTTAATTTAATTTTAAAACAAATTACTATTTCTACATTGTTAATAGAAAGCTCAGAAAACAGCAAAAACCCCACTTCAAAAAATTGTAATATGTACAAATCTCGTTGGAAACGTAAACTTAAACATATGAGAGAATCTTTAAATAATCATTTCTTGATCAAATTTACATTAAGAATTAGTCCACTCAAAAATAATTGTCACATGATCTATTGATATGTTAGTTCCAAAAAAAAAAATTTCCTAAAGAAAGGAAAAGGAGTGTTTTCAGCGCCAACAATGAGAACAATGAGAATGTTTGGTTTCCTTCCTCCCCTTCATGCAAATCCCTCTTTTAATGCGATAGTAACTACAAATACATAAGTATAAAAAGCAGATAAAACGGAAACTATGGAGAGAAATAACTTGGGTCAGCATCCGAAAGCGATGATAAATAATGGGGTCTTAGTTGAATAACAACAAATTTCGGCATATCACGAGATAAGATAACTTTAATTACCAAGGCGCTAGAATCGTTAAAGAAATCTGATAAAAATTGAATTCAAGGGAAACAATAAGCTCCAGGAACTGATAAGTAGAATACCGAAAATTCTTATTTTTAGTACCTTATACGTTTAGGGTTTAGGATGAAAGTAAACGCAGTGACATTTATAATAGTTCTCTTTGGAAATAATATGTTCTTTAATAATATTGCATTATTACCGAGTATAACGCGTGAATAAGCAGATAGGTAAATGTAATAAAATTACTCATGCATATGTGTTGTCTAGGTATGTTCTAGTATTAAAATTTTCCGTTAACTGCTGTGTAAATTGGAAATACTTCGATTGCTCCAAATTCAATATCCTGCGTAAATTACCTAAAATTCAATTTGTAGCTAACATGCAAGACGAACACAATGTTTGTTGCCAAATGCAAACGTGTTCTGGTCCAGAAAACTCTTAAATAATTTGCAAAGCTTCGTTGTTTTCAGTAATTAGCACTTAATTGAATCTTCTTTGCCAAATGCAGTTAACTTTAGCAAAGTCTTATTAAACTTTTCCAAATTAAGATTCTTTTGATGGTTCACCTCCTATCATTGTAAAAGGGTAGCTGCTAAAGGGTATTAGTATTCCTTTGGTGTAAACAGATTTGTAAGATCACCCATCACAAGAGCATAACAATTTGTCCCTCTCTTCACTTGGAGGCCGCAACGCTGGCCGTAAAGTTTCTAGCAGACTAAAAAAAAGTTTTTAAATCAAAATGAGGAAAAAGGCCGCAAGATAAGGGAAAATAAAATCTCAAGAAATGATGTACCTATTATGCTCTACTCGAATATAAAAAAAAATGTTGATGGAATAAAAGTTCTACGAGGTGTTTTCGCACTCTATTTCGGGAGGGAGACGTGGAGGTGTTTATTTATGTCTGCACTTGATTCAATATAAGTTTATAACTTCAGGCCAGGCGTATGCTCAAGTAACTCCATAATTGTCCAATTTAAGACCTATAACAACTGGGAGCACCTCAACTTCTTTATGTTGTGATGAAATGAGTAAACTTTCCACTTAACCATTTCATTATTAATTTAAAAGTTCCTCTTTCTTCAACAACCTGTTGCACATTTATGTTTGTTCACAAACGTTACACCAAGTATCGTGTGGCTCAAAAGGACTCAAAGTTGCTACATTGTGTACATAATTGTTGCATGCAAATTTAGTAAAACATTTTATTAAGTAATACATTCTTTTGAACAATCAAAACTATGCACAAAATATTTGAAATGTTGTCTAACCATTAGTGATTCCGATGTTTTTAATTTATATGACTGATTAATATTCAATATTCATTCATCTATAATTATATCATATTCATAACTTGCTAAGTTCTTTTCAAAAACAAAACCGTCCTTTACTTCATTTGTGTAGATAGTGATTTTAAGAAGTGACATCATTACGGATTTCTTAACAGAGTATGTCCATGACGACCTTTGGCGACTTATGACTTTTTATCTGCATTACGTGAAGCGTATAGCGTAGGCTAATTTAAGCAAAACAAAACTTTTGAGTAATATGGGCTCTGCGCTTTGATCAGAACAGTTCTGTTTATGTACTTACGCAAATTTTGGGAAAAAAAACTTTATAAAGATTATTTCACATTTTAAGAAAATTATGTAAAAATTGTACTAATGAGCGTTCTCTATTTTAGGAATTTGCGAGGATTTGTTCTGTCAGTCATTTATTCTTTTATAGTATTGTCTAAATGTTTTAATTTACTAAATGATGTGTATAAAGTGACATTTAAACTTAATTACTTTTATCTATATATTGGAGGTCATTAGTATAAATCATCATGAATAAGTAAAGAAGTTAAATTATTTTTAGTGAAAAAAAGTTTATTTTGTTGTACATAATTCTTAGGTAAAGCAAGTAAGGTAAAAATAGTTCGTTGACAGACCGTGGTATACATAAGAAAAGCGATGGATTCAATCCAAATCGAATCGAATGAAAATAACTTTCTACTTCACCTACAGCGCAAGGTCGGACAGTTTTCGAACACTGATAATTTTGATAATTTTTGGTCAAAGTTAAAAACATACATGGTGGTGGTCATATTCTTCATAAAAAATCTTTTTAATAATTTAAAAAGCTGCTAAATAAAAAGGAAGTACCTTATTATAAATTGTCCATTTTCTTAAGTTCATTAAAATATCTTTCCGTACTTCAAAAATTCATTAACATTGAGTTTCTCGCGCTTCGAGGTATTTTTCACTGTTTCCAAATATATAAGTTAAGAAGAACCGAAGGTGCTCAAATCCCTGCATAACACAAGTCCATCAGAGTAAACAATATATCTTAGCCCCGAAAGTTATTACCCAATCAGTTTATTCTTTATTGTCCGTTCACATCAACAACAGCAAGCCAATCCTTTTATTACCTTAAATTATTTACTTGGTAAACAGAACAACTTTTACAGTATCCATTAAGTAAGCGTAAATTTAGCTCCACCCGCAGCAATGGTGTCTAGAGAACCTAAAAGTGGGAAACCTAAAAATTTGTCTGGAAAAGTAACAACTTTGAAACTCCAGCTAATGAAAGTTCACAACTTTTCGGGTTCGAAACTTTCATTTTTCCAATAAAATGAAAATTCTTAATCTCCTTTCCGGTTTGAAGTCGAAGAAATGTGTTTAGATATTGAACTGGATTTGCAATAAAGCATTACTTTCTTTGGCCCCTTTCTCTTAGTTATTTGCTCCGTTTCTTTCAGACGAGTTTAAAGTGGTCCCTAATATAATTATGTGGAAGCAAAAGCTATATTCAACCCATAAAATAAAATTTTATACAATAGAAGCATTTCCCTATTATGGGACAGGTTAACATTGTTCGGTATGTATATAAAAACTCTTTCTGTTTGCAAGCCGAAAGTTAACGAAAACGTCTATTCTAGGATTGTCATACCTTTTTGGGGGTTTCCATTTAAGGCATTTTGGCTTTTTAAATTGCGAAAAATAGACTGTAAGGGAATGTTTTCCTGTAACTACATATTTTAGATTTCGAACTCCTTCAACGATTTTCCGTTTTGCATGGAAATGTGAACAGCAAATCAATTGTACAAAGGGTTTTCTTCCCCTTAGCTAGGATTGTCTGGAGTTGCTATAGCACCATGATTTGCTGAATGAAGACCTTCACCAAAAACATTTAATGTTTATTTAATGTATCTATTTTAGACAATTTCTTAGTCGATTACCTCTGTTCATTCAACGTATGTATATATATAGACCAACGTTTTTTGAATTACTTTAAGACATCTCGAATTGAATTTTTTTTTTCTTTTCAGTGTACTATAAATTAGTAATATTTTGTAAACCTTTTCGGTTTTAATTTACTATACTATCTCGATTTTCGGCTAACATTTTCTAGCTCATATATTAGATACATAATAAATTTAATTAAAATTTTTGTCGTGTTTTACAGGCTCATTCATATTCACATCTCTACATATGCTGTTAAGTTAGTAATAACAATTCTAAAATTCCGTTTCTGACCTTTTAATGTTTAAATTAGCGGAATTGTATTAATATCAGCTAAACATAATAAGGACTTTAGCTTTTCCTTTTGGTACCAAAAATTTAGGGTTCATTTTACTTCAAACTTCGTTAATCTATATGTATATATAAAACACAAAAAATGTTTCTACCTATGTCCGTTAAATACTTTGAAACCACCCAACCGATGTGCCCCAAAGCGGTTTCATTTGAATGGTAATAATGAGAAGATGGTTTTAGACCACTAAAACAATGCATTAGGCACATTCGGTCCAGCCATGAAGTCGATTTTCTTTTCCCATACAAAAATTTTCAACCTCATCAAGGGTGCCGTTACCCGCAAATAAATTAAAAATATTAGTGTAAAGTTGGCGCATAATCTGTCATTTAATAATAGTAATAAAATATTTCATTGTTGACAAAAAAAAATAAAAAATTTAAGCGTAAGCACACGCCGGGTTTCCGCTAGTGTATAATAAAAAATATATTAATCAAACCGCATGGAGGACAATTACAGATTGAACTTACTACAACCGAAATGATTTCTTAGTTGTCCATTACAGTGTAACTTGTCTTGAAAATTAAAATTAAAATTAATATTCAGGAAGTTAATGAAGGTAATTGGAATAGAGGCATTTGCGCATATTTTAAATGTTAGCGCATCGATATCCTTAAAAAACTTTCTCACTTCCCTATTAAATTTAATATTGCAGTAATTGAAAATAATGCTTTTCATCTTTTGCTTCCATAAAATGTAAATACAGTGGAACCTCTTTAACTCGAACCCCGTTAACTCGAAATCCTCTCTAAGACAAAGAAATTAATTATTTTCTTCCGTTGAAGTACAAAAAATCCTATAACTCGAATTATTTAGACGCTATAACTCGAACTGAATTTGATTTCCCTGTGATGTACTATTCATATATATTACGCTCTGTAACTCGAACTACAAATTTAGCGGACTCTATATCTCGAAGAAGCAATATGTGAACATTGCGGCCTCTGTCTGTAAGACTCTTTACCTCGAAGTAATTAAATTTGAATCATGATTCTATAACTTGAAGTATCATATACAGAACATATGCCTCTATAAGTCGAAATTGATAGTATAAAACTCCTTATCTCGAAGTCCTCGATAAGTCGAAGATTCGTTAACTCGAAATTTGTAACCTTTCCCTTGAAGTTCGAGTTAAAGAGGCTCCACTGTAATAGTCGTAATAACAAAGTATTCGATTGGTTTCAATTTTCAATCAGTGCTATACGATTAGATTGCCAGGTGCAATCTGATACGTCTTAAAAGAAGATGGTTCAAATTATGGCATGAATTTAACAAACAGACGGAATTTCGCATGAAATTATAAGTGGTGGAAGGCATATTATCATCACGTTTCCGTACTAAAAAGGAAAGAAGCGGATGTTAAAAGCGATATGTTTGAAATTTGTGAAGCATCTTTTTTAAGTATTTATATAAAGAGAAAAAATATTTAAGTGTTTAAGAAAAGTTAAGATTGCTATCAATTGATTAATAAAATCCGATGGAATCGAGCTCATATTAAGATACATATCAAATTAATACAAAAATAAAAATCATTTTAGAAATTACATATGGTTCGAGTTCGATCAACATGAGCTTACTTTTATTTATGGAACTGCTGAAAAATTTTACCTTCTAACTTTTTAACTTTGCTTATAAAAAAAATGTATTTTCATTCATATACATATGTTATTATTATACCAGTTTTGATTTTGTGCTATACGAAATATATATTTCTAATACCTATATTACTTTGTAAAATATCATTTAAATACCGAAGCACTTTTTTTAAATTTCGTATGCTTAAATATTCGATGCGTGTGTGCGTCAATGATTTTAACGTTTTTAAGGGTTTCCTTATACATTTTGGAAGAATTACTAAAATTTTCGAAAAAATTATTCAGAAAGTATAAATCTAACAAAGCCTTGACACATCTTTGACCTCGCAGCTGTATTTAAAAAATTAAGTAACTCTAAATATACCACATTTTCATACTTATCCTGATTCACCATATTATAGTTTTTCTTTATATACTAAATTATTCTTCAGTTCTGAGAGAAGAAACCCTTAAATATTAAAACACTATACCTGTCACTAAGAGGTAAAAGAAAGCCCACCCTCCAAATGATACAAGTTTACCCACCATCAAACAGAGCGTAGAGTGTTAACAACCTTCGAAGAAGTGGCAAACATATGTACAAGCCATCTTTTGGCTAATGTTGCTGCACTAACACAGTCCGCAGCACTTATTCGATCCGAGAAGGAACAACGCAAAAAAGTCCGGATTTCTTCGCATAATTGCACCTAAGATATACCAGGACTTTCTAGCTCGTGAAGACTGTAATGGGTTTTCACTCTGGTGAGACCTAAAGAAAGGTAGCCGGACTTATCCGCCCTGCATGGCTAATTGCGTGCCGTAATATAATTCGGAAAAATTAATTGTAGTTGCACTAATGTGATCCTAATTGAGATGAGTGTGGTACCAGGAAGCTTTTAGTAGCGAGGGGATGCATTAAACTCAAAATCTTTGTTGCAATCCAGAGATGTTAAGCCATTTAGGGCTTAGATAAGAGAGTCGTTTTGGAACTAAGCTGTTGTAATTAATCAAACGTACGATTATTTGGTGATTAATAATTAGATATTTGTTAGAAAATGTTACTGATTGTAATTTATTATAGTATAAAAGCTCTACTAGCGTAGCATATAAAGTCAACTTATATTATAGAAGTAATCGGTAGTTTAGCAAAAGCTTTCCAAAACAGATTCAAATTTCAAATCTTGTGCTTCCTCTAAAATTCTCGATAGATAATGACGATTATAATACTTGCAAGAGTAATATAAAAACTATGTGTTTTTAGAAATTGAACAAATCATTTGAGGATATATTAATAATCACTTGCATCATGTGTTCAGTAAAAACTGTTTTAATAGCGAAATTAGCAACTCAATTTTTGTTATAATTCGTAGACACTATATACTAGACTATAAGAAGAAGCGACGAAAAACCTACATGTTTAAATCGTAAACGGCTATTACTTACGACATTCAATATTATTTAATTACTTACATAAGTTTATTAATAAAGCGTACAGATTTTTTATTTTAAAATACGAAATAACAATATTTCCCTCGGCCGTACAATCTATGCCCCAAACTATCAGTATTATTATCGGTATCAGTATTCAAATTTTTCCGTAATTTGAAAGTGTCTCGGAAAAATGTTGATTATCGGTATTGGCATTATTTTACGCCCATAAATGATATTACGGCCGTAACTTAGACGGTTAGCTTTGCTTTAGGCGACTAGATTATACGGCAGTTAAAAATGCCGATACTAATAGCCATAGTTTAGACGGGGCACTAGTCGCTTAAAAACAAGCCCGTCAAAATTACGGCTGTAATATATCATTTATGGGCTTAAAATAATGCCGATACCGATAATTAAAATTTTTACGGAAACATTTTAATACTGATACCGGTAACAATACTAATATACGTAGGGTGAACTAGGCAATTAATGAAAATTGTGTTTAACAACAATGGGTAAATGTTCATGACAATTTACTTTTGCTGCGCTGTATACTTTACTTATTGTTGGAATATAAATATCTTTTAACTTGAAGGAAGATTAAATAGAAAATAAAGTTTTAAACTCAACACTTGAAGTATTTTAAGACAGTAATTTCTTTACTTCTCAATCAATTGCACTGAACATTTTCTTAATAAGAATTTGTTCAGAAATTTCGTAATCCTCGCTTCACTTCTGGTAAACTAGTCATTGGATAATTGAAAAATATCACTCAATGCAATTCCTCTGCGTGATTGTATCGCTATAAACTAGAAGTCGTGGACATTGAGAAGTAATTGTAAACTTTGCCAAGTTCTTCTAGCTATCCTTTAAATAAGACATGCGATAAGAAATTAAGACTTTGAGAAACTTTCGAAAGTGCAAACTTTTAAACGGATGATAGATGCGATATTTTCACTTAACAAGTACGAAAGCGAAGATGATGGGTAACTTCTAAAGTGATAATAAAATAAAATCGGCACAACAGTTGGCGAAAGGGTAATCTAAAAAACGGAAAACCCAGCTTCGGAGTTTCCGTGAAAGGGATGAATCCAATATCCTTTTAAAACCACAGAAAGGAAATGACTTACCTTCAGAATTTTTAATTGTCGACAAAAATATATTTTTCCCAATGGAATTAGTTTTAACACGGATTCAAATTAATTTTCCAACTTGCACTTGAACTCTTGAGATTTCACTGTTTAGTTAGCGTATAATTCGAACGGAATTCTTTTTAGATTACAATTAACTTGAGCAAAACACGTATTTTTACTCTGACCAAACTGCACTGTAAGAACCTGAATCAGCAAACTATCTTGCACCGCAACGATTCAAAATCAGAATGCTAACCGACTTTTGAGAAGCGCCCTTTTATTCAAGCCATCAGTCCTGCCACAGGTATTCACCTATTCGTTTTTTTATACACACCACTGAGGAGCAGAATAACACCCATACGATAGCAGAGTTGCGGATGGAACATCTTCGTTCTAAAGTAGATGGAGAGTTCTTCGCGAGAAGGACATTTGGTGGTATTGAATCAAGAAAGCTTTGAAACTTTGCTAGGAATTGCCAAGAATAACAAGCTCTATTTTTTGCTTTTTTCGTTCGTCGATTTTACAAAATGAATTATAGCAATATTTTCGATATTAGGTAGAAACTCTATAAAAGATTATTGCAAACCAGGTAATCTTTAAAATACATAAAAATACAAGGCACTAAGTGAAAATAACTATTTAAAATGTTAAGCCTATTCCAAACCTTGTATGACTCTGGCAATGTGGGACCTTTCCCCTCTATACACCCACTATCTTAAGAAACGTGTTCCCAAGAATTGCAACTCGTTGATTGGCTACTTCCGAGGTATATTAACGTACTCACGTGGATGGATTCATTAGATATTAACTCCTAGTGGGCAACAAGTTGAGTGGGTTTCTAGGACTCTGTTTGAAAGCTTTCAGATTTTACCTCTGATTTGTTACGAAATGAATGAACAAATCAGTCCTATGCAACAGGTTACACGGTTAACCAGTAATATTTATTTTTTTTTAGTTTTATTTTTATTTTTGTTCATGTTACATAAACTAGAAATGCTTTGGCCCGAAGTTTCTTAGATTATATGACATATGTTCATTAACCTCTATAATTCAAAATACTACTACAAGTTTATTGCTATATTTAAATTTTTAGTAAATATAAGAATATTGTACAATGGGATTTAAATACATAAGATATCGGCAATATTGTTTTATAGAACCATTTTGGTAAAAATAAATCTTTATTTGATTTTAATCAATGAAAACACATTTGATTTTACAAGTGAAAAGGCGCGCTAACGCGTGACAATTTATCGATATAAAGAAAAACTTGTATTAACGCGTGATTTGATATTTAATGGAAATTAAAAAGTAATAGAAATAATGTTGTATATGTACATATATATATTTATTATCTGTTTCGTATTTAATAAATTTTATTCATTCTTGACATAAACTCTTTGTAGCAAAAAAAAAAACTTTAAATGAATTAAGAGTTAAAAAAAAAATCTCAATTAAATTAAATCTACATAAAATTATAAAAAAGTACTGTCTGCTTTTGATTCAGTTTCTGTTATTTAAATTTTGCAAGTTAGAACTGTGTATACAGAAACTCTGGATATTTAGAATATGTATTGTCGGTTATAATGTTTATGAAATCTTTGTATGTGGATCTAAAGGGTTGTTACATTAATAAAATGGAAATGAGCAAAGTGGAGTTTTATTTTTACCAATGCGCTTACTATCCATCCATAAATATAAATTTTTTATTAATCGAGAAAAATCAGGGTAATCACTATCATTTTAAAACAAACTGTTGGAAAATTTTATTATTATTTCCCTTGCATGGAAAGCTTATATTTGTTTAGGAATAGGAATACTCAAATATTAATGTTAAAAATTGAAGCTAGAAGATCTTTTTTGCTAGCTACTTAGGCAAATATTATTGGTAATTTTTATTTGCGGAATTATTAATTTAACTTTTTTTAGTTGAAATAAATCAGACGTTCAAAACTAGTGCGCATTTAAAGAATAATTAATGATATGCTAAGGTTTTTCATCAGAGTAAGTAAAGTTCTAGTGTTCTAAGAAAATGTAAAACACTATAGGTGCGGGTTTCCATAAATAAGTATGTATTTCATACAAATCCACCGTACTTTTCAAAGTTTAAAAAGCACCTCATAATGGTGGCAAGATGACAATCTCATAGTTTTCAAAACTTTTTCTTCCCCTGGCAAAATTGAAATATTTTCTGAACTCCATCACGTCAGTTACAAATTCTCTACTGAACGCACGGAAAGTTTCTGGGTTGAATGTGAAGAATAATTTACAAGCACAATTCTTCACTGAAACTTATATAATAAGGACTACAACTTACTAATATTATATGTGAATATACCCGTAAAATATATTTAGGGTCTAATCTACAGACTGGGGTAATTTACCTCATTTTGGCAAATATTTGACTGCCAAATCAGATATTGATTGAACCATATTTGCGTCCTGAATTATAGAACTAATTGGGTAGTGTCGCTCTTCCCAGTTCCGGCGAGACTCTTCATTAGAAGAACCGAGAAAGGATGTGCCCACAACCTACAACACCCCAAGTTAATCGTCCCTAGACCAGGAGATTGCGTTGGCCAACCATATCTAGAAAATTAATATTTTCTCCGTGCTGTCCCCGTAGATCTGAGAACTTACAAAATATTATGGTAGTGGGCCGGGTGTCTTCGAGACAATATTACTCTATATTTTTTTATCTGTGAGCTCACTCAAACTTGCAAAATTACTGGGATAGTTGCATAAACGATTACAGACGAAAGGGTTGTCTTAAAAGCTCAGGATGCACAAGGTGTCTGCACTGCAGGTTTCCTTTGAAATAAAATTTAATAACTGCAATGAAGATGGTCAGAGTTTGGCTAGTGGCAACTTTTAAATTACATACGGTTTCAATTAAAACGTTACTGTGAAAATTAATTAATAAGTTTGCAGTTTAATATAAGCAGGAGCTTACTTTATTGCATGCAACGTGCGTAGGAAACCGGAAAACTATGCCAAGACCTTCTTTATTATTCTGGTCGTACATTCAAAGGGTAGAATGCACAATGCCCCATCAATTTAACACCCTCCAATAAAACTTCATATAGCTCGCGGCAATAATCTTTCATTGAAGTTTGCAACTGGTCCTTGTAACAAGCTACATTATGTGTTTATGGTCAGTCGTCTTGATTTTTGTGGTATGCCTTTAACTGAATATGCTTTTATTGCCTTTTCTGAAAGGTAAGCAATTTATAGTTGTTATACAAAGCAAGTTCTAGGTTTATCAAGATAAACTAATAAACCTCAGATGAATGGATAAAAATTTCATTCTTGCTAATTTTTGATAAGAACTAAAACATGTAATTTAACTAACATTTTAATCATTACGCAGCCCCTTAATTTCACATTATCAAACGTCTATAAAAATGTTTCAAAATGAACATATTAAGCAATTTACAGACACAAAATGGAATCTTTATCACACACTTGTTCAGTAATTTAAAGTTTATTTTTATAATTTTTCTTTTTTCAAAGGAAATTATGTGTGTATATATGTATAAGAACAATTTCTTCTTTTTATTTTAGCGGTGAAGGTACATAGTAGGATTTGCATGTAAACTCATATCAGCTTCCTTCACGATTATTTTACTCAGGAAAATGAATGTCAAACTCTTACTTTGTGCCGGAAGATGAGCAGAAGATGCTTTAATTAAAGGGCTCCCACTTTTGCAGACGTTTTTTATTGCTCAAAGGGTAATCTGGTTAAAAACTTTGGCGACACTACTTCAAGTGCAATTGATAGCCGACATTGCTTGGTGCCTTTTAAACACTTCCCCTGATTTGTACTTAAAGTGGATTACTGGAAATTAATGGACTTTATTTCCGAGCTATTGTGGAGATTGTTTTACCGGAATGTTTCGGGCTTTAAATATTCGTAATGTTGATCTAGGTATTTTTTAAAGGTCAGTATTAAAATAATGAGAATTAATTTGTTTTATGTCAGTATAGTAAAGTTTATTAATAATAGTTGGAAGAAAGTTTTTCGAAAAAAAATTGAAAAATAATAATTTTAGATCATTGTGTTTCGGTTAACAAATTAAATTTTATGCTGCAAAGAATTAAATATAATATTTTCTAATTTATATAAAGGATTAGAAAATAAATAGATCGTTTTGCTCTATAATATGCATTAATATTAAATTATACCTTAAAGAGAGCAGATTCTTAGTTCATATGTAACCCCTAATAGTCGAAAGTTAGCAAAAATTTGTTCTCTCATTCAAAATCGTCAATTCATCCCATTTTTGTCTTCCTTTTATGGTAAAGCTGAGATTTTATATAATATTTTCACCGAAACTGTACGATTATTATTTTTGGGTGTCTATGCTTAACTCAGCTTCCCTATTTCACCTCGCTTTCAGGAATTCTCAAAAGCTAATTCTTCGAGCTTTAAGTCAAATCGTTTGCAATTCACATTCATCAGAAAATATTTATATACATATGTACATATATAATGATATGTATATATTTTCTGATTTTGAGTTCGCTACATAGCCAGCCACGATTTGGACAACAAATAAACTTCACAGTAGACTCTCAATTATTTCATCTAATTATTTGTTGTTCATATAATTAAGGGTTTTTGAAGGGGTTGTTCACATATTCGTACATATGTATATACATATGTATTAATATAGTATGAAATTTTCAAATCATGTGAACGCCAATTTTGATACTAGAAAGGTTTTAAAACAGTATGTATACTTTGGAAAGTCAAAATCAAAATAATTTTATGCAGTTTGAGATAGGTAAGATAGAATAATGCCAATTCAAATATAGGAATGGGGAGACATAATGAATATCAACAAGTATTTGAATTTACGCGTGTACAATGCATTTATTTTAAAAATATTTCTCATTTAATATCTTCTATACAATTTTATAATTAGTCAGTTCTAGGTCGCCATTGCAGTAGTAATTTACATCAATAAATTTTTGGAGTTTTATCCACTCTTTATATCTACAGGAATAGGCTTTTGTAAATACTCTCCCGTGAAAATGCGTTTTAGTCAATTGTGTAAACCTACAATGTAGAGTCCTTATACAACATTTTATCTTAAAGAATTTATCACAAAGTATAAAATGTCCTTTCTTTGTATTATTGTTGCACTTTTCAAGTGTTACAGTTTGCTTAGCACTACTTAGGTAACTTCACTTAGCAGTCTATGACCTACTCCTTCCTCGTTTGTAGTTTCAGCGTCGTTTTACGTCACGATCACCGAAAACGCAGACACTGGGGAAACAATGAAAGCTTTGGGTTGCGTAATCCTTAACCGAAGGGACTAACTTTGGGACAAGTAATTCTTTATCCGTTCCAGCAGGAGTTCCAGTGAATCTTATTGGCTCATCATCTGGTTTTGCTGCTGCTGCTGGGACTGCTGCTGCGTATGCTGGTGCTGAGTCCCATTCTGCTGCTGGTTGTGGTGTTGCTGAATCTGCTGGTGGTGCATTTGGTGTTGCTGCACTTGCTGACTCTGCTGTTGTTGCTGAATCTGCTGGTTTTGAGTTTGGGGCTGGAGTATGCTAGGGCCGTTTTGGTTTTGCAAACTCAACTCAGCCTTTACTCTTCGTGCTATATGCGACCTTGTGTGCTTCCTAAGATGGTCTTTTCTGTAAAAGCCCTTGCCGCACTCGTTACAAATATGCCTCTTTTCTCCTGAATGAATTACAAAGTGCAGACTCAGCTGCTCTTTCCTCTTGAAGGCCTTGAGACAAACAGAGCATATGAAGGGGCGTTCTGGGTTATGTGACTGCTTATGACGAGTCAAATGATCTTTTCGCTTTAACGCAGCATTGCAAATATCACAAATAAACCGTCGTTCCAAATTGTGCCCTACCAGATGAACCTCCAAAAGACCACGTTCCGGATATGCCATTTGGCACTCAGGGCAGCAGTAAAGCGGACTTCCATCTAAGGCTGTGGTAATTCTTATTTCGCCAGGTTTTGGTTTAGGCTTCCTTTCCTTAGGCGCTTTTTTTCTCTTCTTCTTTTTAGTGGGCGCGGACGTTGTCGCAGAAGCGTTAGTTCCTGGTGGAATAATAAGATTCGTCTGGTTTTGTCCACTTTGCTGTTGATGTGGGGCTTGATTTTGTTGATGTTGAGAAAGCGCTAGTCCGGTTCCTAAAGTATTTAATCCCAGTGCTTGACCAGCCTGCACCTGCGCATTATGATTTTTATATGTGCTTGAAACAAAAAATTGTTACTTATACTTACTGCATTTTGTGCCTCCTTTTTAATGTTTTCTGCTGAGTATTTAAGAAAGTGATGCAAAGACAGTGGGAGAGTACTTGCTGGTAGATGAGATAAGTAATCAGCTACTGCCGAACTCGGCGTGAGGGACTGCCAACTGGAGTTCTGTAGTACTTTAATGGGAAATAGTCTGTATTATTGCTAAGAAGCCAAAGTAGACATAGACAAAGCTTATTTATTAAAAAAATTAATAGTGATAACATTTCAAAACTTTCCAATACAAAACTTTAATATAGTATTTAAGCAGTTTCGCAACTACCGTGAAGTTTTTTTTAAATTTGCTCCTCAAAGTTTAAACATATCCGAAGATATTAAAGTATTGCATTATAATATTTAAACCATCTTCAGTAACGCAACACTGCTTTCTTTATAATTATCTCGAAATGCTTTATACCGCACTAAAATCTTGGTGATCAAAGAATGAAAAGCCAAAACAGTTGTTAACTTTTTAAAATGTACCTCTTTTCGTATCAACTGTCTGCTGCTGCAGGATTGCATTGCAAATATCCTGCGATAGTTCCTGTGGCTGCGATTGAATAGGTCCAGTCGCAGTTGTGGTTGCTATTGTACTCTGAGGATAGGAAATAGCCGCTGCTACAAGACGTTTGTCCTCCGCCTGCTGACTGTAGGGAATCGTCGCGTACTGTTGCTGACTACTGACCAAGTGTCCGTTGTACTTTGCTTCGCTAGTTGACTCTTCTGGCCGAAATTTCGTAGGAATCGATGCTGTTGCAGTTGTGAGAGGTTGATTGAAATGCGTCATATTCACTGTTGAATTATGATATCTGTTCGTTGTGTCCTGTATTGTTGTAGTCGTCGACACCAATGCGCTGGATGAGGTGAATTGGTGTATACCAGGAATGGCACCAGGAAATGGACCACCAAATGGTGTAAAATTCATAATGGTGCTATTAGACGGATCGCCTGGAATTTTTAGAGACTATATTGCAATTTAGTTATCAGTATCGTCAGAATTGATATAATACATCTAGAAATAAATATTACCAAGTTAACAAGGCAACCGTTTTATTTTATACTGATCGTAATCATTTTTAACTGATTTCTAAAAGATGACCAACTCGACAAGTAAGTATTTTTTTATGACTTTTCACACATAATTTTGAAACATATATTGGTGCCCAATTCTAAGGTTCATTAAAATGGTTGCTATAAAATACAAATTCTGTTACTGTAATAATATAATTTTAGTAATTTTTTTTTTCAACAGGCATGATCGATAGGAATTTATCCTTGTTAAAAATATCAGTGCCATTAAAAGTTAATTAGCGAGTGACAAAACCTTCTTGAGGTATATTAAAATTTGCCAAAAACCAGAAATTAGCTTTTCGAAGTTTTTAAAAACAAAAGTGGCCATTAAGAACTTTGTTTATTTTTCTATATTTTAATAGAATACATTAATTTAGAAATAAATTTATGAAAATTGATTATGTTCATTAGCTTAATATTAATTTTTTTAGTTATAATTAGACACATACTATTTTTTACTTTTTAATCTTCAACTAAGTAGTTCTGCGTTGCTAATACAATAACAGAAATTGCAGAAATAATCACATATGTAATTAAATATGGAAGGGCAGTTTATTATCATTAGTGTTCTTTTTGGAAATGGAATTTAATCAGAGGACCAACTCCGAATTTGGCCGTTCATTAGATATGGTAAGACCTCGTCTGCAGACTTCTTGAATGTCCGAATCTTTTGTCGCACGCCAGAGTAAAGTTATATTCTTGAAGGACATGCGCGCGTAGGATGTCATCGCGTAGTATAGTGTTTGACAAGTGAAAGGATAACAGAGCACAAAGGTAAACCCCGGAGAAGTCTCAGTGCACCTGATTGAATCCAGTTCGAGTCCTGCTCCAGGTAAGTGGAACCCCTCGCACCTTTCGCTTATGTTTCTATTTACCTGTGACGATGGCATGATGCAATTGTGCCGCTGCTGCGTCGCGTCGACTTTCGATTGAAACGCGCCAAAACCGCCAATTCCCGGAATGAGTGATATAAATTCGCACGGAAAGCGTGTTCCAGGAGTCGGGTTGAGTCGGGAACAACTAGCCGCCCCCAGCGGAGCACTATTTCACTTTTCCTTTCCGCAGGACGAGCGTAGAACCGGAGTGCCACCGAGCCGAACTCCTGTGCAACCCGGTGCAAGGGCAGGAGTGCGAGTCGTCCCAAGTTTTTGTCGGCTGGAGCAACCCTCCTCCGGGTTCTAGTAGATCGGGACTACCAAGTCCCAGTCCCAAAATAAAGCATGCTCGGGCTCGGGGGTCGGTGGGAGGGTGAGCAGAGCGCGCCTGCATGAGGTCTCTTGCGTTGCTCCACATCTGCTCCTCCGACCGGGGCACTCCCGAGTCCCAGTCCCAGCAGCCGAGCTTACACCCCGGCCCCAGCTGCAGGTCCCGGGGACTCCTGGCAGGGAGTTTGTTTTCGAATGTTGTTCGGGTTTTTGCCTCCTCCTCGGCTTGCACCTTGCTGGGATTTTTCTGTCCCTTTTCCGCTCGTTTGCGCGACGGGGTTGTGCTGTGCAGCAGTTCACCCCCGTGTAACTTTTTGTCTGGAAGAAAGTACGAGGAAAGGGTTGCGCCAGGGTGGCGGCAGCGGTGCGGAAGGCGGCTCGGGTGTCGGGCGGGCCGGGAGCTGCGGTGTACATGGCAGTGCAGTTCCGTCTTTTCTTATCGACCCACCCGCTTTACAGAGTGGGGCGAAACCCGAAAAATTTAGCCGAGACAGTAGGGACTAGGTGCGGTGTGGGTTGCTGCGATGAAAGCAAAGCCATGTACACAGTTCCTATTTGAGCTCCCGAAGGATGGGGATGATATCAGCTGGAATTTCAAGCGGTAGTAGGGTTTTCCAGCAGCGAAGCAGCGTTTCACTTTCAAACTTGAACCTGACAATGTCTTCAGTTGCTGGGAGGACGAGGGCACACATAGCCATCGTCGTCGTCGTCGTCGTCACCCTCAACCGGGTCAGAGTATTGATTTCGATCCGGGCAGGAGGTGTCCCGAACGGGCTGAATATACGATTTTGAGGGTACTTACGTAAAATTAAGGGAAGATGAGCGGCCTCCGCACGGGCCCAAGAATTGCTTCCGAGAATGAGGCTTCACCACTCACTTAACTTTTGAATCACTTTTCCGGATAAGTAGCAAAAAATCGGGAAGCAAATTCCAGGTTCGATGTATTTGTAAACAACACACAAACTCCACACTCCAATTTCCCAAATGGAACTGTGGGTTGCGTGTATATTCCCTTTAGCCAAAAGGTGGTGTAGATGATGTTTGAACCAGGGGAGGGAGAGCTCATAAAATTTTCTCATCATCCTCCCGAAAGCTCGGGGGCTTCGTGCGAAATCCTAGCGCGCTCTCAGCCCCACCCCAGCCTCCTCCCCGGTCACTGCATGGTTTGACGTTTTTGTCCCGAACCCCGAACGTACGGTTCACTTTTTCCTGATTCTGGTCCTTTCATTTATTCAGTTATCCTGGCAGTGGGTGGTGCCTCGGTGGAACAGAGACAAAGGATGAGTGCCGTGCGTTTTTGCCAATATTTTGACTTTTGCCCTCTCGCACTCATCCTTCGCCGCCTGACGACACAGCGGCGGGTCTTACACCCGGTCCCGACCATCCCGTGCAGTGTGAGAGGTGCGCAACCCCTTTGTGTTCCACTCCCGTTGAATGTTTCAGCCCCAGTTGAGGCGAATGTCTCTACCCCCTCCCCCAAGCTTAGCAAAGTTAACCGGGTGAGTAAAGCTCCTAGGGCTGCCAGGACGAATTTTACAAAAGGACCTCGCTTTTCCTCGAACGCACTATCCCGTTTTCTTAATTTCAATCCCTTTACAAGGATTAACATTTAATTATCGTACTTAATAATACGACCTTATGACCTTGAACCGACCTTCGTTCTTGCACCTCTTTTGTCTTTCTGAAGGTGTATAGTTTGTATAGTATGATGCGATTTTGTATTTACAAATTATGATGTCTAAAATAATTTATGTATATTATATTTATAATTAATATGTATATCAAAATTTGATTGAGGTTCTACTAGAAAAACTAGAAAACTAGATTCTGGAACTTAAAATACATAAGAAAGTACTTAAGTACATAATTAATTTTACCTTTGAAACTGATTGGATAAGGATGTTTGGGAGAAAGCTTATGTAAAGCGTAAATATCTAGTAACTACTTGTAACATCTCATATTTGATCGGTTTTTTCCCTAAATCGAATGTCCTTTTTTGAAAATTTCGAATCTTATTTAATATTGGCCTAAATTTTGAATGATGAAAATTCGTACCAAATTTAGATAGGTACTTTGGCATGACAACCCTAAACTGGGCCACATCCCATCCTCTCTAAGTGGAAACGAAGCGAAGTCAATTGTTCTCCCGTCACTCCCAAAAAGAAACCGGGCTAGACCTAAACGCTAAAACGTTGTTCCTGGTCTGGTGAGCAAAGCATTTCGTCATCACTTTTCCACAGAAATATAGTGAGTGCTCGGTCTCGTTCCTGGGAATCACGTTTAGTGTGGGCCCTAATAATAGGATAGAAGCTATCCATAGAACACCCCATCCCTCTGGCCTGTTCCGAACTCTCAGCAGAAAGGGATGTAGAGAGTTTTACGCCCTCGCCTCCCGAGCTCTGTTTGCTGCGCCAGGGATGAGCATGAGTGCAAAGGGACCCATCCTCTGCGCTTGCGACTGACCTTTCCACGGCGCTTGAGAAGGGATTCGTTTTGCCGCTGGAGCCCGGGTGAGTACCTCACAGTCCAGTTACAGAATCAGTTTATGGAATGAGCCTCAGTTCCCCTGGCCCCGCGAGTCGAGATGCTAGATCCAGGGGGTGAAAAATAGCACAAGTGCGACATTCTGATAAATTTTTCATGCGTGCAAATATTGATTTATATGTACCCCTGGGTGGGTGGTGGGGATGTCCCCCGTTCCAGCTACCCCTAGATAAAAACGAGTCGAGGTGGGAAGCTCAAGAATGTTTTGCGGAAATTTTCTTTATAAGGAATTTATTGAAAACTCTTGTCTGCAGGGTTTTCGTGCTGCTGGGGGATCGAGCTGAGCTGGACGGTTGAACAGCGGTGGGTGATGACATTGACATTGAACCAGGTCGAGGAATGGGTCTCTCGAAAGGAGTAAAACTCAAATGTTGGGGGGTGCCGAGGACCGGGAGCTTCACCCTTATTTAGCGTTTACATACATGAATTTCCTGGAAATGCTTTGGGTTTCGGGGTCATATGTACATAGTGTCCATTGTTGTGCTCTGCAAGCATCGAATGCACTCCTACTCCTATTTGCTGAATAAACCTGACGACGACGGCTCCGTCGCCATAATGGCACAAAATTGAAAAGGATTAGAGTGTCGCACTTGCAGCTCTAAATAAACTGTTGCACTCTTTGGCATGGAGTGCATGCATTTGCATTTAGGATTTAGTTTTCGACGAGAACTAGTTCCAAGAATGTTATAACTTTTCAAATTCTTGGTGTTTGGTGTAGGTACTTAGACGGTTTAATTGCTTATATCTTTATAGACTTATATTAAAAATGCTTAAGTGTTCTATTAAAGCTTTTCAAATAATGTAGTAATTAAAAGCTGTAAAGCTTCGTAAGAGAGTATCCTTTTCAAACGGAATTAATTAATAGAATTAAATAAATACAAATAAGGACTAGCAAATTTTAAAATTAAGCTTTATTTTATTATGCTGGTAGTAGGAATTTGCTTTCTTAAAAATTAATGCTGCTGAACTTTCTTTGTTTTATAATTTTCTAATTCATACATATTATTTGTTTGTTTAAAAAACTATTTGTGGGTTTCGCTTGTAGGTACTGTGCTGTGACTATTTTTCTAGAGTAAACGATTTTTCTGCACTTTTGTTTTTTAATATTCACTGATTCTATATTTTAGTGACCAAAAATCATTCTATTGAATTTAATAAATCAAAAAATTTCTTCGGTATTAATTAACGTTCGCTTTGTAATAGAAATGTTTTTAAAAAAGCCGTAAAAATATGCCGGTTATACTTATCATCAAATTTTAGCGAAAATAAAACCGCTGAAAGAGAGAGATTCTCTTTTCTTTAGCCTCATAGATGCATTTTAGGTGTACAATATTGTAAATATGCTCTTTCTTTATTTTCTATTTACAGTTAATCAATAAGCATACCTCTAGCTCTTCGGCAGAAGATAAACGTCTTGCCTTGTCTTGTCAACAAACAGCTCACCTTACTTCAATTAAAAGAGTGACTTTAGCCAGAGTATGCTTGAGATCTTGCTCAGGTAGTTCTTTTCTTGGGTATTGGCAGGTGAATGAGAGTGGATCGTTCAGTACGTGGCGTAGTGCATTCTTGAACGTGTGCAGCCAAAGAGCAGGAAATAGGTGTTTTTAACGAGTAATGGTTACACCAAAAAGGTGTTTTTCATTGTTTTATAAATAAAATGAGCACTAGCGAAGTGAAACGAAGGCATGCGCAGAAAAAATCAGTGAAAAAGGCAAAATTGAATGAAAATGTTCTGCCGAAAGACGAAAGAGTTGAACGCGAAGTAAGCGAAGAACTCGATTTTGTCAGTGAAGATGACAGAAAAAGTAGGCCCAGTAGCAGCAGCAGCAAAGCAAGTGAGGAGAGGCAGCTGATTAATGGAAGCAATGTTCTTCTGGAAAAAGAATATCTGCGGAAATCACCCAGCAAGGATAGCGAGGACAGTGACGACGATTCTTGCCAGAATTTCATTGTCAACGTTAAAGTAGACTTGGTCACTATCCTCCTTTTCGCAATCGCTTTCTGCACTCGAATGTATAAGCTGTCCACGCCGAATCACATTGTGTAAGTGAAATTAGTTGTTTAAGATTTTTGGAAGAAGAAGCTGCAATTTGCACTTCTTGTTCGCAGATTTGACGAACTTCATTATGGAAAGTACGTCTCCTTGTACATGAAGAACACATTCTTTTTCGATCAACATCCACCTCTCGGAAAACAGGTGATTGCGGGAATAGCATATTTAACAGGTTTTGATGGAAACTTTACATTTTCGCGAATTGGAGCGGAATATACAAGAAATGTGCCTGTTTTTTGGCTACGCCTCATCCCTGCCCTCTGTGGAAGTTTATTATCACCAGCTGTTTACAAGCTTTTGCTTGAAACAAAACTAAATCGATGGACAGCTCTTCTAGGAGGACTTCTTGTTATTTTAGGTAATGTTATAACTTTTACCTAATTTTGCCGACAACTATGTGCATATACTTTCTCTCCACACAGATAACTCACTACTGACTCAATCCAGGTTCATCCTGATGGAGTCCATGTTATTACTTTTTTCAACGATAGCTCTGCTTTTTCTGTTACGATTTCAGAAAGCGAAATTTCTTTCTCTAGAATGGATGATGTACGGAGTTTTGTCAGCGGCCTTTTTCACATTCGCTTTGAGTGTGAAATACGTTGGCTTCTACTCATGTTGTCTTGCATTTTTTATCATGTGCAGATACCTGTGGGACTTGTTACACGACAAGAATATTTCAGGTAAGTATTACCTAAAATTATCTATTGTCCTCAGTCTCATACTTTCTTTTGTTTTCCTCGAACATTTAAAGTTATGCTAGGTAAAATTCAGTGTTGAAGGATAATTTCTTTCTAAATCAAACCATACTTAGGCTGCTTTTAGTTTATTTAAAATTGATGATTACTAGAATGTTTTAAACTTAATTGATATATGATTTAAGTTTATATTTTGTTAATATACTCTATACTGGGTTATTTAATTCCAGATTTACAGATTATAGTCCATACGGTAACTCGATGGATAATGTTCACAACCGTCCCAATCGCGATTTACATTGCAATTTTTTACATTCACTTGAAAGTGTTACATAAGGCTGGTCCTCATGACATCGTAATGACGAGTGCTTTTCAAGCATCGCTAGATGGTGGCTTAGCTTCAATTACAAAAGGCCAACCACTGAATGTAGTTCACGGATCACAAGTTACCTTGAGACACACTCATGGAAGAACTTGCTGGATGCACTCCCACGCCCACTTGTACCCAATAAGGTACTCGGACAAAAGAGGATCGAGTCACCAACAACAAGTTACGTGCTACAGCTTCAAAGACGTTAATAATTGGTGGATCGTAAAACGGCCTGAACGTGACGATTTGGTTGTTGGAGATGAGCCTGACCCTATTAAACATGGAGACACGGTTCAACTTGTCCATGGTATAACTAGTCGAGCTTTAAATTCGCATGATGTTGCTGCTCCGATGTCTCCTCAGTGTCAGGTGTTTTTTTTAAGCTTCATGTCTTTTGATTTTCTTCTAAATTTAAAAATTTTTTCAGGAAGTTTCTTGCTATATTGACTATAACGTCTCGATGTCGGGTCAATTGCTGTGGAAATTAGACATCATCAACCGCGATGCAGAAGGACCTATCTGGCATGCTATTCGATCACACGTTCGCCTTATTCATGCTACCACGGGTTACGCACTTCGGTTTAGTGGAAAACAACTCCCAGAGTGGGGTTTTAACCAGCACGAAATAGTGGCTGATCGAGTTATCGAGCAACAGGATACCATTTGGAACGTGGAAGAGCACCGATACACCAAGAGTAAGTCCAACAAATAACTATTTAGTGCTAAGTATCTAATTTTTAAATTCAACAGCGGAGGATCAAAAGGAACGTGAACGACAACTATTGAATGCCGAAATGATACCCACTCAGAGAACATATCTATCATTTTGGGACAAATTCGTGGAACTCCAAACAAAAATGTTGTGGCACAACGAGCAACTCCAGAGTCATATGTATAGCTCAGAACCCCTAGAATGGCCTACTTTAGACAAAGGTATTGCTTATTGGGTGGATAAGAACTCAAATGGCCAAATACACCTTCTCGGCAACATCGTCATGTGGTACTCGGGCACCGCCGCAATTTTCTTGTACATATTAATCCTCGTCGTATATCTTGTAAGAAGGAGGCGACTCTGCTTCGATATTCCTCCCACAGAATGGAGGAGATTTCAAATGGCTGGAGAAATTTTTCTCGGCGGATATCTTATTCACTATTTGCCATATTTTTTTGTTGAAAGGACGCTTTTTTTGCACAACTACCTGCCGGCCTTTCTTTTCAAAATATTCGTACTCTGCTTTGTGATTGAGCACGTAGATTTTATTGTTAGAAGGGTTGTCGGAAAGGTGATCGCAGTTCGATTTTATAGAGCTCTTATCGGAATATGGTTGCTGGCGATTTTAATTGTTTACAGGAAATTCCTAGCACTTAGTTATGGCGTTACGAAACTCTCGAGCAGCGAAGTGATTGCCCTCCGGTGGAAGGACACGTGGGATTTCATTTTGCATAAAGACTTACCTTGACGAAGTGAGCGATGAACAAACCTTAATTTTGTATTTATTGAGATTGACTTTGTTTTTACGCCTTATAGGTTGTACATGTGTTTTTATATATATATATATTTAATATTAACATTCCGTGAAGTGATTTGAAATAAAGTATTCCGACTAAGAACAAATCAAAATACAACTTTGTTATTAATCTATTATACATTTTTTTCATTTTAAACTAATTGGGGCTATTCTGTTCAAAAAGGTGAGAACGATTTTTATCGCAGTTGAGCCTTAGGCAAAGGTGGGTGAAGCGAAATGCATAGGGAAATTGTTTAATTTTTTTGCATTGTATTAGCTTATTTCAAAATATTCTCTCAACAAACTAGGAAAAGCTAAAAGATAATTTCCGGGAAAGGGGTTTATAACATGAGAAAACTAAGGAAAGTTGCATGGCTATAAATGAGAAAACGAAATACCGAATAAGGAAAAAAGAATTATTTTAATATACCCTCGTACAGAAAACCTTATTCATTAGTTCAAATAATTTTCCTTTTTAAGCGTTAAGCGACTTCCATTGGTTGAATAGGGTGAACTTCCTCGGTAACATCAAATTTGTGAATCTTTGATTCCAGAACAGCAGTAGTTCCCTTTTTAAAGTCGTAGTTGAGCTAAAAATAAAAAAAAATTAGAATGTATTTTCTAAAAAGTAGCAGAAGACATTCACAGTTCTTTCTCCTTTTTTGTTAGCAAGCTCGTAATTCCGCAGATTGTCGCATGTATCTTTGCGGATTACACAAAGATCGATGTTGGAACCAGATCCCAAGTCATTGAAGACACCTCCAGCGATCGCATCGCGGACCAGCTTCTTGCCTTCTTCCTCCGAAAGATTGGGTTTCCAGCGAGCTTCGAACACGGCCATTGCTGCTAAACTACCAGAGCCCATTGAGGCGTAGGGAAGCTTGTCCGTTGAGCCATGGGGGTAGATGCAGTAAATGTACGAGCCTGCAAAATTGCTCTTGCAAATCCTTTTCCTCGAGCATAAAAATATAATTTACCTGTCTTATCTACTCCTCCGAGTACGAGGGCTGCGCTGATGTAGCCCTGGTATCTAAATAACATTTGTTTAAGTAGAGTATTTGCGGCTATTACTGGGACTTGGCGCCCCGTATTCAGCCTGTGCAGCTCGAGCTGCGAAGCGATCATATCGGTGGTCTTTTCTGTGTCCGCAGCAGTACCAGCTCCGCAGCAACTAGAAGCGGGTGTTTTTTAGTGTTCTGCTCTTAGATGTTTTGTTCATAATTTACTTACTACATATTTTTAGCTAGATAATGAATTTTAGAGCAGTTCTTGTCGGAAACAATTGGTCCCTCCGTAGCTCGTGTATCAGCCCCCAAAATGACCCCATCCTTGAAAATGATCCCTGCGATAGTGGTACCGGTCTTTACGGCCTTAGGTGGTGCAAATCCCTTCTTTAGCAGCAAGGAGTTTCTATAGAAATCGAATTTGTTAAAATTGTTCGCTTCTTTGGGCCATTAGGTTAGGAAAACATGACGGAGCAATTTTGCCCTGTAAGTCACTCACCTCGAGCAATTTTCGAAATTAAATCCACCTCTGGGGACATCTCTGGCTAGATCAGTCTGCATTTTCGCACAATTTGATTTATACTTCGCAAAATCTGTAAACTAGACAAAATGCACCGTCGATTGACACAAACTGTGATGATGACAGTAAATAATTCTGCAGATTGAGTTCAGAGCATTTATACAGGAATTCTGTCACGACTTGGTTAATGCTGCTTTACAATTTGTAGGTGTTTTATTTAAAGACGAATTAAAAATGACGAGTCTTTAACCCTTAAAGCACATATTTTGTTATAGACACAATAACCAATATTACAAATTATCTAATCAACTAATAATTAAAAAAAAATATTAAATTATTTATTGTCCATATGCAAATATGTCAGTGGATCGACTCGACTGTCAAAAGTGTCAAAACATATTCCTAATAACCTGTGAATTGTTGCTCGATTTTAACCGGGAGAGTGTTTTTATGCGCTAAATACGATGCTGCCCATTACGAAGCTAATTGCAAGACAATCTTCAACATGCAGGCTATTGAAGACCTCTCACAGAAGTAAGTACAATCTTGAAATCCCCGTGTACTAGCCGGCAAATTAACGAGCAATGTGTTCTCCGCAGAAATATCCGCCGAGGCTGTCGCTCGTCGGTCGGAATTATTTTCCCTTGAGCGGAAGCGTCAGCGGGATGAAGTTGGGAGAATTGAGAAAATTGAGGTCCGGTACCTGGGGCTCCCAGAGGACGCTACGCTGGTCATGAACAAGGATCTTTCGACGCCGTTCAACTGCGCCCAGCACTTGAGCGAAAACCACTGCAAAAATTCGGCCCTGGCTCTCGTAGACGGAAACATTCCCTGGGACATGCATCGGCCTCTGAAGGATTCGTGCACTTTGCAATTGCTGCATTTTACAGTAGCCGAGCCCCACATTGTGAACAAGTAAGTAGCATCAACTGTCGAACTACACTAGTTATTTTTTATATAACTTTTTTAAGAGGGTTGGCCAATGCTACAAAACATTATATTTAATGGTTAGACTACTTTTAGTATTCTTGATATTCCACTATTTTGATTTTGATTTGAAAATCTCTATACTTTATACAAAAACAAACTTTTCTCGCATTCAAATGTGAGCAGAATGCGCTTACCACTTTGCAAAGTTCCATATTTAATATAGATTTGCTCATTTTTCAAAATTGTTGATAGACAAACCTCATTTTAGTCATTTTATTTATCTCGTAATATTTACCCCGAAAAATCTTCAATGGTGTCTAAGAGCTTCAAATAGCTTTTAAAGAGTAAAAAAAAAACTATTCTCTTTAATATTTCGCTACAGGAAGTATAGAAACAGATATAATCCCGGGTACATGGAATAATAATAAATAATAATATTCAAACCGGATATTTGACCGACCATGGTAGGTTCAGTGTTTATTTTTATTTGGTTTTCGTTTCCAGGGCTTTCTGGCGGACATGCTCGTTTATGTTAGGTGCAGCGCTTCAAGAAGCTTTTCGGGAGGAAGCTGGCTTGAAATTGCATAGTTTTCCGAGTCCAAATGGTAATCTAAAATAATTATTTGCTTCAAAGTATTATTCTACTTAAAACTTCATCTCTATTCTATTATCAGTAAAATCTGGGAGTTTCATTTACGACATCGTACTTTCGGCAAGAGGTTGGAAACCAACCCCTAAGGAAATGCGCACTTTCTCTGCTGAAATGGTTAAATTGAGCGCCAAAAATTTAAAGATTGAGCGCCTAAACGTGCATCACGACTTGGCAATGGAAATGTTTAAAGACAGTCATTATAAAAACAAACAAATTCCCAGTATTGCCTCACAAAATCAAGGCAAAGTCACCTTGTATCGCATGGGCGATCACATCGATATTTCTCGAGGACCAATGGTTAGTTCAACAAATTTCTTGGGAAAATGCACAATATCTGCTGTGCATGAAGTTGGGAAAGAAGGAGATAATGAAGGAATTTATCGAGTACAAGGAGTAGCGCTTCCAGCTGGATTTACAATTAATCATTTTGCTTATGGTATACTTGAAGACAGGTCTAGGAAATTGGTAAGATTGTGATATGGTTTGGTTTGGTTTATATGCTTATTATTTTATTTGTCCAGAATTCTGCCCGATTGCCTACAGAACCTTTCGAGGAGCACTTCAGTGAACAAATTGTTGCCTAATTTAACTTAATTTGTTAAGTTTTGAAATAAATCATAGAATAAAATAAACACCATGGTGACTTTCTTTAACTCAGTTTGATACATTTGATTGTTCAGAAAAAGAAATAATACGCCTTCGATTTTCTAAATGTTTGAAGAGTTTATAATTGTATTTAAAATTAAATCTTATTTAAAGCTTAAAAGTTTCATCACAAGAGCAACAATTGTGCTAATTCATATCTACGATGATCTCTAATAAAAAAAGAATTGAAATCATTCATCCACCCCAAATTGGACCTTATCGCTAGACCAGTTTTTCAGATACGATCCGAGATTCGCACTTAACAAGGTTGTTACGAATAAGGCGCAATATCCCTTATCAAAATTGAACTCGTCTTCTCTATTGATACACTGCAATATGGCCTACGTGCGTACAAGAAGTGGTCTCATTAACATATAGAGCCCTCGATGTCATTATCATTTGATTTATCTGAACAATGAGTGGTCGATATCTACATTATATCCTACTTTTGCTATTCAATCTATTTAATAACTCAGATTACCAATGATTGGTTTTTGCTCCCTGACGTACGCACTATTTGAATTCATTGATTGTTAACTGTTTCTAATCAGTTGAAGCGTAAATTTCCGTTTACAAGTTGAACAAGAATTAATTATAAATCGAAACCTATATCTTTATAAGCGTGCAGGAGTAGCTTAGCTTCATACTGATAAAATAAATACTCTTTAGATTTTCTTTTAAAATGTGAAGAAAATCTGATTTGTAAATTATTGAAAATGTTATGAATTGATTTCAATTTCAACTAACCTGAATCCAGAGTGCTTATGGCACTTTCGATTGCAACAGATCGACGATAACTGAAAAGTGAAATATTCCAGAATTGATTTGTGGGTAAAGTATCTGCAGCGCAGGTGCATCACCGCTTGAATAATTGTATTTTAGCTTAAATTTATATTCTAATTCAATACTATTTGCAATAAATCAGAAAAGGTAAGTAATTTTAAATCAAGATTTATAGAGGAATATATTGCCTGTGCCAATAAAACTTATGTACTGCTGCAGAGCATTATGAACCTCTTTTACCTACGACATATTTTGTGATTATGTGAGAGAATGTTGGTGCGAGTTACATACGCTTTGCTTTTGTACTGAAGAATGTCATTGAAACGAAATATTTTTCCATGGATTTCAAGTACAGCGCTCAAGAATTTTCCAGGTAAGAGACCGTAAACGTCTGTTTGATTGATTGCTCCTGAGTCCTTATTATGTTACGAATTTTTAATGCTATTCTTCTTTTTCACACGTTTATCTCTGTTATCTTATTTCTTATCAAGATATAATTTGTAAAAAGTCGTAAGTATTTGTAATTTTTTTTTTTTTTGTATTCCTGAAAAAACTCAAAATATGTTGTTATTGATTTTTATTTTGCTATCATACAAATTAATCAAATCTTTGTTTAAACAAATCACAAAGATAAGAAAAACAATATAATAAAAATATAGAATATTGTAAAACGCAATTTTGTGTGCCTGATATTGCCCCATAGTAAAAATTGTATCAAAGCTTCGTTCCTCTTCTTTCCTGCCTAAAAATTATAAAATAAACAAAAATAAGTAACTGAAAATCAATGTAAAGAACGCACAAATATCGTAACATTTCAATTTAATTATTATTAATTATTATTAACTCCATAAATTGTTGATTATCTCGGATATTAACTATTATAATACAATACAAGTACATATATAATTTTTGCTTTGGATAAAATCAATTCATAATATGCTCCAGGACACATTATCTTTAATCGCCTTCATCAAGCGAGGACGTCCTTCAGTTAAAAAATCACAATGGTTTTACTATCAATGCCAATTAAAATCAAAATTTCTTATCAGTACTTTTGTATGTATTAATTTCCGTTATTTTTACACCTTTGATTTAATCATTGCACTTTTATTTTATTTTATTTACTAGTTTTCTAGGCCATGCGATAACCACCATTTAAACTTTTCATGCTTGTAGAATAAAATGTACATATATACAAAATCATTTTAAAACTAGGAATGTACTATATTTCTATCGGCTTAAAAATGTTTTGCATTTTAAAATTCGTAGATTATTTTAATCTATTTCTAAATTCTCAACCTGTCGATTTCCTCAAGTCGTCCGTTAAAAGGTACAAAGTACATACTCATTTTGGACAATTGCATAAAAGCCAATGTATATGTACTTATCCAAAAAAAGAAACACTTAAAAATGTTTTGTTTTGGTCAGCAAAACAACGAGTCGATTGCATCGTACGCAGATGTGTGTCATTGAACATATTGAATAGGCTCTGTGAATCATACGCCGATCATTATGTCTGTAAAACCGGTAGACTTGCAATTTCTTAGCCGATCAAAATGAAGCAACTACCCCCTGCCTTGTCCAATATCCGTCCCGTGCATTCAACTCTGTATCAGCTTAAATATTACTGGCCAGGTCAGCTGAGCTCTTCCCTGTTAACATTCTGAGAAATTCCTCAGATTATTTTCCAGCTGACAAGCCAAACAATGCTGGTCTCATGTAGAATGGGTGAGAATGAAGAGCACTTCCACTTACTACGAAGATAATTCAGCTACAAAAAGACGCTGTCCGTCGGTCGAAGATCCAGTGATTGAGGAACTGTCTCAGGGTGCAGTTCCTTAGATTTCGTATTTCTTAACAATTTAGAATAGGTGAATCGAAGTGTTTAATTTTAGCCTTAGAGGGCTATAGTTTGTGAGACACGATAATAAGAATATTATAACAATCAGAAATTAAATAAAAAAATATTAAAGAATCTCAGAAGTTCCGCGAATTGTAGGAATAATGAAGTGGTTTACCGGACTTTTGTGTCTGCTTGCGGCGTTTGGATTCGCTTCAGGTAAAAACTAGTTTCTTATGCAAGAAATTTATAAAATATAATGACTTAAAAAAAAGCTGAATTTTATTTTGTATTAGATCAGGGAACTCTTTAATTTTGAATAGAATATTGAAGACAGGTCAAATAAAGGTTGATACAATTTGAGAGCAATTGATTAGAACGGATGCGCAATTCAGTGTATTTAAAATGAAAACAGCAAAATGATCGTGATCATGCCGGGTGTATGCTTCCTAATTTAATGTAAAAATCTAATTGGCTCAATGTCTTCTTGTTTTGTGTTTTGTAGTAGTGTATTCAACTTTGTTCCCCTTCAATATTTACTGCTTTCAATTACGATAAGGAAGATCATGCTTTTCCAAAAATAAACAAAGATTTATTAATTGTTATTGCAAAATGCGTCTTTATAATTTTAATCTATAATTAAAACGGCTGTAATATATACTGTGTATATTTATTTTTGATTACAAGATTTGGTAGTGTTTGTAGTTTAAAATATAAGAAATCGTTACGAAATGTGTTATTAAGCTCGGAATGGAAAAAACATACACAGCTTCCAAAACGGCATGTTATTTTTTAGAGTTTTAGCGATGAAATAAATTAATACTTACCTTATCTTAGTTAATATTCTAAAATGGAAAAAAATCTCAAAAGAGTTGAAGAAAAGGTTACTACTCAAGCTAGATTTGCGTTGTACCTAAAATATATGTATATACATATGCCTTAGAACATGTTCTCAAATATATGCTAAATCATTAAATTATTATTGATAATGTCAATCAATTTTACGTAAGCATTTATCGGTAGCTCTAAGACTTCATCTCGCCTTCCTTGCTAAGTGCGCGGAACACCTACTTAAAAAGATACCTTAGTTTACCATGATTGACGGAGCTATCAACCTCAAAATTCAAGTACTATTTATCGAGTTTGTACTGGTTATTGGGAGCTTATCAATTGGCAAAGAAGCGAATTCAAATTGATCAAATAAAATACCTTTCGATTAAATATCTGTTAGATTAGCAGGGTATTCAATTAAAATCATAAGCACAAGAAACGGGAATGTGAAGTGCAATTGCGAAAATGAAGTCTGTTTACCTGATGCATTTGTTATCTTTCGGGAGTTTTCGCAAAAATGTGTCCGTCTTAACAAGGAAATCGAAACTTAAGCTTTTCCTTGTCAATAGATAAGAAAGACCGATTGGGATCAAATTCAATGACAAAAACAATGCTGGTAAATGATATTTACATATGCATATATTGTATTTTCCGGATCTTTCAAATTTCGTTGTGATGAGACAAAACAGATCACTATTAAATAAATTTCTCCTAACGTATTATCTATTTTTAGTGAAACTATTATATTTTTCTTATTCGTCCTACACATAACTGAAAAGCTACTCAATCGAAATCCATTAAGTTACATTTTAAATTTATGTAAGATTTTGCTGCCCACTTCGGGAGCAAATTTGAATAGAAAATTCGTTTCAATTACGACTGCCAAAATAATATCGATCTCCTCCAAATGCCGCGTGCTTGAGTACGCACTCGATAAATTTGTTTTCATCGAGGTATGATTGTTATGAAAGTCAAAAGGCAAGATTAGAATTTTAAAATTAAAATTGTATAGCATCAAACACTTTCAATCAAATTCAGAACCAAAATAGGAGATAAACGTCTTTGCTTGGCATAATTTTTGGAATGCCATTCGGTTGCGTTCATAAATAATAAAATAGATAGAAATCAGATCTGTCGGCATTTTTCTTAAATATGTACAAATAAAAAGGTTGATCATTTCAAAATGTTAAGACTAATTCAAACAAATATACAAATTAGAAATAAAAAAATAATCAAAATAATTTAATTTTGGTCTCCTAAAGTAGGATTTAACTTAATTTCTTATTCAATTGATCTTTTATACTTACAGTGGATGCTACTAAGCCACCGAAATGGGATCCAAATTACATTGTGAGGGGAACGTTGTACATTCCCTTTGCTGAAATTGCCGAACCTTTCTACGCTTGGTACGACAAACCAACACGAAGGTCTCGAATTGATTATTATGGAGGAATGGTGAAAACCTACCAATTAGCCTACGAAGGCGATTATGGAACTTCACTAAAAATTGCTCCAGTTACAAATCAAATATCCTTGAACGAACACACATGCTTCCAAGTAAACGGCACCAAAAACAGCATTGTCGACGTTCAGTCGATTCTCCCTGATGTAAAAGCGTTTAATTTGGCTGGCAGCGAAACCTTCAATGGAATTAAATGTGACAAATTCATTTTTGAAGAAACGATCGGTCAGAAGAAGAATATTTACACACTTTGGGTGAAATATAAGAAATCGCCAAAATATCCAGGAACACGCATGCCAATTCCTGTGCGATATGAAATGAAGGGGTACAACACTTTGCTGGGATCTCACTACGATCACTATTACCTCGATTACGACTATTACAGTCATGAAGACATTCCAAATGAAGTTTTTGAAATTGAAACTGGTAAGATTCTCGAGTCAAATAAACTTTTTAAATGTGTAAATTAATTATTTTAATTTGTAGATTTGACATGCACTTCATTCCCTGGACCTGGAAAAGGGCACTATGTCACTTTTAACCCAATGCAGGAATTTGTCCATCCAGTTAAAACTGATCATCTGGATTACGAGTTTATTAGATTTACTGGAAAGCATCGCATTTTGTATGAGAATGAAACTGAGCACGAGTACAGGAAAGACGTCTTTAGGCAAAATTTGAGATTCATTCATTCCAAAAACAGAGCTAGGTTGGGTTATTCTTTGGGAGTGAATCATTTAGCCGATAAGACTGACGAGGAGCGCAGCGCCTTGCGGGGATTTAGGTCCTCCGGTATTTACAATGGTGGAAAACCTTTCCCTTACGAAAATATGGGCTTTGCTGACGACCTCCCTGATCAATACGATTGGAGGCTTTATGGTGCTGTGACCCCTGTTAAAGGTATTTTTAAAAATTGTTTAATGTATAATAAGTTTTAAACACTTAATTTCTTATTTTAGATCAATCTGTGTGCGGATCTTGCTGGTCGTTTGGAACTGTTGGAGCAATTGAAGGAGCCTACTTTTTGAAAAATGGCAAAAATCTCGTAAGGCTGTCTCAGCAAGCTCTAATAGATTGCACTTGGGGTTACGGCAACAATGGATGCGATGGTGGTGAAGATTTCCGGGCTTACAAATGGATCCAAGAAGTTGGAGGAATTCCAACAGAGGAAGAATATGGACCATATCTAGGACAAGATGGATATTGCCATGTTAACAACGTTACAAAGGTCGCTCCGATTACGGGGTACGTTAACGTTACTACCAACAATCCCACAGCACTTAAAATTGCTATGCTTAAGCATGGACCAATTTCTGTAGCAATCGACGCATCTCAGAAATCCTTCAGTTTCTACTCCCATGGAGTTTATTACGAACAAAATTGCAAAAATAAGTTGGATGACCTGGATCATGCTGTCTTAGCCGTGGGGTACGGTGTCATGAACGGAGAAGCCTATTGGCTGATAAAGAACTCCTGGTCCACTTACTGGGGCAACGACGGATACGTCTTGATGTCTGCTCGAGATAATAATTGCGGAGTGATGACCACTCCAACGTATGTCACTATGTGAGGAATTTTGTGATTGAACTATGCACTGTACTGATTAGAAGGAACAAATAAACCGTTAGATATTTTTATGAATATTCTCATTTTAATTACCAAAACTATGTACAATAGATAGTAATTTTTAATTTAGTTTTAATACGTTAGAAGTATTGAGGACGAGATAAGAGCAATCTCTGGTTGAGGATTGTAATCGGAGTTTAAATTAGTATTTCAAAATTATATATCTTATTCATGAGTACAATACGATTTTCATCATCGGTTCGACTTAATCACGTATTAATTATTTCGATCGTAAACGAACGCATTGCCTTAACAAAAAACCATTTCTGCATGTACTTATTGGGGAACATACGAAAATGTGTGAAAATAAAGTGAAATTCGTATTTTTTTCTTTCTACGGCGCTTCAGACAAATATCATAAACCCGACAAATTCGATATGTTGTGATTTTTTTTTTTATTTTGGATTTTTTTAATATCAACAATTATATTTTTAATATAAAAAAAAAATTGTCGAAATCGACAAAATCGAAGAAATTACAGCAAAACTACGTATTATCAATTCAAACATCCAAATTTTAGATAAAATGAGTTTATTAAAACGCGACAACCAATGTATAAAATGTAAACCTTAGGGACTAGTATATGTACAACATACGCGCTAAAATACATAAAAATTCATGAAGACTAGAAATAAAGTCGAATTATTTGAAACAAAATATAATATATCGTATATATGTATATACAGAGGGGAGTAGGTACATAAGATTAACTTTGGTGATTTAAATCTCATTTTGAACTCGTGTCGAAATAAACTTGTCTTAATCTAGGCTCTAAATTAATATCACATTTATCAGAGGCTTAAACATAAATTAACAATAAGAACAAGAAACCGCCGGCAGGCAGGCATTGGCACCACGAATTCACGAGCGTGTTGAACTTACAATTTTTGGCACATATCTCCCTAAGGCTGTAGAGTCAATATGGGGTCCTAGCTAATTAACTAAAGAATAAGTAATAAATAAAAATATATAATGCGCTAAAATATAACAACTGGGAAAGGGCTGGTCTATTGCTGTGACTTTCTGTCGATGGCAAAACCAAGTTCGCGACAGTCAAGGCGCTCAAGGCCGGGTTGCTCGTAACCCTGTGACTCTGGGTAGCTATCAGAGCCACGATCTTTGAGGCTTCTCTGGCACAAGCGTCGATTTGGATTGCAGTTGGAAATTTCTCGCGGCTCTGCACAGCCAAGAAAAGGTCTGTCTCCATCGTGAGGAAGCCCGAAAGTTGGCACTCGCTAATTTGGATGAGATCATCCAGAGCCTTCAAGATGTTTTTCAGAGTTAAGATTTTAACGTTCTTGCCCCTGAGGGCGTACAAGGCGCGATCGATTTGCTTCCGCGAGAAGACAACTCGGAAGGCTCCGGAGCAAATTGGACAGCATGCGCCTGGAGGCACTATTCCTTGGCAGTGCTTGGCCAACTTTTTGGGGCACTTGGTGTGCTTGCACCGTGCTCCCATGTCGCTGGCCAGCAGACCCACCTCACGACATTCGCCGTGGTAATCGATGAGCGAATAATCGCTCCAGGCCTCGCATTCGTCGCGGTACGTCACGCCGTTGATGCCGCACACGGAAGCCAGCCGCGAGCATTCTTTGAAGCACGGTCCGAAGTACGAGAAAGTCGCCCTGGTCTGCAGTAGGTGGCACGCCGTTTTGTGAGTCTTATTTTCCGTGTCACAGGTCGGCTCCTCTGAGTTGCTGCAGTCTGTCGTATTGACTATAAAATCAAGATCTTATTTTGCGAACAGTGTCCTTAAAGACCAACTTACCGCACTGATACTGCAGACACGGGCGGTGCATAACAGACAGACAAACTTTTCGATCTTCAATGCATTTCGTACCCAAGGGACAATTGTAAGCACCTTCTTTGCACGGATTCCGAGACCTGCAGGCCCCAAATTCGATGTCTGCATCCTGAAGGCCGGTGCATTTTGCAACGCAAGCGGAGTGGTAGGTGTTTCCGTTCTTGCCGCAAACAGGGACGTAGTGCGGCGGACAGTTGCACGGAAGACTTGTGTAGGAATGGTCCGATATACCTTAATTATAAGAAAAGATTTATAAATTTTTTTTTTAGAACCAACCACTCATTTTCAATCAGTATTTTGAATATGTACGTTTTAGTAAATTCTTATGAATCCTACAAATTTCGGTCAAAAATTTACTATAAGATTTTAAGATAGATTCTTTAATTTTTAATACCATTTCTTAGCAACCAAAAATTAATTGTATTACGATTACTTGATGCAGCACGTTCATTTAGAAGCTTCTTTCTTTGCGCCTTAAGCTATTAGAGGCTTTTCACAGTTTGTGGACATTTTTAAATTTAGAACTCTGTCAAATTTTATTCTTACAGAAATTAAACTTGTTTTGTTCTTTTCGATTGAGGTATAAAATCGATTTTGAGTTGTAAGTTAAATTAAATTATTAGATTAAAGGCCTCCTCATCGCATCTTATACATAGTATGTCTATGTTACTTAAATAATAAATTTTACCTGGAATTTTGCACTGTTTCTTGGTGCAGATTATCTCTCCAGCAAAACAGCTACAAATATTGCATTCTACATAAAACCAGGTTGCATGGTCGAATCTTTTTCCAGCTAAATTACACGCATCGTAAGAAATGCAAGGAAGAGGTTGGCAGCTTTCAATTTTTCCAGAAGCAGCACATCTACAAATTTTTAAACACCCATTGTCGGGCGAACCAGCGGGAATGCGCACGTAAGCCCCAAAGGGCACCCAGTAGGAGGACCCTTCGCCGAGGGCGCACCCTGGAGCACACTGATATCCAGTGCTTCCATTTCTGTCAGGAAGGCACACCTCGGTCGCGTTGCACGGATGACCCTTACAGGGTGACGTTAATTTGTGATGACCCCCAGTATTCACAGGTATATCACTTGGTTCTAAATAAGGTTTAAGGGAAATACAGGGTACATCCTCACTGTCTGGCGAGAATTTCGAGCAGAGAGATGCTGCTGTAAATCCTGAAGGATACAGTAAGTTAGAAATACAATCAAAGGTTTAAAGCAGTCTGGTAAACCAAAATGAATTCAAATTTTTAAAATAATTATCTTATATACATATGTCTGTATATAATTTTACGGTTATCCTTAAAAATAACAACATTAACAGGACGGACAGATGATCTTCAAATTTGCGATTCCATGCTCTAATCTACTTTGAGTGGTTCTGCGTTCTTAGACGCAGTGAGATCCATCCCATAATACACCTTCTTTAAATTCCTTAAATTTTTTTCGATTATTTTCATTATACTTAATTTTACTCCAAAAGTATATAAAATATATTTTAACTCAATAGGGTAATACATATATATATAAAAATTAGGCAAACGATGGAAAATGACTAGATATAAATTTTAATTCTACATTCTTCAACTCCTTTTTTTCTATTAAGACAATCGATATTTTGAACTTTTGAACTCATTTATCAGACTAGAAAATATTCTCACCACTTTGCAATCTAGTCCAGTCCATGCACTTATCCAGAACTTCATAGCAGTCTTCTCTGCAGATTTGATTCATGTGGGTGCCAGTGGTGCAGGGCTTTATCTGCAGAGTGCATGCGATTGCCCGCCATGTTTCGGGGGAGCATTTCGAAATGTTCTTGATAGGAAGACTGAATCCAGGTAGACTAAGCGATCCCATTTGCTGCCAAAGGGCGACGTCGGATCGAGCCGCTCTGTCTGCATGGACGTGGCAACTGCGAAACAGCTCAGTTGGGCGGTTGTTGAAGTTCGTGCAGAAGGACAAGCCGTCGCAGCCCAGCTCGCAGGGCTCCTCCACCTCGTCGATGCACCTGCGAAGGTCCATTTCGTTCACCTGCATGAGACAGTCAACGTCGAAGTTCGCCCTGGCCGTGTTCCAATCGTTCGAGAACGCCTGGATGCAGAGCTGACGGCATTTGGGCGCCACTGCCTTGTGGCAGCAGTGCAACTTGGCTGAATCTATTCCAACCTGCTAGATGCTCGGATGATTAGCTTATCTTGAGGTGGGCACGATCTGTCTTACCTGATTTATTTGCGATCCCTCGTTCGGACTGGCCGGGACAAATATCTTCCGTTCGGCGGAGAGGAAACATTGCCAAAGGGGATCATGTGGAAGCGGAGGGCCACATCCAGAGAATTCTAATTCGCTTATCATATCTTGAGTTGTGTCGCTAACAGTTAAGATGTGCTTGCAAGCAGCTCTACACGTGTCAACTGTCGAATAATCGCAGCACGGAAGATCTGCATACAAAAGGAAAAAATACACATCCGCACAAAGGGAAAAACTTAAAGGAGCCTACACTGTCTGGAATTGTTGATCGGCGTAAGATCAATAAAGTTCTTCACACATTGCAGCACTTTGAAGTTCGAACTATTTCCGTCGCATTGTTCGTCCAATTGCCGCCGAACTTCTTTGGAAGGCGATCGGTGCTCAAAGACACTTCTGCACGCCTTGAAGACGTTAAGAGAAATATAAAAAAATCTAAATAAATAAAAGATCAGTACTTGTAAGCATTCCGATGTTCTTGCGCTTCCGCAACATTGATCTCCGAATTCCTGTCGTTCGAAACAAGAAAACATGTTTTGTTCGTCGCTCTGTCGACATCCAGCAGATAGTTGTTCCTTTGATGAAGATGTTGCACAGACATTTTGGCACCTTGGCGATAAAGCTAGGGCACAACATCTTCGCCCGGACCATTGAGACCCTCTGGCAACGGCTGGTTGAGAAAACATATTTTTAATATTTAGTTTAATTAGTACCTAGTTTTATGTAAATTTGATTTTTTTAAAAATTTATCTTATTCACATTTTCAAACTAAATTATAAATTTTGATAAGACGGGATTGACGGGAATCTATTTACTATCATCAGTATTCACTATCCACATTTAACCAGTAAGAAATAAATTGCGATTAGATCAAATTCCAAGTAACAATACTAGTTTTTTAGAAATTTATGTTTGTAGTTTGTATGCAAGTACTTTTGCTCTGAATAAGCAGGAAAGAAATTCCTCCGATTATTTAAATTATTGATCAGTTTTGAATTTCTAATGATGTTTTTAACGTGAAATTGTCTTAAATCTTCTTTACCCACGAAAGAGAATTGTACGCGGTTTGAGAAAATTTTCTGACTTGAAATGACCTTTTGTAAATGGTTACCAATAATCATCTGCATCGAATCAAATATTCCGCGTTCATCGCCAAGTTGCATGCTAATGGCATATTAAGAATGGAAGTTTAAGGTAGGAGTGAGCAATCAATCCACTCATCACAGCGATTTCTGCCAATAAACTCATTTCGAACGACCAATAAGACGTGATCGCTGGAGCGTTATCAAATGATCTGCCCGCCGCCAATGAGAAAACAATAGCCGATCGTGCTTAGAGAGGTATCCAGGCGACGACTATTAGCACTATTTTTCATTTAACTCCGGCTGTTATGAGCTCAAGACATGGAAGTGAACTTATTTCCATTAGTCATAGATCGTAGCATATTCACGCCATTGTATGCAGATTTAATGCCAGTTTCATATGGATTACGATGGCTTAAATTGAACTAAGAACCCACTGTGACATCAATATCAGTTCTTTTTTGGACGTTTTTTAGCTAAAACAAATCATTCCTTCTTAGTAAAATGCATTGTTCAAGGGGAAACACCACGGTGACATATTGATTTTACATTTTGTTTGCTAATCATTAGAAGGTATATGAGTTTATGAAAAAAATACGTAATTTATTTTACCTCAACAATTATTGTCAGGAATAGAGCAAATAATTTTTGAGTATTTTTAGTCTGAGATTTCACTACATTATATCTACTCATTTTAACGAATAAAAAAGTTATACATCATTATGGGCGATAGTCATATATTTATGTACATATGTATGTGAAATCCAAAATGAGCATATTCAGAATTTTATTTTGTATTTTAAGAAATAATAAAGCGCCCATTCATCCTTTTATTCATAACATTGATTGATTGGTTTAAAATGTCAGAGATGGGCCATTCCATGTGAAGTCATTAATTTAGTGCTGTGCTATCTTAAAGATAAAAGTACGGACATGGCGAGTTCGCCTAAAGTTTCAATTTGTTATTTCGTATCCCACATATTTATTTTTAATCTCGAAATTTACAATTTATAAAAAAATTTAAAAATTCAGCTTATACATATTTTGCAAAAACAAATAAGATGAAATGAATTATACAAACAAATCTATAATAAGGTGCATGGCTATCCATGAAAGCTTAGCTTATTAATAATAAAAATAAGACAAACGTCCAGATCTCTTTTCAATCCATTTTGATAAATACAGTAGGGTCATGCAAAAGATGAAATAAGTTTCTAAAATTTACTACTGTGTAGAAAATGTTGCTTCAGTTGACAACATCATATTTGGCCAGTTAGACGACTGGGGAATACTGAAACATTTTTTTAGCAAAAGAATATTTAAAACTATTTTATCTGTGAAAAAATACACTGCAACAGTTAGAAGTTTTTGTTTTATCTTTCTTTCAAGCGAAATTAAATATCCGTTCTACTTTTACCGAAATGTGAGCTGTACATCTTAATAAACTAATTTTAAGCTTGTTACATTACATATGTTACCTACTTTATGATACATAAGTGAATCAGATAGTTACCTTTCAATGTTCGATTCAAGCAGGCCCAAAACTCGATCTACACAAGTACGTAAATGTATTTAAAATTACTTCAATAAAAGCACAAGTCGTGGTCGAGAGTGAATTACCTGCATAGACGGACAGAACCTCTTGACCTCGCCTAACTTGAAGTCTCTTCCTCCGGGGTCCGAGGTGGCCAACTGGACGAGAGATAGCTGCGGAGCAAGAAAAGAAAGTGTTAAAACTATCGGGGGTTACGAGGGGTTAATTAAATTTATAACTGCGGAGAACATAACCGACCAGATGGACTTTATGATTTTATGCACTATGCGTAAATGCATCTTATGCTGCCCGGAGAATGGGCATGCATCCATTATCACAACTGTCCAGTGTCCATTTGCATAATGGTCGGACCTCATAAATTAGCTAAAGGTTTGCAGCAGAGACGGGCGATAGTTAGGCATCGTCACAGGGGGGTGTGGAGTCGAGGCCCGAGTGGAGCTAAAGCCATTACCAGCTGAGGGGAGTGCAGGCTGGCGGCACTTGGGGGAGACTTCCATTTGCATGTCAATTCGCTTGTTTCTTTTGTGCCGCCCACTCGCCCGCCTTCCTGCCGGCTGAGCCTATTTGTTTGGTAAGTGAATTTAAAGGAGATTCATATGGTCGGATTTTCTTGCAATGCACGGCTTTTTGCACTTCGCCCTGATCTATTAGTCATGCAGGGAACCGCGCTCAGGGCCTGGGCCCGGTGATCTCCTGTTGATCATTTATCATTATGCAAATTGGAACATTCAAATCGATTTATAACGTGTTTAAATTTCATGTCGGCTCGCAAACCTTTCGACGGAAAGTGTCTGATTTGTATAAAGTGCCTACTCTGTTTCTAGTTTGCTTGTTTTTATTCAGAAGAAAACACTGAGTTTGTTCTTGTTGTGGCTTCTTCAACCACTAACGATATTTTAGCAGTTCGAATTTGAGGAACATGAACTTTTTTTCATTTACATTAAAGCACTTAGCAACTAGCACTAATTCAATTCTAGTCTAATGGAAGTTATTACTGCCGATCAGACATGGACCTTGCGCTTAAGAAATTTAAGATTTCAACAAAGGACCGAAAAGGTAAAAACATTGGGGTTTTGATGTACACATCCCAAAGTTACTTCATTTTTAATGTCCTATACTTTGTATTTTAATCACCTTTATTATAAAATGATTTTATTAGAACAGAAGATAATAAAAAAAAAAAAAAATAAGTTTATTTAATAACTTCAAACAAGCCTGATGTGTTTTATACTATAGAATTGTAGCTCTCAAATTCGATACGTATAACGAGTTCCCTTGGCGTCTGATTATTTTTGAAAACTTTCCTTTCTATTGTAAGCGCATTTTCATCTAAATTCTACAGAATATCTCGGCTATGTTCGCAAATGGGGTGAATCGGTCAAGGGAGTGGGGAATTCAGCATTATATTCCCTTATGTAAAAATCATTTTTATCACATTGAAATCTATTTACCTCTTCATTCTGGCTGCCGCCAAAAGATGTTTTTTTTTTTAATTTTGATAAATTATATTCCATAACTCAAAAGCGTTAGTTGAGGTCTTAACGAGATGTATCAAAATTCAAAACGATGTCTCAAGAAATAATGACTTTGGGGTTCTGTAAAATATCCAGCGCAAGAACATTGAAATAAATGTTATGTTTTTGAGATTTTAAATTCCTATTTTTTGTAAAAGGGCGTGAAACGAGCAACACGAGAATATGTTGAACATTTGTCAGCATAAAAAATGAGAAAATAAAACCATTCTCAAAATCACAATTCATTTAAAAGACCGTAAAAAAGAAATTTTCTTGATCTCATGTTACCTTCCGACAGGCAGTAAAGAGACTAAACATAAGAAAATGTAAAAACGCCCACATTTGGCCACCAGAAGATCTTAATCAAGTCTTGTGTTGACAAAACACTTGAGAGGAACTCGCTCGTGAACAATTGTGGCCGGTAATCCCCGGACAATAAATCCCTGCCAAAGATCAATCGAAAGTATCTCGAATTCTCGAATAAGATTATTTCACACGCTGCGCAACCTTCCTGCCTTTTCACATATGCGCCTAGGCTCGCTCAATTCTTCTCTGATTTATATGGCGATCACGTTACGAATAAATTCGTGATACACTTCCTCGGCCGGCCATGGACCTCATCCAGCTGAGACCAAAAGATTGATGTCTTGCACCGGATTTTTTGCCTTGTAATGTTGTCGATCAAAATGGCACGCCCAAATAATGAAACAGCGCACCCAGACCCAGTAGTTCTCGCTTCGTAAAGCGGCTTATGAGCGGTTGGAAAAAAGACCGCCACATGAGGAGCGTGTAATCCTCCTCATATGATCTCAATAGATTTACGATCTGTTTGTCGCGAGCAGTTTCTAACGACATCTGGGCGACATTTGTAGGCCAAGCAAAATTTTAATTTTCTAACGACGTTTTTGATTAATTCATCTGTAGAGTCATAAGTTGAACTTCTAAGCAATAGTATGTGTGGGAAATGTTTAGATTATCTTTGCTTATTTAATGACTGATCGCTTGCACATATGTATGTAAAAGAAAACGGTTACGAAAAGCATATTTTATTGGGATGCCTACACTCAGAAAAACGGATACCTTAAATTGGACGAACATCTTTTCTTGTTTTAAGAATTTTTATTAATCTAAGGGAAGTTTTCTTTATTACTAAAATATTAATTAATAAAGAATGTTACATCCTTATTAGAATGTAATCATTTTCCTTGTGATAAAAAAAATTTCCCTTTAACCAAAAGGAATCAGTTTTTGAAACAATAGTGCAAATTGATGTATTTCATTAATTCAAAGATATGGTTCCTTTAAAATAATTAACAGTTTGGTTTCATAAGCGGTACAAATGCGTTTAATTTCATTATATATATAATTAAGTAAAATTTATAAACTTGACCATAAAAGACCAGTTTATATAAATTTAAATAATGGCTATTTATCTATATTTTATGCTTAGTGATGGACGAAATAAAAGATGTGATTTTAAACTTAACTTGCTTTTATTCTTAACATAAAAAGATATGTAGGGAAGCCGACGTTAAAAACTGAGGTGAGCTGATCCTAAGGTGATTTTTTTGTTAGATAAATGAAAACTTAGCATTGGATTAATATAGTTGTGGTTGGGTTGGAACCAATGAAAATAAATACATATATTATTTTTAAATAAAAATGTCTTTAGATTTAAGAACATTGGCATTGATTTTAAACATTTCTTTCTTTCTTTTAAGATTCGATTTCATTAGCATTATGAGGCATTTTCATTAAAATTAACGTAGTTTTTCTTTAAAACTGTTCCTTTTTCTGAGTATATTCGTTTAAAAGAAATAATGATATGCACCAAGATAGGTCTTTAAATTTTTATATGAATTTAATAAATAAACATCACTGCGTAGAAATATGTATAAAGATAAAGTCAACAAAATTATACTTTGAATGCTTACGAAATAACACAAGACATAACATAAGATTGAGTTCTTTTCTTTATCACTTCCTTCTCAATGAAATGAAGTGTCTTCCTCATCTTAAAAAATAAAATAAAGAGAACCCACAGACTGGGTATCATATTACGATTCGATGCGATATGACATCAATAAAATTTATAAGATACGCACTCCCACCTCTTGTTAGTAGTGAGCAGAGGAAGCCAGCACGTGAAAGGTGAAAACAGATGCTTATCATTCGATTCCCCGAAAATTGTGAAGGAGAACATCGTGAATTCTAAAGAGTGACCAAAGGGACACAAAAAACAAAAAGAGTGCCATATGCAGTGGATATCGATTAGGCATCACCTCCGTGAAGACACCGAACCTCTTGGTCTTAACCACGTTGATTGGTTCCACACCACGCAACATAACGAGCTCAGTTCGACTCATGTCCGGGGCTCGTATGAGTCGTATGTGACTTCCAACTTGGTAGCAGTCGAAAACTTAAAATTCAAGAGGCGTCGGAAGGGTGCTCTCTGACAAATATGAAAATTTGACGAACACAGTAGAGAAGTCGACCTTTTTTTTAGAATGCATCCAAGCCTGGGATGATGTCAAGTGGAATTCAAGTGAACCGAAGAAGAGCCCGGCGTCTTCAGCGTCTTCAGTGTCTTCAGCATTGATTGTTTGCCTTCGTCGCTTTGTGGGTGCTAAGCGGGTTCATCCAAGAAACAATAAAATCAGATATGTTCTAGGCAAGTGATCGACCTAGCCTTCTCTATTGTCTTCAGGGACAGTGTAGAAGAGTAATTGATTTTCTGGCATCCGGTGACATGCGACACGTGTGTGTAGGAGCCGTACTTTGCTCATATAAAAAAATGATTTTGTTTCAAAATGAAAAGATACAATAATTATTCCTTTTGAATTTTGATTTAAATTCTGTTTGGTTTTGTTAGCATTTGGGATGTAAACAGCTATCAGAGGTATATTCAGTTTAAATGGCAGCACTTTTTTATCTTTACCTTTATTTAATTATAATAAAGTATTATAGATAAATTAGTCATAAGACCATCTTATAAATATCGGGCGATTTCGAATAAATTGTATACCTGATTTACGTAATATATTTCTTAAACAAAAATTATTTTGAGAAAAATCCTCTGATGCAACATTATAATTGAATTACTATTAATTGTTTAAATTTAGTGAGTTTTTTGTATAAAATAAGATTACTTGACTCAGTTCACATATCCATTAATCACTATCTAATCAAAGTGAAAGACAGCAGCAGTCACGGTTACAACGGATTCGTAGAACTTATTAATCGTGATTTTAATAAATGTAAATACGTCCAAAAATTCATTTTTTTTACCTACTATTCATAATTATTATCATTATCATAAAATCTCGACAGGGTGATAAAATTAAGGAGAAGTTATGAACAAAAAATATTGGAAAGTTGAAATGAAATTAATGGAACTTTAAAACTATTTACAATTAAAGTTTTGTCTGTGAAAATTGTCTTAATTGCTCTTTTGAAAATTGTGAAACTGTTTCAATTCAAATTCATTTTATTTGTGTTTTTTTTCAATAAATAATTTAAAAACTAGTGGAATCCGCTTAATTTAAATTTTATAATCTTTCTATCATGAATGCATATAAAAAAGAAACATGAATCCTTCAAAGTAAAAGTCGAACTTAGAAATTTTGTAAAAATTATTTTGTCTGAAAGCCACTAATATAGAATTTATCAAATAGCCGGTTTTTATTGAAATCAAGATGAATGATAGCTGGTTTCGTAATATAGTACTAAAAAACCAGCCTCAAATGTTATCATTATTAAATAGCTCCTTTTAGCTTAGATATCATAAAATTATTTTATACATATATCGTTATCGACAAGATTAAAGAATGTCTGCTTTACACACCTGGAAAATCAAGGGATTTCGACCCAGTAAGAGTTGTACGGCTCTTAGCTCGAAAAGCCGCAGGGCAACCATCTAAATTTTTCATGAGAACTGGTTCAGCAGAAGGTAGAGGTTAGAAAATGCAAATCCCATAAATAAAATAACCCGCTGAGAGATAACGAAGAAGGAGTACTGCAACTTTTCATTATTGGCCGCTCCACATACCGCGGCAACGCAGTTAATTCTGCGAGCCTTGCGCTGCTGCGTGACAGACGCCGAGCCCGCCGCTGTTAGCGCAAGCGATCTAATGCGGCCGCTTAATGGAAATTCCTTGATTCGCGCTTATGCTAATAACCCATCAGGCGCTATCTGCGAAATTAGACTAAGCCTCTAAGCAAATTACCAGCTCCCTGGCATCGCCTCGGGGAGGATAAACTATCGATGAAAAACGCCCGGCACTACCTGGCTGAACCAGTTCTGCATATCAAAATGATTTTTTACACTTTGCGGCTCACTTCGGGTATCGGTTTTCATCTCAGTTGTCGCTTAATCTTTTGAGGTCAGTTAGATTTAATTTAATTCGTGAGGTGTTTAGCTGATTGCGAAATCCCAATTAGGCTTGCGCTGGCAAATCGGTGCGTATTACTTTGTGGCTAAGAGATATCACCCTTCTTTTAACGAGCCGGCACCTTTTCCTAGAAAGCATACGAATTAAAATCGTTTATTAAAGACCGGCAGCAGTTTAATAAACGCACTAATAAAATTTTTACGAGCCAGTCATTATTTACAATCGCTTTTCTTTCGTCGAGTAAAATCCGGTGGAGGTATTCAACTATGTTATTAGACACAAGCAGCAATTTTACTGCCATCAGTAAGCGGCTAAATCCATTGACACCTTTTTAAAAATTCATGTGCATATAAAGAGGGTTTATGCTCCTGGATGTGCCATTAAATTTTCATGAAAGGAAGCATGTTGCATTCCTTCGGAATATTAAATCTTACATTGAATTTCTTATGAAAATTAATACTTTTTTGTTGATTGTTGGTAAGTTAAATTAAATATACGGGACAGGGCTTATCAAAGAATATGAATTCACTTTTGATGGACTTTGGTAATTAGCATCCAAACATATATTATCCGGGCGAACATAGACTTTCCGGAGCAACACAAGAACATTTTCAGATTTTGCTTTTGTCTAGTCGCAAGATTTTAGATAGTGAGAAACTGATTTCATTTCCCCGAGGTAAGAATTTTCAGCATCCCAGTATATTCTAGCAACATTCATAATATTCCAGAGCGTCTCTCAGCATATTCCGGCGTCTTCTCTGTATGTCTGAGTTTTTTATAAGAATACTCTAATCTCTTCTAGCAATACTTGCATCTTCCATAGGATTACTCGCGCTTTTCGAATTTGTAGGACTTAGAAAATTTCACATTGTCCTTAAAAAAACGTATGTCATGGGGATATTCAAATCTCTCGTATATACTGGGACCTCCAAAATCGTTTGTGGTTAGAATATTTTTTGGAATTAGAGCATTTTTCAAACTTCTACATTTTTGCGACTTCTTGAGTGACATGCGGAATACTCCTGGGGACACGGATATGAACCTCTCTTGTTGGAGTACTCTGAGATACTGAAAATTTGAAAGTTCAATTTTTTCGGTTCTGAAGCATTTGTAGTGTGAACTAGAATCAAATATATCAATAAAGATATATTTAGTTATACATTTTTTTTGATCTTATAAATAAAAAATTTTCTTTAATAAAATATGCATGCTGACTATTTATTCAAAGTAAAGAAAAAGTTCTACAAAATCAATTATAGACTACATAAGTCACCAAAGTTTCAAATCCGTCACTGAAAATGTAAATGAGTATTTTTACATTTTTACGAGTGTTAACTCGACTTTCATTAGATATTAATTGTTTTATGTGAGGCAAATAATGTAAATGCATTTGATATTGTGTATTTCAGAAACATAAATATAGAATAAAAATTAAATTAAGGATAATGTGTTAAAATTATGTAGGTTTCGTAAATAAGGAATAATAAAAAAGCTATGAAAAGAAAACATTAATAGTTCTTTTTAACGAAGCCAAACAGAAATATCTCTCCGACTTGCACTACCAAGCTCCGAGCCAGTGGTCTTGTCCTAGATGTTTCTGCAAAGATACGATCTTAGAAATTGTGCCCCGAGCCTCCATGCTCAGTCTATGGGTCACAGCTGAGTGTCTGCTGTCAAGCGCGGTGTTTGAATGAATCAATTCTGATCTGGATCGGTGGCATGTGGGGCAATAAAGCTGCCATGTTATTTGCATGCATGCATATAACGTCGCCCAAGGATCATAAATAATTCTAGGCTCGAAGTAAGCTGAATTTATGGAATATGTCGTTTAAACCTTCAAACCACTTTTAATAGCTCTTGTGGTTCAAAACTTGTTGCATCCAGGTACTGACTTAACCGTAAGTTGGCACTTAGAGATCTTTAAGATCTTGTAAATTTTTACTGCGTTGCTTATAATTGTTAGTTAGCCAACTAATCGACTAAGTAAATTGACATTCCTCCTATCCCGATGGATTCCAGTTGGCACTAATTGTCGTATGCAATCAATGGATAAAAGCAAATTACGATTTTTATTTAAAGCTGCAAATCAGCTGGGTGCTCTCAGAACTTCCAAGAGTAATTGCGCTTAATTGCCGACAAAGAAATAAACAAACTTCGCCTTGAAATTCTCCTGTCGGAGGCGGTTGTTGATGATAAATGCTTCCCTCCGGGCACTTCGGTCAAGCCGTGTTTCTATTCATTAACGTTGCAAAATGCAAATTATTTTAAATATCATACAATACTCATGGTACATGCGGCGCTTCGGTAAGAACTGATTTTAACTATGCTTTCATGTAATTCAAAACAATAATTTACTTGACGCAAAGCAAATGGATGAGATTTGATCACAAACAAAAAGATAAACTCGCAGAATACTTACGTTTTCACATGATGCTCGACACGAGCCAAACACCTCCGAACAGCATGTAAATATGTCTGAAACGAGATGAAGAAGTAAAATGTTTAGACGATTCTCGAGTAATAAATTTATTGGTAAAATGCTCTGTAGTCTGCACAATGCGGGTTTTCAGTTTTCGTTTTCACAGTCGGAATCGAGGGCGCATTCAAGTGATTTCGTAAATGTGGAAATGAGTTCGTTGGCTGACTCTTTTTGTCGAGTTATTTTGACCGCAAAGATATCTAAATATACGAATGAAATTAGGAAGCTCAGGTGGGATTTGCAAAGACTTTTAATAATACATATACTCTTTGAGTGTTGATAATCGTAATTTATCTTTTCGTTCTTTAACAGCATTTCTACACTTTAATCAAAATTTTAGGAGTAGTCTTAAAATCGGTACAATATATATTATAACATTTAGTTAGTAAAACGACAACATTTAGAACGACTTACTTTAATATAATCGATATCTACCTAAAGTAAAATTGTGGTTATAAGCTCCAATGTTCCGATCTGATGGATTATATGTACATACATATGTATATGAAAACGATGATAAATTTTATATTTATTCCCGTACTAAGAATGAATTTTACGTTAATATAGGAATTTTAAAAGTCCTGTAAAAAATGATTTATTTTGGAGGCATCAATATTGCTAGAATATTTTTGTTTATTTAAATTTGTTCATGTCAGGTTCGAAAATCAAGCAAACCACGTACCAAAAATAGCATTATCTACTGTAGACTATTAGAAATCTCGTTACAAAACACGTTAAACTAGTTTTCATGGACTAGTACACAGTAAGGCAGAACAGAATATTTCTAACCACTATTAAGTTTTGTTATTAATGAAATGTTTTTAAAAATAAATTGTATCCGTTTCAATAGTAATTACATTTTGAAGTGCTTCTAGTACACATTGGCACTTTTATTGACTATTAATTGTTAATATAGGAATATATATATCTTTTTATTTAAATGCGTCAGTTAATAATTACAGAGCAATCATACCCACATCAGTCTTCGAATTTTAATGGCCAACTAATCAATTTGCAACAGTTAAACTTGCATGAAATCATTCAAAACGACAATTCCCTGGTCGGAAAATATTGCCTGTGTTCTAAGCCGATTCAAATGCGCTCGATTAAGCGGTCTGTTATTAACCCTATTTGTTCATTCTACTCATGAATATAATTGCACTGGTTACAGCCATAATCCGTCACTCGGAGGCCAAGTGCGAGCAATTCCGCAGATAATCATCAAAAGTCTGAACTTGCGCGGAACCAATAAATCAAAGTTTTCTGCGTAACTATCCGCGCAATCGTGCGCCGATCTAGGCGCAACTATAGCAGTTCAAAAATTCCTTGTAATTAAAGGAAGTGCATAGCACCAGACGATGCTAGTTGTCATGTATATGCTCACATTAGTCAAGTGATGATTAATTTCCCTGCGGTCCGAAGTCTATTTCGGTCCCGCGGGCGAAAATACACCCGACGCACCGCAAATGACGCATCTTAAGGGAGGAGATAAAACACGAAGAAATGGCAAAGTAAATGTAGTGAGATAAAACTCGGATTCATCGTGATATTCCTCCCAAAGTGCTCCACGGATTATTTTTGGCGGCGGATTGGTTTCGTGGGTATGGTGCGCGCGCAAAGTGTCTTCGTCGTCCTCTAATTTTTTCGCGTCGAACCACGAAGGAGGAAAGTACTTGCGCAAGACACTGCGAACTGAATCTTTCGGAAAATCTTAGCTGCGGCATCTGATTGAGTGGAAGTTCTTCGGAGCATACCAAGAAACGTTGGGGGATTAACTTTTCACATGTTTTGAAAAGAATTCTACTGAAGAAATTCCGACAAATGAAACAGTTGGCATTCGTTTAAAGAGTTCTCCTTCCTGACAGTAACACCCGCCTTGCTGTCGGAAAATCGCTTGTACGCTTTTATGTCACCTACATACAAACTGAAAGAAACACTATCTGACGGCAAGTGTTTTTCATGAAAAATCTTGGGAAAATGTGTGGAAATGATGGTAATTAATTAATTCACACGTCTGTGGAAACTCTTCTGAGCATAAGACGACAACGACCAGCTTCGTTTGATCCAAGATTAATTTTCTTACCACAGTCGCAAGTAATTTTGGTCTATTTTTATATGATTTCGGATATTTATGAAATCAAAATATTTGTATTTGTATTTGGTAAAGATTTTTGGTTTTAGCAGTCACGATTTGATAAGCCGGTTGTAGATGGCAATGACCTTTAATTTATATTTCGATTTTTTATCTATAAATATGTGATGTTTATGCGATCTGAATTATTTCTAAAGAAGTTCAGTGTTTTGGTGCCAAACAGAGACTGAATGTCAGAACATAGGGATCTATTGCGAGCGTTAAATTTCAGTCAATTCAATAGCCAAAAACACTATCACGTCTAAAATACAATTAAATTTTGTGTAATTTTACTATTTAATTTAATTTTAACTATAAATTCTATGTCTAATAATGTAAATCAGTTGAAAAAGTATAATAATTTATTAAAAATGTTTTGTTGAAATTATAAAATGAATCTGGCTAAGGATCTGTTAGGTCTGAGATGACTAAGAGATAAAAGAATTTAACGGAACGTGCAGATTGCCGAAAAAATTTATTATTTTATGAATTTATTCAAATAGCAGTGTCGTGAAATTTAGAAAAATCGTTTGCTCTAAAGACCGATACAAGAATGGTGCGCTTGTCATAAAAGCTTTAATGATTAAATCTGCATTTTATGTCAAAATTATTCGTCGTCTGCTCATGCCTAAACCTCAATTTCTAGTTAAGTAGCAATGAAAACCCTTATTCGAAAAATAATCTAAATTCCTTTTGAAATTTAATACCCTAGAAATCAAATATAATCAACGTCACTTAAGCGAATATTAATTAAGATAAAATCTCGAAAAAGTGAGAATGGACATATTATAGCGACTGCGGCGGATTTTATAAATTCGACCTTTCTGCTCACATATTTGACAAACGATTGCCAATCAAATTATGCAAATGGCTGAATCTGTCCAAATAGCCCATATTCATTCATGGTTTGTCACACCAGATTGCATGGGATTGTAGTCTTTACCGAGCGCGGATTAATCAATCACTTGCTCTGAAATGACTTAAGCCGACCAGGTGTCACAGAATTCATTTATCTTTTCCAAACATAAAAAAAAATATTTCCCGACCCGGTAATAGAAAGTAGGCGAGATAACTAAATTTATTTCTTATTTTGTATCCACTAACAAGAGAAATTTACATTTCAAGTGAGGCATTTCAGAGATTCTTCCGACACTGTTAGTAAATTAGTTCATCTGTATGCTGTTCTAATGGCGCTTTTTGCGCGTTCCACAAATACGCGTCGCCATAAATTATGATTAACAAAATTGATATTTTGGATATTATCTGTTTGCATCCTTTGGCTAAGCTTTATCTTTAAAATGAAGGTTTTCGGACTTTATCTCCACAAAATTATTTTAATAAGATCAAAATAAAACATTAATTCGCTAAGCAGCTAGAGTAGGTGTATTTATTTTGTCATTTCATCTACCAACGTACATTTAAATATTTCTCATATTTTTTCGGTTTTTGATCTTTTGGAAGGTGGTCCTATTTGCATTAACTTGTTTGATTCCTTTTAGTATAAATTATAGTTTTTGGAGCTGCATATAATGATCCGGTTGGTGATGAGCTGGTAATGTTTCTTTATAGTAATTTTTTGGAACATATTTTAAGTAGGTATTTTAATGTTATTTTATTCAAGGTCTCTTAACAAAAGACTTTCGGTTAATATAGACAGGCAGGACTAATTCTTCTTATTTTATTATTATTACTTCGAGAAAAACTTGTACAGTTTGCAAGACCATACAATTTATCTAGGTAAAAATAAAAAGATCTCTATATATTTTTACAAAAAGTTTTTTTTATAAAAACCGAAATCGAATTAATGATGTCTAGGAGCTGAAACATTTTGTTATAAATTTTTGAATGAATTTACACCAAAACAGTGTGGGGTAAATGCAAGAAATTTAAAAAATTCGTATGATTTTTTTCTTGTTCCGTTTGCTTCTCTTGCTGGGATAATATTTTCTTTTAAACCTATAATAATTCATAATTTATTGTGAAGAATTCTAGTTATAGACAAAGTCTGTAGACAGGGTTATAATCATAGATAAACTTATAGCCTGACTTCTATATGTTTTAACCGTCTTCAGATTCTTCCTGACTTTTGAGTTCGCTAAAATACACTATCGGCTTAATTCACTGTTTTTGTTTTAAGTTTGTTAAGATCTGGAAAGAGTTGGCAAACAATAAATCTACTTAGCTTTTAGACTTTGTTGTTTGTAATATTATAAAAGAGTTGATATAAATCTAAGCGGCTAATTTCTTTGTAACGTAAATTTTTGCACTATTTGCTCGGTACTGTTTTGAAGCGGATGCATGTTAGAGGCTATCAAAGAGCCGATAACCTTCTCTTTATGAAAACCGGCTTCGCATCATCCCCGCTGAAATTTAAAAAGACTGCACTCACCATATGTGTTATTTTTGTTTTTTGAATTTCCGTACGATAAGCACTCACTATGCCTGACCAGCAGCGATAGCATAATCGTTAAAAAAATTTGAAAAATCCTCATTTTATCAGTGACGACAAGAGTGTCTACACCAAGTCGAACTATGCAGGCGGGGCTTTATTTGGATAAATTGTTTTAATTATCTGTCCGAAAAGTAAATTTGCATCAGCTTAAATTATCCACTTGACGCCACTTTAATTCATTAACCCCTCATTACGCATTTGTCACAATAACTGCCTCAATTTAACGAACGAATTCATATTTCCCGTATTTCATGTTGTAAATTGGCGCGGCTCTCACTCGCACGAAAAAAAATAGGACGGAACGCAGAAAAAGGGAAACAAGATGCATACTACTTCAATTGATTTTTATTGCACTTAATTACTCACTTAAATCTGCGCGCGCATCTTAACGAACAGAAGGCGATCGCGAGAAAGACGGCCTCGACGCTCGCAACTAAGGTGGAAGGAGTCGCCGAGGACTCGAATGTAAAAGAAAGGTTCGAAGGCGCTGGCGTCGCGGTGCGCAGAAAGTGGCATCCCGCGAGCGAAGATCCGCGGAAACTATCTTTCGAATTGCCCGACTCGATCGGCGATCTTGGCGAAAAGACTCTGCGGCGAGCAGCTCATGACCACTTCTCAAGATTGCGTCTTAACACAAGCCAAACAGCTCGAGAACTGGCGCGCCGAGGCGTTGCTGCTAAGATTCAACGTTTTCTTTTCTTGGACGACGTCGTTCGAGAGGCTCGGCTCGGGTTCTCAAATTGTTAGACGCCGGGCGGAACCTCGGAGACACGTCCACGCGGCGCGGTGACACTGCTTTTCTTGTCGCACTGATTGGGCCTGGGGCCACCGCTCTTGACGTCTTCGCGACCGGCCCGAGGAGTCGCCGGAGTGCCCCGTGGTCAGGTCGTCCATTACCGGGCCTCTCCACCTACAACTTGGCCATATGAGCCCCGGCGGCGGCTCGAGTGGGGCCACGTCGGGCTCGAGTATTTTAATTGTCCTTAAGTCACTTAAGTGGGAGTTGTCGACAGGGCCCAAATTTAAACGCTTTGATGCCCACAGCTCGGCTGTTTACTTTGTCCTGTGGCTCGAGGGCCTGTTGAAGGAATTATGTTTGCATGTTCATAACTTGAACTCAATTTGCCGAAATTCCAACACGCGGGCGGAAGTGGACATTAGTCGGAGGCATTCAAATCAGATCAAGTCAAGTTGACTTGACCGTTCCAGGTAAGTTTGTTTCTGTTTCAAATACCATTACAAGTAATGATCTTTAAATAAGTAGTCTAGAAAAAATTCGGGAATCTTCACAAAATAAACTAAGCTTCAATTAAGAGACAATTTCAAAATCAAAAATATCTTTCAACATCACAATATTTGCATTTACACCTAGCCGATTTTAAATGTCTATTTTAATTTTCAAACTTTATTTATTATTTATATATCCATTTGTACGACATTTACATAATTGTAAAATAATCATTTATTTTTTTTACGAATTCAAACGAAAGATTTTAAGTAGGTATACTCGAAGTTTGAGTTAAATTACCTAAGACTAATATTTTCATTATGCTTTATAAACAAATCTTCAAATTTCGTGTCTTGGTAATAATGGGTTAGGTAATTTGTAAGTTATTATTTTGGAAAACAGAACAGAATAAAATGCACGATTTTTTCATCAATAAATAAATTTATTCTTTTTTAATATATCTTACACACTCTCTAGGACAGAATGTATTAAATATATATTTTCTTTGTCGAAATATTCAATATTTTTACACTCAGTTTCAATACATATTTTACAACAATAAATTTAGGTAATCGTATAAGTCTCACACTAAGCTTTTTGTTCATAAGTATGTATGTTAGTGGAATATATTAAAATTATCGCCAATAGAATTCCCTTGGTAGCAGGTATTTTAGTATTTGCGTTGATTAACGATTAGTGCAATCTCTTAAAGGTGAAATTGTTCCTCCCTAAATTCAATTGCTCCTCATGTTTACAATAAGTTTTATTTCAATCTTCAGATATAAATATAATCTTTTTATAGTTAATTTAGTTAGTCAGTTTATGCATAAATGTAAAAGCTTTTTTGTATTAGCTATAGGAATAAAGTTGTAGCAAATGCTATGTTTTGGTTGTACAAAGAGGTTAACTTACAATTATTACTTATTAAAACACCATTGTTTTGCTCTAATATTGTACAGACTTCTCTTTTAAACTAAAACTAAGTGTGTTTTATTTTTAATTTTAGTCTGGTAATAAGATCTTTCTAAATATATTACACAGCAATATTGTAAAAATAGTCAGAGTTCTTTGAAATATTTATATCTTTTTTTTTTGCTTACCTTGAAACCATTAGTCAATGCAAAAGTTATTAAATTTCCCATATATTCAAGTCTGTTTTTGTCGTTTATTCCCAGAAAAATATTTCATAAATTTTCTAGCAAATGTGATTCAGATAAAGCTTAAAACTGGATTTACTTTTAAAAACATTTATATATTTAGTTTTATTAGGCTAAGTTGAACATAACATGTGCATAGGTAAGTGCTAAAATAGATGCCAATGTTATTTTAACAATACACACCCTACAAATTTTTGAATGTTTTCTTATTTTGATTTAAGACCGACATCTTGTTTTTATTCACTTTTTAAAAAATTGGTTTACGGAGTTAAATGTACAAGGCATAAATAATGTACCTACTTAAAAGCATTTTCAAATTATGAACATGCTTCTTATTGTTTCCTCATTCTTGATTTGTTTTGTGTCAATTCAAAACTGATCAAATTTTGGAATTTGAAACTACATGTCTGTAAAAGGAGGTCGAGTTCTATCTGCAAATTTCTCGTCGTAGAAATTGCTCTTATATGAATATCGACCAAGTTCAGCAGTTCATTCAAATGCATCCATAATGAAATGTCGTGAAATCAAAATGTTTTTCAAAATAAGAAAGATATTTCAATTAAAAAAAAAACGGTGTGGAGATGTATATTTTCATCTTAAATAAAATTTAGCATAGTTTCAGACCGCCATTCTCAAATTTGTAAAACTTGTGAGTTATAGATGTGAGTTCTACACCTACACCCAGTTACATAAAAGTTGCAACATACCATCTTAAATTCGTAAATTGTAATATCTGATTTGAGAACAGCGATCCTGGAAACCCCAATATAGCAGAAAAGTCGCATTAAGTTCAGAGTTTAATTTTTGAGTTTAATGCTCTACTCCCACTTTTTTCGGCACATGGTTAAAAAAGTATTTTGGCCGGTAAGAATCAATTTAGTTTTCCTTGAAGAGTAGTTCTGTCATGGTGGGGAAATAACATTTTTGGATTTGCAGTTTCATCAATATTTTGCCAATAAAAATGTTATTAATGCAGATGGACAGATGTAGATGTAAAATAACGTCGCTAATAATATTTTTTTTCGGCAGATCGATAGAAAGCAAAAAGGTTTCCCATCCATATATAATAAAATATATTACATCTCGGGAAGAGTTCGTGTTTTCCAATTGTCAATAGTAAAATTTCTCAAAATAATAATTTTGTCGTTTGCGCAACACTAAGAATGTTTGTTGAAGGAAAATACCTACTGAAATAATTTAGGCTCTGCTGGGGAAATCTCCAATTTTTATCTATGCATATGATAGCAGATAAGAATTTCGGATAATTAAATTATATAAGGTTATACGAGCGTATTTAATATTGTTACGAGATGTGAATCGAAGTTATTTCGCTTATTTAGAAGTTCCGCTTAATTTGGGAAACAGCTGAGCAGCCTCGATTCAACTTCGCACAAATCTTTAGAAATTTCTTTCTCGTCGAGGTTCATCTCGGAACAATATGTCACGACATGGAAAAAATCGTTGATGATATTACAATAAAATTATAAACTAGGCAACTATCAAATTATAATATGTCTAACGAGTCATAAATATATTGGTGAAGAATAGGTTTAATTTTTGGATTTATAATATCAGACATACAATTAGTCAAATATTTATAAAAAGAGTGGACTACTTCAAAATTAATTATTATTTTAATAAGAAGTATAGTAGTGCAACTTATAAACAGTAACGTACGGCCAAATTTGCGCTAGTGCACAAAATAATTCGCATAATGTTGTGGTAATATCAACATATTATGAAGACTGCAGCTTATTTCAAAAAATGCAGAAGAAAGATTCAGCGATAAATAGATGATCTAATTAAAGTAAAGGACAGAATATAAACCAACATTATGCTCAATAAAAGGAGAATATGAGACCATGAGGAATATTTTTTGATTAAAAATGTAAGAAAAATATATTCTACAGGAATTCTTTTAAGCACCCACTTATGGTGCTAAATAATTGATTTTGTTGTTTTTACTTAGCTTAAATGAAGATCATAATCAATCATTAAACATGATATATTAACTAAATATCCAAAACTTCAAATCAGTGTTTAAGGAGTAATATTGCATATTGTTTCAATGAGAGAAATTAAATTTAAACTTATGCTTATGAGTGTAGAAAATATTAATATATCACAATATTTCAACAGTACATTTTAGATAATATAATTAGGTATGATTTTGGACATATTTGAAATCAGTGGAATAAAGTGTCGAAGATATTAAAAGTTAACGTTTGAAGGACAAAACTAAAATTAAACCAGCACGTAAAATGATACATTAAGATTAAATTAAATATGAACTTGAATTAACAATTCGAACGATCAATACACTTGAATTTTATAAGCAAAAGAACTTAAGTTATGTTCAGAGACGTTTGTCGCATTCGATGATCCAATTCCATGTATGTAACAAGTTAAAACGAAACATTCAAAGAATTTAGAAAGCTGTGGATTAAGTGTACGAATTCATAAATACTATTTAATATGATAAACATTTATTAAATTTTAATATTAAAACATTTTTCTTAAAATTCTTCCAACACATCATGTTTCTGCTTGGAATTCATTTATACGTAATTTTAAATATGATTATATTTTATATATATTCATATTTAAAATTCTCCACAAAACTAAAGAAAAACGTAAACTCATTTTAATTTGAAAAACAGAAGTCGGGAATTTTAAAATGCTTATAACGAATAATCTCAATATATAGGGCATAAATTGAGTTTCTTTGAGAGTTCTCCTCATGGCTTTTGATCGGCTTTTATACTAATGTTCATTTGGGGTGAAAAGTGACGAATATGCAAAACCATTTTGTCAGTTTGTATTTTCCGATGTATACAATTTTCCTCGCTGTTCCCATGTTGCCGCAATGTTTGGGCAAAAATTGTGTAAAATCCTTAAATTAAAGAAGTTCCCTAATTTCTGTAAATAGTTCTACGCCAGTCCCAAAAGTAAGCAAAGTAAAAATAAAAATTTAATCTTTAATTAGTTAATTTAAAGGATTCTTGAAGAATTTGTAAGAGTACAAGTCACCGACAATAGTTTTTACATATTCTACAATTTTGCTCAAAAGAACGTTTAAAGAAAATCCGTGACGAGACCTCAAATTCAATTCGTTTAAAAATAAAATTCATATATTTTATAGAACTTTAACAAAAGGTGAACGACTTTTATGAAGGACTTAAATTTCTTGAAGGCTTGACTTTATAAGCAGGGTTTATAAAATAAATGAAGAAGTAATTGTCATTTTAGAGTAACTGAAAATTTTGTTTTAAACAAAGAATAGTTATAACTTGAATTTCCATATTAAAACAAGAAATTTGTTTTAAATAGAGGTCGGTTATTACTTTCATCTCATGTTCATTTAAAAGTTTAAATTAAAAGGTGTTGTTATTAATAGTAATAAAATAATAAATAAACAAATTATAAACTGCTAATGAATTTAGTTAAAGACATTGTTTAATATTACAGGTATTAAATTTGATTTCCGAAATATTTTAGAATGTGTTTTTTTTTTAGTAATTATTCATCCATAAAATATGTCACATTTTTCAAGCATAGCATAAAACAAAAAAATTAAGCGTAATATGGACTCAGTTCTCGAGCGCGCTAGTTTTTTTAGGATAAAGTTTTCTCTGCACACCTTTCATGGTTAAATAAATAAATAAACAAATCAAATATAATTTTAGAGGTAACTTTAGTGTATTTTGAATTAGTAGATGCAGTGTAATGCGAAAAATGGCACTATTATAAAGTTAAACTCATCCTTGTTTTTGTATTCTTAATGAAGTTTTAAATTAATCTTAATCAATTATTTGCTTTGTAATAATTTGTCTTTTTATTTTATTTTTAGTCTACATTTTTGTTTGAGTTGTCCCGTCTTTGCTATTATTTATAAACTTAAATTTACATTTTATTCTAATGATCTGAATTCTGCCTTATAATTTACAGAATATTTCTTATATTAAAAACTTATTGCTAATCGTGTGGGTTACTTTGATTATTATGTATTATGATGATAAACTGCTAAAATTAAATATTTGTATTGGTAGCTTAATGCAAACAACTTCGGAGATAAGGGAAAGGGGTTTGGGGTTATGTAAATACATATTGCAAATGAATCAAACAAAGATTCAAACATATTGTAATTTTTAAATTATCAGGTTCGATTTAAACATAGGAATTAATACAATAAGACATTTGAAAGAAACCGAGCTGTTATCAATAGTAATTTTATGTAATTTATTTATCTAAACTCATTCTAGAAGACCTAGTACGCATTCACACTGCTCGTAGTCTTAAGTATGTTATTTATATTGCACTAAATTTAATATTCTAAGCAAAATTATTTTATTTGCTAACTAAATATTGTGGTTTCAAATTCGATTTTACACCTATTATTTTTTTTTTATTTCGGAGGTTCTGAAAAATTATTCTAATCCTGAGATTATTTCTCGAAGACTTGTAAACTGGAAGCTTTATAATATTATTATATGAATACAATATATGCAATATGATTCATATTAAAAATTATTTCAGAGAAATGAGTTCAAATTTATCTTATATATCAAATTTATCCTATATTATAGATACAGTTTCCCTATTTTTAGCTGACTCTAATTATGCTATCGAATAAAATTCAAGAAATAAATGATAACTAATTCATATTTGTTGAAGAAATTAAACGATACTTTTAGAATTAAATTTTATAATCAGCCGAATTGATTTTATCTTTAATTAATTAAATAAGCTAATAAATTAAAAACTGAGGATTCAATTCAAATTATTATTGATACGGAAATATTCTCGACGTTTGGCTAATTTTTCAGGCTATCTATATATTGAAAAGAAAATATTTATAAAAATACACAAATAAATAATATATTTTAGTTTTGTAAATTGTGAGTCCTTATGCAATTTGAATTATAATAGTATTTATATCCATACCAAGAAACGTTTCTAAATAGTAAATTTCTTTTTTTACCGAGTATTTATCCTAACGAAACTACCTAACTACTCAAGACTTCAAAACTCTTTTTATTATAGTCTTTGTAATAAAATAAATCAAATTTGTATGGCTTTTGGAAGAGCAAATTTAATTTTTTGTATAGCACCACTATTGTCCTTAAGAAATCGTTGTGAAGTAGGTATGAAATTAATAAAGGAAATAATAAAGGAAAAGTGTGGAAGCTATCTCTTGGACATTACACATGTATGATATGTTAATATATGTATTTCAAGTTATCCTAAAAAAATTGTGCGATATTATAAAATCTTTGTTCTTCAACATTTTTTTTTTATTAAAATCTTGTAATTCCGTATTAATTATTGTCCTATTAATTACTTAAAAGTTTTGCTAAGCATTTCACAATAAATAATTATTTATTTATGAAGAGTTCTTTCAAACACTAAAGACGTGCTGAAATGCTGTGAAACTGGTATATAATACGAATATGTTTTAAGACACAATTTAGATTCATGTATTAGTATTAGAGGTTTACTTAAAAAAAATAAAATAAAAATAAAATACAACATTGAACGTTGTGCGTATCCATTGTGCGTTAATGTTGTTTTAAACGACAAAATATAACATGTAAAGTATTTTGCCGCGATAGTGCTTAATTCAATTAAGACGTTTTAGAATTTTCAAATTTAGAAATGTATTTAAATACAAATATATCTATCAAAATACTTTTATTTCACAAAAAACTAGGGATGGTATTTTGAATAATACGCTCATATTATTGTACAGGAGATACACGTCGTATAGTGGTTACACTAAATGTATTACTTTTTGTTGCTAAATTGTTTATGTTTAAGCGGTTTAAGCTTAGAAACGAGAATAAATAACTAGGGGGAATAAAGTTTTCAGTGGATTAAATTTCAATGTTAATTATAAAAATGGTGAAAATTTCGTTTTGTGTGTAAAGGCTGTAACACATTAAAAGCAGAACCAGAAGCAGATAAATTAACAGCAAAGTTCCCGTAAAAGCTGAATAGCTTCAAAAAGCTAGGGTTATTTTTTTAATCTTCAGCTGTCAACTTCTTCTAATGTGTCATGACCTTACCGTGCCGATAAAAAGGGTAATAATAATCACCACAAATTGATACAATATTCTAATACTACAATTAGAATATTTGAAAGAGTTTTTTCAATTATGAATATAATTTATTATATAAATATATATAATAATTAAAATGCAATGTCATAAATGGTTTATTTAAAAACTTAATTCGTAATTTATAAAAAATAATGAAAAGTAGGTAACAAGCTAAAGTATTTTTGTTTTATTCTTATAAAATATTATTGGACAACAAAAATAACAAAATCTAGAGTGAATGTTTTGAAAACTATATACGAGCCGTTTATTTGGAAAGTGGGGCAAGTCCAAATTGTCATAAGGTTGATTTTACTTTAAAAGAATATAGAAAAATCGACCTTATGACAGTTTGGACTTGCCCCACTTTTAAAATAAACGGCTCATTTATAGAATTGTTCACAGAAATTCTAAGATAATGCTATGAGAAGATGACAAAAAAGCTTTGATTTATAATTGATATAATAAAATATTAACGTGTAATTTTCCTACTTGCATGAAATCGGTGTTAAATAATTATGAAATACAATGTACCTAATGATAGTATATATCTTTTAAAATATCCCGATTTTTCGAAAGGACAATAAGTTTGTGCTACATAAAAAATAAAATTAAGGTGGTGACAAATTAGATACCGAGCAATGACAAAAATTCCACAAAAGCTGGAGATTTTGAATTTCAGTTTTGCAGCAATTTTGTTGCTTTACTGCTGGTACTTTCTAGATTTTAAGTGTTACAACTATTAAATGTTCAATGGGTTAGGGTGCTTTAAAATTAAAATCATAATTGTTTTTAAAAAATTGTAGTTTTTAGTCTGACACTTTGTTTACTTGGCCAAAAGTATTATGCACCAAAGGGAAGACCAATTATTTTTTTACACCTGATAATTTGAGAATATCTGAAACTTCATTTTTTTTATTACGAGTTACTTTTGTACGAATCTGAAAATAATATTTGCCTAGTGAACTTTCCCTACAAAAGTTAAAAGGTAGCGAAATACTCTACATTTTTCTTTTGAAAATTAACGTGTATGCAAGTTTCGAAAAGGGAATGCAAATTAAGTGTCGAATATTATATTATAATTCATCCAAGTAGAGGTCAATTAAAAAAAAAATACTCATTTTTAAGGAATGGTAAGAAAACTTGCTTCTGGTAAAATCCAGTAGGAAGGGGTATTCTATTGAGGCTAAATCTATTATTATTTTAAATTTAATTTTGAATTACATTACAATTGCATTAATCTTATCTTTCTGATATATTAAGAAGGTGGTTAATGTTTTTCGCCAAGTTTGTACAAGTGAAATAATTATATGAATTTTTAAAGGCTAACTCGCACTTAGGTACTTAAATTTACTTATTTTTTTTTTACTAATAAGCTAATAAATCTGTATGCTTCTTAAATTTTTAATGGGAACTATTCGTGGTCATTCAATATATCTAATGGTGTTAAACAATAATTAGATGTATGCTTATTATGTTACGATATATACCAATCTATGTCTATTTATAACTCTGATATTCTCAATTACGTAGTACATGGTCCAATAAATGCAAATAAGTCCATAAATGCAAATAAATCCATAAATGCTTTTATGTTTTAAAGCAAATATCCTATAAACTGTTGGTTTGGTCAAATTCACGCTTCTAAAAGGAATGCTTTATTCAACACTTACATTTATAAAATATACCAACTAAAGATTTAGGTTAAAATTGAACGCAAATGAATGCAGATATGTGTCAAGGAAAGACCAAAATAGTACGAGCGTTGCACAATAAAAACAATAAATTAAAATATTTTAATAACTAATTTTTAATATTGATTAATGATTTGAGATATGTTCTTACGCACATTTGCTGGAATGTGCAACTAATATTGTTTTTTATGTAAGATTTTAAGCAATTAATTAAAAGTAATACTTTAAATACCTAATCAAAATAATTAAGAGAACAAATGTCTAGGATAGTCCTCCTCCGTATTTTCATTCTCATTTTAAAAGCAGGTTTGTGAAATATTTAAGTTATCTAATATTTTTAGGAATTAGATTATGCGAATTTTAGATTTTTTCTGAAGCCGACAATTAGACTAATTTATAGCTTACATAGGGGACTTCAAAGTGCTAACTTGAGGATTGCGTGTATTGAAAATGGTCTAGTCTACGATTAAATTTGCCAACTAAAAAGAGGTTATGCTAGTCCTTTAATGTAATTTGAAAAAACTATTCTACTTGTTTAAACTTGATTTCCATCAATGCAGGCTTTATTTACATATTTTAGCCTAGAAGTAAATTTGGAAAAAATGAGAAAACACAATATAAAATTTGTAGCGTACATTTTGGTCTTTATTTGTGAGTGTCTATTTTTTTTTAAAGTATATATATCCAAAACAAACTAAACTTAAATTAAATATATTTCAGAAAATTCAAATAAACAAACATATTTTCAAGACACTGACCTTTGACCTACTTGTACAAGCTAATTTGAACTAATTTCTAAAGGAAAGAAATATCGTCCTATTATACATATAAAACCCAAAATTCAAGTTTTTATGACTAAAGAAAAATAGTTTTTGATCAAGTATTACCATAATGTAACAAAATAAGATTCAAACTAACGAACCAATTGTATAATATTACAATACTGCAGTGTATTCGGCCGAAAAGAATAAAAATGTGCAAGCCTTTCAAGATAATAATGATAAATAATAGTAGGACTTTAAAATGTCTAATTAAACAAACTTTGGAAATTTAATTTATTACTCCTATTATGGCATTTTTAATGTAGTATTTTCATTTTTTTTCTTTTAAATAATGTACAGATAGATTAGTTACAGTTTAAAGTGAATCGATGAATTTACGTAATTTATTTAGGAATTCTTAAAATTTATTTATATGTCTTCTTGTCAAAAAAAAAGTAATTAAAAACTAATTTGGAAAAATCCAAAAAGGATTTATGAAATATAACCACTTTGGTTATATACGAATGCAAAATGTAACTTTTGATTGTTGGATATACTGATGAGAAAAGAAAAGCATTTACGAATAAAATAAATAGTTTGTTTTCTCATGTTTGGTTTCTTAATCCTAAATACAAACAAAAAATTATATTATATAAGAATTATTAAGAATCAAAATTACGACGAAATTCGAATTATTCGGATAACTGAAAATGAGAAATGAATTCTGTTAATCATATCAGTTATGTAAAAGTAAAGATGCAGATAAGTTGTAAGATAAATAGATGATCTAAATACTTCAGACTATACTTTTGCAGATTTGTTCTACCATATGCCTACCATTATTTTCCCACATGGAGGGATTATATTCAAAAAATCTTGATGCCGATTTCACCTATTTACAAAACTAAATTGGACTACAGCGAATAACTGACATGACACTTTTTGATTTCTTTGAGTTCTCACCTTACATAAAATAGGTGATTATGTACAATAATATATACAGCGGTTTTTATAATTCAGGAATAATTTAATTTGAACTCATTCTTATTTTAAGAAGTTAATTAAAATTCGAATTTCATCTTTCACCAAGATCTTTTTTCAATATTGAACCTATGCTTGAATAAATAAGTGTCTACCACATTCCAAATTTCTATTAGCTTAAGTTTTAATATTAAAAAATATTATAAAATACTCATCCCTATTACATTTACATATAATATAATATCTTTTGTTTTTACAAATCAAATAGAGAAAGAATGTGTTGTGATCAAATTTAGTTGGAAAAAGAAAAAATACGATGGTTTTCTGAATTTGAATACAATGTCGAAACATAAAGTTTTGGATTATCAAAATGTAGCGAAATAGTGCTAAATGTGACATATCTTAGATAAATAGCTCTAATTACAGATCAGAATTGTGGCAATTTTAAACATACATATTTTTGTAGTTTCGCTGTTACATATTTGGTTAATAACAGACAAATTTAGTTGTAATTTTTAGAATTACTCCTTTTCGTTGTGGTTGTATGGAAAAGGATCATCGAAGTTAAATTTGAATCTCTCTAATCAAAAGTTACTCAGTTATAAAATTATGGACATTTTTAATTGTACGGTTTTCGTGAAAAGGGCTATAGTGCATAAAACATCTATAATTAAATAAATAAATTAAAATCGATTTTAGAAATACAAATTAGTGAAAATTATTAAGAACATGATAAAAAACTCTAAAACTGATTTAATACCTAATTATTATAGAATATGACAACTTTAATTTTCAAATGGATTTGATGAACAAAAGTTTTTTAAAAGCACTGCAAGACACATGTAGTTTTATTTTAACTTTGGGTGTTCTAGATTTTTAAAAATTATAAATTATTTTCACATACCGAATGGCTATTGCAAATGATCTGCTTAACGAACGGCATAGTGTTAGTAGATTCTGCACATAGTAATTTTAATTTAGAATTCAATAAAAGAAATATTTATGACTGTGTACTAAAAATAAAGTCATATAATGTAGAGAATTTATATCATATAATATGTTAAATTGCTTGAAAAAAACTAATCATGCATACTACAATTATGTTAGGATAAAAAAACATTCAGCAATATTTTAAATATTAAATAATCACAAACAAAATAAAAAACAGATACAAGTAAACAAGTTATTAGTAAGTTAATATAATACAATAATTAATAATTAATTAAGTTATAAGTAAGTTAATATAATACAATAATAATTTTATATTAAGTTAATATAATGCAATAATTAGCTTAATATTTTGTTCAAGTTTCTTCAGAAAATGTATGTACTTTTGTGATTTTATAAATGTGTATTTATAAATTTTTTCGGAAAATATCACATATTAAAAGTCCTAATGCTATTCTATTTATCCTATTTTTATGTACCATATTTTCTATATACTATAAGACTGTTATTTGATAATGCATACAAATGCATACTTTTATGTGTAATCAAAATTATAACATCGCATAATTTATGTTTTTTTAAAATATTTTTGCAAAAAGTGCACAGCTTAACCTATTGCACTTAACCTATGTCACATTCACAGAACTATAATCTATTCAATATGTTATTTAGGTTTAATGTTTAATTATTGTTATTAAGAAAAATAAAAAATTAATTAAAATTAATAAAGAATAAAACATAATATAAAAATGAAAAATAAAATGAAATCAAAGAATAAAAAATCTCAAAAGTAAAAAATAAACCCAGAGATTGTTTAGTTCTACAACTAAAAAATTATACGAATTCAACAAGAAATATAGTAAATACAGCATTATTTCTTTAAAATAAAGCAGAGAGTGTAAAAAAATTGTGTTGTCTTGCTATTAATAAAATAAAACTCACCTGCATGCAGTGCTATTAAGTAACATTTTTAACCAAATAATGAGAACCAATTGGGGAGATATTAGTGGATCAAATGGCTCTGTGAGTCTTTAATCACTTGATGAGCAGGTGATTCCTCAGAGTGATCTCCGATTTCAACAATGCAAGTGGTCCGGTGTTAAAGAAAACCTTCCTTGCAAAGTTCACAAGACTCACAGGAAACAAGCAGTCGATCTCTAATATTTTTATTAGAGATATCCTGCTTGCATCCCCTCTCGTTGGCGCTATCCGGGGGTCACGACGAGGACGTGAGAGTAGGGTTTGCTGGATTCTTTCTTTTTTATAATTTTTGTCCAGCCTTTGACCCCCTGAGTGATGTTTAAATTATCGCATTGGGGAAAATCCGTTTGTCGATGAAATATTATTCATTAATTATAGGTACCTAATTTTTTAATATTCACTTACAGCATCCCTTTCCTGCACCAATTAACAGTTATGATACCAAATAAGAATTCAGTTTTTATTTCAAAATTAGGGATAGCTTTATTCAAGGAGTAGATGTAGGAAAGTCGTCATTTCTAAGGATCTTCTATTTGTCGTATAAAACTAAATTCGTTCGAAAATTAAGTTATACAAATTGTTAGTTTTATATGAAACTGAAGAAGCTGCTCAGTAATGTTTAGTTTTAAGTATTTGACTGAACATTTTCTGTTTTGATACTGTTTTTTAAGAATTCACTTTGGTACTCGTATGTTCTGTATATCAATGGAAGTTATGACATATACATAGATAGAAATTGCACTTAAAGAAACCAAAAAAGCCTAATAGTTTAAAAAAATTCGTAATTTTTCGATCATTCAAAAACACAGGAACTCCAGGCCAACATCGCTAAATTTGACACTAATCCCCACCCAGATCTGGATGATCCTAGTTAAAAAGAAAACTTTTAGCCTCGTACGGCAGTATAAATGAAATAAATGTCGATTTAATTAGAAATACAGATTTTGTATTATGTGTGTATTTTAGCATCTCTAATAGTATTTACCTATTTTTTAATAATTTTAATTTTTCTTTTGAGGCCATTAAGGAAATATTCTTCGTTTGATTTACATTGTCGGTAAGAAAGCAGTTATAAAAGATACATAACCTATATTCTATTATTAATGTATAGGTGGCATTAGTCCTGGGCACAGTTAGCCATAGGATAATATTTACAAAGAGTACCACATTACATGAAAAATAATACAAATATCGTTCGAATTAAAAAAATCTTTTTAGGTGGGTTAAGCGGAGAGTTAGTTTAGTTTTCTTACGAATTCAATTTCCTGATCTTCATTCAGAGACAATAAGTTGTTTATAATAAGTACATTTCCGTCTATTATTAATATGTTTTTAATTGATTATAAATACTATGTTCACCAGTTTTAAGTCGTCTATATTTACATAGGCTCCCGACTGTATTTAATCTATTGTTGGTTTTTTTTCACTGTTCTTAATGCAATTTTATAAAAAGACATATGTTAGAAAAATAGAAAGAACAAATCAGTACCAGTTTAAATACATATACCACATATAAAAAAAAAAAAAAAAATTTGGTAAAAAAAGAATTATAGTTTTAAAAAAATATTTGCTTATATAATTTTTGCTGTTACATAAGTACATATTCATTATCATTTATGTGTTTTTTAAATGTATAAATGAATTACAAACGATCGATATTTTGTTTTTAAATTCTACTTGCTAACACACAAACCCATGAATCACCATGGAGTTTTAATAAACATAAACAGGGCATTTTTCGTAAATATAATTTTTCATAAGATTTTCGTTTTTTATTTATGTTTTTGGTAGGTATATTTCTTTTTCAAAACATCATTTCTAAATGTTATTTTTTTTTTTTTTTGGTAAAAACGTTAAAACTCTTACTTGTTATATATTTTCTCTGGATTCTAAAAAAAAATATTTACCGACTTTAAGTATATTGTTCTATTGTTAACTTTTTCATTTCCTGAAAATTTCAGCTTTCACTTCATTTATTTTCTTTAGCATTTTGGCATTAATATACTAAAGCGGGATTATCCAAAAGTTAATGACTAAGACTTTGATGAATTGTTTTTTTATGGATTTTCATTCAAAAAATTTGGTTATTTCTCTCTCTACTGTTGAGTATACTTTACTATGGCTGTAATAAATCATTAAAAAAAGGGACTGATTAAAAACAAATGACATTGGAAGATATTCTGGTAATACAGAAAAACTTATAAGATTTCAAAGGCCAAAAATAATAATGTGTCTTGAAAATTAATTACATATTTATGTATATTGAAAAAATCGCAAATAGTCGCTCATCAGTAGAGTGTTTGTAATTTCATCCAAAATGTTTTTGAAAAGTTCTGAACCCCTGAAGCTAACTACAGGAAAAAAGAATTGTTCCCAATCCAACTTAAATATGAAAATCCTATAGGACCAATTTCATGGATTCTCATAAGAGGAAACCTCTCTCTATCACCTAACATTTACCTTAATTCTCATAGATGCCTCTGAAAGAAAGTTACCCTAAGCATTTTGGCAAAACTAGTTTCATTGTTTTTACCTTTTGATTTATGTAAGTACAGCTAAATTATTCCAAGTATTTGCTAATTATCGCAAAAAGTATGCAAAATCTTATAAAATGTTCCAGTTTTTGTGTAAAAATGTGCACAAAAGTATGAAGTGCTTCGTAAATAATTCTACTCTCTTCTCTCTCTGGCAAAAATTTACATTAGGCTCAAAATAAATTCGTTTTTGTTTAGTACATTATAGAGATTCTTTGCTACTTAAATTTTAAATTCTTCCGAAATAGGCCAGTGGAGGAAGTATAGTTTGAAATGAAAATTTATGTTAAAAGTAGCTCAACCACAGCAAAAGAGATAGGTAGTCAATCTTCTCTGAAGGTACCTTAAATAACTATCAAAGGTAAGATAAACGAGTACACTGCAAGCGAAGAGCACGTTATGCATTAGTTCACTACGGAAATTGTTTAGTAATTATTTATTCTTTTATGACTCAGGGCAGATAAAATGTCGGGAAATATATTTTTTAAACTTCTTGTTTCCATTGGGAGAATAATTTAAAATTAAATTTCTCTAAGTTAAGTCGGTATACAAATTTTTGGCAATATATGGGTACTATATAGTGAGATTTTGGGTTTTTGAGGTTTATTGTTCTTTAAATAATGGTTACCATTTTAATTTATTGAAATTTTGAAAATGTAATAAATGAAAACCATGATGGGCACAGCAACTCAAGATTAGGGTCAATGGACATAGGCATTTATAGTACATAAAGACCTATTTCTATGCCAATCATTTTTAAATATTCTTCCTTTGCTCAAATTTTGTTTTTGCATATTTTATTGAACAGAAAGTCTATATCATTTCAAAATTCACGGTGTGGCAAATAATTCATTGCAGATTTGCCAGAAAAATTTATTACTCTCACTAACACTGTGTTCTCAAGCTCCGTAACCAGAAGAAGTTTGCACTCAGTAAACATATGAAGGTATATAAGGAAATTGCGACAAACAAAATACAAATGAATGCATTTTTATAAATATCGAAATTTTTATTCAAAAACGATTCAAATCAATATTAAGTAAAAAAAAAAGAAGATTAACACGCATATGCAATTTTATTTCCCCTTGTGTAAAATCGATTTTCAAAATTTCATTTCTGGAATAATTTACGTCAAAAAAGATAAAATATCCTATAAAGTGAATGGTTTTTAGAAAATTAAAATATTACTTTATTTGATTACGAGAAATTAATTCAAATTAAGATCAGATAACCATATTTTGCTGGTTATATAAATATCATAACCATATCTATTATATATTATTTTTAAACTGCCAATCAATCCCACATATATTACCTTATATCATAAAATCAAAGCAAGTTAAACAAGGGAAACAATATGCAATGCTGTACCATATCACCCAGCGAGTTCTATGTTTTTGAGTTCTCATGTTGATCACTTCCATTAAGAAACAATGCAGCGGAAAATATGGTGCTTATTTAATGGCAACAAAGAAATCAACAATGTGCCCTCGAGGGCGATTATTAAATCCCATAATTGCTGAAATGCCTCGTCATCGGCCTTCAATTGCAAAGGACAACTGTCGGCAGGAAACCATCGACGTGACTTGAGGACATATCAGTTACAAGCTACGTGCAAACAACATGCACCCAGAGCTCGAGAACTCTGGGGACGGAGTCAGTTCAGAAACCGACACTCGAGTGCTTCAAGTACTTGTGACGAAGGGTGGTAGTCGGAAAATGAAAGGGCTCGAGAGCAGGGCCCGACACACTCGTGGGTCGTGATGGATGGAAATGGGTTGAAAGAAACTAAATTTGGATCTGTGGCTGAATGCATTCGCTAGGTGCCTGCGGTATACTCGTTCACCGGACCCTGGGCTGCTCTGGTCTCATTTTCTCAAAGGTTCTTTTCCCTAGCCTACAAATTCCCTGTTTGCTCTAGACCCGCTTCATTTGCTTGGCACGGAAGTGCTTCCTTATCTCAGGTAGTGCCACATGGCAGTGGGCTTCCTCGCGTTGTGGACCATATCCTGCCAGTGCTGGCGTCCAGGTCCACTCTCCTGGGGACCAATGCCACAGCTTCCGATTGCGTTCGCCTCGCCACCCGTTGATACCACGTAAATCTGCGAGGTTCGAAAGTTGGGGTATTAAGCCGGATTCATTCGGAATAGAAAGTTTCCTGTCTTCTAAGAAAACACGGACTAAAAGAAACTTACCTCAAGAGCCGCAGACTGCATACAGGATGCAGGCAGGCTGAAGGTGTATGCCTCGTTCCAAATCGGATTTGAAGGATCATTCGATTTCCCATTGCCAGTCTTCTTCTTTTTTACGCGTTTTCCATTTTGAATTAGATAAAGCTAAAAAGGGTCGAAAAAGGTTTACACATTTTCTAGATTGTGACCATGTCGCATTTAAATGAAACGTATGATTTCTTACCTTTACATAAGGCTCTTGCACAGTGTCCAGATTTTTCGCTTTCATGATTACAACTGTCAGCCTTTCAGCCTGCGGCAGGTAATTCAGGGAACACAAGAGTTCAGGTCGGTCCTCAGGAGGCTTCTTGACGCGTAAAACATCACCCCAAATCTGCAAAAATATGATTAAATAGGTCTTTGTAAGGCTTAGCTTCTACTTTAAAATAAGTACTACGAAAAAATTACTTAAATTTCATTAAAAATACTTTCTTATTTATTTATTAAGAAGTTATTTATTATGTTAATAATTTTCGTTCAATAAAGAGCTTAGAGCATATATCGTACAATTTTTTTTGCATTTCTGTTCTGACTATTTGAAAAGATAGTTTTTAAAAACATTTTACTGACAATAAATTATATTTGATCGACAAAATTATCGGACACATAATCAATATCGGTAATGTTCGATATAAAGCCGAGATATATATATTTAATATTTAATTACCTCAACAGATTTTGACAAATCAAGGTCATCGATCATGACCCGTACTTCTCCGATGATGTCATTGTGGGAGTATCGATCGTAGTCCAATACCTGGAGAATCAATTCTTTTCCAGACAATTGATCTCTAGATACTGGAAATTTAAAATGTTGATCAAAATATGGATTTGTTTCGCCATGGTGAATTGTTGTCTGTCGTTTTCGCTGGTCAACAGTTGGTACAAGCATGAGTCGTACGTAGGGATCGCGAAAACCACCGTCTTCGATTGGACACAAGTTATGAGCTAATAAAATTGTATATTTAATTTATTCTCAAAGTTTAAAATATCGCAAAAGAACCTTCAATTAAATGTACTGTCAGATCGAACAAGTGGTAGTCGTATTTAATTCTAAGATGCAATCTGCCCAGGGCAGGGCTGGATTCGGGAGCTGTAAGATAAAGTGGACCTTCTTGGCGTGTGTAAAGATCGGGCTGCAGAGCGCCTAGGGGTGAGGCTGGACCGCAGCCTGGTTCAATTCCCGCCGGTGTTCGCGGTGGGATTAAGAGAGGCGACAGGCAGCGTCCTCCGCCGAGTTTAGGGCTTTGCAGACATATGCTACTTGCGCTGCCTCCTGCTAAAGACGCTAGACTACTTTGAGAAGGACTAGGCGTTCGCATGTCACTGACGTCCGTTGAAGCTGGTGAACAACATCGCGCATCCAAACTGATTGCCCGCATCGGACTAGGCGAGCGCGACGGCTGTGAGTTTGTAATTTTACACTCATTTATGATTTAAAGGTGGGAATATTTTTGAATAGGAATGATCTAAAATTTCTTGGAATGAATTTGAAAATGTAATTTATTTTCTGATAGAACTAAATTAGATTGTATTTCATGTAAGAAATGGTATAATAAAAATGACTAAATATCATAGGTAGAGATCCTGCACAGCTTTCATACATACATATATTAAACAGAAGTCGAATTTTATTTTAAATTTTATAAGGTCAAAATAATATTTTTTGTGGAAGGTTTCAATTTTAAATTTCTCAGAAAATGTTCATTATTTACTCCTTTTCTGAAAAGCATGGTGTAAATAAAAGAGATTAATTTTTCTAGCGAATTTACGGGTTCATCTGTTCTATTATTCTATTATTGATATTTTTTTCGAAGAATTTATTAATTAGTTTGCCAGCCATTTGAAACTGGATAAGTTTTCTCCTAATAAAACTTTAAGATTTTCGTGCAGTAATTTTGATTTAGGGATTATTTGAGGTTCGAATTAAATAATTGAAAAATTATCAGTTTTTTCATAAGGTTTCATAAAATGATTTGTTAGTTATAGTTGTTGCTTTGTTAGTCTATACAATTATCTAGATTTTATTTTAGGTCACTTATGAGTGATTTCTTTACAGTTCAAACTAATTAAAGTAGTAAGGAGCAAAATGAGAACAAGACCAAGACTTTGATAGTCAATAATTAAAATAAAATAAACAAACAAATAAATAAATTTTCACTCACTTTGGCGCATGATTTATCAATTTAACTTTTGACTAAGTAGTTAGTCTGAACTTCATCTACTAACTATTACGGTTATTTCTTGACTTTAGTCGAAAATTACATCTATCTTTTATATTAAGTGCCTAAGCTAAAAACTGACCGAAAGTGAATAAATCGAGAATAGCTTAACTTGTATATAAATATCGTCATGGTAAAATGTTTACAAATGTCGAGAATCATTCCTATTCTAAAATAAAAAATATTGGTAATACCACAAAATCGCTTACGTGTAAAACAGCATGATCGGTTGGAAGTGGTGTTCTTCCGTCGGGACCAAAAGTCCTTATCTGCGGGGAGGAGCCACGATGGCCCTTAAAGTGCATTGCATACAAAATAAAATTTGTTACCCACAACGATACTTACCGATTGTCTCGAAGGTGCACTATCTACGCTACTCTGACTAGAGATGGATGGGGTTCTTTGCAGCCGGGGCGGGAACGATTTGCTCTGGTGTTGCAGGTGGGTGTGCAACGGGCTCGGCGACACCTCCAACGGACCGCGCAGGTTGTCCGTATTAACTGCATGTGGCAGCACCGACGTTGGCGGTTGAACGGTGTGTGGCTCTCGTGTGACGCTGCATTCCTGAAACACAAATAATATGGTTTTTACGCAAGCAATATTTAAATCAGTCTCAGAAAGTGCTAAATTTCAGCAGTATTTCTTAAAAATTCACCTCTATAGAAGACGAAGGATCTGTTGGAAAGTCGCAGCTTTCACTTTGACTACCACTGCCCGTGCCACTGTGCGATGATGAAATTGATGATGGTGTTAAAGGCGGAGGTGTTGATGGTTTTTCTTCTGAATTTCTTTCGGCAGCAGCTCTGCGTACTGCCCCCACCCTTTCTTTGGCCATTCGTGACCAAGATTCTAAGCGTTTGTGTGCTAACCAGCATGCAGCCGGTCCTAAGCCACTCATGGCAGTGGACCACTTTTGGTGTCACAATTTTGATTATTTCGGTTCCCTTGGTGCTTTTATTTAAATTTACATTTTTAATTGTTTTACAGTCTTGCAGTATTTCTCATTTAGTCATACCAACATTTTTTTGTTGCCGTCTCAAACAATTGTAGTTAACTCATGCCACTGTTAATTATCATATGATATACTTTTTAGCATGTTGGTTTTAAAATTCGGAAAGTCACTTTTACAAATACTCGAAGAATTATTGCAAAATTGATGATATCCGTATAATGGAATGGTCTTTTATATTAAAACAATTTAAATTTCGGTCTCTTAAACATTTAATTTTATATTATAACTTAAGAGGTCAACCAATATATGTTTTAAAGGAACGAATATTTTGTTTTTACTAAGAATTCTTTATGAATCAGGAGTGAGTTCTAAAGAAAATGGAAAAATTAAAGTACCTTATTTTTCTTTTGCATACGGTATAACACGTTTAGGACTACTTTCGGTTATTCACGGAAAGTTTTAAAAGAAATGTCGATATTTGTGCATAAAATTGTTTTCAATATTCTACCATTTTTCCTAGTGTTCTTCAGGGTGATATTGCATAAAATGTTCCCTGAAATTTGGCTCCACTAAACAAAAGGATGAATGTTTTGTTCTAGAAATAAAAAGTTTTCAGTAGCATAACATCAATAAAATTTGTTCAACTTTCACCCCTCTTTAGGAATATTTTTCCTTTGGCTTACTTCACGATAGGAGTTTTTAATTAGTTGTACCTTAAGTTCAGGAATCCATAATCGGGTGCTTCACCTTTGTCGTGAAATGATTTGCATGTTCTAAGTAAAATATAATTCATTCACCTCACTCAATGTTTTCCGAGGTAGACTGCAACACAAATGAGTTTCATGAGAAGATTTAATTAAAACACTGATAACCTTTAATGCAAAAGTCACCCTTTTGAATGGGTGGGCTCAAGGGATCAGGCTAAAATAAGTTAAAAGCTACTTTCATCCATGGAGCCCTAAGTAGCGTTCGTTCATTGCTTTGGGAGTGGAATTTCAGGTGAACTTTCTAATTGGAGAAAATACAAACAACTGAAGAAAAGTAACTAAGATTCTTTAGTGGCGTTTGGCATCTTAGTCGAATTAATGATGAATTCCACTCCAGGAAGTGAACAAATTTATTTATTAAATAAGATTCCGCAAATTCTCCTTTTGATGTCAGGAAGGCTTCACGATTCGAGCAAGTTAGCTCCATATTAACAAACGCGAGTCCTTCGTTTCAATGTCGAAATTATTTTTAGCGAAAAACTCAAATTCAAGTAGTTTCTTTTATTCAGAACATATTATATATTTCCATTTTTAAAACTACATATGTAGTTCAGATGAAGTATAGGTACGAAAAAAATTGCAATATCTTATCATACCCAAGAAGTTTTTGTGTTGGCTGGCATTCATAAAAGGTTTATTTTCAAACATTTACCTATTGTGCCAATTTTTGATATTTGCAGTTAAGATCACTGCGAAGCATAAAAGTAAACAATTTTAGTAAATGAAATGTTCTTTGACGTTTGCGAAATTGTAAAAATGCTCTCAACCCTTTGAATAGAATCCGAACAATTTGACCGCTCTCTTTTTTACATAGGAAACATATCTCTATGAAAATTTCGCCTAAGGCGGCTATGTTTCCTTTGAACCGATAATTTGAAGGATCCCTTCAAGGGCAATCAAATTGTTCTGCAGCGTTCAGCTGACTTGATCCCTTTTCGAAGATCACTGATCAGAAATAGGATTAAACCCCTTTTGTAGGTTTGTTTTGTGTGTCTAGAAGATACACAATTGTTAGTATTGTTTAGATTAAAAAAAAAGTAATCCTTATCGATTGGGATATTTTTTATTTATTATTTAATATTTATGTGTGGTAACTTTTATGAGATCAAAACTTTTTAGCACAGACAGAAAATTACACCGCAGATTTAAGAGCAAATGTGGCTTAAACTTAACTTTTTATAGGTATTTTTTAAAATAAAAGTTATAAATAACTGAGTGCGAGTTGTATTTTGGCATATGTATTAAGTCTTGAAGAAAAGGGAACAGTTTCACGAAATGCTTTAAACATTTTAGAAAAAAAAACTGTCTTAAGAATGTATTTTAGTCTGAAAAGGTTCTGTTTAATTTTAAGCAATAGAAATGATAGACTAAAATGGAGAAAATCAATTTTTTAATTCTTTTTAATAAATGAAATGGCATATACCATATACATATGTATTTACATATATTGAAGTTGGATATCAAACTTGCAAATTTTAAGGGATTTTAAGGATCGTGCGAGCGTTTGCACAAATTTGGTACTTTTTATTAATTGAGTGAACTGAATTTGTGCTAATCACATGCATACGAAGAGTTAGGAAAATTGCTTCAAAAAGTTTGAAGCTCTTTTAAAGTCTTGGGATGAAAATTGATTATTTCGAAGTTCATGCTTAAAATAGATTATGATTGACCCTCGCTGACCAATTAAGATAACATCGGCATTCACATATAATCAAAAGGAAAATACGGCTTTACCGCACCTTACACTTGTAGCCTATTCATTGAATTTTCTCAGCCGCTGTAATCTCTTTTTTATGAGCTGCGAACTGCCACCTTCGCCATTAAGACCTCTATGAATGCCATAAAACCAGCACACAGCGAGAACTCGACGACGCACCACCGGCACCTGTTTGTTGTTATATTCATACCTTAATAGGATTAAAGTTAAATTTATTTCGTTGTCATCCCAGGACCTGCCGTCGTTCCCTTTTAAAGTCAGCGCCCGCACCGGAGGCGGATGGATGATGCCCTCGCCCTGGACTTTCTATAAACGAAGGTAGACTCATTTCGATACAAAAAAGAATCTCAGGAAATTACTTCCGGATGAGGATGAAGGTGACTTTGCCTGGTGCCCATCTCATTTAACGAATAAGGAACGACACAAAACCATGTGCTGATCGTTTTTACGAAATGGGATTAACTTGTAAAGCCGTGGATTGAGTTGTATAAGTTCATTTCAACTCAGAGCTCTTATGGTTTTAAAGGATTAACGAAAAATAAATAACTTGTCGCATAAAATGAACATCTTCCGGAGGATGCAAGGACGATTTTCTTTTTCATTAATTAAGTTTTGCTCTTGAAATTATGGAAAATTTATAGATAAATTGTGTACACAATTTCGAGTAATTTCTAAACTATTTCTAAATGTTGGTAAGAAGAGATATTAATATTTTCTTTTTCATTATTTTCGCTATCGATTTCCTTTAAATGTTTGATATGGCTTTGTCGCATAGTTAAAGAAAAGAAGACAGGAATAATCGTTAAAATCACAGTATTTAGTGGGGAAATCTTTATCTAGTCTGAGTACCTCATTCGGCAACTATGACAAATATAAAGCCAAAAACTGCCAATAAAAAGGGGATAAACAACAACAATAAACACAAGCCATCAATATCAATTTGGATAAAAAAAAAAGTTGCTTAAGGCACTCACTTGCGTCAAAATCCGCCTCTATTTGGCAGACATCCCAAGCAATTGAGAAGAAAAACGATTCTAGAAGAAAGTAAGAAAGCACAAACAGTCCTTTTATAGTTTTCTTTCAGAAAATCGATATCAAGAGTTTCAATAGTTTCCACAGCAGAATACATACCAAATGTTTTTGTAGTCTCCTTCGACAACATCAATTAAAATCTTACATCCCACACACTAACGGTTTTATTATTTTATTTATTTATACTTTCTGATTTTTCAGATGTAATATTAATAAAGAAATAGCTAGTCGGTTGTTTTATTTAGAAGAAGAATTCTTTCTTCAACCCTCTGATAAAATGTTTCAATATACCAATTGTTTACTAAAACATAAATCCATAACTTAAGTTGAAGTTAAATAATTCAAACTATAACTCTAAAATACACATCAAAATATACCATATTATTTCTTGAAATGATAAAATTTAACAATGCAATCACATATTTTCAATTAAGTGTACTTTCTGTTAAAACTTTGCAGTTAAAGGCGTCTCTCTTGCAAGTGAAGGTTTGGATTTAACTTGAAAGTTTGGCAAGAACTTGAGTAGTAGAAACTAGAAAACACCTGACGTAAGACAGAATCTTACATGGATCCAGGAAATTATTAAAAAACATGGTAGTGTAAGTTCCTTGACTATTTCGATAAAATAAACAGCAGTATGTTTCAATGTGATTGCCAGAAGTTTCAGCTCTTTGACTTTTATTCTGGTTTTTCTCCTTGGCACTGATTTTCATAACTTTTCAAAGGGAAATTAATTTCTTGTTTTTATTTGGAAATTTCGACCGAAGCTCAAAGTGTTATTGTAGCGCTTCTATAGTATATATTACTTTTTAAAAAGCTTTGTTGATTCCAGTATATTGATATTATACTTACTATAAAGTTAGTTTTGTTGATGAAAAATTTCGCAGATTAAAGATCACTTTTACTATTTGTGGTTTTAGTCTTAAAGCTAAGCTTTCTCCGAGTTTTTCCTTTTTATTTTTTAATCGGCCCAATCTTTAAAATCAATATTTATCTATGTTTAATATATGAGAAATTTAAATATTATTCCCAGAAGAAAAGTAAAAAAAGTGTGAAGTAAAAACTTTTAATGGTGTTCAGCATCATATCAAATTGAACATTGTCACATGATTTCTGCTGCCATAAGAATGAAATCATAATTGCATATGAAATTAGTTTTTTGAATGCCATGAATCATTTCCGCTAGAGTCACTGATTGTTTATTCGCTCGTATTACAAATTAAGAATTCAAGTTCACTAACTCATCGCCACCGCAGCCAATCTTAATATTTGGGCTCATGAAAGAGAATAAAACATGAAATTTGCTCTAGGCTAATGCTAATACGATATACCTAATTTAATTATGCAATGAATATTCAATTCATCAATTCAAGGAATAAAACGCTACGAAAAGATATAATCCGTACCGCTCCCTTAAGCAGTTTATCAGGGCAAATATTGATCGTACTGTTAGTTTCCAAGAAATACGTATTTACATTTTGTGAGGCTCCACGGGAACATTTTTTGATAAGAGTAAAGAACGTTTTCCTATACCAATGAATTTAACAATAATTTTTTGACATTTACCATAAAAACAAGAGATTTGTGGACTCTACATTTTAAGTTGCATGTATTTGCGAATGGTAAACAAAATTGAAGAATTTTCAGAAATATATATCCTAAAGCCCACAAAATCTCATGATGAGCTTCAAATGCTTGAATTTCGATTGTCGAAGAATATTTGTATTTTGCTCGTCAATCAGGAAAAGGTACAATTCAAGGAAAATAATAAATCCTGATATTTTTTTTTGATACAAGTCCAAATGAATTTAATTGAATTCAATAGCTTACTCTAAATTTAAATGGCATATATTTTGATTTGAGGCAACATAAATCTGCAGCTACACAAATTTAAAAAGCGTGCGTGTGGAATATTTAAGAATATCTTCCGTAATATTTATTTTCCTCATCAACTACGCAACAAGAATTGCGTACACATGTTTGTTATTATTTTTCTGAGGAGCCCACGGGATTTCTTATTACGACTAAACCATCGCTTTGGTAGCCACCTGAATGGGAAATTATTGTCGAACAACGGCCAAAATGGGTGCAAAAGATATTTGTTATGTTGTGATATCTTGCTTTAGCTTTTCCAAGTCGCATTTGGGAAAAACAACAAACATTGTTTGTCTGTTCAGGTTAATATGGGAAAAATATAAGAATTTAAAATGGTTTTTTATATAAAGTAGTTAGTGACTATAATGTATATTAATATAATGCTCAATTTGCAATAATCAAAGCTCAGGTTAAGTTTTAGCTCTTGCTTTGCGTAAACATGGAAGGAATTGCATCGCGCAAATTCCAAGAAATTTTATTAAATGTTTCTCTTTATCTGTAAAAAATTTCATTATTGGTAGTTCTTTCATCTTTTAAAATTCCAATTCCCATCGATTCCAGTTTACATTTTAATTACACAGGCTAACGACAGTTTCCCTTTGGACAAAAGATATATGTATACATATATGTGTAAGGTTTTTATATTTTTCGTAGATTGAGAATCTAAATTTGAAAATATTCCATCACATCACGTTTTCGAGAAAAATTGGGTCGAAAAGTGAGACAATGCGTATTTTGAAACATTTGTTCAAAAATCGTGGAACGTCAAAAAAACTCAAAATGACATTAAAATAAAAGCTTTTAACTTCAACTGTAGTTATGAAATATGATTAATGTCCAACATCTACTTTTAGTTTTTTGGGAAACACGTATTTGAAGAAACTGCTCCTAAACTGATATTCATTCATTCATGTCCGAATTTTTATTTAGCAACGTCAAAGGTCCCTACGTTCCATTTTTTTTTAAAGAGCTTGTGATAGAACATTTCTGATTTTGGATTCGTATTTAGCACCCCAAAACATAAAACAATTCTTAAAATTAAAAAACCATATTTTGCAGGCCGATGTTATTAAATCCAGATGCAAATCTGTAAAATAGCAAATTTTTTTTTAACAAAGTCGATTCATTAATTTCTGCACGTATTTAGAAGGTTAAAAGGAATGTCAATTAAGTGTCGCATTATGCGTGAATAATAAGAGATGTACATAGGTTTATTATTTATGGGTATATATTAGTTGACAAAAACTTGGATCAAACTTTGTGCAATAATATAATTAACATAATTACATTAAGTTCAACTGGGTCTATTGAAATTTTTCTATTTTTTGGGCCTCCTCAAGAGACGAATATCCCATGAGATGGCTTCCAATGGTACAAAATCGATATTCTCGGGTTCAAACGGTACTCAAGATAATCTAACTCAAGTATGCAAATTACACTTTCAGCTAATCAGGTACAATTCAGACCAATTCCTTGATGACCAGGCTCTTCATTGCGTAATAAAAAATTCATTCGCACAAAAAAACCTGCCCAACCCCTCCCCTAGAACGATGAAAAGCGTCCGGAATTATTTATATCAAGATGAGATTGGTTGCGCGGTAATGTGACATGAATTGATGGCAAATCTCCGGAGATTGTTATTATAAGTGTTTAAAAATCGCATTTGGGGTTCATATCCGCGAAGGGCCCTGCTAAGCCAATTGGAATCAACGTGCAGGAGCGGCAGTATAAACACTGGAGGGTGAGTACAAATTACAATTTTCGGCGATGCAATGTATCAAATAAAAGTTATCGTGACACGATAGTTCGGCCCATGGCACGGCAGGACAAAGGACGAAAGGAGCATCTGCCAGATGCATCTAGTTTTGTATTCATTGCGCCCGTGTGCGCGCAGCTTAACGCAGCGGGCCTAAAATTAATCCTTACCCTTGTTGCGCGGTAGCCCTGGGCCGCAAGCAGGAGCAGCAAAAAGCGGAACATAAAAATCATTGATTAGCTACGGCAATAAAAGTTTCAAGTAGTTCTCACTTTGTCTTCTTGTTGGCACTCCAGAACCACTCCGCGTCGCACAAGGTGTGCGCCGCTGCCCTTGCGTTGCGCTACGGCAGGGGATGAGACCAAAGTATCACTTTTATTGATTCCCATTTTCACTTTATATGTGATAATTTGGTGTTAAATTTCTATTTAAAAGGCTCCTTCGTCGGTTTGTGTGATAAACGACTTAACCAGGAAGAACAGGAGGAGGCCGAAAACGAACCCAAAGTACGTTGAGGTAAACGGTGTAAAGGAACCGGGATGAAGGTCCGCACAGGACTTATACATGTTAAACTCTTGGAGAAGGATAAATACAAATTTTCCGCTTCATTCACTATGATTTGATTGATGAGTTTTGAATTTTACAGAAGAATACACTTTAAGTGTTTGTCGTAGGTTGGGCTTGGTTAGGGCCAATGTACAAGAAAAGCCCTCTGTTTTGTTTCATTCAGCTAAATGTGTTTTATTCGCATACACACTTACTTTGATTATAATTTTTACTATATTTACTTTATTACTCATATGATTCAGATGAACAAACATCTGCTACTGTATTTATTAATGAGAACTACTAATAAACTTCATAACATTTTAAGCAAGCATCATATATCATATTCGCTATATATGTACAAAACCTCAAGATATATTTGAAAACTTCTAACAATCGAATTGACATGGTATTATAATTTGGAAAAAAGAACTCGTCAATTTTACCAATTATCTAATGAAACGAGGTTCCTATGCATATTTTTTATTATTCATGCACAAACTTCTTTCTATAATTGTTATAATTGTTTTAATTATACAATACTAGCTTTCTAACCGCGTAAAATTCTCTCTTAGTAGATGCTTACGTCACAAAACAAACCTACTATATGTATGTATAGATCACTCCTAGGGAACTATGCCATATTCCGGGATAAAAAGCATTCTATGTTGTTCTGCGTCCTTTACTTTAGTTCTATGCCCAATTTCAGAGAAATCGGTTGCGTAGTTCTAGAGTGAAAGAGACAGACAAATAGACACATTTTCGGAATTAAATATAATACTAAAAGAGATTATTCTATTTAAAATCGCACAATTTTGTAGGGTTTGGAAATATTTTGGACTTAAGAAAAATGCTAGTGCAATAATAGGTTGAAATCCATTTAATTGTCTTGCTGAACCATGATTGATGTAACGATGAAATCAATTAATATTGTATGGAAAATGAAAAAAAATTAGGACTACCGAAATACAATGCTCATTTTAAAATCATATGAAAATTTGCATTATTATAAATATTATTTGTATCATAAGACCTCAAGAGTCTTGTAATTCCATCTTGTTTCTGACAGACTCAATCTAGTGTTAGATTTTTTAGCTTTTTGAGTTCCATGATAATTGTAAGCAATTTTGGCGAAAAGTTTTGTAAAAATTTAAATTTTTAAATATAAAATAAAACATACACAAGTAAGCAGAACAACAACGGGCATTGATTTTGAGTCTTTAGAATCGAAAATCGAATATCTCTGAAATAATTTCATTACAAAACAACAGACAAAGGACGGAAATTTCCGTAATCGAATAAAACTAATGAAAATCAATTTGAAAGCAAACGACTGTAAGAATGGAAATGATCTGCTTCTTTAGGAGCAATTAAGATTGTGTCATTACGTCATTTTCGTGAATGTTGACAACAAGAAAAGCGCCCCGGGGAAAACACGGGTTTAGGCAAGTAGTGAAGTTCGCCCCTCAGAGCATCTAATTAAATCCACAAAGGAAATACATTCAACAAGTTGTATGCCCGTATTTTTTTCTTCGAGGCGCCAGAGAGGACAAAACCGATTTTTTTCTTCTCACTATTCACGGGCAAACTTTTTATATAATTTTTCTTCCTGCGCCTGTGTTGGTCAATGGACCCAGTCGCCCCGCCCCACAAGTGTTTTTATGGTTTGTTGCATAGAACCAGAAGCTTCCTGCCTTGGCCCTTTATTTTTTCCCGTCGTGGACTTTCTATAGCTTTTCCTTTCGCTGCTACAAGTGTTTACAAATGAAAATTTTCCCTGTCAAGAAAAGTGGTTTTGCGGGCCGAGAGTTGGGTGCCTCAAAGAAGTGCAAAGTGAAGTTCGACATTTCTAATGGCAACGGCAATGGCAAAATAGGGGCGAAAGAACAGAGGGGCATCCTAGCATTTTTCCAGATTGGCGTCAGTCTTATATAGTACATATTATGTTTTAAATCAAGTGGAAGGAAATTGGGAGATGTGTAAACATCTTGGAAACACTTCCGTTGCCGTTAACAATATTTAAGATGAAGTGACCCCGAAGTTAAATGTCCTTTGATAGGAGTTAATTTCAGTAAAATTAATTCCAAAACCCATGATTTATGATTTCAGAAGAACAAACTCATAATACGCTCCTTGAGGAGTGTTATTATAAGCTAACAATTTCACCGTAAAAATTCATTTGAATTGTCACATTTTTGAGCCAATGCCAGAAATTTATTGCAAAATTTGTCTCTGTATTTCATTTAGGTACTAGAAAACCAATTCGAATTCGACGGGGTTGTGAAACGTTTTTTAATTTCTTTTCATTTATCTCACTTTACACGAAATTTTATTTCAGATCGTGTTCTAACAAAAGTGAATAATTTAATAAATTTTTTTTTTTGTAATTCCGGTACAGAACAATAAAGTTTAACACTAATTCCTTATTTACGCACAAATTTTGTTCTCCACAACAAAAAAAAAATATTTAGAAATATAGGACTTTAAAAAATTTATTAAGGTGATAATTCTTTGAAAATGGGACCACAAAAATCACGCAAATATTACTTGCAATAAATAAAGAATATCGATCTGCTACTCCTGGAGCTCTTAACTATCAAGTTTCGTTAAATTCTTGGCTTATAAATTTCTCTTTCCACACTCCTCCGGGTAGTAACTCTTATACATATTTGTGGCTGAAACCCATCAGTTTCAGCTTGCGTGCTGATGGCAATTAAGATATCAACCGAAAACAGATTGGCTTGCACCTAAAGCTATGTTAATTAAAAGTGATTATTGCGAGTAAACTAAATGATAATTAAAAATTTCTTATCTGTAGACCTTTTCAATATTCTGTCCATTGAAAGTATGTTAACGCATAATGCGCTGATGTGGAGGTAATGACATTGTTAAGAACAATGCTTTTAATGTTTGGCACTTATATAAACAGGTATTTTTTTTAATCAAATTAACTACATTTTCCAAATTTTGGAAAAATAGGTACGTCTTTCTCTTTGTAAAATGTTGCCCTTTAAATAAAAAAAAAAACTTTATACATATTTATAACATGACTCGTACATTAATTAAATTTTCTCAGAAAATATAAAATTATTAATGCTTTTGGTTGCTCTATTTGATTTTTATACGTATTCTCTACAAAAATTTTAGAGCCTTCAAGTGGAAAAATACAAATCAGAATCTCCTCACTTTCGAAATTAAATTAGCTTTTCTGAACTCAAACAATTTCCGAATCCCCTAAGATCGTCTCCATTCATCCGAATTTCTGTCTGAACTGAAACTTTATGGGAACTTTTGAAAAACAACATCATCTATCATGGTCTTGCCATCGTCTTGCAAATTGTATGTCAAGAACAATCCTCAAGCAGAGGATAATGCTTCCATCTGAGATATGTATAATGATGCGTATCTTGAGAGCTTATAGGAATACAAAACAAAAATCATTGCCCTAGGCCACACGCGTCTGTCATAACTCAACACTAATATTCTCGTTTTCCAAGCCAACAAACACGACTAAACTCCCAAAGCAGGATTGGAATCCCGCGAGCCCTAGTTAAAAATGAATTCATTTCATTTTTAGTGCTCATATGCATGTTATGAAGAACAATTTTCAATTCATTTCGTTAAACCAAAAGTCGAGAATTGTTTTATATCTGCAGCATATCTCACATTATCTGTTTAATGAAATATTTTTTGCAGAGCTACAGAAAAATTTCGTAAATTGGTATTCATTCAATTTTTCACAATACAAAAAGGTTACATGATAAAGCAACCAATTTCCTGGAATGGGTTTACAACTGTTTTGATTGGTAGATTCGCCTTGAGGGCATAAAGGAAACGATTAAAAATCTCAAGAGCTATAAATCTCGAGTAGAAGAAATTCAGCAGTTATTCCCACGAGTATAAATCACCTGCCTGCGCAAATAGACCTGCTGAATGACGCCGCAACCACTTGTTCCTACCAATTTAAAATCCTTCTAATTTCACTTCATTCGAATCGAAATGAGACCGTGACCCATCTCAACCCTTGACAAATACAAAGCCTTAAGTACAGGAAGCGAGTTTAACATTTAAGGGACACAATTTCAACATGAAACGGTTACAGAAAATCTCATAGATGCCAATTCGATCCTGAACAATGATTCCTCATTATTGGTAATCGACGACAATTGAAAGTTGTTTAATTAAAAGAGTTCTAGTTGATCCCAACATGTAATTAACATATTTTTTGCCTTAGTGGAAAGTTTGTTAGTCAACAGTTTTGCTGAAATTATAACTACCCAACATTTTATATATTATAATTTTTATAAAAATTATTGTTTCTTAGTTGTGTTTTAAACACCAATCATCCCCGAGGGATTCTTTCAGGTAAATTAGCTAATAATTTAAAAGGAATAAACGTTCTTTTCATTTCAAACTGACTGCTTTTCAATAGCTTTGCAGCCACATGATGCCATTGTTAGAGTGGACAATAAGCGACACGCGGGGCAGAACATATAATATATAAAAAAAGTTTAGTCACTTTCCGCAAATTTTCTTCCTACAGTTATAAAGAAGCTTTTACTTACAATTGAGTGGGATTTATTAGCTCTAAAAATTACTCTTTTATATTATTATTATTATTAAAATTTACTAAACCAATATATAATATAGAATGAAATTAAAAACTGGGTACATACAGTGGTTAGAATCCTAGTTCTTTACAATCTGAGATTAAATTTTTAAATTAGCAAAATCATACTTTTATTTATTTATTATTTTACAAAGTGAAGGGAAAAGTTAAAGTATTGAAAGAAAAAACCCTTACTAAAAGCCTTAAAACTATTTAGTTCCATATATTGCACATTCTTATTCTATAAAATTATGCCCGGGGGAAAGGATTGGAATTTAGAGGATTATCCAAAATAAAGGTACTTTGAATAAAGTTGCTAAGTAATTTTCTTAATTTATCTGTAGTTTTATTTTGAATCCTTTGGATTTTATTTATATGAGTTCTGGCAAAGTCAGCCCAAAAAGGGGCACAATTTTTGATTGAAGATAATTCCTAGATATTTTAAATCATCACACTATTCAATGCGGGGGGAATTTGATTTGTATTTTCCACTCATTGAAATATCCGGGGACTATTGTATATTGCTCACAATTTTCGATGCGTTCCGATCTGAGGTAAAAATTCCAGCATCGTCTGCATACATAGCAAAATACCAGTTGGGAAGATTACGAAAATCGGACATGTAAATATTGTACAATAGTGGCCCAAGGACAGACCCTGGTGGCACGCCGGCGGGTATTTTATAGGGCGAATACACTGCACTACCAATACTTACAATAAAAGACCTTTCAGTTAGAAAGTTATAAATTATTTTAACAAGGCACATACTTAATGGGAAATTGAAATTTTACAAGTTTGTGAACAATCGCGTTATGCCAGACCGAATCAAAAGCTTTTTCAATATCTAGCGTGAGGAAATGACTCTATTCTATTTTCAAGGCGGTATTGGGAAAAAAAAACGTTTTCCAAAAATATGCACCAATTTAAATCAAAAATATCAGCAATTCACCTTGCATAAATTGTTTTCCTATACTATTTTGGAGATTTTAGATCAAATATTCTTGAGTGTAAAGAATAATAACACAGCCCACAGATGAGAGCTTATCGTTGAATAAATTTTTGTCATAATGAAGGTGGAATTTAAGATTGCATAAATTGCATAACCTTACACAGCGATTAGTATAAGAAAGAAAAGTATAAACAAAAATCAATTTAAAAAATAAAATTTTTTTTTAAACAATCCTTTATTATAACTACTAGAACTAAATGAGAAAAAAAAATTATTGATCTATGGAAAATTTTAAGTCGATACTACCACACTAATATTCAACCATAATAAATATGTTATAAATAATGTGAGAATGCTTCATTAAAATTTAATGTTTAATTTTATTACTAAAGAATATTAATAATAACATAATAATATTTTCAAAGGATATTTAAGCAAGGGGATTCATAGGAATTCTTGATTTCTTAATCATATTGCGTGACAACATTTGCAATAAGGGGATATAACTAAATTTTCTTTTCGATGTAATTATCTCGCCTCCTTAGTATGGGTAAAAATTTCATCTCTTCTTCATTATCTCACAGTCCTCTGTCACTGAAAGTCGACGACGTCCTAAAGGAAATTCCTAAATAATTGTGTGGCATAAATGTATATAGCAACATATAATACTTATGACTGTTAATTAAAATAGCAAAGCAAAGTGGAGCACTCACGGTGAAAATGTCCGGGAGGCTTATGGGAGCTATGAATTTTATATACATTTCGTGACAGACTTCTTGATAACAATGTAACGCCGTCAACCTTATTACAGTCAACCAACAGTGGTTTATGTCTTCCCCAATTTAGCATCGATTTCGTATGCTAGGACAGTCAAACAGCTACGAGTGTCTCCAGACGGAAAACATGGGCTTGATAAATTTTTAAGCCTCAACTTTGGCAGTTGGTAAAGTTATGAGGTCCTCGCTTGATTACATTATATGATTATGAGATGAAACTTATATGTTGAAATTCCAAAGAAGGATGGGATTACATGCAGTTTTCTGTGGCCTAAATCATAATAAAGCTAAGTATAATTACCTATTTTTGTTACTAAAATTAAATAATTTCATTATATGGGATATTTAATATTCAACCTAATCGTTTTGTACATCGACACAAAACTTTCATAAATGTATTGTATCAAGTGGATAACATTTTCATGGCCAAAATTTCCTAACTCTTTCAAGCATTTTTTTAAGTGTGCCCCCACATATCCACGAACATTAACAACGAATTATTGCCTCATAGATCTGAAACTAAAAGCCTACTTTGATAAATGGACTATTTTGCAGGATTTGTTGAATCGTAATTTTTTAAAGCTTTTTCCAGCTGAAAATTGTATAGTAATCTAATCGTGTGCAAAGTCGGAAATTTTTTCTATATTTTTTTTTTGAATTTAATTAGTTCAATAATTTTTGTAAATCTTTAATAACAAAGGGCGGAAAATTTGGCTGATCAAAAGCTTTTTAAACTTAAATCTCTTTTATATTAGGTATATAATTTTTGGGGTGCTAAATACTAATTCACAATCAAAAATTTTCTATCACATCACGTTTTCGAGAAAATTGCGTTAAAAAGTAAAAAGGTAATAGAAGCCTTTTACGTTGCTCAATAACAATTCGGACATTCTGCCATTACATACAAATACGAAAAACTTAAAAACTCCTACGACAATTCGTTTAAATTAACTTTTTTCTTAAATGAATTTAGTTCATATACAATACATAGTGAATGAATATCAGTTTAGGAGCAGTTTCTTTAAACTTCCTTCCCACAAAACTAAAAGTAGATATTGCACGTTAGTTAGATTTCATAACTACAGCTGAAGTTATAAGCTTTCATTTGAATGTCGTTTTGAGTTTTTTCGACGCACCACGATTTTCGAACAAATTTTCAAAATTGGTCAAAATACGCATTTTCACATTCTATTTTTCTCGAAAACGTAGTGTGATGGAATATTTTCAACTTGAGATTCTCAATCTAGGAAAAATATGTAGAAACCTACAAAACCACATAATCATTTTTCCAGGGCAAACTGTCGTTAGCTTGCGTAATCTATTATATATACATATATGTATGTATGTAAATAGTTCATATAAGTATTTGCAATGAGGAAAAGGGAATTTGTTTATGAAATTATGCAAATTATGTAACTTTGCTTTTTTTCTAATATACCATATGTATTACTCATTTGCAACTGTAAGGAAATAGGAAAATACAAAAATCTTTAATGTTATATAACACTGGAGTTATTTAAAATACTTATTTTTTTTTATCGTTCTACGCACGTCTTTAGTATTTGGGGGAGATCGAAAATAATTGAGGAAGTTCATTCATATAACAACCCATAGAATTCTTAAGTTTTTTTTAAATATAAAAGAATGTGTTACTAACTAAGTTGTAATTTATTTATTTCATACGAAAAAAGAAGAAGTTCCGACTTATTTTCCCCTAAGCATCTTTAAATAATTCCTTTGTAAAAAAATCTACTATACATCACGTGAATCGACTTTTGAAGTTGCTACGATAAAAATCCCTTGGAAGAATAGAATCAATTATTTATTTTTTTTTATCCACTTCCTTCTTCGTCGAAAATAGGAAAGTAAACTGAAAGATGGACGACCTCGGGCAATTCATAAATTTGTCGAATTATACTCGTATCTAAGCACAGGAAACAGGTAGAATTGGTGTCCGAGTATCTGTGATAAGGACTTTTAAAGCCTGTAAAAGGAAGGAGGAGGTGTCCCTGCGCGTGCTGAAAACAGGGGTATTGCTTGAAATAGACTCAATACATCGGTCACTCTGCACCACTATAAAGGATAAATGTTCTTGTCTCCTCTAATGTCACATCTCATCTCTCAACATATATCTCGGAAGGTATGAATTCGACCAGAAATGGCTCTGTTGATTGATGAGAGCAAACCATTATAATTATAAGAAAAATAAGAAATAAATAGAAAATGTTTTATGAAGAAGTGGTTGCTGTTTCGCAGTTACGTCACATTTAGTAAATTATTTCTCTGTGTTATCTCCATAGAAACAGATTCTGTGTGATTGCACACCTATGCAAATACAAGTTCATGAAGCTGGTATATTGTTTTAAATATGCGCTTTCATCTCAAAGTTAATTATTGTAATTTCAATGCAAATTTCTCTCAAGGTCATTGGGTTGTCGAGTGCACCCAAAACCACACATAGTGCGATTTCATGAGACCAAGGGTATTTATTTCTGCTTATTTAGCTTTTCTGTCGGGGTACTCATCCGTAGCGTTAACGAGTGGCTCTGTGACGGGGGTGTTGATCTATATTAAATTAGGGCGTGATACAGCGTATCTTCTTCTACAAATGTAGTAAAAACTTGAGCCCTGTAGGCCGTAATGCTGATGGGATCTCATTTATCATACTTCCTCGTATTGTAAATAATATCTGCCCATTTTGTATCTCTGGTAGCACATGTACCTTTTGCGTAGCATTTTGATGACACATGTTGAGTAATTCTACCGCGTACTTAATTCTACGAAGTCTTACACATTTTATGCATAACGAAGAAATCGAGAAGTTTTAATATGAAATTACCTCAGCCATTCATATACGTGTTTTCATCAATTTTGCAATAGAAATATTAATTCGAGTACACCAAGAGTAAACATCCAAAAATAATACCTCAGTAAGACTTACTCCGAAATCAACATGTTGCGAAACAATAACCTCCACGAATTGCGAAACAATCTTACAAACATGGACTTCTCTTACTTTTCGCTTGTTCACACTTTATTAATGCAAATAAGTTTAGAATATAGAAGATTTTTGAGAAGAAATCAATTTCAATAAATCTATAGAGAATATTAGACGGTCACAAACACATTCACGGTTAAACTTTCGTGGGCGGCTTTAAGTTTTTCTTTTTTTCTTTTTTTTTTTAAAGTTTTAAGTATTGCTATTTGGAATTTTGAGAAGCCTCTTTGGTGGTTTGTTAATTTCGTACTTTAATTCAGCCAATTCGTATTTAGGTTATTTTTGAGTATAAATTCTGATTTTACTTGTACACATAAATGTTAGAAGCCAATTAGTTTTGAAATTAAACAAATTTTTAGGACAAAAGGGATTTGTAAGCGTTTAGTAATTTTGTGATGTTAAAAGTTCAAAATTCCAAATGAAACTAGCTCCAGAATGTTTCTCCAAAAGCGCTCCTGAAGGACTAGGGCCGTGTTTGTCTGTATTTAAACCAAATTGGGGGAGTAGGTGTACAAGAGAGCCCTATTAGCAGAAAACAACTACACCGATGAATTAGACATTCGCGGTATCCTCTTTCGAATTGCTAGGCGACAGGTCGAACAGGGTGCTCGCAAACGTCGATTATGTCTATAGGCGAATTTATGGGCCTGGATGGAGTTTCCGAAAATTTCTGTTTGCTACATCTGTCTACCTTTCTTCCTGCAGGACTTCCCTGACGGTGGTGGTGGGAATGTTTGCGCTGGATACCAAAAATGAAACCATGTCCCAGATATTGAATACATAGAAATTTCGAGCATACTCTCGAAAGCTCGGGACGTGCAAGGCAATACGCAAACGAACCGAGTGCTTTCAATTCATATTTTCAATTCTAAAATATTGGAAGAGACGAAAGCTCCGCGCCGCCGTTGCATGGTGCATGAAATTGCTCAGGAGCGCTGCCTAAGTGTGCGTTAAATGAAACAAAAGTGCCTCGGCGAGGAGTCTGGAGCCCAAACAAGTGGTTTACTGCAGCTGTGTTGAAAAAAGTGTTCCGCGACTTCCACCGAGCGAGGACTGTTCAACAAGTAGGAGACGGCGAGTGTCGTCGGAGGTGGAGGCGATGTGCAAGCAACAGCACAACGACTGCTTTGGACTTGTGCTCTACACTTCAACTTTCCGGTGACCTTGCTTCGGTACGTTTTCTTTTTTCACCTCAGACTTTGTTTATTTTTATTCAATTTACCAATTTTTCTGTTGGCTTTAGGTGGATTTTCCCTAAAGGAGTAAAGACTGAATTATTGAATAGTACAAATTTTTGTACGGCGTGTTTTTGATGCTCTTTATTTTATGGTTTTCTGAACCTGATATCTCTGCTACTTATATATATGTACATACTTCAATTTAGATTATAGACATATTTAATTTAAATACTAACCTAATTGTGCAAAATACAAAATATTTTAATGAGATGCTTTTAATTGTGTCCAGTAGAAACCTCAGAATGCAATCGAAATTTCTATGCTAATTTGCACAAAGAATCCTCAAATTCAAAAAGTCGTAATCGTATGCCCAAAATCAGGCAAATAATACCTAACTTTTCTACTTTATGACACGTGTTAGAAATGTGTAATATATATGTACATAATAATCTGTCTAAAAACGTTCTTTATCCTCTTAAACGCAAAGATTGATTACTGAGAAAAAATCTCGTAAGTAATTCGAATTCTTTCGTAATCTTACACGTTTCAAAAAGAAGAATGTTAATCTATCATAAATTCTCACCTCTGCCACATCCAAAGTCTTAATAGTAAGCTTCATAATAAGAAAAAACTTTGTAATCTAGTAAATCCCAGTTGTCGAAAATCGTATTCATTAAGTTACAAAAAGAAAATTCTGGAAGAAAAATAGCTAAGTTTTAAATAAATTGTAAAAGATGTAGCATTTGAATTATCAATTTTAATATGCTTCTTCTATTTTCAGATGAAGAGTGAATTCAATTAATGATAATCGTAAATGTTATTAATCAAATTCATGGATTACAAAGGTCTAAAGGTGAAAATCATTGCAAATCTTTCAAAAAGGAGACGTTTAACGCGACACTGATCCATTGCTTAATTCAATATTCCAGGATTTAACAATATGCCATTAAATAGAGGCAAATGAAAAACATGTCATCCAGCATTTAATAAGTATGATGCTTACTCGACTTAGGTACCTAATTAAATCCTTTACAATCTCAAAAGGGACTTGCCAACATCTCAACGAGCATTTAGGACCTATAAAATTTAAAGCCACTAAACATTTCATATAATTATAAACCGCTGCTCAACGGGATACGGACCCATGTGTGGCGTTATGCCCTTCAACCTCTCGCCCTTAAAACTGATAAAGGCTTTAACACCATTCATGTTAAATGTTTATGGGCTTTAAAAGCACTCACTCCACTCCTGGCATTCGCTGCCATATGGTCTTTTTGCGAAAAATCCTGTTCTTTATTGATCTGAGCCAGCCGATGAATAGGATACTGTGCTCAAGGCCCTGAAGAGGATATCCTTTACAATCACAACAAAAATTCTATGGCATATTATCAACTGCGTCATCAATGTCAGGGAAATGAACGAATGTAGTCTCGGAGTCGAAAAAGCTGGTCGAGGCGAGCTACATATCTTTTAGCAACGCTGCAAATGAAAGACACATCCATTGGAAGCTTTCGCATTCCGTCAGGTTGCCCTACAATTTACAAACACGTCCGTCCTGCAGCTGTATTAGCACCAGCGCAGTCGCACGCCCTCGGAGTAATCTGCTTATGGACTCCGGAATATGATTCACGAATTTTTATGCTCGACAGGTTCGAACCATTTCAAAGTCCAAACTGGTCCTACATTCGGGCACGCATTGAATAAGAAAACGTGTAGCTGTAGCTCCATTTTTCAAACGTCTTACACTAGTGTTATCTGGCAGAAACAGCGCCAGCAGTTATACCGCCGCCGTCACGCCTTTAAGACATCCTCCTCAAGAAATCATAACTATTTTCGAGTCCATTAGTCGTTATTAACCACCCCGGGTGGCCCGAAGGGCTCTGAAGGGTGATTGAATTTGTCGGGAGCTGTTTATATGCGCAAAGAAAGGCCCACACTTCTTTTGCAACAGGTTTCTCTGAGCCCTGGCGTGCGCAATTTTATGGTAGTCTACATGAATCTAGACAAGACTTTAGAATGTATTGGAAGTTCCACCTGAGCTTATTCTAGGAACTGAGCTGAGAACATATTTCAACTGATTGGGATTACCTGATGTAAGCACGTGAGATATAGTAGGAAAGTTCAGTCATTCAAAATTCATTAGATTTTATCTCGTACAAGGACACAAGCTACTTATTACCTGAGCTGAAACATGATAACATAACATATAAGAACTGGGTCAATAAAAACATGAATTTATTAGAGCTATGCTGAAAAATATGTTTGTGTATGTCAGTAGCTCTTTATTAGTTTGCCTGGATGTCCACCCTGTACAATGACAATTCACTAATGACAGTTAGTTGATCAAAATGTAGGCCTAAAACCAACTAAAATACGAGGTCCATATAAAATCCTTTATGCTAAACTTAAAATTCTAGTGGTTGGCATCATGTTGAATTTGAAATTTTTCTCTATCAATATATTTAATAAGTTTTATAAATGAACTGCATCAGACGATAAATAACCTGTTATTAATAAGATAGACTCTTTTTCTTATTAATTTGAATAAAGAAATTGTGCAATAGTACGTCCTAAAAACTTTCAATTAAGTGCTAGACAGCTCTCTAATCCTATTTTTTATAAAGGTATAATTGTTGAAATAAGATACATAAGTATACATATCTAATTTTTTCAAGCCAATGTTTTTTTTAGGTGTTCTTAGAAAATTATTTTTGAAGATTAATGTTATTATAATTAAAATTCCGAGTTGTATTATAATGAAAGCTTAATAAAACTTAGAATTCTGAATAAAAAAAGTTTTCAAAATTCAATTCTTTTATTTCATTTTGTTTGCTTTATACTAAAACATACTAAAACTGTGTATGTGGGTGTTTCTATAATCCCTGATGTCATATGTATATTGGAAAGTTAAAATTACCACAGAAAACTTTTCGGTTCCATAAACCTCTTGTTATAACCAATGGCCCAATAATTTTTCCTAGAAATCCTGCTCACATGCGCATCGTTCGTGAGGTCGCTCTGTATTCTACTTTTCACATTCATATTATGAAAAATTAATTTTACAGCAAATAACCAATTTTCGAGGAAATAATTAATATGCACTGGCCGCCATACAAATTGTATCATACACAATACGCAAATATGGACCGAAGTTTTCAATGCGATAAATTAAATGCAAATTGTAGAATTCTGTTATGATTACGTACGACTCCTACGACAACAAAAACGCATGCATTTATTTCTATTGGTTCTTCTACAGATAAACGAACGAATAAAATTATTTGTGCAATTGCAACGAATACAGTTTTATATTATTATACATATTTTTAAAATAAAAAATACATATGCACAAATTTGTATTAGATATTTATACGTAAATTCAGCAAAAAGGTGAAAACACATTTATTTGCTTTCCGCAATTTTTAATGAAACTTTATTAGAGAAAAAAAAAAAAACAAAATGAAAAACAAATAAAATGAAAATTACTAATCAAATTGTTGACGTGAACTAAAAAATCTCAGGTAGAAAACTGAATGTTGTAAACTTTTTTGTAAATCTTTTTTCTTTATTTAAATATTTTAATAACTTGGTCTAGTTTATATTATGATATAAAATATTACATTTCATTGCGCACATATAAATACTGTACAAATATGCCATCAAAGAATAGTAGTGTAAATTCAAACTACTCACTTCAAATTTTTCAGAGTAGAGCAAAACTTTTTGATTTCGTACCAAAATACACAAACACTTGCTTCAAGTTTCGCTATTGACCAAGAGTCCTCGACATGCATCCATCCACTTCAACCGAACGATTGATCTTTTGCGAAATGTTTTGAAAAATTGCCGTGTTATAAAAGCATGCACTTCGGAAAAGTAGAGGCAGCGAAAGAATTTCATTCACAAGTGCCCTGCCTAATTCAGTGAATGGAACATCTCAAGATCATTGTTCCCTCACAGGGTGAAGAAGAGCGATCTTCTTCGAGGGCTCATTCATAAATTCGAGTATATCACCCGCTGGGCAATTGTTGCAGTTCGTTGCAATTCATCGCAAAATAATCGTAGAGGTGCACAGATGTTCCGAAAGTCACTGATGACCCGCTGGCCCAGTGCATTTTCTTGAGTTTATACTTGATCTTGAATGGACACCTAATGGCCGTGCTTCCCTGAAGGTCAAGTGCTTGAATGCGATTCTAATAGGCGAGTGGTGCCCAAGGGAACACCTGAAAAAACGGTGCAGTTCACTTGTTAAAAGATCATTTAATATTGGTTTAAGGTGAAATTCTTAGAATTCTGAGGATGTAACAATGAGAGTAAAATATCCATTTGAAGTGGGCAGGTAAGTTCGTAAGGTATGTGCAAAGTGTGGGAAAAAATTGAAAATAGCCAGACAACTTGTCGCCAAAAATAAAAAAAAATATGTCCATTTTTTTCATTATCAAAATTTAAGTTCCTTTTCGACATATTGAATTTTTACGATGATACATACAAACGCACAAGTAGTAGAATTTTTGAATTTTCTAAATCTACACGTTTTTGTTTTCTTACTGGAATTGCTACACAAAATCGTTACAAAATATCTACCTTATTCCACCTATTTTGCACTTGAGGCCTTCTGCAAAATTTTTCTTTTTTCAGATATGAAGAAATTGCCTAGTACCTAAAGCCTAGTTTAAGTTTTCGATTTCGATTTCAATATTAAATATCTGTGGTCCCAGGTCTTTCTTTTTACAAACGTAAGTTTTGTTTTAAAAAGTTAAGTCAGGGCTAGGTGGACGTGCCTTTTTATTTTATTAGCTGTTAATTAAGAAGGTTATATTTATTGTTTCATAGTAAAATTAATCATGTAACTATTGATTATCAACCGTAGTTTTATTGAAGATTTTTTTATTTTTTAAATCAAAACTCATTTTTTCGAATGCTCAACTTGCCCCAAACTCTTGCGTTTAGAACAGCATACATAAGTTACTTATTGAAATAGGTACATACTATGTAGGTATCAAATAAAACTGATGTACCTTTTAAGAGTTTTGATTGATTTAATGAAAAATTGCTCAACCAATCCTAGCTCTACCAATTCAATAAAATTAAACAATTTCTATATACCACTTATGGAATTTTTCTTCAAAAGTTACGTAAAAAAGGAAAAAAACAAAAATACATAAAGAGTGGCAATTAAAATAAAAGTATTATCATATAAAACTTTAATTGAATTGTCTTGTTAGTATATGATCGCGACCAACTTCATGGCCGATATCGTGTTACTAATTGCGAATTTCTCAATATCGAAAGAAATCGACATCGAGTCAAGATACCAAATACTCGGCACAGTCCAACAGCCATTTAACTAAACTGAAATGAATCAAATTGTTGAATTTGAAACACATTATTAATGATTTTGTCATAGAAAATATATTAAAAACAAATATTGGAGATATTGCTTCTTTTGAACAAATTTTATTTTTTAAACAATTTCTAAGTACAATCGCAATATACATGAAGTTGCGCAAATGCGGGTTTTTATAATACATATTACATTTTAAAAATTAATAACAATAATTAAATTCTCTCTCAAAATTTAAGTTCTATTTCTAGCTAGCTGAACACAGTTTCTCCACCGAATGACTTAAACTTTTGTGGCTGCAGCAGCAGTGGTTCTTGGAGGGCGGAGAAGTTTCGCCATTCGAATTTGTAGCTCCTTGGCTAATCGGACTCTCGCCGGTGCCTTTCTTTTGTTTCACCCTGCGATTCTGGAACCAAATCTTCACCTGTTTCTCGGACAACTTCAATCTATTCGCAATTTCGATCCGGCGAAGGCGGGAAAGGTACATGTTGAGGGAAAACTCTCTCTCCAACTCCAGGAGCTGGGTACTGGTGAATGCGGTCCTTATCCTTTTGCTAGAATCTGCGTAATCCTGAGACACTGGAGATGTTTTTGAAGGTGATGTTGGAGGTTCTTCCTTAAACTTTTTTGCAGTTGGGGATAGAAGATCGTCGATGGAGAAATCTTGGCTGGATTGTGATGTTGGTGAAACGCACTGATCCAAGTATCCACTGTTTTCCCAACGTGGTAAGATCGGATGGTCAAATGAAAGTTTGCGCTTTCCTGCAGAGTGATATGAGCTGAGGATCTGGTTCTGCTCCCGCTGCTGCTGCTGTTGAATTCCCAACGAAAATAAATAACTACCAACGTAGCACGCTGGGTATGGCAGAAGCGGGAACTGAGCACTCCGAATTTTATCCATACTGTCAACTTTTGCAGGGACATCACTTAGTAACGAATCCATTAGAAATGATCGCGACATTTTGGTAATTTCAATTTTTACAAAGCCAATTTCTCTCCTGAGAGAACGAAAGTAAACTGTTGCAGGACCAGAAGGGCCGATCGGTTTTATACCGGAGATCCCTACCTCAAAAGTCAGTCGGGCGGAAGAAATTGGTAACATCGTGAGCCAACGGCAGCGCGGTCCCAACCTTCTTTATTGCCAAACAACTGAATATGGATTCCAACCCTTAATGAATAGTAATTGTATCCAGGCAGGACTCCGCCCCTCGAGCGGCTCCTGAGGAACCTTTGTTAGGGCACGGACCCTTGTTTGCTGTTTCAAAAAAGCAACCCCTGCTACCTGAGCGGCGGGGTTCGTTTTAATTTTATTAATTTCGATACCGTGACCGGCCGCAGTGCGGATCTTGTTAGAGTCCTCAGCGCAGTGAGCAACTAATTCGTGGCTCTTGAATGGTTCTGTAAATACGTGACCAGGGCTGCAGGCCCAGGAGCATATTGCTGCCAGAAAGTCTGGCGAGTTCCCTAGGGTGTGATTCGCTGAGGTTTTTGCAGGGGTTTTAAAACGTGTAAGTGTGCATTGTGTATGCAGGCGAGGAAGGGTTTGTATTCGAAATTTATCTGTTTTGCATAATTATCATATTTTATAAACAAATACAAAGACTATTTATCTTTCTGGAAATGCGATATTATCATTTTTTAATTGACTATGGAAGTGGGCTTTAATACTTTCAAATTCATCACGTTTTTTCTTTTGGCCCAAAAGCTTTGTACATTTTTTAGATTGGAACTAGTTAATTTAGTTATACTAAAAATTCGGCACACTCGAACTTTTTTATGAAAGGTAGCAAACCGTAAAATATTGTAACAAACTAGTAAAAACCGATCCTTTATATGTTTTTTTACATTTATAGTCTTACCGCAACCTTTCTGCAATTGCGAAAATTCACCAAGTTCAATTAATTTAAAAAGCTATGTATATTTAATGATTAACCTATAGTATGGTCGAGAGATTTTCTAGAGAAATCGATGGAGTTGTGCAGTTTTGGTGTTTATCCGAGCCCAAAACGATTTAGTACCTACCTAAATAATGTAAAATTAATTTAAACTTTTAAACGCTATTTTCTGAAAATTATGTTGTTGTTTTGAAAATATTATAGTATATGTATGTATCAATAAAATATCAATGAATGATAGCTCCTTTTGTTTCTTATTTTAGTCTAAACTAGTCAAGACCTCGCAAAAACTATTAATATTCCTTCATTATTTTTCTACCAAAAAAGCAATCGTGAATATTATGCATTTTTGAGAGCATTTTAAGAGAAATTGAAGTATAAGACATCTGCGATGGTTGGTTGATACAGAATCAAAAAAATTTATTTGAATTCCTAAAAACAACTGAAATAAAAAGTGTATTCTTAGTTTCACATTGACTCAAAAACTTATACAGAATTTTTCAAGGTTAATTTGACAATCTCCTAACTCTATATATAATTTAATTTTTAAAAACAGCTTTCATGTCAAAATTTCGGTGCGAAGCTTTGAAAACTTCGTCTAAATGAAACTATTTTCTGAATGAAACTACTGTCTAAATGAAACTATTTTCACGAAGCACTATGAGTTAACCAATTAATAGAGTAGTCAGAGGTTAAGACATCATAAAAGAAAGCGTTTAAAGACATTTTTGCCGGTTGAGCAGCAAATGAAAATCTAATTTTCCACCAAATTATAGCAACAATTATTTGCAATATTGGAAATGACAAGACTTGATGAGGAACCAATTTCCAAGTCCCCAGCTGGGCAAATGGTGCAGCAACTTTCGTTCGCAGCGGTGTTCGAGCCACTGGGGGTGGATTCTATTTCCTGTTTATCTATTCACAGGATAATAGTCCTGCCGGTGGTGATGACTTTATGAAAATTTTCGATAAAAGGGCTCACACAGTTTTCATTTTCCTTTCTTTTTTGTGAGGAAATTCCACTTTATCCAGTTTATCCAGAGAAATTAAAGAGGCATGGAATCGACCGTTTGCAGGTCTAAATTTTCAAAGAGCCCAATTTGTACGCACGTCGGATTAATTCCTACGAATATAAGCAAGACTTAAGGGGGATGTAATGACACTCGTGGAGAAGATTCAGCGATTTTGGTGTAACTGAATTGAGGAACTAAGCTGGCTTAGAGCGTGAGAAGTGCAAAACATTCAAAATGTCTGCTACAGAGAAATATTTTGCCTCGGGGCTTGCATCAACGTTCAACCCTAATACCGATTAATTTGTTGTTATAACGCGGGATGAATAAGGGTGCGATGGATGTTATCCTTGTAAACAAGAAACTCTTCAAATAATTTGTTTTTGAGTGCTTAATTTTAATTAAATTTCTTAGCTATTTATTAGCAGACACTATAGGTACTCTTTACTGGAATGAACCAATATTTATTTTATACAGAGCGTTTAAATGAGACTATATACAAATCAAAGGCATCTTTAAAATAAGCAACAGAACGTTCTTTAAGCGTTATCAATTCTCAACAACGTTATTAATAGAATATGATTCTTTTGAAGTTACCATTTTATATCCATCCATACTTTAAATTAAAAAATATATTTTGAATAGATTAATCCTTAAATACAATTAATTAATTTTAAAACGGTGACATGAAAATAGGTACGTTTGTATATATTGATATTTGATTTACATTCTTTATAAGAGAAAGCTCATTTTAAAAACATGAAAGAATATTGCATTCAAAAATAAGTGTTGACCATTATGTACGGATTATATGATTCAATAACTCCAATTAATTCCATTCAATTTAATTTAATGTAATGTGCAGAGTCGAGCGCTCCTGGTATACAATTAACAATACACTTTAGATACTTTAATGGCATTTTGCAAAAGGAATTTTTCAATTTGCCAAATTACTTGAAATAGTCTCAAAAGACGCTGCGACAAAAGTATTTCGGGGATATGCCGCTGAATGTGTTTGCTACGGATTCGGTAACTTCTGGTGACATAATACGCCATTATTACAATTACTGTCGACAAAAGGCAAACACTCGTCCAGACTGCTTGTCACCCATTGTGGAGGTAAAATCGAATTTTTAAGCTAAAATTGTAAAGGAAGCAGCCAGCAGGCGAAGGGAGCGACTAGGTGTCATTTGTCATCATAGTTTATGGACTTCGCTGAGCAATTCTCCCAGATAAAGAAGGTAAAAAGTGTGCGCAATTGACACCTTGGCAAATAGCCGGCACTCGGTTGAAGCATAGGAGATCCCTCCCATCTTTTGCTCCCTTTCAAAGGAAGCATTTTCGGGTGTTTGTTCGAATTATGCCAAAATCCAATCCATAAAATCTGATGACCATCTAAAGATTCAGTCGATCGTCTTTTATCGACCGTTTTCTGGAAGTGATCCCTGAACCATCCCTCAATGAATGGGCTGTGCGCGCATCTATTGACCAGAAAAACTTGGCTGGATCTCATTCACAACTTTTCTGGCTGCACAGCAGAACCGAGAGTTCTTTTGTCCGGCTCAAAGTAGTACAATTTTTAAAGGCTAATGGCCACAAAAGGCTGATGCCGACTGTGTTTTTACGCACCGATTGCTGCTCGAATAGTTTCGAGAGTCATTCATGCCTCACAATGATCACTTACAGTGAACAAACAATTCTTGAAGATGCCTTGAAAATTGCTGGGCTGTTTACCTGTTAGTAGCAACCTCCTACCCTCTTCTTCATTCAGTCCACGATAAATTCTATGTGATTTTATGGAGTTTCACTGTCATTAATCAAACGTTTTCTGGTCATTTTGCGGTTAATTTTAAAGGACATTGCGTCATTGGAGATGTTTCGCCTACTTTCAATGCGGTAGGTAAACGCGAGTTACAGCAGGAATGCGTTGACGCAGGTGTGAATTTAAACAATTATGACCATGTTTTCAGTTTATCTATGTTTTTTCTTTAGTGCGTACAATAAAAAATATTAATTTGATACGAAACGAGTACAACTTAGCCTCTATAGGACTTTATTTACATTTTAACCTGATATCTGGCTTCCCATAGTAATGCCAAATAGAAAATCAAGTGATCGGAAAAAACAACATTTAAATGAATTGATTTTTAAAATTAGAAGGCTTTTAGTAAAAAACAATCTTATTTCTAAAAATATATTTTTTAATGAATGCATAAACCTCCTTTATGACCTTTTGCATCTGGATTGAAATTTGATCCGAATTGAAAACTGTCTTTGGAAGGTGTTAACCCTCTTTTTCAATCTACCCTATTCTTAATCCCGTTCGAATCGAATTGAAAAGGTTTTAAAAAAACGTCTTTTGAACAAAAATTTCTTAATAAAGTTGCTAAAATTTTCATAATTTCATTTCAGTTATCTTTGACTTCAATTAATTTGTTTGTTCAAAGTTAAAATAATCCGATAGAAAAGTCCAATAGAATTATTTTAAATATGTGCGAAAAAATTAATTGAAGTCAAAGGTAACTAAAATCAATTTGTGAGAATTTTAGCAACTCTATTAAATAATTTTTGCTCAAAAAGGGCTTTTATAAGCTATTTTCAATTCGATTCGAATAGGGCAGGTGTTTATGGTACTTTTTGATGTGGATCGGAAAATTTAAAGCTGCATCAAAATGAAGACTTATCGATCCGGTTAGAAAGTCTCCGAAAATATGTTTATGGAAATGGTTCGAGTCAATCTACATCGGCTGGCTTGAAAGAGGTCGTAAACAAGGTAATAAGTCTTTTCACTATAATCATTTAGAAATAAAAGTTAAGGACTATTCCTCCAACGGTCTTCTGAATATTCAAAATTATTTTTCTTAATAACAGACGATCTACATTTAAGTTAGATATACTGTTTAAATTTAATCGATAAAATTAATTTTCCCTTGACATCTCAGTTTATTTTAATCATGGATTTTATTAGGCCATATTAAACAATATTTGAAGCCTATAATTTCCAACACTTTTAATTTCTAATATAAAATATAGAGGTTTGTATTAAAAAAATTTGGTTATTACATAAATAATCTTTTGTGACGGACACCATTAATCTCCTATTTTGAAATATTGCTTACATACTTTACGACATATACATAAGTTAAATATGCAAAGATCAATTAAATTTAGTTATCTACCAAACTGTTTACCATATGCTATAGGACATGTTACCCTCTATGTGTCCACCATTTTCTTTCAAATTAGATTAGGGTTCGTTTCCCTGTATTGATTGCAAAAGATAACATCGCTCGTATTAGCAACATCAAAAAGAAATTCAGGAAAACAAACTCAACCCCTTTTGCAGACAAAATTCATAGTGGAGCGGCCGCGGAGGGCAGGTACGAAACCATGTCTCTAAACATAATCATTTATTCATCTTTAAAATTAAAAGGAAGGGTGAGAGCAGCCCTTCGGACCTAATCAGCAACATTTATTGGCGCAGACTTGTGCATTCAAAGCAGTTGGAACGCCATTGTGTCGTGGCCATGCACATAATTTGTAATGCTTCACTCCTCGCTGGATTCGAACAGACGCAGTATCCATAAAAACGAGGATCTAAGTTCCCACCCCATTGTTCGGCCTTTATTATTTCTTCATATTTTTCCCGACCTCCTTTGATTCCTTTGCCTTTGTGCCCAGAGCCGGGAGTGCGCGAGCGACTGTTTACATTTCGCCTGGTCATGCGCGCAATTCTTTTTTAATTTTAAAAGGGTTCTAGAATCTATTTGACGGATAATAAAGAATGACAGGATTTTTTTTTGCGCTATATTTGCGTATTTCAGTTTTTACTGCACAAATAACTCTTTGCAACTGCGGTTGTTTACAAATTCAAATTAGTCCTTGCACCAACTGAGGGGTTGCAGGAATTGAGGATGTAATTAACTTCCCTTCACCACTACCTATACTCTTTTTCAGGAAATAAATAAAAATTTCTAATCCGTCCTCAAAAATGCTGCTGCGGATTAAATACATATTTCCTAAAGTATCAAAATGCCCTCGTACAAAACCCACAATTATAGTGGGATTAAAAGTGCTCCCTGCTGCTGAACGTGGATATTGATGTAATTTTCTGCAGCTAACGTGCTACTTTATTCCGAACAGATTAAATTAAATTATTACTTTCCTTAGAATAGACCTAACTGACATTAACTAGAACTGGCAAATTTGATGGTTTATCTTCTCATGTGTGCTAATAGATGCTTCAGCCACCATATTTAGCTAGATTGTTAGGGTATTAAGCTCTATTATTTCCAATAATCAATACAAACGGCTTCTTACTTTTTGTCCAGTTTGGTTATCAATACAGTTATGATAAGCAGCTTATTTCGAGGTTCATTAGAAGAATTCATAACACAAAAGGAGAGACATATTAAAAACGATTTTGTAATACGTTTCCATCGGTGATATTTTTTTAATAAGCAAAGCTATTACCGATTTAATTTCGTTTAAGACTAGACGATTTTTTATATTTAGACCCCATTTACAGGATCGAATTTTTTTTTGGCCTATCGTCGATTCCTCTTGGCTCTGACTACCGCCCACCTCACTACTTATGTATGTAATTCTCAGATGAAAAATTTGACAAATTGAAGGATTTTATTTGCAAAACCTTTTTTTAACTTTATCGTTTTCTGTAGAATAAAATAATGTTCCATACATTAATGTGGCTTTGTAAGTAGATACATACTTTTAGAATTAATCCCTGAATTAAATGCTTTCAAACAAACTTAACATTCTTAAGCAATAACTCATCAATAATCATGGCAATTTGGTACACTGTTGCTGTAAATTACAAAACCCTTATTTTTCTGAGAAACTATTAATAAGTTTCAATTCAATATAAAATTGTCGATTGATCTGAACATACGAAAAAAACACAGCTAATGTAAACTTATAACTTGAAAAATAGGAAATAATGTACCTACATATTTTATTTAAACTCTTAATTCCAAAAATGAATCCGCTGGAAAAAATTCTTAAATACCATTTTAATGTTAAATGGTAAAGAAGAATTCATACCTACTAATTGTAAAAACAGATTTATTTATTTTAAGATATGTGGTTGTAATTTTCATCATAAAAGTTAAAATGTAATTAACCTTAACGTGGTTAAAAAAATTCTGGTTTCGGAGTAATACGAACTTACATAACTAAACAAATCTTTGACTTTAAAATATGTGCATATCCATTATTTTTGTTAATAGGATGCATTTGCAAGTGTGATTAAAACTTACGTCTCACATTATACATACATGTGAAAAGTTAACAGTCCCGCTGTGAGATAATTACTTTAGGAAAACTCCTTTTCAATTAAATTTATTATTTGTTAGTTATACTTGTTAATATTATATACAAGTAAATAATTGTATTCTTAAATACAACTTTAAAAAAAAATACCACAGAATGAAATGAACACTTTGCACTTTCCAACACTATCCCAAATTAGATAATCTGTGCCTAAATTTGCAACTAATGAAAATTTTTGTCAAAACTCTCATATTCATCCATTTTTCCCTGAATAATTTTTCCACTATTAATTTTCTTGACAGAAAAATATGCCTTAATGATGTTCTTTAAAAAACTGTAACGATGTTTATGAGCGCGCCGCTATTTTGAATGTAAGTTAATTTAAAAGGTAAAAGTGAAGGGTTGATTCAAAAGATCGAATGGGATATTTAGTTGCGAAACACCCTGTATCATTTTATTTTGCACAGTTTGAAGTGTACAAATTCGTATCGAAGACAGGGGTTAGGATTTAAGATAAAAGTTACCAGTTGAATTAGTAGAGACACAGCTGCTAGCTGCGAAAGTTTCGAAAGCTCTTTTAGAGAAAATTCCCTCAGTAATTCACCTAGACATTTGGCGAGTGTGAGCCCAGACTAAATATCCTTGGGGTCCTTAGCTTAATTATTTATAGTATTGTGAATCTTTTTGGATTGTGTCTCCGCTTAATGAAGAAAACATTTGAACAAATTTTTTAATTGTGGATTAACGGATTAATAATATTTATTAAGTTAGCGGGGGCGGGATTGTTATTACTTTACCTTGAGCTTCACCTTCCTCATGATTTTGGTCTCCTCCCAGCGGTCGAGCTCATCCCACTCCTTCCCGCGACGCTTCACCAGGTAGTAGCGGTAGACGACGATTGTGACCGCGACGAGCAGGGCGAGACCCGTGCCCGTGGCGGCTCCCAGGACAGCGGAACTGACCATCACCATGGCACCGCGAAAACTGCGTGGGCGTGTCAAGGGCCTTTCCACCCCTCAATCCACCTGCAAAGAGAAAGGACACGTTCAGAAGTTTATCCTAGAGTGGATTTATCTGGGAGGTAAAAGTGGGATCCATGCGTTTTCAGTTTGGAGACTGGGAACAAAGTATAAAATTTTTGCCACGAAGCCACTTGAAAGGGTGGGGGTAATTCATGCACAGCAGAAATCCTCAAAGCTCAAAGACCGTTTTGATCAGATCCCGCAGAAAAATTTACATCTTATTTCCGGAGGAATTTCTTGGTCCTTTTGAACTCTGAGTAATTGTTGTTCGGAATTGATGAGTTCGATGGCTCAGCTTCCCCCGAATTGTGGTGGAGCTCCTGATTTGGGGCGGGCGGAGCCCCAATTACCGGCGGCATAAAGCAATTACACAAATTTTGATGGGTACGCCGGTCTCCGGTTAGACGTCCGCAGATTATGCCTCGATCAGCGGAGAAGCCGGGGGTTTCTTGCCTTTGCAGCGAAAAGGGCAATTGAGGTGTGCTGGAGGACGACCTTCGCAAAAATGGAAAAATATCGCCAAACCGGCGAGATAACTTAAATCTGATGACGTCCCGGGACTTCACTACGCCTCGGCTTATCACGTATTAAACTTGATTTATGTGCGCAACGTGAGCAGGGTGTCGAGGAATTTTCACGTATTCGGATACAAATGCAGAGTTAGCAGAAACAAAATTATTTACAATACATCTGCGATTTAAAAATGTTGAAAAGCTGCTTTCGATAAGAGAAAATAAGTCGTTTGATAATACAGCGTCTTTAAAAGAAGATTATCAAAATATAATTATTTTTCGAAATATTCTTTTTTTGTCTCGGTTTATCAAAAACAAAATGTTTTTTAAGATTATTATTAAATAGTGAAACAACCACCTTTTAGGCAGAGTTAGAAAAATTGTGGTGCAATAAGTATTTCGAACTTAAAGGAGACTATATTGACTACATAATTATACTAAATAGAACAGATAAAATCTTAGTTTACAAGAAAATAAATGCGGAAAATAAAATAGGTAAGTACCTAAAGACAATATGTTTTTATGTATATTCTTATTTTTTCCTTCCGGAAAGTCACATTTATCTTACCATCCATCTTCTATATCAGCATCTATACACTAATATAGTATAAAAGTTCATTCATATTCTAGACATCTTGACGCATTTGGTACCTAAACTTTATTATCTCCTTCATAAAGTCATTCCGTGAGTATTTTTTTTATGACTTGCATAAGTTTTATCCCCAATGAATACTATTTTCATAGTGAAAAGTTTTCCTCCAGATCTCGTACGTGAATAAAATAGAGAACACTGTTTCTCTAATTTTAAAGTTATTTGAAAACATACTTTAATGAAGTTGTATCTAAAGAAACAAGAAGTGGTGCGTATTTATTGGTTGATTCTAATTGTAATTTAGAGTTGACAATCATAAAACGCGAATGTTCGGATAAATGTTTGCCAACATACGCCAATAGATTTTTTGGAATATTCCGATCAGTGTTTGTTGCGAACGATACAGTCTGAAATGCGCGGTAAGTTAAATATAGGGTTATAAATAAAAAAGGAAAAAATACTCTATTTGAATTAGGGCGGTCATTCAATTTTAATTTTCTCTCTGGTCTAACTAACACAGGTATTATGCATATCATAGAATTCCAAATTATTCCTAGCGACTCCTAAGTTATATTCTAACCAAGTAATGAGATTCATAAAAAAAGATTTATCGGCAAGCCAAACTTTTTTTTAACTTTGGAGTCTATAAAAATCGTTTGTACGTAAATCACCAAAATTGCGTTTAAAATATTAAAAGTTCCAAAATGTCTTAGAAAGGCTCAGTGAGTGATGATATAATCCCGAAAGAAGATATTAACGTAAATCCTCCCTTCATTGTTGTTTCCTTGTAACCGAATTAAGCAAGATGGATATCAGTTCCTAGTAATATAATTCCAGTTGAAGAAATCTGATCCTACGTTCGATTGAATAATTAGTTTCCGAAGAAGGTCAAGTAATCATTTACAAGAAGGAGCGCAAAAGGCAGGAAAGTCGGTAAATCGTACTGCCTTGAGTAGGCAGTTTTATCTGAAAAACCTTGAGAACCTTCATACAATCGAAGCATAATTCCACTCGCCCTTTAACAAACTACCCGGAATGAAATGTTTACATGTTTGCACATCGGCTACCTATCACTCTGTTCACCTTGTTTTTCAAGGCCGGTGGAACTTTGGGTGCTAGTCACGTTGGTGGAGTACAGGAATTTTATCATTTCTCACAACTTGCCTTGGATTGTGAAATGTTGAGAATAAAAAGTTTATCCGGGGGATGTTTTCGTTCCGTCTTCAGAAAGGAGAAAATACCCACTGCAATTTGCCCACTGGGAATAAATCCAATTACAACGCCAAGCTCTTGTCAAATTAATGAGTAAATCTGTGCGAATTCGCGAGCAAATCCACTTCTGGAGGCTGTGTGCCAGCAGCCAGAGATTCGGTTTATTAAGGATTTGATTCCTCCATAAACAGCGCTTTACGTCAATTTGAAGCCCACTCTGAGGATTTTCCTTCTAAACATTTTATCGTGGATTTCACTGGTGTTCCTTGGATTAGTCACTCCCATGCCATGCAGGCATTTATCTTGTCTACGCTGAAACGGTTGGAGCTGACCTTTTTAAATCTATCTTCCTTGGTTCTAGACAGGACGCATCAGCCGAATAAATTACCATAAAACATCTCTGTTACTATATATAAATAGATCTCTTAAACTTCATAGGTACGTTTTTGAGACAAGTCAGTCGAATAGAAAAGGTGACAGGGTTATTTTCATTTAAACTTTTGTGAGGGACGTTAAGACCACTGGGCCATTTGTCGACAAAAAGGTTGATTAACTGCTTTCAGCCCGTATGTTTAGCGATAATCCTTACAAAATAGGCACCCTCAATTCAATTTCATAAAAGAGAAGATTGATCTTAATCTTCTGATATATAATCCTTTATTCTTGAATTTTAGCACAATGTTTTTTTTTACCGGTTTTTTTTCATTATGATCTATTAGTTGCTTCATATTCTGAGACAATAATCACAAAAAGTAGCAAAATTCGTTAACCAGTTTCTGTGGTTCATTTAAATTTATATTAAAAGACTTTGGCTAATATGAAAACTACTAGAAACTTTTGAAAATCTTAAAATGATATACTATCATTTCTAAAGAAATTATACAATGTTGTTTTGCTATTGTATGCATTCCTTGTTTTTATTTATATTAAGATCCATAATTTATGAAAATGTTCAGAAAAATACAGATAAAGTTTCTAGTAATGGATAGAAATACTCTGTAGACTGTGTCTATCAATTTCAATAGTCACAAACTTGTGCATACAGTCATTTTAGGGCATTAGAACTAATCTACATCCCTATATGTTATATGTATTATATATAATAAAGTTTTAAGCAGTTTGAGAAAGTTTATAAACTCGAAAGCGAAAAAGAAATATATATTTTAAATCTTGATCTTAAGGAAGATATAAACAATTAGACAATACATTTATACTAGTTATGTAAGATAAGTAAACGTGACCAGTCCTCATTCTCTAATTTCTGGCCGTTTCTAAAATTAATAAACTGAAATCTTTAAGAGAATGATCAATTATAACACTTTATTAGTTTCAATATTTTCACATAACTTGAACTCACAAACATCCGCAGTGGTACTTCGATAGTCACATTATTGTTCCATTGAGTCCGATATATTACATGTATAATTACTTTAATTAAGTGAAATTAATCCATTAGCTGTAGTATCGATTTCTATCATACACGCTTTGGTCCCTAAATTTTGATATAAAATAAATTTGTGTGTATACAGTTTATGGTGATCCTTTTAGATAATATACGAACCCTTTTAAAACTCTTAGATAAAATATTTCTCGGAATTCGAAGAAACATGATTTAAAAAATTCAACTTTCGACAATGTCCTAAGGAAAATAAATATTTATTGTAGCAAGTCAGATTGATTCCAGGAATGGCTTCTAAGAAAATTTTATCCGTCGAAGTATCTCAAGTTTCTTACATATTGTCTTTTATGAAATCAATGTCTAGACTCCGACGTTGTGGATATGATAACGAGAGGTTGTCAGTATATTGTTGAAATCTAAAGAGAAATTTCGTAGAACAACAAAGTGCGAAAGACTTGGTGCTCTTATTAGGAGGAGATAAGGTACCTACACACATTTTGTAAAGTTTGTGTGTCAACATTATTCGCCTGAAACAGGGTTAAAGTGATAAGCCTGATGTACCACTGAGTAGATGACATTCCTCCTTTTTGTTGCGCAATCAACACAATTTAAACAAAAACAAGGTAACTTGTAGTCTAATCACGAGACGATGGTATTCATGCTTTAATAATTCATCTGGACCTTTAATAAAGGCTCAACCACTGGGCCGGAAACTGTCAAGACGTTCTCGGACGAGTTTTCATGATTTTTGGCTTTGAGGCTGACGACGATAAATAAATAACACAGGTCAACACCAATTTTTTTCTTAAAGTATTTGCAAATGATTTCTATAGGATTTTTTCCGTAGATTACGAATTCGTAAATGAAAATGTTCAAACAACTTCCATTTACGAGAAAAATAGGATTAAAAAGTACAAAAGACCATATTTTGACCATTTATGAAAAATCATTACAAAATAACGGATTGAGCCAGGAACTTAAATGTTGTTCAAATAATAGTTGAAATCTTAAGCTATTATATAAAAATATAGAAGGCCTTAAAACATTTCGAAATGATCCATAAATTTGACTTTTTTCCATTAACCAATTACTTCATATAATAAATGCCGAATAAAGAACATGACAAGTGCACACTCATGAAAAGCTTGTTCGATAATATGCTTAAAAAGGGCTATTGAGATAAATGTCATTTGATTTTCTTAGATTAGGATTTAGGCTTTCATTTAAGCCAAGTTAAAAAGTTCTGTGATGATCCTTTATTTTTTAACGATGATTCAAAACTGGTCAAAATACGGTCTTCAAAATTTGTATTACTACTACCAACACTACAAAAGTAAACTTTAAGGAGGTTGTGGGTATTTTTTAATTATTTTGATATTTGACAAATAAAAAAATTATGAAATAAACCGAGACTCAAAAAAAAAATTTTGTTTGTAGACCGGTGTAATTTGTTGAATATGTTGTAACAGAAAGAGTTTAAGCATTGATTTAAACATACCTACATATTTACGTGTGTTGCCTGGGCTTCAACCAATTAATTTTAAGGAAAAAGGTCAGAAAAGGGATTTAATTTGCTAACGTAAAGGCTCAGTACCCTTCTCACTTGTTTCAATATTTGCGCTTAAAAAGCTTTGAATTCGGAATTTAATTATTGGCAGAGATATAAAATATTTATAAAAATGAAATAAAACTTCGGATTAGGTACCAGAAAATGTATACGATTAAGCTGAAACTACAAGTGAGAGTAATGAACCTGTTTAATAGAAACCAGATAATCTGCTTTTGAAATATATAATTAGGACCTTCAGCAGTTTTATGGAACATAATCCTGTCATTCTAATAGCGTCGTTAAAGCGACTGTTATCGAAACAATCACGCAGATACATTTAAGCATATATCGCAAAGTTTTCTGTCAATCGAGTACAGAATTGTTATAACGTAAAGTAATAAAAGGCACTTAGAATAATTCGTCATAAAATAGGTATTTATTAATTTAATGACAGTAATAAATTTAAATTAATAAAATAAAGGCTTAAGTTCTCTTTATTAATAAATTTATTTCACGGTGAAAGAGCTGTTTAGCAAAAAGTATATCTCGTTATTCAACGTAATTTAAATTGATACGTTAAGATTTTCCTTTTGTATTATCCATTCCATTATTCAATTCGATAACGCTGATTTTAAATTCATAAAATACCTCCTTGATTTGAAATCTTACACTGAGTGATATTCTTCAAAATAACCTTCACAGAAAAAGGTAAATGGGCGGCATTACGTAATGAGAACAAAATTCTAACATTAGTTGATGTACCGAAAAAAGAGATTCCTTTTTTATTCACATTAAACCCATAAAACGTGGAAGCTATTGAGTAAACATTTAATTTATTCGGCAAACACTTACGTAAATATTTCTGAATTTCCATTTTTATTTGCCGAAGTGTTTCTACGTAGCAGACCAAAAAACCTTGCTTCTCTTTACAGATAAAAAATAAATTCACTTAATACTCCTTGTTATCTCAAGGGCTATCTATGTAGATTTTTACGTTTATTTCTTAAATGTGTTCGCACCAAGGCTGACTAAAAATCAAATTCTGGGGCACAGAAATATACACGACGAATGTTTCCAATGGAAGAAATCCTTTTCAAAAATGTTTAATCCCTAGAAGTTTTCATTTTCGGAAATTATGGAGAAATTAAAGCTTTTCAAACCGAAGGGATTCGAATATTTCCATTTAATTCAAATTGAGAAGGAACCCATTTCTTTCATAACTTCGTTGAGGCTTTTAACTTAGCAGCAGCTTCCCACCTTAGTAATAGACCTCGGGGCTATGAAATGGAGACCTTACGGAGTTGCCACTTTATTTTAATTAAATTGGCCTCTAGTAAAGGCCAGCATCATTTAATTAATTGCATGCTTTCTGAAGGGCTAAGACTAAGATGCTAACGTTTCACTCCGGAAGTTGTGCTATCGCACTTCCGTAAATCAGCAGAATGAACTTGGGCTTGTGCACCAATTAGCAATGTGGTCGAAATTGACCAATTGCGAGGAGAAAAGTGTCATTTCATTAATATGATAAAATTTACGCATTCTTTATATCTGATTTGATCATTTTATTATAAATCGGAGTACCTATACGATCACTTGAAAGCAGGAATGTTGCCAATAGTTGACTCTATGGTTATATTCTGTGACTTAATCTTCCCTACATAGAAATGGCCTCTTTCCTTAGTATAGTACATTCAAAATGAGGTTTAAAACTCTTTTATCACCATTTAGATTCGCTACATGGAGTTTACGTAACTTAATAGCAGAATCAATATCAACTGTTTTTCATAAATATTTTGAACTTCAAATATTAATTTTAAATAAGCTAAGATTAGAAGCTACATATAAAATATATAATTTCATTTTGAAAACAAAACCTTCAAAATAAAAACAAAGCGAAACAATTCAATTCAAATTGAGCAAACTTTTTGCACGAAAAGCTATTTAAAAATTTGTTTTAATTCGGAAATCGCTTAACATTCACAAAACATAATAGGGTCTCATGTTAAATTACTTCATTTTCTTTCACTCTTTTTCAGATTCGAAAACAAGTAAAAAGCGCTCACTCCCTGAATAAATTACCTACTTAATTATAAATGGGCCTCTACATAAAACACTTTGACTCAAAAACAACTGCTGCATTATAATTAACTGAGAAGAGGGATCGCTATTTCGTGCAAAAAGGAATTGATGACTCTTTTCGCACAGCACGAGGCTTCTGGAATATCCATCGATTAACCATTGCCTACCATCATGATCTGTTTTTCTTCGGAGCCGGACTATAGACTTGTCTTTTTATAGACATCCATCCTGTGGGTTGTAATCTGTCCCGACCGGAGGTTAAAACACTCATCAACATCTCATGCCGAGCTTTATTGAGGAAAGGTAAGGTCAAGGGTTTCAAGATAAAATTAATTAGTCATTTTGTCTTAAGAATTTGTTGTTTCCAAACAACTCCAGACAAATTCAAAGTACAGGAGTAGAAGAATCGTTAGATTTCCTTCAACTCAAAATTTAACCAGACTATTCATTTCGAGAACAAGTCGTGCAAGTTCTTTTTTTTCAAGTGAAATAAAGATTTTCTTACGATGCCCCATAATTTACCCATCTGGGAAGCTATAAAAACAGTATAGCATGTGAGATTTTTCCCATTTAATAGCAGTTGGCTGCAATATATGCCCTCAAACACAATAACAAAATGCAATAACAAGAGAAAGGAATGCTAAATGAAACTCATAATAATAATAATGGCATAGTATTAAATAACCTCTAAAATGTTTGTGCTGTTTAAGCTTTCATGACAACAATTAAAATAAAAGAATTCAAGTATTGGTTTATTTCGTCGAATTAACTATTATTAAGTTGCAAAGGATTTTCAATAATCGATTGGCATTGAAATTACTATTTTTATTCTGGCAAGGTGAAAAATTAAAACAATTTATTTATTTTTTTACTGTGTTGGCATTTTTTTCAATAGTAAAAAATTGGTTTAGAAAATTCTATCATTATAAAAAAGAGCACTTGCGATAGAGTACAAATTTGAGAATTTTGGTCAACATAATGTAGGCCATATTTTTATTTAACCAATACCAAAGGAAACGAAAAAGAGTGGTAAAATACTAGAGTGATAAACTCTAATTTTATAAGGAATTACAATTATTTAGTAGATAGATTTTACCCTGCTTATAAAATATAATCTTCTTTTATCTTTGTAATACCACGAGAAATATTAGGAATCGATAAATTTTCTGATAAAAACTTATTACGTTAAAATCAACTCCTCTTTGATGCAAATTTCCAGAAAATCAATATACAAATTGATGATTGTACTTAAAATATAATTTACGAAGACCCAGACAGGTCATTACATATTTGAAGGCTTTCAGAGAGGTAATTGTGTATTTGCTTCGATATATCGATTTATTTTTATAAATTTACATACTTATATCTCCAAAGTTATACTAAAATTCCTGACTCTCCTACTACGAAATAAACTTATGAAGATGGGAGAGCCAATTTTAATAGTATATGAAAATTCAAAAATTCTCTTCAATATTCATCTCATTTTTCAGCGTTCGTTGGCGAAAATAAAAATTCCAAGAAACGGTCAGGAGAACAAACTCAATTATAGGAAATTTTCTGACAACGCCTCGTCACCTTTTTAATATAAAATAAAAAAAATGTCAAGTGTATCCTGTTACAAATTTTCCAATCACCGAGACTGTCATCTATAGAAAATCTACCAGTGAAATTTTAAGGAGATCTAAAAAATATTTATCGTACTTTCTGATACTTCAAGGTGCCCAGAGGAGAGAGAAAAAACGCCATTAATTCTTGTTTCATCCCGGGAGGTAAATTGAGTTATAAAACTTCTTGACTTTGCGGTAGCGTTTTATTTTTAACCGGGTTTAAAAATCTGATCACACCGATAAGATGACAACAGCTCCTAGAGGGTGAATGCATAAAACCTCGAAATACGGCGCAGGAGATTTATTCATCTGAATAATAATTAATCAATAAGCTAAGCTTTTGATTAAATTTAATAATAATATCTGTTACACCCACAATAACTCCGTATTGCCTTCTACCGCTCCTAATGACAGCTTGAAGTTGCGATAAATTAATTCTTGGGAATCTCAACTCTCCATTTCAATATGCATATTCACATATTTTCCACTGCATGTCAAAACGAAAAGGTATTTAAAGTTTCCTAAGTCCCCGACATAACATACATGGAAACATTTACGTACAAATTCTAGAGCAAAAATACCTCTCAGGACTTTTGTATTAATATTTAAAGAGAATTGTATCGTATTAATGCACAAAAATTGAAGTCGTGTTGAGTTTTCATGAAAATTAGTTTTGGATTTAAAATTTGAAATAATTAAAACATATTCTATAAAAGTTTTTGAAAATCAGGTAAATTGAACATTATTCTTCTATGCAAATATTCGCCATATTTTAAATCAACGATATCAGGATATTATATACCTATATATCATTCCACATAATATTCGGAATTTCGAAACAAATTACATTGCAGCTTTGTTGACATAACAACCAGAGCATAATTGAGGCTATCAGCGCAGAAGTGGTGTAACCCACAATTTTTGTTGGGTAGGGTTTTTGTGTAAAATAAATTCGTTAAATTATGATTTTTCAATACAATAGTGGCGTAAGCCACCTTTTAGAATTATCAATAGATGGCAAAACAATTGAAATAATGTTCACAAAATAAATGCAATTCAAAAACAATTTAACCACATTTTAATTCCTCATTATCTCCTAAGAAGTAGTCTGGGGTTACACCACTTCTGCGCTGATAGCCTCAATGGTGCTTATAGAATTCTGTGACCAAGCTAGCTATTTATATGCAAACTAGCTAATTAATGTAGGAAACGTCTCCACAGAACTACCTATTGGTTCCTGACAATGAATTACAATTATTCAGTCGAAAACCACAGGTAGAAATAAACTCAAACGATAAACATTAGTTTTAGTTTCTTTTTAAAAGTATCTTAGTTATTCGATTTGAACTTTGATTTGGTTTTAAAAAGAGGGTAAAATTTCTAAAACTGTCAAATAATTTTAACTAAACTCCAACTTAAAGCACTATTTATTAAAAAAAAAGGGGAAATTGAACAAATAACTTATTATTTATTTCTGCCCATAATATGGCTTCAACTTTTACTATATAAATAGCTTTACCTCCACTGTGTGGGCTTACCATTGAATGAACCCATCTCAACCAATGCAATAAAAATCGTTTACCACAATCCGAAATAGACGTTTGTGTTATTTAATAAATTGTGCTGTAAGAAACCTGTGATATTTTTATCTTTTTCTGCTTTTGCATTTGCTGTAGCTTTTCTTGCAGAAAATAAATATGTATGCATATAATGTGAGAAATTCCCTTTGAGATAAAATTGAATTGTTTTATTGAGTTTACGTCTGAGAATTTCAGTCCTCTGTGTTAGCAGACATTCTTAGCAAAGGATTTCAAATGGGCAAAAATACTCAATAAAAGTTGAATATGAACGGAATGACCCCAAGCTAAATGATGAAACTGGAAACGCGTGAAAATTTAACTAGATCTAAAGAAAACTACACTCTGTTGACCTTTTTCATTCCGTTCTTTATCTGACGCTGTTATAATTAACTTTATGTGTTTGTGTGAATTGTTTAAAAACTTCCTATAAAATTCTTTAATAACTTTTTAGGTCATCGTAAACAATCTGTAATTTTCAAAATATTAAAAAGTTCTTAAATGTTAGTACTAAAATAACATGAATCAACATGAAGTAAGAAATATAAATATGAAGTTTATACTTTCATAAAATTTTACTGCACAATTCGTTTGCTTTATTACTTAGATATTAACGAGCAATTCGTTTGCTTATTTTCGTATATTTTCGAGCAATGACGAGAAAGGAAACCGAGTTTATAAGTAAAAGCACCTTAACATAAGATTTTCTTTCATAAAACTTTGCTGATAAATATGTATAACCTAAAGGTGTTTACGAACCTATTCTTCGACGAGTCCTTTTCTAGCCCGATCAGATTTAAAGTCGATTTAAAGGGTTTGATTTGCGGATTTAGAAATTAATTAAACGTTGCGTTTATTGTTCCTCTCAATCTCAGTCTTTATTCCCAAGGACATCGTTGGAAAGCGGTAATCAGGGGATAATGCGAGCCCAAGACAAGCTTAATTGAGTTAAATGAGGACTTGTCTCTTTTCTCGGAAGAAATCCACGCTTGAAAATTAAAATAACTGCTTCTATTCCTTTCGTAAATTAGTATTAATTGAACTATAACAAAAGCGAGCAAATAAAAGAATTAATAAATTCGCTCAGTAATTGGAAAGTGGATTTTCTTAGTTGCTAGAGTACTTCTGGGAACAGTTTCAAGTGCTTTTGATTAATCCCAGATCCTCCTGGTGTCGTAACTCTTCTCTGATAGGCATCATAAAAATTTTATATTATGTTTTGAAACTGTTGCGAAACTCTCGGTTTTGCGTGGAAGCAAAACGCCATTTACTGCATTATGGTTCTTTGAAAGAAGGAATAATAACTTTAAAAGTTCCAAAAAGTTTAAACAGGTTTAAACTCAGAAAGTTTCCATAGGAAAAATCAATGCATTTCATAGACCACAGCAAAGGGAAATTGGCGTCATAAGAAATCCCAAGATATTTTTTCACAACTCGCAAGAGAAAAAGAAAATCCATATAAAGTTGTTGTAGAAAAAGAAATGGTAATTGAAAGCATTATGTTACGTTTACACTTTTTTCCATGGAGAGTTTGCGACATGGAATGATTTTCGCACCCATAAGTTTCTGTGCTGTCAATTTTATAAACTTGTTTGTTTTTTATATTTTACAATGGTAATATCCCCACGATGTCATACGTTACGTAGTTAATTTTACGTTTGTTAGACATACATTTACATACAATTATTCTGAATTATAGGTAGTTATACATAGTTACTGTTCTTTACTATATCAGTTTCTTATCGTATTATGGATATACACATGAAAACCTGTCAATCAAATTAAGAAGTATCCAAGAATTGAAGCTGGTTTTGGGGTTGGTTAGTCGCGGTGCTGCAAGTTTTGAAGATAAAATTCAGGTTAAAATACTGGTGTTGTAGATTTATGAATATGTAAAAGCATGTCACCGATTATAAATGTTTTAAAGATATAAATATTTAATTTTAACTTATTTACTAAAAAGCATAAACTTTTTTGTAACGCCTATTGTATCCACAAATAGTTTTTAATTTTCATAATTGTTTCTATTGCAGCAGATATTATTATATAATACCTTTTACAAAAGCAAGTATAACAAACCCATATATGTATTTAAAACTTTCTGTGATCAATGTTTCAAGTAAATTTTAATTCCTTTCATAATAAAATTATTATAAAAATAAAAAAAAAGAAAGAAGTATAGATTTTAAAGATTTTAAATCAATTAAAACAAACAAATTAAGCCGTAAGATAGTATTTTTGGGTTTTTAGTAAATTCTCTGACTGATAATAGGATTAATATTATAATTAATATATAAATTAATTTCTTTAGCTCTCACTTTTTTAAAGAGTGAAATAGAAAAACAAACAAAATTATTTTTTTCTAATTTGATTGTATTCGAGAGACTAAGATGTCTCATAAGTAATTATCAAATAAATATTAAAAATAAAAGTTCGACGAAATCGTAGTAATTTCTTTCTTCTATTAATAACCTGAGCTATTGCTATTACTAAAAGTCTCATTATTAATTTGTATTGTAATTGCTTCTAGTTAGCAAAAAGATAATATTTCCATAATATAATGAGATGAATGAAAAGATATAAATGTTAATATACTTTTTTTTTTTTTTTTTTAAATAAGATTGTTGTCATTTGTTTTTTTTCAGGGAAAGGAAATTTATACCCACTTAGAAAGGTAAATTAGAAAAAACAAAGATAGATCCACGAGCAAACAATCCTAAGGAAATATAATTGTTTAACGCAATTCTCTTTTCAAGGAAATTCTAACCTTATTTCGTTTGAAAGATAATTGAATAAAATTAGATCTGGAGAATTTTTTTTTTTTAGAGGAGAAAAATAAAAATACTTGTTTTTCAATGAGAAAACTTCGTATCCCGAGGATACACAACTGCGGACATTTATTTAGGTACCTATATGAAATTACCAATTTAATCACTTCAACGGTTCGACATAAAATTTTCCGTATAAAAATGGAGGGAAATAGGGAATCAAATTGGATCACATTATAAATTTATAGAATATTGCTGGTTCAATAAAATATAAAAAAACGGCAATAAAATAACATTGACTCCGCTTTTTCCACCATCAAACTGCTGGGTCGTAACTAATCAGTTTTAATCTTGTTAAATTTCTCGGGAAATTGGAAAACCAGAGAATCCAGGTTATATAATATTATAATCATTCCAGGTTTAGTTGGAAAAGCAATGAGGTGTTCAAAACTTTTGGGCAACCGTCACTTCTCATTCAGATAAACAAAGATAGATCAAGGCTGACAAATGAGAGATTATCAGAAAGTCAGAAATCTTTTCCGGAGGGGATCATTTTATTTACTAAGATAGCTAGCCCCATTCCAGTGGCTAATTGGGTCAAAACTTCTTCGAGCCCATTCAATTTAAATCACCCTGCCTCAGCAGAAGGACGTTATTACCCGACTCGCCCAGCGCTAATCTCTTGTTCAGCATGTCCAGCAAATTACTACTTCTAATCAATTGGCGTCCTTCCTTCTAAAATAGCTAGACTGCTATGAAATCGATATTTATAAAGTACAGAATTATCTTGTTCATGTGGATTACGCTCGGGTGTGAACCTCCCACATTACTCGAAACTGGTGGTTCTGTCGCAAAGGTTTTCTTGCGGGTGTGAAACCACTTAATCTGCTCTACCTCGTTTCCTTCTTTTAAATTGAAGTAAACAACAAGACCCTTGAGGGAGTCTGGAGGAATGCTGAGCACAACTCCGGCCCAGGGATAGGTGATCTCGTAAACTTGACCTAATGTCGACTTTTCGAAGGAAAACATCTTGAACTAATTTGAACTCGTTTATTAGATCTCAGAGCACGAAATTAGCACGACATGAAGGAACATTCTCACGTAAGGGAATTAGGGTAAATGTTATATAAAATAAGAACACCTCCTTTTGAGGGTGTGTTAACACGATGTAAGAAACTAGAGGAAGCGGGTGCATTGTCCTTTATCAGCTTTAATGGGTCGTGCAATCCTTGCGAAGAAATGTGTTTATCTTTCAGATTAGGCATTGAGATGTCAAAAATTGAATTAAATATTGTATTAAAAAAAAGGAATATATACAATTATTGTATATGGCATATTAAATGTCTAATGGGAATTATGATTATTCGGTCACTGTTACAATTTTGGATTATTTTTTAAACTTTATACCAATAAAGATTACCACATTTTTAAAACTTTTTAAGTTTTATTCAGAAACATTTTTTAGTTTACATCTTTTTTCTCTTAAAGCAAACTGTATAAGTATATAACAGATTTCAAAGTACATAAACTAAGAAACTTAAAAGTATACGAATTAGTGCCTATAGTTTAAGTTTATTTCACAAGCAATTTAATCAAAATTTTGATTATAACGCGAAGGAAACTATAAAAATTTTATTTTTAATCTCAGAAATCTTAGAAAGAGGAATTTGGTTTAAACATTAAATATATTGAAGATTGAAAAGCTCTCTAAAGAACAAGCCAGTGCACGACAATGTGCTCTTTGCGAGTTGCAACTAGAAGTTTTTGTGTTGGGACTCTATGTCTCTGTGTGATTTTTTAAAGGTAGTACTTCAGTTCTAATAAAAAAGAAACTTAATTTCAAGTTTCTGAAAACTAAGATGCTTTAGTTTTTGAATTCTGAAACTGGAAAAAATCTCACTCATCTCATCAATCTCAATAACAACATTTTCACTCATTGTATGCTGTTCAAATTTTATTAATAAACTTTAAAGAGGTTTAAACATTTAAACTTCTTTAAAACTTACAAGTTTAAAGTATTCACATACGGCGCACCAGTATGGTATGGTTGCGCGAATACCCACAAAAAAAAATTACAGGTAGCACAGAATAAGCTACTCAAATTGACTTTCAACCTTCCTTGGCACTATTCCACAAGACGATTGCATCTAATGGCAGATATTGAGACAATTGAAGACAGGTTAGTTAAACTTGCAACAAATTTTTACGGAAAATGCGAGCACTCTCCTAACCCATTAATCCGGCAACTTTGTCTAGTCTAATAAACTAAGTAGTATGTAGGTAGATAATAAGATAGGGTAGATAGATAATACAAGGAGGTTTTTTTTTGAAATTTTCCCTCAACATACAATTTTGTTTTTCAAACACATTAATCTTCTGTTTTAGCCGATATATACCTAAGTTGTAAAGAATTAGCCGATCGTTCGAAACACTTAAAATAAGTAAATAAAATTTGTAAATCTAAATTGGAGCATGTTAAGATAATGAAATAAATGAGTTGAGTTGAGTTGAGTTGAGTTTAAACTATTCAACTATGCGCGGTTTCAGTCTTAAACTGTAGAAATGTTTAAAATGTCGTTTCTAAACCTTTTTAATTTGGGCTTTAAGCTTATAGATTTTGCTAGTCTTAAAACATTTGAAAGTTTTCCTCCTACACAATATTCCGTGTGAAAATTATATGCAAGATTTGTTGTTTAAAATTAAGACCAAAATTTCCGACAGTGTAATATTACTACTACTATATTGAAAACTTAGTAGTATCCGAAGCCATCGGCAATTGACTACGGTAGTTCAATAGGTTAAAGCATCGAAGAGCAAAAGTCGAAAGTCAAAGTTCGATTATTGCTTTTTGAGAATTCCGACATCGTATAAATAAATTAGTTGAATCTCAATTTTCGATATATTAGCACGCATATCCTTCTTCAAACTGGCGGTTCGTTTGTGGTAAATATGCGAAGCTCTGGCTATATATATGAGTATGAGTGCCGAACACGGATTGTTTTATTTTTTTTTCCATTAAAATTCCATCCTCGGTTTATGTATTGTTTGAGGTTCACCTTCAGTTTTAGATGTTTACAATAAATAAAATAAAATTTGTTAAATGAAACGTAAAGTTCCTACAAATTCCCCTTTGTACCTTCCGTAATCTATTCACACCCACGGGTTCCCATTATGTGAGTCCTCAAATTTGTGGTTTGTTTTGATTTATTATAGATGCGAATGCCTCTGCGAATTTATATATTTGTGGGAGGACATGAGAGAGAAAACATACATACATCAGGGAATAAACGAAAATGTATATTTACAAATGAGTTGTCTTTAAAAGATTTATGGGGCATTCCTATTATTTACAAGATTATGTACGCATGAAAATTTACATTTATAATTACAAAATTCAGTTAGATATACATATCTTTAAAATTAAAAGACAATGCCATTAAATAATGCTGAATTCTAAAATAGTGAAATATACTGGCAATCTTTATTACGTTTAAAATTTCTGGGAGCATCTTTTATGAGTTTTGTAATTTTGATTTAATATTGTTCTACTCTAGTCGTGGTAGCAGTAAACGTTAATAATTAAACATTATATTGCGTGGAGCAAGAAGGAAATATAAATAGGGGATTCGAAATTTTTCCCAACGTAGCACTAAAGCGCAGTCAGCCACTCTCATGGAATTATAAAATCATGAGAATGTTCTATAGCCGAAAGTAAGGCTGCTTTAATGATTTGAGCAGTTTAAAAGCAATATACACGTCATCGCTGTAATGCTTATATTTCAGTGAACGAATTTTAAAATTAACGAGATTTATCCTACGGTTGCAGTAATTAAATGTCGTTTCTTGTTTAGAACACTGTAGTCACAAGGTCCCATAAAACTAGTTATTGAATTGGCCCCATTGCTAAAAATACTTTCGCAAGGACATATTTTGGTAATCTGATGCGATATTTGACGGCCGTAACGAGAATTATTTCGGTTTCTAAACAAAATAACAAAACAAATCGTAAGCTGACAATTTGAGGTCCTCTAATGGGATTTCATTATTTATTCCAGGCAGACCGTTTTTCCGAGAACCCACGATTTGATTAATGGAAGAAATGGCTCAATTTTCCGAAGGTTTTGCATAAGCTCCTGCTACAGACGTCTCACGGAATTGTGTGACAATTATTAATTGATTCATACTAAAATGTTGGCATGTACACAAAAATATGTGGTGTGAAGAAGATAATCATTTATTGAAAATACGTCTTAAATCTTTTATGAATAAATGCGCACTTATGTTAATGAATGGAACGAATTCTTGAAAAAATTATGGGTGCCTTGTGTAAAAAATTATAATATATTAGCTGATAATATATAATAAAAGTAACTTATTTGAAATTTTGACAATTTTATACTGATAAAGTAGAATTTTTTTAAAATGGTTGAACCCAAAAGCTTTTTGTCTTTGTAATATTTTAACAACATTCGAATTATTTTTCAATATACCTTTTAGCTCAATAAATACAATTTCAAGCAGATTGGGTAGATATTAAATTTTTGAAAGATTTGCAGAGTGCTGACGACTACACATGTGGTAAAAGTTGATAGTATCCAATATAAAACAATTTTCACTAAAACAAATTCTCACATTTTTAAATCACTAACTTTACACAACCGGGAAATAAATGGATACAAATTTCATGTTTTTAGTTTTACTCATCTTGGAAGTTAAAACTATTATTACAGGAAAAACAGTTTCCTGATTTTTAATAAAACATGAAAGGTACAACATCATATTCAAATATGAAATACAAAATTTTCTGTTCAGATTAATTTCAATCAGAAGAAATATAAACTTTAGGAAACTTTCATGATGTGTCTACTTTTGCTTTTCTGTCGTAGTTTTCTAAATGTGTATGTATTTAATTAAAAAACTTTGAATTGGTTTTTTTTTTATTAAATATTTATTACAGTACATCTATTCTGAAATTCCGGATTTTATAAATCAATACTTGAATAATCCAAGTGCTACATTCTATTATTCAAACGAATCTTTTATTTTCAAAAATATCTTCTACATATTGTATTGGTAAAGTATAATTTAAAAACTCTATTTATTGAATCACGTCAGCACGTCACAGAAAGGATATGTATAGAAAAATGAAAGCATTATCAAATAGGCAATTACATAACACCTTTGTTAGAGAGCGCATATAAAATATTGTTAAGCTTTTGTTATGTCATCATGTATCAAATCCAGTAAGGCGAATATTTTTGTTACTAGGAAACCTTTATTAGAATTTTATGCAACCGTTTATACTAAAACTTTTTTGTTGCGAATAAGCTTAGTCAGCCAAACAATTTTCTGGGGAGATGAGCATAATAAAGCCTATTTTATGCGCCTACTGAAAATGCTACAAGAGCAGCTGTCCTCTAAATGTGAAATTATGACTGCTTAATATACAGACCCAATAAATTTTTTATAGGAAGGCGATGAAATATTGATGGGAAGCCAACTCACAAGGAACTTATGGAGCACCTTGTTGTCTTGACGGAGTTTCTCAGCCATTTTATCTTACTACAAGTGTCACCTTAATTAAGTCGTTAACGGAGATAATGATTTTTTCTTTTAAGTAGTTGGAAGTATCATCGTTACACAAGAAACAAATATTTTTATATTCATTTTTTGAACCTAAGAATTTCAAATTTAAGTACAAATTAAAATTAACTGAAGGTTTTAAAACATGTAAAATGTTCAAAAAGGATTTGAGTATACCATAATAGAAAATTATCAGAAGAAATTTCCCAATATATTAAAGTACTCCATTTGAACGCCACAAAGCCATTTTCTCCATTTTCTTATAAGAGATCGTTGACAAATTACGAAGAAGTTTTCGCTCTTATATTGCTTAAGCATGAAATAAAAGCGAAAGACTTTTTGTGCTTCTTCAAAAAATTTAATGATCGCCTTTACCCCAATTTTTACCTTAATTATTACACATCCTTTGTGAATTTGGAAAATGTTATATATATACTATTTTATCAAATTTATAAAACCGATTCTTTAATACATATTGTGAGCTTTCGAATAATTTGAATTAAAAAAATCAAATCTTTCCAAAATTAATGCTATTAAAATGAATGAGCTTATATGTATGTATATTGATTGATTGAATTAATTATGTACTCGTAATAATAGAGGTAAGGTCACACGACCTTCAATTAAATAAAATTCACTGCATTAAACATAGTCGTTTAGTTCCAGATTATTCTACCAGGAGTAAACACAAAGTTCATAAGTTTTGAAATTTGTAAATCTTTAGTTTCCCTCAGATCCTTTTGAAACTCGATAGTTTACTTGTTGTAAAATATTGAAACCTTTAATATTTTATTTGAAAAGGAATTAAACCAGTCATTTGAGCATTAAAGCCCACCGAAACCTTCTGAACCGTCCCATAAGGATTCTCTTTTGCTTTTACCCTCTTAATTGGTCCCAGTAGAGATTATGTTCTTTTTAGAAGTGGAGGATATTGCCACGGGTGGGGTTTGATACCTGACCAGGGGTTGTAATCGCAGCCCTTAAAAGTAATACTCGTGGGCGACCGAGAGCTTCATGTCAACAGAAGACGTGTTTAGTTGATTCCTTCTTTCCAGGCAGAATCGACAGGTGTCAACAGCCAGGAGGAATATCACCTGCAGGTGATATCTTACAGGACAGTGCCCCGTACGAAGGTATGTTGTTATTTAGAATCTTGATTACAAGAAACCATTAATAGCTTAATGCTTCTACGAAAAATAAAATCAAAACCTTCATGATAATACAAAATATAGAATTTGAATGATAGTTTCTGAAAAATTTTGTTGTTTTATGTTTTCCATAATTTTACAACAGTACGAGCTTCTTTTAATTACAAAGTTATTTATACCAAGGTCAATTTTTCAATTTTGATTTCTATTTTAATTGCAGCATATAGTCTATGTAAAAAGGACCTTTACAAAATATGTTTAATAGGTATATATAAATTTATTAAAGGGTCAATCCAAACGGTTTGAAAGCTATTAAGATAACCATAAAAGAAAATTCCCCCATCCTTTAAAAAGCAACTCTCTTTGAAACACCAAACAAAAACAAAACAAAGTTTGACGGAAACCGGAAAAAAAATTTAATTGACGGAAAGTTTAAAATGCAAAAAGGTTGCTCACCTTTAATCTATAACTTAAAGTATACAAAACTCTGAGTGGCTTTTGAATTAATTTAAAATTCTGCTACAATTTACATACCCCAATAATAGGTCGTAAGTAACAAAGTAAAGAGGAAAAATTTCAATATTGAAGCGGAAATTTATATGGAAATGAAGTTATTGATAGAGAGGAACATTTAAGTTAATGATGTATGTATGAGGTTCTACTAAATGTTATGCATGCTGGAAGAAAACGAAAATTTAATAACCTCAGCTTCTGTTTTGATAACTTATTTTGGTTGATGGTTTCCAAATTGTTGTAGGAATCCTCCCTGGATTCAAACTTGTGCAGGCTGCAAGTTTAAAATTACGAAGCTCAGTGCTCCATAACTCCATCCACCCTAATTTCCTAAACGAGCACCTAAATTTGTCTATTGTTTTACAATATGCGCTTTTTCCTAAAGCAAACACCCAGCTACGATTAAGAACAAAACTTATTTAAAATACAGTATTGTCACAACGTATGAGAGGAAGTAAGCCAATTAATAGTTTCCATTTCATAATTATACCTAAACAAATTATGCGGACAAATATACATATTTGGTGCATTTTTGGTATGAATATTTGGGTAATTGAATTATTTATAAAGTAAAATTTCATGAGGAAAAGACGGAAACAAAAATTTTAGACGATTTTTTCAAAAGTAATGATTTACCTCCGTAAGGTTAACTATAATTATTTTAGATAGTCTGAAGTTTTTGATTGGTGTTGTTAATAATAAATTTACATAAATAATTGTAAATCTTATTATTTTGACGTTGTTCTCCGTAATTTTTGATAAATTTTGTAATAGCTAAGAACATTATTGAAAAATGTTGAAACATTTATTCAAAAAAGTCATTTTAAAAAAAAATATGGGAAATTAGTAATAAAAAGTATGTGATTAAGAAAGTACTGAGCACAAGAAAGGTTCAGTTAAAGATACATACAAGATTTTATTGCGTACGATTTTATATTTGTTGTCAAAAACCGCCCTTAAAAGGTCCAATATATGATAATTTTATTTATTGAGTTTTTTAAATAACGACGTACCAATATGACGACATCCTTATTTGCCGAAGGTTATGTCTCCATATGGAAGGTGATAAATTGATTTTTGCGCCAAGTAGAACATGCAAATTCAGTGCTTTCGACTCCCTTGGGCGGTTGAATGTGGGTAGCACTTTAACCTAAAGTGCCGATTTGCATTTGTATTTTATTAAAATCCTTCTTGTTTGGGATATTTTTGTTGATACTCTAATTGATACGTTAAAAAGAAAATAGTGAAAGATCAAAATGTGTCGAAAATAGAAAAATAAGGAAAATTTCGATAGATATTATCACCAGCTCCTCTGACGTCTTTTGTCTTATCAACGCCGATAACCGATAATTCGTGGTTCAAATCGCTGTAACACGTTTCTTTTAGATAAGTCCTTCGTTCTGCGTGCGTGCTAGAGGTAATTACGCAAAATGTTAGAAGTGAGGCGTAACGTGTCCAACAGCCGTGCGTTCCAAAACTACTTAATTCAAACTTGATCAGGACTGTTTTCACTTTCATTACCGCCAATTGTTGAGTGTTTGCGCTCCATCATCGAAAGAGCGAAACGAGGGGCAAATTCATGGCTAAGGTAATCAAAACAAGTCGAACTATCCACCAGTTGGTGCCAATTAAGACACAAAACAGGGGCAGAGATCGAAACATATTGTTGATAAAACAAGCATTTTCCCGCCGCAGAAAATCGATGAAAGCTTCCTTCATTAGGTGATTAGAGCGGGTAGAAATAAATTATTGACTTACCGCCTCCTTACCAAACTTATTAAATTTGCCCGGAGTAGGTCGTCTGCTGGTGTATCTTGGGTCGTTACGGGCCACAGAATGTTCCTTGCGCCTTAATACAAATTAGTGCGTCAAACTTCGCCGTTGACGAAACTCATCACCATCAACTGCCACCCAACCCACACTTGGCCGCAAGACAACACTCAATTTTTCAAACACACTTCCTGGACACTTCGAACTCTTCCAGGAAGCGACGTCACACTTTTGCTACAGGCAGCACAAGTCAATTCCGCTCGCTAGACGCTCTAGCCTGCACCAGAATTAATGGATGGAAATGTCTCAGTCGTCTTTGGACACATTCAACAGATAATCCCTTCTCGCGAGATAAAAGACCAACGGTAGCCAAGCAGCAGCGATTTAGTCCGTACGCGTTTAGATTTCGATATCATCTGCTGAGGAATGTTTTCAACCGGCAAAGGAAACAGCCCCGTAGATGCAGCCAGGTTTGCAGAAAAAGCTCCCGGTCACAGCTTTTCTGCACAAATAGAAACTTCTCCTTATGGTTTTCATATTCCTTCATGAAAGACGCATTCGTTGGAGGGAAAATGTTATTCACACGTGTGCAGGATATTTTAGCATAGAAAACAGATCTACTTCATTTGAATTCTGTTCAGACAATGTCTGACCAATTTAAACAATCAGATTTCGAACTCATTTACAAAAGCGCTGAAATCAATGAAAACTAGATCTAATCATGTATGTACATATATTTAAATAAGTACCCACATTTCATTAAAAATTTAATGGAAAAAGATTCAGATATCAAAATTCAAAGCAACATTTTTATTTTTTAAAAGTCCTTAGAATATTTAAAACAATCTATTTTATTTTTAAGACTATCTATCTAGGTAAGGTGAGAATGTCTGTCTGTCCGTCACGTCTGTTTGTTTTTTCAGAAAGTATCATAAATGCATAAACTTGCTGTTTCAAAAACTTCAAAAACATTCGCAATAATAAAGAATTAAGTGAGGATTATAATAAAAAAAATGTTGGTGCGAGTGGTTGGGAACCGAACCGATTTTATATGATTTTTTATTTAGAGTACAAAAAGAAGCTTAATTGAGATTTAATTTTATTTACGCAATTTATTACATATTTTTATTTAACAAAATTTATTATATTTTTAAGTTTTTTCTTCAGCTTGCAAGCAGGTCGATGAGTTCCAACCATTCAAATAAATACATTAATTCGATTAAGATTTTTAAATAAATTGATAGTTATTTTAACGATAAATAAAATATAACAAGACTTTCTTTGCGAATATACCTTTTAATATCATGCACATGGTACAAGTGAATATTTCCACGTGCCTTAAATAATGTTTGTTTTTGATCTTATTGGAGTAGAAAAAACACATTTATTAGCAGAAAGCTGATGAAGTCGACAAATAAAAATAAGGTACATATTGTTCCATGCAACCCCAGTGCGCTTCCAAAATTATTCTTACTAAATTGATTTTTTAAGCGATACTGTTCGCAAAATAAAACAAGGTATGTACATATGTATGTAAATGTCTTTTATGCTAAATATTTAAAATCTTCCCATCGCGATTTCATCGGTGCTATCAGCGGAAGACTGTATTACTAAAGAATTATTACATAAATGTTAAGTCTAAAGACTACATTATAATCAGATTGAATCCATTCGTAAGTGGACGTTATTGGTTATTTGCTTCATGATTCATATAACTCCTTTTTGGTACATATGAGTATGGGTACTCAATGTTTGCAATAAATTCTATAAACTCTATCCTACAAACGGCAAAATTGCATTTTTTATACATATTTTAATTTTTTGAATTGATATGACAAACTGGAAAATGCTAAGCTTTACTTTCAATAATAAATAAATAGTCCAATTTTATTTATATCCAATCATATTTTTGATATGATCGTTACCTGAGTATATTGGAAAATAGAATTATAGATATTAAAGTTTCCGAATTAATATTGAAGATCGATTTTGGTTGTAAAATCAGTTTTGCATTTAATTTGTTATAAAAATTGCTTCATATCAGTCAAATTAACTCATAAAAGCTGAAATCGTACACCTCTGCTTCACATAATTAATCAGTGTTTCTATCAACAGTGGATCCAGGAAAATATATTTTAATGGGTTATAAAAACTAAAATTTGTTATTTGCATTTAAAAAAAATTATACACCTATAAATTAAACTAATTGCAAAAGAACCATTTCTTTCTGGGAATTCAATTTTTCATCTAGCATTAGGTACATTCAATTATTTTTATTTAAAGGGAAGTCAAGTTTTTTTTCCAAGTTTACAGACGCCCACCTCATTGCTTCGTAATCAGAAGTCAAAGCGATCAATAAAAGGGGCACTTCAGCAAGTCCTCCAAAGAGGATACTATTTAATAGCTTCTGTGGCGAGCTCTCAACATTTTAAGCAATTCGAGAAAAAATTTCGAGAAATGACGATAAGTGTGAGCTAAATATAATTCTCTTAAATTTCGTCAGTGGGGAATGAGTTAACTAATTTGTATTCGGCAAACCAGAAGAGTTCTTTACAGAAGATTGTTCTGAAATAGAAATATACAAAGAAACAAATGAAGGACGCACGACGTCAACATGTTTTGTTCTACTCCTTTGTTCTAGGTTGTTGAACCCACCCACAACACTTTAAACCGAATTTTATTGACTAACTTGCTGCTTTAGACTTTTCCACACTATAATTTATATCTTCAGAGCGGCAATCGCCTCTTTCGAACCCACTATAAGCAAAATTTGTATAATTATACACATAAAAGTAGGTTGGAGAATAATTTCTCACACATGGCTGAGGTGGGACTTAAGGAAATTAATTTATTAAATTACTGAACTTTAATATACAAACAAAGTTTATACATTATAAAATAAAAGAGGGTGAACCTCATAAAATATCTTTTATCTGTAACGAATTATAAATGACTATTTGATTATTCAAAGTTATGCATCTGTAATGATGAACATTTCATTTGTTCGTTGTGCGGAACCGTTGCCACGAGAATTCGTCCCGCACTCGACCAATTTGCTTCCTTTGAGCTACTTTCTAAAACCGATCGTTTTGGTGAAACAGGAATTTTTTAAAAAAATAATTTGTTTTATATATAATTGATACATTATTAACATAATTTATAAAATTACTTTTATTATAAAAGTAAATAATGCAAGCGCATATTTTAAAAAGGGAAACAAACCAATTAGTTCAGTTTTTTTATTTTTTTATTTTAATTCTAATGGAAGCGATGCTGATGTATGAAAATTTATTCTTTATCATTATTACTTAGGCTTTGGTTTTAGTGAAGCGGACTTCCTAGTTCTTGGTGGACCTGCTTGCTGGTTTTTCCTGATCCATTCGATATACAATGGAACGTAAGTGTAAATATCAATCCAGTCCCTCAAATCACGTTTCTCAAAAATAATATTGCTGGAGATGCCATAGACCACTCCATTCATCACGAATGGACCTCCAGAATCTCCAGCTCCTGTGCGAGTGTTGGCCCTTGCAGACTTCAGGCAGACAACGTCGTCAATTACAACAGATTCGGGATTGTAAGCCTTACATTCCGCTTCAGTCATGACTATCATGCGCCCTTTTTGAAGCATTGAAATTTGCTGTTTCCCTCTCGTGGCTCCCCAGCCCAAGATCCACCCTGCCTGGTTGAATGGTTTGGAACGGGTCTCACCCAACTTTGCTTTTTGGACCTTTGGTCCAAACTTCAAGTCGAACTCCAGCCATAAAATTGCAATATCGTGAACGTTAAAACAATATCGTTTTTTTGCTTCTTTGCACTTTTTCTGGTACGACTCATGAATGAGGCGGTCCTTTACCAATATTTTTTGGCCGGCTCCCTCCTCCAATTTTGCGTGGAGGATTCCTGCTTGGACGATTACGTGTGAATCATATTTTTCGTGTATGCAATGCGCCGCTGTTAGAACTGTCTTCTTCCCAATAATCACTCCACCGCAAGTGGTTAACTCTTTATTTCTAAAGATTTTAACGTACACCATATACGGACACAAGTTATGACCGGAAACGACCGGTTTTCCGTTTATCTTCTGAACGATCCCAACATCTTGACCTTCTTCAATTGGAACCCCGCAACTTAATGTGAAAAACTGCACAACAACAATTAATTTCCACAAATACATCATATCAGCGCAATGTATTCAACTACTGTAAAGTCAACGAAAAAATATGATTTACTTTATATAGTAAATTCAAGCCACAGATTGCTCAACTGATCAAACTTACTGGGATTGTTTGCATTTTGCAGCTGCGTAATTTTTTTTTATCTGTGCATTTTGTAGACTAGTCCTAATGCTTTACTGCAGATTAAATAGAAACAAGCAATGAAAGAACATATTTCTTAAAAATGCTTTTTATTTCCATTTTACAACTAGAAACGAAGGTAAAACTTTTATAAAATGCCCATATAAATCGAATAATATCGAACGCAATAAAAACAAACTTATGGTAAGGTGGTACAAAACATTAGTTCTACACAAATTATCGTCACTGGAAAAGTAACAAAACTGGTAAACAAACACAGTCTAAACTAAAATACTCCGCAAGTACCTAAAACTCAAAAACCCCCTTAATGCCATTTGCGACTAAATTTTAATCGTAAAATATTACTAAACTTAATATATTCTTTGGAGGGCAAAACGTTCAGGTTTAAGGTGACCGGCACTCTTAACCTATAAGGCACAGCGTTTGTGGCTTAGACATTTTCCAGAGCAGTTCGTTGATTTATTAGAGATCAATTTCAAAGGGTTCTCCGTGAAATCTGTTGTTTCTTAATTTGTGACTAGTTTTGCGGTAACAATATTCCGTTGAGCCCTTACAAAATCAGAAGTTACAATTAAAACATTGAGTCTTTTCTAAATTCTCCTTAAAACTACTTAATCTTAATAGAGAGGAAATACTGGGACACATTAAAATCTAGAGAAAGGCAATATAACAAGCACGTTATTTTTTTAGGCGACTCCAGTCAAATTTTTGAGAGTATTCGGTAATCAGTCCTGGTGTTTGTAAAGGTCGTAAAGAAGGATCTATGAGAGAAAATCCTCGGTGTTGTAATTGTGCTGTATCTCGACAAGGTGGCGACAGAGACGGTCCTGTGACTTGAGCGGGTTTTCTGCAAAAGTACGTGGCAAAAATTATTAATTTTATTGACTATTGCTGCAACTTATGATTGTTGTTTTGTATGGGCATTTTATGATTTTTAAGTTAAAAAAATAATGATAAAAAATAAGCAATTACTTAAAACGCAATATTTGCTTCTACTTTAACTGTTAAATATCTTAGCTATTTAACGTTTTTTCAAAGATTACAGCTTAAAACACGAAATTAATACCTATCAAGCAAAGAAATAAACAAAACTATCAACTTTATAACGTTCGGGGCTTCCTGTCTACTTAACTAAGATTTTATTTTCAGATTAACTTCTTCGATAAATTAAGAAAAAAGGTTGTGAAATACAAGAATGAGATATGACGATTGGTTGAAAACAAACATAGAAATTGACTACCTTAAAAAATTCTCCTATTTGCAGCTAAAAAGTACAAAAATGGCAAATTTACTCCCCTACCGCCGCAAATTATCGAATTAATCGAAACTTCGGAGAAATTACTCACCTTTGTAAAGGTATGTTGAATATCGATCTAGAAACAAGACGCTTTCCACTATGCCATCTCTTAACAATAAATTTCATCCGCTGAATGGCAATTATGGCTAACGCCACAGTCCTGAAATACATAAAAATTGAATTTAAATAAAACTGAAGACAGCCACAAGAAAACGATTTGAACCCACTTGAATAAATGTCTCCTTGGCTGAATTTGCTGAATGTTTCCTGACTCGGACAAAACGGCTACTGCCTTTGCTTCACTGTCTGTGTAACCCCTTAGAACAATTAAAAGGTATCGTTTTTGATGCACAAGAGCTTTGCGGTGGCTTTCTACCCGTAAATATTTTCCGAACAAGTGATTGGCTCGTTCCTCTAGCTCAGCATAATTTTGACCACGCGCTTCATTCTCCAATTCTTCAACCTTCTTCTGTAATATTTTTCGTTCTTCAATAAGAATTTGGATAGTTTCCACCATTTGTCGATTTTCCTTAGTATTTTCCGCCAGCAGATTGTTCATTTCTTTCATTTTCTGTAAAAATTGTTGAGGCAGTGAAGAATCCCCTCCAGAATTCGTTAAAGCCTCTGCAAGTTTTGCTTCTCGCTGGGCTCCTCTCTCTAAGTCACAGCGTAGTGTGGCAATTGTCTGAGTGAGACGGTCCCTTTCAGTTTCTACGTTTGCAATTCTCGTTTTCAGTTCTTGAAGTTCTACTGCGTTTTGCACTGATTCGGTCTTTTCCCGGCCCCTTCTATGAGCCCTTCTAGTTTCAGCCTCTTGCAGAGCAGAAATTCTAGCCTCCAAACTTTCAATTTCTTTTGAAGCTAGAGTTAGCCTCTCCTGCAAATGATCGGTTTCTTGTTCGGCTAATACCTTTTCGCGGCTAAGTTTATCCATTTCCCGCTTGAGATTCTCAGCGTACTCAATTCTTTCATTAATTTCTGTATTAAATCTGCTCTTTTCTCGTTCGAGGGCATTCTGAAGATCGCTGACGCGATCTCGTTCCCGTCCGTTTTGTGCTTGAAGCAGTTTGATTTCGGTCTTTAATCTATCAGCCGCCTCAGACTCAGAATCGCTAGTTCTGGGAGACTTTCGTGGCGAATCTGGAGGCGATTTTAATAGCATACTTGTCTTCCGCGCCTCTACCCGTTGGAGCACAGATATTTGCGTATTTAACCTTTCGCATTTGTCACGCTCTTCATCTAACATATTCTGCATTTCTTGTTCTTTTTGCAGAGCTTCTTCTAATCTGACTCGCATGGCTTCAACAATTTCAGCGTCTTGTTGCTGAATTTCTTGAGAGTGCTGCTTTTCCTCTTTTAACATCTGCTGAAATTTCGCTGAACTAGTTTTTTCCTGTTCTAATTGGGCTTTGAGGCTTTGCAGTTGATTCATTAAATCCCTTTCGATAAGTTTTTCATTGTCAGTCTTAAAATCAGCCTCTTCTTCGCTTTCAATCGCTTTTAATATGTTTGTATCAAGTTGGACTGAATAATTTAGTTCTTTTTCTACTTGAGCAGCGATCTCGTCCAGTGAAAAAGGTTTTGAATTATCGCTATTCTGCGATCGCAGTTTTTCAATTTCACTTTCGAGGGCCGCATTTCTGTCCTCAAGAGCAGTAATTCGATTTTCAATGGTTGTATTCACATTTTGAAGATTTTTAGTATCTGAAGACAAGTTGGCTATCAGATTATCTTTCTCTTGGACGGCTTCTTTAAGCTCCTCTAATTCTTTTTCGTAAGCTTGAATGTCAAGCAAACATTTTTCGTACTGAATCACTTTTGTAGACAATTCAGCTTGATAATTCTTGAGCTCCTCATCGATTTTAGCTAACTCTGCAGTTTTATTTTCCAATTCTAGACGAACTTCTTTAGTTTCTTCCACAAAATCGTTTAACTGCCCGATTTTGTTTTCTAAAGCCTTTTTCTCAGTCATTACCTCATCAAGTAATTTGTTTTTGGCTTCAACAACTGCTCGCAAATTGTCGATTTCTGTCTTTTTCTCAGTTTCAAAATTTTCCAACGTCGTTTTTAAGTTTTCTATCTTACCCTCAGCATCCTGTAGGTTTTTCTTTAAGGTATTGACTTCTTCAACACCTGTAATATCTTGCACTCTCGGTGTTGATTCCTTCAGTTTTGTATCATCCGCAAAATCTGAAAAGTTTATTTGACGAGGAAGAAGAGGTGGTGTTATTAAAGAAGTTGCTGGTTCTCGTTGAAGCTGTCCCATTTGAAAATAATGTGGATGATCGAATGTCTGCATGGCCATTGGTTGAATAGATGCGAACAGCGGAGGCTCGTTGGCGCACTTCTCCGATCCATTTGTAGGAACTTGCTTCAGACCCTCCTGAAAAAGAAATAATTTTTTTGATAATAATCCTTAACATCAACACAAAATTGCGGACATTACAACCTTCTTAATAGCTAAAACGCACACATCCCCAATAACCAGCTGATGCGTGTAACAAAAAATATGAAATAGCTCTTAAAATCTACGAAGGTTAACCAGTACTAAAATAAATCCACTTACCAGCGTCTGCTCAGCCTGGTGAGTTTGAGGCAAAGTAAACGGTGTCTCGGATTCTGCAACTGGAGCACGCCTTATTATGTCCGGTTCATCAAATTCCGGAATTGAAACGATATCGCTCAGAGTTCTACCACTTAATTTACCATCCGTTTCCTCTTTCGATTTATTTTTTTCATCCGAACTATTATGGTTTAAATTAATAGTCAAAATCCCCTGTAATTCCTTATTCTTCGCTTCCAACTGATCTTTGAGGTGGTCAATCTCTTCATTTTTATCAGCCAGCATTGTTTCCATTAAATCTGGCAAAGCTAATTTGTGTATCATTTCACTTTTAATTTTTTCTTTTAATTTCTTATTCTCCTCGGTCTTTTGTTTTAGCTCGTTTTCCAGTTTATCTAGTGCATTACGATCTCCTTGTATGCCTATGTTCAGTTCTGCTTCTTGTCTTTCAATGACGGCTTTACTTTGCTCTAGGTGATTTTTGAGATTGTTGATTTGTTTATCACGAGCTGATAGAGTTTCTTTAAGGTTCATTACTTCATTTTGAAGATCTTGAATGCGGATCTTCAGCTCTGAAGTTGCTGGGCATTGGAGCTCTTCAGCTCGTCGGCGCTGCTCCTCCAATTTTGACTGTAAGTTTGAAATTCGAATCATTTGATCCGACATCATTTCTTGAAGAGCATCTCTTTCACTTTGCAATTCCTGAAAGAAGAAAAAATTATTATGTTTTAAATACAAATATTTTTGCTTGATTTATTTTAATAATTAGTAATAGCTAAAAACTCGAAAAAATAGCATTTTTCGACCCAAGACTGTACATATTCCTTTAATAACCTAGCCCCCCTTAAAATTTGCAAAATTTGAGGCTGATCAACTTTATTTAGTTGCTCTCTTAATTATGTGGTCAATCTACTAAGCCAATTAACGATTTATATTTAAAATAATTTATTATACTCTCATAAAACATTCTAGTTAAATATATTCTTTAACGGAAGTACGAGTCGTAAAATTGTATTTAAATGTTAAAAGTATTAGTGAAAAGTTTTACTACCATCAAGAAATTTTATAAAATGAAAATTCATCACAAAATGATTTTATTGAACCTAATTCTAAAATTAGCTAAGCAACTATGGAAACAATTTCTTGAACTCTGCTCCACAATATAGATAACAAAACTAAAAAACGGAATGAACAATCACGTTTTTATTTTCATAAAATGATGAAAAGAATTAAAAAAAAGGGAGCTCCCTTAATATTCATATCTATTTCTGCACAGACCATATCATGTTAATTAGTTCATTCAGACACTGTGCCGGCAGTGTCAATTGATATCAATTTACGAGACCTAAAAATTCCTTTGATAGAGCACTGCAGGCCTAGCAGCAATAACAAGTTCAACAAACTGAGATCTACTTCGCGACCTATGCAAAATTAAATTTTCCCAGGCGGTCCAAGCACAATAGGTCTCATTGAGGCATCCGTTGAACACTTCCATCGCATACTTTTGAAGAAAATGGGAAAAACAAAAGAACGAAAATTTATAAAGAGAATATTCTCCTCTTATATCAAATGTCGACTTCCGCGATCACCAGCATAAAGGGCACGTTCTGAACTCATTTCCTTTTGATCGATCCCACATGGCACGCGGCTGGTAAACAGAAAAAAGCAAACAATTCCTGAAATCCATGCGTCAATAATTTTCATCGTGCTATTTTTAGATCTTCAAATTTGAGCTGGAGCACAGACGGATTCAGGGGTAACTCAACTCACCCTAATCGGGCTCACGTGAAATCGGAGGGTCATTATCACTTGCCCTGATTAATGTTTAACTTGTTTACTTTAATTCCGTGGTCCTCACAAAAAATTTGAATTTTTCACTAGACCACTTCTTTCACTTCCGCGTGTTTGCACCACTCATGGAGCAATTTAAGAGCCAGAGACTTTTCGCGTCGCGTGAATCTCCTGGGTTCTGGCGGCAAACTGATCAAAGATCCAATTTAGCTGAGTTACTACTGACTGCGTGAGATTGGTGAGTGTCTCGACGGATGTAAATAATTTTGCATTATTCACGAACGGAAAAACGAACAGTGATTTGAGCAATTTGCGATTTCAAGCAAATGCTTGCAAATTTGAAAATGGTTAGAAATTATGGAAAGTTGTCTGTTACATCTTTTAGAACTATTCCATCTAAACAATTTTTATAACAAAGAAATGATATACATATTAAAAATATCGAGGAGATTAAGTCATAATAGTATTATTTTTTATCTTAAAATCCTTCTTTTATTGTGTTGAATATTTAATTTTTGCTTTATATTAAATTAAAACTTAGAAAAGCAACAATTGTTTCGAATTCGTTTTTAAGAACAATAATATTTAAATAGCACAAAAAATCCACTTACCGCATATGCTGTCTTAAGTTTATCCATGTTCATTTCGATGTCTTGAATCCTCTTCACAGCTGCTTCCTCAACCCTCGTGTGTTTGGCCAATTTGTCGAAAACCCTTTGCATTTCTTCCATTGGTAGAGAATGGTGTTTTGGGGAGGGATGCATCGGCGAACCCTGAGGAGTAATATTCAAAACCGAGGTCCTGACGTGGCCCTGTACAGAGACATCTTCAGTAGGGCTTGTACTGCACGAAACAGAAGAAACCGATTGGTGAAGTGCTTCAAGCGTCTTAATCTTCTGATCTAAACTGGTCTCAATGTCACGCAGCTATAAATTATGCAAATTTCAATACATTTCAATTAGAACTTAAGGTGATTAATCACTACCTGAGTTGTGAGTTGTCCAAAGATGATGCTCTGCTCAGAACTTGGTCGCGCATTTCTCAATTGTTCCTCTAATTGAGCAATTTTCTCTTGGTACCCTTGACCGATTTCCGATTTTAAACTGATCACCTCTTGCTGAAGCGCTTCATTGGAGTGATTCTGAGAGTCAATAAACGCTTCCAGTTCCTGTTGTATTAAAAATAAATCGAAACTATTTTCAGCGCAAGTTCGTGACGCAACTTACCTTAACCTTCTCAGTCATAACGCGCTCATTGAGCGCTTTCCCCTGCACCTGAGTCTCTAAATCCGAAATTATATCGCGCAACACAAAAATTTTGTCAACGGACGCCTCAAGTTCGACCTCAAGCTTTTCTTTCTTCTCTTCAAGAGCATTCACTTTTTTCGTGAGATCTTTGATTTGCTGCTCCATTTGTTCCGCCTATTAGCGAAAAATATATTTTTTTTTAGTACGAAATAAATAAAAAGCATTGCACAAGTCCAAACCACAATTTAGTTATTTTTCAAATTCAATAAAATTCACTTACTTCTCTCTTCTTTCTAACTACTTTAGTTAACTAGTGACGGTTAATTTAGGTGCGATATATTTCCAGCCGAAGCAAATTGCGACAGTGTGATTTGCGTGATAATTTTTTTCATAATGATTTCAGAAAGCGGACAAGATGTGGGATAGATAAAATAAAAAGAAAGAATGTTTGAGTTAGTAAACGGTTTTAATTTTAGATTTTTGTAAATATTTAAAGCTTTCAACGAGCCAGATTTAACACCCTTTGGCTTATCGTTGCTATATACATTGGGGAAAGAAACAATAAAGTAAATACAGAAACATAAAACAACGCTACTTGTCTACATTTACATTTGTAGGAGCTAAACATAATTCCAAAAAAGGGAATAAATAGGAGGGCATTTTTGAAGTTTATTTTCGAAAAAAAGCCGGTTCAACTTTAAAATGATTTTGATTTTATATATTCGGTTTTGAATTTAAATAAGATGTTTTGGATCACATTGTAAAACTTTCAGTTAAAAATCCCAAGTTTTGTATAGTTCGAGTTTAGTTTAGTTTTGAAAAAAATCGCTAAGATCAAAAATATTTCAAATTTTTAAAAATCTTAAAGACACGGTTTTAATCTTAGAAAACGTAAGATTTTGTAAGTATGCAAAATAAACCGGATCGATACGTAGCACTGTTTTTGTAGGAAATCACAACCGGCACTGACTAGTGATTTCGGGTGGTATCAACCAAGCAAAAGTCTGCTCAATTTAACAACTCTTTCCGATAACTTTATAAGCCCCATTTCAAGAATTCCTGTTTTTATTTCACCTTATCTAAGATGAAAGTCCTTGTAGAATAACAAGAGAAAAACAATTTTAAAATGAAAGATGACTGCGCAAAAATTATTACAATTAATACCACAAAAATACAAAACCATTTCCAATAAAAAAAATTCTAATAAAATTCTACATAAATCCCACACAAACGATAAGCCCCAAAAAAGCAAACTTCAATTTCATAGAAAAACTTACCTCTCTTGAGGCAATTTCAAACGCACTCCGTTCTTTTTCCTTATCGCGAACTTGGTTTTTAAGATTTTCAATTTCTTTAATGAATTCTTCCCGCTCTAGTTCCCGTTCAGCAGCCTGCTCGTCCAAAAATTGTCTTGTTGATTTCAGTTGTTTATCAGCAGCTTCGATCTGTTGATTTATTTGTTTGAAATAAAAGCCGTTATGGACTTCAATGATTTTTTTACGTATCTTAATAAATTTTAATTTATCAAAAGTAAAAAAAAATTTAAATCTAATGTCCCTGTATCTAGATATATGCTATAAATTACACTTAACCGTAAGGTCAATGACCTAAATACTCATCTGCCGGCAATGATTAAAAGTCTTTAACTGTAAAGCAGTACAAATTTCAACTAAAAAGGAGCCGCGTTTCGGAAATTTCGATAATAAGGGTTTACGCATTTAAAGAATATAAAATAAGAACTCGCATAAACAAAAAGGAGAATTGAACCAAGTTAAGAAAATTTGATAGTCTCAGCTTAGTAACGTTTTCATATCGATGAGTCCTAAAAGTGCGGAATGCAGACATCAGCAGCAGTGCGTAAATCATAATGCTTTAAACGTTAAGACATGTATATGACTTTTTAAGATTATTTCTATGCACCGTGCAAAAGCGTGGTTAATGAAGAATATATAATTTTTTAACGCTGTCCTGAAGAGATTTACTTACCTGCAATTGCAAGTCGTCTCGATCCTTTTTGCCCTGCTCAGCAACTTTATCTCCTTCCCTACAGAAATCTTCAATCAATTGTAACAACCCCGACGTATTTTCACTCATTTTGGTAGGTGTGCTGAGAATGTTTCTAGCTTTCTCTTGTAGCTGCGAAAATGAATTTACTTTTCTAACAGCTCGGAGTCTTGGAGGGGACTTGAGTCCACCTAGCCCATATCCTTCACTATAGTCCTCTTTCTGGGAATCAAGTTGCTCTAATTGCTCACGCAGGGCATTCAGCTCAACCCCTAATTCAATATTTTTCTTGATAGTAGTTTCAAGTTCGGCTTGCAATTTATGCCTATCACTTTCAGATTTCAATAAACGATTTTTCAGTTCGTGAACTTGGAAATTAAGTTCACTAGCTAGTCCTGAGGTGGAAAATTCGTCGCTTTCTAATATCGATTCGGAACAAAACGGAATCCTACTGAGATCCGGTGGAAGGCTTGATAGTATTCGTTTCTGATGATTTTTATTTGCAGGAAGATCACCATTTAGAGAGCTTGTTCTTAAAATCTTTTTGGGAGATCTTGTAGCACCTAAGATTTAGAACAAAACAAAAAAAACTTGTAGTAATTTATCAAAACAAAATTTAAATTGTATTTACCACTTTTTAACCCATCCTCTTCCTCACAACTATCATTCTTTTCTCCAACACCTTCCGCCTCTCGTCGTTTCTTAACTAAATCTTCTGAAATCTGCAACAGTTGGTTAGCTTCTGCATTTAGTTTTTCTAAACAGGTCTTCAAGTTAAATGAGTTATCTGTATTATTCTGCGTTATAAAATCAACAAGTTCAGGATCTTCAATAATTGATAAGAGTCCTGAGACATCCGGAGCAAATCTTAGTTTCTTAGATAACGCAGTTTGTATGAGCTGACCAGACTGGTTTAAATTGCTGGTGTTGTTGTCATATCCGTCGAAGTCGACAGTGCTGGAATCGATAACATTATCCGTGCTAATGCCTATCTTTTGGAGCTCCTCAACCAGCGTATTGTTCAAGTCATCTTCATAAACAGACACGTACTTTGCTAGCTCAGTTAGTAAATATCGGAAGGTATTGGAGAGTTCTCTAAGATTTTCTCTTTCGCCTACAATTTGGTCGAAATCCCGACTGAGGTCAAATGTAGAATTCCGTTTTATTTTACGATTGAGCTGTTTTTCATATTCCGCTTTTAGTCGGGACATCTATACAAAATATAATAAAAACAAATTATACTTGGTTTATTTTATATTTTTTATCACTGACCTCTTCTTCATGTTTAATTTGCAGTTGTGTAATCTCCAGTTGGCTTTTTGCTGTAAACTTTTCGCGAAGCAAAATTATTTCTTGGGGCCAATGTTGATCGTCTGTCGTCGACTCAGATATTAGGGCCTAAGAAGGAGTAAATCTTTAGATTTTTGGAACTACTCCTATTGCATCTTTTACAATATAATGTCATTCAGAGTGTTAACAATTATTTCATATCACCAAAATAAAAACCAGTGGTACAATTCCACTCAGTATTACGAACGAAAGTTTCTTTAATTTTATTTTCAGTAAAAGTCACACGTTACCATGGTAAACAGTCTTAGTACGATTTAAACTTTCTCTCGATGTGTGCAAAAATAAAGTAGATATGTAATTAACAGTTTTAAATTGATTAGTAATCATAATGGAAGTATGTGTAGTACTATGTATATGTATTTTTAAAGTATAAGTCAAACATTGAATTTATTTAGCTAAGAATTTTTTCCGGCTGTATTTTTGTTAAAACGCAACATTTCTTTTGCATAAAAGGATTAATAAACACCGAGTATCTTAACAATCTAATTTTAGAGTAGTCCGAACATTTTGAATTACCCTCGTCTTGCCAAATACGCTCTTTTTCGTTTTCGATTTGAATAATGCGGAAAACTATTTATACTTAACGAAGAGTCAACATAAAGGAAAGTATAAAAAAGTATTCTTAGAATAATTTCAAGAGCACCGTGTAACAAATTCCGAGTATCAATTATTACCAGCATTAATGTTGTTTATAAAAGGAATTATTTCCAGAGTGAACGGATTAATTCTTCCTCCTGCAACTACTTTTATTTATCTGTTGTTATTAACAGAAAAGAAAAACAGCTGATACAATAAGTAATAATTGTAAGTTCCAGCTCAAAGTGAAAAGAAAAGAATGAAAATGTTCAAGATAAAATGAACCCGGTCTTTTGTAAAAACGTTACAAAATTGGGTAAAGTAATTATCTAATAAGTCACCATGTTTACGGAGTTGGTAGCTGTTGTTTTCTTAATTAAACATTACTTGCATAAGAGAATAGCCGCTAAATACACTTCCTGTGCACAAATCGCTGCCACCAACAATTTCACATACAAACACAAAAACCCAACGCTTTATTCGTTTCTATAGGCTTGAATTTGAAAGAGAGTTTTCCCTAAGAAGGCCATAATTAGTGAGAGATAAGGTTTATACTCCTAATTAAATACGAGATAACACAGACTGTAATTACCAGCTAAAGAATAAAAACGGCCCATGATTGAGATGCGCTGTTTATTTGCCTTTTTCGCCTTGTAACAGGGGTTCTGGGTAATTAAGGTTGTATGTATCTGTAAAATATTGGAAGAGGGAACAAGGAAGTTATGTTTTAGTTAATAGTTGACGTTATTTGTTGTTATAAAAACATTGACTATGGTGCAATTATCACGTCTAGAGATACTTTGTTTGGCACATGGCACTAATCAGGCCACAATTTATTAATGTCTCGTGTTATCAAAGCGAAAAACTTTGACTAGATAAGATTTATGCATGCTCGAAGTTATTATTAAAGAGAAATGAAAGTTTTGAAAAGATAATGAATTCAAGGAATTGATTACTACTTTATTGAAATTAATATGTAGTGAAAATTTATTTTGCAAAAAGGAAACCAGCCTTATCTTATATTTTTTTATGGAGTAAGGTGTCGCCAAAGATGCTAATTCTAGGACTCTATAGATTCCAAACTGTTTGCAATTTAGATTCATTTTTAGAACAATTCAGATATATCGATTTTATGCACTATAAAACATACTTTGCAAAAATTGATTTTTGATCGAATGAAATTTAGTCTGTTTTAGTTTGAGTTTTTAAAATCAAAATGTTCTATTGTATTGAAGCACTATGGTCTTCGTTCTTAAATAGGTCATAAACAATGTGTTGTTTGGATTTATTGGAACCCAAAGAGTAACGAAAATTTAGAGAGGTCTTTGAGCGGAAATAGACCATATGGTTCGACATTATAATTAGATGTTAAAAATAAATTTGTTAAATGTTAAACCTATACGATATTAATGTTTTTTGAATTTCTGCACTTTCTATGACTTTTAATTACAGTTTTCGTGGAATATATTTATTATAATTTACATTATAGAAGGGATTAATTGAAAAGAACAAATATAAGAACTTGTTCCTGCATGCTTTTAAGGGAAAAAAATGTCAAGGTAACGCAAACTTCGTAAAGTTTCATTAACTGACCAAATTCAAGACTTCATCAGACTTATCTTTAAACTTTGTTTTAATATTATTAGCGATTTAGCGTTTAATAGCAAATATAGAAAAAAATGGATTATCATTTTCTAAATTCATAAAGACTGTTGTTTGTTATGCGAAGCTACCCTCTGTCTGGTTTTGAATAATAATAAGGAAACAACTTTTAATAATAACGCAGGCACCAATATTTGACTCCATATTGATTGATTTCAGAAAATGTTGCATTAAAAATTAACCGACATTTTAAAACATCTCAGAAATGAACCAAAAATAAAAGCACTTGTAAATTACAACATGTGAAATATTACACAAAGTTCAATGTCCTCATTTTATTCAGATACTCGAAAATAATTTACCTTGATAATTTAGAACACTTCTAATATCACTGTCCTAAGTAAACAGAACCATTCACAACGAAGTAATTTGCATCGAATGTTTCCCCGAAAATAAAACACAAAAGCGATGTACGTAGATTGCCGCACAAAAAATTGAATTTGAACTAAAAATATTCCACTTACAGATTGAATTGAACGCGCGCGCAACTTATGCGGGACTATTCATAAATCGAATCAAAAGTAAGCAGGGGCGCGAAACAGCGAAACTTGTGCGATTGGAGTGCACGTTGGCCCCGGTCTTTTTAAAACTAACGAGAAATGTTACACGGACCAGGAAATATGTTAAACACGCTCAACAATAAATATGTTAAGATGAGACCACAGGCATTAGAAGCATATCGCGGCTCGTTCTTATGTGATCTGGTCAAGGATGAGATGCCTATAAGACGCCGGCTTCCTTCGCTGCAACGAGAGCGAGATCAAGATCCAAGAGAGATTCTAATTCTGCAGCACAGCCCTACTTTGACCAGTAGATTAGGATTTGGAGATTTAATTTTATTAATGCAGGGCTGTTTACGATACCGCTGATAATCCAATGAGTTAAAGCTACGAAGGCGTATGCCGCTCTGGTTCTTTACAAAATACTTGAGTCTGTAACTGCTCGCCCCGAAAACTTTCGAGCAACTTGCCAAAGATGTTTTGGATTTTTGGATACTAAAAATAGATCAGACTTCCTCTGATCTCTAAGTTTCAGGGTTTCAGGAGCAACTCTTGTTTTTTTCTTTTTATGGGATATGTTTTTCTTCTGGACGATTAAATTTAGAAAGTATCTAATTATACACCAATGGCGGAAGAAATCAATTGTTAAGACACATTGACAGGGTACGGAAGTAAATCATTTGTAGTGTTCAATTTATAAAGAATAAGAATTATTTATTTTAAAATATTTAAATAAATACGAAAATACCTATTTTTCAATCATATACATTCACTCTTGTCGCTTTTAAGTTCAAAATGTGTAAAATTCAAAATAATGCTAGTTTGTCACCATTCTAAACTCCCTAAACTAATTATAGACCACTTGGAATTCGTGATATTTTTGGTTTGCAAATGAGTGCTTTCATTGCGCACGTACTGATGATGCACAAAATATGTATGGAAAATAGTCCCATAAATGTGTGTATTTTTAATTCATTTTTTCCAAAAGTTATGCAATAATCATACATAACACTTTTGGTAAGATTATAATTGAAATAAGTTTACAATTTTGTTTGAATGTAAAACAATTTCGAATAGATTAGACCACAGTTCAGTTAGAAAATTGCAAAAATCAGTAATTCGGCTTAACAGTTTTGGATAATTTTCTGAAATGTGAAACACATTATGTTTAACGTGTAAATTAAAATTTAATAAACAATTAAACTTACATATAAGTATATGTAGTAGCATTTAAAAAGTGTTCGTTAATTGTTCTCTTAATAGACATTTTCTTTTCAATTATTTTAATATATTATATTATATATTATATTTGGTAAAATTACTGAGGTCCTAGAGCAATATTTTTCCTAGAAAGTAAAAAACCTGGAAATTTTCACTAAATAACTGAAACTGCACCCAAGACTAAGTAATGTATTAATGAAGTTCTGAAAAAATCATTACTGAATTAGGGATCCTCAAACATATTTTTATTGGTATTAGCGTTTTAGGTGAAATAGGAATTTGGAACGTTGATTTTCATAATTTTTTATCGTTAAAATGTATAGCCCAAAATATTTTTATGGCATTCAATATGTAAAATTGTATTTTCACTTTAATAGTTAAACAAGCGATTTCTTATGTTTGTTATTGTCAGATGAATTAAGATGAAGTTCTCCATAACGTAGTCGGTTATTACGATTGTCAATTTCAGATTTAAAATACGTTTGCTTTAAAAAAAAATCTACATTCATAATAGAAACCGTTCATACAAACCGTAATTCCACATCTCTCCAGAAAAATTCATGTCAAAGTCAAAATAAAATTATATAATTTAATATTTTCAATAGATGATCGTATTACTGAGTGGTTTGTACGGAAATAAAACAGAGAAAGTTAATGACAGTAAAAAATTTAAACGCAAAAAATGAAAATATCCACCATCACCAAAACGAGTAACCATTCCCTTTTCAAATGCAACATGTGAACAGAAATTAAAAACTGAACATACCTGAATTTGACGTCCCAACTCTTGAAGGGTATCTTCTTTAGCTAGTGCGACCTGTTCTTGAAGACGTCTCTTATATTCGGCAACGATATTTCGGAATTCTTGACTTGCATTAATATCCTCGTCCTCGTCAATGATGAGGTACGTTGAAGTACCTTCAGCTAAATTATCTTCTACGTCGGTTGTGTTGGATTCATTTTTCTTGTGTTTCGAAAAGAAGGAAATTTACAGGACAGCGTTGAAGTTATACAAATTGTTGGAAGGGTGTAGTTTTAACGAGGAATGACAACACAACCGAAAAGAGAAAGAATACATGCTGTTAACACCAAAAAACACGACTTTTTCGGACGAATGCACAGTTTTTCTACTTCCGATATTTTCACACCATTAATTTCACTATTTCGTTGAATGTTGAGGACTTTTCGTCACTTAACTAAAGTTCGTTAACAGCAAACTATAAGTCAGAAGTGGACTGAATGAATCGCAGTTTGCAGTTACTTGAACAAAATGCAAAAGCAGTGAATGAAAATGATTTACTTCTGAAAAAGTCACCAACACCCAATGAAATACATCTGCTGCTGTTTAGATCCGTGCAAACCAATTAGTAAACAGACACGGTCTTTACTGCTCTTTCATTAAAGATGATTACTCACCATGAACTCATCTGCAGCGTATTTGGCCTCGAACCTCTTCAGCTTCACCTTCAATATTCGAATTTCATTCTCATACTTCCGCGAGAGCTCGTCAATCTTCTCCTTATAAAATTCGTTGAGATTTTCTGTCGTTAGGTGGGGCTCCTAAAATTAATATTTATTTATTAGTTTGGTGATGTAGTTTACAGCTTTTCTAATAACTTACTATTTGTGTGGTCTTGCAGTCTCCAAATGGACCGACCAGATCTTCCTTTTGAGATATTATCACTGGTGTTATCTGTCTGTGAGACGGACTGGCGTAGAGTTCTTCTCTTGTTCTTTTCCTTGGACTTCCTTCTTTCGAGCGCACAATGCTTTCATCAGGTAAATTTTCCTGATCTGATATATCTGAGTTTGTGTCATTTGAGTTTCGTTGGCTTTTTTGTGAGAATACTTCTTCGGAATACCTAATAAAAATGGGAATATTTATTTAAATAAAATGTGACATCTAATGATTATCAATTATATAATAAAACAAAAACAATAGATATATGTAGATGTGATGAGCGTTTTTGCATGTAAAATCTGAATTTTCGGAAAACTTACTGTTTTTCCAAATTAGCACATTTTTCTTGGAAATAACGACGTAATTCGTCCATTTCCTTAGCATGTATAGCTTCCAGCTCCTGACGTAATTGTATTAATTCCGTTGAGCCATTTTTCACGCTTGTAAGAAGTTGCTGGAGCCGATTTATCTGTAACAAAAAATTTGTATATTCAAAATTTATGTAAAATAACAATTTTGAAATTTAACTTTTTAACCTACCTCAATTTCCCTTTCATGCTTTTCATTCTCCAACTGCTCAACAATAGCCTTTATCTCTCCATCATATTTCATTTTAGACTTTTCTATTTCCTCGCTTAATAAGTTGTCAAATTTCTTTCGTAACATAAAAAATATTCTAAGCTCGTCCGCATTAAGATATTTTTGAAATTGCTCAATTTGTTTGCTGATAGGCGTAATTTCAGGATCGAAAACATCGAGAATATTCCCCGTCGAGTCTCCTAGCTGCCTCTCCTTAGAATTTCGACTCGACGCGGTAACCTTTTCTTCATCAGTAAGCAACTGTCCGTTGTAGTCCTCGTCACTCTCGCTAACAAGATCTAATGAAATTTCTGAGAGTCTTTGACCAGTACTTTCCTGATCGCGCGGCCAAAAGGGTTTCTCATTGGTGTCGAAGTACTTTCTTAGTTGTTGAACTTCACCTGCAAGCTTCTCACTTTGTTGCTGCAGTTGCTCTCGCAGCTGAACTGATTGTTCTAAAGAATTTCGAAGTTCTTCTATGATGTTGTCTCGTCGGGCGATTTCAGTGTGAAAATCATAGCCCTAAAAAAAATTACAATATATTTAATATTCTGTTCATTTATTTTTTAATATTTTAAAGCATGTAGGCACTTAATAATTTCAGGGATATTGGCACATATGTGTATGTTTAGTTTTTTATTATAGAAATTAAAATTATTCCAATTGCACAAAAAATTGAAATCAGTTCAAGAACTAATAAAAATATTTCAAAGTTGCCTGTGATTATCGCAAGGCTTAATCTGTGATAAAGAAATTATCCAATATATAAAATTTGATCAAATTTTATGATTGCTTTGTTTTAAAAACCTAATTTGTAAAATGCGATTTTTTATTTTTTACTAATAGCACTTTACTGTTAAATATATGAACTGAGTTTCGTTTTGTATACTAATTGTTTTTCCAATTTGTTCTTACTTACTGAATAATTGTCGATAAAAAATGAGTAAACAAGTATAATTAAATAAAACATGAAATCAAATTTTTCCACCTTAAAAAAATTCGATCTTGAAGAGGTTAATATCAAACTCTTAACTAAGGCTTAAGGCTAGACATTTACTATGTAATAGATTAAAGAGGCTTAGAGTTATTTAAAATATAATCTTATCTTTACTAGTGATCCACACACCTTTGTGCCTAATTCATCCAAAATGGTCCGATATTCAGTTGAGGTCGTTGCTAAACTGCATGAATCTCTTCCGGACGGTGGTAACTCCCTCAAAGAATCTCTGTTATCATTCGTAGCGTAAGACTCTCGTGGATGAGCAAGATCTAAGGAAGTATCTTTGCTTTGCGCTGCTAATGCTTCTGACATAGCTTTACCCTCTGTTTCTATCATTTGAATCATATTAAGGCTTATAATACTGTCGAAATCATTTGCTGTCCTATCATGCATTGCTGACATCTTTTCCGATTCTTCAGTTATGTCTTCTAGGACCTCTTTGCTGAAATCGGCCTGCACTCTTTCCATTGGCTTTACACTCAAGGTTTGCTCGTCTGTTTGCTCAAATGTTAAATCTCTGACTAGATGTGGACCCGCACTTTTAGGTTTGGGGGTCATGGCAAGAATCTTTTGTTTTAGACCAACGATGTCTTCTCCGCTTTCTGTAGCAGCCGACGAAGGTTCGTCGACCACTATGCTAATGTTTGCATCTTTCGGTGCTTCACTCAATTGCTTGCTTTGAAGGTCGGGCTTACTGATTTCAGGCTCTATAGAACTTATAGTTTTATCGTCAAAAGTGGTTTCTATGGATCGGTTCAATTCCACAACCTCCTCCATTGAACGATCATTTTCAATGCTCGAATAAGAGTGAGCCTTATCTTGCTGCCCGGGTAACTTCCAACATTTCACAACTGTGTCTAGACTATAGCAGTCTCTCTTTTCAAAGGTTATTTCACTTACATTGCCCAGATCTAAGCTGCCGGTGTACAATTCTTCCTGGTTAAAACTGTTTTCTTCGCCCAATTCCGACACATCGTTTGTTGTGCTTTGGTTCGTTAAACTTGGTTGGTCTTCATGTTTCTGGGCGGTTAAGGATCTCTTTGATGATCTTTTACTTCTACTCTTCCGTCTCTTACTGGGACTTTTTTCGGAAGATATATCGTCATCGATTTTAAAATGTGCTGCCAATTTTCTTCCGGACAGTTGATCGTCATCGAAAGCAAAGTTATCATCATCGTCGATGTCGAAAAGCTGCCTTTTTTTAACAGCGTTACCTTCTAGTTTTGCATCACTTGCTGCGTTGCTGCTGCTTTCGGCTACAGAACCGACTGAAATTATTTCTTCGATGTCTTCCTCGATGCTGTTCTCTTCGCTTTTTTCCCCACTTTTTTTGGCTTTATCCATTTTTGTGTGGTTTGCTAAATGATTTGATAAAGATTCGCTTTCTATTGTACATTTGATTTCGTTGTTATGTGTTTCAAGGAGGTCTGTGGTGGAATATAAAGGTGTATTGCAATTACTGGTTATTTTTGTGCTTATTGTTACATCTGGTTGGGTAGTTAATATGTTATCAGGAAATTTTCGACGTCCTCTTCGCCGGATCAATGAAGTGATCTGTAAAATATTAATAATTTTAAGTTAATTTTTAGTAGCATTATATTTTATTAAAAATTGGATTATTTTTATTTACAGATTAACAAAATTAAAGAGTTAAGAAATCACATTTAACAAGAATTTCCGTCTATATTAAAATTACATATGCATATCTTAAATATGGTTTTAAGAAATAAACGCAATACATTTAATTTCCAAGATTTCCTGAAATAATCATAATTTTAGAAAAACTTTATTTTAAGGACGCTTAAGCCCTTTTTATTTTTGTATGAACACCTGAACTTCTAAGAAAAATAAAATTAGATGTCACAGAGTTTCTATAACTAGATTAATTTCATTGTCTGGTCTTGGGCTAAAATTGCTAAATAGTATTGATTTTCGTCATATCAAGAAGACTAATTTCCCAATTGCAAGAAATGGAAGTTTTCTTAAAAATTCTTTCAGCACATTAACACTTTTAGAAATTTTAAATAAGATATTCTATCCAGTCCATTCATCTGTAATAATGTTGCACCTGTTAAAATTTATATTTATTCAGATAAACATAGATCATGTTATAATGGGAGTATTCTTTCTCGAAATACTGCTTGCGTCGGCTAAAGCTCTGAATGATTTAGTTGAAAATATTTACCATATAATAGTTCATAAATAGGAAAGTTAATTAATAAAACTTAAGAAATGTTGATTATATCCATTTAATGCAGTTATATAACATACCCAGCCGTACAAGCCTGTAGAACTTAATATGTCCATCTCCGTTTAAAATAGCAAAAGTTAATTAACAGAACTGGAGCACCTCATACTTCAAAAAATTCAATCACATTCCGAGGGCAAACTCGAGAACGTCCACTTTGAGACTGTGCACCATGAATTATGATTTTCTTTGAAGGAACTGAATCAAAGACCGGATCGGTTTATTTACATTACTAAAAGCGATGCAAAAGGCCAAACAGAACACCCAGAAAATATCGCACTTTCGTAGCTAAACACATTTGGAAGTTGAAAGATCAAGTGCTGTGACGAAATGTAATTCAGAATAAAAACAAAATCCGTTTTAAAACCACACCACAAACTATTTTCAGAACACCACAGAACATAACGCAGCCCTAACACCCTATGATGCGCGACAAGTGCGTTCAAAATCTCAGAATCATGCGAACGTGTCTTCTAAAACTCTGTAACAAACGATTTTTTTCTCCGTGCATCCTCTCCAGAGACTAGCCGAAGTATGCGCACAGGTCCATCTGAGATGATGCTGTGGGATCGCAATAATTTGTTCCACCGCCAACCGATTTATTTTAAGCGAGACTCTGCAAAAAGGAAATGCTCGTCTGATGCTCTCAGGCGGTCGTAAACCCCCCTGAGACTCTCTAGAATAATATCTACTTTCTGCATGTTCGTTCGTGAATCACTTGTTTGAGAAACCCACAAGTCAGAGATTTTAAATCCGATTTTTTACAAATAATCATTTGTGCTTATATACGTTTTGAAAAGAAAAAAAAATTCACTTTTTGGGTCAAATATATATTGTTGATCATAGATGAAAGTTATATTCAGAAGGATCTTTTAAAAAAGAAAGTATTTAAACCATTTAAATTAACACAATTCTTTACATTTAAAAGTGAAGATATTTTAAATTTTAGTATAGAAAATAAAATTTCATACTCAAAAAATTTAAAAATTGTAAATATCCTATTTAAAATGCTACTCCTCGACTGCCAGTTAGTACAATACAAATTTTATTTTCCTTATTTCATGCATCCAAAGTTCTATCCATAAATAAATATGTTTGTAGTTTTAACTACCGCTTGTCTATTTTTTTTTTAACAACAGCATCAATAAAATCTAAATTGCATCCAATTCGGTTTTTGAAATATCATAGATTATTTAATTTAATGATCGCACCTCCCTTTCATAAATAGCTCGTTGACTTTTATTGCCACAATACTTTAGAAAAACTAATAAAAGCTAACATAAATCTGCAACTTCACAACCAATGATTGCTTTGAATTTATGTTGTGATTTATGATCAAATTACAACAGAACAGATGACACTATAACACCATGCTTGGCAGCAATTCCTGCTACAAGGAAGGTAGTAAGTAACATTAAGAGGTTACATCTACTTAACTGTTTGGAAAGATAAAAATAACGATTTGTCTTCTTGCTCGCATTCTCAGTTTCTTTTTAAGAAAATCTTAAATCCAGGATAATACAAACTTGTTTAAAATGTTTTCTAGAAATAACCTTTTTTTAACACGGTGAGCATAGTAACTAAAATAATTTCCAGAAATAATAAGTTTGCAATATACATATATTTACTTCTTTTTATAAATAAATAAATCGCTAACGTTATCCAAAAATGTATTGTGTTATTGTATACTTTACTATGAAAAATATAACCCAAATTACGCACACCACTCAAACAATTAGGTATAATTTTAAAGACTTTTCTTCTAATTGAAACTTATTTGTCTTCTTTAAAAAATTTTCTAACTGCAGTTAAAAATAAGAGAAATTCACCGATTACTAAAAATTTTAATTCCGTCCCTATAAGACTACAGTGTACAGACTATCACGAAACAATTGAAAGCAATTAAAAAATTAGACAAATTAAACATTCGTCGAATGTAAAACGCGTCTAAAGTAAAACATGAAACAAGCCGGCGACTTCTAACAATTTGAGAATTCAATTTACACGACTTTGCAACACGTACTACTTGGCAGGGCGGAATTAAATGACGCTGGTGCGTTTTAACACGTGTTCCGTTCTATTTTCCTACATTTTAAAAATGTCATATGTGACCGATTACACCGAAATACCTTCTCGATGTCTTGAATCAACGCGGTCCAGAGTGAGTTCTTTGACTCTGATATATGGAAAACAGCAATTTGTCCTGAGATATCTTATCTTCGCCATATTTCATCTATTTTACTCGCGGCAAGATTGAGTCACTCATGCGAGTAATTAATGCAGGAAACTTTCACCGCCCTACACAATCAGAATTTTCTTTTATGCCTCAATGAAGATATTCTAATTGGGAGAATTGATTTATCATTTAGATGGAGACCACCTTTATGAGAAGAACTTAGCCACAAGTAATTATCTGCTTGTACGCGAAGTCAACTGGAACGCGTTTGGAAAAAATAATCTTTCTAAAATGTAAGTTTTAATGGATTTATAATGACTCTGTTGACAAACCAAAACCGTAGAGATTTTATTTCGATAATTAGTTTGAAAATATTTCAGATGTAAGGATGAATGGAGCGGAATTGATCACATTCTTGATATGTAATATTAATTCCAGGGAGAAATAATTCTTTCAATAATTTTTTTTTCTAATTATTATTTAACTAGTTATGAAACTTAATAATATATTTTATGAATGAGTAATGATCAGAGAAAATCAATGATTAAAATAATATTTACGATATATATTTTTAGCCATTTCTTGTTAAACTTACTTTGTACAAACTTAATTCTAAATCTATCAAATTGAACCAGTCAAACTGTAATTTTGGTTTTTAAATTATAATTATGTAAAATTACTTTTTATAATTATATAAACATTTACCATAACGGTATAATAAATAAGGGCAGGTTCATGTTTATTGATTTCTATCAAGGGAAAACTTAAAAATTACAAAAGTAAATGTTGGGTGTGTTAAGGCAGCTTGTTTTATAAGATAGCTAGTAATAAAATCGATGACAATTCCAAAACAGAAATAACAGCGGGTTCAATTATTTTTTTGTTTGATGACCAGAGACTCTAAAGAAAATTTTAAACTGAACACGAGCCAGTTCACAGACGCTTTGTTATGCAAATATTTCTCGCAACGCTTCTGTCCTCATAATGCAAATAAATTTCTCAGCGGAGTCGTCTCAAGGCTATGCGATATTTTTGGCAATGAAAATTGTCTGCAAGGCGACACCGCTGTAAGACGACCAACTTCTCCAGGCTCTTTGAATACTCTGGGCATTACCTGAAGAAAACCCCACTGCAGTCACAATGATTATTTTTCCAGAAGTACATAGTCGAGTTCTTTAATATTGCATTTTGGGGCTGAGTTAACGAGCTCCTCCGCCCGAATGTAAATAAAACGGGGAATGTCTCGCAGCGGCCCGAGTCGACTTCATTCACAACTGGATTAATTAGGCTCTGAAAATGCACGTTGCCAGAAGGAATTAGCAATAAACAAAATATAAAGATCGATCGGTGCGCTCCGTCCGCCTTGCATGAGGGCAGCCGTCTATTTTTAGCCGAAGGAGGACGGGCGCGGGGCCTGCACCGGAGAGCCAGAGCCCGGCCAAAAGCGAGCAAAACGTCCGGATTTGGTACACGGAAGATTGGCCAAATTCTAATTAGGGCACCGTTGTTCCTTCGACTCTGTTTGCTCGCCTTCGTCCTGATTTGTGGCGAATTTTTTCACAGATGAAAATAACTCCAAAGCGATGCGTACTCACCTCGGGGACTTCTCAAGCATATTTTGGGGCCCACGCACGCACCGAGGTCAACTCAATCGCAGGTGAAACACAGGCGAAGTTTTTTACTCTGGGAAAGCTACAAATCGAAAATCTTTTTAGTGGAAAACGGCAAAACAGAACTGCACTTGTTTAAACGACCGTTGGATGTCAACTTGACTTTGACAAACACTCGAGGCGTCGTCGTGCTCAGTTCGCCGCCAGTCGGAATTCCAATTGAATTCTGCTTTCCTAAATGACAAATAGATGGCACTCGCGCAGCATTCAGTGGCGGCGCGAAATTGATATTTTTTGAACGATATTCAAACGGAAAAAAAAAAATTTTGCTATTATACATATAATTAAATAGTTCTCAAGTTTTTAAGAGAAAGGAAGGTTTTTTTTTTGTACTAGCTTTCATTTAAAATCCATTTCAATTTGAGAAAATGAATTTTCAAATTTAGATAGAATATCACAGTGTCCCCAAAAATGCCCACGTGGTTAATCTCAAATTCGTAATTGTTTTATTTTGTTTACCAATTTTGAACTTTATGACGAAATATATCCCAAATGTTAACCCAATGAATAAAATGTAATTATCCCAAATCAAATTTAAATAAAATGCATCCAGAGTTTGGTTGATGCATGCGTAGCCAGACAAACAAACACACACAATTTTCAAAAATTGTTTTGGAATAAACCAAATTAGGGATTTTCGAATAAATTTTTTGTCATGGCTGTGAGCAAATTTATTCTGCTCTGTTGATTTTTTCTGGATATTTCTGGCTAGATATTGGCCGTCTAGAAATTTAGCTTCGATGACCTAATTTCTTATTTTCCAGTAACATTTAATTGAACAGGTGAACCTCCTACAACGCGATAGATACGTTCCTTGAAAATACCGCGTTGTGGGAAATCGCGTTATCAGAGACACTAACTTAATACAACAACTGGGATTGGATTTTAAAAGAAAAAAAAAACTGCCTTTCCTTTCCTCATCCGTAGCGAAATCGCGTTGTAGAGGTACCGCGTTGTAAAGATACCGCGTTGTAGGAGGTTCACCTGTGTATATTTTAAAATTTCAATTGTGTCAAATGATTTTTCTTTATTTCGCGGATGTTAAGAGCAACCGCTTTTTTTTAAAGTTTTCATATCATAAATTTGTTTATGTTATACTTTTGACATAAGTCCTTTTGGCTTAAACCCTTTTCAAAATCATGCAATGAATGATTCTATTCTTTGTAAACTCTGCGTACTTATTTCTTGCCATCTTAAAAATTTTGCTCTTTTACACTTTAACACCGATATTGGTTAAATTAAGGTACAAAATAAATAGTTCGTCGGTACATACGCTGTTAGTTAGAGCGCTTGTCGTGAAACTTAAAAAATCAAAATGATATATGTACTGGACAAATTTAAAAAAAAGTATTACATATTTATCCACTAAGCTTTTAATAAAATAAGTTAATTATCTATTTTACTAACCCTTTAATATATAATTGTAGTATGTAGCTGCCTTTTATAGAAACATATTTAAACGGTTTAAGATAGTTTGATTTTTTTAAAATGTTAAAATAATTCAAAATCCTAGTAATGATATGATTTAATTATACCCTTGATAAACCTCTTTATATTTTAATAAAGCTTATCCTCTAATAATCACAGATTTTCAAGTTGTATGTATAGGTATTATGCGTTTTCAGTAACCTTAAAATGAAACAGCTTAGTACTGAGATCTCTTTAAAACTATGTGAAATATTTCGCTGCATTTATTTCGCCTTTTCCGGACAACTTTGATGGTTCTTCTAGAAGAGGAAAAATGCTTCTTCAAGTTTCTCAAGTTCCTGTTGAGAACGCACAGAGTCTTACAAACGCTTTTACATACAATTTGCAACGCAGCAAGGCTGCGTATGGAGCGCCATTTCAGACATCAATTTTCTACTTTTCATTTTTTTCCTTATTTTAACACAAAACATGTGGGACAATGGGGAATTACTCAAAGTGAATGGATATTTCATTTAAATGAACGTAGGACGAAACCAGCCCCCGAGTTGCTGGATAAATTAATTCAAACAAATGCGGTAAAGAAAAGTTTGTTCGTGTCGTGGCAAACATTTTCAAACATCCCCGGGCATAAAACTAGAAGTCTTTAATCTTTGTTTACTCTGATAAATTTCCATTTCATTTGTAACTCGGTAAGGAGTGCCGGGCGGCCTTAACCAACAGACTAGACCAAATTGAACCAAATGGAGAGGGTGTTGACCATATTAATCGACTTAATAAATCAGCCCTACGTCTTGGGACCTAAAGGTCCTGTATGTGTTTGCCCATGCGAATTTTTCCCCCTCGAAAGTGATTCGCACCATCAATTTTAGCGCTTGAGAAAACTTTCGAATGTTTTAATCTTGTTTGGGCGTTCTGCAGGAGATCCCTTAACCGGGCAATTAACAGCTCCAAAGGGAACTTCTTGGTTCCGTGCATTTGCTCAGGAAGCGAGCGTTCTCCGTTCACTCGGGAAAATTATTTTAGAAATGATTTGGGTCTTACTTCGATCCCCCAGGAGAGATAGGTGTGCGGATTATCGGGATTAAATGGATTGAGCTTTTCAGTGAAAATGTTCCAACTAACTTACAAGCCGGTCAAAACAAGGCTAGTTACATAGAATGCCTGGATTAAGTCGTGAAAGTTTCTCTAATTTCTTAACTTACGAACTTTCCTGGGTATGGAAGATATGTTTTCTTAAACTTTCGTACTTTTGGTGTAAGAGAAAACAAACATTAGAAAATCAATGAAAAATATCACTTATGGAAGCACTTTCAACGTTTTTCTATTCGTTCAATTTATCTTATTTATTCAGCTCAAATAACAAATTTCTACTTTAAAATAAGTTTAGTAGTTTGTTTTTCTCTTCGACTTGAAATATCTACATATGTATGTATTTACATACATGTAAAACATGCAAAAGCTTAAAATCTAATAGTGTAAGTATGTCAAAAAATTATATTATAATTATTTAATTCTTTCACAACTTTAGACTTTCTAAAGGCGACCAAAATTTTTTTAAAAAAGTTTTTGTTACGAACTAATTAAAGAGCTACGTATATAGGATCGATAAAGACTATATTTTACTACACAGCTAAAAACATCAGCGAAAACTAATGAAGTGCCTATAATTCGTATTTGTATGGTGCAGTGCAACTAATATGTCATACTCTGTGCAATGTAGTCCAATATTCGCAAAAAACACTTGAGATAAAATTCTGTAGGTATGTCTGAAAATTATTGCGTCCGAATCCGTCCAGAGAAAAGCAAACAATATAAAGTACTTATGTAAATTGCAGTCTACGACCCCTGGAATTAAACAATAAGAGTACCAATTTATTTCCGGAATAAGCGGCACAAACAATAAACATTTTCACAGGACATACTTAAAGTAAAAACTAAAAACGACCTCGCTTAAGCCAATAAGTACTCTCTTTAATATTTTAAACTGTTTACAGTTGACAAAAACAGGATAGTTGTCCTCAGTGGATTTATATTTTCACCTATTGTGTTTGCTTATATCGTGCTGGAACAGGGCTTCCAGCGAGTGGAGTTTTCGCCCCGGATATTTGCAACTGACAGTAATTTAAGCAAAAACAACTTTGAATTATTACAAGTGCAGAATTTTCAGGGTACCTACTCCGAATATGAAGTAGGTGTGTGGAGCCAAACAAACAGGCAAACTACACAAAATTGAAAACACGAGGTTGATTTGGCATCGCTTTATATCATCGCTTGTCCTATTTTTCGCTGATAAATTTTCTAGACCAGACACGTAGAAATGTGAGCTCACACGGTTTGCACAAAACATTTTATTCGCAAATATTGGATATTTACAGGTGGGAGGAGGAATCAAATTTACATTGGCTCGTTTCTACGCACTTCAGCACCTCGCCTCATAGTTAAAATAAAAACCCCAAAAAAAAAAAATTATTTTTCTAAAGAGGAGTGTTGATAGAAAAGAAATGTGGTAAAAGTAATGTAAGAAATTAAAATTAAGAATTTGCAGTTTGACAACAAAAAGAACTGATATGTATACTGTCGGTGTTTCCACTGCTGAGATAACATTCAAATAAAATCAATAATATTCAAAAAAGGGGGATGGAGTGGGAGGATACATTACACGTTAAACAAAAAATTTGTTTAAACATTCAACGATTCGCTTCAAGACTATTTTAAGATTTTAACAGTATTTAGAAAAAGTGAAATTATGTTTTGAAAGATTGAAAAATTTCGTAAGACTATCTCAAACTAATTGTATTTAGAACATTCATGAATTATTAGTTTTAAAACATACCTAACGAATAAACATATGTATATAAAATGAAGTGCTGATTGTGTAAAGTTCGTTGGTGTTATTATTACTTTTTATTTAATCTTTTTAGCAATAGATTGACTTATGTACAGTAGGTACTATAGATTTAATTATTATTCTTTTTAAAATAAATAAGGATAGGTACTCGTACATAGAAAAACCAGATATCCAAATATGTACTTCTTACGTGTAAATATTTTCTTAAACTTTAAGTCAATTCGAAACTTCCGAGTGCCGTATTTAAATTAAAGTTATTATGTCTAATGCTTTACATAAACACGACACCGAGCCAGTGCATATTTATTTTGATTTATCTTTTACGTGCAGCGATTGTAAATTTCCTCCGCCCTTTTATAATTCAGAAGGTTTTTATGATGTCTGGCGAATGTAGAGCATCAGTTCCTCAGATTTAATATTTTACCCTTTTCTCTAGAGAACCTCGTAGGAGGCGCATTTTCTCCAAAGTCCTATTATTACTTCAGTGGGATAAAACGCTCCATGACTTTCAATTAAAAAGATGTGAATCGCCGGATGGGGAGTTATTACTTTGCCTGCTGGCTGCTATTATGTTAAGCACGAGAAATTGTGATTTTGCTTAGCGCGTTTACTTTAGCAAAAAGGACTTTCGCTGGCAGATTTTCTAGAGTCATCTCGCGGTGGTTGCGGTTCTTACGAGGCTGAAGTAATGACTCCTGAAATTCGTCCGCACCTGAACGAGGCTCGCGTTCCTCTAATGTACTCCATTCACACCTCACAATACAACTGCAAGTTGTACTTGGGTTTGAATGAGCCCGAAAATGAATGTTTTGTTCCCTTCACAAAAGCCAGAGAAAGTGGTGCTAAATTATTTTCTCATCTCCATTAATCGTAATAAAAAGTGGACTCGCGCATCCTGGATATTGTCGACCTGTAGGCATTTCGTGGCATTTAACTCAGCAAAATAATCTCAGTTTTTACTTTGCGCATAAAGCTGATGGTATGGTACCTATCTCCTACACCCTGATAATTACAGACCGCTTAAATTGAGGTTTCTACTTTGTTGGGTTCAAAATACCGAGTTCTTTTTCGCATAAAAATATGGTTTAACTTTCGAGCCGAAGGGTTTAATAAATTCTGAAACATAAAAACCTCATTTCGGTCGCCAAAGGTGCCCTAAGCCCTAAGTCATAACTTCTTTAAACTATTTAAACTCAACAATGAAAATGCGCCCTAAATAACTAAAAAAGTTGCTTTTAGTTTTTTGCATCTTTGAGGTAATTTTCAGTTTTTCCAAAGAAGCCAAACGAGATCCAGTTAGCATGATAATCCAGTCTTCCAGGAACTTTGTCGAGGATTTCAGTACATAATTCCGTCATTTGCACAGGACTCGAAGAAGATAGTTTTTTTCTCTCTTTTCTATATCAAAAGATCCTTTCAGTTCCGTACACATGGAAGGGACATCTTCACGAGATGAATTCTGGCTTTGTCACTCAGAAACTTTGCTAGTTCCGCTTCCTTTTGATTCTGCATGACCATGGGGCTGGTGGAGTCCTGCTTATAAGAGGAATTTCTCCTCGTCATCTGACTCTGGATGAAAGGAATTATGGTGATAAAGAAATTGCGGCTTAGTCCCTGAAAACTTCTCGGTGGAAACTAGGTGAAAAACTCTGAATCTTTGTTAACATTCACACTTAATTCGCTGAGCCCGATTTAAAGGTTTATTTAGGTGGCATAGTCAAAAACCGCGGGGAAAACTTTTTCTGGAATATCACCAGCAGCAGCAGCAGCAGCAAGAGAAGCAACATTTTTCGTTTGCTAAAATCAGCTTTAATTACTTTTTTACAACTTAATTACAAATCTTTTTACGAATGATAAAAATAATTTTCAGACGTATCTTTAGGGCAAAGCTGGAAGACACCACGTGAACGTTGCGCTCTTGGGATGATTTTAAATTTTACGAGTGGACTGTTTTCCAGGTCAACATGGAAATAATTTGCTACGATTATTATTTGAATGGCAATTTTCCTGAGGTTTCACATTCAAAACGAATAACCAGACTCTAACTGGAGGTTCAGCTACAGCGCTCCTGTTCTCATTAATTGCGCTTAAGGCACTGCGAATTGTATTTAAGATTATTTCGTATTCAGTTTGCTTTGTTTCTGAAGTTTGGAAAGTCCAAATAAAATGATTCTCATGCATAAAAATATGGCATGAAGGATCATACATGACTTCAATGCATACAATTTCATGTAAATCGTCTAAAGTTTAGAACTTGAATTCATTAAGCAGATTATAAAGAGACTCCGAAACCCCTTGTGAATGCTTTTCTTTATAGAAATCGTACGATGTTTAGAATTTGATCGACCGCCGTCTACTGCAATGAAAAGGATTAATTTTTATTTTATATGCTTTAAGCGATTATTTTAGAAGTAAGAATTTTCAGAAATGTTTCTTTGAGTGTTTTAATTGTATCTAAATCAAATTTACAAGCTGTGTTTACTGCAATTCTAAAAATTCTCAACAAATATAACACTGAGAAGTCCATTAAGACTAACATTTCTGCTATACATTAATTTGATCTTGGATTATTAATACATATCATTAAATGCAAGATAAGATGAGAATATATAGTAAAATATTTTCTAAAATTAGTTCTGTACCATCCTGCTGTACGTACTGGTGTAAGGATTTCAGTTTTGTATAGAGTTCTGAAAATTGCAATCCTCGCATTGGGCATGCTTTCAGTGGGAAGATGAAAAGCATAAAATCGGTGCATCCCACATAAAGCTTAGTGCGTCCCTTATGCAAATTTAGCTCTATGATCAATGGGTGGTACAGCAGCCTTTGTTTTGTACTTAGATCCATCTGTTGTGCTAATCGGGACTGCGATGAACGTAATCCGCCTGCACGTTAGCAACAGTCCACGCATTTTGTCGAAACATCAATCAGTGTAAACAATCATAATCTATTAATGGTCCGAATCGATAACGGTCCTCTAGATTAATCCTTTTGCTCACTTTGATTATTTCATTTTAAATAGTAAATCAAGTGAATCCAATCATTAAATATTCATGAATTTACTCAAAAGGCGGCTGAATATCATCGAGATACTCAGTTCGTTTGTGCTTCCTGCACGGGTGGGTGCTTGCGGCTACAAGGGCCGTTTTGTGCGAAACAAATTAAATCTACCACCAAGTGACCCCTTTCCACACCAAGGCACATTAAGAACGCTCGGATGAAATAAATTAATCTGGTTCGATAGACTAATGGTTTCCATCCACTTGCTAAATTGAATGGAATGGTTTACGGTGAGTTAATGGTAGGTTGTGGGTTTACAGAGGCCTAGCTGACTTTTCAGCAGTCTCTAATAATTCTGTTCATTTCGTTATAATCCTTGCTCCACAAACACTCGGGTCTGCCTGATTTAATTGCTTTCGAGGCGCCGCGGCGCCCCCTCGCGCTCGAGCAGAAGAGCTGCTTTCTCAGATTTAATTAAATCGGCGGAAAAAGTACTCTGTTGGCAGAATCACGAAAATTGAATATAAAAGTACACAGAGCGAGCAGCGGAAGGAAAACAAGATCCGGCGAGTGCTGCAACAGGTGTCGAAAATCCTTCTGAAAATAAGCCGCAAGGGGACAAATCTCTGACGGGTGGGGATAATATGGGAACAATTTAATTGGAGTTTTCAGTTGCGAGTTACGCGGAAAGCCTCTGACGGAGCTGTGATATTTTCGTGATTTATGGTTTAATCGCAATTGCCGTATAATTGCAGCGACCGCCGAGCACGCCAATTGGCCGCCGTTTTTTGTGTGATCTGCGATAATTAATAATTTATGGATTCGGTGACGCAGCAGACACGCGGCATTTCTCTACGTCAGCTCGTTTAAGCCAGGTCAAACTGCAACTGCAGAGTTTAACAAATTTCGATTTCGTGCAGGTGCCACACCAATTTATTACACATATTTGGCTTTCGTTCCTATTTCCGAATTATATTAAAGTTTCGTTTATTGTTTTAGTTCGTTTCCATAATAAAACCATAATTAATTAATTTACATAAATAAACACTAGCTATTTATAAAGATTTATAAAACACGACCTTAATTGAATACTTCGTTAAACTCACCAAAACTGAATCAAAATCGCTTGGACACTTCGACGATATTTCTTAAAGAACTCGAACTTGCACTCATCCCCCCTTCAGGAAACTTTTTGAACTTTTTAGTCATTGTGGATTAGGGCAAAATCTTCATTTAGAACTTTCATTTAGAGTAATGAGTAAATTTATTTTGAGGTATTACAAAACACATACAAACTCTTGTCAGTATTGGTAGGCAAAGTTATATTGCAAATTTATCAATGATATTTTCCTAGTGATTTCTGTAACAAGAAATGTGGATATGAGGAAACGTTAAAAATAACAATACTATACTATACTTGGTTCTGTTAGGCAATCAATAATAATATTATTATAATATTTAATTATACAGGATGTTCGGATTCTACGTAGGAAACGCTATACCCATCGATTCCTTGAGCTGTCCTGAGCAAACTTTTGTTCTTGACCTTCTTCTCGCTCAAAATCAAAGTCAAAGTTTTTTAGGAGGTGGGCTCACTTAAGTCCTTATATATCCTTATAATAACAGCGGGGACTCCTTCAAAAGAGGATAAAAGAACCTTTCCAACGAAACCTCAATTGCTAGGATTTTTTTCCAAATGTAGTAGTTATTGAGGCTCAAATGCAAAATTATTGAAATTTTTGTTAACAAATTCGTTCGATTAATTTTGAATTTGAACGTTAATAATAAAAAATTATATGTACTGTGTATTCAAGATTATTTTGGACAAAATATAAAATTTCTAGAGCAATTATTTGAGTAAGCTAATACGCAAATATCTCATTTGTTTAGGGATTTTCCCAAATGGAATTTTGTTCATCGCATTGTACATATATTAGTTCAGTTTATGCTAAACAGGCCTAAGTTTGTCCATTTAGACTGAGTGAGCTGAGCTTATAGACTGTTTGCATGCTAATAATCCGAAAGTACAATTAGAAATCGTATAATTATTCAAAAATTGAACGAAAATATATTTGACCAGGGAATCTCGTAACTAGACATAATCATTTGAATTCAGTCAATTTAAGCTGTGGCACGTTTTCCACCTAATTTGCATATTAATTTGCGCCTCTGCAAATATTTACTATTCAATTAGATCACTGTAATTTCATCAAAGTTGAACTAAGCTCATAATTTATAGCCATTAAGTAGTCTAGAGCCCATTGTGGGTAATCTCGTGCTGGCCGATATTTGAGCATCGAACGGTCTGGTGTCAGTTAATTACTCACCTCGGGACAGCTCTTGGTCAAATGCTGTTGACACTTGAGTGATATGTGAATATATGGCCGATATTTAATAATGGTATGCTAATAAAATTCAAAGGAATGCGCATACCTTAAAGTTTGACTAGAACCTCAGTTACCCAATGTAATGCACGAAATCTCTTTCACTTCATAAGGAGACAGTAGGAGTTTTGTAGCCGGAGGTATTACCTGAAAGGTTTGAGGTGGAAAATATATCTCAGCGAATTTTCTCAAAAATGGCTACCGGATTGGAATTTCGTCTGAATAATTTAAAAAGAAGCGCTCCCAATAATAGAAAAATTTAAATATTTCATCAAGGAAACCGAAAGGGTTAAAGGATTATTTCGGATGTATCCTCCCAAGATGGCCTTTATGAGAATCAGCCTAATCTTAAAAACACATTCTCATGCAAATCTAAGGGAAAACCAGCGAAACCTCTCCATTGAATTGGAGGGTGGGATAATAAAAGCGGAAGGTTCGGTTCTAATGGCCACATTACGTACATATTTGCGGACGCTCTGCTTCCCGGATCTGGTTTAATTTGGGTTAATGGAAAACAAAAGAACGTTTGAGAATGGCACGCGGGCAAAGATTTTATTATTTTAATTTGTTTTTGATACACTTGGGCGGACAATAAGCGGTAACAAGACGGAGTACGTAGTTTCTAAGATACTTTTATTTAAGTACATACTTAAGAAAGAGATTATCTCTAATTTCTCTTAATTTCTATCTGGGCATTTAAAATATACATACGTACTTCATTTTGTTGTGTTGTGTGGGGATTTGAGTGAAATTCATGGATGTGTTTGAAAAGTTCAGAATAAAAATTCGTTGAAGATGTTAATGTTATAGAGCGTATAATCAAAAACCTATTGAATTTTCAACTAGTAGAAGTAGAAATAAAAGTATTCCCATACCAAAAATTTGTAAAACTATTCGTAATAAAAATAGTTATATTATTGCTGTTAAATTGTTTAATAAATTACCAAATGATACTAATAACAATAAAAAATAATTCAAATAATAATTAAGTATAAAATAAAAAAAATGGATACTTGAAAATGTATAAATTTAATAGTCAATTTAATGTATTTACTTAAGTTGGATTAATACTGTTTAGGATCTGATTTAAAATTTATATTAACAAATATTTATCTTGTTATCTCTTATGTTTTGGATGCTTTATATATTTTATATATTTTAAAATTTATAATATTTTAGTTTGTAAGTTTACTTAGTTTATAAGATGCCAGTTTCCTAAACACAGGTATTTTTGTACCTCTGTAGGAATTACTACTGTATTGCTGCAATACATATGTAATATTTTACTGGTTTAAATAAATAAATAAATAAAATTTCTAAGTAAAATCTTTTTAAATTTCTCTATTTTTTAAGTAAATTCTATTTAAATCTATTTAAATTGACGAATTTCTAATTTTTTAAAAGAATTTATAATTTTAGATGATCATTCTTCAACGATCTCACTAGAAGCTCGAACGAACTCCCGAAATTCGAATTGGAGTTTCGGTGTTGTAACCAATTTAGCTACCACCGCTAGTTGCCGAAGTAGCAAATTTTAGGTTAAGAGCGTTTTGTTATTGAAAAATGCATATTTTTTTTTTTTTGCAGATTCCGATTCTAATAATAATATTTTACATCGACTGAAGCTATACTGAGAAATATTTATGATCGTGAGAAGTTTTTATGAAAATGTTTGTTTCATTTAAATACCATATACTGAATACTTTTTTCATAATAAAACTGTAAAAAGTGTGATATTTTCTACTCATTTCAATAAGAAAATCCCCTTAAAGTTTTCAGCTTTTTACGAATCACAAAAACATCTAAGTACCCAACTGAGAAATTTTATCTTCCTCATAAAGATTTTCAAAAGCATGAATTGTCGTCTAAGTGGAGTCTCTCAAGGGTCTTGAAAATCTCTAATTACACATTTGCTTCAAGTTTTCAAGATGCACACCTAAATACATATGTATGTCTTATATATGTTAACCGGTCGTGGCTTCCTTCTGGTAAAGTAATCCTCTGAAATAAGCGAAACTAGCTCATCATAAATAGCGCTCTGGGCTCCATCGTTCCGAGTGTGGTGCACATTTTTAATTTTCATCACTTAGCACCTTTTCTTCCAGACGAATTTGCATGGCAGCTCTGCAGCCTTCATTAGTACTGAGTTTCGTTTTGCAAAGTGTAAAACGAAAATAAAGGGGTTTTACATGTCGCAGGTGTTTCGGTGCATTCGCGCAAATAAACGCCCCGCAGGCAGAAGCAGGCCAGTTGAAGAAATAATTACAGAGGAAACAAGTTGTTCCTCCGGGATAATCACACAAAAGTGTCGGCTTCTACGACGGATTCCACCCTTAACTTTATTGTCGTTATGAAACTTTGCTGGAATATAAATTTATTTTTCATTTTTTTTTTGTTGTTGCTTTAATGGAATCGTGCTTAAGGCAGCCTTCATACCTCTGATCTAAATGAATTTTTGATTACATTCGCCTCGTGCTCTTCGCCTGTCCTTCTCCTCTGAATGGCGAGAGAAATAATTACAACCGAAATGAAAAAATGATGGCATTAAATGGGAAAATTTCAAGTTAATTTTAATTACAGGGAAAATACGGAAAAATAATGAATTCCATGAGAACTCTTGAGATTAATATCAAGTCATTCTTCGCCATGATGGTTTCAATTTGGGTTCTGACTGAAGTTAATTTATCGGACGCTCTTTTGGGGACAATTCGTATATTAAATTTTGGTAAGGACGATTAAATAACGCCTTGATTTATGGCTCTTGTTGATTGACATTTAATTGAGTTAGATAGATTTAAGTTTCCATATTTATTAATTATATATAAAGTAGAACTGTAATGCAACTGCATTTTTGTATATTATGAGAACAATTTGTTTTGTTAACTACTTATTTTATAGAGACTTAAGTAAATCTATTGAACTAATTTAAAACTAAATAACCGTTTAAAGTAGAAAACGTATTTGATTCCATATTCTTAAAAAAAATTTTTTGGCGGTGTTGAACACGAGCTTAATATCTTGATTTCAATCCATATTTCTCAAAGTCTGCTACATGTATTTTCTCAAAGTCCAAATTACATTAATCAAGACCCTTCTACTTCTCCAGGCTTTTTTATTAGTAAAAGGTCAAGAAGTCAAAAATATATTCTATACCCCAGTTTCGTTGTGACAAAATTGCCTCTTTCTTTTGAACCCTGCCCCTGCAATGAAAGTATTGATGCTACTCAATGATGTTGGAAAAATTATAGAAGCAATGGAATTTCTAAACAAAAAGTACAAATAAATAAATAATTAAAAGGCAGATCCCATTGAATTGTTGTACTGAGTGCAACCGAATTTTGAATACCCATAAAATAATTTGAAATAATTTACTTCTATAGTGCCAAGCCCAAGAAAACCATTTAGAGTTAATTGGCTTAAGCAAAATTGTAATTTGCGAAATGAAATGTGGATAAAATTGACCATTTTCCCAAAATTTCCTAACTTTGAAAAGAACCAGGAGGAAGAAAGTGAAATGGGTAAATGGGTTTTCTTTGAAAAATATAAAGATTGACATTTTTGTACTTACAACTGTCCATCCCAAAAAAAGCATTCAACAGAAAAGCCCCATGTTGGTATTAAAAAAACTGAATCTTCAAGGGTAAAATAGGCAATTTCTTAAAAAGATTTTTCATTTCAAGACCTCGACCGGTTGAAAGGAAGCACGTTTGATTCTACAAATTGATTTTGCGTCAAGTTTCCTTTTGCGGGGCCTTTCATAAAGGGCCTATTGAGATGGCACAGGTAGCGAGTGCGGGGTTGCGTTGCGTGTCGACTGCGTGACTGCGTACGTCTGAATAATCCATAAAACATGACAATAAACGCCTGCCACTCTAGCGGGTCTGCATGACGAAATAGTAGTCCCCGTACGGCTGCTTTGTATTCATTGGGCGCTACCAAATTACATTTTAAGGGTGCCTATAAGGCAGGCCGAATTAGGCCGGCCATGCGGGCGGGGCTTTATGTTCGGCCGCATTGCTTTTAATATTCCCCATTTATTGGCCCAGAAAGGACGAAGCCCTTCCGTCCACCTGAATGATGATGATTCAAGCTCAATTAGGGTTTCTCGGAAAAAAATTGCATGACTCCAACCAGCTGCCGTGTACTTCACCTTTAATAGCATAAAACAGCCAAAGGTGCATTTTAAGGGACGGAGACTTTTAAATTTATATGAGGCCTCATGCAAATTACGTTCTAGTTTCGCTAGAGTTTTTGTTGTAATTAAAACGGTGGCTGCTATAAATTTCCGGCGGAAATTATGCTTTAGAAAAGTGCTCCGAAGAAAAAAATGTATTTTCTGCTGGGTAAATCGAGGTATAAGGGACACCCCGTTTTCACGGTTTTGTTTGAATCGAGTCATTTCCGCCAACTGTCGCAGTTTCCTAGAGCTCCCATGGAGTTGCGCGGTTTTAATTGGGGTGGGTGGGAACCCCCGTTCGCGCACAAATGATTTATTCTCACAGAAGTTCTATTCTTTTGTCCGCCTTTTATTTACCCCCATGAAAGCTGATAGCCTGCGAACGATTCCATCCACACTTTTCAGTTCACTCGATAAATTCCATGCACAACTCAAACAAGCCATAAAAATTGAAAGCAGAAAAATCCGCACCAGAATAGCACCCTCAGCACTCTACAGACTATAACTCTACTATAGCCCCTTCCACGGCGGAAGGAGTGGGCGTTCGAGGACTCTCCTCCGCAGATTGCGGTTTCTGAGGGCCCCTTGTCCGCAAACACTTCGCAGTGGAAGACAACAGGTACACCAAAGATCAGGGACTCCTTAAATATGGTTTTGGAGATGTCGCGTCTTCGCTATCGTCCTTCGGGCTACATTCGCCGAAGACGGGGTCCTGCTTGGGAGGCGATGGCCCATGTTTGCATACGAGGAAAGAAGCACATTTTGAACTCATTTATCATTCGCTTTTTAGACCATTTTTTCCTTTCCCGGAGCTCTGCAGCAAGCCACATTTTCCCGAACAATTGAAGGGAAGAGCCGGAGCTCGCATGTGGCGTAGCTGGAATTTTTTATACGCTTGTACCTATCGTGGATTAGCTTTTGTAGGTTTTTATTCAGAACGTCAGGTGGTGATGCGTTCAGATTTCCTTCTTTGGCATAATGATTTGTTACCCTGGCATTTTTGAAAAATGACCCTAGACACACATATCCTTCGGGAAGATTAGGTGATGGAAATATCTTTGGAATAATGGCACATCCAAGATTTCTTTAGATTGATGGAAGACTTTTAAGCATTCTTTCAAATCATCTGATAAAGAGAACAGTGAGAGCTTCTGCTACTCATTGAGCAAAAAGACGAATTCAACTATTTCTTCCATAAAAGAATTTGTTTAATTTTGCAGACTACATTTCATTTTATCACGGCCTGAATTCATAAGAAAACCGCGCAAGGTGTTCGCCTCCGATTTGATTATTTTTATCAACACAACATTTTTCTTGAAAACTAAAGATAACTTTTTCTAGAGCATTGCCTCACACGTGATAATTTGAAAATTGAATATATTCAACGTAAGTTTACATTCATGTAAGGAAAAACTATCGAAAAATAAGTTAATAAAATGAGTCAGTTTTATTCCATTCCCAATTTCCAGAAAACACAGGTCACATAACAGTTTCCTCCTGGAAAAGTGATATATGTGTAAACTTTACATATTTTTCGTAGATTGAGAATCTGAAATTGAAAATATTCTATCAATTCACGTTTTCGAGAAAAATAGGATCAAAATTTGAGAAAATGCATATTTTTACCAAATTTGAAAATTTGTGTATAAAATATGATAGAATATTTTTGATTTTGGATTCGCATTTAGCACCACAAAAATGACATAAAACAATTGTTGAAATTAAAAAGGTTTTGATCAGCCAAATTGCAAATTTCAATTGCAGTCTAATAAAGACACTTTCACATCAAAGATATTTACGCTTTGTTGCATTTATTTTTATAGAAAAATATATAAACTACTTATTTATTATATTGATAATTTTTCAATCAGTAGAACGATACAATATACGTTATTTGTTGTATTTTCACATTAGCAATCAAATTGAGTTTCAGTTACTGTGTTATTTTGCAGTATTTTAAATTTTCACATGCCTAATGTAATTTTACTTCTGTTGTGATATTATTTGATTTATATATCAACCTATAAATATAAAGTGGTATATTTATGCATCAGTATAAAAAGATTGTCCTTTTCCTTGGTATAGGCTTTATGTACCTACATATATGCCAAATTTTATGCCAATCGGTTGAACGATTGAGGGTTAAGGTGGAACAAACAATGTGACATAATAGACATTTATAATATAATATTAGTAAGGATATTCAGAAAATTACTTGGTATGCAATAAAAATTGCAAAAAATTTCTTATTTTATAACATTCTCATAAAGTTAAGAAAGTATAAAACTAAAATAAAGTAAAGTTAAATAATTGAAAAATGCGTAATAAATTTTGATATAGAAAAGAAGTCCCCTCTAAGAATCGAATGTTACTTACTTACACAAGTAAAGTCGTCATTTGATGTGAATATCGCAGGAAATGTAAAAACCTTTGAAAGAAAAACATAGTTTATGTTTTTGTGTATACCTACCTTAAGTTTCAGCCATAAACTGACTTTTAATATAACACTTAAATTTTGCATTGAATTGCATTGTAATATAAAACTTTAAAGAGTGCATTGAACTTTGTAAGAAAGTTAAAAGTACTTAAACCGGTTTTACAGGAAAATGCATTTAAATCTTTCATATTTTCATTTCAAGAATTTTCATGTTTTAAGGGTTGTGGAAAAGATCTCTGAACTTAAGCCTCAAGTTAGTCCTCCGTGTTCTGCTGGAATCCCGGCGGATAAATGCCGTCAACACTGCTTAGTTAGAAACATATTTTACCAGGACACCAGTGGGACGTTTGTAAAATATGAAGTGTAAATAGAGCCGGCACGGACCGCAGCATCACACATGGCGGCCGCCCACCCACTTCCGTCTTAAAGGAAAGGTGATCACATTAAAGCCGCTGAGGGTGCTCAACCCGAGCAAAAGGTGTCAAAGTTGTTCTCGCATTTCCGAGGGAATAAAATTTCTGACGCATTTCATCTAGAAGAGATTACGATGCTGTCTCGGCGAGTTTATGCACAAGTCACCGAGTCAAGTTTTCTAGCTGTTTAATCTAAATGTGTTATAAATTATGAAAAATGATTTCTGAGGAGCGTTTTGGTGTTACCGCATCACGGAATGTTTGCAAAGGCTTTCTTCTGCGAAAATCCGACAACGTCTTAAGCAGACATCAGCCGAAAGCCCGAAAATTGTAGGCAAACTGATTTTTTCTCCGACACTTTCGAAATGAGTTTAGGTGAAATTGAATTAGCCAAAATCCCCTTTATCCTCTTGGTGAAGTTCTGTAAATTCTAATTATATTAATTCGGCTTTATCCAGGCGCTGTGGTGATGATGTAGGCCATTCCCAGAAAGTTTTCGCTCGCAAACAGAGGTATTAGAATATCTTGAGCGGTCCTTAGGATAACTACCCGTCGGCATGGCTCTATTAGTGTTCATGCTTTTATCTATCTCCTCCTTTCCTCCTAATCACATTAGGATCCCATCGAATAGCAGCTCTGGGCACTTCTTTCTTTTTTGGAAAGGTTAATGGCTTTACAGCACCCTTGCAATCCTGTTTGAGCATCTTCCGATTCTCTCCGGTTATTCCCAGATTTTTGTATTATTTCACTCCGAGCGGATCATGACAAAGTAGGCAACTTTATAAAGTAGGGACGGATTTGTGCAAATGGATGCCATTCAAAGCACATTGAAAGATAAAACGGAACGACTTGTACTGGGTTCCACTCGTTTAATCCTATTTGGCACAAGTGCCAATCAAATGGACATTGTTGGACATAAAGGGCGTTAAAATGCAAATTAATTCAGTACCCCCGTGATTTCCCTCATGGAATTGGTAAGAAAAAATTCTTGTTCCATCGATTTCTCGTTTCAAAACCCCGGAAGAATTCTTAAACGCATTTGCTACTTCCAAATCAAATTTTACGGTGGAAAAGTAGGCTATCCGATTTTCTGGTTGCTGAAAGCTTTTCTGGGTATCCTGTCGGTTAAAGTAGATGAAAATGTGACTAAAACACTTGTGCTGCGCCTTATCCTCAAATGCACAGTGCGAAACCCTTTTTCTAAAAAACAATTTAAAAGTTAAAAAGCAATGGGAATTGCAGCAGGAGGCGGAAGTACATAGTTTTTTCCTTTCAGCTAAATCGAGAATTATTTTTAAATTGAAATACGAAACCATTTCATTGCTTTTACATTTTTCCTACTGTCAGCAAATCGGTCGTAGTCAGTTAATTTCTACAACATGCTTGAAAAAATGAAATTATGTTTTTCTATTACTATGTATCCGTTAAAATTAACGCTAATTAGTCCTACCTCGGTGGTAAGTGCAATATTTCAAAAGTTTATTTCATTAATTATAATTGAGCTGGTTAACATAATTTTCTGAGTAAAGATGGAAGGAAAGAAGCTTGGATCCATTTCTGTCCATTAAAAGTAACTTTAATGGATCTTAAATTCAATATTACATAAAAGCCATTAATATTGATAATCAGTCAAATAGAAGCAAGTGGATTATTGAAATAATAATAAGTCCTGACTAAACAGGAAAATTTGAATCTCAAAATAAATATACCTTGCTATTTATAATAACTAAATGAAATTCTAAAGTTTCTTAATAAAGTCCAAAAGTTCCTAGTAAGTAGTATGTGGTAATAACAAAATTTTATGGTTGGCACTAGGCATGAACTTTACTTGTCAGGAGATCTTCGCTTAACCAAATTAAATTTATAATGCTCTATGGGAGCCCATTATTCAATAGGGAATTCCTCAACATATTGAAATTTTGATTAGGTACTTTCCTTCCTAGCTTTATGTCGTCTTTTACGGTGTCCCCAACTTGAAGGAATTTCAATTTTATACCATTTATTGAAGATGTAAACATAAAAATAAAATTATGGAGGATTTCGTACAGAACTTTCCCGAAAACAGTTTAATACCTCAAGCATTATTGGACAATTTAATAGCCAAAAGCGCTTTTAAATGTCTTTCAATTCAAATGGTGAAATGCAACAAGTCCGGGAACATTTACTTTATGAATTATTTATGAGACCTCTGTGAGGCTGCCTAAAAAAGCCAACATAGCATACTTTTGCCAGCGATTAATATCCCTCGCCAGCGAATTTTTTATGTGACATTCATTTCGCTCGCCGGTTTTAGGCGACAGATTTTCCCGGATTTATAAAATTGAGCAATGAAATATTTTTCAGCATGAAAGAGTAAATCATTGCTTCCGTAATGTGAATCGGTGCATTCGGAAACATATGCGACAAATCCATGCTTGCCGGAGTAAATCGAAAAGTTTTATTAACGAAATTGCGAGTAATTTATACCTATGTTTACGTTTCGATGGTACGGAGAGGAAATGAATTTTTCGCTTTAGTTAGCGTATTAAAACTTTTCGAATGTTTTTCATTTTATTCAATTAATTCACATTTTCCATCGTTGCTGATGAGTGTGCTTTAGATATAAAAGGCGAATTCAGACAGCAATTTAAACAGATTCTAACCATACGGTGCTAATTGCCCGTTTTCAACATATGGCTGTGGTTTGAAAATTAGGATTTGTTGAAAAGTAAATTATTTCAAGTAGATTTTGAATGAACATTTTGGAAGAGCATTTTCACATTTTCTGGTAATAAGTATAATAACGCTTTTAATGAAATTGAGAAATATTTTTTCACAATGGCGAACTAATATAAATCCCGCTGGTAATTAATTACTTTAGAGAACTGACCATACGAGTAGTATATTATTATTCACAAGGTTCAAATGCTGTATAAATTAGGTATATGGATAATATATTTTAAGTATCATATTATTACTATATCATTATTCTAGCAGCAAAATTGCGGACGCTCGATAGCTTCTACCATCCCACATGATAACAAACCAAACAAGCTATAGATACCTACTTCAAATTAAGCTAGTGCCATGTATCGCATACTTAATCAATATCCCTTCGTACTTTACGCTCATGTTTCCGCTTAAAATTCATCCGAAGCTTCCTGAAAACAAAGCGAAAATTAATGACAAGGGCGGGGGTGGTGCTCAAGCTCAATGAAAAACCTCCCCAGTTGATGTTCTGCGGAAATGACTTTTTCTCATTTACCGGAAGTGTCGTGCCATCAGCGAAATAGTGTGACATCGATCAAATAAATGATGACATTGGGGCTCCTCTAGCACACAATAGCCCTCACAGTGTTTGCAGGTGAAATCACGGATCAAATTCAGAAATTAATCACCTTCCAAATGGGATCATGTCGCCATCTATGGCACCATCATCTCATTGTCCCGTGGGTAGAAAAAAACAACCACCCATCACTCTCCCAGCAGGTCTCATTTAAGTGAATTGTTGCCGGGATATGACCACGCAATCAGGCCACCGACGCGACTAGAGTTGTTTTGCGTTGGCTTCAATATTAACACCTACAAACGGAATTACACCAAATCAGTTGACAAAACAAAGCTTGTATAATTATTATGTTGAGGTGGAATGCGCAATAAATAGTTATTAGTTAGAAATCCAAATTTTCGTGAAATTTCATACCTGGGGGTTTTCAGAGTTACTCATTTCAGATCTTTCATTGCAATTTGAACAATAATTAAATTTAAGTACTAATCAAACATACCGTTGAAAAATATTATGCCAGGAAAAATTTTATTTTAACAATTATTATTATTGTTATTATACACTGAAAAAAAAACACTGGTAAAGAGAACTAAAAATTAAATTTACATTTAACAAATACATGGCAGGTTTTCAGACTACCGTATTTTTGGTTATAATAAACAAATTAATTGTATTAATTTGAACTCAACCAAATTCATTGGATAAATTAACAAGGTTTTGTTTAAAGGCCATAGAACCCGATTTCTAAAATTTTAATTTTAATTTTAATAAAAAGTAAACCCTTCAGAGATTTAAGGAAACATATAAAACAAATACCGCCAGAGCAAAAATTACAAACGCCGGTAGTCTAAACCGCAGGGTAGTCTAAAAATCAACTTAAAAAACCAAGTTAAAATTAAAGGAGCGGTTTAGATTTAAGATCTTTTTAGAAAATTTTTCGTACTATCCAAACTTAGCAATAAATGAAAAAACTTTAAGCTAGCTAACTAATTTCTATCAATTCTGATAGTACACGACAATTAACATTCTTCTACCGCAGCGGATAGTGCAGATTTCAGCGGAGGAGCTAACAGCAACTAGTAACACTATTATAATCAACTGAAAAAATCAAGTTAAAATTAACCAATTAATTTTGATTATAGCAAACAATCCGCTTTTAGGGCTTTGTTGAAATAACTTGTCGTTTTGGTTGCTTCAACCAAATTTTGAATATACAAACTGCCTTTTTGGTATAAAAGTGAAACAAGCCAGTTTTGTTTAATTTACCAGTACATTTTTTCACAGTGTACAATCATTTCGAAATACCTTGCTTAATATTGAAAAGCGTAAAGCATGTTCACAATTATCTACTTAAGATTCCCTGAATTGATTAAAAATAATTTAATGCTTCCATTCTACAAATTTTTATGGAGGCTAAATTCATTATACCTCCCTTAGTTGAAAACCAGAAATATCTCACATAATTAATCACAATTACGCACAATCCCTTCGTTTCTAGTCGTCTACCGAACATTTTCACTTCAACCACATTTCACATTTTGTCACTAAGCACGAGCGCATTGTGGGTTTTCCTCACGTATGTAGAGGGACATCTTACAAAATGTATCTCATGTCAAGGGGCTCTAACTCAAATGCCTTGTGATATTAATTTTGTGTGGGGAGAGACTTCTTAAAGGTAATTACATTTCTCAATACAAGGCGTGAAAATATTTTATTCTTGTCAGATTAATTACTTTCACGTTTGATAAATGTTGTGGGAGGAAATATGACTGACTTTAAGATGGCATGAAAAGATGTTTTTAGCAACGAAAATACTTGAAATGCATGTTAAGTGCTTTCAACACATAAAAGTGACTGCAATTGTTTGCCATGTTATAAGGATGGGAAATAAAAAGACGATATAACTAGAAAAATAAAAAGTATTTATATTGGATGTTACGAAATTGAACAATCCTTAAGATTTCATTAAAATTCCATTTGGATCTAGAAGAGTTCTTCCTTTAGATTTAATTAAATTCAAAATGTCAGTCAGACAGATTTAATATCTTTTCTTTCTCTAGGCGATAAACCTGAAAGATATCACCCTTCTTTGTTTTTTTAAATCTTGGAAAATCAGTAGGTATCCTTTCTCTGTAGAAAAGTGTTCGTTATTAGAGCTTTCTTAAAACATTTAATTTAACTTTGAAGTTCATTCAGCTTCAATTGTACATACCTTCTAATAAAAACTGGAGCTATTTACTTAAATTAGTGGTTAATAGAAATCTTCGGAACAAGAACATTACTTTTCAGAATGAATTTAATATACAACTAAAAATATTGGAAAGTTTAGATTAAAACTATTCAGATCGGCATCTTCATTTGATATTGGAAAAATCCCTACATATTAGAAATTCGAAAGTGTATCTGGCTGTTTGCTTGTTACTCTCTCACTCAGAAATTACTGAACCGATTCCACTGAAATTTGGCATATAGTTAAAGTAAAGGGCGGAGAACAACATAGCATACATTTTATCCAGGAAAAGTTCATAGTTTCCAAGGGACGAAAAAATTAGCCTGCTCTGCTAGTATTTAGAGCTACAAAAAATCAGGTCACTGTCGGGAACGTATGATAGGTTTCAAGATACTGAGCGTCACGCAGTTTTAAGAGCCTGAACAGTGACAGGTTATGTAAACCCGTTCAACTGTTTCTTTTCAGGATTTAGAATAAAAAAAGATTCATTTTCATGTGGTATTGAAAGAATAGTTTGTTCAATTTCAGTTGCCCACGCGGACGAAGTCGCGGGCAATAGTTAGTATTTAATATTTGCGGCGCAGATATCTTCATTTATGAATTGTAATGAAAATTTCATAAAATTCGATTTTGATAATGCTTATAGCTCTACATCTTTAATACATAAAATTAGACAATATACTTAAAATTAGATTTCCTCAAACCCCCAATTACGTAAAGTTGAAAATTTAATAGACCAGTATATATTCACTATATTCAGCTAACGAGTTTTCCGTTGCAGTCTATCTTGAATAACCTACGAAATAGATATCGCACAAATAATTATGAAAGTATTATACTTTTTGTACGATGATACATTATAAAAAATATAAAAATAAAATCATGTTATAATTCCTTTAATTTGATGAAGAAAAATTGCCTAACTTCATTAATTCCCATTTAATCTCTTGTACTTATAAAACCTATACATATGTACTTAAAATATAAAATCGAAGAATCGAATTTTGTTATTGCTTCCAATCCATTTTATTATGGAAATTTCCATTTCTCATCTCAAGCTAAAAACACCTGGGGTATCCCTTAGACAAAGGTCGTTCTGGCTCTTTAGCCTCCTTCAGTTCGAATCCCCCTCAACGACGTTGTCAACGATGTCTTGTTTTAACATTTCAGATTGAAACACATGGTCAATCCCATTAGCCCATCCCGTCTTCAGAACTACACATAAATGTATGTAATATGTATGTTTGTGTATGCGAAGTGTATCCTACCCCAAAACCTTCCTCTATTTCACAAGTAAATGCGAACGACGTAGAAAGTCCGCCCTGTTTTACATATGGGTATGCTAATAACTAAGACGGCAGCAGCCAGTTGATGTCAATAACTAAATTCACCCACTTAAACTTTTATGGGAGTTTCAGAAGTTTGGGGAACGGCTCCAACCTTGGACATTCTTCATGTTATTAGAGTCAGGAATGGCAAAAGAGTACCTATTGTCAGGAAGCCAGTGCACGCCCAGAACATTCTCCTATCTACGGGGACAATCGGGTCACCAGGGATATTAGCTTTTGGATGGTGTTCATGCTGACATATTGTGGCTGCCACCTACTCCTCCAGACTCCAGACTCCAGACTGTGGTCCCATAAATCCTTTTTTGTTATTAACACAGCAGGTCGCCTGCAAAAATTAAGAACCAGTCGGGAACTTGCTGGGGAGGCTTAAAGCGGGGGCAGTATATTATTCGTAGGGATGCTTTATGGACTTTTCAAAGTTCGAAAAAGGAAATTCCTCTGCTGGCATTGTTATGGAGTTGGGACATATGGACAGAACATACATAAAAAGGGTCTTCGTGTAACGCCATCAATTCCCCAGTTCCTTAGAACACTTCTTGACGATGATGAATTATACATTTGTACGCTCCGATAATTTTAATATCGTTCAGAAAGTTTAATTGGAAAGTTTGGGTAGTTAGTAACGATCAAACTACAAATTAAAGTAGAGTTTTGTAGTAAATATTCAGTTAGAAGTTTTGGAACAGATATTTAGAACATTAAACCATAGAAGTTCATAACATATTACTTCAATTCATTTTTCAGCAGTGAAACGTGCTTGGTATGATAGGAGTAAAGAATATTAATAAAATTTAATAACTATTAATATCTTTGGCATAAAATGAGTTTGAGGTCTCTTCACGGATCTTGATGAAATTTTGTAGGAATGTACATTTAGGGTCAAAGGAAACAGAAAAATTTGTCGACTACTTATATTTTCTAAGACATTTACCTTCAAAATTCTTGAAAGTGGTAATTTTCCGACGGAATTTCCGCATGGTCCCACAATCTTTTGGTGAAAATTATGGGAAAACTAAATTAAAAATGTTTTCACTGGACTTCTGTAAAATTTCTACACAGTATGCCGAAAATAAGACAAATTTTTGTTTATTTCGATTTGTTATTTTATAAGACAAATGCGTGCTCGTCACAGTCGATGAGTCGAATAATATATTTACCTTTAATTCCGTAATTTCAAAGATTACTGAAGAATTGTTTAAAATAAAGTAGTGAAAACACCTTTAATTTAAGGTATTTATATAATTTGCAACGAAACTTTCTGGAAATATGAAAAAACTCGTGGCGACAAAATGTCGATTTTCGAAATTTCAAAGTTAAATATCTCGACAAGTTCAAATGACCGACATTTTTGTTATTTGCATATTCGTCATTTTTGTCTCCAAAGAAACACTTCTAGGAAGTTTTATCAAAATCTGTGAGGAGACCTCAAACTCAATCTGTTTGTTTGTAAAAATAGGTTGGAAATTTAGATCAAAATATTAAACAGTGTATAGTATAAAAATTGTACAGGCTCGAAACTGTATGAAATTATCGTTGAAAAAGCGTTAAAAACTAAAAATAAAGAAGATGAAAATAAAATGCAGTTGCAGTTGTAACATATATTATAATTTTAAAACAACCTGTTAGCTAAAAGGTAAATAAATAGACAAAGCTCTAAAAATAAGTGAATAGTGTTTTTGAGATTGCAAACAAAAACACTTCAACCTTGCTGGCAAAAGAGGTGAGAATCCATTCAGTTTGTCTACCAAACTTAATCCATTAATCCAGAATTTGAGTGATTGTATCAAGAAAGTTTTAAACTTCCGCTGAATAGCATGGCAACAAAACAGTTTTGCGGGCGATACCCGCTTTAGCGAGGTGCATCTAGTTGCCGGGTGCATTGGACAGTAAAACCTGAGAGACCTAGACCAAAAATCGAAACCTCCGAGATGGAAATCCGAAATTCGTGGTGCAAACAACTAGGCGCTGCTTTTCAGCCGGCTCCCACTATCGCATCTCACCTTATCTATTTACCTGAGTCAGCAAATTTAAATTCTCAGTTCACATACACTCAATTGTTAGTCATGCCCCTGCGATGGGACCTGGTTCCCAGGTGGGCACTTCGTGTTAAAGTTTAATGAAATTTCCTCCAAGTTTTGCATAAAGTTTCCTGGCTGACAAGATTGGGTGAGGTCGGCAGATTGCAGGTGACGAACAAGTTTCTGCATCCAGGCAAGCGCCAATTTGGGTCCTACCTCAAATTCTCCACATAATTGCACTGGGGGTTTAGTTTCGGATTTATCCGTGTACAGGACAAAATGACATTGCAATGGTGCCGGCATACATTTTTCTGCCATGGCACATAAACGGCGCTTTCGGTGCCTTAGTCACAAAAATGCCCGAATCACCGTGTTCCAATGTATCGATTTCGGATTCGTGCTCTGGCAAAGTTTTCTTTTGTACTTAACGCCTTTGTGATTTATTCAAGACATCACAAGTTCACGGAAATTTGCCGTCTTTTTCGAAGGTAATTAGTGTGTGGAGCTGACGTAAATTAATCGAAACGCTGGGGATGTGAGTTTCTCTCTCATTTGGCGTTAATGAATTGTCGAAATTAAAGGGTAGATTAAGTGAGAACTAAAAGTTTAGTTTGATTTAGGAAACTCATTTGCGTGAGAGGCGCAAATTTCTTTGATTGTTTGCTCAATTAAATGATTCGTACAGATATAATCTAATTTGAAATAATGTTGAAATATAAATACTTAAATGTATATTTCGCTTGGAAAAAACGTTATTACCTGTTTTATCAGACTATTTCAGTAAGAAATTAATAAAATAAAAATTATTAACTTCAACAATTATTTCAATGCTATCTTTGACAAAATGATGTTGTTGAAATTTTCTCTATTTTAATTAACCTTCTTGAGTTTGATATTAAAACTTCTTTATCTCATTATAATCTTACATTTTCCTCCTCGTTTCTTAGTGAAAATGTATAATTTTTACTTTACGCTCCCTTAAGCCTTTTAAAACATTGATTATGTCTTGACTACGCTTTCACGATTGCAAAATTTATCTATAAATTCTTGCATTTAAATTGTTAAGTTCCTGATTCGTTTATTTTTCGCATATTCAAGAGCTACTTCAAACAATGTATCTACCTTCCAGCTGCTTTTCTTTCGTTAATAGAACTCTTCTTCCGTAGTGCTGCATGAAAACATAATAAAGCGAGGCCTTGACCTGGGTGCTAAAAAAATTCAAAACTTATGTTTCAATATAGCTCTGGCTAAACAAACTCATGCCAATTCACCCTGAATGCGAAAGTCACTCAAAAATTTAATTGCGAGTAAAATCAAATTCAGAAGGCACAGCCAAACTCTTGTTGGAGGATGTTGAAAGTGGCCACGGGCGATTCTGCTTTATTAAATCTAAAAAAAAGGAGAAAAATTTGTTCTCGGTTTAGCGCAGAGTTTGAAGCAAAAAATTTGCGAAACACAGAAACTAGAATCGTAATGCCTTGGCCCTGCACAGATGTTTTATTTAGTCGCAGGAGCAGTGAAGAAAAGACGGCTGTCGGATGAGCGTTTTTCAAGAAAAATGTTACCACTGCAAGTGGGTCGCACGGGGGATGTCAAGAGCGGAGGAATTGCTAAAATTCGATGCAATTTATCACTACAAAGAGCACTGCCTGAAAGAAGCTGCACCATGGACCATTGGTTGGCATCGGAACCGCACCAAAACAAAAACAGGAGAAGGTGCATTTTTCTGCCATTCCCGTGAACGACTACGATATCCTGAAAACAGACGATTTCGGCAGTTATCTGCGGCAAAAGGATTCGGAGTAAGTACTCCTCTTCCATTTAGTTGCGACTAAAAAATTTTGATCAGGAAGCGAACCTTTTTCGGTTCAAGGATTTAATATGTTGGCTTCAACCAGCAAAATTAAATTGAAAGGGCCTCCATGCTTTCGTCAGATAAAATTTTTCCGTTGTTGGCCCAACTTCATTTCATTTGGATTTTGTTTTGTTAGCCTGCAGTCAAAAATGCATAAATTGGGCATGAAGTATGAGAAGTAATATAAATTCCAGCGGTGGAGCAACGGTTCCAAAGACTAAATGAATTTTTGTGGTGAAAGAGAACCACTTTAGAATATCTAAAAAAGCGTGCTCCACTAAAAGTAGACCGGATTTTATGAGGGTTGTGTTACCTCACAGCCTGGTCTACGACTTACAAATGCTAGTGGACACTAACTACTTGGGGCTAAATAATTTGACTCCAACCCGCGGGTATTACGATTTCATTCACAAAACCCGCAGAGCTCTAAAATAAACTCCAATTCCCAAATTTTGAAATACAAACGAGCGAAAGCTCACCTGCTTCCCGAGGCGATTTGCAGTGAATTTGCATACCTATGCGGCACAATAAAACTCGTATTTAATTGGAAAAAAAAATTGTAATCGTTTTAAAACTAAATAAGTATTTGAAGTAGTGTAGAACTTTCTGCAAAAAGTGTGAAAAGAATAAAAGTATGCATGGAGTTTAAATATATACATATATTTAATTATATTTCTGAGCAGAGGATACTAACTTGTGCTTTCTCCTCTTTACCCACTGAATATAATTTTCTGAGCTTCTTAAAAACACTTTGTTACTAATTACGGATATAACATAAATAATTTAAACATTTTAGAATGATGTACCCTTCAAGTTTTCAATTTGTTCCAGTTAAGTATAATCCATTTTTTTAAAAATGCTTGAGTTTTGTTTTAGGCATCAGTAAAAGGAAAAATCTTTAAAATTATTTTTTTTTCGCTTTTTCTGCTTTCAAAGGTTATTTTTCCAAAAACGAAGGCTTGTGTCCGAATGCAATGATATCTTTACTTCTAGTCCTTTCATGAAGTATCTCATTGAAATCTCGTTCAACTCCATCTTAAATCAGCTAAATGTAAATCTAAGGACTGTTAAAAAAAAATAAAAGTAAAGACATTTAAAATGAGTATTCAATTTCTTACCAATATCACAGACATACAAATTGGTATGAATCTGAAAAAGTTTTTTGAAGTCTTTAAGGTTCAAATTCTCATTTTAAATTTCATTATTTTTTAAAGGAAAAGATATATGTATGTAGGTAAAACTTCGTAGACGTAACACAGTTAACAAGGAAATGAATTAATTTTTAAAGTAAATTGAGTTTTGAAGAGAAACATTTCAATCTTGTTGTACATATGTACGTATGAACGCTTAAATTGAAAACTTTGCAAGGACCACGCTCCCTTTGATAACGAAAAATTCAATTACGACCAAGCTTCCCTATTGACACAGTGTTAAGACGACTGCTTGGGTTAATTATATTTACACTTCCTCCGCGAAATCTAATTTTCCAGGGGGGAATAACATCTTCCTGTTGGGGTTTGTAATTTACTCATTTAGAAAAAAGACATGTAATATTAAATTTTTTCATAATTTTTGACGAGTGTTTAAATTAGGATAAAGGTAAAAGGTATTTTCTGCCAGATTCAAATCTCTAAGTATATGTGAGTACATTTTTAGACTTTAATAGCTGGCATTTTAATTTATACATATAAAAAATGGTATTTAATAAAATACTTTGTATGTATATGGAGCTAATTCTTCTGTGAGAAATTCTGTTATACATTTAATTTTTCTAATATTATCACCAAATCCCTCGCATACCATCACGACTTATATCACTTTATCCATTCACCACACAATTTTTCTGGATTAACTTCTGTTATTTGCACTTTGCAGGGTTATGAGGCTAAAGATTTATCAAAAAGTTTCTCTACATACTGCAATTAATAAAATTAAGGTCTGCCTTCATAACTTATCCTGATTTTTTCTCTTTCAATGACTTGAATCTTAATGTGTATGATTATTGTGAAAGTTTCTCCAAGATTTTGTAAGCACGCATGTTCTCAAACCTTTGAGAAAAAATATTTTTGGGTAAATAAAATATCCGAAGTATTTAGCAACTTTTGTAAGTAAAAAAGGGCCAATCAACACATGTAAGCTGAAGTACAAAAGACTGAGGGTTGTTTCGTACATTTCCAAGAAAGTTTGTTACTGGTTAATAGGAAAGGGAGAGGAGTACCAGAACTGAATTTCGTCGTTAATGTTATTCGGCGAAATTCGTATATTTTGTGTAACATCGCTACACCCTCTTGACTCTTTCTACCTCCTTGTTTGTATTGAAAATTGAAGTATCCAGACCTTGCTGTTCTAGTTCAACTGAAACTGAAAATTACAAATAAATGGGTTTCATCTGGAACAACACGAGAGTGCTCCGAAGGTACAGCATAAATATTGACGTTTTTGAATTCGTTCGACAACCTTAAAGGTGACGAACTTGCAAAAACTTCGAGGAAAGAGATCAGTAGATCACCTATTTCAATAATATTTCTCAGAGTGTTTACCTTTCAAAACTTTTCCATGAAAGTTGATGTAAGTAAACACCCGCTGAAAGGGAAAATCATGGCAATTTATTGAAATTCCGCTCGAATGGAGTATCAAAGTGCTCCTACGAAACTTACAAACGTTAGCGCTTTACAGAAGAGCCCAAAAAAGAATTTCGCAAATATTTTCCATCGTCAAGTTTTCCTTTCAAGCCGCACATCTGTTGTTTACTTTTCTTATAAAGGCGTCTAAAAAGAAACGGGCGTAAAAGTCTACACGAAGCACTATGACAAATTGTGGAATACAGGAAAAATATCTTAAGCCCCAGTGGAAGTCAGGTCAGGTCAAAGTAGTTACAGCTTTTAGACGACATTTGGAAAGTGAATTTAAATTTTGCAGATGACTCGGTTTTTCAGAAGTGCTTGTGTTCATCTACTTTAATCGAAATGCATACTTTATGATTCTATGTAGTAGTAACATGAATATCAGAAATCGTTTTTGGAACAATTTGATAAGGCCCTTGTGGGTGGAGTGAAATCATGTCAAATTTTATTAATCCAATTGCATGGCTCAATTCAGACATATTCACAGTTTCAATGCTTCACCATATATTATATTATATGGGCTTATAAAGTCAATTCAATTTGATTCAGCTAATTACTAATTAATATTATTACAAACTACACACTAATCTACTTACTTCAATTTTTTATTAAGAAAGAAATACTTATATTAGTCGGTTGGTTATATTCAGGTCATTCAAATCATATGTTTTGGTATCAAAACGGTTTTCTAAAATATCTTTCGAAAATACTTATATAGTTTGGAAAAATAGAAATAACAAAATTATAACAAATATGAGCAAATTCGGCAAATGAGATAGCAAATCGTTTATATGAATTAAATCTAGACTATACATATTTAATTTCGAATATGGAATTATTGGATAGAAAAACCAAATTGTTTTAATTACTATGCAAATCAAACAATGAAACAATCAAATATTATTCCAATATTTTGTTATGCTCCACATATTTACATAAATTGCCAATTACCGTTTTCACTTTCAAAAATATTCCATTTCAGCCGATTAATTTAGCAATCAATTTCGCGCATTACCATTCAATTTTGCAATATCTGATATTTATTTCCATTTGATTCGCCTGAATTTTTTGCTTTCAATTTATGTAAGTAATATTTGCATGGCAATGAAAACGGGTTTCTATTTGAAATCAGTATAATTATAAAAGGAAATAAATGGTAACTACTGCACCCTTAGTAAGCGAACATTACGTAAAATTCATAAAATTTAAACGAGATATAAATTGGATTTAACATACCATTTATCGTATTTGAATAAAAACATGGTTTAGGTAGAAAAATTCAAATCAGCTTACAATTCCAAGCAGTAAAATGCGGATGGCCATCGTGAAAATTGCGATAACTGAAAATCAGAGGCGGAAAAAGTGTAACTTATTCATTAACTTTTCGTATGCCATTAACAGCCAGCAGCATTATTGAGATTTAATTGGACCCTTTAAACGTGAAATGTAAATTAAAAATTTATATCTGGTAAAACCATTCGGTCATTCTTATTTGAATGGAAATTGCTGGTGAAATATTTGTAGTTAATATTTATTGATTTTGTCCCACTGCCTGATTGCAGCAATGATAGTTAGCGATGTACTTATGTAATTATTATCGAAATATTAATTCATGACAATTTTGCCGTTCGCATTATTTTCGTAAATTCTTTTATTCCCTTTAAATCGATTGTTCACAGATGAATGGAAATTTCGGAGAGAAAAATTAATATAAAGTGTGAAATTGTTGTGGAGATTTCATTGCTCTGTTATATAAATATGTTTAACATTTTACCGTGATATTTGAGATTGTTTTCTAAGCTTCATGTTTAGTTCCCGAAGGAAAATGTTGGTTCGGCACATTTCTCCACATGTACGCAACAAAGACCACAAGAAGACAAAAGCTTATTCAATCTCATCTTAATGGCATCTCATCCAAGATTACATTTTCCTTATTCAGCATTTCTGATTTGAATGTCATTATAATGGAAATGTAGTCACGTAAAGTAATATTTCGATATAATATCCTCGGAATCCCCAGGCATGCTTTTAATAATAAGTATTATGACAATAAAGGCCAACAAGCTGTCACTGACTGCTTGATAACCATGAGGTGATGTAAATAATATTAAAAGGCCAAGGGAATCCTCGGAACGGAAGGTGTGTCCTCGTCTTACTCCAGACGGCTGGAGTGTTTGAGTAGAAAAATCATTCCACATACATTAAAACGAATAGTGGCTGGAAATACAGGAGCCGGTGCTTACTATCATCAATCACTTCCCAGAAAAATATTGCATCCCATTATTTAAGAATACTCCTTGGAGATGATGTGCTGCACGTATCCTGGTGCCGGCGAAGGAGGAACACATCGCTTAGGACGCTCGTTATTTATTCATCAGGCGATGGTTATTGAAGGTAGTAAAGGGCGTCTGCGGAGGCTTAGAACTTGGGAACGTTTTAGCGATGGAGATTCTCCCTGATGGTAGTTTTTGAGAAATTTTATATACCGAGTGTTTCGGTAGTTTAGAATTCTAGAAGGATACAACTAGGAATCGTAAAATTCCCTTAATGCTGCACTCGATTGCAAGAGAAATACACTTAAATATAATCGCATGTGAAATTTAAACTATCTCAATATGCTCGTTGCATTGATTTTGAAAAAGGCTCTAGAGAAGTCGACGATTGCACTGCTCTTAAAGCAATTTTATGATAAAACAACAAAGTTAAGTTTTGATGCATTGAATCGTTTGATAGAAAATGTGTAACCTAATGTACCTGCATATACATATGTATGTACAAAATAGATTTTTTTGTGATATCTAATAGTTCAAATCGTCTAACACGAATAAAGGTTAAGTTTCATGACCAAAACTGGCTTTTGAAAGCTTTATCCAAAAATATGATTTTGTTTTTATTTATTCGTACTTAGTTTACCACCAACAAGAATTTATTTTTTTCATGATTTCTAACATAAAATTATTCTAAACTATTTTGAAAATGTTATAGATCCCTAATTGGAGTTGATTCATATCAATTAATTTTACTTACATAATTTAACTCGTAGCCCAATTTTGTTCATTGAATAAGATTTTATTAAAACCGATTTATCCTACGTTTCAAATAAATTACACTTCAACGCATATTGCATCCACTTTTCAATCTGAATGTTTGTAACATAAATAATTCAACCATTCATTTTTTTGAATGCCAACTTGAAACTTGTCTGATCCTACAGCAAAAGAGCCTTAAGATAAAGCGGAATTTTTCGATTTTATGAAAAAAGTTTCCACAGTCTATGATAGAAGTGAGTGAACCGAGAAAACTTGTTGAATTCCTCAAATGAAATTCAAAAGAATAGTTTTCCTCGCGAAATAGATTCCGTCTTTTTCAACATCGTCGGTGCCTTGAAACGAGACAAGAAAACGTCGGAATACATTGTTAGCTTTTTACATTTGGGATTCCCTGAAGAAAACAATGTGATTTGCAAACAAGCAATAAAAGAAAATTATTTTATAAAAGAACGAAAGGGAAAAATCGCAGATATTCGGTATTCTGTGGAAAACGTTTTGATTTGCTTCTATTCCAGCATATTCTTATTCTGTTTTACGGATATTGCTTTTACTAGAGAAATAGAAAATCTTAAAGTAATATATCAAAACCTAATTTTGAATTTTGTTTACCGCAATCGAATCGTACTGTTTCATATGGGAAAGAGGCTAATACATTCATCAGAATTATGTTAAAAGAGATTTTTATTTTATAAGCACAAATTATCACAAATTGAGATTTTTGAGATACTTATACAAATAAATATACGTATCTCTTCTGAGATTCAATATTCTTTCAGAAGCCACGTTCGCCGCAAGTAAATAATGTTTACCTGCGTAAAAGTGCTTAATAAAAGCAGCAAACGAGAAAAAATGACTTCCATTACGGGGATAAAACCGACAACAACTTTGAAGCAGCGAATTTAGGCTGGAGCGATTCTTTTCTGAAAATGTAATTTATGGTGTCATCACTCAATCAAAGTGTTTGTCACAAAGCTTGGAAACGATGTTAGCCAAATGGCTTCATTAAAGGTTATTCAGGTTTTATGCCTTGTTCCACAGGGCAGTCAATTTAAACTAAATTTGCTATCGTAGCCTCTAAATATTATGGCTGTTGTACATAAATGATATTTTTATTAGATACTCCTGTTTAATTATCGAATAGAGCTTAACAACTACTAAGCTTATGACATACACTGCATATGGAAATCTATTAAATTTAGTCTTCTGATGCACTCAGTATTTCATAGTGCTCCCATATCCTCGCCTTATTACAGGAAAGTGCATAATCCTCAATGACATTTAATTATCAGATAAATGTTACCATCTGCCTAGTGCCTGCATCCACATCTAAACCTGTTGAAAGGTGGGCTTTCAACATAGAAGCATTAAGATTTCCGATGCAAGTTTGATGGATGGAATATCGTCATGACTTTGCACAATACGTTTTATGCGTAATTTTGAATGCAATCGATATTTCTCATTACATACATACATGTATGTACATGTTGGCATCTCAGTGACAATTTCAGAAAATAAAATTTTATATATGTAAGGTCTTAAAATTTTTCTAGGTATACCATTATGCATATTTTAAACTCAGCAAATTTTTGTGATTACCATATTCAAAACCAGTGTTGAAAGAGCATTAGCATTTTATTTTCTGCTATATAACATGTATCTAGACGACAATTTCTTCCTTTTATGTAGACTATAATATTATTATTCCACATAACTGGTATGTCTAATACTTGGAAAATTAACTCCAATTTAACTTTTTGAAGAGAACAAAACAATTTGCATATTTACACTACTTATTACCCTTCACTTAAACTTTGCAAAGCAAGATAAAAATTCTTGTAAAATTATATAACAGTTGAAAAGAGTCCAATATATCTTTGCGGGTAAATTTGCAGGATAGTTTTATCGATTAAGTGAAGTCGAGAAATTACAATGGCACGAGTAGTTCTTATTATTTGACTTTGAGTTTCTCCCACTTCCCAATTTCACTTTCAGGTAATTTTACGAACATCCACGTGGGCGAACATAACTCAATTACACTTACAGAAAGTCTGCTAAAGTTTTATGACTTTCTGTGTTTGTTTAATTACAACTCATACATATGTTGGAAATTTAGTTCCTAATCACTTTTCTTACGAAGGTCGAAGCTTCATTAATTAATCTAAAATATATACTACACTCAAGTATTTATTGGAAAAGTTATGACCAACTTAACGTCTTTTTTATACATTTCCTACTTTCACTCGTCGGTTTTCTTTCATAGCTACATATGTGTAGGTATAGATATACATATTACATATATTTATATATATTTCCAAATCATTATTAAGATGGTTTAATAAAATATGAATGTTATTACATACATATCAGAGATAAATCGTGAAATTATGTATGTTTAATGTGAAAATTGGCAAAAGGGCATTAGGCTCTCAAAGGAATATACATATTCAGAATGTGTGACACAGCTAATTTTTTCCTAACTAAGTCAATTTGTTTGCAAATAAACTTACAATTAGGCCAGTACTAGTTAAAATTCTGTCAGCAGCATATAAGTTTATATAATTACCCGAACAAGAATTTACATATTATCTGATATCGATATGTTTCAGGGACATGCTTTCTTTTGTGAATTATTTCATTAAGTTCGTAAGTAATACATGTCATTATAAATTTAAGTAATTTATTACAATATGAAATGAAACATAAATTACAAAAATAATGCCAAAAGATGGGAGATATATCACGAAAATAAGATAAAATACCATATCCTCTTACAATAGCCTAATAAGCCCTTAAGTCATCTGAAAACTTGGTGTAATTTGCAAATTCCCTTAAATGAATTATTTTCAAGAATATTAAATTTCAAGTCCCAGTGAACTTTGAATCGATGGCACCTACAAGCTGCTCTTAGCGGGCCAGCAATGAAGCTTGGAATAAACGAATTACCCTTCATTATCACGAGATATATTACTGTTGTCGTCCGTTTAAAATTAATGAACAATAAATTTTCAATTTTATTGCTTTATTTAATTACAATTGGACTGCGTAGTTCCCCGATGAAATCAATAATTAAATATTAATGTGCCTGCGTGCACCACGTGGTGAAGCTTTACTGAATCAGCAAGTTCCATGCTTATTTTTTGGACAAAATAAAGCAAAATAAAATACTATCCTTGTCTCATGTTTTTTGTCAAATTAAAAATTAATAGGATATAATCACAAATGTATTTTATATAGTGTTGAGTTGAATTAAGCTGATTTCAAATCAGAAGATTGTAAGCGTATAGATCTGTTGCAAAAGATTGAAAGCGCTAGCATTTTTTATATCTCCAAATAAAAGTGGAACTTGCTCTTTAAAAACGTAGAGTTCCTGGCAAAATTCAATTGTGTTTAAATCTCGCTCGTTTTTTCGTCCCAGATCTGCTCCATGCTTCTGCAAAAGATCGCTGGACACCTTACGCGTCCAATATAATAATATCTTCAGGATGATGATGGGATTGCCCCGCTTCTTTGAATTTGCCGCCCGGAGCACGGACTTTGGCTTGCCCTCCCCTAGATCGGGGGCTGCGTCCATTCGGAAGACTTTGAAGTGTGCAGACTTTATAAGTTCAAAATTTTCTAGATTTATTATGAATTTTATGTATATATTTTCCTTTGAGCTTTTCTAGCTCTAATTTTTGCTACGAACTGAATTAAAATGTTGAATATCGATTCATTTGAGCAGTGGAGTGGTTTCAAAGAACTCGTCAAAAAATTTTTAATTCAAATGCACGCCAAACTTTTCGAAATGTATACCTTTGTGAGATTTTCCTCACTTGCTGTAAACTCCCTTTTTTGATTGGTGATGACACTTCAAGCGGCAAAATCCTTTATAAAGTTATGAGACATATGAAAATGAATTTTGAAGAGTTCGTTCAGTTCCTGCGTGCAGTGCATCCTCCATGCTCAATTAAATTCTGGTCGAGGGTGTTGGAGCACTCATCATAGATAATTTTGCCAGAAAATCCATTCGCCTGGGGATATTGAAAGTGCTTCGCAGTTAATTTCCATCGCAGGGAGAAATTCTCTTAAATTCCTATGTGAAGTGATGGGAATTGTCGAAAGCGCCGCAAATATCAGGACTTGAAATTTTCAAGTATGTTTCTAGTTCAAGGAAATGAGCGAGTTATTGAGCGCTCTAATTAAATTAACAATGTGAAAATTGCTTTTGGCAAAATGGTAAAATGGATGGATGGGATAAAGGAGATACGTAGGTAATTAGCAAAAGCACATGAGCTGCAGAGCTTCACTTTCGGCTAATACCTTTTGTATGAGGCAGTTTCTAAAATTAGGTGTTATGAAAAAGTAGTCCACACTAAGGCACTGAAAATTCAAGATGGTGGATCCAATATGGCGACCAAAAATTTCCGAACCTCAACGAGGCCGCTAATTTCGAATCTGGTATCAAAATTTCGAAGTCCATATTGGTTGACCCAATATTTTTGAAAATTAAATGTATTTTAATCTAAAGGGAAATCGGCAGTGCCGGATCATGGGAGGGGCTTGGTGGTGCTGAAGCACCGGGCCCCCGTTGCCGGGAGGGGCCCCGCTCTTTCAAAAATTAAAAAAAAAAATTGTAATTGTTGAGAAATGATTTGTACTATACAGATGTAAATAAAACTTAATTTTTTATTATTGACGTGAATTTAATCATGCGAAATTCCACTTTTTAATGGCAGCCCAAACGATCATTTGCTCAAAATCAGCCGCCTTAAGAGGGCCCCGGCGTGATTTTAGCACCGGGCCCCGTAAATTTTAATTCGCCACTGGAAATCGGTGACACTAATTTCGAATCTACTACCAAAATTTGGAAATTTTAAATGGCGGTCCGAATATGGCGACCACAATTTTTGGAATTCTACGAATTTAATTGAAATTTCGTACTAAGGTATCACTGATTTCGAATTCCTATATACTCGTATGTAGGTACATATCAACTCGAAATTTTATTGTTTATTTGTATGTTTGTTGCTCAATCACGCTGAAACGGTTATTTTGAAATTTTTAATTTTTATCCTTCATCTTAATATATAGACTATTTTTATGGACATGAAATTAAGAGTTTCAAAATGGCGGAATTAAGATGGCGGCCAGCAATTGTAAATTTCAATGGATTGCCATGAATAAGCGATCAAATTTTCCACGATTCAAAGTAATATCATGAGAAAATAAATTAGAATGGTTGATTTAATACCCAATAATTTAATATTGTACATGTAAGCAAATGTTTAGTCAGACATTTCTATAACGAATAGGCAATCAACATAAGCTTTAATGTTTTCCAATAAGGCAACGATGAAATAGCAAACAAATGAGTACCCTTATTTATTTATTTAACACTTCACATTGGAAACGTGTAAAGAATAGATTATGAGCCCTTCTGATATAGACCGTGGTAGCAAAATGAGTTGTGGATGATTCACTCCTAAATTTCCTAATCTGAGTGAAGTACCAAAATTGAGCATTTTAGAAGTATTTAACTAAATACATAGTATTTATGATACACCGGGTGAAACCGGGTTACTCAACTAGTTATACAATAAAACTACGAAGAAATGTAAATTGAAGCTACAAATTTCATTTCTTTAATGCGAATAAAACAAAATAGAACAAATTTTTTTCACATGGTACTCTATTAATCAAGTTAACATCTCAGAGACATCAATCTATTTTCAATTCTTAATGTTTCTGTAATAATTGTAATACATTTAAATCAATTAAAGTTACTTTATTTACCTTTTAAAACCAAGACTGCTTATATCTGCAAAATAAAAGGCAAGAAATAATAAAAACAGACATTATGTGCGAAATGTTTTGTATTCATTCCAATTGGAACCTCTTTTCATCATCTTTAATGCGGTTGTATAAAACGTGCCCAAAATGTTAAGTAAAAAGTCAGCAAATTACTTTAGAAAAAAGGTAAATTCAATTACTTCCGCTCGTTTTAGGTTGTCAGTCGAATGCAAATGGTCTAATTTGATTTTTTTACGGACATTTTAAAACGATGCAATAAAATCATCAATAGCCAATTCAGAGGTTTACATTTTATGCGCACGGAGTAGAAGGACCGAATCATTGAGGACGAATTATTTGGTTGAGGTGATGTTTATATTTGCAAGGGAATAATTTCCGTAATCGTATTATGCTTTCATTTCCCATCAACTGGCCCTCTGATCGCGAAAAAAAAATGCTTCCCTTGTGCAAAATTCGAATAGGGCTGGATTCGGGGCATCGAACGATGTAATGCTATTATATACATTTCGAGCTCGAAACAAATTGATAAAACGGAGACAGTGCAGCTGTCCACTTCCATTAGGGATATTGGATAAAATAATAAAATTCACTTTTATGGCCACCTTTGCGGAGCTGTGGAAATTCCATTTCTGCTAATATATTTAAAATCCCCGGGGAGTTCTTTTGCGGCGTGCCGGCCTCGAAATTAAACTTTCGCAGTTTTCCCTGTCTATTATGCATTAAAGGATTAAAGCATTTTCCGCGCCCTCATTGGATAAATAAAAAATAATTTAAAGTTTTAATCTCCATTAAAAACCGGGTGAACTCAGAACTTTAATTTAACGTTAAATAGTCCGACAGACTTAGCTTTTCAGCACGGAACTCGAGGCTGTGTAGAAATAGCGTTAAAATTACCTTCTTATTTAAAGGATATAATTTTCTTATAGGGATATAAAAATTTATGAATCTTTCAGAAAAAATCGTGTTCTTGAGGGTTAAGGGTTCAAATTTTATGAATTCCGACAAGTGCTTGAGAGCATATTTGGGGGTGAAACAAATTTCCGTTCTTAATAACGCAAAGACTTTCATTTCCCGGCATCTGGTGAATTTCGATTATCAACATTCAACCAGAGCCATATAAGGGCTAATTTGACCTTTTTAAGTAGCGATATTGAAATAGAATTTCTGCTACATTGGAAATTTACCGATGATGTGACCGCTTTGGAGCTGCGAAATTCTGCAATTTAGTGAGAGCAGATCGGTCTGGCTTCAGTTCTCGAAGGGTATTAATATCAACGTTCGGACCATTAATTTTATTTCAATAGAAGCACTTACCCAGGGAAAGGCATCTGCATAGCCGGTGAAGGACTCGAGAAGGATCCCGAATTCGTTCCAGCGAACTCTACAGAGACTTAAGGGAGAGGAGAAGGGCCATAATCACCACCACTAAGCTGGGTAAAATACACTGCGGAGTTCGAAATGAAAAAATTACACATGAGCATAAATGGGTCTGGGATTTATGACCGAACCACGCAAAAACCAAGAGCACTCCCATTGCGGTTGGGTGCATCTGAATGCTGTCATAAATAAATTTCTGTAGAACAAACGCAAATCTTTTGGAGCGTTAAAATCCTTGTTGTTGGACCTGCGACATGTGTGCTCTCACGGGATATGCATGGTAAAAAATACGTTGGCATTAAATCAAAATTTTTATTAAAGGTACCGTCACCATTTAACTTTCTTCATCTACTAATTTTATAAAATTTAACCGGAAGTTTTTAAAACTGAGTAGTTAAAGTCTAATATAAAAAAGTCCACAATATATTAACTTTCGTCTTGTCTGTAAGAAGATTACTTTAAAATCAAGCTTTCTCAAATTTAAAACAGTCAAAACCGAACTAAAACTTATGCGATAAGTAATTATTTCTCACTAATGAGAGGGTAAGGCCATTTCTGCAACCGATATGTAATTTTAGTTCTCACAGACTAATACTATACTTCCATTTTATGTAAAAAAAATCGTCACTTGTAGCCCAGGTCTTACTCCACTATATGAAAAAAAAAACGGGCAAGTACCATACCTTGGAAGGAAATATATAAAAAGTAAAAAGTTATTTAATTAAATTCATCGACCGCCTCAAAAACATTAAGACCTTATAGGATTAACGCTATAGTTTTGGTATAAACATGCAGTAAGCCTCTAGACTCTAGACATTTTTTCATAGTTTTAGTTTCTAATTTTTGTAGTTTCGGAAATAAGGAGATGGGGAAACTTCTATTCTGAAAATAAAAATATTTTTTAAAATTCTGTCATTTGCAATAAAGGTGAGAAAGCATTATTTAGAACTATTCCAAATTTCAATTCAATAGCTTTAGTATTAAAGTCGTTTAAATAAGCAGCTATGGCAGGCGGACAGACGGCCAGACAGACAGTCGAAGTCGCACCATTTTGGTAAGGAACCCTGAAAATGAAACATAAGCCCACTTTTTGAAAAATTAAAAAAGTATGCATGTACCATTTTCAAAAATAACGATTCATGTCATAGTCAATCAATAGCGAATTAAACCTAAAACAAAGCTAATCAATCTCTCTGCCAGGGCTGCGTCTTCCACCTCAATCTAGTCAAAACAACAATACATTCGCTGGGAATTGGATCTGCATGCAAATGGATTTCCCGTCCAAATCAGCACCTACCAATTTTCTGTCCGGACGTCCATGTTCCTGTCGGGGCTATCTAAACGCTTATTACCGTGATAATTACCATAACAGAAATGAGATTTCGGCTTATGATGTTCCCTGGCGGAGCCGTCGCCTCCTCCTGGTGCAGCGGAAGGGCTGCCAGGACAATTGGAATATTTATGGCTGAATCGGGGCTCCTCCGACAGCGTCAATATGAGCTGCAGCGTGTTATCGGTTGCATGGCACCCTAACTAAGTTATGGAGCCCGGCTGCAACCGATGGCGAATTGGGTGGCGAAAATCCGGGAATAAGGGAAAGAACCAACAAGGACCATTTCGCCGGAGTTGGATTGCTGCACTTGTTGTGGTTGCATGCGACTTGGCCAGCGCCAGACGGTGCCCGGATTTCTGATCCAGTTCGCCCGATTTAAGCTTCGAACGGACCGAATCCCTGTTTCGGGCGGGTTTTATCGACCAGGGCAATTTTATTCTGACCCGGAGTGAGCGTGTCAACAGCGGTCACGGGGGCACTTTTCATTCGCGCCTCCACCCCTACTGCGCCAGTGGCCAGCTTGCGGATTATCCACCAGCTTTAGATAATGAAGTCGGCATCGGGTGTCACGCCGAAAATATTGAAATTTCATGGGAATGTCGGCGTTCTAAGGCACCCTAAAACTCTCGCATAAACAGCCGCGTTCCGCTTTAATGGCGACGTAACTTTTATAATTAGCTCCATTAGCGAAATTCAGCGAAACCGTATATCTTGCGAGTAACAGCTGCCACTGATGTTTGAAGGCGTTCATCTTACTCTCCTCTGACAGTAATTACTTAAAGCAAACTTGTTGGCATCGTCACGCGCTGTTTTTTAAAATTGTGGCAGAGCCAAAGCACTGAAAATATTTTCCGAGCTCCCCATTTTGCCACTTTGTTTTATTCCTCAGGAAGTAATGCCCGTGGCCACGGCTAGAGCAGGTGGGCGCATCATTCCGGCTTTATATATTCATTAAACGTAAATATTTTAAGCCCACTTAAAAGCACAGCGGAGCTGTTTGCAGCCGAAATTTAACGAGTCCTTGTGGACTGCGGTGTTGAGCACAACGATAATGCAACTGTCACGTTAACTTTTCATTCTAAGGGTCAAAAGTGGCTTTACTACTTCACTTTTACTTTGTATAGAACTCCAAATATTGCAACATTAGCTGTTTAAATCAGACTGTAATACCAACACCATTCCGAAGAGAACTTAGTATGTAAATTTGTAGCTATATTGTATTGTAAATTTTTATTTGAATCCAAAAGAGTTGATTTTTTAGGTGAGACCTTTTTTACAGGAAAGTTATGACATAGCAACCTTAAAGCTAGGCCTGACGTCGACGCGCACGTTCAAAATCCCGATATTACGAATTAATTAAGTTCAAGGGAATTACCAAGAAATCAGGAAATGTACGCTGTTTGTTATTTGGGCCTCTTGTTTCCCAGCGCCACAAAATTTGGTTGTTAAATCAATGTTTAAACAATTACACAGTTCTGCATGGGTAAAATTGTCTAAAATTGAACCACCATTTCTTATGTACATGTACATAGATTTCGTGGCATTATTAATTAACGAAAAACTAATTAAAAAATTCCGTCACATAAGATTTCTTAGATATCTTAATAAATATTACTTGACCACCAATTAATTAAGCAACAAATTCTCATTATGACTATTCACTAAATTTGCGGATGGTTCACTTACAGAATCTGATAAAAGGTTGGGGGGGGCATTGTTGTTTTATTAGAAATATCATAAAACATTTCTAGGTAATAAAATCGTGACTATTTCTTTTCTGTGATATATTAATTTGCTATTTTAAATCGCAAGATTAGTTTCAATTTCAAGAATTTGTCACAATTCACCCTATGAATTTTGTTATATTTTTGGAGAATTTACTTACTGTGAAGAAACAACGAAATAATATAACAAGCTTGTTAATATTAAGCACTTTACGTGATAAAAAAAAATGAATACGATACCATATCCAAATTCAGCATCACACAATTATCTATAATACATACTTTTCATGACAACAATTTTTAAAAACATAAATTTTGTAGACCCGTATTATTTTTGAGTTTCTTCTGGTAAATGTAGTCCAAAAAGTAACTTTAGAGGTTTTCCCACAATTTTGTCTACACTATTAACGTTGAAAATATTACTTTATTTTTCACAATGCTCAATATTAAATATTTATTATTATCAAATAAACAATAAACTTGGTGTAAAGAATTATTTATATAGTATGATCTGAAAAGTTAACAATTTTGAAAACCCATAAAAATGCATTCCATACTGTTTTTAGTAGGTATGGAACATTAATTTAAAATTAATTTCAAATTCTCTTTCAGATTTTCCAACGAATTTATTTTACATTGTTAAGAAATGCAAATAATTTATCATTGATATGTAGGTACCTACTCTACTTTTTCAGTTTAGCTTAATCATGTCACGGTACTGCAAAAATCACAAAATAAAAAAGAAATAATAAAATAAGTTTATACCTATGTACATAAGTATATTTTATGTTTACTAACAATTTTCCGGTCAATATTTCTACATTACGTAGGAAACCTTTAGTATACGAAATTAAAAATTTCAAATTAACTTGTTGTTGATAACTTAATTTAACGCCTGGCGAACAACAACAAAGATTCAAATGCTTTTATTTTCTTTACTCATAATATAAAAACAAAAAGTGAAATTTTCTCTTTGCTTGAATTTATGAAGGTACGCAACTCGTTTTATTTCATAATGAGAAAATATTTTCATTATCCGCCTACCTGGCAGAGGAGAAAAATATCACAATACCCGTGCATTATATAATCGGCGAAATATTACGTGAGGAAGCTTCTTTCTCGTCCTGGATTTCCATACCTAGGTATTCATAATGAATTCGAAATGATGCTGTAGCTCTATTGTTTACTGTGCCTCTAAATAAAGTGTCTTCATATTTTTAAAAAAAGACCAGCTGTTGTTGATACAATCATGTAAATTCGCTGATAAATAATAATTAATGTGTATAAATATAAACATTCAACAGAAATTTACTATTAATTAAATGTGTTTGACATAAAAATATTCGAGTAAATTAAATATCACTATGAACTGATTTGACATCGTTCTTCATATTTTATAAATTATCTGAATTCAATGGAACATGTTTCTATAGTATATTATGAAATAGGTTTCCGGCCACTTAAAGTCGTTCAATTATACGCAGATTTGTGGAAACAGAAGGGTGGAAGTACACTCTAAAGAAATTGATTTCAGCATCGGAGCCTAGATTCCGCCGGCAGCCGTACGCAACCTCAGTACCCATGTGACCGCAAAAAAGTTGCAGCACAAATCCATCAGAGAGGATCCGTGATTGAGGAGGTGATTCTGGAAATGCCACAAAAATAACGATTATCCGCAGAGAAATATATCAAGCCTATGTAGCAGCCGTACGCAGCAGCACCTTTCTCATTTTCATGAAAAGATATGTCAGGCATGAAAATTTATATGACAGGTAGTAATTCTACCGGGAAATGGAACATTTGCAAGTTTATTCAACCGGAAGTAGAAAATTGCTTCGGGAAAAAAGGAAAGTTTATAGGCTGTGCGCCTCCGAGGCAATCGATATGCGGGTTTTACCTTCTTTTACTTTTACATGCGCCACAAAGCCGGGAGCCTTGGTGTTAATGGGTCTACAAGGGCAATCCGAAGTGGTGTAAAATGAAAGGGAGCCTAGAAATGAATAGGCTTCATTTTCGGAACAGTATTTCGCATTTCATGTAAAAACAGAAATTCTTTTTTTTTAACAAGAAAAGAGGAAGAACAGAAATAGAAATGATTTTAATATTCACAAGCAGAACATTTTCCACCTGACCGCGTCTTTTGATACACACGCCGTAATTTTAAAATGCAGTCGAACGCTTTAAAGGGCAACAATGTTTCTACGGGTAGGAAACACAATAAAAATGTCCTTCTGAACGAACCCTTAAGCTCAGTCAGGCAGCAGGGAAAACTCGCAGCATTTAGAAATATTCAACCATCCAAAATATTCTAGGCGTGTGGAGCTGGGCGAAATTTGTTAGAGCGGAGATAACCGGGCGACGTGACTTTGTTTTCGAGAACAAAACGAGAATAATATTTAATATTTTGAGTGTTTTGCAACTTTAATTTTTTAAAAGCCCTTATTTTTCAACTTTTATTATTTCCAGTCTTATAATCAAAGTTGCACTAACTTTATCTATCTATCTATTATCTATCTATAATACAATAAGAAAAATATTTATCTAAAATTTATATTCTTATTAGGCGTAAAAAACAAATATGTACCTACTATATAAAAAAAATTACATTTAAATATATTCAAATTTTCAAAATTACAATGCAGCATTTTGAGATTATTGTTGACATTTTCAAAATTTTAACGTAAAATTTTGAGGCTATTGTGGAAATTTTCAGAATCACAATGCAACATGTTAAAGCAATAGTTGTAACAAAACTCCACCTTATCAAGATATGTTCTTTGATCGCTGAAAATTAATTTCGGTCGTTAAAATCCTTGAATAATGAGTTTTTTCATATTGTTGCAGCTTCACGCTACTACAAAAAATTCTTTTCTTTTATAATTATGAAAGCTACTTCGCCACCTATAAAAGGTGTTTTTCGACCTGCTTATCGTTAGTTTCTAAAAAAATTCTAACACAAACTATTACACTGTGTTCAATTTATTTATTATCTTGCACTAAGGTTAAGATGCATTCTAAAGTTTTGCTTTTACTGCTCACCGTGTTTAGTAATAATTTTAGTTTAAAATGGTAGAAGAAGATGTTTGATTTGTTGTAATAATTTTAGTTGCTTTTGTTGCTGATCCTGACGATTGCCGTATATTTTGTACTTTGAGTTACCAAACAATTTTTGGTTTCGATGGCAACGAAAAGCGTGCATTTAGTGATGGATGTGAATTAAAAGCACATAATTGCAAATATGGCACAAGTAAAAAATCTTACATTATTTATTTTGTATTTGAAATTATTTCAATTCTCAAATTTTTAGGTTTCAAAAGCATTGCAGAGACTGACTGTAGACGTATCTAAACTTACAACTAGCAAGGCATATTTTTGTGCTGCTAAAAGTAAATAAATGAACAAAAAGTATAATTGTTCTGGAACGAAATTACATGTACCTACCCAACCTTGAAATTAGATGTGTAAAGAATTCCCTTTAAAGCTTTTTTTTTAATTTATTTTAGTTTTCGTAATTTCTCGAGATATTTAATCTCATTTCTTCTAAAGTAATCCAGTTAAATAAACGACAGAGAAAACCCAACATATTTGTAATGAGTAATTGTTACCTATGCATTTAAAAATAACTTGAAATAGAGGCCAAGTTTAGAAAGATAACAGATTAAAATAGCATATCGGTACGGCATCGATTCAGTATTTTGAAGATTGCTCATTTGTACATTTAGATACACTGTAAACTTTGGGGGTAATTTCTAGTTTATATTCACGATAAAACTTATCTTTTTTTAAGTTTTCCAGATAATAATAAAGTCGAATAATATCGAAATCGGTGCTACTAATACTTACAGCAAAATCGTTAATGAATTTATATTATATTTTTTTAACAGTCTGTGAGTTCGATAGACAATACTTAATCTGCTTACTTTGTAATGACTAGAAGTTTGTTCTAGTCCCCTAATCAAACTTTTTACCTTTACGTTAAAAGCAATAAATAATGTGGAGTTTATCATATTACCTCTAAAAAAGCGAATTAAGTGTACGAACTGCTTTCCAAAAATGTAATGAAAAGGACCAACTTCACTGAAAAAATAAGTAATTTAGCAAAGCCACTCAGCTGGGTTTTTCCGAGAACCTACCACAAGTTCATGTTTCCCTCCTGGAAGAAAGGCTAATTGTTTTCGTTTTTTCGGCATTGTAAAGTTCTGCGACAAATTGGTAAAGCAGTTCGTGAGCAGAATTTATTTAGCCTTCCTCCCAAATGTAATAACTTCAGCGATGATTGGTTGCCCCTGGGGGAGGATAAATAGCTAAACTTTTTCAATGAAGGCTAAATATTGTATGCTTCGGGGGAAAGCACCGGGACCGGAATGTGGGAAACTGCCGTGGAACGACAAATTAACTTTCCTTGTGTCACATCGGAAATTCTCTTACCTCCGACCCCAACAATCCCCGGGGCAAATTCCTGGCTTGAAAGAGATAAGCCAAACAAAAATTGACTTAGTAGAAAGATAACGAAAACAATGTCTGGGGGAGTTCATGAGTTTCATCCAAGATTGAAGATTGTGTTCGCTAATTAAGGAGGACTATCTGAAGTGACCTTGAGCCTGGGGGTTCACAGGTAAAAGAAAATCTAGAAAAAAGAATTCATGAACTTAAGATTACATAATCTAATCGTGTATAGTTGCTTATTACGGAATTCGTCGATTAGGCATCCTTTTTAAAACAGCTCCAGCCGAAACTGGCTATTACGAAGTTTTCCAATTTCAATTTAAAATTTTAATTTGTTACAGTCTCCGAGCTATGCCCGAGGAGTTAAGTCGATTATTAAATATTTAGAACCTTTTCCCAGAACAAAAACGATTGAACGAAGGACAGCCCCTTGTTATGTCTTACATTTTAAGGTACAATGTCAAATATTTTTTACTCGAGCATAAATATTTTTGAACAAATAAAAATTTAAAGGTTGATTTAAGTCACGAAAATATTGAAAGATTGTAAAAGCAAATGTGCGCTTTTAAAATTAAGTATTCATGAAATTCTACATTTTGTTCATGGTCTTTCCAAAGTTACGGAAGGTTAATGTAATGAAAAGTGCATGAGTCCAGCCAAAATTAATAATGTTATATGTGTCTTTTCCAAATTCGCGATAGTTATAATTTTTAAACGTTCATTTTCATAAAAATAAAATAATTTTCCCTGGCAAATATTGTAAAGGTAAGTAAATTGAAGTGGAAATATGTTTCAAGTTAAAAAATAAAAAGTTGTTTTGATCAAATCAGTAAATGACAAAGAAAACAATTTTACTAATGGAAAATGGCAAATCCGCTTGTTGGCACTACAGAAAACGAAAATGAGAAGAAGAAACAAATATAATAGCAAGATGTCTTTCAAGTTTATCTTGAAATAATTTCTTTTGAATAGGATGTTTCTAAGGAGTTTAAGGACGCCCTCAACGTCCTTTTAAAACCTGTAATCATTTCACAGAGTTTAATGAAAATAAAAAGCTCTGGTCTAGTGAATTCTTCTTTTTCCAGAAAGTCGAAGGTCCTTGCAGTCACCCCCGTCAGCATTATTATTATTATTATTATGGCATTCTTTGTAGTCATTTAATGCCTCTTCTTGGCCGACTTAACCTGACCAACCATGAATAATTCCTCTTCTGCACTGAAAGAAAAGTGAAGGAATTTCTGGAACGAAGACGAGGATAAAGCGAGTCGCTCAGGAGGATAATTAATTATTGGAATTGCATAGTCTAGGACAGGGCGAACAAAGGCCGGCTGGATGACAATGTGAGTAGTCATCACAATTGAGCCCGGGGGAGTAAATGACAGTTATTACGTCTGAAGCCCTTTTTCTCCTTAATAATTCCTGCCTTACCTGTCCTCAGACGGGGCTGCATGTCTCAGGATTCCTTTTAAGGGTCAAAACATTTGCTCCAGTGACAGGGATAAGCCCTACCATAATTAATAAATGGATTGGAAGGGCTAATTGTTAGTCATTGACTTCATTCTGCGGTCTTATTTGCGTCTGCGGGAAAGTGTTAGAACACAACAGCGGTAAGCTCCAAAAAGTGAACAATAGATAGCAGATGTCGGAAATTAATGATGTGCTAGCTAGGGAAATTTACCTTCGGAAATCCAGGCGTTAATGTCTTAATTGATAGCTCACGGTGTCTTATAACGAGTGCTGCTAATGGCACGAAGCGTACCTCCCTACAAAAGAAGGCAACTGAGATCTATCTCGAAAATTGTCCTTTCAAAATGTCCTCCCAACCCAACTCTAACGAGGTTCTGAAACGTCAAGGAGTAGAACTTTCATTTCATTAAGTCTGCAGTCTAAAGCTAAAGCATTAAGCAACCACCCGCCATTCTACTTGATTTCAGGAAGATACACTCAAGTGGTTTGCCGGGATAAAGACGCTAATTAACTGCTACTACGAGCAGACAAACTGGGGAAACTTAGAACTTAGACGCGCATTAAGCTGGAAAGTTTTGTAGCTGACACCAACTCTTTTGTTAATGCCGCGCAGCCATCGAGTTAATGGAGTTGAATTAAGGAAATACACGTTAAAAGACACTGGAGGAAATCTGCAATTAGCATCTGAAGTAGTCACCCTCCGACTTGTGACAAGCGATTGGTAATGATTTATAGTCAACACGCCACCTTTTTCTAAAGATTCATACCCCTGCCAGACAAAAGCATCACTTTTTATCGTAGGTTTGCAGTATTCGAATTCAAAATCGCACTTGAAGAAGTATAAAATCAGGTGTCTGAGTTTTATTTTACGAGAAGTTATGGGCCATCAATATAAGTCAATGGGACGACACTGCTGACAACTACTTCTTTTTTGAGGGATATCTTTTATGACAGCCGTAAAAATTGTTAACACTCTTCTTACTTGAAACGCTTATGTGCACATAAAAGTCTTACGTTTGTCTCCTGTTCTTTGAAATATCCTAAATCTAAAAAGGTTTCTATGAATATTGTTGCAGATGTAATGATTCCATATACCCGACTATCCTATGAGATTTTGTAACACTTTTAAATATACATATTCAGTAAAACTTTTTATGGTTACAACTTTGTATATATATGTATGCATATTATGTACCTATAAAAAATTTAATTTGGTAGTTGAAAGTTGCTATTGGTTGGAAATTTCACTCTTCAATGTTAATGAGTTTTACCTTAACCAATAAATTTCAACTAAATTGTAATTATCAATATCAATTCTAATAAATTACAATTTTTTCGAAGTTGCAATTAAAAAAAAGTTAACTACCCATATAAAGATACCTTAAAAAAGGGTTTGTACAATTTTACAAAGTATTTCAGATATAAAAAGTACAGAGCTTACTTACTTTTTTAATCAGGACTGTTAAATAGAAAGTTTAATGTTGTTAAACTTTAATACGTATATAAGGCAAATATGAATATAAAAGCGTTAGAAATTTGTTGATGAATTAATAGGCTTTCTTGATTATTCATTTCGTTTGTTATAAAAATACATCTACTTTTCTGACAAAATTAAAATTTAATTTTCTCGTTGCAATAAGGCATATTTAGGACTACATAGAATTCAATTTATAAAATATTTATAAATACCGTGACTAAAATCAGTATAATGTCTTAAGTAATACTTCCAATTTTGTATAGAAAATGAAAACAAATTAAAAATTAATATTCATACGACAATCGTATTATTATCCTAATCTACAAAAACTCTGTATCTTTGCTTCTGTCATAAAACAATTCCAATTTAAACAAACATCTGAGTCTCGTGTAATGTGAATGAAGAGTCTGCCGGAAATCCTCAAATTTGAATCCAGACGGTGTGCTCCCTCCTCCCGAGTTGTGAGCGTAATAAAATTGCAAAATCCAACAAATAAACAAACTCATCAGAGTGAAATCATGCAAATTTCTTCCCGAAATGTTTAAAACGCTAAAACTGCCTAACTGCTCCGTAAAGCCAGTTAAAAGATTCAAATGATATCCCATTTCACGCTTTTGTTTGGATTTACGTCCTTGCAAATTCTCGAATACGTCACAGGACTCGGGAGTCCCCAGTTAAGCTTTAAGCAACTTGCCAACCATCCCACGGGCTCCATCGCAATTTTCTACCATTCACAGGAATAACGTTTGTGACAGTTAGCGAATGTAAGCACAGCACCGTCGCTATGAATTCTAAATTAAGTTTTGAAATAGATGTAAAAACTTTTCCTATTTGGTGCAGATTAACGCCGTCTTCCTCGTCCCATTGATTATGGGATTCATTTAGCGATTTGATAAGAGAATTCAAGCATGCAGATTTTATGACTGAAATGAATAATGAACGAGTACCTTTGAGTGAATAAGAATTGTTCACATACTCTTCGATGTAAACGCGAAATTATCAAATAATAGAACTGGAGAGGAAATGTTAACGACGACACAAACCACTTCCTGCAATCTTCCGCGGCACAACACCCACCCTTCTTCAACAATTTGCAATTTTATATTCCGAAACTTTTCGCGGAGAAATATGTGGAAGTTGGAAGTCTCAAGGGCTTCTTATATTGTTGAAAGAGAAAAGTTTCTGAGGGTATCACGCAACGAAAATACCTATAACATTTTACACACGATTACTGACTTCAGCAGGTACCTCGATTTTCACATCTTTCCATTTTTTTTCCGTAAACCGAAAAAGGGCTGAGATACATATTTCAATTCGCTATTTTTGATGCCACCAAGTAAGAGCATTAGGGACAATAAATCAATTCTGAAATGCACGGATTTAAGACTGATTCACAATTCAATAAATCACAGTTTCGATTCCCCTGAAGAAAAGCAATCAGGATTCAATCAGGTCATAAAATATACATAGCTCCGGGAGCTTGACAACCCCTTGGAACAAGCCCGATGTTTGCTGGGAATAGAACTCACAAACAATTTCCGATGGCGTTCATGCGATTGTCATTAATTTCAAACAGAATCCATCGGGAGTATGATCTAATAGTCACGTAATAAATATATAATAAATAGAACCACTATTTATGGCTCCATCTGTAGTAGCAGAAACTAATCTCTAAAAAAAATATATACTCGTATAACTTAATTCAATTAATAACTATAAATTAATTCAATTAATAATTAGATATGTGTAGATAACATCGCTCCATTATATTATATACCCCCTGTTTTAAAACGCATTAATGAATGATAACTTAGTTAAAAGTAATCGATTTAATAAAAAATCGCGACATATACCAATCGGTGATAATTTAAAAAGAAAGAATATTTAAAATAATAACTCACTTTGATACACTATAAACGAAATTTAGAATATCGGGGGTATTCAATTTCACAATTATTACATACATTATATTGCTTTGAAACTTAAGTCAAATTTTGTGTCGAAATCTATGTTTGAGCGAATTATTCGCCTACATACTTTAAATAGAATTTATACACGATATCGGGTCAATGGCTTTATGAATTTCGAACCAAGATCCAACTTTGATTTATCTAAAACAATTAAATCACCTGTTTTCTGTCTGTCTGTCTGTCTGTCTATTCGTCTAACACAACATTTTTCTTATCCAAAGTCATGCAATACAGAGAGCTAAATTTTGAGATATTGACAACAGAAAACTATACTTAGGTAGTTATAACAATAACTTTACATAATATTGGTAAACATAAATTCGTGAAATCTTAAAGAGAACTAAATATGATGAGAGTTTATTTTAATCAAATTATTTATTTTTATTTTCTAAAGTTGTGTGTCTAAAGCTAAATTAATTAATTACAATCGATAAGACCATTTTATTGTAGTATAAATACCTATATATTTAGCATCTTTTCGCCTAACAATTAACCTGTTCTATAGGAATAATTAGTTTTAACAATTAGTCTAATGAATACAAGTTCTGTGCCTACAAACTAATGATTCCTCTGTTGTTTAAATTGGTTACCTTCTCGCTCGTTTCCCGCGCCCTGCTCCTTTAAGGGCAATCATGTTGCCAATCAGCTAGTTGTGTGTGGCAGGACTGAATTCGGGATCAGCATAAAAATTTAATGAAATTTCCGCGCAACAGTTAACAAAGGCTCTGCTGCATGACTGATTCGTGTGTATGTGACGGATTTCACGTTTGCCAGTAACTTTTCACGTTTCACAGAGTTGACGGATGATTTTTGTTTTTTTTTTTATTTTTCAGTAGAATTAACCTTTACAGGGCACGTCGTCGGTGGTACTAGGCCCATTTCGACGCTTTTGGTAAACATCTTTTCACCTGGAAAAGTTGACTTGTGCGCCACTTACCCTCAGTGCGCTTTCCATTTTGTGCTAATTAGTGCCAAAAGCAACATTTACTTTGATAGACGTTGTTCGCGTTGTAAAGTAGAGGGCTCTGTTTGAAATTCATTAAGTGAATACTTTTGGCTGTGTTATTTTTTTTCCGGAATAATAGAAACAAATTGAAGGACGTGCCTCCTCGTGCCGTGCCGAGTGGTTTTGGCTTCCGCAAGTGAATTCCTAGGAACCCTTTGGGGCCGGGCCGCGTGCTCGAAGTGATTCATCAAAGAGACGAGGATACTTTCGATCTGCTTCGTGCTTGACTTCGCTCCCCAGCGCCCGTGACGTAGGGCTGAACCCTTTATGAAGCAATCAATTTTGATTAAAACGTCGGCTCCCCGGACTCACACGAGTCGAATGCTCTAGTGGAAGAACACATCCTAAATTTTCTCGAGACTAGTCCTCGTGCGTCTAAATCCCTCGCCGGAATTTTCGTGTTTCCACCCTGTCGGATTAACTAGTGGCGTATATCACGTTGGCGCAAATTAATCGGTAATTAACGATAATTTCACTTTATTGTCTTTGGGCGCTTATCACAAGGTCGGGGAATTGGCAAAATTAATGAAAGCCGAAGCAGGCAATAGGGACCCGGATTATTGCTGGGAAGTGGAAGTCAGACGAGCCCTGAACATTTGCCAGCACCGCACAATTCCCAGAATATTTCTTCATTACGCATACTTCCCGGGGGGAGAAGCATTAGCCTCGTCTGGGATAATTGAATCCACTAGTTTTCCTTGCTTTCCAGCAAATGTGTTCTACTCGAACGCAAACATTACTAACTTTCTATTTCGAGCAGAATTAAAGCCGGGCACAATCATACTTAAATTGGATTGAGTTGCTCCAACTACCTTCCGCTGGAATTTAGAAGCTTACAATTTTCTAATGAATCAATCCGTTAAAGTTCCTTTAATATACAATAGTTTAAAAGTTTATCAGAAAAAACTAATGAACATTTTATATGTATTTGAAATACATTTGAATCAAACGATTCCGAATATCAAAACCTATTAAAATAATAAATAATATATAAAACAGTGTAAATCCAAATCGAATTATTTTTTATTCAAAATGAAGCAGTTTTGAAATCCAAATTCATTTCGAAACTGAATCATATTTAAATCGAAACGTTTTGTAGCGTTATTAGTAAAACATTATTATTCATTTCCATAAGGCTTTGACATAAAAAGCTTTTACCTACAGCCAGTCAGCGAAAGATTTTTCTCTCAAGAATCCTTCGCTAAACTCAATTATATTTTTATTTTCTTATTATTTTTGCATTAAGCTTTCTCCACCATGCTCACTTTTACTCCACATATCTGTTTGAAATCGCTTAAAAGAAAATTGTGGGCGATAATTCTAAAAGGAATTTCTATTCCACGAACCCAGTCCAAGATTTATGAAGTCTCTCGTTGAAGCAAAATCCATTTTCTTTGAATTCACTCTACTTGAAAGCTGTTGTTATCCTTTTATCGCTAGCTTCTGTGCCGCTGTTGACCAAATATTGCACATAAATGGAAAATATTATATAACATCCTTTTTTAAAAGAATTTCGCAAATGGATTCGCCTGTTCTCCGACTCGCTGAATTCCAACTTCGCACACGCGGCTAGGACATGACAACATAAATCTCTGGAGTTCAGGAAGGTTTACTTGCCTTTTTTAGGGTATTTCGTTCACGTGTTTCGAAGGGTCTCTTAAATTAAATTTCGCCAGCCTGGAACTTTCCAACTATTCGCATTTTAAATACTCTCGTGGATTCAGTTGATGCTGGAGCATAATTTCTTAAGGCCTCCAAGAAATAAATACCTTACGATTTAGCTCCTTTTCCGCGAAACTCCTGAAGACACAAGTGGGATTAATGATGGAAGACAACAAACTCTGACCAAGATATGATTGCTTTCCAAGAACCTTTCCGAGCAGATGTAAGAAAAATTCGTTGCGGTAGCCTCTTAGGTTGTTTTTTCTTCACTCCCTAATGAAATTTTAATGGACAACCTTGCCGAGACCCTCCCTAATGAGATTTTCCTGAAAATAATGTATTCACTTTGGAAATAAATTAATTTCTGATGATGTTTCATTTTCATTTCTTCTCCACGAACTTGAGGAAGACCTAAATGACTTTTGACAGAGGGCGTAATTATTTTTCCGTGAGGTAGACGCAAAACTCACCCAAATCCCTGCAAATTTGAATAGAGTACGGCCGGTAAACCTGGAAATTAAAAAGATGTTTCGGGGGATAATTGGATCGCATCTTCTTTCATAGAAAAATGTTGTTTCCTCGGCCTCGACGAGCAAAAGATGCTACTTCTTTATAAAGAACTTTGGTAGGGTCGAGGGCTTCTTTTCCAGTTTGAAAGAATCAAAGGTCTTCTTATCGCTACAAAGACAGTGCGTGCATTAAAAGCACGCTTCCTTAGCACTTCGGCAAATTAGTAAATCAAAGTGAATGCAGGCTTTTCACCAGGGAAATTTAATCATACTAATTGAAGCAAGCGGTCATATGTTTCCAATTATGTAATGAAGGACTCTAGCGGCGTGTATGTAATATCTATGATCTTCTACGGTGAATAACATGCAAATTTATGGCGAAATATGAAATGAGCACAGTACTCCTTGCATATTATATTCTTATATCAAGTGTTGAATTGGCAATTACATTTTTAAGATTTTTTGAAACTTTCCTATTTATTTTTTAAATAAAAACAATATTAAAATTTTGAAGGATAATAACAAACTATAAATATGCGCACACAAACACCTCCACTCTCCAAACTGATAGGAGATTATTAAAAAATCAAAGCAAATAAATTGAGGCACTAGGTAATACATAGGTATCGAATTACAATTCGGCAATATATCAGATGCAATTCATGGGAATATTGAATATGCAAAGAATTTATTGGCTATACTAGCTTTCGGCACGCGACTTCGTCCGCGTGTATCTTTCCATAAATAGAAATAGAAACAGAATAGGGTAAAATGGGGAATAAACGTTTCTATGGAAGTCTGTCATTTCAAAAGTTATAGAGACCTGTAATTTGGTTTTTAGACTATTGGTTATTAATAAAGGTACCTATGTTTCAACCCTTAACCAATAATAATTTTCATGGTTTTAACCTTAGAAATGACGAAACTCTCATACAAATTTTCATCCCCTATTTTACCCTCTAAAGGAATGTTTTCTAAAAACACTAAAACGCGTATTCTTAATTTCCAACCAAAAGGCTACATACTAATTTTCATGGTTTTAACTATAAAAATAGCGAAAATCCCATATAAAAACTTTAATTCCTTATTTTACCCCTTTAAGGTATCTATCCAAAAATCCTGAAATACGTATGTCTTTCTTAATTTTTATCTTAAAGGCCAGGATTTATTTTCGAAAATGAAGGATTTTCAATCAAAATTACATCCCCTAGTTTACCTCGTTAGGGTAAGAATTTCGTAAAATGCTGTCTTAGTTTCTTACGCATATGTAAATTACTTTCAGTTTATTATTTCTGGTTCACATGATTTCTCTGTAAAAATAAAATTAAGAAAAGTATTTAGTTTTCGGAATTGTTGTATTATATGTTGTATTATATCTAAAACCTTTAACTGAGACATGCTTTTATCAGAATTGTACTGAGAAATATTTAAGAAATTATTTCTAGAACAAAGGGATATTTCGAGAACTTTACAGGATTACATAACTTGAAAATAGTCCAAAAGAGACATTGCAGGTTGGCCTTCATTTCACTGTAAATGTCTTCACAGTAAATCGATTAAGAAGATTAGAAACTAAGGCATACCTGTGAATCTAATACAAGAGAACTGCAGGAACTTTCAGGAATCTCGCCCTTGGAATTTAAATTGAAACAAAGATATCTGACTATGCTGGGGACTTGAAATACTTGTAAGATACCGAACAAAACCTCCTTATTCTCCAATTTCCAAGATATGTAGTTGAACAAAGAAAGAAATGTTAAAATCTCTACAATAAAGTAAAACGAGACGAGTGCAATCAACACCCAAGTCAATAATTCAAATTTTTTTCTAATTGATTGTCAAAAGAATTTTATGTTTCTCACCAGAAAAAATAAGTCGCGCTGAACTCAAAAGAAAGCGGTTTTATCAAAGGCGTTACGTTGGCCTCCTTAGGCGAGCTGAAGAAGTTGAAAATTTATTCGTGGCCGGGAGCCAGATCTTGAAATTCAGTGCAAAGCAGCTCTGAGGGGCAATATTCATTCATACAATTTTTTGTACTAGTCGAGTACTTTCCTGCAGCCGTTACGCTCGTAAGTACAAGCTGCTGTGGAAAATGGAATTTAAAAGAACGTGAAAGAGAAATGAGGGAAACTCTCAAAATTATTACAATACCACGGGGCTCCGCAGTACACCAGTTGGAAATCAACAGCTCCGTTTTGGTGTGAGAAGCTTCCTCCTATCTCAAGAGGGAGTCTGTTCGTCTCTGGCGAAATAATGGTATATGGAAATTTATCGCGAAAGTTTTCGTGACTTTAACAAAAAGTATACGATGGAAAAGACAAAGTTTAAGGGTGTGCTCCGAGACTATTCAACTTTAAGTTTTAACCCCAAAAGGATTGTGAGATACGCATAGATTGCGTCTTTTCCCTCGGAAGAGTATCATCGCGTTAAATATTAATTAGAAGGATTAAGGGAGGATTACGGCACAACTTAGCAAAGTTTTAATCGTCTCAATTAATAATTGCTACCTGGAAAATTGTTGCTGAAAATATTAACAGAATATTTGCGACCCTCCAGAGTGAAAGTATGGTCGTCCAAAATTGCAAAAAATAGTCTGATGAAAATTATTCCTATCCGTTTTACAATATTTTATTCAACGAACAGGATTAAAGTACAGAAATTTTTATGACTTCAAGGTATTCCTCGCTTAACATAAATGTAAAAGTAGAATTTATTTGTATCATATTAATAAAATTAATGCAAAAATCTACAAACAAACTATTTTAAAATAAAGTTTTAATATTTCAATAATATATAAGGAAGATTTCCCTTACCTAATATAAATACCGCAAGCAAAATTCACCGTCCAACTTTCGTTTTTGTTTTGAGTTATCGAGTCGACGCTGAGTTTTATTAAATCAATGTACAATTTTTTAGAGTTTAAAGCTTTTAATTTTATTATTTTTAAATAAATAAGTTCTACGGTATGGGATTATAATTCCTCACACGTTCCATCGCAATTGGAAATATAATCGAAAAGTAATTGAAAAATCCGTTTTAATTAGGTTTTATTGAAAAAGTTCTCAGCACTGTTATGTGTTGCTTAACATTACTTACACATTTTCCAGTCTCTATTTATTTAAAAGTGGCAAAGTTTTAATTTTCATCATAAGATGCATTTATTGAAAGAATTAAGCTTTACTACGTAGCCCCTTAAAATAGCACGATAAAAGGCCTGCACTTGTAAAATTAATGTGATCAAATGAAGAAAACCCTCCTTTAGAAATATTTCGTTAGTTGCTCATATGAAATTCATAAAAGTTGGATCTAGAGATATTTCATAAATTCGTTTCGGTTTCTAAACAAATTACTTTATGTAGCATATGCGGTTACTGAAATGACCGATTCTATTTGCTAAAATACGTACATGAAGATCGACTGTCTCTTCAATCATATCCGCAACTTATGACATGGACGGCAGCTTTAGTGGCAGTTGCAATTTAAGGAGCGTTTATATTCCTCACTTGGACATTATTTTGTGCTTACGAAATGAGAATGACAAAGTTAGCCCGAAATCAGATTCATCAGTCAGTCATAAGCCCAACCATTTCCCAGTCGACCCTTAGCTCCGGAGGGTCCAATGGCGGAATAAATCTTTGATTATGTTAAAGATAAACACAAGGAGAAGCACTGTAATGGATTAAGCGAACTGAGACGGGCCATAACAGAATTACGAGACTCAGGTCGCAGCCAATAAGGGAAGAAGGGATTTAAATAGCTTTCCAATAAGACGACCTGCCATTCAGCGAAATGAGAAATTCATTTCCTTTCCGTTTATTTAAAAGCAGGGAGCCCTTCCAAGATGCTCTCGTTAATATGCATATGCCGTTGAGTTAAATTATCCCTGAATAATGTATTTAGAATCACTAAAATGTCTTGTTAAGACGCTATTGTTTAATCTAGCTTTGAAGTTCCTAGACAATATAAAAGATGTTTTCTTCCGTAAATGTTTCCGAAATTCCGAAATTCTATTCCTACTATTGTAATATTATTATTACTATTTTAAGTTTTTAGTTTAAGACATATTCTAGAGAAAACTAACATTATTTAGTATGTATACCTTACAAAGAAGAAGACAATTCGTAAATGAATACAAAATTCTAGAATTGCATAAACCACCTTTTCGGGTACAGAATAGTCATTTGATGTAAATAATTGTTATTCGCATGAAATATCTTTTAAAAATGCTGGGTATGATTTTTTCTGTACCTATATACATATAAATTCAGTTTGTATTATTGTTATAAAGGTACTTACGAGTTTTCGAGAACAACAAGCAATACAACACCATCCTTGACCATTATTTGTGAAAAACTACTTGCAATTCTTAATTATTTAAAAATATGAAGTATGGTAATAACTTTTGAAATTAAGTGTAGTAGAGCAAATTATGAAAATTAATTTGAGCATAGACCTTCAGAAAAAAGAACAGCACGATGAGAGTTTCATACGCAGTGATGATCAAGGAGAAAGGATGAGTGTTCCAAAAAGGAGTCCCGAGGGCTCTAAAAATATGAATTTTGATGGTGTACAAATCGGAATGTAATTTCCCACTTGCATCTAAATTAATATTCATTCGCTGCTGCGGAATAAATCTAATTTGGATCCTTTAGAGAGCGGCCAGTACAAATCCCCTGTCTTTTGTCTGTTCGCCAGGAAACCACTCAACGCCGAACAATGGGTGAGGAACCTAAAGCGAATCCATTTGCATTTCATTTAGGACCAGTTAAACCTTGAAATGTGTTTGCGATTAAACTGAGTGACTAATGAGCCGTTGCGATGCAAACACTCTATAATTACATATTAGAGATCGCCTCCCGGAGCAGCGGTGCCATCATGCGGGCTGGGGAACTCAATTTGCATAGTGCGATGGCTCGCCAAACAGTCTCTTACCTATTAAGTTACCATAATTGTGCCGAAGCGGCAGGTAAGTGCTTAATTGCACTATAATTTATACCTCCCTTAGCAGGAGTGTTTCGCTCCTCATTTGCTTTTCAACGGCAGGTTGCCGGTCTGTGGACACCACCGGCTGGGAACATCCCGGAGTCTGTAACTTGGTTCACTTCATCCCTGCCAACAGCCAGGAGGCCGTCCATTAGTTCCATGGTGTGTGATCGGAATATCCCAGCAGGCCCTGTTGACATTTAATTCGGAAACGATAAGAAAATGATGAGAGTCCGGACGACACTCGGTGGCTTAAGAAAATTGTGGTTGTAGCATGTACAAATATTTGCCAAAATCGGTGACTCAAATCAGAGTAAACACGATGATGAAATTTCCACTGGTGCCAGAAACCTTCCCAGGTAATCCTACGAAACGACTCGCCTGGGAGTTCTCGATTAAATAATTCACGGAGGAAACCGGTGAAAATATATCCATTTGAATAAGGTATCAATGCTGGGAGCAGTGGGGGCTCTTTCCAAGAATTATTTTACCAGCACATCCCAGGCGGCTTTCTGGGAGATAGGTAAAATAACAATCAACAAGAAGATAAACTCTTAGAGTAATCGGAGTCGGACGTTCTACTGCCTTCCTCGTAAACTTTTGAACCACGTCCCCGCAACAAACCTAACTACATACATATAATAGCAATTGACAGGAAATCAATATATGAGCCCTGATTGATCCTTCTCCAGAATTTCAAAAGAAAATTACACTTAAATGGCATGTTTTCTAAGAAGCTGGGATGGATCCTCCAATAAATCCACAACTTATAAACCCCGATGTCGAATTTTAACCGACTTTTTGCTTTGTTGCAGGATTTGATAAGGATTAAGTAATCCTGTCAAATCCATACTTTGAAACCCCGAAAATTCTTGCAAAAGTAAATAAATTTAAATTCTAAATTTTACATTTATATTCTTTATTTCTTTAATCTCTACACCGTTGATTTATCTTAGAATGTATAGCGAAATTTATATATCTTAAATAACTAAAATATTCATATCCACTATTTTGAAATTTAAAATTTCAAAACTAAATTCTAAATCCAACAAAACATTGCACCATAACTTAATTTTTCGTCGCCATATGGAGTCGATACACCTGAATTTCTAAATTTCGATAATAAATTAGATTACAAACCATTTTAGATTCGAAGCAGGAAAATATTTTAGAACATACATAGGTATATAATAGCAAATTTTTATTTCCAAAAAACTAAATAGAAAACAATTAAAATCACTAGGACATGCCTAAATCCACGTAATTCATTCGAAAATACAAAAGTGAAAAATTTAATGTGCATTAAAATATCTCGTCAGTGGTAAAATTTTGAATTATACTTAAGGGGTAACACCACTCTAGGATTTTGAAATTTTCGAAATTTTTTTTCGTTTAAAATATATCTTAGGGTCATAAAAATGATATGCAATTGCATGTATAGTCGAAAAAAAGTGTTAAGTGGTTCAATTTTAAATTTTCCGGTAGCGCGCGTTTAGCGCTTATACGTGAGCACTTAACTTTAAACGCGTTTTTCTCGAAATCACTTTTTCAAAATCGGGCGGACACGCTGCTCAAAAACCGCTTGATGGATTGCTTTGAAATTTTGACTATAATTTCACAATAGGATTACCTAGTAAAGTACATATCGGTTTTTTGATTGATCATAAACTTTTTTTTTTACAGACGATTTAGTGCAGATTTTTTGGACGAAAAATCGAATTTATTTTCAAACTCGTGTCATTTTTGCAAAAATCATTTCGAAAAAAAATCGTATGTATTTTACTAGCTTTTAATATGTGCTTTAAGAAAACATTTACTTTTTTGTTCTAGGTGCTACGGTTCCCGAGGTACGTGTCCGCCCGTTTGGGTATGTCAAAAAAAGGCGTTCTGCAAGAATGGCTCTACAGCCGCCATTTTGTATCCAAAATTGAATAAAAATTTTTTTTTACATACTTCTATGTACCCTTAGTAGTCCCTGAAAAAATCAAACCGATTTCTTTTCCCATCTTCGCAAAATAAATTATCAAAGTAATGCCTTTTTTTATGCCTCTAGAGTGGTGTTACCCCTTAATTTATCTCGCAAAAGTATATAAATCATGAAATCATTTTTGGTGCTAATCGCTTCCAATAATTGTTATGCTAATTTCCGAGCTTATCACCTTACGGAATGATTTTCTTTATCACATTTCAAGGTTTATTTGTTGTCATAGATTACATAAAAATTGCAAACAAAAAGTTAGTTATATTACATGGTTTTATTTTAATATGGTATTTAAATGTTTGAGTAGAACGAAGTTAGTAATGTATGCAAATATTATCAGTTTTGATTGATTGTAATATTTAGTATATATAAAATGTACCGAATTATAAGTTATACATAGTAGTTATTAATGATTATACCCCTGATTTTTGTTGAAACTAAAGCTTGTTGTTTATTATTTTCTATATCTAAATATTTTCATTTCATTAGTTCATATAATAAAAAGCTGAGAAATAGCGCAATCTTTATTTTTACTTAGAAATGATTTTAACATTCCTCAATCCAAGAAAATACCCTCAAACAATAAGTATTTGTGAGTGCTACTCCCAAACATTTTATTATGGCAAGCGTCGCCCAACATTTGATGGCTCTATTACGACCCTGGTAAACAAAATTCATCCATCATCATTAATCATTAAGAAATTTGTGTGTTAAGTACGATACAAATTAATTACAGCGCGAAGTCCTACCTCGACGTTTGCTGCTTCCATTTCCGATTATTGCAGACCAGAAATTATTTTAAAGGAACTTAGCTGGAAGGATTAATTTTTCATGATTTGCTGGTTGCCTACCGGACTGTAATAAGTTAATTTTGCGTGCAGATAAATTAAAATTCATTGTCAGACTAATCGTCGATATGAACTTGGTAATTAGCCCTCAAGCGTTGCCTAAGAGCTCCGAAGCACAGATTATTTTGATTACTTTGCGCTGTTCCAGAGCACTTTTGAGCTGCTTAATTGTCCTGGCAATAAACAAGTATTTCTTGGATCGAGCAATGACTTATTCCGCCGAAGCATATTACTAGAAGCGAGGACGTAATTTGATTTCATAATTCACCAAGTTTTCTTAAGACCCATAAAGAAAGGAAACGTTTTTAAAATATATATTTTTTATACCCATCAATTCTAAATGAAGAAACTTTACATTCATCTAACAAAACCAGAGCAGAAACCAGATTAGCATTGTGTGTATGTATTTAATGCCAGAAAAGCACTTTCGAAATTTAATTTGTGCGAATTGTTCTGATTTTTCATCGAAAAAAGCTTTCAAATAAATATTCGTGGTATATTTTCTGCCTTTTCTTTTGCTCTCGTCTTATGTAAGAATTAGAAAAATGAATTTATTGGGCCTTTCCGCCTTATGTTACACGCTTGTGATGATTTATGTTGAACTTGGAATGAGATTTTAGCATGCATCGTTCATTCTTTTGTAGCAGTTGTTGTGAAAATATTTTCCTTCGTGATTTTCCCTAAAACGCTTTCCGTAGACGTTTACTTATTGAGGTAATAACTAGACGGAAAAAGTGACCTTAAAACGATAAAAGCATTTTTATTGAACGATTTGCACCAGTGTATTTTATTTGAAATAATTCTTATTTGTTTGCAATCAGTGATTTTGGGGGAATTCTTATTTTGTAATTTGTATAGAATATTCTTATTTAATATCCATAAATTATTCAGTTTCCCTCAATAACACTTTAACACTTATACTGTGCTGACAAGTACTGAAAGGTTGGTAGTCTAAATTTATGAATTTAACACTCCTCTATCAATTTATAAATTGATTCATAAAGAAAAATATTTAAACTATTCTAATTAATTTTTTTTTCTTTCTATTAATAATGTTTTAGTATTACTTTAAGAGTCTATATCAGTTGAAATATTCAAGAAATTTGTTTTAATTTTTTCCATATTATGGATAGAATTATCTTTTAATAATACTTTGGCGTAAGTTCTATGTGAAAAATTAATCAAAAAATTTTCACTTGTCAGCACAACTGAAGACAACGCCTTGAGAGTACGTTTTGTAAATTCTTTTAGAAAAATATAAAATTACTTTTAATTCATTTATTTGCCATTCAATATAAATACATATATCGTTCCAGCCGTAACTTTTTCATTAATCTTTATCACAGTCCTGTTTTCCAGTGCTCACAAAATCTAAGAGTTGAAAAGTGTTAAACACGGAATGAATTAAAAAGTATTCTTACTTTCATTATGTTGGCAATTGTAAGCAGTCATAGTGCATGGGTTGCTGAATTGACGATTTTCCTTGCCGTTCCAGCCGCAAATAGGAGTGTAGTCCAGGGTGCATGCTGTCGGGCAATCGTTACTTTGAACTTCGACAGCAACTAAAACTACAGCACAAAATAGAAACACTTCCTCGTACTAAATTTCACACTAATTATCCTACCAAGAACAGTGAGCACTGAAAGCAAAAGTGCAGAACGCATCTTGGTGCAGGGTAGTTCGACACGGTGCAGTGGTTTAAGCTGGAATTTGTATTTCTGAAAACTGACGAGAAGTGGGTGCCGATGCACCTTTTATATTCGATTGCGCCACGGGTGACTGCTTGCTGCGCTTTATAGTTTTTGAGTCACAAATTACACCAGTGTGAGTTCTCGGATTGATAGCACTAATAGCAAGTGTTAAGGTCTTAACCTTTAGCTTAAGCTCGCGATTAATAACACTGGGATAATCATGTCAGATTGTTTCCCTCAAATGAAATTATCGTTGGAATCTTCTATAAAATTAAACGAAGAGTGTCGTTTTTCTTAAAAGAGGGAGTGTCTCAGAGATTCAGTGGTATACCGTGAAGGTGAAATAATATTACACAACAAGGTTGTTCCGCAAATTGCGAACAAGAATAAAGATTAGAACAACAACCGCCACTCAAAGAATATTTTTAAAAATAAATAATTACATATTACACGGCGTTTGTTTGGTGTTAAGTACTTGAAAATATTTAGATTTGAAAATGGGGACACAATGACAATGCGCAAATATGGTTTAACCAGTTAACTGCGTTCGTCGTGTATACACGTCGTGGAAAATAAAAAATTACTATTCGATATAGACTCAAAATTTCAGTCAGATGTAATATAGATGTCATTTAGTATTATCTTTCCTTTTAATTAATAGTAAATCTGCTATAAATTTAGGAAAAAATAGGTTAAATTCTGTGGTATTGAGATCATTCCTCATACAATGTATTGCTATTTACAAAATTATTTGTTTATTTTCCCCAGTTCATTGGGTATACCTTGTATTGTTTTGCTTACTTTACTGTGTACTCGATTCCCCGATAACAATAGCAATAATATAAATAAGTTGCGCGCACTATGAAGGCCTTTTGTAATTTCTGATTTCTTGCAACAACGTGATACTAATAAACAATTTTTAAATTTTCAATAATAATCCTCTTTTCAACAATAAGTTGTTAAGTCTTCATTTAATAAAAATGAAATATTATTTGTTTTACTTTGATTTTTTCGCAAAATTTATTATGGGATCATTTGTCTTGTGTTCGACGTGTATGCTCGTCATTACTTGATTTTAATTACGCATGTCGTGAGGGATTTTTAAAAATAAATTCCGCAGTTAACTGGTTAATATTTTTGAACTAAGTTGACTAACATAAAAAGGTACAATGGTTTCTGTTATCATCAGAATAAAGAGACTCTGGAAAGCAAAATTGTTTTGCTTTAATGCATGATTATGAATACTACCTTTTGTTTTCATGATTAGTTGTTTAATCAATATTAAATTTCAATTTACTAAGATGCGTTTATATTTTTAGACAGTACTTATACCTACATTGAAGAAAATTGCACTTTACTTATTAAACAAATATTTCAAAGTAAGACCTACTTTCTCACTGAAAGAAATCCTCCAAACTTCCTTATTTACAAGAACTTTCGTTCTGTCTTACACCAACCCTTCATAATTTGATTCTTTACTGAAATAGTTGCCTGATGCTGATGGCATAGACTCGTTAGACTTCTTTGATGATGTTCCCAGTTATCCCGTGGTTATGCTTGGATGAATTTCATCTTCTTATTCAATAAAATCATGAAAACATGAATACCAAACCGAGGGAAATAGCATTAAATAAGCATTTAAATTCATTCTATACGGAAAATGAAGAGCTTTCATTTCATAATTTAATTTACGACGATTGCTCTTTGAATGACTTCCATCTTTTCCGAGATAAAGTATTGTTTTATCATCTCTTAGACATGGCTCAGTTCCACGTCTGAATGTTAAGTGAATGTTATACTGACTTAAACCATGTATCGTACTACGTAGTCTTCACAAAATTTCTGCTGTATTTAGTTTATTTTAGAACGAGGTTAGATATTCATAAACGATGCTGATCTTGAACTATTTTTATTTTCTCACTAGAAATGTCATGTGAGGAAGTACATAAATTACTGATTGTAGACTTCCTAAACGTACTTCCTGAATTATGAAAAATAATTCACCTAGAACAATAATTACAAAACACTTAAATCCATAGCTGGTAACAAACAATACACAATCAACTCAACTCATCTTTATAAGTTTGTAAGCAATTAAAATACTCCAATGACTTTTTACGGGAATGCAATCGCTTGCAAATTTATAAAAAGAAGGGAAAATTTGAGGCTTTAGTTATATTTAATCTCTTGTGCTAGACTTTTGAAATGATTTCATTATTTTGCAAGATCTAATATGAGAGAGTATGTCGCGTTACCAAATATCTGCATAAAGTCATATTAATGGCATTATTAAATATTTACATTTTACATATTCGATATATTTTTGGCTTATTATTATTATTTTAAAATACTTTATTTTTTAAAGTTGCTGATATTCTGTATATATAAATGCGTAAGCCTAAAAACTAAATGAAATACTTGAAATGTTCATTTTATTGATAATTACGGCGAACCTACAGCTTCAAAGATATTTAAGTATTCGCATTGCTCGATATTTCCATCGAGTACTTCTGATTTATGTGTTTTTCAAGCACTCTGGGAAAGTTCTCGAGTTATAGCTGTTTTAGATTTCTAATGAGTTCATAATTACAGCGCTGTGTCGGATTCAAACTTGAGTGGAGTATTCTCAAAGTTATCGTGCGACAAACTTGATCACAGCTTTATTTTACCCACTTACCCACTGGGGCAGATATCGAATCAAAGTGGGGAAAATGGAGCATGTTGTCTGCCGGAGTTATTCAAAATCCCTGTAGGGTATGTCTTTAAACCACTTTGAAACTTAACAGCTCGAGGCCGGTTAATTAGGATGTTGCCATTTACTGCACAAAGCAATTCGTTCTATCCTGAACCCACAAATGGATACGATTCCAAGGAGTCATTTTGCTAGCTTCTAGTGTGAGCGGTTATAAATGACCCGCCCTCCATTCTTCTGGGGGTGTTCAGTGCATATTACAACTCCCACGAAAATCAATTTTAGTACTTTGCCCTGACAGGGAACTATTCATCTTGGAAGTAATAAGTTCCTCGAGGCCAGGCGCAGGGAAGAAGTACACAGGAGTCACATCCTATCAGACATACATGGGCTCTGCACAATAGAGAACAAATTGAAGCACCGACAAGAACAGGGTGGGGGTGAAATCAAATGGACCACCGAACAATGCTATTAATGTTGGAGGTATTTCTGGAAATTCCCAATACAATCAACGCCATTCGTGGAAGCTATTCTGATAATGGGGTACCTATTTTCCCCATTATCTGGGATTGAAGGTTTAAGTTCCTTCCTGTAAAATCGATAAAAGTATGAGAGGGCGCAGCTTTTCAACCAGACAAAAGGCCTACAAGCATTTGATAGGAAGTGTTGAATTAACTTTCTGTCATCTTAGAAGATCAATTTTGAACAGGGGAGGTATTATCCTATTAAATATAATTCCGTTCAATATAAAATTTAACTCCGTTTTTAATGGAAATAACGAAAGAATCTTTGCGTAAGATCTACAGTGCTTAAAGATAGATTAAATGATGTAGCAATCTTAAATATACCTACATACATACATAAAGATTATATTGAAAAATTGGATTTAAATAAAATTATAAATACCTACTTTTATAAAATGAAGTACAGAGTAGTAGATTGTCCATGTTTGTATGTAGGTATGTTATATAAAAAAGTAAAAGATTTAAATTATCTAATTTTCAATATTTAAAAATTAAAATTTGTATAATTAATTATAATATTGCTTTTTGTTTATGGAACAGACTTATCGTAGTTTTGGGTTCATTGGGTTATTTGGATTTAATAGTATGCAATTCCATACCATCAAAAAATGTCTTTAAACTCCATACCATAAAAAATACATACATATATTATAGTTGCCTCCCATGTCCTCTGGAACCCACGGGAAATGTGTCGAATTACCCACCAAAAGTTTTTTTGTAGAAAGGAACTGTTACAGAATAATCGTACAAATTTGAAGTGAATGTGAAATTACGTTTAAGGAGCACTTACCAACTTGTTGGAAGTTGTTGCAGGTGCTCTGGAGTCTCGAGGACAAGAACCCCAAGAACCCACCCCTCGATGTAAAGTGGGTACCTGGCGCAGCATTACCGAGCTGCTTGAACCCATTGTCGCCGTAGCACCTTAATCACATTTGCGCGCTCCTTGAAGGAAGTGCCGATCCCGTCCCGGCACACCTTTGGCTGGAATTTATCCCGGTCCCTGGCCAGCATCCGGGAGGAGCGTGTTTTAAAATTGCCAGTCGTAAATAGGATCACCTGCTGCTCCGCGAGTTCGCATTTCTCATCAGGAAGTTCTGCACTGGCTTGCAGGGCCGGTGACAGGTTAGCAAAGTGGTCCCGAGGGTCCCGGGTCTCATTTCATTCTGCCCGAAGGACTTTCACCAGCTCAGGAACTTAATTAACAGTTTTATCTGAGCGGAGCACCCTCGGCCCCAAGATTTCAAGAGCCCGCGGGCGATGTGTGGTTTTAATTTGTGTTGATTCGGGCCGGAAGGGGGCGCTTGCACGTGATGACCTCCAGATCGTTTTATAGCACGCGGTTCGCTCAATCGGGTCCCGGGGGTACGTTTTGATGATGCTCATGGAGGCCATGGAGGAAACTACATCATAAAAATGAAATTGGACGGGGCAGGGCGGCGGGGCAATGCTTCATAATGGAGTTGTTCAGCAGGCGCAAACGCCCCTCGGAGCCGCCGTTTGGAATCATTTACGAGATTGAGTCATGGCACCATAAATTTCTTCTACTCGACGCCTGAAATTGTTAAGCTATCGACACTTTCGCCGCTGATTGCTGTTATTATCTTTCAAATGGGCGTCATTCCTCCTCATTTATATCGTTTATTTGGCACTTAACCATCCGATGTTAATGATCCCACCCATGCCGCGGTTTGGTGGTTAGGTGCGCAATCCATCACACACATCATAAATTATGGGCGATGGTTAAATTTTGATACTCGCACCAAGTTCGCTCGCTGAGGTCGAGGTTGGTGGAGCGCGAAAATATCCTTAGTCAGACATATCATGATAGAATTTTAAAACATGGTTATTCAAAATTTTACCTTGCATAACACACTTTGCTTCTCATTCAGTATTCAATTAATAAATAAAATTTTGCTATTAATTTGAGCTTGAACTAACTGAATTTTGACTTGGACTCGTATCCATTCTTTATGAGTAAATGATTAAGTAAAATCGACTGGACTAGTAACAGACAAAATATGTAGTTACATAAAAAAACTTAGAATTTTCTTCCATTACTTTTGTAGAACTGCACCGATCTAAAATAAATCGCTATGTTTAACACTAGAACTACCAAGTCCATCATTTTGACGGTTTCTAGATTTCCTGTTTTACAAATATTACTACTATAAGGTATGTATTGTTCTAGAAATGTATGACGATATGTATGTACATATATGTATGTATTCTTATTGAATGTCCATTCAGTCATTTGGTCTCTATAATCTGAAATGATAATATGAAACTTTACAGACATGAAGAGGAGGTTGTTAGAAGTGACATAGGATACCTTTTTCAACTATCAGAATTTACGAATTCGAGATGGCGGACTGTAAAATTTTGAAGTTTATGCGATTTCAATCAAAATTGGTACTTGGGGGTTTTCGAGGTCGCTGACTTCAACGCGATTGTCAGAATTTTCGAATTCAAGATAAAAAAGTTGAATTTAGAAAAAATAAAATATCTAAAGAAGAATTTTATCCCCAGATGGCACTTCCCATCAAAACAACATAAAACGTGCTACTTTTTCAATGTCGCTATGGTCCAATTCACTTTATAGACGTACAAGTTGTCATCAAGGTCTGGAATCATCCTTATTCTATCCGAAGTGCTCTCCGACCGACGTAAAACGAAGGTAATGCGACGTCCTCAGGCCTTTAAAAGTACAAAACCTCTGGGCAGGAGTGATGCCACTTGAAAACGTCTTAGTGCTGGAAATTTGATCGTTACAGCAATCACGTTCACTATGATGAAATAATTCCATTTTCTGCACATGAACCGCCCATTGGTATTCCCCGACCGGAGCTTGGAGCGGTAAAATACCACTTAGGGAAAGGAGCTCACTTTTAATTGTTTTTGCCGAAGAACTTCTCAAGACGTGGTGTACCTTGTCGTCTTACCCCACCCGCCAGGTGCAATCTCCTTCTTCACTCTCCACTAAGGAGAAAACTCTTCCGCCCGCTTCCCGGGAGTCTTCTAACTCTGTGCCGGCCAAAAAATTCCCAATGTGGGAAGTTGTTGCTTCCGTGACTAGAATACGAATGACACCATTTACATTTTTGCACCAGAAGTAGTACAACGTCGAGAGGATTGGGGATGGGTGCGACAACTGCGAACGTCGCCGTCAGTCCCGGAAAAACTAGGGGATGAGGCGGGAGAGTCCTGCACAGGTGAGGTATATGATTAACATCCTCTTGTGCTGGGAATAGGGTGGAAGTCCCTTGTACTGGCGGATGATTCTCCAGAGCCATTTCTGTCACTTGATTACTTACATTTGGGACATTTTGTGTAGCTCGTAATCTGATTAGGTCTTCCTGCATGGATGTTTCGGCTGACGTACAGAGAGTTAAGTACTTTCCCGGGCGGCGTTTGCCGTTGTAGTTGTGGGGACGACTCTACGAAGACGTGTTGGACGGGTCCTTAGAGCGTCTATCCCGGGGTCTGGAGGGCTACAAACAGCTTTCCCGGTATGTTGACGTCCATTGGACAGTCCTGTATCTTGCAGAGTCAAGAAAATCCATAGATATACAAGTACAAGGGAGCAATTTGCTTCTGTGATGGTGGTGCACAGCCATTACTTGCTAATCTGCTCCTGATTTCGGATTTATGCCAAATTGGAGTAATTGATAGGATTGTGAGCGGTAAAAGGGCACGCTAAGGCTTTATCCGAATAATTAATGTTCGGCTATTTCATTCCTGCAGTGAGCTATTAATTAAAGTGCTTCGTTGGCCACCAGAAGCACTTACTTATTTAAGGACTTCGCATTTAAAAACCTAGCTACAGAGAGAACCCCTACTTTATTCCGGAAAACTCGGTCTGGATGCCTGTCACTCAGCATGATGGCTTAAATAGAAATGTTTTCCAACAGCGAATACAATTTAATTCTGTGGAAATGTTTTGAATGCCGCTACCACTGCTAATTCTCGAGTTTGGTTAGCCACTTTGCCAACTAAACTTTTTTCTATACCTATACAGAAAAATTTCAAATGAAATTGAAAATTCCTAATAAATTAAAGCAATAATTGATTGAAGTTTTATTACATTACTCAGTAATTTTGGTGGGTGGTTGTAAAGTTCTAAATTCTAAATTTTCAGCTAAGTGCTATAATTATTTTAAAGATATGTATGTTACATTAAACTTACATCATATTGAATAAAGGAAATAAAACTCAATATCACTTTTATTTTCAGCATTATACTTGCGACGTTGTTTATATGGAAAAAATTGATAACAACAACTTCCAAGAATCCATTAATTCTAAAGGCGTTTGCAAAAGCATTTCTTATTTGCGAATAAATTTAGCTTGGCATTACATAGCAAAATTTTTAAGTAATAACATACTCGTGCCTCTCACACAAAGAAAAGTAATGGGAAATTTTGCTGATAACATTACCCCAGATATTGTGTGAGTTGTGACTAGTCACATTTCTATCTTGAAATGAGAATTTCATAATTGTCTTAAGGAATTAACCTGAATGTTGCTAAAAGGGAAGAGAATTAAAGACAAAAGAATTCCTTAATGCCGAGTTGGGTTTTTACTAAATCTCAAGAACATCGTGTATCCTAACTAGATGAATAAAGCTATAAGAAGTCCCACATCCATTTTCAAACAGAATTTCTTTCGTTTTCCAAACAAGTAGTAGCTTATTGTTATGCAAATCCCGTGTACTTGCAATTCTTCTTTAAGATTAAATAATTAAATTAAACTGTTGATAATGTTCAGTCCATTGAAATGCCCAACTATACCATTTTCATGGTATTTCTACACAAGAAAAAACCCTTTTTCAGTATTTCTGCATTTTCAGAAATAAATATTTCACAAGTTCGCCTCGTCGTTCTGCACGTTCACTTCTTTAATTAGGACCAAGCCAAACCAGGCTTGACAGCCCGGACTACCATTTTCAAAAGGATAAAAACTGGAGCGACTGGAAACGTTGGAAGAATATTAGGAGAAAAATATCGCCCTGAGGGAAAGAACACTTTGGGTAATGGTGGATAAAAGCAAGACTCACTCTTGCAATCTTTCGGGGTTGCAAATAAAAAAATTCCTCGCCTCAAACTTACACGACTCACCATATTTCTTCCTTTTTCCATGTCAACCCTAATTTGTGCGCAACCATTTTTGATGAGAAATGTAAGAGGTTCAACAGCAAAAAGTAAATATAAAAGGAAAAATAAAATGTAGCGCGCACAGAGGACGTGAGAACTGAATTTCGAGCCTGTAAAAAAGTACACATTTCAGTCACTCCTCCGCTGGAAAAACAGCCCTTGACGCTGCTAGGGCTTGGGCCCATCGCGAAAACTACTTGTACCTACAGGAAATAAAATTTGATTTAAACTGATAAATGCATTTCAGGGGCACAGTGCCATTGAGGAATGCTAAATCGATTCCGACTTTATTGCTTTGCGTCTCGAAAAATGTAAAATATTATTATTATATGTTTTTAAATTGGAGTTCGTGCTCTGACTCTCGTTTCAGGCATGTTTGACACTCCCCTTTGAAGTGATGAAATAATTTTAAAAGTGTTTCTCCCTTAAAACCTAAGCAACATAAGATAGATCGAATTTTTGTTTTTCTTGGAATAATCTTAAAAAGTTTTTATTCGTAAAGTAAAAAGTGTATAGTAATTAGTTCTTTTAAAGAATTTCACCAAAATAATCGAATTACATGCAAAATAATATATTGACTTCAAATGAATGCAAGCGAATTTAAGTGATTGCTGTTAAATTTAGGAGAATGCAAATTAACTCACCGTCACTAAAACCATTCACACGGGTGAAAAAAAACATGACGGAAAAGATACTAAAAATAGAATTTTAGACGGAATCCAGCCGAAAATTACACAGGTCTGTAAAATTTACTTTTTTAAAAATTGTCGACATGAAAAGTACCTATTATAGATAATTTTGGAGTGCTGATATGGTATTCATTTTTTCCATCACATAATATATTATACATATGTATAGGAATTATTGTAGTATTTTTTCCTTAAACTTTCAAATCACCACATATAATCCATTTATATTCTTGATAATTAAGTTGTTCAAAGGCAAGGGCTAAATTCTCGTAATACCTAACCGCTAATGTAGTGATTACTGATAATGAGAATTTGTAGATTAATTGCGAGAGTTAAGATGGAAATCCGGCGGAAATATTTTACAATCGGAAAAAAGACTAAAAACAGATAGAAATATTGTCAACTTTGGCCTTAGCATTTTTTCGCTATAGGAGTTGCAAAATATTTAAATGCTAGATTTAAATACTTTCCAGCCCTTAAATACAGAAAATTTGACCTGTTTTTAGCTTTATGGAAATTATAAAATTATAAAAATTCTTTTGATTATTTTTAATTTGATTTTCTCGAAAACGAATAGCATACGAACTATGCACAAAATTGCTACAGAAATAACGAATCTAAATTCATGAGCATAATATGTATAATATTTAATATACAAAAAGCAACTCTTTTAAAACGTAAACAAATATTCTACAACTAATTTAATGTACAAATTCGTCCCTTCTTAGCACAAATCTTGGGTACGGAAGTGTAGGAATTCATTAAATTAAAAGTGTTTCTTATTTCATTTTGTGGTTATCAAAAAGCTCCTTATTACGGCTGGCCGGGTGATCGAAGGCAGCACCCTTGATTCAAAGGTTCACCTCCCATTTTCAAGGAAAGTGAAAACCATTAAGTGTAGGAAATCGCTTTCAAATGAAAACAATGAAGTTCGAAGATTCAATAAATAATTCATGGGGTAAATTGAGGAAACTTGTTGCATTCTCCAGCCAGTGGACCACATTTTGAAAGGATAATGGAATGAAAAGGAGAGCCCTTAGGCTCCTCAATTTCCTTTGTGTTTTGTCTTAGTGCTAATATCTTGACAGTTTTGGGAACTATGAGACCATCTGTGGAACATCTTCTCGGGTGCTTTAAGGTGAGAGTATACAGCTTCCAGCAGAAATTATGTAAAATTACCAATTTAAATTCAATTTCGAATTAATTTATTGTGTTATATTCTATAAATACATTACACTGCAAAACAAGGGCTAGTTTACCTAAATTTCTCTCGAACGAAAATGGAGCACGTTCAGTGTAATATTTAGTTCATGAGAAGCATTAAACAAAATTAGAGAGGAATTTTAAACGACACAAAATAGATTATTTCCTATGGTGAGTAAACTTTTACTGAATGCTGTAATTAATTTAATTTTTCTGTTTGGTGCAACTTTTCCCGACAATATAGAAGCACTCTATTATTACTGTGTGAAAAAACTCAAAGAACAAATATGATGATCATAATTATGAACCCAATAAAAAATTTTATGATTCCCGGAATATGTTTAAAACTATAAATCTATGATACTCTATTGTAATTTTAAATAAATTGTTTCATATTTTTTAACAATGGCTCTTTTAAAAGCTAATTGAACGACATTTAAAATAAGCCAACTTTTTCAATTAAGACCTTTTATACCTACAACAAAAATGAAACAGTAGAGAACCAGGCAGTAAGAAATGTAGCAATTTGTGAAAAACTGGTCATCTGCCACAATTTTATTCTCTCAGCTTGAGGATATTTCCCCGCAGCTCAAAAAAAAAGAAGATAATTTGCGTAGTAAAATATGGCTAGATACATGATTTTGATGAATGTGCCAATTAAACGAAATAACGATGAGACCGCAAAATCAGAAGCACTCTTACATTTTTCATGTGGACCGAATCTGAGCGGCAACAGCTGCAATTACTTTCAGTAATTAACTCCTCAACGAGTGCACAAAACTCTGGTGCCTTTTGCGCGAGGAGATTTCGCGCGGCAGAGAGTGTTAATTAAAAGTGATTTATATGCGGACAGTGCATTAATATCACTTAAATTAATAAATTTAATTAATCATGCCTGACACGGTCCTCGTTATTCACTCTTATCGAGATGGCCTTGATGTACAGAGATGAAGTTGCTTGTTGCAACTTAAATATAAAATGTTAAAGTACTACTCGACGGCAGGCTCACAGCAATTTCATCTTACGAACCCAACCTAGTTATAGAAATATTGATGTTTAATTAATTTTAAACTATAATATTCAAAAAAAAAAATTTTTTCGATTTAATTGAAAATGAAGTAAGATTAAAATAACTATGAACTTGATATTCTCTATTCCAGTTGTTGAAGCGTCGTTGAAGAAAAACACTCAGTCATAATTTCTTAGAAACATAAAACCAGAAATAATCTTAATTAAAAATATAATTCGATTTTGATTAAACATATGTGTTTTATACTTTCGTATTTTCTTTGATGTAAAGAGTCAAACGAAAATCAATTTCTAAGGTTCCATACCACCTAAGTTTCCTCATTAGTATATAAGTATATCGCCTTAAAACAGTCTTAAATCTATTATATGTAATTGTTTAAGCTAGTTTTCTCTACGACGTAAAAGTAAAGATAATTATTCCGAAAAAACTGATTCTATCTAAGAAATGGTAGCACGAGAAGACTCTATCTTTATTTAAGGTGCCAGGGATTCGAGGCCTATTCAAACATATTTTCCACTAAGCCGGCTCGGATCCAGTGTTGGGGTAAGTGGCAATAAAGCAAATTGTGGGTATCATTTTCACGGTTTTATGTGTAATACCTGACTCCTTTCTAGATTACCCACGAAAAGCGATTTCCATAGCAGCTAATGCGTTCCACCCATATAAATCCCTGGAAGAGATATAAAGCATTCGAGGTATATTTCCTGTCTTTGCTCCCTACATCTCTTCGGCGATGGCCTAGAATCCGCTTAGGGCGTAATAAAGTCGAAAAGGGCTTCCTAACCCTTTGCTTGCTGCTAAATAATCATGCCAAAATATACCTATAAAGCGGAGTCGTCAGATATCCCGGCTTCCCGGGCGGGTTGGCTCGGCTCGACCCATAAATTGCCGGGCGGGGGTTCCTGAAGTACCCGAAAATCTCGTTGAAATATTTTTCAATAAGCCGAACTTGGCGCCGACTGGGGAGATGTCTGCTCGTTTATGCGGGCTGAATTCGGCAGGGCCGTGCGCCCTACACGAAACCTCTACGGCGACGGCAACTTTCGCCATTTTCCCATATTCATATATTCTGTAGGAAATTCGAAAAGAGCAGAGCATGCCTACCTGTCGCCATAAAAATTCTCGCCATTTGCAGCCCCGCGCCAGGGGAGCGCCTGGCACACGGTGGCGATGGTATCAGAAAACTTTTGCATCGGAGCCTTATCAAAATGGCTGAGTAAATCGCTTACACTCGCTGCAATATGTCAGGGTAAAGTGGCGAGTCAGGGGGCGGTGGGGCGCCGCTGGAGCAGGAGCCGGGCCCCGGGAGGCGCAAAGAAAACACGGGCTCCGAGGTGAGGGCAAGCAGACGCGTCCTGGTGCAATATGTAGAAAATCAGCAAAACCGTTGTTTGCTCCCCGCATCTGAACCGAAGAGGAATTGAGACAAATGTTCTGGACCACCCCCAGGAAATGTGGGGCTTTCGTTGGCAAACTAAAAAATGAGTTACATAAAAAGTTTCCGCTCGAGCGGTGCCCAGAGGAGCCCCAAGGATTATCGGCTGTTTCATTTTTCATAAGGGTCGGGCACGGATTCAATAAACCTGGTCCGGCTTGTCTGACAAGAACCCTCATCATGTTTCGGGTGTTTTGCCCGGTCATGATATATTCTTGTTGTGGCTGGACTTCCTGCAGCCGGCATTTAATTTACTGCCCCGCTATTTGCGCTTCTTCTGACGTTTGGCTAGTTTCTTTTCAGTTACACACTCGTGCCTGACTAATGCAACGCTCATCTTCCAAACGAACATACCCACCGTAAATACAGAATTAAGATATATAAAGAAAAACGATCCTTGAGATTAAATACTGTACATATGTATGTCTTTAAAATATGTCCTGAAGCATTTTAGCATACATATATTAAAATAAAATAGACTAACAAATAGAGATGAAAAAAATCTGAAGAAAAAAGAAATAAGATTTCACTAAATGTTGGAAGTCTCGGCGCGAAAATCTAAATTATAATTTTATCGAATATTAAAGTAGGTTGTTAAAAGAAACGAAGGAAGAGATTTGAACTTCCAACATATTTACATATGATCTTAAGGTGGTGCTTGTAAAAATAGCAAAAGCTTCGCGGGAGCAGCTTCCGAACTAAAGTTCCTATCTAAAAATGATTTTCACTAAGAAATTCTCTTTTCAATTCGCTAAACTTTTTACCACCTCTTCGGACAAAATGTATAAATCCAATAAAAATCTCTTTTGATAGTTCGTTAAATACTTAAAATTCGTTACGAATAATTCTGCAACTTTTAGTTCCTAAAATTGGGCATCTCAAGTTTTTACAATTAATGATAGTGCATTAAATTTTTAAAATTGAGGATAAGATTTAAAATCAGGCTCAGTTTGGAGTCCACCATATTTAATATGTAAAAATATGAAATATAAGGAACTGCAAAACCCTATTCAAAAGGTCGTAATATATTATGTACTACTGAATTTTAGAAAATTAATTAGTCATTCGTATTAATTTTTAATATAAAATATTAAATAAGGTGTTAATTCAAATTATAAATGTAATTTTAATATATGTATAATGTACATATATAATGAAATCATAAAGTAAATTTAAAAATCCCAATAAATAATACAATCCTTACAAATTTGCTCCTCAGATATTTAATTTAGTCAATCTGAGAGGATTTCGGTGTTCCACAACTGAACGACAATTTGCTACCGGACAGTCTCAAGCCTCTAGGTGACGAAAGAACTGTAGGAGAATGGAAAATTAATTGCATGTACATTATTTAGAGGGCTCCGCTCCCGCATGTTATAAATTAATTACAGTCGGCCTGACAAAGATCTAATTACGAATCGGGACTGGTTTAATGTCTTCCTTGGGAATACGGCGCTGTTGCTGACTCCGGCCCTTTAACCGGGCCAACCTATGGAGGGAACCATGTTCAGAAATTATCGATGTCGGAAGCAGGATAAACCTTGGGGCTATCTTCTGAATAAATCTCCTGTGGATGGATAATAAACTTTCCCCTTATAGTGATGACATGCAAAAGTTCCCGAACACGACATTAAAGTTCCTTAAGCTTCCGAGCACTAGGATTAACTAGCAGAGATCTAGAAGCTGTCTCGGAGCATTAAGAAGGTCGGGCGAAGGGCCTATAATTGATATCATTACCAGAACCTTCTTTCCTCTATTACTGGGGATTTTGGATACTTTGCCATTATAAAAAGAAACTTATGGACCCATTTCAATAATGTCAATATGCCAATAAATATATTACTCTTCGCAAGCTGTTATTTTCGTCTTTCGCCATTAGTGGACATTAAGAAAACTTTGAGCTTTTAGCTGATGTAGATGTAAAACTAGCTTTCCGGCAAGAAAGGTGTCGCCTGCGGGACTTCGAATACATTAGCAACTTTAAAACTACTATAAATAAATAAGCGCTAAATACGGAAAGAGGTAGTTATTAGGCTGGGAATTGCCGCCATATTAAAAATAATACTGATCAATAACAATTTTGGATCCGAAGAATTGAGAGCTTCTTATGTAGAATTGAATTGAAGTTCACATATTTTTTTATATTAACCCTATTTTTCATACCTATGTATTTTCTATTAAGATTGATTTCAAAATGGAATAAACGTGGATAAAGGGAACTTTAAAATTAATACTCGTACTAATTATGATAATTATCACTTCATAAGTTAATTTGCGATTTTAAGTGGGCTACCTGAATTACAACAACAGAATAGCTATATTGAAATTTAAAGGATTATATTTCAACCACTCAAGTAGAGAGTTTATTCAAAAACCATTCATGAGTATATGAATTGCAAATACTAAAATATGAATATTTACCTCTTCTCGAAATTGTTCCTTCCAGTGCGCTCCAGCCAGCTCATTTCACGTGCAATCAGATTACTTGCGAGGTATCGTTAACCTCAAATGTCTCAAATTTCCAAAAATATCTTCATGGCCGCAAGCATTATTCATTCAGGCATGCTATAAGGGTTCAGAAAATGTCACATTCTGTTACAATTCACCGAAACATGTGTAGCCTACTATAAAATGCAGGGTTACATAGTCAAGCAGTCCGGAACGAGAGGGCTTATTCCAGATTCAATAGAACTCCCGCACTTGCAGTGTAAGGCAACGGAGGACATGTTACGCCCCTCCTTAGGTGCCCTGCCCAGCACCCTTAGCCGCTTGTAAGATTCCTGGGTCTGGATTGTCTAACCCCTTGCGCCACCGTCGCTCACTCTCCATAAATTTCACTTTCGTACGTGAAAGTTTGGAGAAATTGCCACGTACGACTCCTACACACGCTGCGTACAAAGAATCAGGATGACATCCATTTGCTGCTCCCGAGGGACTTCGGAATTTGCGAACTCCAGTGCCTTCGCAGCCAGATGCTGCGGCTCCGGCAATAGACGCCGCTATTAAGCTGATGAATTCTTACAGCTTCGACTTTCCCAAACGTTCGAGCAGCTCTGGAACATAATTGTGGTTGTCGCTACGTAAATCCAAGCATTTACCTTTCCGTACAACTGCTTGTGGAATTCCAACAACATTCCAGAGGGCGATTTCGCCCACCATCGCAGTATTTTTCATCGGGCCCTTTAGTCGTCAGGACCTATTTTGGGGAGCGTACCCCCGAACCCCAATTTCCGGCCCCTATTTGGGGTTCACTTCAAGTGTCTGTTGAAATTCAGTAAAGACCATTAGGAGCACAAAATGCGAGCTGTGGAAAAAGTCCAACACCACTCTCGCGGTTTTTGAGTATCAACGATATGAACAAGGTCGTGTTGGCTTTTTTACGGCTTTCATTTCGTTTAACGATTTTAATAAAACACACACATTTTTTTCCAGATTTACGCTAAATTCAAAATTACGGAGGGTAACAGCCGTAGAAATGGACAATTAATTTGTAGGTTGCAATTAGCGTGCGCTTATTTAAAAAAAAAAAAAAACCTCTAGTTTTAATAACAAAAATTAAAATGTGACAGCATGCGTTTCATACAAGTTTTTTGCAATAAAATACAATTTAAGATTTACTTCACAGTATCATCAGTAAACCGCCAAATGCATTTTTGTAATTATAATTTTAAATGGTCTTCACATATGTATGTATCTATTGTTTATCGTTTATTTGAAAAGTTAAAAAAAAGAAAAGATTTGATTCTGAAAAGCAAGTTTAATTTAATTGGGAAAGAGTTTTATATAAAGTTTCATTTATTTGATGTGACAGCAATATTTAATTGGAATAACTTTAAATAAATTGGGAAAAGTAAGGATTTCTGATTTTGCTTATAATTGGGAAAATATTACCCTTAAGTGGAATAGATTATGTACTCTAGAATTAAAAGTTTTTAAATATTTCAAAACAAAGTCAATTATAAACGTAAGCAATTTTAGCATTACTAAAATCTCATTAAATAGAAAGAAGCAGTCTTTTAATTCATTTCAAATTAAATCGAAAGGATTTTAAATGGCTGATTCTTATATAAAAACAGTTCACAGAAAAAGCAATAAAACCTAGACCATTGTTATAACCTGTACTTGGGCCTTTTAACCCTTTGATGCATACTTCCCTTTAAACATTTTAGGTAGATTTCATATGAAATACTACCTATTGCAGCGTTTCTGATGAAAAGATTTCGAAAAATAACTGATGCCAAAACTGTATATATGTATATGTATATGGGATATAACAAAACTTGTGAACACGATAGAGGCCGTATATTTCTTAATCGATTCTGACCGATCAAACTTCGCCTATACGTTTTCTGGCTGCCGCCGAAAGGTCTTTTTTTTTTTATATAGAACTGCTTATAGGCGATTTTTAGTGCGGTGATACAAATCTGAAATCAGATTTTAAAAATTCAAAATTGAGGATTCAATATAGCATGGATGGATGGATTATTTTAAGCTACGAAAATTCGTATCATGGGTTTTTTTTTATCCTTGATTAGAAATTCAGATTCAGATTTTAAAAATTCAAAATGCGAAGTTAATAACGCTGACGACAAATTGAAATTATTTCTATCTTCACGGCGTTTTCAATAACATTGGATTCGTAATCAGTGATCCCAAAATCGCCCTGAAAATAAATTGTTGGCAAAAATAAATTATGCAAAGGATGGCAATTTCATTGTGGTTATAACTTTTTTCAACTTTATTAATAACTACATATTTCTATGTATACCGAGTGATACTGATTATTTGTTTAATTTATTAGATTTGTAGCGACTATGAAATTAAATAATTAAGTCTTAATTACGTGTGAATCCGGGTATTAAGCTTAGTTACATAAAAAATTAGTTCGAGCTATTTGAACTTTAAATGAAACGATTTACACGACCACCCTTGAGTTCTGAGGGGTCGTACAGTTCCTTTGCGATGGTTGGGTAATTTTGTTAAATGAAATGGCCATGAATTCACCATGAGCGATATAATTTACAATTTGTAAGGTGTATATGTACCTACGAAATCCCTGGCGTGTGAGTTCTGCTTGGCCGCTCCTGTGTTAATTCGATTCCTTTTTAAGTATCGCAACTACTTCCTCTGCTACCTGTGAAACAGGAAAAGTTTTCACTCAAAGCAAATTTTTATTTCGTTTCGTGAAAAATCCAGCACTTTGCCCTAAAAAGTTTCCCGTCTACCTATCAGGAGGTTCGTCGCAATGCAAACACCCACACTGCCAAGAGCTCCACTCACTTCGAGACTTCCCGGTCCCTTGAAGAAGTTTTTGTAAACCAGACCCGAATTGTTTATTAGGTTATGGCCTCCTGGCGCTCCTTCCCAGGAGCATTTTTCCTGGTGGAAAGCTCATGTCAACTAAGAGGGCCCCGCTCCGCCCCGCCAAGTGTAAGTATAAGAAAACATTCCTCTGGCGAAAAGTCGGCCCGATCCCTGACTTGTAGTGTTTCAGCAACAAAAGGGAAACCGGCAGGACGTGGACAGGGCTCCGTGTGCGATAAAAATGGGACAACTCAAATTTGCATATTGCAAAGTTGTGCTAGAAAAAGATTTTATTCAGCCAGGGGATTCGCACGTGGTTTAGTGTGGCCAGCCAGCAGCTCCCGTGGGGGCGTATCGCCGGGGAAATCCAACCAAGCTGTTTTCTTAAGGAAACGTGGATGCAGAATGATATCTTTGCGCAAACAACATCCAGGCGCTGAAAGTGGAGCAACACTTCCAGGGCCGGGAGCACTTGCCCGCACGTTTCTGGATCACCTGCCATTAAATCCGCCCCCTCCGGGCAGAGGTCCTCCAGGCCGGGTCTTATGAGCCCCACCACCTGAGCACTTATGCTGTTCCTGGTCAATTTAACATATCCCTTCGGGTCCTCGGGGCGGAGGCGGGGAGGGCGCTCATAAGCAGGCCGGGTGCCAGGTTAATGCAAATGTACGGCGCATTTCTGCGTCTACCTAGACGAGGACGACGCCAATGAATGCATACCGGTGACGTCTTTTGCATTGTCAGCCCGGATTAAACTTCCGCAGTAATTTTAGATAACTCAGGGATTATCTCAGAAGTAATGCGACACTTGAAAGTTAATCCCGAAAAATTGGATTATTCTGCAAAAACTGTGTCCTTTTAGGTCCAGGCATGGTTCTGTGGGATAGAATTCATACATAGCAAAAAGATAAGTCCCTCAAACCACTAAAAGTTAGTTGAAATAGGTATACCACGAAATTTCTGCAATTAAATATTATTTTATTATTTCATAACCATTTGGTCTTGTATCATAGCAACTTCTTCCTACATTGTACTTAAATACAACATTCAACAGCAAAATGCAAATTTACAAAGGTATAGTAATATTTTGCTACAGGGTACTCACTCTTCACTGTAAGCAAATATTACAAATTTACTATATGTCTTAAGGGGAAAGTCACATTAAGAGGCCTGATTTTAAATGTTCTTTGAGATTTTTTTTACAAAAAAGAACTCAATTGAATGTTTTGTAATTTTAAGGATATTTTATTGATGTTATAACATATATGTATGTACGTACATTTAGGAATTTTTTTTAAATAATTTCAGACAAAAATCTCAGGGTTATACGTAATCCTCCATGAAGGAATCCAAAAAATATTGTTAACAAATTTTCCAAGAATATGAATTAAACTGCGGCCTAAAGAGTTGAAAATTGAACTCTTTATGAGAGTTTAAAAATAAATATCAATTTTCATCACTTTTGTTTTGTACCTTTATGCAAAGAAAAAACTTTAAACAATAATATTATCCCAATTGTTAGTTCATATTTTTGAAAATTGTATAAGGTAAACGTAAAAATATGACTATCTGAACCAGTGCTATGACGGAAAGTTACCTTTAGTGTGAATAGCAATGGAAAGAATCCGAATTTGGTTCTGAAACTTTGAGGACATGTACTCTTAAGATGCTTTGCTGACGATTTATGAAATCGATTTTTCGAATCGTCTAATGTGGCTTCTCCCTTTAACCATCTAATGATTTTTATGCATATAAAGTACAATAGCATACAAACAAATAAATAAATGAAAATTTCTTTTAAGTATAAGATACTAACTTTCATTAAAATTGTATAGCATTTCAAATTTCACTAAATTCCGATATAGTTAAATACATAATTGTAAAAACTAGGATTTCGAGATTTCCTCAACACTTCGCAGTACGATGTGTCGGTACCATAAAAAGACCAATGCCAATTATTCAAATCTTAAAGTACACAGGGAAGTAGTGAAGTGATTACACGAAGCTCATTAATAAATGCATGGGTACTTACTTATTATCCAATAATTGATTTATCCGCTGGAGTGTTTGTCGCCGAAGTATCAATGGTCACTTGTTGCTTCCCACTTAATGGCACTTGTGCGCGACACCCAGAAAGCCGACGCATAGTGGCTGAAAGAACCATTAATAACAATTTCCGTGGAAAGCTTCACACCCACTTCTCTATTAAATGTCTTTGCCTTTCTTCGCGCTGGAACAGCGACTACGGCCGTTGCAAAAACATTGCCATTGTCGTGATCTATTGGGTAATTGGAGCGATATTACTTACGTTTCCAGACAGCGACTTTTCGAATTAATTATTTTTGTGTCTAAACAGGCTGCAAATTATTCTATGTACATTTTTTTTCTCACCTCTGCCACTAAGCCTTAAAGTGACTCAAAGTGACTTACTTCGACCTCAGGTTTCCTCGTTTTATTTCAATTTTTGAATTTATAATCTATTTATATCGGTTTTCTATGAAATTTCTTAAATTTTTATATAATAATTTTTAGATTCTAAATCAGCAACAGCAGAAACGCCCAAGTAAAGCTGTTGTCATGAAAATCTCTTGCATATTCTATCCGAAATTTTGAAATCCTAAAGTTTATTTTAATAATTTATAATCTAAAGCCTGCCTACAAGTAACAAGACTACACACAACAGTGAAGAATCGATCGAAATCGCTTCAATCTTTTTTTAGGTAAATCTGAACAAACACAATTGGTTTTATTTTCGAAAATGAATATGTGCCTCATTTTATATATTGCCAAAACCTTTCTTTGACTAAATGACTCAACATACGCTGTTCGATGTGCGTAGAGTATATATATTTTTTTTTGTGATGTAACGATGAAGTCGAAAACAAGGTAAATAATGAAAAGGTCGTAATTTGTGACATTTAGGCAGTTGTTTTTGTCTACAATAAAGCTTTGTTTAGTAACTTTTATTCTTTTTCTCTTCAAAAGCAATAAATTAAAATGTTTCTGCGTCTCATCTTTAAAAATGAAGAAAACAACAACATAATTCTTTAGGTCCTCCAAAAATGACTTTAATTAATTTATCTGACTTTACGGGATTGGACTTAATTGTGCAGGACAGAGCAGGACTCACGAAGGTCGAATCCCTTTCAAACACACCACTGAACTTCGTAAAGCACCCAATTTCAAAGGGACGACAACAATTTGCCTGAATGACCCTATTCTGTGTACGCTTTTATTCGAGTAATTTTTGTATAGTGTGTGCCCCGAATAGCCCCCGAAGAAGAAAAGCAGCTCGACGTTATACAAAAGAGCAACACTATCTAGAGCTGCACCCCCACACCTCGCCGGTACCTTTAAAGAGGCCAGGCTTAAGGAAGAGCCAAGACAAAATCGATGCCGGCTCAACCTCTTGACTCATATTACAAAACTCTCAGTCATGCATACACTTTGCATTGCTTAAAGATGGCATGTCCTGATTCCCTTTGTGACCGAGATCCGTCCCATTTTTTCAATTTTTTTTTACTACGAGATTCAACAGTGTTCTTTTGTTTACTTTTGTTCAATTGAGCCCTTTGAGCGTGAGGGGTGTAGTGTCAACTCACAGGGAGAGAAATTAGGGTAAACTCAAACGCGGCAGTGCAATAAAAAAAAACCCGAAGGACTTCGACCCGTTTCGCAGATGACCTTTCGCCGAGACATGGAATAACCCAAAACTCAATGGTTTCAATTTTCTATCGACTTTTTCCAAAGAGTTCACTCCTTTTAATTACTCCTACAAAAATAACCCCCCGTCCCCGTAGCCTGACGCAACCTCAGGGTGCAATAGGGTGGTTGTGCGAACCCAGCCAATGTTGCCGTTTGCAGTTTTATGAAAACCCTCGATAGTTTACTCATACTTCCCATGAACCTTCTAAGCATAGTTTTTAAACAAAATATTTACCTTATACATATGTATAATATGGAAGACTCTTAATTTATTATATTCTTTAGTTTGACCAAAATTAAATCCACACGCTAAGACATTTTTCTAGTGATATTTAAGTAGGCTGGCTCTAGTAAATTATTTTATCTATTTTTCAGTAATTTTGTCTGAAAATATTGGCAAATTATTACTTTAGAACTGAACTTCTGGAACATTGTCAAAAACGCTGATATTTTATGTAGTATTATTTCTAACTATGTACAATTCTAGTGAAATTCACCGGATAATCTGGAAGTTGTTTTGTGGATCGTAATATTTACTGAAAATTCGTTTAACTTAAGGAGTATTCTCATCAGGAATTTTAAAAAAACCGATTTTTTTCTCAATAATTTCCGGAACAAAAATCTTTATAATAGAAAAAGTTTTACGGTTTTATAGAGAAGCTTTCGCTGACCATTAACTGAAACTTTAAACGCGATTTTCTCGAACTGATATAAGCAATTAAATTTGAACGAATTAAGGCATCGATTCAGTTTTTGATTCATTTGAAAATAGACTTAATTTATTGGAGCTTATACCTAAAACACGAATAATGTTCTCATTATAAATATTCCTTATAGATATTTTAAAAGCAAAATAATGAAGAAAACCACGCCTGACGTTAATTTTACTTGTCCGCCATTTTGTTAATTTTTTGCTTTTAAATTTTATCGGTATAAGCTCAAACCACTCTCATATATTATATTTTATGAAAATGTTTGAAAATTTGATTTGAGATAATTTTTACAAGTGCTACAGCTTACATAAAAGAGATTTTTTTTTATACTTGCGTTTCAGGAAACATACCAGGCTCTGAAGATATTATTTTTATTTAAAAAAATTACTGGTTATACTTGACTTCATAATAAATACAAATGTATGTAGCAAAAATCCCGAGTTCCATATAATTATTTCCTAACGTGTAAAAATTCTGAAAATTACGTCATTTTTTGGGTAGCTTAGATGAGATGAGAAATTCTAGTAAGATGCGAATTAGATCACATGTCGAGTTGTGAACCGCAGAAATTCTAGAAAATTGCAAAACTTTATCGGTGCATGTTTAACTAATTTCGTATTTCTGGCAAAACGCAACTAGAATTTAACACTAGATACTTCAGTAAATTTTCCTAGATTTCAGATGAACTTTACTGAAGCAATAGTTTGTCTGTCCTCAGCAAATCGCTGAACTACTCGTAAAATAGAAATGCGGGAAATAATTAAAATATAATTCTAATTATTTGCTTTTCACTAGATTTTGAACTGCATATCTAGGAAACCGACGCTAGTAGATATTCACTGTACTCTAGTAAAAAACAATTTAAAATTTACAGTGCAAATAAGGAGGACGGAAAAATGATTCTATTTTCACCAAATTGGGATTTAATTTTAAATTAGCATTACTGTGGGTTCAACAGAGTTATACAAAATTCTGCTGCTTAGAGTTGACATCAAAAGTGTTGTTTGGAATCAAAACTTTCTTGAATCTACAAAAATAGGATGGATCCAAGATATGCATAATTAATTTCTCCCCCGCGAGCGCGTCTTTTGAAAGAAAATAATTTTTAAAATATGTAAAACAGAAAAAGGGTTAAAGGGACTAAATGCAAAGATTTTAGTGGTGCTGCGCACGGCAACACTGAGGTGCGTTAGGATAGTTGTGAAGCCCCGAAGTGTGCTGTAGGTCCGGGACGTCCTGGCAACTGGGTTCGGATCCTGCTCCATGGCTGGAGCACTTCTGGGACCGATTGCCGCGACGGGGGCCAAGGGCCGGGCTTGTGGAACGCAAGCGAAGCTCGGTTGGGCCGAAAGCTGGCGTAGGGCTGGAGGAATTTTGTTTGTACATGCGGACGAGGGCCCCAAAAGCTGCTCCGCAGGGCGATAAAACTGCCTCAGACATCCGCCAGCCCCCAGTATCCAGTGATGCGGGCCGGAGTCAAGTTGGAGCTAGGACGATGCGCTGAGCCTCCCCGTGCAGCTCTGGCGACTCCCGATAAAAGAAGTGTTGGCGCGCCAAGTGAAAGTGGAGATGAACTGTTCCACGCGAGTGCCCCTCGCCCTGAAGACAGCCTCCTCGGGTAATCCGCGGAATTAAATTTGCGAATGGTATTCGGTTTCTCAGTGCTTTGTGTAACGTGACAATTTTCTTCCTACTGAAGTTAATGACATCCGGGGAATGGGATTTACGTGCTTTAAAGGCACTCGAAGAAGAAGAGTTAAAACAGTTTCAGCTGATCAGTGAGCCTGACAAAATAAAGATCCCCCCGCCCCCAACGCCGAAGAAGCTACTGCCGACGATAAACGAGTTTTGTGGAGAAATTGGAGGCAGTGGAGGCTCCGAGGCTGACTCACCGCCACCCTCACCTGTGATCCCTCTGCCCGCGGTGCTGACGACCAAATCGGCGGGCTCACCGACCCCAGCCTCCAGGACGCCCTGTTGCTCGACCCTTTCGCGGAGTAGCAGCTCCCGGCGAAAGTGCCCCAAAGGGCAGCAGCACCGCCATCAGTTCGCCTGCAAGAGCCTCTTGGGCTGCAGTGGCGGGGGTTCGACGGTAAGCACCCCCGCGGTCGAGGGCCGCGAACACGGCGCCCTTGCCCAGCCCCCGCCTGGCGAGTCAAAGGACATGATGACTATGATGATGTTCCTGTCCCCCGGAGCCCCCCCGGAGGTTGCATCGCCCTCGGTGACGGTCGTCGGCGGCTCGACCTCCTCCTTCATGTGCACCTCGAGCGTGAAGTCGGCCTCCGACGGGAGCGACGACGGCGGCAGCAACTCCTACAGGATTAGCAAGAAGTCGGCGGGCGGCTCCGCCTGCAAGGGGCCTCACGAAAAATCAACAGGATCAGCCAAGTCCGACGTCATCGACTACGAGCTGGAGGACCATATCAAGCACTGCTCCTGCTCCTGCAACCACATGGGATACGGGAACTCCATGGACTACCAGGTGAGTCTCTTGCCTCTCCCGCGGGAGCAAGTGTTCCAATGTTTTCTTATAATCACTTAAATTACCATTGCGAGAAATGAAAATTTGAATAAGGCGAATTAATTTGATAATTATCACGAAATTTCGAAACGAAAGTCCTCACTGCGGCTGATTTCCATTAAAACGTGACCAATCAATTTAAAATAATTTCCGAAGCATTTTGCCGTGGTAGAAGTAGGAAAAATATGTAAAAAGAAAAAGAAATCTATCTCGATAAATTTTTCATCAGATCAGACAAATATAGTTATGTACCACAAAATTAAGTTTATTGATAAAAGAACTTCGAACGCCTTGTTTTTCATAATATTTAGATTTAATAGTTAATAAAAGAGGAATGAAACATTTTTCCTTCTTCTTGAGGTACGGAGACCAAAAAAATTCAAAAACATAAATTTAAACATTCATCAAAACCAACACAATTTCCCCTACATTTCTCATTCTATTCATAAAATATTATTTTATTGTAGTACAAAAATACGAAAATTCAAACCGAACCAATTTTATAAATATTATGTAATAGTTTATAGTGATGCATTTTGAATTAAAGTTGAGATTTAAAAAGTTACTGTATGAACAATTAATACAACTGAAATTTAGTTTTGTTCTTCCGTCACGTAAACAAATCATTTAAAAATAAAACAAAGTGATCCACTACTGATTTTGATATTTACGATTTATTACTATCTTTATTTTAGATGTAAGTAAATTAAATAGTGGCTTTCAATTTTGGAACGTTTTTGAATGGATTAAAAATATAAACCTTCAGTATCATTTTTAAATATTTAATGTAGCTCCATGTTTATTTTATGTTTTTTGTTTTGCCATGAAACATCATCAAAAGTTCGAAATTTCGTGATCACCGTGATAAAATAACCATTTTACTCTTGTAGTTGAACCACAAACATAAAACTTTTAATACTTCTAATCAATAATCCGCTAAAATTAAAAAAAAAAAAAAACATTATTTCCAGTCACATATTAAATACTTAAATACTTACTATTTAATAAAAATAAAAAACTTCAATCGTTCATAGTCCCGTAATTTGTTGACCTTTTGTAGGATATAAGGCCTTATTTCAAGTAACTTTAGATATTCTATGAAATTCATCCCTTGGTCCCTAAGACCTTTCGAGCGTAAAATAAACTTACCTTCGTCGAAACCCTTAACTTTTCCTAATTTCCCTAAAAAATTCACTTCAAAGCACAAAATCTTTGAAGCCTAATGGCCTCAGATTACCTTTGAATCGATTTTCAATCTGCAATTACGAATAGACTAAAACAAAAGTTTTTTGGCACAATAAATGTAATATTTTAGTCTTTATCGGAAGTGAAATTCTAAAAAACATGCTCGAATAATTATCGCACACATGTCCTTTTAAAGTAACATGAATGAGGAATCACAAAGCATGTGAATGCCCCTGCCGCCCACTGGCGATCTCGTCCTCGTGGAGCCTCCCCGGGGGCCCCTTTCTATGCGCTTTCTTTTCAAACCTGCAGCGCCCCATTGTTTAGCTAGTTCCGCCGGAAGCCGCCTGACCCGGGGTCGCTGCATTTGCTGATTGTACGATTATCATGTGCAGCAGGAGCGGGCCCGGACTCCGGCGCTTTCTTTCCGCTTAAATCACTCCGGCCAGGTACCAGCCAGGTGCATTCACCAGCGCAGCAGTCTGCCGCTGACGGTCAGCTCGCCTTTGATTGGATCTGACCCTAACCCCGTCATTATCCCTTCCGGGCAAACAAAAGTTTTGCAGCCCTCGCAGCGCTTTTGCAGGTCCGCCACCGCCCTGGCGCGGTCTGACCTCGGACAAATGGAAATCATCCCCCACATAACTCTGCTACGTTACGAGCTCACTTTTGTCCTCGCAGCGCTGAATGCTAAGGACATCTTTTGTTTTTTACATTAATTTTGTATGTGCACTTCCCTTCTGAGAAGGATTTTTATGCAGCCAGTCTGCATCTTGCCCGTGCTGCAATCGTTCGAGGAGCCACTTCCTTTTCGGTGGAGCTCTGCTTCTGTCTTGTCTCCTAGGGGTCTAATAGCCCGTGCTGCCAGCAGCTTTTCTCGGAAAAACACCAAATATTTGTTTAAGTAAAACTAAATAAGATATCAAGTTTCGAAAGAAAACAAAGTACCTCGTTGTGGCTCCTAGTTAATTTATTTAAAAACCCAATTGTTATAGTCCAGTCATAATATGTACTTATATTATATTTGTATATGTTTATAATTTGAGTGACTTATTTAAGGGGTTACGGGTAGTCAGTTTTTTAAAAAAATCGTTAATTATTTTTCTGCATTTTCTTAAAGTGTAATATTTTGAAAACACATTTTCTATAAAAATTTCGAGTTGATCTAATGAATAATTTTAGAAATATCCTATAATAATCGTAAGACCTTCTTACTATTGATGGCAGAAAACCGCTCGAAGGATCTAAATGAAATTTATACAGCATATTCTAGGCATAAAAACTAGTGCCTAAAGGAAGAATTTTTATTTTTGATCAATACTTTTGTTCATAAAGAATAAATTCAAAAATATACTTTCAAAGATCGCCATTTTTTTTTCAATTTAAAAAAAAAAACATCTTCGATGAGGCACTAGCTAAAGTATTATTAAACTAACAACTTTATTTTGTTATATTGATTTTGAATAAACAACTAAGAAGTGTTGATGGTCCCCACAAAGCACTCTTTGTAAAAGAGTAAAAGAGCATTCAATGACAGCAGATAACTTGATTCAGAATTAATATTTTGTTTTGAAAACATCATAAAATATACTTTAAATATAGCAATACTTGGTATAACATTTAAAATAAGAAACAATATAGAACTATTAAATAAAATTAAAAATTTATACCTTTTTTTCATGCCTCTCACTACAACTAACCCCTTAATATAATTTTATTGAAAGTAAACGAATAATTTTATCATAAGTGCTTAAAACTTACTTGTGGATATTTTAATTTTAATGTATGCAGTCATTTTAGTACAATACGCCCAATATTCGACAGGAAATCCTCCGGTGATGAAGTTATAGCTCGCCATATTAGATCCGCCATCTTGAAATACCCAAATTTACCGTTTTTTTTTTAAAACAATTAAAAGCCTTAGCCCAACAGTTTTATATCTAATAGCGTTTTTACATGGTGTATACTGTCCGTCAGTCAATGGCACTATTTACAAATTTGGCAGAGCTAAAATAGCAAGTTGTGCTAAATTTGTACACGTAAACGCTGATTAAAGTAGCAGAACTGGCTAATTTAGTTATATTACCTTAGGCAGCGCTAAATTGGCAGAGTTACGTAAGAAGCACATAAACAGAGCCAATAGCACGTAGCATGTAAGTTTTTAAAGTTTGTAAACGCGAAAATATCAAACTTTTTAACAAACATTTATAGCTTTAAAGAAATTTACATGATTACATGATATAGAGAGGTCAAATCATATTTAAAAATTATTGCTGCAAAGTTGTTTCTATTTATTTTAGAATGTTATATTTCTGTGTGCCTCACAGATCTGCAGACAGGTAACTAGAACCAATTTAAAATCTACCAATATGTTTTTCAAAGGAATTATTCTTTCAGATAATGTAATACAAAATTGATTACATATTTTGACTAGAAATGGTAGAGACCTCCTTAAAAACTTAAAGTAGAGTGTGGGTTAAGTGCACACCTGAGACCTTTTATCACGTCTCAGGTAACCACTACGAAAGCATAATGTTCACTTGATATCCTTCAACCTTTCGTTCCATGGACTTGTGTCTCAAGACTGGAAACGCAGACTCAAGCACAAGGCTGAAGGACTAAGTAAAAGCAAGCTGAAATTCTTACAGCGCGGTGAAAAGAAACAATCCTGCAGACTAGGCCCCACCCCTCGGCGGGCCCCTGCGAATGACATCTCTGACGCAGCTAAAATATTTTGCAGGGCATTAAATGCATACCCGGCGATACACGATTTGTTTTATTTCAATTATATGCAACCCAATTCCTTCGGCAAATACCATTCCTTTGGAACGTATCAGCCGTGCCGAGCCAACAGTCTGCAGCGACACATTACTTCCGGTGCATTCTGCTGCACACTGGAAATGCTAATTTATTCGCTCCAGTTCTAAGCCCTGCGACTCCAAAGGGAGCTCGCATTGCAAATAAGGCGAATGTGAACGCTGATAAAGTTCAATGCATTGTACTTTATGACGCTGAAGGATGCTGAGCAGGAAGCCCGGGCAGGATCTTCGGCAGCCGCTCTGTGGCCAAATCAATTAATCTGCGGTGAATCCTTGCCAAACACTGCTGCTGCCGGTGTTGCGAAAAATTGGAGGAAAAATTGGACCAAAAATAGAAAAAATTTTCATTCATTCCACAGGCTTTGTTTTACAAGCCGGCCTCGAATATTTTTTTGCCCCGCAGTCATTACACATAATTAGAAAATGGGATGAGAGGCGCTTCCAATTCGAACAGACGTCCTTTGGTGCCAGCCATTGACGCCTTTTAAAAGGACCAAATTTACAGAGTAATCTTGCCAAGGCTGCCGGGAAGAAGAAAATTTGAAAGCTCCCCCAGTAGCTGCAAAAAATGTCACCCAAATGCGTCCTTTGGTGTTTGCCCACCCACGCCGCCATCCTCGCACACATCTTCCACAAGAGGCTCAAATGCGCCGGCCGGGTGCATTGAAAATTTTTTTTTCTTTTTTTTAAATTTGCATTGTTGCGAAGCATACACGACTCCGGGGAAGCCCCGGTCTGCAGGGCTGAAAACCCTGATAGCGTTTCAAAGCAGATGAAACCCGAGGAGGGACGGTCGATTAAAACGAAACCTGTCGCTCCCCAGCCCGCCCCCAGCTCCCGGGGGAATGTGTTGAATCATAAATATCAAAAGGCACTGCTGGAAGATATCTAAGCGCTCTGCTGCGCGTTAGAAACTTACACCACGGACGTCCCGGCAGCCCCGAGCGCGTTATCCCGGCAACCGACAGACGCCCGGGCGACAATCCTAGGCCGGCTAGCTCTAGAGCTGGAGCTGGAGCTGGAGCTGGAGCACTACCCCAAATAGCAGCACTAGCCATAAACAACTTATTAAAATGTGCCGGAAGAAAGAACACTTTCGAAAAGTTTTCGCTGATGGATCAGACAAAGGGACACCGTCTGACTTTTAAGAGCAATTCCAGCTAAGTGGGTTAGAAAATTTAACCCATTTCGAGCTGCAGGAGCGAAACTCTTCCTGGGTTGGAATTAGTGGCGCCTTTTGGTGGCAGCCTCAAATTTCATAACTTTATTTTATGACAGCATCATCACAGATTATAATCGCTGAGAGCCCAAGATATCCGTACTCTTGAGGAATTCTAGAAATTTTGGTTTCAATCTCCACGGTTAGTTTTCTTGGCCTCCAATCTCGAATGCAGGGGACATTATATACCCGCAAAATATGGATCCCTATGATTTTTAATGTAGGCAATATATCAGACTGAGGCGTTGAAGGGAAATGAGTATATGCAAAATATGAGGACCGCATACTGCCAACGAATATTCGTTATAGAGGTCTTAAATTTCAATTTTATTTTATGCTTCCAGGTAATTTAATGGTCTAAGGAAGACAGTATATACCAGGAGTTTTTAGTATCGTAGCCTCAGTACAAAGTTTAAGGTAATATCATGTCATTTAATAGTAACTTAAGGTTAATGGTATATCAACTCACATAGACTTCATTTTAAGCAGAAATAAATTTAAAGTAGCACTTTTGGAATTTCAACGCATAAGGGAAAAATCTAAAATAAATATTGTATTCATTAAGAATATTTACTAAAAGATAGTAAGCAATCACCAAATTGGTTTCAGGTAAGAGTATATTAAATGCTAACTAAAACACTATACGACAATAAAACTATAAAACCTAATTTCGAGTTAAACATCAAATTCAATTTGTGAAAGCAGATTTAAATAGACCAGCTATTTTTGCCGAATAAAATCATTGAATTTGAAGGTACTTTTTATTTTGGTTATTTAAATTAATAATTATTTTGTAAGTTTAAAAAATTAGTAAACAGTACCTAAAAGGCTTCGTATTTCGTAATACAAATTTCATCAACTTTTCTGCATTTCCTCTGTTTTTGTTATAAAATAAATACATAATTGTCGAATGTTGTGCTTATACTGACTTCAATTTATGAAATGAATTGTATGTTAGTTGCGAAAACGTAAAATTTTGTTAAACGAAGTAGAATTTCTGTTTGAAGTTATTTCATTAAAGCTTACAGGTAGGTATAAACCAAAATAACCGAGCTTAAAATGTACCCACCCATTACAACACGCGTTCTTTTACGGTTTCAATTCTCTGCCGTGCGTCACACAAATACAATGACTGAACTTTTTTCTAAATTGCAGTACTCTTAAAACTCAACACAGCAGGGAAATTAATTTTTTTTTTTTTTCGCTTTTTAATTAAGGAAAATAATTTTAAAGTACTGAGTGCTTTAAATTCATAAGGACGGAATTTATTGGCGACAGTGAAATTACTTTTGCCAACATGATTACAAGTGCCTGGGGAACCGATGGCCCTAAATAAAATATAACTTTGGAAGTCACGGGGACAATAAAGGAGGACTTCATGGCTGAACTTGCCCCAAAGTGTATTAACGTTGGAAGTTAACAAGTTCTTCCCACTCCAGACAACATTTAGTTAAGGTCGAGTAAAAATGGGTTTCGTGGTTCGCGAAGTGCTCCTTTAAGTTTCTTCAATAGACGAAGCAATTTTCTCGGAGGGAGGCATAAAAAACATAAATGTGCAGAGGGAAATTTCCTCCGGTCCTCGTTACAGAGGTTTGCAGAAACTGGGCTGAGTTCCACAGCTGCAGCCGCGTGCAGCAATTGGGGTTTTGTTATTTAAGGGCGACTTGTAACTGCACCCCGCGCGGCTGCTTACTGCCAACAGATGTGCTTTTAAGGGCCGCTTCCATGTCCTTATTTCGCAGGCACCGCACTAATGTTTATTTATTGGGTTCGCTTTTATACCTTTAAGCAAAGCAGAGCTCTTAATATTTTATTCCTTGGTGAATAGGATTTATCCACGTAATTACACGGGGAACAATGAAACCGCAAAGAAAATACTCACTTTTACCACATTACCTCTTTTTATTGTTAACCTCCAGTAATTTTATGTTTACGCCTTTCATGGTGTTTAAGCATTCGGTTTGTGGGAATTTAATTTCTCCGATTCCCATTAATTGCACTACTGACTTAAAAGAAAAACTTCCAATCGCATCCTCTACCCAGTTTAATTCAATTTACGCAAATGTGTGTTGTATTATATTCAAGTTAAGCTACAAAGCCTTCGTGGTAATATTTTAATTTTGCATAGGTTTTTTATCTTTTATAATACGCTTTTTGGAAAAATAGGCTTAGTAATACTTTGGAAATTAGTTTATTCGATAAAACAGCGCACACATGGTCTGGACTCGATGTTTTTCCGTCTTTTTGTCTATTATACTAATTTTTAATTTCTATACATATGAATACATAGAAAGAAGAAAATTGCTCGTTTAAAGTTTGTAATCACAAATTAAACAACTCGCAGTACAATTTTAATTTCATTTCGTTTTTTAACTTTCTATTTAGCTTATTTAATCTCTTTCTCAATATTTTGCCAAAATTAATCCTAAAAACCCTTCATTTTAAAAAATAATTTCCAACCTTATTTTGTATCACTTCCTCTTTAAGAAAAACAAACAAGCGACAGTTTGCGCAATCAGCAATTTAGCAAATAAAATTATTTTTAAAACTAGAAAAGTCGACTACTCTAAACCGGAACGTTAAAATAATTCTCTCTCTTTTGTTAAAGGAAAAACCACAACATCGAAACTCAACCCTAAAAGCAAACATCCGAAATTAACTTTCCTTCACAAATTATTCAAAGCACATAATTCAAATTGCTCTCAATTTGCGAAATGCATGTCCTGCCTTTGCAGTTTTATGCGATAAATTAAAATTGAGTTCAAGTTCAGGTCGACATAAATTTGCAAGTTTTCAAAAACTGTTTTTAAATGTTAGTCTTCTAAATGTTGAAACAAAAGTTGGGGTTTATTGCTGAAAATATGCTGCCAAATCCTTAACCAGATAATTTGTGAAAATGTTATTTGGAAGCCTGCCAAATTGAGGGTGGGCATACAATTCGAAATTCTGGAGGAATTTTAGGTGTGAAGTACCTTGAGCCTCATCCTTCTGGATGTTTTGAATAAAACCGCACACGCTGGGACGCCCCATTGAGCATAAGCCAAATAAGTCTTCACACGATTGTGTTTGAATTATCCAATTTCATCGAAATGTGAACACTTTCGTGTTCTGAAAATGGGGCTTTGGTTTTAACCGAACAGTTCTTGGTAAAAGCTCGTAATCATAAATACAAAAAGTGCTGGCTGCACACGTTCATCCAAACCTTTTAGGTATGCGTATGCAAGCTATCGGAAAATCAAGGCAAAGAGGAAAAATGACGTGCCTGCGCCAAAGAACCTTATGCAAGCATGCATAACATCGCTACTTTGATCTTTCTGTGCCCTTTACGGACAAAGCTTGGAATTTTATGTTTTAGGTATCGAACTAGGCTTAAGGGTTGAACCAGACTCTAAAGGTTTGTTCTCTCATTCAAACATTTCGATTCACATTTTTCTAGTTGTTTGGTTAGACAACATTATGGACTTATGACCAGCAAATTTTAAATGTCACTTTTCCCTTATTGAATTGTATGCATATGTTCTGCCGAAATTGGAATTTTCATGTAAAAAATCTATGGCTCTCTTTTCATAAATACTGTTTCCATGTTTCAATCAAAATATCTACTTATAAAGTTGGGAAATTGAAACTTCGTAACACTATTATAATTTTATGAGAAAGGTATCTTATCTGTATCTTATCTTACTGAAAGAAATTCAGAGAAAAATTACATGTTAAAATTGCATAGTTCACTTTGTTCCCTTGGAATCTTGCAAGTCAATTTTGAACCATTTCCTGGCATTCGAACAGGCTGAAATTTTGATACGTACATATGTATATAAATTCCCTGACAATGTAATATATGTAGTATGTAACATCTTTCTAATTCCAAGATGGCGGAATATCTTTTTCTTTACAACCTTCTTGATATGGGAAGCAAATGAAAGGATTTTACGAGTAGAATATGAAACCCAATATGCCGGACATCCTCTTTTAAATAAAAGCTTTTCTTAAAAAATATTTTTCTTTTCCGTTTACTTGTTTACTTTAACTTCCGGCGAGACGAATATTCTAAATATATGATGATTTCGATTAGAAAGCAGCTCACATTTGATCCCACTTCATAAAAATGTATGTCTTTGTTTTTTTGTGTCTTCTTTTATCTTAGCAAGAAAATGCGACCAATCATAATACCTTGAGAAGGATCTGAAAGCATTGTTTGTTTTTATAATGGCTGGATAAATAATGAATTTCAAATTATTCTGCGACGGTATTTGAGAGGCCATTAAACATTAAAAAGCGTTCAATTCTGAAAGCGAACGAAAATAAAAATAAATAAAAGAGTTCTTGATAGAACTTGAATTATAAGAAGTTCTTTTTAATATCGGGCACGTGATTTTCCTCTTAGATTTCTTTTTAGAGCCTGTACTCTACAAAGTTGTTCTTCTATTTCTTAAAATAAGCAAACTTTTGCGGATACCTAGCTTAAGAATAAATTGGTTTACAACCTTGTTACACATGGATGAAGTGTTTTAGATCTGCTTTTGACTTGATATCGCACATTGAGAGACGTTTTTAATTGGTATAATTGTTACAAAGCAGGACGCCAAAAACTTTCAAATATTAATGGTAGATGTTTACATTAATTCGATATGCTGTCGAAAACAGAAGGTGCTTTGGCACCCACAACTTTATAAATTGGTTGAACATGCAGTAATAAAATTATGTGGATGCTGATTTAAGTCGAGAGCATACATTTCCACTTTAGAATTAGCTACAATTCCAACATGTCTGCTTATGTTTGACTTTGACCATTCCTCTATATCTATGTAGAGTATAAACAACAGTTTTCTTCCCAAAGAATTTCTGGAGTCCTGATAAAAGTCGGTAAAAGCAGGGAGAGAATGTCTGCCGCAACCTGCTGAAAATTCCAATTTCTTAGAAATTCTGGTAAAGGTTTAACAAAAAGTTTGCAAACCTTTTTCACCATGAATTCATCCGAACTAAGTACGAAACCCTCAGCCTAAAAGAAGTTCGCCTAATAAATTTAAGCCTCAAAATTAAATCAAAGGATTCATGGTACACGCTTGGAACCAGCATTTCTACCTTATAAGGGTAACTTTTTCAGAGTTTTGTATCATTTCCATAAAATAAATCTTTATTGAGTGCTGTTAAAAGCAGTGTTCGTAATTTAGGATTTTTTTTAAAGTCTACGCTTTTTTTCCAATATATGTATATAATATTTGGAGACGCAAGTTTTTTAACCTGTTCATATCTCAAGTATGTTTTAGTACTTATTACGAAAGAGTTTTAATTTCATATACATACATAAAGGAAAATTCAAGAGCAACTATTGCAAATATACGTATGTAAATAAAATATGTAAATAACAAATCATCATAAATCAAAACAAAATTTAAAATTAGAATACCCCGCCTGATTGAAGTAGAGAATCAAACTCACGTTTACTATTGATTTTCAATGACTTAGTACGTTTACTTGTCTAAATTAAAGTTCTAAAGTTAAAGTACAGGAACTTCTACTAGAAAATTGATATTTATTCGTTTTGTTGATATGATTCGAACAATCTAATATCATTGGGTAGAAAATTGGAACAACTTGAAAAAAAATTTGACTCAAAAAATTCTTTAAATATCAACAAATCGTCGAAACCCTCAAAGAAAATATGTATGTAAAGCAAGAAAGTATGTATGTAAAATATTTCCAAAAGAATGAATACTCAGTCACCAAAATGGGTCATACGAAAGTTGGCTTTGCTTGGGGGGCTAAACCACTACCGAAACCCTAAAAACTTTAATTCGTTTCATTTCACTTCCAGATATGGAACGCTCTTGGCACAGGTTACTGGGTCACTGATGCTTCTTTGAAACTTTTCCCCGACTGCATTTCTATTTTATTTTTTATTTTTTTATTTTCATTGTGCTGTTTCGCTGAAATAAAAATTCGCGTTCAGGGCAAGTTTTGAAAAACTTGCAGAAGGCTTTAATAATTGCGCATGAACCTTAATATTTCGAAGTATTGTTGATTCCAAGAAGGAAATCCTGAGGAAAGCGCTTGAAAACTGTTTCCACCATCATATCAAAGGAAAATTGAATTAAGCGATGCAACGTTACAATCTCATGATGCATTTACCTGCAGGGCAAACTTTTGATTTCAAAACCAGTTTGTGGAGTTTACGGGAAATTGTTCAGCTGACTTTTTTATCACAATTAAGATAACGTACAAGTTAAAAGGATTTATCAGTTAAACGGATCTGGTTGAAACTATGGTGTCATGGGAAAACGAAACAAAGCTTCATTGTCAAAGGAATTATCTTAGAGCGATACCATTTTTATCCAGCATAGAAAACAGAAAATTTCGTGGGCTATCATAAACGTTATGATAAAATAGCCAAAGGGGTCATTCAGTGAACCGAGAGCCTGAATGATTAAAGAATTTCTTGAACCTTAACCCTATAAGCCAAAACATGCATACATACTATCTGTCTTTTTTTTTATTTTATTTTATTTTACTATTTACTTTATTTTTGTGAAAACCAAACCTGAATGTTTTTATTCGAATACTTAATGTAAAATATCTTTGAATTTTTATTTCTAAAATAAATTAATAATTTTGTATATGCAGTTCTTATTGTAAGCCTTTCAAAACGTTTTCAATATAAGGTGAATATTCGTGATATATCTTTTAATCTCGAAGAATCTCTTTTAATAGAACTTTTAAGCTCCTTAATGGAAGCAGGTTTATCCATCATTATGTTAATCACTTCCCTTGTGCCTTAACGGTAACCCTCATATAGCAAATACCCTTTTAGAGCTCTCTATTAGGATTATGTCCCGACCGACCCTTGAGCATTTTCCAGGAAAAAAGGAAGACAAAACCCTCGTAACTAGCGGATCTAAATTAGTATGTAATGCAATTTCCCCTTCTATCATAATAAAATTGTTTATTTGGGAATGTGTACTTTGACAGCAACCCAATTTGGTTAATATCAAAGTTCAGGGAGTGCCATAAATATTTGGTTCCTTTAATTACACGCCTGTTTAATTAGCTGGGAGCAGAACACTTCCAAGGTTTCTCTGCCAACAAATCAAATACGAATTTCAGGCTCTACTCCCATTTCTATTCCCCTAGCAATCAAAACAACAATTCTCAAGACTGTATCGAATCAGAGGAACAAGTTTAAAAAATGCTCCCACAGATCTTGTATTATAAATAGATGGGTACATCATCATAACAAGGTCCTTCGTCATAACAACGCCTAATCAAGTTCTGGGTTCTGAACATTCATTTCCCGTTCCCATTTGACCTGGAACAGATAGAGTACACTTTGTACCCATTCCCGTGGGACTGATGAAAAAATAAAATGTAAATAAATTAAAAAACCTCGGAAAATGAAATACTTTCGGATGAAAAACGCCTCTAGAATGTTTACTCGAAAAATATATTCAATACCTTTTCTTTCCAAATATCTCAATGGATTGGAGGCCCAAAGACGAAATTAATATCGTAAGAAGAATATACGCAGCAGCGCTCTAATATAATCACATAGCTCCAGTCATATACTTAAAAGGGTATTTCCCTTAGAGTGTACTTCCCCATTTTCTAGGCCCCACGCCCTTTAACTCTAGAAAAATTTGATTGAAGTTATATGGGATCCTGTTCTGACATTTTGAACAATATGGTAATCATGAAGGTCGGCGAGCTCAAGCCGATGGGGTTGTTATTCCTGCGTTGGAATATTTTACGGTTGAACAAAGCTGCAAAGTTAAGTTTTACATTAATTTTATTTTCAATTTATGTACGGAATTTTAAGACATGCATGGGCCCTGTTCTAATTTTCGTGCGAAACGAATCGGAAAAAGCTTACAAAAACCCTTTTTGTATAAAAATTCCATAATAGAATTCCTAAAATTCAGTTACCTTAGTCTTTAATTAATTTTTTCATTCAAAGTGGTTAAAGTATTATAATTCGGTAGAAAAATCCAATCGCATTATTTTGACGTTATATGAGAAAAAATTAATGGATTAGGATCTTTATTAAGGAATTTTTATTTTCGATTCGTTTCGTACGAAAATTAGAACAGGTTCCATAGGTTCAATTTTGGTAATTTGTTACAAAGTAATATTCCGGATTCGAAATAACACCTTTGAATTCTTAAAGTCAAGGGATTCTCTTGAAAATTAATTCATAGGTGTTTCAGTTTAATGTTTAACTTTATCATTAAAATTTTAAAATTGTGAAAATGTACATATTTAGGAACCCAATTGGTCTGATTTCGCCGTCCTTTTGTTTGTATGTCACTGTCGATTATATGACCGAAAAATAAATATCATCACCATCATGGTCTAAAAATGTTAAAAAATTGTCTTATACATAGATATTACATTGGATAAATATACCACAAAAATAAAACGAAGTCAGTGACTATCATAGCTTTTAAAAATGTACACCCTTGATTAGTTTTTTAATGTTGTAGTAAACTTCTGCTCTTCCTAAACATTTTTCTTTAACTACTTTTTGATAATTGACTACCTAGGTACTTTATTTGTTGTTACACTTCGTGGCTAATTTTTTTGGTTTGAAGTATGTACGAAGCGCTTTATTATGAAAATTTCATTCAGTTCGAAAACTTTAGCTTTGAATGCATTATCCAACGAGTATTTTATCCTCTGAATTATCGCTGCAAGCTTGCATAATTTATTTTGCACCACATGGGCTAAATAAATTTGAAAAGAATGCAAAAAGGACCGGCCTCGGATGAAAAAAGCGCATGAAATCAAATAAGCGTTTTGCTACAGCAGATGCAAAACTTGAAAACTACTGAAGTTGAAGAAGTTTCAAAGACTGGCGTGGGGGAAATATGCCAGTTAAAAATGGGCTCCTCCAAAGAGTCCACGGGTTGGCTTCTTTTTAACGAACGACTTGAGCTTTCCGCTTTTTACCTATTTGGATCTCACCATGAATACATGTGTCCAAGTGGTTGAAGAGGGCCCCTTTCGGGTTTTGCATATGAATAAGAAAAGCCACTCTAACCCTACCTCCCTTATATGTATATCGTATCGCTGCTCGGAAAATTGTAACCTTTGGCAGGATTTGGTACTTGTGCAATGTGCTTACATCTCCTCAAGAAAAGTAGCGGAATTACTTGGGTATTCATTTGGGTGAAAAATTTCACCATGCGGGGGCTGTTTCTCGTGATATTTAGTATGTGACAGGAAGGTTTCTCTCCCGCCACATGCCCCGGGGACTGAGGAGGAAATTGGCGCTGTAGACCTATTCCCAGTTTTTTTTATGACTCCTCGGAGTTCGGAGGGTTTCATGGCTTCACATATGTAGATCGTTTCGTCGTCGAGCATTCACCCCTGATTAAGAACAAAATCTAAAATAATGATAATTCAAAAAAAAATATATACATATATTAATAAAATTGTAGAAGCCCTGAGGGGAGGATCAGAAACATCCACCCTATGTTGTCTTTATTTAATTAAGTTAATGTTTCCCCTAAAGAGGACAGATATTTTCGTCCTTTATGGTGAATTGTTTGGAAGTAAGTTCGCCATTGGGGATGATAAAATATTCAGTCTACCTTTTTGGGCCTCCTGAGATATATTCTCCTCATTTCATGCGTCAGTCATGGGATAAGCCACCAGCAGAGCTATTCAAATCAGAAGAAACAGGAAAATGTAAAAAATTTTAATGCGGTTAACACACCACGAGGAAAAAAACTTTTTATGAAAATGTAAAATCGCCCATTATCCGACCTTTTTGGACAATGAAAAACCTCAGACATACTAAAAACCTTCGTGACCAAGCATCCATGTCCCTAGTCCTTTTTTTCACGTCATTACATCAAATATTTCAAGAATATTCTCTATTTTGTGGGGAAGACAAAAGGGGATTCGGGCTGATGGATGTCCACTCTCCCCGCATACATAAAACATGGCTATAAAACTATATCCCTCCGATGCTGCTATCCATCTCGGCTGAATAGCAACCTCAATATAGCGATTTTGTATTCATTGAACACTGCGAAATCACCTCCTTCGGGCGTTCTGAACTGCATAAACAGATCGTGAAACAAATTTAGTTTGACCCGTATAAAACCCGTTTTGCTGTGGGAATTTAAGGCATGTTTTGGACTTGTGTCAGTCATTTGAATTTTAGTTATGCCCTAGAATATTTACAGCTGAGCTTCTGTTATATTAAAGGCTTCGTTAAGCGATTGAAAGACATTTTATGAAATTTGAGTTTATCTCAAGAAATGGTATTAAATCGGCATTCCTTCCTTCTTTCAAATCGCACTCCCCATAAAAAAATGTAAAATTTTATGCAACAGACATGAAATTGTGTTTTTCTTGAAAACGAAGCTTTCCCCACTCATACTCCTACATACAAATCTGAAACCACAAAAAACTTTAAAAGTTATATTGAAAGCTATAAAATTATCACCATCCACTTTTTTTATTTCGAATGATTATTTTTTACGTCTCAAACAAATTCTGGAATCATCAGATGGCTCATAGATAAAAATGTATATAAGAACATAAATATGTACAAATTATATATGTAAATACATCACATATCGAAAATACAATTAAAAAATTATATTCACAAAATCAATATTGCAAAACAAGTTAAGTATTTTTTCCAGTTTTCTGAACTTTTATAATACAGTTTCAGTAAGTCGCAAAATTTGCACTATGTTTTGTTCTTCCTAACATTTGTTACAAACAACAAGTAATCTTTAAGCTCAACATTTTACTGTTATACAATTTGGTTAAAAAGCGTAATATGATTGGAGTAAATAAAGAAAACATCAAACTTCTCTCTGTGATAATATCAATTTATGACGACGCCGTAGTTGATTTTCGTCGGTTCATCTACTTTTTTTCCAGCAGCTATCAATAAAAATGTTTCCCGGGGGATATTTGTTTTGTTTCCGGTGATTCTTCGTCCTCGGCAATATTCATTAATGACAATCGAAAATTTCGCAATTCTAGCCTTCGAGGTGGTAAAAAACGCCATCGTGACGGTAATAATTGTTTGCTAAAATCAAGAGAAATTCTCCCACTGGCATAGATTTCACCGGAAATAATGCATATTCCAAAGCCAGTCCGTCATAAAATAAAAAAAAAATTTAAATATCGCGTAACTGCGATGGCACGGGATTAAAATTGAATATTAATTGCTTTCGCTGTTTTGAATACTTTTCGCCCAGTGCTGTCCGCATTTTAATGCTGCTTTTTTTATGTCTCTCGCAAATTTTTGCAGAATTGCAGGCCGCCCGTAACAAAATCCCGCCGAGGTGAAATTTATGAATTATCATTTGAGCTTTCAGCTCCACGAGATATAAATAAAACCCACAAAGCGATCCCCTTTCGCTCCACGAAATAAATCAACCTTTGACACTATTATCTCAGGACAAATGGCGGGCCCGAGAAGGGCTAGGGAAGGGCGTCAAAAACCCTCGAGTACCCGAGATCACGTTTCCTCAGATGTCTGTGCATAAGCAAAAACCACCCCCTCGGTGGGACGTTGGTACACCAGAGGAGATGAAAAATCCCGGGTATTGGGGATGTTCAACACCGAAATCCACACGGGGTGTAATTGAGGCGCGGTGCGGGAGGGACCCTTCATATCTCGGGAACCCTGAACTTATCCCGACTTCTTAATCATGAGAGGCCCCGCTGGATATTCACAGATTGGCAGCCACTTGTGTGACGCCGCGGTACGGGTGATATTTGATGGATAAGGCTGAGATGAAAAGGATAAAGGTACAAGACGCACCTGTGCACAGCAAAACAGATCAAGGTCGTCTTGGCAATATCTTTTTATACGACGTTGTGAGATAAAAGGCTGTTTTGGTGACTTGAATGATAAAACGATTTTTTGGATTGACATTCAAAACTAGACTATAATTTCAATAAATAAAACTGCTTTTCATATACTGTATTTTAAAAATTTGTTTTCAAACACACACAATGATCTGATCTTATGTATTGTGTAATTTTTCACCCTAAATTTAAGGGGTACCTATAAGTAAGTATATTGCGAAAATCGTACAGAATACATAACTAGCTTCTCGTTGCTGTGGTTAATTAAATTAATCTAATTCACTGGTTTACAAAATTAACCATTTTTTTATGTTTTACTTTGTATGAGGTGTATTTTTTTGATTTGTTTAATGATAATCACTATCGTGAAATTCTTTTTTTTTTCCATCAAGTGAAATTTTTGAGTAAAATAGGATGAAAACTAAAAAAAAAAGTTTCAAATGAAAGCCGAAATCCTTAGATATATGAAATACCACAATTCTATAGCTCTTACTAAGCTTATTGCGGCGGTTTTTCATGAGCTACTTGTGATTTTCATTCACTACCAATTGTATGAAGTAATTTGTTAACATAAAAAAGTGAAATTCATAGAGTACTTATTCCGGAGTCTTAAAGCACCTTAAAAACTAAATTTTAAACTTTTATTTGAGCGTCATTACAAATTGTACAATAATCCATTATTTTGTAACGAATTTTTAAAAATATTCAAAATACCATATTTTGTACTCTTCAAACCTATTTTTCTAAAAAAACATGATGTGATTTTGTTTGTGAATTCGCAATCTACGGAAAAAAATCCTAAAGAAATGAAATATCACTGGTTTACGAGGAAAATTAGTGTAAACCAGTGAATTAATGAAGTTACAGGGGCAATTCGAATTCATTAAATTTGATTTACCGAGTGGAATTTCGAAAAGTAGAAGAAAAGCTTTCGAATGAGTCTGCAAAGTTAAAAGAACGCCACGTTGAATCCGAAATATTAAATTTTTAATTTACAGCGGCAAATATAAAACTGTTATTTATAAAGAGAATACTTTTTGTTCATCAATTTATATATACTTGTATGCAAAATTTTAGCTGAATCGGGCAATAAAATTCGGACACAAAAATTGATTACTTTTGGTAAAAGTATCAATAAAAGGTTTTAAAAAGGGTAAATCCATCACCCCAAAACTGAAATCTTTGCTCCCTATATAAAGCATATCAAACAATACGACTTTTGCTAGTTTGGCTAATTTGTATATTTTTGTAAAAATTTAAAATATCCTTTAAGGTCTAAATTTACTACCACACTTTTTAAAAATATGTGTTATTTGCGATAAGTTATAAAAAAATAACCCCGCCAAAGTCGAGATAAAAAAAATAAACGAACTCAGCAAGTGTTTTACTTTACAGACTGTTTAATCAAATGGAGAGATCTGTGTATTTTTTCGTGCTTTTCAGCGATTCCAGATAACAACCAGAAAACAAACAAACATAGATGTTATGTTTTTACATCTTTTACTAATATCCCAAATATTTCGTGATATTATACTTTCCTTTTAGTGAGCCATTCTATTTTATGTGTGCAGAAATAAAACTTTAAAAAGCAGTCGGCTGTTTCCCTTTGGGCACCACTGGGTACAGACAGACAGGAGAAAAATCCCTCATTTTGGGGTTGTTTTACTCCGTCTCAAATCCGCACAGGGTATAATTTTGAAGTGCGGTGCGGGAAGGATCCATCATATCTCAGGAACCCTGAACTTATCCCGACTTCTTAATAATGAGAGGCCCCGCTGGATGTTCGCAGGTTGGCAGCCACTTGTGTGACGCCGCGGTGCGGGCAGACGATCCTTGACGGATAAGACCAAGATAAGGAGAGATCCAGGGCGGTCTGCTCGAGCTGTGCAAAAACAAGCAGAGGTCCTGGCTCGGGCTCAGGAACACGAGATTCTCTTTATCTGGCATCTTGAGATAACTGAATTTATTGTAGCGGCGGGGCTGGCCTTTTTTTCCCACCCCTTTTGATAAGAGTCCCTGGCTCTGGATGTATGTAGAGTGGATGAAACGCCGCGCTACGGGCGACTTTTCGGGAAGCTCCAGCCATAATCGACACGGAACAGGAGGGCGCATGATTCCAGAGAGCCCCGTTCCCGTCGGGAGAAGGCCTCATCTTGTCGGGACGTGCCCGAGCCCGAGTACATTGGTTACATGAAACAAACAGTTCGAGTTCCGCTCTTATACAGTTAACAAGTACCAACGGGAGTGGCGCGTTTTGTGTAATTGCTTTCTTACCAATTGTGCAAGGATATTGAAGACAGTCCCCCTGAAAGTCCTGTGAGTGCTAAGAGAATCCGGGCGAAATGGACGTGACCCCGCTGGATTACTTTGACCCGGACGATATCTGCAAATTCGAACTGTTCGGGCTGTCGAATGCCACAATGGTGCCGGTTATGATCACAATGACGCCGACGATGGGTATACAAACACAGCATCCCCCGAACCAGGGGCCCCCTCCGCCCCAAACCCCCACAGTGCTGCTCCCACCGCCGCAACTGACTCCGGGCATCCCTCTGCTCCCAGCGAAAATTTCACAGGAACAACTCCAGGCGTCGGCGGCGGCCGCTGGGATTGTGGGGGCGGGGGGCTCCGTGGCCATTGGAAGCTGTGGCGGGCTCATCTACCAAAAGCTCCTGCCCCCCACACACCACGCTTGCGGCCATCATTACCAGCAGCAACAGCACTTCCAGTCAAAAGCTCAAGCTCAAAAGTTTATGGAGGCGGGTGAGGGACCGGGGCGCCCGGGATGCGAGGCCGCGACAGCCGGGAGCGCCCCCGGAATGGGGTCCCTGTCATGCATTCCGGGCGCAAGCACAATAGCCACCGAGGGCGGGAGCCTCGTGGGCGGCGGGTGTGGGGCAGGGTGCAACGCTCTCATGATGATTGGCATCGGGGGCGGCGGGGGAGGCAATTCCAGCGAGGATCCCACGGGGAGTCTGGACCACGACAAAAAGCACCTCAAGCAGCAGTGTAATTGCACCTACATGAGCTTTGATAACTTCACGGATTACCAAGTAATTCAAATTTTTTAACCCCCCTTTTGTTCCCGTCTTAATAAACGAGAGTGAAACTCGGGACGTGTCCCGGTGCCGTCGATCAAATAAATTCCCAGGGAGACATGCCTCCTTTGAAGCGAAAAGTGAAAACGGCATCTCATTACAAAGGCATCCTGCGCCTTCAGAATTCGACTTACACTCGCTCCCCGCCATTTCTCCCTGTTTCCCTTTGATCCCCTAGGATTAGATGGTTCTGATTTATCGGTTTGTTTGTTTCGCCTGCCGTCTAGCATCATTTCATGTCTGCTCTCCCCAGCGCGGAGCCCTACCTTCGTGGTGGCCGTCTCCAGACCTATCCAGAAATTGTATCCGGAATTATCTGATGTTGCGGATGTCTTCGGGATTTCAGGCTAATGAAAACTTTAGTTCGAACGATTTAAGCAGAACGGCACGTGGTAAATTCCAGATCTTATTTCTGGGGATGTTAACAACAACGCTTAGAGGGGCACTGAAGGCAAACGCAAATTGATTTGAAAAAATAAATAAATAAATGGTAATTCACATGTTTGTGCACTTTGTCTTCAATCGCTTTTCGTTCGTAATAACCATTTAATAAAACTGATAACAAACAATATCAATTGAATAATTCACATAACAATTTGTGAAAAAAAACGAATTCAATTCTATTGTATTTTTAGGATTTGACTGGATGTTTGCAGTCGACACGAAAATAATGAGATAGAATTTATTTTACTAATAAGCTAGATACCCATAGTGAAGCTATAAATGATGATATGGGATTTATATCATTCAGGTTATCCGCAATTCTGAATTTTTATTTTGGCCGTTTCAACAAAATATAGTGTGAAACTACAAGACCGTCATTATTCTCAAAATTGAGCCCCTCACAAAAAAAGGAAACCAGATCTAAATGGACTTTACTAATAGTTCGAATGATACTTTAGATCCAACTCACATTTAAACACTTAACCGACACTTAAAGTCATCTGAATTCGAATCATATAATAACACAAAACAAAAATAATTCTTTGCTTTGTTCATTTTTACGCTTCCGTACCCAAGAACAAACGTATTATTTTCACTAAAATCCGAGCCTTTTAAACGAAATAAGCTGCTGACTTGAAAGTTTGCCGAAATATGTCAAGTTGTTACCACCAGACATACAAGAGCATACAGAGCAAAATTAGGAAAACCACGCCAGTAATTTCGAGTGTAAAGGTAGACGATAAAGGAAACTTAAACGTAAAACACTATTAATTTATTTTGTGGGATTTTGGGTATTTGCTGAAGTGGTGGAGTTTCGAAAATAACAATTACTTAATGTTCCCTACCACCAAAACGACTTCTGTTTGTCACAGATTTTTTTTTTCAAAAACTATTTGTAGGTACAAACGAAAAGGAGTAATTTTAAGGGAAATACTGAAACAATTGTTTAAACCCTCCCTAATATTTAATTAGTTGGTTTAGTAATCTTTAGCAGACGCAGTTCTAAAACTACATATATTTTGGACTGGTCCAGTTTAGCTTTAAATCCCATCGAGAACTTGTGGCCATTAAAGGAGCAAAAGCAACGCAATTCCTAATACAAAACTTTAATGAACGTGTCAGTTACAGGACATGTCCTTGATTACCCATAGATTCTTGATCCTCCTCAAAGTGGGATTATACCATGGCTGGAAGAGCCGGGTTACGCTATTAAATTCTCTTCATAAACTCATTGAAATATTCACAATATACGTATAACCCTGTAAACGGAAGCGTAGGGAGCATTTTAGGAAGTTTTGCTGACGCTACTTGGCAGCATAACAAATTTATTTACCCCAGGGCTATACATCGCATTTTGCCGACTCTGGGCGCAATCACCAGCCGGCAAGAATTTCAATTTACTTCCTGTAAAGCAGCTAGAATAGAATAATTTTCTGGTAGGAAACAAAATGGACATTGATGTGTAAGCAACCGATCCAATTTATTCTGCTTTGTTCTCAAAATACCTACGCATTTCAGATTTTACTTCATATACAAAATGTAAATTACATAATTTACGTAAAAGTTGGCTTCTGAAGCTTTCAAGAGAATTTATAGCTTAACTTCTGGCAAATAAGTTGCAAATATTCATTACGTCCAGTTCAAATTTGTAACATTTTAGGAGGCCTCTTGCACGCTATTATTACAAAGAAACGTTTTCTCTCAATTTAACACACCTCCCAAATCTAAACTATTATTTAGAACTGACGGACTGACTGATTACCGCTGAAGCTATAAACATGAAATTTGATTATTCGAAATTATAATTCAACCCCTAGGCACTAACCCCTAAGGAGATTAAACAGCGTATTCAAGTTTGCATGGGAAACAATTATAAAACGAGCCTATTAACTTGAAATGCTGTTTTAATATTCTACTAAACTAATAACCGAAAACGTATTTTATCGATTGTGGAAATTCAGCCCATAAAGCAAATTGGTCAAACGGCGTATTAAACACGAATAATAAATCGATTTTGGACGAGAACTTAATTAGTTAGAAGCAACATCTCGGGAAAAATGGTACTATTATATACTAATAAATTGATACCTTATTTAGTTAGATCTATTTTGTTTTGATTTCCTATTAATTTAACTAAATTTGCAAATTTAAAATTAAAAAATACTTACTAAAATACTGAAAGGAGAACATAGGCACAAAAATATAAAGACAAAATATTAATATACATATATATTAATTTATATGTATTAAATAAATTATTTTCGTTGGTACAAACTCAACTCAACTCAACAATTCAGCAAAGAGGACCAATTAAACGCCATTCCGACTTTTGCTAATAAGCTTGTAACTTTATTACACCCTTACAAGTAGCTCTCACAAATTTTGAATAGCGCAGTTTTTGTAATTCTACAAAGTTAACAAAGTAAAGGAGCCTCCACTTGTTCCTTCATTTTTCAACATTGAAGTGGCTCTTGAAATGTAAAAATAACCATTTCAAGATCTGAGGAAGTTTATTAAAAGCGGATGAGTAATTCATGGTCCATTTAAAGAGCTCTGAGGAAGGCAGAAATTTAAATTGAAGCTTACAAGTCGTTTCTGGTTTAACGTGTTAAGAAAAAATATTTTGTGCATGTTGATTTCCACTGGGAATATTTACCTCAGAATTTCTAATAAAATTAAAATTAACAAAGCAGGAGCAGCCCCCAAACTCTTTTCCCAGGACTCTTTTCAACCCGCGCAATCGTAAAAATAAGAGGATCCACGCTAACTCTTATTATGCACAGAAAATTGGCTTTCCAGGACCCGGGCGCGATGATTTGAATTGTTTGAAGTACGGCGGAAATAAAGGGCCGGAAGGGTCATTTATTTGAATGGAGGGAAACCAAATTCATTAGGAGTATTTCATGCAAATTTTTGCGGCAAATCGCTTACAGTCTTCACACTTTGCCGGATCCCTTCCGCTCAGCAGAACGAAGTGCTAAGTGCTGCCCTTGTTTGCGTTTACTTTTATCTCATTTCCAGAGAGAGATTCTGCATTTTTACAAATCTGACTCTATCTATAAATTTGTCGCAAACAAGCTTTTCTCTGGCATAAGTATTGTCAAGACGGCAATTCTGTAAGCATTTTATTTGAGGAGGGATAGTCGCCTTCAACCCCCTTTAGGGCGCTGCGGGAACTTTAAGGGATCTAGGGTGGCGTCAGGATTATGAATCCAAAATGAACTTTTAAAGTGGATCTAAAAAGTTTCTGGTTCTTGATATGACTTTATTATCCCTATGTCGCATGGTCATAAGTTCTTATCCAACTTAAAGCTGGTATTGTGCTTGAATGCAAATGAGGCTGAACGGATCAGGAGAATTTTTGAGGGAATCCACAATGACCCGATCTCAGTCGATGGTCTTAACCAAATTGGAAAATCATGATACTCACCCGAAGCTGAATTATGACAAATGCAAATTTTTGTCACGCAATTTTATCTGGGTATTAATTAGAGGGGACTAATTGGATTGGAAGGCATCGAAGAGAAGTTTAATCTTTGAGTATCATCGACTTCGAAATTACGGGCCGAATTCTAACCACAAAATTACCATCATATTGGATTGATAATCTCAACCAGAGGAAATCAGGGATATTTTGATTGGAAGAGGAGGACGAGGAGGGAGGACTACAAAGATTGCATAATTTTGTGATTTATAGTCTGCGCAGAAAACCTGGTAATTGTGGGACCCGTGGCAATGCTGCGGCCTCGGCCATTATGAGTGGAATGGCAATTGAATTAATTGCCCTTTTCCTATTTCAGGAACATTAAAGGAGGACAATGTGGAAAATATATTTTGGCGTTAAATTACACATTTAGAATTTTAGTTTTGTACGACTAGTTGTTACTTACGGCGGAATTAGTAAAAAAAAAATATATGGTATTTTTATTTTATGTATATAGGACTTAAAAACAAATGTTAAATTGCAAATGGTCAAAACTATGCTGTAGTGTGTTAATTATATTTTTGGAGTAGATTGAGTTTGAGGTCTCCTCACGGGTTTTGATACAACTTTGTGTAGGTCTATTCGTTTGAAATTTCGAAAATTTACATTTTTCCGCCTGTATTTTTTATATGCCTACATATTCCCATAATGTTTTCTTGCAAATTGTATATAAATACCTTAAATTGAAACAATTTCAGCTTTTCATTCTTAAAAATTCTTCAACAATCTTTGAAATTATTGAATTAAAGGTAAATATCTTTTTCGATTTATCGACGGTGTCGAGCGCGTATTTGTCTTATAAAATGCAAAATCGAAGTAAAGTAATATTTTTCTTATTTTCAGCACTTATGTAAAAAAATTTGCAGAAGTTGGGTGGCTTTTCCATAATTTTTTCCAAACAATTGTAGGAGCATGGAGAAATTGCGGCAGATAACTATAACTTTTCAGAAATTTAAAGTCAAATATCTCAGGAAATATAAGCGACCGATAAATTTTTTGCATATCTGTCACTTTTGACCCTAAATGGACATTCCTAAAAAGTTTCATCGAAGTTCGTGAAGAGACCTCAAACTCAATTTACATGTGTCTTATTTTGAATCGTGTCGTGTCCTAGAAGCGTAATTCGCATGACAACGATTACCAATTTATATACCTAAAAGATATGCTAAAATTTGTTCTCGTTCATAAAATTGTAAGCATTGAATTTGAGAAATTGTAGTTTAGTTTCAGGGAGTTGGAAACGAAATTTAAATAAATTAAATTCCTGATATTACTTTCAATAAATTTCAGAAATCCTCGCTATATCTTAAGTGGGATCCTAAAAGAATTTGTCGCAGATTCCCGCCCTTACTCCAGTTTTTGGTGATTTTCGAAGGAAAATGGATCGCTATACGGCATAAAGATTTGCTGGGGGCAAGGCGATGTCATCTCCGGAGGGCTGAATAGGATAAAAAATTACGGCAATATTCTTTTTGTTATTACGTAAACACATGATTCCCATGTTTGCTGCATGCCACTCAAGTACGAAAAGCGTGGCGTTTTGCCCCCGGGCATAAAAATATCCCGCCATTCTTTTTCGGGATCCAGAGCCGGGATCAAGAAATCGCTCCGCAAATCCGCACGGCGCGCTGTCTATCCCTTCCATAGATAAACAAGAGCCCTTGTCTCATGACGTCGTTGGATGATGTTGCAAACAAAATACGAAATCCGAAAAATTCCGTGGAGCTGAAGCTGAGCTCACATAAGCAGCCGGGGATGAGGAGGACACTGAACCAGTTATGGGGCCGCTTAAAAGCTTATCCCCTGTTCCGTTGTTGCTCCGGTCCGCGGGGAGCAGGGTACATAAATGCAAAATTGTTTTCCCGTACATCAGCCGGGGCACACCCAGTCCCTGGTGATGGCGAGCACTTAAAAATTTGCTCAAATATTTGTCCAAAAAGCGGGGCATAATTCCACACCGTCCGAAGTATCCGCTCGAGGAGCAGGGGGTGAGCATCGGGAACAAAAGATGACTTCATTTAAAGTGGATTGTCTTGCAGGAACTCTGCTACCCATTTGCTCGTTATGCCACCTGAAAGGGTTAAGGCGCCCCGGGCGCCGGTGCCTAAAAGAAGGGCTCACCTCCGGAGTTTAATGTGCTCCGTGCGAGAGGACCCTACGTCCGCTATCTTTTATGGTTTTGATCCTAATTATGGGGTCATTGGATTTACAGAGCAACATGGAAGGGTACATTAAGGCAGATTTATTGTCTAAGCGGCGCTGAGGTACAATGGCGAAATTCGACAGATTAATGGTTCTTTCACACTCAAGACTTTTATGGAACATTTTTTATATTTAAGGAGATAAACTGTTCAACATTTGAGCACATTTTATTGCAGTTGGTTAAAAAGATCCCTTCGTCCTCGTATGAGCTGGATCGAATATATCTTGTCTAATGCCGCATGGAGGCATTAAACCAAAGAGGACATTCATTTCATTCTCAAAATAAGATATATTTAACATTCTAACCCTCTATATCGCCCCGAAAAGGTTTCAGTATCTTTAATGTGAGTATCTGCAGTTCGAAATATACTCCGACGAGTGCCATTATTTTACTCAGAGCTTATCTAAGGGCCGTACGGGAGATGAACCAAAGTGTGTAAGTTATGAACCATTGAAAGTTTTGTGGTAGTTTTACATATAACATCTAACTTTTTAAGGGTCCTTCCACCTTAAAATATAAAATGTTTATTACCCTGCCCTGCCCTTTTTTAATATATCCAGATATCTCGAAATTTTCTAAATATATAATATGAATAGAGGACTCAAAATAATTATACAATATTTATACAGTACATTATAAAAATAGTAAGATTTTTTTAGAATTATTAAGATTCAATTTTTGATTCCAAGTTCCAACAAGCGGACTTACAACGAAGTTTCATCATAAAAGTTCATTTTTGTTTCATATATGTACCAAAATCTCAGAATCAAACAAAATTGAAGTACCTACAAGAAGTGAAGCTCTCTGTATTGCAATCAAATAAAAAATGCAAATTCTAATTTTGTAACTTGCTCACGTACTCAAATTCGCTCCTTATTTCAAATCCCTTTTTTGAGCCAAACGATATCGAAGATATAAAAGATATTTTATATGATCTAAAATATGAATTTTGTATATTTTACAGACAACTGGGTTTGGTGGCCTTCCCGATGTAACAGAACATTCAAATGTACGCCGCACGGCGTCCAGACAGGACTCAATGTCTAATTCTGAATCAGCAGATGTCTCAAGTTTGTCAAAATCAAAGAAACAAATCAAAACAAAAACAACAAAGCGAAAATATTGTATATTCAGCTTTAGTGTTGTAACAACACTCCTTATATGCGCAATTGCAGCAATTTTAGTTTATCAGTTCTACCTGACAGCCCCAAGTAGAGACTCCCATGACGAAAGACTGAAGATTGTTCACAGGATTCTCAAAGAAGTCCCCTTGATTGATGGACACAATGACTTGGCGTGGAATGTCCGCAAATACGCGCACAGCAGCTTGGAGCTTCTCGACTTGGGACATGAACTTGACCATAAGAGCGTTTGGCATAGACCCGCTTGGTCACAGACAGACATACCAAGACTGAAACAAGGACTTGTTGGAGCACAGATTTGGTAAGTATCAAAATTTTAATCTTACAATGCAGAACTCGTTCCAGTGTTTAAATCCACCTGGTAGCAATCCAGAAAAACAACATAGTTTTATCTATATGGAAAAAAATTATTGTTAACATTTTAGTTTTCTAGAATTTCCAAAACACTATACTATATAAGTCTGCCCGAATGTATTTGTAATTCCTTATTATATTTTATCTTCTTCGAAATAATCGGCGTCAATTGGATCGCGCATATTTTCTTATTTGCATAATTAATTAAATAGTAACCACTTAAAGTTTAAAATTCCATTACCTCTATTTGTGAAAGAGGATATTCTGTCATGCTAAAAGATGATATTTTCTTGAAACCTCTCTTATAGCATGAAATCGTACACCGCTTGAAACAAAAGCTTTTTATATCTATAATAATAAAAGAAACATTTGATATTCGAGTTTTTGTGAACTTTCCTCCAAAAAGATTATTATTTGTCCGCTTATATATGTAAATATCTTCAAAAATACTAAATATTTTAAAGAAAAACAGTTAAAGAACAATATTTACATGCCTTTAAAATTTTATGGGTAATTATACTGCAGACGGCGACAGTGATTTTAAAGCAGAATAATTGATTGTCAGCCCCCTACCTAATGAACGGGGTCGTTTATCCAGTTGATTAAACATAAACGGCTTTGGCGTTTCCTTCTGGCCTGGACGAGAGCCTATTTAATTTTCTGTAAATTGTGTTCGACGGTAATCGTTTGGCGCAATTCCAGGAGAGCATGACCTGGTTCCTGTAATTGCGTATCAAAAACATTTTCGGGATGCTGGCTCTTATGAAAATTAGGGATGAGAGTGGTTCGTATCAGCACATGTATTCAACACCTATCTCGAGCAACTTGCCTACCCACTCACTTAACATCCAGGTTATTGATTATTCTCCTGAATATCGTCTTAGTTTTCTTGAGGAAGTTCACTGAAATATTCGACTTTAGCCAACATTCCTAGCCCCTTGCAGCATATTTTTTAAGCTCTAGTGCACAGCTTAACTTCCTTTGGGGCGAAAAGTACCTAAGAACTTCATTCTTTTCCTCCTGAAAAACGTTAATTATATTTACCAGATTGTTAAACCCAATTTTACTTAAAAAAATGTTTGCGAAATTACATTCAAACTGAGTAGACACCTACCTAAGCGAAGTACAACCCGCAAGCCCTGAGATAATTAATGAAGTTGGTCCTGTAGTTGGATTTTAATCAGCTGACCTATATTGGCAAATATTGTTTCATAATATCAAGCAATATAACTTGATTGATTGGGAAACTCTGCCGACAATAATTTCGAAGTTCGCTATTTGTTTTTACCGAATGAATACAACTGGGAAAATTTCGTTTAGTGTTGGAAGTTTGACCTTTTCAGTTTTACCTCAAATTCGATATTTTTATGGAATTTTCTCGCTCAGTTAAAATGGCGATAATGGAAGCACTTTCTGAACTCAAGTCTGCTGTAAAGAATATTACTTTATAAAGATTTTCAGTTTTTGCACGTTATTGCAATCTAGGTGAATTTCGAAAACAAATTGTATGTTTTTCAATTATTTCTAGTCAGCTACAAATATATGGCTGTATTTATTTTAAATTAATTTGGTATTCAGATTTATAAAAATCTTTTTACAGGCTTTTTAATTGAAATGTTATAAAGTCGCAGTTGCTTGGAAATTTTATTTCATAATTCTTCATGAAAATACTTTCAATTAAAATTAGTTTATTTGAAAACACATCCATATTTACCATATAAATATTATTATTTTTCGCTTTAATTAAAACTTTTTCACTATTCAAGTTATCTTTCATCAGCAAAATATCTTCTTTTTTTTGTAGCTTGTACCGAACTTTTCCATTAGAGACTATTAATTATTGCGTATTTCAAACTAAAATTTATTAATACATATTTATTATAACTTAATTTGCAGCTAAATGTACGATTTCTTCTAGACTTAATTTCGTTAACTAGATATTATGCACCTAGTTTTTAATTAATTAATGTTATAATGGATTGCTTTAAGTTTATTATACAAAATTTATAAGCACTAAAAATTATTAAAGAAAAAATTAACTACGTTTCTAGTAAATTTTTTTTTTACTTAGAATTTTAAATGAGAGTATGTATCTAGGTATTCTGAAGATCTAGTTGAGTTTTAGTAAAATCTGTTTTAAAAATATAGTTCTCATTTTTCTTAAATTACATGTTCATTTATTTCTGCCTTGAGATTCTAATTCCCATAAAATCTGTCTGCCAGTGCGGGGAAATTACCCATAAAACGTTAAAGGGGCATCTTAAATTGTCGTCTAAAGTTTTCCTGTTGGACATGTCCTCAATGCATCTAAAGATACCCGTGAGGGTGATTTTGGAAGAAAAGTCAAAAAGGGACTTTCGTGCCATTAAAATCAGAGATGTCCATCTATTGGTAAATGGTGAAATATCCCATAAATCGGTTTCGATTTACTACCCGGCGGCCCTTTTTATACCGACTTCAGTAAATTCATAGCCGCTTTTAACTTCATTCCAGGTCAGCATATGTGCCCTGTGAGGCCCAGGGACTGGACGCCGTCCAACTCGCATTAGAGCAGATCGACATCATCCACCGGTTCACGGAACTCCACCCGAAGGAGACGGCCTTGGTGGTCTCCTCGCAGGAGATCCTGGCGACCCAGCGGAAGGGCATGCTGGCGTCCCTGATTGGGATCGAGGGCGGGCACGCCCTGGGCTCGTCCTTGGGCGTGCTGAGGTCGATGCACTCCCTGGGCGCGCGCTACCTGACCCTGACGCACCAGTGCGACACCTCCTGGGCCGGGTCCAGCTCGATGTCGATGGACAAGGGCCTCAGCGCGTTCGGGAAGGCCGTCATCAAGGAGATGAACCGCCTCGGCATGCTGATTGACCTCTCGCACTCCTCGGATGCGACTGCGAAGGACGTGCTCGCGGTCACCCGGGCCCCCGTCATCTTCTCCCACTCTGTCGCGAGGAGCCTCTGCAACTCCTCCCGGAACGTCCCGGACGACATCCTCCGGGCAGTCGCTGACAACGGCGGGCTCATTATGATTAGCTTCGACTCGGAGTACGTGTCCTGCGGCGACACCTCAACCCTTCAGGACGTCGTCGCCCACATCAAGTTCATTCGATCGATCGCTGGCATTCAGCACATCGGGATTGGGGCTGGCTACGACGGCATCGAGACACCTCCAACCGGCCTCGAGGACGTCTCCAAGTACCCGAATCTTTTTGCCAGTCTCCTCGAAGACGCCAACTGGAGCGAGGAGGACATCGCAATGTTGGCCGGCAAAAACTTTCTCCGGGTTCTCAAGTCTGTCGAGAATGTCCGTGACTACTGGAAACGTGCCGCCATACCGCCCGTTGAGACCGCCGAGCCCATGAAGAAGACACAGTGCACCTACATGTCGTCATGACCTCAAATGCGGACCGTCGTCGCGAGGAATCAAACGAAGGTAGACTTTTAAGGGACGAATTGTCTAGCGTAAGCCGTAGGCAATAAGACTTATGTAATATATAGTTTTTATGCGTTTATTTTATTAAAGTGTTTTTTGGTGCTCAATAAAGTTTTTGTATATCGATCAAAGCTGTTTGCCTTGACCTCACTTCTGTTCCGCTTCCGCACCTCCCTCCCCCGGAGGAATCAGCCCTCAGGAAATTGAAATAAAGCGTTCTTTGAATCACATCGACCCAAACTACAGACGTGAATGCCACTCTTCCCGGAAATAGAAGCCTGACCCACACTTGTTCCCTTTTCCAATCGGAGATAGCTCCCGTGCGGGTGGCGTTGAGGACCCCCATTTATTTGCTTTATTTGCTTTATTTGCTTTATTTGTATTGCAATTCACCTCCGCTCCTGCCGAGTGCTCCCTGCTTTACGAGCTCCAACAGGTTTTCATTCGACGTGGACTGCTTCTTTGTAGTGGCCTCGGAATCCACCCAAGTGAGTGCACAATTCCTGGGAAAATTAGGTAATGATGAAACACAGGTGACTCGACCTAACTCACCCTGCTCTAGTCATAAAAGGTAAATTGGGAAAGCATTTATCTTAAAATCATCGAAGATTTTAGCACCTGAAGTACCTACAGGGTAATTTACGACCAAACCACAGCATAGCTCTGGTTCGTTTTCCGGTGGGTGAATTGCAGACCAAGGAGACGCCTTCTATAGGATTTCTGAGAAACACATGAAAAGCGAATCGAAAGACATTTAATTTAAGTGATTATAGCTATTAACTTATTTATCGCTTAAACGTGACTAATCATCCAGTCCTTGTAGTGAAATACGAAATCAAATTGAATTTCAGCTGAAACGATCTAACAGACATAAATACCTATAGACAAAAATTGTATAGCGTTTCTTGAAAATCATTTCCTTTTTAAAAAGGGTTCCTTACCTTAAAGGGAAAAACCCTTATAAGATCACTCAACCGTCCGTCAGTCACAACCGATTTTCTCAGAAACTATGCGACGTATAAAGTTATAATTTGATATAATAATGTCTCATTAATTTAGTTAAGGGTTTATTATGTGGAAGACAGCAAATTTTTCTCATAATTTTAAATAGAATATTTAAAAATATAGTCTGAAAAATATGAGAAAATATAACATTTCCCCACCTTTATCTCTAAAACTACTGAACCTAAAATTTTCCACAAATTGGGAAATATAATGCCTTATTCAAAGATTACAGGGGAATTATAACGAGTTTTGTGCAATGTGATATAACAGTATACACTTTTTAGTTATCACAAACAAATATGAGTAAGATTTAAGAAAGAATTAGAAATAAAATGTTAGAGAACTAATGCAGGGTAATATTGTACTCTTCTGTGCGCGAGTCGAACTCGCACTTGACCGCCTTTTTCTATCCAGTCCGTCGAGCAATTTTCCTTACAATTTGGAATATCTTCTCTAACGCTTTGTAGTAAGCTCGTTAGAATAACGTATATATTTTATAAAGTTTAATATCCGAAGAACATAAAACTAAATAAATTTATTACAGAATTCTCTCGTCGTTGAAAAAAAAAAATAGTTTTCTTTTCTTAAAACAAAACTTGGTAATGCTGACAGCCTTTAAAGCCAGACACTAACAATAACAATTAAAAAATATGAGGTCTAAGTCAGTTTTTGTTTTAATAGGTATAGTGCATGGGTCATAGAAAATCGTTTGTTGAATTTTTTGAAGTTGTTGTAATCAAATTCTCTGAACCAGTCTTAAAATTAGTTGCAATACATGTAAAAAATATATTTTCAAGCAATATAATGTTGTACCCTTTTCTATATTTATCTGCAAAATGTTAGTACTTACAAAGTGATTATTTCTAGCTGCCCACATTATTAAAAAGACATGCAAATTCAGAGAAGAGAATGCAAAATGCTAATATTTCTGCTCCGACATTATCAGAACCGCTGAAACAATCAACAATCACTTTTTCAAATTTGCGCATGAATAACGCAATTGTGGATTGAATATCATCGCCGTGGTCTCGTGGAGAGGCAAGCAATTTTTTTCGTTGTCGACGAATGTCGAGCTGGTGGCACTTGCCGCCCCTCACAAATCAACCGAAATCCCCCAGAAAGATACTCCCGTGTCCATTAGAGCGAACTAGATATATTCGCAATATAAAGTGTGCAAATACTTTGTGAAAAAAAACGATGTCAGCTAGCCCGGGGAGTAATTTTTTGCTGAAACAATTTTTGCCATGATCAACATCGGGGTTAGATGTGGGCTTTCGGCACTCCATCGAAATTGGATTTTGTCCTTTCGCACCAAGTTCGTTCCCGCCATGTGACAGGGTTGCCCTTGTCCATGGTTGCGAAAAGCACTGCTAAACGAGCTTAACAGAGAACTCCACGGCGATTGTTTCGCCTTTGCACAGAACTGGTGCAGGCCAGCTTGATAAAAACTCGGTTTAATTACTTTCAGTAAGCTCGTTAATTCATCATGGCCGCGATGCCATAATTTTTGGAGAGAACCCACATAAAAATGTTAACGTTCTAGCGAACGTTAAAATTTTATAAAAAAGAAACTGCACTTTCCCAGGCATTTTGCATTTTTTGCAGCTCTGGTGTATTAGAGATTTTATTTCGGAAAGGGATTTAAAATCCTAAAAGCATTTTTGTCTATGGAGGGATTACGTTTTATTAAACGATGCTTCAGCTCTAAAGCTGCTAATGCTTGCCAGAGATTTGCATTGTAGTCCGAAGAGGTAGGCTTTGTTCTTAGAAAATGTTCAAAGGTTCTGATGCACACACATACGTACTATACTTAAATACATATATACATACATACATACATATGTGACTAAGTGCGCATAATTAAAAGCTTTAAGTTTTAAGTTGACTTATTTTCTTTAGAATTCCACAAAGACTAGAACTGTTACAATGCTTAAGATATTAAAGATATTAAACAATTAAGTCTTCCTCATTTTATGAAAAATTCTCTTTAACTTCCACCCTAATTATAAACTTTTCATTTTACTCGACGTCGAAGCATCTTTACTGGCAGGCACAAAGGAAAGTGCTTTTAGTTCCGAAAGGAAATCCAATACACTTTGGAAATGCAAATCATTAAAAAAGCAAAGACTTTATAGACATCTTTCCAATCCCGTTCGCAATCTTGAAAGTTTGTTTAATTTAAGTCGCCTCCTCCTATCCATTCGGAAATGCAAAAAAAATCGAATGCGCTTGAAACAATATCGAATTCAAGAAGAAAGTTCTGTTTTCATTCCTTTTTAATGCAATGAGCAATTTGCTAGCAAAACAAATAGAAAGGCTTTGTCTCTTCCAAAATCGAATTAAGTATCTCTATTAAACTGTATTTATAAATTCAATTAACAAAGGTACATAAAGGAAAATTAAATTCAAATTCCTAAGCTCTTAGATTATATTTGAAATTTCAAATTAAATTTAATAAATCCTTCTACTTGATTTTGCCCTTTCGCTGTTTGTTCTTGTGAATCCGTCCTTTTGGTAGATTTGAGTGATTGTAGTTGAAATCCAAAATTTGATTGTCTTTATTAATCGTTTTATTTGTAGTAATAAAAACCAATTACGTCTTATATAAAGTTTGATAGTGTGCTAGTAATTTCTCGTTAAATATTCAATATTAATTTAACAGCCCTGAATGTTATTAAGAAAAAAAAAATCAGTAATTCCAACTTTACTATTGCCACCTACTCGGTTTGTGAAAAGCCACATTTATCTTTAAATACAAAATCTTGCACCGGACGCTTCCTGTGCACCAACTGAGGGTATAATAAATCACTTGACAAAAATATGATTAATTGTTCAATATTATACTTATAATTGCATTTCTCTTGCGCTCGCCGGTTACAGGAGTGGGCACAATTTATCCATCGCATTCATTTCAGCGCGCTTATAAATTATTCAGTGATATATGTAAGTACCCGACCGAATTAACGCCATCAACTTTACGCTGGCAATCCGCTCGCAGTTATCAACATTATTATGACTTTTATTGCTTAAACGTGATAAACAGAGGAAAACGCACCGTGAAAAATTAAATATGAAGTAGCTATGTAGGTACATAGCAAGTGTTAAGGGCCAGTTAAAGTTTATATTCATTGAGATTTAATCATTGCATCATATCCGTAGAATTTATTCATTGTTTTATTTATTACCATATACATAGTTATATATAGTATATTAAAGTATTTGAAGGATATACGCTTTTCGAAAAACACTGCCCATTGGCATTATGAAAGGAAATGTTGTTAACAAGTAAATCGAGAACCAAAGAATTCTCCAACTGGTACTACTCTAGCTATAGCCCTAAAAAATCTAAGCTAAAAATATTCAAAATCAAAAAAACAAAAACAATTGAAACATTGGAAAAGTTGAAACAGAAGCAAAAGCATATTTTTAAATTAAAAAAATCAAACTCCGAGAACCTAAATCTTTGAACTCGAGCCCGATTGATCCCAGTTAATACAATTGTTTTACCGTCCTAACCATATCCTAAAAAAATATTTTTTTTATTAATTGATGACTGTTTTACAATTTCCTTACTATTATTAGCTACTATGGGGTGATAAATAAGACCGCACATTTTCATTTTTAAATAAAGCACACAAAAATGTATCGAAATGATTTTTTTTTTACTTCATCGTGGTCTCTAGTTTATGACATTTATGTATGATACACAATATCTGGCAAATACCCACCCACGATTCATCTAGCAACACATGATGAGCTTATCAAAATTTTGGCATAATGCTGTATCTCATTAATCTGGAATATTCTCGGGTTTATTGGCATAGACCTTACTTTTCATATAGCCCCAGAGAAAGAAGTTCAAAGGTCTCAAATTGTAAGATCTCGGTGACAGACATGGCGAAACTATAATGGTTCCTTGTTTTGCTACGGAACCATAAAAATTAATTTCTATTGTCCTCCTTGGTGGAATTTAAAACAGGAATATAATAAAATTGCTAGCTTTCATTAAAACTCAAATCCCTGGCATTCTTTAAAAAGCCTTTAAAATCTCAAAAGAATTTTATTTCCTAAAATTTTCATCCTCTTACTACCGAATGTATAGAGGCTTGTATTTAGAAAAAATTCATTGATTTACTTTTTCGTCAGCAACGTTTGTATACAAAAAAAAATATTGAGAAATTTGCTACATTCCCAGAGGTACTATTTCAGTTAAAATCAAGACTATTAGACAAGAATTAAGTAATTTTCCGAATTATTTCAGGTATTGTAGAAATTCTTCTAAAAGGTAAACCCTAGTTACTATCTTCCTTAAATAAAAATGGTGCTTTTTACCTCGATTCTTTCGTAGATTTCAAGAGCATTGTACCAAAACCTTAAATTAAACTTGAATTGTGGCTAATTTTTCGGAATTGCAATAATACTCTGAAATCAGCTTAATGAAATAATGCTCCCTTTCCCCTCCCCTGGCCGTCGACTCCGAACGTGATCGTAATAGATTCGTCCCACAAATTACTTTACTTAATAATTCCTGTCATGCCGCCAACAAAATTAATTGTGATTGTGTGCAATAAATTCAGCTGCAGAAAGGCTCACTGTGCTTCCCGGAAAACCCGATAACATCCCATCGGCCCGCGCTCCAAATTACCCCCTCACACCCCGCTTTGTCTAACAAATTGGCACATATTCCTCGTGACAATTGGCAGAAACAAAGTCCTTCTTATTTACGGGCTGCTCCGGACGGATAAAAACTTATTCTTATGAGGGCAGGCCAAAGTTTACAGCATCCCGCTTTCGCCCGGTGGAGCAGTTTCGGAGCCCCTCGCCCGACCTGGAATCCGGGAACCGGGATGACTATGGCTTTGTAACGCCTTCCGGATATGTTCCCATTATCATTCTCGTTATGTTGGGGGATGTCTTGAGAAGAATTTTTTCTCTGGATTCGGATTTGCGGTTAGCCCCCAATTGCCGACCAGGAGCGCAATTAATGTCATATTATGACAAATTATGGTACGAAAATTATTTATTACAACAACTCGGGGTGAATCCGCTCCTCCAGAAAGCCCAGACGGCAAGGAGCCTTTTTAAACCTTCCACTGACGCCGGCCATCACTGGGACACGGAGATAATTCGGGCGAAAAAGAAACGGTCGTAAATCAAAACCTCCAGTTTGACTACCAAAACAGGAGTTGTTTGCGGCGATTCCCAGGCGAATCGAATCTACTTCAAATGAAAAATTAACGATTTGACGAGTTTATTAACTTTTGGAACTCCTTGCCAAAAGAACGGATCCAATGCCAAAGCGATGGTTTTCAATCGACTAATTGACCCCCGCCGATACCACGTCGAATTTTAATTAACTGATTCTGATAATTGAAATTTATTTCTCATTAACGTGAAAAATGGCCATGGAAAACTGAGAATTATATGCAACATGATCTGAATTATGCAAATCAGGTACGGGTGATTGGAGTTCATTGTAACCCGGGCATGAGTTCAACCGTTTCAGATTGGAAGCTTTGTATGTAAATAAAGTATGGCATCCGAGGGACTTGTAAATCACCTGAAAACGATTAAATATACTATTATTACAATATTCGATTTATTGGCCAAAAAGTTATCTTTTGTAATAATTCTATCAATTCGAACATTTTCACTCAATTTCCTTTTTATAAATAAATAACTGATGAATTCAAAGTGAATTTATTTAACATGCCTAAATGATGATGCACTTAATGCAATTTGCATTCAATGTATTATAAGTAAAACATAATAAATTTATATACTGGAAGCCAATGTAATATTAAATTAACATATTATTTTATTCATTAATTAACGCATTATTTTATATATTAATCAACGCTGTAATTTGTAACAATAGAGTTGTATATTATTGAAAACCTTTGAAGATATTCCAAATATGATTTAATTAAGTTATCATCATTTTTAGAGTTCCGTACCTCATAATGGAAAAACGGAACTCTTTATATGGGATCACTTTGTTGCCCGTCTGTCCGTGTGTCAAGGCCCTTTTTCTCAGAACTCGCTTGAGGTATTAAGTTGATATTAATATCAAATACTAAGGTCAATAGCCTAATACTGGTGTAAAAACTTTAAGTTTATAATTTAACGCAATAAAAAGATACGGCCTTTCAAAACGGGGTACTTTCCGGTGATCTACAATCTTGAAGGGATATGGCACAAGTAAAGGAAAAAGTCCGAAAATCATTAATTTTTAATTCTATATGGAATTTTATTTTTACTTAAATCAAAAATATAGACTTATTACTTTTTTTTTTAATGATTCAAATTTAATAGATAATTATAAAATAACTACTTACTAAGCTGTATAGTAATGCCTACATAAAAGGGTACAGAACCCTCAAGGTGCGAACTCTAGTCGCACTTGTCCGCCTTTTTTCAGAAATCACGCTTCAAAAATTATGATATTGGAAGGTAGAAACGCTTTAATAACCAAGAAATCATGTTTTCTGTAAACTAAATTTTAATAGTCTCCCAAGATTTGTCTGTACTTTTAATTAGTCTCTTATTTGGGTACTGAATGCAGATATGAATTGGGTATGAAATTAATTGATTTGTCGCGCCATCAGTGTAGAAAAACTCTTTAGCGGTCTGACCAAATTGCACTATAAGTTATAAACTTGATTTTGATTCTACTTATGGGAACTGTGTGTAAGTAGGCCATTATGCGATATCACGTACTGACGCGTCTCCACTCACATATTTATTATCTCCTAATGCGTTACGCCTCATCGAGTAAGTGGAGTTTGCTTCATTTGGTTATTCATTTCATGGTGTGCTGCAGCCACGTAAAGCAATTACATGCTCCATTAAGGCTCGCAAGTGTTGAAGTTCCCTGGGAGTTGCTGGCAGATTTCCCTGCTCCCGTCGCACTGCATAAACTATTTCGACATCCCAAATAAATAGTTGCTAAGATAAACAGGGACGGCGGGGGCGTTTGAACGTTTTACCTGGGAAGGCGCACTTCAAAGTGTTCAGAATGGAATAGCAGTGAAAACACCTCCGAGTAAACACCATTAGCAGTTGGAATACTTAAAACTGCGAAAAAAAAACTTTTTATTTTGTTCAAAGTTTTCGTCTCTCGTCTTATTTAAATTCGGGTTAGGAAAAATCCAATAGTGCTAGCCTTCCCTCTAGAAAGGTTTATTCCACTCTAGCTGAAAACTTTTCCAGAAAACTTAAGGGTACTCGCACATAACTGGAAAAACACGGAATTCAAGTTACAAGCACAGCAGACCTAATTGCTGAATATTAAAAGCAAAAACATAGGGAAAAAAGTAGTTCAAAATAAATCTACCACTCGAGCCGAGTTCGCTAGCGGCTAGAGAACAAGAAAGTCATTGGTGGATTATCGACTTTTTGTAAAGCCCACAGCTCTTAATTACGTTGAACAGGGTTGATTAACGGCCGGGGAAGATGTGGATGCTCGGGGCGAAGGCAGGGTTGGGGAAAAAAGCGGAATTTGTCGAGCTATCGAAGTTTTTATGACTTATTGACAATTACCGCAGAAGAATCGATTGGAGTTCGTTTTTTAGTTACTCAAGCAGTTGTGGGAAACCCCCTCTTTAATTGGGCCCCACGAACTTGTGTTTGGAGAAGTAGCCGCCATGGAAACTGATCTTCATGTCAAATGTAATTGCAGGCATTCTATAAAATTGACCCATTAAAAATTTACGTGACAGAGAGGCCAAGCCCTCCAGTCCGAATTACTTAGTCGCTCTATGCTCCCTTTGCATTATAGCGACGAACCCAGCCCCGAGGGCGATCTGAATTTTCGTAATTTTCGAACATAGCCTGGAACATTTTCGGGCATAAAGCTCAATTCTGCCAATACCTGAATAATGTAACGAAATTGGTACCCAGTTTAATTGCATGCTGAGGAAATGAATTCGTTACGGATACCTCGCCTCGCCGCGTCTCCTGCCCGTGGAGCATAAAGTAATTAAGCCCGTTGTAGGATGATTGGATTTCATTTTTAAGCGGCATATTAACCCGGCTGAGCTCTTTTCAGTTCATTTACTTGCGCCTGGATCCGAAAAATCCTCCTGCCTCCGGGTAGATGTTTTAATGCTTTTGAAATGCGCCAGAGATGCACCCGGCAAAGATTTTCAAAATCGCTTTCCGCCCAATATAACTTGCACCCTTTTAAGTGCATGTATCACGCCGTTCGCCTTTTCTGGCTTGTAATGGATTAGTTCTCCGGATTAAAGCATTTTTAGGGCGCTAGCAGATGGATAATAATGGATTTGGTTTTTTAGTGGATTAATGCTGCTTTTTGGGGCATAAGTCCATAGTCGAATTGATGTTTGCTCTTAAAGAGACACAAAGAACTTTAGTGATGAAAACTATCCTCAATATCTCTTTTGTCCTTCTTAGTTTTGAAGCAAAATATGTATGTTGTATGTGCTTCCAGACATACTGTTGTCCTAAAAAAGTTGGAAAAAACGTTTCTTTACTTGCGTAAATTTTAACCAGTATAGGTATGCCCCAACTTTAGCTAAGGCGACCCATACCATAGTATGTATTATAATATGTTTCAGAAAGATAGCCCCGAGTAAAATCAGATGCAACAACGTAAGGCCTGTTCTGTACTTTGAAACGAAAAGCTCATTTTCTAAATGGAATTCCCTGCTACTTTCTACCTTAACGGCTAAGTCTTGCTCGTCCCAAATATTTCAGCGGATTATAGAGAACATATGCCAAGTAGAGGAAAACTCTGAGGCGCACACAAATCATGCCGAGAATACTTGTCATAAAATATCCAAAGCAGTAATAACTTGTCATCCTTCGTGAAAAGCACTATATATTTGAAAACATCCCAGAAGCTACTTGAAAGCCATTCACAGTGACTCTGTATCCTTTTAATGTCACTATCAGGTATAGAACCCATTCCGAATTTAATTTGCAAACATTCATGAAATGTTGAAATGGAAAATAAATCGTTGGCTCTTTTTTAGCATGTCTATTCTTACTTGATTCAAGTATTTCGACAAAAGATGAACCGTACAAAAAAAATTTTCTTAAGCACGTAATCGTGGTTATATCTCTATGAAATTGATTTGTTTCGCCAAATCAAGCTTAATTACAGTGGGAATGCCAGGAAACAGATGATGTGTAACTAGATTTTCTGGTCAGTGGGTGCCATACTCATTTTAATGGATTTCTAAGCGACGAAGACCTGAGATTTAGCAAATTACAATAAAAATGTTTTCAAATTCCTTTAGAACAACAGAATACGAAAAGATTTGGAAGAGATAAATCAGTGAAAATCACTTGAAGAGTAAAATCGGTAGGAACCATAGCTTTATAAATGAAATTCCCTAGGATTACTAAAATTAATCGATGGAAATTAATTTTATCTGGGATCTACAAATACGCAAAAGGTATACGCGCTGGAATAACTCAGTCGTTTCCGGAAACTGGAAGAGAATTATCCTTGATTACTTATCGCCAGGGAAATAAATTTCTCAGTTTCAATAACTGATTATTTGTGCAATTTGTATTAATGACCCCCAATATTTGTTCGTGCCGCAATAAATTTTCGTTATAACGCTTGAGGAAAAAATGTCGTAACAATTAGTGGAATCGGTCCCTTTTGCTGTCCCCAAGCCGAATTGTATCGATTAAAATGGATCCGTTCGCTTTCATTGGCCTTATTATAGGCTGGAAGTGTGATAATTCGAATTTCCCCCTAGTTCGCCCTTAATTTTCGGTGACAAATTGCACAGCACAGTTTGCGATATTGGAAAATTGTGAAATTTCAACGCCCATTGTGCAATTTATGATAATGGCGGGAAAAAGTAATTGTGAGCTCGAATGCGGCCGGAATTTAGGATCACGCCGGAACTCCGCTGATAATTGTACGATTTGAGTGGAAATCTGAATTGAAATGTATTGCGGTGGAATGGCGCCATCTGCTAAAATCGCTGCACCATTATGTGTACTCATCCTCATGCAAATGGGGAATTCAAATTTTGGCAAAATCCGCGATAGTTTTGTGGCGCATTTAAATGAGTCCTGTATTCCGATCCAGCCAACAGTCCCAGTGGTGTTTCAAAACAAAGCATAGGATAGATATGTAGATGCCAGTTAATCCATGAGTACAACGTCTTAAAATTCAAATTTTCATGTCGACAAAAAAAAATCAACGTTTCTCGCAGAGAAAACAACCAGGAGCAGCCGTGTCGTCATATCCTCGGCAATTTATGCAAATCTCTGCTTCATGAGAATATCGCGAACATCAGCAGCTATTTGTGTATTGATTGGCCCCAGAGAAAATTCCTTTTAAACTGGATCCTGACGAAATTCCCGCTGCATTGAATACTACACATATCTCACCCACTCTGCGCCCTCCGAGGGCGACTTTGAGGGCCCCATCATCAATATACAGCCGTGGGAGCTCCCGTCTCCAAATTGCCATGGAAATTTTTCATCTGAATCAATTGTATGCAAATGCAGAAGGTTATTGGTCCTTGATGACACATAGGGCTCCGCAGGAGTACGACGTCGTGGTGATATGAGGCCGTTGATTCTCATTTTTTTGGAAATTCATACAAATATGATGCATGAGACCTTTCTAATATTTGGGTCATGGGAGCTAAGATGAATGTTTTCTTGAAATATTGCCATTGTACCATTGTGACGCAAGTTGTAAATGATGTCTACAAAAACCCGCTAACTTTTCCCTAGTTTAGTGATTTCTGTAGCACTTCTTTTACAAGAATGCAGAGAACTAATATTTTACTTAACTAACAAATACCATAATAGAATGACTGTCCTAGATAAAATATAGCCAGAAAAGTTGTTTATAAAGCCGTAAACATTTTTGTAAATTTGGTTCCAGATAGGATTAATAGGATTAATTAAGAATGGCCATTTTGTATGGGCATATAGACTTATTTTATTCCTGCGTCTATTTACCAAATTGGTCCTAAATGAAAGTAACCAACAAATTATATGATTTAAATCATGAGAGTCAGGAGATACAAGGACAATTTGTAAAAGAAAAGACACTATAAATGATAACACATGGTTTGATCTCATATAGTGTTTTGGGAAGAAGTTAATGGATTTTACTGAGTCCATCAATAAATAACACCAAAGCTGAACATTCTCCTTTAATTTTAATATCCACAATGAAGGAAACATGAATAAATATATCTAAATACACCACTAAAGCCAGTACAGCATTCGACTACTTGTAGTTACAAGCTTTATGAGTGGATGAGCACACAAACTATTCATGTAAATCGTTCCATACTTCATACTTTGTGACTCTACCTATTTCTAAAATAAACATTCCAAAAGATGACGTAGCAAAACTGATAATAAACCACAAACTTCTGTAGAAATTCAATGATAAAAACAAATATAAGAATCTAGAGAAATACGTCTTGCACCGTCTGTTGGTATTCAAGATAGTTGAATTTTACTTCGTTTTATTTTATTTTTGTGAGACACGTCGTTGAGATACTTTTCCTTCAGATCTTCTGTATTGTAAGAAATTTCTTGAACTTGAAGCCAATAAAATATGAGAAATTGAATTCGTGCAAGGAATTCCGATTAAACAGAATCAATTTCTAACTTCCTTCAATACTGAGTCAGTCAATGAAGAGGAAACAACTGAAGAACAGTCTCACCGCTTTTATATAAAATGAACGTTACTTGTAGAGGGCCTTTTTATCACGTTTTTAATAAGTAACGTGCTCAGATTTATGAAGGGACTTATATTACATATTACTTGAAAAACGTACCTAATTTACGTGATTATTTTACATCCATAATTCTTATGTAATTTATACTTAGTAGCAATACGAGCGCTTCTTATTAAAAAACATATTTGTATAGTTATGCCGTCTAATCCCATAGATCATGCTAACTAATCCCACAAGTTTTGTAAATTTTTCTGTTTGTTTTTAATTAATGTCGTCAAACAACAAAAGAATCAGCTCCGAAGTATTTCTTGTAAAATGCAAAATGCGTATGACAAACATTAAAATATATATTAATTTCAATTTCAATTTATTTCCAGAATAAAAATACAATATAAAAATGTACATTTCTTAATATTTCATAAAGTACATACTTCATGGGTAACCAACATTACCCGAGCGAAGGTCTGGATTACCTTAATTCTAATTATAAACTAAACTAATACTAAAAAACTTGTGAACTAAGTATTATTATAAAACAAGTACCTAATTAATTATGAGGATTTCCCAAAATATCAACATTATTCCGGTTTCTTTTGTTAGCACATGACATTTACTGATAATATTATAATTAAGTAATAGCGCTTTCTCGAGTTTTTTACATTCGAACTAAAATAAATAAAAATTTATTCGCGCCTTAAATTTTTAATTAATCTCTTCTTATCACAACACAGAAATATCACCCAGATCCAGAAAGCAGCAAAAAGTAATTAAATTTTAAAAAATCTTCTTCACGCGCTTTATGCGATTAGTTAGTTTGAATCGAGAAGTGCTACCGTGCTTACTGAAACCGAAAATGTTAGCGGTATCATGGATAATATTTCCAATAATTCTGTTCAGTTTCTTCAATTACTGCCATTTAATCGAGAATTATCGAATTACGTACCCGAAAAGAATGGCATCGTACATCGACAATTCTGTGAGCCCGTGCGATGATTTTTTCCAGTACGCCTGTGGGAATTACATCAAGGCTCTTAGAAAAGGCAAAACCGAGTTTGTTCTTACCGCGTGGAATCAGATGGAAGATTTTATGCATAATATCCTCATGCAGCCTTTCAACAACAGGGAGGAGAACTTTTCTGCCGAAAATAAAGCGAAGATGTTTTACCAGTCGTGCTTAAAGGTGGACCATTTTAAGTATCCGAAGAGCGAGGCTTTTCTGAGATTACTGGACTCAGTCGGTGGATGGCCAGCAGTTGACCCTAAATGGAATCCTGACAACTTTGACTGGTTTAAGTTCGAGCTACTTGCCACAAAATATGACATTTCTATTTTCATTTTGGAATACTTTGAAGATAATTACCAAATATGGACTTTAAGTGCAGGATACTTCCATCTAGGGAATCCAATTAACTTTTTGAAGCCCTATTCCCGCGAGTTTCAATTAGCTAAAGACATTTCTATGCAAATTATGAAAATGTATGGAGTGCCGAAGTCGGCTGCCAAAAGAATTTGGAAAGAAATTGTCAAATTCGGAAAATCGTGGCATAATTTTGAAGTACATTACGAACAGGAAGAATACGATGAAAAAATTGAATCCATTGAGAGTCTTATGAAAATTGTACCGAACATTGATTGGGAGGAGTTTATTAAAGTGAAATTTGGAAACTACACAACGCTCAATCCAGAATGGATTAACATTAATGCCATCCATCATTTGAAATACATTAAAAAATTGCTCAAAGGAAACGAAAGGGCAGCAGCTAACTACGCCGCGATAAAACTTCTTCACCATCTTCACACTGAGCTTTATGCTGAACGCTACAATCGACAATTTTGCTATAATCAGCTTACTGCTTACTTAGGACCCATTGAAGGCACCCTTTACCTCGCTGGAAATCCCGAGGAGGAAAAGATTGAAGAAGAGGTTCGCACTATATTGGAATATGTGAAAAATTCTTATAGGGAAAAGATAAGAGGCGTCAAATGGCTGAGCAGAGAAGTTAAGCAAAGATTGATAGCCAAAGTGAACAAAGTTTACTTAATACTTCCTGAGGAATTGCACCCGATCGATTTCGAGGCGCTTAATGAAGAATACAAAAACTTGAAAATATATCCTGAAAATGACTATTACGAGAACTTCCTAGCCGTAAAGGAATTCCATCACCAGCGGATTAATTTAAAGTTTCTCCGCAATGAAAATGTTGAAGAAGATAGTACAACCTTTGTGAATGCTTATTATCAAACAGATTCTAATACCATCGTTTTTGAAGCTGGGGGTATACAGAAACCATATTTTTTCCCAGGCTTTCCTGCTGCCTATAACTTTGGAGGAATAGCTACAGCATTAGCGCATGAGGTTGGACATGCGCTTGATCCAAGTCGTCGACATTATGATGAGCTTGGTAAAGAATTTACTTGGGACGATTTTTCAGAAGATGGCTATTTAAAAAGAGAAACTTGTTTTCTTAACCACTATAACGCCATTCCTCCTTTGGAATTATACGAGCCGCACAACGCATCGATTTCTCTTGATGAAAATATCGCAACTTCACTTGCAATTCGACAAGCATATTTTGCATACGAAAAATGGCTTAAAATGTTCCGAAGTTCTTTGGATATGACCAAACTAACTCTACCAGGACTGAACATGACTAGTGATCAGCTTTTCTTTTTGGCCTTTGGACAAAAGTTCTGTAGTAAATTAACGAGAGAGGAGGTCTTTGAATCCCAGATAGAAGTACATGGTCCACTCAGAATTGCTCTCATTGGTAGCGTTTCGAATTTTGATCATTTTAGCCAGACTTTTAATTGCGATTTAGGAACACCAATGAACCCAAAGAAAAAGTGTACATTATTTTGACTTTCATATTTGCAACAAAACACCTCTTAAACTAAATTCTTTCAATCATATGTATATAAGGTTATAAAATGTATGTAGTAGTTTTAATGAAAATAAATACTACTTTAACAAACATCGACTGCTGTTGTTTAAAAACAAAAAACGTAAAAGTTTAAAGTTTCGTCGTAAGAATTGAGCATTTAACAGCCGCCAGCGATAGTGCAATGTTTCAGATTACAAAACTATTAACTAAGAAAAAAGAGATGAAAATAATGAGTTTAGATCCAACGATCATGTAAATGTAAAAGTATAAGAGAACTTTGACTTGCGATTTATTTAAAATGTAGGCTTAGGTAAGATTATAAGGTTTTCCCGAAAAATCATCTCGCCAACATATTTGCTGATAATACTAATTACCTAATATAATCTAGTAAAAACCCAAAAAAACGTGTTCGCACATTACGTTTTCAATTAATCACGGCTTATCTAAGCAATATAACCTAAGGTCAAGTTGGATTCAAAATGAGTCTATAAAAACTATAAACACTAAACTACAATGTTAGTTGTAATTGAGAAGTGCAGCTGTGCTTGCAAGAAATGGAACTATCTGTAATATCATGGATAATATTTTCAATAAATGTGTTTAGTTTCTTGAGTTATACCCAATCAATTGAAAATTATCGAATTACATACCCGAAAAGAATGGCGTCGTACATCGACGATTCTGTGAACCCCTGCGACGACTTCTTCCAGTACGCCTGTGGGAATTACATCAGGGCTCTAAGAAAGGGCAAATCAGATTTTGTTCTTACCGCGGAGAAACAGATTCAAAATTTTATGCATAACGTTCTGATGGAGCCTCTAAAAAATACAGGAAAGGACTTTTCTGCCGAAGATAAAGCCAAGCTGTTTTACCAGTCGTGCATAAAAGTGGACCATTTTAAGTACCCAAAGAGCGAGGCTTTTCTGAGATTATTTGATTCAGTTGGTGGATGGCCAGCAGTTGACCCAAAGTGGAATCCTGACAACTTTGATTGGTTTCAATTCGAACTATTGGCCGCGACGTATGGTGGTAACATTTTCATTTATGAGGGCATCAGTTCTGATGAAAGCGTTATGTACCTAACTGCCAACAGATTCTATTTAAATAATGTAGTCAACTTTTTCCAGCCCTATTCGCGAGAGTTTCAGCTAGCTAAAGGCATTGCTATGCGAATTATGAAAATGTATGGGGTCCCAAAGTCGTCTGCCAAAAGGATTTGGAATGAAATTGTCGAGTTCGGAAAGTTGTGGAAAAGTTTTGATGTATCTCACCAATGGGAAGACGTAAATAGTAGCATTGATTCAATTACGAGTCTGATGGAAATTGTACCGATCGTTGATTGGGAGGAGTATATTAAAGTTAAATTTGGGAATTACACAACTCTTGATCCGGATAGATTAGAAATTTATAACATCAGACGTTTGAATAATATTGGAAAATTGTTCAACAAGAACGAAAGGGCAGCAGCTAACTATGCCGCGATAGTGTTTCTTCTTGAGCTTCACGACGATCTCGATGCCGAACGCTACAACCAACAATTTTGCTACAATAAGCTTAGTAATTATCTAAACCCCATTGAAGCTGCACTTTTCTTTGCTAGAAATCCTGAGGAAGGAAAGATTGAAGAAGAGATTCGCACTATGGTGGAATATATTAGAAATGCTTACAGACAAAAGATAAGAGAAGCTAACTGGTTGAGCAGAGAAGTTAAACAGAGGTTAATTAACAAAGTGAACAATATTTATGTGAAATTTCCAGAAGAATTGCACTTTGTCGATTTCGAAGCACTCAATAAAGAATACAGCAATTTGGAAGTCTATCCTGAAAATGATTACTACGAGAATTTTTTGGCAGTGAGGGTATTCAGTCAACAACGGAAACATCTAAAATTTCTTCTAAGGCAAACAATAAAAGACGCGAACCCTATTGGAGTGAATGCTTACTATAAATATAAATCTAACAGCATTGATCTGCTCGCAGGTATGATTCAAAAACCATACTACTTCGAAGGATTTCCTTCTGCCTACAACTTTGGAGGAGTGGGTACAGTGCTAGCGCACGAATTTGGACATGCACTTGGTCCAGCCGATCGGTGTTATGATAAACTAGGTAAAATTTTTACTTGGGATGAGTTTTCTGAAGAGGGCTATTACCAACGAGAAATTTGTTTTCTTAACCATTATAACGCTATTCCACTAATGGAACTATATGAGCCACACAACGCAACGATTTCTCTTAATGAAAATATCGCAGAATGTCTTGGAGTTAGAACAGCATATCTTGCATACCAAAAATGGCTTAAAATGTTTCGAAGCTCTTTGGATATGACCAAACAAACATTACCCGGACTGAATCTGACTAGTGATCAACTTTTCTTTTTGAGTTATGGACAACAATATTGCACTAAATTAACCCGAAGTGAAATCATCGCGAGTCAAAAAGAAGTGCATGGCCCAAAGAGAATTGCTCTCGTTGGTAGCGTTTCTAATTTTGATGAATTTAGCAAAGCCTTTAACTGTGAATTAGGAACACCAATGAACCCTAAAGAAAAGTGTACTTTATTTTGAAATAAAATAACTTTTTAAATAACATTTTAATATTGGTTGCAATATATACACATGTAGTTTTAATGAAAATACCATACATATATAACTATTTTTATGACACTCTTAAACTTGAAAAGAAACGCAATAAATACTTTAACTGATGGTTGACTTAATGGAGACATTTCTTATTAAATGTAATTAAAGATGGATCAATTTTGATAAAATGTTTAATGATATAAGGAATAGTTACTAGAGCATGCGAATACGCGCTATGCCTAGTAAGATTATTATTTGGAAGATTTTATTGTAAAATAAATGGAAAATCATGGTAACTTATCTTTGAGCTAAACTATTTGTTCAGTGAGTTTGTCTTTTACGAAACATCATTAAGCGGCTAATGAACTAAATTCATATATCATCTACGAGTAAATACACTATGCCACCCAAGGAGCGGGACAATCATTATGCTGCAAACACTTCCCACAGCATGCTGCGTTGAATGGGCGACTCATAAATATAAAGCGATACATTCCACAGCGAGCAAACACCCAATATCAGCACAACTTGAAATTTATCTCTGGGAGTACAGAACCTATTTGTATGATACATTACGTAAAGACTGCCGGTACTAACATGTAATAAACCGGAAAATTAACATAACTTCGCTATTTGCTGGCTGTGGACATTAATTTTAATAACTTGTGCGAGGAAAATCCTTTTATGCAAACTCATGGCCGTTATTCATTTTCCAGCCAGTTCATGTTTCCTGCTGCTTTTGGGATGTTTTCCACCGATCTCACCTGAATAGAAGCTTCTCAAATTACTGAATAACGCCGTAATGCATTTTAACATCAAAATTTTGGGCTAAATATGCTAACAATTCCCCGCTGCCTACTGGCAAGGACCCCAGACAATACGAACAGTTTCACGGCGTTTGGACCATAAATTGAATTATGAATCTCATTTAACAGCCAGCACTGTGGACTGTCTGCATTTAAATCGCTACAAATTAACACCTTTTGCCCGGCAGTCATTAACTCCCTCTCCACTTTCTGGAAATCGCAAGCTCGCATCCTACCACTTTCGCTTACTTCGCCGGTAAAAAGTGTGACGACCACCATAAAATCCTTCGTTTGTATACTCGCGCCTAATTTCGCTGCCTTAGGGATTTCGTTTCCTTTCCATGTCGTCCTTAATTAGCGACTTTTATCCATTCGGGTCCGCCACTTCAAAACGCCCTGCTTCTGGTTACACAGTGCGCGGGAGGAGTTCTGTTGGCATCAAACATAATAAAATGAAACTCTCATTTCCGAGATTTTACGATGTCATTTTCAGATAACTAAACCTGATTCAGAAGAAGGAAGCACTGTGGAATGGTCTTTACGCAGCAGGACATAAAGCCTGCAGCACCGAGGCCATGAAATCTAAATGGAGACCAGCAATCTTGACACTTATCCTCTGATTTCATGGTCTCGCGGTTATTGGCAGCTAACAATATCGTGCCAATGAATAAGAACCAGAAGTTTCGTGTTGAGTTTGAGTAAAGTTCAAAGTTCAAACATAATTACTAAGTAGCTGAAGGATGGGATTGACTGAAAATTCAGTTCTATGACGTTGAACTAATCCGTAATAAATTTACTTCCTCGCTTCTAATAATAATCTAGATACAGAAAAGGACTTAAGTTTTTTTTTCTTCTCCAGAAGAAACAGCGAAACTTTTTTAATGACTTGTAATTTTCACACGGTTTGTGATATTATCTTGCGACTCAAACGCACCTTTTCAAACTATAAAAGTTCGACAATAATAAGCAACAAGTGCGGTTGGCTTGATTTTTATCCGCAACTGAGAGGATAATAAAATTAGAGCTTATTATTTATGTATATTTCAAAATAAAATAAAATATACAAGGCTTATCGGAAATATTCTGTATCATTTCTACGATAAAAGGAAATTGTAAACATAGGCAATATTTTCGTATAGTGTGTTGAGAATTTTTGAATACGCCTCAATGAATTCTTTGTTATTTAGTTCATTTCAATTCAACACTGGTCAACACCAAATTTTTTTTCAAAGATTCGGTAAATCATTTCTGCAGGATCTTTTCCGTAGATTACCAATATTTCGGAATAATCGGTGAATGTTACTTTTTTCCATAAACTGAGGTGTAAAAAGTGCTATAGAGATAAGTTGTATTTGATATTCCTAGGTTGGGACTCAGGTTTTCATTTAAGCCATGTTAGAAACTTCTAAGATGCACCTTTATTTTTCAATGAGTTTTTAAAAATGTCCAAAATAAGCAATATAACATTTCCATTTACGAATTCGAAATCTATGGAAAAAATCCTATAAAAATAATAAAATAAATAGCATATTAGGAAAATTAAGTTATTTGAACAGTGTTATTTACATTTAAATTCACATTTACATACTTCTATACTAAAAAGAATATAGGTATTTAAAATTTAAAAAACATCGTTTAAATAAATATTTTTATTAATTTATTCTTTATTTATACTTTTCACAATAGCTTTCCTCAGCCCTTCCCAAGAAACGTAACCGATGTTTGTTCTCGTTTTTTTTTAACACAATATTTAATGCCTTTAACCATATAAAAATCTGATAGTTATACGCAAAATGTTCGGCAGGAACAGCTGCCACGTTAAAGTTGCCTAGCTGGTGAAATTGTTTGGGTTTTATCGCAACATTTCTCATGAGGCTATCACAGCTCATATGATAAATTACTGTCCGACATGGAAGTCAGCAGAACAGTGTCGATAAATGGCACATTTTTCATAAGAGATCTATAGGCACAAGATAGCGCTAATCTAATCTGATAAATAAACATTTCACTTACTAGCAGAATCAAGAATTCCCTTCGCACAATTGATTTGATTCGTGCCATCCGGTTCCCTTAAATCAATGGCCTCCAATAAATCTCCGGAGGTTTTTACCTTGAGCCAGGAGCCGATGAAAAGAAAAGCTATCCTAAGTCACATTTCACGGGAGTTTGGTTTCACTAGCGCACTTTTCCCGATATGCTCTACGCTCGGCCTGTACCCCCTCGTATGACTTTCTGGTTTTATTGAAAAACTTTTTGCCCTTAATCCCATGTTAAAACCACCGATCATTGGGCATTTTCGTTTTGTATACGCCGCACGAAACGCCCCGGCCTGCTATTCATATAACAAATCAGCTTGACCCTTTTCCATGCCTCCAAACAAAGACCTTTGAGGGAGCGGGAATTAAAAGCTCCCCACAAATTTTCCAAACAAAGACGAGATAGTTACGTAGCTATTTCCCTTCGGATTCGGCTCGGCCTCGATTGGTAAATAAACATAGGACCTATTACGAAAGACAAATGGAAGATGTGAGAAGGTCAGATGCTTCCAAGACACAAAATATATGCAGATAGCGCTGGCCGTTTATCGTCTCTCCCGACAGATTGAGACACTTGAGGAATTTGTGGCCAAGTGGGATCCAGGGTGCCATTTGTTCGTTCTTGCAGCTCTATAGGACTGGTTAAATTTAAATGTTGATTCGATTTATGCATTGGAGAGCTTTGTAGTAAAAATTGCAACATGCTAAAAAAAATTACAATAGTTTGCAGCATTTCAAAATTGAATATCAGTATATAAACTCGGATAGTCGATTAGCACAATATAAATAATCTATTAAACGGGAAATACCCCTTTTCTATCAAACATTTACAAAAACCGACCTTTTTTATAAATATTGTAGGTACTTCAAAACGATACAAATTTGATTTCATTTTATTCAATAGCAATTCTTTGAGAACTTTCAAGTTTGTATTCAAAATTTTTGAAATCCTTTATTATTAAGAATTGAATCATTTTGCAATTTTTCTTTCCAAATTGACATCAGGTGCATAGACCCAAAACTCAGAATTCTTAAAAACTAATGTGGCAAATATTCAATGCTAGCGGAAAGATTAATAATTTTCGGCCAGACGAATGAACAGTGAAACGAGGTTTTAAACGCCCCACGATGGAATCAAAAAATTAAATATATGTATGTAGATTATGAACTGAAAACTACAACTTTCTTTTCTTTTTATTTACCTTACCAGTACTTGCCTTCAGATATAAAATATGAAAACTTTTGCTTCCTCTCTTCAAAATGTTTTGTATTTACAATTTTCGGTCCACCTTCACTCGTGGTTTCGATTCGGCAAAGGCATTATTCTTCGTAAAATAAGTTGTTGTTGAATATCCTGTCTTCAGTCCGTACACCTAGTGTACCAAGATGCTGAGGCACATCGGTCGTTCCAATCGAGTTACACTTTATTCTAAATTGCATTAGAATGTAACATAAATTGCTCACATCTGGTGACATTGCTCGGCTCGGAAAATTTCTCTTATGATTCGGGCGATTAATCTCAATTTATCAGACGTGCAAACTTTGGCGCGCTGAATGAGCTGATGCCGACGGAAAAACCATAACGACATATGAGGCCCAAAAGATAAAGGACAATTCAGGAACTTATGCCATCTCAGCCCTGACATCTTCATGCTGACTTAACTGCCTCTGGCTGGGGTCCAGCGCAGTTTCTTACAAGATATTAAACTATTTTCTGACATCCTCCCAAAAATTCGGCAGACAACCATGAGAAATGATGGAAAAGTTGCACTGTGGCACTGTGGGGGTGTGGGAGTATGGGAGTTGGTACTGATTTATCTTTGTACGCCAGTTCGCCGTCTCAAGGAGTTTCCAAGAGAAAGTTTTGTTTCAATAGCTTCGGGTATCCTTTCCAGCTCCAAGACGCTCCAGCGAGTGTGCGACTGTTTTGCCTTAGTTATTGGCAGCGCAGGGAGAAAAATTGGGATGCTGCGGGAATAAGCCTAAGTAGGGGCTGCCGTAAGACGACAGAGCTATGTAGCATTATTTGTTTTCAGAAAGGACATAAATTCTCAGTAAGTGTCAAAGTTGTGCTGTAGGACAATTCTTTTCGAATGAGTTGACGTTCAGCTTGGCATCCTCCCCAAGTTTTGCCTCATTCCTAATTTTGGTACCGGGGCCGACTTCATTAAATAAGTTCATTACTTCGTTAAAATTTAAACGATCCACGGTTTGATCAAGTTGAATGCCTGATTATCGAGGTGCGCCAAGCCCCAGGAGCGGAGCCCGGGCGAAATCAAATTTAATTCACTACCCAACCAGCGATTTTTGTGGCAAGTCCCTGGCTGGACAAGTTTTCCCTCAAACGGAAAATTCGGGAAATGGTCGATAATTCAAAATCGAGGAAAGTTATTGTAGTTCGTCCGTTCAACGTGACTTTTATGGAAAGTTTATGATTTTAATAGAAAACTTTTGCAGGAGAAATGACAGTTTGCTGTTTAGAACGGACAAACAGAGAGCAAAATTTGCCATTGTACGAAAATTCATAATTTTTAATACCAAAAGTTTTACTTCACAATCTGATTGCTGGATATTGTGATACTTTGTTTAATATAAGTATAAAGTACATACAAAAGTTTATGTAAGTTAGAATAAAGCTGTGGGTGAAAAATCTTCTATAATTATGAATGCATGCTAGTCCTTCTTGAAAAACACAGATACTAAGAAAACCTACTACTAAATCCACTATTTTTAAAACTTTCGTGTTGGTTATTCTATAATACAAAACAATATGTAATTAATTATCAAATTTAGAGAAGCTCCAATTCCTATAAAAAAGTAAATTTATTCGTTGATTTTATTTATCGGAAATGTTCATGCTCATGTTGGTTTTTCACGCCAATGAGCACAAAGAACCAACTCAGCACGGCACGCGATTCTGGAATGAAACTTGTAGCTAACAATACAACGAGCCCCCAGGTACTAAATTTTTCACAAATTTTATGAAGCATACAATTCTCCTTGCTTAACTGCATATTTGCACGCAAATATTTTTCAGTGCGGTGGCGTATGGCTCGTTTTTTTTTCTAGCATCCGTCCCGATTCCTTGGCTCCAGGCTTGCTTACGCTAACCCGGTTTAGTCGAGCTTCATATTGGACATTTTGGCGATGAAAAATTCATGTCACATTCCCAACTAAAAATTCCGGACCAGCACTACTTAACCTTAATATTCAATTGAAGCGTATACGAATGGTACTGAAAGTTTGCAACAAGTCCTGGAAGCCGGGAAGAATCTCCAGTTGGGTTCGGTGTGTGCAACTTGTCCCTGGGGCGCATCTGCTTGCGTTTTAATGCATGGCACTCAATGTCCTTGATGGAAACTTTAAAGAAAACTTTCCGGGCGCCTCTTTGGATTCAGAGCGTCTTTTCGTCATAAATTTCGAGCTCCCCTTCGCCGCCCTTTCTCCTACATACAGGAATACAGAAGGAGCACCCACCAGGCAAAAGTTTCGGCGAAGTGTACATGGGTTGGGAGCCTTAAATAGACTCAATTTCAGGAACTTAATGAGGACGGAGTAAACGACAGCAGGGAGTTTGCCTGATCTTATCCGCAGATTCCAGGCGTTCTGCAGAATACGAACAAGGAATTATGGATTCTTGTGGATCCAATTACGGTTTGATTAGGACAATCAATTTAAGTCGGACTCCCATCCTCTCTTTTCTCTAGTGCTAACCAATCTTTTGAATATTTGTTTAGTACTTGCCTCTGCCAGGACACGAAACATGAGATAAGCCCTGAAGAGTAATGGAGCACACAACGAATTTTCCGTGCGTGTATTTACTTACGTCGCGTCGGTAAAATAACATCAAGGTGCATTTTCATGGAAAACAAGTTTTCTAGGAAAAAGGAAAACTTTATACACGCGGAAGGTTGAAGACGAGATTATTTTATTACTGCTATATCATGTATCATGATAGTACATGATTTCTCTTTTTATTATAATAGGCAAGGATCGAAACATTATATATTATAAAAACACATAATAACGTTAGTACATAGAATCATTAATAATTCAAAATTTACGAAAACGACTATTTTGGTAATTTTGAAGATTCCTAAAAAACCAAATATCATAAGATCTCGTAACGAAATTCAATTGAAAACCTCAATGTTAAATTACGTATAGCTGGTTAACTCTCCAAAAGTGTAATGAGGTGAAAGTGATCAGAGCTTCATCCAAAGTCTAGAAATATCAATATTTTGGTTAATACTTAGTTTAATTATATATTAGTATACGATTTTTTGCTCTCTTTCCAGTATATGATTTTTTGCTCCCTTTCTAGCAAAACTATAAGTTATAAATTATATACAAATTGAAAATATGAAATAACTTTTCACAAGACAAGGAACTATCTACACTTTATTGTTTACTAATACAATTTTGTATTATATCAATGGTCCAATAAAAATAAAGGACCCTCTAGAATTGGTACGATGATGTGAAGTTAACAAATTGCGATAGGAAAACACTTACCAGTAGGAAGACTTTAAACGTGAAGCATTTCAATAAAATTTACTCAACATTCCAGATTGAACTTTGTTCTTTGATAAATTCGGAATAAAATTCATAAATAAATTTTATGTTGATTTTTTCGCTCCAAATTTCTACAAGAAATTAATGTTTACCTATTTAAAAACAAATTTGTAGTCTTTTTAGAGAAAAATCTCTCATGCTGTGATTAAATCTACCTTTTTTCGCATTCATTCATTTTATCAGAAAATTTTGTATTTTTGGTAGAATACATATGACAAAAACCATTGATTGTTTTTTTCCAAGAACTTTAGACATCAATGACACAACACTAGAAAGAAAGAATAAGTTTTTATGTAATGAATGAGAGACTTCATACCACTCGAAATTGTGATGGTTTTTAAAAAATGTTCAAATTCTAAAAGAAAGATTCCTAAAAGAACATGTTTGGTCGTTGCGCAGCACCTTCTTTGATAGCAGAGATAAGGCACAAAACTGTAGTGGTATGGAAATTAAAATGTGTTTTTTTTAAAGCAGATTATGCCATGTCACTGCTTTCTTATTAATTTCAAAAGTACTTCCTCCCTTTTTGGACGGATTTTAGACGAAGTGTATGAAACCTAAATGTTGCGGGGCGTATTTTGGCCCCATACAATTTTTATTTAATAAGCCCTCTGATCCTCATGAAATTTAATACCCGAATACTATTAGGGCTTCTTCGAATTGTGGGCCTTGAATCTTAAAATTCCATAAAAATTGCTTAATATGTACATAATTAACCCCAGATAAAGCACTTGAAATTAGTCCCAAACTCTAACTCCTCTTACTTTTTCTCTTTTTATCTGAAACATAGCATAAACTTCCTTTTATGAAGAGAGGAGTTTGAAACAAGTTTTCACTTTCGTGTACATATTATATTATATACCTTGCACAAGCGGAAATTCAACTCAAAAGTCTCTTTCATTCCTTGACGGGGTTTCTAGTGATTTTAGCTGACTCACTAATGTCCTAGATTTCACTTTAAACCCTCTTCCGTGACAGACTTTGAGGCGTTTTCACTGAATCATCCAAGAAATCCTGTATAATGAGATGTTAAGCTGAGTTACCTCAAAGATCCTTTTCTCATTCCTATGCCCAATTCTTTAACATTTACTGATTACTGTGAAATCTTCAAATTATTCTATCCAAGAAGTGGAACTTACAAACAAATTTTATGACATTCAAGTACCCCCAGATCTTGGTAAAATCGTTAAATATTCATTGTCCAAATTGCGATTCTCTAGCGGAACTCTCATATGTTGAACTGAAGACAATTTCGGGATGGAGTTTCAGCAAGTCCATAAAAAGTTAGAAACTAAAGAGCCAGGCTTCGGAGTATACTTTAACCAACTCAAAACAAGATATTTCCATAAGTCACCATTTTAGACTTAGAGAGTAGCTTTGGCAAAGGGCAAAATAATTAGGAATAGCTCTTCTTTGATCCTAAGCAATTTTGTCAACTTGTCAGATATTTAAAGATGGTAAGGAGCTGAACAAAGGTACAAACTAATTTAACTTAATTAACTTCGAGCTCAAGATACGCTTGCATATTTCTTCTCGTCACATGTCGCGGGCATGACACGCCGATTCTGCTGCGGTAAAGCGTAGTACCGCCTTCGTTCTCGTTGTTTCTGTGTCTGCTCGAGGTCTTTTAATGAGTTAAAGCTTGTCTTTCCGTAATTAGACGTACCTACGATGGGATGCCTGGCCCTGGGGATTCTCATAAATTTGTTAACTTTGTCCTTAAAAGTTTGCAAGTGAAAACAACGAAGGAGCTACTTAGAAGGTTCAACAAAACCGAAAGCAATGCCGGCAGCAGCGGTGCAATCTGCTACATAAAACTACGACCCTCGCCCCACCACCGAAGCGTAGTACTCACGTGGATTGTAGTCAAGTAGCGTGCCACCTACGTGGGAACGACCGCTTTTCGACGCTTATCATTTTTGTAGTTCACAACATTTTCAGGAAAATTCCAAGTTATGACTTGTTCACATTGTTTAATTCAAAAAGTTTGCAGCTACTACAACACAAATTGAGCGCACTCAATGAATTGGTGGATTTATGTACCTACATTATATTCATACATATTGATATTATACATATATTCAAAAAGCTTTTACATTGCCAGACCAACATTTTAAAATTCGATCGAAGTTTCAGAAAAGTCCAAATAAATTTGTAATTATCCTTTCGAGAGGTTTTTTATAGACACACAATTAGCGGAAGACGACTGAAAGTCGCAAAAGAAATTTTTAAATATTAAATTTAGTTTGGATGCAAAATACAAAACATCTGAAGAAAAAACCCTGATACAAGTAATCAAAATTATTGTAGGAAACTTGTTTTAAGTTAAGTTTTTTCGGACAAATTAAAATTAAAAAAAAATTGAATCTTTTCACATTGATTCAATTTTGACTATTTTCTAAAAAATGAATATGGGTAGGCTAGTGTACCTTAGCTTTATATTTACTTTTTTGGGGGCTGAAATATACCAGAACATTTAATGAAACTCATTGCGTACACAATTTTTAGAATCGTTAGGTATTAAATTAAATGTATTTATTTTGTTCGAAAACAATGAATATAAATTAAAATAATGCGATGTAAGATTTTGAAAAAAACTGTTTGCAATGTAAAAATAAAGCAGTGTCGAGAACAACAAATTTATAATTCCAACAATCAATAGAATTGAGTCAATATTTCTCCTAAGAGAATTTATGACTACTATAGCGACTTCGATAACAGCTTTTGAATGTTCGATTAGCAATTTTAAATGAAAAGTTTTTTCGCATAGAAACTTGAACAGAAAATTTGAACCAAAGGAAGGGTTTTTACACGATACCTTCCACGGTCGGATTGAATTAGGTCTCGAGAAGGAATTTGGTCCCTTTCAGAGGCACTAGAGCACATAAAATCCTTCTTGTAATTCTAATTCCGAAGCAATTTCCAACCGGGTTCAATATGAAATGATTCCTTTGTCCAGTCGGAACTATTAGGACAGAAAAAGGAAAATATCTCTGAAGCTATTTTGCCTTGAAATCCAGAAGGTAACAGAAGGTATTCCCTCGAAATTTATTATGTATGAGTTCGGTCGACCTTGCTTTTATTAGAGCCTCCGTGTTTTGTGTAGATGCTTCGACTGGGAGTTTTCTGGGACACTCCCAGGGACTTCAAGACAGATTAGGGAGGGACAGCATCTTGTTCTGTTTTGCTCCTCCTGGAGCTCCTTTACGACACGAAATCGCAACTCGAAGGTAGGCGCGTATGGAGGTCCTGAGGGTTGAGGGCCGCCAATACCTCGCAAAGCATTTGGAGCTGAACCCAACCCCTCCAGCGGCACCTCATGCTAAAACCCGTCACGGAACTATTACCATTCATGACGACTCGACCTTAATTAAAATGCGTTACAAGGAGTATTTTCTCCCAACTAGATTCGTTTAGTGCTTTCTTCTCTGCTAGGAGGCCGGATTCAACATGATTTTATCGAATCGGGCTCTGATTCCACCCCGACCCGCTTATCAGACATAATCTCTTCATTAGATTTCCCAGCACGTACCTATATGCATATTTGATGTTATTAAAGCTGATTCAATTTGCCTTTATTGAGCATTCTTTCCCTCCTGCAGGATTATTAAACAAAGCGCTCGTTCTCTAAATGTTGTCCTATTTGCGCAAAACAAGCTCTTATCTGCGAATATTTTTCCACGCCAGCTAAACTCGAGCACTTTTGCTGCGTTTCCCTAGTTCTTGGGGTCTCATCTTCCCACCTGAAACATGAAGACAAATGGCCTTGATAATTTCTGACGACACAAGATGAAGATTTAACGAGAACTTTTTATATCCAACTGCTCAACCCTTTCCATTGCCGCCGACAAGATAAAACTCGCATTATTCGAGAAAAATTTACAGCCACGGTGGACGTGTATTTCATTCAAGGCAAAACACATTAATCTCAAATTCCCCGCCGCAACCCAACCGTGCTGCATTAGGATACGGTTGCGAAAGTAAGAAATTTTTGAGATGTGACCTTATTACTGCTCTAATGCGTGGTTTGTCTGAAGTAAAGCATTAAATTTGATTAAAAATTAATGTTAAGTATGTATCTGAAATCTTTGAAACATGCAAAGTTTTGACTATCAGGAGATATACGTACATACACATTATACGCCCCTCTTGAAAGGTGATAACAAACATAAAGTTCATCATAAATATTAATCTGGAAATTTGGCTAATTGCATTAAATACAAAACAAAATAACAAGTTTGCAGATTACCTAAAACATAAATTATTTGAAAAGTTGCGAGTTTTTTGACCGCTTTGCGTGCCAAACTGACACAAAGTGCTCTTCGAATGCGCAGTCAAATTTAATTATAAGAATATTGAATTAAATCAGTTCGTTTCTTAAACTCCACTTGCTTTTCCCAGTCTTTGAATTATGTTCACTTTCAGAAAAGATTATCCAAATACCTACATACATATTATCATAGAAAAATAAAGATTATTTTTCTATGATATTATACATATAGATATACACCTAATTCTCTTTTTACACGATAGATACGTTCCCAAAAAATTCGTGTAAAAAAAGATACTGGCTAAATGGAAAAATAATAGATTGGTTCCAGACCTAAAAAAGCATATTAAAAAATTCTTGTTAGAGTTCACTTAAGAATTTATTTCGTGCTTACACATTTTAATTCATTTAATATATTATAAAAAATATATTACATATACTTTGAAAAAACGAAAATAATATCTGAAATTCATTAATATGAAAAAAGTAAAAATAATATAAACATAACAAAATTTTATGCATTGTCACTTTCTGACAATAAATGCATACGTTTGCGTAAGACTATACAATATCACTGCTATCACTAGAATTATTTTGTTCTTATCTTGTGAAATTATTTCTGTATTATCATCTCTAGTCTCGTGTATTGAAAATCGTGTTAAAACAATACAATTCGTGTAAAAAGAGAATTTTTTTTTCTTTTTAACTCGTGTTAAATCAAATTCGTGTAAAAAAAATTCATGTAAAAAGAGAATTAGTTGTACATAAGTGTGCAAGATGATTCACTGCTTCATGAATCTTATATTATATTTTGGAACAAATTTACTTTAGGGAAATGTCACTAATTTCGATGAAATTTTGCTCTAAAACGAAAGATTTTGAAGGAATTGTTTGTCGGTCGGTTATAACTTTCGATATATTTAACTTTTAATTTTGACAAACTCACATTTAAAAGTTGCTATTTCCGTTGCTAAAAGTCCTTCCCAGTTGCAAAATTTCATCGAAATCGATGACTTTTCCTTATTGTAAACTAAATATCCTTAAAATTCTAATTTGTCATAGAGTCAATTATTTAAGAGTTCACATTTATTTATCTCTTGAAAAAATTATCTACTTATTTTAACATCCCTGCATGAAAAATGACTGATTGTAAACGCAAATGTTGCAAAATATTTATCAATATAAAGACGACTACTTTATATAATAAATCAATAAGTATGGTAAATTCAACAATAACGTAGTCAGAAACTGGAAGAATAACAAAACATTTTTTTAGTAATTTTCTGTAGATATGATCATCTTCTTCCGTGCTCTTTTTTTGTTTATTAAAACAATGTGACATTGGAATCATGCCCGAAATGGTGGAATTGAGAAGATCAATGTGTCAACGGGTAGCGAAATTCTAAATTTCGCAGCGGTGTGTCGGGGGTATTAAGGAATTTCAATTCAGAAGCTGCTTTTGTAGGTTCTTTTCGATTCGATTCGAACGGATTCAAGAGTAGAACCCATTATTTGTAAATCAGTTAAAATTTATGACTTTTTGAAAAGTAACAAGCAGCCTTAACAATCCCCAGTGCCCAATAACGCATATCATCGCACTGCGTGGCTCCGCGAACAATTCCCTGCAGCTCCATCAGCTGTTTTTGACAATTCCACCGCAGTGGATTGGAGGGTTGTCGCTGATTGGTTTTGCCTGTGATAAACGATTCAACGAAGTTTCTTCTCGTCTCGCCCATCCGAAATTAAATCGAAATCTCTATTTAAAGATGCCGGTAAGCATAGATACCGATTTAATTCGAGAACGTGTTTAACGAATTCCTTTCAGGTGCACGAATTTAACGTGGAGATGACCTGCGAGGGATGCTCTGGAGCCGTTGAGCGGGTTCTCGGGAAGCTTGGTGGTAAGTTTCTAACTTCTTAATCGTAAAAATAAAATAGAAAACAGAGTGTGCACAGGTGCTTTAAATGAAATTAACATTGCACGGGACCTGCCATTTGCACCATTAACGAAATCTTTCAATTGAACCTCTTTTCTTATCGAATTAACTATCAAAATGATTTTGCCACAAGTGCAGCATTCATTTGATGAAACCCAGAGGAAGTCGTTTATTTGGCCTGTAAAGATAAAATATGAGGCTTAAGCACTTCGACAGAATCAGAGATTGATAAGAAGCATTTTCCTTCTCAGAGCCTCACAGCGATTCGAATTGAAACATTTTGTTTCATAGCTGAATTGCACATTCAAATTCATTCAAGTAAAGTTACTTAAAATTGAGCTATAACAAACGAAATTATACAATTTTAATTGAGTACTCTCATAGTACGCCCTGAAGATCTTGGCAAGAATCACTGGCTATCAAAATTTCCATTATTTAGTAAGACTTTTGCAATCTAACCTCAAGCTGCTGAATTACGTGCAGTTTGTTATTAAAATATATTTTAATGTCTAAAAAACTACAATCAGAAATGAATTTTCTTGGCAGATATTGTATAAGCTAGTAAAATACACATATCCCGCATTTAAAACCGGCCACCAACAGAATTCTGTTTTTTTTTTTTAATTAGTATTGTCATATAAACCATTAAATTTGATTTATGTACTACTCACCCTTTACCTACTAATTAAAATACAAAAAAAATCCGCAAACCTAGTTTATTATTTACATACTAGGTATTATTAGTTTATGTTTTATTTTTTCAGATAAAATCAACAACCTGTCAATTGATCTAGAAAATAAAATTGTACGAGTAACATCCGATATGTCCAGTGACGAACTACTCGAAGTTATTAAGAAAACAGGAAAAACAACGACATACGTTGGCGTCAAGAATTAAATTTGGGAATACGAATATATCTATATTTGTTAATTCATAATAATTATACAGGAATTTTCTTAATTTTTCAATGTTTACATTTACAGTAGTGTCACTCAATATTCCAATAAAAATTATTCTACAACGTTAAGGAAAATCAAGTTAAATTGTATTGCATCTGCTTTTTTATGTTTTAAAATAATAATAAATTCTTTTGTTACCTTATTGAACTTTAAGATTTTGCTTTTTATCACCCGTCCACTTTAAATTAAGTAACAATACAAAGTAATTCCTTTGGTTAGTAAACCAGAATAAAAGCTACCGTCGGGGAATTACTGCTTAATTTGTGGATAATAGAATCTTGGACATCACGTTTTGCTTTTTGCCCAAAATATACACATAATTGGTTTATCGCGGTTCTACTATCTGACCGATGCTAAATACATAGTTGAAGGCTCACCACAAAATTTCTGAAACAGATATGCAAATAAAAGAAATTTTTGTATAAATAAGCCCTCGAACAGAAAAGGCGCTCAATGCAATTTTGGGACAAGTGCAAAATAAGTAGTGATTTCTTCGTGCGAGATATTTTTCAAATCAATTTAGATTTTGCAATTCATCCATAAAACTTTATTTCTACAAGAAAAGCAAATAAAGCACTAACTGAAGTTGAGGATTTTGAAAGATTACCTTATTTTTCGTAGTTTAATTTTCGGTTCAAAGTGAAAAAGAGACTTAAACATGCCTAAAATCGAGTTGCAAAGCGACAGCGATGCTTTTGAGTCCCTAGCAAGGGACGTGGCCACAATGTACCTGAATCGAAGTGGTAATAATTATGTGCAGAGTGTAGGCAATGATTTTATCAACACTGTGGGATTTGCCATGCATTTGCGCCCAGACGAAGAAAAGATCAAGGAAGGAAATTCGAGTGATAGTGTATTTTTTTCGCAAGAAGTTATTAAAGGTATCCAGGTAAGATTGTAAATGTTATATTTCTTGACTTTAAAGTTTTCTTTTCAACACTATTCAATTAGTAACGAGAATTACATTTTTTTTTAACATCAGTAAACGAAACTAACAACAAATTATACTTAGTCAATTACTCGTCATTATCAGGTTCATCGCGAATTCTTGTTGTGTTAATGAGGAATTTTTTTCTATACTTCATTACTTGGATTGATAATCACATACGTTATTAATTCTTATTACAAATTACAAAAAGATTAGTTGCTTTATAACTTTTAAGCGAAATTTGATTAAACTTCTTTCCTTTTTTTAGCACGTAATTGACTCCATAAAAGACTACGGTGGTAATGATCCTTACATGATAATTTACCCAGTTGTTTTGAAGATTGAAAAACCCAATAAGTTATTCGACAACATTTTATCCCTTCCACTATTTCGAGTTCGCAATAAAAACGATGCAAAGGAATCGAAATACGTGGACACCGTCGGTCGTACTTATTCAGGTACCTGCGATGAAAAATACCCCATCGGAAAACGATGTAACACGCCTTTCTTTTATATTTTTAGGTGCGGATGATTTTATAAGTAACGCACAATTTCCCAAATGTGAGATTTGGTACCCGACGAATTTAATATTTACTCACGACAGCAACGGAAAAGCTCAGATTTCTTATGCGACTATTTCACCGAGCAATATGAAATACGTCGACATTGCGGTTTCAGTTTTATGTCTTGGAGCTGGCGCTTTAGCAATGTTTACTGGAATTGGAATACCATTTGCCGTTGGTATAAAAATGAAACGTTTGACATAATTCGTGTATGAGTAACTATATTCCGAAAAACAGCAATAACTGTAGGTTGTGCGGGATATGGTGTTGGCAGATCAGTAGAAACCATAGTAGACAGAGCCAAGCACGGACAGACAATCAACCCATTTGCAGACTGGGACGCTTTCAACGCTTGGGCGGGGATTGCCGCGAATGCCATAGGTTTTGGACTCGCTGGAAATGCTATACGGGTGCGTAATTTAACACGTTCCATGCCGTGTGCACCGAAAACGGTACACAAAGAAAAGCTCCTTTCCCTCAAAAACTTTCAGCATAACATGTGTTCGTGGTTCCTGCTTGCTGCTTATAACATCCAAAACGCCTTTATTTTAAATAAGATTAAACTTACAGCGTTTGCTAATATTTATTGTTATTTATACTAGTTATCAGCAAATATGGCCGAAATGGCAGCAGAAGGTCTAAGAATTGCCGAAACCACTGAATTGGCTCTTCGTGCCAGCATTTATATTCCTCAAGCAATTAATGGTGGTTTAATGGCGGTTCAATTTTACCAACTGGTTAAATATTGGAATCAGGTTACTCTATTTAAGCATTCACAATTATCTTCAATTAATTCAAATGATCTATTCATTTTCAGATCCCCGTTGAGCATAAAATCATTATTGGACTTCAGTTTATATTTTTTGCTGCAGTTAGTTACAAAATAGGAATTATCTCTATAAGCAACATCGAGGAAAAAGTAACAAATATTTCTTACAACGAATTAAGTGAAGCACTTGTAAGACAGGCTGATAGCAGTGAAAATGCTTCTGTACTACGCTCAAATCTGGAGGCCGCAACTAATCGCGTTGGAGGCGTTTCTATCCGAGCAATTAATTTCTTTAAAAAGGTATGATATAAAACCTTTTTATGGAATACAACAATTACCAATTTCTACTCTCATCAGCTCGTGAATTACAAGAGCGGAGAGCTGATAACCGCGGGCGTTAATGAAAATGATACGAATTATATAACTATAACTGAAGAAGGGGACGAAATTGGATTCCAAATACGCCAAAAATACTTCGCTTGTGCAGAAGCCGCAATGGACATTCATGATGGAGTAAATACTGAGCCGGATCAACCAAGTAGCAGTAGATCCCTTGACGCCGATTTCAGACTCCCAGAAAGCGATCCCGGTTTGATTTACTTCCAAATAGAAATCACAGAAATTTTTAGAATACATAAATAAATTGCAGTAAGCAGATTGGCGGAGAGCAGAAGATTTGTTCCTAAGGAGAGCGTCAAAACAGCCAAAGATTGGTTGAAGAACCTCCTTGGCGTAAACGAACTCGAAGACTACCAGGTTAATGGCGTAAACATTTTCAAAAACATGAAATATCACGACCAAATACGGGTTCGAGTTTTTGAAGACATCGGAAAAAGTTTGAATGACGTAAATACCTTTTTGTGAAGTATATAGTGAACTTATCAAATAGACTTCTTCGTTACAGGGTTTAAGAAGAGCATGCGTAAGGTTCGCGGAGGAAGGTAATGCGAAAACTGTTGGTCAGTATGCCAGTGATTATGAAATTGCGTCCCTCCAAATACACAAGGAAGCAAATGAACTTGCGTTAAGTTTTGAGGGTAAAACTCCAGAAGAAATACGAAATCTATACCAAATAGATATACAAACCACAACCGAAACGCGTTTCACTTATGAAGATTTAGCACAAGAAAAAGCGAAATATCTGTTTGCAGACGAACTAAAGGGTAAAAAATTGACCGAAAGTGAGGCCAAGTCCATCAGTAACATTGGCACTGATAATGCTGTTCAAATCTATAACAACTGGAAGGTGCAAATCAAAGCCTCTTTGGTGAAGAAGACCATAGGAAACCCAGAAGCCGACGTTCAGACTCTCGCTAATGAAATTATCAACGCGGGCGATATTTCTTACCCAAATTCCGATAATCAAGCAATGAATGCTGCAACGATCATTCGCCAGTACCCAAACTCAAAACTCGAAACCTTCGCAACAGTAAGAATAATTCAATTTTTATACGTTAAGAGTAAATTAATAATAATAATAATTTTTATTTACTCGTTATCAAAAAGGGCTCTATGATTTTTATGGAATTTACAGAATGCGATTTTTCAGTTCGAGAAATAGATTTAAATAATTCTGTTATTTCTACATTTTAAAAGCTTTTTATATGTAGGACATGGCTAACGATGCGAATTATACGATTCAATCCTGTCGTGACTACGTAACGTCCAGAGTGTTTGAAGTCACAAGACAGAAAGAAAAACTACCCATTCGCCGCCTAATTTTTTGGAATTTAGACGATGAAAACTATGGCAAGAGCACAATGGTGACTGTAAATAAAGAAACGGGAGAAATTAACATACAAAATTTCCTACTCAAAAAAATAACAACCACATCTACTGAAAGTCGTAATCCCAAAACTGCTATCTTTGATCATTGGAACAACAATTTTAACTATAATGGCTTTAAGACAGGACTCACCACCATGGTAAACACAATCAAGGAGCAATGCAAAGGTTTGTGGAAACTTCGAACCGATTTCTCCCTCAGTAAGCTAAGACTGTCTTTGCAGCGTACGTGGGTCATGGAGTGGTCCGAGCTGGGCTAGACCACGATAGCACAGTTAGCGATATTCAGAGTTTAAAGTCAGTCCGCTTTGGGAGCGTTGAGCAGGCAATTTGTCATGTCCTGAAACATGGTGAAAATTTAACCAACGAAGGTTTAGTCGCTGCAGTCAAAGATTATTTCGATGTATGTTATGCAATGATAAGACAAGCTCAAATTAAATTTATATATTTATTTATTTTCATTCTTAGAAATCCCAAGAGATAATTCAGTATTCGAAGACTCATCCGGAAAACGTATCTTCGACTTGGACTCAGACAGGATCGGCTAGAGATTTTACGTTTTACAGGCAACTGGAGGGTCAAACCGGAGTTGAAAAAGTTATAGTTTTAGTGCGTGAAGGCGGCGAAGTTATTTTAAAGACGTACTTTAAAGACGATAAGTTCTCCTCAGTTCCAACACAGCAGAAGCACCAATTTAGGGAACCAATAGACATAAAGCACGCAAGTCTCCTCACTTTTTACTTCCAACTGATGCTTTTAGCTCCGGTAAGAAATTGTTTTTCAAATTTACTGACCTAAATCATTAAAGGTTTTCGCTTATTTCATTATATAGCTTATTTCGTTATTTGATTATTTTTATACTAAACAAATAAACGAAGAAAGTCAAAATTACCTCAGAGGTCCATTTTAAGGTCGACATTTTAATTTAAAGTTTCATTGAACTGAAGTTGTTGTTCTTGGGATTTTGATCAAAAACTTTAACATTCAAATAACTTTTCATTTTAGTTAACTTAACTTGTTGAAAGTTAAAACCAAAAAAAATTAATATGAAGTAACTTATTCTTAACGCACAATAATTTTTCTGAACAGCGTTACGGCGTACTGCTCCCCAAGGACTATGAACTTTTCAACACGGAAATGGACGCCAAGAAATCGCACACGATAATCATAATGGCTGGACACTACTTCGAAGACGGTGATAATCCAAATACTGAAGAACTTTCAAAGGCACTTAAGCACGCTTTCCCCATAAATGGCATTAGTTGGAATGTAAGACATAAAGCAGGGTTAATCAGAATAATTGTTTATAATTAAAATTATTCCTCGGAACAGGTAGTGGCTATGAAAATGGGGAGCGAATATTCCTTTAATGTCGTTGATTACAAAAGCAATTACCTTTATTGCAGGATCAAAAATTATTTATTTTTAATTTTTGCACCACGTTAGTATAGTATTTCACTTTCTTGCGACTAACTATCAAATAATTTAATGTCTTTGTAGCAATTTCTTCAGATAAAACCATTAAAATCGTTGGAGATAAACAAGTAAGTATACCTTAAACAAAAGAAAACGAACTCAATCAAAAGAAATACCTCCTCAAATTTTGAAATGCGTGTTACTTTGATTTTTGACCGTATTATAAACAATTACTTCTCCTAAAACTGAACATGTTGTCTTTTATAAACAGAAATATAGTGGTTATGCGAAACAAGGGACTGTCAGAAAAAATGTAGGCTTTGACGATGAGACTTTGGATCTAGCAAACCGAATTTGCTCCCACACTACCAAAGCAAACGAAATAACGAATGCATTGAAAGAAGTTTTTGGAGGATGTTGGAGCTGCGTCAGACTAAGCGATTATGATTACGAACTATATTTCAACTATGCTTACTTGTCACTATACTTTAATGGAACTGACATTACTTGTTGCATTTTCAGATGTTAAATTTCAAACTTCAAGATTATGCTTATATATTAGGAAAATTGAATAATAAAAAGGAATAGCATCAAACAGACGCATTTTTTCTGACAAAACACTAACCCGGGTCAATCATTACGATTTGTTATTATTTATCTTGCATTTAACAAATGTGACTCAGTAGAATTGAAATTCTTTTTACTAAAAAAATTAGTAAAATTAGTCAGCAACCAAAGCTGATAAAAATTAAAGTTTTCTTACTAAATTCAACACATTTTGCTAAATTTTAGATATTGTTAAAATGCTTTAAATAAATAATGGAAAACTATGAGTAGGTAGGTATATAAATGTTAGAATTACAGATTGCAGAAAGCAGTTTAAGCTAAGCAGTTTCAGCTTAATCCCGGATTTTCATTTTTAAGGGGTAACATCACTCTAGAATTTTAAATTTTCCGATTGTCCTTAAAATCATCTAGGAATGAAGAGGATGAGGCGAGCATCAACGCGGATGGCCTAATGTATGGTTCAGGCATCGCAGATTAGAGGAAAAAAAAAATTTCAAGGATTTAAATGCTCGTAAAACTTTAAAGGGATTTTTTCTTGAAACCACTTTTTCCAACCTGGGAGGAAAGATTACTTGAACACCGATGCATGCATGGATCGATTTAAAATTTTCACAGTAGCTTCACAATTATATTCTCTATGGAAGTACGTAGCTGTTTTTCTATTTAAAGAATGGCTTTGTCGCCGGCATTTTATATCAAAATTATAATAAAAAAAATTTTTTCATACTTCAATATGTGTTAAATAAACCCTGTGAAAAGAATACCTATTCTTTCTTCCATACTCCCAAAATAAATTGTCAAAGTTTGGCCTTTTTTTCGGCCGCTAGAATGGTGCTACCCCTTAAGTTCTTTTAGAGAAATAATGTCCGGAACAATAGTTGATGAGGAAAACGTATTAGAAATTCCAATCAGCAATTTTATACATTTTAGCTAATATACTAGCGTGGTTTTCGAAGTTTAAGCAAATGTGATACTTTTGCATATTCGGAAAGGTTACTAGTTTCGGAAAACCTAAGCTCAATACGTATTCTTAGGACAGGACTTTTGCAAACAAAAGTTCTAATTTTGAGTCACCTGAAAAATTTAAAAACTATACTCCACAGTCCACACCTTAGAACTTGAAATTTGGTGTTTCGATATTGAAGCATTTGAAATCAGCGGTCCCGCAAACCCCTAGCAACTCTATTTAATGGAAGTTCCATTACATTACCATAAAATTCTCTATCTCGAATTCCAAAATGTTAACATTCTACTTCAAAATAATTATCTCAAAGCTCTTATGGGCGGGATCTGGAGTTTTTTCTTCTTGGTTTTTAAGATTGTAATTGGACCATAGAAATATGCAAGTTCGTGAAAATATCGTCCAATGTAAGTACATAGATGGTCCACACCAATTTTAAAAACACAAATATCTTTTTAAAAAAATAGCTCACACTAAATTCCAGGGCCGAAATAATAAATCCATGTCCTATAATACCTTGAAATTTTCAAAATAACTATTAAAAATTAAAACAAAATATTTTCTACAGTCGCTGTATGTATTTAATATTCACATTTCGTTGAAATATTTATAAATTTAATTTGATAACATCAAAATTTAGGTTTGTTAGTTTAATTGACAAAATTAGAAGCAAAATCCGTAAGAGTACACAGCACGTTATTTTAATTTTCACCATTCGGTTGGATGGTGGAACCACCAATGCGTAGACGAAATGCCGTCAGGAATGTAGATTTTCCGCAGAAGTGGAAATTCCTTTAGCTGATCCCTCAATTCTTTATCAAATTTCGGCAACTCCAACGCATCATAAAATTCCTTATATCTTTCTCTTAGGGGGCTCTCGAAGATTTCGATGAAAGTTTCCAGCCCTGACCGAACGCGGCACACCGTGTAAAGTTGAAATTCTCTTTCCGCATCGTCCTCATAAGCGTAGTCCAGTTTAGAAGTTAAAATTGAAAAGTACGTTGGTAACTGCAGTAAAACAGCCTGTGCCTCATTCTTATTTTGTCTGGTAAACTGCAAAATCGCCGTCTGGGGAAGGTCGTCCACATTACTCAAGTATATCCCAAAATTGAAGAAGGTATCGAAAAAGTCTTGGGCACTACTCTCGCTCGGAGTATTGTATAATCGAACCATACTATTTTTCACGTCTTCAAACATTGTGGATAGTAGTTAAAGACAAAAGGGGCTATTCGAATCGCTTTACTCCGCAAAACTAAATAGCAGAAAAAGACACGCTAACTTTTATTCTCCCCACAGAACTCGTTATCTAGAAAATGTTCTTGCATTTAGCAAAATTAAAGATAATACTAGCCACAAAACTTCGGTAATTTTTGCGGTTCTAACGCATTCTTATATCTGCGGTCAAGCGATTAACTTACAATTAGTAGTTGCCTCTTTGAAGCCTATTGTACTTAAAAATTTACTAAAATAATCTGTAATAATCACTTCCGTGCTGCGCAGATTTGGATCTGAATTAACGAAATTATTTGTTGAATTGATATTTAAAAGCAGAGTTCTTTAGACTTAAGGAATCAAAAACATTACAAAAGTTAATCGGTTCCAAAGTGTAACAAATAGAAGATTTATGACGAAAAGCGGTTTAGGTATATTAATCTTTATAAAAAAGAGAGTTCATATAACAATTTGAAGAGCATTTTTTCTTGAAAATGCAAACACTACCGATAAAAATCTCTGGGCCAAAGTCGGAAAATCATTGTAGCTCTAAGTGTAAACAATTAAATTAGAAAATTAAATAGCTATGGATACTAGAGACTAGCAAAGCAACTCAAGATAATAAAGGTTTCACACCATATAATTTTAATTGGAATGTGGTGAGGAGTATTTTGGAACAGATCCTCTACTGTGCTCCAGAGTTTATAGCCCAGAACCTCGGGAGGTTACAAGTTGCTGAATGAATATAAATTAAATAAAAATAACAACGCCGCTGCTCAGCAATAGCTTTGGATTGGGGTTTTTGTGGATCAAGATCGAAAAGATAAACTGGGAAAAGGATTTTAAGCATGGGTTCAAGATGGGACTTTTGAGACACTACTGATGAGAATCGAAAATTCGCCTTAAAAATAACAAGACGTAATTTTATTAGAGGATATGCAACACAAGTAACAAAATGAGGGGTTTACATCAGAATTGCTGAGGCACAAGTCGCGAAAGTTCTGCTGGGTACAAAATTATGTAAGTGATTTTCTGGAATGGTCAGCACCTATAACCAGTCGCTGGGGAGCTGCCACCACCAGTGGGAGTCGGGAATGTCTTCCGGGATGCGAATTTTGCGCAGAATTGGATCCTTCTTGATCTTCTCCCTGAGGCTCTTGTCGAAGCTGGGGATGGCCGCTTCGGTGTTGTACCAATCGTCGAACTTTTTCGAATCGAGCTCGTTAAGCCGGGTCTGGAAAAATTCCAAGAAGTACTCGAGTCCGGAGCGCGTCCGGCAGATTTCCGCCAGCTTGCACTCGGCCTCGTCGGCGTCCTCGTAGACGTAGAAAATCGCGGACCGCCAGCTCGTAATATTTCTTTGTGGTTGCCCTTCTCATTTTCGCAACAAATTCACACCAAATCCACGAAAAACTGATTGGTTGGTTGCTTGGTTTTCCTGCTTTACTATCACATGATAGCGCCGCCGCTTATTTGGTCTCGGAAACTTCAGCCATATTGACCATTCATCTATTTATCCGTCTCACTACCAAAGTCTAATTTATGAGAAAAACTAAAGGGCACAAAGCCCCAGGAATATATTACAGCTTTCTTCCAAGTCTCTCTGTAACGGTAATGCTCTCCCAACCTTATAGTTTTATTACCTCTGACCCGCTACAATAACGGAGAACACCACAAAAACCGTGCCTAAATCGGTCACAGTTGATCACAGCTTTAATATAGTACAGTCCGGTAAATAATTTAATTTTGGACGCTCTTCAGTTAGGTAAAAAGTCGGAATGGATCTTTACCCCAGAACGCAAAAATATTTATTTCTCACTCCTTCCTATGCCTCAAAATCACATATTTTTACCCGACTGCACCAGAAGGAGGGTTATGTTTTTCGAGTATATGTATGTACATATATTTCTTTGGCACGCTCTGTAGCCTAAACCGCTTGATCGATTTCAGCTTGAGAGATGCCGTTAGATTCGTCTTAAATGTGAGAGTTACACTGGGTATATCAAAATTGTAAAAAAATAAAATGGCCGATTTTTGGCGCCATATTATGTCCTCAAAAATTTTTTTTTCTCAAAACCTATCAAAATAAAGGGTTTTCATTACGTAAACTGAAAAATTGTGAAGTTAAAATTTTCAGACTTAATAAATGAACTGAAAAGATAGAAACAAGTTGAAAAAAATAAACATTTTTTCTGAATTTGAATGATCATGGTTGACAGTGTTCACAAATGCAGTTGGAGGCATCAAATACATTAATTATGATTTCTATTTTGTTATCGAATCCGTTGAAAGTGTATCTATGCAAATTTCATGATGATCAGTTGAGTACGCGAAACAAATAAACAAAATTCACTTTCGCATTTATGATGTGAAAGTTAAGATATTGGGACTTCTCCATCTACGTATTCACTTGCTCTATTCATATCACCAACAAAAGAACTAGTCATTCATGATGGAGCGTATTGTAGATATTTGATGCCTCCGACTGCGTTTGTGAACAATGTCAATCATGATCATTCAAATTCAGAAAAAATGTTTATTTTTTTCAACTTGTTTCTATCTTTTCAGTTCATCACGGTCATCATTACGACAAAGGAAAAACAAATTTGTTCCCAAAAAATGGTGGAACAATGAGTTGGAATGGTTTTTAGGTAGATTACATATGAAATACTACCTATTGCAGCTTACCTGATGAAAAGATGTAGAAAAATGAATGATGCCAAAACTCGTTTGAGAGGTCGTATACTTCAAAAATTAAATTTATTTGTAATGTGATATATGTATATATATGTATATGCATATACGAACTTATCCGAGATATTAGTGGGATAAACGTAGGTATAGGCTAAGTTTGGTCAAAATTGGCCTCTACCGTGTTCAGAAGTTTTGTTATGTACTCGTACATATATATATAAATGGAGGGAATAGGTTAAGGAGGTGGGGATATAGGGGCTAGGTAAGTTATATAAAAATGGCTTGTACCACAAATCTTTCGTATTTCTCAACCGCTATTGAGCAAACTTATACTTTAAATTAAGTAACAACACAAAGTAATTCCTTTGGTTAGTAAACCAGAAAAAAAGCCACCGTCGGGGAATTACTGATTAATTTGTGGGTAATAGAATCTTGGGTATCATGTTTTGCTTTTTGCCCGAAGTATGCACATAATTGATTTATCGCGGTTCTACTATCACTGACCGATGCTAAATGCATAATGAAGACTCACCACAAAATTTCTAAAACAGATATGCAAATAAAGAAATTTTTGTATAAATAAGCCCTCGAAACAGGAAGGCGTTCAATGCACTTTTTGTACACGTGTAAAATAAGTAAGTAGTGATTTCTTCGTGTGGAATTTTTTCGAAATTATTTTAGAATTTGCAATTCATCCATAAAACTTTATTTCTACAAGAAAAGAAGAGAAAGCACTAACTGACGTTGAGGATTTTGAAAGATTACCTTATTTTTCGTAGTTTAATTTTCGGTTCAAAGTGAAAAAGAGACTTAAACATGCCTAAAATCGAGTTGCAAAGCGATAGCGATGCTTTTGAGTCCCTAGCAAGGGACGTGGCCACAATGTACCTGAATCGCAGTGGTAATAATTATGTGCAGAGTGTAGGCAATGATTTTATCAACACTGTAGGATTTGCCATGCATTTGCGCCCAGACGAAAAAAAGATCAAGGAAGGAAATTCGAGTGATAGTGTATTTTTTTCGCAAGAAGTTATTGATGGTATCCAGGTAAGATTGTAAATGTTATATTTCTTGACTTTAAAGTTTTCTTTTCAACACTATTCAATTAGTAACGAGAATTACATTTTTTTTTAACATCAGTAAACGAAACTAACAACAAATTATACTTAGTCAATTACTCGTCTACTATCAGGTTCATCGCGAATTCTTGTTGTGTTAATGAGGAATTTTTTTCTATACTTCATTACTTGGATTGATAATCACATACGTTATTAATTCTTATTACAAATTACAAAAAGATTAGTTGCTTTATAACTTTTAAGCGAAATTTGATTAAACTTCTTTCCTTTATTTAGCACGTAATTGACTCCATAAAAGACTACGGTGGTAATGATCCTTACATGATAATTTACCCAGTTGTTTTGAAGATTGAAAAACCCAATAAGTTATTCGACAACATTTTATCCCTTCCACTATTTCGAGTTCGCAATAAAAACGATGCAAAGGAATCGAAATACGTGGACACCGTCGGTCGTACTTATTCAGGTACCTGCGATGAAAAATACCCCATCGGAAAACGATGTAACACGCCTTTCTTTAATATTTTTAGGTCCGGATGATTTTATAAGTAACGCACAATTTCCCAAATGTGAGATTTGGTACCCGACGAATTTAATATTTACTCACGACAGCAACGGAAAAGCTCAGATTTCTTATGCGACTATTTCACCGAGCAATATGAAATACGTCGACATTGCGGTTTCAGTTTTATGTCTCGGAGCTGGCGCTTTAGCAATGTTTACTGGAATTGGAATACCATTTGCCGTTGGTATAAAAATGAAACGTTTAACATAATTCGTGTATGAGTAACTATCTTCCGAAAAACAGCAATAACTGCAGGTTGTGCGGGATATGGTGTCGGCAGATCAGTAGGAAGCATAGTAGACAGAGCCAAGCACGGACAGACAATCAACCCATTTGCAGACTGGGACGCTTTCAACGCTTGGGCGGGGATTGCCGTGAATGCCATAGGTTTTGCACTCGCTGGAAATGCTATACGGGTGCGTAATTTAACACGTTCCATGCCGTGTGCACCGAAAACGGTACACAAATAAAAGCTGCCTTTCCCTCAAAAACTTTCTGCATAACATGTGTTAGTGGTTCCTGCTTGCTGCTTATAACATCCCAAACGCCTTTATTTTAAATAAGATTAAACTTAAAGCGTTTGCTAATATTTATTGTTGTTTATACTAGTTATCAGCAAATATGGCCGAAATGGCAGCAGAAGGTCTAAGAATTGCCGAAACCACTGAATTGGCTCTTCGTGCCAGCATTTATATTCCTCAAGCAATTAATGGTGGTTTAATGGCGGTTCAATTTTACCAACTGGTTAAATATTGGAATCAGGTTACTCTATTTAAGCATTCACAATTATCTTCAATTAATTCAAATGATCTATTCATTTTCAGATCCCCGTTGAGCATAAAATCATTATTGGACTTCAGTTTATATTTTTTGCTGCAGTTAGTTACAAAATGGGAATTATCTCTATAAGCAACATCGAGGAAAAAGTAGCAAATATTTCTTACAACGAATTAAGTGAAGAACTTGTAAGACAGGCTGATAGCAGTGAAAATGCTTCTGTGCTACGCTCAAATCTAGAGGCCGCAACTAATCGCGTTGGAGGCATTTCTATCCGAGCAATTAATTTCTTTAAAAAGGTATGATATAAAACTTTTTTATGGAATACAACAATTACCAATTTCTACTCTCGTAAGCTCGTGAATTACAAGAGCGGAAAGTTAATAACCGCGGGCGTTAATGAAAATGATACGAATTATATAACTTTAACTGAAGAAGGGGACGAAATTGGATTCCAAATACGCCAAAAATACTTCGCTTGTGCAGAAGCCGCGATGGACATTCATGATGGAGTAAATAGTGAACCGGATCAACCTAGTAGCAGTAGATCCCTTGACGCCAATTTCAGACTCCCAGAAAGCGATCCCGGTTTGATTTACTTCCAAATAGAAATCACAGAAATTTTTAGAATACATAAATAAATTGCAGTAAGCAGATTGGCGGAGAGCAGAAGATTTGTTCCTAAGGAGAGAGTCAAAACAGCCAAAGATTGGTTGAAGAACCTCCTTGGCGTAAACGAACTCGAAGACTACCAGGTTAATGGCGTAAACATTTTCAAAAACATGAAATATCACGACCAAATACGGGTTCGAGTTTTTGAAGACATCGGAAAAAGTTTGAATGACGTAAATACCTTTTTGTGAAGTATATTATATAGTGAACTTATCAAATAGACTTCTTCGTTACAGGGTTTAAGAAGAGCATGCGTAAGGTTTGCGGAGGAAGGTAATGCGAAAACTGTTGGTCAGTATGCCAGTGATTATGAAATTGCGTCCCTCCAAATACACAAGGAAGCAAATGAACTTGCGTTAAGTTTTGAGGGTAAAACTCCAGAAGAAATACGAAATCTATACCAAATAGATATACAAACCACAACCGAAACGCGTTTCACTTATGAAGATTTAGCACAAGAAAAAGTGAAATATCTGTTTGAGAGCGAACTAAAGGGTAAAAAATTGGCCGAAAGTGAGGCCAAGTCCATCAGTAACATTGGCACTGATAATGCTGTTCAAATCTATAACAACTGGAAGGATCAAATCAAAGCCTCTTTGGTGAAGAAGACCATAGGAAACCCAGAAGCCGACGTTCAGACTCTCGCTAATGAAATTATCAACGTGGGCGATATTTCTTACTCAAATTCCGATAATCAAGCAATTAATGCTGCAATGAACATTGGCAAATACGAAAATGCAAACCCCGAAACCTTCGCAACAGTAAGAATAATTCAGTTTTTATACGTTAAGAGTAAATTAATAATAATAATAACAATCTTTACTTACTCGTTCTCGAAAAGGGTTCTATGATTTTAATGGAATTTACAGAATGCGAGTTTTCAGTTCGCGAAATAGATTTAAATAATTCTGTTATTTCTACATTTTAAAGGCTTTTTATATGTAGGACATGGCTAACGATGCGAATTATACGATTCAATCCTGTCGTGACTACGTAACGTCCAGAGTGTTTGAAGTCACAAGACAGAAAGAAAAACTACCCATTCGCCGCCTAATTTTTTGGAATTTAGACGATCAAAAGTATGGGAAGAGCACAACGGTGACTGTAAATAAAGAAACGGGAGAAATTAACATACAAAATTTCCTACTCAAAGAAATAACAACCAGATTTACTGAAAATCGTAATTCCAAAACTGCTATCTTTGATCATTGGAACAACAATTTTAACTATGATGTCTTTAAGACGGGACTCACCACCATAGTAAACACAATCAAGGAGCAATGCAAAGGTTTGTGAAAACTTCGAACTGATTTCTCCCTCAGTAAGCTAAGACTGTCTTTGCAGCGTACGTGGGTCATGGAGTGGTCCGAGCTGGGCTAGACCACGATAGCACAGTTAGCGATATTCAGAGTTTAAATTCAGTCCGCTTTGGGAGCGTTGAGCAGGCAATTTGTCATGTCCTGAAACATGGTGAAAATTTAACCAACGAAGGTTTAGTCGCTGCAGTCAAAGATTATTTCGATGTATATGTTATGGAATGATAAGACAAGCTCAAATTAAATTTACATATTTATTTATTTGCATTTTTAGAAATCCCAAGAGATAATTCAGTATTCGAAGACTCATCCGGAAAAAGTATCTTCGACTTGGACTCAAACAGGATCGGCTAGAGATTTTACGTTTTACAGGCAACTGGAGGGTCAAACCGGAGTTGAAAAAGTTATAGTTTTAGTGCGTGAAGGCGGCGAAGTTATTTTAAAGACGTACTTTAAAGACGATAAGTTCTCCTCAGTTCCAACACAGCAGAAGCACCAATTTAGGGAACCAATAGACATAAAGCACGCAAGTCTCCTCACTTTTTACTTCCAACTGATGCTTTTAGCTCCGGTAAGAAATTGTTTTTCAAATTTACTGACCTAAATCATTAAAGGTTTTCGCTTATTTCATTATATAGCTTATTTCGTTATTTGATTATTTTTATACTAAACAAATAAACGAAGAAAGTCAAAATTACCTCAGAGGTCCATTTTAAGGTCGACATTTTAATTTAAAGTTTCATTGAACTGAAGTTGTTGTTCTTGGGATTTTGATCAAAAACTTTAACATTCAAATAACTTTTCATTTTAGTTAACTTAACTTGTTGAAAGTTAAAACCAAAAAAAATTAATATGAAGTAACTTATTCTTAACGCACAATAATTTTTCTGAACAGCGTTACGGCGTACTGCTCCCCAAGGACTATGAACTTTTCAACACGGAAATGGACGCCAAGAAATCGCACACGATAATCATAATGGCTGGACACTACTTCGAAGACGGTGATAATCCAAATACTGAAGAACTTTCAAAGGCACTTAAGCACGCTTTCCCCATAAATGGCATTAGTTGGAATGTAAGACATAAAGCAGGGTTAATCAGAATAATTGTTTATAATTAAAATTATTCCTCGGAACAGGTAGTGGCTATGAAAATGGGGAGCGAATATTCCTTTAATGTCGTTGATTACAAAAGCAATTACCTTTATTGCAGGATCAAAAATTATTTATTTTTAATTTTTGCACCACGTTAGTATAGTATTTCACTTTCTTGCGACTAACTATCAAATAATTTAATGTCTTTGTAGCAATTTCTTCAGATAAAACCATTAAAATCGTTGGAGATAAACAAGTAAGTATACCTTAAACAAAAGAAAACGAACTCAATCAAAAGAAATACCTCCTCAAATTTTGAAATGCGTGTTACTTTGATTTTTGACCGTATTATAAACAATTACTTCTCCTAAAACTGAACATGTTGTCTTTTATAAACAGAAATATAGTGGTTATGCGAAACAAGGGACTGTCAGAAAAAATGTAGGCTTTGACGATGAGACTTTGGATCTAGCAAACCGAATTTGCTCCCACACTACCAAAGCAAACGAAATAACGAATGCATTGAAAGAAGTTTTTGGAGGATGTTGGAGCTGCGTCAGACTAAGCGATTATGATTACGAACTATATTTCAACTATGCTTACTTGTCACTATACTTTAATGGAACTGACATTACTTGTTGCATTTTCAGATGTTAAATTTCAAACTTCAAGATTATGCTTATATATTAGGAAAATTGAATAATAAAAAGGAATAGCATCAAACAGACGCATTTTTTCTGACAAAACACTAACCCGGGTCAATCATTACGATTTGTTATTATTTATCTTGCATTTAACAAATGTGACTCAGTAGAATTGAAATTCTTTTTACTAAAAAAATTAGTAAAATTAGTCAGCAACCAAAGCTGATAAAAATTAAAGTTTTCTTACTAAATTCAACACATTTTGCTAAATTTTAGATATTGTTAAAATGCTTTAAATAAATAATGGAAAACTATGAGTAGGTATATAAATGTTAGAATTACAGATTGCAGAAAGCAGTTTCAGCTTAATCCCGGATTTTCATTTTTAAGGGGTAACATCACTCTAGACTTTTGAATTGTCCGATTGTCCTTAAAATCATCTAGGAATGAAGAGGATGAGACGAGCATCAACGCGGATGGCCTAATGTATGGTTCAGGCATCACAGATTAGAGGTAAAAAAAAATTTCAAGGATTTAAATGCTCGTAAAACTTTAAACGCGTTTTTCTTGAAACCACTTTTTTCAAACTGGGAGGACAGATTACTTGAACACCGATGCATGGATCGATTTAAAATTTTGACAGTAGCTTCATAATTATATTCTCTACGTACGTAGCTGTTTTTCTATTTAAAGAATGGTTATGTCGCCGGCATTTTATATCAAAATTATAATAAAACAATTTTTTTCATACTTCAATATGTGTTAAATAAACTCTGTGAAAGGAATACCTATTCCTTTTTCCATACTCCCAAAATAAATTGTCAAAGTTTGGCCTTTTTTTCGGCCGCTAGAATGGTGCTACCCCTTAAGTTCTTTTAGAGAAATAATGTCCGGAACAATAGTTGATGAGGAAAACGTATTAGAAATTCCAATCAGCAATTTTATACATTTTAGCTAATATACTACCGTGGTTTTCGAAGTTTAAGCAAATGTGATACTTTTGCATATTCGGAAAGGTTACTAGTTTCGGAAAGCCTAAGCTCAATACGTATTCTTAGGACAGGAATTTTGCAAACAAAAGTTCTAATTTTGAGTCACCTGAAAAATTTAAAAACTATACTCCACAGTCCACACCTTAGAACTTGAAATTTGGTGTTTCGATATTGAAGCATTTGAAATCAGCGGTCCCGCAAACCCCTAGCGACTCTATTTAATGGAAGTTCCATTACATTACCATAAAATTCTCTATCTCGAATTCCAAAATGTTAACATTCTACTTCAAAATAATTATCTCAAAGCTCTTATGGGCGGGATATGGAGTTTTTTCTTCTTGGTTTTTAAGATTGTAATTGGACCATAGAAATATGCAAGTTCGTGAAAATATCGTCCAATGTAAGTACATAGATTAGATGGTCCAGTCCACACCAATTTTAAAAACACAAATATCTTTTTAAAAACATAGCTGTGTTCACACTAAATTCTAAGACCGAAATAATAAATCCATGTCCTATAATACCTTGAAATTTTCAAAATAACTATTAAAACAAAATATTTTCTACAGTCGCTATATGTATTTAATATTCATATTTCGTTGAAATATTTATAAATTTAATTTGATAACATCAAAATTTAAGTTTGTTAATTTAATTGACAAAATTAGAAGCAAAATCAATAAGAGTACATAGCACGATATTTTAATTTTCACCATTCGGTTGGATGTCGGAACCACCAATGCGTAGACGAAATGCCGTCAGGGATGTAGATTTTCCGCAGAAGTGGAAATTCCTTTAGCTGATCCCTCAATTCTTTATCAAATTTCGGCAACTCCAACGCATCATAAAATTCCTTAAATTTTTCTCTTAGGGGGATCTCGAAGATTTCGATGAAAGTTTCCATCCCTGACCGAACGCGGCACACCGTGTAAAGTTGAAATTCTCTTTCCGAATCGTCCTCATAAGCGTAGTCCAGTTTAGAAGTTAAAATTGAAAAGCACGTTGGTAACTGCAGTAAAACAGCCTGTGCCTCATTCTTATTTTGTCTGGTAAACTGCAAAATCGCCGTCTGGGGAAGGTCGTCCACATTACTCAAATATATCCCAAAATTGAAGAAGGTATCGAAAAAGTCTTGGGCACTACTCTCGCTCGGAGTATCGTATAATCGAACCATACTATTTTTCACGTCTTCAAACATTGTGGATAGTAGTTAAAGGCAAAAGTGACTATTCGAATCGCTTTATTCCGCAAAACTAAATAGCAGAAAAAGACACGCTGACTTTTATTCTCCCCACAGAACTCGTTATCTAGAAAATGTTCTTGCATTTAGCAAAATTAAAGATAATACTAGCCACAAAACTTCGGTAATTTTTGCGGTTCTAACGCATTCTTATATCTGCGGTCAAGCGATTAACTTACAATTAGTAGTTGCCTCTTTGAAGCCTATTGTACTTAAAAATTTACTAAAATAATCTATAATAATCACTTCCTTGCTGCGCAGATTTGGATCTGAATTAACGAAATTATTTGTTGAATTGATATTTAAAAGCAGAGTTCTTTAGACTTAAGGAATCAAAAACATTATAAAAGTTAATCGGTTCCAAAGTGCAACAAATAGAAGATTTATGACGAAAAGCGGTTTAGGTATATTAATCTTTATAAAAAAGAGAGTTCAAATAACAATTTGAAGAGCATTTTTTCTTGAAAATGCAAACACTACCGAGAAAAATCTCTGGGCCAAAGTAGGAAAATCATTGTAGCTCTAAGTGTAAACAATTAAATTAGAAAATTAAATAGCTATGGATACTAGAGACTAGCAACTCAAGATAATAAAGGTTTCACACCATCTAATTTTAATTGGAATGTGGTGAGGAGTATTTTGGAACAGATCCTCTACTGTGCTCCAGAGTTTATAGCCCAGAACCTCGGGAGGTTACAAGTTGCTGAATGAATATAAATTAAATAAAAATAAGAACGCCGCTGCTCAGCAATAGCTTTGGATTGGGGTTTTTGTGGATCAAGATCGAAAAGATAAACTGGGAAAAGGATTTTAAGCATGGGTTCAAGATGGGACTTTTGAGACACTACTGATGAGAATCGAAAATTCGCCTTAAAAATAACAAGACGTAATTTTATTAGAGGATATGCAACACAAGTAACAAAATGAGGGGTTTACATCGGAATTGCTGAGGCACAAGTCGCGAAAGTTCTGCTGGGTACAAAATTATGTAAGTGATTTTCTGGAATGGTCAGCACCTGTAACCAGTCGCTGGGGAGCTGCCACCACCAGTGGGAGTCGGGAATGTCTTCCGGGATGCAAATTTTGCGCAAAATTGGACCCTTCTTGATCTTCTCCCTGAGGCTCTTGTCGAAGTTGAGGATGACCGCTTCAGTGTTGTACCAATCGTCGAACTTTTTCGAATCGAGCTCGTTAAGCCGGGCCTGGAAAAATTCCAAGAAGTACTCGAGTCCGGAGCGCGTCCGGCAGATTTCCGCCAGCTTGCACTCGGCCTCGTCGGCGTCCTCGTAGACGTAGAAAATCGCGGACCGCCAGCTCGTAATATTTCTTTGTGGTTGCCCTTCTCATTTTCGCAACAAATTCACACCAAATCCACGAAAAACTGATTGGTTGGTTGCTTGGTTTTCCTGCTTTACTATCACATGATAGCGCCGCCGCTTATTTGGTCTCGGAAACTTCAGCCATATTGACCATTCATCTATTTATCCGTCTCACTACCAAAGTCTAATTTATGAGAAAAACTAAAGGGCACAAAGCCCCAGGAATATATTACAGCTTTCTTCCAAGTCTCTCTGTAACGGTAATGCTCTCCCAGCCTTATAGTTTTATTACCTCTGACCCGCTACAATAACGGAGGACACCACAAAAAGCGTGCCTAAATCGGTCACAGTTGATCACAGTTTTAGTATAGTAGAGGAAGGGGTGGTAACATGGAACCCGCTGATAATTTGGAACCCCTTAATATCTCAGAAATAAACAGCGACATCTGTCAAAACTCTATGTAATTACGTTGAACTGATATCATAGAACGTATTCACCGCCATTAGCGCCAATTTTGCATCGAGTTTGATCCTGTCATACAAAGTTGAAATTTTATGTCACCCGCAAATGTTTTTTTCTTTCATTCGCTGATATTGCCAGCAATTTTTATTTTAGTCTAAAACTAATACAGTGGGTGTTAAAGGAAGTCTATACGCATAAGTTCAGATTGTCACAGGTAAGTTTTAAGATTTATTTTAACTAGGTTTAGTTTTCTTGACTATTTGCTAACATAGTAAGGTTTTCAATTTGGAACCCCATAGATGCGGGTAATTTTTTGCTCTGAAAGTTATTTGAACGATCAACGGGGTGAAACGTGGATTCTGTGCCAACCATGTGGGTTGTGGGCACATATTGAATGCTCAGGATGCGAATCAGAATATTATATTTGTGATTTTTGTAAGTAAATTTGTTCCATGCTTCTAATTTGGAACCCGGTTTCCATAATACCAGCACCAAAGCTCCAAACACATTTTTTTCGTTTTTTCAATAAAGCAAATTATTTCCTATAATGGATGGTTTTATTTTATTAATTCGTTCCTAATATAAAAGTTAATAAGTTTTTAAGTATATAAAGCCACTCTACGAGATGATTAGTCAAATAGTTTTGCTAAAATACTTAAAAAACAAAGTAGGGTTCCAAATTACCACCCCTTCCTCTACGGTCCGGTAAATAATTTAATTTTGGACGCTCTTCAGTTAGGTAAAAAGTCGGAATGGATCTTTACCCCAGAACGCAAAAATATTTATTTCTCACTCCTTCCTATGCCTCAAAATCACATATTTTTACCCGACTGCACCAGAAGGAGGGTTATGTTTTTCGAGTATATGTATGTACATATATTTCTTTGGCACGCTCTGTAGCCTAAACCGCTTGATCGATTTCAGCTTGAGAGGTGCCATTAGATTCGCCTTAATTGTGAGAGTGACACTGAGTATATCAAAATTGGAAAAAATTAAAATGGCCGATTTTTGGCGCCATATTATGTCCTCAAAAATTTTTGTTTCTCGAAACCTATCAAAATAAAGGGTTTTCATAAATAGCTTGCAAGAATTTATGCAACTTCTAAGTTTACATGTAATTTGGAATGAAAAATGCTAAAAAAAGACAACAAAAAAACTAAAAAAATTAAAATAAAAATATTATTGAAAAAAAATAAACCCGACTACGTAAACCGAAATATTGTGAAGTTAAAATTTTCAGACTTAATAAATGAACTGAAAAGATAGAAACAAGTTGAAAAAAATAAACATTTTTTCTGAATTTGAATGATCATGGTTGACAGTGTTCACAAATGCAGTCGGAGGTACTCAAGAACTTGCAAAGGCGCTTAAGCACGCTTTCCCCATAAATGGCATTAGTTGGAATGTAAGACATAAACCAGAGTTAATTGGAATAATTGTTTATAATTAAAATTATTCCTCGGGACAGGTAGTGGCTATGAAAATGGGGAGCGAATATTCCTTTTATGTCGTTGATTACAAAAGCAAGCTCAATAGCAACCGAGGAGTTGAGTCTGACAGCGGATCTACACAAGATCTAAGATCCTTTGCCTCGTCTAACGAAAGTATTGTAGAAGAACTTAAAGATAGTGCAAATCAAGAGAAAGTAAAAACCAGTAAGAAAACTGCGAAAACCAAGGCTGATGGAAAAGCAAAGCAATTTACATTAACAAATATGGGCATAAGAAATACTAGGCTTACTACTGCAAATGCGACAAACAGAGGAAAATAGCAATTACAGATCTAGCCTCCCCCCACCTGTCATCAACGTAATAATTTGGAACTCCGCTGGACTTCAACACCTTGATGATATCTCTGCAGAATTAAGAGACGATAGTATACTTTGCCTATGTGAAACGTGGTGCAACACGGAACCAAATGTTCTCTGGCCACACTTAAAAGATCCAAAGTAATATTCAGCTCCGATAATTACCTATTTCTAGATTTGTATAGCCTAGCTGAAAATATTGATAAGAAAAAAATCACTAAGTTTGTAGCATTTGCCAAGCATATTTTATTTAAATATAATGAAATGCACTGAAAATCAATATGTACCTATATAACTAAACACAACAAAATTGATAAGCATGTCAAGTTAAGAAAATATACCTCAAAAAAAAAAAAAAATTTGTTGATGAGATTTAACTATTTATAAAAACAAATTATATCATTTAATAGTAATGCATTAATTAAAATGAATTGTATTATTTCTCATTGATGTAATATCTAAAAATATCACTATTACTAATAATAATATATACCAAAGTGCTGCGCCACTCCTATTGTAAATTCTTTTTTAAGAAAAAACAATAAAATTACTACTACTACTACAAAAGCAATTACCTTTATTGCCGGATCAAAAATTATTTATTTTTAATTTTTGCACCACGTTAGTATAGTATTTCACTTTCTTGCGACTAACTGTCAAATAATTTAATGTCTTTGTAGCAATTCCTTCAGATAAAACCATTAAAATCGTTGGAGATAAACATGTAAGTATACCTTAAACAAAAGAAAACGAACTCAATCAAAAGAAATACCTCCTCAAATTTTCGAATGCGTGTTCCTTTGATTTTTGACCGTATATTAAACAATTATGTCTCCTAAAACTGAACATGTTGTCTTTTATAAACAGAAATACAGTGGTTATGCGAAACAAGGACTGTCAAAAAAAATATAGGCTTTAACGATGAGACTTTGGATCTAGCAAACCGAATTTGCTCCCACACTACCAAAGCAAACGAAATAACGAACGCATTAAAAGAAGTTTTTGGAGGATGTTGGAGCTGCGTCAGACTAAGCGATTATTATTACGACCTATATATGCAGGATGTTTACTTGTCACTATACTTTAATGGAACTGACATTACTTGTTGCATTTTCAGATGTTAAATTTAAAACAGAATACTGCATCATTATTGAGTAAAACGACTTATTGAAGATTAATATTAATTATACCTATGTTAGAATAATAATATAATAATAAAAAGGAACAGCATCAAACAGACGCATTTATTCTGACAAAACATTAACCCCGATCAGTTATTACGATTTCTTATTATTTATCTTGCACTTAACAAATGTGAACTCAGCAGAATGGAAACTGTTTTTACTAAAAAAATTAGTAAAACTAGTCAGCAACCAAAGCTGACAAAAATTAAAGATTTCTTACTAAACAAATAAATTCAACACAATTTGCTAAATTTTAGATTTTGTTAAAATGCTTTAAATAAGTAATGGGTTTCAGCTAAATCCCAGCAGTTTCAGCTAAATCCCGGCTTTTCGTTTTTATGTTCTTTTAGAGAAATAATGTCCGGAACAATAGTTGATGAGGAAAACGTATTAAAAGTTCCAATCAGCAATTTTATATACGAAATTCATTTATACGCACCCCAAGTTTTTTTTTAGTTTCAGGAAATTACGGAAAGTATTTCTAAAAATTATTTAAGGGAATTGCTAAGGACCAAAAGTACAGCTTGTTTGTAAAATATTTATTTATTCGCATAATAATTAACTAGTTTTAACAAAAAATAGGTGCGAAATTTAATTATACGCACATTTGAATTTTCTAAAGATAAGAAAAACAAGAAAAGTGGTAATAAATTAAAGTTATTTTTAATACTTGGTACGACCTTCTCCGCTTCTAATTGTATCGAAACTCCAATTAGGCATCGAATTTATTAAATTTTCAATATCAGTACAACTGACCCTAAAACCCATGCATTTAAAATTGCCGTTTTCAAGGTCAGAATGTCGCGGTATTGTCGTTCGCCTTCATAATGTGCCTTGCTATGTTCCCCCACAAGCTTTCCATAGGGTTGAGGTCGGGGCTAATGGCAAGCCATCTCAGTGTAGGGATGAATTTCGCGTTAGATGTGCACGAAATTGTAACCAAGCCACAAACAATCTCTTTTAATACCGCACTGATAGCCGCAAAGCAATATAACTGGAAATACATTTTCGTCACACCATAAGGCTTTATTCTTATCCCTTTCAAGATGCTCATTTATATAGCAGAGCACAAAATATCAAAAATGTGCGGAAATTCACTGTATATTTAGCAGGGACTCAAAATGCGTAACTGGTATTTTTCAATTTTTAAACTAAAAAAGCTGAGGGAAGTTGTCATAGTAGAATAAAATAAAGTACACCAAAGTTTGCGCATGATACCTTTTTTCAGTTCTGTAAAGCTCTTCAAAACTTAGCTTTTTAAAAAACAAAAAAAGAACCGCCTATCTAAACTGTAATCTTTCACCGATTTTAATTTGAAGCAAAGTAAAACAAGCTCAGAAGCTTAATATGTTTTTCCAGTAGTGATAATCCTTAAATCAGCGTGAAAATGCTTTTTTAACAATGTAATTTTACACATTAGACACATAGGCAAATTCAATTGTTAGAGCGAATCAATGAAATTACTTCGGTTCGGAAAGATTTAAGTCTCATCCAAAAAACTTGCAGAATGGAAATTGCATCAGACAACAAAATAAAATAAATTGTAAATGCCGTGTTAGACTCATTTATATTATCAACGATACAACGAAAACAAAATTAAGCTAATAAAGTAAAATGGCAAAAAAATCTAAGTAAATGCGATAATTTTCACACTTGATTTAAAATTTGAGAAAAGTGTTTCATTTTGTGATTTCAATTAAATGTGAGTCAATGGCCTGTGAGTCGAATGCGAACTCTTAAAAGGAACTAATTCAAAACTTTTGTACTAAATTTTATACTTTAAGAATCAGAAGAAGTAATTAGAATTAAAAAATATAGAATTAGAATTAAAATTTCCACTAACCTTTCGCTCTTCGTCTTCATCTTTTTGTTTCTCGAAATTTTAACTTTCACTTCATCGGCTCTTACTTTTGAATTTCCAAATTTAATTTTCACTAGCCGGTTACACACCGAATAATCCTCGTAAAAGCCGTATCCTCTGCTTTCCCACGAAAGAAAAACGTTCAGCCGATAATAAAAACATAAAAATATGCAACCGAAAACTTTGAACAGGTGAAATTTACCTGAACAATTGATTTTGAAATTTTCCAATGAAAGCCGACGCCAACTCGTTCAAGAATAAAAAATAACTGATTTCGGTATGAAGTTGGACGCGAAAAAGGAGTTTCGATAAATTTTAACGACTCCGCCCCTCCCGTTCAGATTTAACGAATTTAATTTTTCGAAAGCACACCAAGAAGAAGAGGATCCATAAAAATTGTGCGAAATTTTAAATTCTCATTTTCCATAAATCATTTCCAATTAATTCTTTCCAGCCCCTAGAATTTTCCGATTTAACTTCATCGATTTAAGATTTAAATGTAAGTATTTAAGGTATTTTATTACAAAGAGGGAAAAATAAAAGCCCCTTTCCTGAAAGAGAACTTACAAAAGAATTTAAATTAAATCCTTAAAAACATGTTACCCTCCGCAACAGTCAACGCATAAAATTACCATGCTGCACAACATTTCTCCTGCACTGCAACATAATGCAAAGCATAAAACATGGAACCTTCGCCTTCCCCAGAATTTCGCTACGCGCGCGCCATTGCTTATGACGTCTCAGGAAATCAAAACCCGTAATTGTAAAACTCCTCCCAAAATTTAAAATCAATCAAAAATAGAGCCAAAAATTGAAATTTCCAATTACCTTTCGCTTCCTCCTCTTCTTTTCCTTACTTCTTCTTTCTTCTTCTTCACAACCACGAAACACTTTAAAAATAACGGCACATGCACTTTTATGTCACTTTTTAACAGGCCCTTTTTTCTGTGAAACACCTCCACAAAATCACTTCAATTCGAAAACACAACTCGAGATAAATATTTTAAAAAAAAGCGACACTTTCACTTCATCGGCTCTTCATTTTCCATATTCAACTTTAATTTTCACCAGCCGGTTGATTGCACACAATCACAAAATCACCTTCACTTTCTTCCAATGTGGCGGTCATCCTGCAAGAGAGAAAAATAAAATAAAAATTAATTAATAAAATCTCTGGCTAATTTTATTGTTCTGGTTAAAGTACTTTTCAAGGAAAGCAGAAATTTTCAAACGTTTTTTGAGGTAATTTAACAAATCCCGAATAAACGAAAACGCCACCATTTCAAAGGGTTTCCTGAGGTAATTTAAAAACTTAAACCATCGAAGCACGCCCGCAGTGCATCCGCCCACTCCGAAAATAATTCACGAACTGGGAGAACGCTTATAGAATAACGACAAATTAGACTGCATATTTGAAACAAGGGGAAACGAAAACTGCAGGAATTGCCGCAGAACTTCGAGCAGCTTCAGGGAACGAACGGTTGATTCGATTCAAAAATTGAAATGGGGAGAAACGAAAACATTCAAAATCGCGAAAAATTATAGAGTTTAATTTTTATCTAGGCTTATCAACCTTTACTTATTTAAGCTTTATTAAAAAGAGCGAAAATCCAGAGCCAATTTCCTGCAAGAAAACTCCCAAAAGAATTTAAAAAATTAAGTCCTTAGAAGTCCGCATAAAATTCACATGTTGCAAAACATTCCCCCTGCAGAATACAACATGAAACCTTCGCCTTCGCCAGAATTTAACCTGATTGTGAAGTCCCTCAGCGAATCAAAATCCGGAGCACCGATTTTTGCAATTTTAATTTTAACAGAAGGAAAATCCTGAACTTTAGGGAAAAGATGTAGAAAAATGAATGATGCCAAAACTCGTTTGAGAGGTCGTAGACTTCAAAAATGAAATTTATTTGTAAAGTGATATATACTCGTATATATGTATATGCATATACGAACTTATCCGAGATATTGGCGGGTCAAAATTGGCCTCTATCGTGTTCACAAGTTTCGTTATATCCCATATACATATACATATATGTATAAAATGAAGGAATCGCTCAAAGGAGTGGGGATATAGAGACTAGGTAACTTATATAAAAATGGTTTGGACCCCAAATCTTTCGTATTTCTTAACCGCTATTGACCAAACTTACACTTTAAATTAAGTAACAATACAAAGTATTTCCTTTGGTTAGTAAACCAGAATAAAAACCACCGTCAGGAAATTACTGATTAATTTGTGGGTAATAGAATCTTGGGCATCATGTTTTGCTTTTTGCCCGAAGTATGCACATAATTGATTTATCGCGGTTCTACTATCACTGACCGATGCTAAATGCATAATGAAGGCTCACCACAAAATTTCTAAAACAGATATGCAAATAAAGAAATTTTTGTATAAATAAGCCCTCGAAACAGGAAGGCGTTCAATGCACTTTTTGCACACGTGTAAAATAAGTAGTGATTTCTTCGTGTGGAAATTTTTGCAAATTATTTTAGAATTTGCAATTCATCCAAGAAACTTTATTTCTACAAGAAAAGAAAAGAAAGCACTAACTGAAGTTGAGGATTTTGAAAGATTACCTTATTTTTCGTAGTTTAATTTTCGGTTCAAAGTGAAAAAGAGACTTAAACATGCCTAAAATCGAGTTGCAAAGCGATAGCGATGCTTTTGAGTCCCTAGCAAGGGACGTGGCCACAATGTACCTGAATCGCAGTGGTAATAATTATGTGCAGAGTGTAGGCAATGATTTTATCAACACTGTGGGATTTGCCATGCATTTGCGCCCAGACGAAGAAAAGATCAAGGAAGGAAATTCGAGTGATAGTGTATTTTTTTCGCAAGAAGTTATTAAAGGTATCCAGGTAAGATTGTAAATGTTATTATATATATATATATATATTTCTTGACTTTAAAGTTTTATTTTCAACACTTTTCAATTAGTAACGAGAATTGCATGTTTTTCTTAACATCAATAAACGAAACTAACAACAAATTATACTTAGTCAATTACTCGTCATTATCAAGTTCATCGCGAATTCTTGTTGTGTTAATGAGGAACTTTTTTCTATACTTCATTACTTGGAATGATAATCACATACCTTATTAATTCTTATTACAAATTGCAAAAAGAATAGTTGCTTTATAACTTTTAAGCGAAATTTGATTAAACTTCATTCCTTTTTTTAGCACGTAATTGAGACCATAAAAGACTACGGTGGTAATGATCCTTACATGATAATTTATCCAGTTGTTTTGAAGATTGAAAAACCCGAAAAGCTATTCGACAACATTTTATCCCTTCCACTATTTCGAGTTCGCAATAAAAACGATGCAAAGGAATCGAAATACGTGGACACCGTCGGTCGTACTTATTCAGGTACCTGCGATGAAAAATACCCCATCGGAAAACGATGTAACGCCTTTCTTTTATATTTTTAGGTGCGGATGATTTTATAAGTAACGCACAATTTCCCAAATGTGAGATTTGGTACCCGACGAATTTAATATTTACTCACGACAGCAACGGAAAAGCTCAGATTTCTTATGCGACTATTTCACCGAGCAATATGAAATACGTCGACATTGCGGTTTCAGTTTTATGTCTTGGAGCTGGCGCTTTAGCAATGTTTACTGGAATTGGAATACCATTTGCCGTTGGTATAAAAATGAAACGTTTGACATAATTCGTGTATGAGTAACTATATTCCGAAAAACAGCAATAACTGTAGGTTGTGCGGGATATGGTGTTGGCAGATCAGTAGAAACCATAGTAGACAGAGCCAAGCACGGACAGACAATCAACCCATTTGCAGACTGGGACGCTTTCAACGCTTGGGCGGGGATTGCCGCGAATGCCATAGGTTTTGGACTCGCTGGAAATGCTATACGGGTGCGTAATTTAACACGTTCCATGCCGTGTGCACCGAAAACGGTACACAAAGAAAAGCTTCCTTTCCCTCAAAAACTTTCAGCATAACATGTGTTCGTGGTTCCTGCTTGCTGCTTATAACATCCAAAACGCCTTTATTTTAAATAAGATTAAACTTACAGCGTTTGCTAATATTTATTGTTGTTTATACTAGTTATCAGCAAATATGGCCGAAATGGCAGCAGAAGGTCTAAGAATTGCCGAAACCACTGAATTGGCTCTTCGTGCCAGCATTTATATTCCTCAAGCAATTAATGGTGGTTTAATGGCGGTTCAATTTTACCAACTGGTTAAATATTGGAATCAGGTTACTCTATTTAAGCATTCACAATTATCTTCAATTAATTCAAATGATCTATTCATTTTCAGATCCCCGTTGAGCATAAAATCATTATTGGACTTCAGTTTATATTTTTTGCTGCAGTTAGTTACAAAATGGGAATTATCTCTGTAAGCAACATCGAGGAAAAAGTAGCAAATATTTCTTACAACGAATTAAGTGAAGAACTTGTAAGACAGGCTGATAGCAGTGAAAATGCTTCTGTGCTACGCTCAAATCTGGAGGCTGCAACTAATCGCGTTGGAGGCGTTTCTATCCGAGCAATTAATTTCTTTAAAAAGGTATGATATAAAACTTTTTTATGGAATACAACAATTAGCAATTTCTACTCTCATCAGCTTGTGAATTACAAGAGCGGAGAGCTGATAACCGCGGGCGTTAATGAAAATGATACGAATTATATGACTTTAACTGAAGAAGGGGACGAAATTGGATTCCAAATAGACCAAAAATACTTCGCTTGTGCAGAAGCCGCGATGGACATTCATGATGGAGTAAATAGTGAACCGGATCAACCTAGTAGCAGTAGATCCCTTGACGCCAATTTCAGACTCCCAGAAAGCGATCCCGGTTTGATTTACTTGCAAATAGAAATCACAGAAATTTTTAGAATACATAAATAAATTGCAGCAAGCAAAAGATTGGCGGATAGCAGAAGATTGGCGGAGAGCAGAAGATTTGTTCCTAAGGAGAGAATCCAAAACGCCAAAGATTGGTTGAAGAACCTCCTTGGCGTAAATGAACTCGAAGACTACCAGGTTAATGGCGTAAACATTTTCAAAAACATGAAATATTACGACCAAATACGGATTCGAGACTTTGAACACATCGTAGACAAATTCAGTGACGTAAATACCTTTTTGTAAAGTATATAGTGAACTTATCAAATAGACTTCTTCGTTACAGGGTTTAAAAAGAGCATGCGTAAGGTTCGCGGAGGAAGGTAATGCGAAAACTGTTGGTCAGTATCTCAGTGATTATGAAATTGCGTCCCTCCAAATACACAAGGAAGCAAATGGACTTGCATTAAATTTTAAGGGTAAAACTCCAGAAGAAATACGAAATCTATATCAAATAGATATACAAACCACAACCGAAACGCGTTTGACTTATGAAGATTTAGCACAAGAAAAAGTGAAATATATGTTTGAGAGCGAACTAAAGGGTAAAACATTGGCCGCAAAAGAGGCCAAGTCCATCAGTGACATTGGCACTGATAATGCTGTTCAAATCTATAACAACTGGAAGGTGCAAAGCGAAGCATCTTTAGTGAAGAAGACCATAGGAAACCCAGAAGCCGGCGTTGAGACTATCGCTAATGAAATTATCAACGCGGGCGATATTTCTTACCCAAATTCCGATAATCAAGCAATTAATGCTGCAACGAACTTTCACAAATACGAAAATGCAAACCCCGAAACCTTCGCAACAGTAAGCATAATACAGTTTTTATACGTTAAGGGTAAATTAATAATAATAATAACAATCTTTACTTACTCGTTCTCGAAAAGGGTGACATGATTTTGATGGAATTTACAGAATGCGAGTTTTCAGTTCGAGAAATAGATTTAAATAATTCTGTTATTTCTACATTTTAAAGGCTTTTTATATGTAGGACATGGCTAACGATGCGAATAATACGATTCAATCCTGTCGTGGCAATGTAGAGTCCAGAGTGTTTGAAGTCACAAGACAGAAAGAGCAACTACCCGTTCGTCGATTAATTTTTTGGAATTTGGACGATCAAAAGTATAGCAAGAGCACAATGGTGACTGTAAATAAAGAAACGGGAGAAATTAACATACAAAATTTCCTACTCGATGATATAACAAAAACATCTACTGAAAGTCTTAAGCCCAAAATTGCTATCTTTAATCATTGGAACAACAATTTTAACTATGATGTCTTTAAGACGGGACTCACCACCATAGTAAACATAATCAAGGAGCAATGTAAAGGTTTGTGGAAACTTCGAACCGATTTCTCCCTCAGTAAGCTAAGACTGTCTTTGCAGCGTACGTGGGTCATGGAGTGGTCCGAGCTGGGCTAGACCACGATAGCACAGTTAGCGATATTCAGAGTTTAAAGTCAGTCCGCTTTGGGAGCATTGAGCACGCAATTTGTCATATCCTGAAACATGGTGTAAATATAACCAGCGAAGGTTTTATCGCTGCAGTCAAAGATTATTTCGATGTATGTTATGGAATGATAAGACAAGCTCAAATTATATTTGCATATTTATTTATTTTCATTCTTAGAACTCCCAAGAGGTAATTCAGTATTCGAAGACTCATCCGGAAAACGTATCTTCGACTTGGACTCAGACAGGATCGGCTAGAGATTTTACTTTTTACAGGCAACTGGAGGGTCAAACCGGAGTTGAAAAAGTTGTAGTTTTAGTGCGTGAAGGCGGCGAAGTTATTTTAAAGACGTACTTTAAAGAAAAGTTCTCCTCGGTTCCAACACAGCAGAAGCACCAATTTAGGGAACCAGTAGACATAAAGCACGCAAGTCTCCTCACTTTTTACTTCCAACTGATGCTTTTAGCTCCGGTAAGAAATTGTTTTTCAAATTTACTGACCTAAATCATTAAAGGTTTTCGCTTATTTCATTATATAACTTATTTCGTTATTTGATTGTTTTTATACTAAACAAATAAACGAAGAAAGTCAAAATTATTACAAAATTCCATTTTTAGGCCTACATTTAAATTTAAATTTCAAGTTTGTACTGAAGTTGTCCTTGGGTTTTTGATCAAACATTTTAAAATTCAAATAACTAAAATGAAATGAAAGTTAAAACCAAAAAAATTAATATGAAATAACTTATTCTAAAGCACAATTTAATAATTTTTCCGAACAGCGGTACGGCGTACTGCTTCCCAAGGACTATGAACTTTTCAACACGGAAATGGACGCCAAGAAATCGCACACGATAATCATAATGGCCGGACACTACTTCGAAGACGGTGATAATCCAAATACTCATGAACTTGCAGAGGCGCTTAACCACGCTTTTCCCATAAATGGCATTAGTTGGAATGTAAGACATAAAGCAGGGTTAATCAGAATATTTGTTTAAAATTATTCCTCGGAGCAGGTAGTGGCTATAAAAATGGGGAGCGAATATTCCTTTAATGTCTTTGATTACAAAGGCAATTACCTTTACTGCCGGATCAAAAGTTATCGATTTTTAATTTTTGCACCACGTAAGTATTTCACTTTTCCAACTTACTGTGAAGTAATTTAATTTGTTTATAGGAGTTCCTTCAGATAAAACTGTTAAAATCGTTGGAGATAAACATGTAAGTATACCTTAAACAAAAGAAAACGAACTCAATCAAAAAGAAATACCTCTTGAAATTTTAAAATGTGTTTCACTTTGATTTTTGACCGTATATTAAACAATTATGTCTCCTAAAACTGAACTTGTCTTTTATAAACAGAAATACAGTGGTTATGCGAAACAAGGGACTGTCAGAAAAAATGTAGGCTTTGACGATGAGACTTTGGATCTAGCAAACCGAATCTGCTCCCACTCTACTAGAACATACGAAATAACGAATGCATTGAAAGAAGTTTTTGGAGGATGTTGGAGCTGCGTCAGACTAAGTGATTATTATTACGACCTATATATGCACGATGTTTACTTGTCACTATACTTTAATCGAACTGGCATTACTTGTTGCATTTTCAGATGCTAAATTTAAAACAGAATACTGCATCATTATTGAGTAAAACGACTTATTGGAAATTAATATTAATTATACCTACATACATATGTTAGAATAATAATATAATAATAAAAAGGAACAGCATCAAACAGACGCATTTTTTCTGACAAAACATTAACCCCGATCAGTTATTACGATTTCTTATTATTTCATTTAACAAATGTGAACTCAGCAGAATGGAAACTCTTTTTACTAAAAAAATTAGTAAAACTAGTCAGCAACCAAAGCTGACAAAAAAAAAAGATTTCTTACTGAACAAATAAATTCAACACATTTTACTAAATTTTAGTATTTGTTAAAATGCTTTAAATAAGTAATGGGTAGGATTATAAATGTTAGAATTACAGATTGCAGGAAGCAGTTAAATCCCGGATTTTCTTTTTGAAGTTCTTTTAGAGAAATAATGTCCGGAACAATAGTTGATGAGGAAAACGTATTAACCCCTTGCCTTACGATTTAATTGAATGTGAAACTTTTGCATATTCGGAAAGGACCTAGTTTCAGAAAGCCTAAGCTCAATATGTATTCTGACGAGAGTAATTTTACAAACAAAAGTTGTAATTTTGAGTCACCTGAGAAATTTGAAAACCATACTCCACAGTCCATACCATAGAACTTGAAATTTGGTGTTTCGATATAGGAAGCATTTGAAATCAGCGGTCCCGCAAACCGCTAGCAACTCTATTTAATGGAACTCCCATTACATTACCATAAAATTCTCTATCTCGAATTCCAAAATGTTAACATTCTATTTCAAAATAATTATCTCATAGCTCATATGGGCGGGATATGGAGGTTTTTCTTCTTGGTTTTTAAGATCATAATTGGACCATAGAAATATGCAAGTTCATGAAAATATCGTCCAATGTAAGTACATAGATGGTCCACACCAATTTTAAAAACACAAATATCTTTTTAAAAAAATAGCTGTGCTCACACTAAATTCTAATACCGAAATAATAAATCCATGTCCTATAATACCTTGAAATTTTCAAAATAACTATTAAAACAAAATATTTTCTACATATTTGTATTTAATATTCATATTTCGTTGAAATATTTATAAATTTAATTTGATAACATCAAAATTTAGGTTTGTTAATTTAATTGACAAAATTAGAAGCAAAATCAATAAGAGTACACAGCACGTTATTTTAATTTTCACCATTCGGTTGGATGATGGAACCACCAATGCGTAGACGAAATACCGTCAGGGATGTAAATTTTCCGCAGGAGTGGAAATTCCTTCAGCCGATCCCTCAATTCTTTATCAAATTTCGGCAACTCCAACGCTTCATTGTAGAAGTTATCATAAAATTCCTTATATCTTTCTCTTAGGCGGCTCTCGAAGATTTCGATGAAAGTTTCCATCCCTGACCGAACGCGGCAAACCGTGTAAAGTTGAAATTCTCTGTCCGCATCGTCCTCATAAGCGTAGTGCAGTTTAGAAGTTAAAATTGAAAAGTACGTTGGTAACTGCAGTAAAACAGCCTGTGCCACATTCTGATTTTGTCTGGTAAACTGCAAAATCGCCGTCTGGGGAAGGTCGTCCACATTACTCAAGTATATCCCAAAATTGAAGAAGGTATCGAAAAAGTCTTGGGCACTACTCTCGCTCGGAGTATCGTATAATCGAACCATACTATTTTTCACGTCTTCAAACATTGTGGATAGTAGTTAAAGGCAAAAGTGACTATTCGAATCGCTTTATTCCGCAAAACTAAATAGCAGAAAAAGACACGCTGACTTTTATTCTCCCCACAGAACTCGTTATCTAGAAAATGTTCTTGCATTTAGCAAAATTAAAGATAATACTAGCCACAAAACTTCGGTAATTTTTGCGGTTCTAACGCATTCTTATATCTGCGGTCAAGCGATTAACTTACAATTAGTAGTTGCTTCTTTGAAGCCTATTGTACTTAAAAATTTACTAAAATAATCTATAATAATCACTTCCTTGCTGCGCAGATTTGGATCTGAATTAACGAAATTATTAGTTGAATTGATATTTAAAAGCAGAGTTCTTTAGACTTAAGGAATCAAAAACATTATAAAAGTTAATCGGTTCCAAAGTGCAACAAATAGAAGATTTATGACGAAAAGCGGTTTAGGTATATTAATCTTTATAAAAAAGAGAGTTCAAATAACAATTTGAAGAGCATTTTTTCTTGAAAATGCAAACACTACCGATAAAAATCTCTGGGCCAAAGTAGGAAAATCATTGTAGCTCTAAGTGTAAACAATTAAATTAGAAAATTAAATAGCTATGGATAATAGAGACTAGCAACTCAAGATAATAAAAGTTTCACACCATCTAATTTTAATTGGAATGTGGTGAGGAGTATTTTGGAACAGATCCTCTACTGTGCTCCACATTTTATAGCCCAGAACCTCGGGAGGTTACAAGTTGCTGAATGAATATAAATTAAATAAAAATAACAACGCCGCTGCTCAGCAATAGCTTTGGATTGGGATTTTTGTGGATCAAGATCAAAAAGCTAAACTGGAAAAAGGATTTTAAGCATGGGTTCAAGGTGGGACTTTTGAGACACTACTTATGAAAATCGAAAAATTGCGTTAAAAATAACAAGACGTAATTTTATTACAGGATATGCAACACAAGTAACAAAATGAGGGGTTTACATCAGAATTGCTGAGGCACAAGTCGCGAAAGTTCTGCTGGGTACAAAATTATGTAAGTGATTTTCTGGAATGGTCAGCACCTATAACCAGTCGCTGGGGAGCTGCCACCACCAGTGGGAGTCGGGAATGTCTTCCGGGATGCGAATTTTGCGCAGAATTGGATCCTTCTTGATCTTCTCCCTGAGGCTCTTGTCGAAGCTGGGGATGTCCGCTTCGGTGTTGTACCACTCGTCGAACTTTTTCGAATCTAGCTCGTTAAGCCGGGCTTGGAAGAATTCCACGAAGTACTCGAGTCCGGAACGCGCCCGGCAGATTTCCGCCAGCTTGCACTCGGCCTCGTCGGCGTCCTCGTAGACGTAGAAAATCGCGGACGACTTGACCGTGAAGTAGTGCCCCAGGGCCGGGCAGACCCCCTGGGCGGCCTTCTTGTTCTTGGTCGTGAAGTCGAGCAGGACGGTGTCGGGCAGGTCCTCGCAGCACTCGTCGAAGCACGTCCCGTAGTCGAGGAGCGTGTTGAGCAGGTCCTCCACCTCGTTCGTCTTCGAGTCCGGCTGCAGGCTTGCCATTTGCCGCTCCAGCTTCTGGGCCAGCTCGTAATATTTCTCCTTGGTTGCCCTTCCCATTTTCACAACAAATTCACACCTAATCCACGAAAAACTGATAACTAAACCACTGCACTCCTGAACACAACGCCCCACAAAATGTCACTTTTTGGAGAGCCGGTGAAACTGAAAACCACTCATTTCGTAACGATATAAAGAGAACTTTCTGAAGCATTACATTTTTTTAAGCTGGCAAGTCGGCTGATCGTTTCCACGTTCCATTTCCTTGCTGTTCCTGTATGAACGTAAATTTCTGTATTGCGTCGTGTTACGTTGTCCTCAAGGTTACCGTCAAATAAGAGAAAACAGCGGTGTTAAATGTAAGCTATTTTTAGGCGAAAGGTAAACAACTTAAATTTTGCTTAACTTTCTTGCAATTAAAAGTTAATTGCATGTTGAAAATAAAATCGAATCCTGTTATGAGCAAATTTGGTTGCAGAATGATTCTCTAATGGAGTTTAATGATTTTTATAATAAATCACATTTTCCTATTGATTTCTATGATAACCAGCAGTTTCCTCTATTTTAAAGAGTTCGTTCCTCTTTTTGAAAGTTTAAAGGCTGGAAACTTATTACTACTTAATTATTTGTTCACAAACTTTAACTTTACTTACCAAAAAAATATAACGATTATATACATACCTTGCCGAATTTATTTTATTCAGGAATATGCTAAGAAAACTTTTGGTAGGAAAAAATCCAATGAACTTGTTCTTCTCAGCATTCAGTTGGCATTCAACAGTATATGACCTATAAAAAAGTTGCAAATTTTTTTAAATTCACCTTGAAATTATATCTTAAAAGGAGTAGAACTTATAACTGCGAAAATTAACAAATGTGCGAGCAAATTCCTTTAAAAATTCACCATTTCTGAGCATCCTTTACTTTTAAAACTACGTCAGGATGACGGTAGTAGTAGTAAGCAGATTTAAGTTTTGATTCCTGTTTTAGCAATTAGTATAATATTCGTTGGAATTTCATTTCATACTAATTTTTCCAAACTTTCAATATTAAAAACCGATAATTATTTCTATTAGACTATAAAAACCATCATAGATGAATGATAAATGTCTACCTTTAAAGGAAGAATGTGTTATCAAAACTACTCATCAATTTTTAGGAAATATTCGAGGTTAACTTTTTACATCTTACAGTCATACTATGTAGTAGATTTGTTTATGCAAATAAACTACAGTTTTATCAACTTTTGTTTTTAATGCAAATATAACTTTCGAAGTTAGAGCAAGATCAGCTCATAGGTTTACAATAAAAGACCTAATTTTTGTTTGTGGTTTCAAATCCCTTCGAACCACAAAGCAAACCCAAAGACAACTATATTTAGTATAAAAGCAAACTACCTATCTTATTAATCTTTGCATCGTTTTTGCCAAAAATATTGAAACAACAAACCTATCGCGGTTGTGGTCTCACAAGTCTACACTGAGGCTCGTGCAGACAATGCTCACAAAATTATAGTTTTTTTTATGAAGGATGTTCTAACGTTACGTGGACAAACCGAAGAAAAATATTTCTTTCTCTAACTATCTAACGATGAAACTAAACCAAATAAATACAAAACATATGTAGGTACAAACACAAATAGCTAAATGAAAAATATAAATTTTAACGACTTTAAAAAGACTGCGGTTTCGATGAGACCTTCACTGGAAGGCAGAGGATTTTGTGGGCATGATTTAAGCCGTTTATTTAAAAATTTTGCACAGATGTTCTTTAGACAATCAGAAAGGTCACAGAAACAATTAAAATAATATAGTTGGTTTAAATGAATTATTCAACAGTTCTTTGCTACATTGATCGCCTTTTACTTAAATTTATTACACGATTACACCTCACATTTATAATATTATTTCGGATACTTGAGAACTTTCATATTTAAGTCAATTAATAATAAGTAAACCTCTCCTATAGATTTCATCTATTATTTTAATTAGTTTTGAAAACTATTGAAATTGAAATTAAGAATTGTAGGATTTTGAATGTTTATTGTAATTACTAATGTAGATATTATATATATGTATTTGTGAAGAATATAATTCAAAAAGAATTTCGCAATATGTTTCGAACAAATTGTTTACAATTCGGCCAAAAATAAAAAACCGATTCACTGTTGGTGGCTGCACCGAAAGGAAGTTTAATTTAACAAGATTTAAGAGAATTCACTTTTTGTTTACGTCTGTTCTCTTGCGGATTGCGACGCTATGCGTTCTGTCTCTTGTGTCCTTTTCTTTCAAAAGTCATATGTATCGGGACAGCGGGAAAGAGGAACAAAGCGCGAGACTTGATTTAAATCAGCTGAGAAGCGAATTTCCACTCAAAGTGACGTTTCTTTGGGGCGTAGGGATCAATTATCAGTTTTTTGCGATAGACATTAAAACGTAACTTCGACGATGGCGACCAAGGAGAAATACCACGAGCTGGCTCAAAAGCTGCAACGGCAGATGGCCAGTATTTCGGGCGACACCAAAAATAAAGAAGTGGACGAGCTGCTGAAGACATTCCTCGAGTTCGGGATGTGTTTCGATGCGTGCTGCGAGCACCTCCCCGACACCGTCCTGCTCGACTTCACGACTGCGAATAAAACGGCCGCCCGGGCAATTTGCCCTGCATTGGGGCACTATCTCCTCATTATTTCATCAGCGATTTTCTACGTCTACGAGGACGCCGATGAGGCCGAGTGTAAGCTGGCGGAAATCTGCCGGATGCGCTCCGGACTCGAGTACTTCGTGGAGTTTTTCGAGGCCCGGCTGAGGGAGTTCGACTCAAAAAAGTTCGACGAGTGGTACAACACCGAAGCGGACATCCCCAGCTTCGATAAGAGCCTCAGGGAGAAGATAAAAAATAATCCAATTCTGCGTAAATATCGCATTCCTGGAGACATCCCCGACTCCCACTGGTGGTGGCAGCTCCCCAGCGACTGGTAACAGCCACTATGCGAAAATGCATTCGAAAAACGTAATCACAAAATTATGTATAACATGGAACTTGTTAGATTTTAGTGCCTCAACAAATCATATGTATTTTGTTTTTTTTATTACTTGCATTACACAATCTATTATATAATAACAAGAAATAAAGTCCTTATTCTCATACTTAACATACAGAAGATAAAATTAATCAAACTCATTTATTCTTCCGTATGTTTGTTTTACGTATTTCAGGATTTTTGGAAATTTATTCCTTAAGAGGGTAAAGTAGAGGATGAAGATTTATGTGGAAATTTCGTTATTTTTATAGTTGAATGAAAATTAGTAATTAGCCTTTTGGTTGGAACTTAAGAATGACGTGTTGCAGCGGTTTGGGAAAATCAACCCCTAGGGATGAAAGTTTGAGATTTCCGTAATTTCTAAGGTTAAAACCATGAAAATTAGTATTGGTCCAGGCGTGGTACACAATGAATCATCATATGATAGACACTGGGTCAAATAGGTATAGGTATAGTATCTATCAAAACTACGACCCAATAAAATACACTTCCTGTCTTATTTCTTCGAGTTTCTGAAGAAAGCTCAGATCAAATTTTACCTTTTCAAGTTTGTTATTTGCCTTTACGTTTTTTAAGCATATACTTTATTCGCTAAGGCTTAGTCCAGCACTATTAACAAAAAGACCGAAAATCTCTATCTTTCCTAAACACTAAATTTCGAAATCAAGCTCGTATAAATTGCCTTTCAGCCGTATGAACCAAATCCAAAGTATTAATATCGATACAAAATAGGTTTCGGATCTTCATTTATCTGGTGAAAGGAACGAGTAATTTTTAATTTTCTGAAAATTTCGCAATCCCTTCTGTAACCTTTTTAGGGCAAAAAAAAAAAAAAACAATGCAAGTATTAAAATTTATTAAATATGAATAACAAATGATTAAATATAATTAACTTAGCCGCTTTCATCCTGTATAAGATAGTTTTCTAAATGTACCAAGCGGCTGTCCAGATCCTCAAGAATTTTCGATATTTGTATAACTAGTTGTGCAATCTCATTTACTGTTTTATTAACATTTAACTCGCATTCACCAGTGCACTTCTCTTTATATACCAGATGCGGAGCCTGGGATGTGAAATGTACAGGAATCACCTTAAAAGATTAAAATTATTGAAATTAGTAAAATGGTATAAAGGTATTTTTAACAGAAATAAAATCAATAACACAACTATTCCTTAAATCTAAAACTTTTAAAGGCAAAGCATCTGATTCGTTTTAATCGTTTGCGAGTTAACACTTCAATTTATGAGAAAACTAAAAGAAAAATGGGATCAAGGAATGCTAGGAGGTTCGAAGGATATTAATTTAAAAACTCTTTTTATTCACGCACATAGTATATGTATTTTAAATTTTGTTGTCGGTAAAAGGCATATCACCTTCACCAAATCGGAGCGTAATATTTAAATACTCATTTCGCTATAAGAAAAAACACATATCTGATCTATAAGACTTAGATGAAACTATTTTCCTAAATCCATTGTGATGGTCCTTACGTTTATATTGATGCCTATACAATTCAATAACATTGGATGCATACAGCATTTGAATACTGAGTATGCGGCCTGCCTTACAGTGTTATTACCTTAATAAAATCGGTAGTTTTTATAGTTCCTAACAATAAATAAAATTAAGACAATTATAATACCTCGGCAAAAGCTTAAATAAGAACCAAAACCTAACATAACAGAAAGCATAAATAAATTGAAGCGAATAGAACATTTAACAAGAGTTATCTTCCACCTCACACTCAGGATGATTATTGTAGGACTCTGTGTTCGTGGGATCAATTATCACACTTTGGTCTTCAACTAGAGCCTCACCCGAATTATTCCCCAAGTGGACAGAATTGTGGAAACTGGGGGATAGAGGTGCAATTCCGCTCTCATCTGATTTAATCGACATTCTTGGCGAGTCATCGTCACAAATATTCGTCTTCCAGATCATTAGCTACAAAGTAGGTATAAAATTTACTTACAGAAGTCTTAAGCTAAAAGCAATTAGTGTACCTGTCTATCCACGCCGCCTGTTGCAAAGAAATCGCCGTCTTTGGAGAAGGTTGCCGCAGTCACCTTGCCTATATGCCCGGTCAAGGTGTAGATGGGTCTTCCCTCCAGCAGATCCAAGATCTTCATGGTCCCATCATCGCTGCCCGTGAGAAGGAAGTTCCCAGAGGGATGGAATGCCACCGCGTTTACTGACTCCGAATGTACGTGGTAGAGTTGTATTAGCTTTTGGGCTTTTATGTCGTATATTTTCACTCTGTTACTGCTCATAGCGACGGCCACTATGCAACCATCCGGATGCCAGGCCACTTGCCTTCCAAGCCCCTTCTCGTCTGAAAAACTGTGAACACACTCGCCGCTCACGACATCAAATATTTTAGCAGTCTTGTCGTCGCCACAGGAAGCAACTAGCTCTCCCGAAAAATTAAATTTCGCGCTCCGCACCCAGTTGGTGTGACCCCTGAAGGAGGTGACGAACTGTTTGCTTACTGTGCGCCAAAGTTTCAGCGATTTGTCGTCAGAGGCTGTAATGAGCTGAAAAATATTTAAACAAATTCAAGTCGTGTAAATTAAATTACTAGGGAGGCTTTGAACCCACATTTAAATTGTTTATCAAGAAGCTATCATATTGAATGTTTAGTAATTCTACTACCTGAACACCATTGCCTTAAAACAGCAGCTTAGAGGAAAATTGAATATCTTAGTTTTTTACAACACAATTTAATAAAATTCAGTACCTTCTGGCCGTCGTGGTTGAAGTCAATGGACCGCACTGGAGCCTGGTGCGCAACGAACTCCCCGACAGCCCCATTTATTTTTGGGACCCACATCCGAACTGTGCGATCACTCGAAGCCGACGCGATGAGATCGCCCTTTGGGGACCAAGCAACGGAGTTCACCGAGTCCACGTGGGCATTAAATCGAACGCAACGGGCTGCTTGCTGAAAATTCCAGAGCATAACAGAATTGTCGACCGAACTTGAAGCGATCTGCGTTGAGGATGGATTGAACGAGAGGTGGCTGATCCGTCCCTGATGCCCTTTAAAGTGGCGTATCAGCGTCGGTTCCGATGTCACTTCCATAGCTGCAGCTTTATTAAAATTGATCCAATATCAAAATATTTAATAAACTTGGAAACCGTCTTCCCTAACAGCGAAAATTCGTAGAACTTATCCCGCGAACCGCGAAAAGTGTCAGATTTTCAAATCTAAATGGCGTTAATTTGTTTCATTTTTCACAAGTAGGCGGCGCTTCACACACATTCGGCCTCCTGTACATTCACGGAAAAAAGTATTTTGCTCAATTTTCTGCAAAGATCAAATTTTGGGATCGAATTTATTGAAATTCAAATATGGATCTATAAAATTTCTTTAAAAATAAAAGCATTTACTAGTATAGTATTTCAATAAATAATAAAGTAAATTAATTACACAAAAATTTAGCTTCCTTAATTACTACTATTCGTTTTAGGGTTTTCTTCCCACTATTTTTCCCAGATTTTATTTGGTATAGAAATACGTTGAAATCTCAAAATTAAAGAAAAAGATGAATTAAGCCGGATATTTCCCCAAAGTTAAAATTGGGACAAATAGTTTTTTCGGAAACTTTTTCTAATAAATAACTAAAACTGGTTTTTTCACACAAATAGTTTAGTTAAGAAGATAAAAAAAATTTAAACGTATGTATGTCGTTTTCCATTTATTTATTATTATATTAATGAATCCAAAATCTTGATAGTTGCACTGTAATTTATTAATTTACTTAATAAGTTTAACAGCAAAAATGTTTTAGTAAGAGTAATGGATTTAACATCCATTGAATTTATCTCAGAAATTGTTGAAGATAAATTTTACGCAGTGTCTTTTGAGATGCGTATTTTGCATAATTTCAAAGAAAAAAAAATTTTTTTTGTAGTGCACACCATTTCGATCATATCCTATTTAAATATTTCTATTGAATTTCATGTGTTCTGCAGTTTTCGCGGAAAACCCATTTACCTTCTTCCATAGCTACTTTTAACTTGATGGCTTAAGAAGAAATAGGCAGTTATATTTTCATAAATAATTTTATTACTTTATTTTTTCTTCCTTAATACTTTACCACAGAAGAGAATAAAATTTGTTTAGCTCTTAGTCAAATAATTCATTTAAGGTAAACATAACTATGAACTCTGATCTACTTACAGTACACATACATTTAGAATTATGTACGTTGTGGGAATATTGCTAGTTACTCAAGTTGTAAACAGTTTTTTTGTTTGGTTTTTCTTTCCATTTCTGGGTTAACTCTATTCCTATATAATAATGGTTTTTTCTTACTTTCTTCATGATCTCTGTTTGCGACTCTGGTGTACTTTGTAAAACGTGTTTTATGAATCGTAAAGTAAAAATCAAGTTGAGACCCAGCGCAGCTTCTCTTACATATGTTCACTTTATACAAGTTTTAATTAGTTTTGATACACAAAATGTTTTAAAACTTACATTTTATAGAAAAAGCTTTTAGTCGTAAAACTTATGGTTTAAAAATATATAATCCCTCCGCATAGAGATAGAGTCAATAAGGATAAATGCAACGTCGACTAACTCACTAAAAGGAAGTCTCAAAAAATTCTTTGCTAATCCATTTCTTCATCTCCATTTCTTACAGTTTGATTATAATACAAAATAATAATCACATAGCAAATTACCTAAAAATATTTAAAAATACATTTTCCGCATTTTTTTTTTCTGAAATCAATTTTTGATGTTCTTTTTCTTTTATAATTTATTCTGAATTAAATCTAAACTTAGTCTACCGGACACATTAATACTACATTTTTTCTCCTCTTCTTGGTTTCTTTTATATACAAAATATATATAACTTCATACAAAATACTTTCATGAAAATATCATATTTTGACTACTTTTTTAATTTTTTTGCTTCTTACGCTTACTTACAAGATATTTACAAAAAAACTTGGCTACTTACTTAAATCTTTTAAAATGCATTTTCTTCACAGTTCTTGTGTAATTAACTAGTGAAGCAACTCAATGCTTTAATCGATGCTATTTGGTGATGTTCGTTTTTTTCGAAATTAGTGTATATGGTTTAGTTTGACGTCCTGAATTTTTTTAAATAAATAATGTGCCAAATTTGAAACTTAAATAAAATTATATTATGGAAGTGAAATTAAAAGTAAATAAGAAATAAACTAATTTTTTTCTGCAACCAATTAAAGCGTTGATAGCTTCCCTTTAGTAGTTATTCATCTCATGAATTAGCACGGTATGAACCATGCATTTAAAATTCCATGAAGAAACAGTGCATTAGGCCAAATTGCAGAAATAAATGCTTCACAACCATAAAAATCCAGTCAAATGCCACCGTATGATAGTACAATGGTAAAAACAATAAGTATAAAAAACAATAATGAGAATATAAAAAGCGCTAAACTAAAAAACTAAAAATGTAAATGCTTTCTAGATATGCTATGGTTACATAGTCAACAAAAATTAAGTATGCGGAACCCTATTGTGGACAACGAAATAAGTCATCTCATAACGCAGGTTATTCAATTAAAAATCGTGTCCTAAATATTAACCATTATTCTGGTTGTTGAGTCACTTTAAAAGATGTGATTTCTTATTTTTCGTTTAGACAAAATGGTTTAATTTCTTATATAGCTGAATTACGAGAAAAACTATTCACAAAAGGTAGGAAGGGTTGTTTGGCAAATGCATCAACATATTTATCCCAATCAATTTTTGAGTGAATGAATCCTCTTGTCCCATTTATTTTTACTAATATTATTTATTTATATTTTTATAATTTTTAAATACATGTATTAGATGAAGGTTTTATGATTTCTCTATTTTCGATCATTCAATTATAAATAAGGGAACTGGAACCTTACTTTGTAAAATGAGATGAATTAAGACTATTTACCTCGTACGTACTTCTTACGAATTACGCGTCTCAATTCTTATGTATTTGCAGCCGTAAGAGAAGAATCATTTCGTTTTGTCATCCAAAATAAGGACATTAAGATTCAATGAAATGTGAAAGTAACTTTTTCTGATTAAATCACTTGTTTGCATAATACAAATCAAAATCAGCATATCTAATTAATAAAACTTTAATACTGACGGACACAATGCACAGCCTAAACCGGTGGGTCTAGAAGCAAGGAATTTTGCACAGAAGTTCCTTATATAACGTAGGTGAGCACTAAGAAAGGATTTTTGAAAATCCATCTCCTAAAGGAGTTAAATAGGGGATGAAAGTTTGTATGGAAGTTCGTTATTTTTTAAATTAGAGATGATGAGAAATTTCATCGGGCTCATGGCTGGTTTAACTATAAATTACTTAATTTCGGGAGCTGAATACGCTATTGTTCTTTTTTATTTCAAGTTCGAGGGTCATAAAAAATACCACCTTAACTTTTTAATGATTAAAAAAAAAAACACGAAAATAAATTCCCCAATTTCTAAAGTGCTGGGCCAATTTTGTTGAAAATTCATATCTAAGAACTTCCCCTAGAGGTCTTTGAAAACTTGAAAAATAAGACTAGACAACGTGAATCAAAAAACATTTGCGTTATGCTGTACCGCATAATTAAGCCGAATTAACAATTTAATATAATCTGATTGAAGCTACTATACATAATAGCTCCACATAACTTCAGACCGCTTCATAGACTACTTTGCAATTGAACTCCTACCGGACTCAACAAATGCTATCAGCAATTCTAGATCTTTTTAATGACTTCTAATAGTCTCCATTCTGCGGTTTATCTTAAAATTGAATTGAATTTAGAAACAGACTTTGTAAGTGAATATTTTCGCACAAATTTAATGGATACCAAATTTTCAATAAGGTTCAACAGCGTTTGTTTTTCATTCCCTATTCCAATAGGCCCACCACATTAGAAAACCATCCTGATTACCGCTCAGCATACAAGTTCTCAATTTGCAAATTTCAGAATGCTTATAGAATCTGTTCAAACTGAAACACCTCTAACCATTCACAACCATCGCTTTCTCTAGGAAGCCAAAAAAAATAGTTAAAGAAAAAGAGACTAAAATAAAAATAAAAACTCAGAAAACATAAATTTTACACATTTCTATAATTTATTTGAAAAGTTCACTTTGTTTCATTAAAATGAATGAATTAACTGTTGTATATCATTTGTTAAAATACAAAAGAAAAAAATTATAGCTCCTTCAAAACATTATACAATGATTCCACCATTCAATCAATAATCCCTTTTCTTCTGGTTTTCTGTTTTTATCATTTATGTATAATAGTATCTGCATTTTAAGAATAAATTCACTCCATTTTACACTTTACTCACTGGAATCGATACAACATGTTCTGCTGTGGAAAACAGAGAACGTCTTTTCCGTTAGGAGTTTATATATACAACTTATGCTAGAAATTAATCATACATATAAAAGAGAAAATATATCTTGTAAAAATTTAACATTTCTTTTAAATAGTATGTCGTTTTTTTCTCATTTTTATGTTTATATTTAACAGAAAAAACTATTAACATTTACTTAAAATTTAAATTTAAAGGAAACATTAGAACTACTTTGCGATAAAAAGATTCCATAGAAACACATAGATATTCTGGTGAAAGTTTTGTTGCTCTGTGAAATTAAATAGCTTTTAGTGTCCTTTACTTATTTCATTTATAAATTAAATTTACTCTACACTAAGCTTTAGGCGTATAAATATGTTCTCCCTTTTTACATAAAATAATATTTTCCAAGAATTTAAAACTTATTTTGTCATCATCCCTAGTTTTTAACATCAATTTTACAAAAATTATTAAATTACTTAACATACATTTATGTATATGCTTAATATTTTCTTCCAATTTATATTCAAGTTTGTTACAGTATTCTGGTTTTCTATAATTTTCAACCTGTTTCAATGCTTTGTTGACAAATTGCCCTTCGTTCTTTTCACACGTTTTGTACTATTTTACATTATTTACATTTTTTTATATATATATATATAATATTAAGATATCTTTATGCACAAACGTTTTCATCTAGGTCCGGATACATAAAAGATTACTTTATCTTCCCATATGTATTCCTCTTTTCTCCTACCATCTTTTTACATTTATTTTGACCGACTTTTAGTCTAAGTAGTTACTTTTTTCACAACCGACTCACAATAAAATGATAAAAGACGCACTGATGCACTGGGAAATAAAACTTTTGAAGGAACCAATTACCTTTGCTAATGGCCATATTCTGTACCGATAACATACCAAACCTTCGTACATGGAACATATAATCGCATTTAGCCAACTCATAGTGAGATAATTATGTCCTCGAAGTGCGTTGTAGATCATAATAATGTGAAGACGGTTGTTTTTTTTTTTTTTTTTTTTTTTTTGTTGTTAGATTATACAAAGGGTAAACAAAATATTTGTTTTCCTCAAAATGTTTGCAGGTATAGTATAAAAATAATAAATATGAATTTAAAAAATAGTTAAAATAAGAACAAGTGTTTAAATTTATTTGTTGCACAGTTTCTGCAAAATACAAATACAAATGTGGATTTCAAACAAGTTAATTTATTGTTTCGCAATTTCATCCATAACTTTTTGGTTAATTTTATGTTACGTATAAGACAATTTAAAATATATCACATTGATTTCCAAACTGAATGTTAAACAATTGGCATCCACTTCTTTACCTTTCGTTTGTTTTAACTTTTTAGCGACACTTATTTTCCTAAGCAACGTTTGTTCCCTTTTGATAACAAGGATAGACTTTTCAGTATTCGTTATAATCATTACTTGACAATTACTTTCGAGCATAAAACGACCTCGTCGTAAAATACCCCGGCGTATCCTTCCACAACCTTAATGCTAATTACATATTTCTGTTCTTCTTTACCAGCATTAAACATGGTCCTTTAACGTCTGCAACAACTGCGTTCATTCGCCACATCACAGAACCCAGTGAAAGCAGACACAATCATCCAAAGATTATCCCTTCAGCGTTGTTTCCCATACATTTCGTTATCTGATCTGGATTAGATTTAACAAAAGAAACAGAACTGATAATAAACATGGGAATCGATCAAGCAAACCATTTTGTCTTATATATTTTTTACTTCAAATTCTTCTGAATACATTTCACCTCCTCTCCCCAACAAACAGATAGATGGCATTGCTATTTTTGGGTAAATATTGGGCGTGAGAATGGACAAAAATTATGCAAAGATAATAATGGTGAGCTTTTATGAAAATTTTCTAACACTTTATTGACCGAATGATGTATTCGGCGCTGAGGTTAGGACGCTAATTGACATGCCCGATCAATAAAGTATTAAGATTAAAGTACTAAACCAGCGAGTGTTATTGAATAAGCTTTCACAATGTTTTTGGCTCGGCCCTACTTTGCAAATTATCATAAAATTTATTTTATTATTTCATTGAAAGAAATATTTCTATTTCAAATTATGAGCATACTAACATTGACTTGAGCAGGAAGATCAATTTGAAGAAACAGTTGAAAGTCAACCGAGCAGAATAGCCCAAATTAAACTACTACGCCTCATACAATTCTAGACTGTTGTTGATATTGAATAAAATGCACAATACAAATATAAATGCAATTTGTTGTTAATATCTGGTCACATAAAAGTAGACTTTTGTATAGCCCATTAATCCACATTAGTGGAGTCGTGCGAATTTATGAGCGCCAATTGTTTTTTGTTCTTTCGAAACACGCTTCAACTGCGACTATATTCGTCAGACGCAAAATTTAACATTTTTTAAAAATTTGAAAAAGTATTTACTTTCACGAAATTTCGGGTTGTCAACATCAAGCGACTCGAACTAGGCTCATATTTCGTGAACACTAAATAGTTCTTCAGTTCTCTTCCTTTTTAGATTTATTCCACACATGGCACTGACTAAGATTTATGTTTATTAATGTTTATCAAGACCAATTATTACAAGTCAAAAAAGGTTAAATTAAATCCACAAGAAGGAAAGTTCAAACATTCAATCCAGATTCAAAGTAGATCTAGAAAAGTTTAGATTTCCTTCTTGCATCCAAAACAAAAACATATTCTCCTAATATTTGTAATGCTTGCAGAAGAAAAAATATCCCCTGTGTGGAGTAAATCTAAATAAAGCCCGAAACACATTCACGCCGAATTGATTAACTTCACTGCACTAGTTATAACAGATAAAACAAAGCCATTCGTCTCGTTTCTCCTAGATGTTTTATTCGGTGATAAAACTCTTTGAAAATTTCTCTGATATGTAACTTTAATTTTTGTAAGCTTTCCAAATAACAAAACCACGTCAATGCCTAATTCAGATTACTCTGGAGCTGAATTATGCATCCAGGCAGTTTCAATGAGTTCCTAAATAAAAAAAACAAAAAGACATGATTCACTATGTTTGACTAACTAAACAGTTCAGGACATAACATAAAAATGCATGTGAAGCTACCTTATTGCCGCTTATTGCCCAAAACAAAACAAACTCCGAAAAAGTCTAGACCTATCACTAGTTCTAAATTAATTATGCCACTTGACAATTTGTTTTAACTTTATAGGGCAGAAACAAAATTTTTAAATTTCAACCGAAATTACAATTAAGAAATTATTGCATTTGTACAATTTAAAAGACTCATAAAACTTTCAATAAAAACTCACCAATTACCTTTGCCGCAAATTCTAATAATGGTAAAAAATACAATAAAACGCAAATTTTTAACATAAATCATTCAAGAATGCAAAAATAGTGAAACTGATGTTATTTTTCAAGTTGTTTGTTGTTCTCTAAATCTTATGGCTTACTTAAAATTAACAGTAATTAGCCAGTATTATTTCAGAAGAACCCTTACAAAATCAAATCAACTGTAAATAAATTATTAGGCAGGGTTCACTCAAACAGACTCAATCTGCTCATAATCAAAACGCCGATAGTAACTACTTTCGGAAAATCCCATTACCTTTTTTAATATCCTTTGGTTATGTATTCAAGGAATCAATAGGGAATTGTCGCTAAAAACTACAAACTGTTTTTATCGTGATACCTTCACCTCATTTTGATGCTGCTGTTTTTCGTGTTTCTCATCATTTGGATTTGAAGAATCTCGGCATGTCCTTGCTGAGTACGTATTTGCAGATGTTGACGACGTTGTTGATGCCAAGGATCCAATTGGTCGAAATTCATCAGTGTTTCGTTTAGGTGTTGTTTCGTCACTGAGACGAATTCCTGGAGAAAGATTAGGTGTCGGGGTCAGCACTCGTTCTGGAGTTGATTCTTTAGATGATATCGGTGATGGGGATGATGATATCGATTCGAGACTACTTGTGCTTAACGAAAGGCGTTTTGAAACTTCAAAACTATCTGCAAATGGAAAAAAGAGCGGAACCTATTGGTCAAATGTTCAAAACAGTATCTTTATCAATGAGCACAAAATCAAGTTATCTGCATACCTAACCCTTAAAAACCCATATGTGAAATTATCACGCGAACATCTTTATTACAAATGTCAACTGTCCTCGACACAATTCACAAAACCGAATTTTGCACACTTCCCCTGGATACTTTTAAAGCAAAAAAAGAGGAACTTACCTTTTAACATTTTCACACTGTTCAAGCAATTCACACTATTTGACGACGATGAATTTAAAGTGGATGCGGATGAGGAGGATAAGGACGATAGTCCATCAGGTGATGACAGAGAGCCAGATATTGGTGTTACACCTAGAGACGATATAACTGCCGATGAAGATTTACTCTTTAGTGATTTGAGCCGTTCACAAAGAATTTCCTGCTGCTGTTCAAGTAATGTTGGAGCAGGACTGAATTGAACTGGACGAAGAGAAGGAGGATAAAATTAAAAGGATTTAATTTAAATAAAAGCGGAATTGCCGTATAAATCAAAGAGGATACAAGCAAATAGGTAATGATTGAGGCAAAATATGATACTACTTTCACATATTATGTGATTCGGGTGAAGTCTTAATATGTAAAATATAAATTCTTACCTCTTGCTGCTTCTGCTCCAGCCTTGTCCGTATCAGTTTCGCTACTAAGTTTTTTTCCACCAACTTCTCCGTTCTCAAGCGATGGTGAAGAGCCTGTTGCATTGTGTGTATTTGAAGATTTTGAATCTCCTTCAGATTGGTTTGAGGTACCATTTCCTCCATCCGTAGACTGTTGCTTTCGCTTACGGTACTCATTAATAGATAGCTTGAGAAGAAAAATTTAAGATTAGTTACAATATTAAGTGATGACTTTAAGAATTACCTTTCTCTTTGGAGCTGGTGGTGGCTCTGGGGCGGTTAGAATTGGATTTAGCCTTGGATCTGCACTAGCCGTCTTTGTTAGTATTTTCGAACATGATTTTGTTGATGTGTTTGCAGAGTCTAGTGAAGTTGAAGAAGTTGTTGTGCTAGAGCTTGTATTTGATAGGCTCCCAGTGATGCTCGCTTTAGAGCTATTAAGTCCAAATAGAGCTGAATGGGAAACGTATCCTCCAAGAGTACTATAGCTTTTTGCTTTCGTATCCAAATAGTCCGACATAAGGAGATTCGACGAAGTCAAAGAAGATGCAGACGCGAGGCAACCCACAGAAGAACTTATACCCTTATCCATCAATTTGCCATAAATCGTATTGTAATATGGCAGGTGTAATGGCGGTGGTTGTATCGATGGACCCCCGGCTCCAGTAACGTTCAAAGTAGTAAGACTTACAGGGAGGATACTTTGCACTGTCAAGGGTGGTGGAGTCGGCGGAGGAGGTGGTGGCGGTGCCAAGAGCAGAGTAGATATGTCGTATGATTGATTGGGCATTGTAGAGGCGCTCAACACATAACTGGATAACGGACTTGGACCACTACTTTGGGGAATCACGTTATGATTAAAATTTGGAATGGTTAAAGCAGCTTGAAGTTGTTTGTCGTCTATTTTAGGTACATCTTCCTTGATAGATTTGAATTCAATTTTGCTTCTTACATCGTTTCTAATTTTAGTATCTTTAGAGGTCTCGTCAACAATTTTTCGTTCATCCTGTTTTCCAGATTGGGTTGTGCTATCTTGATTTTTCTTTCGATTATCACTTTTGCCCTTATGTTCTTTTTCTTCTTTTTCACCCACACTATCAAAGTTAAGGTGTCTCTTTTTGGAACTCCTATGGCGCGTAGATTCTTTACATTTTGTGGTTTCCGATTTTGATTCTAATGATTTTTGGGATGTTTTCTCGGACTTTATTTGTTTAGAACTATCTGCAGAGTCCGCGGATTCAGATTTGGTAAGCGCAAGCTTTAATGATCGTGCAATTTTTGATTTTCTATTTCGGGATTGAAGGAATTCAATATTTTCCTTGTGGAAAGAGTGCAGTCGCTTTTGGATATCTGCAATTTCATCAGAAACGCTTTCATAATTTTCTGTTTCTGCTTTGACTAGTTTATCAGTTTCAACAGGAATTGAAGGTGCTTGTATTGCGATATTAGATTGTTTTTCATTCTTTTGCATCTCTTTCTCTTGTTTTAGTTCCTCAGACTTAATTTCTTTAACATCAAGCTTGACATCCTCTGGTGATGGCTCTTCCTCTTTTTTTACTTCTCCCCCTGTAGATTCCAATTTTTTAATTACTTCACTCGAGCATGACTCCTCTTTCTCGACGTCAACTTTAATTTCTTTACTCATATCCTCCGGTTCTATTTTGACCAGATTATCGTCAGCTACTATTTTTTCACCGGGTGGAGGTGATGTTATAATGTCGACTTCATCCTCAATCTCGACCATTTCTTGTTTTACTTCGTCATCCTTAGTATCCTCCACAAATTCTTGCTTATCATCTTCGGTTACGGCTTCCATCTTAACAATCGAAAGTGTTGGCTCTTCATTACTCAAACTGCTTTCACTACCGCTTTTGGATAAACTTAGATCCTCTGTATTGATGGACTCCTCCTCGTTACACTGCCGAATAACCCTCCTTTTTTTCAGAGGAGTTGTGAAGCCATTTGGCATCTGCCCACTGCTCTGAGTAGGTGATGATGCCAAAAGAGCAGCTGCAGCAATTTCATCAGTTTCCTCAGAAATCGCCTGCCGTAACCAACGCTTTTTTACAGAAGAACTCCCAGAAGTATTAAGAGACGAATGAAGTGGTAAAGTAAGGGTATTAATGGGATGTTCTGATGGTGATTCAACTTTCATTAATGCCGCATCCTCAGCAAACATAAAATTCGTGTCTGTTTGATGAATAAATTCCTCTACCTTTTTGGCCACAATGCTGAGATTCTGTGGTTCATCATGTGATGATGTAACCATAAAAGCCGCCGGACTAGACGAACTACGTCTGTAGTCGCATATTGATGCTGCAGCTTGAACCAAGGTATCTAGTCCTTTCTGTGGGTAACCTGGAGACATTTCAGGGGATGGAACAGATACTGGTTGTTGAACCTGTGCTTCAACTTGTACTTCCTCCTCAATGTGCTGTTGGTGGTTCATTTCTTGTTGAAAATCATTTGACTGGTTCAACCAGTCATTCATTATCGATTTTTTTGTTTTTGTTTTTACAGGGAGTTTAAAATCGCTGGAATTAAGATTTTCTAGATTTTCCAGCGGACCAACAGCCGCCTCGACTAGTAGGCAAGCAGAACTTACAATTGGTGGAGTCTGCGGTGTTGGTGGCATCGTCTGTTCATTATTTTGCTGCTGGGATGGCACCGGCGATTTTAAAAGTTCTACTTCCATAGGGCTAACGGGGATCATTTCATCAGATACATTGGGCTTTTCGTTATTAGATAACGCTAACAAGAGCCCTGCAGCTGCCTGATTAACATTAGATTCAACTGGCTTTTCCATTTGACTTTGGATTAGATCGGTCATCAGAGTCATTTGATTCTCAGACATTTCCGTCTGTAAGGGCCCATTGGCGGGTATGCTGTTTGGAGCATTTGGTGGAATAGGTGGCGATAAAAGTGACGTAGACTCTTCAGATGTTACAGCATCTGAGTCGTTGCTGTTTATTCGACTTCTTCGTCTTTTCCTCTGGGTGCTATTTGGCATTGGGCAGGATTTGCTTGCTTTCCTCTTTTTCTTACGACTGGAGGAAGTCATAGAGCTCTTCCGTTGCGTCGCATTCAGAGGTGCTGGTACATTATTTCCTTCACCTCCACTCTCACTTATGGACTGGGTTTTCACGCGCTTAGGTGAAGGAGAGCTGCTGTTGCGCCGTTTAGCTGTGTTAGACCCCGACGACGACGACCTAGCTTGCTTGAGCTCCTGCTTCCTTTGTTGATTCTTCTCCATTTTTTCAAAAGCTTTAACAATTGCTTCCATTTTTCGTTCTTCCCTTGTCATCTTCCTACTTTCTCGCTTTTCCTCAAGCTGACTTGGAGGTGCTGAAGAAGTATTGTTACTATCTTCAGAGACACTGTGTCTAGTCGGCTTAGCCGGAGTTTTTCTGTTAGTAGTGGCCATTTTTTGTGGGGATTTGCTCGTGGTGTTTGCATTGTTCGTAACAATTAATTGTGTGCTTGATGCAGGCGCTGCCGAAATCACAGTTTCCTGAGTTTGGAAAAGTGATAAATGCTGTCCTTGTTGCACCTGTGATTGTTGTGGGGATTGCAACTGCGGTGCGGGTTGTTGTTGATGTGGCTGTGGGGGTTGAGGTTGCTGCTGTTGCAACGATGGTTGCTGCTGCTGTAACGATTGTGGTTTATTTTGCTGTTGCTGTAAAGATTGTTGTTGTTGCTGTGCAAATTGTTGATGTTGCACCGGATGTTGTTGCACTGGTTGATGACTCACTGGCTGTTGTTGTATTGGTTGTTGTTGTTGCTGCGGCGGCGAATTAATCGCTTGAGTATGCGTTGGGGATGGTATAGACACCGAAGGTGATGATGAGGAAGTATAGACACCCGAATCATGCATAAGACTCGATATCGAAGCTGAACTATACAAATTCGGCGTAAAATTTGTGTTGGGACTCAGAAGTCCAGCATTGCTTTCACCACTAGAAGAAGTCGACCTACCACGTCCTACATTTTGTGAGTTCTTCTTACCACTGGACATCTTGACTTCACTCAAGCAACCATTCATAACAGTTTTGCGATTTGGTTTGACATTTCCCGGCTGTGGCCCACCAAATGCACAGTCTTTAGTTAATCCACAGGCGCACATTGTTGAAGTTGGTACAATCGGGAAACTGAGCGTTTTATTTTCAAGAGCTAAAAGGTCGTGGGGCTCATGCCTTATGGTGATCTCCGTACTTGCCATGATGTTTGTTAACGAAACAAGATACAAGTGAATCGTTCCCTTTTCGAAGGAATGTTGAATTTCGGCATTGGGACGACAGCTGCGACGGACAAAACGTGCTTCATTACCGTACGTTCGTGTGTCGACACTTATCTCTGGCCCTACGCCTCCATCCAAGGATAATTGGTAAAAGAATATAAACGGCCCAGGAATCTTTTGATTTTTCACCGATTGCTGTAAACAATTGGTAGGTGGTGCATTCATGTTCACAGATGAGTTTTGAGTTTTGTACTGTGTGGTTAGCATGTATTTACCCCGAAGTTCTACAATCGGGCTATTTGGCTGGATATCGAGATTGCTTATTAAGATTTTGCCACCTGCATGCGGTACTGTAGTGCACTTATTCTCGAGATTTCCGCAAGTCTTTAAAATCTTATTTTCCGTAGCTGTAATTTGCTGTAGAAGGTTCTGCTGCTTGCTAATCGCATGTAGCCGCGCTCGTAATTCAGGAGAGTAGTGGTTTGTCATAGCCACTTCATAATTTTCAATCCACTGTCTCAGATTCGATGCGTATCTATCCCCTTGATTTGCATCACTATTACTCAAAGTTTTTGTTTTTCTTTTCGTAGTCCTTTTACTTTCCCTCCTCTTGCTGTTTGTTCTTTCCTTTTTATTTTTCTTGAGCAAATCTTTCTTCTTTCCAGCAAGCACTTTACTTTTCTTGCCAGCTACAGAATTAGGATGGCCGCTATTCGTATTAATCGAAAGCGGCTGAATACGATCCTGCTGTGGACCAGCAGGAACTAATTGACCATTCGCATCGGTCGTCATCAGAACCCCTGCAGCATTAGCAGCATTTAACTGGGCATTCATAAGTAGCTGGCTCTGCTCTTTGCGTTTCATTAACTGCAAATTTCTTGCACGCACCCTATCTACTTGCCTTGGCTGGCAAATTTCGCAGAGATACTCATCGGGAATATTTTGTCGATCAATACCCATACAATCGACATGCTGCCACGCACTAGTAGAAATATTTCCATTTTTAAATAACTCCATTTTACAAGCAATTGATAAATAATAATGAGAAAAAAACTATTGTACTTACGAGCATTTATCGCAGCAAATCATATATCCATCATCATGGGTTAAATCACATATGCAACGGGTTATTGAATCATCTTCTGCCTCAGCTTCAGGGGCTGTTTCCGTTTCTTCCCCTAAATCATTGTCTAATCCATGACCTGTTCGGGATTCGTTACTTATTACAGAATTGGCATCATCGTCATGCTGCTGGTGCCGTTGGACTTTAAAATAATTATTTCTCAGTATCATTTGAACTTATTCAGGATATAATTATTCTACGAATACTCGCATCTATTTTTCGAATAGCTAATGTCAATTAGTTTTTTCCTGACAGAATTTTCAAAGTGCTTTACTATCTTGACGAGTTTATAAAATATCATAGCCTACTACACTATCATTTTACCAAAACGTTTTGGATATTCAAAAATTCGCATGTCTGGAAATCCGCACAGATTCTTAAGATTAGTGATGGCTAAAAATATTTGATTTAATGCTTAGCTTTATGAAGAAAAAATAGTAATTTCAACAATATATTTCTTTAATGCCCGAAAAGAAAGACTCACTATTTTGTTCTTGAACTTCATGTTGAAGTATTGCGGGCTTAATATGTTATTAGTAATAAAAACTTCAAATAAGACATATTTTTATGACTTCTATATTTTTATTGTGAATACCTGTGTACGTTTTATTCTGATATTAATAATTAAAAATGTGTTACCCCGCCCATATCCCCAAGAATCGAACTTCTTATTAAATGTAGAAGTTCAAATAAACCATAATAAAGCAAACTTACCATGTTGTCCAAAATTAAATCCAACAGTTGACGAAATTGGGCCACAGGATGTCATAACACTTCCACTAACCGATGTTGAAATCTGAGACAGTCCACCTATTGAACTGCTAGAACTTCCTGCATTTTGTCCCATAATACAACCACCAGATGTGTAAGCACCGCTTGCAATAGCCGCAGCCCCACTTATGCCACTGATATTGCCAGCAGAGGAGCTGTTACCCTGCAATTCCAGGGGGAGCCGGGTCGGCATCGGGGCATAATATGTGTGATCCTGCAGGACAGTATGTAACGCCTGCAACCTAACATCGTTCGTATTAACTGGCACAGGTGGAACCTCTTCACCAATAATATCGTCTTCATGCTCGGCTTGTTGGGCAGCCGGTGCATTGTCGCCTCTTGTAAGTGGACAAGGTAAGGGGATATTGTCAATAAATGTAATTGATGGTGCTGTTGTTGTTGTTGAACCAGTCAACTGGTTATCATTTAAACTGAACGATACATGCGATGTTCCATTTACAACAAATGAAAATCAGGATTGAGGGGCATAAACCATATGTAAGCAAAAAGTTTGTGCATTAAAGGGAATTTTGGACAGTGCCAATATTTTTTGTTAGTTTTAACACAGGTGTTTAGAATTTTGTTTTTTTGTTATGTGTTTCAATGCGTAAAATTCAGATTTGTGGTGCAAGCATTTTTTTTTTTTTTTTGGTGGCGCATTTGGTATGTATTCATGGGCAAATTCAAAAGGAGGAAAATTGAAGAAAAGAAAAAAAATTAAAATCATTATCAAATTAAAATTATCGCAAATACATGTACTAGTTTTCATCTCTATCTTATTAAAAGTTGAGAAACAACATTTGAGGCATTTTTGAAAAACTGAATTATATTTTACTATATTCCTCAAAATTGCCTCGCCTTAACCATATTAATTTAAAAATAATACTCACTTGACACGGAACATCTCAGTAGAAATAGATCTCTTTGACAAACTCGACTGAGTTTCGTAATGCTTTCTGTCCAGACTCTGGGATCGATTGATGGTATTAGTTGGCGCCTGTCTATGGTGCTGGATGTGCATAGAGTTCATCGGATTGTAAATCGGATATTCCCTGGTCATTGGTGATGACAAAATGATGTTTGTCTGCTGCTGCGGAGAAACCACTGGTGGTGGGGGTGGCGCAATAATCTTATGCTGTTGAATTGGCTGTTGATGGTGCGATTGCTGCTGCTGATGTTGTTGTTGATGTTGTTGTTGATGTTGTTGTTGATGTTGCTGTTGTTGTTGTTGTTGTTGTTGCTGATGATGATGCTGTTGATGCTGTTGTTGTTGCCTTTGATTATTGTTGAACACCGATTTTTGCGACATACTTTGCAAAATTCTAGCGGAAAACTCATCGGTCATTTGAGTGCCATTAACAATCACTATATCATCACCCCCTGCAGCACTTTGGGAATTTGCAATTCCAATTCCGGAAGTATTAGTATTATTGTTATTATTCACAAATGTAGATAAATATAAATTATCCATCTTGGACGCATCAATGAACTGCGTAGAGTTCACAGGTTGTTGAATATGATGCTGTTGTTGTTGCTGCTGCTGCTGTTGTTGATGATGCTGTTGTTGTTGTTGTTGTGATGTAATGTGAATCGTGTTCTGCTGGTGATGATGGTGGTGAATATTGTTGTTTCTCGGCTTTTGATTATGATGCTGTTGAATAGTCTGATGACTAGCCGGTGATTGTTGGTGTTGCTGCGAGTGGACAACAGCTCCATGAGCGTTTACAAATTTAATTGTCCCACTTGGAGCACTACTTCCAGTATTTATACCCCCGCACACTGGGTTATTAATCGTATTAATGATCTGTTGTTGAACAACTATATTATTGGTGATACCATTATTGCTATTTCCCATTTTGCTGCTTAAGTTTTGATTTCCGGACGGTGAATTCGTCGCACCTGCAGGTAGGACGATGTGGTTTTGCATCACATATTTGGTGCTGGCATTTAAAACACCAGTATTTTTCGTACTATTTCCGCTTATGATTTTTGTAGTGTTTGTGTTTTGCTGCTGAATTGGAATATTGTTCAACTTGGCACTGTTGATGGTATATGTACCAGCAGCATTAATGGTTTGCCTGGGTTGATGTTGCATTGTAAGCGTAACAGCCGTATTGTTATTATTGGTGAACTGTCTAACGACCTTCTGTGATTTTACCTGTTTCACCGTTGGTGTTTGTACTGCACCGCTAATCGTTTGAAATTGATGTTGCTGGTGAAGCTGCTGTTGTTGTTGTTGCGCCACAAATGCTTTCACCGATTGATTTGTTGTCGTCGTTGTACATTGAGCATTCAATTTTTGTTGCTGCTGCGCGGCTTTCATCGACTGATTAATAGTTTGCTTCTTGAGCCCGGCGGTTGTATTTATTTTAGTTGGTGCACTAACCATGTTATGAGTATCTTTATCCTGCATTATCATTTGATTGATAAGAACGTTGGCTTGCTGTTGAATCTGTTGCCTCTGCGGCTGTTGATGTTGCGGCGAGGATGGTGGCAACGTTTGAACTCGGGTAAGAACCTGAACATTTCGAGGCATTGTTACCTTTTGCATGACGGTCGCACCATTGTTGGATAAATTTGAATTATTTGTTATGTGATGGTGATGAAGCTGTGTCGGTTGTTTGACTAAATTATTCGTCGCTGTTGGCTTTAAGGGTATATTCACAATCTTCTGCACAGCAGTACTTTGTGTTTGATTTTTTGCTGTCGTTAGGTATGGTATATTTTTTGCATTCACAAAATTAATCGTTTGTTGCGGTTGTCCCGACACCGAAGTGGACTGTTTCGATAGGACGGTAAGGTTACCCACCAATAATTTTGAATTGCCATGATGGTGAGAATTACCATTAGTCACATTTCCAAGAGAATCAATGAGAACATTGCCTCCATTCCCATCGCTAACCAGTTTAATTATTTGCGCCTGATTTATTAAATCATTTGTGGCTAAGTTGATCACGTTCGCTGTTGTTGCACCAGATACATTTGTTGCGTTCCCAAAGCCGGCATGTTCAATAAATTCTTCACTAACTATCACCTGATTCGGGTGACTTGTAGCAGTCGTCTGCAGGACCGCGTGATGATGTTGCTGATGATGATGTGATTGCGGCTGCTGCTGATTTATTTGACTCATTTGATTAAAATTATGGTTGGCAAGGGTTAAAGCTTTTGTATTCTGGGATGACGAGGATGATGCTGTGCTTGATGATGATGGGATTGTGCGCTGTTGACGACGCATCAGATGGCTGTTACTATTACCTGTTGCTGGTAAAGTTTGAGGCAAGGATGATGCTGTTGCATCATTTTCATGCCATTCGTGAAATTGCTGCTGTTGTTGCTGCTGGTGGTGGTGTTGCTGCTGCTGATGCTGCTGTTTATTATATTGCGAATGTATTCCGATCACAGTTGTCCCTCCTCCACCCAAACCTTGTGGGGGATTTGGCCTGCACGAAGAATTTGCTGTTGAGCCCCCTGCAGATGATGATCCAGTTGCAATTATAGGTGTCTTATCAACAACAATTATGCCAGATGATTGCAAAGGCATTTCAAAAGCAGTTTGCTACGTCATTGATTTTTATATTTTTGTATCGTTTTGTTTTTACTTTTGCCTTCGTGTCCTCAATTAAATACAAGTATTTATGTGATTTCGTCGTAATCCGAAAATAATTGAGACATTTGGAGAAAATTTCCAAGCATTTACAACTGATGCAAAAGCAAACTTGTTCCGAGTAAAACGACTCAACCACTCGCTTCGTAAGTTAGACTGAAATAATACAAACATGTACATATATTAATGTAAATTCAAAACAAAACTTTTTCTTTAATTACAATAATTTTATTGGGAAATGTAACAATGTTGAGTTATCAAATATTTGATAATTTTTTATAGAAAAGAGAACTTAAAATTAAGTGTGCAATTTATGAACTAATTTAAATAAATAGATCGAGGAAAACTTCTCCAACTAACCAAAAACAGAAGAAATTGCAATTGACAATAAAATGTAAATAAATAAATGCAGCATTTAAAAAAAGCGTTTAATAGAATAAAACTAAATTATAGCAAACTTACAAGCTTTTAGAAAGGCATAAAAAGTTATTCAAACATTAAAAACATGAACAAAGTACTATCCTACTGGAAGAGAAATGGTACCCTGATTTAGAAAATCACAAATAGATCTCCACAACGCAAAGAAAATTAAATGAGGTGTTATCGTTAATAGAAGCTAACAAAAGGTGCTTTGAAGAACGCAATTCTTTTTATAAATTTTTATGGTGTCGTGAAGAACTTTTTTTGAGAAAACACTATTATCTAAATAACTCATTCAATAGTGGGACTTCCAAAAAGGAATCTTCATTTATTCTCTGCTAGTCACAGGACGTAAAATAAGGGTTGTATAGTGTAAGATCTGAACTCTCAATGTTCGAGTGGCGTAAGCAATTGCAGCAGTCTTTTGAGAGCATCCCTTCTACTCAAAATATGGATTATGAATGCTCAACTACTTTAAGCAATTTATATTTCCCTAAAAAATCAAATAAACATACTGTCGACTATGTTGTCGCAATCGCGCATTACATTTATTTTATTGTTAGTCTTCTCGCTAGAAAAATGTGCCTATCCCATGAGTTGATTTAAATCGTACGTTTCGTCAATCTAATTTAAACAAGTTCATATTCCCCCCAATGCAATGCATTAAGTACCAAATCCACACGAAATAGCCTGGCTCGATCCGGCCCAGAAGTAGCGTGAATATCAAAAACTTACTAAAATGTTAGAATTTAAACGAACATTTTTCTCTTTTTGCCATTATTTGAAGCGTTTTTAGAATATATTTTTCATTTGTTACATAAGTCTTCATGCCGTAAAAAGCATGAAATTTTAATGAACCATTTCCACTAGGAGTGACTGCTTTATTTTAAATCGCCTAATGATGTTATTGATCTTTTTTTGTTTCGATTTAAGTATGAATTTACATTTTAATTGCGTCTTTCAATTCCCAACTTTTAATGCATGACTCATGTAGAATGCACCTTTAAGTATTAACCAAAAAAAAGTTCAGCATTTTAGGACTAGTTGCGAAAATACTACATATATAACGTACTACAGCACGTATAAACTTCGAATGGAAGACTATTGCAGTGACAAATATATTCGAAGCTGCGTTACTTGAATTGTTCATTGGCATTCATTACAGCACCGTCGCTGATTGTAATGAAAAACGCTAAATGCGCAGAATGATTTGATTTGAATTTATTTGAATGAAATACGCCTCATGTATAATTTAAGTTAAGCAACACTTATCCAAAAACTTGAAATTGAATATAATATTTCCCTTAATTTACAAGGTTCTGGTATCAGTATAAATGTATTACTTCAATATACTATCAATATACTAATATTTTCATTCAATAAGTGAACAACATATCTTAGCCAATTTCCTCCATTTGTCTATCAAATTAAGAGCCGCGGTAGTTTCGCACAACCTTGAACACGTCGAAACCCGCAAAAGCTCGAGTCATAAAATTCAATATCCATCTAGTACAAAATCGTTCAATCTACCAACAAGAGATAAACGCAGTAATACACCCAAAACAGTTTGGAGTTTTTTGTTTGCCTAGCAGAAGAAAAGCTTCGAATTCTGCTAGTGCGCAGTGCCCCGTCGCCGGGCCAAAATCGAGGACTATCAGCTCAGTGGAATCACGTCACGTACCCGGAGGAAAGCAGTAAGCTAGTGCAAAAGCCCAGCAAATCGGACGTGGACTTGCCGTAGAGTAGAGATGCAATCTCCAATCCACAAAGGAAAACATTTTTTCGTTCGAAAATGTCCAGCAGAAAAGACAAATACATTGCTCACAAAGCCAGAATGAGATGCAGGGAATTGTGGCACACCAAATAGAAAAATATACACCCAGGACTGGCGATGTAGAGGCAGCGAAAATACCTTTCTGTTTGGAATTAAAGGCGCACGAAACCATCACGGGTGAAGAAAAAGGCAAGAAATAACTTGCTAGCCGACCATATGTGTGTACAATAGCAATAACAATAAACAGGGCTTCTCTTTCAATTGCCAGCTGGAATGATCTGAACGAATCATATCACTGAACTGCGCGCAAAGATCGAATTCGCTGGCTAGTCATAATTATTTAAATTATGAATTGCAAAGAACAATAAATAAACATGCTTTATTACGGCAGACGCATCAGGTTGCGCCTTGTTCACTGAGTAAAATCATTTCAAAAAATAAATGCTCTAAACCGGAAGAGCGCTTGCACACAAATCAAGCTCAATTTTCTCATGGTTATTTATGTGGAAGAGATTAAAGCAGAAAAAAAAAAAAACGTTACGTTACCCACATTTCTGTTTTCTTTACAAATTTCTGCAGTGCGCTGACCTATTGCATAAATATTTAGCTGGTTTTCAATGTTATCGGCGAGTTTGATTAGTATTTCCCAAAACTTTTATCGTAATTTCACTCCGTTTTATTATTCTATCAGGTCGCCCTGGTTCTTCTGTTCATTACAACAATGTTTGCATATTCTTTCGACTACAAAATTTTTGGCAAATATAATTGGTTCATATTATATAAAGCCAGTCCTAGAGCCAGTAATGCTTCATCCATACAACAATCTTTTTAATTTCATTTTATTGAAAAATTAATTTATTCTCAATGCTGTCGGGATTAAAGCAAATTAAAGTTCAAATTTAATCTTCTTTAAATTCAAAAGTTGTAACAAGAGATCGACTGGTGTCAGTACTGAAGAAATTCTCAATTTGCCGCAGAAACTACAGAGAAAAGTTATGCTATGGCTTTTCCCCTTTCTGAGGATTAATTTAAAAAAAAAAAAAAAAAAAAAAAAATCAATATGCACACTAAACAGGTATAAGTTTAATTTTCAACAGCGTTTCCCTTCATAAAACTTCATTTTCGATCTGATCCAAGAAATTATCAAATTCAAATCGTGAAATGTTCTTCAGATTGAAAAAAACAAAAACAAAACAACAAAAAATAGTATATTGTTCACCAAGGGAGCAAAATAGGACATTTTTACCTGGGTGTTTGCCACCCTCGCCTACGGCTCGGGAGGCAATTTTGCACACCCGGGTAAAAATGCCCTATTTTGTTCCCGAAGTGAACATACTTATTTTTCCCATACCACCGCCGAAAGTTCGAATTTTCTTCCTGTTTTAAGGGAGCAAAATGGCACTTTTTTTACCCCGAGGGAACAAAATACGACATTCGCACCCGGTTCCCGAGGTAAAAAAGTGACACTTTGGTCCCGCAAAACAGGGCAAAAATACGAACTTTCGGCGGTAGTATGGGAAAAACGAATTTCTGAATTACTAAGCTTTGATGCACTTTGCACCGCTATACAGAGTTGACATAATAGAAAAGATTAGCTACTTGTTCACATAATTTATTAAAAGAAAATCATATACAATGTACATATATGGATTCTTTTTCATCGTCAGTTTATAGGATAATCAAGTAAACATATAAAAGTGGTAAATTTGTCGTTACAATAGAAATTGTCTACCAAAATTTAAATATTTTCTATATTTTTATACAATTAACCTTAAGGTAATATAGCTAGTATTAACTTACTCTATATTCCTCCATACAATATAATCCTCACAGTCGATCACCAGCTTCTGAAATTGAATTTCCGGGCATTAAATTAAATTCCACATTATTCTACTCTTTATTGGCCTTCATTTGACCAAAACTTCTAATTGAAAAAACAGACGTTTTGATTCTGCAACATATTCATTAAGTTGTCTTTTTTTAAAAACGTGTTTGAGGCTTAAGATTAAGGACTAATGAAGTGGATTTTGTAATTTGTATCATTTTGATATTTCAAAAAGGGTTTCTACGAATAAGGAAGTTTCACATTTTCATTTTCTTTCCGGCAGGATTACATGATTTATAGGTATTAATTTAATAATGCTGCAAATTCATGATGACGAAAAGAGTTAATAGCTTTAAAATTGTACCAAAAAGGCTATACTTCGTCTTACCTTTTCAAAGATAAAATCACTGATCAAATACCGTGTACATGTATTTAGTAAACATTACACAAGAAATTACGAGAAAACAATTTTACCTTCTTAAGCAAAGTGGTTGTTTATTTGTTGTCTTATCACGAAAATCGTGAATGATAAAGATAAGGGTTTGGGCTTATATTGTACCTGTGGGCCAAAATGAATTTAATATGAAGTTTTAACTGTTTTTTTAATACTTTTCGATATTTTTTTGGGACGTAAAGCTTGTGGGGATGGAATGTTGGAATATGATACAGGTATTTCTTATAAGAAAAATATCTTCCGATTAGAGCAAATCTCCAAAGTGCATTCACCCCGGGTGGCGGCCTCGTCTCAGCGCAATACTAGCTCATTACCCACTTGCAAATGTCAGTCGTTGATGTCGTCGCAGAGCCCCAAAGTTGCTCCAAATAAAAATAGACTGCTGAAAACGACAATTTTGAGTGACACCTGCAATTGCCAGCTTTCCACGGTGGAATTCTTCAAGCTTGTTCGATCAAGAATTTCATAGTGCGGAAAAACGAGGAAAATAACCGAACTGTGCGCAAAAAGCGCAATCGCCTGAATTGCATCGCATTTGCAGTCGAGTTGCAGTTTGGTTTAAGTAGTAGTAGTAGCAGAAGCTGTGGCTTAGCCAGCGACCAGCAACAAAGGCAAGGCAGGCCCAGGCAATGCACTCGTCGCTCGAAGTCGCCAGAAGGCGAGAAACGCTGCAGCCATAGGAGGAAATTGAGCGAGGCAGCGTGGAATCGGCGCCACCGCTGATAGCACATGTTAACTCTTTCGGTCCTAGAAGCTTCGGACGCAAAATAATATCACTCGGCTCCGTCTATTGTTCCTGCAGGCAAATTTTCTCGAATTCCCTTCCTTCCAACGTCCCCCACTTCCTACCCTGCCGCATCTTTAATCTCGCTCGTTCTGTTCGCTTCGGTTGGCAGCAGCGACGACATATCGAATTGGACTGTTTCCTATTTAATGACATCAAATTCTCGCACCGGGGAAAAAATCAGCACAGGCGTTATCAGAATTATTAAAACACACCCCGCAACGCAAGTGCCTTTCGTTACCGTCAAATCAACGGCAGAACGACAGGGCGAAACGTGGAAATTGCCATTGCCGAATGCCCTCAGAATGTGGGGAGCGAAAATCCAAAACTGCCAACACACGAAACACGAACGTGTTAAAATAAAATTAGCACTAAATATTTACTAAAAAAGTTCTGCCTCTGCTTCTTGCATTACCTTCATTTTGCCTTCTTGGTGTATGAAAAAAAGATGGCGGACGGTGCTGTTCGCTTGTGTGGTGAGTCGCTGGACATGCGTACAACGAACACTTGCGCAAAACTCACCTCAATACTAACGCAAATAAATTAAGATTGCTCGATACATAGAAAATATGAGGAAAATAAAAATGGCAGCATGTAATTGATGGAAAAATCGCGCAAATAACATATTTTTGTGCGTTTTTCGCCGCTTTCAGCGGTAGAATTGCAAATATAACCATGTCCTTAACTAGCCTGATATAGCCTGCTCCTCCCTGCGATAGTTTTATGACGCCGTTGAAGCTACTCGCAGAAATTTGGAGAAAATGGTCCTGTCAACAATAGTTGCAATCACTTTTCGGCGCTCTCTAGCCCATGTTTGCAGCATTCCTCCCAATCTTATTAGTTATACTTTCGTAGGAGCATTATCTTCCAGTCCGGAGGCATCCAAATCGCCATTTTCACGGGAAAATAGGTGGAAAAACGTTCATTGACTTCCTTCTGAGGTTATCATGAAGAGCACGCATTTGTTACATTTCCCGTACGAATTTTATGCAATATTCATAACAAACACGAATTATTAGCCAATTAGGCATTAATTTTTTGCGGTACTTACATGAAATACCGAGCTTTGACGGTTCTCAGACTTTTCACACAAGATGAGAAAACTCGATAAAGAAACACAATTACTGAACGTTTAATTGAGAAGACTACTAGAATTAACCAATTTCGCGTAAAATGACTGCCACTCGACCCAAAAATCAACTATACACCGCACAGTACTCGCTGGATAGAGCGAAAAAAATGTCAACAAGATCTCCAGTCACTTTACACTTTTCCTACTTTGATTGTCTGTTAAAATCTCTTTATTTTGTTTGCACATTTCTTTCCACATTTAATAGATTATTTTATGAAAATTTTCACTAATTTTTTTACGGTAAATCCGCACTAAGTCCACTCTGCAAAATCCACACAAATTTAATAAATGGCCGCCATTTGTGTTATTTTTCAACACAACTCACCAATACCCCTACAAAAGGGTTTTCGATTTACTTGAAAAAAGTATAGGTTAGAGTGAAGTGTGCGTTAAATGTCGCCTGCTAACGGTGGGGTGAAAGGGATAAAACATTACTTCGATCAGCCATATTCCCTTGTTGGAATTTCCTTGGTTCCGGTAGCCACATTCAGGGGATACTTCACGTTCAAATTGTAGATGGCTCCTCGGAAATTTTGTTTAATTTCGCTGATTCTTTAATATTTATAAAGTTTAGAAGGAAACTGATAAAGTTTTATTTCAAGTGCGTATAAATTATTTAAACAATTGCAGAAAATTTCATTATTACCTAAAATTTTTCTTATTTTTGAAAATTTACAGTTTTCTATAATTAAATATTTGCGCTGTAATGGTATAATTTTTTTAAAAAAAGCGTAGCATTTTGTACTTTTAAAAGGAAAAGAATGGCACATTCGAAAAATAGTTGAAATTGGCTGAACTACAATTAAAGCTAACTTCACATTAGTCCAATTTGCATAAACGGAGAATATTACATTTTTCTGTAATTTTCGAACAGTAATAAATTATTCTAATTTTACTATATAAACAAATCCGAAAAGTTATCGACGCGCTTCAATTTTTCATAATCTAATTTGTGAAGCATCTCAGGTTTGAATCCTATTACCATTTATAAAAAACACATTCAAGATTTTGTGTTTATGCCGTGCTTTAAGAAATATATCTGCAAGTTCAAAATTCTAGCATTTATTATACTATACAATTCAATACGAATGGTATCGTTTTATCTTGACGTCCTGCATACATTCTTATAGGAATAATTATACATAATTCAGCCTTAAAAAATCAAAACAATGTTCGAAGTTGTAGGACATTAGTACCACAACGTTAGCTATTGAAACCTCAACCCAAGAAAGAGAGCAGAGCGCCGTCGCACACTATTTATTTTTGTTTTGCCATAAATTATGAATGAGGGAAAAGAAATGCTTTGAGAAGAAAATGAATCCAACCCAGAATGGGGGAAAATGTGTTAGTTGGTCTACTTCATAGCAACAGCAACTTGGTATTGCTGTTGCAGTTTTTGCAGATTCTCCCGGTGCTTGTCCTGTTTCTTTTCTAAAATCTCTAGGGTGTCATTGCATCGCTTCAGCTCCTTCTTGATGTATTCAATTCTCTTCCCAACATTCTGCCGTGAGTCTTCCAATTCCTGTTTGACCAAGACTGGTCCGAATAACTTGTAGACCTTGTTATCAGCTCCTAGTAAATTAAGCTCGTCTAAAACGCATTTGTTTTCATTCATTTGCCCTTCGAGAATTTGTCGTTGTTGCACCAATTTGTTGAAATCTGCAATGAAAACAATTTACGATAATTAAGAAAGTCTTGTTTTAAGATTAATAGCAGCTATTTATGTAATTTTGAATAGTTCTTTAAGAAATCAATATTTGAGCAATGCCGAAGTACCAAAGTAATGTGTTTTTTTTTAGTCTTCATCAAATAACTGAATTGATCCAAAATCTATGAGCTACAATTTTTTAGCAGACAGGTAATCAAAGTGTGATATTTTGCTTGGGCTTCCTAGATTTGTTTCTATTGGGGTACCACAAGGAACAGTATCCTCAAAAAAATCCTGTGTTTCCTCCGCCTCTTTGGACGTACTTTGATGAATAAGTTTCCTTATCTCAAACCTATAAGTTCCAGTGCTTTTTATTGTCATCGACTGCTGGTATTCGAGCATGCCACAAAAAGGTCCCCAGCTCAATGGAATGGTTGCAAACTTTGTTTCGCTTAGCCAAAAGGCTCTTTCATTGTCAAAATATCAATTTGATTAGATCATTAAAAGCATAATGCAAGTTTACTTAATGACATCAACAAATTATTTACTGCCCAAATGTTCTCAACGAGGTTCTACAAAAATGCCCATAAAAAGAACTCGTTTCCCGGCAACTGATTTCTTTAGTTAAAGCGAACCTTTCTGTCCTGATTGATATTGCTCGAGTTCATTTTGAAGCTTTTTCTGCAACGCAGCACTATCCTTATCCATTTTTACAGTACTTTGAGACATTTTTTTGCGATTTCTTGCAACAGATTGAGAAAACACCGCACGAGCTCTGTGTGTCACGCTTGACAAAAATGACAACTGCCAGGGTACTATACCAACTCAAGAGTGTTAAAATACCAACTCATTTCAGTACCGTTCGGGCCATTGGAAACAAACTGTAGTTCGATGAAAAGGTGTTTCGATTTGAATAACTTACGAACGATTTAAACAATTGGCAGTGTGTTAAAAATTAATTTTAGAAACTAAATTCCTCTTCGTCTTGTTCTCCTGCAGTAAGGCTTAAAAGGATATTAAAATTAGAAATGGTGCAGGAATAAGCGACCCGAAATACGCTTTACCACCCTGTACACTATAAAATTTTTCTCATGTCACAACAAATTTGACATTTGAATCAATTAGATGCCATTAGCAATCTTATCTCGATTTTCATTGTTTATTCTGATTAAGAACTTAACGAACTCGCTTATTCTCGGGCGCAGATAAACATGTGTCCAATCTCACGGAATTTGCTGTAAGTTTAGTGAGATCGGCATGCCACAGGACCCGATTTTAGTCAGTGGAAAATGGAAGTGAATCCGCTGAGTGTAATTTTAGTGAAATCTGATAGCAAGGGCGACCGCCTGCTCTTCCGCTACCCGTACAAAGTTGAGGCCCAGAATGATACGGCTAAGGAGAGCAAGCGCCGAAATCCGTATTCGATGAATATTTCGGACGACGTCCTGCAGTCTCCGCAGCAGCAGACGACCAACATTCACAAGGGGCAGCTGTCTGGCTTCACTGATGAAGTCCTGTCGACGCTTTTCGCCGTTAAATTGGAACTGTGCAACCAGAAGTTCGAGCTTAAGGTGAACGACGTCCGGTTCGTGGGCCATCCTACGCCGATGCTGGCAAAAGAAGGGAAGGAAGACCAGAAGTCCTCCTACAGCCTTATCAACATCGTGTTCGCTCTGTACGCCCAGGCGAGTTATTCGATCGTTAAATGCTACTACGAATTGAGCAAGAAGCTCGGGTACGCCCTGGTGCACGAGGAGAACCGTGTAGGGTACCTTTCGGATGAAATGAACATCATGGTGAAGACGCACGACGAAGTGGCTGCTCTACTGGAGCAGGAGAAGGGCAACATGGTCGGCCAGGATTTGTGTTGTTTTGATCTCGTTCTCGAGAGATCCACTCTAGCTCAGTGCCTTAAATCGATTTACCATGACCTCTGCACGACCGGACTGCTTAATACAACGATCAATCAGTTCGTCACGCTCAGCTTTTGCCTGCCTCAAAAGGCGCACCAATTCCACAAGAAGGGTGTGGTCGTCGAGCCCGAAACAATCGATCGCTGCCTACAGTCGCTGAAGCCCTACCACGGCATGCTCCTTCTCGTAGAATTCGCTGAATTGCTCGACTGTGTGCCACCTTCTGGCGCTAGAATGCTTCTGCAACTCATAGAAGTTTATAATCCCCTTAAAAGTTTGCAGAATATGGCATCGGATGCTGACTTGCTGATAGACCACGTCTATCAGCTTGTGGGCCATTTAGTCTACTGGGCGAAAGCAACTATCATCTACCCACTCTGCGAAACGAACGTTTATGTGATAGCTCCGGACGCGCCGCTTCATACTCATTCACCCCTAGTTGAAAAATTCTCATCCCAGTTTGCAGGAATGTCGCTGTTCGAGGTCATAAGCGATTTTTCCCTGCCAACTTCAATTGGGCATCTAACTACTCCGCTCCAGCAACCGGCACGACAGGGAATCTTAGCCCAGATGGTCTTGTGGATGCTTCAGCACCACCTCTTAATGCAGCTGCACACCTACGTCCAGTTCATGCCGAACGACCACGGGGAATGCGAAGAGGTATCCGCTGAGTTCGAAATTGGAACCAACAACGATCTAACAGACGACGACGATATGTAAGAAGTTCTTACGTTATTTCTCTATTATTTTAATCTTGTCCATAATTTTTGATGAGATCTTAGAAGAAAAAAAAAATGGATATAGCGTTTATTCCTCACCCTCAATTAATTCAATTTAAAATTTCCACACATAGGGTACTCTATTCCAAATTTCCTTAGAAGTTTAAAATCATTAACCTTAGGTTTATAGGAAATAGAAAAATACGCTAAAACACTTCAGAAATTATCATACTGTGAAGTTTTCATCGAAATCGGTTTAATAGTTTTATTATCAAATAGACACCACAAAGCTTCCTTTAATTTTGCAGGAATGCTGGGTCGCTGCTCAGTTTGTCCAGTCAGCCTCTACCAGTTCCGAATACCAGTCACAGGTCAATTACAGACGAACACTACTCAGGAGCCGATTCGACTGTTTCGGACAATATCGTAGCTCAGCAGTCTTCTAGTCATAAGTCTAACTTTAGGTAAGAGTTGGTGAAAATGTTTTTCTGAATACCTTTACCATCAACTACTCCGCAGTATAACACAATCAGCCTCGCTAAGTACGGAAAACTGTGACAGCAACAGCATTGCCTCCATAGATGATGAGGACAAAATAAAAGAATTGCTTAACGCCTTTTCTGAGCCGGACAGGTCAGCGGTGCGACGAGTTCCCGCTGCCTCAAACGTTGAAGATTTGTCGTTGATGGTAAAATTGTGGCAGGCTGGTTACTTTAAAGGCGAACACCACCTCGAAGAGATTATGTACTTTGAAAACTTGAGGAGGTCTCAGCTTCTTCAGCTTTTGGATAAATTCCGAGATGTGCTCATTATCTACGAAACCGAGGATCCCGCCATCGCTTCACTCTACTCGCAAAGCTAACATTTGAATATAATAGACCCTAGAGAGATTTTCAATTTTTTTGTTAAATTGCTATTTGCTGCGTGTCGCATGACAAACCGAAAGACCTTGTTAAGTTTTTTTATTACAAATAAAAATTTAAATTGTTATCCGAATCAGGGAATTTGCCTTTTGTTTTGAAGATAAAGAAGTTTACACCTATTAAAATCACCCTTTCACCAAAAATTCTAAACTATATAAATTTAAAAACATGCACAAGTTTAGAAATTAAGCTTTTTCCAGCTTTTAAATTTGTAATGGAGGTTAGAGAAGTGAATAAAGAAATTGAAATTGGGTAAATTAATAGAGTTGCGTCGACAAGGGTAATAAATGAAAAAAAAAATGTATCAACTGTTCTAAAAAATCGTCGTTTATTAAGCACCACACCATGTGACTCCCCAGAAAATTAGTCGTTATTTACAAAATTATGTACAATTACTCTATATAGAGGTTAAGAAAAACGGTGCGTAGCAAAAAGTTCAAGCGGTGCAAATTCGGTCGAATTTCCAAAAAAAAAAATCTCTAGCCTCTGAAACCCGGGTTTCCATCAAAAGTGCAACCCGAGCGCTGAATTATTTCCCGTGCAGCCCAAATTCCACATTTAATGCAGATATCGAACGATTTTTGCTGAATATATTGTGCCAAAAATCCACCAACGAAAGCATCACCAGCACCATTGGTGTCCACCACTTGTGAAGGTTCCAACATCTCGACCGGAAACTCAGTTATATTATCATCTTGAATGAGCAAAACTGGATTGTGTCCCTGAGTGATAACCGCAACGCGAGATCGATTTTTGTTTATCTTTGGAAGACTGCAAATACGTCGGCCAATTTCTTTTAAGTCTGTGGTGTCCCAAGACTGCTCCTGGGCAAATGTATCTGCCTCCTGCAATATAATTTAGGCTTATTAGAAAAAAAAAACATTTGTTGGCTCAATGAGTAGTACCGCTTCGTTGCCAAAAATAATGTCCACATAAGGCAGGGCTTCCATCAGAGGCTTCTTGAAGAACTGCGAAAGGAAGGGCGCGCTTAGGTTCATCATAAAGGGCTTGTCTGCCTTCAAGGCATGCTTGGCAACTTCCATAATACTCGGAGGACTAACAGTGAGGAAAAACCCCTAATAATAAGAGTAAATGTATAATAAAAAATAAAAAATAAAAACAATTAAAAGTGTAACTTACGGAAATATAAAAGTAATCTGCAGCTTCGATTAATTTTTTATTCTCCTCGGTCTGAATATGCTCTATGCTAAAGAGGTTCGCTGCAGCTAGATTGGCGCAGAGTGACCTATGCGTTCCAGTAATTAAGACCCCACAAGTGCCGGTGGGTTCCTTCGAAGTGATTTGGTAGCGCACATTCACTCCATCGGACCTCGCCTTATCTTCGAGAATTTTGGAGTATTTATCTTCTCCAACACAACCAAAGAACACAGCCACATTTGGCTTCTGGAGAAACCATTGGGCGACTCGAAACGAATTTTGGACCGAGCCTCCAGCAATGTATTCAGCGTTGTACTTCTGTATTAGCTCACTGTAGAGAGTTTTGTGCTTTTCAGCTGCAAGTATAGCATCGTCCGGCTTGAGATCGTATTTTTCAAGAAACGCTGAATCAACAATAGCTGAAATATCTAGAAGGGGATTGCCCAAGCCAAGTATAAGTCCTTCTCTAGAAGAAATATAAAATAACGAATTACATAATTTCAAAAGCTGTTTAAGATGATAAATTCATCTTGTTTTTATTTTTTAAACCGAAACAATGGGTAATTTTAAGAAGTCGGAACTTGGCAATTAATTTTTCGAAGGAGTTTTTATTGGAGGTTACTATGGGTTTCAATTTCTGTGCAATTAATATTTATCATAGCAGTAAAAGTTTCATTTTATGGCTTGTAATTGTAAGCATTTTTGACCTCAATGATACTTCTAATTTCAATAATTCTTTCGTTCTTTATGACTTCCGTCTGGATTATGCAAAACAGAATAACTCGTAAAAACTGGGAATAAAAAGTGTCCGTCTTATGTCAGAAATATAAATAACCGATTCTCCAACCAACTAGAACGTTGCATAGAAGGAAGTGACTAAATAGCACCAAATCGGCCTAGTCTAGTTACATAAAATTCCACAATGCCTGATATCAAATGCTTTTAATTCCAGTTGCGTCGAGTTTCGCGGACGCTGTAAATTCAAAAATCATTTGCGCATAATAATGATAATCAACCCGGGCAATTAGCAACAAGCGCACCATTGAGACTCCCCCAGGAAAAGCCAATTCAGCCCACACACCTGGCAGACATGATCTTGTCCGTTTTCGGAAGAATTGAATAAGCACAACCAGACAGAGGAAGCGTGCCCCACGTAACTGCGCTTGGCCAATGTGATTTACTACATTGGCCGCGCACGTTTTTTGAATTTCGAGAGAGTTGTTGACGAAAATAACTTTATCGCGATGAACTCTCGGCAATGGGTCAGTACCGATCTGATCGCTTTGTTGCTTAGACAGTGTTTGGCCTCTTGAAGCCCCCCTGCGTGATGTGATTTGATGGTAAACACGATAAAAGCTGGACAAATTACCTCAAATCCATTTTTTCGAATTTTAAGGTGGAAATGATGCACAAGGTCGGATCAAATTTGGACACCACGACGGGAACTGCTCGCTCTCGAGACTCTTTAGAAACTATCTGATGAGGAGTTGATTTTCCATTCAGTGCACTTTTGAGACTGTTGCTACATTCGAAGCAATCAAGCGACTTTCAGTAAAAACACTTTGCCTGATAAAAGCATACTGACTGCCAGCCAATTTTTCTTGATTGCGAGGTCTGTCAGTTATTAAATCACAACGTGCGAGGCTTGTCAAAAAATTTTCGACGTTTCCGATTAAGGTGATATTCCAATTGGAGTTTTCCAGAAAGTGGACAGCTACTGGAATCTCGTGTTATCCGGAGAAGTAGATTAAGTTTAAATAAATTACATATGCCCATATTTATTTTATAATTACTGTTTTAAAACATAACACGGCGAATAAAAGTAATGCATTCTATTATAAATACGAAGAACGCTCCGCTCACCTATTTTGTATTAAGAAGAAGATATTAGAATTGTCAAAAAATCAGCCGGTGCTCCCTGTATTTATAAAAACGAAATGAACGTTTCTATGGTCCAAAATTCGCTGGGATTAACTCGGACGATTGCAAAAACAGCTTTACCGAAACGGTTGTTAACAAGTCATCGGTACAACTCACAAGATGTGACTGAAAGACCGGCGTCATTTGTCGATGAAGAACTGGACATCGAAGAGGATCAGGTTAAGAAGCCACCGTCCTTTTTTAATAAATCCCGGCTCGCTCCTCAGCACAGGAACATTGTTAGTGGAAAAATGCCCTACACCGAGCCTAAGTCACAACACCACTTGACTGAGAAGTATCAGCGCAAAATGTTCGGGAAGTTCGGGGTAGGGAGTAATGTTGACCCGCGGATTTGCTTCCCGACCAAAGAGGACCTCCGGGCCAAGGAGGAGTATGAGCGGGTGGCGTATCCATTCAGCTTACAAGATATGATGCAGAAGGTAAAACTGGAAAAAGAAGTTAAGCAGCAGGCAATTAGGAAAAGGGAGGAGGATGTGGCCAAGAAGTTGGAAAAACTCGACCAGTGGAAACAGGACCTCAAGGCGAAGATTGCGAAAAAGGAGGCTGATGCTATCGCAGCCAAGGAGAAAAAGGAACGTCTTGTAGAGGAGGTGAGGCGGCACTTTGGGTTCAAAATCGATCCAAGAGACGAGCGGTTCAAGGAGCTCCTGGAACAGAAGGAAAAGGAGGATAAGAAGAAACAGAAAGAGGCCAAGAGGAAGATTAAGGAGGAGAAAATGATGGCTAAATTAATCGAGACGAACCAAGAAAAAGTGGTACCGGCTGAAAAATCTGCTGATTAAATAACTTGTTTTGCACATTTTAGGAAATAAAATAGCTTGTTTTGAAACTTTTGCTTCTACGATGTACCACTTTATTACCTCTGCGAACTTTATACAAAATTAAATCCCAATTGTGATTTATTTTAATTACTAGGTTAGACTAGACTCCTCACTATTAATTTGTGACCGTTCTCGAAAGACATACTTTCATATTAATATTGTTGGTCTTTCCTCCCCTGTGGTGAAAGAAGGTAGCACAGCAGCTTCACTTTCCCCCAAAAGAAATTGTTTGCCTCCACCAACTTTTATCATATTATACTTTCAATAAAACGTTTGATCGATGCCTCACAATCGAATTTGTGTCGTTGCCGGACCATAGCAACCCGTAAAAACAATTCTCTCTAGCACAGAGTCTGAACCGGATCAAAATGGCGACTTATCAAGCGGATATTGTTTACCCCGAAGAACTTCAGTATTTTGTCCAAAGTCTTCGCCCGTTCTCAGTGGAAGAAGTCGGGAGCAGCCTGTGGATCGATTGCCACGAAATGGTCATCAAACTTTCCCAGCAAGCGACTCTCGAGGCAAGCACAGACCGCGAAGAGGCCGTCAAGGAGACTTTCCTTGAGCATGGCAAACTCAAGGTATTAGTGCACGAGGCCCTCTGCATCTTGGTGTGGAAGCTAAAGGTGCTTCCGACACTGCTGAGCATTGAGCCGAATCCCACAGCAGGTTTCCTCATTTACACTGCCCTCTTTCACGAGGGGGCAGTTATTTCTCTGTTGGAGATTTGCCTCTTCCACCAAAACGGCTGTGAATCTCTACAGGAATCAGCCGTTGATTTGGTGGACTATTGCGCCCAAGCTGTGACGCAACTAATCGGACTAGTAAGGTGAGATTATTTTAGACAAGATATGCAAAATTAGAAGGTTACTGCTTGATTTTAACGGACAGTATGGGATACCACGAAAGTTTCACCAAATTGGATGTGGATGAGTCTACCTTGTCGGAGATTGAGCGGCAGAAACGGGACTTGCTTTACAAAATTGGGATAAGCTGCCTCTCCATTCTGAACTACATGGTTGATAGCATAGATAAAATCCCTCTGAGTGCCGTCAAGCGGATGGTAACCGTCCACGACATCCCTTGCCTCTTGTGCGAAGTTCTGCATTTCAAACCGTGGTTGAGGAAGACCCCCAGGGGATTCGAAAAGCTCATTGGTAGGTTACGCCTAAACTACTTATTTTTTAGTAATTTATCTCTCGCAGGTGGCAAATGGGTGGTCATTGACCCTGATAAATTGGCTAAAATAACAAAGATTGAAGCTCAGGTTTGGTTCTGCTTTAGGCAGTTGTTATTTAATACAACAGCCATGGAATCTTATGAAATTACTGATTTTAAGCAAAAGCAGTTAGTCAAGGTAAGTTGAAAAAGGTTTGCAGGGATTCTGCAACTAAAAAATGAAAACATTTTTAGTGCACAGGTCTGCTTAGTGAAGCCCTTCTGGATCAACTTCCGCCTTTGGCAGAGTTAAAGCACTTCCTCTGCACGCTTACACCCATTCCGCTTTCGAAGAAACCGAGTCTCATTTTAGAATTGGTTCCTGAAATTAAGGATGGATTAATAAAAGAAGCCGAAAAAGTTGGATTCTATGAAATAGCTTCGAAGCAGTCAAGTATCTTCCTGACCTCTGACAGGAAGGAGATCTTTGAGATAGCCAAACGATTAAACATTGCTTATAACACCGACTTCTTGGCAGATTTTGAAGAAAAAACGGATCTCGGAACGGCAGTAGAAGAGTCTGATGATGAAGACTTTGACGAAAATGACGAGTTCAGATGTGCGAACTGCAAGAAAAAGGCTACAAAGAAGTGCGCCAATTGCCTGAGTGTCTACTACTGCTGCAGGTGAGATAGAAAAAACATTTTCCCGAAACATCTTAATTATGTTAATTCTCAACAGAAAATGCCAATTGCAAAACTGGCTGATACACAAGGAGAAGTGCATTCCTCCTCAACCTGCCGATGAGTAATTAATGACCGTTGCTTTTGAATTGTTTAGGGAATTTTTAGTAAAAACATTTAACTTTATCGATTTTTTGTTTTTAATTTAAAAAAAAATGGATTTTTTTAACTTGACTGCCTGAGGTGGTCTTTGATGACATCCAGGGCTGGGGTTTCATCGCCAAAGTCTTTGATAACCACAACAGAGCATCCGCAAACCTTGCGCGGCTTGCCATCCTTGTCAATTTTGCAGAGGCCGGACCACTCGCCGAGCTTCTTGTGTGAATCGACACGGATCAAAGGAATCTGGTGCTCGTGGCAGAGGGCCGTGACCAGCTTCTTGTAGAGCGGCTCCTCGAAGGATTCAGCCAAAATGCAGAGCACTGCTTGACGCCTGGAAACCACTTAAATGTCAACTCCCTGTCCAGCCGGGTATTTGTACACAAACTTACTTGTCCAGGGCCTTGCAGGCTTGGTGAATGCCATGAACAAGCCCGTCAGCAATTAGCGACTTTTTTAGGACTTCCTGGAGGGCTGTGTTTATGTCCATTGCCCCAGCAACGGGGGCTGCGGAGGGAACATCACTGAAAGGGGGAAAATACAAAACGTCAATCGTCGTTTCGAGCCTTCAACGCGAATTTTTGAGAAAAAACTGCACTTACACATCAACATCGGCCATTTTAATGAACTTATGTCGTCCTTAATCTGGAATTTAACAGAAAACTGTCGTTAATTTTTGCGATGGACGAGAATAAATCGAATTTATTTTAGCTTGGAAGAATATCAAACCGACTCGTACCTTTTGACAACCGGAAAAGAGGTTGATGTCAAATTTTGACAGTGCAGGTGTACCAACATTGGAGATAGGCTTCTAAAATCAGACATTTAAAAACCGAAGTGTAACTAACGTAGCCTAATTTTTTGGTTAGAGTTCGTATAAAATTTAAATTTTTAAAATGTTTTCTGTTTAAGCGTGTTCATAATTTAAATTGGCGCAATACCTATCTCCGAATATTTTCAGCTTTAAGTACTAATTATGAAAAAGTACTCATCTTACCTGAATAATTAATAAGTAATTGTCACTTTTCTTTGTGGGCCCCAAAGACTTTTAGAATCAGCAATGCTATTTAAATTATGCTGATAAATTTCCTTATTGGTCTAGAATTTAATTTGTGTTAAAATGTTGCATTAAAGCCCCTCTATGAAATTACGACAGTCGTTTTATTATAAACGACAAACATGTTGAAAAGTGCGATGTGATAATTTTGTATTTTTTTATCTTGAGAAAACCCTTGCGATTTTGAGGTAAGAAATCTGTATATAACATTCTCTTCAATTAAGTTTTTATACCATTATTTAAATCCGTTTAAAATGATATGCTAAAGTACTAAAATATGATATTTATGTTTTTTAAACGAAAGACTCCAGCAAATATAAAGCTATTATTATCCACCGACTTAAAACGTTGCAATCGAAATATTTTAGAAGATCTTTATGTTATGTTGTTATGTTGTGAGATAGGAGACTTTGATTTATTGTAAGAATCCCCAAAACCTCATAAATACTCAGTCACACGACTAACTAAGAGATTGAAAATAAATTCAAAAACTTTTTAGAATTTCATAAAGGATTATCGGAATAAGGATTTGAGGTAAATAAAATCACGGTCATATTTCAACTACTACTTGTCTTACTATGATTAAAAAAATTCTTTACATAGATACGGCAACTTGTAACAATATTTTCTACGCCCTAATAAAATACATAAAAACTCTTTAAATATTTTCCTTCTTTTAAATATAAATGCAACGAAAGATTAAATAATAGAACGCGCCGCAACAGTCGCTACTTCTTGACGATGGACTGCGGAAGGCTCATGGCCGAAGGGGGTGAGCTCATGTTGGGCCTGATGCTGGGGCTCGCCTTCCTCATCTTTATGCGGGCCTGCAGCGTCAGCAAAAGACCACTCAAGACGTCGTGATTGGGGATCTTCTTGGCGAACAGCAAGCGTTTCACGGAGTCGTCGTAGGTGAGTAATGCGACCATGTTCTGCAGCAAAAATCCCTGGCAGTACTCCAGCAATTTGGGGGCATTATAGACCTATAAAAATATTAGACTTTCCCAAAGTATATAAAAAATTGAATGGTTGTTAGCCCACCTTTGCGTGTATGTACATAGCGACAACGTTGTCTATGTCGATCATTTCCGAGCACCGGGCTTCGGTGTATCTCAGGAGACCTTCGAGTTGGAAAAAACTGGCTGCGGCCATGAGTTCCAGAACGTCTCCGTGAGACACCTCAAGATTGCTGCAGCCTCCGCTGTAGAGGTATTGCATTACCAGCTGAAAAATATGGTATCTGATGTCGTTGATTTGGACAGTCGGAGTGTTTCCATCGCTTAGCTTCGAGCTCAGCATATTTTGGAATCTTGGCGAAGCTGTGACCAACACGATTTTGTGCCCATAGAAAATTTTACCTTCAACTCTGTGGAACAAGTTTATTTCAGTAAACACTCAAAATATTTAATAAGAGATCCTAAAAATTTCAAAACTTCCTCTTACCTAAAAGTAACATCACTCAACTCAGGATTGTTGACGAACTTCGGATCGATTCGGGACCCATTAACTGGCTGTAGAACGGGCTCTTTAATAGGTTTGATGGGCTCCCACCCGAAACAGGTTGCAAAAATATCAGCTAATAAAAGGGTTGTGCCTTCATTTTTGCTATAGCGGAAAATATTGAATAATAACGGCAAGCATTCCGTTACAAATTGGGAGCTGTAATCGTCAGGGCAGACTTGGAGAAAGTCCTGGAGGAGCTGGTCAATCACTGCATCCAGACGGAGTTCATGAGCTGCCGCTAGTGCGTGCATCCAACAGTGCAGGGTCCAGGGTACTCCAAGGGCTCGAAGTTCTACTGTTATATCTGCAAAAATTGTAAAAATGAATATTGTTTTAGCAATTCTTACCAAGCCCTTTCCTCAAAATTTAAAACTTTATTGCCATTTGCTGAAAATAGGTATTTGGAGTATTTCGCTATAGATATTTAAGAACCGATAAAATATGATTAATTAAAACTTCTAACTCTAAAGGATTTTTATTAAGGTCATTAATATATCCTGATACTCTTGTTATGTTATACATTTTTTATAAATAAAATCTACTGCTAAAATCCAATAGTAAAGTGAAAAAGCACACTTTCAAATAGATAGAGGAACAGACTTAAATTTTTATATGTATAAATAAATTACCTAAGTGGTTGTTCTCAGCGCTGTGATACATAGCCTCTTGTAAGCTTTTGATTTGTGTCTTATTGAGGGTGGGTGGGACTTCGTTTTGTCTTTCCGATCCCGGTCGAGTGCTGCTATCGCCTTCAGCGAGCATTTCTTCCAAGGACAATACTTCTCGGCTCCCAGGGGCAAGTGGGTGGGACAGAAGTTTCCTGAGACAAGACCTCTGACCATGGGCAGCGGCGACGGATATTGCACTGTAGCAGCCTCGCTGCGCCGAACCGGCGAAGCACATGGAGTCCTTTTGTTGGGTCGACAAAAAAGCATGTGCACCATGTGCTAAAAGTAGAGTGACAACCTCAACGCATCCAGACCCACTAGCCACTTGGAGCGGTGTCAGGGTGCATTTATCTTCACTTAGACGAGCACCACCTTCAACGTTGGCACCACGTTCTAGAAGCATTCGTGCAGCAAGATAGTTGCCTCTGCTGGCTGCAAAAGTAACAGCCGTCCAGTACTGAGTATCGGGATGGATTGAAGGACAGCCAACGTATCCCACAGCTGGCACCTCTACATTTGGGTCAGATCCAGCATCTAGTAGGGCTTGTATGGCGACTTCGTCATTTCGGACCGAGGCTATCATCAAAGCGGTCATACCTGCCTGATTTAGGGTGTCGTATCGAGTTGTAGGAAGTAGAGTAGCAGCCTGGGCCAGGAGCTCTGCCCTTCCAGTAAGCATTAATCGAAATGCTAAGGCTAAAGTTGCTCTGCGTCCTAATTCAGACGTATCTTCGCTGGGTGTTGCGTTCATGGTGGTCGAATTATGGTTCAAAGAAGTCTTTTTTGAGGGAAGCTCCTCGTCGTGGCCTATTGGTCGCGCAGGACAGTCTACTCCTGGTAGGAGAAGTCTTGCGGCTTGCATTATATCGTCTTTATCAATTAATATTGCATGCCTATAATCAGCATGGGCTGAAGCAACTCTAAGCCATTCGACAAGCGGTGGAAGAACTACATACGCTCGCTCATAGCATAACTCCTGAACATTGGAATTATTGTTGCTGGAGCTTCCAGACTCGCTATGCTCCAGCTGGGAGCACCTCATGAAGTAGAATAGGGCTGTTATTGCAGCATGCGATAATGCGGTGTGCTGAAATTTTGATTGAGCTCTTGTTACCAAGTCCTTCAATTCAGCTACACTCCCCACGCATGTGGTTAGTAAACAGGGCTCGAGTGTACTCATGCTGATGTTTTGTGATCCCGATCCAATCGAGGATTGGCTAGCCCATCTAGGCATTGTAAGAGCACCTGAAGCGATTCTTCCAGCATTTAAGTGGGCATAAGGTTGCAATAGTCCCCATAGGTCACCAGAACTGGCTATCGCGTGCTCTAGTCCTGTTGCAGTTAGTGTTACTTTGGAGTCCGATGACAGACACTGCAGGAGTATTTCCTCTAAGAGGTTTTCAAGACCTGCACAGAGGTAAACGGCTGCATACTCGTGGATAAATTTTCCTAGCCTCGCATCCGCCATCCATCTGTGAAACCTTCCAACAGGAAGTTGCAGTCCTGCTCTAGATGACTTGCTTTGTTTCAGAGCACTGTCTCCGGGGACTGCAAACATTGCGGCTGCTCGCAAACAGGCCTTCACACAAGAGTCAGCTAGAGCCGGGCATAGGACCACTTTGAATGCTCCAGCAACTTCGTGCTTTGAGCACAGCCCCAGGGCTGCTGATAATCGCTGAACTTCCCTAGCGATTCGAACTAGAGCACGCTGCAGCAGGTATCCCAAACGGGGCACAGCTTCGACTGATACTCGCTCCGAGTGCTCCCTGCATCGACCAGCTCTTATCACCCTCAGGATGCAGTGCTGGCTCCAAGGTGGGTGCTGCAGCTCTACTAGCCGATTATGCGAGTCGACCCAGACGAACTCATCAGCGCTAGTCACGTTCGTGTTCACGGTTTCCAAGGAGGAGTACCGGCCAAGACGTCGGACGGGCTCCGAACTTTCTGAACCCGCACTCAAGCTGCTGTAGGTACTTGTGCTGGTCTGAGACCGCATCGTCAGCTGCTGAATCGCCAGCTTTATATCTTCTAGACCTCCACCGCCCCAAGGTACCTTGGCGGGTGTAGCTCTATGGCGAGATCGTGAATGATTCGTGCTTGCTCGCGATCGGGTGCTCCGAGTTGTAACGCCCGCAGCAAGTCGATCTTCAGGCAGAGGTCCCAGCGCTCCACCTGGAGAACTGCTGCCATGACCGCCAGTGTCTGACATGCTGGCATGACCTGAAGATCGGTTTTCGTCGGAGGAGCTGTGGCACTCTTGAACCCTCTGCAGAGCCCTGAATTCATGGTGATGAGTTCTTATGCTCATGTTATGCTTTTGGGAGTGGACACTGTCCACCTTGCCGCTGGCGTCAGCCTTATTCTGCTGAGACAGGTTGGAGCTGATCATAGGCGGTTGCGATTTCACTGGAGTGCTCTGCACTGTGATCCTTGCTGGACCAGCCATTGATCTATGAGGTGTAGGCTTTGACATTCCACTACTGGCCTTCGATGTGTGGTGGACGCTGGATTCTCTTTCAGCTATCATGCTACAGCTCCCGGATTTCCCGTGGGAGTAAGGTTCTCCAGCCTCGTGCTGCGGTAGATTGGATGATGAGCCTGTGATTGGCCGCATTGCCACTTCTTTTGGTATCCGCGGAGCGGGAGTTGCCACTGCAGGACTTTGTATTCGTCCAGATGGGACCATTCCACTTTGATTCATTACATGATGATTGCTTGGCGAGGCTATCCCTGCTGATACCAAATTATTATTGGATAGATTGATGCCGATCGGCCCATTTGTTGGAGATGAAAATGAAGGAATTTCTGTCCTTTGGTTGCCCGATGGCCTGGAAAGAAAAATAAGATTTATTTTATATTTGCGTTGCTATGTTAGATTGGGATTCCATTCTAATTTTGAAGAGCCAGTATTTTATTATTTTCCTATATTTTTATATTTCATACTCCAGGGATAATTAATTAATTACTAATTTTACTCGTAACAAAACTTCATATGAGCCATATTTGTCTAGAATAATTTTTAACTTTGCTCGAAAAAAATCGTTTATACGTTTTTATTGTTGAGTAATAAAAGTTAGATATATAAAAATTTACATGTAAAATATATGAAGTGTCAACATCTGAAAGGCTTCTGGTTAAGGATTTTTATAAGTTTCTTCGCTACAATCGAGGTAACCGGCAATTATGTCTAACAATAACTTTAGCTTTTTATAACAAAATCCTTTTATTGTTTAAACGGGGTAGAAAAAATTACCTCGATCTCCACTCTTGCACAAAACTCCAATCGAAAGATTCATTCTGTGATTTAACATCCCAACTGCACTCGGATTTGCTGGCAATGGTATTAACTAAATCCCTGGCTCGCTGATAGGTTCCTTCGATTCGGATATTAATCACACCGTCCTTTACACTTTCAATGAATGGAGGCAGTTGAATTGGAGAATCGTAGGTTACAGTGGTTGATTCACTAGAAATGTACTTTTGTCCTTTCTCACTAGTATTTGCGTTCAAAACCTCTTCCTCTGGGTTTTCAGACTTATTCAATCGGATTTCATCTAGAAGGCGGCTAGCATGCACTATGTCCTTATCATCTGGGTTTTTTGTAGGATTTGATTTTATAAGTTTCTTTTGATCAATCGAATCACCGAAGTAGATGACTACTTTGTGGTTCTTTTTATCCGGTATTTTTGGCTCATTAAAAGGCTCCCGTGGCTTTAAAATAAAATTTTTATTTTTCACATCTTCACACTCGGGAAGTGTGATGCCTCTTAGTTCCCGGCACAGAGAGCACGTGCAATCCTGTGTGCAATACATTTCACCCTAGGGATATTTATTCACATAATTTCGATTGAACTAAATTGAACACTGTTCTTGCTATTTCAGTCGATTTAAGATACGCTGGAGTCTTTAAGTTTTATCATTAGATATGACGGGCTTGCATGCAGCTTCAGCTGTCTTATATAACTCGAAATAGACCGATCTAACCGAGGTCACGTCTTAACTCTTTCGTTTGCTGAATGAAACTGAAATCACCTAGCTGGCTAGAGAAATGCACTCATCCAATAAAACAATGGGACGACAAAAGGTTCCCACATTTCTCCGTCTTTTGATGAAAGAGAAATTATTTTTGTTGCTAAAAAATTAAGAAATTTTGAAGATGTTTTCCAGGAGATTTGAAGAAAATCAAGGTCCCACGTTTTGTGGTTAAGCTTTCTGCGACAATAGGTCGACGGTGGATGATGGGAACTCCCCGCTATTTCGCACTCGTTACCTTTGGTAAGCCATTTGAAGGGTAAGTGGTTTGCACTTTAGTGAAATAAAAAGCCGCTTTCCTCGAAAGGTTCATCTTGATCCGTCCTATGCATTTTAAATTTTAATTAAACTTGCTGTGCTCTGCACAATTCGGTTTTTTAGCGTAGTGATCTTTGACTCAGGTAAGTGACTGTTTTCGTTTTAATTGCTCTCTTGATCGTTTCCAAGCTAAACTAGACGCAGCGATTTACATGGGTTGAACCTTTCCCAGTGTGTTCATTTCCGTCTCGGCATAGGCGGATGTGAAACAATAGATGGCTATTACATTTGACGGCATTGCCGGGCTGCGGGGGCGACGATCACTTCTTGGTTCGCTGAAGATACCTTCCAAGGGAGACTTTTGCATTAGTGCACCTATCAAAAAAGGAGGAAGTGCTAAAGGTATTATACGTGTGCACTGATTTGGAAATTCTTGGGTACAAGCAAACAAACGATTAAAGCTAATCTATTTGCTTTTTTAATTGCACTTCCTATTGGGGTTTCAAGAGAAGTTAGGGAAGGTCGGAGAGAGAACGAGTTGAAGATGGAATAAAAGACAACTAAGTTTATTTTGTAAATATGTTATTCGAATTTCTATATTTCTGAAGTAGACTCTTTAGGTTTTCATTGTAGATAAAAACAATATTATAGAATTCTAAAATTCCGCATTCTTTATTGACTCGTAATATTTCAATTTCAAACTTTTATAAATAGTAGGCACATATTTTTGGAATTACTTGTCTTGAAAAATCTTTTATATTCCGTCTCACTTGAAATTTGTTGAAGTTTTGGATATTATGTTTGAAATTTTGTAATATTTTCATATGGATAAACTTGCTACACAATGTTTCAAAATACATACTAGCAAAAGTAATTTAAATCCATTAAATTGGCAATTAATTTTTAATGCATATATACACAGAAGGTTTCTTCAGATTTGGTCGATAATCATAAAACATAGAAGTGAATATTTAGAAATATTTTGAGCTAACTTTTCTATTGTAATCTTCTTAGGCACTTCGCTGAAGTCTTTTTCTGCACTTAATTTTTGTTGCTATAATCAAACACTTTCACTTCTTTACGAAGTTATAAAGTAAAAATGGCTTCACAACCACTTCTAACTATAAAATGTGGGTATATGCTATATGACATGGTGTCAGTGGCGATTAAAATTCCAATGCATTGAAACACGGATAAAATTTGCGGCCACAAAAGGTTAATAAAGCAAAAATCAACTCTCAAGCGCGCAGTACAATGTCCGCCCATATCGAATGCAGAAATTGTCGACACGCGCGTGAATGGCTCGTGAACCAAACGAAAATATTAAATCCAATTTCACACTAGGCAGAAACTAAAAGAGCGTGAAAAGTAATAATTCCCGCAACTCTGACATGAAACTGCTGACTGATCTGTCCAGAAAAAACTTCCTTTACAGTATTTTATATACAAGAGTTAAAAACGAAAGACTTAAGCGACGAACTCGAATTTTTCGATTTATGCCAGCGATAAAAACGATGGACTCTGATTTTTTTCAACAAATTTTCCATTAGAGCGTTGGTTTTTAGAGGACGCTGAGGCATGCTGTGTTGGTCTGACAAGCAAGGCGATTTATTGAAAGAAAGTGAATGAATCGCAAAACAGTTGGATGTTTCATTGAAAGTAAGAAAACAGCGCAGATTCCGGCAAACTCCAGCAAATTGAGAGGGCTTTGTGCTAAGTGCGTGAAGCGATCTCGCTTTCAACAGTGTAAAAATGCACCTCAATCTACAAATTGGCACAGGCGTGCTCGGGACGATGAAAGTGTGGGAGTCCTCGGGCTTATTACGTTGTCTTTTAAGCATTCCTTCTTCAGAGTTCTCCCATTCGTTCCTCGTTTTTGCTGAGTTGATGTATTTCCACTGCATCTCGCTGCATTTACGGGCAGGTGCAAGCCTAATTACCTTTTGTTGTTTGGCGATGCAAATGATTGCTTATATTATATAGATTTCGCGGACCATCGACGCTTGATTATAGCCCTTGAGACGCTTGGCAATGGCAGTCAAATTAGCTGAGGCAGTAGAAGCAAAAGCATAATAGAGGTAAAGTTACACTGCGGTTTATTCTTAAAATTATATACCACAAGAGGTCTATAGTATATACCTAACGTTTAAATTTTTGTAAATATCCACAAATCGCGATTGAAGAAATCTTCCCTCAAAAGTGGTTTGATATCACATTTTTAGCAATTTATACGCCGAAAATTGCACTAATTATTGTGTACCTAAGGAAAGGAAATTTGAAAAGAGTTTACAAGAAACCGAATAAATAATAAAAACAGAAACCTTCTGTGCAACTTACAATATCATATGACTTTCGAATGGTTTGTTTTTTGTAACTAAAATATTCAACTGAAATTATACTAATAGAGAAAACCTTAGACAAATTCAAGTTCCTAATATGCATCTGAAATTATTTGCGATACATTCAACTTTAATAAATTTAACCTCCAAGTAAAATAGACTGCGATTTTCGCTAGTTTTTCTATTCTTTTAATCCCTAACATTAAAATTGTCCTCGAAACTCGATTCGGAGCTCACTGAAAATCTTCTTTAGAGTATAATAGACTTAAACTTTACCTGCGTGGTTTTGGACGAACAATCTCGTGGTTGGCGTCAGTTATGCACAGCGGACTGAGGGCGCCAGCTAAGTGCTCCACTCCGATACGTCCTGGGTCCCAGCTGTGCCTTCCGGCCATGTTCCCATTGACGCAGGAGCCCTGGGAGCCCCCTGAATTATTGCTCGGGCAGTTGCTGTAACTGATGTTGTTGCAGCTGTGGATGGTGGTGGAGTTCGCAGTTTTGTTTCCACCCGTGTTTGGAGTTGTCGTGGACATTGACCAATTGGTAGCACCATTTGCACTTGAACTAACTAATCCTAAAGGTATAGCACCACTACAGCTCAGCACTTTGGCTGTTGCTGATGTTGCTGAGGTGGCTGCTGGAGTCGATGATGATGATGATTTCAGTGGTGAGGTACCCTGAGCTTGTCCAGTGGATGCCACTGGACTGTTTACCATCCCATTGGTAACCACCATCGATAGATTTACGCCTCATCCCCATTTTGCTTAGACTCTGATCGATTGTTATCCATTTTTTTCACAAACTGCTCTATTAATTACATAAGGTACACTGTTGTCTACGTAGCACCAACAAACTGGAGTCTCCTCAATTCCGCTCAGCAGCATGTAGAATAGCTCCGGATTACTAGAAAGAAAATTGAGAGAGTTAGTAGTTATGTCAACGGCTTGAATATCTAATGAGACCGCAGAATGTATTCGCGGACAATTGAATGAATGAGATAAACCTGTTATGGAAATCGTCGGCAAAAACAACGATTAGGCCGGACGGCTGCAAGAATTCCACACGATTAACAAGAAATCAAAAGAAAAAATGCTCGAAGATCTCTAGCCTACTTAATGGGGTACGTATAAACGCTGATTGGACAGGCTTTCTTGACCGCCACCACAACCGGACGATGCAGTTATGATTCAATCTTATGCTGTCGACTTTCGTTTTTGGTCAATATTTTGTCCGGTAATGACCGAAGCTGATTGGAATCAAGCTGCCGGGTTTACTTTGGCACGATCGCGTCAAGCAGCATAATGGACACAAATTTGGATATTGGAGTCTCTGAAAAGGCTCAACGATTTGGGTTTTCTTTATTCTTAATTACAGTAGGCAAACGGAATTTATGCTTTGTGGAACTGTTCGATTTGAACAACGATAGTTTGGACACCTACTGGAGAACTTCTTTTCAACAGAAGTGCTTAATTCTTTTATCAATCTCGAGTCTTGACCCCAAACTGTCTTTTTGTAATCTGTTAATAGCCTCATAAAATCCGGTATTAAATTGCGGTTTGCTGGTTTTTTATTTAACATAATTATTTATTTTGTGTGCAGCTCGGAAATAAAATGGGAATTAACAATTAGTTTATAGGCCCATCATTTATGGATTTTAAGGTAAATAAAGAAATAGCTTTCATTGCAGTTTGTGTTCAAATTATGGAAATAAATTAGTTTCAAAGTTTGTTTTTAATATTTTCTAAAGGATGGTAATATTGCAAAATTGCCTTTAAAAGTTTTAAGATAAAAGTTATCGAGCATATTATATGGACTTTGAAAGGCAATATTTTTGTGATGAATTTAATAATACCAATTATAGCTTACAATAGGCATGCTACTATATAATAGAGTAATCGTATTATAGAGTTTAGAACTTAAATATCTTTACCTAGGCACGAGAGTATATGATAGAGTAATCTTTGGCTTTATAATTATTATACAATAGCCTCAATTTTCAAATATAAGACATTTTCAATTAAATTATGTTTAATACAATTAGACTATATTTGTGTTAGTTTAGGCTAGAATTTTGCTTCGGATGGGTTTGAAAAAATTATCTAATTCTTTCTAAAAATAATAGGCCATATCATTAGGTCCACTACCTCAAATATCATGCGGAAATTAGCTATTAATTTATTCAAGCAAAAACTCTAAAAAATTGGAATCTTCCATTTCCTCTATCACTCCGAAACGGTGCTGCTAGCAGAAATTAGCAACAATTTTCTAGTCGTAAGCAAGCCGGCTAATTTATTTGACTAAACGATAGAAATCTCCGTCATAATCAGTTAGCGCGAAAATGCGCGCGACACGAAATTATATTGAAATGCGAGCTGGCAAAATGTTAATCGATCTGCGAAAATTTACGGCGACCACTGTTTGCAAACAAAACGAACATCGTTCCAGGTAGGCCTCGAGTCCAACACCTTCTGAAGCGAAGCGTTCGGCGCATTCCGCGGCTTTTCCGCCGCGTCTACCGCGAAATGTTTTCTGATCAGTTTTAGATTTTCTCGGGCTCTAGAAAACAAGCACACCAGCGAGTGGGGCTGGGACATAAATTTCGTTCTAAAACTGTTCGAAATATGTTAACCATCTGAAATGATTAAAAGAAAGAAAAGAGCGCAGGTAAAAAACGGTGAAAGAGTTAATTAAAACCACATGGAGTTGCTCCGCGCTATCGATGGCATCGGCTGTCTGGTTATCTTGGCGATCACAATTAGCCAATCAGTGCAACTCAATTTGGTCCGCAGCGAGCCTATTCCCGGGGAACAGGTAGTCCGCGGAGTGTCGATTTTGTGTTTACTCATGCGCCCCTCATTAAGTTTCTTGCGTAGCGGCGCATGCTTAGGTGCATTGTGGGACCGACTTCGATCGAAACTAATTTGAATATCGCGTTACATCGTTTCTTCACCTGCCGCCGCCTGGTGACATGCGACAGCACGACGGAATTGGGTGAATGAGCTGAGCTCTGGCATCGAGTCGTAAAAGGAGACGTGGAGGATGCCTGAAATTTATGTTGCAAATTTTTTCCGTCTTGTTTTTCTCTTTTAATAAAACATTGAAATGGGCGCCCAGACAAAGTTTTGGTTGATTACAAGACAATAGCTTCTCTTGGATGGTCGTGGGAGGAATTTTGAATTAAGACTATTTATTTTTTTCTTTCGAGCCGATTCTTTAGCGATGCCATGGTTGGGTCGTGACTATGTTGCTAATCACCAACTTTCCGAAAAATGTTCTTTCGAAAAAGTCAAAGGTGCATAATTAAGCGCTGATTAATGAGAAACAAATAAATTAAATACATGGTAGCCCCAAATATTTAAGAGAAATGAAGGATCAACCGCATTTTCTAGAAGATGCCATGCCCTCTATGTATTTATAAAGGTTAGAAAATATATTTTACTTTAGTCAAAAGAGTTAGATAACCTAGAAGTAACTTTTCAACCGTTCTTTAAAAGATTTGAAGAATTAATGAGATTTAGTTTGTTTAGTAGGTATTTTAATTGAAATGTGTTAGAGTCACCACAAAATTAATAAATGCAACAAAAATTGTATAATTTCTCAACGATTTAAAAAAATGGAACAGATAGAGCTTGAGGTATCCTAACGTTTAGGCAATTTTAATTTGAGGTGAAATCATAAGCCACTAACAACATTTTTTTTTGGCATACTTGTTGGTCTCAAGTGAACGTTATTTAAATAAGCGTCTCAGATATAGAGAGATATCAAATTCAATTTAAGCAACAAAAAAGGAAAATTAAAATTGCAGGCGCAATATGAAGAACTAAATATAAATAGTAATTTAATGCCCAATTTAAGAGATTAAAAATGAAGCATTTTGTATGACAAACTGTTATATACTAAGATGTTTTGCAAAAGCTGTTTACTTAATGTTATCGCACTATATGCGAAATATTATATGTACAGACTTGAGGTTTAGAATTTGCATATTACGTGTCTGTTTGAAACTGCGAATAAAATCCAAGTTTATTCAAATACTAGCTAGCTATAATAGCAGGTTTATTGCCCCCTTTTCTTATTGATCCTATTTCTTCGACGTTTCCTTTAAGAAGACTATTTTATACTTATTTTTTGCCTGACCAGACCTCAACCCGGATTGCCTCCGGTTACACAAAAGCGGTAGCCAGTTTCGCAAATTGAAACATTTCCAGAGAATTCGTGCAGCCTTTGAAGGGCCTTTGCGTCGGAGAAAGACGCGTTCCAGCCGCAAATTGTCGATGCCACTCAACTTCACTTTCGACAATTACTCATTTGGCCGCGGCAGAACCGCGCAGCCCTAATTTATGCATGTGGCGAATAAAACAGACGTCCGGAATTATTTACGGGGCTCATATGTACAGCGATTGAGCATCGCCAATGCATCATGTGGCCCAGATAGCATCAGGAAACGGCCGGTTGATTAATGAACCGATCATAAGCCACAATAAATCGAGGAATTCGCGGCAGCCCGCGACTCGACTCACTGTCCGGCATTTTTCACCTTTCTCCGTGCGTCGGTCGTCTCTTGGGGCGGTCAGCGACTGGGCTTAATGCTTCTTTAATGTTGGGCCTTCTTTCTTTTTACGACCCGCGGTGCAGAGTGTTTGTTTTTTAATTTTCAGTTTCCTTCATGCGTCAATTAAGGTCACATTTTTGGCCGATGAATCTGAGAGGAGTCTTCTTCGAAATGCGGGATCGATGCCGGGGTCGAATCTGATCACTGATCACCGAAAGGACGTGCTTACGACACTATGGCCGCGCGAGGGCGGGAGGTTGTTCGCGCTGATTAGTTTGCGTGCAATCAGCCTCCGCGCTGCGCTGGGGAATGGGGCGCCGGACGCACGGGGCGCGCCAGTGGCCCCAGCGCTCGTGATTAGTTTCCGCACTGGCAACTGGCAATGGTTTTCTTCATTAATTCTTGGGTTATGTTGCGATCTTTGAATGTGGGTGAAGCGAGGTATTCTCAGACCCTTTCAGGTTTTACTGGCGCTGCTGCTGCACGTACGTGCACCTCGGGCTCCGCCGTCTTTCAGATACAAGGGGGCACAATCCGTCGGCATAACGGTCTCAATGTGGGGTACACTGCAGTGCTCTCAGTTCGAGGTGATATTTTTAAGCGCGGTGTAAAAGTACGATAATAATAAGACCTGCGATGGGCGATCAGTTAGCGCTGGCGAGCCGCGCTCAGCTGCTTCAGCCCGCGGATAGCGAGGCAGCGTCGAGCGCGAATGGAAATTCCCTGTTTTAATGCTGCAACCATAAAACTGTTCTTGGTATTTATGGAGATTTTAATTACATAGTCGTAGCCTTTTGGTGATTGCTTTCCTACATGCCTTGCATGATGCGGATAATAAGCCTTCATGATGACAGCCCGTTGGAGGTGTTATGTAACTCTGTGAGCAGTTTCCGCAGCCGCATTTGCCATTATCCTCAAATTGAGTGCTGCATTTGCCTTGCGCTATCCTTTTGGCACTTCCTACATTCCAATTAGTGGGAAATTTATTTCATTTTAATTATGTTTTTAAAGCGCACTTCAAATCAAGTTTCTCTTAAGTCTTTTGTTTCAGATGTTGCGTTGCGTTGCAACCAAATTTATCGCTATATCAAAGAATGCTGCAGAGCTTATTGAACATTTATCTTCTTATATTACAGAAATACAGGGAAAGGGACGGTTGGGTGTAAATTGAGATAACGTTAATTTATTTGTCGAATATCGTTAACCTTTAATGAACATGCATTTATACTCAGACGTAACGAGTATGCAATTATTTTCAATTGTATCTATGCATCTGCTATCTGAGAAACTTGTTTAATTTTAAAGTTTTCAAAAGTAAAATTTTTCTCGCACTATTCACTTCAATCTGTTATATAGGTACCTATATGTATTTTATTCCATAACTTATAATTTTCTATAATAAAGTAACATTATAAAAAAAAGTTGCTGGATACTAATTAATGTATACTAAAAAATATTTTTCTAGAAAATTTGCAAAATAAACTATTAAATATGTTTAATTCTAGTTGTTGTACTTGAATGAGGATTAACATTAAACTTTATAGGATAAAGTACTCATCCAATCACAATTAGCAAGTCCCACACTATTAACTTTTCAATTTCATATTTCGTAAGTATTTCTCAGTGATTTTGAAACATATGGCGTGTCGACATAAGCTTCTTACCCTGAATATGCAAATTGATTTATCAATGTCAGGTTGTCAAGAATTATCTCCAATTTAAAATTCTACACGGTATTCAATAATAAATCAAGTTTTATTGAGATTTCATCAAAAAGTATAAGAGCTTATCGATATGTTCCGCTGAATTCTGAAGATGAATTGGTTATTTATAAATTTCTATATAAAATTTGATGATTAGAAAAATTCTTTACAAGAAAGATTGGTCAATGCGGTCAATGCGTGTAAAGCTTAAAAATAGAGGCAGATTTTAATTTAAATGAAATTTCTATCTTAGGGAATTAAATGACGAGTGTAATGGTGGGAGTGTTATGTTCTTACTTTAAAGAAACGATTCTATTAAAAAATATTAATTCAAATAAATAGATTAACCACCGTGAAATTGTTTCGAAGCTAGTTATTTTATAACTGAGAATTCTTTAGATGTATGTAATTACTTTTGCGATAAGGGTCTGATAATGAGAACCATTCATAAACCTAGACAATGCTCCACAAATATCTTCTTAAAGCAAATAACTCCAACGAGATCAGTGATAATATCTTACGTGACAGAAATAAAATGCTGCGGAATAAATGACAATACAAATTATGTAAATTAAGTGAATTAATTTAAAATCTGTGGAGGTATACTTGGTGCGTTTCGACTTTCTTATTGTAGGTAGGTAGGTATTTGTCTATCTAAAAAAGTGTTGGAAATATCAGCCTGAGGCTAACCATTATAATTGCTATTCTCGAGAATGTTTCTCAAAGACGATTTGGGCTATAATACTAATTAGAAAATTTTTACCAATTTCCCACTCGCCGCAACGGTGATGAAAAAATGTTCTACTTTCGTCGCATCAAAATCGCGACCTCTGCATACAAATGTTTCAGATCTTCTCACCTGGCCTAGAACGAAGCAGCGATTTAAGAATTTTGAACGTTGTAACGACCTCTTCACCGCTGACATTTTCCGGATGTCTTTTCTCCGGCATTCGGGCTGAATAGATTCTGGGGATTTAAGCGAACATAGAAATAAAAAAGACGTTAAACGCAGTGCTTCGGAGCATAACCAGTTTTGGGGAATTCTTTTTTTTATCGCGGAACGCACCTAACAGCTGAAATTGGATGTTTGGGTTCGTAGGCCTGGCGCGTTGCTCATGAGGTGCTTGGATTCCGCTGATCTATAAAAAAAGGTTTGGGCAAACAGAAAAGGTTTAAAAGACCCGGGAGAAGGGAAAATGGGAAAATTGAAAATAAATCAAAAAACTCCCGAGGAATTTCCTGAGGTCGAACCGGGACCAGAGGGGCGAAGTGGATTTGATCCGCGCTGTTGAAAGCGGAACCCGTTCCACAGTCCCGGCCGTAATGATTTCTGGCAGGTAAAACTAATAAGAGGGTGCCTGCGCGGGGATTATGTGTGCCGGAGCCGGAGCGATTGCATAAATTCGTCTTTTCATATCTCCCGCGTGACAGCTAGCCAAATAGCCTCGTGACATGATATCGCGGCGCGGGGATATGCCCACTCGCGGAATCGCCGTGAGATGGACAAATCGAATGAATCGCTGTGGAATGCGGGGAATTATTTTATTGGCACGTCAATAAAATCACTTAAGCCAGAGCTCAACGACTTCACGGTTGAACAATGTGTCCGCGCAGCCGCTTCAGATACAACCGCGGCGCGGCGGTGGCTCGATTATTTTCTTAATGTTTGGCTCCGCGTTTGGGGCGATTCCGATAAAGGAGACTTGTGGAATGTGACGAATAACGGATGGCATTATTGATCGGAATAAATTTCTCGATAATTGATGCATAATTGAGAAGTGGATATAATAATCCAGCGGGAATTTCCAATTCTCGAATCAATACGACTTAAGCGAAAAACCTGACTTTAATAAGCCAGAAACACCTTCAACGGATTATAGAAAGGCTGTTCGAAAAGTAACGCATAGCTAGAAAACTTTTAAAGTGCTCAGATAATAAAATTTATAGCACAAAGGTAACTTTTCATTTTGAAAATATTGTTGTTTTAATAACTGGTTTTATTTGGAACTTATAAGTTAAATTAAAAACAGCGGTGGGAATTCGCTCAAATTTAAATTTAGTTTTCTTAAACTGCCACTAGCTTTTTACTGTCAGGGTGATAACTATTTAGTAAGCTTATTTGATAGAAGAACATCTTGCATTTAGAGTAGTTGAGATTAATTGACGAGTAGTAAGCAAAAAGTAAATCAAATTAAAAAGAAATGAGTTACGTCGCATCTTAAATTCAAATCCAGGTATTCCAAAAAGCAAATATCAATTACTTTTATACTTTTAATTTAAGCGCCTATAATTCATTTAAAAAGAATCCCAATAAAAGTCCGTTGTTCAATTAATGGCCACAAAGCAGGTTAACAGCTAAACATAAATCTTATAGAAGATACCTGAGGCATGCAGTCGGCAAGAAAATCCCAAGAATTTAGGGCATGCAGTTAAAGAACCCAGGAATTCGCTCACAATAATGACAACTAGTTAGAACTATGTACCTATTAGTAAGTTCAAATTATTTTACATTGTTTAGGGCTTCTGTTTATATTTGAATTTATAATAAAAGAAAAGTGTTGCAAAAATAGTAATGTAATATGGCAACAACCTTTTGGTATTGAAAACCATAACTTAAATTATCAATTTTGCTTTAAGCGGTAAGGCAAAGGGACTCCAATTTGATTGATTAGTAATATTTCCACATTTATTGATCTTGCTGCCGCCGATATAGATATGTATGTACCTTTACAAGTACGCTTTAAAAAAGTCTTTGTTCGAAAATCGTTAATCCTAGTTGCTCTTACATGTCTTTTCCAACATGTTTTCAGTCATTCAGTGCGAAAAAAAGATATTCCTTCAACAAAATTCAAGTGGCGTGCTCAGTAGATGGTGCTATAAAAGGCATACTCTAGATGTCTAAATAAGTATTTGTCACGAATAGTATTTCAAAAATGTCATCGCTACACAAAGTCGAGTCGCATGTCATCCCAAACAAAATAAACATGTAACAATTGTGGGCAATTAGTCGTTACATGTTTCCTATTAGCAATTATGATCATGGTCCATAAAAACTAGAGCTGGATTTAGCGAATTGCATTCGAAGCCATAATGCGCCTCCGGGTATCGTTGCAAGATACCTTATAAAATTAAAACAAACAAAGACCTCAGCCAGACAAGTTTTTCGGTTCAAATGTGAACAGCCAATGCCAATAAGTGCAATAGTTTCACAACCGGTGAATTCCATAAAATCACCATCCATAAAATATCTGCCAGCGAACATGAGGGGAGTCCTCGATCGCGCCGCGATCGCGGCATAGTTTGCTGCCATGTCAAATGTCGGGGCATAGTCGCACCGACGATCGACGTCGAGTAAAGTTCCTTTTCATAAGCCAGGCACACACCTTAAGACTTAAGACATATTGTCTGTCTGTCTATCTTCGCGCTCCGGCTTGCGCTTGTGCTCTGGGTTTCCTCACGAGAGCCAGGGACAAAAAAATCGTGACCATCACCCGGGTATTATTGCCGTTTGCCTCTTGGCATCGGAATCGCGATCGGGGCTATATTTTTGTCGATGATCGAGGCTTCGTTATGTTGCCCAAGAGGGTCGACGTTGCCAAACATGTTCGATTCGATCGTGTCTTGCTGGCCCGTCGTAATTAGCATAAGTAGAAAGTTTACTTAGCACTTGCCTGATGGCACGAGAAAACGATAGTTCCGAGGACAGACCCGGCCCAAAATCTGAACAGAAGCGGACTGCAAAGCTGCATATTTATTGAAAAATGTTATGGTAATTAAAGGTTGCCACCTTTTTGCATCAATATAAGTATATATACATTGGTACTCTACTCGTACAAGTTTTTTATCTTTATAATAACAATAGGACAAAACTCTTATGCATATAAATAAGTCTAAACAATTTACGTAAAATATACAGACCATTCCACACTCCCATATTATGTAGTCAAAATGTTGCCTAAAATCTAGTCAAATGGTTAAGATCATTCTGCAATAAAAATCAGTCGTCAAAATAGGAAATCTCTTTAAATATTTTATGGTGTCCACGTAAATAAGAAGTTCCGAATAAAACCCAACGGCCTGAATATCATTAATAAAAATAAACAATAACGGTCCTAAGTGACTCTCTTGGGGGACATCGCTCGTCACTAATAAGGGTCTACATATATAGATAAAGGCGACTTAATAAGTATTCGTTCCAAGCGATCGGTCAGATATTAATTAATCCAATAAATAAACACTAGCATAGGACCGGTGATTATAATCCAGAATCATCTACAATTTTGAAGATATTGACTAAAAACCGAGAAAATGTGGGTACCTGTTTTTAAAAGCTCCTAGAGCTTTCCGATACATTACGAATTTTGAAATATTTTTCAATTAAAATCGACCTGTAAATTAAATTTTTTTTATTTCATACATAAATTATGTAGGTATATAATTGCAATATATTTTTGAATACTAAGCAAATTTTCTGAGTTATTATCTTGACCTATTGGCTAATTTATTGAGCTCAAGCGAGTGTGTTTTCATTAAATGGCAATGTTTTTTAGTATAATAACAATTGAGTTCAATCGTCCTAAAAATTAGAGAAAATTAGAACCGAAGGTAAATAGTTCGGATGGTAACTCTGCCTTCATGTCAATTTGAACCAGTGCTGATCGGTCTAAGTCTAAGACGACGATCTTACACATAACTTGAGGCCTTCTTCGTGGTCCGTGGACAAGAGCTCGGGCCGGGCACGATCGCAGTTTGCGGCGGGCGGGGGCTCCGTGCCCCGTGCCCAGGGCCCCAGTGGGCCGCTACAGAGGAGATCAACGTAACCAGCGATGGCAGCGCGGTGCTACCATTTTACGTGATTTTGCCGCTCGTTTTCCTTTTATTTTGGCTTTTGTCGCTGCTCGTTTACTTCCATTGCATCCTCCGTGCACGGCTGGGGCCCCGTGCGCCTCCGCGGCCCCTCGAAGGTGCTCCGCGGCTGGGCGCGCGAACGATCACAATACCCCCAAATGGGATGGAGCTGATGTTGTGCGGCTACTGCCCGGGGGCAAATTCCTTGCAACATGAAATTGTTTACTTCGGCCGGGCTCTGCTCGTTTTCTGTTTTCTCCGCGGCCTTTTTGCTTCCTTCGATTCGCATGTAATTCCTACCCTCGTCGTATAATTTGTTTTTATTTTTTTTTCGTCTCCACCAAGAGCCAGGTTTGTTGTCGTTAATTTATAGGCTCCGGGTTCGGAAATTCCTTGCAGGGGTGTGTGCTGGCCGTGTCCAGTTTTAATAGCACTTTGCCTCAGCCCGATCGCTCCTCGATCACTGGCCCGGCCGACTTCTCTAGAGCGCGAAAGACGTCGACGGAGCACCTCAGAAAATTCCTCCAGTGTAAGAAGGCATTGAAGGGAAGGTCGTTGCTTTACTCCGGCCGGCCGGGCTTATTTATTTTATTTTTTCGTGGAGGTCCAGATACGCAGATATTTATGTACGCATGAGAGGTGGACAATGAAATATATTGGAATTTGAGTGTTTACACAAGTAATTAATGATGGCTGGTTGAGGTGCCCGTCGATGGTATCTCCGGAATGCCCGGAAAGAATTTTAATGGTAACTGCTGGCGGAGCGGTTCACTCTTATCGGGCTCGATAGGCGGATGATCAGATCCAGAAAAGTAAATTGTCGGTAGCACCAGCACGTGGAGCCGAGCCTTCAAGATAAGTTTCGAATTAATCTCTTCCCGCAAAATCTGGGAAAAGACACAAATGTTGTCCCCGATTCCGAGACGTGTACATCTGCCGGGCAGTGCGAATGATCGGTAGCACTGAAAAGAAGTGGCTCCGGACCCTGGTAATTTGTATGAAATTGGCTGGGAGGCATTCGGGCACGGCGAACCCGAATAAATCCAGATAAGGTCCGGACATTTGTCCAGGTCGGTGCTTCCTCCTCGGTCGCGCCGCCGCCGTCCGTCTTCCTCGGAACGGGAGCGGTCCAGCGGAAGCACACGACACTCGAAGTGGAATTTTGAATCTGGCGCAAATACAAGAAATTCTTGTTTGGTATTTCTCTTAATTGCAAAGTGGGTAACGCATGCGCGTCGTCGCTGCCATTGTCTGCGGTGGCTCCTTTTGGTTTCTTTCGTCATTTCCGCAAGGAGTTTTTTGGCCCATAGATGGAGACGATAGCCACAAACGCAGCTGTGATTGCACTGATCAAAATTTTTGATGTTCGTTTATGTTACAGAATAAGTGGTAAACGGATAGATTTCCAAAACGTCTGGTTTTATAAATAATTAAAAACAATTGAAAAATTTTGTTTTCACATTTTTTGATTTATTTTAAAAATTTTACTGTATACTGTACTGCACGGATTAAATAAAACCTTGAATCTTAAATTGTATTTCCATAATATACGAAATACTACATTTAACGGATTGACTTAAATACATTTTTAATTTTTTATAAATCATTTTGAATAGAGCTTTTTGATTCTACAGCAGTGTACTCAACATTCATAAAATCTTTGCTCCACGAATATTATTTATTTTTCTTACTTTTTGATTCTGTGTTTTTTAGTAAGATTTTACATATTACAACATGTTTGCAAACAATTTCGACAAGGTTACTATTTTGTTGGTGGAATCATAAACATTCTATTATCATTTATTAATACAATCTAAACTCAATTTTTTAACATAAGTATTTGAGAAACTACTTTAGAGAAACATACTATTAATATGGTGCTTAAACAATTGAGATCTGATGCAAAATGCTATTTGAGATCTAAAATTCTTAGGTGGGTATCCAAAATGAGATATTTTTGAAGTGTTAAGTAATGCTTTGCCATTTATTTCGTGACGGTTTCTACGAATATTTTAATATATATTTTTGATGTTTTCAGCTAAAAGTTTAGTGCCTCTGATAATATATTCGCATATCATTTGCAGTAAATATGCAATTCATAGTAGGCTGATTCTTAAAAAAAGGTTCATTTTAGAGGGATAATGAAAATCTTATTCGATGCATTTTCTTCTTAACTGAAGATTTCGGATTATAAAGAAAGGAATAATAATCTGCATTTAGGTTGGTATAAGAATACTCTAAGAAATCTTGTGCAATCATAAAATGCATAGCGTTTCGTCTGACAAGTTAAAAGAACAAAAAGCAAGGCGGACTGGACTGCCTTTCTGGAGCCATGTACAAACCTTAACCGCCAAATAAAGTTGATCCCCTTCGCTATCTTACACGGAATAGCTCTCTAAATAATGGTTTTCTCGGGAAAATAAATTCCCGATGGAACGATGCATCCATCTTCGAGCAGACAGTAAAATTTCGCCATACATCAGTCTGCGGCGAAGTAGGCTTCGGGCGAACATTAGCTGGCTGTGATACTTGGGCCAATTTATCTAGCATTAACTGAATCATCTCAATAAAGCCTAATTGCAGTGCTAAGTAAAGAAATCAAATGTGTTTCTGACACAGCTGGTGCGCATCCATCTTAGATTTCAGCGGAGTCTGGAATGCGTCGCGGCAACCTGTTCGCTCCTGCCGTCCCGTAATTATCCACTTCATGCGTCGTTTGGCGTGCTTTTGCCAGCTCGGTGTCATTTCTCAAGACTCAAGCGCAACTCTCAACTGCATTCCCATTAAAGTCGAGTGCTTTCAAAGATTTTCCACTTTTTGTTCGCCGTATTTTTTCACTTTTCTTACCTTTTTCCGCAGAAGAAGTTACTCGGCAAGACTTAACTTGGAGGCGCTTCAGGTGATCCATACACCGCATAACTCGGTACAGAGCAGCGCCGGCAATTATTCTGCGTGCATCTCGTTAATTAATCTATTTCTGATTGTGCTCAATTGCAGACTTCTTTATCCGGCTGCAGATATTTTTCAGTGAAATCGAACCGTCAACTACTTTTTCCAATTAATTCCCCTCAATGTTCGTTGATCGTCCTATCAATCAGTGGATAATTTGCGGAATATAAATTTGTTTTAGGTATGTACTTGGTTTTTCTACTGTCTCTTGAGAGAACAGACACCAAACATGCCATTACATTTTCAAAATTAATGAGCTAAAATGAAAGTGAAAGTACGGCGGGTATTTACTGGACCTTAATTGCGCTTTAAAGGAATCGTATGAGTCTAGCAGCTAGAGTCTAGCGAAACAGACAGGTGAACCCACACTTTACTTTGAAAATATGTATGACAACGATTTCAGTCAGTGCACTGCAGGCCAGCTACCGTTTTACCGAAACGTATATCTTAAATGAGCAAGTGCTCAATATTTGGAAAACGAAATGATTTTAAGTTAACTTTGTACCTTCATTAGCACCTGTGCATTAAATTTTTCAATTTTCGAGTTTTTATGATTTTATTGCTGCTAAATCACCATCGCCAGGTATTTGCTAAAACTTGTGCTGTAGGTATATATGAAACCAACTATGTAGAATACAACAGAAAATTCCAGATTAACATCAATGCCTAGCCCAAACCGATAGAGCTAAGAAACATTAAATTTACGGGGTAAAAAGACGCCAAATGTATATGTAACGCCTTTTAGTGTTCAATAAGACACAATATTCGGTCCCCTTTTTATAAATGATTTGCTACAGGTATTCAAAACCGGCTCAGATAATATATAAACCTATTTAGACTATCTATTAGTCCTATAAATCGGACTTAACCAAGCTAATCTACGTTATTCAATAAATGTTCTTCTATATCTATAAAATTCGATCTAGTGCCATTTCCGGTTTCGCAATATGTATATATTTAAAGCCCTAATATTTTAAATCAAGCATTTTATAAGCAATCATTATGACAACTTTCCTTTATCGCAATTTGTTTCTTAAATTATTAATTCAACTACATAAAGTTTTAATATTAATGCAGAAAATTAAATTATGTTCTCATTAACTATTTCTTGACTTAAAGTAACAAGCAGATGACTCGGCTACTTCTGTAAGTAACATATGTGCTCAGCACTCTGAATATATCATAAATTTGATATCGCTGTTAAGTAAGCCTACACATATGTATATGTATATAATGTGCATATATTTTCATAAACTGTTTTGAACATATTAACAATGGCATGTCACGATGGAACTAATAAGTACCCTAATGCCACGTAATCAGACCGCTTGAGCCTGGAATTCTTAAGAAACTATTCTTAATTACGACTACGCGGTAGAAGTTACCCGCAAGAATTACCAGTTTGGCTAAATCACCGAGCCCCGATCTGGGGCGACTTCCGTAATAAGATCTTTAGCCAGTGGCTCTCTTGGAGTCTACTTTAAAATGTAAAGACTGCCGCGAGACTTAATGCTTCTGAATTAATTAATTTATTTTATTTACAGGCGTTCGTAATCTGTGTAGGCAATTTTTGTATTTTAGCGACGTTTTCTATGTTTAGTAAGCTCAAGGAATTTTCAGCTTTCGTACTATTAACGGACTTTCTTGTTCACCATATTTAACCGATTTCGAGATATTAAAAGAGGTTGGGTTTACTTAAAATAGAATTGTGGTACTGATTCCATAATTAATTAATTGTCGAGTAATTGCTTTTTTGGCGACAGATTTACGAGATTACTTTTTATTTTGGCATTAAGTGGTTTCTTTTCTGGAAAATCTTGACGGTACCAAATGAAATTTGCTTGCTGTATAAGTACAAGTGAAAAATATATAGGAAGATTTTTAGTTTTTACATGCGTAATCATTCTACTCAAGTGTATTTATAGAAAAACTCCAACAAAACTAAATATGTATAAGAAATTGAGGAAAACATATTTGTTTTTGCTTTTCTTAGCGAGAACTATACTATAGATAAACATGTTGTTAAGTTATAATAGTCGTTTCAAATCTGCTTAGAAGATATTAACTATTTTTTTTTTCAAACCAATTTGCTAACTTTATCTTGTTTTAAAATATGTACGCAATTTGAATGAAAAAACTTCATAAAATTTAGTACAGCTGACACAAATTCAATCTAGATTCAAATTAGGCGTGGATGAACGGCACCCTAAGAGGAAGGTACGGAGATAATAAATCTATCTAAAGTGAATAAGAAACATGTTTTTTATAAAGATTTTAATATTTTTAAATTAAAACTTTAGCTACATATATTTTTAATTATCTTTTGCGTTTTTATAATAAAAATTTTTTATTAGTCCACTATGAAAGTGTTGCTACAGGGTGGCCTTTTATAGCTGTAGCAAAGTATAAATTTCACATAACATGCAATCTTACGTTACTTTTTTTCCATAATAAATCGAAATAGGTACATAACTTCTCCCTTTCATTTGCAATTAGATTGCATAACCCTGGATCGGCAACCTTTAATTTTTCAAAGACTCCAATTGGCAGCATAGGTTGTAATTACAACGGCATGCCGCTTTATTACCTAATAGGCTGCCACATAACTTGCATAACAAGTACAACGCACCTAATTAAGACTTGAAAGCCTTTAAAAAATATCGATCAATATTAATTGTGAGACCCTGCAAAAATCAGGGTCACATCAATTGGATATATTCAGAGGCTGTCGAAAAGTAATTTCCGCCGAAATACCTGTCCATGGTCAGTCGTCAGGCAGTAACAATTTTCGATTTATCCTATGCCTTTAGGTGGGATCGACGCACGATGGTGTGGACTCCAATCGTTTTCCAGTTGACGATCTTTTTGGGTCAGCCGCGGGCTTACTTGGAAAGTTAACCGGAGTGCCTGCCCATGGAACTACGAATCTCATCAAATCACATAGTACAGATGCAGATTGACATCCAAATCGTAAAAGCTGTAAAATGCCCAACCATAGTTAGGTCGTATACTGGTTTAACTGCGAGTGCAACTTTCCGGATTAAGGCCGGAAATTGATCTAGTTTCGTGCACGACTACGTCGTTTATTGGCGCAGGACACGCAGATACATAGTGTGTTGGAGTTTTAGCTTGGAATGTGGAGTTGTAAAATCGTAGTTAAATGAAAATCAGGGTGTTTTACCAATAGGGTCTTACCTGCAGATTTGTGCCTTTTGTAGTAAATCCAAGGTTACGTTTATGTAAGTTGAATGGGTTCCAGGATCGTTTCTATTTGTAAATATTTTCGTTTTGTTTATGAAATTTTTTTATTCAAAAACCTTTCCCAGCACGAAGTACACTGCACAAATACACGAACAAAATGAATTAAATCACTTCTGGCACAAGACCCACCACCACTCACCAGAGAAACCGAATTATTATTATTTTTTTTTTTTCTCAATCACCTCCAAGTACTGAGTTGCAAGTTTTCCAGCTCAGGCACGCCAAGTACACCAATGAATCGGTCATTTACACCACAATGATCGCATTGTTATTAGAATTTTCCGTCTTAGCTCACAGAAGGTAGGAAAGATATATGTAAAATTCCTCTCATGCCATTTGGGACACGTTTTCAGAAAAATAAAATAAAAATATAAAATAATAACGAGGCACCAGAGACCCGGTCTCAGCCTCGATTTTACAATCGTCGTCGACTCGCAGCGCAGAACCTTCTTGCGGCCGAAAAGTCTGAATCACAACTAAACCCAGCGAGCACCTTTCCTGGTGGAATTTTGAAGCGACCGGGGCTCTTTTCAATTTCTTAAAACCAACTCGACTGCTTCGGTCCTCTGTGTATAATACCCGTTCAGCAGATACAGGTTATACCCAGGTAGAGATCACATACGTGATACCTGTGCGTCTCGACATAGCTGGCCCAGGTATGGATGTAAGCTAGGCCGTGTGTGGACTTTACTAAATTAAAGAGTTGCGCGCTCACCGACTGTACACACTTTGACTCTCAATAAGCCCAGAAATAATAACAATAAAAAGATTTTAATAAGAGCTCCACGTTCAACCTGGAAAGGGGCACCATTTCACTAGCACCATGGAGCAGACTATGGCCAGGGTCTCGGTGCTCGCCAGGTAGGTCTACGTGAGATTTTCACCTTTACTCCAGCAAAGAAATTCTAGTTACAGCCACAAGACTGAGGCAACAGAAGAAGAGGTCTTTCGACTCCTTTGCCTTCTTGTTCGTCTTTTTTGCCAGTGTAACGTTGGCAATTTTGTTGCAGAACGGAACAGCAGCACCAGTGGGGACTAGAAGACGGTTAGATTCGTCTATTTTGGTGACGTATCATCCGAAGGGATCCGAAGAGGGCTGCCCTCACCTTCGCAGCTTCCTCTGTAGCATTTTCAGCATCCGTTGGGCGCTGCGCTGTGTCTCTTTCTGTCCTTGGTGGCCGCATCATTCAGATCAGACGATCATCATCAATGGACTCCATATATAGAAAGATCCAGGAAAATCTCGTACACATCTAGATCTTCGGATCTTCGCGGTGCATCGGGCTCCTCTTCGACGTGCTTCGATTTTGCCGGTGCCCAGTTTCGGCCGAAGAATTTTTACTCTGCTGCAGCGGCGCAGTGGCCAGGTAAGCGTAAAGTGATTGTCCGTTTGTTGTGGGCTGATCTTGGAAGTCGCTAGAGAGATTCAGGCATCGCGTTCCCTGCTGCGATTTCGACCTGATCTTTTTGGAGTCTCCTTAAATACCTTTTTGTGTCGTTACATTTCTTTCTGCATACTTCTGGTGGATGCTCTCGAGAGGATTTAAAGGAATTCCAGCCAAAAATTTCAAGATTTCATTTTCGTTCTTTTGCACTGTCGCTTTTGAGTCTTCCCTTCTTTTTTCTGAAGGTAGCAAGTCTTGGTACTGTTAGGATCTTGGTGTCAATAGACTCCGATGGTTTTTGGTTACGGAAGAAGAGTTACGTAAGAATCGAGAGAGATATTTATTTTTGATTATGAAGAATGATTGATGTAGCTTTGAAGTTATTATTTTGTTGTATAACGACAGTACGAAAAGGGATTATGCTGCAGACATAAAAGACTTAGATATTAAAGTCCATTGAACTCGTACATTGTACATGCCTTTCTACTTTAAGTTATGTGTTTTAACAAAGATCAATAAAAAAAAAAAAAGTATTTTTATTTTTACAACTTTTATCTTTATAACTTTGATCTTCATAACTTGTTTCTGTCACCTTTATTATCTATTACCAAAAGCATTTACCTTTGTTTTGTATATTAAAGAGATAATTAATAACAACATAAAAGTTTCATATAATTTGATTTTAAAAATCTCAAACGCAACTAACAAACTTCACCGCAAGAGCTGGTAAGATAACACTTTGTTTTGTTTTTAAATTGTATTACTTTTACATTCCAAGGTAGGTAATTCAAACTTTATCCAAAAGATGATAAAGGAATGTGGTTTATGTGTTTTTCGGTGCATCTACGAGTAAATATTTATTTTTTTTAAATTTGACTTGGAAGCCGCATAAACGCATTTGTTTGTTCCATAAAAATTTTCTTAAGTTTTAAATTTCCGACTAAGCTCTTTATCAGATTCATATTTTGTTGTTCTTTTTCTTTCAGTAAATAAACTTTTTCGGTTTGTTTCATATTTTGGATATTGTAGGTTATTTATACATATTTACCACCTTGTGGTTTTTTCACTTTGCCGCTCTATAGGATCGTGGTAAATTTAAGCAATTTGACTATATTTCTGAAAATGAACTTAGAGTACCTTAGCTCATTAAAACTGAATCTTTAGCATGTATGTTGCAACATTTATGACTAAAGTAACCAATAAATAATAATTTTCTTCTTGGGTGGCTCCGCTATTAAGTATAAGTATCAATAATTCAATATATAAGGGCATACATATATCTAAATTACATCGCAACAAAGTAACAGAGTTAAATAAGTATAAATATCTTAATGTTTGAATATGCATAAGGTGACTCTCTAACCATAATTAATTGTGATTCGACTCGGGTACAGAATGAAATGAAGAAAAAAAGTAAAAGGAAAAGAAAAATTCCGCGACCAGACAAACCTTACCTTCTCTTAATACCCAAACTCGGTATCTATGTATGAAACGTTTCCAGACGCAAAACATCGATAGCTGCAAAATGCTTCGTAGTTAACATTTCTATCTTTTTAATCTGAAAGTATTTATCAAATTACTGCGCTCGGCTTCAAATTACTACTTGCTGGGACGCAATTAAAATTGGCAGATTCTTCTCCTCCGTCGGTAGAGCCACTTCGCGAAACGAAAAAATGTTGCCCTGCGCAAAAATAGAAGAAAAGCAAAGAGGTAAAGTAAAGGCAAGCGCTATGCGTACGCCGCGCAGCCTATATCATCTTGAAACTGTTGTTGGGCCCCTTTGGGCCTCCGCGGGCCCCAGACAACGCGCTCGGCCACGCAGTTTAATTACAGCACACATGCGCACGCAACCAGTGACCGAGCGAGCAACGGTGGAAATTCCGAACGTGCCTCAAAAATCTTAACAACACCAGCCAACCAGCTCAAGGTGCCATACCTTGAGGAATTTTTGTTCCTCAACATTTTTGTTGACCAACAGTCGATTCTGCGATGGATTGTTTAGCAGGGATCGTAAACCTTTTAGGGGATATACAGAAATAATTTTTTGCATGCTTAATTTAAGCCTGGATTGGGCTTGCCTTAAGCTTTGTCAACTTGGACGAACTTTGGTTTAAACTTTTCCGATCAAAGCCTGGATAGTCGTTGATATAAAATGCAAACACAAATTTTTAAAAATGTTAAATTCAATACACCTGAGGAGGGGATGAAAAATATAATAATATAAAATCAATAAAACAAGAATTATATTCACTAAACATTTATTAGCAATAAATTTCCCCAAATATTTCCACAAGGTGACTATAAATAAAAACTGTTGTCCGGCCAGTTTATTACGAATGTAAATGAGATGCATTAAATAACGCCAAATGTTTTAATAAGTAGGTACACCAAGTCATTTCCTTAAGGCTATTATGCAAATTGTGTGGACTTCCATTAATTTTATACTTTGGTACTAGGAAATACTATTTTACAGTACTTATATAGGAAGTAGTATCGATATTTTTGATAGTACTCATGTGTTTTACCCTCAAGCGACACAACTTCCCCTCAGGCGAGGGAATAACGAGGAGGCATAACATTTTCACGTAAAATCCGTTAATATATATTTTATTTTATTTTATATATTTTTTTTATATTAAAAACTCTCCTTGCATTACTTTTACATTTATCCTTGCTCTTTAAAATATGGAAGACATTTTTAAGTTAATTTGCGTATATAAGTTAATAAATTTAGCGTTGTCCCTGCGGGACTGATATTCAAAGTAAAAACTATTAAATTCAATTTTAAATCCAAAAACTCGATATGGGTTAAATGCATTTTTGTACAACACCTAAAACTAACGAAATAAGAATTATTCGTTTTTCTTGCTAAAATCACAATGTTTCTTAATAAATTTCAACAACTTCTTAAATTCCATTACTTCAATTAAAAATAATTTTTTAGTAAATACAGATATATAATAATATAAATTATCTATTTGGGTGAAGGAGTAAATGCATAAGAAATATAAAGGATATGTGTGCTGTTGCAAAGCTAATTTCACTTCTTTGGAATTTGGCTTCACATCTCTTGGTGATAAATAAAATTTAAAAAGAGATGGTTGACAATTGACACGACGCTAAAGATATGTTTACATTTTAGTACGATATGTTTATAAATTTACACATTTATAGGATATGCAATCTAAATACGAAAAAGACGTGAAATAAGTGAGTAAAGTCACAGAAAAGAGGAATCTTTTGTCAGCCATCTCTTCGTATTTAATTCGAACAAAATGCCTAAAGGTCTCATCCCACTGTGGGATATGGCACCAGGGACCGCGGAAGTACTTCTTCATTCTACGACAAACGTAACCATCCTCCCTTGCACCGGATAATTATTAGTTATTATTTAGTTTAAGATTTTTTCTATATCTAAATTAAGTCAAACGACTGTTCAGTTGTAGGGGGAGCGATCGCATTAAGCATTCAAAATCCGAGCCTCAGGTGATGGAATAGAAAGGCCGATACCCCGAGAGGAATTCATCATATTCTTAATGTTTTTGGTAGTTATAATAATTAAAACATATTTTGAAACCGTCAGGTTATATTGTCTCATTTTTTTTATTAAAATAATAATATAGTAATTTTATTAATATAATAATGTTTTAAAAAGTCCATTGGTTGTTAATAATATGACATTAATTAAAGCGTCACAAATTGTAGATAGCAAGAAAAAAAAACTGAATCCTATCCTAATGTGAGACAATTCCAAAGACATTGCGCCTCTCGGGCGTTTTTAAAACGAATTCATTCAGAATTTTATCTAAATATAAGTCGAACGTTTACTATGTGGAAAAAAAAAGGGGAGGGGGGGCTAAGCCCTCCCCCGTTCGTTTTGGGGGGTGCATTTGGCCCTACCTGCCCACCATTTCCGCGGCCGCTGTATGGCACCTATTAAAGACCTCTTTTGACCTTTTCTTACACTGATGTGGACAGTACCTTAACAAGACTGACGGCCTCATAGATGACTCATTTCTGGTATCTTCAGAATTTTAGTCGCTCAGTGAGGTCGTCAACAAAAGCAATATCACCCATCAAAATAAAAGTTGACTTGATCGACTTTTTAGTATTACTCCATCGTGCCATATTGTACTTTTTTCACCTTAAAGTACCTAAAGAAAATGTTTTAGTCTACAAAGAATTTGATATTCTGGATAGAAAAATTACCTCCAAACTCCATAACCGGAAATAGTGGCCAAAACGGCGATAGCCAAGGCGGTGCCTACTGCAAGAGGAGCTGTTTCGTCGCGATATGTTCCAGTGGCACTGCATTGAAATGGTGGTCCCCATTTGCCTGATACCTTATACATAAAGCACTGCATTCGCAGATCTCTCAAATAAAGTTTCGCGATATGACCTGATTTATCATTTTTATCGGGCGAGTACATCAATACTTCTTGTTCCTGATCACAGGTGTACGATTTGCCCACCGGTGTCGGGAACAGCATTGATGTCTTCGACGGAGTTGTTAATCTTACGTCCAAATCTGGCCGATCTATGTGCTTAAAGATACTATTGGAAGATGAATAAGCCAATTCCATGCTGCTGATGTACCATCGCTCACCACCAGGAGTCTAAAGATGTTAAAATAATATTTCATAATTTACAAACATAATTATTTTGCGGATGTACAACAAAAATTTTTACAATTTGGATTATGGCCAATGTTAGGGGCATTTACTTTCGATTATTTGCCCAAAATTCACATTAAATATCTAAATTAAAAAGAAACCAAAAATAAAAAAACTAAACATAAAAATATTTCAAAACGCTTAACTGCAATTTTTATTTCAGTGAAGCAGAGATGACGGATATGAGAGATTTTAAGTATATTTAATATCTAGAGGAGATTATGTCGGTTGCATGTGCAAAGAATGAAATTTAAATGAATTCCTATGATGACTATAGTCTGTAAACCATATACATATGAAGGTATTTTTTTTTTAAATTTGTATGCTAAAAAATCACCCCCAAAAATTGAAATATATTTAAAATCTGCAATCTGGGACATTTATGTATGTATATTCATAAATTCATCTCTACCGTAATTAATAACATTGTATTACACATGAAACTACAAAAATACAATTAATAAACTGGCAGAAAATTGGTTATTGTTCCAACAGCGTTTGAAGCGCATTTACGAGATAATTGCAACGAAAACAAGAGGCATGCATGAAGCATCTTTATAATTTTATCTGTTTTATTGTATAAAAACGCAAAATTCAGGTTAAGACATGTAATGTATCGCAATCTCAACGTTTTTTTTTTAAGCAGGTTTAAATATCAAAAGGGATGTTGAACTTTGTATTAATATGTATAGTGGACATTACAATGAGTAAAAGCGTTCGATTGTTTGTCTAACCCTTTGCATTGTAAGCACTTTCTGGAAAGATTTAGTTAAGCTTATACCAAAAAGATATCCGAAACTCATAGTCTTAACCTTAAGTTCGCGAGGTCCTTGTTAGTTAGCAAGTCAAACAAATTTAGCATAATAAAATTATAGTTATAGCCAACTGCGCTGTTTTACATTTAAGAATCAAAAAATTAAATTTAACATGTAATACATATACATATGTGCATAGCGGAGCCGAGCAAATTATAAAAATCCTCACCTTAGCAGTACGTCGCATTTAATCGAAGATTTCTTAAAAATAGCTCATGTATTTCTTTAAATATGATAAGTTGGCTCAAGAGCAATTTTATATAATAGGAAAAATAATTTATTTATATAAAATATTTATAAATATGTAATAAGAAAGTAGAAACGACATTTTTGAGTTTTATTTATTTTGTCTTTGCTTGGCCAAAGCTGATAAGACTTGATCTGCGTTGGAAGCTAAAGATCACATCTTCCATGTTTAGAGAGATCGTTTTAACATCAATTTTATTTCTTATCATTAGCCTTTAAGCGTAGTGTTATTATTAGACGCGAAAATATTTTTTATTTGGTTATTAGATCGGAATTACTCTAGTATTTTCGATAGTAGAGTTTAATAACCTTCGCAAAATTTCCTAATTTTAATTTTAATAGTAGATTCTTCAAGATTTGATTTCAGTGTTCAACCGCTCCCTCGTTACCTCTATTTCTATGCAGAATTCGAAATTGGTTTCTTATTATTGGATTTTATCAAACGTAGTGCAGACCTCCGCTTAGAATTTTCTTACTCTTGAACTTAGAAGATAGACACGTATTTTTACAGCTTGAACTCCAGGAGATGGAGCATAACAAATAAAGTAAACAAGATCTGAAGGCGGCTTGTAGAACATTCGTTCTGCACTCTAATGGTCTAATAGTCAAAAAATTCTTAGAGGAAAATCTACCGTCCCAGAACAAATATATTTTATGTCGTTCTGGTATGACATCAAGTATCATTAATTTTTGTAGAATGTATTTATAACACTCTAAATCAGTGAAATAAGCAATTTTACAAATTGGCACACATATGTCGTTGGGCTCAGGCAGAGAATGGGGGCGTCGCATGTGCCGCTGGTAGCAGCCGGATTAACGATTTGCCCGCGATTTGGAGATAGTCAACCGAAATTGTATTTTTTGTGAGTGTAGTTGGCCTATTAAGAAATAAACTTCTCAAAGTTAAGTAGAACAGACAATTACTGTATTGAAAAAGTAGTTCCTTTGCATTCTTTTATTTAATTCCTCAGGCAGATTATAAGCTGCGCATTTTGTCAACTAAGTTACCCCGCACAGCCCCACTCTATGAATCAATAAAAACATATGAAGAGATGAGCAACTTGGCTGGGCCTTGTCCTAATGCGCATAATAAAGCATAAATTATACATTAGACCACTGCTCCCATTCCCCGTACTTCTGTCCTCCATCAAACTTTTAATATTTTCTAAACTTCCTGAAAACAAACATCTTCGTGGGAAATCGCTGGTGTGTTTTTTCCCGAAATCAATAAAACTTTTCTCTATATTTGCGCGGTCAGAAATTGCTTAAAGTGTGATTGGAGTTTCCGCGGTTTAATTAACTTTTGTTTGAAGTAGATCGCTGGGAAGGTATTCAAATAAAAAGGAGAAGTGCATAAAAATTTCTTGAACGCAGCGCTTTGATATTTTAATTAAGCCCCTTTACTCGAGTCGCCCCACAGAGGCTGATGGGGCCACTTGGCGCCTCCTCGGAGCCCCCTCGGCACTCACCTTCTTGAAGTACATGCTAAATGTAAATTCCTTGAACGACATGGTCAGGCTCTCGGAGTCCGAGTCGGAGCAGTCGCCCGAGAGCTCTGGGTAGTCGGGCAGGTAAAGGTCCGCCTCTTGGTCCTCGTTCAGGTTGTTCCTGTACTTGATGCTGAGGAGGGCATCGGTCCGGATCAAGATGCAGGTCGTTCCCGTGGTCGCGTTGATGCGGTACACGGAGGAGGTCGCTGGCAGAGGAGTCACCTGGAAGCAACAAATTGTTACGTAACAGCCCCCAATTAGGGCAGCTTTTCCGTCTTAAGGTTGATTCTTCGTACTCACCGAGGCTGTGGGCTTGATGGTGTACTTCGCCACCCGGGGCTTCTTCGTCGACAGCCCGTCCAGCTGGAGTCCCTCGACGACGCTCAGGCATACCGCTGCGGGATGGAAAATTCATGGAGGCTCATCGTTAGGAAATTACTCAAAAAAATCTTATCACTGCAGGGAGGACTTACTGCACAGAAGGGTTGCGAACAGCACCAAGGTTCCTCCCATCGCGGGCGGACGCTAAACGAACAACGAACGGAAAAAACTGAAAAATTACTCTTCGGTTCGCGAGGAAAAGTTATGTTTTAGGGCAAGAGCCGTTCTGATGTCATCCACCCACACTTAATGAAAGAGGACAAAAGACTCCGAGATCCGCTTGAAGTCCGACGACGAGCAGCTCGGGGGAGGCCAGGCGCTCTGTTTGGACCACTGTGCGCAGGCCGCGGGTCAAGCCGAGAATCGATAGCGACTAGTGGAGACTTCTCGGGCTTTTCGGGTTACGGTCTAAGGTGGAGTGGAATTTTGGAGAGTTCAGGGCTTTTCTTGAGGGTATCATTCCATGATAAAGAGTTTCTTCAGAAAGTGCTTTCTCGCAAAATCGGTTAGACAAATTAAGAAGCTCTGTAGATGAATGCCGCTAGTACCTTGCATTTGAAATACAACAAACTCGGTATCTATGTATGAAGCGTTTCCAGACGCAAAACATCGATAGCTGCAAAATGCTTCGTAGTTAACATTTCTATCCTTTTAATCTGAAAGCATTTATCAAATTACTGCGCTCGGCTTCAAATTACTACTTGGTGGGACGTAATTAAAATAAATAAATTTCCCCAAATATTTCCACAAGGTGACTATAAATAAAAACTGTTGTCCGGCCAGTTTATTACGAATGTATGTTTATGAGATGCATTAAATAACGCCAAATGTTTTAATAAGTACACCAAGTCATTTCCTTAAGGCTATTATGCAAATTGTGTGGACTTCCATTAATTTTATACTTTGGTACTAGGAAATACTATTTTACAGTACTTATATAGGAAGTAGTATCGATATTTTTGATAGTACTCATGTGTTTTACTCTCAAGCGACGCAACTTCTCTTCAGGCGAGGGAATAACGAGGAGGCATAACATTTTCACGCAAAATCTGTTAATATATATTTTATTTTATTTTATATATTTTTTTATATTAAAAACTCTCCTTGCATTACTCTTACATTTATCCTTGCTCTTTAAAATATGGAAGACATTTTTAAGCTAATTTGCATATATAAGTTAATAAATATAACAACACCTAAAACTAACGAAATAAGAATTATTCGTTTTTCTTGCTAAAATCACAATGTTTCTTAATAAATTTCAACAACTTCTTAAATTCCATTACTTCAATTAAAAATAATTTTTTAGTAAATACGAATATATAAAAATATAAATTATCTATTTGGGTGAAGGAGTAAATGTATACGAAATATAAAGGATATGTGTGCTGTTGCAAAGCTAATTTCACTTCTTTGCAGTTTGGCTTCACATCTCTTGGTGATAAATAAAATTTAAAAAGAGATGGTTGACAATTGACACGTCGCTAAAGATATGTTTACATTTTAGTACGATATGTTTATAAATTTACACATTTATAGGATATGCAATCTAAATATGAAAAAGACGTGAAATAAGTGAGTAAAGTCACTGAAAAGAGGAATCTTTCGTCAGCCATCTCTTCGTATTTAATTCAAATAAAATGCGTAAAGGTCTCATCCCACTGTGGGATATGGCACCTATTAAAGACCTCTTTTGACCTTTTCTTACACTGATGTGGACAGTACCTTAGAAAGACTGACGGCCTCATAGATGACTCATTTCTGGTATCTTCAGAATTTTAGTCGCTCAGTGAGGTCGTCAACAAAAGCAATATCACCCATCAAAATAAAAGTTGACTTGATCGACTTTTTAGTATTACTCCATCGTGCCATATTGTACTTTTTTCACCTTAAAGTACCTAAAGAAAATGTTTTAGTCTACAAAGAATTTGATATTCTGGATAGAAAAATTACCTCTAAACTCCATAACCGGAAATACTGGCCAAAACGGCGATAGCCAAGGCGGTGCCGACTGCAAGAGGAGCTGTTTCGTCGCGATATGTTCCAGTGGCACTGCATTGAAATGGTGGTCCCCATTTGCCTGATACCTTATACATAAAGCACTGCATTCGCAGATCTCTCAAATAAAGTTTCGCGATATGACCTGATTTATCATTTTTATCGGGCGAGTACATCAATACTTCTTGTTCCTGATCACAGGTGTACGATTTGCCCACCGGTGTCGGGAACAGCATTGATGTATTCGACGGAGTTGTTAATCTTATGTCCATATTTGGCCCATCTATGAGGTCAAAGATACTATTCGAAGATGAATAAGCCAATTCCATGCTGCTGATGTACCATAGCTCACCACCAGGAGTCTAAAGTTTGTCAAAATAATATTTCATAATTTACAAACATAATTATTTTGCGGATGTACGACAAAAATTTTTACAATTTGGATTATGGACAATGTTAGGGGAATTTACTTTCGATTATTTGCCCAAAATTCACATTAAATATCTAAATTAAAATGAAACCAAAAATAAAAAAACAAAACATAAAAATATTGCAAAACGCTTAACTGCAATTTTTATTTCAGTGAAGCAGAGATGACGGATATGAGAGATTTTAAGCATATTTAATATCTAGAGGAGATTATGTCGGTTGCATGTGCAAAGAATGAAATTTAAATGAATTTCTATGATGACTATAGTCCGTAAACCATATACATATGAAGGTATTTTTTTTTTTAAATTTGTATGCTAAAAAATCACCCCCAAAAATTGAAATATATTTAAGATCGAAGATTTCTTACAAATATGTAGTTCATGTAGTTCTTTAAATATGAATACTTGGCTCAAGAGCAATTTTATAGGAAAAAGAATTTGTTTATATATGTAATAACAAAGTAGAAACCGCATTTTGAAGTTTAAATATTTAGTCTTTGCTTGACCAAAGCTGATATGACTTGATCTGCGTTGGAAACGAAAGATGACATCTTCCAGGTTTAGCGAGATCGTTTTAACATCAATTATATTTCTTATCATTAGCTTTTAAGCGTAGTGTTATTATTAAACGCGAATATATTTTTTATTTGTTTATTAGATCGGAGTTACTCTAGTATTTTCGATAGTAGAATTTAATAACCTTTGTAAAATATCCTAATTTTAATTTCAATAGTAGATTCTTATTTCAGTGTTCAACCGCTCCCTCTATTTACCCGAAATTGGTTTCATATTATTGGATTTTATCAAACGTAGCGCAGACCTCCGCTTAGAATTTTCTTACTCTTGAACTTAGAAGATAGACACGTATTTTTACAGCTTGAACTCCAGGAGATGTAGTATAACAAATAAAGTAAACAAGATCTGAAGGCGGCTTGTAGAACATTCGTTCTGCACTCTAATGGTCTAATAGTCAAAAATTCAAACAACCCTGACCCGTTCCCTAGCAAGGTCTTAGAGGAAAATCTACCGTCCCAGAACAAATATATTTTATGTCGTTCTGGTATGACATCAAGTATCATTAATTTTTGTAGAATGTATTTATAACACTTTAAATCAGTGAAATAACCAATTTTACAAATTGGCACACATATGTCGTTGGGCTCAGGCAGAGAATCAGGGCGTCGCATGTGCCGCTGGTAGCAGCCGGATTAACGATCTGCCCGCGATTTGGAGATAGTCAACCGAAATTGTATTTATTGTGAGTGTAGTTGGCCTATTAAGAAATAAACTTCTCAAAGTTAAGTAGAACAGACAATTACTGTATTGAAAAAGTAGTTCTTTTGCTTTCTTTTATTTAATTCCTCAGGCAGATTATAAGCTGCGCATTTTGTCAACTAAGTTACCCCGCACAGCCCACACCTCCGTCTTTCTCTATGAATCAATAAAAACATATGACGAGATGAGCAACTTGGCTGGGCCTTGTCCTAATGCGCATAATAAAGCATAAATTATACATTAGACCACTGCTCCCATTCCCCGTACTTCTGTCCTCCATCAAACTTTTAATATTTTCTAAACTTCCTGAAAACAAACATCTTCGTGGGAAATCGCTGGTGTGTTTTTTCCCGAAATCAATAAAACTTTTCTCTATATTTGCGCGGTCAGAAATTGCTTAAAGTGTGATTGGAGTTTCCGCGGTTTAATTAACTTTTGTTTGAAGTAGATCGCTGGGAAGGTATTCAAATAAAAAGGAGAAGTGCATAAAAATTTCTTGAACGCAGCGCTTTGATATTTTAATTAAGCCCCTTTACTCGAGTCGCCCCACAGAGGCTGATGGGGCCACTTGGCGCCTCCTCGGAGCCCCCTTGGCACTCACCTTCTTGAAGTACATGCTAAGTGTAAATCCGTTGAACGACATGGTCAGGCTCTCGGAGTCCGAGTCGGAGCAGTTGCCCGAGAGCTCTGGGTAGACGGGCAGGAAGATGTCCGCCTCGTAGTTGTTCCTATACTTGATGCTGAGGATGCCATCGGTCCGAATCAAGATGCAGGTTGTTCCCATGGTCGCGTTGATGCGGTACACGGGGGAGGTCGATGGCGGAGGAGTCACCTGGATGCAACAAATTGTTATGTAACAGCCCCCAATTAGGGCAGCTCTTCGTCTTAACCCTTTCGCTACTATTGGTGACTATAGTCACCCGCCACAAAACGCCGCCTGTACACGATGGGTGACTATAGTCACTGGCCAGAAGATGCTGTCGTGTGTGGGTGGCATCTACAAAATTGGGGCTTTGGCTCTGAATGCGCGCGTTTAATGTGCGCACTTTCAGCACGAAGCTCCGTTCCACGCGAGACACTGCTGCAGCGAGGCCTGCGCGCCGCCGCGACGCCGTAGCGAAAGAGTTAAGGGCGATTCTTCGTACTCACCGAGTTTGTGGGCTTCTTCGTCGACAGCCCGCCGAGCTGGAGTCCCTCGACGACGCTCAGGCATACCGCTGCGAGATGGAAAATTTATGGAGGCTCATCGTTAAGAAATTACTCGTAAAAATCTTATCACTGCAGGGAGGACTTACTGCACAGAAGGGTTGCGAACAGCACCAAGGTTCCTCCCATCGCGGGCGGACGCTAAACGAACAACGAACGGAAAAAACTGAAAAATTACTCTTCGGTTCGCGAGGAAAAGTTATGTTTTAGGGCAAGAGCCATTCTGATGTCATCCACCCACACTTAATGAAAGAGGACAAAAGACTCCGAGATCCGCTTGAAGTCCGACGACGAGCAGCTCGGGGGAGGCCAGGCGCTCTGTTTGGACCACTCTGCACAGGTCAAGCCGAGAATCGATAGCGACTACTGGAGACTTCTTGGGCTTTTCGGGTTTCGGTTTAAGGTGGAGTGGAATTTTGGAGAGTTCATGGCTTTTCTTGAGGGTATCATTCCATGATAAAGAGCTTCTTCAGAAAGTGCTTTCTCGCAAAAGCGGTTAGACAAATTAAGAAGCTCTGTAGATAAAATGCTGTTGTTAGTACCTTGCATTTTAGACTAGATAGTCTAAACTAAATAAATCCCTCAAAAATAAGAATTTTTTAGAAAAGCAGGTATAAAACAAATCAGTTAATTTCCAATTTCTTCATTCTAGAGTTTAAGCCAGCATTTGGCTATAATTTGAATAAAACATAGTCGAAAGATTTAATATTCCACACAGAGCTGAAAATTGAGACATTCAATGATTTTAACTATGTAAGTACATCAAAATCACAAAACAATATGTTTTTTTCGTACAACATGGTCATAAATTACGTCGAACTGCTATCTAACCGATTTATTTTCGGGAGCATTAAAAGAGTGCTGTATAAATTTTAAATTTTACAACAACATTTGCATATTTGCCATGCTATTTTGCATTTTAATATTAAAATTTTTGATTAATATGCAGTTATTGCTGAGCCTATACCATTTGTTGTTTATGAACATAAAGAGAAATAAGGGGTAATTTATCATAGAAATTGGAAAACTTAAAATGAATATTCACAAAACAAAAAACAATTGTATGTGGCATTAGAATTAATGAGTAACAAATGATTGATTAAACGATTTTTTATATTGAAGAATTTGTCGTTAACTTACCGATTTAATTGTTACATTACGCTTACGTATATTAAAATCAAACTATCAACTAACCATATAAAATCCACAGCAGAATAAAAATCTTTTTTTTTTCGAGCTAATATTTCTTTTATACGTTGTGAAATTTAAAACAGGAAAAGATAACTTGGGGAAATAATTTATTTACAATTGCACAAAAGAGGAATTACACTGAAGGTGAACATTTTAAACCTATTTTTATTTAGAATTAATTAACAATAGTAGCAATATGTAATAAAGTTTTACACTATTTACAACTGGCAATGGAAAGTGTTTAAATTTCGTTTCGGAACAAAATCAAACAGGAAGCAATTTCATTGGCCATTAAAAACCGACTCTGGGTAGTAGCTGGGTGCGTTGAACATTCGGGGAAAATTTGAGGGGTCCAACTGGTTTACTGGAATGACCGACATTATGTCCCTGAAATAGAAAAAAATAAATGTTTTCATTGTTTTTGAAACAACCAAAAACATTTTAAAACAATTAATCATTTCCTATGTATATAATCGTACAAAACCATTTAATCTTCCTTGATCGGAATTTCCCAAAAAACATTTCTCCTCAAGACGGGAATAAATCGCGAATAAAAGTTATAAAAATTTAATATCGGCGATAGAGTCAAAACAAAACGTGACTTTGCTCTGATTTTCGCAGAAGTAGCCTTCCTCATCTTTTTTTTTTCACAGCTCTCTTGAAATGGTATAAGAATAAGTTGGCTGAAGTATATTTGGGGAAGATGCCGAAGTGCAAAAGTAGTCCTCGGAGGAAGCAACTGGTGCAGCATGCAAGCGATTTCTTGAAACACGTGCATACCACTCGCCTGGTCATTAGATTTACATCAGGCAAGGAAAAAATTATTGAAAGAAAAAGAAATGGTCAATGCACATCCATAAATTACTTAAAGATTTGACCGGCATTTTTGGAGAACCGAAAAAAAAGGAGCGGACGAACTCCCACTGTTAAAGTTACGGTGTAAAACAAAAGAAATCCGTTGTGACATTTTTTTATTTTTATTTTTTACTATATCTGGACCTCGGTACCTCCTGCTCACAAAATTAAATCAGGCGAACGTGCGTGAAGTGTGTTAGAGGGTCAAATTACAGCTGCAACCGCGACCAAAATTAGGACGGATGAAGAATATGCGTTTTCTGACACTTTTATTAGTAATAAGGTTTATATGTTTTAGAGCTATAAGGAATAACTGAGCAGCTTGTTTCAAATAATATTTTTCAAGGCGAATGGCTTCCTTATAGCAAATTAGCCAAACAGAATTTATATGACAGACCATATAGCACAAAATCGTTTGACCTTTCCTAGTAGCTGAATAAAATAGGTACAATATCAGAAAAATAATATCAAACGGAATTAATTTAATTTAAAAAAAAAAAAACTAACCTTAGAGTTCGTTTTAAGAAAATTCTATTTGGGATATGTTACCGCCTTCAAAACTTAACAACTTAAAAATCAAATAAGATCGTATCAATCTCCAAGGAATTGTGCTAGAAAACTACTTTCTTTTAGCTTTCAAATGAGTCTAAGAAATTCCAGATACTATTTTGTCTATAAAAATCAAAGCTTTGTTTGGTTCCAATTTTATTTAATTATAACTATTTCAAATGGAATGATCCAATTCAAAAGCTTTTATAATGGGCAAAAGACCGACAAATAAAAATCACGTCTAAAAGTTTCATATTCCGATATCACAGTTTCTTCAATGTACAACGAAGATTAACATTTAATATTTACTTAAATACTTAGGTCATAATTAAATTGACTTCTTCATATTTACAAAAAAAAAAAAATTATTATAAAATACTTACGCTCTTTGTTGAGGCGTTCTATCCCTTTGTCGTCTATTTTTGAACCAATTCGAAACCTGCGTCAACGTAAGACCAGTTTTTTTCGCCAAAGTCTTTTTCTCATCAGGCGTTGGATATCTGTTTGTTGTGTAACAATCTTTAAGCGCATTTCTACTTTTTTCCTTAAAGCAGTAGACTGTCTCTTCACCATCCCAAATGGTTTTCGGTAGAGGATATTTTTTCCTTAATCTGTATTTATCAACAGCGCCCAAAGGACGACCGCGAACCTTCTCTGCTTCCTTATAATGTGCCTTAAACCACAAATTTTGTAGTTCGTTGTGATATTTTGGGGAAAAACAGTGCGACTCCAATAAGCTGTATAGCTCGTGGTAGAGTCCTCTGTGGTATGCTACGATAGCTCTCGCTCTGGTGGTTTAAAATTTTTTAAGTTACTGATGTTAAATTGTGAACTAAAAGAACTACCTTAAAACGCTTTCATTCGTCCGCAGTAGCTCATTTTGGGGCAGGCTCCAGAGGAATGTGGCTAATTTTTCCACATCTCCTTTTTGCTGCAGAGCCTCGCACATGCATTGCACCTGAAATTCAAAAATTTTGGAATGGTAGATGCTGCCAGACTTAAGGTCTTCCATCAAACCTCACCTGGTCTGGGCTGAAGGATAAGCACTTTCTGCCAATGTCGAAGCTAATGCTAGAATTTTGTAAGCCGTTTAGAAATTGTCCATTTGTTCGATTTTGTACCTCACTCATGATGGTTGGCTTTCCATTATTATTGCCCTCGTGCTCTGTCGCGGTGTCGTAGAGCCCGTTAAGGTCATTTGGACTGGATTTACCAAAATCCGATGAAACCTCATGGAATTTTCGATCGAATTCCTTTTCAGGTGAAAATGTCTGAAGCTTCTCAGAGAAGAAAAGCGTTTTGCAGGAAATATTACCTCGGTAGCCTGCAACTGGAAAAGAAATTGAATTGAACTTTGCGTCGTTATTTAAACTGAACGCGATTAGTCAGGTAGCAATTGACACCTGATATCGAGAATGAACGACTGATAAGAGGCAGCCCATTCTTCTTTGCCCTGCCGGTAGCTATTTATTTATTTATTTATTTATTTTTGTTCTTCCTTCTTCGAGTTCTAATTTCAAGCGCAGTCTAGTTATTTTGAGGTGAAATTCAAAACGTTCATTCGAATGATGGTGGTTTTAGCCTTGTTCAAATACCATTCGTCATTTAATGAAATATTTTAAAATTTAACGTAACCATGCCTTTTATTCATTTAGGTAAATGTGTTAATGAAATTTTGTTTTTAGGTTTGTGAAGGAGTAGAAAATCTACGTTTTTATTTTAATATTTTTGTCCTTTTTCTTATTTTTGGGGTAACGCATTACCACGCGAGTTTTTAAAATTATATAATTAATTTTGGTTATTTTGGTGTAGTTAATTTTAATAAAAACATTTTTTCTCTGACACAAACAATTCACTTTTAAGTTATTCTATAAATCTCCAAAAAGGGTTTGTTTTGATTGTTCCTTTTAAAAACAAGAGTTGAAGACGGCTCATTGTTAATAATAAAAATCTTGGAACGGGTAACCTCATGGATCGATTATATCACTATAAAAACTTTTGTTCTCATGAATATTTCCAATATCAATATCCATGTCTTAAGCGCCCGCCGTCTTAGCGTTTCAAATGTTTGATTGGAAATTTCAGTTAGTTTGTCTTAAACTAGTGTAAAAAATGAAGCGTAAATAGCAAAAAACAACTCAAAATTCTTTAAGTAACTTTAAAGTGTTGAGATAATATCAGAAAATGAGGAAATTTTTAAAGTTCAAAAATATAAAAAAAGAATTTTTAATTCACCTCATTTATATGATATCATTTAAATTATAGTTCAATCGGGCCGATAGTATTTGAGTTAGTTATGCTTGGAGTGGACATAAAACTTAGAATTACGAAAAAGTTAATATATGAAATTTCAGTCAGCAGTAATATATAATTACCAATTATTAATTGAACATTTTTTCTGAAGTGATATTTGTTGTAAGACGGATATGTTTTACGTTGTACCTACTCGTTACACGAATAAATATAAATAACTGCAGCTATTTTCAGAATTTCTAAAACTCATTTGTGCATATTTTAAACCACAAGTTGAGTTTTTTGAAATTTATTAGTTAATAACATTAGTTTAATAAGTTTTTTTTTTTTGGTTTCTGAACAACTAAGAGATGATGTCATGTTACGAATATTTATATTGTTAAAAGTTAATGAAACGTCATACTACCTATACAAATATAATCCTATCGATTTATCGCATCTATCGCTTATTTGTCGATAAATCCTTTAATTAATTTTAAGAGCATACGATTTAAAATAAGTATACTAACAAAATTTAAGAAGTATTGCAATTATTTAGATAAAGTATATATTAAATAATTTACCGACGGAAAATATCACCTACTGCACTTAACTTTAAGATTTAAAAACAAAAAAGCATTGAAAAAATTAAATGTTCATCACTTCGTTTGTTAATTCATTAATTAATGAATTGATCACCGGCTAAGCCTCGAAAAGAGATTAATGAACTAAACTATTCATATTACTTATTTGAATGCAGCAGGACCTACTTTTTTTTTAAATCCGAAAAATTAATTATATTTTGAAACAAATAAATGATATCAACATTTTTATAAAAATCATAGGTAAATACCGTATAATACGGAAAATAATAAGTAACTATACTATATAATAATAGAGGACCTCTACACTATTACATTTATATAATAAGGGATTTTATACAACATCAGAAACCGCAATATAACACTAAAAAGTTTATTTATTCCTATATCTAACCTGAATTAGGCAAAAATATCGGTTGACTGGAATAGGCCAAAATCCCTTGATTGGTTCCAGACTCAGAGTTAGTTCCAGCAGAACTTGTAGAATCCAAATCGGTGCCAATACTGGGCGAAAGTCCACTATCCATTTCCATTGGTATCCAATCGCTATCACAATATCCAAAATGTAATCCTTTCAAAATTTCACTGAAAAAACCGCCAAAAATCACTTCCAATCATATCACCATTATCACAGGTGGCTTAGTATCTTGGTCAACTTCTATCAGATTTCACAGCAAGATCAGTGCTTGGGTCAAACTGAAAAATGAGTAATCCGCCGGTCACCACTGTCGTCTCCGGAAGCCAAACTTCGCGCGACAAACGCCTGAACTCAACTGAAATTCGAAGTGACTCACAATCGGTCGAGGAGGAAAATGTTCGCTTTTCAAATTCACAGTGTACGCGGCTCACACGAGGTGCTCCGCTGGGCAGAGAACTGCCCTTTGGCGCGGCTCTTTGGGTCGCGGAGTGAGTCGCAGGGGCTCCAGAGTTTTCGCACTTCCGGGGACGACGGTGTTTGTTCCATCGCCATTTTCCCTGATGCGTAGATCCGCCCTTCGGATGCTGAGGATAGACGAGCCACGCGGACCAAATGGGCTGTGCGCGAAAACTCGCGGAGAATGGTGCAGGAGGACGCGAAGACTGTGAAGCGGCATCAAACATTAAAATGGACCTTCAGTCCAGGACTGAAATAAATCAGTTCGCTTCTGATAGTGTTGTGATTTACATACCGTCAAAACGATTTTTAGCTCTATGGTCGCGGTGCTGCCGTGCACTTTGCCGAAGACTCGTCTCAGGCGCGCCAATGAATCAATTTTTAATTGACCTGCAGCTGGTAGCTGAACTTGCGGTGAGTTTATTGTTTTGATTATGCGCGGACGATGATGTTTTACGGGTGCCGCAAGATCGCATTTCACTTATTAAATAAGCTTAAGCATTAAAGGTTGTAAAGGGTCTGCACTTTTTTATGAACAAACAAATTCTCAAATTTTGTTCATAGTCTGTCCAGAACAATGGTACCTACTATCCTTAAAGTTGCCTACTCTTTTAAGGTTTTTATTGTACGGAAATATAAATTTGAAACTCACTATCGTACTTATATTTTTTTAAATAGTATCTCTAGTGTATAGTCATTTATGAATCTCATATATTCTACAAACAGCTTTTCCTGATATCTTGTGTCTGCTGTTATGCCCATAAATACAAAATAAAATTCTGATTGTACATACTAATTAATGTAATAATATCCAGAAATAAATCACACTACACTGGGTCGGGTTGCAGTCCATAATTGCTCTAAAAAAATTAAATTTGCATTTGATGTTTGTATGTAAGTACATACAGGACGATTTTTATAGATTATTTATATATTTAAAATATGAAGTTCTTGGCTTCACCAAACGTTAAGTACGCCACTAAAGCACCTAGATGAATTTTTACACTGATGTGTGAAAATTAAAGTTTTAAGAGTCTTACTTAATTCTATGTTTTCAAAATTTTAAGTGGTCAAAACGCAACAAAAACGGTGGTCTGCTTACTTTTATGAACGATCTTAAGGTTCAACTTTTGGATATTTTAAAATCAACGCCCGTAAAAATTTCTATGTGTTTAAACTGCTGAAATATATTTCCATATTGTAATCGTAACCAAATTCTTGTTCGATAATTCCTTAAAAATGAAATATTTCTTCGCTACATTTGAGCCCATTTTGAGTTCCTACATTTTGAAAGTTAAGTAAATTCGCAATGTCGATATTCTAGAAAACCTCTTTTTATACTTGTTTTGAAATTGATATCCTTTAAAGTTGAAGTTTTTGGGATGGTGGAAGATATGGGGTTTATTAACATTTGAAAAACAAGTAAAACAAAATCCGAAGAAGCACTTTCTATTTCTGTTTATGATTTTATTTCAACAGATCGTAAGGTTTTTGTTAATTGGGTTTTTAGTCGAAAAAAGGGAAAATTATTGAAATAACGACAGAAATTAAAAAAGATTAGTTAATAAATTTTTCTTACCCAATCAAGGACGAGAAAATTCCCAACTTAACTTCATTGCGTAGCAAGTCCTTAAAAATAATTTTCCCAACGAGGAATCACTTAAGCCGTGTAAATCCGTTTGCGTATCAAATCTCATCCTGAAAATCTAATAAAAAGCCAAAGCTGCTAAAGAAAGGAGAACGACAGTCTGTATGTATTTTTGTCTGTATGTGCCACGGTGCTCTGTCGTTTTTGGGATTTTCCTCTTCACCTGGAATCAAATTACACTTGCACAAGGGACGTTCTGTGGGAAGGGATGTGGCACTTTTGAGCTGCTGTAGTCACTGTCGAAGTCCCGGCATTGTCGCGTCCTGGCCACCTTTTCCAGTTGTTAATGAAAAACTCACGCGGCCGTAGCTGTGACAACAAATGCGAAAATTGCCCTTAAACGTGTACTTGTTAGGTGACGTCCTTTCGCTCCTCAGGGATGAGATGAACAGCTCCTTTTTTATCCCAGCTTTGATGCGTGTCATTCATAAATTGTTTGTAATTCAATATAACGCCGGCAAGCATCAGGAAAAATTTAGGGAACCATTTCGTTTGATTTGGACAAGACCTAATTAAAATCTTTTTTTTTTTGGTTTTTTTTAAATTTTTATATATATGCAGGCAAAACACATCTCCCTATTTTAATTCTACAGTAACTTATTAAAGAAAATATTAAACTAAAAACAAAAACAAAAAATTCACATCTCCCAATCTAAAGTGATGAGCTCGAGATGTCGAATACCGTGGATTCATAGATGGGCTGGTCTGGTCCCGACATCATTGAATGCATTTTGTCGGTGGTGAAAAGGGCAACCATTTGTCCTGAGGGATTATGATGTTGTAACACAAGGGTGCACATTGTGTAATTGCTTGTAAAGTATGTTTACCCTCAGTTCCCGGGGCTCTTCACACCCTTAACAAAACGGAGAATAGAACCCTCTGTGGAGGAGTATTTTTGGGCAAATCCCTGCGATTACTATGAAATTGTTCGCAACCTTACGTAGGTGCACTGTAGGTGTCTTTTCTGTTTGAATACGCCACTTTTTCTGACGATATTTGAAAGAAGATAAAGTACAGATCCTTTGAGTGATTATTTAGTGAGACTAACATTATCAGTAGATGTGATCCCATAAAATGTACTGTACTTCCGTAAAAAAGACCAAGTTCGAGTAGTTTACATATGTATGGCCAGGTTCAAAGAATAATCCAGGCAACTACATTTCAGTACAATTCAATCTTATGTAGATTTGTCGATTTAATGTTTTAAATTGAAACTTGTTTTCTGCTCGACTTTACTTTCATAATATAATAGGTTTCTATGCTTAAGTACTATGTATCTATATTATTTAATAAATAAATAAATTAATTAATGTTTTCCTTTTTAAGAGAGTGCATATCCTGCGCTAATGTCTATATTTTAAAAATAAAGTTTTTGTTTTGGGTGATAAAGTAATAAAATAAAAGCGTAAGGAGTTTTTATTATTATACATTTTATATAAAAAAAAAGAATGTTAAACAAAATATGTTACATAATTCTAAACAGTTTCACCTTGAACTTTCACGATTTGATTCTTGGTTGTAAAACTAACTAGCCGAAAAGCCTTTAAAATAGATGCAACGGGCTTTAAAAAATTCCCGATGGTGGCAGCGATGGGCTGCAAAGTATCGCTTAAAGAAGACAAAATATTGTACACCAAAACTAGAGGGGGTTGTAAAAAAGCATTGAATGATATCGTGAAAATAGGCTTTATAAAGTAGTCCGAGGTCATCTGAAGGAACCCAGTGATAACAGGCCTCACTATGCTATACAAAAGGAAGCGGTAGGCCTGCATGAAAAACGTTATGAAGAATGTAACTCCAATGTGAAGACTCCCGAATATTTCAGCCCAAAATCGAGTTGCGTAGTGAGTCGTCTGATTTGCCAGGACTTCAGACAGAATTTGTGGCGGACAGTCTGTTGTTCGAAAATATGTAAAATTGCCATGATCAAAGCAATATATGTCTACTCGTTCCACATAGTCGTTGGTACCGATTTTAGTGACTGGTTCTTCAGGAGCAGAACTAGGCCGCATTTTCGCAAAGATTGTCTTCAGACGATTTACAAAATTATTTTCTATCTCCATTTCTGGCATATTAACGGCAGTGTTTGAACAGATACAAGATTTACATTTTGAAGGTTTCCTTTTAAGTTTCTTACGCTTGACCTTTCCGTTGTACAATTTAAATTCTATTCTGGATGGCGAAGAAGGAATTGATCTATTTCGTGTTTTCATTAGATATAGACGTTTTGGTTGCTCTTCACTGGTTGCGCAATCTTCTGTAGGATCTGAGGTAGTAGTTGTTGTGTCTTGCATTTTTTTATATTTAACAGTGGAAGGCTTTTGAGCTTCACATGGTTCGGACAGCATACTGGTGGGGTCTTCATCTACTTCAATTTCTTCAGTGGATATCGTCGAATTGTCGCGAGGAGAAGTGTGGACTCCTTTATTTACTTTTGTATCATTGTTAGTGTGGCCCATTTTGTTTTTCTTATCAAGGTTTTAAAAACAGCAACTGTACGAAATATTAAAATATTAAAAAATTAAAATATATATACGTGTTCCTTCTGCTTGCTCAGTCTATCAAGAAATTACATGTGACATTCAAAAACTCAAAGGAAATATGATAAAAATTTTAATTTGTTGATAAAATAGTCACAAAAAAATATCTGAAAAACACCATTACTAAAGTCTTTGGAATCTTTTATTTGCCCAAAATATATTTTTAGTATTAAAACAATTCATCATAATATATTATACGTATCCGTCGTACAATACAACTTTTGTTTATTATTTTTCTTTGCAAATTTATCTATGATAAAAAATATGGAGATGACAGAGATTAAAATTCCTTATCTTAAAAAAAACCAAAGATTAATGAAGTTTTCAAAATTTTATTATGGACAGTTATTAGTTTCATTTAATATTAAATGTTAAAAATGCTAAAAAAAATTATTAAATAGACAGTCTGGATTTGCTTGCAATTTTTTACGGAACGCTTAGTTTTATTTCACTTTAATTAGAGTTGTGATATTATTTAAGTGTTATTTTTAGTTATGTGTGACTATTGTACAATTTTCACTATCTTCCGCATTTCGCTCACAATACTCAAAATAATTTGTAATAAGTGCATGATTATTGACACACTTAAACATTTACAACAAGGGTTCCGGAAATTTGTCTATTCTCACGATTTTTCCAATTAATCTCCTCTGACAATAGCCCGTTTAGTGAGCTCAACGTGCAAAATAAACGTTTTGTTTAAGATGCACCTAGAGTTTTCCACGTTGGTGACTTCTCCTAATTATGAAGAAACAAACAATTTCGATTGAGACATGACATTTTTGCGCATTAGCCTTTGCCTAATGAAAAATACGAAAAGTTTTGTCGACACCACGTTCGGTTCGGCCCGAAGGGAAGGTGGCAGAAAAGAATTCTTTTGCTTAGCGATGGCTCTGTAATGAGAAACCACTTGAAAGTAAATTTGTTGTCAATGGGTGTGAATAAGACTAGAGAAATTCTACGAAAATAGAAACAAAACAGCATTTCACTTGTGTTCGTCGGAGAAAGCAGTGAAAATGCGAAGGGACTTCGGAGGCGCGATATCCCGGTATGTACCTAGCAAAAACTATCTAACAGTGTTAATCCAGGACCAAAGGGGCAGGATCAGCCTTGGCGGCGATTGGATGGCTTTGCAAGTACATGGGCGGAGTTTCCGGTTTCTGTTCGACGTCATGGCAACTGGGAGCCGGCCCATGCGCCGTCGATTTTTGGTTTTCAGTGGGCCAAGGAAGCCCTGTGCTTCATATAGAGCCCAAAAACTCGTCCTTCGGGACCAACTTAACACCATGGGAAGGGTTATTTATGTTTTCGCGTTGTTGCTACTTTTGCTCGCCAGATTTTCCGTAATGAAATGATTGAGGCAATAATTGCGTCCCAGGGGACGGACAATTGCGGCCCCCTTGAGGATGGGAAGAGCCTGTTTTGCTAGCAATTTTTCCTGGATGAGCATTTTTGAAAATTCTATAAATTAAGGCGGTTGGTTAATAACCCAATTATTTTGATATTCAGAAAGAACATTTGAATTTATCATGTTTGATATTTACAATATAACATGAATTATAAAACAAGCCGGCCGGCAAGTAGTAGGTAGTCGTACAATGAATGCTTAGAAATATTTTCGCGGTCGATTGAAAAATTGCTGCGGGTGCAAGTCTTGCGAATTTTTGTTCCTTTAGAAGCGCGCAATTGCCAGGGGCTTGGTGCGCTCATCACGCTGCTTCTGCGGATTTGTTTTTGTCCACTTAGACGTGCCGTGGTCTGCTTTAATCTTTTATCGTTGGTTAATTTGATACTTTTGAAGTCGTTTGCATTTCTGACTGTGGGAAAATATTTTTCCGACGTCGGACGACTTTAGAAAATTCAACTTCCACTGCCCCAACCGCTCCATATCACATGCGTCCCCCAAGTATGTCTGCGGCGTGAGCTACTTTGGGGCACATTTTGCAGCGCGATGTAGACTAAATTTTTTATTCCTCGTTTTAGTCATTTTATTTGCTCGTATGTGCGTTTCCTATGTTTGGGTTGGGAGGTGCATGACTTTTGCAATCGCCCCCGCAAAACATTTTGAATATAGAAGAAAGTAGAATCAGCTTCACATAAAACTAATAAATTGGAACTTTCAGAACTGGGCATAAACCTGAACCATTTCCTCAATTTATATCCTAACCCTACGATCGGTAACTGATGGCCTGTATCTACCTACATTATTTCTCTTATTAATAAAACTTACCTAGGAAAATAATATTATTTTAAATTATCTTCAAAATTTATTTTGTATGTTTAATGGCATTATATTTTCTTATCAGTTTTTTTTTATAATTTAATCTGATCCAGCAGAAAATTTGTTTTTTTTTGTTTGTTAAAATCTAACACTAATCATTAAAAAGTTATTTTCTTCATTTTGGTTGTAGACTAGTAGATACATGGTACACTATGCTGATTTAATAGAAATCAAAATCCCAAAAGATGGTTTTAATATCCAATAGACAACATAGTGAAAGCAGATATCTTGGTCACTGATTGCATAGGTGTTTTAATAAAATAGAGTTTCGAATAAGATGTTCAGGACATAGTTTTATATTCTTGAAGAAAATGGGAAAAATCATACTAGCTTAGAATTCTATTCATTTTTTCTAATTTAAACAAGATTTAAATCATAATTAATTTTTCTTAAAAGTTTTCTTATATTCTAACAAAATAATGCAAATTTTGCTAAGTATAGGTATACGACATTTTAATGCATTCGTTAACATTGTATGAAATATCAATTCGTTTAACTAAAAGATACATTTTTGAGTATATATACTCTTCGTCTACATGATTTCATATATAAATTATTCATTGATTTTGGGTTTCTCTACACGTAAACACAAACATATCTATCATTTACTTAAGGTATAAAAATGTTTAATCAGCTTAGGTATGTTTTTTTCTTCCATCGCTTACTTATTCGGACTCTTCTACATACATATCTATCAAATGAAACAAATAAACCAAAATAAAATGTGCAGGAGCCAATTAATCAAAATAAATCATCATTAAGAGATGGTAATAACCACATGTACCGCACTAATTAACACCGAAAATCCCTCCTAACCCCATCCGGACGCGCGGGACGCGCAATTAGAAAACTTGAACTGAAGTGAAAACTGACACCTATTCAGTCACCAGAGCCGAGTGTGCGAGAAATAAATCAGCGCTGACATGCGTAAAAATAATGAAATTGTTTCCCCAAGTCTAGTGGATTAAAACTAGGACAACGTAACAACCCCTAAGCTAATTACCAGCCACTTCATATTTATCTAGATACCCAAACCAACCAAACCAACACAGACAGACCCTGTCCACCCCGTCCCTTCGCCCATCTGATTAGAGAGGATGGCTGAGGACCAATTTCGAGATTATCCGCTTTTAGGGTCATACAGTCACCTGCCCTCGGTCTAATCCCCTCTAAAATGTTGTAGGCTGTCTGCTACTGATTGCGAAGAACTAGAACATCCGATTTCCAGCAAATTTCATCCCAACAAAACAAATCCATGTCCATCGGAGATGTCTTCGATTCTTCCTTTCGTTCACAGGAAAAAGGTGACAAATTCTAAGCTTATCTACAAACATCTTTTACTTGAGTGGAAATAAAGCGCTCCTCCAGCGCGACGCACAGCACGATTAATCCTTCTGATAAATTGTTTGTAGGGTGGGAATTGTAGACTAGAATGTTATCTTTTACAGACAACAACGACAATATGTATAATAATATTTTTTTTAAAATCTCAGATTTCTTTTACATATAGGACTTATTAACCATATGGCATTATATTAAAAAGGCATTTTTTCCTCTTCATTGAACATGATTGGTCTCTCAATTAATTTAATTAATATTTACGGGTAATTTACTTCGAAAGGTAAGTAATAAGATACAGGGGACATTAATCTCAGGCACATGGTCAATTATCAAGGGAAGGATTGGTCGTCCTAGCAATACCCTCTTTTTCAAAAAAGCCACTACTGAAGAAGATAGTTGCATTCTTATTTACTACTACCGCTTGTTTTTATAGAGTTTACCTTAATCCATCAATATTAAACTTGGCCTAGACAGTTACAGTTTTATTATAGTAAGCAGCAATTATTCTTAAAAATGCTGGAAAATCTCAACTTCGCCGGCTTTCCGTAGTTCATGTAGGGGGTTGATTTTCGGATTTTGTTCCTTTAAAATGTTTTTTAAACATCTTCAAACAAAGTGATTGATCGTTTTCTTATTTTATACTTGTGCTCAAAGTAGAAGCAGTGAAAGCAGTTTATAGTGTTTCGGAGGTTTTGGATTGGGTTTGAAAATTGAGGGTTTAAGCAAGCTATCGCCTACTGTCCACTTGTTTTAATTATATAATCTGAAATTTATCATAGTAGTCGTTTCATAAAATTTTCAATATAAAATTTTTTCGATAAAAAAACAGAAATAATTCGCATGAATTCCGTTCGCTTATAGTTTAAATTTATTTAGTTTTTATTTACCGCCAAAGATTTAAAAAGGACTTTTTTTCGAACACAGAAAATTCGGAAAGTCCAAAGAAAATTGCCCGTGATAGAAAATTTCCCCCGCAGCAGTTGTCAAAATCTTCATCAGGCGCCTGGAGCAGGGTGAAAGATCTCTCCGCTGTCCAGTGTCCAGCACAAGTGTTCAACTCGACCGCACAAAATCTGAGTTTTTTTTTTCAAGTAATTTAATTGCAGTTAATTCAATTCTATTTCTTACGCTAGTCTAATTGTACATGAAATTATAATCTTGTCCAGCATTTGTGTAACGCATAAACACAAATGCTCTCAACATTGTGGCGACGTCTCTCAAATGGTTTAACACAGAATGCAACTGCTGCTTATTTTCGAGGTTTGTTCATGCATTGAATTAATTGGTTTTAGATTTGGTGTCAGTCGTGAGCGGCTAATCGCACAAAATTCCTTGGAGTCGTCTCTGCCAAAAGTGTTTTTGTTTATTGACAAGTTGTTGTTGGCCGTGTTAACTGTTTTAGCAGAGATGGCGCTTGATGTTGTTTGTAGGCAGTAGTTTGACAGCTTCCGCTTGTGTTTTCCTTCTGTGCTTATCACTGCTTTTCCAGAAGAAACTGGTAATTCAGGTAATTTGGTCATTATTTTCTGGCTGTGCTCCAATCACAAAGCGTAATATTCGTTCCACATGCCGACTACCGCATATTAAAATTCTTTAAAATATCTAGGGTGTGGAGAGAGGCTGTCGCCTCTAAAACAACTTGTCTGCACAAAGACTAAATAAAAAAATACTACTCAGTCCTAACTATGCGTCTTCAACAAATAATACATTGTCTACAATAGCTTTGCTATCTGTGCTAAAATTTCTGAAGCTTTATTGTCAGAAATTTGAATAGGCAGTAAAAATTCCCTAGTAAATGAATAAAAACTCTAATATCGCTCCGTAAAATTATAGGCTTGAACTGAACCTAACTCGCGTAAGTCTAGCTAGACTAAGCCAGCTTAAGCCAGACTGTCATCTACATCGTCATCTAATAGTAATAATAAGTATATAAGTATTATTTTGTATTTGATTTTAATTCCTTAATTCCTTCCGAGCCTGAGTTATTGGTTTTGATTATCATTTTGCTTCGACCTTTCTGAGACTAAATTTTCTCCAATCTTCTTATCACCCAACAAAATACTCGGTACAAACTCTTAAGTTTTTCCATATCGCGAATTTTTAATTGAAATTTGTGTAGACCGAAAAGCAGTCGAGAAGACAATTTTCTTGTATTTGTTCTAGAATTATTTTACTTAACCAGCTCAGTTATGTTTTTGGTTTATAAGTAAATAAATAAATAATTTTTAAAGCGTCTAGAAGTTTCCAGTCCTGTGCCTGTGGTTACGAATATAAACCTCCCATTTATGGAATGCATATCTGTGTTCTTCCAGCGCCTAGAGTTGGTAAGGGGAATTACATGTACCTGGTAATTAGGTTGGCACTTTTACCTTAAATTCATTATTATATAATCATTGCTCCAGATTACTGATGTTAAATCAAAAGAAGCAGCTGTCGTTGATCCTGTTGAACCGGAGTGTGTCCTGAAGAATGTCGAAAAACAGAAAGCTCGTCTCAAACATGTCTTTATAACACATTATCACTGCGATCACCAGGGCGGTAATGCGGAATTGGCTTATAAAAATAAAGAGAAACTAAGATTTTATGGAAAGGACAATCGAATTGCCTGCCTCACAAATTGCGTACCCCACAATAAGGAAATTAAAGTAGGCAGATTGACTGTGCGATGTCTTCACATTCCTTGCCACACAAAGGGCGATGTTGCCTACCTGGTCCAAGATCCTTGTGGCGATAGCGCCATATTTACTGGAGATGTGGTTTACAGTGGAAGCTGTGGACCAATACTTGAGGGAACACCAAAGCAGTTGTATGATGCCATTAAACTTCTATGCTGTCTTCCGGCTAATACTCAATTGTATGGTGGCCATGAAAACACAGTTGAAAATTTAAATTTTGCTTTGAAAGTTGAACCTGAAAATGAAGTTATTGTTAATAAACTGGCATGGGCAGAAAGGCAGATAGAACTGGATAAACCAACGTATCCGACAACAATTGGGCAAGAAAAAAGAATTAATCCGTTTTTCCGCTTTAGTTCTCCAAATGTTCAAAAATATGCGGGGGCTGTAGGATTGGATCCTATTCGCGTTCTAGATATACTTGATCACGAGAAAAAGAAATATAATGCGTAGTTGTCTTTATCGTCTGCTGGCGGACGAGCGCTATCCCCCTTTAGTTTTGTAACCATTCTTCAGCACTCAAACGTTAAATATTGTTATGGAAAATTATGTGATATAAATCAATATAAGAAATTAATTTGCTCCATTTTCATTAAACAACTGGTTTTTGTCATCTTTTATTGGACTGGCATATAAATATTGAAATATTCTTTAGTTTGATCACTAAGAATAGATAAACTTGTTGTACTGAAGGCTTTAAACCAACATATCTACGGCCACTCATCAAACTAGTGATATATAAATTTAAATTAAATAAATAAAATATGTAAATGATACAAAAGCTATTGGAACCTGCACACTTGCAGGGTATTTTGAAAGTCCCAGAAAATTAAACTGCAACAAAATATTAATATTAATTTTATCTTATTCTAATTCATACCCTACTAAGGAAATTAAAAAAAAAAAAGGAATTATAGACGTTTGAAAAAAAAAAAGACTTGTAAGTACCTACATACATATGTATATAGGATTTCCAAGTTTGAGAACACATGCAAATACTCATTCAGCTTTATTTATTTTTAGTAAATCAGCAGTGAGTAGGCTGATTGTTATGACAAACTTCAAGATTATAGAAGCATGAAAATATTATCAAACCCGTTTTAAAAGACTATATAAAATAAATTACAAAAATGTTTATACGTAATGTGTACTGTAAGATTTACTTAAAATCAAAGATTTTAAATTCTCTTTTGAACCCACTAATAGTAATGTATTTAAAATATTTTTTGACAGCACAAAAACTTCGATCAGTTGGCATTCGTGGATCCCATAGCTGCCCAGAAAATTTGAAGATGTCTGACATGCAAATAAAAATCCTCCCAGCGCTGCAAGACAACTACATGTACCTTGTGAGTAAAACAATCATTAGTATTCCCTGTAACTTCCTTAAGACCAAAACTTCTACTTAGATTGTTGATGCAGCAACTAAAGAAGCAGCAATTGTGGATCCGGTCGATCCGGACTGCGTACTGAAAGCAATACAAGACGAGAACGTTTCTTTAACAAAAATTCTAACCACCCACCACCACTGGGACCATGCGGGAGGAAATGAAAAACTTGTCAAAAAATTTGCTGGACCAAAGCTTGAGGTTGTCGGTGGCGATGATCGCATTGGTGCTCTCACAAAATGCGTAACGCAGGACGATAAGTTCCAAATCGGGGAGTTGGTAGTGCGCTGCATCTTCACTCCGTGCCATACAACCGGTCATATTTGCTACTACGTTGAGGCACCCAGCGGGGAAAGGGCTGTGTTTACAGGCGACACTCTGTTCCAAGGTGGATGCGGACGATTCTTCGAAGGAACTCCCGAGCAAATGTATTCCGCCCTAATTGAAAAACTTTCCTGTCTTCCAGACGATACTAAAGTCTTCTGCGGCCACGAATATACCCTCCAAAATCTTTCGTACGCTCGTCACGTTGAACCACAAAATCAGTATATTCTGAATAGAATCGAATGGGCGAAATTCCGTCGGGCTGAGAACTCACCAACTGTGCCCTCAACGATCGCAGAAGAAAAATCATGGAATCCGTTTATGCGGGTCCATGAGCCCGGCGTACAGAGGCATGCTGGGTCCTCAGATCCCATCGAGACGATGGGCGCGTTGAGGAAGGAAAAGGATAACTTCAAAGCATAGCTGGTCCAGTAAACTTCGTCAATACTGTTTCCTTTCGCGGTGAACTAACATTCGTCAATACATTGTACAAAATGGTGAGAGTTAATAAAAACGGATTCGCTGGATTCGTTGTTCGTTCGTTTTTCCTAACCAATGATTGATACGCACCTTTTTGCTGTGAACAAATAGCTGTGACTCGTCGCGTTTTATTCAGTAGAGATGTATTCTGTAATGTGTTCTATTTTACTGTCAATAAAATCTGGTATACAAGGAGCTCCAAAGAAGTGTTTCATTTTTAAGGATAAACATTAAAATATCTTAAATCAGTTGAACATTTGAACTTTTCTGAAAGACTTCGAAGTAATTGGACTTAAAAATTTATAGGTAAGTTTCCATGAATTTTCCTATTACTTCTAACTAATTTAAGCAATATTAAATAGTATAGTCACAATATGAGTTTATTTATGAATTTCAGCTTTTACCGTCGATTGCTCAATTGAGTATTTGCTTTTTTCAAGCTAAATTGAGCAGAAAATGAGGTCAGCAACTCGGGTTATTTGGTCTCGACCGTGTCCGCTTCCTAAATTTCAAAACCGCCGAACTATGAACCATACGTTTTCCAATTGATTTGCCAACTTATTGTGCTCCTTTATATTATTCACTATTAAAAAAAGACGACCGTAATATAAAAAAAAATTATACAGTACGAAAACCTACAATATTGAATAGCTTATAGTCAGTTGCAAACTTTATTCACTATTGTGTTGTATGAAGTTATCGATTCATGGAATAAACTGAATTTTATGAAATATTTAGGAAAGTGTTAAGCCTCTCGTATTTTAATAAAATGCTTCAAGGTTCACACTTTTATTTGAGGCAAGAAAATATTGCCCTTATCTATAATCCAGTACATAAGTAGTTGATAGAGAAATTAAGTATAAAATTAAGCCAACATTTAGTAACCTGTCCATACTGAAATCTGCACTATAATAACCACATAACTTTTATATGTTATGTACGTACTGTTTTGGCCGATTATTGTGTTTTTCCAAGAGAGCCACTTAGAATAATAATCGGAATTTTAAAATAGAATCGTTGACACATAGATACGAATAATTGCAACTTTTTGGCAAATAAAACATATCGCATAAATTGATATTGCTCATGAATATTTAAAGTTGCACATAATCAGTTTCCGTACTGATATCAAGAATTGTCGCTACCTTCGAAGAAACAACATCAATAGTCAATCACATAACAAACAGACTCGCAAGATAAAGCGTGTTGACTGCTCCCAAGGGTCCGAAAAGAAAAACAAATCCCATCGATGGTATCAATAGCACAAGACGCAAGCGTGATCATCTTGAAACGACTTCGACTATCTCGGTACATGTAAGAGTATTGAGCTCAGAAATCAACAACAACAAAATTAAGCCGGCCGCTGGAAAATAATCCTAAAATAGAATCGAAGTAAAATTAATCTTTGAGCGTCCACGAACACCATCAATCCAATGGGGCTCCAGGACAAGCACACGACCAGACTCTAGTCGGCTAGCACTTCGCTGGCTTCACTGGCGATGATTGGTGATAGATTTTTAAGGAAGTGCTAAATAAAGAGAGCTGTTGCTTTAATATAAACTGGAACTGGGAATGAATCAAGTAATTGAAGCACTTTCTAGTCACATTCTAGGCAGTCGCGCGAATGCACTCGGTAGATACGGATAGTATAACTCGAAGTTCTTCTGTTTAGAATTTTGTTTAACGTTAAAGTTTTAATCAACCTGAAGCAAAAAAGAAATCTTTAGTGAATTTTAAAGTGTTACTCGGAGTTCTCTTGAGTTAAACAGTGATTTTCCCTAGTAATTTCTAGCAATGATTGTATCCCGGCTTAGAAGTGAGTTTTAACGCAGTATTTGTTCATTACATTTTAAATTAAATACAAAGAAAACAAGAATTTGTTGCTTTCATATATCAATCATATAATAAACAGTCTGGAGGAGGATAAAATTAGATTCAATTTAGAAGCGAAACAGTTTACTTAACGACTGAATTCAAATAGATCAATTACCAGCTCTAAGTGAAAGTAAACAGCATAAAGAGCGACGCAAACCTAAATATCCATTGCAATTGCTTCCTTCAATCAGAAATAATTAGAATTTGTCCTCACCAATTCTACGCAAATTTCAAGCCTACTTCCCACCAGATAGAATTTTTTAGTTAAATTTCCCGGTCAGTCGCCTTTTGCTAGTTATTTTGCATTTTCCGTTCTTTGAGTTATTTTTAGATGACCCTCAGTTTGACCACAGGAGCCAATTCCACAGTGCGTGGACATTAATTTCCAGTTTATCCGTGTCACCACTCAGCCAATCCGCACTCTTAAAGGTTTCAAGTTCTCAAGTTCAGCTGGCGGCGGTTAATAAATCCATTTAACTCAATTTGAGTTGCACTGAGGAACGCGCTCGAGTATTTTCTGTGGTTGAAAGGCGGAGGCTGATAAAACTATCAGCGCGGCGGGTATTTGCTTAATGCAAATCGTTGAATTATTTTATTCTACGTCAATTGCTTATCGCTTTGGCTTGAAAAATTTAAGCTGAAGTGTGATCGCAACTTAACTTAGTGCGAAGTAAAAATTGACCTAATCGGCGGAGTGGTGTTAGAGGTTACTAAAATTTCGTTCGAGATCTCAAAATAGCTGAAAGGTCTCTGAAACTTTAAAGTTGATGTAAGTAATTTATAGTTTGTTTACTGCTATTAATTTAATGAGGCGTAATTTTCAACAAGTACGAATATTTTATTAATTAGTTAATAAAATTGTCTAAAGCGTGGCAATCCATCTTAAATGATTAGTGTAAACGATGACATAATATTTATGCGCGTTATAATTTATTTTAAACTTGAATTATACTAGTTTGTAATAATTGGATGATAATTATTATAAGATTAAATGATCAATATAAAAATATCCGTCGTGCACAAAATGAAGATGAGATAAAAACAAAACATAATCCCAAATACGTTGTGAAAGCACAAATTAATATAATAGAAGTGAATTTTTCCCTTTTAACACAAGGTACCTCAAAATTGAAACATGGTCTGCGGTCACTATCCACCCTTCGATCGACAGCACCGGCAACCACATTTCATTCAGATATGCCTGAAACGGATTTTATTCCTCCGAATTACAAAGGACCCAGCTATGAAGACTTACAGCGACTAAGGAAACAAAGTTTAACAGCAAACCATCAAACCACAACATACTACAAAACACCACTCTTAATCCACAGTGGACATATGCAGTGGCTCTTCGACCACACTGGAAGAAGGTACTTGGATATGTTCGCAGGGATCGTTACAGTTTCCGTAGGGCACTGCCATCCGTAAGAGCGATTTATTACAATAAAAATATGAAGTACATATTGGTAAACAAGTTTAAATATTTAGAAAAGTTAACAGAGCGTTAGAGGAGCAGCTCAAAACTTTATGGCATACGAGTAACGTTTATATGCACCCAAAGATCCATGAATATGCTGAGAGGCTAACTGCTAAGTTACCAGGAGATCTGAAGGTATTTAGGCGCTATAATTATAAATAATGATAATCTTACTATCCTAAACTTTCACAGGTGGTTTATTTTGTTAATTCGGGATCAGAGGCTAATGATCTAGCGATGCTCCTAGCAAGACTCCATTCAGGGAACTATGATATATTATCACTACGAAATTCTTACCACGGAATGTCTCCGTCCACCATGGGCCTCACAGCCCATTCCACTTGGAGATTTCCAGTTCCAGGGGTAAATTCAGGTGTGCACCACGTCATGAATCCCAATGTCTACTTAGGAATTTGGGGTGGGTCCAACTGCAGAGATTCTCCTGTCCAAACTCTCCGAAAATGTGACTGTGATTCAAAAGAATGTGAGGCTAGTGAGCAGTATTACAAGCAATTGGAACAGGTTTTTAGGTTTTCCCTGCCACGTGGAAGAGTTGCTGGATTTTTCGCAGAATCTATCCAAGGCGTGGGTGGAGTTGTACAATTTCCTAAAGGATATATAAAAAAGGCTACAAATCTAGTTAGAGCAAATGGAGGCGTTTATATCGCTGATGAAATCCAAAGCGGGTTTGGTAGAACCGGTGACCATTTCTGGGGTTTTGAGAGTCACGATGTAGTGCCGGATATTGTAACTATGGCTAAAGGTAAACTCATTTTCAAACCGCGTAGAACAACAACACTAAACGCAATGTTTCTTCTCCAGGTATAGGAAACGGCTTTCCCCTAGCAGCTGTTGTTACAACTCCTAAGATATCTGAAAGTCTTGGACAGGCTCTGCACTTTAATACCTTTGGTGGTAATGCCTTGGCATGTGCTGTCGGCATATCTGTTCTAGACGTAATTGAAGAAGAGGGACTGCAGAAGAATTCTCTAGAAGTCGGGACATACCTCTTAAAAGGATTGGCGGAGCTTCGCGAAAGGTACCCAATAATCGGAGACGTTCGTGGCAAGGGACTCATGATCGGGATAGAACTTGTATCTGATCCTGAAACCAAGACCCCGCTCAGTGTGCCACATGTAATAGACATCTGGGAGCAGTGCAAGGATCTTGGAGTTCTCATTGGACGGGGAGGAATAAATGGGAATGTAAGTAATTTTTTAATTCGCTGCATGCACCTTGACTAACCCGTTTTTACCCAGGTGTTCCGTATTCAACCTCCCTTGTGCGTGTCCCTCTCTGATGTTAAGTTCACTTTGGATGTATTTAATAGGGCTTTTGCTGACCATCCCTTGACTTAACTGATTTTATTGCCATTGTTTTTGGTTAAATACAGCTCTAAGCTAAATTACGGGTATATTAGGGCCTTAAGGAAAATTGATAATAATTTTATTATTGCAATTTGTTCTGAAAAATATAAGTGAGTGAAATATACAAATTTTTTGTTTTCTTATTGAAACAGCAAAATTCTCGTTTTAGATTATTTTGTTCAAAAATGTGTCATTATAGAGAAAATCAACCCCATAAAAATAAATATCCTCGAACATCGCCGTTACTAAAAAATGCTTAAATGATGAAATAAAAAATACTTAAATGATAAGTAAAATATACTCACCTTTCTTTCAGGTACTTCGTATAAAACCGCCAATGTGTGTAACCCTCGAAGACGCCGACTACACTCTAGATGTTCTGGAAACAATAGTACTGAGATACCATTCCAAAAAACAGCGCAGTTTTCACAGGAATATTGACCCGACCCAAAATGTCAATAATAATGAAAGCCGGAGCGAGGAATCGATTGAAAAACAGTAGCTTTTAATTTCAGCTTTTGTAGATAAAGAAAGATATAAGAAAAATACGGACAAAATTGTGATAAAAGGAAAACAAAGTGCTCCAAAAACATTAGTCATTTAGTCGTATTTAAACATTCCATTTTTACATGTTATATATACATATATTTACAATATACAGTGATATAAAAATCCACTTAAGCTAGTTTTTAAGCCAGAACCAACAACGGCTCCCTTGGACAGTTTATCTGCAGCAGGTAAAAACATTTCTAATTTCTTAACAACAATTCATTTAATTTCATGTATAAACAAAAATTTTTAAAAAAAAAGTTTTTTCTATACAAAAGCAAATGCGCACTTCTTGTTGCTTTGTTAAATAATAGCAATCGCAAAATACATTTTACATAAATAACGACTTTAAAAAGATACATTAGTAACAGCTTCAAAATACCAATAATGGAAGTTCGATTAACTTAATTTGGTTTTTGCTTTTTTAATCCTACTTAAAGCGAAATAAATGCACATATTGTAACAAAATCTGCTACTCCGCATTGGCTGCCAGAACCTATACTGATCCTGATTTTTTCTTTTATTCTGTTCATTTCAATAAGATTAGATTGTCATTATTTCTTCAAATATTCTGGTTAGTTTTGCTCCTTTGTGATATTTACGATACTTATTGAACCTAAAATATATTTGATTATGAATTATAAATGTTTGGCCCATGGTTCGTTTATGTGTTACATGCATACAAAAATATTTATACTCTACAAGATATATCGGTATTTAATACTTACTCTACACTCCACGGATATATTATATAATTGCAATGTTGAATTGAACTAGATATGCTTTCTATTTAAAGTTATCTTTTTTTGGTTTTTACAGTTCCCGGCTACTGGTATTAATTGAAAATACCTCTACATAAACTGTATGACTTTAAGAAAAATTAAATTCGTTGAACTTATAAGATGGCGATCGAAATCTTTCGATTTATTTTAAAAATAATGATTAGCTTTCACGACTTGCAGTAAACAAAAATTATAAAAATGATGCTTGTGCTGTTATTTTGAAAAAATCTACTATTTATTTCACGGAACATCCACTGTTCAGATTCAAACTGCTGAGTTCGAAAAAATTTTGAAAAGGCTCTGAAAGTTGCTGCTTTTAACTTTATTACAAACAATAGATTTCAGCATTTTTAGACAGTTTTGTAGTCAGTATGAAAACTTTTTTCGCATGTTGTGGCTAACCCTTTCAAATAGCACAAATAATCTGCGATGCTTCACTTAACAACAACCGCTATTATAAGTAACAAACATTTAAAAAGCATAACTTGTTTTTAAATAACAACTAAGATAGAGAATTTAAAATTTTATGAAAGGAACATAGATAGCATTTAAGAAAAATATATAAATGGAAATCATATTCGCTCCCAAATCTAATTAACATCTGTGATCGGACGAAAACTTTTAAAAATATAATTAATTAGTGTTCAAAGAATGGAATGGATTCGATATTGGCTTACTCTACTTGTTTGTATTGTTGTTTATCTTTTATTAGTGGAACATTTGTTCTGTACAATTGAATACGCATTTTCCGACTAGTTGATTTACCTAGGAATAAGAATATTAGATAAAGTTTTCACTGTAATCGGTGATTTATGAATGTTTGATTATATAATATATATTTCTTCAATTTGCTGACTTTTCTGATATTGGAGGAAAAAATTGCTAACAGAGTCAGTCAATCCAATTTAGAATACAGGAATGTATTAAGCATTAGATTAGACCTCACCGAAAAAATTATGTGTTTGAAAACTTTTATCAGTCTACAAAATACTGGGATACTTCCTTTCATTATTTCTTTAGGGCTTTGGAAAAATACCAAAATAAATGTTTCCTATTTCTGCTACCTCTTTGTACTACATTGGGATACTTAATTTAAAACAAAAGTTACGAACGATCAATTGAAAAAAAAAAAGAATTTCAGTTTTCAGCTGTTCTGCATGATTTCAATTTTTCACCAACAATTATAGAAACTTAATTTCGATATGTATGAGAAGAGCAGAGACTCAGGTTTAATTTCATATTGAATGAATGAACTTTGTGGTTGTTTTTATTAAAGCATTGTTTTTGAATCGTGTAGCTTAGGGGTGTTTAACTCAATGGCGGGAACCAGGAATATGTTGTAGACAAAATTTATGCAGTTTAGAAATCCTAAGTACAGAATTTAATAACTGAAAAAATTAATTAAATGCCGTAAGTATGAAACACTAAAAATTACTAATGATCAATGATTTTGTATATACGTGCATGTTGTATCCCACTACTTAAATGATTGACGCAATCATTTTTAGACTAATTTAACAATCGAAATTTTCAATCTTTTAATTTTTATGAACTCAGCAATGTATTCCATTTTCAAAAAGGACTTCACGAAAATGGTCAGTACAACATCAACAAAAAAAAATTGTAAACACATGCTTATACCATTTTAGCACTGTCCTATAAACACGACAGTACAACAAACATCGCAAGAGCTAATCATTTTCATTATCGAGTTCCTTCTTGAGTAACAAAATGACCAGAAACAAAACTTATACTCACATTTCCCTCTCCGAGTATTAAATGCAACGATAAAGATTAAAGGATTCTCTCCGAATAAATAATAAACATATCTCAAAAAAATTAAAACTTAACAAAACAAGAAGAAAAGAGAAAAAAAGGTAAGCAGTAGCTACACTTGAATGGTTTTGTGTTCAGTCCCACTCCCGATGTCCGACAGCAGAGCCTCCGAGAGTTCTCGTTTCGCCTTTTGAATCACCCAGACCATGAGTCCGACTCCAATCGTCACCTGTTAATTAATTATGCATTTTCATTAAATTTACTACAACCCATATTTCATACCTGACAAGCAAACACAATATACCCCGTCACAGCTGTGTTATGATTGTTAAGAACGTCGTGCATAGATCGCAACGTGGAGCCTAAGTACACGTTGATTACTTGAGCTGGCAGCAGTCCTATTAATGTTCCTGTATGATAGCTCCTCGGGTTGACTGAGCTTACCTGGATGATTTTAAAATAAAAAAAATAGCATCACTTGTTTTAGCCGATTTAGATCTTTATATTTAAAAATTTGGAAATTTTCCTGGGATAAAAATAGCCCGCAGTAAAATTTTAGCTCAAGCGAAATAATTAGAACCACCTGTTTTATAGGGAGTCTAGCAACTGTGTGCATTCTCCATATTTCCTACTTGAAAATGTTTATTTTTGTACACCGCTTACAACGCACGTGTGGACTTTAATATTAGAATAGTGGAAACAACTACAACTGTTATTTTAATATTTACCCCGAAAATTGTGTTCTGAAGGCCAAATGGAATCGGCGTTAAACGGGTGAACATGACCACTTTAAAGGCTCTTGGGCCTGATATCACACGCAATATAGCTCGAGCAGTCTCGTTTTTTATTAACCTGCAAGAAAACATAAGGGAAATTTCATTTTAGGGACCTATTTCAAATAAAAATAATCACATAGACTAATCAGCCAATTCTATTATATTTCATTTATCATTTAAGGATCGAAATGTTCAAAACTTTAAAGAGAATCAAAACATCTCAGTTCAAACATAGAGTTTCGAAATAACCCCAAAACTTTTCAAAAATATTCCTAAAACATTTGTGTTAAGACTCTATTAACAAATGAATTTCTTCCTTTAAGTCAATTCAAGAAATGCAAATCAATAGAGAAACAAAATGTAAAACACGTCAGCCTGACTAATGATTTTAAGAAATCGGTCAATGGAAAATAAATTTGAAGGAGATGAAAAAACACAAAACAGAAAACGAATGAATGTGACGACAAAGTATAAAATTATGTAGAACACGATAAAAATCCAAATTCCGAAACAACGCATTAAGCTCTACGTGCCGTATAGGCCAAGACCCCGAGTGTGCTATAATTAGTCTGAAGATGTTGCATTCATGCAATTTCTGCAAAACAAATGATAATGACGCGATAAAATAAATAATAAGTGTATTACAAAAATTGTAATAAATGCTAATAGAAGTATTTTAAAATTATTATATAACGCAAAACTAACTTAAAATTCCATTCTCCAAACTGACTATTGCAAACCCGCTACACCGCTGATCAAAAACCAGAATTCTCGTTTTCATATATACATGTAAAAAACGTTGAGAACCGGAAACAAGAAATATGATTTTTCTTAAGTATTTATTTGACGTTCTTTTAATTTAAATATAATACATAAAATCATTCATGCTTTTATAGTGGAATGGTTTTATTGCGTATGGTCTGCGATGATTTATATTTAATTGAAATAATATGAACATTCACTGTCCCTTAAAAGAAATAAAACTTTTTGCTATTTATTCTAAAATACATAGGTAAAAACTCTAAGAATAAAATTTCTAATTCGCATTCAATAAATTAAAATTAAATAAGAAAATCAACTGAAAGTGTATTAATGTGACTATAATTTTATAAAGTAAAATGTTACAGAAATTATAAATAAAGACTCGTATTATTTTCACTAAAGTCTCTGCCCAATTTTTCAACCTTCGACATCATGGTTGAAGCTTTGATAAACAGTTTTTTTCTCCAAATATTAAGTAAAGAAAGTTGTTGTATTGGAAGGATAATGCCTAATAATAACCAAGTTTCGGCTCTCTAAACAAAAACAAAACTTGCTTATCTTATCTGCAAAAATTACTGAGAACGGAAAAATCGCGGATGAAGGAAATAGTGAAAGACTTAGCCACTTGAAATTCATTTTATATTTTTATTATCGACGTTTGCTTTTCAATTGATTTGCTCCGGTGCGAAAAAAGTTCGATTTTATCAATGTCGATGCACACGCCTTTCTATAGCCAGAGCTAATCTAATTAGTTCCCGTATAGCGGCGACATTTTCTAGTCTATTGATTTTCAATCTCACGAGAAGCCTGCACTAGCTTTAAATAGAAGCAATGAGACGAAAATCGTAAATTTCAAGATCGCCCCCGAGATCAAGGTAATCCGGAACGTTGTCTGGTATCTGTGCCTACGTGGGGGCAGTGCAATTTGCGAAAGTCTTTGATTTATACAGATCGCACAGCAATTAGACTCACCTATGAACAGGAAGTTTATTATGTATACTCCTAATGGTATTGTGTGCAATAGCAACACCCAAATTAGCGCCTAATATCACAGTCAGGAAGCCCTTCAGGCATCCGAATAGGTATCCACTGGTTATGATCAGTATGAGATATCCAACTGTTACCGGAAAGCTAACGATAACGAACATAAACATGAAAACCGAGAAGATCAACCAGGTGTTCTGGTGCTCGATCCAGAAGAGCACCGCCTTCGCGTAGTTCCGGCAGAAGTACATCGCGATGATGATTACAATTAGAATCGTTACGGGCAGCAAGTAGCTGAGATACCAATTATGCGTTATTAATCTATTCACGCGAAAGCAGAGCGATACGTCGATGTTCTTTGAGGACTCCTCGCCGTATGCAGTTTCGTCGTCTTCCTCGTCGTCGGTGTTCTCTGTCAGGGGAGTACCCTCTTCTAGGCGGCTCGTTTCCATTATTGGCAATTATTTCAATAAGCCCAGTAAGGTAATTTCATTCTGAAAAGCCTCAAAGGTGCTTCCCAACCGGGCAAATTGACTGCAATTTGTGTGAAATATATTTTTACATTATTTCTGCAGGACGTTTTTCCAGGATTGTAGAAGACAATTAAGTTTTGCTAATTTATACAGAAAATGTCACAATTAAAGGTGAAGTGAAATCTAATCAAAATTCTTTGCACATTTCTCGGGAGAGCGATTGATAGATTTGAACGAATAGGATGAAAAGAAACAAACTCCGACAGCCGACGGACATCAAGCCTAAAGAAAAGTTGACGACAAACTGGCAAATGTCAGCCAATTTCGGATAAAATTTAAAGCACTTGGGCTGCCAGAGCTGCGCAACAATGTTATTTTCGAAATAATTTTGTTATAATTGTTATACAGCTTCCCAGATATTTAAATGTAATTATCTTGTAATCCTTTTAAAATGCATAATTCATATATTCAGAACAATTTCGGTGATGTATAAATATTAATTTCACTTATTTCCAATATTCTCTTATAATCGGTCTCGCTAGTTTGAATTAAGTTCGAAAAAGCATTGCAAGTCGACATTCAACAGCTGATTCTGTCTGACATAACTAATCACAACAAAAAGTGCTCAAGTTTCCTTTACCTATTAGTTCTAACCGAGAATTGCTGGTTTTTATTGTGTTTACTATAAATTACACAATAATGTGGCCTCAGAGTTTAGGGGCTTCATTTCACTATAAACTGCTGTTTAACAGAGCGAAAAATGTAAGTTCAGTAGTAGAAAAAGTTTTTCTTAGTTCAGCATGCTTCAAATTTTCCGCTGAAGAAATTATTAAGATATTAGAAGCTGTTAACAATAAACCTATAGGGGACTTAAGCAGGTAAGCTTTTAAATTTAAAATCTCTTCCATCAAAATGATAGATTTTCAATAAGAAAATTGTTTATACAAGATCCAAATAAAACCTTAATTGTGCACATTATTTTTTAAAAAAGATAATCTCTTTGATAACGGCCCCTTTTAATATATAAATATTCAATTTCATCTTACAATTATGGTTTTACAGATATGACATCTCTAAGGTAAGAGCTAAAAAAATCGAGGAATGGAAAACTGTAAACGGTCCATTTCAATCAATAGATCAAATTCTACAAATCAATGGATTTGGTCAAATAGTCTTAGATAAATTCTGCCAAAGCATTATCGAGGAAAGGTTCACTGAAGTGAAAAAGCCCGGAAAAGCAAGGTCAGGTCAATTCACAACTCCGGTTTTGTCGGAAGCACAAAGAAATGCATACAAATCCTGCGTGTCTCTTCAAATTGGTGTATCTAGCGTAACATGGATAAGATTTGAGGTTCCTCGAGTTTCTCCGTGCTTGATAACCCATTGGGAGCATTACGATATACTAGACAAAAAGATGAAGCTTAATGATCTGGTCCAGAGGTGCATTTATGTGGATACACTCATACCAGAAGCGGACTGCTACGTAATTGAAACTCCCCAAACAGCTCAGCCAGGAACTCCTGGAAATGCAGACCAAGTTAATATTAATGTACAGAAGGCACAGCTTACTGCTACATTGAGTTTTGCACTAGCTAAAAGAAAAGATATCAGAAACGAAGGAGATGTTCTACATCCGAGATTGTTTCTGTTGAAAAGATTTATAGCTCCAAAGTAAGTTATGAGGTTTACTAGTGATTTTGATTTTATTTGAGCAAATATAATTCAGACTCTTTGGAACGTTGGTTGGGTCGGAGCGTACATCAGCCGAAGAAGTTATACTGAGCCTAATGCGAACCCACTTCAATTTAGAGGACACTGATGACGTGGCCTTGCAGGAAAATACTACAAGCCCCCACGCTGGAGAGATAATTGTTCCTTTAGCATTGAGGGAATCTTACAAGTCCTCCGAAAGGTATCAACGTGAATTACTCGGGCAGTCTCTGCTTGTGGGATTAGCGTTCATTCGACTGTGTTTACTCCACTGCCCGAAAAGTCTGTCTGTATTTATATCACCGCAAAAACCGGCATAAAATAGTTTAATGAAAAAAAAAAAATGAATATTTTAATCACAATGCCCAGACTTTTACATAATCAATCGCCATGCCAGCGTTTTCTCCGTCCCATGTACTATGCCAATTCTCTCGGTCATTCCAGAATCTTAGCTCTGCTTTTGGGTCAGAGTTCTGCCAAGGTTTTTTATGGAAATTAACAGCTGTTTTGCTGTCGTCGGGAAAATCCGAAACTCCCCCTGCGGATACTCCTAACGCGAGGTAGAACTACAAAATATTATACGTTTTTGTCATAAATATCAAAAAGGATAAAATCTCTTACCTCTTTATCGAAGGGAGCAATAAAATTTCCACTTTCCCAGAGTTTGGCGTAAGAAATATTGTGTGTTGTAGACAGTCTGCTGAACCCACCTCGAATTGTGGCATAGTTATTACCATCTATAGCTAAACTAATGGTATTATCGTCCCATGTAAGGGAATATGTGTGAAACGTTGTTCCTAAATGATCTGGTCGAAAGCTGTTCTTCAGCCAAACATCCCTGTAGGTGTCTCCAGTAGTTAAAACAACACCTCCAGACAGCCTGCTACCACCGATCTGTTCCCCATTTTTCGATACCAATAGCTCATTTCCTCTGATGAAAGCCACTCTCATTTGACCCGAAGCGTATCCAGAAATACCATACTCACTGCTTGATGGCTCCAAAAAGATTTCTAAATATCAAAAACGAAGGATAAAAAGATTTTATCAGGACAATTTCGTAATACCAACGGGGAAATAGCCAGTCTCCTTTGGTGAGGCGAGCCCTGACTTCCACCTTTCCATAGCGAAATGAGAAATTTTCTTTTGTTCTTATTCGCGCTGATACAATAGGTGGAAGAATTCGGAAAAGATCGGCCTGGCGCCGACATTCACGAGCTATGTCAAAAATTCCAGTACAACTGGTAATTAGTTGTTAATATGATGAGTATTCAACCCAATTTTTAGAGAAACATATACTTACTCTGCTCCAAAATCAATTTCTCCTCTTCGTATATTCTCTTCGGAATACCCAACTTCACTTAAAAGTGTTGGGACTATATGCAGATGGCCATCCCTGATATAACAATTTTCAGGCCTGTTTTGAAAAGACACAAAATCAGCATCAGTCGAATCGCACGGGATTCGAATTTCCTTTTTCCAAATTGTCCAATTCAACACATTAAAGTTATCCTCGAAAATCAACTCTCCTTGGCATACATTTCTTCCTTTAACGGTCGTTTTTGAAAGAAGGCAATCTTCATTGCCACCAACTGGACTGGTTGGCGGTTCGCTTCCATTATCGCTATTATCCACAGCTTGATCTTCAGATATAACGATTTTTTGGTCAATAAGACGATAAGCTTGGTTTCCTTTCTGGACATGTATCCAAAAGCGCAGTTCATCACCAGGTTCAAGAGCAACTTTTGTATTTCTATAAACCCAACGACCCTTCGTGTGAGACATAACATCACCATAAAAATCCCCTGGTGAGCCTTTATCGTTGCGTCGATTTAAAGTACCATGAAAAGCAAACAGCACTATTCCCTCTTCGTCTGAAAAGTGAAATTTGAAACAAAAATTATCTAATTGAATGTTTAATTTATTTAAGAAGTACCATCCCAGCTGAAAACAGCTCCTAACTATTAAACTTTCATGGCTAATTATTAAAAAATGCTTTTTCTCTTTAATGGGTTTTTCTATTTGGAGACAGAATGCTAATAAAGAAAACAAATTTCCACAATTTTATTACTATTTAATGAAGTGAAAGTACCTTTTGAATAAAAACATATATTAAATATTATTATGAAATGTGAACCACTTTTCACGTGAATCGAATCTCAGAATAAACCCCATATAGATCCTGCAAAAAGTTTTTTTAAAACGAAAAATTATTTCGCAGCAAGGAAAACCCAAGAAGTGATAATGATGTGTTGGTAACCACAAAAATCGGTAAATCCCCCATCAAAACTCTAAAAAAATTCTCTTTTCGCATTGGCAAATTTGTACGAAAATTTTTTATTTATGCTATAAAAACATGTAAATTGAGACTATGATATCTCAATAAATGACAGCAAGCATATGAGAAATCTGGGAATTTTATTTTAATTTAGTCGAATTAAAAGTAATCACAAAAGAGATAACAAATATTCTCTGTATTCATGTTTGCAGCTGATAACCTCAAACGCTCGGGTCAAACAAATATGATAAAATATGTACAACGAACCAACGGACGGATCGGCAGGTAGGAAGCATCTTCAAACGGAAATATTTTTAATTCTAAGAGTGTAGACACCGTTCCAAAACCTGTTTTCACTTACCAAGGCGAGATTACTCACGTCAAGAAAACTGTCGCCGAAATTATTTACCCTTTATTACGCTAATCATTGAGAAAACACTAATTTTGTGCGATTAAGGTCAAGATCATATGTACTTACGTGGAATAGACACTGTAAATCCCTTGGGTGAAAGAAGTTGCAATTTGGGAGTTGGGATAGCGTAGCCATTTTCACCCGCAAGCACGCAACCAGCGAGAAGAACAACATTTAAAATAGTAACACCAAACATTGCTTCCAGGTGAAACACGTACTTTTCACCAAGTAAGAAATACGTGAGATGCCGGGAGAGAACTGATAGATCACCGTACCGGTCTTATGTTTTCTTTTTACGATTTAATCCCACTTTCTTGAAAGTTTTAAGCAAAGAGAGGTCACAACTTACAGATGCACTGGCTGAGTTTACACTGGCTGGACTCTGGAGTTTTAAAGTGACTACTGGAGAGTGAGTACTTTAACATGCAAGTGGATTTGATCTCGTCAGTAGGTGGGGATCAACAAAAATAAACGAAAGAAATTTCACTTGCGCATCGATAAGAACTTATTTGAATTTAATGCTTGGGGAATTCTAGCGGGCAGTTTTTCTTATTTACATTTAATACATATTGAAATTTTATATGATTAATGTTTAAGCAACTTTTAGCAAATGAACTTGTTACTTGAAAACGTTGATCAGGGCATTAAGTAAGATGGGTTACTTCTGCCAGCTTTTCCAATTTTAAAAATCAATATATATATAAATACATACATATGTATATCATTGGAAAGAGAATAACACAAATGAATTTAAAAAAAAGGTAGGAATAAGATGAGTACTAGGAGATTGCCTTAGATACCACCAATTCAAAACTTGAGTTTCTCGTCTTGTGATCAGTTTACATATTATGGAATCATCAGTACCCTGTGTTTTCCCTGAGGGTTAATTCGAGATGTCTTAAAAGCAGCACAAATTGCTTAGACCTTGAAAATAATTCTATAACTTCGATCGAAGGGACTCTGGCATCCTACAGTGAGGGCTTAAATAAATTTAATCTTTTATTTTTTGAGGATCGGCGTAAGTACCCCGATGAAATGTTCTTGTTTAAAATTGTAAATTTGTAGATTGTCATGATTTACTTAAAGAAGTTAATTTTCATTTACTTGGTCGTTTGGTAGGAAAAAGTTACACCTTTTCTTTAGAATTGTCGGGCACAACTCTTAGAAATAAATCTCTGATTATAAGTATTCAAAAGCAGCATAATGAAATGTTTAACAGAATCGATTTATTTTTTTCAAGTCCTTTCGCCTTTAAACGTACCATTAAATATATCATCAAAAAGCGCTTTCGTGTATTGTTACTATTATATAAGCCTCCCTTACCCTGTCCGCATAATTTTATTAAGAAAGTAGATAGTTTTTTAGTTCTTAGTTAATAAGTTTTACTTATAGTTTTAAGCCTTCTCTTGAATTTCTCTCGTAGATTTATAAGATATAAAATGGATTATATACATGTAAATACATAGCTACATAGCGGTAATTTGGAATTGTGTTTATCTGTATCGCATAAGTATTAATAAATAAATATTTAACACGTTAAGCGCCACGCCGGTTTCACGTACATGTCTTTTAACGTGTTAAACTTTTGTTAATATCTACAAAAACATTTGTGAAAAGACAAATAAATTTGTCTTAATTTGTTAGTAGTACCAAAATAATGTGAGCACAGCTAAAACCAAAAAAACGGAATTTAAATAATGAAACGAAAAGTCTGCTGGTTTTGTTTCAGTCCTGCCTAACTTTAGGAGTAACTACAAAGCCTCCAGGTTTTTGTTTGGATACTCTTTCAAATTGTAAATTAAACAGAAAATAAGCGTAGCAACGGTTTAATTTAACGCGAACGAGATCAGCGTGAGTCGCTTTAGGTCTGCAATTAGAAAATTTGCTAAATTGGACGAGGGATTCTTCAAAATCGCTACTCGCCAGCCGCAGAGCAGCCAGGCGCGCATGCATGAACGGATAAAAATGATGCAAACTTCTTCAGTTAGTTTAGCACTCGGCACGGCAGACGTCTTTCTGCGGCCTCCGCCAATCAGCGGCTCCCACGAGACCGGATTACTTCTTTTGAGGAGCGTCGCACGGCTCCGCTCGGGTTTTCTATTTTTCTCGTACCACTCCCTTGCTCTTGAAAAGCGGTTCATCATCGTCGAAGGAATTAAAAAGTGTTGCCGTGGTTTCTCATTTCAAGGAAATTTTTAACTTTCAAAGTTTTTCAGCATTATTTTGTATGGAAAGGCACTTGCAACTTTTATAATCGGTAGATTGTGAAGTTTAAAGCCTTTGTTTAGTAAAATAGTAGAAAATTTTGGAAATAAAAAGGAGTTTTCTGATTGTTAAAAAGAAATTATACCTCCTTATGGCAGTACTAAATTGAAACATCCCACTCGATTGCGAAATATTTCCCTTTGTGGCAATTTGTGTTTCTCCCATTCGTCCACCAAATTCATCGGGTCATCCAGTTTTTAGAGAACGGGAGGGTGACGTGTGGTAGAGAATCCGCATTCACTCGATAGAAGTAGCGCTAACTCGCAGGGAATTTCTTCAAAAGTTTGTTTAGTTTTACCGCGTCTGGTCGTATCTTTCGTGCTGGGAACCTCATAAAAGGGAGCTCAGCGATCACATTTAATTAGTCTAAGTAAAGTGGTAGAGAAATACCGGGCAATAATGCGAAGTTTGTTGGCTTTCTCGTGCATCGTTCTCGTTGCCGTAAATGTTCTCGCCTCTGAGGAAATTAAATCAGAGGATGGCGTCCTAGTTTTAACCAAAGATAATTTTAAGAAGGCCATTGAGGAGAATGAGTTCATTTTAGTGGAATTTTGTAAGTATTTTGACATGGAAATTTGAGAAAATTTAACCCGGTCCATTCAGTTTAAGAAGATTTGACGAAAAATTTCTTTGTGTTGTGTGTGTGTGCGCAGTGGTAGAACAAGTTTTATCGCTGTGTGGAGCTTGAAAATGAATACGTGTACAAAATTCCCGTTCGCCGTCGTATCCACACTGCTGGAGGAGAGCAGTGGTTGTGTGGGCAGAACATGTGTTTATGGCCGGCACTGGTGTGACGTGTCACTTGTTTTCTGTCCATTTCCGCTAAAGAAATGCTCCCATTGAGTAATTGCATCGCAAATTGGGCATGCGAAATGATTTTGCAACTCATAATCACCTCCAGAAAGCACCGGAAGTCCGAAATAATTGCCCGGCATATTGTGAAGAGAGTTCGCTTCGGGGGGACTGCATTACCATCGGGTGAATGACAAGTCGTTCCTCCAGTTTGTTTATCTTGCAGCGCCTCCGCCGGTTCCCGGTCGGTCGCGGCGAAGAAAATTAGTTCCACGCTGGAATTAAATTATTATCTACAAGTAGAGCTGAACCGTCTTTATCTTGACCAATTTCGGATTTGGTATGTTGTCACCAAGGAGCAAGTGTTTAAAGTGGGTGACGTGTTGCTTGCGTGTCATCCCGCCGATCTCCAACAGATACAGCAAGACTGCTCCTCTCTGTCTTAAGCTTAAGAAAAGTTTCTTGCAATCTGCTCAAGAAGAGGCTTAAGTCGGCTGCAACTGTTCTACCATTTTTTCTTGAAACCAGTTTGCTTTTCCGTTAGTTTCGCTACTCATTAGGACGATTTAGGCGGGTTTTGCAAAACATGGATTGGGGTGGAAAATTAAATAAATTGGTAATTAGTTCCAAATAAATTTGAAGAACTGTTGAAATTAGCTCCGACTTAATGCGGGCGGAGTGCAGCTGGGTTGTGCGTATTCATTTGAGCGGAAAAATTGATAAGAACTTTCGGTTCAACGATATGAATGCACGTTGTAACCAATTGCTATAAAAACTATTTGGACTTTAGAAGTAGGTGTGCTGAAGTACTTAAAAAATATTAGCGCCGACGTGGCCTTAGTCATTTTAAGATAGTCGATTATATAGCTTTTTTTTTTTATTTATCTGCATAACCCAAATCTGGGAAAGCACCGATCCATCATAATGTAAAAAACATTCTAGCATTTTAGTCGTTGCGAATTTACATAAAAAAATTGAAATAAAACATTACGAATCTTTGGTCTTACATAATGAATGATAAAATTATTTTTATGGATTTCAGTGATCAGAAATTTTTGATAAATATGTATTTGAATTATATTTTATATATGATGATAATGATATTTTATATGATATGGCTCGTTTCCGTCGTTTTTAGCCTACGAGTGCCACGCAGTTTGATATCTTTTTCTGGTGGCCACAACAGAACTTTCATTATTGTAACCATCCTATAATTTCATTTTAAGTAATATTCTTATCAATTATACGTAACAGAAGCGCCGGTCACTGGCTCTGGAAGATAATCGCTACTCGTGTTAGTACGAGATCAACTTTTTAAATAAAAACAATTCTTGATCAAAATCTCTGCATTATATTTGATTTCAAAACCTAAATTGCAAATTGCTAACATAGGTAGAATAATTCGTTTAGAAGAACTAAACGCAGTTTATCATTAAGGACCCTTAGAAGTTTTGACATTTAAGTCATTTAAATTATATTTTTAATAATTATTTAATATGCCTTGAATTATTAAGATTGCGGTCATTGATATTTGTAAAAGCAATTGTTTTTTCCCCTTCTTAATTTCATTGCTTTATTAGATTATTCAACCATTAGTCAGTTTGCTCGAATTAAATGTATTTAAAAATATGTTACTTATTCAGCATTATCAGAAACAGACCCAACTTGTTTCAATATATTTGTTTCCCGATTATAATCGCAAATGTAAATATGTAAACAGAAATCTGTTTTCAATTTAATTTTGTCAAATGGGAACGTGTACATAGAACGATGTGGATAAATCTTAGTCATATATGCTCAAAGCATACTGAGTTTTTCTGTTATTTTTGACATGTTTTTATGCTTTATTATGATTACTATTTTATAAATTCTTGAATTATAAATATAATTACTACAATTTTGGTTTCCCTAAAAAATAAGTGGTCGTTAAGTTCAGGAAATATTTGTTATGTATCAGTTGTACTGTGAGGCAATTATTATCGAACGGTCTACGAATGAAAGGTTTTATTTATGATGTGCACAAGATTTTATGCACGATATGAAAAGTCTAAACATGCATTCCGCTTTAAAAATGTCAGTTTTTTCTTGTCTATCTACATTTCATGCTAAAATTTGACTGGTTGAAAAATGTATAACATGCAAATCAAACGTTTCTAATTTCCATAATGTTTCCTCTTTGCAATTAAACAGATGCTCCTTGGTGTGGACACTGTAAGGCCCTAGCACCTGAGTACGCTAAGGCTGCACAGCAACTAGTTGAAAAGAATTCCTCCGTAAAATTGGCCAAGGTTGACGCCACAGAGGAGACTGAACTGGCAGAAGCACATGGTGTACGAGGATATCCAACCCTTAAATTCTTCCGAAGCGGTAACGCTTTTGAGTACAGCGGCGGACGACAAGCTAACGAGATTGTCTCGTGGGTGCAGAAGAAGACCGGACCACCAGCCAAGGAATGTGAAACTCATGAACAGATTGAAACACTCGTCAAAGACAATGAGGTGAGTTATACATATGTATATCTGCAGTTATAGCTATAAAGTTTAAATAATCGGGTAAAAGTTTCTCGACCTTATCGTCATTGATGGCAAGAAGGAAAATGAAAACGCAAGAGCTGGCCAACAGACGCACTTTTCTTCGATTTGCATTTCCCTCACTGCAGAGTACATTTAAAAAAAGGTTATTCACCCGGTATTTGATTGCGAAACACTTGTGGGAAATAAACATGATAAATATCTCTGTTGAGTTGTTTGCAAATTTTCTGTGTGCTGTTGACAAAATTTGCTGGCGACTAGGTTAATGCATGCGAAACCACATGCACTTGACAACTTTGTCGCGTGTTTGCTAGCTGTAATTAAAGCTGGGTTAAAGTAATGAAAGAAGGGGCTATGTTTTCGTTTTCGTTTGTAAAAGAAAATTACTTAAAGGTCATTGTACAAAAACAATAAATTATATATAGCACTTGCGCTATTAAAAGATTAAGTGCAGTGAATAAAACAATTAGTGTAACAAACGTTTTTTCTGTGCTATTATCAGTCTTGTTAAAGCAAAATATAATGTTAGCCTTTATTTGGAACGGGGCAGTCACGCGAAACGATTATTAGTATTTATGAAGTGCTTCAGAAAATAATATGAGTTGGAGGAACACCAAACTTTAATATATTTTTTGTGAAATAACAAAAATATTTAATCGGATTTGTCATTCGAAAAGTCATAATATACATATGTATTTCATTTATTCAATATACAAGGTACGTTTCGTATCATCTTTGTTGGTCTACCACCTCTAAAAATAATACCCTATATATAAAGAGATCAAGGAGATAATTTTTTATTTCAATTCTTGCACTTCGTTATTGTCTTAAAACATACATTTCGTTTATTCTTCGACAGATCGTTGTTATTGGATTCTTCAAAGATCGTGAATCAGACGCTGCAAAGAACTTCCTTTCAGCTGCTAACGCTCTCGACAGTGTCGTATTCGGTATTTCTAGTTCTGAAGATGTTTTCTCCAAATATGAAGTTAAGTGCGGCTCAGTACTTTTGTTCAAACCTTTCGATGAAAAGAAGGTCCAATTCGAAGGCGAGGTAACCGTTGAAGGCCTCACAAAATTCATTCAAGTTCACCAATTGCCCTTGATCATTGAATTCAACCACGAATCAGCTCAACGAATCTTCGGGGGTGCTGTTAAATCTCATCTCCTCTTCTTCGTGTCTAAAGAAGCTGGACATATCGAGAAATACGTCGAACCAATAAAGGATATCGCAAAAAAATTCCGTGAAGATGTACTTTTCGTAACAATTAGCTCTGATGAAGAAGACCATCAAAGGATCTTTGAATTCTTCGGAATGACCAAGGAAGAAGTACCAACTCTTCGTTTGATTAAATTGGAAGATGATATGGCCAAATACAAGCCAGAAAGCGACGACTTGAGCCCTGAAGTTATTCAGGAGTTCGTCCAGAAATTCCTTGATGGTAAACTGAAACAACACTTATTGAGCCAGGATCTTCCAGATGATTGGGACAAGACCCCAGTTAAGACTCTCGTTGCTTCGAACTTCGATAAGGTTGTATTCGACGAGACCAAGGATGTTCTTGTTGAATTCTATGCCCCATGGTGAGTTTTATTAGTATTGATGAAAAAGATCTATTTAATAGAATATTTTTCTTAAAACAGGTGTGGACATTGCAAACAACTGGCTCCAATCTACGATCAACTCGGAGAGAAATACAAGGATCACGACTCAATCATTATTGCCAAAATGGATGCCACTGCTAACGAGCTGGAGCACACTAAAATCACATCATTCCCACAAATCAAATTCTATCGCAAGGGTGATAACCAAGTTATCGACTACCAGTTGGACAGGACTCTCGATGAGTTTGTCAAGTTCCTCGAGGCTGGCGGCAACGTGGAAGAAGCCCCAACTGTGACTGATGAAGCGACAGACGATCCTGAAGCTCCAGAAGAGGAAGAAGAGCACAAAAAGGATGAGTTGTAAATTATACTTAAATATAATTTCCTTTTTTTAAGTAATATTAATTTTGAGATATTAAAGTTAAATTAACTTTAGTCACGCATTTTCCGATAATTTTGTATGCCTTTAAGTTCAAGTATCCCCTATTCCTTTCGGTTGTTGTACTTGTTAAAAAAAATTTTACTTATTATAGTATAGTTAAGTGCAAGGTCGCTTCAAAATTTTTTCTTGTAAGCGCCACATCTGCCTAAAATTCCAAAAATTATAACAAAAGGCAGAAAAATTATTGTTCGCGTGTCTGTTCTTTGTCCTTTTTGTATTTTTCTTATATTTTTTTTACTTTTTGTATGTAACTGCGAGATGTGTAGGTAAATCACAAGGAAAACGTTGTCGTTTTAGTTTTACGTAAAAATTTCTGTAGATAAGAGATGAAGACGTTTTCTATTTCAACTTAGCAAGTAACATTCTTTGTCGACATTAGCGGAAAAAAAGTAAAGGTAAACGTGAGAATTATGCAGAGACTGTGTAAAACTATATACTGAACTATTTTCAAAATTAAAAAACGAATACACTAAAGTGTCTTTCTTTTGTGTTGTTTTGACCCCTCGGGGATGCATCGTAATCATTTCAAATATTTGCTCAGAATGATACTTCTTTTTACTTTGTTTTTATCTTATGGCGTTCAGCTATTTAAAGTTGTTTTCACGTGCCCGCAAATTATGCATATAAAGTAAAGATATTGCAGGGTTTTACAGAGAAGACTGAGGAATGAGATCTGCATGGTAGGTTTTTTTGCATTTTTAGGGAGATGAAATTGGCACTTTAGATAAATTACACAAGGTTCTAGTTCATCTTTGGATTGCTCTTAAAGGAAAGGTGGGGATGCATAGGCTGAAAGTAGAAGTATTGGAGATTAAAATCAGACAAAATAGATTACCTCCACTGAGTGCGAAAAGTTGAGCTTGTAATAAATTTAACGTTTATTCAACTCAATGGAAGGATTTAGAACAAAATGCATTTGTATATCAAATTAAAAGAATTTATTTCCTGAAGAAAGAACCAGTGTACTTCTTCGATGCAGTTTTCTTATTTTTTTTGGATCCGGTAAACTTAGGGACGCACTTCTTGGTTCCTGGTCCTTGTCCTCTAGATCCTTTGGGCTTCGGCAAAAACCGCGCCAGCGGTAGCAACTTCATAGAGTCGATGAAAAATGTCTCACCCAGAGGGAAGCTGGTTGCCTTTATCCCTTCGTCCAATTTAATGGTGACCATGTAGTCTCGGGGATTCCCGAAAATCTCATCGATCTTCCCAATTTGTTGCCGGTTGTCCCGGTAGATCGGGGCGTTGAAGTAGGGAACATTCTCAATCTCCGCCTTGCAAACTGCGTCGCCTTGGCAGCAATAAGCGAATTTTCCCAGAGGAATTATATTTTGAGGAGGTGGAATCCATTCCCTGGGAATGCCTTTCTGCTTTGGGAAGCCGCGCCGTGATCCTTGGCCCCGAAAATTGCCGGACTTGAAGGGGTTTTGAAACAGCTTTATACGACATTGCATTGCGATAGATAAATAAACCACCTTTTCAACAATAAATGGTACAAATTAATTCGAGGCTCCTTTGTTTTGTCTGTTTTTTTTAAAATTCTTTCATGTATCCGATTATTGAGGTGCAGACTGTAGTTATTTGGTCTCACTACAAAAATTCCAAAGTGTTATAGAAAGAAGAAGACATTCTGACAATCCTAAATTGGAATTTTTACACGTGCCGGTTTTGAGTGTTTTCTTATTTGTAAATTCGTTAATTTCGGTCTAAAATAATAGAAATGAAGGCAGAAATAGACAAAAACTCTGCTGAATATTCTTACACACAACGTGATGAGTTTACATCTGAAGTTTACAAAGTTGAAGTGAGAAATTTAGGTATTTTTGGATTCGCGGTAGGTGCCTCTTGTTTTTTCATATTTGGCTGAGTTAAATTAAGATTATAATTAATCGTACTATATTCTTAATTAGGAGTTTAAAAAGCTCTTAAGGAAGCAATTTTCTCTTGATGCCAGTAAAATAAAATCCCCGAAACGGCGTGATTTTGCCTACGTTTGCTTCCGAAGTCAGAATGATTTGGACAGGGCCATCAATGAGCTGAATGGATTCGTTTGGAAAGGCAAGACCCTTAAGGTGATTGTAAGTTTTTCCACCAAATAGCAATTTTAATGTTTAATACCGCAGTAGTATTTCTAGAAAGCGAAAGCAACAGCCGACCCATTGGTCAAGCGTCGAATGGAGGGTCAATCGGACGGTGGAAGTAAGCCCTCGAAGAGGGCGAAGACTGCCGTGGAGGCAACTTGCCCTTTGCACCATCTCCCCTACGAAGAACAGCTTTCCCAAAAAGATAAAGAGATGAAAGAAGTAATGGCAAATTTAGGCAGAGAGCTCGTAGAAGTCAATCCTTCAGCCAAAGAGCATTTCATTGATGAGGACCTTCCCTGCAAATATTTGGGTATAAAAGCGGCTCCAAAAATTGATGGGTATCGTAATAAATCAGAATTTGCTATTGGAAAAAACTCCGAAGGCGAAAAAGTAGTTGGCTTTCGCTTAGGCAGCTACGCTGATGGTTCTGTAGAGGTAGGAGGACTTGAGGGTCTACCGCAAATTCCACAGAAAGTTAAAAAGGCAGCGAAAACATTTGAAGTGTATCTGCGAAAGACAAAATTTGAGGTATTTAACCCAGAACACAATTCTGGCCATTTCAGGCAGCTTTCTGTTAGATATTCTGAGCATAACGAGGAAGTTATGCTTATTTTTGGAGTATACTCGGCAAATTTAACTGGGGAAGAGTTGAAGGAACTTAAGGAAGAAGTAAAGACCTTTTATGAGACATATGATAAAGCTGAATTTGAATGCAATAGCTTGTACTATCAAGATCTCAAAAGAAAAGAGAGCGGACAATTATCGTGCCCGGTAGAGCACTTGTCCGGATCCACTCACATCTATGATGTCATTCATGGTCTTAAATTCCGCATAAGCCCCTTGGCTTTCTTCCAGATAAACACAAAAGGTGCAGAACTGCTTTACGAAGAAGCCCGCGATTTAGCTCGTTTGAAGCCGAATTCTACTGTCCTGGACATCTGTTGCGGAATTGGAACCATAGGGCTCTATTTTGCCCAACATAGTAAACAGGTACTGGGGGTCGAGATCATTCCTGAAGCTGTTAAGGATGCTGAGTTTAATGCTACAGAGAATTCGATCACAAATTGCAAATTTTACTGTGGAAATGCCGATGACTATATTCAATCAATAGTTAAAGAGTCTGTCTATAGCTGTTTGAGCAAAAGCGACTTGGATCTGGTTGCTGTGGTTGATCCTCCCAGAGCAGGACTCCGTAAGTATTTCTGTGTAGCTTTTCGGCTCTTATGTGTAACTGCTTTGTTATTTATTATTTTCTAAAATGTAATTTTTTTCCCAGATAACAGGTCCATACAGGCTATAAGAAACGCGCACGATCTGAAGCGGTTAGTGTATATTTCGTGCAATCCAAAAAGTGCTACTAGAAATTGGATTGATTTAGCCCGACCTGAATCAAAGAATTATAAGGGGACACCTTTTTTGCCAAAATGTGCTATCGCTGTCGACATGTTTCCACACACATCGCATACTGAGATGATTTTATTATTCGAACGATGTGAGGAAGAAAACGAGGAAGCAGAAGTTAAGGATGAAACTGAAAAAATATCAAACGCTGACGAAAAAATTGCTTTACAATCAAAAAATCTTGAGCAGGAAGATGAGAGTATAAAAAATACGTCAGATGAAGCATAGGTAGATAGTAAGGGTAACTATGTAGTTTAAATAAGACGTTAAAGAACAGCTGTTACTTTGTAATAAATTTTTTGAATCTAATACAGTATTTCTTTATTTCAATCGTTTTTTGGACCTAATTAATGACGCATTTGAAATTTTTGGTAGAGAAATTCTAATGATAAGATTCCAAACGAAATACAAACACCAATTACAAACATTAAAAGCGCGTAACGACATTCTGTGAGGCCAACGGATACAAATCTAGCTACTTTGTTCTCACATCTCGGTTTTTTTGGTATCCAACGTTGTCCTTCGCGTTGCAAAAGACCAACTTCGCGCTGCCAACGAAGTCTGAAATAGAAGCATAATATTTCCAGAATTTGTAAGTAATATCCATTTTATTATTTTAATACTTAGAGCGTTTTTTTTTTTTCGTTTAATTTGGTAACATTTGGTAATTATTTAAATTTTCGTATTTCCTATACAGCATTACAAAAATTTCTCAAAAAATATTGCATTTAACATTAAATTTAGATTAAATACATACCTCTGTCTGAAGAGCTCAGTGTACGAAAAGTTCTTTCGAACTGCTATAGCTGTAATTGGTAGTTGAAAGGGTTCAAGTTCCTTAAGACCACACTTTTCCTGCTCATTAAACGTTTTACTAATTATATCATATCCAGTTTGCGCTTCTACTTGATACGCAAAAAGCCCAGTGCGAACTTTTTGAATGCCAATATGCGGCCGCATGAAGACGTCTTCCCCTTTTGGTTTAATTTTCTTGGTATACAAGGTTCGTGTTACAGAATTGGTGGTTTCCTAAAAAGAGGTACTAATGCTTATTTTGCTTAAAAGGAGGAATAAGTTGTACCCACCTTGAAATAAATCTTGTTGTATGCTGTAATCTGAACCCCAATGTCTAGAGGGGACTGAATTAGATCACTTATCGAAGAGATTGCCTCACTGGGACTTTGCAATAGAGCAACAATATTTGCAGAAAAAGACGTAAACAGAAAAAGGGTTGTAATAAACGTCGTAAAAATTAATATCCTTCCTGAGGGTGCGTAGATTGCGAAGAAGAATCCTTGCTGGCAGATTGCACCCCAAGAAAAAATTATGCAGTCTAAGTAGCTGATTCCGATTTTAAAGTGTGGATGGAACAATTGCGTTATCATAGCCACACCAGAAATTATAAAAAACAGTAGTAGACACCACCAAACTCCTGCTGTAAAGGGGAGGGCATAAATATTAGACACTTGTGAGAGAGGTGGCTGCCGAAACATGATACAGGCGCGGAACTTAAATACTTCGGCTGCGAAGTCGACGACTGGTACACGTTCCAATCGCATTAGAATTGCACTAGTACTAAATTCAATGGAGCCTCTTTGGAGATGCCCTACAAGGCCATCAAAGGTTCCATTTTTTGTCCAGCCGTAATTATCTACTTGTATCATGTTGAAACTGGAAATAAGTTATTGTGATTTTTTAAATATATTTTGGTAATTTTTAGAAATATGGGATTTTTGTCCTAGGATCTTAGGAATAAGGTGTACTAATGGAGAAAAGTTGTCTTTCGACATTATTTAAAAATATTAAATATTTCCTTGATTTCTCCAAAAATATGAATCAGTTCTATTTCAAATAACTTTCATTAAAAGGTGTGGTAGCTTTGTTTGAGAGAGAAATAATTTTAAGTTAACTTTATTAGTTAATATTAGAAGTAGAACAGTAGCCTTTAACGAATTTTTTAATGATTGCGTCTTCTTACCTAAAGTTCAAATCCTGACTCAATGCTGAAGTAATCGGATAGCTTGAGCGAGAGATTGTGTCTATATGCCGCATCTGGAGGTCACCAATAGTCGTAAAGAGTTCCGGGAAAAAGATGGCCAATCCACACTTGATACTGATGCCTTCGAGATTTTTTCTTTTCGGTATGATTAGCCCGTATGCCCGGAGGTGTCGGTGAAGGTCGGAGGGATGTTTAAATTTTCTGGCTACCACTCCAATTTTCAATGCCTTGTTTGGAGCTACTGTGTAAATGTCCCACAAACTCCAGCACAAAGCCTTTCTCTCGCCAACTTCTTCCCTTACCAAAGTCATCACTTCGCCATTAGCGGGGATTGAAACTGTAGCCAAAATATTCTGAATGCGTAGAAAATCCGTGGAGACAAGAAGCCAAAATTTGTTCGTTCTAAAAAGGTGCTCATCTCCAGCTTTATTTATTGCTTTTCCAGAGTGGGGACAATCCAAGTCCATTAGGATTCCACTTTTCAATCGCTTGGTTAAATGTAATTCATTTAAATTTTCACTGCTGCTGAGCACTCGAATGAAAAACCCTTGGTCCGACATCTCTTTTATTAGGAGGAATGGTTGATAATTTTCTGGGGATGCAAACAGGAAAGTAATGAACTCCAGGAGTCTATCGGTTCAGTCCCACTCAACTGCTCAACTCACCCATCCTTTCGAAACACGTAATGAAATCGATGGACGTTACTCTTTTGAAGTGGAAGAATTCAACCACAATACCTTGGAGTTCATGATGATGTAGGGGTGCTCCGCTGGACGGGTTGCTGTATCCCAAGAGGGCCAGGACTAGGGTGATGTATATCCCAGTTTTGGTTGGATCCATTATTTCCGGCTGTTTGTGTTTGCTGCCCTAACGCAGCTCTTTGATTCAAATGAATTTGTTTTGGAACTGCTTCGAACTTCTACTGCAGAGTCCCCCTCGCGTGTATTGTGATTGGGACCGGCTATTGATCACCGGCAGCAATGTGGGATAATTGGTAAGAGGAATAATTTCATTTGGAAAATTGAGATAATTTACAAAAATTGGATGTTTCGCTTTAATTTTTTCCAATGAAGCAGAGATATAATTGAAGTAATGTTTTTCATTCAGCTTTATTCCAGCACGAATAGAGTTTTTGAATGAAAGACTTTAAAATCCTGCAATATTTTTTGCTGGCTTTCATAATTTTCAAACTTCTCGTGCAATATATACATACATATAATACTTTACGATGTAACCTTTGAAAGGTCGATCGATCGAGATCCAATTTTCCTGTTTCATTGTTGGACTACCATGTGAAGTCTGCTTATTTGATTGGGTCATCATTCGATTTATTAATGGTTATAAGATTACCTTCTTGGTATTGTGTTGTCTGTTAGAGCTAATGTTTTAAAGTTCCTTGTGATTTAAGTGTTTCAATAATGTGTCTTAAATTAAATCATGAAACTATATTTTAAGTAGGTACATTTACAAATTTCTTGGTATTATTTTTCATGAAATCGTCGTTAAGAAACGTAAGTTCGTTTCACAGTTAAAATGGGTTTAAATACATTGAATTGTCCCACTTCTTTCGTAATTATGTACTATATGTTCTGGTTAGGTCTTGTATAATTTCTAAAAAAAAACTATAAACAAAACCTTTTATTGCTCTGCTTACATAAATTGGAGTGTGTAAAATAATTTAATGCCAAATAGGCTTCCGTTTTACACAGAAAGGAATATGCATAAACAAAAGTATCAGCAATAAACTTGTTTTTAAAGCTAAGCTAAAATAAAGATTGCGTAACAAAAAGCATCATTTCCGCACAGGAATTTTGTGGGGAAAAAATTCCGTGAAACTTGAGTGTCCCTAAACACAATGTTGTCGTCATCAGTGGTCTTTGCATTTGTATAACAAATGGGTCATTTCAAGAATTTTAAAATCTTCCAAGGGTCCATTCAGCGACCCTTATCACGCCTGACAATTGGCTTTGTAACTGTCGTAAACACGTTTACACTACTTTTCCTCACAAAATTTATTCCCCCGAGAGTTACGGCATTAATTTCGTCCTCAAAATGAATCCGAGAGCATCTTTCAGATTCACAGCGTTAGGCTGTGGTAAGTGCGGGACGTAGAAAACTCCCCGGGGATGAAAATGTTTACAGCATCAGATTTGTTGGTTTTCAAGTCGGTAAATGGAGAAACATTTTTAGGAGTCGAGGACGTATAATTCGTATCTTACGTTTTGTCGGGTCATAATAAGTTAAGCCAAGATACTCTGGGATTCATTCTAGATGACACGCTGATGCACTGGCATTATAAAAGCTATGAAAGCTACGAGAACCGTGCAGCCCAGCCCAGCTCCGGACTGTAAAATGGGGACTTCTAAATTGCGCAATAATGCCCCAAGGTTTGTTACTGTGGAAAGATGATTTTCAGCGTGTCAGGAAAATTAATGCAGCTGTTGTTCTGCCCTAGCGTCGAAATAAGTTAGAGCCAAGTGTCGTAGAATACTAATGATACCGTATGAGCCAATTCCAGATGGACTAATAAATGAGTCTGTAAATCTCCAGTCTTCCCAGTTCCCATGCTCCTGTGGGACCAGCACTATGTCTGGGCAGTCACCGTGCTGTAATCAGCCCGGTATTTAAGGTCCCCATAGGTTGCAGCTGCCATCAATTGGCTGTTTATTGACTGAGAACATCAAATTAACCGTCCATTTATATGGAAAATCCCATTAAGGTGGGGATTAGTTCGCAGGAGCCACTATCCCGGGAATTAAATCCCAACCCCCAGATTTTGCTGGGGCTTGGCGGAAAGCGATTGCTGTTAACCAGAGGGAAACTTTAGGGCTGTTATCGCTTAGAACAATGTTGGCCTGTAGCTCCGGGATGCTGCAAATAATGTGCATATGGGAGGCAATCGTAAAATGCATTTCATGCCGTTCCTAAAATTTAGTGGTGCTTTTGAAAGTGCTGCACTGAAATTTTGTGCTCAAAAGAATAAACCCACATCATATCTGTGGGTGAGAGTTTTCCAGAAATTTCTGTGGGATTCCAAACACTAAATTGGAATATATTGTTTTATGGGTGATTTATAGCACAACGTGATAGAAATTTGCAAGCATTGATACAACGTTATCAATTTGGACCATGGACGATGGACCATAGAGATGGGGCTTCTCTGGGTTAAGTTCGCACTGAAAATCAGCTACAACAAAGCTACAAGATTCAAAAAATCATGAACTGACGGTATCGTTATGAAAACAGCAGATACGAACCAGAATCCTGCAACATTCTACTAAATTGGATCACCTAAATAGATTCAAAATTTGCTTTCTTTCCAATACTTTGAATTCGAGTTTTAGTTATTTAAGGCAAATCGATATATTCGTTAAGGTATCATGAGAGTTGAGGAATAAAATGCCTAGTATAAAAAACAAATATTCTTCTTACCTGAGAAGCACACTGTATTTTTCACATTGCATCGGTTCAGGTGCTAATTGATGTCCAACTATAAAAAAAAAAATTTAACAATTATATTTTTATCTGTTTCTTAAAAGAGTTATGGTATGATTTTTCTAAAGCATTTTATCTAAACCTATAGCCGCACGCCCAAGTTTTTTATGCTTATTGCGAGGTAATTTTTACTCATATTTAAAACTTCAATAGGAAACCAAATGAACAGGATTTTATTAACTTTGATAATTAAATAAAGCCTCTTAGTTCTATCGATTGACCAATGCGATTTTTCGGGAAAATTCTGCTTTGAAAATTGGTAAATGGCAAAATTGCCATTAAGCCAATAATTTTTCTGTAAGGATACCTAAGAATAGCGCTTTTATTTTTTATTCTGTTTCAAGAAATTGCATGCAATGAATAGCACTTTAAGAAAAACTTATTTTTCTTTTGCTTAGTCATGCATAATTATTTCCATTGTGCAAAACCCAGAACCTCCGCTTCCATGTTGTGTTGATTCAAAATTGTATTTAAATTCTGCTTTAATTTTATGGTTTTGCTTATAGATCAGAATGGCAGAGTAGTAACCTTTTATTTTAAAGCCTGCGCCTGCTTAGTCAAAAGGTCTCTTCACCTCTGCGTTGCCACAGCAATCCTTTTTGAAGAGCAAAAATTGCAATGTCGTTCGTAAATACGTAGGAGTCTGTAAAAGCAGTAAAATCAGCCGTAAAACTGTTGCCGGTCCCCATCAACTGAAGGTTGCTACAATAAATCAATCATAAAATCCTTCCAGGACATCTGTAAGTAATGAGACCTGCATTCTTTTGGGTGAACTCTGCGAAGCGAGGGGGCCTCGATGGGGCACATAAAACAGCAGCGGAATGAGGAAATAGCAGAAATAACAAAAATGCCCTGGAACCAGACGACCACGCCGGCAGAGTCGACTACTTCCTCCGTGACCACGTGCATGGAGTTGGAACGAACTCGCCGGGATGGGAATCGAGGGATTACAATCGTTCGGCCGAAACGATTTTCTTCCGCATCTGGACCCCGTTCGTGCTCATATTCGGAAAACCAAATGTATTTTCGTAGAGACGTGAACCAGCTATTTCTTGAATAGAGGCTCATTCAGTTCGGCGTCTCGTTCTCTAGGTCCCCCCAAAAAGCTGAAAGTGAAAGGAATCCCCTGGGTAATTTATGCCACCCCTTTAGGACTATTGTTCGAACATAACATACATAAACATTTCGGCTAGGTAAACATGCATGGGAATAACTTCTTGCTCAATCGATTTTTGCGACTCAGTTCGGTGGTGGGAACATTTCAAAAAAGACGTGATCAACATTTTAGTTACTTCCTTTCGAACGAAGACACCTCCGACCCGTCCGCATCCGTGCGACAGCGCTCTTGATAGTATCTGATCATTCTAATAGCGTAATACTGAATCTCATGTTTATATCCATTTTGAATGACTTCGGAGAACTGCAAGAGTTCCCTGGGCGGATTTATGGGAATTCTATAAATTTTTCGCTATACCCCTAACGAAATTACCCTCGGCTGCGGTTTGAGGCTTACATTTTAATGGGCTCTGGAAGTTAATGCAAAAAATGCACAATATATTGCGAAGACGAGACCTTTGGAATTTTAATAAAAATTCTAGAGATAATTTGTGCGCATCGATTGTTCCGGATTTTTATGACCTCTACGACATCGAAAGTGACTCGAATATGCCCCTGGCAATTCTGCGGGTGATAGGGAGTGATAGGACGTTTTATGAGTATCCTATAGACAGAAGAACTGCTGGGCCATAAAATTAAAGAAAATTGCTTCGCTGTTAATGGCTTTAGCGTGGAGTCCTTAAAATAGGATAAAGTTGATGTAAGCCCACCGAAGGGCGAACAAGATTAATTTTGCAAACATAGACATTAACTCCTAATAGGTCTTGCATCTGAGAAATCCTTGATCGTTATTTTTAAGTACTCAACACTCAATAGCTTGCCTTATCCTCTTAGGTCGAATAGTGCAAACACACTCTTTAAGTATGATTATAACTTTACGAAGAAAATTATAAAAGGTGTAGTTTGGCTGTAAATTTAGTCATCAGACATTCTTTTATTTATTGACATGAATGATAAAAAATAATTAAAATATGTGCAAAAAGGTTACTTTGCCTTTCACCAAATACCTATTATATAAACTGTCTAACAAGAAAAAAGGCTTAAAGTTTGATCTCACCAACAACTCCAAAATGTTACTTATATTATTCAAGAAATTTGAGGGAACGTTGCTTTTATAAAATATTTTTGTATTATATTTGCTCGTAACTTACAACTAAAGACTAAAGAATACCATAATTTGAATGGAAGTTCGTTTCATTATCAAATAAATTACTCTGTACTACATATATGGTTCAATAAAATTTAAATTAAAAGCTTATTTAGGGGACAATTGGTTTAAGTAAATTGTATTATAGCTAGGAGATATGTAAGGGTTTTTGGTGAAGTATTCGTTTTCATTAAGGACCACTCAACGGTCCTCTAATTAGAAGTTGTGTCCCATTTTATTAGCGTTACGTTCATGTTTTGAACATGTTTTGAAAGCTTTATAGAATAATTGAAATTGAGCTAATTTTCGCTTTGTTCATTTATGTTTTTAAAATAAACGCAAAATTAATTGTTTTGGAATGTAAAGAGATATGTATTACTACATATGTACATACATATGTCGAAAAACGTGGTTTTCGTATCGGCACCTTTTCTTCTTTGTAAAAGTCATTGGACCAAATTTGTAAAAGTATTAATGAAATTACGTTTTAAATAACCAATGTCATCCGAAAAAACGATGTAATGGGTATTATCTTCAGACGTGATTTTCTACTCATTAAAAATTTAACGTCCAAAATCCTTCAGAGCTTGACATAAAACTCGCCCAATTTAAAGTCTCTAAATATCCCTAAAGATGCAATCAAGGAGCTCATCCAGCCCAATAAATTAAGCGGCTACGACATCACGTTAATGTAAAGCCCACCTGAAGGAGGATATTAAGGGAAATTTATTTCGTCGCTTCGCTGTTAACACTCCCCAGATGATTATTTTGCAGATTTGCAGGGAGCATTAATTATGAAAATATTTACCTGGCAATTTTCAGCACAATTAAGTTCTCTGCGCGCTAATCAGAATTTCACTGAGCGAACAGGAGCCAGATACAATTAAGATGGCGTAAATGGCGTGGTTGACCTATTCTAATGTGTTTCGTCTCTCGGATAGCTTGGATAAAGAAAAGTCCACCCAAAATTGTGGAATGAATCAAAAGATGCTGGAAGTTTAGCACATAAAAACGCCTTTTTGGCCCTCTGGTCCCACTTTAGTAAATTTAAACCTTAATTAAACGGCCACTCATCTCGTCCCTAATCCTCGGTCAGCCTTCAGAGAGACTTTAGCTGGAAAAGGGACCAGCCAGGCATTTGGAGCACCCGCCATCTAATCAAGAAAGGGGGCGAAATGAATTCTTTCCGTACCTCAGCACACCTGGAGACCATTAAGGCGAGCTAAAAAAGTGCAGTAGGGGTCTTTTCAGCGCTTTAATCTCTCTCCTTGTTAAATAAGCTTGTCTCCTTGCCCTGGCCCTAAGACGGTTGTTTGCCCCTTGTCGTTGCGAATTTCTTAAATGCCACAGCTCCTGACGTAATTGCGGGATAGAACAGCCCTCTCCAGGGCCATAGTGGTCGTTGGAAAGTGTTCGAGCCGCAGAGGATGTCTCAACTGCTGCGTGGACATAGTCGTCCATCTGGACTGAATGGTTTCTTTAAAAGCATCCCTTCGAGGACGGCAAATTTGTTTTTCATTTGGCGCACGTCAACCCCTGGTCTGTTTACGCCGGGCACAAAGCTCGGCCTTGCTCCTCCTGTCTTAAGATATTTGCCCTTAAGACGCTGGAGCTACAGCTCTGGAACCAATGGGCACTGACGTAGCCTTCACGGCACAGATGGGCAGCCAGATATTCGTAGAAGCGATAAACATAATTCGAGTTTAAGACATTATTGAAAACAGTGGCAAGAATTTCCTCGGCAGCTGATAAGGTAAGACGGCCGGGATTTATTTATTTCTCCGGAGACGGTGCGGGACAAGGAATCTCATTTGAGACAAGAAACTGTGTTTACCTTGGGGAAAGGAAGAAATTGCTGTAATTTATTGTTGTCACCGCAGGGTATTAATTCGAAATGCCGCGGCTTAATTCGAATTTGTCTTGAAGACGGGCTACACATTAACTGCCACATATGTTGGAATTCAAGGAATTTCTACAAGTGAATGGAATGTCTCACGTAATGAAACAGTTCGAGAAGAAAATGTAAGTAACGTAGGAATTTCTATATAAAGGTATAAGTGTATTCAGCAACAAAATAGAAATGGAAGTGGAGTAAAATAGAATGAAAGTTACTTTAATTTTTCTTACCCAAAATCTTTAAAATAATAATAATATCATAAAGTAAAGTAAGAGTCCATAGTACTTATTATTCTTTACTTTTTTTTAAGCAAACATATACTATTTTTCTACATCTGCGATCTCTAAATATGCGTCTGTGACAACATTTTGTAGAACATATTGAGTTATCAAACGATTTTTCTATTTTGTGTTAGGAACGAAATAAAGTATTTTGTGTTGTTAAGTACAGACAGATATTTCTATGAAGAAATAGAAAAAGATTTGTAGTCTATTTAAAAATGAAAACGGATGACATTCTTATTATGTGTCACAACACAATATATGTATATGTTGTAGCCCATTAGGAAAATCAGGCCGTTAGCAAAAAGCCTAGGCGCACAATGCACTTTTCCGCGCGCAAACAAGTACGCATTTGTGGAGTATATCATATTTTTGATATAACAAATATTTATATATATTCCACAAAATGCGTGCTTTTCTGCGGGCGTAAAGTGCATTTACTTAGCTTCTTATTTTTGGAAAATCATACTTTCCTTTAAAGGATAAGTATCTAATATGCTTTAAAAACTGAAATTAAAGTTTATGGTTTGTGCTTTGTCCAGCGTAATATCCATATCGCTCTTGTCCTCTATGTATCTAATCATCCCTTATGCATGGAAAATTTCTGAACGCTCCAGTTGCACTCACTTCGTGTACATGGAGCTAAAACTCCCCCTGATACCCACCTTTGAGTATGCATCGATTTCAGCTACTTGTAATGAAATTTCCGCCTGAAACAACCCTCTTGTCTAAAGCCTAAGGGTAGAAAAGCATCCGATCCACGTATTGGAGAGAAGCCACAGATATGTGCAGAATAACTGCTAGCATACATATACCTTTGCTTTTTGTATATACGTAGGTACGTTTATACTCCAGCAGGCGTCAAGCCACCTGTAAGAGGAAATAACCTTCAAAGGCTAGGGAATCGCATTAGAATAAAAATAAGAGAAGCTAACGACCATATCTGATGCTCATCCTAATTCCCAGCACAGCACCGATACGGACGTCGGACGCCTCGGGTAGCTGGAGGCGCAAAAGAGGATCCTCTTTTCACATGGACAGAGAGCAGTGGGTCTGGATTTTGCAAACCCGATATAATTCATGTGATAATTAATTTTCCAGGCGAATAGCCAGAGGGAGGGTGGCTAAATAAGGTGTTACCACGAAATAACTTAACAGCGAATGGTTATCTAGGTCAAGTTTGGGTGAACACCATAGCTAAGGTGATTTAATAAATAAATAGTTGTCGTCCACGAGTAGTCAGCTGGTGATATTTAAATCGCTTCCGCTCTACTAGGACATGTTAGCCAGGCAGTGGGTCTTCTCGGCGCGGTCACTGAATAACCTCGTGAAGGACAGACTCTCAGCAAGCTCCAAGGGAGTAAAAAATTCTCATAAATACCCTCCTAAAAGCGGTTTTTTCTGCCCAACATGACTTCGATCCAATTCTTTTTGAGGGAGTCAGCAAACTGTGAGGGATAAATGTTGTCTTCGACATCATCTTGAATAAAATTAAAAAAATAAAAGGGCAGCGTGCCGTAAATCCGTTGGACCCAAACCCTCCAGTGTTTATAAGTACATATGTAGTACATATATGTATTATAAATAAAATAAAAAATTAGTTTTTATCCAAATGGAAGAATGAATGTGTAATGTTTTTGGAACTATATACAAAGATTCATTAAAACTGAAGAAGTATAATTAAAATCATTCGTCTTTTGCTAAAGAATGAAAAAGTTTAATAAAGAAACAAATGCGCACTGTTAATATTAAAGACGTCTTTTTTATCTCTGAATAATCTTCATTTAATATTTTAAGGAAATATAAGCAAGCAATAATATTCTTTTTGCGGCCAATAATAGCATAGATGAATTGGAATTTTGAAAGCAAGTAAGTAAATTATTATAAATTAAAAAAGATAGATTAGAAACTAATAAATGTACATCAGCAAGTGTAAAGAATATTTGTGTTTAAGTAAGAAATTCTTATGAAAATAAAAATTAATCTATTTTAAGAATTTTTATAAAAATTGGTGTAAAAGCAGTTTTGAAGATATATAATTTCAAAACTCAAAATTGCTGAACATAAATATATTTCTAGAAAAATTGTTGTTGGATATTTCGAGATCGCTTATTTAAACTATTTTATGAAATATGCGAATTCAAATAAATACTTTTATTTAAAAAAGAATTAGTCGATACTTGCCATTTGTTCGTAACCAAAATTTGCTAGCTTGACTAAATCAAACACTTTTCTAAAATGCGGTTTTTTACTATTACTAAACTACTACTACAAGCAATGATGATGAAAATGAATGTATAATTTAACAATTTTCAAAACCCATAAATTTTGTTTTCGTTAGAATAATTTATGGTGATATTTTAATTAAATCCTCGAAAACTTACTTTATTCCGTAAAACTTCCCTTTCACAGGCAAAGGAATATTTACTCTCTTCCAGGAAAGTGAGCATAGAGTTTCTGAAGTTCGTAAGATTCAATTCATTCCCCATCTTTAGAATAGTGCTGATTCATGGATATGAATGGGAAAGTAAACTTCTTGTCCCAAATTGCTAGCAACTAGAAGCACTTGAAAGTGGTGACTGACCACTACCGCTCCTCACTAGCTACCTCAGCGCTTTCAGTGAAATATTTGTTTAGGTATTCCGCTGACCAAGAAAGTTCGGTTCAAGAACCTTGCGGGTGAAGCCACTCTTCTTCCTCGAAGTGCCCTTGAACTGGTCCTCGACGAACTGAATGGATAACTTAAATTGGTAAAACTCCAAAAAGTTTTTGTTCAAGTAGCTCTTCGTATTGACAATCTTGGGTGTGATTTCCAGGATACGAGCAAAGATATCAAAATTGTGAGTCACATGGGGCATATCAAGTGGTTTAGGGGATCCTTTCCTGCAAAAAATAGCTTACACTTTATCCATTTGAAGTGAACAGACTAGAAATATTATCTCTTCTTGAAGGACAGATGCAAATCTCAGACCATCCAACAATTAGAGCGGAAAATTATTTTAATAAGGGCAATGAAGAAGTTTGCTATGAAATTAAAACTTTTCCGGAAATGCAAAGTAGAACTCGAAAAGGCAGTCTTGAGTCTACCTTCAAATCACAGCAGGGCGTGTTCTAGCACGGACTCCTGCATTGTCAATTGTTTTATTGCAACAAACTGCTTGCCCAGACGGTACACTATGAATTTAATTGTTTTTGGGACATATCTCAGCATAATCCTGGCCATTACTCAACGGGTGGTCGGCTTAAGGGGATTTGTGAAGCAGATAGTGGAACGTGAGCGGATTATTTCTGTCTGAGAATAAAGAACAGCATTTGACAAAGGGCAAATGGAGGCTGTACTGCGACAATTGATTATTCGATTTAAATGTTGTTCAGATAACAAGTATATACTTCTATAAAACTTTTAAGTCAACCGTCGGCAATTTGTTAAGATCCTTTTAGTTATTGCATTATAAAAGAAACCTCAAACCATAGAAATTAGATAATAATATCTTTGTTATGATGTCCTTTAATGAAATAGACATTTATATTTTTGGTAACGTTTAACAAATTACCTACAAAAGTCAAAAAAGTTGTTATAATAATTTTTCAACGTTTAAACAATATTTGCATTGTATTGAATTTATCTGTTTAAAAGAAAATTTGGTCCTTGTCAGGTAAGAAAGAAATTTTGATAAACAGGCCCATTACTATTTTTGGAAGGAGTTAATAATTATGTACTTCCTTTATACCCAAATAACTAAACCCAGGTATGTGCAGAAAAATTTTATTTTCATATCGTAATCAGGGCCTTAATTTAATATGTACGTTACAGCTTACATCATACATTTGGGTTTCGAGGGTAATTCAATTCAAAAAGCAAATGAAAGGCATAAATTCTAGCAATTCATGAAAGTTATTGGAGTTCACAACACGTGGGCCAAATTACAGAATTACCATATTCCGCCCATAAAGGGCCAATTCATTACCGAGAAAGTCAGATTTATTACAACACACCGGAGCATTGGGATTTTTGTAATAATTTCCAGCTAATGAAAAGTTTCATTACATTAACACGATTTCACCAGTTGCATTTAACCAGCCTCCATGGAAGGAAACTTTCCCTACCACCGCAAAACCACGTTCGCTTCAGGCGAGTGTCCCTCTTTAGGGCCTATTAACAGGTTTTGTTCGCAAATGTTCCACAACAAAAAGATATTATGTTGCGTAAAATTAAAGCGTTGGAAAAGAATATTCGGGCGTATGTTTTACGTGTTCGGTAAAGGCGCTGCCTACGCGATTGCTGTGTGATACGACGCATAAAAGCACGCACATAGAGCGGTTACGCCAAAATGCTGGAGCGAAACGTGCCCGGAAACAGGGAAATTTACCACGGGATACTCCCGGAAGAGGCAGAGGATGTAACGTTCGTCGGGACAGATGGCTTGTTTTGATTTCGGGATAGATTGGATGCCTCTTTTACGACGTCTGGTGACAACTGACACGAGATACTTTGAATTAAACCCTTTCGCAAACTATAGTTAAATGTTGGCTATAGAATTATAAAAAATCAAAAAATTGATTTAACAAAATGTGCTGGAAATGCAAAATGTTGCAGTGAAAACGTCCTGTTGAGTTGTTTTGTATGTATATTTCAGTAAGTTATCGCATGCCTGGAACCACTAGAATTATAAAAAAATCTAAAAATAGATCTGAAAAAATGTCTGGAAATGAAAACATTTGCAGTGAAAGCGCCCTGCTGGGTATGGAGCTATACACACGTGAGCATTACATTACAAGGATCAACCGCTCAGACAGCGTAAATTTAAAAATTTGTTCATTATTTACTCAAAACTTTACGTAAAATTGTAATTTTATTACCTACTAACACAACTTTAACATAAAAAGTTAGTCTAAAGTCTACTCTACATCTGATAAATCATATGAAAGAGCATATGACTTCTCAAAAATTTCGATTCATATAGTGTAAACTCACCCTCATTTCTCATATTACCTAACATTTTAATAATCATGACTTTTTGAAAATTAGAATTGGTTCTAAATTAAGTTGAGAAGTCATAGTAGTTTGAAAGCGTCTGTGCATTTATCAAGTGAATAAAAAGGTAATAAGAGTTTGTTGAAAAATTATTTGAAAAATGAATAAGGAAGATGTGGAAAAGAAGGTAAATATTTATTTCTCATTATTATGTTATGAAATTGTGCGTAAATAATTGCAATTTGTGAATTATTACAGATAGAATGGAAATGGGAAAATATATTGCTTCTGATAGACCTGTGGCAGCAAAACCCAATTCACTCGAACTCAGTTTGTCATGTAAACAAGATAAACTAGAATGTTATGATGTGAGCGCAATTTTTGAAAACTCAAATAAGAAAGCATACATATGTCTAAGCATATGATTTATCAGATAGTGTAAAGTGGGCTTCAACGTTAAGTAAGGTGCAATATGAAGAATCTTTTAGCTAACAATGAAGATAAATAAATCAGCTTTCTTTTGCCGATTTGAATACAAAATTTTTATACAATCCTAAGGGTGTTCCAGAAGAAGCTGGATAGACAGAACCCTAAAAAGATATCTCAGTTTGTTTGTTCAAGTGAATTTTTTTGAAGCATTTCTTTGTTATTGATTATAAATGATGTTATGTATCTAAGTATATTACAATATTTTCCATTCGGCGGTTTTATGATTCCCTTGACCCTTTCTGGGCGCGCTTGACGTCATCGCAAACAAAAATAAGCACCCCAAAAGCATCGGACGAGCACTGGTCCGTGGGGAATATTCGCAGTATTAAACCCCCCATTTACCCCCAAAACCCGAATGCGAGTGCGATGAAAAACGTGTGTTTTACCGACTTCATAACTCGTAATTGCCTTCGTTAGGTGGTGTATCACGCTCCACCAGGCAGCAGAAACGTGTATCATTTCAACAATTGGAAATTGGAAGATAACACGTCCCAGATTGAGTTGATTTCATTTCTAACTTTTTTTTTCGATAATTTCTCGCTTAAATTGTGACTTGGTGGCTGTAAAAGCTCTGCAAATCTTTTCGACTATATATAAGAGATAAAAATGCTAAAGAGATAAAGACAATGAGTCCAAACGATTCGTTTAACGGCTGGGGCTTTATACCTTCCTGGATTATCTCGATTCAATTTAAAATTCTTCAGGGCCATTTACCACCCCTTGGATAAATAACTTGTAACTTTATGGCTTCGTACCTAAAGGGAAGTTTCTCAACTTGAAGATTACTCGAGATAAATATTTTGCAATCAAGAAGACTCGAAGGTTCGTAGAGAAACACCTGAAGACCTTTCTCACCACCTTTGCTTTTACTGCTTTTCTTTCCTTTTAGTTCAATTGCGGAAGTTAGTTTTTAAGATGCCCGTATATCGACTGTGGTTTGCAAACAATTTCTTTAATACATATATTGAAGATTAGATCAAAGATTTATTTGGTTATAATGAACCTATAAAGTAAAAGTTTATGTCTAAGTTAATACGTACACAAATAATGGATTTTGTGTTACCATCTAACTAAGTATCTATGTACACATGTGGCAGTTATCAAACTATTTACTATTTAGAGTCCCTCTATAGATATGTATGTATATCCATATTCAAGTTTTTGAAAGGCATTTTAATAAAAATTGTATAATTACTAGAAGCTCCCACCTTTAAAACCGTTGACATGCCCTGAAAAACAGAGCATATATTTTCAATTAAAACCACCCCACTGAACAAACTTCTTGTGACGTGGAGCTATTTAAGATAAATTGTATGTAATTAAAATTGAATTCCGCCAAGTGTTTAATATAAAGCACTTAACCAACTACCTGCTTCTAACACAAAACTTCATTCAAGGCGTTCCGAAGAACAACAGCCGTAATTTGCTCGTTCAACTTTCTATGCTCTCAGTTAGTTTTCTTAAGACCTTCTTATTTGCACGTTTACATCATTAAGCGTCTTGCAGCTTTGAGGAAATTCAATTATATGATCCTCCGCTCCTCCACCCTTAACCCCGCTGCTTTAATAATTCTAGCTCCCATTTCAGTCGAGGTGGAAACATGAACAATCCGCCCCCGGGGTTGTGTCGTAATACGCTCAAAAACTACATCAGCCCACCCGCTCAAAGTGTGCATGTCACAAAAATCCTTCCAGATTTTCAGACTCCTTGACGGCACACTTAGATAACTGACTCTAACTAAGGTTCATAGTTCGTCGCGTGGTTCAATTCCGGCTGGGTGAAGTTTTTGGGACGGTTGCAACTCGCTCATTAAAACAGTCTTGAAGGATTAACTTCGTTAGGAAGAGATAATTTGTCTCATGGGGAAATCCGGAGTTGCTGTGCTAGCGAAACGCAGCCCCATTAAAGGCTATTTTATTTACAGCCGTCTTTGAGACTTTCATACTAATTTTGGGTAAACGAAAACAGTTTGAGATTCTAATTAAGTGAACTTTCAAGGCTCATGAAACCTTAACATAGTCCTTTAGAAACTTAATAGGCGTTTTTGCCTAGCGGGCTTTAACCTGATATTTTTTAAATGTATTATACTATTATTTTTTTATCTGCACAATGAATACTATCATATTACGTAAAATCAAAATGTTAGGTCTTTGAGCTTATTACTCATGATATTTTTTATTCTGAAAAAGCCAATATTTCAGGCTTTTTTATTCGTGCAGGTTTATTTATAAGGGGTAAAGTACGCACTTTCCAAATTTTCCAAGACAACGAATCGCAAAAATTGGAATTACTTGAAGGGTTCTCTTTTCGACCCTTTTGCTGCTATTTTTAAGTGTAAGTCTGATACAATTTCAGACGTACTCCGTACTTCAACTTGAGTAATTTAAAAGTAATTGAGATTTTTGTTTGCGTATTTATACATATTAAAGTTTAAAAACATAAAGCATTCATTATTCAAACAATTGAGGTATGTTCGTTTTAACTTTATTATTAATATAGCCGATGATTTTTAAAAAATGAACTGGAACAGATTGAGTTTGAGGTCTCCTCACGGATTTATATAAAACTTTGGAGGAGTGTTCATTTGGAGTCAAAAGTGACGAATAGGCAAACAAAAATTTGTCGGTCACTTGCACTTCTCGTGATATTTAACTTTGAAATTACGAAAATTCCCATAAAATTTCGTTGCAAATTATATAAACACCATAAACTAAGGAAATTTCCACCTTTTCATTATAAAAAATTCTTGAACAATTTTTGAAATTAACGAATTAAAGGTAAATATCTTTTTCGATTTATACACAGTGACGAGCACGTTTGCGGCGAAAAACTATCACTTTTCAGAATTTTAAAGTTAAATATCTAAGGAAATATAAGCGACCGACAAATTGCTTTTGTATATTTGTCTTTTTTGGTCCTAAATGGACGTTACTACAAATTTTCATTAGAATCCGCGAACAGACCTCAAACTCAATTTATGCCAATTAATTAATTAATTAGTGAAACTTTTTATTTCATATTATTTTGATTTAATTATCTAATCTACTATATTTGGGAAAATTATATTCATACATACAATATACATTTTAACTGAAATTGAGAAAAATTCAGAATGGCGAATCTGAATTGGGGAATTATTTAGCTTCGGGCAAATATGATAAATTGTCGAGGAAAATATTTATGTGCTTGTGCATACATCGAATTCTCTTGATACATTATCCAATTTATATTTGCCACCTACATTATACAGAACTCCATGCGTGCGTCTTAATTTCCTTAAAATATTCGAAAAGTACGAACAATTTCTTTTACCACACTCCTTGAATAAATTCAATAAATCATCGCAAAATCAGAGTGGAAACCTCCGAACTTCGATCTATTTCTCTTATAGAAGTGCCGGCACCCGCCCATATCCCATGTCAAAGCATGCATATCGTCCCAGCCCATTAAATTCATCTTGATGAAGTCTTAAAAAATATAAGGAGGAGGTAAATAAGAGTATTGGGCTATAGACGTGGAAGCAACACGCTTTGGGCCACATTTCTGGTCATTAATCGTAAATTCTTGAGTTCAAGTCCGAATTCTTCTTATGCTGGTTGCGAGCCCTTGTCTTATTTTGGAGAAGAAATAAATAAGGACAACTAAGATGTTTTTCTTTAGTTTTTTAGATCGATTAACGCCCTCTTAGAATTTGTGTGAAGGAAAATGGTCATTCGAAAAGAATACGGGTAAATTGCCGAAAGGTTTCAACCAACTCCTTTGATTTTCCTAATTACTTTTACCAAAATTCTTTTTGAGAAAATTTCGGATACTTCTTTAATGTTGTCTTGTGGACTCCCAAATCAGTGGACAATTCAATTTCGTTTATGACCTTTAGAAGTTCTATTCGATATCAAAAAATTGAGAAGGGGACTATGAAAGAAATATGTCACTAGAAAAGCCTGAAGTTTAACGAAATTTCTGTAGGAAGTATAAAAGTATATCTGGTAAAAATCAGTGAGGATTTTCTCAGAATCTCACTATTACGTATTATTGATATTAATATCGCTTAAAGAAATGAGAGCGTTATATATAAAGAAAATTTGACATAAAAGAAAATTCAACAAAAATTTTCGCAGATTGAATATTAAAAAAATGTTATTTAGTATTTAGGTAATAACGTATATACTAGGAACTAATAAAAAAGTGATGCAAGGAGAGTAAATAGCTTTAAACGATTTTAACATTCTAATACAGCGAATAAAACATGTAACCCTGATCTCAAAATCTGAAATCGATAAAGAAAAATAAATTTCCTGTTGAAGATATGTTTGTCATACAAAATTATTGCCATGCCTCCGGAACTTCGGGATAAAGCACCTTCATCCCTCACTTTCAAAATGTTGTGAAATCTTTTATTTCTCCAATTTCCCAATGAAAACATCCCTTCAATCTGTGTCTCTCGTTAAAACAACATTTACCCGTTTTATCCTTGCTTACGTTTGCTTACACAAAATAAATCTCCAGAAATGTTTGTCTTCAAAAAGACCTTCTTCTTCGCCAGTTTGGGCGTCCATTTCGCTATTTCATTGCAACAATGAGAATATAATAGCAATAAAATGTGCATAAAAGACGTTGTTTATAAGAAGTATTGAAAACGCTAAATATAGGGAGATTTCACGACATATGTATACATGAGCAAAACAATCTTGATTCTTACCAACTTGCTTACTGATAATGTGCCAACAAATCAGCTTTATATAATTGAATCAGAAGCATGACATGCTCGTATTCGTATAATGACTAACGACATAATAGTTAAACAAGACAAAAGCATAATGCTGAGTTCCAAGCAAGTTAGATGAAAATTTGAATTACTTACGTTTCTATATGCATCTTCTTAGTGAAACCAAAAATTCCATTTGCCCTTCTACTACGTACATTTTTCCTTTTAGAAGTTTCTACGATTTCTATGAAAATGGGTACTTAATTTTAAAATAGCGTTGATATTGATAAAACAGATATTCATAATATTGAATCGTCCGAACTAATTTCACTATACATACAATCTAGTAAATGTTCCATTTTATTACATTTCGTTTGTAACTGGAAAGGCTTGAATTATCCTAGTAAAATTAATTCCAATTAAAATACTCTTGCAGAATTATGTCTTTCTGGTTTGACTAATGTCGCAACTTAGCCAATAATTCCACAATGACTTTTCGAAATAGTGAAGGATAAGGACTGCACTCCAACAGGAGCAATTAACCGATATTATGGTGACTTCAGAAGATTTTATGGTAACAATATGTATCCTGTTGAAACTTTTGGGAAGCTCGTTAATGAGCCCACAGCCAGAAAAAGTTTCTCGGGGAGCTAAATCAGGACATGGGACTCATCAGCATGTCGACAATAGACAGACAAGACAGACAAGACAGACATCTCCGGACAAGACGAAAGGCTCTGCGGCAGCAGTCGCCGGTCGTGTTCTTGGGCACGGAAACAAGGCCAAATTGCCCTTCGGGCGAAAGTTGTGCTATTTCAGGGCCGGGCCCCACGGGGGCCAATGGAGCCAAAAAGTAACACTCAATTAACGTAATGACGTCCAATTGAAAAGTTTCCCCGTTTCGTGCCAGGCCTTTGTGTGCAGCGTTACGTGCCGTGCCATTTGTTGCCCGGATGTTCGCCGATGGAGCTCCATCCACTTTTTGTCTTCGAAACGTTGGGGTCTGGACTGAACGTGAACTGAAGTGAATAAGGTCGAAGTTCCGGCCGAATGGCTGCGTTCTGGAAAAGGGCTTAATCAGCACCAACGAGCAGAACGCAGTGAGAGATGCTAATTGAAAAGTTCACCCATTGGGTTGGCATGGGTGAAATCTTTTGATGGCTTTATAATTTATTTGTTTTCATTTTATTTCAAGTTTACAAAAACAAACGCAAAAAAGATATTTTGTGCTACTTTATATTTAATTTTAAATTTCAAATTAAAAAGAATTTTTGTGTTTGACATATTTTTCAAAATTTTTGAGCAAATATTGATTTTAGCAAATTATAATTTTTGTCCTCCAAAATGGAGAAATTGGTTTGGTCAGCAAAATAAATAAAATTTTACCGCAAAACTGACACGAGCGTACAAGAGTAGATATATTTACTAGAGTAAAATTAAATACAATATCATATTGTATGAATTGATAATTAAATAAGTGAACTAATTTTTTATGAAAATTATCATTACATCCTTGAATTTTCAGAGTTGCACTCTTCGCTCATGATTGACGAGAAAATAAAAGAGCAGATGTTAATGAAGGTTATGTCATCCAAAAGGAAATGTTAACATGTGTTTTGCTCAAAAATATTTATTCAATAATATACAATATGTAATAATATGATGCATTTTATTGGTTACTTACTAAAAATGCCTTTCGTGCCAACAAATCGTTAACCAACAATGTTGAAGATTGCGATATAAAATTCTAATATTTTATTATTATCAGATTTTCAATAAAACAAATCACTCCAAAGCACTCAAGTTAAATCCCAAAAGATTACGCGAACCTATATACGTGTTGATTTCTGTGAATTTAGATTTAATGCCCAACTTAATTTCTTCAAATATGTTTCACTAAACTTTAGCACTTAATACGGAAAAAAAGCAAAAGGGAATATAAAATTAAGGCATACGTTTTATGTGTTTTAAAACTTTTCAATTTGGTTTGCTATCAAAATTAAGTATCTACATACAGTAGAACATTTTTATATGATTTTTTTCCCAAAATGCGGTCATGATAGAACTTGGTCTTTAGCATTAACCATTTGAAGAACGAAATTGCGATGCTTTGTGGTAAAAATATTAAAATTTGATCGGAGTGCAAGTCGGCGTCAAACATTTAAGCATTTTTAGTTATTACAAAAATTTTACCCAAACGTATTCATAAATATTTCGTAGTGAAGGTATTTAATTCTGTATACTTGCGCAATAAAAAATTGAAACTAATAAGATCTAAAGTTTTCATTTCGCGTGCCTATATTCAAAAATTATGGAATCTAAAAATAACCTAAAAGCATAATAATTTTCGTATTTATTTCAGTAATACAAAGCTATGGCCTATAACATTAAATTAGTGGAATAATTTGAAGTTTATGGACTTTAGCAATAATATTTGTAATATGTTTGCATATACATAACTTCGAAGATTGTTCTTTAATTTTTCATTTAACATCTTTCCTCGCATTATTAGTTTACAAATTATTTGCGCACATTTATCCATGATAAAAATCCGCAATAATGTAAGTAATAAAACGTGTAAACGTTTTCCGTTTGCCTCGTTTAAATGCACAAGGTATGAGAATAATAAAACAACTTCCATAAAATGTTTATTTGACTTTCTACGGACAGTAACACATAAAAACAAGAGATACTTTTGTGCCTAAGAACAAATTTCGGCAGTGTTTGGAAAATAAAGTGCTTATGGAATCAATCGCCCAACCCTCGTAGGGCGGTTCAAGGATCTTCCAAAACGTATTGACCTTTAACCCTTTCAGAGCTCGGGCAAGTCATCAGAAACCCTCCTCTTGAGTGCTTATAATAAATGTCGAACGAAGAAGGGAGCAAATCGCCCCAACCCTTGAGTTGCTTTCCTCAGCAGCAAAGCGGCAATTTTCCCTATCCGACGCAGACTGAACCCAGTGATTTTGCACTTTTTCATCGAATTCCCTTGTAATTGCTTCAATATTTTCAGACTGATGCTTATCCTATGGGGAATGCTGCCGAAGACGAACAAGCCCAAATTGAGTTCCAGCTAAGAGCCTCAACTCATGTAATCCTAAATCTTCCCTGATATTTCCCTTTTTTGTTATGCCGCGCCCGTCGACAGCAAAAAACAAGATGAAAACGTAAAATACCTATTGCCAATAATTTATCGCATGCCGTTGGCAGTAATCAAATAATCTTTCAGGTACTTCGGGTACAAGGAGCAGGTGTGGCGGTGTGCCACCGAATTACCTTCGATATCGAGTCTAAGGAGCACAGCACGTGTCTCGATCCTCCGAAAGACTGAATAGAAGAGTCTTCCGCGTGCCCCGAGTGAGGGACGAAATTAAATTTTAATAGGAATGGTATAGCCATGAAATCTTCACCTTACTTTTTTACCGCACAATCTGCCCTTCCTGGGCGCTCCGCCACCTTTTGGTGTACCTACGTGAAAATCTGTTTTTCGTAAAGTTTCCTGAAATCTCGACTAAATGCCAAGTGCGTGGCAAACAAGATTTTTTCGTGGTGTCTCAGGTGATAGGGAGGAAAATTTAGAAACATAGAGCAGTATGAGACTCTGCTTCACCAAGAATCTGATGGGCTTGGAATTCGATTTCCCTCCTTCGAAGTGTATCCCCTGGAGGATGTGGAACGGATGCGAACGAACGTTGAGTTGGTATTAAGATGGTATCACTCGCGTGGGGATTCAAAATCAATTTCTTGTTTGACACCTACTCTTTTCAGAAAGGCTAAAACACGGTAAGAAAAGAGAACAGAATTCGAATTTTTTAGCATTCATATAAATTCCGGCAATAAGTGACCCTGGCACAGGAAGAACCAGTCATTCTTGTTTCAATAGTCCTTTCAGAGAACTTTCACGACAAGTTAATTTGAGTAGCCTTGAAAGGAATCTATTATATTACACTTGAAGCACCAGATGAAAGGCTTTGTGCCTACAAAATTTCATCACCATACAAGAGTTTATTCAATGACTTTGCGAAACCCAGAAGACAGCATTAAAGACAGAAAGTGGTGATCAAAGAAATTGTCTGTACTTTGTTATTTTTTCATTTAATCAGGAATTTTGAAAATTTCTTTTATTATGGTACGTACTGGAAGCTGGTTAGCTTAATGAATTTTAAAAAAAAATATTCCGTAGATAGTCAAAGGAAGAGGTTTTTTTTTTTAAATTGCGATGACTGTACCTTTGCAAGAAATTATACAAGTCAACATACATATATCAATATATCAATTAAATTGTGTTCCTGTTTAATTATTTTAAATGCTCAAGGGTATGAGTACTGTGCAGTAAAAAGTGAATATAAAATACATTTATATTTTCATACAGAAATATATAAAATAAAATAAAAATAAAATAGAAATAAATAAAATAAAAATAGTTTTAAGTTTTCACTTCTGTCGGCAGTCCTCATGACTGCTTAGTTTTTTTTTTTTTTTAGCTTTTTTTAAATTACCACAAAGCAAAAACATTTCTAAGAGCTCAAATAAAAGTTGAATCTTTATATGAAAATATCTTTTTTCTATAATCGTTGCTAAGAATCCTGGGAAATAAATTTCACGAAATATTTAGGTAAATGTTAAAGTTTTTCACATTATGGTATATTGGCTAAAAATTCAATTTTTTATTTAAACCATGTTATAATACAAGCTGAAAATTTTAATGTAATTTCTTTTATCGAAATTGAATATTGTTTTGTTTACCTATTCTTAACAGCTTAGTACTGTGAGTGATATATGAAGATAAAATATCGTAATTCCTTAAAAAACTTTTAGGAACAGATATATTCAAATCAGCAGAGAATTCAGACAGGTTTATTGCTCCCTTAAGACCGTCGAACATTAAAAAGTTGTGGAATTGTTCCGTCTATCTAAGGAATCTCAGGCAATAAAGACTAGTCTGGGAATGTGTAGAGGCAATCCAAGGCGATTGGTAGTTCAAGGAAAGCATTAATATAAAAAAGTCTGAGAAATATTTTATGGATAACCTTGATTCAATTGGTACATACATTGTACGTTCATAAAGTAGTCCAGAGTTTGTTGAATTCCTTAATTCTTGCTTTTGAATCTAAGATAAATTGATTAAAATAGTCTACAAAATTTGCAAAACAAGGGAACACTACAATAAAATGTAATATGCACCCCTTTTGTTGTAATTCTTATTGGATGTTAAAGAGTAAATTCTTCTAGTATTAATATTCGAGGCTAAAATTACTCATGTACAATGATTAAATCTCTTAGAAATCCATAGAATTTATAGAATTAATTACGCCCTGATGTTACTGACTCACGGCAAACTATTGTTGCCAGAAATTTAATCTAAGATGCCCGAAACTATTCTGCCTTCCTCGAATAGTTTCGAAATCCAATCAGACCCCAAAGATCATCCCATGCCTCATAACAATTGTTCTCAAGATGAAGATTCCCACCTTCCACCTCTGTAAACGTTATGGCAAAACTTAAAGCCCTTAGAAAGTGAAAAACCCATCGAAAGTTGCCAAGAATTGAAATGGTGCCATTCCCTTCACACTCGAGCTGTTTCCCTTTGTGCTCCCGACGAGATGAGTGGTCATTTCGGTGACATGATTTTGCCCTCGTAGTGCCATTGTAATCGAAACTGTCCCACTTCCTGTTTGGGAGCGTTTATTACGCCATCTGCATGGTGCCGGACGATTACTCCAGAATATTACTAAGGGACTAAAAACCTTCCACTTCATTGCCTCTTCTCGGGATACTTCCGGCTCGATTCAGTCAATGGAAATTTTCCTTTCTTCGAGTTCATGCTTCCGGCAATGATTCTTGTCCTGCCAAGCAGACGTTCGTAGGGATGGTATTTTCCATCCCTTGACAAAAGGGTGCTTGATAAAAGACAAAATAAATTATTTCTATAAGACAAGGGGCTGTACTTATTTCATTGTTGTATTATATATTTTATAACAAGAAAAAAATTGTTTGAACATGAAACACAAGTTTTCCAGTGAGTTGAGTCGGTCGTCTTTACTTTCTGAAATTGGTTTTTAATTAAATTTCAATAAATTTTATGTTGCAATTTTCTGCATTCCATTATCAGTTTGTTTGAAATTGTGAACAAATCATAAGTTTTTTCACAAATTTGAAAAATAGTTAAATATCTCGGAAATTTCATGCATACTTACGACAGACAAAACTTGTTTGCATATTCGTCACTTTTGACCCGTTAACAAAATAAAAATCGCTCAGGAGTCTTCAAACTCAATTTAAGTCTTCGAAACTATACTATATTAAAGATTTTGTCAATTTTGTGGTCAAAGTATATTTTATTATAATATCATCAGTCTTATAATGAATGTTTATTACTCATTTCTGAGCTTAAATTTTCAACGAAATATATTGAAATTAAAAACATTACCTAAGTTGCTGAAAAGTCGTGTATCACTTCCAAAATTTTCCTATTTCGGAGTTTTAAGTGAAGGAGTCTCGAGGAGCCCGTCGCCACCCAGGTGTAATTTGAAAATTCCAATTATGCCAGACGACACGTCGTTCCTCCAGCTTCCGCCCGTGCTACCCAGGGGATGAATATCATGTCCCGAGAACATTGTACTCAGATAGCAGAAATTGATGGATCCTGCTGCCGACGACTCGAATTTGCCTATGTTAAAGAATTCGCCGACGAATGAAAAAATTGAACAACGCGGAAGAGCACCTGCCCCGTCCCAGTCCCAGTCCCAGTCCCAGTCCCAGTCCCAATCCCTTCCTGGAACGACCTTGTTAGAGGAGTCCCCAATCCTCCGGAGCGAATTCAGCCTTTCAAGTTATCGCCAGTGAAATTGGATGCCTTCAAAGGATGCGGAGGTCATAATTATCCTCGGCAGATACTTCATATGCTTGCTGGGACTCCAGCCGGGTCCGGGGTCAGGAAAGGGATATGAGCCCGGGAAGCTCGAAAAAGGTCCCAGCCGAACCCTCAAGAATTTGCGAATGGCGACTGGATCCAGACCAATCCCTCAGCCCCAAACCGCTCCGCACAATATAGCACTTCTGGAGTGATCCGAGAATTGGAAGTTTGCTTTCGCATAATAAATTGAATTTCACTATCTAGACTGAACTGTGAAGCAAGAACCAATTTGAGCGCCTCCGCCACCGCCGCCACCGGGGCCCCAGAGGACGCCCCGAGTACGAGAAGACTCGCAACGCAGCCATCGTTTCAAAATTCACATGCTCGTCGGAAAGTCATTTTTTCTGCAGCGGTGGAGGATTCGGAGTTAGCTGATGGGAACTCAATCTTTGTCCGTGAAGTAGAATTAATTAAAAAGAAATTGTTCCACGAATCCACTCCTGTAATTTTCCCCATTTGTGAATGTATGCAAATGCTTGAATTAATCTTTCTTCTTTTCTCTGATCTCGATCCACACTCCGAAAGGAATTTTAATTTCTCTCCTTCCTTCCATCGCCCGAATTAAATATGCCCTGTTTTGTGGGTGGGTGAGTCTTTGTTATCCTTTGTGGTAAAAGGGATCCGGAACACTTTAATAAATGAAAGAAATTTTCCATATCCAGCTCCATTCTTTTCAGGGACTCAATATGTTCTCTGGAAGCATTAAAAAAAAAAAAAGCATGATCTTAAAAGAAAAAAAGCGAGGAAGCAGTGGATTAAGGCTGTTTATATTTACTTGGGAGAAACGTTTATAATTTAATTTGATTGCTTTTATCAATATTTGTGTATTTCTTTTTCCATTTAAGCAACTTTGGAGATGAAAACGGAATTAATAAAATTGAATACAAAACCTCTCAAATATGGACTGACTTTGTTCTAAAATTTATATTATGAGCATAGTGGAATTATCCTGGCAGAAAAAATATTTTTGTACTAATTTTAAATAAATGTGCAATGTTTAAGTCAGAATTGAATATATTTCAATTTTAAACTGTGTATGAGTAATTGTTGGTGGAAAACAAAAAGTAGGAAAACAAAACGATGTTTATATTATGAATGATTAATCACAAATTTTAGTAAGAAATTTTAAAATATAATTTGAATAGTAAATCCTAAAATAGACCCGATAGTCTCCTTGTATTTTTAGAATGACAGAGAAAAGTGTTTGCTTAATTTTATTACCATGCTCCATCCAAATAATTAGATTTTCTTCGCTAAATTCGATTAAGTGACTAAATGGCCAAATATCTTTATCTCCTCGCGAAATGCGACAACATTAAAACTTGAAATAAGAGAAACGTGCCCACCAAGTGCCTTTTCGTGTACCAAAAATTTTCCATGACACCGCATCCATCAACAAATCGCAAATTTATAGCGTAAAAATGTCCTTCAGGGCCACCGTTCGAAGATGCTTTCCCCTCCGTGTGTCATCGGTGATGATATCTTCCCGGGTGAAGCCGGAGCAGTGAAATTACAGAGCCAATTTAAATTAAATCAGTGATCCACGATGGAGCGCTCTAAACAATAAATTGAAGATTTAGTCCCTTTTAGCGAGCATGCAGCCTTTGGAGAGCCCCTTCTCCGCCTTGTCCTCGTCATAAATCTAGATAGAAAATTGAAAACGAGCAGAGGACGTCATCGAAGTCGTAAGGTTTCCAGATTTCGTTATAAAAGGATGCTCTTGGATGGTAGTCCAGTATTAATGAAAAGTACGGGTTTCCTGGCGCACTGTGAACTCAGTCTTCGTCCGGTCCATCGTTGATAAGTTTCTGGAACGTTTGGAGGAAAGGCGCAGATATGAAAAGCCTGCCGATTGTAGTTCTGGTCGCGTACTTTGCTGGGATTTCGTGGATTAGTGGAGGTTTGCTCCAAACTTCGCCGAAGATTTTTTTGGACAAGAACACTATCGAAGAAGACATCGGGACGTTCCCTGCTTCTTCGCCTGGATTAGAGCCCCAGTGCTCGGTTGAAATCACCACAAGGGTACCTGGCAAGTGCGAGAAGCTCGGCAAAATAGGAAAAGTCTGCGTTGCTGGCGAATACTTAGATTTTTTGAATATGGAATGCATGTAAAATTCACAACCCTCATCAACAGTTCTCGTAAGTAATGAAAGAACTCGATTTAAAAATTATAGAGTATGATATCGTTATTTTTCATATTGCATTATTATATTATTCTTTATACATATTTTTTAAATAACTTCACATAAAGAATTCAAATTTTTAATACTTGTTTGCATACCATAATAGTAAGTTTTGGGGAAAATTAAGATAGATAAAAAAGTAAATATTTTTAATTTTAGTATGATAGATTTAAATGTTTTTCTATTCTGATTTTGGTATTAGACTTCAATTTATTGTCAATTATAATAACAATATCGCTTGTGGCACTATAATGATTTTATACTTTTTTAAGGAAACACAACTTAAAATAATACCAAAATATCTTTATTTCTCTTCCAATTACAGAAAAAATATAAATGGTGAATTGCATTATCAGTCTACATCTATATACAGTACTTTAAGAATTTGGATTGACTTCAATAAGGTAAGTTACGTAAAAATAACAACAGACTATTTGTTCATTATTTTGATTTAGACAAAGTTGAGTTAATAATAAAAATTTCTCAGAAAATGGAAATTGACATTCATAAAATAATACAATTAGGTAGACAATTTTTAGACAAAATAACTTAGGTACTTTTGAAATGATGTTTCATGTTAGATTTAATCCTCCAAAATACATAAGAAAATCACCTTTGAACACATTCAAAATCTGGGAAATCCTAATATTAATATATTTAATAATGTTGTCAAATGTTCAAGCTCTTACTCTATTATATAATATCTACAGGCTTCTTGAAAATTGTAATCGCTCCAAATTGCTTTTTGTGTTTTGTTGGAATCACGAATTGGGGTGTATGTGTATGTAAAGTACCTACTTTTTAAATTTCTTTTCATATCACAGATTCACAGGACATTTAGAGATTCTCTTGATGTAACAAATTCTACTATTCTTTTTCCAGATATTTATTTTCCCTCTTGATATTCATCGCACCACTCGAACGCTTTTCAGATAAGCCCCCAGCCAACGGCGGCGCCAGAAACAAAGTGAATTTGAAAAGTTTACCGAGGCAGCTAAAGTGGCCAATTAGAAAAGTTTCCACTCAGCCTCCCCCGCGCCTCTCCGGGTAATCCTTTTTGTTGTCCACCAGTCATGCACAGTCCTAACCTCATTTTGCTATTAAAATCGCTCAGCCCTTTCCGTTGCTGTTTTTGCGGTGTTTTGTGGCAAACGAGCCGTAATGGGGCCCCATCCCATGGAAGCTGCTCCGAACCACCCCCGCGCTGGACCATTCAACCTCCATGTGGATTATCATCTCGGGCGAACATTGAACGCCCGCTGCATTGTTCGCGCAATGAATGGAATTATCTTTCGAAGAGTGCGGGTCTCGCGAGAAACCTCACAAAGTTCGCCCATCTTTTGCCAGTCTTTAGTCTTTCTGATGGTCGCCGTCATCGCTTATTTAGTCCAACAAGTGCCATTTTCCATTTTCCACTTTCCGCCCATATTTGACCTGGCGGAGGACTCCTGGATCCATGCAGCTGAAAGGAATTCATTTGTTAGATCGACAGCTGGACTTGACCTCTGGCTAGCGTGCTAAATGGATTTCTATTGTCGCTTCAGTTTGTTTGCTTACCTCGCATCGCAATCATCGCTCTAATATCAAGTGGGTGGAAGCTAAATATGAAGCTTCAACTCATCTTTAATTCGGCTTTACTATAATAGACTATAGTTAAATATAGTATAGAAGAGTCTATTGTTGTCATTTTATTTGTACTTTAATTAGCTTTATGCAATAATTTAAATATCAGTTATAGTTTAAAATAAGTAAATAAAGAAGGAAATAAAATCTAATAAAAAATAAGTCACTCCTATTATTTTGTGGTGAAAATCTGCTCAAAAGGGCCATGTGAATAAAAACCAGTAAATACTTTACTTGAAGTAAGGATAGACTGTGCATTGATAAAAATTTTTATGGATTTGAGAGCAATAAAATAGTTATGATATAGTTATAGTTCTGGCATCCCTAGGATAGATGAGAGAATACAGTTTTATAGTCCTGGCATCCGTAAGATATAGTCCATCGAACTATATTTTGGGTCCTCTCAGAATATATGTAGATAAAAATGTCTTTCAGTGTGGCTATTTATGTGAATAAAAATTTAAGCTTTTACTTAAAATTTGAGCAAATGCTTTTAGTGGAAGCGTTTATTACTATTTCTGGGAAATACTGAAATTTTTAGTAAATAATACTTGATTTTTAGTGAATAAACAGTAGCTTTTACCAGCAATTTTTTCATGTTATATTCGAGCAACTTTAATTTCAATTGTGCAGAATCTTTAAAGAGTTATGGCGGAATTTATTAATTGCTGGAAGGCAAAAGTATATCAGACTAGGCGGAATATGAAATGGATTTCTGGTAATTTCTTAGGAAATGACAATGAAAGTAGTGCTTCATCATCAAGGAAGAGGATGAAGATATTTTTACGGCGCCTTGCTGACTCTGGTCACCAGATTAAAGTTGCTGAGAGAGTAGGTCTTCACAGAACGACATTTTATGAAACATTTTCTTTTGCTTTACGGAGAATATGTGGATTAATAGGTGGGGCATAGGTGGATTAAGTTGCCTAAGATATTTGCTGGTGGCAAGCCAAAATACATGGCACAAAAAATTTAATTTCCCCGGTGTAATTGGAGCAATTGACTGTACATATGTACATATGTAGGTACATCTGTATCTTACAGCACATTGTCACTAAAGCTCATATTTTTATAAACAAGTGAATTTCGTTCGCCGCACACGTCAATCCAAAGCAAAAATAAATTCCATAGGTAGCAATTACTTATTTTCTGTAGGTAGTAATGAAACACTCATTTTCGGAGCAAACACTGACAAATAAATGTAAAAGGTTAAGCAAATACTTCTACTGATATTTATTTACTTGGCCAAAAGCATTACTATTCTTTACCCAAACTTTAGAACTCTAGTCAGGCTAAATAAAAATGAAAATGTGTTTTATCAGAATAAACCATAGTTATACTGCATATTTATGCAGAATACGCTTGAACTCATTAAAAGAATTGAATTAAAATCACTTTACCTACTTTACACAAATTTTCTTTCCCAAATTAATCTCTAATCTCTTTTAACTTGTTGTTTTTTCACAGACATTTTTATTAACACGTAACAAGCCACATAATTCGCCAAAAAGGTTTTATCTAAAATAATGCTCCGAAAACAAATTATATACAAATTTCGTTATTTAATGTGGAACAAGGCTTTAAAATATATCTCAATCTTTAAGGCCAGTAGGTCTGATTTAGTATTTAGGTAAATAATTACGTAACTTAACTCAATGAGACTGTTAATTCTACGAAATTTTCAAAATATTTTTTCTCAACAACGACTTTTGAGGGAACGTACTTTATTTTACGAAATTACTTCATGTAAGTGGATACAAGGGACAATTCTTTTTTAGTAAAAATATGAAACGATAAAAAATAATAATTGTTCTACCTCCGGCCATTAACTAATAAAAGCTTCAGAGGCTCATTTAACTTTAATATTGCTTTCATAGCTGGTTGTTAATAACATAAATCTCATTCAGTTTCCGCCGCTTTTATTTTAATATATTACTATAAATAATTTATCAACCGGAGGAAGGAAAAATATATTTTCATGTGAAAATAAGAAATATGTAATATATCGCTGTAATTTAATACAATTTTAACATTTCGGTATAACCAGAATTCAAATTGACACATGATTCATATTCATGCTCGTATGACTTATTCATAGAATAAAAATTTCCTTGATTTCCATGAATTTGTTATATTGAGTTGAAACTTATCCCGTTTGTCATATCCAATTTATCTTTCTCCGTATTTTATTTGAACTTTTTTTTTTTTTGTAAAACATTTTTTGCCATAAATCGAAGGATCATTGCGTATCCTAAAATCATGTAAGTAAAACCAATTTTTGCAGAGAAGAGTTAGGTGAAGTACATAGGTACTCCTAAAATACTATAAATTTAACTTTGTACGTTTTCAAAAGATTAACATAAAAGATCATTATCTGCCAAATAATTGAACCTCTATGAACCCCAAAAATCCCATATTTTAGAACGCTGATTGTGTCGTGTCAGAGGTGCATAAAATGGAAAGGCGACAGCTTTTCACGGAGCCAGCACCTATCGCATGCTTCATGTAAGTCTATTTGTTTTATGGCCCGAGCGGCTGTAATCGCTCTCTTATGATTTTATGGCACGACAGCATAATTTACTGCTCGGAGCAGCCACATAACTCTTTCGGCTCCAAAATTGCTATTTTTTGTCACATTTATATTGCTTGCGAGCGGCCTGGTCTGGTTCTGTTAACGCAGTTGAGGAACTTTTATTAACACAGCCTGCCACGCGAGGACGAAAACCCATTTTCCTCATAAATGGATGGGGTCAAATTAATTCGGGAAATTTCGGGCGAGTGGTTTATGCTTTTGCCAAAGGCATCCATACAGTGAAAATTGCTTGCACGATGCCTTTTACCTTTATCATCCATGGAATAGAACTTAACAGATTGGGCCATTTTATTCGATGATATGACGGTGGTAACCGCTTTTTGCACAAATAGGTATGGAAATTAACTGCGCGCCATATCCATAAAAAATTCATCACCTTGTATAAGAGCAGTCTGTTAAAACGAGGTCCTCCTAATGGACAGTATTAATCCTGGTTTGAATAATGAGTCCATAAGATAGAGGATGCATCTATTATTCAAAATTATGTACGAATATCCCGGAAAAAAAGATTATGACGATCCTATTTTTTTATAGTATGCCATGTTTCTACTTTATAGACAAAATAAAATAACCGACTATAGTCTGCACGGAAAAGGTAGGTTTTGATCTATAGATGAATTAAACATTTGACTAAAATCAAAGCACCCTAACGAAACTGGACATTTTAAGAAATAGTCCCTGAGGTAGACTCCGACAATTGAAATGGTTTGGTAACTTAATCCGTTCGGTCCCGAAACGGCAATTTGCATCCGAATAAGTCCGATAGAATCTCCGGGGTGTTCTATAAGCTAAAACGAGCGACAGATTTCCATTAAAACCTCATCGCCTACCGAAACAGGGTCGACGGGCATTCACCGTGTACAATTTCGGGCTCGAGATTGGATTATCCTCTAATTCGATTATTTATCAGCAGATTGTCCTGCCTCCGAAAGGATTCCCTCCCCTGTAATCCTTCGAGTGGCTTGTTCTGAGTTGTTTGGGTTGGGTGGGAACCACAGCCGTTCCCTCTCCTGGTTCCACAGGAGCACTTCTGGAGCGCTGCGGATCCACAGCTGTGGAACCGAGGTAATTGAAATTCGGTAACGTTCGATATCCATTACAGCATTAGGCTTATTTGTGGCCGTTCCGCACTCTTATCGAGGATGATCTTCAGATTTGGGGACATAAATAACAGTTTCCCCACTAACTTGATTATTTTCGGATTTTATTTTCGGTCCGGCGAATTAATTTGGAAATGGGTGATGCTTTCTAAAAATTACCCGCTTTTCGTCTTGGAGACACTCGTGTAATGGAATTGGGCTTTTGTGGGATTAAATGAGTTGGTTTCGACTTTATGGACTTTTTACGGATGACCCTTGTAGATAAATAGATCGCCTTGGAAGTGTTCGAAATTTCATATCGAAGGATAAGAAAGAAAAATTGTTAAACGGTCTGACACAATTTGGACTAGGTTTCCCCTTACAAAATTAAGCCTGTATCTGAGTTGGAAACTTATTCTATTAAAAGTTTAAGAGGGTTCCCTAAAATTTGGATACTATTATATTTTAAAATACGTGATAAAAATAAATCATCCGAATTCTAATTAATAATCCTCATATTTTCATTTTTCGGCCTATAAATTAAAAAAGTATACAATAATAGGTACAATTGATAATTATAGATTGAATTGGACAACTTACTGAGATTTCCGGAATTTTCAGGAAAGAATTTTTTATTCTAGATTTCCGAGACTGAAGGAAAAACTGGGAATAAAATGATAAATGAGAAGTGCTAAATTTGATGATTTTTCAGATTTGCAGCAATTTTATAAAATTAATGCAACTATGAAAGAAAACAGTGGTTGCTATTATTAAAAGAGTTTGCATTTAATTGCTAATTTGTCGAATTTTTTATCAAAATGTAATTACCTGCCTTTTGAAAGGTTTGCATTACACCAGCCCAATTAAGCCCCTTATTACTACTATTAGCAAGCAGTCGAGATTAACCTAAAAGCAATTACCTTAATAATTAAAGAATGAAGATGAAAAATTCACCAAAACGTTTTTTCATTTGTATCCACTGCCCTTTTAGTAGGTCTCCTCAATTATGTACGAAGGAGTCAGAGACTTTAAACGGCCGGTCCATAATTAGTTAATTAACCAAAATTCTCATTAAACGGACGCAGGCACCGTCAAAAATTCCATTTAATATTCCATTTAGCAAGAGTTCCTTCATTTCCTGTCGGCAATTATAATTTTTCTACAAATTCACAATTCCAGCCGAAAATTAAATTTAGTCGTTTTACGGGCCGGTGCGACGAATAGACCTCTATTGAAATTGAAATCCATCGTCGTCGGTGGTTGGCGGTTATTCCCCACAAATTCAACGAGCGAAAACATGAAAGGGAGTTGGCCCCAATGCGAATAAATTTGATTCGCGTTAAAGCTCGCACCACCGGTTCGATGGCGGGGGGCTCAGCATTTCGGAAAGGTGTCCTATTTATTCCGGACTTAGCAAATGTCGTGCATAAAGCAATTAGTGTTTCAGCTTGGATTCCGACTGCATATAAAATCGGACCGGGGCAAATAAATTAAATTAACCCGAATCCCACCTTGGGAATGGAGTGCCATTCCGCCACATGGCTGCCGGGTTAAACCTGGAAGAAAGGGCCCGGAAATCCCCGGGAGGAGCGCGTGATCGCGAATACAAATCACCTCATTAAGTTGTCTCAAACGATTTTAAGTTTTCCCCATTTCGTTCTGGGTGAGCGCCAAGAGTCCTCCTGCGCTAGTTTCGAGTCGGTGGTGCCCGGCTCGTCCCAGGAATTAATGAGATTTGCACAGAGCTTGGATCCGCCTGTCCCGGGGGAAAAAAGATTGAGAGATCGCAGATTAATCGGGTGAAAAATTGAGACACAAAACTCGTTTTATGCTAATACTACACGCCGGAAAATTCCGACTTAGCCCTAATTTTTTGCTGAATTTAACTAAATCGCCGGGAATAATTGGGCGTATTTATCTAGGATAGGGTCTAAGAAATTTTCACGATTGGCAGGACTATAACCAGATGTGCCAATTAGCCGCTGTTACGAACAGGATTTGTCAGATTAGGCTGGATTTAATATTTGCATTCAGAATTGCGGTCTATTTAAATTGCGTCACATTGAAATATGTAAATGAATATTTTATATTGGGTCACAAAGCCTTTACATTATGCTGTTTCTTATTAAGGCCTAAAAATTGTGTTCTTTTTAGTATATTTTTTTAAAGACATTTTTCAATATCACCTGATTTTCACCAAAAACACAGGTACATGGTAGAGATATACTAACTAGATACTAAAGATTTTCGAAGTAAGAAAATTTTAAAATTGTCATGTGCTTTACTAAGAGATATTTTCTGCTTAAATTGAAAGTAACACTGGTCAAAATCAAATTTTTTTTTCGAAATAAATGGCAAATATCTATAGTAATTTTTTCATAGATTACGATTTCGTAAATGGAAATGTTCAATCAGCTCCCATTTTCGAGAAAAATATAGGATTAAAAATTAAAAAATTATTGCTGGAATCTTAAACTATTATATAAAAATACAAAAAGCTTTGAAACATTTCGAAATAATCAGTGAATTTTACTTTTGTCTATAAACTGATACAATGGATGACGAATAAAAAACACGGCAAGGGCAAACTCATGAAAAACTTGCTCGCCATGATGTGCAAAAATGGCTATAGAGTTAAGTTGTATTAGATATTCTTAGACTAGGACTCAGGCTTTCATTTAAGTCACGTTAAAGACTTCTATGATGAATTTTTACTTTTCAATGACTTTTTAAAAATGACCAAAAGAGAAATAATATGCCATTTATTTGAAAAAAAAAAAATAAATTTGTTAACCAGTGTAATTATTTAGAACAAGATTATCCTATTTATTTGATATTTAAAACAAGCTCCCAAGAAAATTATAGTTTTGCAGAAGGTTTTCTCTTTAAGAATAATTTCTTCGCTGGAAATAAAGTAATTTAACGTGTATAGCCTATAGACTATAAAACATTTTAAAATAAATAATAAATTCTATAAATCAGTAAGACTTATATATTAAAATTTATTGATATTCGAAAATGTTTAAATTTAAAATCTTATCTTAGTTTTGCTTAATATTTATTAATCTGATCAAATTAATAATTTTTCATTTTTACAATTCCATCAAACTCATAATGTTGTATGTCATAATTATTTTGAAATCCGTATAGTATGTTATTTTGTCATGATTTATATATCTTCAAGAAAATATAAAGCCGGGCTCAGCTAAATAATAATAAGGGGGATTTAGCGTCAATTGTTTAGAAAGAATGAAATTCTTCCACTTCACCCACAATAAATCAATAATCCCGATCTTATTCGAGTCTATTGAAAAGGAGCAGCTTTATTCCAACAATTTTTATTTGCCATCGAGGCGAATTATCGTTTCTTCTCATAAAAAGCACCGACATGCCCTTAAAAACGCTGGTAATAGCTCCATGCATCCATTTTTATCGCAGAACAGAGCTTTGTATGTTCGGAGAAATTTTTCTGTCTGGTTTTCCAGAGCAAATCGCTGTACAATCAATCAGCCAGTGCCAATTGTTATTATATCCAACATAGAAACGAACTTCTTCATCTTCCTGGGCTACATATTTGTTATTATGAGAAATTGAAATGCCTGGCGTATGTTATACTTAAATCTTTATTTCGAATCAATCGTACAATCTTTTTATTGTATATTCAAATAGTTCAGTTAACATGTCAGTGTCCTTTTTAACCTTTGGTACAATGTACAAAACAAAAATGTTCCGCTTTTTACACAAACAAATATATTTACAAAAGACTTTTGTTTTTCTTCTAACAAGTATTTCCTTAAGGTACAACAACAATCTACATATAGTTCGCTATGTCCTTACCTACGAGCTATTTACATTTAGGATTTGCCTAACTGCTGAAGCAAGCTTGCTTTTTGAGTCCAAGGCTAACACGACAGAATGAGCTTGAAAAGGTCCAAATGTACATAGTTTTAGTTCTAATTCTAATTAGAGTTCATATCACCAGGGTCATGGTTCATCCACCGAAAACAACATGCAACAAAATCTTATTGGCTACCTACAAAACAACTGCGCTATTTACAAAAGAATTCAAAGCCCATAGGTTTCCCTTTTTCAAAGTAGTGCTTAGAGGAAAATGACGATTTGAGCGTAGATCTGCACCCCGATCAGCAGCATCATGACGACCCCCTGCAGGAACAGTCTATAGGCCGCCAAGTGTCAGACCGACCCGACCGAGTTGCTGTCGTAGGCCACCAGCAGGGAGTCGTTCTCGTCGCTCCCGCTGCCGGCGCTTTTTTCCAGCTCGTCGATCACTTCTAGCCGCTGTCTCTGGAAGAATTTGTATTTGGGGACAAGCCTTGCGGGGGCGCATATCGCGTCCACGTCGTCCTCCTCCTCCTGGTCGTCGACGTCATCCTCGAGCTCGTAGTCCATGCTGTCGTCGTCGTCGTACAAGAAACACTCGTTTTCGCGGGACGACGTGTCGGTGGTGTGCGTGCGGTCAGATTCGCTGGCGTTGTATCATAGCTCTATCACCTCGGGCCCCTTCCACGTGATGCCCGCGCGGAGGAGGTTGTAAAAGCGCATAACGCCCCACATTGCCAGGACCTGAAGTAGGAGAAATTTATAAAGATCAATATTTATGTAGATACAGATAAACTTTAAATAGAAAATTTGAGCGAATTTCAAAAAACTAGAAGGAAAGATTGTATCTATTTAAATTTGTTCGATATTAATAATTTTTCTTACTTATATTTACTTTAATCATCTCTAAGAATATTTTATTTAATGTTTTATGGTTTCTAAAATTTCTAGAATGAAGGGGTGTTCTCATCCAGGAATTGTAAAAAAAATCGTTTTTTTTTATTTTATCGTTATATGAACTTTTCTGAATAACTTCCCGAAAAAAATTTGCAAAAATCTTAGAAATTAGAAAAGTTATGCGGTTTTATAGATAAGCTTTCGTTGGCCAAACCATAGCGTACTGAAACTTTAAACACGTTTTTCTCGAAACCATATTTTTCGAACTCATGTAAGCTATAACTTTTGAAGGATAGATGTCGACTCAATTTTTGTTTTATTTGAAAATATACTTAATTTATTGGATCTTGTACCTAAAAAAGGATTAATTTTTTCATTATAAATATTTCTTCTAGCTATTTTAAAAACAATATAATAAAGAAAACCTGTGACGTAAATTTTACTTGTTAATTTTTGAATTATTAATAATTTTATTAGAATAACTTCCAACCACTCATATATTTTATGAAAATTTTTGAAAATTTGATTTCAGTTAATTTTTACTAGTGCTACAACTTACATAAAATGAATTTTGTTTTTTGACACTTGCTTTTCAGCAAACATAACGAGCTCTGAAGACATTATTTTTACTTAAAAAAATACTGTTTGTACTTGAATTCACAATAAATATGCCATACATACATAATGTCCTAAAGTCAAAAAAAAAGGTCTGAAAATTAAAATTAAATATGATAAAAACAGTCCTCTAAAAATATTCATAGGTCTCTTATATATTTCTAAAAACATGAATATTTTGATTGGTGTTAGGTTTACTAGAAAAACGTGAATTTTCTTTGTTTGTACATTTTTAAAATTTTTTTTTGTAAATTTTCCCCTGGTCGAAATCAACGCGATGTGTTTTAGAGACTATTTAGTACAATTTTTGATTTGTATGGACAAATTTATTGTTCCGATCTGTTGTTAGAAAAATTGAATATTTATAGCCTAATTTTGGTCTCTCTATTAATTTATCTATCACATCCACTTAAACTTTAAAGCATTAAAATGAATCTTGTTTTCTAGTTTCTTTAGAAATATCTGTTAAACTAGAATTAAAGTTACCCTTTTGCCCAAACTCATATATGAAAAAAAAAATACATTTAACTCTCTTTTGTTTTTAAAAGCTTCTACTGCGATATTTATTTCTGAAAACGTTAAATTTTTTACTATTAGCTATCAAATTTGTGGTTTTTTTCTGGCTGTGCGAAAAGACATTTTGACTCAAAATTGAATGAAACGATGTCCTTTTGCCCTAACAGTCAAATCTTCGTCATCTTGTCCCGAAAATTTAAATAGAGATGTTAGGAATCGGATGGAATTCCATTAGAGAAGTATTAATTGGTGCTATGTAGAGCCCATTGTTTTTGGGACTTTGTGATAAACAACGAGTAAATTTCGCAAATTGAAAAGTTACAGGCGAGCCAGAGGCCACGGCGACAGTTTGCATTTGTCTCATTAACCCGCGGGGATGCCACCGGTGGCAATTTGTAATTTTGCCAGTCTGGCGATCAAAGCGGCCTGATCCGAATTAATTATTGCAGTCACCTCGAGGCGGCCGAAACCAAAATTGCCTTGTCTGTCCTGTCATTTATTTTCCGTCAACTTGTTCGTCTCGAGATTAAGAAAATTTGTCCGTGGTCGTTTTTGTGTGGGTCGCATCCTTCTTAAGCTGTTTAAAGTGAAAATTGCCTGTCCGTCATTCAGACGAGAGACCACCGATTCAGCTTTAAAATTAAATATCCGAAATTATTCGGAGTTTTCCTTTCGCTTAAGAAACTGCTTGCCAAATAGAAAGAAATGTTCAAGCTTAGGTATTTTTTGAAGAGCATGTGCCGTCACGCGGACTACGAAGGACCGACCCATTTCACGATTTGGAACGTGAAGGCCTACACCGTCAGGGCGATTTACGACTTCTTCGCCTCGGTGTCTCCCTGCCGACCGGAGCTATTTCCTTTGATTTATTGGACGGTTCTATTCACCAGTGCTCTGGGATTTGTAAGTTGTTTTGCTCCTCATTTTTATCCCTAAAACTCTTTTGTAGTATAAGATGTTGTACAAAAGGGCGTTTAGTATCTTCTTCTTGACCCTTTATTTAGCAAAAACAGCGTCAAATTAGTAAGGATCCATTTACTCGGTGTAGGAAAGATAAAGCAAACAAAGTGTAATTTTAGATAACATATTAAGGAATATTTACTTTTAACAAAAATAATATATTATAATATATATTTATAAGGTCGATTATTAGTGCTCATAAAGTATGGAATAAGTGGTAGAAATCCAAAAAAGTTGAACTAAATACTTTCATATTCAATCCTACATATTCCGGTGTTCAATTTTCTATTCAATAAAATCAACCAAACAAAGATTAGATTTGAAAATCTATGTTCGCTACTTAGCAAGAGCTTAAATAAATTTGAATTTCACAGTACTCTGAGCTTGGCATTACTTTCGTAATTTAGGTGCCAAATTTATTGATTCTTATGGTCTTTGAAATTTAAATGAAAAATTTGTAAAACCAATTTTCCGTCTCCAATAGATATCAGCATGCATCTCGTAGCATAAAGCCTCAGCAAAAGAAGCTTTTATCTGATAAAATAAAATTCATTAAATAATGGTTTTGGATATCACAATATTTTAAAATAATTTTATTTCACTGTATTAAAAGTTGGAATAAATTAACGTATTTTTTATATTCGTATATGCATTGCATTATAAAAACTTAATATTGGCTTCCAAAATGCAGTAGAAAGAATACTTCCTATGAAATTTTTTTCCTGACCTACATTTAAAAGCGGAAAGACGCAGAACTCGTACAGGGAAAAATTTTAACATTTTATATTTCCTTCTTGGTTACAGGCCCTAAGCGCCTTCGAATTTTTAACAATCTACCAAGGTAGCAAGGATTTATCGACATTCCGGGACCGTCGTTTTAAGGTGCTGCCCTTTACGTTTCGGCGAAATGCCCGACTGATTGGTTCAGCGTTCATGGCCAAAGCGAACTTGATGCTCTTCGTCGGAGTAAGTACGGTGAGTTATGCAATTTCAATTGTGTTCGTGATCTGAACATAAAAATTACGAATTCCTCGAAGGCGTCCCCAAAATCCATGGTGCCTTGGCTCACGGTCCAGACAATCTGCTTCATAATCGAAATCGTCATCTGGCTGTTCGACATCCTCAGCAATGAAGACTGCCTCACCTTCTCGCACGTTATATCTTATGTGCTTTTTATAGCTTTATGGTGGATCACCATTTGCATCAAGGACGTTTTCGAAAATGCCGGCGACAGCACCGACATAGATCAAATTTCCCTTATTAAATGTTCCGGTAATTGCATATAGTTTTGAATCAAATTCTTATCCAAATCAAGGACATTCTGCTACCAGGAGATGTGATGTTGTGCTGTTTGTGCTGTTTATATTTAATGTGAGACTTTTGCAAGTAGAGTTTTATTGTTGAAAATTGTATATATTTTTTTTAACCTTTGAATTGCTAAAACTATGAATCTAGAAATTGACAAACAATGAGTAAACTTAAAATTGTTTTTTCAGGATTACATTTTAAATGTCATATAATGAAGGTTAAGTCCGTCAAGTTTAGCGCCGATATCGACTTATACAAATATTTCTATTTTAGTTTGTATACTTTACAATAACCTTCCTCGGTTCATCAAGGTTTTTTCGCAAAATATTTCATCTAAATCGAGTCAATGATTCCAGAGGAAATCGTGAAATCAATCCAATAGTCCGCGTAAAGTTTTCATCAATAGGTCAAACAGAGAACCTCTTTTATTTTTAGTTTATTAAATATTACAAAAATTACATCATACTCACTAGGACCTTAATTTATAAATTTCTCAAGTAGATTGTAAAAGTGTTGTTTGAATATATTCTGGTAAGTATAGTGTACCTAATTAAAAGCAAAAGGTATCAAATATTTTTTAAAACATTCCAAAGTAACAACTTTTCCCACTTTCGTTCTTTGGGCTGCAAGTAAATGAACGGCGCGCGGTTACATAATGTGCCAAAAATGCAGAAACTGCCAACTGCAGTCTGCAAATTTCAGACAAAAGATACTCCCACATTTCTTTCCGGGCGGAAACAATAGTGCAAAACACTTCTGAACAAATAGCACCGAGAGGACGCCTTCCTCCCTCCTTATTTAAAAGGTGGTGGGAAGTTGTTCCAAAATATTCCAACTCACCTACCCTTCCACCTTCCGTCCTCTCGAGCCGCAAAGCAGCACACCTCCGCAAAACAAAACCAAAGTGGGCGATTGCCGGAAGTTTTCAACTCTTGGAAGAAAATTTTCTCGTTACCACAATTCTTGGAAGCGTCGCGACGCGCCGCACACCAGTGAAACCACCGCCACCCACGCCCGACGTAGCAAAAGAAAGCACCCAGACATATTGCGAGGCTAATCAAGATTTATTGGATGTGCGTCGGGCGGCAGATAAGTTTGACTTATTGGGCATGATCATCTCGTCAAGGAAGTGCCAGCGTCTTGATAGCTTATTAAATATCGGCGTCTTCGTGGGGCGCCCTGGCAAAATTCTCGGTGTTCCCTGTTCACGGGGGGCGGCGACAAAGACGATTTTGTGGATCGCTTTCAATAGGTTGGAAATTTCGGTCAAGACTGACCTAAAGTAGGGTATTGTGGCGGAAACTTTGAAGATTTTCGTATTTTTTTTCATCGCTTGTTTTTTATCGAGGCTGTTGAGAAACAGCTACAAAAGATTGCAGGAAGTTGTTTTCGCTTTTCCGAAATCTTTGGAATTTTAATACTCGTTGAGAATTTATGAATACTAAAAGCGGCTTGGTGCGAGCAACATTATTTGTCTTAGCGCGAGTTTTCAAAGTCAAAGACTTCTTCTTGGAAAGTTGAAAAAGTTCTGCCATTAGACGTTTTCCCTTATATAAACAGTCAATCCATTAAGAGGTAAATATTCTTTCCTTTAAAAGTTGAAGGATTATCGATCCGGTCAATTTTTCACAATTCGCTGGTCCTCTAACTGCAGAAAATCAGAATATCGTTGACCTATATGTAGACAACCACAATGTTTTCTTTTCTGGGCCAATTGAGAGAAAATGAACGGAGAAGTTTCTTCAACTTCTGGAAGGTATTAATGATTTCCACATCAGTAGACATGGCACATACATATTTATGAATTTTGGTATCGATTGGCTTTCTCATGATGATGTGATTTCGTGCCTTATAATTCCCAAATCGAAATTATCCAGAAATGATTAATTCATAAAGTTATCCAGCTTAATATTATTGGTCTTTGTGATTTGGTTTTCACTTGTTCATGTTTACTTTTATTGTAAATATCATTAATATAAAACTTTATTATGCATATAAAGAAATACAGGATTTTTCAGTTTACTTTGCATGAATCATAATAAAATAAATCGGTATTTTTACCTGAAATAATTAAATATATTCCTCTTAAGAGAAAATTCTTATTTTTCTCAATCTTATATTAAAAATTTATTATCACATCTTAGGAAGCAACGTTTTGAGATACTACAAAAATCGAAAAACGTCCGCGACAGTGCTACGAGAAAAAGTTTATTTATGAAGGTAGGAAGCGCAAACCATTTGTCACGGTGTTTGGCAATATTGTTACCCGTATAGGTTTTCACCATCAAAACTTCAATTAAAATTAAATTCATTGATCATCGTCCGTAGCGGCGGACGTAGAGGCATACCTTGCAAAAAATATCATTGGCACTATACACGTCTTCTCCAGCAGAGAGAAATTGGCAAAAGGTTTCCATGAAAAATTCATTCGATGACTGTCGATTCGGCCCTGGAAAAGTAGTGAAAAACTGTCGAACAAGTTGAAAAGTTGAAAAGCAATAACCCGATTCTGCTAAAGATAAAATGCGATGCAAAACCGTCGAGAAGGAAAATTGTCGAGATAGAGGGCGACGAGGCGAGGCCATCGAATTGGATTCCAAATAGATCTTCCTGGCGGTCATGACTCGGGTCCGATTTCGAACGGCTAAACTCAAATAATGGCAAACAATTCGAGTAAACAAGGAATATTCGCTCTCATTGCAGATTGAACATTTATGTCATACAAAGCTAGGTGGATGCAATAAACGATTTATTGCATTTCGAGGGATGCACCTAATATTGGGTCCTGGCTTATTTCGCAGGACAATTCTGCTTTTCAGATGGAATTTGTTTATGCATGCTCAGCAGGAGACTGGGAGAGGGTCATAAATCGGTTCGAAAGCATCCCTGCTTACTACTTTTTGAGCGCCCACATACATATCTTGATATTGCTTTACTTTCACATTTTATGAGGTTTCGCAAAAATGCATTTACTTAGAATTGCGCAGACGAAAGCGGTTGTCATGGGAAGGATGTGCTCCTCGTGGCTTTCACTCAAAGGACAATAAATGCAGGATATGCAGTTGCAATATAAGTGAAATGTGAGCTTCCTTCAGGAGCGTCGAGGCGGAGGAATTCATGAAAGAAAGACCTTCTGAAGGAAAAGTGCTCTTTTACATTCAAGGAGCCACTCTTCTTTTCAATGTTTGTTTGTTTTCAATGTGAAACTCGTCAAACAGCTCCCAGAAGTGAAGCAGAATTTCTGAAAAAACCTTCAAACTTTTATTTCTGAGATAGCAAAAGATGCAGCGGTTGCGCAAATAATTATATGGACAAATATTTTTGTTGGTATTTTGTTGATAATAAACATTGAAAATCAAATTTAAAATTTAGAATAACCTCAGTTCAATTGAATCTCAAACAAATATTCAGGTACCAGGGGCCTTACTCTTGAAAACAAGACGATGGAACGATAGCAAATTCCCTACTTTTGACAATGATTGTGTTGCCATACGGACTCCTAAATATAAAATTCATACTGCTTAAAATTTGTTATTTTCGACCTAAATATCAACAAACTACATATATAATAAGCAATTCAATTTATATTTTTATAATTTAACCTGTTAACTGATTAGTTTTTCTTAGAAAGCTCGATGTAATGTGCTGAATTAACTTCAAGCAAAGACGCGTATTTACGACATAAGCAAAGTAAGTGTTACTATGCGTTATAAAAGTTGAAAAAGTGTAACATTTTTAAATTGCGTTTGACTCAACATTAAAAGTTTTATAATTACAAATTGATTTATGCAAAAAATGAATTTTTGAAATTGACGCATTACATATGTATACGACATAATCAGTTAACAGGTTAAACTCCTATTTGGAGCATAAAAATAAAAAGACAATTGTCTTTTTCTAAAACCGTCACATTCACAAACACCTAAACGTAAGACGAGCACCAAAGTGCAATCGTCTCAGAAAATAACACGAGACGATTTTTGTTTTGCATATGTAGAATTTGAATCGCGCCTCATCTTTTCATTTTGTTTCGTTTCGTTTTGAGAAATAAAGTCTCATCTTGAAATTGGGGAATCTGCAAACAAATTTTCCCGAAATATTTTATTTTCAAATTTACAATACTTTGCCGTAATAAATTAATTTTGATTAAATTATGGAAAATTAAATACCTATTAAAAAAAAAATATTTGACTACAAATATTCTTTTGACATTTAATTAAAAAGTTTTCAATATTTTTTTGTTTTCCTCGACTCTCAGCCAGTTTAATAAGTAGTTATGAAAGTAAAATTTCATATTCCTCCCTCCAGTTGGATTTGTTATCCGTAATGATTAGTTATAAATGAAAGCAAAATTAGTAGGAGGTTACACAGCAGCAGCTATCAAAATCCTTGTTAAAGTCGGTTGTACCACGTAATCGTACACATGCTCATTTAGAACATGCCATGGGTTGGAAGTCTTAACACCTTGAAACAATAGAGGCAAGTCTCTCCCAAATAGCGCATGCAGTGTAATTTGCATTTTAATTAAATCTCTGCGGAGACACGTTAGCCCGTCGCGTCGAGCAGATCGTTAGGGTTCGTGTTCGAAGCGAATATTTCCCCACAAAAGTTAATTTTCCACAGTCAATTATTATAATTAATTAGTGCTGCAAAGCTGTGCAGAATAATTCAAATCACGGTATGAAAGGTCCTCTGCAGCTTTCATTCAAAAAGCGGGTTAAGGAGGGCCGGTGGGCGTTCTGTCGGCACAATCTCAAATCTGGTGAAGTACTTACGTTTATAAAAGCTCTAGCGATAAAAAAGGCCACTTCCGCTTTACACATAGCGTCGAATTGCTGAAAAGATGGATAAAGGAAAGAATAAATTAATTTTCTATACAACGTCTATTCTTTTAAACTGAAAAGGGGTTAAGGTTGAAAGGAGCTTTGTTGAAAAAGGTTGGCAGCAAAGCCATGCAGGGTTTGAACGATGTGTTGTTCGAATTTTCCTCTACTTAATTTAGTTGGGACAAAGACGTTTGTGTAGTTAAATGGTTTTTCCTCATGGCTTTTGACGGACATCAAACTAATTTAATTTGAAAAGTTTTAAACAAGTTTTTGTTTTCACTATAAAATGAAAATTAGTGAGACATACCACCTACCAATTATCAAAATTGGGTTGTAAGTGTTACTATATCCAATTTTTGTATTTAATTATTTTAGAATTGGGTCACTTGTCAGATACATGTCTTAAAATTAGTAAATGGTTTTCAAAAATTATGTAATATTTCACTCTTTTTCGGCTCATGCAACTCGAATTGTGTGAAGCACTTTGTTGAACAACATGATCCAAAATGCATTAAAAAACATAACACAAAAATAAACAATTGTTTAAAAGGTACTTGGAAACAACTCAATAGCTTCACTGAATAAATAGGACGGCAATCATTTCCATAAATCCCCTAGAATGATGGTGATTGGAATGATGATAAATAAAAATTTTTTGAAATTAAAATTACATACTTTGAATTTAAAGCATCGTTATTTATCGCGCAATTGCATTTAATTTTTCACCGAGTCGGCATTGTAAATATTTGTGGTGTCGTAATTATTTGGCGAAAAATTGTGCGAACTATTGAAAAATACTTTTATGTTTACTTCTCGCGAAAAAGTTAAATTTCATGTATTTTCTAATGTTTAGGACTTGCGAAATGCTGTATGATAATTATCGAAAAAGTAGGTTAAAACTTAATTATGGTACAAAATCTGTTTTTAAAACAATTTTAAAGAAATCGATTTATTTTTCGGCTGCAATCCTAAAATTATATTAATAAAATAGAGACTGAACATTTTATGATAGTTGGCAAACCAATTTGATTTTAAAAAATTTTTCTTTTCCACTTATTACTTATTCAATGAAACCATGTTTTATTCACTTGCCCCAAATTTATGCCAGATCAGAAGAGGGCCTGTTTTAGCGAATAAAATAACAAAATCAATCCACGCCACGACCTGAATACTGCAGCCATAGAAACAAATTTGAATAAAGAAATGTAAACTAGAAGTGCAGAAATTCAATCAGTTGTGAACAAATTTTCAAATACCCCAAAAGGGTAATTTCGGCTACGGGCGATTTTAGAGGAAATGCAGTAAAAAAAATTTATTACTCGAATAATGCTATGAAAAGAAATCGTACCATTGATGAATTACGAAGAGAGCTCTGCCGTGCCTGGGCCCCAAAAGCCCCATCTCTGGAATAAAATCCGCCAAATCGTCAACTCTATTGGAGATCAGCAGCATGAGAGGGTAGTTTTTCAGTATTTTCAGATCACGAAGCGAAATCACAAAGCTAAGGGTTAGGTTCATTATTTCCGTTAAGGCCAAGGACGTCGTCGGTGCAGAGAGGTACCACCCCCGAGTGGCCTCATGAATTATTTATTTATGCTGTTCGTGTTTAACATAATTATGTCTTCGGATTCTTGCTCCAGCTGGAAGGGGCTGGTGGATCCTTGCGAGGAGAAGCCACCGGAGATATCCGGGAGCATTAATGAATCGAAACGCCGTCGCATGAATTTCACGGACGAGAAAACCGAGGGCTCATTTGTTTTGCTCGTGCACGGTCTGAGTGGGCCCTGCGGGTGGATGCGGGGGTGGAAGGGACATCTAGGGGTGGACTCATGCTGAGAGGCATATTTGTACCTACCTACCTTATTTACATGGTCCCGCAGGACATTCGAGTACACCATAGCGACTGCTTCCAATGCCATAAATGTGATAAATCCAATTATCCAAGGCACTACCAATCCGGGATTTTCCTGAAAAACAAGTAAATTTCCAAATTTATTAAAAACGTTTTTGTATTTCTTTATTTTTTTTATTTTTATTTTTATTTTTATAGAATTAATTTTCACTATAAAACTCCGCCGAACTTTTATGCTTTACATAAATTCTCTAAAGCTTTTTCTTTAAACATATTTATGAGAAGACCCTCGACCGTGTTTGCTCTAAGAAGTTGCTTTAATGGAATTTTCCGAAACGATTTCATATGCAGGCATTCGTTTCTTACTGAGAACTTTCAATTTGTTAATGTTTCTCAGGAATTTGAGGATGAGGTGACTTTAAAGGAATTTAACAAATTAAGTCTAGGCATTGCCGCAGAAAAGTACATCACAGTTCACACCAAAATATTTTGATCGACGCTCCTTCGCGAGAATATAAAAAGAAAAGGCGTAGACAGCCAATTTGGGATTAAAACGTTTTTTCAAGGAAAACCAAATTACATTCTAGTTTACCCTTTTGCCATTATGTAGATATGTACGAAATAAGCCCTTGACATGTTTTTCGCAATATTCGAAATGAAAACGGTTCAAGAGCACTCGTTACAATTTTCCTGCTCCTCCAAAACGTGGCAGAAAATTAATGAAGTAGTGAACAAGACGGATGAACTAATATTAAGATTTTCATTATTAAACCAAAGCAATATCGCTCATGAAATTCAGTCAAGCAACTCAAAGGTTTGGCGGGTAATGAACTAATTTTGAAGTTGGAGATTGAGTTGAACTTTAATCAAAAGTTACCGTGAAATGTGGAAAAGTTATTTAATGACTCACAATATTCTTCTTGAAGTGGAAACTTATGGACTTTAGAACTTTATTTATTTTGTGGACAAATTTTTGATAGCTTAGTTTAAGTTGAGTTTTTTACATTAGAGCTTCAATGTCGTTCGGCGATAGCTGTGTGATATTAATTGCCAAACAAAAATTTCTTCTTATGAACTTTTTACCTATTTACACTTTTACGAAGACTGTTTAAATCAGTGACTGTGTTGGGACAAACTTTTTTTTCATAAAAATTCGATCTTTGCTTTGATAATAATCTTCTTTTAATTCCACACTTTGGTCATTGCTTTTTCAACTTTCTTTAGGCGGTCTAAAAGAAGATATTTTTACATCCGTAAATTATGTATTTTCTTTTCCACGTGCGATGAAAATCGTATTCCTTACTGACTGAATACAGTCTTTTCCAATATAAATAAATCGAAATGCCCCACTTTTGTATTATAAAATTTTTCTTAATTTAATTACAATGGGACTTTGTTTTATGAAAATAATCTCATTTAAAACCTTCCGAGAAAATCCTAGCAGTCTGATTTGAAACTGAAGAATTTCCAATTCACTAAAGCTAAACTTTTCCGACAATTTTACATGAATTTACATATTCTAATTTGAGAAAATTTGTTAAAATTTCAAACACGTCCTGTTTCAATATTGATCGGAAAGGGACGAGTCGGTTGTCGTACCTAACTACTGAACGAAATAATAAGGCTTGTTTTTCTATATTACTTACTTATCGTGACCCAGAAGAATCCAATAAATATTTAATTTGTTTAGCTATAGTAAGTAATTTGTGTTCTTTGTTAAATTTTTGCATGGAAAATTCTTAATATCTCGAGTAAAAATTTTCGTTGGCACATACATATACGCCCAAATGAGGCACAGACTCGAAGGCATAAACAAGCCCAAACTTACTCCATATAGCGAACAAATACACCCGGAACAAGCACGAACATTTAAAAATACGCCTTTCTGCAGGCACATACCCGCCCAATGCAGGCACGAATATCTAAAAATACGCCCCTTTTTGCAGGCACATACGCACTCAAAGCAGGCAAGGAAATTCAAAAACAAGTACGTTAGTAGTTATGCGTGTCTGTGGCGGGCTATATTTTAACAACTTAAAGTTTTGCTCCGATACACCGTGCCTCATTTGAGTATAAAACGGGCGTGCTGTACCTCTTTTGGGCCTGTTAAATTTTTAATAGGGCTCTAATTCAACAGAATTGCGACGAGTTCTTTTGCCAGGACGTATCAATGGACTTTCGACCAGTTCCTCGTAACTTAATTAATTTTAGGTACATATGTGGTATAGATAGTACACATAGTGTTCATTTATCGTGATGTTTTACTACTTCTCCTTGTCATCCCGTCCATAAATACCCATTTGTATTTTCCGTTACAAAAACGCATCCTATAATCAGTTGTATAAGCAGAACAGGACATATTAATTATTTGTTATGCTCTCCTTACGCAGTATCTTCCTTCTGCGTTCTTTCGGAAAACAAAAAGCCTACACGAGACAAAAACTTAAATATTCTTCCTATAAATGCGTAACATTTCCGACTATACCATCCGGTAAGAAAAAAAAAGCTGAAGTAGCATTAATTTGGTAATCCATCAAAGAGAAGAATAAAAACGAAAGTCGGCCGCATCATGGTAAATATTTCATCCAACACCATCCGGAAGACAAACAAATTGGGGGATTCCCGGCGAGGAGTCCTGCTCCTTCGATGGCCCAGGAAAAAACCGCCAACGCTTCAGTCTAATGGAAAATTAATGAGCCCACTTCAAAGGGGATATGAAGTGGTTTCGCCCCCGCAAAGTCGTAGGCTCCCGACACACAAAGGACCAAAGCACCCGTCAAATCACTTGTAGATTCTTCCACATCCCTGGGGCCCCAGCTTAGGGTTGCATGTGAGATCCTCCGGGATCGAGGGCTGGATTGAGACACAAAGTGGCTCAGTCAAAGAGTAAATAGTCTTTCTGAGTTAGCCGGGTCCGGAACGGGGATTCGGGGGGCTGGAAGACTTAGCATCGATAGACTGTTATACTAACTCAACCTCCACCCCGCCCTTTCAAGACAGGCTTTAATTGACTTTCGCCACCCGAAATTTCTTAAGCAAATACGAGCGAAGCGCACCAGACGACTGATAAATAAAAATATCGGATGTATTAAGATTTTTATAAGGAAAATTTAAAAAAAAAAATTTCAAAATTATTTAGTCCCCTAGGAGATGGGGGTTACCATTTAAAATAAGGGCGCAGAAGTTGCTTCCCTTTTGGGCGGGGGCCTGATGATGACTGACATTATAATCGCCTTCCGAGCTCCTCAAAGGAATGCAAATTACGACGGAGTCTTATTTCATCTTGTATTTTTCCGTCTGTTTGTTCAGAAGATTCACGGCATGAATGTAAAATGTTGTTGTTTTGTGTGTTATTAATTTTAGCGCATTTTGTTACCTCCGTCGAGTTCATTTCCGCAAATTTGAATTTTGTTTTCTTTGGCCAGAGAAGTAATTTATTTTGCTTTGTTTACGGAATCGAAATTAAATGTTTTTTCTTTATTTCGTGGGAAACTCTTGGCAAAGTCTACGATATTCAGAGGTATTTTTAAATTTCTTTGCTGCTGAGGAAGAGATGTTTTATTTATTTTTTTACTGGATTCTCTGTACCTAGTTGAGTTGTAAAACCTCGTTAATTGATGTTATTTGCACGCGGAATGATCTGTAATAACTCTTTAAAAATAAATCCTGCACAATTATGAAAATTTTTTTAGAAAATACAATGAAATCCATTTTATTTTATATCAACCCGAGTAAACATTTTTCGTTGGAACATACGCGCCCAAATAACTCGGAGGCATGAAAGCGCCCAAACCTAGCCCATATAGCAAACAAATACGCCAGTAACAAGCATGAAAATACCTAAAGCAGACACGAAAATTTAAAAATACGCTTTTTTTTCGGGCACATACGCGCCCAAAGCTGGCACGAAAGTTGAAAAATAAGCCCTTTCGCAGATACATATGCTCCCAAAGCAGGCTAGAAAGTTGAAAAGTACCCTCAAAAATTGTTACTCAGTTTTTAACCAGTCCAACAGCACGGCGGGGAGTGCGATTCTTGCTTCATTCGAACTGTGTCGTTAAATTTGTATGATGGCAATAAACTTGTGTGTTTGTTTAAGACGCCAAGCGCACCGTGCCTCATTTGGTATGTTTTGGGTGCGTTTGGAGTTATTCATACCGGTGGTGGGCTACATTTTAACAACTTAAATTTTTGCTCTGGCATACCGTGCCTCATTTGGGTATATAACGAGCGTGCCGTGCCTCTTTTGGACTGCGATTGGGCCTGTTAAATTTTTATTCAGGCGAATTCTTATACTGTTTTTTTATCTCTCATTAAATAATTCGCACTAAAGACTTATAAATATTTTATTTGCGAAGAATTCCTCCCAATTGACTTATCCCTAAGAGTAAAGACTGTTTACCATAACCAATTCAAAAATTCAATAATCACGGACTTTTGGTGAAAGCCTAAAAGGTTTTCTTTTTAACAGACATCGCCTAGAAAGTTAAACGATCTGAATCCGACCGCGCGGAGCTCTCGCGCTGTGCCGTCATGAAAAATTAAATAATTTCGAAGAGCACTTACCCTGTAAATCCCGAACATTAGCATAATGCTGAGGACTATCATCGACATTTGTGTCCCAATGATGGCGAAGTATGCGATCTGAACTCCTGCAAAAAAGACGAAAAATGAAATAGAAAAATTCAATTTACGCGCCATTCTGAGAAGAAAAGGAGCAGAGCGGGCGTGGGTGGGTGGAATTTATGCGTGAAAATTGTAACCGCGAGAAAAAATTTGTAAACGTGATTCGTGGCGACAGCGGCGGCTACATTTAGCCGTTCGTGTCGGAGTGGCGCGGATCAAAACAGGCTTTTAAGGCATATCATAAAAAATAAAACGTCGAAGGTGTCGATTGATATTAAGGGAAAGGTCGCGGCTGAGGGAAGTCACAAGTCACTTACCATAGTACACGTCCTCCAGTTCGCCGTACCGCTTAAAGTTGACGCTTATTCTCCAGGCGTACAGGAGCACAATCAAAATCGAAATATTCTGGAATTAAGCAAGAGAGAAAAAAGGGATAAAATTCTTGATCGCTCGGGAAGGGCAGAAAATATGGACGGAGGTTCTATTTTCATATTCCGCGCAGTGCCCGGCGGCTGCCTCGGGGATTGTCTCCTGTTGACTATGCTTTTAGGGTGTCACGGGGAGTAGATATTTAAATTCTGCCAGATTTGTGATATCTCACGCACGCCAGGTAAACTTCGGTAAGGAAATTGAGAAGACCTGGATCAAAATAACGAACCGATCCACGAGCGTGAGCATATTGAACTGTAATTCACGCGAGCACTGCTGGGATTTATGCTGCTCCACGAAAGAAACCTGCTTTGAATTGACTAATGGAATTTTTGGCGAATTATTTAATGTTTGAATGCGTATGAAGTTTTTTAGAAGCAATGGAAGGAATTGGTTTTAAAATGTAGCATTTTTAGCTTTCAAGAGATGATCTAAAAATACTTCCTGAAAGGGGGAATGATCGATTTAGACTAAACAGTTGTTTTTATATTATTATCGAGCCTTTCAGTAAATAGGGTTGAATTGAAAGAACTCAAAACAAAATCCTTTTCGAAAGATCTCTTTGGTGTCAAGTTAAACTACTGGTTATTGAAGACAGATCATTATTTGACCCTAAATTTCGTAGGGTATTCTGAGAGGCGCTCTTTTACCTCATAGACCTTGTAGTCAACTGACAAAACTTTAAAATGGAAATAATTTTAAATATTTATAGCAAAATTATATACTCTACATTTAGTTGCTTTATTAGGGGATTTTCAGAGAGCTCTTAGATTTTTTTTGCTAATAGTGAACTTTTATCGGCTAATCGCTCCGTTTCCGAAATATCATGAAGTCGATTCATCGAGAACCACCATGGCAGGTTATCAATAATTTTTAGCAATTTATTTTGCGAGATTTTGAGTTTATTGATGTGACATTTTGCAGCCTTGTACCTCAAGGGGGCGCCGTACAGTATGATTGCTTGAAAAATAATTTTAAATATTAATTAAACGAGCTAATTAAAAAGCTTCATGCTCCAAGTAATTCCTTCCAAAGTGATAGGGTTAAATTTTCCATTCCATTAAATATGCCAACTAAATATAGGTACATATAAATTAATTAAATTCCAATCCCTTCTAATCTAAATTCGCTCCCTCTAAAGTCAATTAGACTCTTCGATTAGAACGCCGACATATCGCACCCATGAGCATATCGCGTAGATACTCTTCGACGATTTCAAATCCAATAAAGGAAATCCATTAAAGGATTTCCCGCCAGCTTAGCACGGTGAAAAACTTGTAAAATTTTAACTTGCTCGAGAGACGCTCAGCCACAAAACCCATTAGCGAAGTGAAGCACTTACCATCAAAACCTTACAGAGTCAATAAAGAAGACTCCTGAATAGGCCAAGGCAGCTGAGGCGGAAGAGGACTAAACAAAGGTAAACACGGTGCAATTCAAAATTCAGTTGACATACATCATCTGGACTTCTGGCGCAAGGTTCGTCTGGATAGAGCCTTTTTCCAGATTCCAAGTTAGACTTGTTGTCTCCATGCTTCTGACTGGCTGAGGCCTATTAACATCGAGTGTTTATGGTCGCATTAACGAGCACAGAAACACAACAACAGGGAAATGTGGCCAGAAGACACACTGTACGCAGTCTAGCACTGATCCAGAAACCCAAGGGGATAAATAAACGTCGAATCGGAGCCCTTCACAAGTGCTCCGAGGGTTCTATTCGAGCCCAGGCCGGGCTTCAGATAAGCAATCCATCTCCAGAAAATGAATTCTCTTCTAAACCTCCCTGAGCTACTTAAGGGCGGAGGGAAAACAGAGAAACCCTCGAATAGAGCTTTTACCGATAAGAGTTTTATTTATCCGAAAGAAAGCAGAAAGACCAGACAAACACTCTTCGGGGAGTTAGCGTTTTACGAACGGAGCCAAAGCAAACTTCCTTTGTACAAGACTCGTTTGGCTCCAGCCAAGAAGTGGAGTTTGTCATGCTTGTTCAGCACGATAACGACCCCGCTAACTGTGCGCTAATTTTAATGAACTTCTGTCTCATTTTAATTGTAATGCAAATTGCTTGTGCCTTTTCGGAGTTTTTGATTTATATCCGACGCACTCCGGACAGGCAGGCAGCAGGATCCCGTGGACTCCGGAGGACAAAGCGCAAATTGCCTGAAATTTCGAAGTGATTCAAGTTTTATTTCTTCTGTTAAGTTTTAATGAGTTCTCATATCAGTCAAGTTGCGAACGAAATTAATTCAAAACGAGCGCAAAGCCAATTACTGCGATTGCCTTCACTTCACGTTAGGGGACTAGGAGAAAATTTATTCAGAGCGGTTTGATGTTATAGGGCCGTCTGCTGTGTGTGAAGTATTTCTTTTCGGTTGTCTCAAAGTTAATCAGTGTCAAAACTTTGAGAGGGTTCCATCGTATCATGGCAACAAAATTTGGGTTTATCTTGAAGCCACCCCGAAATTCACTCGTAATTAAAATCCTAATAATCTTCTTAATTTCTTGGGGAAAATAAAAATTATTGCAAGGGGGGAGAAAGAAAATGAAGCTAGAAGTTTTGCTGAGAACCAATTAATTATAATTAATAATATTCAGCTAAACCATTTAAGCAGGTGATTCGTTATTATTTTAATTCCCTTGTTTCAACCTTAATTAAATATAGCATCAGTGTTCCTATTCTTTATTATTCTAATAGGAATATAATTTAATTTTTACATTGACTATATGATTCAAAAATGACCTAACAAGTAAGCTATGTACGAAATCAGTAATCAGTTAAGAAAAATTAAATACTTAGCTACAATTCTAAACGTAAATATCTCAAAAATTTGTTCTTCACAAACCTACATGACTTACTTTTTCAACTATTTACAATTTTTCAATATAAAGTTGTATACTCCTGGCCTTGAGGTATATGCAAACAATTTTAAATGTTTCTTATTGATAAAAAATAATATTTCAATCTTCTCATTTGCCATGTCATAATAAATCTTAGTTACTTTTAGCAATCAATAGATTATACATATGTATATTTGAGAAAAACTGATTTTTTAGACCATTTACCCCTTGGAGACCAAATTGCGATTGCTCTAAACTCACGACTTTTTTAAGAGGGCATTTAATCAAAATATACTTTTATGATAACATCATGCAGATTTTTGTTGCTAACTCTTAGTCTATAAAATTTTCTCGGCTATACGGATACCGGATATGTGCCTCTGAAATTATTATGGTAACTGGAGCACCTTATTAAAAGAAATCAATTTTTTTCAAATATTCTACTCATAATTATCTCTCTTATTTCAAATTCAGTTTAATATTATATCAAATTTAATAGTTAATACGGACTAGTATAATTTGACCCATACAATACCGCAGGGCCTAAAACAACCTTAGAAACAACATTTCTACTTTCTGAACTATACTTTCATAAAAACCTCCATGTCCCAACCAAACCGTCAGCAGAAACTACAGCAGACAACGTTATTTAAATTAGATAACCGTCAAAATCAATAAATACAACGTCGACTTTAATGGTCCACACTGCTGGCGCTGCATTAAGGCAATTTCGCAATTGATCCCAATTTCAATATTTGATTAAATTACGTAAAAAAGGGAATGAGAAATGTAAAAGATGCGGGTAGACAGCCTCTTAAATATTGATACTTTCTAAATCCCACTTGATCTAGACCTTTTGCTGGTCAATTATACCGAAAAACTTCTCAAAAATGTATCCCGACCCGAATGGGATGAAATCCTGAACAGAAAGTAAAGGATATTTTGAGGATAATTCGATGAGGCCAAAAAAATTCAACCGGAATTTCGGATTATTTAGGACGCTAAATCCAGGAGGGGGGGGACCAAAAATACGGGACTGATATATCAAATTATTTCAAATTTGAGCTAGATTCAGTTAATAAAAATCCCCTCCTGTCTATAAACCCAGTGCTTATCCCGATGTGAAAATATCTCGTTTCAAGTCTCTTGCGTCAGCACTTAAAGTTTCCACCAGCGTGCTGTGTATTGCTCTATTTCGAAATGGAAAACATGTTTCCGCGGATTTTTTCCAATTTGTTGTCGTCTTGAGTCCCGGAGGCATTTCGATGAAGGACACACAGCAACAGAGTCCCCGGGATCAATTCAATTCAGCGTCAAATGAACCAAACAAAATTGAATTTTCCAAGCTGACTAATTGAAAGTTATCGCCGAGGGGCTGAATGATGAATCTACTGTCGACAAAATTACAAACTAAATCTGCACATCTTTGCAGCAATTTGCAGCTGGGGGATGGAATAAATCCATATCTCTGCAGCTTTTATAAATTTCCTAAGAAATTCCTGACTCTCGTCGCTTCTTTGCAGTAGACATGGGTCGGGATGAGAAAGGCACCTTTATTCCATTCCGCGATTTTCTTTAAAGGTGCGCTGAACCCGCCTGTTGGTTTTTAATATCGGAGTCGTCCCCGAAACGAAAAAGCGCTTTGATGTCTGCTCCGAGAATCAAAGCTGAGCAGAATCGAACATTTGTATGATATTTCTCGGAATGCAAACGGACTGTCTTCATGTTTGCGATTTCATCCCTGGCAGGTAGAGCTTGGCTTGGAGGTGGAGTTGAAACGAGTCTTGCATTTTTAAACGCTCAAAACAAGCAGTTCTGGTCGATTGAAATTGTCTAGGCCAACTTTCTGCTGATTGCTCATCTACTTTGAGGAGGACACTGAAAATTCTACGTCTTCTATATTTAAACTGCTGCTAATCGAAGACTATCGGAATAAACACAATAATTTGCCTAATGAACTTGTTATCCGCCCTTTTGAAGTTCAAGGAACGTCTTATTAGCAGCTGCAGTTCAATCATGCGAAATAATTAGCTGCTGATGAAGAACGAAATTTCCGATTAATTTGGCAAAGTAATTTGAATTAATTGAACGATAGACGATAGACGAACAATTTATAGATCCAGGCTGGAGTTTAACTTACCAACGTGTATATAGCGCTAGTCAGGGCTAAGTGTTTGGCGTGCAACATCCGACAGCATCCTGTTCCTGTGAGCGGACCATAAGGATACAAAATAGCTGATTTCATCTTTTCACTGGCGAGCGAGTAGTGTTTGGATTTCATTTTAACATAGTCGATGCAGTGACTGCGGTCGCAATCAATTTATCTGAAAAGATATAAAAATTGGTTAAAACATTTTGCTTCATTTTTATTTAGTTTTACAAAAATTTCACTATCAAATGTTGGCAACGACTTTTCTTAATTTGGGAACCAGTTTCTAGATCGTTCTAATTTTTTACCATTCTACCGAATATCATGTAAAACTGTAATAATATGTTTTTTTTCGGAAAATATATTTTACATATAATCCACATAATAATATCGGTAATAATTTTATTGTATCAAACAGTTTCTTTGGCTCAAATTTTACACGAAGTTAAGTAAATACGCACAGACCACACAATAACCACGATAAACAACCGCGAATCATATTTTCATTAATGAACTATAACTTTAAGTGCAGTTCATAAACTCATAACTTTAAGCGGAATTTTTTACTCTTGCTACCGAATCGAAATATTTCGAAAAACCATTTTCTACCCACTTCATAATGAACTTTAGGAGATGTTGATTGCGGAAATATTTAAAAATAGTTAGTACCTCATTAAATGAGTTTTGGCTAAATTTTTAAATATCTTCTGCATATAGGCAATATATGTAAATAGTACATACTAATACTTAAAAATTATTATTTAACTACAAATTAAATACATTAAACCTTTTGTAATTATTGTTCCGTAAGTTCGCTCTTTTCCTTGCTTTTTTCAAAATAATTTCAAGAATGGATTTCTTCACACTTTAAAGGTCGAGTTTCACTTTCAAAATGAATGCATGTGGCTGTCTGAGATGTCCCCGTCGAAAGTGCTCGTCTGTGGTGGAACTCTTGTTAATCTTGACAGAGCAGGACTAAGAATACTGCACTCCATAATTAAGAATACGTTTGTGAACGCCATCAAGAAATAGAAAACAGCGTCCACTTTTCTTAATTAAAAACTTTATCCTGGCGCAGCATCCAGAGCACTTTAAGTGTAGGCGAAAATAGCTCCAGCCATTTCAAAATGAATATCCTGCTCTTCGTGATCAGAGCTGGGTTTATTGCAACATTTTCCCAGTTCTGCTTGACCCTTTGAGGGCGGAAAAGAGAACCTTCCGCCCTATGTAACGAACAAAAAAACAAAAGGAAAAGGTCCAGATTCCAAAAACATCTCCAGATGACGAAAGACGTGGCAACATTTTAAGTTGCCCCAGACAGGATAAGAAAATGCGAGCATACAGCTCCAAAGTACCAGAAGTTTTGCACTTTTGGCACCCGGAAGGATAGTGCAGCATCTGCTGCTTTCGAGGATCGATGTCGTGATTTACGGGCGCTGCAGAGATACTCCGGCATCTCTGATACTCGAAAAACGAGCCCCAAACTCGATACCTTCCACCCTTCTTCCTGGAAATTACACCGACTCTAGTTAAAATTTCCGCAGCAAATAAAATTCTTGCTCTGGTGCGGTTTTCGCATGGCTCCAAATTTTCCTCCCTCCAATTTAAATTGCGGCTGCTTAGGGTTCATAAAATTCATTAGTGTCAAGTGCACACGACGATAAAAGTTTAATTGTGGCACCGCACAAGTGCAAATGCGGCCTCGCGCGATACTCGTAAATGAAAATTATTTTGGGGAGATCCAGGGAGCGCCCGAGTGTCACTGCGATGCCGCACTCCATCGCACTCCACCGCACTTCAAAAAAAATCAAAAGGGACTCCCCGCCGCCCTCTGACCTCGGCCGGGAGTGCGAAATGGTGCAGGATTTGAATTATAAATGGAACCTCAACCTCTTGGCTTAATAATGTATGATGGCCATTTTTTCCATCCTGGAACGAGGCGGGTTTAATGCGTCAGGATTATTTATAGGTGAACTTGTGCTAGATGAATGAGCAGTGGGTGGAAAGTGCGCAATTTATTCCACTTTTCTTCTACAAAATTCGCATCCTAACTTTTAGACCTCGTTAACGCCGCTTTGATATTACAAACCGAAATTGTGCGATGCGCCTAACTTTTTAATGAGAATGAATGTTAGTTGTATATAAATTTAAATTGAATTTAATTTATAATGGTAGGAACAATATACTCACAAGATACCTATGTAAAATCGCAACTATAGATAATAAAACTCTATAAATAGTAATAGCACTGGTCTGCAAAACTTTTACCTCGAACACCTGAAAGGCTAATTTAATTTATATATCTTTTTCTGCAGATTAAATTACATTTAAAAATCTAAAAATGTAAAAAATAGTAACTATCTAGTGTCTCTTTACAGTAAAGCCAAAATAGTCTGAAAAATTTTAAGTCGTCTCCGAGAAATTAATTTGCTTTTCTAAATCAGAAAATGACTTCAAGTTCAAGAAAACAATTCATCCGATGATTTTTGTTTTATATGTATGTGGAAGTGAAGAAACAACGAAGAAATATAACAAGCTTTGTTGAAAATTTTTATCGTGCTTATTATGGGACTAGTATTGCAAATCAGGACAAATCATGGGTCATCATTTCTATATCAAGAACCTTACGTGATAGAAAAAAATGAATATATCCGAATTCAGCATCCCAAAATTATCTACAATATATACGTTTTATGTCGACAATTTTTAAAAATATAAATTGCAAACTTGTGTTATTATTTTATTGCATATAACATTTCGAAAAATTGTCTTAAATATTATCTATTTTTGTGTTAACATTTAGTTTTATTCAAATTCAGTCACAGCCACTTTTGGAGACCAAGTTGTCGTTTTCTAGGAAAAATAAGTTAATTTACAGTCGAATTCATTTATAAAAATTAAAGAAACCACTCAGTAACTGCATTCGATTCTATGTATATTAAGAGTTTTTAGTTTGATTCCAATTATGTTTATCAGATCTGAAAAATATTCATCGAAAAGTGTCATTATTTTTAGTGTATCAACACAATTTTTTCCAAACTTACTTGTATATTTGCTATTAATTAAAAAGTAACGACAGGATATCGTGTTTATTTAAGACCTTTATTTTGTTTTCACCATTCGTTTCGCAACCAGTAAAATGTGAGGCTTTAGAGAAAAATTCGACATGTAAAAATGTCAACTAAAGTGAATTGCGAAAGCAAAAGCTCTGAAGGATTTGTGTAGTTGTATTAATTTTATCTGAAAACAATATGTTTTTATATTTGCTGAGCGGAAGGATTGCGTCAGCCATACGTGCTGAACCCTTTTAAATTGATGTTTCTCGGGTCAGCAATTTTAACATTACTTCGTTAAGTTCGTTTGCAAAGTTTTCAAGTATTTGAGTTTTAAACTCGAGGAGCCAGAAATCCACTAGAAAATTCTCTAAAGTATTTAATAAATTGTACTATGGCGCTTGTGTTATCTTAAAATATACCAAATTAGAATCGATTAAGCCCTAGAAGGTTGCCATTAAATCTAACAACCACTTTGGAAAAGTAACAATAAATGGCAATTAAAACTCATATTGAGGCAATTGTTAAGTTATAACGAATTTTTTAAAATGAGGCATTTTACCTTTAATTTCCGTCAGAAATAGGCTGGAATTGAAAAGAAAAAAAAGGGAAAAAAGGGACTCTTCAACAAAAATTGGGAATGAAAACCAACCGCAGGCTTATTTTATCCTGTCTGGCACAGGGCCAAGAGCTTGGGAGGGGAACAAATAAAATCAGAAACCCCAAAAGACGTCGAAATCCCAGCACTTTTCTGGCGAGGGTGAGTTGGGTCTTCGATTGCCATTTCACATTTATATAGTCGTTTTGGCTGTCTAGCAGAATTAAGTCTACTATGGGTCGAAAAGAAGAAAAGGGCCGTTGATGGTGGCGTTCGAAGCCCAATCATCCAGGATCACCAGACAGGAGTCCTGGGGAAAACATTTATGGCCAACAAATGCAATTACGGTGGGCTGCCACAGCGTTTTTTCAATTACTTTTAATGGCACACGCTGAGTGTCTGTTGCAAATGTTCGCCAGCGCGGCGGGGTGCTTCATGGTGAAATTCAATCCAAGTTCTAAAGGGAAAGGTCTGAAGTTATTTTACGTAAGAAGATTCTTTAAAGAATTACGGGTATTACATAAATCAGACCTCTTTGAACTCAAAATTACTTCTTCATCCCCATTCCCAAGCATCTCATATTTTCTGTATGAAAGTACTCCCCAAACAGATTGATGTACCTTACCTCCACAAAACATGCAGGGCTTTCCTGTCTGCTTCATAAACTTATTTTCAGAAACTTTCGTAAAACAACGAGATTTGCCTTAGGATTCATTCGCATCGTCAGCAATCCTCCGGGGCTCGAGACTAGCGCTTCCTCCTCGATTTTCGAAAATTTAATAGATACGCCCCTCAGACATCACGGCAGAACGCTTTAATACCCTGGGATCTTGTAAAATCTTCCCAGTTTGTGGGAATCACCTGAAATTGCTGAGCGGAAAAAGTTCAGGTACCCCAGACAAAGTGCCGACACCCATCGGTCCTGACAACTCACCACTCAGCCTGGGGTGTATAATTGGAATAAATTTCATCTGTTGAAACTTTGAACCTCGACGGCAAAAACGAACATTCCGAGAAATGGGGATCCTTCAGTTGGAGGAAATTACGGAAAAGACGACTTTAAACCTGTGAAAGGTTTCTTGTGGGTTGGGCGAGCTGTCCAATTTGCATTCTTGAACGCTGTGATCAGGTTTTCTCGTGAGGCACTCCCCGCCCACCAGTTTGAGTCGCATGAGCCTCTTTATGATAGAAGGTGTTTTCGGCTTCTAGGTTTACGATAATTCCATTCAAATCTTAAGACATCAGGATGACAAAACGGCGCTGTCGGGGCGGCGGCGGCGTTGTTCTCCAAACGCCCTGCAAATAACGTTACGGCTAACTAAATTTTTCATCTAAATAATTTGCCTACCTAATTTTACTGCGATTATCTATAACTCCAGTCTGTTCTATTATTATCCTTTCTACGACTGCAGGGAGCCTTGTTCTGTTCTTCTAGTGAAACAGGTTAAAATTTATAACACAACACCCCAAAGGATCATGGAACCTTGAACGTCTGAGCTGAAGGGATTTGAACCCTCGATTGCCTCCTCGCAAACAGCAAGAAAACGGGAAATGTGTCAATTAGGCTCTGTTATACGCTTACGGCGTTTTGGGAAATTTCAGTTATCTGTTTATATAATTACGGTTTCTAATTTTCAACGAGTAACCTGGAAAGAAGGGTTTTGTATTAATTTATGAATGAGCAAACGTGCAAACAAATTAAAACATTAGGACGCCTTTCAAATTTAAAATTGTAATTATAAATGGGAAAACATTTTTGAATATGTTGTAATTTTGAACCTTAATAAGTTTTGGTATAAATCTTAATAATAACTTTAAAAAATATACAATACTTTATTCAAGAAAGAAATTGAGTACCCGTCAATTTGACGGGTCTTGGTAATTCTAGTGTTAAATCTTACAATTATTATAAAAATACAGTACAATAAAATACCTACTCTATACAAAAACTAAGTATATATGTAGAATATACAGTATTTAGGAAAATACGCACGTTTCAGTTATATTGAAATAATCTCATATGTATAAATATAAAAAGTGTTCAGGTTTTCTTAAATCGTGCAAAGTTTTCTTAAAAGTATTTAAATTAAGTCTCTAGACAGAAATATTTAATCTTATTCAAGCAAAAATAAACAAGGTTTAAAGTTGGAGCTATTGATTTAATACAGTTTTGCTTTATTTTATCAAACAGTGCCTTTCTGTCTGTCAGTTCTTTCTTCATGGCTAAAGTACAAAACCCTTTTTCAGTAAGCCGCCAAATGAACCCAATACCAAGCCTTTAGGACTGAATAATTTTTAATGCTCACATCTGCTCTGACTTTCGTCCGAAAACAAATTCGTTATAAAAATTATACATATTAAACGATTCATTAACTTCGTACATAATAAGTTGCTGTTGCTCTGATTAAATAAAACAATATAAAATTTAGATTTCAAATATAAAAAATTGTGAATTGTTAGAATTCAAAAGTGTTCTTTTTTATAGTTAGACTACAAGTGGTTGTCAGATATCCTGTCTTTCCTAATTCCAATTTTCATGACGATAGCTGAAGTTTGTCCTCATTTTATGTTTAATTTATGGTGTATTTTATGCGCAAGGGCTTAATAGTCCAGGTAACCAAAGCATCGCATTCCTGCGTAAGAATGTTTATAATATAAAGTGTCGCACCCGAACAAAATTAGTGCCCACAGATTCATCCATAAAATCAAGGTGGGAAGCATTTCATTAAGTTTTAGATCTCATAAGCGCACCTCAGTTTATATTGTTGCTTGAGCGTTGCGTTGAATCATTTTACTAAAATCACAACGTTGCCCGACTTTAACGACTCCTCGGGCGATCTCATTATATGTATCTTGGTCCATATAATCCGTGCCACATGATGCCGCAGAAGAGCCTGCGGGACAGAAGCCAACATCTCACACGTCTCCCGGCCAAGCATCCCTCCAGGGTGAAATGCTCCGTGCAAAAACCCCATCATTAAAGGATCTCTTTAATCAGCACACTCAGCAGTATCCTGACGAATTGCTCTTAAAAATTAATTTAATCCTTTCACCAGAAGAAATCGATTCTGACCTTCTGCTCCATCTCGTGATAATAAATGCGAGCACCTGACGCCCCCATGGGGCTGCAGGGGCCTCGTTTATCGAGCCAGAGCTAACAAAAGGAAATTCTTCTTGTCAGCAGCCCTCGCCCCTCCCCCCAGTGGAGTTCAGGACCCTCCCCAATAGACCGGGTCATTGCCGAATTTAAGGCAAGAACTCATCTAGTAAAAGTGGAAATCGTGTCACACTATCACCGGCGCTGGTGGAGCTGATGGCTCCGGTCGGCGTCAGCTAGACGTCGATCAATCAGCGCAGTCAGCTGCTGACAGACAGCATCCATTTGGCGGAGTTGTCGGATGCGTGTTCAACTTCCAACAGGCGCTGTGTCGCCGATCGAAGTTGACAGACGTGTGATTTCTTCAGTGCTGCTGCCTCGCGGGGAGGGGGATGTTTTTGTTCCGCTGAAGCACATCCCTCGGAAGCACCCAAGAAACACGCCATTTCTACGAGGCTACTTATCTTTCAAATTGCTTGTGCCAAGATTCAGATGCTTTTAGAAAATTTAAAAGGTATGTAAGTTACTTAGTTCAGTCAACATAATATTTCTCCACATTTCTTTGAGAATGTTGGAGAAATTTTACTTATGGAAATATCATATATATATGTATGTATTATGTATGTATTATATTATGGAACCATGAAATCGTCTATTAACAATATTTATCCATTCTCATTTACCAGCTTCAATTTGTGTTTCGTTATGGCAACATTTGGCAACATTTGCATCTCTAAAATATTTTTGTCTATTATTTCCTTTATTTCAAAAAAAAGGACCCACACCGTTCGCTGAAAATTAGGAAAATTAGGATATAGATCTTCCACTAAATAAAAATAAGGAAAAAACCACATTAAGTTTTTGTACTGGAATGGTTGCTATTGTTTTGCACACCACTGTACATATATTTAAATCATAAAAACGCTATTTATAAAAAAAATTTAAATACAAACATTAAAATTATACGAAGAATTAGTAGAAAATGTAACCGCTGCCAATACAATTTGCAATCAAAAAATAAAATATTTTACAATGAGAATGAATTTAAATAAAGTCTACTTTTAGGGATCTCCATATGAAAATTTTCGTCTAGGATTTCTATTAAAACCCTTTTATAAAAATATCATAAAACGGTTATTAAAAAAGATATACCCAACTCGATATTATGATCAATTCAAAAATGTTTTAGTAGAACATGGAAAATCAATTTCGAAGGTGATCTATTCTTATTAAGAACTTTTCGAAGAACACTGCATCGAATCGAATTCATCATCCTGAATCTCCTAATTTAGATAAGATAGATAATTTTAAATCAGCGACCCGGAAAACCTTTACGTATAATCTGATTTCTACAAAAGTAAAATTTCGAAGATCGATATGTAGTAAAGCCTAAAAACTCTGAAAGTCAACTGTACATATTTTGGTACAAAGATTTCCTGAAAATAACTTTTTAGTAGGTACAACTTAATATGGTTTATATAACTTCACATTCTGACCATATTCAAAATAATAATCTTGTTATTAGTAAGATAACTGAGCTAACAAGCTGTGGGGGACCTGGATCTATTTCTAGGAAATGGAACGTTGTTTGCACGCTAATTCCCATAAATTTCGTAATATGACTATGACTAGCAAAGGTAATTTGATTGGAGCCCTATTGCGCTGGTCGGGGACCAGGACATCTGCCTGCTCCGAGAAATGGGGACAGTTTATGTTTGGGGAATTTCGTAATTACCTCTGCGGTCATGGCAAATTAGCATGAGTAATTCATGCTCCGGGGGCTATTTTTCTGCAATAGGAAGGCCACACGAGTCCTAGCAATTTGGTGACATGCTTTTCGGTAGAAATTGCTAGCTTAATGGCATATAATCCCAGCTTGTTTTATTTCGTGCAGGACCGATTCAATTACTGGACAATAGTTGCAATTATCCCCTGTCATTCGTTGCATTGATTTGTAAACAGCCACAAATCGCCCGAGGTCAGTATTATTTCTAAAAAAGCTGAAATGAGATAGAAATATTTTATATACTTGCGGAACAGTGGAATTTTTGTGCGCTGCAAATCGCCAACAGGACAAAGGACTTTGTTATCGACCAGCTGCTAGAGCGCTAACTATCCGCTGCTATTCAGAATCTGTCCTCAGACCAGATTCCGACCATCATTGGCTTTTTTTCTGTTTTCCATTAATCTTGCTTTGCCGAGAGCGGTTCCATTGTTACCACCTTTTTATGAAGTCGTGGCTGCCCAGCTATAAACCATTAGCCCCCTGCCTTAGCCTGGTTAACGTCTGTCGGTGGGGCTTTCTGCAGCAATCCCTGGACAGCACTTATTTCCTCCTGTTAATATTGCAGGAAGATAACTTATTCATGGAGCTGACTCGCATAGCACGCTTCTGTTGCTACGCGGCCGGCACTAACTCTGGTGCATCTCCGGACAGGGAGGAGAAAATGTGCCAAGGGTTTATGCAACCGTAAGGAAACATAAACAACCACTTTGTGTTCCAATTAATTGGAGCGATAATAGTTCACTTCTTAAATATTTATTGACTCATTTCCCAAGGACTCAGTAATTAAAACATAAATAAGCACAGAAATAAAATACAATACCCAGGAAGAAACTTTATTTTCTTATAAAAAGAGAGGAAATTAATTTCAAATTATTTGTAAATATATTGCGATCATTTTCATGAGATTTCAAGTAATAAAATTAATTTCACTTCGATCTCGATGGATTAATACTGCTTTTGAAACAAAACATAAATAGATACTTTATTAAATATTAACCATTATTACATTATTACTGACTTTGAAGAGAGTGCAACACACTATTATTTTTTCTGAAAAGCTTTTTCGTTCCATAGACTTCTTAGTAAATTACTTTAGTACCAATCAATTGAAATTTACAGCAGTCAATAATATTAATTTTTAATAAAGTATGTTATTTTATATATAGTATTCGAGGATATATATTGTAATATTTACTTCTCGAGACTCTTATTTCCAATTAAACTTATCCTAATTAATTTTACGTTCTTTCAAATAAATTAAACTGCAACTCATACACAAAAATATTTTTACGTTTCATTTTCTTCACAATAAAGTTATTTTTGTTTTGAATATCAAAAATAATAATATGCTGATAAATTTAGACCTTGCTGAAGGTGCTAATTTTAAGAATAATTCCAAAGTAAAGGCAATTTGTTTGACTAAAATTAAATGAAGAAACTTTAAACTTAAAATAGAACTGGATAAGGCCAATATTTAAAGATAAACTTTTCGGAATTCAGGAAATGGTAAATAATATGTTCAAATTATTCATGGATAGCTTTATACCTCGCCTCCTTTGGATTTAATCCTTCTGCCAGAAAAGGTAGTGGGTTCAAAACATCAAATCCATATTAAATGCAGACGCATACAAACACAGATCTACCCAACATTAAGTTCAAGGCCGATGTCAACTTAAAAGGTTCGTATGATACCACACCTATTCCATACCCTCTACAATTTCCCCGAAAATCCGATTTACCTTTTCATAATTAATTTCTAGAAAGCCGATTAAATCGACCACTGCCATCGCGTAACTTGATCCGATATGTGATAGACCCCAGCACGCGTCCCGGGGGCATTATCTGGGCCTTGTCATACTTCTCGAAAAGTATAACAAATGAGGTCCACCCCATCCCAGCCGACTTCTGGGCCTTGTCCCTCTTAATGGCTTTTTAGCAGGCCGGGTGCGGAGCCCTGATTTATTCATCAGCAAAGTAATGCTTATTACAGAAAATTTTATTTCATATTTATGTGCCAGGACAGCGAAATGGTGGTCCTGTTAGCGGCTGTTGGACACATCCGCTCCTAACGAGCACACCTTGAACATTCGCGCCCTGGCAATCAAATGGTTTTAATGAAATGGCTTAAAATTGCCGCTTATTTTCTTTTAGTGTGCATTACGAGGATAAAAAGGACATGAAGGTGCCGCCACCCGCGAGAATAAAAACGGGCACATCCCCGAGGTTAGCCGCGCAACACAGCGTCTAAAAGGGTTGAGGATAGGCATCTAAAGTGTACGTACATTATGCTCAAAGTACTCTCTTGTGCCTTCATAATCATGCACGTGTGCGAGGCCACGTGTGGAACAAAGGCCTGGATTTTACCTGGAGAGATAACGGCCGTGTTGACGACAACAGAAGTATTCCACTTAATGGAACGCCCTGTAATTATGCTTAAGTGTAATCGCAGTGATTTCACGTCCCAGGTAAACCTGGTGAGAAAAGCCCCCACGGCCTGCGGAAGGTTCCACTATGGGGTTTTGTTGAAAGCGAGGAGTTCCCGTATGTATGACACGCAATGTACATAATATATACATAATAAAGGGCTCATTGTTGGGAATTTTTTTTAATCCCCGGCAACCCCGTCTCGGGAGCTGAAACTAGGGCTAGAATCGATTTACCTTCGGTGCTAACCACAAACATTTCGTGACTGACGGGCTGCAACAGGTTGCGATACCTCGAGGGTGGCAGGGTCTAGCCCAAGCCGCCCTTAAATCAATGAATCATTTAACATTCCCGACTAATGCGGCCCAAGGTGAAATTCCTCCCGCACATGTCATTAACTTCTATTTCGACTGGATATCTACTTCTGTCATGCCACAGGGTAATTAATAATTTCGCCAACTCGGCTGCGACATGATCCGTTCCATTGCAAAAGGTTCTTTCAATTAAACCCTTACACGCCGCGTTAATTTGACTAGATGTTAATGCTGCCTGCTCACGCGAGCCGACGCTAGCCCGGCTCGAATCAAAGATATCTCCCCTGTGTCGGGGGTGGTTATAGATCCCGAAAGTGGATGAGAGGAGCGCAAACATTTATTAATTAGTCAGCAGCCCCCAGGCTTAATGAAGTGGTGCTGCCTTAATTGCTCAAGTTTTGCCTGGAAGTGGCTGCTGGGGCCCCGTGGCTCGGTTGCACTGCGTACAGTCAACTTTCAGTTCGACGGATAATGAATTTAGGGCTTCAGCTGTGCGTCCCCCGGGCGATTCGAGGAGCAGTTGCTCGAGTCTTCTGCGGAAGTTGTCATGTCCTAGATATCAATTTGATATGAAATTTGAGAAACCAATTTAAGAAGAAATATGACGATCCTCGAAAGGTAGATACATATTATACATAGGAACATGTACATATATATGTGCAAATTAAATTAATTATATGAAAAGCAAATTTAATCTTTTATTAAAGATACATTTTCTAATACGAAATTGAGTTATCTCCGACGGACCATTATTGAAAATTACTACTTTAATTCGCGAGCTTTAACCTTTTGAAAAAACACCGATGCAGAGAATTTGATTTTCTCGAATACATCCTGTACTTAAATTTCGAATAAACAAGTTATTTTAAATATTTTAGTACATATATATTTTTATTTTTATTTATTTTTTTGTACTTCAACTCTGCGGGCATATTTTTTTAAAAATTAGGTCAAAATTCTCTAAATCACTGAAGTTATAAAGGTCTAAGTGCGGGAATATATGTAGGTCTGAAGTTTTAACCATCCAATTTTTTTTTTCCAACATAGTATTATATTTCTAGCTAATTGCCATATTTACTAAAAACTACTAAACATATTCCGATTAAATTGAATGATGTTTTTATAAAACAAATCGCTCTACCTATACCTTTTAATTTTCTTAATACACAAATTTTAAAGTTTACTAAGGTTACACCTGTTCCAATAAGCCCTCAACCATCTCTTCAACCCTCCTTACGGACAAAATAACTTAATAAAACTATCAAAGCTAACGAAAAATAGAAAAAATGAAAGCCGTGGTCCTGCACAATTTTTGCAGAGCTAAAGTAACAGGCTCCTCTGATTAAAGTAGCAGAGCAAGCACATTTTAAAATTTACAATATTAGTAGGGATACATAATTATTAACAATACATATACTTTAAGAACAATATTAAAACTATCAGGAAAAGAGAATACCTACTCAAAAATGAAACGAGAAAATACTTCAATCGTATGCGGCTCTTATTCAATTTGTACTTAGAAATCAAAAGAAATTCAGAATCAGATTACCCAAAAACCCCTAAGTATTCTCTTAAATACAATATAAATCTATTAACTGATTCATCCAACCTGTTGCCCTTTTTCGCTTCATGTTATAGGTAACTCTTAATTTTAATTTTAACAACCAAAATCCCACTATCGTAGTCTAAGAACGTTCTATTCAAAAATCCCTGGGAGATGTGAATAAAGTAGAGACAAAATTTTAACTTTTCAGATGTCACCGTATTTATCAAAATTCTATAACTTTTTTTATGCCAGAAGCTACTTTTCTATATTTGGTCTGACGTTGCGAGTGCAGACGAGGTAATTCGAAATGATCGTTGCCTGCCAGAATACACTTAAAAGGCATTAACGAGTTGAAAGGCGGCTGTGCGTCAAAATTGAATGCTCTTTGCTGAACAGACTCTTAAATGATAAAATTGTATTGGATATGAATGTTCATCGTTTTCAATTAAATATTATTTGATTGATAAAGAAAACAGACTCTTGATACAAGCCAACAGGTAACAAATCAAGCGTATAGCTGACACAGAAATGTATGCGTGCTTTTCAGTAAAAGTCCTGAATTTATGTCGAATTAATCTCCGGGGGAAAAATATCAAATAAAATGAAATTCAGGGTAAATTACGAAGTGGGACTTGCACAGAAATGGCTTGGAACATTGCCAAAATTCGATTCCTAGGCGCCATCCATCAGGCCAGTTGGGGTGGCCTAAAATTATGTTTCCAAGTATAGTGAACCCTTCTCAAAGAGATTGACAGGATGAATTGGTGTTTTGCAATTCGAATGTGCACTGGTTCCAACCCTTTAAATTTTCAATAACTGCGAGCAGAGCAAAACAAATTGGATGTGTAAATTTTGGACTTTCCGCTTTGAAATTCTGGGCTAAACAGGCAGACGGTCCCGAAGGATTCTTTTAAAAATATTTTCGTTTACAGCACCCAAAGCCTCACTCACTCAAATAAGGTGTTAATTAGGGCATTATGTCGAGAAAAATATCGCAATTAGGAGATTAATTTGCAGTTAGCAGATTGAGGATCAGTTGTTTGTGAAACCCTGTAAAATTCTTAATTAGTTTTAAGACGAAAAGCCATCCGATGAATCTCATTAAAATCGGAGACGGACCTCCTCTTCCTTCGAGCAAATTCCTATTGAAAGTTAAATTTTTTGCTCGAGTTGAAAATGTCAAGAGTCTAGAAAGTTAATCAATCCCCAACAGGAAAAAAGGACTCTAAAGTTTTACAGAAATTGTCGCAAAATTGTTCCTTCCGAGCATCTAATTATCCGCAATTATCTGAACCTCCTGCCCTTAGGGAAGACTAAATTCGAAATTTCTTTGAAGGATATTCTCACTGCTGGGGCCAAAATCGCTGGCGTCTCAGAAGGACACCCGAACGGCAATAAAGGTCTTTTTGTTTCGCCGAGATTTGACTTCGTTACAATAATCGGAAAACCAGGAGCTTAGGACTACCAGGAAATGATTACTCCGGGGTATTTTACCGCCCTGGAAAATCCTGGCCACAGGGGACCAACCCATTTTCACATGCAGCTCGGAAGCAAACACTTTTCCGGTGAAATGGGCTGGATCGCCTGTTTCAATAGTTTCGGGACTCGCCCGGGTCGAATTAATCTCGGAAATGGCGTTTGTGGTCAAAAAAGGGTCCTCCGATGATAGGAAGAAATCTATTTGCTGGATTATGTACGACGGAGCAAAACAAGAGGGTTTGTCGCCTAATAGATATTACGTATCCCTGATTATCACGATCCCTACTCGGATAACAAGGACCTTTGAAGATATTCCGACTCTGATTATGCCTCGCAGAAGCTAATAGCATTAACCACTTGCGGACAAATACAAATCGCGCAAATTGGGGAAAAAGCAATGCCCGACCGCACCTTCGATGAATTTTATTGTTAACAGATTTTCGAGGCCTAATAGGATTTTATTGGTTGCTAACAAATTTATTAGGCCACTTAGTGACCCCAATTAATTAGTCTTTCCGAATTTGTTTCTTTCTTTGGTAAGATTACGTTCAATAATGCGATTAGAACTTAGGTTTCAGCAATAGATTTTAATAAATTTACATTGTACGTATTAAGCATCTTTTGTTACGGACACAAAACGTAACAACAAGAGCAACTCTCGGTGTGTTCAAGATACCAAACATAGGATATACTCAATTCTCAATTCTAGTCAACAAGTTAAGCTTCTTATTTATTAAATAAGCATATAATTTATTCACTAATTAATTAAAAAATAAATATAAAAAAACAATAAAAAGGAGATTAATGTGGTCCAGTACAAAAATTCGTAAACATGAATATGAAATTAAAAAATAATATATTAAAAAACTTTGTTTTAGTAAGAAACAGAGTTTAGTGTGCTTAAAATTAAATAAAATAGCTATATTGATAATAAATGATACTGCGTACAGATAATTTTTTTCAAAACTTTCTCGTTTGAACGGGATAGGATGTAGGGACTTATGTGATTTTTACCCAGATTGTGAGTCTTTCTATAAGAGTTCGTTTGCAACAAAAAAGTATTTCAAACATACTTATGTATGTGGTTTTTCAAACGGCTGTTTCAATTAAAAAAAACACGATTTTTCAGAAAGTTTCACCTGTTGAAAATGCATATATTCTCTCTTTTTCAGATTCAACTTAGTAAAATTGTCTTTCGTTTTTCGAACTGGATTTTCAGAACAAATTATCAGTCTTATAAATGTTTATGAAAAGTATATAACTTTAAAATTTGGAAAAACTAACTAATGTTTCTTTCGAAATTTTATAAATATTTTATGTTAATGGAGTGCCCACCAATAAATAATGAATAATCAAACACTTTCTCTTAATTTGGTTAATTTTAGATGATTTTACTACAGTGTCAAATCAAAACCAAATCTACAAGGACAACTCAAATTAATTAAAAAGAGCATTTAATTTTCTTGAAAAATAACACGTCAATCTGCGGACATAAAATAATAAAATATCGTCTCATAGAAACAACATATAGGGGCAACCGGGGTAATTGTGACAGTGGGGTAATATGTGACACGTCATTTTTAAGTAACTAAAAAATTCAAAAAGACTTTAATTTGCACTGTTTGTTCAAAATTGATCCTTTATCTTTCGATTCGTAAAAGTTCTGAACATTAAAACAACTTTTTAGTGATATATTTTTACGACTCAATGCTGAGGTACAAAAAAGTTTGGTTACGTAAGTTTGTAGCAAATACTTCAAAGTCGTTTTTTACGAGAATAAGCTAATTAAAAACAAAGTCACTGTTATATTTAAGTTCTTATATATTCAAAACAACATTCGATGGATGTTACCTGATTTGTTAGTGCAAATATTAATTATAAATTGCGAATCACATTTACCCCATACTATTTGCAAACTGTGGGGGAAATGTGACGCATCCTAGTGGGGTAAATGTGACGCCAGCGCGCGCATGTAAACGTGCGCTTTGTGAAGCCGGTGCGATGTAAAGTGTTTTTTGAGCTCATAATTTTGAGGTAAGTACGATAAGACATACATTATAAATAGCGCTAATATCATCTCACAGCCGGGCAATGCTAATATTGAGTTGAAAATTCTTATATTAAACTTTTTTTCATCGTTTTTTCGTCACTTCAAAGCTATGTGTTTTTGAGGTTAGAAAAATGTCAACAAACGTTTTATGCTAAAATCATGTAGGAGTGAATGAAAAATATGTACGTTTCTATGCTCATAAAAACTTTATTTTTAGATCATGCCACGGCGTTACACTCCAAAAACAAACAAAAAACTGAGTTGGACGGAGGACCAACTAAAATTGGCAGTTGAAGAAATCCTCAGCAAGAGATGTACTTTTACACAAGCTGCTGCAAAGTTCGAAATACCCCGTTCAACATTAATTTCAAGAATCAAAGGATGGAACCAGAGACCAGCTGTCGGTGGCTTGGCGCCACACAAAGGAAGAAAACCCGAACTAAGTCCTGAAGTGGAAAAAATAATAGTCGAAAGTATCAGCGCTCTGAATAAATGGGGATTCGGAATGAGCAAATCTGAAGTTTTAGATTTGATTAAAGAATACGTGACAAAGAACGAAATCCCCACAAGATTCAAAAACAAACGTTATTATAACATTGTTCAGTTGTCTTGTTCAATTTTGTACCTTACTATAATATTTTAACAACAATTATTCATTAAGTCACAATTACCCCATATCGCGTCACAATTTACCCCGGACTGTAGGGGTAATTGTGACGTTTTAGTCAAGTTACAAAACTTGTTATTGTTAAACGCACATGATAAATTTTCGTATTATAACGTTACATTGTTGTTTTAGAAGGTTCAAATAAGGTATTTACACGATTGCAAAAATTATTCATCATTGTTTATAAAAACTACAGCTGTTTGAAGTTCAACTTTTCATTTTCGCGTCACAATTACCCCGGTTGCCCCTACCTATATGATTGTTTTTTCTTCAGATAATAAAGAAATAATTTGATCAGCTTCCTCAATTATTGAAAACAGAAACCTCAAGCTGACGGTAATTCTTCGAATTTTAATATTGCGCTTCCTATTGTTCGTTTGGGAAATTAGAAATGTTTCGATTTCCCTCGAAGCGCAGCTTTTCACGACCACGATATTTAAAGTCGGTTTTATTTGATTTCTCAAAGATTTTCTCGCAAATTGAAGGAAAACCTTGAAATTCCTCGGGATCCTTGGAGAAATCCAATTTTCTCTCGTAACGTTATCTGATTTCTGACGCCGAAATTATTCGCGTTCCTAAACTGCCGCTAGCATTACTCAAATATCCCGTCTTCGTACTTCTTCCCGTATCTGCAAAGTAATCCAATCCCACCTTTACTTCGGTAAAACTTTTCCGAGAGTCACTGGTTCCCGGTGGGGTCCTGAGCAAGATACCGCCTTTGAAGGCGGCCAGCCCTCGTTCCCGTGTCGTCACTTTCCCCAATTCAATTACAACGCTCTAAGCCCGTGACAGTCAAAACAAATTTGAGCAGAGCAGCGGTCAGGGGCGTAATGCAAGAAGACAAGTCTCCAGATTGGGAGCATCCAGGGTTAAGCCGGAAATCATCTGTCTTCCTATCCTCGCATCTTCCCGGCCAGCCGATGTGTCGAGGGACTTTGTTAATTTTCTGGACGGTGAAGTCGTCTTCGCATTCCTTCCGGTAAGTCCGACAAAAATGCCAATCCCGAAGGTGTGCTTTTGGCGATGCGATATCGCTTCATCTCCTCTTTGGAGGTTCATTAGCCAAACGAAGCCTACTTCGGGCCACAATCAATAATCACACGTGCGCTCCTACTGGAGGCCCGGCTAGAGCAACAGGCCCTGGAAAGCAGCAAGTCTAATGAACGTGAAATTCTTATTCTTAGTATCTTTCTTGCGCCCCCTCTGCTCCATTCTGCCCTAAATTCTGTAGGTAGGTCTGTACACAGCATATTTTGTGGTATATTCAGCTGAAGGAGAACGATTCCTTTTTTCATCCTTAACTTAATAATAGGATTCAATTTTTTCCCATCTCCTAAACAGGATATCCCTTTCAAAGTAACCGCCGGAAGCGGCCCTACGTTCGAGACTAAAATTGGAACTAAGCCCCACCGTAGCTTTGTGAATTTTATAGGTCCAAAGAAGATTCAATGTTTACGTCTTAAAGCTTTTAATACCTTATTATGTAAGTTATTAATTTGATCGCATTTTATCGTAGACTGTAATAGAGAAATTTACATTTTCCTTTTTATTTCAACTTCATTCGGGGGCTTCAAGTTTTGGGGTATTTAGTTTTTACAATTAAGACGCTCGATACGTACTAATCAAAGTTCGTTTAATTAATAATGCCATAATCTTTAATAACACAGGGCAACGACAATTTCCCCCTGGATAAGTATGATATTTTGTGTAAAATTTACATGTTTTCCGTAGATTGAAAATCTGAAATTGAAAATATTCCATCACTTCACGGTTTCGAGAAAAATAAAATCTAGAAGTGGGAAAATGCGTATTTTGACCAGTTTTGAAAATTTGTTCGAAAATCGTAGAGCGTCGAAAAAACTCAAAACGAAAGACAAATTAAATCTTATACCTTCAGTTATACGATACATATATATGTAGTTATGAAATATGATTAATATGCTGCATCTACTTTAAGTTTTGTGAGAAGCATTTGAAGAACTTCATTCGCTTTTTATTGTATGAACTAAATTCGTTTAAGAAAAAAGTTAATATTAAACGAATTATCGTAGGAATTTTTAAGCTTTTCGTATTTTTATGTAATGGCAGAATGTCCGAATTTTTATTTAGCAACGTAAAAGTATTAAAGAGCTTTTCAAAAATTGACAAAAATGACTTTTTTTTACATTTAACGCAATTTTTCTCGAAAACGCGATGTGATAGGACATTTTGAATTTTGGATTCGAATTTGGCATCCCAAAAATTAAAAAAAAAAACAAATTGTTAAATTTAAAAAAAGGATTTGATCAGCCAAATTTTGCTGACCTGTTCTTTAAATAACGAAATGCTAAAATTCCGGTATTTAAAATAAAAATATTAAATATGATTAAGTAAGTTGTTATTATTTTATGTTTTAGTATCTAAGCAAACATTTCAATGCTGGAAAAGTTTTTGGAAGGAGCGTACGAATGATTCATGTTAGGGTAGGACTAATAAAGATTAAGTGCGATAGCCCCACCTATAATTTGTATCACTACAAATGGCTCTTTAAAAACTTTTCCGGCGTTGAAGAGGATCACGCAATACACAGTATTTCTTCCGCCCTAAGGTTGGGGTGACGTCGTCCCCTAACTTCTTTAAAGGACAGATATTCGGAAATACCTTCAAATAATTGGACTCGGAAAAGCCCACCGCTCCAATGAATTTTATGTGCCGCAGGAAGGCCGTGGTATTTCATTTGATTTTATTGAGAGCTCCTCTCCTTGCTGCGCTGCATTAAACTCCGCGGCTGGGTGAGGTGAAATTAAATAGAATTAAATTTGCTCCACGTGGAAAATACGTGACAGACACGGGGATTGAAATGGATTCACAAATCTAGTTGCAGGACGTGAACATACAATACCCTGCGATTTTTCACATTTTAATCATTTACTTTTTCCGATTGCAGTTTTTTAAAATGGTTGGAGTTTATTCAGATGTATCTTCTTTGGCTTCTTTGTAATTTGATTATGCTGTGCAACCTTCCTTAAAGTTGCTGGTCGTTAGAGAAGTGCATTTTTTGTCGATTTTGTTCAATATTCGAAATAAAGGAAATTACTCTAGCCGGCAACATGAGCTTTCAAAATAATTGCTTTTTTAATTATGTTTGTATTATATGCCGGATGAAGGACTTTTCGATTGGAAATAAAAATAATTTAAATCAGTGATATCGATATTATTTTACACATTGACAAAATATGCATATGCACTCTTTTGTGGAAAAAACAACAACATTTGTTTAAAGCTGAAGTTCACAAACTTCATGAATTACAATGAAATTTTATAGACAATTTTAGCTAAGCTCTAATTTAATATTACTAAATTGGAAGAAGAAAAGTTACTGCCTCCGAAATATTAACAAATCAGATTAAATAATATTTTGTAAAATAATTAGAGAGAGGCTCCAAAACATATTGAAACAGAAACTTAAATTATAAAATTATTATTTTTAATGCTTTAATAATTTTTTAAAGAAATAAGCTATATAATGGGGATTAGCAATTTACCAATTCAGTTCTTTTCGTAATTAATTGTTGGTTTCCTTTGGCGAAACTATGAAGATTTTAGCACCACAATAAGACCCTGTAATTTTCCACAAAAGTATAATAGGTACTATAATCAAATCACTTTTCATAAAATGAATTATCTGTGTAAAAATGAAGCTCTTTGGCTCAGTTAGAGTGTGTATTAGTTGGAAAAAGTTGGTGAAAGTGTACAAAAGCTTACTTTGAGCGATCCAAATGAGAGAGATGGATTCACATTGCACTCCTTAACAAATAACATAATAACTTTAACACTTTTTAGCCGACTTTTATCTAAATAAATGTAACTTATCACAGAAAATTCCATAAAAATAGAATCTTAAACTTAAGCTGAATTTTAAAAAATATGAAATTTTAACATACTTTTGATACAAGGCATATAAAGGTGAAATTTTAAAGCATATTCTGAAGCTCTGCAAATTTCAAGTATAAAATAAAAATGAGATACGGAAATATAATTTTGTGAGAATGGAAAAACGACATTGAATGTCCTTTTTCCTGTTGTTTTTATATACGAAAAAAATGTATAAATCCTTCATTATTATGAAGGAAAATATTTACTCTTGCCCAAAGTTTACATATCTACCTTATTTCCCTTTCAAAAATATTCTTCTTGAGAAATCTGCGATAATTTCAGGTGACCTTTCTTTTGGTGACGAGATAATGCGTATGCAAAATTATTCAGCTCCATTGTTTACCGATAAAAGAATTACGCAAATCTCAATGCAAATGTTCAACAAAATTCTGAGCCAGATTTCTACTACTTTTAAGACTTTGGCTAAGCTAGATTTTTACTAAACGATTACTTTAATTCAAACTTCCCAAAGACTTCCCAAACACTTTGTAAACCAAAACAATTCGTTACATAAGACAAAAGACACACAAGATAAGACATGGGCCCTTCGAAGAGGAAATTGTTAAAGTTTCTTTCGGCGGGATCTGCTTAACTCGTGCTGGAATTACAAATTAACTGAGAATTTTGTGAAGAAATAAAAACTTTCTGCCGGAACTTCTTCGAAAACTTTAACCCATTTTCGAGAAGAAGTTTTTAAACTTAATCCGGTAGTGGATTTCCTTATTTCCAATTTCTGGGAATTGCTACTGAAATTATTTTTTATAACGGCTATAATCTAAAATCTGATGGGGCAAGATTTAAATTCTGCACTAAGAAAATGGGTGGAATACGCTGAATTTCTTGTGTTTTTGGTTTTTGTGCTTTAAGTCATAAATTAAGGATCGAGTGCCTCGGGGAGAAGACGGTGGTTCATACTTTGGAAAAGGCAGCCGGATCACGGGAATCCTTTTTCCCGGCATATCGAATTTCCTTTCGACGGCTGAAAATTCATTTCGAGAAGAAAAAGTTCGCAGGAACAGGAATAACATTTATTAAATCTTACCCGACTCTCGGCAGAGATCAGCTGGCGCGGACTTATGATTTGGTTTGTAATTTGCATGAAATTTTCGGAAAATCTTCTACAGAGCAGCGCCGAGGGGCTCACCATTTGAGCAGTTTCTGGAAAAGAACGAGTCCGTAGGATTTGGAGGGAACTCCTCGCCCATAACTCCCGGATTGAGATCACCAAAATTCGGTCAGATTTTACTTTCTTGCACATTCACTCGCCATTTTAATCACATCGAGCGCCGAAGGGTGCTAAAGGACCCTTGAAATTGTTGAGGCCTCTATCTTAAAGCAAACGAACACTCCCAACGGTCTTGGCTAATTTCGTAGAAAACTACTTAAAACTCTACCGGAGGCTTCACCTAGTTGTGCACGAAATTGTGTTAGAAATTCTTCCACTTGGAGAACTTCACTTTCAGGCGGCCGAAAATTTGAGGAATTTTATGAACACTCAGCACCGTCGAGTGGGTGAATTCAGTAAGAACGCAAAGTGCGCTGGAAGAGGAGACTAACACTCGGCACAATCCGACGGAGACCCAGACGTGCTCCCGAGACGTGAAAGTATCTGAAACTGAGTTCAGCCGCACTTCAGGCTGCCGAAGGACCACGCATCCCGTCCAGGACGAACTGAGCCCCAGCGAACTGGTCGAACCCGTCGACGGCGGTGTGTGTTTTGGTCTAATGTTTTGATGCTCTGGATAAAGCTCAGATTGGAAGACAGTCCCGGCCCCCTGCCCTGTGCAGCCCTAAGGTGCGCAGGCCCCGTCCTGGAAGCGCGCCGTTTACCTACCAAAAGGGCACAAGACTCCACGTGGCTGGTTTCAGTGAACACGAGTACCCCGAGGTGGAGCACCCGCCTGCACCTCGGATTTAAAGCCCTACATTTACGGCCGAAATGCTCCTTACAAAATTTGGATAACTTAAATTATGTTGGCCCAGAGGAGTAACACAAGCCAGCGCTCCGGAGCAATTTTAATAGTCCGGAGCCGTCGACGGAGCTGCGCTGACTTCTGTTCTTAATGAACCCTAGGCGGCCCGGGCGGCGGACTGCGCTGGCTGCTGGCATTTTCATGAGCACGTCTATTTATAGCGCGCGACATAATGGAAGAAGATCAATGCACCAGAAACCTTCGAGGTCTCTTAATTATATTAAAAGATAATCAGGAGAACCCTTCATCCTCGCGGATCTGCTCCAGCTCCTCCCCGGGAGTTGTGTTTCAGGGCTCCATAGTTGCTGAATTGTGAACATATGGCTCTGGCCGATGAAACGTTAAAAGTTACTTTGGAAGGGGTTCTGCAGCTGAAGGAATCGAATGAGACTTCGAATAAATTCATTTAAAATCAGTTTGATTCTTCAGAAATTCTCCAATTTAAAAGGAGAATAAAATCCATTTCCATGGCAAAAACCACATATAGTGCATACATAAGTACAATAAAGGATTGATAAGTACACTCCCCGATTTTAATTAATATGAAATATTTCATTACTATTTAGAGATTTTAACGGACCTTAAAAAAAAATAAAATAATTGAAGGTAACATTGCAACATTATACCATAAATAGCAACGAAAAATCCCTAAATTCAAATAATTTCATACATTTTAGGATTTATTTTTAGTTATAGTTTGATTAATTTCACAATTTACAATGGTACTTGTAAATATAAAATTATTTTACCATATAGTTCTATAGGTAGGTGAATATATCAATTCTTGGAAGAAACTTCTTTCAATCAAAAATAACCGGTCGGTTTTTGTGACCTTATTTGTGGACTTTTACAAATTAAATAGCAAATAAGTGTTTTATTTTTCTAACGCAAAGTATTTTACTCTTCACACTTTTATTTTTTCAGTCAGGTATAATGTAGTATGTAAACTGAAATTTAAAATTTATTTGAACTTTGATTTTTTTCTGGTAAAATTAAAATCAAAAACTCTTAAATAAAAGTTTAATTTGCCAAAACTAAAATGTCGTTTTAGCAATTTATCTCGAAAAGGCCAAATAAAAATTTGAATGCGTGATAACTCTGCTGTGAACACTATGCTATTAGTTAATGATTTATTGGTATTGGTTATTATTTAGTATTACAAAAACCGTGATGTTTTTATGTACACATGTAGATTGTAGGTAGTAGGTATAAAGAGAAGCAGTCAGAAGTCAACATCCGGACAGGGGTTAAATATTCTTTAGCCTTGGTAAGTTCATTTTACAGAAAATAGCATTTCCGTCCAGAAGGAATTTATCTCAATGAAAGATGACATGCCTCCTCGGATTCTGCCGTGCTCGTGATTGACTACAGCTGTAACGTCTCCGCCTTGATGGAGTGCCTCCGCCGGCAGCCCCAACAATCCATTTGGTAGATTTGTCCTTTGGGAACCCGACCCACCGGATCCAGGAGGAGGAACATTCATTTGGTTGCCCTCACTCCTGCTCGATGCTCCGCTCGTCTGCCGAAGATAAAATTGCAGGAAAAGTGACCGTATCAAGTGAGCCTGAGGATGCAGACGTGGAGGACTCCCGTGCACTGAAACCAGGTGAAAATTGCCAGCCGGCAGAAGTCTTCACTTCGCCTATTTCGATTGTCAGGGAGTTTCCTTTTTCTCAGGTTGACGGAGCGTTAGAGTGTTAAATTAAACTTCATAGCTTCCAGCGATTCAGCCTGATCGATGTGAGTTTAATAGGAAATTCCTGTCGTTTTAAAGTGAGAGGTATGGCGATATTTGTATAGGTAGCCTATTTATACGCTTGAGATTCCAATTGCATTTCAAATGACTATGGGGAAGTCAGAATTAATGTAACGAAAATTGCCTTTTCAGAAAACGGTCGAATCCTATAAAACAGTCCCAACGATTTTTAAAGTGAAAATATATTGAGTAGACTTATGTACATAATTTTCATGAAAATTTTTGGATGAGACTTGGTTCTATAATTAGGGTAAACTACGGATAGAAGCCTCAATTTTTTAATTTTGTAGTATTTTAGCGAAGTGGTTAGGAATTAAGTGATGAATTTTACACAGCATATATGTAGCTCAGTCAATAACAAATAGTAATAACTTAAATGTTTTTATAAATTAGAATTACAGAAAGCGTAAAATACATTTTTCAGAGCCCAAATATAAGGGGATAGATGTCTTGCCTAATTATGGGTCCATATTTTAATATCATTACATCTTATTAACATAAAATAAACCTAAACTTATTATTCTGGTTTCACTCTGATAAAAACGCTTTCGAAATGTTCTTGATGGAAAGATATACTTTAAAACTGAATCCACATTTTTAATTGCAGATTCCGATTCTGCGGAAAAAAATACGAAACTTTTATCAGAAACATTTCTTTCAATTCGTTACATGAAGTGCGGGGAAGGATTTTGTCCGGTGTCAAAAAAGTTCCAGTACGCTCGAATATCTCGCGAAATACACGTCGGATGGAAAAAAGAAAAATTACGTGTCAAATATTTTTCGATAAGCTATCCAATGAAACCAAACTCGACCCCTCACCCCTGAAGGTGAGGAGGGGGCAACTTTGAAATCTTGAAAGAAATTTGTCTTATTGGCGAGATATTTGACCGTCTCAGAATTTTTTTAACACCTGAAATATCCTCCCCATCACTCCCTGTAACGAACTGAAAAAAACATTTCAGATGACAAAAAAAAGCTCTATAAATTTCTCTATGCAAATCTAATGTAGGTTGGACATTTTTTTTTTGCAAATTGAGTATACAAAAATTTCCCATCAACTTGTATTTTGATATTATTTTGTATAAATTGCTACTTCCAAACGCAGGTATTTCTCACTTTTGAATGATTTAAATAGATATTTTTCAAAAAATTAATTATTTGTTAAAAAGACGGATTTAAGTTAATGTTAAGTTCTGCAGTATGTAATTCTTGGCGGGACTTGAATGCAGTGACGAAATCATTTAATAGAATTCATTAGAACAGGTGAAGTCGTATCTATCTATTGAAGCCCTTGTTACCTTCCTAGATCATATATGTATATATTAATAAAGTTGTAGTGCATATACCAAGTTTCAGATAGAACGATATTTTTATTGAATTCTTTTTGTTGCTCTTCTTCTGAGTAACGCTCCAGCAAATTCTAATGAAAGCGAGTTCGCTTGAACAAACTCTTCTTTAAATTTGAAGCATTTTGGCATGAATTCCGTGCCACCAGCTCCATCACCGAACTATCGCTTTCGCCGCTCGGTTCATCTATTTACCCTGCACTTCATTAGCCCTGAAATATATTGACGTAGCACTTTAGTAAATACCGAATCGCCCGAAATTCCCGGTGTCCAGGGGAGTGGCACCAGCACGAGCCCCAAACCACTCCCGGGCAGCGTCCATGGCTTTTCAATTCGTCAGATAGAGATTGATTGTTTTGGCCTGCGAACACGATTTCCTACTTAAGGGCAACAAAGAGCGCTCCAGATCCAGGGACTAGCACGCAACAGCCGGGAACCGTCGGGAACTATCGGGTGCTCCCGGACTCATGGTAATCACCCAAATTTCTTCCGTCAGCGGCAGACAAGTCACGTTCCTGGTCCTCGTGGCGTGGGTTTTGTCTGCAATTTTTTGGATCATTTGTCTTCGCCGTCAGCGCGCTCCAGTCGCCAGATAAATCTAATAACACCCCCGTCGCGCTCAAAATTTGCGAAACAAAAAATGTGTCAACAGTGGCAGCCATGAGTGGGATTCGCTTGGGTTGCCATGCAAATGAGGCTGGGGGAGCAGACTCATGGGGCCCAATTGAACGGAGAGCCCACTTCGCATTTAACTGCTGTCGGTACGGACATTTTAATAATGTACAGACGGACGCCACTTTGGAGCACTAAGTGGATTTTAAGCGATTCGCCCACAAGAACCTTGTTCATGCAGCTGCCGGTGGCACTGGGGCATAGTTCACAAAAGTCCACAAAATAGATTTAATCTAAAGTTTTAGCAACATACAAGTCCTAAAAGCAATTTGTTCCCATAAACTGAACCAGTTCGTGAGCGTGGACAGGATCAACAGTTAAGGCTACAGGATGGTCTGGGACGCTCACTAACTTTTGCAGGGATTAATCTCAACTTTGCATCCGGTTCAGGCAGATTCCAGCTCGACCGAAACTGTAAGTCCTTGTCAAATTCTAAATGGATCGATTCCCAGGACAACACTTAAAGAGACATCTTTATGTGGTGTTTTAAGGAAAGAACGACAAAATAGCCACAAAACTAATTTATTCCCTATTTTTTGACTAACTTCATCTTTATAATCACTTCACATTTTCTTTGGTATTCCCACTATCACATGAAGTGAAATTTATATTTCGAAGGCAACTCTCTAATTTGTAGAGAAATATAATAATTGTGTTTTCATTTATGAGAAGAAATACATATTAATTCCTAAACATGAGCGAGCAGTGTTGAACTGTATTTCGATTATAGCGAAGATAATGAGGAATTTGAAATAATCAGGAAACTAGCCATTAAAAGGCGACAATTTAAAGATGGTTCTAATTGTATGGGGCTTCCAAATAATATGTATGATGTTGTCATCTTCTTAGTGTGTAAATTTAGAGCATTTTGTATATATTCTTGCCCATACATTTACTGCTTACTATAGGCTTTCGAAAGAAGTATTTTTATTTTTTTAGATAAGCTTTACAAACTTTTTTAATGTGAGTATAGCACAATCGACTGCATTCAAATGTTTGTCAGAAATCATCGCTATTCTAGATAGAGAATGATTTATGCCCCTGAATTAATAAAATTTTCCACCTTTTTCGACAAACATCGCTGTATTCGACTGAGAGAATATATAATTGTTATTTGTTTAACTTCCCCATGTGATGTGACTGACGCAATAGGGCTGAAAATGTACTCAAATCGTTCACTTTAGTGAAGCATATCAGCAAGTCCACTATAACTAGCAATATAATTAATCGAATTAAATTGAAAGCAATTATTTATATAGGCTAAACTTCTCGCCCGCAAGATATTAGCCTTAATTGCAACGAATTAAAAGGACCTCCGACCCTCTCCAGGCGCAACGACCCATTCACTCGTAATCATTCCTAGATCTATGCTTGATGGAATAATTTCCACCTCAGTTGGAGTTGATAACAACAAGCGAAACAGCAGCACCCACATCTCGGGTGTTCCCACAGAGCCCCAAAAAGAGCCCCATAAATAACTCTTCAGCCTGATCCAGTTTAATGAAGTAAGCTCCATCGGGCGACGATAGCGTTCCGAAGGAGACGAAGAAGAGGACCGAGGCCCGTGCCAGAGCCGGGTGATGATTTATTTCTGCCGAAGGAGCACTTCCCGGGTGGCCCCGAAGTGACAACCTCAAGTGGATCTCATGTACTTGGGACTAGATTAGGGATTCAAAACATTGTTTCCGAGGAATAACTGATTTATTGTCTTTTGATAAAATGCGGTGTCCTTCGGTGATTTGTGGGTCCTCCTCTTTTGTGGAATCTTCTGTTAACATAAAAAAATAAGTAATCTATGCTAGCAGTTCTTGGAGTTCAGGAAGCATGATAATGAATAAGGGCATCCCATTTTTCTTAGTCGACAACATTTAAAACATAGGTATATAGTATATTTTGTACTATTATATTATTATTATTATGCTCTTATTATAATATATTTGTTTTAAAATTCCGTTATTATTATTATAATTACAATTTGAAAGCTGTTTAGATCTGTAGAATTAGGCATTTCCCTAAAATACGCCCGTAACAAGACCGAATTTTTATGAAACGCGCCTGCAAAAGGCACACATTTTTATAAACTACGCCTGCAACTGCTTCGAATTTTTACAAAATACGCCCGCAACAAGCCCAAAGTTTCTATTCTCCCCACCTACACACACACACACACACGTACTTTGAAAAGTAATAAAGAAATTATTCTACAAAAATATTATTTGAGTGTTAATTCTTCATCGCAATCTTTCTCTAGTTACATTCACCTAGTCTCTAGAGAAAAGCATCTATTGCTTTGATAACATCCGAACTTTAATTTTTATTTTTATTTTAAACAGGCGTGTTGCGGGCGTATCTCTAATAATCTTATTTCTCTTCAAAAATGCAACGTACCCGATTCGGGCGTATATCGGGCGCTTCTTCAATTTCGGGTGTGCTCCGGGCGCTTTTCGGGCCTATATATTTTTACTCGGAAGAAGTTCTGTACAATATTAAAACTCTTTGGCGCAATTGCAACCTAATTGGTAATTCTATTTAGGTACATTTTTAAGCATATTAAACTTGCTCCGACGTTTTAGCCTTAGTACCTTGGACTTTGACCTCATAAGCCAAATTTCATTGTCCTTGAACCACAGCACGTCGCCTCTGATTACATTCACCTAACGAAACAAGATTCTTTCAACATAAATCTTCAAAATTCACTCTGCCATCCATCGGAGCATCTGTGAGCGAAATTACCTCAACGCGGACTTACTGCGGGCTTCTTTTATTCTGAAAAATCATGACAAATACGGTGGACCCGGCGAAAGCAAACAAACCCTTCACTCACCTTTTCATCCCCCGCGGAAGGGTGTAACGAAGTTAGTCGCTAGAAGAATTTCATTTTGCGCTGGGGTAGTTCCTGCGACCTCATCACATAAATCTCTGTTTGCGAGGTTGCCACAAAATGGATATTTACTACAATACAATTTCCTCTGCGGAAGAGCCCCATACGAAATTTGGCTTTGCCACACCTGCAAGCAACTGCCACGTGGGTCGCACACGGATCCTGTTTGTAATTTCTTTTAAAGTTACCTTCCTGTCTCACCTGAGGAGGATTCCGCTGGGAAGGAAGTCGCGGGGTTACGGATTTCTGGAAGATGATTAAGTTTTGCGAGAAGCTAATTATTCACGTAGTCAATGCGGTTGGATCCCAGCTTGTGGGTGAAAGTGCGCCAAAGACGACGACGACGATGAAGACTTTGTGAATCCAGGCGAATGATAAGCAATTTTTGTATATTTGATTAAAGCTGCTAAGAAAGGAAAAGAGGGTGCAAGGGCATTTTAATTAAGAAGCTTCCCACATAATCTCAATGATAGCTTCTTTGCGGTACCTACCGTACCGACGGCGGCGTGATTTTTGAAAAGTAATTTTACGTTACGTCGGATTCGCCGAATTTCATCAAATAAGGAGCGTCTTAAGGAATCGCTTTCTTTACGGTGTTATTATGTTTATATTTGTCTTAACAGAGCAGTTGATTTGAAAACAGCGTTTGATGCAAAGTGAGTGATTCTTAGAAGTAAAAGATCAGAGGGTTGAGAAATCGTTTAACAATTTTGCGTGTGTATAAATTACACACGAAAGTCATTCGATATTAATTTGTAACAAGTACCCAAAAAATTTATATCCATACTATACATCAGTGATTTGATGGAAATCAAATATAATCGATGATTTTAGAAATTTATTTTTTGAAGATATGTAAGTATATTGCAAGCCATATATAAAATTTATATCGCATATTATTATTATTTATTTTAGGTTATTATCGTACAAAACGCCGACTAATGGATTAGTGATTCTGAAGACTAAGAAAGAGTACATTGTGATGATATCTGTTTAACTTTGAAGCGATTATGTAGTAAATAATATTCAATTACTAAATTAAACTGCTCTTAGAATATAGAACAAATAAATTTTGAACATTTTGAAAACATTTGCTGAGTTTGTATTTTGTTTGAAGGACTTTTAAAGTTATATTTTATGATAAAAACTATGGTAATGATACCATGTAGTTGCAATGAAATTCAAATCGACCATTTAGAAAAATAAAAACTTAAATATGTATGTACATATATATGTACATAGGTACATAGGTATACCTACTTTAAAATATTAATGATCAAAATACCAAATACTTAAATTTTCACAAAACAAAATTCAATTTGTGAGCAAAGCTGAAAAAATCCAATAATCTAAATGAATGCTCCTTTCGCTTTCATATTCCGCTAGCTCTATCATCTACTCTAATTGGAAAAGCTAAAGACACATATATTGTGGATTTTTTATCATATGTCTGTATTTGCGTACATATAAATGTGACCATACACTGTAAAAAATTGTGCAGCCTTACTTACTGCAGTTGGCAACCTCGAAATGGAAATTTTATGATTTCATTTGACAGAAAAAGCAATTAAGGAAAAGTTTCCATATCGGTTGCAGAATCCGCAATATAAAATCTCCTTTTACTCAAATAAAAAATTCCACAATTTGATTAAAATTCTCAGAAACAGCTCAATCACCACAAAAATGTCAAATGAACCCTACCATAGCAACTAAAAAATCCTTAATTAAAATATCACTCAGAAATGCCCTCGAAACTGCATTCTAGCACTATTCGTTTGCATAAAATTAACGCTGCCGCTAGCTGAAGTTATGAAACGCTGAGGGAAAGAACCTAATCTTAATATTACAAAAAAGCCAGAATTTGGATTAGGGTAAGTACTTTTGTATATATGTATAATTAGACTTGGAGAGAAGAAAAACGAGCGGGGGTTTTATGTTATCTGTCTGTTTTTAACGCCTTACACCTAAAAGTTCTCCAAGTAAAAACTTCGCAAAAAATTATATTAAAGAGCAATTAGGGAGCGTGACTGTGCATACTTCATCCTGCGGCGTTTATATCCATCTACATAAATGTCTATTATATCATTATATTACTTTATCTACAGAGCTTCCGCTTAGCACCAGGAAAATAAAAGTTTCACCTGTTATGGCTTCGCTGCATTCAACAGATGCAGGTGAGAAGCGCTTTTCCCTCCATAATTTTTTCTCTCTCCTTAGGGTTTCGTGGGATTTAAGCAAATGTAAAACTTCTGGTAGTTTGGAAACTTTTTTTTTAATTTAGACTCGACAACATAACCAGAAGTGGTGCGACGGCGGTTAAACTTTTTAAAATTAGATGAATTGTTGGAGAGTGATCAAAACTTTTAAACGCTATTTGGCAGTTGCTTAAACGTTATGCAATTTTTAGAAATTGGTTTATGTTTAACAGATGAGAATTAAGAATTTTGGCGCATTTTAGGTGTTTTTAGAGTTCGATTAGATATTGAAGGCTTAAACAGATTATAAAAATAAAATAACTTCTAAAACAGATAGATCTAGTCTAGCTGTACAAACAATGTACTCGTATGAGATTAACCTAGCCTACAATTTTACAATCATCTTTCTTTGATGTAAATTCTTTTCTCACTCACACTTTAGAATAAACAGTGTAAATAAATGAGCAAAACAATATTGCTTACAAGTAAAATTTGCATCCTTGCATATAGAAAAACAAATTACATAGGTCTACAACGAATTTCCTTTTTAAAGTTCTAGTAGCTTTTCTTATAGATTTTAGTGTGCTGATTATGGAAAAATAGTGAAAAAATTCCAACACGTCAGGATTTTCGGTAATTCAGATTTTTATATTTTTGCTATTTTTTTATATGTAGGAAGTGAGTTTGAGGACGATGTATGCCTAGTTGTAAACTTATACATAACTATGATCTAAAAGCGATTTTATTATATTGTAATGGATCAATAAAAACTAATAAGATCAATTAAAATTAATATCTCATTAAGATCGTAATTACAGCTGATTTTGTAAAAACCTCAAAATTTCATCTCATTAGAATATCAATAAGGTAATGGGGGTATCTCTGAAATAACATTTCTATTTATTCATGATGTGATGGAAAGAAACGGAGTTCAGATTCGTAATTAGGAGATCCTAAAACTCCATAATCAACTTCAAAATCCGAGAAGGGAAATGTTTTTTTGTTTATTTACAGGCCTGTCTTATTAAACTTGTAAACCTCTTGTAATGTTTTTATATTTACAAATAAAACATGGTATAAATTATGTAAATCTCAAAAAAACTACAGTATACACGAAACAAAAAAGTTATAGTAATTTATCAAATTAGGGACTACACATTTTCATAAATATTTGCAACCTGTTGCTATAGGCTGCACAAACTTTAGAAGATTGCTTCCGAACTTCGTGTAGTTTCGGTCGAACGTCTTATGGTTGTGTCAAGGAGCTCTGATTTAGCAGTGGTATATTTGGCTGCCTGACAGAAAGGTCAAAAAGGACCAACTCCTCTGTGTCCTTGTCTATTTTATAAACGAGCATATTATGGGTATTTATGTGTGACCAGGGTCACTTAGATTAAGTGACAAACTCCCAAAATATTTCATGTGGGGTCTCGGTATAATGAAAATTGTCACCCACTTGGTCAATGGTTGGTGTGGTTTTCGAGTGGTGTACACTCCAGAGAATGTCGTTTTTGCAGCATCTCATTCGAGATGTTCGCATTCTATGGTCTCATTTATTTTCACATGTCGTATCTGCTTGGTTATTTATTCAGAAAGGAATTTGGACGGATTTAAATATCGTCCCGAACCCGAGGGTGTTAGAGATTTAATTGAATTGTTCTACAAATCCCCCGAATTCCTGCTGCTTGTTTCGCAACTTGTTACACACTAAATGGGTTAGCAGAAGGATTTCATTAAGATTTTTGGGATGTTTAAGTTTTTTTCTAATTCCCGGAGACAAGGTCCCTGCGGCTTTGACAGGATACGAGATTCTTCCACAAAGTTGCAAAACAAAGAATCCCAAAGAGCCACCCAATCCCTGAGGGTACAATCAATTTTCACTTTCAATTGGAACAATCACAAAAGAGTCCGCAACCCTCTTCACGGCAGGGATTACGCCGCTCAAAGGAATCATCCCCGAAGGCATTTTTCTCGTTAAACATCAAATCATTAGGCGAAAAGGGATGCCTACGCCTTTTAGCCAGAAATATCCGCTTGCCTGCCTTTCCGAGGAGATTTCCATTTGAATGAGGATATTCGTGCAGTGGTGCTGCGAGCTGTTTTGCATTTTTATGAAATTTTCATTCATTCAAATTTCGCGACATGGGAAGGGTGACGGGGGGGATATTGTTGCCAATTGCGAGCGCAAAGAATGAACTCCCTTGAAATTCCGCGGAAAAGAAAGTTCGCACGTCAATTTTAACGATTTCTCTACGTTCGGCAGAGCTGATCATGCCGCGGGAATTAGTGTTTTCATTTGCAATTTGGGTAAATTGAAACTTTTTGCCCGAAAATCGTCGTCTGTTGAAAGATGCAAATTTTCTGCGACGCCAACATTTCGTTGATACAGTCAACGGAAAATTTAAGCGATTTCGACTAAACAAAATAAGGAATATATTACAGTATCAGTATTCATTATCTTTTGCTTCGTTTTACTTTTGCGCAATTCCACCTGCCTTTCGTAAGGCTTTAGATAAAGTTCCGGCCTAAATTGTAGGTAAATAAGCTTTAAGTCCAGAATGGTGCAACAGCATTTTGGAAAGATAATTTAAAATAACGACGCAGCAATTTCCATTATCCAAAAATATATTTTAAAATAAATTAGGTGAAGATATTATAGTGCCATATACTTTACTCGAAAATAAGGTTTAATTTGACTTAGCTTAGATGTTTTATATTTAAACTAAAAAAGCAAAAATATAACGAAATACTGAAACAAGTATGTACTAAATTCTTACAATAAACCCTATTCGCGCCCGTGAACCCCAAATTTACATGTTTAATGTTTTAAGTAAACTTTTGAGCTAATTTCTTTACGGTTTTAATCCAACCTCTCTCCTGTTTTATCGCTAAAAATACTACAGGTAATATTCGTTCTCTTGTACCTAAAAGCTCTCAATTATTTAAAATCTTTTTCTTTCTATTCACACTAAACAAGAGCCCATAAAAATAATTTCCAACCGGCATCCCTCCGGTCCCATTCTTCCTCATCTTGGAGATGTTACGAGGGGCCTGCGGGGCTAAGTTAAGCAAAGATTATCGCTGCGATTAAATTTTTCACGCAGCCCAGACGCAATCTTTGCCGAAAACATTCAGCTCAAATATTAAATTACCTCGCAGGCCCTCGCAAGTTCATTAAGAGGCCAATTGAAGACCTGGATTCAACCGTTTCCACGTCTCAAGGAGCCCCTTCCAGCGGCTCGTTGCTGCTGTTGATCCGACGGGACGATGAGGCGCTTTTAATGGATTTCCTCCTCCGAGCACGTCGAAGTTGCCAACCCGGGAGAAATCTTCCTTAACGTTATCGCACCGCTCTAGACAAGTATCGCCCACCCCCGCACCTGGGACGTGACCAATGTGTCGATATTTATGGGTCTCTAAGTGTTTGCTCACGTCTCCCGGGGCCCGACTGTATCCTGGCTGCTGGGTCGACCGTGCCGGCATCCACGGCACGTCCGCTGGCGCCGCAAATGATTTAAAGAGCCCTGCCCAGATGAGGTCATAAATGGGAATTAGATGAAAAGCGCTTTTCCTTCCCTCGCCAGAAGGGTGGGCACTTAATTAAAATGTCGCAAGTCCGCGCTTTTCAGGTGCACTCCGTGCAACCCACTTGCAGCGATCAGAGTTAGCAAAGTAGGTCCGCTTTCAGGTCAGTTCTATTTGACGGGATAATTAATTAAAATGATTGGGCGCTCGGTGGAACACTTAAAAAGTCCCGAGCAGTGCAACACTTTTGACTCAAGAGATTAAAAAAGTGGCGAAATGCAAATTCAACTGCTAGAGGCGTTCCACATGATGAACAGAACGGTGGTGCTACGATGGTGAAATTCAACCTACTTAAAAAGGGCCGCATCGCCGGCCGTCGGGCATATTTTTGCATACTGAAATTAACGACTTCCGGGAAAGTTCTGGCTATCAGCACTATAAAATCATGATGACCGCTCTGTGATATTTTAATAAGGGAACCGTACCCCCAGCAGAGCATAAATTTTCCTAGATGAATCCTTGCCACGCAAACAGGGGCACCCTTTTGTTGAAATTATAAATGTACTCCTATTAGTGGTGAAACGAAGAAAAGAAAATAAATAGCGCTTAAATGTCGGAAAATATGCAAACTGTTATGCACACCATGCTGGCTCCGAATTTAAAAATGAACCACTCCATTAAACTAATTTTAACATTTTTCTTATAAATTATATGAATTATAATTTGAATCAACTAAATTTGCATACATATACATACATACTTTACAGAGTCTTAATTTAATAAAAGTTATGTATCCTACTGACGCCCTTCGCTTAATTTAAAGTTATTTTTCAAATTAGCGTCAGAACGAAATTTAGTGAAAATAACAGCAATTCTTTGGACAATTTTTTATTTTGATAATTTTCATTAAACTTTTTTATTATTTCTAAACGAAAAAGCGAAATTAAAAGCTTAATAAAAGAAAGGAAATTAAATTTATTTTCTGGTATTGAGTTAACTTAAGTAGGATAAACTTGCAAGAATTCTTCTCATTCATTTAGAAAGGGATTCAAAACTTGGAAAAAAGCAATAATAATTACATAATCGTTAATTTTCTGTTTACTAAAGGTTTTATGAAGAACTCCAAAGATTGTTGCTAGTATAATAAAGTAAATTTTCCATTAATTTTATTGGCCATATACAAAATAATTAATTTAAAAAAACATTTTTTTTTATATACCACGTTTTTAAAACTTATTAAAAAGTACAACCAAACAAACAGATAGACAAGAAAACAAATTAATATTGCATTGTCATCCAGCTTTGAGCTATGGTTAAAATTTCAAGTCTCTAACTCATCGGGAAGTTAGTTTAAAATCGATTGCAAAATTTTTACCGAACAGGCAGACAAGAAAGCGAGGTAATAAAAACGTGGTAAATTGGTAAAATTTTATCAGTTCATCCTGGAACATGACAACAAAGATAAAAGGCAAATTAGCTGCTGTTACAGTCCAGAAGATGGTTTTATCTCCCGGTGGTTGAGGCTCCAGTTATCGTTTCCCCGGGGACCAAATGGGGCTCCAGCTCATGGTGGCCATTATCCAACTCTTATGGCCCCAGTTATTGCACCTCAGTCAACAATTAACCCGCGGCAATTATGTCAAACAATGGAAAACTGTTGGTCCCCACTCCCTGGGGAGATTCGTTTCGACTAAAACGTGTCTTCATCTCCCGTATCTTCCTCAACCGCATTAAAGGGAACCTCAATCAGAAGTTATGAGCGTCTCGTCTTTGAAAATTAAATTCTTCAAGGATAGCAGCGCCTTGGTCGGGGGAGGGAAAAGGAAAAGGGCGAGTTAGTTTCTGCGTATCCAGAAATTGAAGGTCGCAGAACGACCGAGCTCACTATTTGCGCAAATAGCAGCTAGGGAATTTGAGAAATGGCTCGGCAGCTGTAAATAAAAGTGAAGACTGGCGAAGAGGACAGTTTTGCCCTTAGTCTGTCATGTCGCCGCCCATTAAGCCAACGACGGAGCACCGGAGCACCCTGCACAGGAGCGATATTGGCTGGTTACGAGCCCGGGAAAAGTAGGGACGATTCGGTGAATTTATGGTAATGTAATACTCCGCAAATTTCTTAAGAAGGGATCATGCCGGGGGTTTGTAGCCCTTTTATTGCCATTGCCCCATAAAGAGCCATACCTTGCCTACCTGTTGCCACTTGCGTTTTTATATATTTCGTTTACTTTTGGGACCCAATTCGCTCCTGGAAAGGGACTATCATCTCATACGGAAATCACCTGGTGGCGGCGGCATTTGTTCGCTTTATTGTAAGATTTTTGCGGCCAAATGGACCGAAGTGGGGTTTTATTAAAGCACAAAATTGGGTCTCAGGTTTCTTTCCCTTCTTAGGGTTGGGAGTGCGAATTGCTAGAGGAATTCTAGAAATATCCCCTTTATCCCTTTTTATTTTCTTTATTTCCTTACTCTAATAAATCACAATTTTTTTTTCTCACGATGTAAAAAGTTTTCATTCAAAACTCAGCGAACGAGTACTTTTCCGCGGAACACGCAACTCGTCCGCAAAAGTCTGCTCCTGCCACCTGAATGGAATTGAGCTCCTCTTCTAGAAAAGGGGCAAAACTTCCGGAACACGTTTCCCAACTAGCATCATATGGCAAAATCAGTGCTCCTTTCCCGAACCCACTTTAGGCGCCTACAAAGACTCTTTCGTGCAGAAGAGAGAGGTGCATTCGAGCGGACAAATTTTCCGCAAAGCTTAAAAGGAATGAAAATACCTGAGAAAAAGTTTTACTTCAAGAACAACCAGAAGATCCCTGGAATTTGCTGGGTATTAGTCGCGGAGCCTGTTGAACGAACGAGTTAAATTCGTGGTTTTCGCCAAAGTTTCCTGTTCACAGCGGTGCTCTGTCTGAAATTCTAGCCAAATTATAAGCAAAAAATAAATAGCAATGGAACTCACTAAAAACTGACACTGTTTGCAAATTTACTTTGTAAAGTCCATCGGATTCTACTGTGACCACTGCACTGTTGGAAAACCGACCGACAATTTCGGGTCCCTTGATGCATTCCCTGCAGTTCTGCAGCGAATGCGTTTGATGACGTGCTCCACTGGAATAATTCCACTTAAATATTCATTCAATTCGCTCCAGGTAATTCCTTTTGTGTAACTGCGGAAAATGAGTCTCAGGAGGATTTGTTTATCGCTAACTTAGTGGAATGAGGCGATAAATCAAAATTCCTTTACTCTTTTAGTTTTCATTTACCCTTTGCGTTAGACTGGATTTGAATCGAAGCGTAAGTGTAAAGCCTTAGCTTTGAAGAAATTAATTTATTATGTCTTACCATGCTTTTGGCTAATATTTAATTACATTTCTAGAATTTTGAGAAATTTCTACCAGCGATTGTTTACAAAATGAAATACTGTAATTAAAAGCAGTATAGTATAATAAACAAAATATAATACTTTGGGTTCCTTCCAAAAAATCATTTGAATTGGAATAAATCGTTTATATTATCTTGATTTTGTGTTAAATGAATTTTTAATTTCTAAACTATAGTACACTCAGATAAAAAACACAACTTTAAATGGAAAAAAATCAGTTTCTAAGCAAAGCATTTTCACTATGGCACTGAATTCAAAACAGAAATTTAAAAACTAAAAGTGCACCACAACTTTATGAGGAAGAGTATAAATGTTCAGAATGGCAGTTTGCATAGTAATATGCCATTATGAGAGCAAATATAATAATATTTATATTAACCGAAGAAAATGGAGCATATTTCAAATTTATTTCCCTCTTATTCCTTCAGAGCAAATAAGGAAGTATGTAATTTAAAATGACGTTACTGTTCCATTTATGACTTTCTACGAATCATAATATACTTTCTCATATTGCATTCTTCGGGATTCAGAAACTCTAAAACAAAAATTGCTTCACCTGACACCCATTTTGGAATCTTTATGATACCCTAGCTCCTAAAAAAATCGATTTCCGAGTGCACCCAGCGGACGAGAAGGAGTTGATTCGCTATTATAAATTTTCTCACAATTTCCGCTTCTCAAGCACAGAAACGCATAAATGCCTGATTGAATTGGGTCGCGTCTGGGTCAATAAGTAATTGAGTTCCAGCTCGAAAATCTTGTTGTCCCTATATTTGAATGCTTCTTTTCATTTAAACGAAAATGTACGATACATCCATTAAACTCCATCAGTCGTTTCCGTGGCAGGGCATTGTTTCAGTTTCCAACTTTTATTATTGCTCCGTGAATTTTTTGCAGATAGGTTCACAAATGGCTCGCTTTCAAAAGTGCAACACAATTTCATTTAAAATCCCATCAACAGCATTAGCTAGAGGCAAAAGTGCACTTTACTAGCTTTTCCGGAGTGCCTCGTCTTTGGCTCGGAGTTCCTTTCGAGAGTGTCTTAAAGTTAGTGGTTTAGTCCTTGGCAACGGCAAACAGTTTAAAGCACTTTTAAACTTCCTTTTGGGAGCAACCACGAAAACGGATTAAAGTGAACTGCAACAGCGGCCCTTGGAGCGGGCGGCTTCTATTGTGTGGGCCCCAAAATCCACTTATTCTCGCTGCAGTGGTCCTAGAGGATGCCCGATTCAATAAAAAACTTTGTTTTCCTGAAAACATTTCATTTCCACGCAAAGCACTAGAGCTCCTTCGGGTGCAACGAGCAAACAAAAGGAGCAGAGCGGAAATGATATAAGCAGATTTGTGCAGGCAGTTGCTCGGCAACCCCTCGATTGCTCAGGGAGCCAAAAACCCTCGAGATTTTGTCTGATCCTTGATTGCACCCGCGCGTGTTCTTGAGATGCTGTTCGATGTCCAAATCGCTGCTTTTTACGAACTGATCCTCCTCAACAACTTCCGAGGCTTTCTTTCGGAGGACATGCTCCTTATCGTAGATCCTTGAAAACGCCATCTCGAGCATCCTTTCTTCTGCGAAGGACGTGTTCCCGGGCACTTCAAAGGCAATGACTCCTTGCTAGACGTTCCTTTTATATGCTGGCAAATCCTGCGGGAATGCCGGAATACCGCCCTCCCGGAGGAGCCGTTCAAAGCCTTCGGTGGCGGCGTGCATTTACAAACGTCTGCCGGGCGATGTTAAGATTGTTGTTACTATGGCATAAAACACGTGTGGAGCTCGAGAGGGTTATAAAGTTAGCCCGATGCCGAAATTACATTCTGTTGATATCCCGAGATGAATGTGAAAACTTGTTATGATGCTCGAGTCCCGCTGCGAGTGTGTTTCGCCCTAAAAGGGAATCTGTGTTAAGCGCGTTCCCTAAGTTAATTGGATATGAGCGCGTCTGAGCTCTTCAGATTTTAACGAGTTTTCCTGCACAAGAACCAATTCAAAGGGTTCGTATTTAATCATATATAGGAGAAAATTAGGTCTTTAAGGCAGACTTGCTCATAGGCATATGTATAAGAAAATGACGCTAAAAATCGCTAAAACAGGAAACCGGGGAAATAAATATCTTATTACACAGTTTAATTTTGCATGAATAATAGAACGATTTATAAATTTTATTTATTGATTTACTTTCTAATGGCGTTATTTGGCTTTAATCACCATTACTGAGCATTATAAGTCCATAGTCAAAAACCTGCAGCGTAATGGTAATACTGAATAATGAAGGTAGGTAATGATAATTAATAAGTAATTTTAAATAGTTCTAAGCAATGCTTAAAGTAATGCTTGCATGGTACAGTATCAGTATTATTACACTGTCGGAAATTTAGATTATTTTTTAATCTCTTGTTTTAAATCAATAATGATATTACCACATTTTTAAAACTTTTTAGTTACATATTTTTTCTTTTAAAGCAGACTGCCTATACATAACATATTTCAAAGTATTTCATCACCATGTATTTGTTTTGTGCCAACCGAAAGGTAAATTTAAAAGTGTACGAATAGAATTTAAACTTCTTTCAGAAGCAATTTAGATAAAAAATTTATTATAACTCGAAGAAAACTATATGAAAGTTTTCTTTTTAACATAAAACATCTTCAGTTCTAAGAAAATAAGAAAAAAGCTTAATTTCAAGTTTTTTGAAAACTAGGATGCTTTAGCTTTTGAACTCTGAAACTGGAAAAAATCTCACTCAAAACAATTTCACTCGTTGTATGCTGCCCAAGTTTTATTACTAAACTTTAAGGACGTATGTTCATATATAAAATTCTTTAAAACTTACAAAAGTTTACAGTATTAAACTATATATGCAATTCCAGTTTTAAACTGTGGGAGTGTTTGAAATGCCGTTTTTAAACCTTTTTATTTTGGACTTTAAGCTTATAGGTTTCGCTCATTTTAAAACATTGAAAATTTTCGTCGCAAACAATATTCCGTGTGGAATTATATGTATACAATCTTTTTTGTTTAAAATTAAGACCGAAATTTCCGACAGTGTATTTAATTTCTTTTTTTAACAATCATTACAAGTAATGATAGTAATACCCCACGGAATGCATTATAAAATAGTGCAGTATTTTACAGGTCTGAAAACTATGTTTGTTACTATGCCGCATAAAATTTAATTTAATATTCCAGGAAGCACATTTAAACCAGAAATTTGAGGAACTTCAAAAGACTCTAAAACCTCAATGTTTCCTTGCTCCTCCACTTTCCAATTATTTTAAGCTTAGCAAAATCCACTTTAATACCGATCAATCACTCCCCAGCATAAGCCCGGGATGCGATAGTTTCCTTTCTAGGGAACATTCCTGGACAAAGGTGGAGTTGCTGAACGACGTCAGCAAGGAAGTTGAACCGAAGATGCCAAATATCACCCAATCAATCAAAATTAATCACTCGCTGCGACACCGAATTTTCGCCTCTCCTATTTCGCCTGCGGACAAACTGAACTAGGGTTGGTCAGAAAGGGACAGGGGGTTTCTGGCGGGTCGTCCCTTCAGGGACGTAAACAAGCACAGGGTGCAACATGTGGGCGAGGGCGAAGCAATCAATTTAATGAATGCGAAACGGGACGTGAAATCAAAATAATTAATAGGAAAGTGAACAGGGTGAGCAATCAGTCGCTGTTTGAGGGAAAAGTTACCCGGTGAAGGTCCATTCGCCGAGGACTGTGTTTTTTGAATTACCATAAAATTGAAAATGATGGAAGTGTGGAAGCGCCTGTTGGGCGCTATAGTCGCAGCTGCCACGGCGATTTATTTTTATTTAATGAGCCTTGTTCTGCACGCCCGTTCCGCCTCGCTGGAAAAAAGATGAATGAGTTCACTCGGTTCGGCGGCTGATGCTGCTGCTAGACGACCGAAAAACTTCAGTTTCCAGGCGAAAAGCATTTTTAATCTAAACCAGCTGGCGTCCGGTAATTTGGCAGAAACGAATAGCCAACTCAAGGACATTAATGGTCACATCATCTTTATTTACTGCAGCACGATATTTATCTAAGGAGCATCTGACGCGCTGGGCTCACCCGCTCCGAATGTCTTTTTAGCGGAGTTATTTCGCTGCGGGGTGGTCACTGAAGAACAGCATGAGAGCGGTCATAAAATGCAAGGGAACGTTAAACAAGAGGTGCTCAGGGATATCCGTCCTCATAAACTTGTACAACAAGTGTAAGTGATGGACTTTCGCCGTTGAGCACAGGTAACCCCACAGAACTTTGTTCTAAATTTACTTAATTCAAGGGAAAACTCGGCGAAGGTAGAATGTGCTGATAACAAAGTTTTGTATCTGCACGGTGAAATTACAGTCAATTCAAAGATAACTTGCTTTAAATAAGTAGTATAATTTAAAAGATGCATTACCACAGTGAAAATGGTTTGGGAACTATGCATTTGGTATGGTTGAAGTTTTTAGGTCATAAATTCATATATACATAATTTCTTTAAAAAATTACAATAAGCTTTATGTTTTTGAAGTAGAACATTGTGTAATTTTGTTTTTTCTTAACTTTAGTTTTACTAATCCGAATAGGTATAATCCAACTATCCCTTACCTTAAAACTCTTAATTCCGGATATCCTTTCCGTATTTTGATGACAAGCCTTAACAATAAGAATTTATGCTCCTACATCATTTATCTTTCTATTCTTATCATTATTAAGATGTGTGGGCCCAAATAAAGCATTGTTCTTCGAAGTGTAAAATATTTAAATTAATATACCGATTTATCTGGCCATGAATTGTTCAAACAATTATCCAAATGTTTGTAATTTTAAGCTATAAAACCATTATTTTTCATCAAAAACAGCTTCAATCGTTTGAGTTGTGGCCTCAATTGCTTGGATATTTTCTTCGCATACCAAGGGCCATAAAATGCACTCCAGCTACGCTTTGAAAATTTCAACTTTAACAATTACCTCCCGCACCGCTTACATTAATCATCCAAAAATGCCTGAATGTTATCGCTCTGAACGAAGTGTGCGCCCGCTTATTGGTTAATTTAAGAGATTTATTAGCAACTTCCCGAGATAATGAGACCGACTCGATTTCAGCGAACACCGAAATCCTTTCTCCAGAGCCATCAATTTGCGGTTCAGCTGGAAACTGTGCACCGGAAAATGAATTTGAATTTGGAAAATTTATCACTCTACCTGACTTCGGCACCTCCCCGCATCCAGAGGGTTTTTAGCAAAAGGCTTTCTTCACCTGCCGTGGCTCCCGCAGAAAATTTCAGGTGAGGTAAATCCTGCGTGATTTCGTGGGCCACCGCTGGCGAAGGCCAATTGAACGAAATGGTCTCATCCGGCGTACAGAGGCGCGATAATAAATCCTCCGCGGGGCGCAATAAATCAGGAAAAGATCAAAATTTTGACATTTATTTGCGTTTTATTCGCGCGAGGAGCGAAAAATGAAAATCCTCTAAAATTGTGACTAAGTGGAGCTGGGGGAGCCCAACGTTGAAATCCTTCTGAGAAGGGTGATGATGCCGCGCTAAGACGGGCTTCTTGTTTCGCTTGGACAATTCGAGTAAATGAACGCCAGGGGATTTTATTTATTTCCCATGAAGTCTTAAAATTATTCCGTCTCGCACATTTTATTTATGGCCATGATCTCGGAAGGAATAGGCCGTAATTTATGCGATGGCAATACAAAGGTATCACGCTTGATTGACTTCCCCTGGGAGCACTACTGAAGGGCTATTTATGACTGAGAAAAGGTTTTGATTTGATTACGATTTCAAGCCCTCCCAATTCAAAGAGTTTTCTCGGCATATCGAATTCAAATACATTTGATGCAAGGCAGAATGGACCAATTTCTTTACTGGTTTTATGTCGGTTTTAATTATTATTACGAACATATACTGACTCCCATGAACGAAAATAACAAGGAATATTAAAGTTATGACTACCCTCACTGAAGAGAAAGAGTCTAATAAGTCTCCAGTTATCAAATTGATGATGAAAAATACCAAAGTAAAAGTAAAATTTTTGATGGTCGATATCATCAAAAATTTTACTTTTACTCCATGCAAAAATATGTTGTCGTTCCCCAAATAACAAACATGTCTACATTGTTGTTTTACTTGATACAAATGCGGTCAACAATCTATTTTACTTCGCATAAATCTTGTTTGAAGTCGTCCCTTTTGTTATTTACGATGAATTTCTTTTGTCTCTTGTACATCAATCAGTAAAAAAAAGTATATTCATCAGAAAATGTCTCAAAAAAAACCAATAAAAATGCAAACATTCCTCTTGAGACTTGCAAATTTCAAAGCTTCCATTTGTGGCAAAACGCAAAATACGCTGTTGTCTATTCTGAGAAGAAAAAAAAAAAAAGCCTAAAAGGCAGACAATATCAAAGGAGAAAAGAAATTTATTTATCTGGATAATGCTATAATACGCGGCTAAATCGAAATCGACCTTAGCCATTTCTTGGGAAACTTCCAGACGTATGAAAGCCACTCCGAAGGACTTACACATGTTACTGAAAAATAAGAGATAGCTTAGATATCCTGTCAAATTCCCTTTGGGAGCTTGCTATCATTTCATCGAAATGTAAAATAGTTAAAGTAGGAATTGAAGACCGTGAAAGGCTGCACTTATTATTTAAATAAGAGTGTTTATATACCAAGCTTGAAATCCATTGTACTAATACTTAATATGAATATAGTAAAACTATGAAAATTGAGAGACATGTATATCCTGTAATATTGATTTCATTGTATAGAGCGATTTTATATTGCAGGAAAGACAATTTGCTGTTGCTGAAAGGATGATCTCTACACATGGAACATGGAATAGCTTCCCTCCAATTGAATGATTTAAATTTTCATCTAAAATTCATTATTATATAGGAAGTTTGCAGAAGCACGTCTCTCAGATGCTCGAATTACCTCTTGTTTGGAATTTCAGGCCACAAAGTATCCCAGGAATGGAGTGAATGTCTTTTCGCCAACTTTCCGCACAAAGGCGCTGAAAGATTACCCAAGCGAAATCCTGATGGAAAATTCTCATACTCAACCAGGAGCAGTTGTAATAAGTTTTTGGTCCATTCAAATCAACCTGCTGGGGAATGTTGAAGAACGCATGGATGGAACATGACGGCAACACCCTGCGAACATATCCCCGGTTATTTTAAAGGCAGAGAAATGCTCCTTCATTTGTCTTGGATGAACTGTTTTCGAAATAAACTTTATCGCTGTCTTGTGTGAGGCCGAGCAGGGAATTCTTCGGTAGTTTGTTATCACTCGAAATGGGCCTGGGGACGAGCTAAGGTCGGGTTGGACAAATGTTCTCCAGCAGCCAAAAATGACTTGGTCGCCAGGAGATACATCGCCTCGCATCGAATTCTGGTCACATTTGTTCTCCAGTTTGCAGACACATTTCTCATGGCGAACTAAACCATCTTGTCTGAATGTTAAGATACTTTCAGATCGTGCCAAATTTATGAGCATTTCTCGACTCCCATCCCTATGGGACCAGTTGTTGCGAAGTCCGTAAAAAATGTTGTTCTTGCAGGATTTAAAATGTTTTCTTTCTTCAATTTAAGCATGAGAAAAGCAAATTTACTTTTATTATAAAAACAGTATTTATAAGAAGCATTAACAAGTATAAAGTGTCGAAAATTAGTTTTATTTTTACAGAAGCCATCAAAATAGTTCATGACTACTTTTATTACCAATACAGACTGTCGCTAAAACGGGCCAAATTGGTCTATTAGTTTCAAAATGCCATCGGAGCATTTGTTTTCATTTTCAAACGATTTAATTTTTAGTCATTAAATCTGTTATGAAAAAAAAATTGTAATAAAATCTAAAGATTTAAAAATTAAAAAACAATTTCTTGGAAAATATCTTTTTATAATATATTAACTCATACCATACTATATAACATATCTAGTTTCAAACAAATTGCGTTCTGTTCTTTTGACTTATATTTTACAACTTACCTCACTCAGCTTTTCAAGAACCATAAAAGCATTAAAAATTATATCTACCTATTTATCAACTGTCCACCATTTACATTTTTATATACTTAATTTCCCTAATTGTATTTGTGTTAAAAAAAAAAGGAAAACCTTCCAAAATTTGTTCTTTGATAAAAGTGACCTAGTCTCATTAAACTAAAATAAATGAGTGGGAGCCCATGGAAAAATAATGAGCAACTTTTTTAATTACTACAACCAAATACACTTTGATATTAATTTTACTAATTTAGGGCTCGTTATTCATTACATTACAATTCTCGTAGCAGCTGGTTTCAATAACCAATTTTATTTCCTGCTTAATTAATTTCCACGGAATGCCATCCCCACTCAAATCAAGTTCAGAATCGAATATCAGAATTATTCAATTTCGACAATTTACCTATACCACCTTTTCATTGAAATTTACTTAATTACGTCTCAATTTTGAAAAAAGGTCTTTGGAAATGAAAAGAATCTTCCAGCTCGAGGGTGCGTGCTGCTATTGGGACTACAGAGAATAAGCATTCACGTCAATGACTGGCAGAGTTTTATGCCCCAAACCTCTGAGGAGCCTTAATGAATTAGCTCTCAAAGTGCCAAGGTCACATCTTGAGGACGACTTCTTTCGGCGAAATTAATATCCGTAAAATTGAATTCCATTTGTTACGAATGCTAATTGGAAAAGGGCAAACGATGGTTCTGTGTGAAGTCGAAAAGTTATAGGAAGCCTTTTCTTGAGCGCATTGAGGCAAATTAGGATGCTTTAGCTATTTATTTACCTTAGTCATGAGCAGTTGAAAGGGCGGAGTGCACTGAATTTTAAAAGGCAATTTTAAATAAGTACGCAAGCTAAAACCGGCCGCAAGTCAAAGATTCCACCTCACACCCTTCTCAAATTCACCAAAATCCTTTCAGGTTATTTTCGCACTCTTGCAGCATCTTCGAAAATCTCACGGGATAAACAAATCCCTTCAAGAGTTTTCTGCAAATTACCTAGATCTTTGTTTGTTCCGCGCTTACTTATTCATATCGTAACTTCTGCTTTTTGGGTCCATTTGGGTTATGTACCCATTTTAATTAACTCCTCGGACCCTTTTCCCGTAATTAAGAATTTTTAAACAAAACAACTTCACTTTTAGCGAAAATTAATTTATCTTTGAACAATGCTCGTCTGATTATGCCTGTGGATTAAAGAAGTTTTATAAGCTTCAAATATTTACAATCAAACTGGATTGAGCTGTTTGATTAACTTTTGTATAGGTGTTGTATAGGAAAACTTTTGAACTGGTACAGAACCTTGCATCGAACCAAGGAGTCAATAGCTAATGTTTTTGAAAATAAATAAAATGATTTTATTTCTTATTTATAATCCCCCGAAGGTCCTTTTAGCTTTGGGAGAGACCTCGAATCATAGAGTTTTTGCATTAAAGTTTAAAAACAGTTATAAGGTGTAGGTAGGTTGCACGGAATCTACTTGGTTCCTCTTATTATTAATTAACTATAATTATTATATGTGTATGAGCGATTGGCGAACAAAACAGTCTAATTACATTTTTGGTCAAAACAACCTTTCTTTTTAAATCCTGTTCATCTAATCTAATCTAATTTTGTACTCGTTTTGAATTAAAATGTCCTGAAAATGTGCAGAAATCGACATAGAAGTTAGAGATTTCTATTAAAACGATACAATTGCATTAAAGTTTTAACAGCTTCGAATAAAGGAGCACGTTTTCGTTGAAAATGAAATAATTTTCATACAAATGTGTAAGATGTCAATCAAAACGACACAAAATTACATGTACAAAATTGTATTGTTTGCAATTTTAATGGATTAAACGCAATCTAGGGGCAATCAAAACATAATAATTACACCAGTTGCAAACGAAACGACATAATTGCATTTTTTTAATTTAAATATCTTTTATTAGAGATAGGAATCTGGATTTAACATACCTATGTCACATAATAAAGCATGTTAACACTTTATCGACCGGCTTAGTTGTGCGCGCATTTGTTTCCACTACCGGCTAAACTTTCACTATTCATTTTGTTGTGCTGATTTCTTTTGTTTCAAAGGAATGTAATTTTATTGATATTTATACTTTATTTTACATTTATTATTATACAAATATATAATTGAATGAATGAAAACCGAGGAACACAACAGCAAATGGAATTGGCAATCGAAAAGGCGGTTATTAGGCTACCGGTCGATAAAGTAAGATTGTATTGCTCCTCCGGTAAAATTTAATGTTGTGAGATAATTTTCTTCGCCGGCTCATCATATTATAATATTATTAGATTAAACAGGATATTTAAATATGGTATTTATCAAAACTGTAATTTACAAACCTTGTTTTTTGGAAAGGAATAAAGGAAAAAGAGCATACATATATGTAGTTATATGTTATACATACTTCTAACATATCTGAAAAAAATTTTTTGATATATAAAATATTTATGATGACTCTCGTCTCATCAAGTGAACAAAATTCTTGATCATTTTTTATATTACTTAGGGGTGTTTTTCTTCAACATCGCTCCTTAAGTTTATCGTGCTCTTGAATTTCCTTAAAATTAGAGCAAGCAGTTGCTGCTGATAAAACCGCATAATTCGCACATTATTCGTTATTACCATTGCGTGCAATAAATGCAGCTCGCCAACAAGCCAATTATGATTTTTAAGACGACTTAAAAAACCCAAAGCTCACGTTCGAAGAATACTTTTCAAACCATCCTCAAATCCTTGGTCGAGAAGTCGATTAAAATTCGCAGCATACTCGTAGCATGCTAATCGCGGTAAAGCAGGAGGAGCTTAAACGGCTCAAAAAAAGTTCAATTCTCACGTACTCCCGGCTCTGACCCGATACCAAAATCCGGGTTTGGGTGCCCTTAAAAGAGGCTTTGTCCGGAAGGACGAGTCTTATGTCAACACACTCACATTTTCCCCGATCTCATTTCGAAAACGCCGAGGAAAAATTAATTTTGCACAAAGTCGTTAACTGAAAGGGAAATTGCTCCGGAGCGATGCGGATGGCTGGAGCGCCTTGAAAGGATGTGCGGCCAGGTGGTGAGCTGAGACGTGGATTGACAGGGATGCTGGTGACATTTGAATTAATCTGGTCATGTATTCCGGCGATAATTAACATTAGCACATGCGGCTGTTTGCCCGAGCCCATCTTACGTCGCTCGTTCGATGTGTGCGTATTAGAGAAATCCTAGACAACTACGGCAGGGCTTAAGGGCTGTACGCAGCTTATACCCGATAACAATCATTTCAAGTGATACCTCCTGAAGTGTTTAATGTTGCGTATACACCCCTATGAAATGGGCTCTTTAAGGCCTGGAAGCCGCAATGTTTGCACGGCAATGGATAAATTTAAGTAAGGATGGCTCAATATTTGTTTCGCAGAAACGCCTAAGAGTTTCGTTCTATATGTGCGTATACACTATATGCTATTTCAGAGAAATCATTTTCTGTATAATTAGTGGAAAAATTAGAGTTCTTGGCCAGAAATACGATAACCCTAACAATCTTTTAACAAAGCATTCTTCCAAAAAATAACTTACTTTCTTGAAAATAACCGACATTGCGTTACCCTTATGATTAAAATGTTAGGATACCTGAAAGACAATATTATTAATTCAAGTTGAATTGAATTCCTTATTTTCTATTTCCTATCCTTTTCGATATATTCGACAAAAGCGCGAATGTTATGATACATTACTATCATTCTATCACCTACATACATATGTATATACATAGTTGTCTTCTATCATTATTATCAAAGCTGTTTATCTCAGGAACTACATAAGCTTTCGATTTGAAATTTGCAACAATGACACATCCATTACAGTTCAAAGAATTATGAAAATATAAAATTTTTATTTTTATTGTAATGGGAACTGAAATTGAGGGCTCAAATTTAAAAGTGAAACAACACAGTCGAGTGGAATTATCATATGAAAGGGCTTTATTTACACGTTTAAACATGATTTTTGTTTTATTTTTAAGCTACGTATATAATTTTTGACTTATGACCACAAATGTGTGGAAAATTACCGTACCTACAAACCTGAGAATTTACTGAATTTGATAATTTCGAAAATAAGAAAGAATTGAACTGTAATTTTGAAACAACGATTAATAGCTTATATATGAACATTCAAAAATCGTTTTGCAATATTTACCATACACACAAGCATATTTCAAAATGCAGCAGTAATAATTAATTTAGGGCTTAATAACAGTTAAAAGCTTATTTTCACTTGTTAATCATCTGAACTAGATCATCAATGAAGTGAGCTTATTTAATCAAAGTAAATTGATTTGGTTAATCTACTGCATAATAATTGCGGGATTATAAAGTAAATTAAAGGATTAAAGTATATATAATTCAACTGGTGCTCATAAGTTCATTGGTTGGTATCGATAGGCAAAGTAGACAGGTATAGGTTTAATGGGCTTTTAAACTGGTTTATTACGGCCACATTTACATATTAATATGTTAACATTGAAAATTGTCGTGCCTTTTTAAGTATTTATTATAAACGAAGGGGAATGAAACTCATATCATTGGAAAGGTACTGTGCCATAGATATGCGCCGAAAAAATCATGTGTGTATATTGGCGTAAAGGCAAGTAAAATAAAGCGAACATACACACATGATTTCCCCATACAAAACGCTTTAACCAATTAAATGAAAGCATTTTGATCACGTTCATGGCTGTATGCTGTATGAGCTTAGATCCCTTTGCCCTTCCCATTATTTTCCTCATAGCGTCAAGGTAAGAATTAAGAATTAAGAATTTGCATACAAATAAATTCCAATTAATTATGTGAAAAACAAGTTGAATTCCGTTAGTTTATATACATAATTGGCCGAATTTCGACCACAGGCGATAGTAGCATTTATAGTTCGAGGAATGAAATCGTATAATTGTCGATACTTTAAGTGACAGAATTCCGTGAATCACTTAAAGTCTAAGAGAGAGCTTCACCATCTAAAAGGCGTTGCATGAAACCTTTGGCATCGACGATTTATTAAATACAAGTGGGAAATCGATCTTGCCTCCCGTCAGACATTGCGATACCGCCCTAATTGATAACCAAGCAGGCTTCAAAACCCACACATGTTCCGCCCGCTATTCGACTATCCCGGGCTATATTCCGGCAATAAACCGGGAACGTTACCGAGCGAGCCCCCAAACATGCGAGGCGGGGGAGTTAATTAATGGAGGTTTCAGTGGAAGGCCCGAAGACTGATAAGCCACGACATGTTAAAGTTGGCCCTACCTGCTAACAGAATTAAGGGCTGCGGGCGCCACTGGGCACACGGCCTGGGGCCGATTCAATGCACATGGGCGAACGTGTGCCTCCCGGCCGAAAACACTTCCTGCCAGGATATCGTTCCGATCAATGCGGATAAAGCCTCTGAATTCCTGGAAACTATTGAGGATAAATGAAATTCCCGAGTAATCCTTATTAATTCAGCCTCATAAATATTCCCCAGGGCTCCCGCCGGAACCAAGCTGGGGCGGGGTAGTCCTGTGCAATAAAACAAAGGAAAAACGGAAAAGTTGGAGAAAAATCCTGAAGGTGGGCAAAGAGCTACGCAAGCTCGATAATTCTACATCTCTCACCTCGAGGGGGTGGGCACGGGGGGACACATAAAACACCTGTCCTCACACCCCCGCAGAATTTTTTTCTTATATTTTTCCATCGTGCGGGCGCTTCTGCAAACTTGATAGCATCGTTAAACAAATACTCTGGGAATTGGATGTCCCGTCAGGAATTTAACAAATGAATGGGCCACGATGAATATTCAATTTAATTGCTGGGAATTTTTCGGGCGCTTTATCGAGTACATAATTCAATTTGCACATCTGGAGGCATCCATCATTGCCTGACCGGAGGGTCCTTGGGCCTGATAAATATTCATTTGCTTCCAAGATGTGCTCCTGAAGTTTGGCCGTACGCTTCTCTGTCCTTGGGAATAAAAACACGAAAATTGACACTTTCTTGTTGGCGACAGTTGACCGAAAAAGTTCTGAGTCGATCCAACGTAATTCATTCAGAAGATACCCAAGTTGGGCAGGTTGGCCAGAGAAGTCATAGCCTTTAGTTCACCAGGACTGACAAACTATAAAAGCGTTGGTCGAGAACTCTTAGTGAGGATAATTTCCCCAACGGAGGCCTTCAAACTTCAAGAAGTGGCATAAATATTAAAAGAAAAAGAAGGTAACGCAAAGGACCCAACTCAAATGACATGGCAGTATCAAGGGCATAATATGATGCTTATTACACAATTGATTAATTATAGATAATGCAATCAATAAAAAATTAAGTAAACTAGCCTAGAAAAGCACTTATCTTCACCTCATGCTACTCAATTTTCGAATACCCATCTAATATGCCAAACTCATAAATTTCAACTAACGATTTCTCAAAGAGGAAAATAAATAGAAAAATTAAAAATGGCTTTTGAAGGATAGTAGTAGTACTTTCAGAATGCACAAGAAAAATGCTAGAGTTCTATACAAAAGTTCAGTAGTCTCCGAAGTACATATGTATGTATATAGTCCAGTGCCTTTAAATTTTTACATCAGAACCCAGTTATAGTGAATGGATTTGAATGGTGCCGAATTGTTTGAATTTTGTTCGTCTTAAAAATAACAAAAGCGATTTAAACTAAGACTAGAACTAAAACAAGGGGCAGATAATACAAAAATGAAGTCGGTGGGGAGCAGACGAGAGCGGCTAATTGAAATGGCGGAACTGGATGGAGTTTCTGAGGGTACCTTTATCAATGGAAAAATCGAAAAGCGCGGTATTTTTAACTTTACGTAGCATTCTCGTAAAGGGTTCAAAGTGACCATAGTTGGTGCGGTGAGTGTCTAGGCCGAAAAATGAAAATGTACTACAAAATAATGAAAACTTCGCTACTAAAAAGCTTCAATCTTTCAAGATACAGATCTCAGAAAAAAATGTGGTTAACTATTCGACAACCCACCCTACATATAACTAATTATTGTGAAAAATATTCCATATATTTTTCTAATTTTAATGCATTTAAAATATTCGAGCATCAAAGTATTATATCTTTATAATTTACTGAGTTAAAAATTAATTTAGATTTTTAACCTCTGTATCTCGAAAACTATTTGATATTTTCTAGATTTTTAAACATAGCACGAAGTCTACTCTAAAGAATAAAATGTTTTCATCCGCGAGATATTCTACTTCATATTCAATGGATCTGATAATAAATAGTATGCTGTTTTCAAAATCTTTATAAGATGTGTTAAGTTAATGATAAATAGTACTATAAGTTATTTTAAGAAATGTTGTTTCAACTGATAACTTATTTAACCTTCGGAAAGAAATTCGAAACTGAATATATAGAAAATACAAGAACTATAAAAAGAAAAGTTAAGTAATTGGAACACTTCGTTTCGTGTAAACCATGAAATCAGTGCAAGAGTCTTTAGTTATCCGCGTTATCCATCAACACTAAGCAACTCTAACTATGTAATGATGGGTTTAGCACAAAACTTTATCCGGGCACCTTCCTGCCAGGCAAGAAGGTAAGGCAACCACTATAATCTCATCATCTCCACCTGCTCCGTCTTGCAACGTAGTCCATTCAATCCGAGTTCCCTACGGTGGCGTGGGATCTCCTTTTCACGTCGTTAGTTTAACGATGTTTCTTTCCATTCAGGCGTCTTCTAGGCTTTCACAACATAGAAGAGTTATGGCACAGCTCGCGGCCGTGTTCGCTTAATTGCAGGAAGGTGGGCAGGTAATGGCAGTGATATCCTGGAATTGCTTTTCCAACTTAATATCGCATCAAACTGAGATTGGGGCGGGGGCGGGGGTAATAAATTGCCCTAGTATAGGGCTGGTATTTTAATAGTAATGTGTTACAAGCCGATAAAGAATGGACATTGTCCTGCGACTTCCGAATCCCTTTCCCAAAAGTACTCGTTAGGTCTGTAAAAATTGTTTGAATGAAAGGGCACTTTTATCAGGGAAGCAATCAGTTGTCCACTGGTGAATTTTTTTCTTAGGGAAAGATGTGATCTGGGGCAGCAGACCCGAAAGGCATCTTCATCGCCTTCTGACGAGCCATAATGACGATGGCAAAATGCGAAATGAAGTCATAAACCCATTCGCATTTGTATCAAGTTCTGCCGGCTGGTTTTATGAGACTGTTCGTAATCGAAAACAGACTTGTCGGGGATAAACAGAGGAATCATAAAAAATTTCCACTTGAATTATTGCTGTCCAGCTCCTTCTGGGAATCGCTGTATGAAGCGGGAGCGGCGGGAACCAAGTCCAGAACACTATGTCATGTTTCCCTTTTCAAGTCCAGATATCATTCGCGATAACCTGAAAATAAGACTGCCCTTCCACTTGAAGTGATGCAGGGATGATGGCTTGCGGAGCAGTCGGGTATAACTCCGAAGTTAAGCAGGGAAGGGAAAAAAGGGAGCACAAAAAGGGAAAACGGTCGCATGTAATGGAGGATCGAGTGGAAAACTTCCATAAAAGTTCTAAAGGGAAAAGTTTGAAAAAGGTTTGACTTTTAATGTCGTCGGAGACTGGAGCAGTGGATTCTATCGTATTTCCGCTCTTTTGGACTTCATGAGGGTGCATTTTCAACGGGATTTTTCTGCACTTAAATCTTAAATTCCTCATTCAAGAATGGTGGATATTTCCTCGCGAGTCGACAGTTTATCTGATTTTGATATCTTATGAAGAGAAATATCCTCGAAGTCAGCAAAAAAGCATAGAACATCTTCTCTAGAAATTTTATTGAGATCATTTCGCGTATGCGGTATGTTTTGATAAATCTAGAATTTATCGCAATATACCTTAAACATGAAATAAGAACTTTGGGCGAAAGAATTACGCTAGAGGGAAATAGATTAGAGGTGGACGATCTCTTTAAGAAACGAAAAAGGTACTGACTGCATCTTAACTTTAAGATATTTTCTTGGATATCTGAATCAAATCTCCTCTATATTAAAAATTTAGAATTTGGAAATATCATGAAAACGAGTATTTTTAAATGATGTACTAACAGATAAAATTAGCTGATCTGAAAGTAAAAAGAGATAAATCTTGTTTAAGTATCATAGTCGAGTTTCTGCGATTTTGAAATACTTAATTTGATTTGTTATTTCTTTCCATGAAAATTGGCACCTGGAAGTTTATGTGGTTGTTGATTACGAGGCCAACTTTCAGAATTCACCATAACACCGAATCTGTTTAAAATGAAAACCAATTTTTATATGTTTGAAACAAATTACCGAATAACAGACTTTTATGACTCTTTATTCGTACTAAATGAAAATCTCATAAAACGAGATATTTATAGTTCAAAATGTGTTCCATTACGAAAAATTTAACATTTATATTTTATATTATACCTAACAAATTTTTACAAAACTAAGTTGCTACCAATTCATTTATTCTAGTCACTCCAAAGGAAATGTTAGCTATAATTGAGTTATTAATTATTACACTCTCTTTATTAAGGTGCTCTGTAAAACGAAACGAACTCTCCATATAACGCACCAATGTAGCTAATACATACGAATTCGTTATGCAGGGATTCTACTGTATACCTTAATTTAATGAATGAGGTAGAATAAACCACAGACAGTAAGCATAAATCAGTCTTATATTTCAAACTAAAGTTTTAGACATTTTAGGAAAATTATTCCCGCGTAGTTCATTTGAATTCAAGTTCCCTCACCCAAAGGTAGCTCTACTATTATTCCTTTTAATTGAATTATTAGTTACAAAAGTAAAATCCTTCTGTTTTTAATATCACTATAATCGAATTTACTTGTTGTGGAAAACTTAAAAGCTTCGATAAAACCAGAGCCCGAAGAGGAACCCCTACTAAGTAATGCCGGACAATTTAATTTATTTTCACAATTTTGCTTTTGTTGCGGGCGGGTCCTTTGCAGCGATATTTTCCATTAACGAGCTGCCTAAAATCCGCGAGTGTCCCTTTAGCAGCAACGCCGTCGGCGGTTAATGTGGTGAAAGCCGCGAATTTGAGCGCAATTTCCCAGCGGATGCCGGCACAAATAATAAGTTTAAAGTAAAAAGCCCCCGAGAGCAGAGGAAAAAACGAAAAAGGGGTTTTCCACTGGCATTTTATCGTTAATAAGACAATTTTTACAAAACCATCAGCGGGTGCCGAACAGAAGGGGACCGACATTAATCGGAATTACTCACGCCAAAGGATATCAAATTAATGTCCTTGTCGCCAAATGCGGCCCTGCGGTTAAAACTCATTTACCACTCAGCGGGTGGCATATTTTTGCGGTTAGCAAAAATAAACTTATAACGCAACGCTGATGACACTGATGGATAAATTAAAAATTAAATTTTGCAAATTGTGTTTTTCGCTACAAAGGGGAAGAATTTGCAATTTGTAAGCAATCGCCGACCGTCAAAAACGAGACTTTTGTAATTATCCGGGCGTAAGCGAGCCCCATTACTAGGGCTCAATTGATCTCGTGATGGGAGCCCACATTCAACTCACAAGCTCTTAATCCAGGGAGCCTTCCTCGAACTGAAAGTGCTTCAGTCGTCGTTTCGAGGAATGTTTTTTTCGGCGCCAAAGAGAAAACAAGGGCCCCCCGTATATTGAAAATTTTCACTCCATTTGAATTCGCATCGAAGCGCCGATAAAGCTGATTAAAGGGATCCCAGGGATTCAGTAATGTCGCACAGGGATCAGTTCTCACGGATTTATCTGTGCTCTTTGAGATACACTTCTCGTCTGAATTGGCACATTTGCCAAAAATTTACGAGTTGTGTCTCCTCGTGAATGGCTCACTTAGCGATTATCATCTTTAGTCTCTATCCCCTAAAAAGGAGTAGCGCCGAGTTCCCAGTCCCAATCGATATTAAATTTTATGGAGCTACCACCAACACCCCCGCTCGAAAAGCACAGGTGTTCCAAGGCGTCCTGCACAAGGTGATATCACACAAATTCAATGAAAGAAGGGTTTCACCCGGTGAATGTTATCGCAGAATTTTACTGCTGTAAGCAGAATTCTTTGAATGTCTTTTCAAAACATAAGTTACTGTCTTTTGAATAACAGATATTTGAAAGTCTGGTGTTGTTGGCTACCGATGTTCCCCCTTTTATATTACAATATTCCAAGTCCATTTATACTACCGTACGCACTTTAGACTTTCAGAGCTTTGATATAAAAGTGCTCTTCTTTATGTTATTCTATACGAAAAACATATTAAATAAAGTCCTTTGGCAAAAAGCCATGGTTCGAGTTATTCAACTATGTATCATTAAATCGATTTGTTTTATTGAAACGAAAGATTAAAATTAAATGCAGGTGTTTTACATAGATTAATGTGCTTTAAAAAGCTAATATTTATAATGTTGTATCAATTTCAATTAAAGTAGGAGTTGGATGCTAGTCAAGAGAATAATTCACATAATAATTATTTGGTCAGTAGTTAATAAACCATAGAGCATAGAACATATGATACATATTTCATATCACTGGATATAGAGGTGTTCTTATCAATTTTGGAAAATTTTACTTTTTACTGCTATTAAATTCAATACATCATTAACCTTGGTTACCTCACAATAAAATACTTAAGCCTAATCTTACTTTTGTTTTAAGTGAAACTTCTTTGGGCGCGTTGAGAGAGAGTAAAATTTCTTGGTAACGGTTAAAATATTGTAATAGCTGATTTTAATTGTGCTGTTACTTTTGTCTAATTTCCGTTTTTTTTTTTTCAAAACAAATCAATTTAATATTTTTGTCAGCATTCAGCACATCCGCATTCAAAAAATCTGCGAAATCGATCCAACTAGGCAATGCGATAAAAATAGACAGCGTTAAATAAATTCTTATATATCTTATCTCGTCCATCTGAGGCAGTAGGTTGTCAAATTGGCCATCGCTGGAGCGGTCCATCTTTATTTTTTTATAAGTCTGTGGGCGCATCTTTTGCCTGCAACGACATTATTCTTTTGGGGTTCAACAAGGGCCACCTGATGGCGATATTTCTTGACGACACGGTGGTGTGTCCTCAACAAGTTCTTGTGTCCTCAGAATTTTCCTTCGCATTCTCTCCCTGTTTTGCGGGAGCAAAATGACATTTTTTTTAAATTTAACCCACATAAAGTGCAAGCACAGATTTTGAAGCGTCTAGAGCGTTGCTTAAACTGATAAAAAGGACTAACCGCTGGAATCATTCAATTTTCTATAAAGTTAGAGTTAGCAGTTGTAGACGGAAACATAATATAAATTCTCAATAAAAGAACTCGATTAAAAATGAGAAATCCTAAGTAAATTAATAATTGTATAAGTTTTTGTGTTGCTTACTTAGCTACTTATTTCATTAACCTCTTTCTAAGAGTACCCAATTTAAATATAAAAATGGCTCGCTTTCAGTCACTACGCCAAAGGCACAACAATACTTTATCAAAAACATGAAGTTCACTTCTGAATTATGTGAAAATATATCCCATTGCTTTTGTTACCTACCTATATTTTTGAGGGAAAAATATTTTTTAAAACATTTTTCAGACCTCCTTCGAGGGTACAACACGTCATCCCAATTTCCATTCACCCATATTTTCGCAATATTACGTATTCACACTGTTCAAATTTCTATCATTCTGTGATCCTGAGAGGGGAAATCTCTCCTTTCATCCTTCATAAATGTCCTATTATGAGTCCTTATTCAATAGGAGCAAAATACGCAAAAAGGGACATCAAAAGATACCACTCTTGATGATGCGACCGGCACAATACTTAAGGCCCCGGAAGGGAACGGAAAGGAGCGGAAAAGATGGAGGAGGAAAGGGTTTATCGAATTATCCTTAATACTAAGCATACAAAATCCATCTCCCGGAGCTTTTGTGCATAAAACGAATTTCCCGAGATATCGAATCACTTTTCACTTTTCTTCATAAATATCCCCATTTTTTGTGTAGTTCTCCACATAGATCATGTAAATATTTTCAAAAGAAGCCATTTCCATCACATTCATCAGAAGCGCGTACTTTCGCCCTTGCCAGGCAGTCTATCTTGAATACTTCCAGTGCTCTTCATTTTTGAACTGGATGGAGTCTACTGAAAAATTACTTCCTTCTATCTTGACTAATGGTCGACTTTGGCGGGTATTTTAACGATAAATTGGCGGTGACAATCCTTAGCATTGCTTTCTTTACGCAAATAATTTGTTGGCGTATTCTTATCTTTTTACTATTATATAAATTTGTCACGCATAATATTACAGATAAGGATATAAATAATGAAACTAGGTTTTCTTTTCTAGCCGAAAATTATGTCTATCTATTCACAAAACCATATGCGTCTAATAAAAATATCAAACTATCAATAAATTAATGTTATAGGTAATAGAAAACCGTAGAAAATACCTACATACATATTTTAATAGAGTTAATCACTCTTTAACGCGAATTGATAATTCAGACTAAATAAACGCAATTCACAGTCAACAGTCCGTAAAATATGAATATTGATAAAGAAACATTTGGAATAACTAACAAAAATAATTGACTGTGCTACAACGATATCGATTCAAGGGAGGAACTATATGCAAACAGAATGAACTAATAGAAAATAATTAAAACGCCTGTTACATATTTCGATATAATTAATATTCTGACCATGATTAAAATTACCAAAAAGCATGTTAAACGTGTACTATTCGGCCTTCCGACCAAATTATGGTAATTCAGAAATAAAAGCATGAAAGGCAACATGCACATTTACCAGTGAGCAGAATGTTAAATCAGCTCAATTATTTTACTGTGCACATAAATCACGCCCTATTAAACGAGTTGACTTTTGGCAAGAATTAATTTAATTAATTAGGCAGAATAAAAAATTTGTTCGATAAAATTTTGAAGAGTTTTTTGTGACATGAGATCATTTTTATTAAGAACTGTTCATTCAATTAGGACATTTTAAAATAGAGGTTCTTAAAGTTGAAATGGAAAATCATTGGTGGTCTTAACCTTTAGCGTTTTTAAGTTCATAAAATCTAATGCCTAATTGCAGCTAACTCGATCGTTTAAATAAATGTCCAGATTTTAATATAAATAATAAAGTAGATTCGATATTCACTTAAACCTCGAGTGAAATGGGTAAGTGAATAGAAAATTACGTTGGTAAATTAGAATTATAACGCACAACCTGCTTAATTCGTTTCCACAAAACCTCACCGACCCCCATGTATTCGAGATTTATTGCATGCTCAATAGAAGCTATTTGCTGAATCACCCAGATAAGATGTAAATAACAAAACATAAATTATGCGCCATAACTCCTGGCTCATCGTGGTGAATTCAATCACTCGACTACAAGAACATCCCCCGGGGGATCGTTAGCCCCAATAATAGTCGCCCTGCGCTCACACATCCCCGGAACAAGTGAAACTTTTTGTTCGGCGCCAACAAACGACCAACTGAGAAGACGATGGAAAGAAGCCGTCTCTTCTTAAGTACATTTGAAGATTTCCACCACTTGGGCTCCCGGTGGCTGCGGGGTAATAACTCGCCGCCTCGGAGGTAGTGATTCAGCTCACGTACCTAATCGCACGTGGCGAGGAACTAATGACGTCCTAAAGATGAGACGAACAGACCTGCGAATATATATTCGGGTAATTCCGCTGTATTGCAGCACGCGGCCGCGGGAAGGGGTATAACTAATGAAGGACTATTATTAAATTCGCCCACCGTCATTCTTTCGCCCTCACACAGCGCAGGAATTCCCGTCACGATTCTCCTTCAAAAGATAAATGAGATATGAACAGCTTCTATGGGCATTTCATAGTCCGACGAGCTGGGAATCCCCGGGATTATGGAGGAACCAAGGAAGCTCGAAGGAAGATATGCTGCGATTATGACCTAGAAACGTATGGGAAATTACGTTCTGCCCAAATCCTTGCAGCTTGGACATTGCAAAAGTTTCTCGAGTTATAAGCAGGCGGCTCTCTGCCATCTGACACCAGAAACCAAAGCTATTTCCCTACAGCAGTTCATTGCGATTCATCATATTCATCTAATGCCTAGCTGGACATAACTTTGGGGATTATTTTCCCAAGCATTTGTTCATAGCATAACTAATCCGTACTTTATGTGGGTGGAAGCAATTAACCACTCTAATCCATGATCATCGGCTTATCTACCCACATTATGAGCATTTGTACTAATTTTAATGCTGCAGTGTTGCTTTCATACTCAAATTGAACTTAGTTTGAATCTAATCTACTGTACTATGTATACTTGCTATTGAAGACTTTCTTCAAAAATATAATACTAAAAATAATAAAACAGTACCAAATGATTCAAAATCAGCGCCCCAGGAAAACCCTTATAACTATTTATATCTAATTATATAATTACTTACCAAAAATATTATTTCTAAAGGAATTTATCCCTGAATTTTTTTATACTTAAGTATAGTCTTTATCTTGAAGTAATTCTCTATTAAAAGTTAGCAAATCAAATCGATTCGTTTGGGCGTAAAAATTGAGCACAATTAACAAATATATCGGGATGAACATTTTCGTATTAAAAACAGTAGGTACTTAAATAAAATCTGAATGATTAATGAATGTGAATTAAAATTATCTATCTGTCCCTACATTATTTCTTCACAAAGTTGGAAAAGAGACAAGATCTTATAACTTGTAAATTTAACAATTTTATTTTTTATTATATAAAAAATAGTTCTTATAACTTGACTTTTCTTGAATACATCTATTTCACAAATTTTATTGATCCCAACATTCTCCTAATATATTAATTATTTAGTTAAAATCAAACATTAAGAAATGAAATCATTTATCAAAAAAATGCGAGAGAACATAAAATTAGCATCTCTTCAAAGAAATCCCCTAGGAATCAATCAACAACAAATTTCGTTAAATTTACGACACGTGAAGATGAAATCTTGTTTCACGTTGTTCACCAAAGAAGATAACTTGAAAAATACAATTGTAGCACGGGTATACAAAAATAGCGAAACACTGAATACATTCGATTTCTCCAATTTGTTGCTATAAAAGTCGATCAATTTTTGATTAATGGAAGTTGATGGTTCCTTTCCGGAACGAAGGTTACGCCGCACACTCCATAGATTCCATCACGTGCGTTTTACAGAAGTTCTGTGTTCGGATGGAAAAAAATGTTAACAAGTTGCACGACGGGTGGGTGCTGGAAATTCCTATGAACTCGCAAGATTGGTACTAGAAATTGCCTTGATTGATTGGATCTCAATATTTCATAGGATTCACCCTGGCATTTGATGCGTATACCATAAAAGTGATAACAATACAGGCTCGGATTGATAGCATTCTTACACCCTGTTATTTTGTTCAACTGTAGTCATACCTAGACACAGGTGTTCAGTTAGCTACTTGTCTGGAATTTTAAAGTAAATTAAAGTTTAATTTTTAATATCCAATCATCAGAAATCTCTTTATCAGGTCATTAAACAACCGAAATTTAATTAATACGTGAACATCGAAAATTGTCGTACCTTTTTTTATTATTTATTATAAAAGGAGGGGAATGAAACTTATATCATTTTAAAGGTACTGTGCCATAGATTTGGACAAAAAAAATCATGTGTGTATGTTGCCCTTAAGGCAGGTAAAATAAAGGGAACATGCACACATGATTTCCTCATACAAAACGCTTTAACCAATTAAACGAAAGCATTTTTATCACGTTCATGGCTGTATGAGCTTAAACCCCTTTGCCCTTTCCCACCCTTTTCCACATAGCGTCAAGGTCGATTTTCGACCACAGGCGATAGTAGTTCTAATTAATCGCCGAAAGGCCCTAGTTTACAAAATCATAATAGCATAAAGCTGAGGTTTCAATTAACAAGGTGTCACTAATGTGAAAGGGTAACATCAAATTGGGTCTTCTTGTTTTAGGAAATAACCCAGAGAAGCACAAAGGAGACTTAATCACTTACTTATAGAAACCATTCAATGGTTTCTCTCCTTAACACCAGTATTGTTAACCAGAGCTGTTAATGGAAGTTTCCAAAATGTGAGTTAAATAGAAGACATTTTTTGTATAGCATTTCAAAATTTTCAGTTATAAAGATTCGTTATTATTTGGGTATAAGTAATTTTAATTGTTGATATAAAATGTTAAGTTTTCATTGAATAATGTAAAAAGTCAATACATTAACGAATTTTTCACGAAGACAACCCTGCTAAAAAAACACCGCTTAATGAAAATCACGCTAAAAACATTTATTAATTAGTTCACAACTATGAATCAAAAACTTCCTTTAAATGCATGCAAAAATCGCGAGTTTGGCTTAGCGTCACAGAATACAAAAGACAAAAATTATTTCAAAATTACCTCCCCACACCCGTTTAATTCGACTTATCATCCCCAGTATTAGAGTGTTCAAAAAAATCATTAAAAACATTGCCAATCTGCTTAACCATATCACTGCACAGCATGCTCCTTCCGTGCTCCCTGAAGGCGTACGAGTTACATTGCTTCGTTAGGAAACTGGCGGCAAAAGCAGCTATGAATCCGGGATTGGGGTCTTTAGCTTCTAAGGCCCAATAGTAGAAAGTCGCCAGGGCTCCAGAGAGCAGGTCTCCCTGGCCGCCACACCGACGTCCAGAACCGCCTGTTGGTAGCTCTATCCGCTCAGTCGTCCGGGAAATGTGAACTTTGTCGTTCCTCCCTTTTTCCAGGACTGTTACACCATTGCCTAGAATTTTAATGCGGTTCGGGAGGAGCTCCCGCTCACTGCCGAAAAGACGAGAAAATTCAATGGCGTTAGGCGTTATGATGGCTTTGTCGTAGTTCTTTATCAGCTCCATATGCTGCTGGATAATGCTCAGTCCATCCGCATCGATAATCAGGGGTTTGTTGTTCTTTGTTGCGAACCGCATAAGTTCGATCACATTTTGAACCACTGCTCTGTCTTTTCCAAGACCAGGACCTATCACCTGCAGGTGTTAAATTAATAATTTCTGTAGTTTATTCATAATCAACTATTTCAGTCTAAACTCAAAGTAAACAACTTCTATGATTTTACTAGATGTTTTAAAGTGGCACAAAAACATGAATCTACTCTGAACAGATTCAATATTTTCGATATGGACTTAATAATAGAGAGTCGGAACTTGATCAGATGTAGCTTTATGATATTTGATCTGTAGCAACGAAAAATAACCTGGGAGATTCTTTTCCATAAACAGGAATGAATCCTCTTTATAATAAGTCAAAATTTAATATTATTACAGAGTGTGAACACTTTTTCTTCGTTTCTAAATATCGTGCCCCACCAATTGCTAGGCTTGTCTTACTAACCAACAGTGGATTAATGAACTTTGGCTGTACTTAAAAAGAGGTTATTTTTTCCCTTCTAAAATCTGAGCAGAACTCACGCACCAGTAAACGATTCTAGGAATATTCCTTAGGAAAGTGTATCAAGGTGCAATAAATGATGAATAAAAACATACCAAAACATGAAGGCGCTCCAGCCAGGGCTCGATCTGGTTCAAAGCGTTGTCCGAGTCGAGCAGGGGATGTACTATCAACTCGGGACTGTAGGATTTAATGACGGGGGCTGCTGCCTGCTGGCAGAAAATGTGCACCAAGTCAGCGCCCACCTTGAGGGCGCTAATTGCCGAGAAGTAGGGCGCCCCAGTGTATTCCAGTGAGCCTCCGATGACACCGATCCGACCCGCCTGTCCCTTGTGCTTGTCATCGTCCAGAGGAGGTACGATTCGCTGCGCTCGGTCCAGCAGGACTATCAGTTCCTGTGAGAGGCGCTCGCTGGACGTCATGAGGAACCGGGTGCTCTGGTGGCGTGACGGTAAAGGGCACGAAAACGTTTTCAACAGGCTGCGGGATGCTTCAGTCGCCGACAAGCGGAATAGTGACAAGCGGCAGTATGACATTTTGGTGACACCTGGCCATCACCATTTATGGGCTGTTTTAGAGGATTCAACACCACTTTTTTGCATAATTGAGGGCGATTAATTCCTGGAGGTGATTTTTATTACTGGGATGACTTCGAAACACTTCCTGAGCAGAGCTAAGGAAACGGGCGTGTTTCAATTCCACACTGGACCCGTTTGTTTACACGGCAAATGTCAAATCACACGTCACCGTGACGTTGACGTTTCGCGTAATCGTTTGTCAGTTTCCTCTCGGAGGTGATAGGGGCTGGTGCCCAGTAGAGGTACATTAGGGGCGCTTAAACTTGTTTTTAGTTAGTCAGTGGCAATCCAGTGATATTTGTAGCTGTAGCACCTCAAGAACTACAACAGTAAGTAAACACAAAAGTAATTCTCCCAACTATTAGCAAGAATTCCTACGAGAACCTGACCCACCGTAAGCGCTTCTCACCTGAAACCCTCTTTATGCAAATCAGTCGGCAGGTATTACATTATAACTGGCCGGTCCGCTGCAGCGTGAATACCGATCAAGAACAGGTTTCCGTTGCAAAATTGTTTTGTTTAAGAAAGTGAAGGAAGCCCGAAAAGTTCAAGGATCCCGCGATAGAAAGAAGTCTCCGGCTGCGGTCTAGAGCGGTTGAAGAAATCACTCATCCTCACCGATTTGCTAGACTTTGCACGGGGAACGTTAGTTCCGGTAAGGTTGAAAGTAATTGCACGGTTGCAACAATGTCGTGAATAATTCCATCCGGCTGCGTTCTACTCTGCCTTTAATTCTGTGCACGATTTCGCGTGACCTTCTTGCGTACTGGCGAAACCTAAAACAAATTCTGGGGCTGGGGTAACACCTGATCCAATGGTGGTTTCGCGACCACCGTCCTCAAATTCGCCAGTTTCTAGGCCTTTTCAAACATTACCCGCTGGCTCTGTAGCGTGGCTTTTGGAAAAAAGGAAGAAGGGCGCTGTGTGGTGAAGGCCACGCGGCCCTTAATCTCTGATAAGAAAACGCAAATATCAAAAGGTAACGCTTTGTACCCATAAATTTCGCAATCAGCTCGCCTTTTTTTTTTTCTGCAAATACGTAACACGAATAAGTGCAAACAAGGTTTTTCGGTTGTCGCGTTAATCGCAGGCTGCTTTCAAAATGAGAAGGTGATGCGGTGACGCTGACACATTTACTGTTAGCTGATAATTCTGCTTTGCCACCTGCGTCCAATGCAAACTAATTCATCATAAAATGATGTTTTTAAAATGCTGATTTTCTTTATTTCTATTAGGAATATAATTGTCGCGATGCAAAATTATTCTATTGCAAGTCTCTGTTCTAACTTTCGTACGAAACGACTCGAAAAGAACTTACAAAATTCCATAATAAAATTCTTAAATTTGTAACAAATTCTTTTCAGTTACTTTCGGCTTTAATTAACTTTTTTTATCCGGGTGGTTAAAATAATTTAGAAAAATCTAATCTTTCTCTATGCATGTAATAAATTCATTTCCTTTATTTTTAACAGTTCCTTTACCTTCAATATTCAAATATTGTTTTAAAATGAATGCCCATAGATGCTAATTATAGGGCCAACTTCTTAATTTGAAATTTAACGAAAAAAGTTCAACGTGTTTTACTCGAATTTACAATGCGGCATTTATAATTAAATAAAAATTATTCATCGGATTTGTCTGACATTTGTACACAATATTTTATATACACTATCTTTTCTGCCTCCAACTAGATTTATTCATTTACTTTAAAAACGCAACTGTTCACAAAAATTCGCTACCTTTTTATCAATTATTTACAAAATCGATTTATTTTAGTAAAACCTATAGCCGTAACTAACTAACATAATTCCTTTGCACAAACTAAATGTAACCAATTAAGTATTAGGAACCAATCGCTTCGTTTCGTGTGTTTTAATTGAATTCTATACAATATTGCTCGTAACATTTTTTTATGCAAATCAGCTAAAATAGACGAAACGATGCGATTCGTTTCTTATAATAAACTCCACGGAAGATTTTAAAATGCGTCCATTTCATGATTTCAATGAAATTGATGGCATTGTTATGCTTACACAACAGGTCATACATATATTAATATTAGAAATACCAGAACTTTTCTTCCTTCTTCTAGAATTTATATAAAAAGTGGCATTAGCATTTGAACATAAAAAGCATTGTGAAAATCGCTTATAAGATATTTTTATTAAAAACCAAAAGTTACTTAAAAATACTGTTTATCAAAGAAATTGCTAAAAGCTTATATGTATCATACATAATAGCATGAATAGTTCTGGAACCTATGATCAGGAAAATTCCATATATTTTCTTTAACGTTCGAATTCTAGAATTAGGTTTAAATGACACAGAATTCAAGTTTGTTTTAGATGTAATACAAAGCATTTAGTAAATTTACTTTACGTGCCTTACAGCAATTGTATAGTCTTTAAAATTCTTTATCTTCCAGTTTCCCATGTAATGCTACACGAAGAAATCCACAAAAATGCGCCGAAGTGGTTTATGCATGGTGAAGGTGATCGCCGGGGCAGTTATCACGATCACCGCGATCCTAATGATCTCCTCGTGGATGTCTGGGCCCATTTCCAACGATCTCCTGCCACAGATCTCATACCACTCAAAAGAACTTCAGCAGCCCGAGTCGAAGCGCAACCGACACCAGTCAGAAAAGAAAGATTGGCACGATCACCTGGGCATAATCAAGCAACTACTGCAAGATGGGCTGGGGGAGAAGGGAAAACCAGGGCATTTAGACAATGCTGACAAAGTCAAGGAAAAAGAATTGTATAATGCAAACGGTTTTAATGCTTTCCTAAGTGATCACATTTCGCTCAATCGATCCGTTCCCGATATTCGGTATCCTGGGTAAGTGGTAAAATTGTAATTTAATATCTTGATTTTTAATTTTATACTCAAAACAGTTGTCAAACAAAAACATACCTCGCTAAACTGCCAGGAGTTAGCATAATAATTCCTTTTTACAACGAGCACTGGAGCACGCTGCTTCGCTCCTGTTACAGTATTTTAAACCGATCGCCGCCGGAGCTAATTAAGGAGATCATTCTGGTGGACGACAAGAGCACTAAGGATTTTCTTGGCGACAAGCTCGACGACTATATAAAAAAGTACCTGCCCAAGGTACAAATCGTGCGTCTTCCTGAGCGAATGGGATTGATTCGAGCGAGGCTTGCTGGAGCTAAGAAAGCTACCGCGGAAGTCTTGATTTTCTTAGACTCCCACGTTGAGGCTAATTACAACTGGCTCCCTCCGCTTTTGGAACCCATTGCAATCAATCCAAAAGCGTGTGTTTGCCCCTTTATTGATGTGATTGCCTACGACACTTTTGAGTATCGATCGCAAGATGAAGGTGCTCGAGGAGCGTTCGACTGGGAGTTTTTCTACAAAAGACTTCCTCTTCTGCCGGAGGATTTGGTGGACAAAACGAAGCCGTTCAGGAGCCCTGTTATGGCTGGCGGATTGTTTGCAATTGGCACCGATTTCTTTTGGGAACTCGGAGGGTATGATGAAGGGCTAGATATTTGGGGTGGCGAGCAGTACGAGTTGAGCTTTAAAATTTGGATGTGTGGCGGTGAACTGGTGGATGCACCCTGCTCAAGAGTGGGACACATTTACCGTGGAACTGTTCCGTTCAGGAATCCGAGGAAAACTGACTATCTTCACAGGGTAAGTTAAAGGGGCAAAGTAACAAACAGTCTCACCTTAAATTTAAAATGTTTACAATTTTGCACATAACTGAAACTTTAAGAGAACTGGTAAATTATTCGTGCCAATTTTAATATTGTTTCATAGTTAAATAATTGAAATTAAAGCATGTACATTTTTTGAGCCGTTTTTGTTAGCTTTTTGGTACTTTGCGTAGAATTGAGGATATTTTTTATTGTTCTTTTAAATTGCAGAACTTCAAAAGAGTGGCTGAAGTTTGGATGGATGAATACAAGCAGTATTTGTACAACAGAGATCCCGATCGATACGAAAACATTGACGCCGGTAATTTAGAAAAACAAAAGGACATCCGAAAGCGATTGCACTGCAAGTCCTTCAAATGGTTCTTGGATGAGATTGCTTTTGACCTGGTTAAAACATATCCACCCGTCGAGCCTCCAGATTATGCTCATGGCACTATTAGAAGTAAAGCGGTTCCTTTTCTCTGCTTAGACACACTCAACCACAAAGCGCACGATGTGGTTGGTCTTTTTCAATGCGCCACGAATAACGTTCGACCTCACGGAAATCAGAATTGGGCGCTTAGTTGGCACAAAGATATTCGACAAAAAGGTCGTACAACTTGTTTAGACGTCTCGAAATCAACTAAAAATTCTCCAGTTGTTCTGTACGAATGCCACGGACAGCAAGGGAATCAGCTTTGGTTTTATGAGATAAAGAACCAGTGGCTAGTGCATGGGAAAAATATGCGATGCCTAGAGGCTGATCCGAAAAAACAGAGGGTATATGTTAATAACTGTGATGCTTCAAACAATAAAATGAAATGGATCTTTGGATTTGTTAACGAAACTGCTCTAAAAAACTACGACAACGATACTGAAAATGACCTTTAACCGCTCCCAGGAGCTGCTTGTACATAATTTTATCGCCACGTACTTAAGTGATACCCGCACGTATCACCAACTTTGGTTAGGTATAAGAAAGAAAACTGTTTTATCACATAAGAGGCCATTTCGATTTAAGAAATATTTTTTTGAAGAAACTGAGTCGCATTAGACTTAAAACATGATTTTGGCTGTTCATTAAGTTGTATTTTATTTATATTTTACACTACTCTAAGCTATTTTAAGTCAGACATGCAATGCGACTGCAATCGGCTTGTCCGCATTGCTCTAAGCCATAGTATTTTTTACAAAAGTCGAGGATGTCTTATGATGCTACCAGTCTAAAAGGATCAGGTCATCACGTATATCAAATGGCTTATTTTAATTCTTTAAGCATTAGACCACGCCAATTCAGCAATGAAATTAGGAATGCATTGCAAAAGAACTTCAATTCGCTCTTCCACTTTAAATAATCGTAAGTACCTAAAAATTAGAAGCCAGCTACTCGTAGGAACTGTACTGGTAGTTGCTATGAAATCAAGAATCTGAGGATGCAAATGCTTTTCTGTTTTCTTGTAATACAAATATAACTACCAACTTGTAGTCGCCATAGAAAGAAGCTATTTTCGAAATATTGTGAAACGAAAAAAAAAGGCTAAAGGCAGTTGTTATCGATTCGGCATAAGTTTCTTTTTTTGTAGAGTTTTAAATTGTTACATGTTTTTATACATAGCGGATAGGCACAATAAAGGATTTTGATATATAAATGTCTACTGTCTTAACTTTAAAACCTATATTATACCTGAAAATGATTTTTTAATGCCTCTATTTAAGGCGTCTAGGTTCCTATAGATAAATATTTAAAGACTTATTAAAAAAAGACATTTTGGTCATGAACATTTTATTTGATTTTTTTCTGTTTTAAATACAAAAAAAACAAATATGTTTCCACGAATAATAGAAATGATAGACGAAAAGGGCTGACCACCCTCAGATCCACCTTTATAAATAAGTTATCGTACAAAAGGTAAATAAACCGTAATCATAAAAAGAGTAATAATCGTGAAAATTGGTATAGGCTTAATGCTAAACTGGATAGGCTAATTTGTGGTTGAGTTGATTATCCTCCCTCTCTGTCCCTCGCTTTAGTTACAATATTTTGTTGCATAAATATTTCTAGAAAAAATACATTCATATAAATAGCGTTGCGGCAGAGATCGCTCATGCTGAAATGGTTATTTGAATGTTATAAGCTCAGAATATTGGTAAATGTTGTCCTTTTTAATTTTTACATAACAAATTGTTGGATTTTAATTTAATTTTAAGGTATAAACAAATCATGTGCGCTACGAGTAAATATAATTTCAAGAAATTGAGATCTCTCGATCCCTGCCAGATTTTTGGTGCGACTGAAATTTTACAAAAAAAAAAATTATATATAAACGAACAAGGCTCGAATAACAGTGAATGTTAAAACCAATCGTCTAAAAAGGAGGTAAATATGCTTAGATTAGAATATAATAAAAAAAATTAACGAACATTTGCGATATACGAACGCAACAAAGAATTTATTTATCACGAAGACGCCGGCTGCGCCTTGGATTCCTCGCCGTTGAGTACTAAAGGCCCAGTGGTTGTTGATTGAGGTTTTTTCTTCATCGTCTCCATGGAACCCGCGCCGATTTCCGGCTTTGGAGAAACTGAAGGAGACTCTGCCGTGGTGGTTTCAGGTGGCGGTGACTCGGTGCACTCCCTGGACATTTCGCCATTCTCTAGAACTTCCACAGATTTCGTGCTATCCTCTCCCTCCTCAGTCTGCACAGCCTTGTCTTCCGAATCCATGCTGATCGCCGTCGACCCAAACTGCCTGCAAATCTGTAAAAGCTCCCTCAGGCCCTGGTTCTCTACCCTCAGCCGGCTGATGCACTCGATCTCTTTGTTCGCTATTTCGTCGTCTACTTCGGCGGCCCGCTTCATCACCGCAGCCATTTCAGTGATTTTCTCTTCACGCTTCCTCAGCTCGTCGACCATTTTTGCATTTCTCGCGTTGTACATCTCCTTGAAGTTGATCCGGCTCGAGAAAATTTTGTGCTGCGTGTGCTCCCGGTACTTGTGCATAATCAGCTCCAGCGCTCGCTGGTGATCCTCCAGAGAGGCCTTGAGTTCCCGATTCTCCTGGCGGATCTCGCGAATGCTTGGATTTTGCTGATTAATGCGATTTACCATTTCGGCATTAGTCTTATCCCGAGCAAGCTTGTTTAGGGAATCTAGGTCGTCCTGAAACTGAAAGAAAACTTTATTATCTAGCAGTTTAAGCGTAGATATAAAAGCCTGAGAAATGTTTTGATTAAAAGTAAAACCAGCGCCGAATTATCGTATTTCATTTTAATGACGGAATAACGATTTTTGGTTAGTGCCTAAAATATAAAAAAAAAGTTAGCCTTGATAGCTTGATTCATACTATCAGCCCTCATTTTAAAGGGAAATGAACACATAAATATTTTTAATTAAACTAAGACTGTCGTTAAAAATGATCACATATTTTTTTACAGTTGTATTAATATGCGCGGCTCACCTGAAAGCAATTACTTCCAAGGCAATAGGCAAGTAAGGCTGTTTTAAATTATATTTTGGTATTTTGTGATGCAAACGGTCACTTTTTCAAAATAAAACGATGCAGTTAAAGATACGAAATAAAAGTTTTAAGACAATATAGCAAATGAATAGGCCATGTACATACATAACTGCTATTCAATGTGCTAAGTACATGGAAATATACTGCAGAATTGCCAACAGAAAGAAATTGCTTATTTTTAAAAAAAATTCAAAATCTCGGTCAGGATTACAGAAAAATGTCGGCCAGGCTCGAGTGGCTCCGAGTTGTAAAAGGCGATATTCTGTTTGCAGAACCCAAACCCATCTTCTTTCTAGAAGTTATTTGTAAATGAACATTTTTGTTAGTTGTATTTTAAGAGAATAGAGGTAAAAAATACATTAAATTATGTATATTAAAATGAATTACTTTGAGAATTCACGAAAAGCTTAAAATTTGTTGATCAGTGCTATAATTAGGTTTAATTCAATATAGAAATAATTTTTGCCCAGGATGGCGACAGAGCCAAGGATTTCGACACCTCCGTACATGAACTTAAAACGCTGAACTTTTAATGTTCAACTCTGAGTGAATCGCTCCTGGATCTGCCTGTAAAACGAGAACGTTAGGCGCTGCTCCGAACATTCGAGGCGCATTCAGTTCCCAGGAAGATCCAGGCACCGCCCGAGGATTCTAATACACTGCAGACTAGAACAAACTTAAACTGCGGGAATCACCTGCTTCATGGTCTCAATCTGCCTGTTGTTCCCTTCAGCCTCGATGAGCAGGGCATTGCCAAGGGCCTCCAGGTCCTTGAAGCGGTTCGCCATGCGCTGGGCGTCCTGGATGATTTGGTCGACGGTGATTGACATGATCTCGACTGTCTGGACCTCACTGAAATTGAGAGGAGCGTTAAAACCACCTGGAGCTCAACGATTGGGCGCCCTACCGTTTTAAGAATAGTTTTCAGGGAGTATCATGCGTTCTTGGCAAGTTTTCGGTTAATTCGAGGATATCGTGCGATGTTCTGCTAGAAAAACTATGGTGGCTGCGTTTTGGGTGCCCTTTTCCGAGTATTTTTCAGTGAGTTTTCAGCTGGTGTTTTTTTGAAGAGCCTGCGGGAGGGATGTCTGTCAAATTGTCGTTTTGACGTTTTCTGGTTTTGTTTCTTTTATAATGCACCAGATTCCAAGATGGGGAGGGTGTGGATTAGAATTAATTTGGTTTGAGGAGTTGCTAAGATCAACCCAATGACGTCGGCGTGGAAGGAGATTTTGCAAATTTCTGCGCGTTATTCCGGAAGGTGGCAGATAATTTGTTTGGGACTCGTTGAAGATTTGTGTTTTTGCATTGCAAAAACGTTAATTCAGAAAAAATTATTTATATCGCATTCTCAAGTAGAAAAAAGGAAGATGTGTACAATACGGTAAATTTTTAAGAATTGCACATGACAATAAGAAGTTATGTTCGTTCTTAAGGTACAAATAGAACTTTTTATATTCCAAGTTATTCATGACAGTTCAGATCTATCAAAATCAAATCTAAAAACTCAACTTATGACTTAAAATTACCAAATTGTTGTTTTATTGAACAAAATTTAGTTTAAAGCAACGAACGCAACCTTAACAGAATCGTATTCATTAATAGTTATTATAATTCCAATTTCTTAATGCGCTTGGACAGTAAAAAAGCGCAAGTGCATTGCTAATTGGTTTAAAATTATTTTAATACGCAGAGACTTGCTAAATAATGCTTTAAAAAATCAAAATTTATCACCAATGACAGAAACGCCATATTTCCATTCACTGTGCGTCGCTGCAATCGCAAAAAATCCTCAAGTTGTCACGTCGTGCAGTTGTGTGCGTTTGTAAACACTGCCTGAGTTTCGTGTATGTACATCCGTCAGTGCGAGCCCCGCGACACACACACTGCCCTAGTTTCTCTCATCTATCGAGAGAAAATCGTCGCAGATTCGTCGCCGTTTTCGTCGTCGTCGTGAGAAAAATTCATTTCTGTCTTTTAATTTTTCGCTATTATTTCGCGATCGGGCGATTAATCGGTGGTCAACACCCGCCTGGATGTGATTAAAAGGACGATATGTGTAAAACTATCGTCGGTTTTTGCATGGGCAATCGGCACTAGGTCTCAATGAGAAAAAAAATTTTTTTCTTCGTATTGCGCTAAATAACAAAGTTGCGTGCAATTTCACCGAAGGTTAGAAAGGGACAGTCGCAGTGCATGTATATTTTGTATGAATGAGTGTGCGTAACCATTTGAAAGTTCTGATGGAGTGTGTGTTGGGTTCCGTGAAATGTGAACGAAAAATGTCCTTTGGCTGAAACGATTCCACCCGGGCTTTGTGCGTGTTTATGAAATTTTAAGTGAAACTAATCGTTGCGTAGATTGAGTTAATTGTTTTTAGTGATTAATCCGCGAATAGTGGAAGAAAATCGCTCTGAAAACTGCTTCATTGCAATAAAAAGTGTTTGTGTGTGCGTGCGTCAGGCAACTAACCCATCGACAATATTCGCTGTCACTTTTGTAACAAGGTATGATTTTGACAAGTCGGACGCCAAATGCTAGACCCTCGTCCTGCCCACGAAAACGACTCTGCTGTGCTCCAGCAGTCCAAATCCCGATCCAGAAAAATGATCCTGAAATTTTTTGACATGAAATTTGGCCTGCTACTAACCTACACAAGGATAAAGTGTTGTGGCGCTACATCGAATACAAGTCCAGTGCTGCACGTGTAAACCACGTACACTGTCTCATCTGGGTGAACACAGACGCCAAGCAAATAATCCTGCTGTCACTTTTATTGGTGTTAGTTAGTAGTCCAATCTGTCAAAACATGTCATCTCTCAAAGTTTTTTCCTACTTCACCCCTATGACTGCGTTTTCTTAATAAAAATTTTCTTATTTCACCCGAATACAAATTGACCGGTTCCGCAAAAGTTAATTGCACGCGATTTATACTATAAAATTACGAAAAAATTGAACATTCTCAGGGGATTGAATGTGTGTCAGAGAGTTTGATTATTTGGTGAAAACGCATTTACAGGGGATTTTTAGTAAAATTGATTTTGTTTTCGTTTTTTACTCATAAACAAATTGTCTCAGGTTATTTACATTTTCCACAGGTGTTTCTTGTGCGATTGATGTGGTTTTCGAATGTTTCTAATTCGCTCAATGTGTTGCTTCTCATCTTGCAGATTTGATGTGTCCACGGACAGGGACTTCGCAAGCAGATCGTTCTTCTCAACCAGGATCAGCCTGCTGCACAATTCGCGATAAAAGTTAGTTATAACAGCAGATACAGTTGAATGACGACCATTCAGACACAATGCAAAGCTTGGAATCATCATGTCAAGAAGCCGATGTAAGTGCAACTCTTTTTGTCCTTAAAATGGGGCCCCGAAGGTTAGTCAGGCGGGCGGGATATCTGATTAAATACCTAACCAGACTCAAAAGTGACTATCAATTCCGTTATTTTTTCTCCGGACTGACTGTATTTTAAGTAGCTCTTTTGTAGTCTTAAAAATCTGATTTAATTTTTCGAAATGTTACTTTAGTCTTTATTCAACATGGAATTGAAATCAATTTGGCACCATTGGATTTTCTATTCCTACCAATCTATTGAAAAGTTATTTTTTAGTAATTCCGGAATATCGATGGTCAGCGCGCCCAATTAAGAAGCCGTAGAATCGAAACACCACCAATATTTTTTCTTCCCACTTTCTTTCTTTCTTTTTGTCAAAATTGAGATTTGTAACATCAATACATATGATCAGAGGTTGCAAATAATAAAAATTAAGAGAAACGTCTTCATCAAAACCAGTCCAAAGATGTTAAGTCCTATAAACCAAGGTCTTGTTAAATTCAGTACAAATCACATGTTTTTGTCTGTAAATAGCTCAATTTTATGTAATTTATCTTATATGAATTTATGCATGCGATTAAACTGTAACATTAACGATGCGATTCTTATCAACTTTTGTGGTGGGATACTTTATATCAGTTCTACCACTTTTGCAACTGAGGAACAATTAATAGATAAAATGTTTGCTACAGGAACCCTTAAGGAGTATTTTAATTAAAAAACAAAAGATTAAATTAGATTTGTAATGCGTATTTTTTAATTATCTTTCCAGTTTATAATAAATGACACTATTTCGATGTTAAAAGGAACATCGACGAACAACAACAGTAGTCTGCGACAGACGACACAACTTCCAACAGTCCCACAGCAGCAGCAATTGCATTCACCATACCCCTCACTTCAGCCGCCGCAGCAACTTACCCAAACACCATCCCAGCAAACTCATCACAGTCTCCTCCACCACTCACCTTCGAACCTAAGCAGGTTAACCAATCTAAGTCAGATTCACCATCAGCTGCCTCCGTTTATATTTGATGAGGCTGAATCACCCACAGACTACTCCTCCCTACCAGCAAGCATCAGCGATCATGATCTTCTGGCCTCGGTGGGTGTCATTTCGGATACCCACCAACAAAGGTCGGTATTTACCGACTCGTTGGTGCCCTTTAACTCGATCATATCACCGTCACCGGTAGTACCTGATAAGATCTTTAGCACTTCATCAACATCACCGACACTGAATTGTTCAAAGCCTGAAAAACAATCCTTGCTATCAGATAGCAGCCAGAGCAGCAGCTTGTACAACTCCTCATCACCCGGTAAAAAAGCGAAGTTGGCAAATACTTCACTGTATGGTTCCCCGCCATTGCTACAGTTGTTTGGACCATCTAGCTCTATAGCTTCGTGCAGCAGCATTTCAACGCCTACAGCGACATCGCATCTTCAGCAGTTGCAGAATAACCCCAATGAAATCAACACTACAGATGTGGATTTGTTCAAGACTATTCCTCCTGTTGAGTTTGTGGTACCACAGGCGCCAGTGGCCAATATTACAACGATTACCAGCACTCCTCAAGCGGTGCCTTGCACTCCAAAGTTGCACTCTTCTACACCCACTGCTACTGGAGCGGGAGGAACTGCTACTTCTTCTGGATTATCGGTAGTAGCAAACACGACGTTTTTTGATATTCATGACAAAATTAGGGAACTGTATCTGTATCTGCTCATCAATGATGAAAAGGCATTCAAAGAAAGTCGGGTAAGTGTAATAGACTTTAAGGACAAAACGATTGGAGAAGAATTTATTTGACCGATCGTTTATTTTAGAAGTAAGAAAAAGAAATAATGGCTTTTATTAATTTAATCTGTTTTCATATTGCCTTTCTAATAAATTGTTTACTCTCAGTCTATATAATAGTCTTTGTTGTTAGCGAATCTCTTAAAGTTACATGATTCCTTCTAGCTGAATTACATCCTATATGAAACTTTCTTTGTAATTCAGTTATAAGCAGTCACGTCGCTTAAAATGGCCCGGTAACCCTAGTAGGTGCTCATTACTTCCCTACCATAAAAATTCTTGTGATGGCGCTCATATTTAACTATTTTTTATTAACTAAGTATAAACATTGAATTTATGTCAGACCTGATACGACTGCAGATAACCATTGTGACCATTAACACTTCCCTATCGAGTATCGAGGAAGTTTGAGAATCTGGATTAGAATAGAAGAAAGCCTACATATGTAAATATAAGTAAACTAGCTGAGTAGCCCGGTTTCACCCGATGTATCAAAAATACTACTTAGTTAAATACTTCTAAAATGTTGGCACTTAAGCCAGATTAGGAAGTTTAGAAGTATTGCTAAAATCTGTGGATGTAGTATAGAACCGTCCAAAACACATTTTGCTAACACCGTCCATCTCAGTAAGGCTCATAATCTATTCTGTATTTATACGTTTCCATTGTTAAGTGCTAAATAAATAAATAAGGGTATTAATTTTTTTTTTGTTTTACCATTTCATCGTTACCTTAAAGGAAAACGCTAAAGCTGCAAAACTTATGTAGATTGCCTATTCGTTATATAAATTATCTCTGCCTAAATATTTCGTTCCACATATAAATGTTCAATATTAAATTATTGGGTATTGAATCAACCATTCTAATTTATTTTCTCATGATATTACTTTGAAAAAATTGGTCACCATATTGAGTGTACTATCTTGATTTCTAAATTTTGAAAGCGGATTCGCAATCAGCATCTCCAAAAACTCCAAATACAAATATTAATGGCAATTCATTGAAATTTATAATTTTTGGCCGCCATCTTGGGTCCGCCATTTTGAAATCGGCGAATAAAAAGTAGTCTACATGTTAAGCCGGGATAATGTAGTTCCTTCACTCAAAAAATGAAAATGATCGGACTAAAAGTCAAGGCGTGATTAAGCAACAAACAAACAAACATATTGGGTACAAATTTTGATTGTAGATTCGAAATTAGTGGCCTCAAAATACCCATAAGACTAATTTTCAATTGAATTCGTTGAAGTTCGAAAATTGTTGGTCACCATATTGGATTCGTCAACTTGAATTTCCAAATTTCGAGCGTAGATTCGCAATGAGGACCTTCAAAAACCCCAAAGACCAATTTTCATGGCAATCGCTTGAAATTTAGAATTTTTGACTGCCATTTTGAAATCCGCCAATAAAAAGTAACCTGTATGTTTAAGTCCAGGATATGTATTGTCTTGACTCAAAAAATGAAAATGATCAGATCCAGCGTTTAGGCGTGATTGAGCAACAACTATTCAGAAAAATCGTTTTAGTGTAGGTTACTAACTTTACGTATGTTTCGTCCGATTTCTTTCGATTTGAGTCTAGGAATGGGATTGTGTAAAGCAATTGACAATTGACAATTTTCGCTTTCTCGTCAAGTGACTACCCCACTTCCAATATTGTTAGTTCTATTTCGAGTTATTACTCAGCCTAAGCTTGATTTAGTAATTTTGGCGAACTTAGCGTCCATTTCTTTAGAAACCAAAAATCATCGGTTTGAGAAACAACAAATTTAAGCAACGATAGATCAATTTGTCTTTGACTGCCCTTCCTTAATACATATTTATTTAATTCATCTCTGTCCAATGATTTTACACGTTTATGGAGGCATTCTCTAATTGTCGGCATAAGATATGCAACAATATTTCAAATTATTAAAGATTTGTCATTTTGCTCAAATTCTTGAAGCTCTGGTTAAGGTTATATTTCCCTATTCTAGATTTCATATGCCAGCATTGATATAATAAAAGCAAATCAATCTGACATAACGGATTTAAAACAGTCAGAAAGCCGAACTAACTACGAAGCTATATATATACTATAAAAATCCCCAAAATTATAGTTTATCATCTTCTACTAAATTACAATAAGTATATACATATGTATATAAAAATTTATGAGTTTTTGTTTATTGCTTATTATTCACGTAAACTTGTCACAGTTAAATCTACTAAATCTTGTAGACAATCTATGCTTTTCCTCATCGTGCAGAAGAAGAACATTTTCTCCTGCACATATTTACATATATATGGCTTAATCAATAAATTTTGTAAATGCAACTCCCGTCAATTTTATCGTCGGAATAGAAAAACGCCCATATTCTGAATTACTAGCTTAGTACAAAATAGGGCGATTTAATATAGTGGAACGACCCACAATGTTTTTTCGCTTTTTCAACGAACTGCCCTTGGAGGTTAGCCGCATTTTGGTCATAGGTTTTAAACCGAAAATCCCTGTAGAGCATTTAAAGAAAGAATATCCGTTTTAATAATTGAACAATATCAATATACCGATGATACAGTAAATATTATCAGTGGAGGATGATAGAAATCGTTTACACATACAAATCTACCTGTTCATATTGCGATGTTAAATAAATATTTGTTTGAATATTTTTATTATTATTTTTATTTACACTTATTAGACAAACAATCTGCTGAAAAATAGGCGATTGTTTTACACTTGGACTTGAAGTTATGGAAAAAAAATGTTGAGTAAACATTTTATTATTTTTATTATTTATTTATAAATAGTAGCCGAGATGTTGGGCTATGTTGCGTCTTTTACTGTGTGTTAAGTTTAAAAACATCTAAACAAATACAAAAAGAATTATCAAAATTGGCTTAGTGGTTCTTCTTGAATTTTGGTCGCTGTATTGAATTTCAAGATTTGATAGCATATTTGATATCGGTGGCACCTTTGTCCACATTTTTTTAAAATCTGTGTTGAATTTCCTACTCTCCATATTAGAAAACTACCATAAATTATTTTTTGTTCAAATCGTGGCGACAAATTTCACCAAAATATTATTTGAATTGTTGAAAATCAACGAAAACAGTCTTCTTTCCTGATTAATTTAAAATCATGGTTAAACTATTTGGACTAAAATACATGTATAATATGTATATTGTATTATAAATATTATTCGAAAAAGTGTGCACTTGAAAAACCATCTAAAATATTTCGCTGAGTAAAATACAAAAGACTGAGAGCTTGATGCGTGATTTCAGCGAGCAAATACATTTAATTATGTACATATTTCTAAAGCTTTTCCAAACATTTTATTTTTATCGATTAAACAATTCCAACAGCGAGTCTTGCAATTGTCCTAAATATTATATTAAGAATACCTCTACAGTTCAAAATCGGAACTTTAGAAAATAGTTGCATAATCCATAATAAACAAAAACCTGCTTACGGTACAATCGTCACTAATGTGAACTTGTACAATTGTGCCGCCAAGAAAGCCAAATCAAGAATTTCATAAATTAGAAAAACTGTCTTATCTGGCTTGATAAAGGGAGAGCACAGCTTGTGCGTAAAGACTGAATCGTTAAATAGATTACCTTTTTATCATTTATTCTTATCTGACGCACTGCTTATTTACATTTATAAACATCTCAACTAAGCCTGATATTAAAGAAAACGACAGCTCAGGTTTCAGAAGCCTCAGATGTTAGGAAAAAAAGTTTTTCGCAGCAACACTATAATACATACAATTTTATGTTAACTATAACTTTACACTTTTTTACTATTCGTCAATTTACTACTTGAAATCGAAGCTTCAAAAAAGATCAATATTCAAAATATCTCTATTGTTAATTACGATTTTACGATTAACAGTTTTGAGCCTTTTGCCTTGAAGCGTTTAAAATGAATAGATTGATGAGTACTTCTATTACATTTGGTAAGCCGGTAAACTTTTTAGGGTAGTAATTTAATAAAAAATTGGTCTATTCATTCTGTCAGGGCGAACCCACTTCTCATTTCATTCTCCACGCCTTTTTTATCATGTCACGAAATTCCAATTTTTAAAGTTCAAAGATTTGTATTATTTTTAAATTTTAATGAATTTATTCTTGATTTCGGTCTAAATCTAACATATTACACTCCCGCTCTAAGACTATGACCAAACCAGAATGGTATATTTTGAAGTAAGATTCAATTTAGTTCTTCGTGATACAACTAAATATATGTATATAGTAATAATCCTCTAAATCTTGTCTCCCTTATTTCGTCGTTATCTCAAGAAGTCCCACTTCGAATAAAATATCCTCCTTTGTAAGCGTTATAATTACCCAAATAACCGAATATGTGTTTTAGTCTATTTCAATAAATAAGGAATGATTTGTTTTATGTGCATTCAGTGACCATTTCTTGCTTTATCGAATATATCAAATTATTCCAATACCTTCACCCTTCACCCACGAATTTTAAATTAAAACATTTCTCAGAGAAGCTGGGACAGTACATTCTGCTTTTAAAAGAATTTCTACACTTTGTAAAAACTTGTTTGTAAGCAAATTTCGACTTCATTATCCAAATATTGGGTCTGAAAGGTTAATAATTTATCTATGTGTAAGTTTACCACCCGTACGCATTTTTCCCCGCAATGAACGAAATGCTAACCGTGTTTTTATGCTGGAATATTAAAAAAGTACCATGTATTTTATGTTTCGATTTGTAAAAGTTCTACAGGACAAAACTTGGGAGATTGCTCACTTGTTCGAAAGCAAAAATTATTGGCTTATTATCTAAAAACATTGGCACCTTGTCTTCCGTGTTCGAGGTATTCCGTAGATCACTGGTGTTTTGTAGTTTCCACCTTATGTTTTTTTTTAATTTTCAAGGAGAAAGGAAATGTTTTATAACCCAATTTATCTCAAAGTAAAATTGATTTGTTGGTTTCGAGAAATCATATTCATAAGCCGTACAAAAGTATTGCATTTAAATATTTTTCTGTAGATTAAATATAAACCACTGTGTCAATTTTCTTTTTCATCAGTTGCTATAGGTAATTATGAGAAATATTTAAGCAATAGATTTAACAAAGAGTACACGTATTTTCATATTTTGAATTCAGTTGTTCGGTAGAATGTGTTAAAACTATCCGATTGTTTTAAAATTTTACAAAAATTTATTTCTACGTTCCTTGAAGTGAGAAGAGCGAAAATATCTCATCACAAAAATATATTGAGTGTCGAATTTCAATTTGAAAAAAGATTTTTGAATTCATCCTATCACTTTATTTGTATTAAGTTTTAAAAAGAAACTTTTTGATGAAATATGGGAGACTGTCTCATGGATTTTTACAAACCTCTCAAAACGAAGACTAGAATTTCGTGAGATTATGCGCTGCAGTCAATTTACTGAAGATCTTTGTCATTTGCTGCCGAAAAAAAGGAAAAGATTATCATGTTTCGAGTTATCGATATTGATCAACATCTTTATTAAGTCATTGCCAATAAGTAATTTTAAGAAAAGGACAGCGGTTTGCAACCGGCTGTTTGTCAGAAATAATTGAAGGGTATAGGGAAAGAACAAGGTAAGTCACATTTACTTGAAAATGAGATAATCAAAGTTAAAAATTTAAAGACTTTTAATTCAGTCGTAAAGGACAATCCTAGCGAACTTTTAGCAGATTTTCGACGAATAGGAATAATCAAATAAATAAAATAACAAAATAATGTATTCACAATAAATAAAATTTAAAATATTTTAACAAAAATCCATTTCGTACAAAGAAAAATCAATGTAAGTCAGTTTACGAAACACTGTGCACTTAGATAACTAATTTTGTTTTTTACAGTTAATTTAAATAACAATATGCACTGAACGTGAACCCAACACGCAAGTGATAAAAATGAGAAAATCGAAGAACTCGAAATATTATTTTGCAAGCCCAGCAATGCTATGAAGTAAAATTCTAGTAATGTGAGTATTTGATTAGTATATTTTTAGTATACCAAACAACCATGGAAAAACGCATTCCGAGGAGGGGCATTATTTTTGCGAGAAATAGCAAATTTTGTCACGGGCAGAGAACAAAAAATATGGATCTGTTTGACTTTATTAAAATTTCTTGCTGTCCATGGACTTCTATTGTTTTTTCATAAAAAATTTGGACTTAGCGTGTTATTAGCATTTACACTATTTTTATATGCTAATTTTTATAATTTTGAGTTGGATTTTTAAGGGATGTTATTGCTCATAACTAAAGTAATTTGTTTTATCTTTTCAATGGTATCTCATTATCTCGATTTCGAAAAAAATGTGATTTACTTTGTTCTTTCACTGTACCCTTCAAATATATTTACTTAATGTCGTATTTGCTCTAATGCTCCACAAAAAAACAAATCATAAAATAAATTAAAAATATGTTTTACCCGGCATTGCCCAGCCACAACTATCCCTATAATAAAACCAAACTATTAAAAATAGGACGTTACTGATTTCAAATTTGTCAAATGTCATTCAGGAGATTAAGCGCCACATGCCCATAGAATTTCATCTCAATCGGATCAGTAGTTCCAGAGTTTACCCCCTATATACAAACAAGCTTTACCTCTTTATAATATTAGTATAAGTATATATAGAGTATAGATTTCAAAATCAGGTACTCGATTTGGAATACCTTTTAATTTATCAGCAAGTTCTGTATTGCTCCATCCAATTTTAAAAAGCCATTATTTCTAGCTTGTTTTTAATTTTTAATAAAAACCTTTTCAATTTCCAGCGGAAACACCGAACAAGATCATTTGTCCTCGAGCGTCTGGTCGAACGGGAGAAGCTAAACACAATCGTTCTGAACTTACATCCTGGCAACAAAGGATACTCATTAGCATTTTATCAAAATGATAAGCACGATGATATACTAAATGATCCCCAAGGCAACAATGCAAATAGTACTAACTACGAAGGTACCAGTGGAAGTAGTACTCAAGCTGATAGAGGAGGAGGGCCTGGTGGGGGAGGCGGAGGAGGCGGAGGAGGCGGAGGTTGTAGCAGTTCACTGCATCTGAGCATGAGCAGTAGCGGCCACAAAGTTGGAACAAATGCAAGCTCTAGTCGATTAAAACAAACACAAATTAGTAGTAGTAGTCTAAATAGTAGTAATAGCAATAATTTACTAATATCCTCCAATAATCTCGATGTTGATGATGAATTTGATGGCGCAGAAGGTGATAGTGCTACTGCAGCAGCTGTAGATTCATTCGGCGACGTCATTGACAGCCTAAGTGCCGCTGTTCAAGCTTCAATCGATGATAACGTTCTTAACACTTCAAGTGCAACAGTCGACAGTGGGGACATGGACGAGGATGCTAATTTAGTCGAAATAATGCGCTGGCCATACGAAGCCGACGATCTGCTTAACAGCATCGACAAGGAGGAGTTGCCTGTTCTGTTCTCGGATCTGCTAGAAACTCGAACACCAAATGTCTTCTATTCGGGTTGTGTTATATGTCAAATACGTGATTTCCGACAAACCTTTCCAATTTCATCAAATAGCTGTGATATATACCATGTACTGCTGAAGCCCACCAATGATTCATTATACTCTGATATTAACCAGTTATCGATCGACTCCGACATCAGTGCGGAGGACAAACTGATGCTGGAGAGCCAGTTGATTCTGGCGACATCAGAGCCACTGTGTTTGGATCCCGATCCGAAGATAGGTCGGTTCGCTATCAATAATCAACACATGAGGCAAATATGGAATACACCAACCCTTCGAAGGCAAATGAAAAAATATTCGCAAATTTCGATAAATCGAAAAAGGAAAATCGATCAGTTCACTCATAACTATGGTCTTGAGCTATGCGACTATCTTCAAAGGGTGCGACAGAGGCCGAGGCCAAGCATGATCAGTGGCGGCAATACCACACCATTTGTTAGTGGCGTCAATACAACCAGTATCATTAATAGCAGTAATTCTAGTACTGGCTCGACAATTGTGGCATCGTTTGCCGCCCAAAAATTGCCCAAGAAACCCGCTGATTTAATAAAGCCTCGGCCGCCAAATCTTGACTATCCTCCACTAGCAATACCCGATGAAGTTGATGTCATGAAATATGCTAAGGCGTATAAAAACCCTAAAATGGGACTAGACTGTTTGCCACAACTGATCGAGGAGTACATCCTCCAGACAGACCAGGAAGCTGGCCGAGTTTATCACATAAAACTTTCGATATTTCAAAGGCCTTCTAATTCTGAATACCTAGGTGAACTCTATGTCGACAGGTAAGAAGAGATTGTTCAAATTACAAACACAAAATAACAAACAAATCAAATAATTTGAGACACATTTTATCCTGAAGATTTTTAAGTATTGAAACAGCTTGAAACAGAGATATCGAATCTTTAAACTTTAAAAGTCTATTTTTACTTAATGATTATAATTTGATAGAAATAATAATGAAATAAGAAAATTTGATAAAAAAAAATTGTTCAGGCTTGTTAGTGTTTTTGAATTTTAAACTTTTAGCTAAAGTCCACACTATTTAAAAATAAACAATATTCTCAAAATTTGTGTTTTAACATTTTTAGGGACTATAAGGAGAACGAACGTAACGGAGAAGCATGTCAGTTTTCTTTGGGAACAGAGTTTCATGCCAACAGATACATTGAACAATTTACCGAAATATTCACTGAAGAGGATCGTAAAGCTGTTACAATAACTTACAAAGTTCCTGGCAAAGAGCCTAAAGTAAGCTATACGACGGGTAAGTCTGAGCGCCTTAAGCAAGAGCAACAGCAGCAACAACAGCACCAACAGGCAGCTTTAGCGGCAGCATTGCGACAGCAACAGCACCAGGTTCAACAGCATTCAACACAAACACTTATAGCGGCTGCTCCGCAGCAGCAGAGACAAATCCACATCCAGCCGTCGCTGCAGCCGGTGCCACAAATCATAGCTCCATCGTTGAACGCCACAAATGCAAGTGCGCTGCCAGGCAATCAACTGAGTAGTATCTTACAAGGAGCGAATATTGTCGGAATTACTACTGCTGGGAATGTGCAACAGTTGCGCCAGCAGCCTCAGCAAATATTTGAAGCAACTGGCACCGTCAGTGTCCAAGGCCAACCGACGCAGCAACTTAGTCTTAGTAATGGATCTTTGGTACTGGTCCAACAGCAGGCTCCTGGTTCCGCTGTACAGACTGGTCTAACAATCCAAAATGCTAACCAGCAAAAGGCTCAGTTGTTGACCAGTGCTGGACAGCTTGCAGTTACAAATGCTATTAGGACGCAACTGGGCCCGAGCGTTCCTATCTTAGTAAGTGTAGATTTTATTTTTAATTATTTTATTTTATTGAAAAGTGATAATTGTCGTCAGAGTGCTTCGTGCGTGGCTTCGATCCTAAGTGTGTTTAAAAATGAAGCATAAGTTTTATGTACTACGTCCTAAGTTCAAGTAGTTTTTCTTTTATTACGATTTTCAAGATTTCAACACAACAATAATCAGAATTTTCTAAACTCTGATATCAAGTACCATTTGAAACGGATGTGAAATGAAAAACGCACCTTTTCTAACTCAACTATTATTTTAATTCTTGAGGTACTACGATAATGTTTTGGATATAAAATTCGAATTTTCGACGTTTAAAATCCAAAATTGATAATTTTATGGCTTCAGAATTCTAAGGGCAAATCCTTTCATGAAAAGCGATAATGGTATCAAAATTGACATGTAAAATCCTCTGTAGATATTGTAAATAAAACAAAATATTGAATTTAGAAAATATAATTTTTATAATTTTCAATCATATCGTTTCTCTTCACGTTACTATCGGCAAAACTAATTCTTTTTTATAATTCAGCAGGCGCAACTGAAAGCCACACCACTTGTTACTGGTCAGCAGCAACAAATACTTCAACAAAAGACTCAAACAAATCCAGCAATAAATGCTTTAGTAACAGGCTTAATGAATACGGCCAACCAGTTCCAACAGCAACAGCAGCAGCAGCAGCAAGTTACAGGTAGGCCCCTGCAAATAATTTTCTTATCAACAGAACCGTAAACCCAAACTCTGTTGGTACAGTTCAACAGCAAGCTACACAAAAGTCATCCAACAATGCGGCTATTCTGAGTCTCTTGAACAGCACCCCAGCCCCAATGACAAATACTCCAGTGGTTAGTAACACGTTCAATCCTCCGGCTGGTCAGCAACAACAAGCCATAGTGCATCAGCAGTCGACTCATCAAGCGATTACAGCGGACACCCTCATTCAGCAGCAGCCCCAGCAGAGGAAACACGAAGCGATGCAGAATTTGCTTACTAACAATTTGCGGAAGATCAACATGGTCAGCGGAGGAGCAGGCAGCGGTGCAACGTTGGGTCTCACAACCGGAGGCCGAGCAGGTACGAACCTTATAGCAGTTAGTGCAGTGGGCTTGAACCCTGACAATACTTCAGCACAAAACGTAAGAGTCACAATGTCGGCTCTAGCTTCTCAGTTGGCCTCTCCACCCGCAGTGATGACGAACAGCTTTGCGTACACCACGACGAACAACAACAACAGTATATCACTCAACAACAACAACAACATAAAGATCGTGAACAACTCTGCACAGAGGGTGATCACAGCAAATACACTGAGACGAGACTCCACCGCAACAGTGGCAGCCCCGTCCCCAGGAAGTGATTCAAACGCATCGAACACCTCAGTCACATCCAACTTGGGGTTCACAATGTCTGGACATAGTGCCCTATTGGCAACATCGCCTTCACCAAACAGCGATCAATCTCAGACCCCGCATGGAACGCCCGGAGGAAGTGGCTGTGGCAGCATTGGAAACGTTTCATCGACTTTAGGCAATCAAGCACTTTTAGAAAGACTGAATAGTGGTACAAATCTAAGCACCAGTCCAGGCCTATCGCCGCAGCAGCAGAGCAACGCCAAAAGCATTGTTCAACATGTGACGAATGTGCAGTCTCCCTCAGCATCAATCTCCCCATTGTCTAGTCCTCCGCCACAGCCATCACCTCAGCAACCTGTCCAACAGACGGCACAAACGACAACTCTGAATCTACAAGGCATTAATTTAACATCGCTCCAAGGAGCGATGGCAACATTTCCCGGACTGCAAAATGTCCAAGTCCAGATTCCCGGTCTGGGTCAACCAATTTCACTATCGCTCTCAAGTGCTGGCCTCGCAGCAGCGGTCCAGCAGCAGCAACAGACCGCTGTCGGTGGACAGCAGGGAAATGCACAACAAACCACAAGCCTTTTAGTCTCAGTTCCTGTTACAAGTACAACGCAGGTGAATACCATGCAAACTGTTCCTGGTGCTGGAAATTGTGGGACGGTCGTATCAGTGCCAGCCACCACGCAGACTGTTGTCCTTACAAATGCAGGCACTGCTGGTAATTCATCAAGTGGGGTCACTGGATCCATGTTGTCACTGCCAATTGGTAAGTAGCCTACCCAGTCTCAGTCCATCCCATTAATTTTATCTCACAAAAACATCGTATCCTTATAAGACTTGTTTATTCCGCGATCTTACTAAACAACTTTTCAATAGTCATTTTATCTTCTGTACCAAATCCACTTTCTGGCATTGCAAATCCTTAATCCTGGACAAAAGTACAAAGATACTGAAATAGACATGGTGAACAGCAGATTGAAGCTAATGATGTTCGAATATAACTTAAGCGAAAGTGATTAAACAGGGCTTTCATCTTTTTATATGTATATAAAATATCATACGAAGAAAACTTTCTGCTTGTATGCTAAATTATCCGTAACTATATTCCGCTAAGACGAACTATGATGTAGATCCAGAAGTGAAGAAGCTCTAAGCATCGTTTAAATTATAATTCAAAAAATCCTCTTTTGGGTTGATATTTTGAATAAATGCATAGTTGTTGGAGTTATAATAAGCATTTACGATGTTTTTTGATTAAGTCCAGGAAAAAATTATGAGTCTCATCTTAAAAAGATGACTCACCATATGAACTTAAATTACATAAAATGAAAGCTCTGCTTTTGCACATTTCTCCCGAAGTTCAAGTGTCTGGTTTGCAGAAAGCAAGGACGCAATAAAAGATGTACTTAAAAGTAAAGACCTAAAAAGACTGATAAAATCTCTAAATGAAATCCAAATATTCTACAATAAAACCTACTTCATTTCAGCTCAATTTGTTACATCTGGAGTGAAGGGATTGAATGCGCAAACAATTCGCACAGCTACAACGGGCCCTTCCAGTTCTCAGAACATTGTTAATGCCAATATAATTCAAACTGCCGGCGGTGGTGCGACTTTGAGCAATTCAGGAGGTAATGCAATAGCTGGAACTGTGAATGTTTCGAATTCCGCCGGCAATCAACCTATTCAGCTACTGAGCACTATCCAGCAAAGACAACGTAGTATTCAACTTGTTGGTGCCAAACAGATTCCAAATCGTGGACAATTGAATCCTCAGAGAAATACCACGTCAACGATAAAAATCGGAGCAGGTAAATTATAGTTACTTTAAACGTTGTAGAACAAAATATTAGACAGATTTTGTTCTACAACGTTAAACAATTTTGCGTTTCGTTTACTTCTGTAGTCCCAGAGTTGCTTTGTCAGAAATCGAGTACATATTTTGTTACATATCACAGATTATTAATTTAATATCAAATGTTACTGGCGGAAAGCCAATGAACTTGTTATTGTACTAAAAACGAAGTCAATCTAGGATGAGATTATTAGCCAGCGAAGATAAGTCAAGGCAAACTGAATAAAACCTCTGTTTAAGTTAAGTCCATGAATTTCTTTCAGTAACTAAAAATCTCAATCTAAAAAATTTGGTGAAGAATAAAAAAGAATTGTAATTGATATTAATTGTAATGTCTTAATAGTTAATTGCAATGGCATTTACTACAAAGCATTCATTGAATTAATACTTAAAGTATGTATTTCTTAATCTTTACAGCACCAGCACAGATAACAGCAAACATAACTGCCAGTCCGTTAGTGATCACAAATCAAAAACTTCAGGTAAAACTGCATAAGCAAGCAGCTGCAGTTGCTCAGCAACAACAGGCTCAGCAACAGCAACAGATTCAGCAGATGCAACAACAGGGGGCGCTGCAATCGCAGCAGCAAACGCAGCAGCAGCAACACATCCAAATGAGTGGGGCGGCGGCTCAGCAGCGTCTTCTGACCGCGAACGCAATCTCTGTGGCGACGCCAAGCCAGAAGAGGCGGCGCTCGGCCACCGAGATCAACAAATAGTAAGAGCCAACCCCGGCACTCCTAGGTATGAACCAGTTTTTCTTATTCCTCCGCCCATTGATTATTTTACTTTACGCAATCGTGCAACTCTCTGGGTTACGTAGAGCACGCCTAGTTTCGTAGTCGTTAAGAATCCTTTTATTTGCGTTAACGCCCTAACCTTACTGTAACAGCCCTAAGCACTAAGCAGAAGGTACGTTTTGTATGATATTTATAGACAGAGAACAAATTCATCATTGAGACTTAAGTAGGTTTGTTTATCATAAGCAGATACTATGGACACGTTGTTTTTTTATAAAGGTACTTTTATTGAGTCTTTTAGGCTTTATTTAGGCGAATTTGACTAATCAACTGACGCAGCAATGTGCTAGCCGTTTGTTACTGAATGTGATCCAAAAAAAAAGAGTTACGAGTCTGATGCGAAGGCAGGTTTTGTTGGGCGAGTGTTTGTTGTTGGCAAAGCAGATGTTTGAACGAATTTTTGAGCTGTAGACCAGAGCGTAAGATCAATGATCTTAATGAAATAGAGTTAAGATGTTCGATTGTGAGCGGTGATCCGAGTTCTATATGTTTTTCTTTGCGCAAATTAAGGATTAGAGCAAAATTGGTTGTAAATCATGAAGTCGAGATCAATTTGTATTATATATTTATTGTAATTAGTGAGAGATTCCATCAGAACAAAAAAGTGCAGCAGAGCTAAGCGATTATTTTATTAATTAGTTAGTATTTAACTAGAACAGACCTGCACTGCTGTATAGCCATGAAATTTTTGTTGGAGAGCTGTTAGCTGGTTGATTATGTGGATATATTATGAAAGGTATTGAGGCGCTAAGTAATCATTATTGCGCAATTTGGACAGGTAATATACGTGTAAATGTAATATATTTTAAAGCATTCAAATAAAATATGAAAGATATGCTCCAAACAATAAAACTACTTAAGATTTGTGCTTTAAAACCTTCCTAATCTTTCCTATATTTCATTATTCTTTATTTCATCCTTTCCTCTTCATAATTTGTTTTTAAATTTCTATTGTCTTCGGAGACTTATTGGCTGTGATTTATTTATTTTATTTTTTTATTTTTATTTTTGAGTTGAGTAAGTAAAGTGCAGTAGTTCTTGATTACAAATAAGTGGTAGCAGTACACTCATTTGCAAAATCCTTACCGTAACATTGTAAAAAAAAAACATCACGAGTAGGGCAATGAAACTGCTTAGGGTAAACAAATATTTAAAAAATATCTATTCTTTAAAAGTTTGGTAAGCTAAGGTATTCTTTATATGAGCATTATTATCCCGTTGACATTTTTAAGTTTATGGGCACTATAATTCAACAATTGGTTAAATTAATTTCTTCATACATGTAAAGATTATGCTGGACAGAAATTTGTGCGTCGCAATCAAAAAACTTATTTTTTTATATGCAGAGCCATCTGACTTCATGAATATGGAAAAGATTACATTGGAATCAGATACGCTTTCTCCACTCTAATGCGAACCAATCTAACTAGAAATATTAATAAAATTGAATTACAAAACAGGTGGTGTCATGATAAAAGCAAATTTATTATGAGCTTAGCACTCTGTGAAATTGTTGTTATTATTCTGAAGACGTACTATTTAGACGTAACTTTTCTAGACTCATCTTTAGGCTTTCGCACTTAACTTCTTACCAGAAATGATAGATACAATACCGGGTTTAAATTGCCTCAGAACGAGGGAATGTGAGTCCTGTTTTTGCACTAAGAATAAATTTGTGCCTAAAAAAGAACTCGACGAAGAACTATTTATATATACATATTTGTTTTAGTGCAATATCATAATATCTTTTACACATGTACAATGCGTCTCTCAACCAATTATTATAACAATTTTATGTTCAAAGAGATTATTTTTATTTCTTTCATTCATTTAAGTAAAAAATGAAAGAAGAAGCTTGATCACTCCGGTTGTGAATAATTAAGAAGCCCGGATGTGATAAAAATTTCGTTTAATAAGAAGCGAACTTTTCGTTTTAACCAATAATTTCGGAGTTGCACGAAAGAAGATTAGTTTGCTTCATAGGTAAGTAATAAATTTATATTTAGGTAGTTTCTTTCTTCCTCTTTCTCTTCCTTGCGCCTCTTCATCTAAAAAACAGATTTAGATAGACAAACATCAAAATACAGAATTATGATTGCAATTTTGAAGAAATGCAAATCAGCATTATTTTCATGAAAATTCGGATTTGGGTTCATAAGGTACCGATTTTTATCTTTAAAAAAGTAGTAATATATTGCAAAATCGATTCACGAATTTAAATCAAAAAGAGCCATAATTTGTTGCTGAGAGAGCTGCTCATGAGAGGTGTTTTATTAACTGAATAAGTGATACTCAGCCTCATAATACTCTCATAACAAATTTCCTTAAATCATCCAGTTTTTCAGCTATCGCATATCCTCTAATAAAATATTTTAAAAAAAACAAAAATATAAAATTAAAATAATTTACCAAAAGATAGTAACTATTGTATACAACGTTATCACTTCCATTCGAAATTAGCAGAAATTAAAATATATTGCCACTGCACGCCGACAAGACTATAAGAAAAATTAAAAAAGGATTTAAAAAGAAACACAAAAATTCTGTTATTCAATTGTATCTCACTATAAGCATGTTTACCGAAAACGAAATTTCTCTCCAGTAAAGGATACGAATGTTAAAATTGTATAAAGTAAATTAAATTGTATAAAACCAGAAACCTATCGTAAATTATCACTCTCTTCTTCGTTCTCTGCTCGTCGTTTTAATATATAACAAGAAAAAAACATATTTATAGTGCGTCAGCCAGAAGATTAGAGAAAAGCTAATTGCAGTGTAAGGCCAACCAGAACACACGCTCTTCTAAGTAAGCATTGATTAAGACGATTATAAGGTTTTGGATAAAATATGAATATAAAAGGTCAATATAATAAAGGTAACGACTACTAGATTGTAAATGTTGTAAATATTTATACGTACACAGCGTAGACGTGCTACCAGAGCTATAAAGGCCGTAGGCACCAGAACAGGCCGGCGAAGAGGATAAACTATTAAGCATAAAATACATATATTTAGGCATGTGAGGAAGTGATACGACTTCTGATTATTACTACTATGTATAATTGAGCATTATTCAAGTACTTGTAATTATTTCATCTGATTTTGTTTTTATCTATTGATTAGCTCGTTTGTTCGCTAAGTTTTAAAGTTAAGCAAGGCAAAGCAAATAATTTTTACCTTTACAATTGTAATAAATTTATAGTTTTAATTATGAAAATGAGACAGAAAATCAATTTCAATTAACAGAAAAAATATATTTAAAAAAATCTATCTGTGTTTCTAATATTGTTCCCAAAATAGTCCAAGGAATCATAGCGCAGCTATGATTATACTTACTACAGCTAACTGCTATACTTACTTATATGTTTTTTTCTGTTCAATACAAGATTACCATAAAAAGCAGGAAAGAATACTGTTTAATTGTTACAAAGTGTAGAGAATCAACCCTCTTCATAAAATATTTTTATATTAATTATTCCCCTTTGCTCTGACGAAAAAATGTCCTTTTATAATTTAGTTCCATGTAAAAGGACAATAGTTATCTCTTGTATAAAAAAAAACCATTTATGGGAAAAATATTCAATTTCTTAGAATATTTTGAAAGTTTCCAGTTCCTATCACAATTTTTGAATTATTTTCCAAACCGTGTATCTTTTGTAACCCTATTTATCTCAAAAACGTTCGTTTTCGTTTGTCTACCAATTTGAAATCTACGAACAAAATCATAAATGAATCTGAAATTAAATTAGACTAAGAAAACAATTCAATCATATCGCTTTAGAAATATAAATCACAAAATCGATTTGCGCTAATTTTATTTATACATAAATTATTTTAAAAAGGAAATAACGAGCTCGGTGGCGGATGTGACGTCACAATATCAAAGATTTACACCAAACAACATTCTGGCCTCGAACCTTATGACAATCATATCTGAACATCTGATTTTGACATTTCTTTAGTCCGATGAGTAAATTCCTCCTGCGAAGCAAACAAATCTTTCCCTACGCCTCAAATGCCTTGAGTGGCCGTGAAAACTTAAACGTTTTAGAATGAATCGTTTTGAATACGCCCAAGCAAAACTCAGGGAGGATGAGAGCTTCGTCAGCCGAGACAAGAACGTGAAATTGTACAACGGCGACGATAAGGTAAGTAATTATGAAAATTCCAATAAAAGTTATTTCGCTGAAATTTCACGATTTAAAGACGAATTTCGAGGATGGAGAAGTTGTGCTTACAACTCATCGATTATTCTGGGGCCGGCCCGGCGAAATATCCAAGGGTGTCACCACTCTGTGCCTTCAACTAAAGTACGTCCTCTCTGTGGACGAGGAGACTGCGAGCTCATTTATTTTTGGGCGAAAGCAGAGAGTCATACTCAATCTGAGGCCCCCTATGCCTGACAAAGCGCCGGGTCCAATGGACTCTGCAGGGGCCAACTTCATAAAACTGTCCGGCCGGAACGGGCTGGATCCCAGTTTTAGCCAGTCACTGAAGGAGACAATCAGCGCTCGTATTTGGGAGGTTCAGGATCCCCCTTCGAGCAACAAGGCCGACTCGCCCGAGCTGCCCAGGATCAAGCTGAGGACTGGAATCGTCGGGATAGAGCGATCGATTGAGGAAAAGCACAAGCAAGCAGACGAGAATATCGCCCTCGCATTCCAGGACTTGAAAATTCTGATGGCCATGGCCAAGGACATGGTCGCACTGTCCAAGGTGATTAGTACCAAAATCAGGGAGCATAAGGGAGACATCTCCGAGGATGAGACTGTGCGGTTCAAGTCGTACTTGATGAGTTTAGGAATAGACGACCCCGTCACCAGGGACGCCTTCACCAGCAACACGGACTACTTCAACAGCTTGTCGAGGCAAATCTGTGAAATAATGCTGGATCCAATTGAGGTTTGTTTGTACTCAAATCACCAGAGCACAGTAGTCAAAATCACCAGAAAAGTTAGTTCCCAGCTATGTAGGAAAATTATTATCGTGATTTCAGACCGCTGTGCAGTGAATATATTTTTATTCTATCACTAAAATCCTAGGAAGCCGGGGGTATGATGCCTTTAGCAGACGTCTACTGCCGTGTTAACCGCGCTAGAGGCCTTGAACTTCTCTCTCCGGAGGACTTGTTGAATGCGTGTAAATTCTTAGATGGCCCACTAAGTCTTAGGCAACTGCCCAGTGGAGCAATGGTCCTGCAACTTGATTCGCACGACGACGAAATCGTTGCTGAAGACACTGCCAAAAAAGTCGAGGAGGAGAAATCGCTTTCTGTTGAGGACTTGGCGAAAATACTCGGAATTTCAATTCTCTTAGCTAAAGAAAGACTTCTAGCTGCTGAAAGATTTGGGAGAGTTGTAAGAGATGAATCCATTGAGGGCTTGAGATTTTATTCTAATATGTTTTTACGATAGCATCCAATAAATGATTTTGTGATATGAACTCATTTTCTTTATAATTTGTGGATAAACATTATCTTTTGAAAATTGGTACCTAGCTAGCTTTTGCTTCTTATCTTCAATACAACAAAACCAAAATGGAACTGGTAATTTAAAAGGGAATATCACGGTAAGTGCTTTAAAAATTAAACGACTTTAAAAAAATTAACAGTATAACAGCCCCAAAAGATATTCAAATGTATTTTGAAATGTCAGTCTTTATGAAGTTAAAATAATTTAGAAGACCTCACGGATTTCGCTTTCTCGAAATTGTTGGCAGTTCTTAAGGCTGATAAATTACCAGCTTTAGAATTAATTGCAGGAGGCAAAAATTAAGAATGTTTTTTAAATTTTTTTTATTTAATTATAAATTGTATCGCACTGATGACTCTACAAATCTCAAATTAAACGAAATGTTTCCAGAAATAAAAAAATATACCTAAAAAGTATCTTATCCCTAAAATTGGAAATTACGTACTTATTATAAATTAATAGATAAAGGCAAATGGAGGGCATTCTCCTGAACACAAAGAATCACTCTTTATCTATTTAATGTTAATTGGAGCGATGAATTAAATTTTTATAATAGCCTTTTATATTTTAAACCAAGAAAACCTTTGCAAGATAATAGAAACCTACTGTGATTGTCATTTTCTAGTCAAATCTACTACTAAGCAATATATAATATATATAATATATTTTGTTTTGATATATGCCTCGTTCAAACTATACTACTAACATACTTATAGTACATGATGAATTGAGAGATTGAATCGAAATGGGATTGAGTTTTCGATCCATGTATTTGATTACTTGGGATTAAGGGATCGAATCGAAAGTGAATCCGTTGCCGACTGAAATGCCACTTTGCTCTTGCACTATGTTGAGCATTGTCTCTTCGTGTTCTCAAACGTTTTTCTTCGGCAGTTTTTGGTTTAAATAAAATAACTTTTACAGGGAAAGCAAATCCGACAAAGAAATTAATGCTGGAACACCATGCTCAGCGGCAAATGTCAAATCGATTACTTGATCCGCGCTACCCGCGATTTGATTCGATCGGTCCATTTTCTACAATCTGAATGCATCCGGATTCAATCTAGATTCGATCCTGCATGTACATGTAGTAAGTATTGTTACCGGTATCAGTATTAAAATGTTTCCGTAATTTGAAAGGGTATTATTTTACGCCTTAAATGACATTACGGCCGTAGCTGTGACCGTTGGATTTGTATTTAGGTGAATAGATTGTACGGCCGTCCATAGTTTGAACGGAGCTATAGTAAACTAATGATTATAATAAAAAAACATACATGTTAAACAAAAAAAAATTAATATATGTAACTAATATCGTCCATATCATCAATTTATATTTTCAAAATAATTAAACTAATTCTTCGACACATAACTCCTATAATTCGGAATACTTTTTATTTTCAGATGTATGGCCATGTCTGTTTACAATTTGTACAATGATAAAGTATAGAAAAATTTCATAATTTTAATATTCCTTGGCACATACATACATATAGGGTGATAAAGGGATCTTAATCACATGGTGGTCGATTTTCAGACTAAAATTTACTTGAAATAATTTTGAGTTGGAAAAAAACCTATAGTGTGAAGTCAGAGAGTGCCCAGTGGTACTTCGCTCTTTGTCTCTCTTTCATAAACGTCGTATTTCTCTTTCTATGGGCACCCCCATTTTTGCTACGCTCACGCACAGGGCACTTACACAGTTCAGTATTTCCTTAGGCTTTTTATGCAAAAGAACTTTAACCTTTAAATGTACTTTAAGGATTACTTTAATCAAAGTGTGAATGTTGGTGCAATTTCTATATTTATTCTTAGAAAAAGGTAATTAAGGCAAACCCAAAGAAATAAAATCTTTTTCTTCACATGCAAACATGTGAAAAAAAAATTACTTCTGTTTTGCAATTCTAAATGATTTTTAATATAACATATAACTAAAAGCAACCGAGATTTACTTTGAATAAAATCAAGTAATTAATAAGTGGGACGCTTCATCTTTTCAAAATAAATGCAAATATGTATGAAAATACGCAATTACTTTTCAAGACTTTTTAGGCGGAAAATTTGAAAGTACTCGAAACTTAATTATTAGTATGTATTTAAAATTTGTGTTGTATTGTCTAGCTCCTTTCACTTACGATATTTGCTTATCTTATACACATTCACTCTTAAATTCAAATTCAAACATTGTGTATAATTCAGTTCACAAAATTTAAAGTATACCTTAAGTTTCGATTTGACTCAAAAACGACAATCACTTATTGTTAGGTTCATCAACTGGAGCATTAAGCGAGCAGTGGAAGATATATGTATGTAATTAAAATTAACAATTTGTCTCCTGGGCAAATATTGCGATTATAATGCTACCTTAAACATTTTTTCACCGAGAAAGTAATTTACGAAACAATAATAATTTCTCTGGTATCTAAAAGAAACCTAACAAACCAAACAAAACTTGGCTTCCTATACAAACAATAAGAGAGTAACTAAACTCAAATCTCCATCATTCTTGTAAGCTGATCTGCTCCACCGAAAAGGATAGGTCGCAGTCAACGTCGCTGATTTGATCGAGCGAAGTATTTTTGCTACTTGCCATGTCCGAGGCAACTTCCACAGAGTCCAAATTGTGACTATACGTATGCGCAAATTGATTGCAGGTACTGTAGAAATTTTGCAGCAAATGATAGTTCATAAAAACTTCGTATAATTTGTAGAGGTAAATGGTCTTCTTCGCTGTAATCGCTTTATAATTATCGTCTAAAGGCCTTGAGTGCCAATCTATGTTCTACAAGAAATAATTTTATTGAAATAGCACCAAAACATTGATGGAAATAAATCCTACCTTTTCATATGCAAAAACGGTATCCGGAATATTGATATATTTCTTTACGCATGTGGGTAAATCAATATAATTCGTTTCCTTCCCTACAGCGAGGTGGGCAATTAAAGTATCGAAAACTGAACTCAGTTGGATGTTCTGTTTAAACTTTAGGTTATCAGCAATTTTTCTGCCATCGTGGACAATCTTCCTCGGTCTTCTAGTCTCAAAAATGTCTTTGATTTCCGGAAATATCCGCCCTAAGAAGACCACATCGAATATATAAACGTTGTCTTTTGTACAAACGGTTAGGATGCAAGTGTCGTTATGCCGTCCCATTTCGCATCCTTCTATATTAATAGCAATTTCATTTTGCCTCCAAATGTCCTGAATGGCCTCATGATATAAACGATCCGTTTGATAGATGTACTTGAAACTCTTCGCCAATCTATCGATTTCTCCGAATTCTCTGGTTGTTAAATTAACAGATTTTGATTCGGATTCTGTGTCTGTTTTTTCCTTGCCGTCCTCAGACGATATAACGGATTTGCAATCTTCCTTAACTATTTTAATTGATTGTATATCAGCCTTATAAAAATGCTGAGCACCTGAGTAAATTTCACCGCTTCGAACATCAGAGACATTGAATAGTTCTATTCTTGTGTGATCTTTGTTGATGAAACTAAATTCGCCTATGTAACACTCGTCTTTCAGCTCCACGATTAGGACTTGACCCTTGGTGAAATTTTGATCCATCGTTTTTATGGTTGTTTTATCTTATTGCATAACTTAATGTAAATAATAGGGATGCCAACACAAAGTTTAACTAAGCCCTAACATTCGCGATGATCTCTCGCATCACAACTCTGAAATTAAGGAGAATAATGGAATATACTTAATATACTTAATTTGCTTTATTCATTTTAATGCTACTTATTGCCTTCAGCTAAAGAAACTACACACAACAAGTTCCTAAACATATTAGAGAAAATGCAAATCATACACAGCGGGTTTTTTAACTGAAGTGCGAATCAAAACTTATGGAACGATGGATTACCACAAAAAATACACTTAAAATTAATAAAATGGAAGCCCCAACTTTTTTTTGTAGATTCAGATTCGAGGTACATTGCATTACTTTTACTTAGCACATTTTTCTCAAATTATCAACGATGGTGCTGTTATTGTTGAAAATCGAAATAAACATTGCACTAAAAAAATTGTTAAGGCTAAAAGTTTAGAATTTTGATGAGTTGTATTACTTAACTCGTACTAAAGGTGGGAAGGAAATTTGGAAAAGTTTTTCTCGTGCTGGATCTTTACCAAAGCCTTTTATATTTACAAGCCGTGAACTAGCCTCTTGCATGTGTGCGTAAGTGATCTGACAGTTCGAGAGTTTGGAGGCTGAATGAAATCTCCAGGATAAATTGAATTAAATATGGTTCTTTGAACGCTAAGGACATAAAAGTTATAACAAATTAAAACCACAGGGACTTTTGATCTATATACGCCAAAAATACATGTTAGTTTGATTTGAACTCATACATTTTATATTCTTTGTTCAAAGAGGTGGTAAAAAGTCTTATGAATTAAAAGGAGAACTTCTTAGCTAATCGTGAGTGAAAATCATTTTTGGATACGAGCTTTAGTTTGGAAGCGGACGTGAATTTTTTTCCATTTTTGCGATGTCGTCCATAAGAATCAATGGAGCTTCTTTAGGCAGTCAAACCACTTTGCCCTATCTATTTTTTCCCGCGACGGACCACTTCACGGCTTGTAATATAGAAGGTATTGGCATTACGGTTAAGGCCGCATGCTTTTCAGAGACTGTCGTTTAGAGGTTATGGCTAACAAAGTTCATACAACTTCCTTCCCATTGTTTATGGTTTTTTTTAATCTTTTAAAGCCAAGGTAGTCTCTTAAGAGTAGACGCAAGTTCTTGGGAACTAGTCGATGAAAAACTCACCATAAAAAATCACGGAGTCAAATCCAGAACTTCAGTACACATCAAACGTAGTCAAATCACATAACCCGGTTGGAGGGATTCGACCCAACGATTGATTTTTTGTTTAATTGATCTGTGTTCTAAAACTACGAAATTTTTTTAGGCCGACCATAAGAGTTAGTTCTAATTAATGGAACAACTACCAAAATCAAACCGTAATATTGTACTTCTCAATCTTGTGGGAAATAGCGTCATGACTTCTACCACTGATGCAGGCGTACGACTAACGCAAATACTGCCATATACACATATGGATGCATATATGTACTTAACTGTTGATCCCGTACAAAAAGTCACTTCAAAAATGAGATCAAATTTTGACCGAAATCTAACTACATATATCGTTCCTACCTAGATCCCGCAGACAGACAACTTAATAACAATTCTTTTTAATATACGAATGAATGTAGAGCAACCTTGATGTGCAATCCACTACATAACACTTCTTTCTTCTCATTAAATTGATTTGTTTAGAAAAAAAACCGAAATTAGACAGAAGTAATAGCACAAAAACTAAATTAAAAGCAGCTGTTACAATAGTTTAACGATGACCAACAGATGGCTACGGCAATTTGTGCCGCATCTTTTAGATAATGTTGGCATATATGTGAAATATGAAGGTCAGACAAAGCTAGCAACAATGATATTTTTACCTATCTCTGTTGCACCTAGATCCTTAGTTGATTAGTGTCTGGGACAGTTTTATGAAAAAACTAAAATTTGAACGTCGGTCGGACGTCACAGAATGGCGATTTATAATTCCCATAGTTACCTCTATGATATGGATATCAAATGAAAGGGCTTGATGAGCGAAACAAAATAAGTGAGGTGACGACATTTTAAATCCAAAATGTTGACAAATACTAGATACATATAATATTGATTGCAAAATTTAGAAAGACTAAAAAGTAGAAAATAAAATTAAATAATAAAAAAATATTTTTAAAAAAAAAAGCTTTTATTTAACAATAAAATATAAAAATATACTAAAAAGGAAATAAAAGTTTTTTTTTAAAAAATATTTTTTTATTATTTTTTTAAATTTACTTCCTTAATTTGACCATATATTAGAAGTAATTTAATGTATTTGTTCAACCCACCTCCTAATACGGGATTCGATCTGTTTCCTTCGAAAAAATAAGCAGAAACCTCGTCGGCTAAACAAAAAAATTAAGGACTTTAAAAGCAAATCACGCCCACGCACGACATGTTATCGAATTTTTTTTATATTTGACGTAACACAGCTGTTATTTTAAATCAAAACCAACTTGATTATTGGGACGATTTTATTCAACGAATAATTATTATCTGACGATTGAAAAATTGGCCCTTAATTATTGGAATTTTATACTATAGCATAAAAAAAAAATACCTACAAGCCTACTTTTGGCACTTAAATACAGATTTGAGTTTTTTTTTAGACGAAGAAATGCAACTCAGCACGAAAATGCACTTTGTTTTCATAAGATTAAGATGGTACGAATCCACTATTTTGCTAGCACAACTTATGGACTAAAATCACCAAACTTGATCTCGTAATTCTAGCGACAACAAACGCAGGAAAAGAAATGAAATTTAAAGAAATAAATTAACAATACGGATGTGAAGGGAGCAAATAGTTCTAAGGCAAATGAAATCTAAACAAATCGCTTACCTCTACAGCTTAAAAACCTCCTAAAAAGTGGGCCAAAATAGCGAATCAAAGGGAATTTGTCCCGTTTTGCAATATGTAAATTAATAAACTTTAAGATTTCTTATAGAAAGGGGACGAGAAGTAGCTAGCGTCAAAAATAAACCAATTTATCGCAACTTTAGTGGAACTGTAACCAGATGCGATTACTACACAGTAGACCACCCATGACTTTTGTTTATTTGTTTGCGAATGCTTTCATTTCTGAACTATTGCAAGCAAGCGTGTTAGAATTCACACAGAAGCAAAAGATTGTTAGCACAGGCACCAGATGGGCTCAAAACGACATTCCTTGCAAACTACAATTTATTGTGGGAAGAATTCCATTATTTACCTAGGACTTTTTGCATACAAACTGAAATACTATTCTTGCTTCTTGAGGCTGTGGACCGGAGCCTCGACTTCGAAGTACGCACGGTAGATGTAGGCCCCGAGGGCGACATGGAGGATCACCACGGCGGACACGGCTGAAAATATGTTGCTCCGGATTGTGTCTAGCTGGAGATAATCATCAAACAGGAACCGCTTCGACACCCAGAACGTGACTAGTGGGCATAAAATGATCATCAGGCAGTAGGACAGAACCGTTTTGAACGTCGTGTAATCCTTGTTGCCCTGCAAAGGAAGAGAGGGTGGAGCATTAGCCGCTTTCCGGCGGGATCTTACTTGGGTGGATTTGCGGATTTTGTCTTACATTTTTTGCTTGCTGCGACTTGTTTTGGTTCTTCTTGCTGCCCATGTTACGTACGTGCTGGTGCGAATCAGCAAATTTTCATGTTTGCACTAAAATACGGTGTTGGGAAACTTAGCGCTACAACACCACACAATTCGCCTTGCTACTTTTGTTCTGGTCAGAATTGTCTGTCACGTCCGTCACATGTCTGATCACCACCGGAGTCAGCGAATCTCAAACCGTGCTACCAAAGATAGGAAAAGGAAATTTTCATGTGCTCATCATCTGGGCGCCAAATTTAGAATTTTTATTTCTGATGTAGAAGTTTTACGATCGATTCTTCTAGGCGATTTAAATGGTGCCGAAGAGAAAGCCATGTCTCAATTATTTAAAAACTATTATTTTGATCGATACCATAATTTCTTCCTTCGGTTAAATATTGGCGATGCTTTTTTAATATTAATAAATTGTTTTCTAAACATGGAATTAAAGTTTAAGGCTCTCAAAGTGTTTGTTTAAGGAAATTCACAATCAGGTCGATTCAGAATCTAGTTTTATAGTAAAGTGATTTTCTGTGCAAAGAAAAAGCACACAGCCAGTGAAGGGCAGTTTGGAAATTTTTCCATTCCCACCACTCGCATCATAAAACCGCAAATCTGGCAGTACCTTTACGGAAGCAGGAAAATTTACCTCGCGTAGTGGTTTGTAAATAGCGGTCAGTCAGTCTTTGGTGTGTTTTTCATTGAGTGTGGCTGGCGGTTGCGAGTCGGAGCGATTTCTTCGTGAATTTTAATTGCTTTACCAGCAAAATATCGATCAGCAGTCCACTCCCGCATTAAGTCAACGTTATTCTCGTGCGAGCCGCCCAAACCAGGATCGCAAATAGCACAAACTCAGGCCGCGCACCCGGCGATAAATCATCGCAGTATTTGCTCACGGCAGCTTTGGGCAGGGGGTGCCCGCCAGTAGTTTTGTGTTGAGTTGTTGTGCCGTTGCCGCGCGGTTTGCTTTGCCAGCGCTTTTTTTTTCCAAGCTCCTCGCCCCGCGTTCATGTGGTTTTCGTCTTGGTGCCGAAACGAACCGCTTAGTCAAGCGGCGTCTTTAGATCAACGCTGAACGAAATTTTCCACTGGCCCAGAGTGACACCGGTCGTGCGGTGTGAACGAGGTAAAAACGCATTTGGGGGAGAGGACTGTGCCCGACGAGTGCGCGAGTACCCAAAAACCAAAGCAACATGGTTCTGACCAATTTCGAATGCTGGGCACACGGGGGCTCAGGCGAGAGGCCGATCTTGGGCGATGCTGTCATCGAGCGACGTAATCAGGCCGCCGTCGATCTGTTCAATCCGAGCGCGCTCCAGGAGTACGGCGACGCCGGCCTCGTTCCAGAGCCGCCGAAAATCGTCTCTCACCTGTCCTCCAACGGGTACTACGGCTTCGCCCCGGTGTGCAGGATCGCCGTTGACAACGGTGCCGCAACATCGGCCGACGGCCCGGGGGCGGTTCAAATGATGGATGTTGAGCAACATGCCGCCTGCTTGAGAAACTCACCACCACCAGTGGCGGATGTTGCAACCGCCAGGAACGCAACATTCTGTAACGGCTCCGCAATCCGGCGGAAACGAATTTTCGCCGAGGAGGAGGTTTTCCAGATGCAACGGCGGAGCACCAAACGCTGCCGGTTCGATTTCTTCAGGGAGCCCCACCTGACCGACAACAACAACGGTAATTCTAGTTTAAGTTGACAAGCGGCAATTCGGAGGAGCAACGAGTCCCAGGCCAGTGACCCATTTTTGCGTACGTTTGGATTATTTTTGACTTCGGGGTCAATGATTTTGCAGAATTAGGGCGCTCTGTGAATTGAATGGCTTTACCGCGGGGAGAATTTGATAAATAAAGCAAAATTTAGTACACGCAGATTGTGGCATTATCTCGGCATGGGGTGATTCTATGTTTGAAAATTTCCGTTAAATTTGATGAATAGAAAAAAATCACTGGAACAGTTTATCTTTAATACGGAAATGAATAGAAGTTTTTGTAGGACATTTATTTTCAACATATATATAATTTATAGGTAACAAATACCTATGTACATAGGTGTTTAATACCAAATCGTATTTACCACTTTAGCGAAGTACTTAAGATTATTTAACTTTGATAAAAGTGCTTTCGCTCCCAAGGGAAAATGAGTTTAGAGAAAGTATTTGGAGCTATAAATCAAAACTATATGATGAAGAACGATATATATAAAATTATCCGGATCGCTCTTCAAGATGTCATAAATGGAAAAAAGAGCAGAAGAAGAAAATATAAAACCTACTTGTTTAATATCTCTAAGTTGTTCAACTTTTCTTCATCCGTTCTATTTAGAAACCCCTCAAGCAAACTAAATTTACGAATGATGATTTCCAAACTCTAAAGCAGAGCCGCACTTTAAGAAGAAGATGAATTTAACCAACGGAATTTAACAAAACCATTCTAAGGACTTCTAGAAATATTATTTTATTTTAAATACAATGAGATATATTTTATATTATTCTGACTCAAAAAGTTATTTAGATAGCGGACATATTGGAATTAAAAAAAAATTAGTTGTTTTTTTTTTATTACCTTTGATTCGGGTTATTAGTTAATTAGTGAACAAAACTACAAAATTAAGAGTTTCTTCTAATTTCGAAGTCGGCTGAATTAATATGTACATAAGTCCGCATGTTTATAAAAAAGGCTGTACTCATCCATTATTAAAATATGCAGCTAGAAAGCAAAAAAATATATGTATCCTAAATTGCGGAGCGGCATAAGTTTAGACACGTAATTTCAATGTAAATCGAGGGTGAGGTGCAGCGAATTTAATTAGATTAGAAGTTAAGTATCACCTCGTTATATTTTAAAATAAAGGAGTCAAGGTTGAATTGGAATAATGAATTTTATTTCTGTCTCAACAGGTGGTTGCCCCTCAACATACGCGCCAAGTGCAATGTTTCCCCTAAGCATGGACGAAGAGGAGCTCCCTGTGGTCAACGATTTTCTTGCCATGGCAGCATCAGCACCTTGTGAACAGCACCAATCATCGCCAGCAGCAGGCCTTGACCAGCGACAGCAGAGCGCAGACAACACCGCCAAAAGTAATTTTTCGTGCAATAATAGATATAACGATATAAGTAGGTGCATGCTTTCCCAGATGATCTAAGAATAGCAGCGTGCTTTTAATTTCATTCACGCGAGTGTGTAGTTTTGTAAGAAGCTCTTGTATCTTTTAGTTGTAAATGAAAGAAAGAAAGAAAATTAAAAAAAAAAAAGTAGATAATAGATTCTGCGAATCCAAGCACTCGAGTACAAACTGCCAGGAAATTGTCTACTGACTGTGGGCTGATGAAGAGGCAATGATTTAGTGCTTGTGGGGGTGGCTGGACTAGCGTAGAACCAATCCCTAGTTTTGTACCTAATTTTTAGATACTTATCTAGTTGTAAGGAACTTGAAGTGTACAAGTAAATTGCATAAATCTTAAAGGTGGTTAAGGACTTTTCTGTGGATTTTGGTTGTGTTTAGTTGTAAAAGTTCGGAATTGAATAAAAGTTGCTTAGCAATCAATGCTTCTTGTCTTTCCTCTTCTAATATTATTTCTTAATCATATTCCCATTTACTTTCAGTTGATTTAATTGGTATTGCTTATTTTATTGTTGCGTATATCTAATTATAGCATTTATGGAAATTATTTTTCTATGCGATTTACTTTACACTTCTTTTCAGTAAATTCAGGTCGGGAAAACCTCAAATGGAAATTGCAACTGCTTTATTTATGATGGACCTTTGGTATTTAATCTTTTTATAAATATGCAAAAGGTCACAAATTCTAAATTAGCGTGAATATTATTACACAGAAAGAGTTAAAATGTTAGTTTGATTAAACAATTGCACTTATTTTTGGATGTAGTGAAAAGTATGTTGCGAACGTTAAAGTCCAAGATATGCATGGACCACTTCATGCCTGAATTTTGAGGTTTGTACAATGTCAACTAGTAGTTGATAATTTGATAAAACCATGACCTTACGTGGCGTTCGGATTGCAGGCATCAACACCGGGATTAAAACAACTTCAACGATATCTCATTCCTTAAGTGTTCCTGAATTAAGTCGACTTCTCAATTTAGCAATTGCTTTTGTTAAGATGAATTGAGCGAGCAAGCGACTGCAAAAACTGAATTCTAGAACAACAATGTTTTGCGTTTTAATAATCAGCCGTCAATAGATGCATGTATTTCGAATTAAAACAGCAGAAGTACAATTTTCATTTTGTATCAACATGGCTTGAATTTTTGTTCCTTCTCTAACTAAAAATTTCATCCTTGACATCTGAAATTTCAACATCTCTACTACAAAATTGTAAATTAGAGTTGAATCATATATTTTTGTGTTATTGATGATATACATAAAAAGGACCTAAATCATACGTGTTCTCGGGGATGAAGAACAGCGCAATTTTCCAATAAAGTCTGCTATTTCTCAAGTTGACGTACATCTGATATAATTAAAATAAAAAAGACGTTGCCCTTGTTATTAATTACTTCCCGAAAAAATCATATTAAAAAAACGTGCAATATCCCAAAATAAAAATACATTCACGCGTTTCCTTATATCATAGCAACAGAAAAATTGGACTTAATCACTTTAGAATAATTTATTAGATTCTCGTTGCTGCAAAAATTTAGAAACAGGAAAAACAAAGCGGATACGAACTTCTAAATTCATTCGTGCGAACAAATTCCGCCAGTAACTTTCCAACAGAACGAAAAGCACAGTCTTACTGCTAAAATTGTTCCATTCTGCTAAAAATAAAACGCACGTAAACTTTAAAAGCGCAAGTAATTCAGAGGAAAAGAAATTTCGGAAAAGAATTTTCATATAGATATGTATATGAGTATGTGTGTCTAAATCGGTACGATGATTTGTGCAGTTTACGACATACGGGTGTCGCAATTAATTAATTGATCATTGCTTTCAATGGAAATAAATCTTACGGAGGATGTGTTGATGCACTTATAGATTTTAATTTTAGGATATGGTTATAAAGAGGATGTTGGATGTTGTCAATGATTCAGCAAAAGGAGATAATTTTTAATTTTCAACTTTCTCTGTAGCGATCTTTTTTAGAAACCTTATAAAATCAAAAATATACGAATCGACTAACTACTTATAAAGTGATTTAAATATGTTCTTTGCTTAATTAATTTTTCAGGGCCAGGGAAACAAAACCCCTATAAATCGGGAACACCACAATTGAACACAGAAAACGCAGTTCCTCATAAGCGCCTATGCGTCACACACTCACTAAGTCGCACACCGATATACAAAGAAAGTGCTCCACACACCAAAGAAGTAGAGGAAGGAACAAAGTTTAACTATTTCAGCAAAAAAATCCGCGAAGAAAATTATGAAGAATTAGAAGCATTATTCCTATTTACCCACGGAGGTGGAAATCATCAATTTTGGCGGCACATGGCGGATGGCGGCTGTGAAGATATTTAGCCGAAGATACATTTGTGATAAGCCACCTCGATTTTATTGATCGTTATTTTCCAGAAAGAAGAGAAGTTTTGTTAATTTGTACCGAAGTTATATGAATAAAATTCTATTTTTTTATAACGCATATTTAATATTTTGTAAAAAAAAACCATGATGTGACTAGATTTTGAAAAGTATCACAGTTCAGAAAGATTTCTTAATAATACTATAATATATTTTATATTTTTAAAATAAATTGTACTACCGCAGTTTGTTACTTTTGGGCATATATCACAGATTCTATCCATTTGGAATACTTACTAACGCGAGTGTAGATTCCAGGGAGGTTTGGTCGAGCACAACCAATACCTGTGGAAACAACACCGATCAGAACATTGTTCTCTGTTACTAGTGGTCCACCAGAATCAGCCTGAAAATAAGAAAAAATTGCCATGTGAGTATATATGAATAAAATAATTAATTAACAAACAAAACAAAGTAATTGCCGAGACCTAAGAGTCTTCGGAAATTAATTTAAACTTTTCTGCAGAAGTAAGGCATGGTAATATTTCTCAATTGTATGAAATTGAATGAATAATATCTTTAATTTCAATCTAAACAAGCTTCGAGATTTTTTGCTGCCTTATTGAATTGAGAATTACGTGAGCTAAACTTGCAATGTGGTGAGAATTGGCAGACTAGTTCATGGCTAAGAAGTCGTGACACTTTTTAATTAGATTTTATTCTATTACGCATTACGGTTCGTTATCCTCAGATAAGTCAGTAACTATCACTACTTAAATAGTAGCAAAAAATTTATTTTTAAAAGATAATTAAGGGTTAATCTGTTAAAAATTTCAAGTTTTACAGCAGTCTGCACGGGTCACTCACTAGTCTACCTTAAAAATATCTGGGAATAGTTTACGGAGTAATAATTCTTTATAATGATAAGAAATTAGACTTTTTCAATAACTGTTTCCCTGTCGCCAAAATCGAACATAAAAACGTTTCACGAGTAGAGCGTTTCTTCTAATTTTTTTGCAATTCTCGACAAAGGAAGACACTATCAAGCAACAGTTGCTACAGTACATCCTCAAGAATTTATGAAATTTTAAGCAATTCAATACATGTACTTACCCAACAAGCATCGATGCCTCCTTTTTCATAGCCTGCACACATCTGAGTGTTTACTATCTTCATTTTTTTCCCATTCTGAATAAAGGACTTTTGGCATTGCTCGTTTTTCCAAACTTTCACAGGCGCCTTTTGGAGCACATCAGCACGATCGCCAAGCTCCTGATCTTCATGAGTCCAACCCCACCCAGAAACAGTAGCCAGCACGTTTTCAAATCCATCGCTATTCCCATCTGTGATGCAAGCCGGCTTAATGTGATCCGAAAAACTTATAGGTTTTGTCAACTCCAACAAAGCTTTTAAAGATAATCAAGACTAAGTTTGGATACAACAATTATAATTTTTTTATGGTACCTATATCATCGTACGGTTTACTGCATTCATACTGGGGATGAACAAATATTTGGTTGAATTCCACTTCAAAGGGCCAATCCTGTGCCTTTCTGGGGATTTCCCGTTTAAATGTGGAAAACTGGTGTAATCCAACGATCCCTTTAATGTGCGATGCTTTGAAGATTTTATTGAGTCCATTGCAGAGACAGTGACCAGCAGTAATTAGCCACTTTTCATTTAAAATTGTTGCGCCGCAAAAGTGACCCCCGCGACGAGTTAGACTTACAATAAATGGCATTTCGGACCTTTCGGCATTTGATCCACCTACAATTCGAGGACCACGTTTTGTTGCAGTGCAAGGCCAGGAGGATACTTGAATGAAAAATTAAAATATTTTTATTTTTACATACTCCTGAAAAAAAAAATTTAAAACATACAAGATTTCTGACTGTTGACCATAGCCAGTCCGGTAACTAGCGTGACGTATATCCAAAAGAATATGGCAAAAATATTCATTTTCAGGTAGACTTTAGTTTTTGGTAAAAATTTTTGGAATTTGTTTAACAGTCGACTAAACCCTACCAGCGGAAATCCGATTTAGACTGATACCCTTCCGGTAGGATGTTTTTTAATTTATAACATGGTGGAATAAGCTTTACCAACTCCGCCCCACTTTTAGCTATACCCGATTTTGCTTCCCCCGGCGCCCCATTAAAGCTTTCCGCTCCGATTCGCTGGGCCCCAATAGAATTTTCTGCAGTCTCCTCAGGTAATGCTCACCTTACGCAATGTTGGTAATGAATTGAAGCGTGCCGCAACACCTGAACTTGCAGGCTGCACCTATTAACGAGCACACGCATGGTGGCAGTGACATTGGAATTGTTTCCCTATTGACTCATGCATAAATTAGTGAGCATCGCACTGGAGACTAGAGGCTAGAGGTGCGATTAATGGGAGTGTGACTGGCCCGTGCACCCCTTTAGTTTATTGGCTTCCGCTATCCAAACTCGAGTTATTTATGCCTTCATCGTCCCTAGGAATCCTGTACGCTCGGATGCCCGCCCTTCATAAGCAGTCGTGGCACAAATCCATTTCAATTTCAATTAGAACTTCTTTGACCCAAATATACATAGTTGCATACATCAATTAGAATCGTTCAGACATACCATTGCAAATATTTTCACGTGGAAAACTATTAATTTTCGTGCCCCTATCATTTGATAAAGATGAAATTTCAATGTTAGGCTTGATATCTGCCAGACGCGTTATGAATTGCAATTTAAGTGCATGCGGAAGAATGATTAGGTGTTGAAATTGAAAGTTTTTGCTGCTATTAGATAAAATGGATGTTGCAATAATTTATGGCTTTTCAATTTCAAACATTTAAAAAAATATTTATTAGTAGGTATTTTGTAGTACCATACATTTTTGCACTTTTTATAGATTATATCTTTAGTTTACTCAGTTTCCGCCTAGGCCATCTTAGTAGCATCTTCATATTTACTTCCTCCTTTAAATATCCGCTCTGGAAGTACTTTTACGTGTCGTTTTCACTTTATTATTTATTTGTTTATTATGAGACTACGGCAAGGCAAAGTCAAAACATCGAAATTATTGATATACATGTATATTTTTTTTCTTCTGTTTTGTTGTTTTATACTTTATGTATATTACTTTAAAATATTCCACATTCTGAAGCAAAGTTTTTAGCCAATTTTCAAAATTTACCGGTGACTCGAAAATGCATACGTGCGCTTTTATTTTCAAGCATAATAGTATTAAAAAATAAAAAATAAACTAGAAAATAAGTGAAAAATGTGTAGATTATTTACTGATTACTCTTGGGTGCCTTATTCGTTTCCAAAAGTGGAAAATTTCCATCTGCAACTATCCTTGTAAAAGTTTAAGTATGGCTGAAATACTTGAACCTCATTGCTTCAATAAATGCATGGCGCTACTTTTCAGATTAATAATAAAAATATTGAATTCAAAACGAGTAGATTTGCGGAGTTGAAGGTTCAATAAACCAACAGCTGAAGGAGAATGATTCACTATTTTGGTCGACTTCGAGCTGCCACCGCCAAGTTCAGCGTGTGCACCTTTGTCTTTTGTGAAATCAACTCAGATGCCCCTATGTCGCCTCACTTTGAGTTTCACTTCCAAATAAATTTAATTTTCAATGTCAAAATATAATTGTTTGCCAAACAAATTTCGATAAAAATTTTAATGGGTTCATCGCCATTGCGTTGCAGCTAGGCGGTTTGTTCACCCGTTCGCATTTTCTGCGGCACATGGCATCAAGGTTAGTTATAGAAAATCAAAAATTAAAAAGTCGTCAAATCAGCCGACTACGGGAAAAACGAATTAAAATGAGACAAAAACAAGGTTACCATAAATTTGCTAGAGTTAGAACATCTACATGTTTTTTTTCGAGACTGATTTTATCAAAGTTTAAAATGTTACGAGCTTTTCTTGTATGTAAAAATATCGTAAATCGGCCCTCCACACTGTAAGGTAATGCAAGCTTCTAACGCATTTTCGAGACGAAAGTAGGTCAATTAATTACAGTCAAAGTTCGAAAATTTAGTAGTTTTAAGAACATTCTAAATTAAATTTCAAAATGGTCTTGGATTGGAAAACATCTCAACCAAATAATTGGCCACGAAAGTTCCATGTTAACTGTCTAGGTGCCGCCACAAATATTATTTAATAACGCTTGGAATAACCAACTCATTAAAAACTAAATAAAGAAGTTTTAAATTCTTTTTGTTGTTTATTCAAATTGAGAAATTAGTTCACCACTTCCGTAACCGCCAAAATGGAAAGGTGGTGAGTTATTTTGACAGCAGAGTGCCAACCCTCCAATGCGAAAAGCCCACGGTGAGACATTTCAATTTGTTGTCGACTCGACTGAAGTGACTGACGTGTCGGCATAATTCCGATCGTATTTGGCATAATTTGACACCAATTTTGTTTAAAATACTTTTAGTTTTTTAAAAAATCGAGATGCACACAGTTCTAACTCGAGGAAATGCAATCCTAGCGTACTCGCTGAGCGTGCTGGCCTGCTTAACCTTTTGTTGTTTCATATCCACACTCTTTTTGGACTACCGCACAGAGGCTAAAATAAATACAGTTAAAGTTCTCGTGTAAGTAATTACTGCAACGTTTTAAATCCTACTTTAAGCTCATAAGAATAGTTTTCGCAGCAAGAACGTCCCCGACTTCGGTGCACTCAGAGAGAAGCACGATTTGGGGTACATCACCTTCGATCTGCAAACGAACCTGAGCAGCCTCTTCAACTGGAACGTTAAGCAGCTCTTCCTGTATTTAACAGCCGAATATGAGACGAAGGAGAATAAGCTCAACCAGATCGTGCTGTGGGACAAAATCATCTTGCGCGGCGAGAACACAGTACTCGACTTCAAAAACATGAACACGAAGTATTACTTCTGGGATGATGGGCATGGGTTGAGGTAAGAATTTTTGTAGCCTAACTGTGCTGCTTAATGAGATTACTTGAATTTCTAGGGACAGCAACGTGACCCTAACCCTTTCCTGGAATATCATCCCGAACGCGGGGCTCCTGCCAAGCATACCTGCGTACGGATCGCACTCCTTCTCATTTCCGGATAAGTATTCCGCTTCGCCAGTGTAAATTGAACATTTTAATTTTGTTCGGTTCATTCTGGACCCAACTTAAGTTTTTCTTTTCTAATTTTCTAGTTGAAGGTGGAAATAAATTTTCGACTTAAGTGCGACATGCCTGTTTTTGTGGGATAGATTTGGAGGGAATAAAACGCAATGTGTGTTTACTTTTTAAAGTTTTCTTTGAGTAACTTTAGAACAGCTTTTTCCCTGGACAAAGCCTGCTTAATGCAGACGTCCATTTGCTCCTGACTGAATGGGGTACCTCCTGGCTTCAGGATGAAGCACACCTCTGAGTTGCACACGGCGATCGTGATCATCGAGCTGGAGAGGTTCTCCTCCTCTGACGTGGGGTCCGTAATAATTACATTGCTGTAAAAATTTAAATTTGCTCTTAAAGAACCTATCGATAGTGGGCCAATTTTGTGGTATATACGAAAAATTAAAAATTCTATAGTTTACGTTAACAATTTTCCCACCCTTAATTTATTTGACCTGCAGACTATTCTTTGAGCTAGTTTTGAAAATAAAAAATCGCTTACTCTTCGAAGAGCATTAGAGTTGTCGCGACTGGAAGAGCCTTCACTGTGATTCCCTTTTTAACGCTCGGATCCACCGAAATCTTGTCAATTTCCGTGTTAAAATTGACCTTTGGCAACTTTAAATTTTTTAGGGCTGTTATAACAGCGACTAGAGCCGCATCGAGGATGGATCCGTCGTGGTCCAGAACAGATAAATCGCAGTAGAGGCACCAAACCAATTTGTCCTTAACGATGCAGAGCTCCTTGAGGTCAACGCTGTCCGAGTTAAGCAGGATGTCGTTTAGCGCACACGTGTACGACTCCGCATCCTCAGGGGAGCCTCCGCGGTACTTTGGATTGCAGAAAGATATGAGCTCGATATTAGGGACTAGGTAGCCGTTTTCTGGTTCGCTGGCTTTTGGCTTTGCTAATTCCGCTCTAATGCCGCAAACGACTATCGAGTTCCCTATTCGGACCACTGCGGAGCCGTCTGCCGTCGTCACCGAGCCCACGTTCAGGCCAACAGGCCGGAATTTATCGAACTCCCTGCCATCAGGACGAATCTTCTGGTTGAGGTAGTCGCGGTAGTACTTGACCGGGTGAATGATTCTGAAATAGGAGTGATAAATTAGTCTCAGTGTTATTATAGGATGGCTGCAAATTCCGAGAGTTGCATTGCTGTTCCATCGATACTTACTTATATTGCTCAGCCATTGTGGAAAACATTAATTTTTAGAACATTTCCTGCTTTCTGTTTACAATTCCGTACGACCTTCCAGCAATTAGACCAAAACTAAACAAAACTCATGCACGTGTGATGAAATGTCAAAGCACAAGGTGGTAAAATAGCACAAAATAACTTGTTCGTGACTAAAACTAAAATTTTGGTTTTTATTATGGTAGAAACAATTATTTTGAAATTCTAAAAATATTATAAACAATAACAAAGTAGTGCTGCTTATAAAAAGAGGAAAATTATGTTCAATTTCAATTAAATGGTTTTGAGTTAAAGAACCAACCCGAGATGGCGCGAAGAATGGGAAAAGAAACGGAACCACCCCACGCAAAGCGCGCCATGAAATTGCAGCTGCTCTCGCCACTGTTCAAATGTGTTTGTATAAACAGTTCTCATGGAGGTACCCCCGGCAGGCGATTACCTTCGTTATCCCCTTGGCATAAGGTTGGTTTTCGAGAACCGAAATCAATCACTCCCGCCCGATTGTAATTTTTCTTGTGAGAGACTCTCATTTGTCCGCCCTTCCACAAATTCGGAGTTGGACAGCAGCCAGTGCAGACGCACTTTGTTTCGTTTCTGGAAATAAGCAGGCGTTCCGCGCTTCCTGGCAATTCAAGTAAATAAAAAGCAACGCGATTTTTTAAAATCTATCCTTACGTGACCACACGCGTTGTATAAATACAGAAAATGTGCTCCTAAAATAAAAATATTTAACAAGCAAGTAGCGGTCCTCCAGAGTTTGTGTGTTTTTTTGTTTAATTATATCTTTGTACCGTATTTTTGCGATTGCCTGCAGTAAATGCACTTCTAGCGCAATTTCAACGGGAAAAGCAAATATTTTAATTCGTTAAGCAGCGGGAAAACGGCCCTTTGAACGGCATTTGCAGCTCGGAACATTACGGTTGCGTTTTTCTAGCGGAACGTAAAACATGGCGACATTTCACATCCATCAAGACTCTGAAAAGGAAAACGCATCTCATGCGTTTCCTGAAAAGTCTAAAAATGTGCAAGGGGCGAAGGATAAGAGAACAACTTTTGCAGTTTTAAATAGTGTGCCCCAAAATGTCCGAGGAGTCGCAGGGAAAACTGTAAGTGGAGCACAAGACGTAACCTCAAATTTCATTCTTTTGAATTCAAATGGCTGGTACCGTTAGAAGAACTGTTAGATTCTAATGGTAGTCCTTTTCTGTAATTTTCAGGCATTTCGTGATGTTAAAATCAACAAGGGGAAAAACACCTCTGAAGCTTTTGGGAATGCAAAGATCCAGCAGCAAAAGAAAACCCTTTCCGCCGTCCCCGTTGAGCAGTTTAAGAGTTTTTCGGTGTATGAGGACATTTCCTCCGCGAATGCTAAAGATCGACAAAATGCTGACAAGCAAAAAGATAGCGTTGCATGTGCAAATACTTCTCATTGTGCAATAAGGTGAGTCTAATTTTTATCTCCGCCGCTCGTCTCATTTTTGTAAAAATGACTAAAATTTCCATGTCACTTAAACCCTTCCAGATCAAAAAGTTCCCTCTGGTTTACTTAAATTTTAGTTTTGATGAATCAACAAATGAGTGCGCTTCAATTTGAGAGAAAATCAAATTTATGAGAATCTCTTGAACTATTGAAAGGGCTTCCGCAGCTTTTATTATTCACTTCTTTTCGTGCTAGCATTTATTCTACATTCCATATTTACACAGCGAAATCAGAATCTTGCTTAACAAAAAAATCACCCTTCTTTACTTCCTTCCGTACATAAATATTCTTGAAATCAATTGGGATGTTTTTACTAGAGCTTTGATCGGGAATTGCTATGGAAACTGGTTTTTAGTGCAAGTTTAAAACCGTCGAGGGTCAGTATCAATAAAAGGCAGCATTCATTCTTTGATTTTTGTCCCCGAAAGTATCATTTCGCTTTTGATTCTACTATTTCCTGAATTATTTGTAGGGATCCACTAAGAGACATCTCATCATCACGCGATGTACTTCTTGAAACGCCAATGTCTGTTGGTGACATAATGTCACCAATGTCAATAGATAAGCCATCCAACGATGTTGAAAATAAGCAAATTGCCATAAGTCCATCTCCACCAAGGAACGACCGTGAACGCTTCTTTGAAGTTGAAGAGTATCAGCAGGATATTTTGGAATACTTTAAAGAGATTGAGGTAAATAAAAATTTCCGAAGTTCAAATAAGCCAGGACAAATCCTTTTTGGTTTTAGAAAAAATTCCGCCCGAAAGCCACGTACATGACCAGGCAACCGGACATCAACTACTCAATGAGGGCTATTCTCGTTGACTGGCTGGTGGAAGTTGCAGAAGAGTATCGTCTGCATAACGAAACTCTGTATCTTGCGGTATCGTACATTGATCGCTTCTTGAGTATTATGTCTGTGGTTAGAGCAAAGTTGCAACTTGTTGGAACAGCTGCCATGTTTATTGCTGCGTGAGTACATAGTTCAGCCTTTCATTCATTCATCCAATTGTTCATAATTGTGATAACTTGCAGAAAATACGAGGAAATCTACCCTCCAGATGTGGGTGAGTTTGTATTCATCACAGACGATACTTATACGAAGGCTCAAGTCCTGAAAATGGAACAAATTATTTTAAGAGCACTACACTTTGACTTATGTGTTCCAACAAAGCTCGTGTTTATCAATACTTACGCAGTTCTTTATGAAATGCCTGACCAAGTCAAATTTTTGGCTACAGTAGGTGTTTTGATGTTTAGAAATATCCGGTTGTTATTTTATTGTTTTTGTTCAGTACATCGCGGAATTGTCTCTTCTGTTGGGTGACCCTTACCTGCAGTTCTTACCGTCACAAACTTCATCAGCTGCATTAGCTCTGGCGCGATACATTCTTGATTTCCCAATTTGGTGTCCCGAACTGGAGGAAATTACAACATATTCATTACAGAGCTTGAAGACTGTCATTTTGAATCTCTGCCGAACGCATAATTTGTCGTTAACTCTAGCACAGCAAGCAATACCAGAAAAATACAAAGCAAGCAAGTAAGTTTATTTTAGAATATTTCATTAAAAGGGTGGCTGTGACGTTTTTAATTTTCTATTAAAGATACATGGAAGTATCAACGATAAAACCGATTCAAATAAGTGAAGAAAAATTCGAACAAATCGTCAAGGCATACAATAAATCGGTGCAAATATCAGACATTGAAAACTCCCTTACAGAGCATCCGTCAGAGCCGAACGATAATGTGAGAAAAATGATTTCATCGCTCATATTTGTTTAGTTGTTTAAGAGGGATTTTAGCATTGAAAAATAATGCATAAATACTTCGACGGATACGTAGTTGTTATTTTTGCAAGGCGGACATTTTCTCGGCATAACGATAAATTTCTGAAAATGGTAGACATTTGCTGGTGACTGTTATTGAATGCTCTGCTATATGACAACAATAACACATTTACTTATTGTCCTCGGTGTTGTAATAGTTAGTTAATTTTAAAGGGGTTGAAAGGAAAGAACAAGAGAAATATGGTTTCTCCCAGTAGTAAAGACCATACTTCTCATCCATTTGTATAAATATTTAAGATTATTTCTTCTATATTTTTTATTTATTCGATTGCACTAATGGTTTATTTTTAATAAACGTAATGATTTTCCCCATTGTTTTTGTGAATTTTCTAAATGACAATAGAATCGGAATATTTAGATCTGTAAGAACTTTGTGAGCAGTGATTGTGTCAAAACGAGAGACTAATTCCTTAGAAAAGCAGTGATTGTAATATTTCGCCATTTACGTTCAAGATCAAAGAAGTACAAACATTTGAAAAAATAGAATGTTCAAGTAGATTGTTCTCTGACTGCTTTCATAGTAGACTTCAACTTTGTTAAGTATTTTTAAGGCTCTTTAAGACTTTCTTAATAAATCCGCTGTTGGATGTCATCGAAAAGATACGTTTTGTTCCATTAACTTGGACTTTCATAATAAATAAATTAGTGTTAATAATAAATTCCTCACAAATCGTTTTTACAGCAATTCGCTTTAGTAAAAATATTTACTAAACAGGTCCTTCGAGAAGATTCAAATTTAATCATCTGACTGGGTAAGCAACATTTATTATTATTCTATAAATTTCGCTAATTTGCAAAACTAAATACTGTTGTAAATTTTATACACCTATTTTTTTTCCATTCTACTTTTATTTTGGGTCTATCTTTTCGATTTTGCAAAATGACATCATAAAAGCGATGTAACTTAAATGCCAATATTTTTACAAGTAATGTTTAATATAAAAATAGATTTTTTTTCATAAATAATTAACAGACACGCTTTCCTTTTAAGCGAAACAGTTTCTTGAATGGCTTGCTTCAAAGACATATCCTCGCATGATTTCATTATTTTATAGAGCACAGTTTACAAATATCGTCTTAACACTGAGCGGTGAGTATTGAATTATGAACTAACAAACTAATTTACTAATCACAGAATAAGAACCACAATGTCCAAACTAATTTTATTTAACGAAATCTCTGTTTGGGGGCGCTTATAATTTTGGTAATATATAATTCATAATAAGTTAGTGGCAAACGACGAAATCCAATTAGAATGGTTTCTTTAAGAAAAGACAATGTAATCAACGCTTAAACTTAGAATATAGGTCATCTATGCTTTATTTATAAGAACTCTTTTGGGAGAAATAAGAAATTGAATGTAAACTTACAATTGCATTCCCTTTTTAAGATTTTTTGTATGTTTTTATATTAAACGAAATTTATACTTTTATAAAAAAAAGAAATGAAACAAAAATGAAAAAGTGTTTTTGTTTTGCCTTTTCCACATCTAATTAACATTTTTCTTTAATCATAACTTCCGAGTTATTTTGATCTTCGGTGTCATGTTTTATAAAAAATGCGATTAAAGTTTTACTCTGTCGTATTGATCCAATTGACCTTAATTTATTTAATCAAATTATGTTATATATATAAGTTTAATTTCGTTATTCGAATTTTAAGATGATTTGTACAAGTATACGTACATTTTTGTAGGTATTCTCCATTTAGTTTGATGTGGATTACTATTACGAAAATTATGATAAATTGAAGTTGTTTCGCAGTCGATTGCACAGGTGATTGCAAGAATTGAGTTATTAAAACTAGCCGAGATTTTTAAAACAATCGGATACCCAGTCACGCTATTTAGTATCGTAGCAAATCGAAAGGGGTGATAATTCAATCTTTTGCAGTAAATGATTTTTACTAGCGTTCTATGAAAATAAACATTTTTATTTTTTTGTTAGCATTTATTTAAAACTCAATATTAAAAGGGAAGTATTTGTGACGTCTCATAGCCGTGAAAGGGATCATCCTTCGTCCAGTATCATAGCCGTCAATCACTTTCATGTCCTCCTGGTTCAACTCGAAATCGAACACTTGGAAATTCTGTTCAATTCTCGATTTTGTAACAGATTTCGGAATGGGAACAGCTCCGATTTGAATTAGGTACCTCAAAACAATTTGGGTTGGAGTTTTGTTGTATTTCTCAGCTAAACCAGCCATAGTGTTGTCGAAAAGGTAGTTCGGCCTTCGATTTGCCGGATCCGGACGACCAAGCGGGCAATATGCTGTGATAACAATTCCATGCTGTCTAGAGAACTCAATAAGCTTTTTCTGGTTGAAGCCGGGGTGGCATTCCACCTGGTTCGTGACTGGTTTGATCTCACAAGCTTGGATCACTCGTTCCGTTTGCTCACTATTAAAATTTGAGAGGCCGATGCTACGCACAAGCTTTTTCTTCACGAGGGGCTCCATTGCTTTCCATGTATCAACGTAGTCGACGTCTGAGTAGGTGCCGGTTCCCACAGGAAAGTGAATCAGGTACAAATCTATATATTCTAGACCCAGACTCTTCAACTGCCTACGACAGGCGTGCTCAACAACCTCAGGACCATGGTGACTTCCACCTAACTTAGTTACAACAAACAGATCCTCTCGCTTGACGACGCCCTCGCTGATTTTGGCTCTGATTGCCCTGCCAACCTCCTCTTCGTTGTCGTAGACGAACGCCGTGTCGATGTGCCGATATCCACAGTCAATGGCCCATTTCACGGCAGCCTCGCACTCATTTTGGGAGGACATGTAGGTTCCAAGCCCTAAGACAGGCATCTCCTCGCCGTTGTTCAGTTTTATTTTTGGAGCAACAACCATATTTTCACTGTTACTTCACTAGGTGTTAGCAAGATACTGAAAAGTGACCAATCGCTCCGGTGTGACCGGCGCCAAGCCGATTAGATTGCATGACTCTGGCGTATCTGGGGAGATATGAGAGAGGTGTAGCGAAGGTCAAGTAGTCGCTGAATCTTTTGGGAACTACCCGAGAGTTTTTGGTGGGGCTCGGGGCAGACGGAGAGGAGAGAAATTACTACCATTGGGAGTTAGCCTAGCCGGCTAAGTCTAAGCTGAAGTCTGTAGGTTGTCTTCTCCGCATATTGCTTTATGGGTCGGAAACTACCTTGGATAACTTTATGAGCTCTGATGACTCACTTTAGTTGTAGTGTAAATAAAAGTGCCAGAACTTGACCATGACTTGTTCAAATGAGGAATGAGGATATATACCTGCATATGGTAGTTTGGGATTTTCCCCGGGTCACTGGTCATTTCAGCAATGCTGAGTAATTTGTGTACTTTCACTTAATTAGAACCTGCTATTTTCATATGTATTGCATAATGAATTTATAAATGGATTTTTTTGACAATTTTTGGTACTTCTTAAGTAATGCTGGTTTATTTAGGCATTCTTGTTATAATAGAATTATATCCTTCTCATACTTATCGAGCATTGACAACAATTTTTGGTTTGAATTTCATCTCAAAGCAAGGAATTTATACAATATTGGATGTTTACATTTTATTAACTTGATCTTTAATAATTGAAAAGATTAAAATAAATAACACAAACAATTTAGTGGGATTTACTCACCTCACTATATTTTAAATCCTTCCAAACTAAATTATTTTCAATCGTTAGGCAAATTATCTTTTAAGTCCTTTAATGTTAAACTTGAAATATCATGCTTTGCAAAACAAAGTCTTTAGTTTTATCATCCTCATAATTTTAGATAATGGGCTAACCCTGGGAAAGATCGGCTGTGCATTTTTCTTAAGCGAGTTACCTGATCTCGCCTTTTGGGTACTAGGGCAAGATAACAAACTCAGAGATGAGCTAGCAAGCCAATTTTCAATTACTATTCAACAAACTATGATCAAGGAAGTTGAAGAATATTGCAAAATTTCGTTTTACATACATATTAAAAGAGAAAGAAAAGTATGCCATTTTCTTATTGCAGGCATTTTGTTTGAAAGAGATATTTTATTATATTTGTATATGTATGGGAAACAATCTCGAATACGTGTGTCTCTCGCGTGAAACCTCGCAGACTTTCGTATTGAACCTTGCACATGAACAGAAAGTACGGGGAAATTTTCACGGCATAAACGCCGCAAAGCATCTTACAAAGTTGCCTCTTAGTTCATTTGTTCTTAAACAATTCTGTTCGTAGATAAATCGAGGGGAATACAAAAATTGGATTTTTTTATGAGTAAGTAATATTAGAATTAAAGTTTTAGTAGTCGGGCAGATGAAAGTAGGCTTTGTGAAAACAATCCAGTCTGATTTGGAGTCGATACCTTAACTTAAACCTCGTGAGATTCGCTACACATTACCTGTGTACTCGTGAGAAAAGCTTTTCTAAAATTATAATTATATGAGTTAATGTGGAGTATTGTTGTATGTACCATTTTGTTTTCCATACGCTTCTGACTGTAGCTATCCGCAAATGAAAATAGTTAGAAAACCTTGGCTTTGGGGAACCAGAATATTCCTATTAAGATTTAATTTTCTAGGATATAGGACAGTACTTTTCTAGAGACGATAAAATAGAACTGAAATAATTGTAAATTTCAGTCACTAAAGATCTAAAGTAAATCCCTCGTCTTGTGAAGAGATGAAAAAGGGACCGTATCAAGTAAAGTGAAGAATGTGTGTATAAGCTGGGTACAGACACGTTCGTGTTTTTTCACGGTGTAGGATATGTTGACCGTACCACGAACATTGACAGTGTGTATGTTCATCGTAGGCTCGTACCACGTACGTCTGTATCCAGGCACACAAAAAACGTGTGTACCCAGCTTTACACGTGGAAACTTTCACGTACAAACTTCATACCTGGTTTTCAGGGTTTTTCCCGGCTCTTTACAATTCTAAGAAATTTTAAAAATTAAATGAATTTCGTGATTAATTTTCTTTCTTATTTTTTAAACTTGGGTAGCGAAGAATCACAATTTTTACGCTTTACATGAATTATAATGGTTTCCTCAAATTATAATATTTCTTTAATAAGTTTGCGTTTTCAGTTGAAACGTTTTTTATAAAACCATACATTTTAACAATAATGACGGACCTGCGAAAATTGCCAAAAACTTTTGTGCTTGAATTCATCGAGTTGTACAGGAAAAGTCCTTGTCTCTGGAACTTAAAAAATAAAAAATATTTTGATCGCAGATTAAGAAAAGCAGCATATGAAAAATTAAAGATTAAACTACGAGAATTGATTCCTAATGCAACGCGGGAAATGGTTGTAAAGAAAATAGACTCTATTCGAGGGAGTTTTCGAAATGAACTGAAAAAAGTGAAAGAATCACAGAACTCAGAATTGGGCAAGGTTGCAGTTTACAAACCACGCCTATGGTATTTTGAAAAGTTGATGTTTCTGAAAGAAAGAGGACGTAAAAAGTCTAAAAAAGAGGTAATTTTTTAGAAAAAGCCAAACAAAAAACGTAGTAGCTATTCTTTTCTAAATCTTCTTAATTTACTACTAGTGATTTAAAATATTTAATAACCAACAGAATGAACCAAAATTAAAGGAAGTTGAAGAACCCGACGTACCAGAATTAACAACCGATGACTACCCAAACCAAACATCTAGGACCTGTACTCCATTATCCGCAATTTCATCAAGTTCCAGCAAATCAAACGATCACAAAAGGAGGAAATTAGACGTAAGCGATCATGTTTTACAGGTTTGTGAGAAATTGTTATCAGAGGAGAAAGAGGACGAATTCGATGTTATGGGCAGAAATTTTGCTAACAAATTACGGCGACTATCAGAAGAAATGCAATTTACAACAGAGAAGTTGATAATTGATATTCTGTATCAAGCTTCCATTGGAAATGTTAATCAGCATAGCACTGTGATAATTAACAATTCAGTTAATTCAACCGCAGGAACAATAGTTGTTGGAGGAAATTCAATCAGCCTAAATAACGTCGGAAAGAACCCAAATAGCAGTTTCAGAACATGTAAGTGAGCGAAAGAAAATGTTTTTGTTTCAACAATTAAAGTTAATGAATTTGAGATTTTTTTAACTTTGTTTAAATCAATTATTTTATTTCTTAAAACGTAGGAGAGTTTTAAGAGGGTTTTGAATGGATTTGGATTTCATTGGGACCAAGATAAATATTATAATCGTAAAAACAGCTGAAAAGGTTAAAATTATTTCTTCTACATACATTAGGGTCTACTTAAATTTAATAAATATGGACAATTTTTTGAATAAATGAATACAAGATTAGATTGATACGTAGGTACATTTTATTTATGTGTACGGCTAAATATAGATAACATAGAAATCACAAATGCCTCAATTGAGTGAATACGCTGAAGTTAAAAAAAAAGAAACAAAAAAAAAAATATAGAAGCACGACGACTAAAATCGAAGCGACGAAGTAAACATTATAAAAAGAAACCTCAAGAGTTCGAATTGCAGTGGAATGGGGTGCAATTACCGAAGCACAAATGAAGCAAAATTCATGGAACACTGTTTCTCTTCACAGTAGCTTCGCTGGCAGTATTTGGGATGATGTGGCTGTTGTTTCCAGAGCTGCTGTCGGGGATTGCGCAAGCTTCCGAATTTCCTGCGACGGTTTCGCGAGCCATCATGGTGAAACCCAAACTGCATTCAGAAGAATCCGAAGCACCGACACCTGAATGAGCTTCACCCTCTGAGTGATGAGGGTCAACGTTTCCGCTTGAGCTTATTATTTCGGAATTGTTTTCATCTGGATCCGGATGGAAACTGCCGTAAGCCAAGCCATCATAGCCATCTTCTAAATTTTCTCGATCAATCGTCGAGGTTGGTTGAGCCTCTCTGTTGAATCCCTGGTAGCTAGCTCCCATGAAATGAACGCAGTCTTCTTTTGTGGTCTCCTGCTCGCCTGCATAGTTATCATTTGCAGGCCTTTTCGGCTGATAGTCTGAGGAGAAGCTTCCGCGTGCAGATCCAGCTCCCAAGGGCGGAGGATTGGCCACGGTGCTGTTCGTGGAGCATATCTGATCAGCCTCCGCCAGGTCGTCGTCCATTATGATGTTATTGTTGCTAGAAATGCAGGGTGATGAAGCGTGGTCGGGTTGCTGAATTGGAGGTCCACTGCCGGCCCCGCCAGTGTTGAAAACTAAAGCGACATCAGCTGAAGTTATTAAATTCGGTGGCTGGCTGTGATGAGTGTTGGGAATTTGTTGAGGAGTGAGACAGCGTTCGGAACTGGAAGGCGCAGCACACTCGTGACCAGTGTTCTTCCGCGAAGCTCCCAAACCTAATTGAAGCTCTTCACCGATTATCGGAATATTCGATTTGCAGGCTTGAGCATGTCGCCTCAAATGCTGAACGTCCTCATTTGATAAAGATAAAGCGTTCGCCAGCGCCATCACAGAGGGTGCAAGGACGCTCTCGTGAGACTTTCGGTTAGCCAAGTTAATGTTGTTCGCATCCTCGTTGATAATTTTCATTACGAAAAGAGTTTGCAAATAGGCCTCATATCGGATGAGGAAACTTTCCCTGTCCCGGATTTCAAATGATTTTATTTTCTTGTAAAGTTCTTTTGGCGAAATTAGGCTGCGATCAATTTGTATCTTTCTCCTGTTTATCGATGGGGATAAATTTTCTAGAATGGAAAATGTGAGTTTCGCTATACGAATCATTGCCCCGTCGTCGATGTTTTGGGATCGAATGGAACTCCGAATGCTGAACATCACGTGATTGACTAATTCGTAGTCTGGTCGGTAGAATTCATTTGGGATCTGTAAAATAAATTATAATAATGTTATTTTAATTATTTTAAACTCTATATTTCGGGGGAAAGAGTCGGGTGTGGGAACAAGTCAATCATATTCTCTAAAGTGACAAAATTATGTTTGTTCTTTGAACCAAAAGAACCGGTGCATTTATTATCGGAATGAAAGTGGAATTCTAGGTTTGAAGCACTATATTCAAAGATTAAACTCTAAAAAATTTATTTAAGTTAAGAAAATGATTTTTCTAGTTGAATTAATTCAGAATTAAGTAATTTTATATTCACCTTTAAAGATTCTGCTTGCGGTTCACCATCGTACTTTATCCCAGCTTTCTTCCCTTTTTCCATTCTAGTTGGCGACCTAGACTCAAACATAATCTTGTAAGCCAATCGCCTTAATTCTGGCGAATTTATAAGACCATTCATGATTTCATTATCTCTATTATTTTCCGGGGTTAAAGAACTAGCACCTTCAATATTTTCGTTATTTTGCATCATCGGCGACGGAACAGAGTTCATCTGGTTGTCGTCATTACTCCCATTGGGGAAGTCTAAGTCGTTGTAACCGTCATTGGATTCAGTGTCATTTGTGCACGATCGCTTGTACAAGTCGTGCATAGCTTGCATCACTATGTTTCGAAGAGGGTCCGAGGTTGGGACCAGCAGTAGTTCTTTAAAGAATTGATTTAGATAATGCGGGTGACACTCAGTTGCCAGGATGACGGAGTACACTTCTCGGTAGACGTCCTCTTTGAGGGATTCAAAGAACTTCGATGTAAACCTTAATTAGAAAATGTGTAATACTTCTGTTTAATGGCAATATTGTTGAACTTACTTATCACTTTTCAGAGCATTGACCAAAAGGTTCCTTTTAATCTCATCGGATGTCTCATCGATCCCAACGGCTCCTTCTGAAGGGCTGACGTCGTCTTGAGTAAAGTTGAATTGTTGTGGACCAATTTGATGCTGAGAAAAATTTTCTGCATGTCCATAACTAGGTCCGGAACCTACCATCAACCGATGATTGTTTGGCAGCATGCCATTCAGCGGAGCTGACTGAGTTGGTCTTAGTCTTTTTGTGCTGCAAGACGTTTTTATGGGAATTTTCTTCCTAAGCTCATTGGCGCCAAAGTTGAAATTCATATTCCTGAAGTCGGGACTTCCGAAGATGGCAGCTACATTGTTGCTGTTATTGTTGTTTCCACAAGCGCTATTTGTGCTATTCAAATTGAAGAGGTCTTCATTCTCATTCAAATTATCCGGCTGCGCGGGTTGTTGGTTAACTTGCTGCTGACTTAAAGCCACACCCCCCGGCGGCTCCATGTTGTTATGCGGGTTCATTTCTTGGGAAATATTTGCGTCAGACTCATTAATTGTTATATTACCAGCAGGACCTGGGTGCTGCTGTGATTGTGCAATTGCGTTCACGTTGATCTGATTTCGGAATGTGTGAATGTACTTGTTATCGAACGTTGGTGGAGTCAGATTGTTGGTGGATAAGCTTCCAGTCTCGTTAACGTGCTGAAGATTGCGCAGTCCGTTTGAATTCGTATTCATTGGAGTGTTATTTCCAAATGGCGATGAACTCAATTGTTGCTGATTTTGCTCCTCATTGCTTTTGCAGGAATTGCTCGATAGAAGATTTTGCCGTGAATAGCTATGGCAAAAGAAAAGTAGGTTTTAATTTATTCGAATATTTCGCTTCAAAAAATTTTATTAAAGCTTGCAAAGAAGAATTAAAAATGCCGGTGATGTTTAGAAATTGTTGCAGTATAAAGTGAAAGCAAATTAAAGAGGCTAGAAAACTCAACTTTAAAACAAATAAACGTATCAGATGATTTGTGACCAATTATAAACATGATCGTGATGGAATAAGAGCTCAATAAAACAAATACCAAGAACGCCTGACGATGCAGTACCACTAAATTCAGGAAACAGATCCTATTTGAGAAAAGGATACTCATTTCAGCTCACATAAGCACGAAGAGTGCTTTTTAATTTATTTTAAAATTCGAAGATAAGAATTTTTGGGAAGTATTTTTGCTTGGTTTTTTATGCCTTTTAATTTACAACAAATTTGTTTGGTTGATTTGATTTTTTGTTAGTATGACTGCAAAGCGAAATTTCAAATTTTATATTAGCAAAAGATACATTCAATAATCAAACCAAATATCGCAGCTTAAATCACTCAAAATTTCAACAAACAGTTTAAGACTTACCAAAATTTTGTTTTATTATTCATTATAAAAATAATTCATAATTAAATTGCGATGCTTTCTTCTTAATAGTAACTTCTATAATTTTAATATAATGACAAGAAATTTATCTTAGTAGATCGATTATTCTCGCTAATTCCTTTAAATTTTTTGAAGCGAAAGTTAAATAACGCAACATGAGCACATCATAGAAAGAAACAGAAAAAGGGTGACTGGGTGTGTTTCTTCTAACTGTAAGATTCTAGATTTGGCTTTTAAACGAATTCCAATATTTTGCAAAACTTAACCATCATACAATTTAAATGCATACCTACTACACCATCCAATTTCATACACTTTCATTTTTAGTGAAATTGGTGTTGGTAAGTAATGACTCAAAGTCGTTTATAACGTCGTCATATTATTGTCTTTTTAGAGTTTTCTTTTGATCATTTTGGATCTTTACCTCTCCAATATTATTTAGTATTATTAACCAAGTGGTGAAACGAGGCTATGTTGTGGAATCTAAGTGCGGACAATACAGTTGCATACATTTTTATACTACATTTTTAAAAACTAGTTTTCTGTATAAAATAAATATTTTTAAATTTAATAAGCTCAGATGAAATATTCTGGTCTTCATGTGTCCATTTGCCTACCTTTATTATCTTGATGATTATCGGCCTCCTAACCTATTGAACTCTTAAAAACAATCGCCCTACGTTCAATCTCAAAAAATAGTACATACAAACAAACAATTAGGATACTTAAGTATTAAAATTAGTCAAATTCTGATAAAAATGTGAAGAGAAAAGTTATGTTATGATTTACCGTCTCCTCTAAAGGTGTTACTGTAATAATATATAAATATCGATATGTTGATCAGTGTACTCAGAAACTCTTTGAGGAAAATAAAAATAAAATTGTAATTCCCGAGCCGAAAAATATAAAAATAATATAAAATTAGACAACTACAACATAAGGTCCATCACCTCTTACAGTGTAAGAAAATCAAATAGCCCACCACCCTTAGCAAAGAAGTTTATTTTCCAAACGAAATAAAATAGCAACAATGGAACAAAAAGTAAACAAAAGATCTTAAAAGATGAGGCGTGCAGCCAACAGATCTACGGATATTTTGTGGTAGAAGTAGAAGAAGTTGAGTGGTTTACCTTCGAAAGTTGTCCCAGTAGTTGTTGGCCCTGTTGCCGGGTGGCACCTGATTGTTGAGGGCAGCTGCCGCCGCGGCCGCATTACTACTCGAAGTGTTTTGAGCTGAAGTAGATGATGCATTGGCGGCTGCCGATTGGTTGGTGTTCCCGGCCGTTGGTGAATTCAGGCAATTCTGCTGTGAACTGAGCAAATTTGAATTGTTATTAGGATGCACGGGCTGCTGAACAGGGCCTGTTGGTGTAATAGTGTTGTTGTGATGATGCATGAAAATTGGTGGAGCTGGGTGGTGTTGGTGAATATTTCCAGAATTGGGACCATCGTTATTAAGGAAATTCGGTGTTTGTTGCTGCATTTGTGGAGAATTGTTATAGTTGATTTGATTGTGTAGCGGTGGTAGCTGAGCGCAGTTATTGGTGCTGTACATTGATGAGCCCTGTTCTGCTGAAGCGAAATTGTATGCTGCGTGGGAAGACATCATATGATTGTTGTTTTGTTGGATGTTCATATTTCTGCGGTGCTGTTGATAGCTGTTGTTGAATCTATTGTAGGAGTGAAAATCAGGTCTACTTGGTGACATAGGTGGTAGGGGTAGGGAAGTTTGATAAGTAAGCTGCGGATGTGGTTGCTCTGAAGGAGCCCTACTTCCGGATGTATAGAGATTATTCGCTACAGTTACACCAGTTGGTGGAACTGATTCAGCTCTGTTGGTTGCGCCGATAGAAGGTAGCTCATAGTTATTGCTGGATGTTGCGTTCAGGAGACGTTCTTGTAGCTGAAAGTAAACCTAATCGATCGACATCTTCTCTTGTTAAATCGGGATCACTTACCAAAAGCACCGCGTTGTTTAAATTGTTGATTTCCCGTTGTTGGTGCCACAAAAGTTGATTGCATTGGCAGACCGAATTTATGAGCATCTGCTGAGTCTGTATGAACTGTTGGAGAAGCATTGGATCATTAGTAGCCATTCCACCGTGCTGAGCGGTCATCTGTTGCTGGTTATTGCCAGCTGGGTTGGAAATAGCCAAACTACCGTGAGCTTGGTGACCGCAAATGCAGTCCGACATCGAATTTCCATGATGACAATGTTGGGTGCATGGGAGGTTATAGTGACAGAAAGGGTTCCAGGTGGACATTGGCATTGCGGGTGGTGGAGCACCGCCTGAGTAGTGCTCGAATTGTGATTGGGAATTATCGTGGGAGGTTTTTCTCCAAGGCACTTCCCGGTTATTTAAAGTGCGCATAGGCGGAGGCATGCTAAAGCTACGAGAGCTACCTGACTGTAGGCTTCCAGCTTCTAGGGAAGCTACACCATGCACGTCTGCTGCTCCAGAATCTGCACTATCTTTGCCTCTTGATGGAGTCATTGGAAGCGTGGCTGAATGCTTGCCACCGTGCACAGATGAATCAGCTGAAATAATTTGTGGTGGTCGACGCCAATTTTCTGTAAAATACGGCAGCTGCTCGCGTTTATTTTCTGTTCTTTCTGTAGTGTCAGCTTCTTGTGCATCATCTTCATTCTCCCCATCTCTAGGAGAGTCATCTTCACTCTGAAGACGTTGACAAAGTTTTTCAAACTCCTTCTTTTTGGTTTCATATTCAGCTTTTAGAAGTTCACGTTCGGCTTCTTTATTTGCTTGAATATTGTTCACAATTCTAGCTGAATTCTCATCACGATTTTTAATTTCTAAGTGATCTTTCTGTCTTTTCATTTCATCTTTAATAGCTTTAAGGCGATCTCGTTCTGATGCGATGCTAACAGCTTGCTCCCTCAAGTCCTGAGTCATTTCGTGAAGCATTCGAACTTTCTCAGTCATTGCTTCTTCCTCAGCGGAAAGTATTTCATCATTTTCGCATCGTGTAAATGTAGAAACTGATGGCTCTCTATTTTGGCTTTTGGGTGCAGTACGAGGACCGTCACCTTCACCGAGATCTATACCAATTTCTCTAGGATCCTTGCCTTCAGTCTTTTCCTCAATCATCCGAACAGTATCCATCATTTCTTTCAATCGGCGAAGTTGACTCTTCATAGAGTTTATGTCTGCCATTTTTTGTTGAATCAGCTCAGTTGTTTCTTCAATGGCACATGAAACCTCTTCTTCGTTCTTTTCACTTCCAGCCTCTTCTGAGTTGGAACTAGTTTCTGCGCCATTATGAATCCCGTTTGTGACCCCATTGGAGAGTCCATTCTGCTGCTGGTAATTTCCAGTAGTAGGAGTCGGACTACGACCTTGCGACTTACTCGATCCCACCAGCTCGATGGGAACTACTCTCTGATATTCGATAGGAACAACTCGTGCAGATGCAGTCTCCTGGTGATTTTGATTCTGAATGGACTTATCAGCGGAGTTATTTATTTCTTGCAATTCCGAGACAAGGTTTTTCATTTCCTGCCTCTGCGTTTTTAAATCCTGAAATATTACCTCTTGAGGAATTTTCTGTAAAAAAAAGTAAGACGAATATATTTCATACCTCCAACTTTCGCTGCAACGCTTCCTGTTCGGCTAGAATTTCCGGACCATCTTCACCGAGCAAACTGCTCAGCTCGTTCTGTCCCTGGATAAACGTTGTTAAATTTTTCATCCTACTTACGAGATTTGACATATCACTGTGGACTTGTTCAACCGATTCATAGTCTGGAGGAGCGGACCCATTCTGGTTAAAATGGGCTGGTCGCTTAGCCTGACCTCTAAGCTGTTCCATTTCGACCAAGTGCTGTTTTGCTGCCTGCTGCAACTTCAACAGTTGCTGTTGTTGGTCCTTAATGTTTTGGATGTTTCGATTTGATGTTTCCAGTTTTGAGTGAAGTTCTTCATATGTTGGAGTTGCGGGGCCACTTAAAGTATGGATGCTCGTTACTGATTGAGCACGAGTATCACTTGTCTGGAGAGGGAAACGTTCAGTTTATTTTTACAGAGACAATTAGTAGAAAAATTGGACACAATTTATTTTAATAATTAGCAATTATCTGGAGGCCAAACACACAATACAACAACACAGCAAATGGAGGTCTATTGAAGTTTCGAGAAAATATAACGAACTTAAAAATGCATTGCAGCAGCACTAATTGGTGCTTAGACGATTTCTATTTTATCTGCATATTCTCAAAAACTCTCTCTATTAAAGGAAAAAAGGATAAGCTTGACCTCTTTTTCGGGTTAAAAAGAACACATACATATGTATATAACATGAACGCGTGGCTCTTTAAAGCAATATTTTGAGTAGTTTTATGATTTTTTTATTGGTCTCGATTGCTTTTTAAACCATGAAGTTTTCGTTACAGGCTTTGCGATAATTTTCGGAATATATTCTTTTGGGTAGTCTGCAATCAAAATTATTTAAAGATCGGTGTTTCGAGCGATGCTCAAAATTACTCTAACAAATCTGAATTAGTTGAATTAAAAATTGAGTTATTGGCGAAAATAAAAATAGTTCTCTAAATGTTTACGGTTTTTGATCGAAATGTTCCGAATGTTTTTGCAATAAAAAATATCGAGCATAATTCGAAGTTCGACTATAATGAATTACACGCTCCAGCAAGGTTATTCTTATTTACCTCTGTAGAAGTCGCCCCTGAATATGGCGCGAACTCTTTTCAAACAATTTTATTTTCTATTTAATAACACTCGATTTAAGTTATTCCTACCAGTTCGTTAAAGAACCTTTTATAAATAAAGGTTAAAAGTTAGTACTTTGCCACAAATCCAAAATAAAATTTTTAGCACGAAACCACTGAGTTCAACACAACAGAATTCACCTCGCTTGGTTCAACATCCTCTAAACTAGTGGAGTTAACTAATATTTCACTCTCTTTACGTTCGTTAACCATTTTCTCGTTCACAAAATCCTTCGAGTCCTTATAAAATAAAATAAAACAAAATAAAAGAAATATTTCCTCTTGTCCATTCGTAAACTGTTTAACTTACCTTACTAATGGTTTTAGAAGTCAACGACAAAAAATACTGAATAAACTTTAATCTCTGCTCCCAGGTGAGGGCGCTATCAAAGTCGATGTTCTGCTGATTGCTGTTGATCTCTTCGGCACTCAACTGCTGTTGATTTATGTTCGAACTCGATCCAACGTTGATTCGATTCAAATTGTAGTTGTCCTCGAAGGCAGTTGTATTCGGGGTTGTTGGAATTACAACACCAACTGCTGCTGCTGAATTTAAGTTTGAACTTCCTGTTGGGCCGGTTCCGCTGTTATTGTTGTTGTTCAGGTGGTAGTTTGATGGTTGAACGTTGCTAGTTGGTGCTGCTGGTAAGCTTGTTGATGTATGGCTATCGCTGAGATCCTTGTTGAAGATGTTACGACGCGGAATGGGTCTCACGGGCCAGCAAAATCTCTGATTTTCTTGGAAATTCAAATTATCTGTGGGAGATTTAAGCTCTGAGTTTTCTTATATAACTAAACGGATTTCGTTGAGTCTTAAGTAGATAAGAGGGATCACAATATTCATAGAATGTTAAGATATAATTTGGGAAGGAATACTTATGAAATTTCACGAAATGGGGAAAACGAATTAAAAAGTAAAATGAAAACATGATGACAAAACGTTAGAAGAATGTAGGGCAATGACCTTATTGCATATTGTTGATAGAAATAAAATTATAGATTCGTTTCCTCAATTTTCAATATAAAAAAATTAATAGCTTTAGTCTGAATGCTTTTTCAACTGAGATAACGCAATGCTTTCGACTTCAAAATGTGGGAGTCTCAAGTCATGCTTTTGTTTGATATGGAATTCGGAGATAAGCGCTAAATTAAATAGAATAAAATAATTTTTGCAAATAATTGTTCAGATAGATTCTTAACGATTAATCGCTGAATGTTTAATTTGCTAACCCTTTAATTTCTTCATATTTTGAAATTTAATTTTTTTTAAATTACTTGAATATTGTTTCTATTTTAATGTTTTCAAAAAGACTTTTAAAAATATTTTGACCGCGTTATCAGCACTTCTGGAGGCGCAAACTTAAGAACTTTGAACGCGTTCTCTTTTGAAAACAACTAATTCACTGTTGCATTGCTTTTTTACTAACTTTGTCTGTTTTGAAACCTGTTTGTGTTTTCATTTGAAAACACAATTTTCTACTCTTTTATATCACAAATTAAATTAAATTGATCAGCTTTTAAGGCATTATGTACATCAATTCATTGATTCGATCTTTTTTAAATGATTCCAGTTTTATAAAAAGTAAAAAATCTTGCAACTGCTATAATTAATTACTGTTCACGCAAAATCACGTTGTGCTAGTACTAACTTTCCTTTAATATCTCAACATTTAATTAATTGAACCTAAGACTTTGGCAGTATCCCATTAGGCCTAAAGTTAGCGCTCAATCAGCAGCTTTTTCGCCTTTTTATAAATTCTATGTTTATTTTCAGCAGAAACAAGGTCCCAAAACAAACAAATTAGTGCGCTGTTCCACTTGCCTATAAAGTTTCAATTTCTCTGCAGTCTTCGTGACAAGACAACTACGTTAAAAGCGATTGAACCACTCTTATAAGCCGAATATCAACTAACGCGAATTTATATGAACTGTATTTATCAAAATGTTTATTTTTTTTTTCCTTAAACAGCGACGCTACTGAATACTTATTTCCCACATGGAATTTTGTCATCACCTCACCCACTAGATTCACGTGAAAATAGAAAATTATTAATAAGGAAGCTTATTCACGAATTTTTGAGAAAGTTCACATTTTCCAACACATTTACATATCCCCCAAAGACTATGTTTGGATCTACGGAGTGAAAAATAGAACAATGGTACAATTCAGAAAATTCAGTCAATGACCAATGGTCCTTTTTTTCACAAAAAAATTTTTAGAATAGTTTTAAAACGACTTACCTAAATCAAAGCAGGTTGTATCTAGGTGCGTGCTAGTTCCACTGTTCTGTTGCTTTGTCGTTTCGGCCACAGACAAAAAATAGTCCTTGCAAATGAAGAAAAAGTACAAAATTAGCCCGAGAATTTTCACGAAAAATTCTAAAATCTTTGATCACTGTTTTGGTTATAACTGAATCAATTAAAATTTGGAAAACAAACGTTCTCTTTGCATTTCTTGAAATCAAGAAAATATATAAAAAAATTTTCGTTCGTTGGATCGATCCACACTCTTTCGTAATGCGGCGCAAAATGCGGCAGTAGCTCGCGGTGTCCGTTTCCTAGGTGCCGATTTGAATTTCTTCGGCTTTACGATCGTTGTTTAGGCGATCGGCTCGGGTGGTACAGGTGTATTTTTAGATGGCGGCAAAAAACATTCATTGAACGCCAGAGAGACCGAGATTTCTGACGTGGTCGGAATATTTTTAGGATTGCAAGACCACAACAATTAATGAATTAGTAAAGGATTTCGTCTTTCGCAAACTCAAGTGTTTCCGCTGCATTGTACTAAGCATATTTTGCAAACTACTGTTTTCCTATATAATTTTCTTGAGACGAACAAATAGCTGACAAAAACAACTTTATTTGAAAACCGATGAAATTAGAAATTTATTTATTTTGAAACTAATGTGTCCACTATTAATTTGGAAAAAATCAATTAGAAAAAATATCATTGTGAGGTGATTTAAATCTATTTAGAGCTCAAATTGGACATACGTTCAAGTCTTTGATTTCTCTTCGAACCGGAACCACAATTTCGGTGTTTTTCCGTGATGAAGGCGATTTTCCAACCGAGGAATGTTTTGTTGTGCCCGACGAAGTCGACGCAGCAGCGGTCTTTGCTGACGTCGACGATGCCGAAGATAATGATGTCGTTTTTGGCACTGTTCCTGTTTGCTTTTTCGTCATATTCGGATTTTTATTAATCGGTGCCATAGTTTAAATCTGAAAATAGTCAAAATTTTAAAATTGGGTATTATTAGACACTTCTAGTACATTCTTATGTATATTTAGATTGATTATAAATTACAAATATATTTCGGTTTTCTGAAACTAATCAATAATTTAATGACTAAATCAGAAGTCGACAAACTCCCATAAATCTAAAATTGCTAAAATTAAAAAAAAGACAACTAATCGATAATAGATCAATGAGATATGCTTATGCATAGGTATTTATTAGTATGAGTCGCCCAGTTTCTATACTTAAACTTGGGTAGGTAAACATTTTTTCCGCTTCTTTCTAGACCTGCATATTTTAAACTCATTCGTTAAATAAATCTATGGAAGAACAAAATTATTGGGGGGAGTAACTATGAATTTCAGTTACTATTAATAATTCGGTTATAAAGTTTTCTTTGTGAATAGGTATGATGAATGCGTTTTTCGTTTAAACAGCCCCGTTGGTGATCTTTCAGCTTTAGACAAGGCAAAGTCTTTAAACACTATGGAGTATTAAATAAAAATTACTTTTCTAATAATTGTCTAAAAAGATTGTTTTAACAATTCATCTAACTACACAATTGTTAAATCGTTTTAGACCCTTGCGTAGTGCATGACTTTTAAATCATCAGCGAAAATTTCTTATTTTGCTTTAAATCCGCATAAGTTACGAGTATATTACTGATATGAAATAAATAGTATCTGGGGCTCTAATTTATATCCTTGAATTTGTTTTGATAATTCTGCTTTTTTGGTAGCTACGTACATCGTTTGCTTGGAATTTGACCTGCCTCTTTAGAAGTACATAATAAAGTATATTTGAAAGACTTTTCGCCAATCTACAAATCAATACGTACTCTTTAAATGTAACTTCTCTCAAATTTTGAAGATAACGATATCTTCACTGGGCATATTCATTTTTGAAAAGGTAAAAACAGACCGTCGCTTTCTTTTAAATTTTAATTATTGTTACTTTCAGCAAAAACAATTTACGATTACTGTAGTTGGTAAAAATCACAAAAGAATAAAGTTTGCATTATTCGCGTTGTAATTTTTCAAAAAGAAGCAGGGTTCTCAGGACATTTGGAACCTTGGAATGAAACTGAACAAAAGGTGAGCATGCGTTTTTTCTTTATAGGCGGCATTATGTAAGTTGAAATGCGGAAATGGAAGATGGGTATTGGAAATGAGAAGAATAGTTCAAGTTTTTTATTAAAATATATGCTTATTTGGATCGAACAATTGAAATAAAAACAGTTTAAAAAAATAAAAAATAAATAGTTCCTAATAGATAAACCTAAATTTACAAAAGCCAATTTATGAATTCAAATACTTAGAGCATGGTACCAGGCCGCAAATCTCCCACGCACTTGTTGTGTGCAACTGCGGCGCTCAATTAGCGTTTTAAGTAACAAAACATTGTCCCTCGTTTGTTTGCCATTGCGGAGCACCGAAGACTGCGTGCGTTGCTGCCGCTTGTTTTCCCTATTGAGGTTGTCGCCCACTACTTGCTAAAGTTTTCTATCTAAGTACGTTCGGGGCGGAGACAAAAATATTTTCGGTACCACAATCGCACGTCTCCACGAAAATACCAATAAAAATAATGTTCCAGCGATTTCGCTCCCTTGCTTCTGGCATACGGCTTTATTTTTGGTTCCCTTCGCTTCGTTTTTCCCTCTGTTAATTTTTTTCTCGGCTAAATTAATTTGATGTTTTGTTTAGTCCATTTCTAGAAAGTGTTTCATTGGAGTGGCATTTTAATTGCAAATACCTCTTTCAAATGTAGGGCACTATAGATGGGGAAAAGGGGCACACGTCGACCTTCCACCCTTGAAATTTACGAAGTACCTAGCAGCCGTAGTTGGCATTTGTGACCTTTTGTCGCGACTACGGGGATCTAAATAAGTGCGTTAGGAGAAAATTCACAAACTATCCTTCGTAGATAGATGTTGTATTGCATAATTGTTCTTTTAAATCAACAAGGGAAAGATGCACCCTTGGATTGAGGCGCAGATCAGAAGGAAAGTGTTCCATTATTCGCCCCATTGACCACCGCCAGCGCGCAGCGACCAGTGCGAGCTGCACCCTGCTAACATTCCTCAGTTTGCTACTAGTTCAGCGAGTGCTGATAATTGCAACTAGATTAATAAGCTTACAGTTCACTTTTCCTCTCGAATTTCCAGCATTTACAGCTCCGGTGCACCAGCAGAAGACTCGAAAAATCAATTTACAACTTATCACAAATGGCCGGCAACTCTTCGACCAATTTTCACGGCAACTTCGCCAAAATGCACCGCCCCGCACTGAATTAATTGCAGTACACTTCTTTCTTAAGCCAGCAGACTTTGCAAATAGTTAAACAATGTGTTTTTCACTGAAAAATATGCGATTTCTCGTTTTTTGCTCGCAAATGGAATGTTTGGCGATCGACGAACGACACACGGAAGAGGGAAGACTGCTTTGCGCCGAAACTCACCACAGCGAATTTTATTTGACGTTTCGTCGGTCTTCTCGTTTTGTTTGGTTTCCAGCGAAAGTGGTGAGAATCGCGCCGCCTTCGCTCACTGTTGCTACGATTTGTCGGAGGGGAAGTGAACGAGAACCAAACAAACACAACAAGAACGAGGAGAACTGTGTAGATTTGCGTTCAATGTATTGTTTGTGGTGAAAACAGCTGGGACGCAGCTCAATTGTTGCATGTTTTCAAATGGCGGGTAGTTTTAAAATTTAACGTACATACTCCAATTTAAAACGCGTTTTATTTAAAAATTTAAAACAAAGTATGTTTTCATAATAATTTCATTCCTTCAATTTGCTTCTATATTTTATGTAGTTTTTTCTTTCTTTCTTTTTTTCTATTTTTTTTAAATGAGGTTGGACAAATTTAATTTCGTTTCGAATATAGACAATTTGTAAACCGGCTAGAATTTTTAGACTATTGAAGGTAAAACTCATCGATTGGATAAAAAATTTAAATTTATTTAATTAAAATCAACTAAAAATCACATTAGGAGTTACTTCGATCGCCAAGTCTTCTATATTATTTGAAACTGTTTCGCTAAGCACTCCCGACTGTTCGATCTGATCCCACTTTCGGAAAATTTCCCAGGAAACAGCAACGCTATTGCCTCTAGGAGTGGTCGGATAAACTTTGGTAGCAACATTAAAGGGATTCTCGACCCTTTTGAAAACCTTCCTCTTAAACTTATTTTCATTAAACGAAGTGTTCTGCTGCAGGGATGTTTTAAGATCAGTGAGGAACAGCCTCCACCGCGGTAGGAAGAAATCGCTCACAATTCCCGACCACTGCTTCGTTGCATAGTCAACAATTTGTCCCGCTGGGCCCCAGGTGGTTATTTGATTTCGAGCGTTGATCTCAAACAAAAATTGCTCGTGAGGGTCAGTGCTCAAGTCCTTTGCAGCTTTCAGCCAATTACCTAAGAGGAAGTGGGTGTTCGTTCGAAGGATGTTGTCCATGTCAGTAAGAAGATCTATCATCATCTTGCTTAAGTCGTCTAGGAGGGTCTCGTTTTTAGCATGGTAGGCGGACATGATGTTGACATAGACCTGATCACCCAGATTTTGAAGATATTGCCGTGTAATATCCACAAGATCATGCTGATAGAGGGGCGAGGTGCGGATGCCCCGAGTGCAGTTCAACATATCTTCCCACGCAGATTTTACGTGGCTAACATCATACCAAGTCCAAGGGCTGAGTTTTGTACTAGGCCGTCGAGCAATGGTATATTTTCCATGGAGTTTGAGCAAACCGTGGTAGGAGTACACTGATTTCTACAAAAATCGTTTATAAATTTCAAATATATTCTTAGGCAGAAGGAACTACTCACCCTAAGATACTGCCACGCATCGTCAATTTTGTCGTCAAGTTCTCCGTATCTAGTTTGTAAAAACTGATCGAACCATTCTTCTAAATCAAATTCCTTTGATGCCCAACCTCTCTCCAAAGCAAATTCGTACATTACATAGTTCTGATTGATGCCTTCCGGTGTTATACCAACACCCACCATAGTGCTATTTTCCATATTTCTAGTTAAAGTTATTCGTTCGTTCACAATCTGGACTGATCCGTGCATTCCCAGGGTTCCTCCAAAGTTGTGCAACATACACCAAATGAAGGGCTGTCCATAGTACGAATGTGTTCTCTCGTATTGCGGAGACTGCTCCGACATCAAATCCAGGACCAGTATTCGTCCAGTTGGGACCGCAGTTAGAAACGACTTTATCAAATTTTGACTCCAATAAATATTCAAAAACATCCAACCTTGCAGCAGCCAAACCGCTTCAGGGTCAACAGCGCTAACGCTGTGATAAATGCTAGACGAAGTTTTAGCTATGTAGTTGGGGTCAGAGATGTGAGGAGTCAGCTCATTAAAAGGGTCACTGAAGTAGATGTGATCAGTTCCGTACTCTTGGATAACTTCTTGGAGGAAGGCTTTTCCGATAGTGTGGAAAAGCGGATCGTTTGGATCGATGGACAGGGGACAGCAATATTTTTCTGGAAAACGATTCCACATACTAACTGGAGTCAGAGTTGTGTTCGGGAAGATGCGACGAAATGCTACGGGGACGTGCCCAGCAAAGGCCGGAATAGCGACAGTCATGCCTAAGTTTCGTTGTGCTTCAATTATTTTTTTTTGGAGAGCGAGTTGTTGGTCCTTGTAGAAAGCAGGAAGAGGACCGCCCCAGCCTCTTATATTTGCCATACGTTGCCTACATAGGGATTAAATAAAATAATATTTTAAATTTTCCCTATAAAGTATTTGAGAGCAAAAACTAATATTTATAAATTGGTTTTAGCTAGTAGCTTTAAAGAAAATAAATTAAATTAAATCGACTTGAGAAATATTTTAATAATAAATCTCAGAAACGACGACTAGTTGCATATGCATAAGCATAAGCTAAGCATATCTCATTAAATATGATGTAGTATGATTTTCACTTTCATATTCAATATTTGAATAATCTGTATTGTGTGGAAAATCAGACATCTGGTTTTCCCCAAATAAATCGATTGGAATTAATCAAGATTCAATATTCATGACTTCGAGGTTTATATCTTAACTTTTATAAAAGAAAAAACTTAGGTTGATTCTGCTTCTAGATCTGCTCTTTGCTCTTAATAAACAGATAAACAGGCATTGGAGTTTTGGTAATTGAATTTTTAGTTTTTGGTGTGAAGTTCTAAAAACACTTCAGTGTTTATCTTAGTTCAATTGAATAAAAAATATGTTTTTTTATAATATTATGATGGAAACAATTGGGTATACCATTAATTTGATTATAATCTAATTTTTGAAGCATTAGCCATGTAGCTATGTAAAGTGAGAATCAAAATCAAAAACAATGAATAGAGCCATATCATCCGATTCGATATACAATTTTATCAATTATCACTTGAAAGCTTCAGTTTTCGCAGATAAAAGAAACAAACAATAATAAATATTTCGAGTGCTCACCATGCTTGAAACGCTGGCCCAGCAAAGTGGTCATCAATTTCGCCGTCGGTCAGTCCCAGATTGCGATAAAGTCGGGTCCAAATCGCTTCTTGGACGGGGGCAATCGTCAGAGATATCCCCATCATCGCCATCCAATCGATGTGTCGTTGCCAATCTCTCCAGGTCCACCAGGCGAAGCTGTAAGACCAGGTGCAGACGTTCTGATGGTAAATGAAACGACTTGAAGATGTCATTTGCAGCTGAATTGCTGGCAGTTCTGCAGGAAAGTTATGCAATTGGCTGCCCGACCAAGACACATGGCAATTTAAATAATATTTCAGGTAGTGATGGAATCCTTTACAGGCTGAGACTCCGTCTGAAGCGCGGATTTGAAGAACGGGGGCATCTTCATCTTTTACTAGCTGAAAGGGACATTATGTTTTATTTTGGCATACTTTAAGCTAGAAATTAAAATGAACCATGTGAGATGTGAGCCGTAAAGCAAAGATATTATAAAACTTATATGGGATTGACTAAAATTTAGGCAATTTCATACAGATGAAATTTTAAAAATCAGTTTACTGCAAAAGTTACAGGAAAGTTTGATAGATCAAATACCTACAATAAGACGCGTTCACCAAACTGAATGCAACGCAACGTCTTAAAATTAAAATTAATTTTCTCGTATCGTATGATATTGTGAGTGCGAAGCTAAGCTATATCATGAATGCAAATTTTGCAACTGATTATGCACCATAGCATCAGACTATGAGCGATAACGATATGCATTGGCCTACTTCATTTTAATGCTATAATATATCATTTCTTATTTTTTAATAGAAAAATTATACTATTATGAAAGTACAACAAATCATACTTAACATTCCATAGCACTTATAAAATTATAATGTATTGACCCAGAGGAAAAATACTGACTCACTTGGAACGTATTTTGTGGAAGATCGTTTCGTATTTCAACTTGAAAAAGCGCAGCTTGACGCGGTTGTAAAAGTCGTGAAATTACACCTTCTGCAGCATTTTTTTGTGTTTCTGGAGAGGCACTAGGTTTAATATGATCCAAAGTTCTGAGTACACCTTAAAACGAAAAGAGAATTTTAGCACACTCCACTTTACTTCTACCGCAAAATTACTAACTCTCTTGGACATCACATAGAACTAATGGAGCCCAGGTAATCGCTAACAAAAATATAGAGCGAATAAGTCGCATTTTATATTTTAATAATGTACCGAAAAAACAATGGAACGTCGGAAAAACGTTCCTCTTCGAGCTTCGAGCAACGACTGCTTATATTTTTCCTTGATTAAGAGGTTTGCTCAGATTCTTACGGTATCACCGTGGCTACTTATCAAAAGATACTTCAATTCCATTGAGTGCTTCTTGGCTGCTTGTAAACATTCTAAACGCGGTTTACTCGCGATTAGCTTTCCGCTTGCTCGCATCTTCCTCCATGCGGATTATCTCTGCGATCGCTTCCCACCGCAGATTATGGCCGCTCTGTGCTATATGCATTTAATAGAGATCTTAAATCGCCGCGGTTCTCCCGAATTAGTAAGAACTTGACCCAGTTGATCGCCTCAGTGATCTTTAAATTGAGCGAAAAATGGGAAATTAGTTCGAAATGTACAATTTGCAAAGTCCGGAATGAGTCGCAGTAGTCTCCAATGATTTGCTTGTGGAACAGAGGGTGGATCACAAATCACAGTTCAATAGAGCGTAAAAATTTAATTCGATTGATAAATGCAACTCTTAACAAAAATTTCATTAAGAGACTGCGTGAATAAATTGCAATAATCAACAATTAAATCATTTAATCATTATTCGTTGTAACTTACATGTTACCTACCAAAAACATGACTCAGCCGTGCGTGGAACGATTTAATGTTTAAAAATGATTTTATTGCTCTATCATTTTAAGAATTAAAGTTGTTTAAGATCATTTTGATATGTGTATGAGCATATAAACATTATATAATTTTCATTGGACTTAATGTTTTACCTATTTTAATCGGCTTCAAGGTAACCTCAGGCTATGTTTATTACTCTTAATGTCTATAACAAATCTATGATATGAAGCAATAAACCAATAATATGACTCATTAAAGTTGTCTTCACCTGCCATAAACTAATATATGCACGAATACCAAATGCATAGTCACATAGCTCGTTAAACTGGTAAAAACAACCCAAAACCCTTTTAGGCTATAAAATTGTGTGGAGTATAGCTAGTTCTCACGCGATTCACACTAATTCCTTTTCTTTTAAAGAAAATCTATAAACAAACCTAATTCCGACACGTCAATATTTTTAGGGTGGGTCAAAACGCGAAAGGTAAATGACTTTTTTATTTTTGGACACATGTATATTTTGTAAAATATGTTCAGCTATCGTTTAGCAATTAATTTTGTATAAATAAATATTTTCAAATGTTTAATTTGTCTGCTTTCTAATATAGATATGCATATTTGGTGTATAAAGCAGATAGGTTCAATTCTATGTACAATGCCAAAAGCTATATTATTCCAATAATCTTAAAACCCAACCGATAGAACATTTTGGGGCAGTGATTGCTCCTTTACTTTATAAATTACACATCCGAAGACCTTTGATTAATTCCAGAAGCCCATCGGAGCTGAACCCCCTCAGCATATTTATTCAAACAATTTATTGAACCAGCACGTGATCCTGCGGGGTCTCCTCAGGGCTTTGTTTAATACCGCCGAGGGCGAGAACAAGCAGTCGTTTTTCGGTGGCACTGCACCTTCGTCATCTCCCGAGCGACGATTTATCGACACTCCAGAGTCCGGCCAGTTCGGGTGGAAAGGTGAAAAACCTCCAAACCCACCGGCCAGGAACACCGGGGGACAAATACACGTTAAGCTGAGATGCGTGTCGCAGTCACTCGGGGTGGTGTTTCTCGAAAAATTAATTCGCCCAAAATGCCATGTAATGATCTACGAAATTATTCCAGGGGTGCTGGGTTTGCTTAGGCGATAGTCGAACTCTGGGGGTCGAGGGTTCCTCCTGCTGCGCTCGAAGGGCTCAGACCTGGGCCCAAGGATAAGGGTTGTGTCCTCATATCGGTTATGAAATTATCCCAGCAGCAGATGTTTTTCAGCTCGGTATTTGATAGGCTTAGAGAAGTGGTGCGGCGTTTAAGTCGCATAAACTCATAAATTACTAGATAAAGTGCCGGGTGGAGTCAGGGTGTGACTTTAAATTGTGAGAAATTTCCTTCGATTGTTCGGGATACTTTGAGCTCGCTGAGACATCTTTACGTTGAGCATAAAGAGCAATGCGCGAAAAAATATACTTCCATTCATTCGATGAAAAGAATTCTTGGGGAAATAATTTCTAACAAAAAATTTGTTTGAATAGTTTTTAGATCAAGGGGTGCATATGAAGACATCATTTTTACTAAATTACAAAGTTCACACTCCAAAAGCAATGGAAAATCAAAATTCTTTTCTAAAGGAATATAGACGCGTAGAATTTTAGAATATTATACCTTTATAGTTTATTTTTGAAAACGATGCGGCGGAAAAATAAGGTGAAAAGGAAGGTTATTAGTTTTCACAGCAATCCACCACTCTTGAATATCGCTGTTTTGAAACAAGGAATAGTTTAATTTATTTAATGTTGTTAGTATAAATACAATCTACAACATCTACCTTTGATATTTATAAAATAAACCTAGTTGCAACATGATTAGAACTTAAAAATCCATAGTAATTTTAATGGTAGGGTTAATTTAAAGCTGAATTTCTTAAAGTAAGGAGGAAGTAAATTCTTTGATTCACACAACGAATTCTTTCTCATTTCATATGATAATTAGGGATTATCACAGCGCGTTAGCGTAAAATGAATTTCTTAGTTTCTCCCAGGTTTGCGCTATTATCGACTATTTCTTTACCTCATTTGACGTGAAATTATATCCCATTGTATTGGAAATCTAATTAGACCTTCATTATAAGCTTTCGTTTTAACAGTCTGCACGTCTTCCCTTCCGTCAAGGGAACCATTCTATTATGGTAGTAATTTTCTTTAAGGTTCTCAATTCAAGGCTCAAGGCGACACGAATATGTATGCCATTAAAGTTTGAATTTCTCTTAGTTTTCAAGCGAAAAACACACAAGAAGGTTTTACAATTTGTTTATTCAGTCATCGGGTTAAAATAAACTAGAGAGTCAATTGCATACAAAATAGAATAGACTAGTTTTACATCCATCTAAAAAATTACGTCTATCTTAAGAAACAGGAGTCATTGGTGTTTTAAATGATTAATTTTAATCACATATGATTTTATATTACGACGATTATTAAAATTTTCTTAAATCGATTAAAATAAGGGAAGCAACATTTAATCACTTACCCACACCGATTGCGTTTATTTGCCAGTGAGACATAATCAGGCTGATCCCCTGGGCAGATTAATTATCGATGTCCTGGGAGAATGGATAAAAATAAATTTTTAAATTATTCCGCATGGATGACGAAAGCTCCTCCGGCTGGGTGTGGATCGGCAGGTGTGCTATTAGGGAAACCAACCGTTGCTAGGGCTTTGTGGAAACCGGTCGAATGGAAAAGTATCCGGATTTTTCCGTTTTCCTTCCTTCCGAATTATTGAATTTATAGGGAAGAGATTTGATGAGCTGTTGGGAATTGATATAAAAATACAATGATCTGATTTTGTGTTCCGGAATTTCACAGATTAGTGGTTAATATCTTTTTTTTTTATGACGACGAGATTTTACGATATTTTGCTTATCTAATACAGTTCATACAAATTAAGGAATATTTTTGATAAACTTATACCAAATTCGCTGAACTGATATATGTACATAGCTTGGCTAACAAAAATTAAAATAGGTATGAATTACCCCTAAGAAATAAAGAAATAAAATAATAGATATAAATTCGGCATTAAGTAAAATAATAAGACATTTAAGTTATTGATGGTTATGAGATTTACGTTGATACTATTTTCTTATTTTTGCAGGGACCGGGATTAGTTTTGTGACTCGCTTTTGTTCGAATAAAAATCTTAGAAATTATTATATATTGTTAAAATTATGTAAAACATTCTGCTTACTTTGAAGGCATTGATCGTCATCGTTAGACTGATAAGATTTTAAATTAAGAAATCATTTTTTCAATTTTGTACTCCAGTGTAAGTTCAATGAGAAATGTTTGGGAACATTGTTTCCGCAGCATCTGGGAACATGAATCCCTCCTCCTTCTGTTTGCCGTGCTGCGCCGGAACCACTCCTCGGATGCTTCGAAAAAGAAGTCCATGGTCGAGGAGGTTGTGGAAGGCGTGTGGCATCCCGGGGCTCCTGGGGCACCCGCTTTTGGCCGAAAGCCGGCGAAGTTGAAGCCGCCGCTGGCGCTTCCGAGCACCGAGGCACCAGAACAGGGCGGCGCGGCGGCGGCGCAAGAAAAGCGAGACTCCGCTGACCCAACCAGTTGCTGCTGAACACTCAACCACGTGTGCCTGGTCGCCGCGGCAGAATCCGAGCTGCCTTCGCGGTCGTCTTCAAATCGAAAGAAGCGCGCGTGCTGTTCACTTCGTGGGGTGGTCGGCGCTCTGTGGTAAGGAGCTCGTCGGGTGCGTTCGGAACTCGAACGGATTTGACGAATTTTCGGAATTTTCGCAAGCGAGACCGTTGAACTTTTCCAAAAACAAATTTCCACGGGTCTTGTGGAAATATTTTTGGGAAAGGTGAAACTGTTGAGCCGGTCTTTCAAAATAAACAGGAATCGTTCGCGGATTGCGCTCTCTCGCGTAATTGCACTATCAACAGGGAGTGTGGCGCGATATTTTCGGCGGTTGCTGGCGTCTGCGATTAATCTCGCGTTTATTAACCGCCGGAGGCTCGCGCGCCTTTGTGCTGATGAAAAGTGACTCAATTTTCGCGTTATCTCGCAATTTTTAATTTTTAGGTCTTGTTCGTTTATATATAATTTTTTGGTTTTGTTTTTATAGTTCAACTGCCACTCTACAGTGCTCTTAGTGATTTTCTGTGTAATAAACGAATTTCGACAGTTCTGAGGCAAAAAGTTCAGGTTTAGCTGCTTAGCGAGCGAATCGCTCTCGATTTGGATTATTTGGACAGTTGTCGTCTTTGGATTAGCGCTGTTGGATTTACCTAATTTTCGAGGACTGCAAAGAGGAACGTTGAGTAAGTTTGATATCAAAATGTTCTCATGGACAAAGAATGCGAAAAGCGATGAATAATTATCGAGGATTGAGCCCACGACAAATGCCAAGATGTGATCAGGGCCGCTGACTTCATGATATTTTGGCCTCAATTAATTCCATTTCGTAATATAGAGTTTCTTTAGAATTTTTATTCAGTTTCACTTTTAAGCTTGCAGTTGTTTAACAAGCAAAATGTGTGGATAATTTAAAATTAATAGAATAGATAATATTGTGCTAGATTTTTGCAAAATTCTCGATGTTGGGAGTGAATCATCTTTCCATTTGAAATTTTCATTAAGCATACATAAAAATAGTCGGCAGGTGTTTTAATCAAAATTTTTAGGTATTTATTGTTCTTTATAAAATAATTATTTTAAGGGAAATGTGTGAATGAAGCTTTTTTTTTTTTTTTAGAGAAGTTGCGCATGTTACATGAATTTAAAAAACCAACGTTCTGTAGTTTCTATTCACTATTTGAGCATATTTTTTTTTAAGCTCAATAAATTATATGTATGTTGTATGTAAATTTAAACTTTATAGTACCCAATTAAATTTAAATTCACCCGATTTTGCACCACAAAATATTTTAAACACCTGTGTACCTTTCACGCGAGTAATTAATTTTTCTAAAAATTACAAAGAAAATACAAAACAGCGACTTTTCTTCACGATCACTCAATCCATAGATTAAATCGTTGCTAATATTTAGTCTATGAAAAACAATAAAAATGTAGAGTACTGTTCACAAGGAATTTTTATTAAGATTTACTTAACAGAGCGAATTTTGAACATTTGGTAATGTGCACATGTTCAACATCTATGCACGAGAGTACTCAGCAGATAATTTTAAAACAAATTTCTTGTATACAAAATCCGTGAGGAAAATTTAGTTTTATTGTTTTTAAATGGAACATAATCTTCGTATTCTTAAAGTTAATAAATGCACATCTTATTTATTTGGATTAACATCGAAAGTTAGACTAAAAATAGATTTTATCTGGGATAAAAAAAAAACATTTGATGAGGAACTTATCAGTCGAAACTTGAAATGTATTTTCTCTAAATATTTTTTTTATTCTGAGTTATGAAGCCGATGAATGACATATGTATGTGGAAAAATTGTAAAAATATTTTGATGAATTCGTTGAAGTATGCAGTTCCACGCTGAAAAGTTATTGAACCTGTAAATTAAATAAATTGATTTTTCAGATGATATAACAGCTTGTGATTTCTTTGAAAGATATGTTTATGATAGAGAAGGCTTGGTTCATACATCTGCTATTTACATAGTTTCGTATTTAGCCAATTTTCCCTAAATAACTTTATAACAGCAAATTTTTCTAGTGACAAATGACAAAATATTCCCAGTCGAGATCTTAAAAAGTTGCCGCCATGTATCACTCGAGTCGAAACAATTAAAGTGTTTATGTCATCTTTGGCACGTTGAGCATGTTGAAAAATTTAAGACAATTTAAATCAACTGCTCCGGCGCCCCACAAGCGAAAAATGGACAAGTATCCGCCGGCCACACAGACGAAGTTTCGTCACTATAGAATTAGAAGAAAAGAAAACACTATATTCAGATTGCGCGGCAATTACGGGTACTTGTGGAACGCATAATGGCGAATTTAACACTTTCATTCTCCCTCACAGAGAATGACTTGTTTATTTTTGTATTCACTCAAAACTCAATCATTAATTGACCATCATCAAAGTCTGAATGATCGAGGTCCGGCAGAATTAAATTATCTTAGGCGGTAACCTTGAATTATGCATGGCATCCCGTCGTCCGCGAAATGTTCTAGAGCACTCACACTAGGTTTATTTCTATTTTTCCAAACATTTCTACTTTCTAGAGCAAAGGAATATTTTAAGTAGGAATCTATGTCGCCTGTCCTCATAGCCACTGAAGCGGTCGGGAGTTGGGAAATATATTGGGACGGGGGTCTAAAATTAGACGGAAGATAAATAGAAAGCGAAAACTACGACTAGCCACTGGGGGTAGGATAAAATTAAAACGCGACCAATGTTGTGGAGCATGTGTGGCGGGGGCAATCCAGCGATTGTTTTTTCAATTAAATCCCCTCATCGATCCAATCACCGACGAAATGTGTGACAACTTGAGTGGGTCACCGAAGAGGGCATTAAAAGTGTTTGCCTTTCCATTTGGTAAAACGCTTTCGAGCGATGGGGGCTTAAGAGGAAGCGAGCAATTAAAAGATTAAAGGTGTTATTATTTCATTATATGAGATTTTGAAAAGCTTTAGAAGTTCAACATCAAAAGAAGATTGCCCAACAATCCACTCATCTTGAAAAGCCCGCGAAAACATTAAAATCTCATTTATTCTACTTGGCTCTTCCATGATCTCAGTAGAACTATCAAAATTTAAGATCACAGGCTATAATTAAAACGGCAAGTTGAGCAATCAAAATCTTTAAAATTACGTCATCAGATCGTTTCTCATTCACCAATTAATGTATGAATATTTACAAATTAGTGCCATCTTGGATCAATGATCTCCGCTGGACCAAATGAGATGCACTTAACGCCCGGCCCACCGATCGAGGGTCTGATTTCAAGTCAGCTGTTAATGAATGCAGATTGCTCTCGATTTTCCATCTATAAATGCTTAGAATTAATTTAATTGTGGCATTTTTCTAAAGCTACAAGTGTTCTGATATTGGAGTGATCGACAGAGGTGGGTGGAAATGCGACTGGAGTGGAGTAATCAGATTCCGATGACTAAAGCAACTGTGGCGGCAGAAAAAGAATATTTTTCTCAAAATAACCTTCAGGCAATTAAGTGGATTTTGAGTTTTATGTTTATTATGATCGAAGTGATGTCATATTCAGAACGATACTGCTTATGGATTCGAGAGCTGTCGAGATTTTCGAGGACTTGAAAATTAATGACGGTATTAGCAGCTATTAGATTCAATTTTACCGGACTGTGTCTGGAGGAGAGGATTAGATCACTTGCTCTATTTGTCATCGGTGATGGGTTTGTTGATCGAAGGCTTTTAGATTTGATCGACAATTAGAGACAGCTTAGGAGCTCTTGAAATAGGTCAACTTAAAAAAACATATAGTGTCTATTCTTTCGAATTCCCGTAACGAATTTGAGTTACTCTATAACTCTTACTTCTTTATATTAAACACCTTTTAAATTGTAATATTTAAAGAGTGTACAATAAATTAGATACTCTTAGAAATGGAATTTTCTTGCGTTTTTGAAAGTATCTGATAATAGTATATGTACCTAGATTGTACAAATTTTTTCTTCTAAAATATCTTACAAAAATTATAAGTACTATTATTCGCCATCCATCTGAGGAAAAAGAAAAAAAAACATAAAATGTAATGTTACAAATTGCGTTCATATCTACTTCCGGACTAGAAGCAAACTGACTACAGATTATCAATTATCATAATTTTAATTCAATATTTATGTTCTATTTCTTGGATGAACCATTTTACGCATGATAACTAAACAAATCAATTAGTCACTCCTGATTGGAGCTTAACTAGTCTGGGAAATATACTAAAGTAGGTCTCACTAATTCTTATTAATTCAAGTCTCTCGCAAGCGATTCTTATCAACTACAAAGCGCCGGTTGCGCGAATGCATAATTAATTGCGCAGGAAGATCGTGTCTTGCGATAAATTTTTAACTGCAGCTGCACGTACATGTGCAATTTGCTTAAAAAAAGCAAAAGACCAATTCTCTCGAAATTTGTCTCAATGGATCAAATGGGGCCGCGCACCACCCATTGCGAAATGAAAATAAGCGGAATGCCCCTAGAAAGGACCGCTTTCGCAAATTGGCGGCAGATGCGAAAATTTCATTTGAATGTTAAAAGCCAATCTTTCGCCCCATTAAGCCACTCGATGGCATTCTTGGAGTCTTGGACTGGTTGAAGACAACCTCGTCGCACAAGACGCCTGCGAATGTTGGGCGCATAATGGAAGCCAGCGGGCTGCTTTTTCAGCTCGAATCTGGGCCAAGTACCACCGGGTGCCCCACGGCACGGCCCCCATGATGCAAGTGCCAGTTGCATTTGCATTTCGCGAATTTTTCGCCACTTCCCCATTTACATTGCCCGCGAAATTGCGTTGTTTTTAGGTTCCGCGGATCGCATCATCGTCGTCGTCGTTGTCGCGGTGCGCCCTGCCAAGTGGTCTCGTTTAACACTCTTCGTTTTTCGTTTGGCAAGCTTCTTTTTTGCGGGTATCTTTTCCTGCTAACCGCTGCCAGCCGCTCTTTCTGGTTCAGGTTGACGAGTTTGTTGGGCGGTGTTGACGATGATGTCATACACCGCTTTTAGCACTCTGCCGCTATGCTAATTCGCCGCGGTGCCACGCCACCGGCACCGGCAACCAAGTTCAGTTTCAGTTTCATTCAGGCCCAGACCAGCGATTGTTGTTAACCTTCGCCACATGACGTCATCCAGCTAAGTTTTACAATAATTTTTATGTCTTTCTCTAAGCATTTTATATGTTCCTGCGCTCTGCTGGGAATGGTAAAATGGAAATTGAGGCTATTTGAATTGATGAGCGGGCGAGCTGATTGCTGCCAGGTCGCCTCGCCATCGACGCCGAAGTCTACCAGAACCACACAAGGTCTAATGTGGAGTAGTTTTTCAATTACATGCAAATGCAGAAGGTAGCCTTTTCAGTGGTTTACGTCACAGGACGTTTTTAGCAGTGACTTCCTCAAAAACCTGCTCCATGGCGTGCCACTGTTGCGTTCGTGACATCATTTCTCGTAGAAATTGAGTGCAATTTCTGGGAACCAGTTAAACGTGGCTGAGGTAAGGCAGGATCTGAGTCATGTCGCCGAATGCCTCCACTGATGGTAGCATAATTTTTTCCTTGAAGGGGAGGATTAGAGCATACATTAAACTAAATTCTGATACACTACTATATACATTGCATAACAAAGTCATTTTTAAAGCTTTAAGAAATTTAGCATGGTTAGGTATGTATATCTCCTTCGTTCGCCCTCTTTTTCTTACCAAGAATTTTTAAATAACCTGTTTTTCATCTTACATAACATAAATTTGTTATATGATATTAAGACAAGCAGGTTTACAATTTTAGAAACTAAAACATGTAAAGTTATTTCTTATTAAGGACCTTCAAATCAAACTTTTTATTCATTATTTTGGTTATTATTGCCAAAATAATTACAACTTTTCACATTTTGCGTGTTATTTCAAACTAAAGTTATGTAGTTAGAGGATTTAATTTTTGTTAAGTTAAGTAAATGTACCTACATATGTATATGTATAAACCTGATATAGGCTAAAAAACTATTAGATTTAACTTTTTAAAAATAATTATTTTTTCCAGCATTGATATCGATTATTATCCTGATTAAGATGTAATTGGGATTTAATAATCCAGTCGATTTTTTGTTAGTACCAAAAAAACTCTTGCATTATTTTAATTGCTTTCTGTCATCATTAGAACAATTTTAAATTAAAATATACATAGTAAAAAAGATAAAATAAGTAAGTAAATTTTGCGATTGTATTCTTAAGAAGTTTGATTTTCAATTCCATAATAACAACACTCCCTAAAGTAATTTAGTTTCATAAAATCTATTTTATTTGAATAAATGGACTTCCCAATAAAACGTTTTATTAGCTGGCATTTACTTCTGCTTCTGGTAACTAGTTGCATTCTTTGCCGATTGAGATTTTAGTTGATTGAATTTTTAATTACTTAAAGCGATTGATTTTCGAAAATATTTTTAGTGGATTGAATTACAAAATTTTTTTATTTGTAATTTTGATCGATTGAACAGCGCAAGAACAGCTTTTTAACTAATTCAAATTTTATTTTGCCCCGATAAGTATGGGTAATAATTAAAAAAGATCGGCCAAAAATATTTTATCTTATCTTGGACCTTCGAAAGTAAAAAAAATATAAAAAAAGCAAAATGTAACAGAAGTTACTACTTGAAGTAATAAATCGTAAAAAATATTTTGCTTAATTTTCTTGGAATTTACGAATTTATTATTAGACATTCTCAAAGTAGACCAATTATTGAGGTTGTTGCGGTGAACCTCAGCTGCTCCACAGATCTCGATTGCGATAATTTTATTGTCACCCGAAGCCCCAACATCGTTTTGTCGCGTTGCTGCATTTCATTTAGATACTCTGGTGGCTTGTGGCACTGTGGGGTCTGGGCATTTCGTTTGAAGTGAATCTTCGACGTTGGACCAAAATAGACTTTTGATCGGGTTGACTTCAGGGTCAGGAATGAATTTCGTGTAATTACTGCCAGTTGATGTCATCGACAAGAGGAAAAGAACATCTTTTTAGCCTCATCTCAAAGGTATAGTTGTAGAATGGGATTCGGAAATATTAATTGGGCGAGAAACATTTATGGTGTAATGAGAGAAAAATATGTTGATGTTGATCATTTTTATTTCTTTAATTCCGTCATCGAAAGTCTTTGTAGACTGTGAAGACTTTTAATTTTAAATTAATGTTTGTGTTTACCAAATTTCGATATATTTTTCGAATTAGTTTCCGTTGAGATCCACACACTGTAGTCCCATTCCCATTTCAGTTGGTCTTCCAAAAGATACGACTGCTATTAGAAACGAGAAAAAAATTCAATAATAATTGTTTTCAATTGTAGCAAGTACACATAAACTTATCCAATTTCAACCACAAAAAATTGTCTATTTATCAGATCTAATTAATATGTAGGTACTTAATCTAGTCTTATAAAAATCTTCTAGTAGATAGGTTAAAATTGAGATTTGATTTACATTCCAAGATTGTTCATCTAACTTAGTTAGTATTTATTTTTTCTATTACTCAGTTCGAAAAGCTCTCAACTGTTGCGCTATCATCAGCTTGAAATTATCAAAAAACTCAAAAATTGCTGCCCATAGTTAACATTAATTTGTACCGAGGACACGAACGGCTGTCTGGCCCATTCGATTGAACAATTTATCCACGAATTCCATCGCATTTGCTAGTCCACTTTTCTACTGATTCCAGAGCGTTGTCTAAATTTTTTACGTCGTACATTGTTCGATTAATCAAGCCCCATGCGAAAGACCGTCACTTTTTTTTACCCAAGGCAGAGAAATCATTGTTGAGGGAACTGAGGCCGACTAAGGCGTCTTGTAGTTGAAGTCGGCAAAAAGGTTCGTAAGTGGTGCACAAGAAATAGTACAATTATTCCTGACACAATTGCCGTCGCCAGATTTTCCCTTTGGCAAAACCGGGCTCGTGCAGAAGACCTCAAGTCGAAGTTGTTGCGCGGGTTTTTTACACTATATTCAAGCGACATTGTGTGTTTGTTTTGGTTTTTTCCCCCTGTTTACCTTTAAAATAAAAATGGGTTCTTTAAAGTAATCTTGCTCGGAAGAAGGTAAGAAGGAGCCTTGTTAGTCGGTCGGCTGTGATGTGATTTAATAATTCATTTCCTTTGTTAGAAGTAGTTTACTAAGTTGATTGGATCCAACAGTTGCAGCAAACTTTGAAAAATTTGCATACAAGGCTAAAGACAGATTAAATGAAATTAAGTTAAAAGGCTTTGCTTTGTTTGTTACGTAACTACTTAAAACTTAATGAGGTTTGCTTGTCAACTGACGGTATAAAAACTTTTCTACAAAATAAGCGTTACGAAATTTGATACGTTCAAACGAAGAAAATCAAGCTTCAGTTTTGGGCCTATAGGGCCTATACATAGACTACAAAATATTAAATTAAAAAGGTTTGCTTTTTCACTTTGCCGATTGGCTTAAGTGCAATTCTCGGTTAACTTTTCAATTTTGATAAAATTTTAGAGGAACGTTTAGATAACTTAAAATACCTAATACCTATACTTTAGTTTCCAAACATTTTCGCAGATAAAAGATTTTCCTTGTATGTTTTGTGTGATTGAGATTTTCCTTGTGCAAATGTTGACAAAAAAGTTTTCATATATAAAATATTTCTTTGAATAAAGATAAAGACTGAATATTTTCGGTTTTTGTGAAATGGTGGAAAATGTTTTGTCTATATACAATTTTTTCTTATTAGAAGTAGACTTTCCACTTTTGTACCCTATCAATTTCATCACGTCTCACTGGTTAATAGAAAAAACCCAAGAAACCCTAAGGATATGAAAGAATTAGCTTCCCAAAATATACCTGCCAAAAATATCAAATGACGTCATCCGTTGTACCTTTCGCCGTAGCGGTTAATTACTTGTTTATTTACGCTCATCAATCTGTGGGCCCTTCCAATGCTAAGGACGAGCGCCAAGCAGCTCCCACCCCGATCAAGATTTATTGATAAAACTATCATTCGATGACGTGCTTTTGTTCGATTTGTTTGTCGTATTTCAACTGTGGTTTATCTACGCGTTTTCATCGACTGCGGAATGCGACAGTTCGGTAGCGAAAGAATGCAGCGTCCCCCGGACTATCTGCTTCTTATTCAGCTCATATCTCACCCGTCTGGCAAAGGTCTAATTGAACAGGTGCTCACATTTCGCAAATATTGCCACAGACAGGTGTTTGGGTCTATCGGCATTGTTTGGGTCTGCCGTCGAACGGCTACACAAAGCTAGTCCTATGTTTTTGCGAAAAACATTTTAGATTTTATCGATGCCTACGTTTAATGTTGAGCAAGATGCTTTTGTGTTTTCCTATTTCTCAGCAGCACTTTAAGAGTGCTATTTTTTGCAGTTTCAGAATGTATTTTGCGGTCCTTTTGTTTTAAAGATTTTCTAACTGGTAATAGTCTATTGAAAATTCGTGCTCCATTCTTCTCTGGCCTTTCAATGACTTTTTGATATGGTTGTTAATGCCTCATTGTGTAAGATGAATACTTTTGGACTGATATTCAATTTAATGCCAGTTAAATTTTTAATTGTAATTTATTCTTTAATTTTAAATAGCCCGAAGTTCGTGGAAAAAATGCTTTTAGTGTATTTTTTTTTCCAAAATCTGCTATACGTGCTCGCAGAATGTCAATGAGCGTGAATTACAAACCGCTTTTAGACAAGAACAATTGATTTTGAAGGCGAAGCGATGATATCAGTTTAAAAAAAACAGATATCAAATTTCTCCGCATCCGGTGAGTCTGCAATAAAACAAAAGTACCTAGCATTGATAAAATAAACAAAAATTTTCTATACTTTGGAAATTAATCTGTGATCTGCGAAAAATATGCCTACTATTAGCTGAAAAGATCTGTCTTTTTATAATAGAAAAAAAACTGCGATATATTTCTAACTAATTTGAAAACGGCTAATGCTATTTTAATGAAATTTTCAGATTTCTAGTAGAAACGAAACGAAACATACGTAACATTTTTAGTTCCCAAGTTGGAGGTATTAAAAAATCACACTATCTCCACCTTGAACTTAAATAGCGTTTAGCTCGGGTGGAATAGGAAGAAAAGAAAACTTTTGCTTTAATAACATTAATAACATTTTAAAGTAAAACTGTGTACAAAAGTTATCAAATATGATTCTCCGGTATACCCTAGCTAGAAATAATGAAATTATGCATTTTGAGAAGAAAAAAAAAGACTGGAACAATTGCTCGGTTGTTTGAATTTATAATTCCCGGAGACTCTGAAATTCCAAAAGGTCTACCATGTGAATTCAAAATTAATTTTAAAAAGGCATCCTCGCCGCAAGTAAAATTTTTCCTTTCCATACAGTCAGAAACATACAAAAATTGTCCTCCGAAAGGTGCAAAGGGTTTCAAAAAAATAACTCCCTTGCTAAAACCCTGGAGCATGAACACATCTCGAGCCTTTTTTACATTTTTAAAAGATCCCATTGCACCTCACGTGAATCGTTACATGGCACAGGTGGGATATGATAGCATGGTATAAAGTGACCCAGAGCTTTTAAACTTTAATGGGGTCATCAACATGCTCCTCTGTACCTGTCTGAACCTCTTTCTAACCCCCTGAGTACCCTCGAGCCCTCAGTTTGAGCATAGACCGACTAGTTGCCTCGCAGCACTTAGCAAGGCCATTCTTTGGGCTCGTCATCAAGAAAGGAGTCAAAAGGCGACTGGAACTTACTGAAAAGCATAAGTCGGACCGGACGGGGGTGGTAGACGGAAGCAGAAGGTCGTTCCCCCGTTGAAAATGAACAAAATTTGGAGGAGCTGCCGTAGAGGCATTCTTCCTTAAAGTGGTGGATTTGTGACATCATGTCCTCCATCAATCACTGTCTGTCCGGTGAATGGCAGTTTTTTCGGTTATGTGTGTGTTCGTTACCTTCGCATTGATGACCAAATTACCGGCCCCATGTTCAGCCCCTTTAATGATTCTTCACTCAAAAAGAGATCTTGATTTCCTCAGCGAACATTTGCAACTTGATTAGTATCACTGTCCATAGGTTGTGACGTAATCGAAATTAGTGTCGACGTACGGCAAATTAACTTAGTCCGTCACGCAATGTAATTAATGTGAAATGCCCTGAAGGGTGGATATGCATTAGGGCAGCCTTGATTATCGCTTAAGCAGTTCAGGTACCTCGCAAAGATTTATTTGCTTATACGTATAATTGTAACATAATTTCATCCGATGGCTTAACACATACATACGAGTACATAGGTGCATTTCGTGAACAGAGGCAAATGTACGAAAAATCAGCATTGGGCATTACATAGCTAGCTACCTTGCAGTGTACATCTAATACTAGCTTTCTGCCCGCGACTTTGGCTGCTGGGATCTCGAAATAAATATATGTATAGAAATAAAGGACGAAAATTCCGTCATATATAATGTTAAAACCATCAAAATTGGGATTGGTTAAGGGTTGATTTCTCTAAAACCCTGAATCATATCATATGGGGTAGTTAATTTCAAACCAATAGTCTAAATACCAAATTACACGGCTCTAACTTTTAAAATTACGGACTTTCATACAAAAGTTTATTCCCATTTTACCCCCTTAGCTGATGACTTTCCAAAAACGTTGAAACAGGTTGTTGTTAATTTCCAACCAAAAAGCTAAATACTAATTTTCATGGTTTACAAAAATTCATATAAATTTTCATACCTTTTTAATTCCATTAAGGAATAAATTTCGAAAAATCCTGAAATACGTCTTTTTTAATTTCTAACTTAATGGCTAAATACAAATTTTCATGGAATTTCAAAAATGGAGAAATTTCATGTAATTAGCTTCAGCGGTTTCGACTCAGCGTTGATGAATCAGTCAGGGAGTGAGTCAGGACATGTTTTATATGCATAACACGTCGTTTGGGAACTATTTCGGGATAAAAAGTATCCTATGTCGTTCTCCACCCTTTGCTTTAGCTCTATCCCAAGTTTCAGCGAGAACGTTTCACTAGTTTCAGCGTGAAAGAGTAACAAACAGATAGACACACTTTCGGATTTATAATATTAGTAGGGATTTTGTTCAAAAATTTAACATACATATTTCCTGAAAGCATTCCTGAAGCTTATAATCAAAATATCTAGAGAACTATTTCAAGACTAGGGGTTGTAAATCCAAAGCTTGATTAATTTCCAAGTGAGATAGCAAACGAACGATATTTTGATGAAGTAATGGAGAACATGAAAAATTTTATTTTTGCACCTACTCATGGACATTCTACTCGACTCCATTTATATCTTCAATTCGTGGGGTTATTTCTACTGTAAGTGGCGAACTATTGCTAGATCGCATCAAGTTTATTCATAAACTAGAGACTCAAAATGCAATTACCATTTCCAGCGATCGTACGCAGTAGGAGTACGATTACCATAAACTGGCACTGATAGACTTAATTATCAAATAAAGATGTCGCTTAAAGGAAATAGTGTCAGGCCTGATTGACTTTCAGCGGCTGTTGGTTCCGACGGTGGGGAACATTGAAGCTGAGAAATTAATAACCGACCAGACCACCATCACTTAGCATTACCGTCGTCGTTTTACGGAGTTGTAACCGGGAAACAGTTTCGCTTGAGAACTGCATAAATAAAATTTATTAAACGCTGATATCCGCCTTGTTAGACTGCGAAGAGAGCCCAACAAAACTATCTTTTTTAAGTTGACTTCTTGAGGCAGGCGCACCTCTTAAACTCACCGACTGTCTTGAGGTGCACTTCGCCTCATTTCATTCAATTGCCGGCTGGGAGGGCCCCCGACGATGCAACCAGGTAAGTGGGCAGGCGGCACGGCGCATGAATAATTATCAGCGGCTTTGGGTGGATCTGTTGACATGCGGCGTACATCGAGGTCTTAAGAAAAAGTATTGCATAACATCGCGCCGCCACACGGCCTGGTTAAGATGAAGAAGATATCTTCGAGCACCGGCGAAATGTATTCAGGTACCTCGGACGATTCTTCAAATCACCGGTTCTCGGGCTCTGCCTTATTTGGAAAGTTGGGGCCCGTTCAGGTCGATCGGCACCTTCTGCAAGGTTGGGGCTGGTTAGAAATTGATAGAGATCGCTACCGTGCTTCAGCTGCTTTTTCTTCGTGGATGGAAGAACCTTGAAGACGAACTGAAGCAAGCCCAAGTTATATTTTAGTTTTTCTTCAAATAGTGCTCTGTAAAACCGGTTGTAGGCATCTGCTTGAAGGCCAAGACGCTAAGCGATGTATTGCAAAACAATGCGCAAACAACATTTTGATGATTAAAGATGCTAACGTTTTAGTTATTACACAGTTTCCAAAACATTGTAGCGTATTATCAACTAGGCCACTGCACTTCACCACCGAAGATAGCCGCCTGGGCGATTGCTTCAATTAAGAGTGTCCTCAGATTATCACGTAGCCGGCGAAAATATGTCATCATCGTCTAATCCCCTCGATTAGGTCCGATTTATTCTCATTCAAAACATTACAAAAGATTTTTCGCCGAAGCTCTGGGAGTGATAACACTTCTCTGAATCACGTAGAACATGTTGAACACACATCCGGGAGAATATCCCAACGATTTTCTTTTTCATTATTTCGATTTTTATGTTGAGTAACATTTTCATCCGTTCTGTTCTGGACCAAAACACGATGTTCTATCTCCAGGGAGCATCTTTACATTTTTGTGATCTCTTGACACGATTTTGTAGCAATAGCGTGCGGCTAGTAATTCTGGTGTTTTGCATTGGAGTGATGTAAACCAATACGATAATATGGCCATTCGCTCCCGCCAAATGGTTCGGGTGATTTGAACAAATTCCAGATGTTTTCGTATGCTGTGGGATGTTATTTCTGGAAGTGTGCCACAACTTCCCGAGGTATGCACTTTAGGAAGTGATTTTAACGACGTACATAATTAAACTCTTAGTTGCAGTTTATGTTTGAACTGAATCGTAATTTGGCATCATTTCTTTTGCAAAATAAATACATAATATGAAATTAAGTACAGTAGCACTCCTCCTACTTGCAAAGTAGGTTAATCTTTATTAGACCATAATTTTAATCTTCTAAATCTTTTGAAAGCATAGATATAGCACACGACGGACTGCTTCAAAACTAGCGCTTACATAATGAGTATGAATGAAAAGTTGCTCGCAATTTCTGAGTATAATAAAGCAACATAGAATGGAAAAAAAATATAAAGCATACAAAAGTCCCCATTAATTTATTTAAATTCTATCTATGATAAACATAATTCGATGGAAGACACAACACTATTATGTAATCATAACAAAAGTTTTGCAATGTTCCTCCTACGAATCTAAAAATAAACGCTTTTAAAGTCTATGAGACAGTAAATATGCGCCTGCAGTTCGTAAATATTCCAACATCTGAAGATGTTGCATTTGGTTTGCAATATAAACAATTTCGTTCCTTTAGTTGTTTCTAAAGTAGGTGAGATTTTCTGTGTATTTGGGTCAATTCAGGTGAGATTTGTTTAATAATCTGTCCATTAAAATTTATAAATCTTCTTATTCATAATTGTTCATAAGATTTTTTTCTATTATTCATAAATAACTTTTTTTTTTCTAGATATTTGCACTGTGATTTTCATCAAAGATAAAAAGGTACGTTTGGACGGTATTTATTTTTAATATATTATATACATATGTTCATGTAGTAGTTGTAGTGGCAAGAATATTTAATATTTTTATTTCATAAAGGCATTAGTTAGTACAAATCCGTGGGATAAAAACAAATTTTTTTTGACCTCGATATATCAATATCGATCAATAGAATTAAAATAGGCAGAGAGCTATGAAGCAGAAATAAATTTCTGTTCCTATAGACTATCTATTTTATCAGATTCACTTTTTTTACGATTAAGATATGATAAAAAATTGTAAGCAATGCGGTAGAGACTGAAATCATATCAAAATTAATGCAAGATACTCATGATACTATACGTAGTTTTAAAAAATTTGTCCTTCTCGCCTTGACCTCGTATTGGGTACATCGTGAGTTAGATAATAATTAATTTGGCTGTTGGTAAATACAATTTTTTCCCACCAAATATGTACGTGGGCGAATTCCAGTCTAAATATAATTTAAGCTGCTAAACTGAACCCGCAATCGATTATGGGATTCTGTAGGTCAGGCACAGAGCTCTCGACTAGGCCGGGCCCAGTCATTAAATTACAAATCAACTCGAATCTCATCAATCAGTCAATCAACGACCGAAAAACAATTATTCCTCCAAATCCGGAGCTATGCGATCGAGCGCCACTCGTCGTGTAGAACATGCTCCGAATGCGGTCATCATTTAAATAAAAATCACCTCGTAGCATGCGCGGTGGAATTAGTCAATTAGTGGGGCAAAAACACCTGGCCGGCTCCGCTAGAAATTCCAGCGATTCTCACGGTGGAATTCGAATAGCTCTAGTCCAATTAGCCGCGGCGCAGTTGCACCGGTGCACCGCCCGCGACTGCATCCAATTCTAATTGTGCCCGTCGAAGGTGAAACGCGATTAGATCGCCTGACGCAACGCTTTCATCCCCCGGCATTCGCCCAGGTGCGTTCCGGCCCGCTGGCCCGTGCTTTTGGGACCGGTGACAGCACGCCGAGGTGATGTCATTAGTCACGGGCACGGTCACGGATGGGCAGAGATGGGCTTTTTGTCGGCGGTTTATGGATCGTGGCAGAGGCGTTCATCATCACCTCAAAAAAATGGACCAAGGCCGTCGGTGCTTTGAATTACCTCGACCGTTTTTTCTCCCGGCCTGGGAAATGGGCACGTTCGAAGGGCTTTATCCACCCACCGCACGGCTTTTTTGCGGGGCAATTTTTAAGTTACGTTACGTACGGCTTGATGAAACTTTCCCCGCATTCCGTCCCTCGGCCGGAAAGTTACGGCCGAGAGTCACGCAGGTGGCGTGACTGCACGCAACAAAAAGTGGAAAGCTAATCAGTCGGTGACTTCGTTAAAACGATGACGAGGATCTGACTTCACTCGGGCTTACTTTGTGTCTAATTTTGCCGGGCTGGTTATTGGATGCCATCAATCATGCGAGTTCTTTGCCTACATAAGTTCACTCCGTGCCCTGCCGGCGTGAACGTGCTCCTCGATGCGAAAAGAACCCTGTCCCAGTGAGTCAAGGAACATTATCGTCTTATGATTCAGATAAATTGTTATACAAAGTTATGAATTCAAAGAATGTTATCTTTATGGAAGAATTGATTAATTCGCGCTTGGTTCATCATAAATCCAAATATGTAAAAATATCGAGCGCCTAAGTGGAAATCCATAAACCATTCACATTGATTTTTACATCTTAATCTCTGAAAATTTATTCTGTTCATTTGCATTTACTCTTAAAGTAAGAAAAAAGTGCTTGACCACTTTCATAGAAATAAACTGGACCAAAACAAATAACATGAACATAACTTTCATTAACATAAAATATCTTTATAAATAAGAAAATCAGTATCTATATCTGCCCTAATTAATTATACTTATGTAACGATTTGGTTTTTTTTTAAGGAAACTAAAATTTCACAGATCGTCAAGTGTTTGATAAAAGCGGAGTAAATCGTTAGAGGAAATAATAAAGTTGCTCAAACCTTGTAACCTTGTAACCTTGAACTATTAAATTATCATAAAATATAAAGTGGTTTGAAATATCTACAACGAAGTCATTTTTTTATAATTAAATACAAACAAAATTTTAATTTTGGCTTGAATGGATTTCTGTCTCTGAACTGTTTCCAAAGTATGCACGTAAGTTTCAAGAAAATAACGAATCATTTTATTTTGTTATATGTATGTATGTCCCTATTACAAAGAGAGAGAACTTGATAGAAAATACACGCTCCAGTGTTTTTTATAAATAACCACATTTCAAGTCTTTGTAAGTTGTGTTTTTAACGCCTACAAAGAGTGTTATAAAAGTAAGCCATTACCTATTTATGATGAAGTAATTGAGTGATTTCCTGTTCTAATTTTAAACTGTTGCTTTCCACAGCATGAAAGTGCCTGTTGTCCTTGCCCCTAATCGATAAAATATCCATCATACGTTCGCTCGTTCCTTTAATGGAAGTTTCATGTTTTGAATTAAAAATGAAATTAAAGCAGACATCAATTCTCTGCAGCTACCTGAACGTTTGAATATTTTATTACTCGCGCGAATAACTCCGACGCTCGATACATTTTGCTCCAGAAAAGAAACGTTTTTCGTTCAAAGGATATTCACCCCACGAAGAATGGAAGCCTTCTTCGCAGCGTCGCGTCGGTTTGAGGAGACCCCAGACCCCTTGAAACGAATTCACGAGGCGTTTGCAGTTTACGGAATAGCCCAAGGATTCCGCAGAAGAAGCAAAAAGCAAGGAGCATGTTGCGTGTGAACGCACCTTGCCAGCGGATGCCAGAGGTCGAGGACTGCCATGAAAAGGCTGCTCCCCAGAATTTGTTTTCATAGTGTGAAATAATTGCTGAAAGTGGGTCGAGACACACCTACAGCGAGAGCCTTTTCGCCGTTTCAAAGGTTCACTGGTCTCTCGTTGCTGACCCACTTCGTTAAAATCGTGTCTAACCGCTTTGGTTTATTACTGGCTTTAGAGAATCCTCGGGAAATGGTTAATTAATTAGAGGGGCGTTTTATCTTTCAAATCAGCCGGCTTACGTACATACTCTAGTAAGTTTTAAGCTAACTTGGCCGAAACGTATTTTTTTGAAGATTTTTAAGCTGTTTTCCATTTTATAAAAGCTCCTTCCATAAATTGAATTTGAGATCTCTTCAAGGAATTCTATAAAACTGTATTGGAACTTTAATTTTGGGTTGAAATTCCATAAATTAAAGAAAAAACTTTTCCACCCAAATGAATTTGTAACGAAACTTTGTTGGAATATTCGAAAAATTTCACAAAAATATTTAGAAACAACCGAAGAACACTTGTTTGTTTGACCACAAATTAACGTTTCTAAAAGATTCCATTAAAATCCTGGAGGAGACCTCAAACTCAATCTGTTCCAAATACCTAAATCTAACTTACCTACTATTTTTCGATGTATGGCTGGCTAGTGTGTACTTAAGAACATCTTACACTTTCTTAGTCGACAATTTTAGTGATAAAAAACATTTTTTGAGTTCATAATATTTCTTACATATACTTTAGAGACATTTTGAAAATTTTGAACTGCTGGCGTGGACGTTTGCGGCTCACTGGAACGTTAGAAAAAGAAAAAAATATATGTATATTTTTAGAAAAAATGTGACTATGTCCCCAGCATAGCCTAGGATTATTTTGTTTTGAGCAAAAATTCAAAAAATTGTGGACTTCAAAAATTGGTGGTCTCAAAAATAGCACGTTTTTTTCGTAAAAAAATTTTACATATTGAGGAAAAAATTAACCTATTTTATTTATTCCACTCTATGCTGGGACTATTGTTGTGTAGAAGTAGAAGACCATATGAAAATTCCAGACAGATCGGTTAAATGGTTTTTAAGTTATCATGCACATCGATTACAAAAACGTTGTTTTGAGAAAAACGGGTTTAAAGTTTCTACAAACGAATTTTTACATATACATACATAAAATCTACTTTCGTTCAATCAGCTTAGTCTATAACTTTGAAAGTATTTATAATTTTTCTCTGAAATTTACAGAGATTATTATTTATATATGATACTTTCCGACCCAAGAAAGAAGGTCCCGTTAAAATAAATTTTATTGGAAATTAGACTAACATTTTGAATTCAACTTCAACTAACTTGTTAACTATAAAGAACAATGAAATTAAATGAGAAAAATTTATCTAAGCTTATCTTGTGAAATCGTAATGTCTACAAACCTAGAGAAATCTGTTAGAAACCGTTCGAACTCCCAAATTAGGGAACCAACCGCTAAGCTGCACTGTTTTCTTGAAACGGTCCGCTGCGCGCAGTAGATCAAAGTTCTTACAGCGTACGCAGCGCTGATTACCATACAAAAGACCCCCAAACCACCTCAGCTCCGTCCAGCGGAGCTAGAGACATTCGTCTCTATTGCGATCCCCGCGATGGCAGCCAAGGTCCCAATAAATCATCCATCCGCCAGTCGTTCCGCGACCTCAAGTCAACTGTCGGCCAGTTTTGAGGTCAATCATCCCGCGATTTTATTCCGCCTCACTTTTCCTCCTCCTCTTCCCAGTTCAGCTACTGTTGGTTCTGTCCATTGGCCGCAATTCATCCCGATTCCCTGGTCATCTTGACTATCTTGAGACGATCCGCGCGGAGGCTGTGCTCTGCGCAAACGACGACTAACTTGGGGCTCTGGTGGGCACCTAAAGTGCTCCGCAATTGGCGTAATCGCCGCTGAAAGGGTCGTTGCTGGGCGTAGTAATCACAGTCATTGTGCGTCACGCACGGGATTAGGCCTTCAATTGAGTGCTAGGGGATTAAGCATTTTTGGACAGAAAAGGACAGCGACGGCCTCTGAATTAGTTTTAATTGAAGATGATATTTCCGGCTAGTCGAATGGCACATTTCTTTAAGGAATGCTAAGGAGCGTGGGAGGAGGGGTGTGTTTCGCTGGTTTCAGCCCGCATTCAGTCCCGTGCTCAAATCTAATTCATATTCCAGCCACTTCCGATTTTTGCATTCACTTAAAGTTAATTGAGTAGTTGCTCATTGCCCGCCACCCGCGCTCGACAAAACTATCTTTTTTGTTATTGTCACGGACACCGCGGGCAATTACTCAATGAAAAAATGCCGAGATCGAAAATTACGTGACACTCTCGACTTCCATTCCGAACTATTTCCGGCTGACTCCAAGCCCTCAGCTGAATAAATAAATAAACAAATCCGCCGCCTCCTGGCAGATTGATTTGATAGCCTCCCTCCGGAGAGTGGTTTAGGTGCCGTAGGGCTCCGTCTTGCAAGGAAGTCCAGGAACTTGTTCAGCTGGCGTCACATTGTTTGTTTGTCGTAGCGTCGTATTTCATCCATGGGCTGGAATTATCCCGACCCACTGGGCAAGGACAGTGAAAAAGGGCTTCCCTCCCTTGCTCCCTGTCGGAACGATCGGTGTTTATCAGGAGTAAGCTTTGGCGCCGATGAATCCTATCGATTCTTGATTTAAAGACGATTCCGGCCAGAGCTCGACATGCGTTCGGGAAAGAAGACACATGTAGCGTTGACCTAAATCCCATTCAATCCGAAGGGCTCGCAACGCTCCCGCCCATTGTGCAACTACCCGAGAAAAATTACCAAGTCAAAGCACGGCGCGCACCTGAGCAATGACTTGTTTTCCGCGAGCTCTGACCGGACCCTAAGTAGATGCGTCTGACCTCGTTTTAGGGCTTCGGCACCGAGGAAGCCCTCAGCGTCAAAAGAAACGAATTAATGCGACTTCCGTCTTTCAAAATAATCGAAAAGATTTCCAGTCGAACAATGGGGACGAAAGTGAAATTAATAAATAATGAACCGCTCTTAAGCGGCGACCACGTATGCCTTGCGCTCGATTGATTGATTGATCTCTGTGCCCTCGATGGGCTTCGATTTCTTTTAATTAAATGAAGCCGAGCAGTGATGACTGTATCGAACCAAAAAGATGAGCGAATTTTTGTTTTTATTCATTATCTTTTGTAGACACTCGCTAGCTAGCTAGAAAATCAACTTTCCCTTCTTTTTGTTTTTAAAAAGAAATGCTTTCGAATTTTTAGAATTTTATTTTGAGCTTGTAAAATACGCAAAAACACACCTCACAGCTCAATTTGTCGGACTAATCAAATTAATTTAACTAATTTAAAAAACTATCCTTTACTTAACATCTTTTTACTGAGTGAAATAGCTCTTGGATATTGGAAGTTAATAATTCAGACAAAGTAGGTATACAATTTACTTCATGTTTTTCAAATTTCGCCCTTAACTAAAACCATAATATTTAAAATAAGATCTACAGATTTTGTCTGATAGGTACACTAATTTCTTTTCTTCGAAGACTACATCAAAATTAAGGAAACGTAAAAAATTCTCCGTATATCCTTTATTGAAATGATATTTAACCCCTTTAGTGGTTTAGTAGAGAATTTAACGCTACTTAAATTGCACACCGTCTTTCGTAAAATTCCACCGAACAGCGAGGCGAGCACGCACAAAAGTCTATCCTTTGAGAGTACTTAACTCGACCAAATAGCTCAATTAATTCGCTCAATTACATAAATCGCTTAAATGCACCATGCGCTGAAGAAAAAAGAAACCTCTCCAATTACCCTGATAATCACACGGGCGTGCCTAGACAGAGCGGAGCCCCAATCGAGCGCACACCACTCGAATTAATGTTTCATTGCAATTTTCATTTCGCTGCGATGTCGAAGTAAAAATTGAACTCTCGAACACTTGGAGGAATTTCGTCCGGCCAGAGACACCTTGCAGCCAAGATGCAAGTGCAGACTGCACATGTTTCCGTTACCGCACTTATAGCTTCAAATTGACTTTGTAAGTGGGCAAGTGCTCTTAAGAAATTTCCGATTAACAAGGTGCTGAGCGGCGATCGACTGCAGCCACCTCGTGGTCACGGACACCCCACCCCGCAAGAATGCTTCGCTGTTTATATTTCGTGAAAGCTACTTTAAAATCTTGAGGAGAAAAATAATAAAAAAACAGCCATCTGCGCTCGACTTGGTCTTTCTTAAGTGGGTCATCGTTTAGCAAGTGACTCTACTAATTGAAGGGTGTGAACTGGGATGTTTACTTGATAAGTTTATTAAGATATGGTCCTGCTCAACAAAAAAGGCCTTTTTAAATGAATATGCATCTAGCAAAAATTCCATAGAAAGAATGTAAATTTTAAAATCTTTGTTATCTGGTGGAGTACCACAAAGGTCTGTGTTAGGCCCTATTCAGAAATCAACGACTTCGTTTTATTAACACGAATTGAGTAGAAGGACCCAAGTCAAGGGATTTCTATGAAAATGAGTATCAAGACGTTTTCAGAGTCGCAGAGCTCGTATCTGCTACTGAAATTTGTTATTCAATATGGCAAACAAAACGACTAAATAACTATGTAATTACCTAATAACAATTTCTCTTTCCTTTTGTTTTCAGATAAATCCACATAGAAAAGTTTCACCCATAAAACAATGAAAACGTAGCGTCCAAATCACTTTAGACATAACAAATTTTAAAAGCTAACAAGTACTGCCCGGAGAAATTAAGTAAAAGTTCTGCGAGCTAGAAAATCTTATCAGAATGGGTGCGACTACTGAGAAGAAAAAATGTCGTGTGAACAGGAATTTAATCACGCTAAAATTTGTTGTATTTTTTGTATTTCTCGGTAAGATTCATCTTAAATTAATTAATTAAAATTTTATTTCAAATGTAAACTTGTAAAAATTCTTCCAGGACTTGCGAATCTCCACTGCTTCCACTCTTACTACCACCTGCCACTAGGACTAAATTTTGACGAATACCGACTCATAAGCATACTCACACCTTTGATAGCCACCTTAGGACCACTGCTAGCAGGACCTTTAGCCGACAAGCTAGCGGCTAGAAATTCCAATACATTTGGAAGGTCGTTACGGGTCTTAACTGGAATCTTCCTCATAATATCAGCACTCGTCTACGTCTTGATTTTACTGATTCCGTCGGTTACGCGAATCGAAGCCCGAAGGCCACTTGTGAGCTTCGGCTGCGATGGGTCCGGTGCTGTAATCTTCCAAGAGCGGTGCACCGAGTCGAAAATGTGCCACCACTGGAGCAAAGAAAAAATTGGATCATTAGTTTTAACGAATTGTTCGTACACCTGCCAGAAGCCGAGTCAATACGAGTTTTTGTACACTCCTTGGACGAAAGGCTCCCCAATTCCTCCGACTGATGTAAGTTCAGACTCCGAATGGGAACGTGACTACGACGATGCGGCTTCTTTGGCCACAACCGAGTCTTTGAGGTTTAAGAGAGAGCCTGAAGAAAGCCTTGAGGTATTCAGTGGCGAGATTCGGGAAAAAAGGGAGCTGGATAGAGTTTATGTGAATCCGCCGCACTTATGCATCTTAGGACACAACCAAAACGGCGAAGCTAGCGTGAAGAAGTGCCACGTGTACACGGACGACACCGACTTCTTGAAAGTCCAAGCCACCCTTCGAAGTGCTACAAATAAGGAAAACGATACTCACAGTGCTGACTGGTGCAACTATCCTTTGGGTGCGTATTCATTTTCAAATTTCTATTAATATTTGTTCCAAAATGTATGCAAAAGCTGATTTTTCGGTCTAAGTAGAGTACACACCAAGAAATTAAAAAATTGTATCTTCCTCCTTTATTCTATCATTGTCAAATTAAAAAATTGTATCTTCCTCCTTTATTCTATCATTGTTCATATCAATCAGAAAATTTTTTTTGGTACGTTCTAAATTAGTTTTTTTTTTTTATGTACATACATATATCTAATACAACAGAAATCAAAAGAGATAAAACATTACATTGTTTAGTTAGACTAGTAACGAATAAAACATATGTACTCAGATCAATAAATAAAATAACCATAAATTTCTTACCTTTTTCAGACGGTTTTCGATGTGATATTCCAGAAAAGCAAGTCGAATTCATGACGTCCCTGAAAAACCACTCCAGGTGCAAACCGATGATGGAATGCGAGGTCATAGATCCATACGACAGAGCTGACAGTGTCCTGGCCGACAGTCTTTGCATTTCTGTAAGAGTGCCTTAATAAGAAATTCTTTATAAATTTTGATATAAATATGTTTACCTCCCCAGACTATTGGTGATGCCGACGTTACCTTCTGGGGATACTTCGCCCTCCGTTTCATCGCGGAGATCTTCCCAATGGCTGCTCTGACCCTCCTAAACACAGCGATCGTCATCGCAACCAGAGAAACATCCTCAGGACGTGGCGAAGTGTGCCGACAGTACGTCTGGGGCGCCATAGCGTGGATTCTAACTCTACTCATCTTGAACTTTATTCTGCTCGATGAGGCTCAGGTTGCAGATATTTGTCTAGCCATGATGGTCATAGCTGTGATATCCTTCCTGATCGCTGCCTTCATCCTGTTCTGCGCCTCAAATATGCCCCTAAGTCCGCCTGAATGGTGGTGGCACACTAAGACTGGGATGTTGGTCTATCCGATGTCAGCGATCAGAAAGTACGGACCGGAAACGTTCTGCTTGACCATCGTTACGTTGGTGCTCGGGCTGTTCTTTGGCAGCATACACAGCTACTTAATGTGGGTCCACAGGGACTATTACGCGATAAATGCCCTCGGTCTGCTCCTGGTCTTCCTCATGTTCTTCAACGTGGACAAGTTCATCGAGTACTGCGGCCACTCGAACATCCTGATCAGCACGTTCACCTACTACATCGTTCGATTCACGGCTATTGCACTCTACGACGAGGTGCCTGGTCTGGCGATCTTCGCGGAAATCTTGGAGCCCGTTGTCATCGGAGTCTCGTGGGTGGCTATCATTCTTTACATGCGACATATCATTCCTCGGAGGTTAACTGGCACTGGACAGGCTTTGGCTGTGATTGCATACTTTTGCATTGGTAAGATATAAACTAATTTTTTATTATAAATACATTCGATAGAAAATTTAGTAACTAGAAATAGAATTTATGCTATTTAAGCTACGTTACAAGTTCCTTATTTTCTAATAATTTTTTAAAAGCGTGTAATCTACGGAAAAAATAAAGTGTTACTTTAGCTCTATTTAATAAACGATAAAATCTGTTGCTTAGCTTATTAACAATCAAAAGTGTACAACTCCTATATAAAGTATGGCCTGCTAAGAATTATTAGTAAACCCTAAAATTAATAATTGCTCTTTTTAACACAGGTAAAAGTTTCGGCGCCCTGATTGGTCTATCGGCCCTTGAAAAGAAACAGGACAGCGTGACGACATACATCTTCGACTGTGCGTACAAAGGACTCGCAATAGCCGCCTGTGTGATAGCACTAATTTACTTTGTCCTCTACAATTTAATTCTGGCTCCGAGGTGCACAGCGAAGGCCACGCCCCCACCACCGCTCTCAAGCTTGTCGCAAACGCCACAAAATGGCTCCGCGACGAATGGCGCCAACGGCAACTACACCCCACTGCGTGTCTATCACAATGAGCGAGGAAAGAAAGGACAATTTCGATATTAATGTTGCGTTTTTTTTTATCACTTCTTATGTTTTAATTATAATTTTATAGTTGATAAGTTAAAAGCTTATTATAATTTAATTTTTTATTATTGTAATGTTTTTCTTTAAGAGACTTTTGTTAAGTTCGACGCGTTTTGGACTTGCACTGAGTCCATTCTACGGCTCAAACGCTTTCTCAGGAATTCACTTGCATTTCTTTTCTTGTTTTTCATGTAATCCATCCCCCCGAACCAGAATTGACTCAGTTTCAATTCCTCCGTTCAAACGTAAAACTAAAAAAATACACTGCCGATGTATAAATAAAAGAACGTCCTTCCCGATTTGAGTTCATTCTCAACTCCTTGGAGCACTTACTAAGCACCTCATTTGCACCTTTTCACTTGTATATTTCTACGCTATTTTCCTACAATTTGGTAAAAAAAAAAATCAGAATCCGTAATAAAGCTACGTTTTCCTATTTCAAAACTCCAGTTTTCATGCATCGTCTGGTTATTTACCTATAAAAGGCAGACGTGTAGCTATGAGCAATTTCACATAAAGCACATCCAAAACGCAGTATCCTTTTTGTGAAAAACAACCCTATTTCCGAAAAAATTATCAAAGTAAGCAATTATAACGACTGTCACAAACAGAACAGATTTTGTAAGCCTTTAACTACATAGAAAAAAGTTATAGTGCTAAAACCGTCCAGCAATTGCTAGTGCTGGACATAGCTTCCTTTTCTGTGTTCCGGTAACTTTTTTGTACCTTGTTAAGTTGAATCCAAATAGTTAATAATCATTAAGCCAATACAGTTTTTAGAATCTTGCCTCTTTTATAGGTGTTGATATTTTTTCTAAATGATGTATGCAAATAAAAGTACCTTTAAACATATTTCTTAAAGCAGCATGTGTTCCTCGAATTTTTAAGTTTTCAGCCTGTAGACAATTTAATGGAGTCCAATAAATCCAATTTCCTTGTTTCCCGTAATTAGAAAATATGTAAATTTAAAAAAAAAATACAATAAAAAATGGATAACAAAAAAGTTTGATATTTCAATCATATAAACTATAAATTTGCTTTTTAAGATCGAGTTGGTTTAAAAATGCAATCGTATGTTCTATTTTTAAGGGATTTAAAAATTCACCTACAAGCTGTACATCAATTATCAGTCGTCCAGTTTTTAGAATATCGACTTAAAATTTTAATCATGTACTGCCAAAGTTTATAAAATAGAATCAAAGAAATTTTCCCACAGCATTATTTTTCTGACAAAAAAAGAATATTACATTTAAATTCATTTTATTGGTTTGTTCTTAGTTTAAGTCATTCGAAACAAAACTAGTTTCCTTTAGGAGAAATTGCATGCAGAATTTCATAAGAAAAAAGTAGTTTAAATTAATAGTTAATTTAATCATTAAATAGATACTAAAAATAAAGAACAATTGAAAATAATATATAAGATTGCTTGATATTTTTGTGCTTAAGTGTATTTAACTACAAAGGTTGGAGTAATATAAAAATTTTATCAAAATAATAGTTTAGGAGCCAAGGCAGAGTGGTCTTATAGTAAATTTGTAGAATGTTAAACACATTCACATTTGACTTTATTCCCGAGAATGCAAGAATCGCAATTGAATTTTAATCTGGAGAAATAAAAAGCAATTGGTTCATATGCCAATTATGTACAAAAAAAAGGGATAGTTCGTAGATATGGTGAGTGGGAGGCTCATTACTTGCCCTTCACGTTCATAAAATCATTTATAGTTTCACGCCTTTTCCTCGAATATTTAGAATCCAATTCGGTCAATATTACATACTCTTAAAATATATCTTTAATATTTTCCGGATTAAAGACAAGTGTCTGCGAAACTTTTTAAATTATTGTGTATGAAATTTCGTATGAAGCGCACGGCTTTATTCTTTTTAAATTATGAATATATGTAATAATAAACAGAATTAGTTTTATTTAATTAAAAAATTGAAATGAACCAAAGGAAATAAATAAGAAATAATCAAAACCAGTACCATCCATAAGAGAAACAATTTAATGCCCCAAAGTGATTTATTTTATTACAGTCATGCGTATAACTTTAAGACCACCTGTGTTTTTCATGAAAGTTTTATCTTTTGATCCTCATAATTCCTACAAACCATCAGAGAGGAAAACACTTTTTGGAAGAATTAATTATCCAATGGTCTTTATTATTTTAGTATACATTGATCTTATTTTCGTAAGAAAGAATACAAGAAATTTAAATAATTGTCTCAGAGCAACCGCGTATAACAATAAGACCATCGTTCAGCCTTTAAAGTAATACCCTTTTGCTTGTATACAAGCCTCAACTCTTTTTGGCATAGATGCCACCAAATTTTGAATGGCTTCCATAGGAATGTTTTTCCACTCTTCTTCTAACATTTGCGCCAGTTCGTTAGTGTCCCTTGGCCCTCTTTTGGAAATTCGGTCGCCCAGCATCTTCCAGATATTTTCTATTATGTTCAGGTCGGGACTACAGGCGGGCCAGGGCATTACGTTGACGTTATTGTCCCTTAAAAATTTTGATGTGCTCTTTGCCACATGTGGACGAGCATTATCTTGTTGAAACACGGACCCTCTTAAAGGCATTTCGTCTTCAAGAAACGGCAACATGTTCGTCCTTAAGATGGCGACGTATTTTTCTTGGTTTACTGATCCGTTAATGATCACTAAGTTTGTGAGACCATAACCACAAATACCTCCCCAGACCATTACTTTGCCTCCTCCGCTTTGGCGCTGTGGGTGTACGCAAGATGGAGAAAATTGCTCCGATGGATATCTACGGACCTTAACATGGCGATTAGGGAACAATTGAAAACAGCTTTCGTCTGTAAAAAGAACACGGCGCCATTTCTGAATACCCCAGTTTCTGCGGCTTGAGCACCAAGACAGCCTTGCGGTAGCATGTCTTCGGGACAAGAACGGTTTTTTAACGGCACTGCGGGATTTTAAATTGATCGCGCAAAGAATTCTCCTAATATGACCAGCAGATACTCGAGTTCCAGTTTTTTCGAAAAGTCGATTCGAGAGCACAGCGCTACTTGCACGACGATCTTCTTTAACCAATTTAATAAGAGCCCTTTTTACTCGTGCACTAACTTTTCCCTTTGGTCCCCCTTTGCCGACATTCTTCACAACGCCCCGTTCGCTGTGTCTTTTAATTGTTTGAAGGACACAGGTTTTGCTTATTTGCAACTGGTTAGCTATCGCACGCTGCGACAAACCGTTATTGTGAAGTGCGATCACCTGTAAATTAGAAGGGTGCTTGATTGGAATCTTTACTTACTGTAAATATTCGGAAAAAAAACAGGAATTACCTGCCACAACTTCATTTCGTCCACTGATTTCCTTCCCATTTTAAAAATGTCTGTTATTTACCAAAAAATCGCGTTTAAATGCACCAGACGGAATATTTTAGCGAACTGAGCTCTATGAAGTCTAGTGAGAGCAAACTAACGAATGTAACGGTAAAAAAGGACGATTCTATAATTTTTTTGTTAAAATTTTTATGAACGACTTTCTTCACGCAAAAGTGGTCTTATTGTTATACGCGGATACTCTGAGACAATTATTTAAATTTCTTGTATTCTTGCTAGTGAAAATAAGATCAATATATAGGAAAATAATAAAGACCATTGGATAATTAATTCTTCCAAAAAGTGTTTTCCTCGCTGATGGTTTGTAGAAATTATGAGGATTAAAATATATAACTTGCATGAAAAACACAGGTGGTCTTAAAGTTATACGCATGACTGTAAATTTAAAGGAAAAGGTTCCAAATATTAATTAATTGCAAGTCATTATTTCTTCGAAAACATTTATTTTCAATAAAAAAAGAACAAGGTAACTAACCTGCTTTAACTACAAACTTCCCCGAAATATTAGCCCCAATTGACGAAGCAAAAACGAATTAAATGGACTGAGGAAACAAATATAAATGGAAAAAGGATATAAACAATTCTTCACATTTAGAAAACACCTTAAAAATTAGGCTGTCCTTAGAGAGTACTTATCGGCTTCAGAAGCGCTCTACGTGGATGTGAACAAGTGAACGGGCGGGCTCAACTTAGAGTGGCCCTCTGGGTGGATGAGATGCACAAGAGTCGAGATAAGCAGAGAATCCGATGGCGCTAGGGATCGATTCGGTTGTGGAATATTTTGTTTATTTTTGTTTTTTTATATTAAGTATAAAACTATGAATGGAATTGAGATTTTTCATGATTTACAGAGATATCCAGTTGTCTGGTAGAGTTCGCCTACAGTTGGTCTGTGCCTTGAACGGCTCGCATTAGTGTGAAAGGAAAAATAAAACGAAGATGATGGCGGCATAACTAATGAAATGCTATCACTGCATCATGATGACCTTCAAATCCTTAGAGAACAGGATTTTGCCTTTACGAAATCAACGCAACTTGCTGCTACCGATGCTGACGCATTTTTCTTTCCTGCCAAGTTGCAAATTTGCGAGCGGCTGACTGCAGGAGTTGGTTAAGATGGAGGGTGAGTGAAGCCCCAAGCGGGGATAATTCCCGCATGGAGCGGTCCTAAGAAAATTTTATTATTAACCTGATGCTAGTCAAATAATAAATAAAGTTGAAAAGCTACCTCAAATGGTTGAAGTCTAGCCATTTTGAAACGCTGCAGGGCCTCATGCATGCGAACTGCTTTTGCTTCGAGCTCTGATGTTGTTGGAGGGAATGCATGCCAAAAATGTCGCAAGAGCTCGCTTAAGGACAGGTACAAATTTCGGAGCTCCTTCTCGACATCAGAGGGAACGAGTTCTGGAAAGTCCCATGAAAATGAGTACATATAATCCCATCTAAAAATTAATTCAAGAAACTTACGTGCCAACGATTGCTCTTGAAAACCTCTCATCAGTGCTCCGCCAGGACTCAACTCCCCTAAAGCGTTTACAGCAGCTTTAGCACTCACAAGAACTTTGTGGGGCGTTCTTTGACCCCACGACTCTGTGTTGTAAAGAATTTGGTACTGTGTCGTATCGAGGTCTTGCGGCTCATCGATCATATCAAAGTTTGAAACAGGAACTGGCCCGTGCAAGTACCTTTCAACTTTAGCCAAGTTGAGCTGTTGAGTCTTCTTCGGAGCAGTTACGACGACCGCAGGTGAGGTGTCCTCAAGGTCGAGAGTACCTAAGTCCTCGTAGCAGATCTTTTCCAGAATTCTCTGACGCTTTGGTTTACTTGGCGAACCACCCTGTGCTTCGGCTGAACTGCGCCGCGACGGTGAATGACTATCGCTGTTAGGTCCATTGCTGTTATTTAAGGCCTTTTTGCTTTTATCCTTGATTCCATTCAAGTTGAGATCGTTCTTGTTAGCGTCTATTGAAGAGGCATTTTTGCCGGCAGTTGGCGTTGCTGATAGTGGTGGGGAGTTTGTTGTAACGTTAGTGCAAGTTTTTAATACCTATGGAAGGTATTTAGATAAATAAAATACAACTCTTCAAGCTTAATAAGAAAAAGAGGAATAAAGGAAGCTTTTTGAATGTACTGAGCCGTAGTTAAAGTGCATATTCTGTGGTTCTGAACTAAAATAATTTCTGTCAACATACGTTTCCAAGCCTTTTTTCTTTCAATTAACCGCATTTTGGTCTGATCCCCAGCACGTATACTTATCTTGAGGTTTAAATGTCTTAATTATTGCAAATTTCAACAAGAACGGATTTTATTATAAGTATTATTTTAGACCGCTTGAAATTTCGTCAGATTATGTGATTCCTATAAAAGAAACTACAGTAGGGCTTTGACAATCCGAATACACAAAATTTAAACCCTGTTTGGATGTACGAAGCGTTCGGATTATACACTTAGGAGCAAAGCAATCGACTCACATTTATTAGCTGTTCTATTCATTTTTCTATTTGGATTTCCATTATATTATATTTACCAAAACAGTTTTATTATCTTAGTTCTTAAAGTTTGAGTGGATTTTAATGTCGACTCATCAGTGAATCGTATCCAATTTAAGGACCTCGTAATTTTATATAACTACTTAATTTTAGTAGTTTGAATCAATTCAAGAGTTTGTAGGAATTGTATTCTGTATACTGAATTAAATATATAATAAATAAGGATGTAAAAAAAATGATTTAGAATTATTTTGAAGCAGACAATTTATAGATCCTAAATTGTTGCTAACAATTTTTCGCCGCAGAACAACACATTTTTGTCTAACTATAGATTAATTGGCTAATAAGAAATAGCATTGTAGATACGAAGGAGGCATGCCAGAAGCATCTTAATTGGTAAATATTATCGTCAAAAACTGCAATCGCTGCGATTAATATTTACACTGAAATTGCTTGCAATACAAAAGGTAGCACTGCCAGTTTCAGTTTCAAGCTGACTTAGCAAAGGAAAATTCGTTGCTTAAAATTATAAATAAAGCATTACCAAGAATAACAAGTGTTAAAAAATGCTTCAAAAATAATTTCATTTTACAACTGGCTCAATAATATGATTTACTGTATTTCAAATTGTTTACCAAATGGCTGTAAATTAAACATAGTTTCCCATAACTTCATGGGCAATGTTTTAAAAGAATGGCGAAACATGACAAGGGAGCAATTATCGTGTTTGTGATAAAGAAGTAAGCTTAAGTCTGAGAAGAAAAGCATAAACTTACCATAATAGAATGCTGATTAAACCTTTTGATCATGCTCTGATGAACTATGTTTCCGCTATTTACACCACCCTTTTCATTGTTTCCCCCAAATCCCTCCTCAAGACTTGTGTCCTCAAACCGCCGTAAATCGAGCAATGGATCCCCAGCTCCTTGCTGAACGGCCACTTTCAGAGTATGATCATCAATTTTACCGCATTCGGTGAATATGTCTTTGGTCCCAGCTGTTATTCGATCGCGATGAAAATAGTGCGACTGAAAAAATTTTGTCCAAAATTCCGACTCGCTTAACTTTGTCGGAACGTATTCCTGATGTTTACGTTTTACAGCAGGATACGTTTTGAAAATACAATGAATTATGTCAGCAGTTAAATTGTATTTCAGTCCGTTGCAACCATCAGTTTGCGGTTTAATGTCTGCTAAAAAGGCACCAGATACGCCTGCACAAGGTAAACAAATTTGTTTAAAAAAAGTTACTCTAAAAGTAACAAGTATTAACGACTTACCAATTTCTTGCTTCTTGGCATTTTTATTCTGTGTGTAAGTTTTTGCGTGTGTCGCCCAAAATTCTTCACTAGTCAAGACTTGGGTGATGACCAAATCTTTGTATAGTTGTAGCAAATGTGGATTCTCCGAAAGGATACGATTTTTCTCCTCAAGCTCTTTGTCCACTTTTCTCTTGAAATTTGGTAAAAGTGTCTGGAGGAGCTCCTTTACTTTATCCCTATCGGCGATCTGGGCCGCTTGACCATTTCTGTTCACAAAATGAAAAGTTGAACTGTTCCCATCGTGCAAAACAACTTGGAGTTGAACTTTTGGCTTCCCTTCAGGTGAGATTTTTTGCACTGCACAAAAGTTGATTAGGTAAATGGTGTTAAGAGCAATTTTGTGTACTTACTTTTGATGTCTTGAAATCTGTGCGATACAGCAACTGTGTCTCGGTTTTCGACCATCCAAGCGAGACGTTCGTTCATTACGTATAGCGTCCCATCGCCCTTTTTGTAGCGTACCTCCCCCATCTGGAGGAGGACATCCTCACTGCTCGTGGTCATTTCGACTAGGCGCTTCCAAGGAAGTGGTACCTCCTATTCTCTTCAAAGGTGAAACTTTGACTGCTCTGGAAACTTCCGTCCGATGGTATCTGCAAAATTAAAAGTACTGCTCGTAATAAAGTCAAAAGTAAAATCGCAATTTCGGAATATATGTACATATTTGCGGTTCATTGTTTTAACATAATTAGAAAAGTTTGCTATTAATCCTCTCGGTACTCATATCTTAAAATCTTCGTCTGATCTAAAATTAGGATTCCACGAGTGGATAGCACAAGCTATAAATAAACACCCACGATTTTGGTACCAGCTAAATACAACAGAAATTTGCAGTTTGTATTCAAATCATGAATGTAGTGTATTATTAAATAAAGAAACATAAAATTTAACGCAGAGAATTTTCAAACCTTACATAAATTATGTAGTTAAGAAACAAATTAAAAATTATAAACAATATAAAAATTTGAAATAAATTTACAATATCCAGCCTGTTTACTGATATTTTACATGTGAAACTATATGAAAACAATTAATTTAGTACTCAATCTGCTCGAAGAACCGGTTAAAATAAATATACATATGAAACAAATATTTTAAGATTTTGCAGCCACTGGTAACGATTATGAAATTGCGTTCTTGAGATTTGAGAACTTGTTACAAAAGCTGAGAAAAGAAATTAAATATTTAGGTATATGAACTATACTTGATAAACGTTAAGGGCGGACCACTTCTAAAGACAAAAAAATCGATGATGTTTTCATACGTAAATATGAGTTATATACACATATGTATGTACATGGGCCAGTTTATTAAGGCGTATTATATGGACCCAGTATAGTTGATTAGGGTTAAGTCAAGGTAAATATAAGTTTTTCATAACTGAATCCTTAAACGCGTTTTCCTTATTAACTACATTTTTTAATTTGGTGGGCAGGATTAAAACAAAACTGCAACCAATTGATTCCAAATCTTTTGTAATCTTTAAGGTATACAATTACACTGTCGATGAACTAAAAAAAACTGAAAATAAACATAATTATGAATATTTTTTTAGTTTATAAATAACAATTGTTGGGTTAAATTTCGATTCAATTTGTAAAAGTGTGTATATTTTATAGTTCATCGACGATAAAAACAATCTAAAAATTAAAAATTTTTTCTTGTTGGTATATTACGGATAAAAAGAAGTGTTCAGAATGCCTTCTAGTTGGCCTTGAGGAAGCCGTTGTGTACATATATCTTTTTATACATATGTATCGTTTTTGTTGGAAACAGTTTTTTATATTAATATTTTATTTTAAATTACCGTCAACATGCTCTAAAAACTTTTGTATTGATATCTTTGACATATTTCTAAAAAATATTTCCAAACATCAATGAATTTTTAGCCACCTAAATGGTCCGACCCCCTTCGGAACTAATTATCTATTTAATGAGCTTGTTATCGTTCTTATTTATTTTTTTTTTTTTTAGGCAATAATATTTCGCGTCTTATTGACTAGCAAATTGCTTTTTAGAGAAATAAGCAGTTCTTTTTAGTATTTAATTATGTTAATATTAGAATAAATAATCATAATGGTCCTGAGTTTAGCGCATGAACTCAAAAAACAAAAAAATATATTTAATAAATTTTCCTTTGTTTCTTGTTCTTTTTGATTGGATAAACTTTTAAATTAAAAGATGTTGGCCTTTATGCGTTTTAACTATTTATGGATTTTGGAATACATACTGCAACATTAAAAGTTCAATTTTTATTACTTTACCGTAGCTTTAGAAATCATAACCTTGATACATAGAAATTTATTAAATGTTTAACTAATCAAACACTACTTTCTCTTATTAATTTTGATATGAATAAGTCTTTCGACCGCTACACTACCTTCGAGGTACCTAGAGGACATGTAAAACTTAGGACACCGATAAACAGACACAATCAGGAAGAAGTGCAACTGCAACTGAGCGCAACAAAAACCTCACCTGCGTGTGTACCTGTGGCAAACCATTTTGAAAGTATAGCTAAAAATAAAGGGAACAAATTTGCAGGAACCTTCCGGGTCCGTGGCTTTGATGAAGGAGCGTCATCTGTTGCTACTTAGAGAGGGAGGGTGGCAGATTTATACGACAGAGATAGACTTTTGGAACTGGAAGCTTCTTGTGCGAAAAAACAGTATGAAAAAGGGTGTTTGAAAAAAAAACCTCTGAATCAGATTGATCGTATGTGCTGTGCTAATCTACTGCTTATCGGAATATAAAGTTTTTAGGGGCGCAGGGGGCAACAGGCGGCGGGAGAGTAAATGAAGCAATAAAGTGTGCTATCGAATTTCAACCTTGAATACCGCCAAAGGGACCTTTGTTGGGGAGCTGAAAAATAAAATCCAAAAGCTTGGGTTCGCATGCACCCAGAGTACTCGAGAACGTCATATTTGTATGTATCCAGAAAAAGTGTATTTATTGTTAGCAACCCCCTCAATTTAATCAACAAATGGAGTCATCGTTCCAACTCGGCTGTCGGCCCACCCGTCAGCAGAATCCGCCCAGGCGGCAGCTCGGGTCGGGAGACGAGAACATCTGAGCGGCACCGAGTGCAACAGCGCATATCTTTTGCTACTGGGGCCCACCACCACCTTGAGTTTATTTTTGGCATCAAAAATTGATTCTCCATAAACTGCAAATGAACTGCTCAAAAATTGTTCCGGTGGGAACCAGACAAAGCGCCCCCAGACCGTGTGACTTCTTTTTCCTTCACTAGCTTTTGGATTTCTAGAACTCAACGGGCGGCCTAATGGAATCTCCGCGGAATTGATTGACACAAATTCAGAGGAAGAAAAAAAAAAAAAGTGCTAATTGCCAGTGCCAGGCGCCCCCAAGCGTTTGAGAATTTTTAAATGAACTGCGTACAAGGCAAATTTGTTCTGTTGATCGTTTTACAGAGCGGTGCCCGATCGGAGCACGAAAGGGGCCAGGGACAGACGTGATTAAAGCGGAAAGCCAGCTACAAAAAACTCGTCCGACGCATCTACGATAGTTGAGCCAAGCGGTGCTGCGCCAAACAATCAGGGCTTCCGGGGCCCACTTGGAAAAATTGCTTTTCCAGTCCCGGACCGCAGCACTGCGGGAAATTAGCAGCACTCGATGGGTTTAATTCGTCGTGATGTAATTTGAGGTCCACCGAGCGAGGTTGAAACACCGTCCAGTGGAATTGGGGCCATTTGCCGCCCCCAACGCCAGCCCACGTCGACCACTCCAATCCCACAGCGAGAGGATCACTTTAAATGCGAAACGAAACCACAATATTCAATAAATGACGAGCACAAACCTCAAAAATCGAATTAATTTTCCGCGAACTCCACTCTTTGACGTTCTACGGTGGCCGCCATGTGCAATTTCTTATAATTCGACCGCTAGGCAGCGACACTGCAGCACACCACATCGTTTCGCCGGCTCTGTGTGTATTTACGGACCGAGGTGCCGACCAAAGGCACATTCGAGCGCGTCGTCCACTACACCACTAGGAGCAAATGAAGAATTTGAGAGCTGAGCTGAGGGAATTTCCGCGGGATATTTGTAGGAATCGCGGGTAATTCTCACGATTATTTGGGGTAATCGGGGACTTTTTCAGGGAAATTCGCAATCTTCACATGCGCTCTCTCGCGATTGGTGAACAGGAGAGAATTTCAGGGGAATCGTATTGATATTTCGCAGGGGAAATCAATGGGTGGCTATTTTATTTTGCAAATTTTGTAAAAGAAACGCCACTATGATTGGTAAAAATTTTAACCAACTCTACTTATAATAACATAATTCGTACTACATAATTTTCAGCAGCATCTTCCCAACATATTTCCTAAAATCAAGAAATTTATCAAAGTAGGGGAAATCCACCACAGCAAAATTTCAATAAAATGCAAGATGTTGCAAAAGTTGCGAAATTAAAGAACTTTTATTTTCAGATTTAATAACTAGATTACAAATGTACATCGACGGAGCATTAATTTCGCTGAAGAAGTGTCCAAATCTTCAAAATTAGCGACAACCAAAGTTATATTCACCATGAAGAGGTGGGCTTTGTGTCTTTCTCTTTGGCGGGAAATTTAAATCAATTTAAAAGTTATATCATTTTTGTCTTTATTTAATTTGATAAAAATTTCTTGGGGCGGCTTTTTTTAAACTATGATATTTAATTTTACTTTTTTGGATGCGACATGTCTTCAATTTCATAATCTCTATCGACACAAAAACACCGAAATGGTGTGTCAGGACTTCCTTTTTTGTTCTTACAATATTTTTTTAATTAGTATTATAAGGGAACAAGGGCAGTATTCCTAGAATTTTAGGAGAATAGAATCTTTCGAAAGTTTTAGGTTTGTAATTGTAACATTGATCCACTTCTAAAAGTTACCCAAAGTAACTAAAGATGCTTTAACTGTTATTAGATGAGCAAAAGATATTTAAATGTGTTTGAGTTAAGCTTAAACTAGGCTTTAAGCATTTTGCAGAATTTCGCTCTGTCTAATGTCTTCTAAGGAATAATGGTGTAGTTGAACACTATATGTTAATTAAAAATTAAATGTTCCCGCTCTCATTAATCGTACTTGGGGCAGAACATTTTTCAGTACGCTTATATGATCAACTGGTTTCTGTAAAATTTATACAATTTAAATAATATCAGACCACTTTCGTTTAGAAAATATAAAAGTATGTATTTTATGAATTAAATATGCCTATATTTTCAGGAGAACAGCAGTTCATACGAACTTCATTTTGGAACAGAATTTTTCATTGACGAAACACTGTTGCTGGAAACACTATTGAAAATTGTCGAACAATTCTTCAGAACTTCCATTGAACGAATGTAATTTAGCGCAGCTAAAGAAACTGCTGACAAAATCAAATGACTGCTGTTTGAACATAACAAAAGGATATTTAGAGGAACTAGTACATAAATGAAGGTGTGTTGCATTATTTAAATTTATTAAAGTAGTCTCGGTTCGGTACTAACCAATGCATAGTTCTTTTATTTAGAAATGTTTTCTAAAAGCGTAGCAATTTGACCTAATCTACTATGTATCATATTTCAAAGGAACTTGGAAAAACCAATTTAATGTGCAATCAACTCCTGAAGAAGATTTTAACCCTTTCGTTGCTAAATGCTTCGTCATGCATGCGGGGTATAAGATATTTTATGGCGTGCTGCTTAGGTGCTGATTTACTTGATGTGTTAACACGACCATAGCACCAATAGGGAAGTCACTTCTAAAGAAACTGTTAAAGTGCAATCAATATTCAGAAGTGGTAATTTTGACTATTACTGCTGCAAAACAGATATGTATAGACGGTGTTAAAGTACTCCGTTTGCCATATAAGGTAAATATGGTCTTAGTATACTAATTCTAATTTTACTTTATGTTTTTTCTTATTTCTAAAGAGTGACAAGTACGCTATAAAAGTTATTCTGTCTTTTAAAGAAGACGGTATAGATAACATTAATAAATGAAATTAAAAATATCCATGCAAATCTTCGGAAATCTCTTGTGAAGCTACGACTGCCTAAATTTGAATTCGTGACTGAATTTCATTCAGAAGAAAGTCTTAAAACGGTGAGTCTTTCCAAACAATAAATAATTTTAAAAATGTTGTTCAGAGAAGATAAAGCGATAACATTATTTGTAATTGCAGCTTGGTATCAAAAGTAAAAGAAATTCAGCAAACTTAACTGGTTTCGGTAAGCGCGCGAAGGTTTCGGATGTTGTACAAAAGGCTGGAATTGTTGTTGGCGAAAAAGGCACTAAAGTATTTGTGGCAACAGGTAAAATAATTTTACTTTACGATTTCCTTTGTTTTCTTAGTTTTCAATCCTAGGTATTGGCTTAATTTTTGTTTTGTGCTCATTTAATTATCGTGTTTTATTGTTTCTTTTGTTACTAATATACATTGTACTTTACATATTTCTCACTATGAATACATAAATAAATAAATAAGGGAGAAAAATAAATAGGTTACAAATTTGAGGCTTCGGTCAGGCTAAAATAAAACCGTAGGGCGCATTTTTTGTTTTTTGGGCCCCATTCTTTAAACCGTTCGAATCAAATCGAAAAAAGTTTACAAAAGCTCTTTTTCAATTGAAATTTCTTAATAAAGTTCCTAATTTTTTAACAAATTCATTTCAGTTACTTTTGATAGAAAAATCCAATCGAATTATTTTGACGTTATGTGAGAACAAATTAATTAAAGTCAAAGGTAAAACTAAAATAAATTTGTGAGAATTTAAGCAACTTTATTAAGGAATTCTTGTCCAAAAAGGGCGTTTGTAAGCTCTTTTCGATCCGATTCGACCGCATTCAAGATTTAAATGTTTTTCATTTTCCCGCTTTTTAAAATCGTTTAATCGAGAATGCACTGGAAAGAGCTTAGCAAAATCTTTGGAAGCCTTCTTGCTGAAATTAACGGGTGTGGGAAAGGCGACGATCCAATCGTACTGGAACGAGTCTCGAACTCTGCTCTTTTCACCACTTACTCTCAATTGTCTCTCGACGATGAAAAGGGAACTCACCACGCTCAGCTGATGCTACCCTTCTCCAGCCAGCTCCAACTTCAAATCCACGGACGGTTGGGCCCGACGGAGCGCGACGCAATGCGACCTAAACACTCTCCAGCCGCGGCGGGCGGCCAACTTCGCTTCGCCTGTGGTGAGATTCACTTCATTTCACCGCTTCGCTCAGTTGATTCACTGTGCTGTGTGTGAGTGGGAGTTTTTCGGGCTGCTTGTCGCTCTCCCCCTTGTTCGAAAGTGAGACTTGATTTAGGGCGAATGCAAGGCAAGTTCGCTTCCAGAAACCGACGAAGGAGCGAAAATAAAGCAGGAAAAGTGTCGGGCCAGCAGCGCTCATAAATATTCAGCGGTCAATCGAGTTGCGTCTGCCGTCCCAAACGAACCGAACCAGTTTCCAGATCCCCGCGAACGATCAGACGCTTGGTGGAGCCGTGCCGTGGGACTGCGAAGAAGCGAAAAGCGGTCCCCCCGAAAAAAACAGAAAAAAAAACATTTTCTGCTCGCGAAAAACAAGAATGCCAGCAGCACCAACACCGCCGCAAGTGCGATGACATTTTCTCCAGTCGCGGCGAGGTATGTTTACTTTCCATACAACAAGTGTGTGTCCGTGTGCGTGCTGCTTTGCTGCTCGGCATCTAGAAGAAAATTTTCTTCCGTCGAGAAGATGAGAAAAGTCTGTCCGTTGTTCTGTGCGCTTGAAGTTTTTCATGAATGAAATCGGCGGGTCGGTCGAAGTGAAGTAGCCACCGACATTTCGTGCCAAGCGATCCGCTCGGAACCGAGCGTTTTTAGTGTTTTTCATTTATTATTTTTGCGCCGCTGGAATTGCCGTGAAGCGAAATGGCCAGCTGGGCACAGCGAGTGCATCGGCGGGCAGCTGATCTGGGGAGTGTGGTAACATCTTGCGGGCATCCGGGGCCCGGGCCGTACCCGTATCGCCTCGAAAAGGTTAAATTCGGAGTGCCGCTCGACGAGGTGTGCAAAAACGATATCCCGGGACCCCTGCTCGTGCTCATTCTGAAGCTGAACAAGGAGGCGCCCCAGCGGCGGGACGTCTTCCGCGCCCCGGGGCACCAGGGGGCTATGAAGAAATTGATTCACTTCCTGCAAGCCGGACGGCTCGTGAATGTTGACAATTACTCTGTGCACACTATTGCTAGTGTTCTCAAGAAGTTTCTGAGGAAAGTGCCCAATGGGATCTTCGGCCGGGAAGGCGAGGCCGAGCTTTTCGCTATTGTCGAGCTCGAGGACGAGCAGGAGCAACAGGAGAGAATTCACAGGTGAGACAGGGTGCGGGCCCCCTAACCAAATGTCTGCTTCTAAGAAAATCCGCAAGCCCACATGCATTTTGCATGGCTTGCAATAAATTTTTTCCCTAAAATTCTACCCCAAAAGAACTCCTATCGATCGTCCACAGTCTGATTGCTCTGCACTTGTAAAGTAACGAAGCGAAGTAGCGCCTGGCACCAGTCACAGGATGTTTTAATTTCGCCAATGGCATGCTGTTTCGGGGGAGCAGACTCGTGCAAATCAATTTGTTTGATTTCCATGCAGTCCCGGGCTGTCGAGAGTCGGTCTCCGTCTCCTCTCGTTGCATGCTCGAGTCATGTTCTGTAATCAGTCCATTGTTTTCAGTGGAGACAGTGCCTCAATAAAGCCCTCTGATTGGAGGCAATGCCTCGGTGCTTATGAAATATTAAGCAATCTTAAATATGTATAATACCCTGGTCTGTTCAATGAGACAATGCTTTCTATTTTGGGCAAACAATACTTTCTGGAGGAGGACACTATTTGAACTAGCAGCCGAATTGTAGGTACGCTAGGTGGTAATAAAGCTTAATAGGCTATCATTATTGTATTAGCCTAATAGCAGAGGCACGAGGCTTCTATTGAGTTCCCTACAAGAGATTTGAGAATATAATTTCGTTTTAAAAGAAAACCTAAAGTTTAAACTTTGTACCAAAATGACATTAACTTCTTTAGCAGTTTTGAACGTTTAGTTTAATTAAGTAAATATATAGGTGTTTAATATTATACTTCGGAAATTTTAATATCCGCCAAATCCTTACAAGGTGTTACAAAAATAAATAGGACGTCGTCTTATACAATTGGGTACTAGTTTAGGTTTGCCTCATATTATAAATAAAATAATATTTTACGCATTTTATTGAGATTTGAGTAACCTCTTTCCCACTTTTCCATCTCGAGCCACTAGAGTTTAAAAATAAAGAATTGGTAAAAAACATTTTAGCAAAATGTATAGAGGCATTGATGAAAATCAACCCGTAAATAGGAGGAAGAAGAAAATGCGGTTTTATGTGTTTCAGAGCTATTTTTTACTTAGCACTCTGTAATTTCTTTTACACGCACCCTATGCAGTTTATAAAGATGTAACTGTCTAAGACTATTTTTGGATCTAAACTGCCTGTTATCCTTTATTTACAATTTTTTACCAATTACCAACAATAAGTTGTTCACCAAATTGATCTAATGGCAAAGAGTTTTATTACCTAAGGTTTAGGTTCTTCAGAATAACACATGTATCTATAGATCTTTTATCGTTTTCGAAAATAACCAGACACCTAATGCTAGAAGTCACATAGAATAAGGGAACATCAATATCTATTTAAGAAGTATGAAATTACTGACTTAGTTAAGGTAATGAAGTTAGTATTTGAGGATTAAACATTTTAAAGAGTTTCTAGGGAAAGTCGTTAAAAGGGCGATTATTAAATGATTGCTAGTAACTTGCAATAAAATAAAAGAGGATTGTCTTTAATCGTAACTTGCGCAAAAAGTACATCTAGGTTTATGCGTCAATCTATCATCTATCATGAATCATCATGCGACTGATCTCTTCCGAGGAAGAACTGCAACTTGAATACTTTTTGCAAGAAATAAACTCGAAAATTGAAAAGATTAAATGAAAAGCGGTTTAAAGCATTTAAAGCAATATAAAAGTCCCACCACAATGGCATGAGTCACTGGTGCCTTTCTTCCTTCACAAAATGTCTTCAGACATTAAAGAAGCGATTTAAAACAGAAATTCAATTAATTCGTGCTTTGTTGCGTACTCGCCGAACAAGGCGCTAAAGCGAAGAAAGAAAGAAGCCCCGAAGAGCTAACTTTTATATTGCAAGTGTCTGTCGCGTTCCACTAGATTCAGATAGGCAGTCTTTCTATCATTGACCGATTCCCGATGGTGCAGCCATCCGCCGACTTGAAGTCGACCACCGGAGGAAGTTGCATAATCCGCGCTTTCTCTGGAATTTTTAATTTTTCTGAATTGAATGGTTTCCAATGAAATAAAGCAGTACTCGTAAAATGTTATGGAACACAGAAACTCTGCTCCTTAGGTTCTTTTGTATGATATTTGAAGATTCGAGGCGGTTGCTTCACTCGGTTTTGTTCTAACCCTTTCTGACTTGGAGAGAATAATTGATAACAACTGAACAAATATCAAAACCTCGGAAATTGTGTTTCTGGTTAAAAGTCCGATATTTCAATGATGTTGTACACTTTGCAGAACAACAACAAATGGATTAAGTATTTTGGTTTACTTGGGATAATTCTACGACGAGATTATTTTTGCCAAGTATTATTTGATAATTTCATAATATTAAAAAAAAAGTAGATTGCTAACTATTACACTTTTTGAATAAATTTTAATTTATTTTACGTTTTAAGCCCATAAAATAACATTAAAGTAAAATTTTTAAGGATATTTTTTAATACTAAACACATTATAAAGTTAGATCCAGTTTTTAGCATGTATTTTTGAGTTTTGGACTATCGCGTCACGTTCGGTGATCAAAAGAGAAAAATTCAGAATTTGAAAATTGCGAAAATGCCAGCCTTTCCAATATTTTGTTTTACATTTTTATTAGTTTCTGCTATTACTTTGTGGACATAGTTTTGATATTATAAAGCTTAAGATGGAAGGAAAATCAAATTTTCTGAAGTTCATATTTCAGATTACCCCCTTAAGCTGAGCACCGGAAATAAGCGGAATTGTGAAGAAGATTGAAATAGATAAAATATAAAAATCTTATGTTTTCTCAGAAAATAGATGACAGTGATAAGCCCTCATAATTGCCGGATAAGTCATCATGTTATGATAAAGACTGCTTCAGTGTTACACCTCACTCAAAGTCCAGGTCGCCTATCTTATCGCAGCAGGATTTTAATTTTAATTGCAATCAGATTGTCTCGGCAGCTTTCTTAATATTCGCTCTGTGTCACACATGCGAGCTGACGAAGCCGCCCAGCTTGGCACTCGCCAGTTTATTATTAATTAAAAGGAATGAAATCGCCTCCCTTTTCTGAAAACCAAAGCGCCGAAGTAAGCCAGTAAACAATGAATAATTCGCCACTGACGAAATGATTGAGCCCAGTCCTCACGTGTGAATATTAATCGAAGTGACCGCAACCGATTCGCGGCGGACGGCGAGTAATTTTTACTGGTAATTAATTATATTCCGTGATGGACTGTCGCTCTGCTGCTCCGAAATTCCCAGCACGTCGCGTTGTACAGCTAACCATATTGTCTTTTTGGCGGCATAACACCGCCTTTTTGAGAGTTTAGAAAAAGATGCCATCCTAAGAAGGCCACTGCCGACGTAAGAATTTCGTCAGAACACTTACGCGATTGACTCCGCTATTCTTGGGCAGAAAAGGGTTACTCTGCTCCTCTCGCCGGCGTAGTGAATAGATTAAAGGGTGCCGAGAGGAAGGAACAATGGGGCTGCAAGGTGGCAACAGGGTGGGTATGAAATCTGATTATGGAAGCAATCTGACCTGTGATGAGTTGACCTTCGTTTTGGAGTGCCCGTAACCGGGAAAAGATTATGTCCAAGTACAGGAAAGTGGAAAGCCACTACAAGCAGTTTCGATTTTATAAAAATGCAAAGTATTCATAGACGACGCAGGACAGACAATTGCAGTCAATGAGATTTGCGCTATTTAGAGGTTTTCCTCATCTAAAAATAAAAACCAGGTTGTTGTGCATTTTCTTGTAATACGTTTCAGGTTTCAGCAAAAGGGCCAATTGACGTAGGGCAAAGTTGTACATCTTTTGTCCTTCAATCAAGTAGATAAAATAACTAAAATCACTGAATGTTTCATTAAAATGCATAGAGTGTATAATCCGTTTTTAAATATAAACTTAAAAGGTATTTATTTGTGGATACAAATTCAATAATTCTAAATATATAAACCTTTATGAACTTTAAAACAGCAGAAAGTGTAGCTGCATTTTTTTGGTAACCGTCTGTGAATTGAATTAGAGTTTTTTTTAAGATTCCTTTGGATCACTTTGTGTTCGGTCAGTAACCTTTTTCTCAGGAACGGCTAGAAGTATCGAGTTGAAATTAATACCAAATACTAAAGTCTACGGCCTCATAGTCCTGTGAAGAATTCAAATTTCTAGCTAAATGCAATAAAAAGTTCGAACTTTCAAAGTATATGTTCATACTGGCGAAGAGTGATATAGTTACAGTGACACATCAAAATCTATAGGGTTCTTCTCGTTGACCTAGAAATTTGGAACGAAGGAAGGTCTTATAGCACAAGGAAAGGGAAAAATCCGAAATTCATTGATTTCTAACTCTGCTATTTTTTTTTTGTATTTATAAATCAAAATGATCGATTTATAATATGACAAACTTAATTTTTTGTCTACAGAGCTATGAGGCCGTATACTTTAGTATTTGGTATTAATTTCAGCTCGATATCTCTAGCCGTACCTTAGAAAAATGTTCTTGATGAACAGGCGGGCAACGATATAAGGTTTCCGGAACCCTAAATATAATAAAATTAGAGGAAATGGACCGATCTTAATAACTAGACGAAACTTAATATTTATAATTTTGAAGTGAACCGATATTTTTTGAGATTTTGTTTTTGACTTTATGAATTTAAAAAAAAAACAATAACCAAAACGGAGCTCATAACTTTAACGACGCAAGGGTGGTCTTCAGTCGAAGCATTAAAATATAATTCTTTAAAAACTTAAGCCCTAAAATAATCCTTTTAATTGTATTTAGGTTGCTAGGCATGGGGCAATTGACCTCAAGGTTTTCCTAAAGCTCATGTTAACTTATTTCATGATCATGAGTTTTTAAAAAAAGTAAATCACGGTGTGCTAAAAAAGTATTTTCAAAGCCGAAGAAAGAACCCATTGTCTGTTAAAGTAAACCTGTTGGAGCATTTAAGTATGCAAAACATCTTTCGAGCCATCAACTTCGAGAACTGAATCAGCAGAATTTGAAATGCAATACCTCAGCCGATTTCCACGACCGGACATCATGCGTGAAAATACGCGACCGCACTTTGGCGACAGTCCGCTGAGCAAGACCCGCCGATTTGGGTTAAAGACGGCCTATGTCTTTTGGGTGGACTTTCTCCGGGCGAAAAAAGCGCGCGAGACAAAAGCGTGTCAGCGCGCGTTTTCCGCATATCCTCATAAGTGGTGCGTGTCTTCTGGCGACTCGTTTTTATCGTGTTCCCCGTAAGCTTTTTATCTTATTACCGCAATTACATCACACACCAACGCCTGAGTTCACCGCGAAGGTAGGGCTTCAAAATTACTACGAAGGCCTATGGCCCCCTTGACACCTTCCTTCGGAGGTGGGCAATTTATTTACAGGAAAAAAGACGCGCCTCCGCCCCGTATGCGTATGGGTTTCTATTTTCAGAGTGATAACATAGCGTGCCCCCGATAAGCTCTTGATGCAAGATGAAAAATTTCATCACTAAATAATTACCGTCGGATTAAGTTTCTGGGGCCCGCCAGCCGCGGTGATAAGCCGGACCATTAGCCGCCTGGATGCGGAGTGAATCACTTCGCAACATATTTGCTGAAGTGATAAGGGACTTCGGAAAGGGTTGGTGGTCCCAGCACTTTCATCTAGAAAACACGTTCAGCTCCAGCTCTCGTGCGGCTCGAAAGACCTACTTACTAGAAGTTTTTGTTCCGACCACCGACCCATATCGAGCACAACGGTTTTTTTTTTTTTTGCTGAGGATGTCTAAATTACCGACAAAGTAAACGATCGTCGACTTTAACTATGGACCCCAAATTCAAAAATGCCAGCGAAATTACACAAAATTGCCCCTTTAGTTGCAAATTGCGAGCGCGCTCCATGCTCCGAGTCTTTGTCTCGCTAAAGCGTTCTTCATTTGCCAACTTCCGGCATTTATCACCGCTCAAGGTGAAGATCGTGCGAGAAAAAAATTCTCGTAAACATCTTCACCCCGATAAAGTAGCGAAATTTCGCAAATGATGCCATTTAGCTAGAAGATCTGCAGAGCATCTCGCGGGGAACCGCTGATACTGCTGCAGCCGGTGGCCAGCGAGTGGCGACAAACGACGTCACTTTCAATTAGCCTGAGCTAATTTCCAGAGCAATGTCAAAAGGTTAGATAAGGCGAAATCCAACAAATTTGTAGAAACAGAAGGAAATAGTGTAAACATTAGTGGGACTCGAGCGTGATAACAAGCAGCGAGGCACTCTTCCACATGTCGATTGAGAAAACGTCGCAGTGGCTCTGGATTTTGCAAGACGTTGGAAATATGATCTTTATGATGACGACACCGCAAGATCAAGGGATGGAGCTCCGATGTCGCGGATTTTTATTCTTATCTTTCCTCTGCAGATTCAGCAGCATGAATCACGTCGAATGATTAAGTTATGCTGCACGACAGACCTTGTTTCAAACTTCTTCCTTGTGACCTCGATTTGGAGGGTCTGAATAATCGGGGTTGATGAACTTTATCGAGAAATGTTTGGTACAATTGCTGCAGCTTTATGAGGCAAATTCAAATTAAAAATTTGTATTTACCTTTTGATAATGAATGAAAAACAGAAAAAGTAAATCTTATACCTCAATTCAGAATCCTACTCTTTCAACAGATCGTTCTAACTTTACTGAACAAATAAGCATACATTCATCTATCAAAAACAGTAAAGAAGAGTATTTTAATAAAGGTTTCCACATAAAAATGCTTAAATAAAAAAAAATTAAATTTATTAAGTGTTTCTTATTTACATTGATTTAAACCACATGTTGGCCGATTAAATCATAAATTTTTTTTTTTAACGTTTCATATCTCATTATTTCAGCGTTATGATTTTGATATATTTGCGAAACACTCGGTTCTGCCTTCAGATTTAATTTTAAGGTTAATCTTACTATTTATAATAGAAAAGTGAATAAAAACTAATCGAATTTTTAAACTTTAACAACTAGGTTTTCTTCAGTGTTCTAGATAGTTTAATTCGAAACAATTACACATGAAACATTAAATCGTGTGGCCACCGCAGTTTCGGTGGCATGATCTAATTCCTTTATCATAATTTCAGATTGCATCGCGGTTCAATGCTGACTTAATATTGGCTATATTTTGCGTTGTATTTTCGGATGCAGTCGATTTTGTATTGCAGGTTCACAAATCTTCAAACCAGTCGTCAATTGAAATTGTTTCGTGAAATGATTGCTTTTGCTGCTGTGTAACCGCTGCGTTGTATTGCAGAAATATTTTTATTTATCATCGTTTGTTTCATTAAGAATTTCGTAGGTATATAAATAATACATCTAAAAACAGCTTAACTGGTTTCATGAATCCAATCATAATTGTTTACTATCTTTTCTAAGAACACAATTGTTGATGACTTTCTCTGTTATCAAATATTATCATGTCTTTTTTAAACAGCAGATTACTAAGTTGTTCACAAGCGAGCATAAATCGATTGCAAAAAATACTGCACGAGATCTTTTAAAAAATTATGTGGTGCGAAAAAACGCTGCATGATCTGGAAAACATGGGTAATGTCCCCAAGACAGAAAAATGTTTCGAAAAAAAGGTCGACCGTTCAAAGAAATTAAAGAAACTCTGTTGAAAGGCAAAAACGCAAGAACAACTTCGTGGAACTCATCGCCCGTTGGCTTGCCGCCTTTTCCGTCGTAGATGACGTCGAATATTTTTAATGGTCGCGATTGCGCTCCAATTACGCTGATAGCCACGCACAGGCCTGTGACGATCTTTTTCGGTTTTACTTTATTTTGTTATCATTTTATTTGGTTTTTTAAAATTTTTATAAGACAACGCGAGCGTTACGTCGCTCTGTTTTGGTGGCTTGATTCCTGGGAAGGTTTATGAACCCGGGGGAATGCAAATCAAACGCTGCAACGTTGCAGTCTAGGAAGCCGCACATGGTGCGAACGTTTTTCTATTTTCCTGGTGATTAATTGCTTTGGTGAGGCTTCCAAAATCGTTTTATGGTGCATTCGACCTAGATATTTTTGTCGCCGCGCTGTCTGTTGGGAAATATCGAATTTATTTATTGTTTTTTTCGGCAGGGGATCTTTGAAGTTTTCGAAATCGTGACTTAAAGCTACTTAAGAAATTATTTACAAATTGAATAAAAATTATGAATACATATGATTCATACTATCATCTAAAACAAAAAGTTGCAAAGATTAACATTAATTAGTTATGAATCCAATGTACTGTATTAATGCAATATTTATTTATTTCGAGATAAGAAAATGCAACGAATTTTGAACAAAGATGTTCGTTTAGATGAGTACAAAATTGATTTAACCCAAAAAACTGAATCAAGAATAAGGTCACTATATGTATTTCTGCATTCATAAGCTAGATGTTAGGAAACAAGGAAGTTGGTTGTGTTGTTTATAAGATTAAGAGATGAAGCTTGTTTTCGATTCAATGGAATCGTTTATAAGCAAGATTATTTTTCTCGGAAAGCGAAAACCAAAGAGTGATTTAATTGAAATTAGAAAAACATATTTTTCTGCGAAATATGTCGAATTTGGCACAACTTTAGTAAATTTAATTTAAGTTTAATATAAAAATCAAAAGTCGATTATTTCCTTAAAAAGCTCCTAATATAAACTCTCATCAATCTTGGGAATCGTAATAAAAGTATCTATTCTAAAAAAAACATTACGGGCAATGACTCCCTTGACTCCCTCAGCGATTGCTTTCCTTAAGCTGAATTGAAACTGAATTCTTGAATATAGAAATAACATTAAAACTTGCTGATAAATTTATTGTTTGAATAAGAATAGCATACAAATTGAAACACATGTTTGGGAGCATTGTCCGGTACATTTAACTTATTTTTCGCTTGAGACGAAAAATACAATTTTCACCTGTTGAGCGCTTAGTTACAAATTGAACAAAATTCCTCCTAATCACTGACTTCATTTCTCTCTGAACAGGATAATTAGTCTCAAGTAAAAGCATAAACCGGCCGTTTGAAGTTATATAATGTATTTTTTATTACCATTTCAGACTTATTACGTCACTGCCAATTTATACACAACGTTTACTGGTGCTGCTATTTGGTACATTCCGTGTTATAGCCAGCAATGCAGAACGTGCTGGAACCGGCATGTCTAGCGAGGCTTTAGGAGTCTCAGTAGCACCAAGTTTCTTCCAGTCATGCGTAAGCGATGGCAAGACAGCTCGAATGGAGGATGTTCTTAGATTTAAGGTGAGTTTAAGAAATTTTAGAAACAACGACAAGATTTTGCTTCTTTGTTTTGTACATTATTATTTTTTCTTTAAAATAAATCTACATGCGTCAATGCCACCACACGTGGAACTGACTTTTTCTTTTTGTTCAAAAGCATTTCTTAAAATTCACTCTCGAAAAGATCTTTGGTTCTTCTAATTTTGTTTACCTTTCGATTAAAATACGCTGCGTACTTTTAATGGTTTTACGTTTGCTTCAATCGGTTTAGTTTTGTTATGTTTTATTTGCCTTTGCCAAGATCTGTTCCAATTCTTTTTGAATTTTTTATTTTAGCACGCTCATTTCGACCGTATATTTTCGGGTAATTTCATTCTAATTTTATCGATATTTATGTGTCGGCTTGGAAATGAGAGGCGCTGCAGTTGGACCGAATTATTGCGCTCAATTTCCCTAAAGTCGGATCGCTCGATCGTGATTGATTGATGTTTGATTATGTGAATGATTGCCTATAAATCACATGTTAGAAAGTTTTGCCTCTGCACTTTCAGGTGTTTTATAAATTGCTTAGAAGTTGTAGGATCTCAATGATCTTTAAATTGATCGTTTTTTAAATAGGAAAGTTCAGTAACTGATGGATGCAAATTGGCTGGTGGAAGTAGAACAAATACTGTCGATTTGTCACAAACCGTCTACACTAATTTGAAAACAAAATTCAGTTAAATACAAACTCAATGCAAATGTAGAGTTTGTTGCCGCTACTGAACGACTTAGCATGTGTTAATTGATTGAAGGAATTAGCACATCGTTGTTCAATTATGCGAAAGCTTTCTGTTTACAATTTCTGTTTGCCCTAGTTTAAGTCCAGTGAAGAACTCCTCTTCAATTTATTTCAAAGTGAGATTAAAGAGATGAAGACCTTACTCAGCTGTTGTTGCCCAAATTATAATACATACATTCAGCTGGAAATTTTTGCAATTTAAATTTTCTTTTTTCTCAACTTGTTGCATAATGTATTTTAGGTTTTTTAATGGTACGAAGATGAAGGTTAGAAGAGTGAAGATCCAGTTGTTTTATACTTCTTCAGGGAATTAAGTGGACTGATCGGTAATTACTTCCCGCTCCGCATCACCCGTCTTCAGCACTTTTCCACAACTAGTTAATCTCATTTCCATAATTAGAAGGTATTTTTAGCGATTCAAAATCTTTTTTTTTTTTTTTTTCGTAATTACTAGAACTCCATTCATTTAGCCGACAATTTTCCACTAAACAATGGCCCCCAATCACACTTCCAGCAGCTACAATTAAAATGAAAAGTGCATACGTTTTAAATGCGATCAACTGCTTCAACGATTTATAATTGCAGTCGGCAGATGGCAAGAGAGCCCAAAACATTTGCGGATAAATAATTATGAAATTTTAAACAATCAACGAAACGAGCTGAGCCACCGCAGATAAATATAGCGCTGTGCTGCCAGCTTTCAGTGTGGCAGAGAGCAACAAGAAAATTGCGAAAATCGAAAAAAGAAAAGCAGCTATTCTTTTGTTTCTCTTTTTATAATTTTTTTTTTGTAATTGGCTGGAAATAGCATTACGCACCAAGTGCAGCAAAATTGGAGAAATACGAAATGAGCCAGCCAACCACCTCCGGAGGAAGTTCACTAGAAACACTTCGGTTCGATGGCCAAGTGGTTTTACTCTTTTCACTTTTCGTTGTAATTTTGTTCATGTTCACCTCGATTTTTCGCCATAAATTACGTTTTTGATTAGGTTTCCTGCACGCAATGCTGATTGATTGCGTACGATAAGATTTTGTTTTAAGAATTGCCCGCGCAGGTTGCGCACGTTGTGGCCTGCGCGCGCAGAAAAAAATGAGTGCACCTTAATCGGAGACGAGGTGGAGGTCAATCGATTCAAGGTGATCTTGCACGGCATCTTGAGCCGCCGCGTCGCCGATGTGTTAAACGATATGTTTTTTGGGGTTTTCACGCTTTTGAGAAATGTATTTTTGCTTGAATTGGATACCATTGAAAAAACCAAAAACCACAACTTCTGGCTGATTTGGCTCACTTATCGCCACCCTACCGATCCGGTTCACTGCAGCCGTGCGGTTTTATGGATTCTCTCGTAATTACTGCGTTTTTATCGATTTTATTGCTGTTACCACATAAACATTTATTATTTCTATTTTTGTTTGCGAAATTAATAATGTTTCCGGTGTTTGGGCTTGTTCGAAGGCGGCGCAGTGGGTTGGTGAAAAGCGAAGGCTTTTGCGGTTTTAATAAATTACTTAGGGTAAATATCGTAAGCTATCAGCAAAGCTGTCCTTTTAGGGGCGAGGTTTTACACACACCGAGGCCAAAAGTTTGTGACCCCGCAAATCTATGAAGGCTAGATCGATATGAAAGCAGATATCTTAAAAATTATAAATTATGCTTTTGGCAAAAAATAAGGTCAATGCCTATAATATGCTTTTGCGTACAGTGATAATAAAGTTATCTACGGACCGTAGTTCTTAAAGAAAGAAATTCAAACGGCCACACAACAACCATACACTTAAAATTTTGTAGGGTTGGACTGCGACCGCACGAGTACGGTTTGTCGGTTAAATACATAACTTCACAATTTGTATCGGGCGGCCGTTTTTGTTTGAAGTTTGAATGGTGCTATAGTGCAGCCGAAGTTCGACTGTATGTGGGGTTCTTAATTTTTCTAATATATTATATGGCGGTGGTGCTGCCGTGTTGTGGACGTTTTGAATTTTGACTCTGGTTACGATCGACATTTTGGGTGTCAGAAATTCCCCAGAAATTGCCTAAAGGTACGATTTGATAAAAAAAAAAAAACTACAATTTTCTTTTACACTAGCCGTGTGCCCGATGAGATATCTCATTGGCAACATCTCAGAAATAATATTTCTAACTTCAAAAATGACAAACTTCCGGACAAACTTTCATCCCCTTGGATTGCAATTGAATCGAGTGGATCCAATTTCGCTTAGCTTACTGGATCGAATCGAAATAACAGCTACAAACTCGGATCGAGTAATCGACTTTACAATTGCTGCTAAGCATGTTATTACAGCATTAAATTCTTTCTCGAATTTGTTTTGCCTGTAAAAGTTATTTTATTTTTTTTAAAAAAATGTCGAAGAGAAACGTTTGAAAACACGAAGAGATATTGGAAATGCTCAAAATAATGCAAGAGCAAAATGTCGCTTCACTCCGCATTGAATTCAGTTTCGATTCGATCCTTTAATCCCAATTAGCTAAAAACTCAATCCAATTTCGATTCGATCTCTCAATCAGCCATGTATACGTAGTGAATGACGACAGTAATTTAAAAAACGTTTTATAGTGGAGAAACATAATTTATACGCATTTTTAAATTTTATTTTATTATAATTTTTTTTTAAAAATTTATTAATTTTAAAAATTGTTGAAGACAATTTTTCATCCGAATGTAACGCCGTTTTCTGATCTTCAAATCAATTGAAATTTAATAGGTACTCATAGCTCAGCCTTGCGAGGCACCCGTTGATGACAAAGGTGTTTTACACGCTAAAGCTAATAACAATACAAACGAGCCCCGCAACTATTTTGCAAGTGGCATTTTTGTTTTACGTCAGGCAATTTTGAAAAGCTCTATGTGTTTCAAGAACGTTCCAAGGTGATCTAGAAGCATATGAGCGCTTTAAGAACGTTTGCGGTATTTTCACGCGCTTATCTAGGCCCAACAATATCTGACTTTCAAACCGTCACGGGAGAACGCAACCCATTTCATTTAATACCCCTTTTCAGTGGTGCACTTTTTAAATGAGTTTTTATTTGAATTCCTTATCGCCCGGCAACTCGCGTGCCCGGGGAGTGCACAGCACAATTAAACTCAGTAAATTACCCTTCTGACCTTATCCGTCGGTTGGAATGAGTTATCTAAAAAAGGCGGATCCCAGGGGAGCCAGTAGGGTCCAGATGGATGTCTCCATGGGTTCAACATATGAAATGATCAATGTGACCAAAAATTGTCGTCGTACCCCGGTTAATTCAATTACGGGCGATGATTTGCTCGGAATTTGGTTCACTTTCAAGTGTGGTCCATGGTGCAGGCTGGGCGACGGCTCACAATACTTTTCCAGAGGATGCCCGAATGGAATTGGTCGGATCCGCCTATTGCGAGACCATAGAGCATGGCACTTTTTTAATTGAAAGAATTCAGCGCTGCGGCCGTTAGCTCGTGCCCCGCTCGGATTGAAGAAAGGGGTTGTTGATGGATCCATTTGTCTGTTTACTACCGCCAGTGTTGGCTCTATGAAGGGATAATAAAATTGCCGAATAGTCGGCCAGCTTATTTTCTTGTTAAGAACAAGGACAAATAAAAGCATTATAGAACTTGTTTTGATGTTTATTTCATTGTGAGACTTTTGCGTTTTACAGCAATATTTTGATGAGAAAATACCTACCTTTTTAGTAATATTGTAATGTAATTTTCGACTGTTTAACAGGAATGACTATTTAAAACTTAAACCAAATATTTGGTACGTGGCACCTGAGCTTAGAGTTCAGAAGACTACCTCAGCTTTAAAAATGTGTCGAGCAAACTCGACTTTCGTTATTGGGCCCATTATATCCGCAGGATATCTGCTACTCTTCTAGATGATGGTTTTTCAATTCAACGTACAAGTCAAAAATGTGGCCTCTTTCAATGAAAATGATCCATAAAGAAAACAATTTTATAGTTACATAAATTACAATACCTTGAATAATTTACAACTTTTTTCAGGTATATGTGAGGGACAGCCTAAATTTCTGTCCTAATGATATTTTAATATTATTTTTCATTATAAAAAAGAAGATTAAAAGTTCATTATTCGAAAATTTGTTTTATGTTATTATTTTTGAAGAGTTCGTGCTCTATTGATTGTGGAACTGAACATTCTAATTTCCGATATATGAGTACAATAGCCTCTTATCTTTAATTTATCGTAATGTCTACTTTCTAACGAACATGTGAACATATGCAACAGTGAAATTGCTCATCCTGAGCAACGAGCCCTTCAATGAAATTGGCTTCGAGCGACTTCGGAAGGTGAAACAACCGACCAAGTCCAACAATGCTCACTTACCCCTTCCCTTCAACACGCTCTAGAAACCAAAAGTTCACTAACATTTTGCCGAGTAGTGTGCTTTTTCCACTTAACGCTTCAGTTGGTTCCTTACACAGTGAACCGTTCCATGCCTTCACCTCCCTTTTTTTCGAAGTGTTTTCTATTTTAAGCCTTTTTTCCACTATCTTTTTGCGATAGTGCAGCAGCTCTCCTCGGGAGTTATTAGCTAAAAGCAGCATTACTCCGCATGGACTTTTTTCCGGGCCTACGCTGGACGGATGGTCATCACTGACGCCATTACAACCATATTCTGGTCTAGCGCAACGAACACTTTTCGCTTGATGATGACCAGCCCTAGATGAAAGTGAAAAACTTAAAGCAGGAAATTGAGGAAAGTACAAAAAGCAAAGTAAGATTGAAAACCAAAAAAAGCGCGCGAATACAGTTTCTATTGGTTCGACGAGCCGCAGTCGTTCACCGGCGTTCCTCTTCTACGTGAAGTGCCCGTGGCCGCGCTTCGTGGATGCATGCAACATGGATTGCCTCAGGGAACCCATTTAGAATCTCTCGGAAGTGCCGCTCGACTCTAGACGGAGCTGGGTGGTGCGGTTCAATGCATTCGTCATAGTTCGTCAGAGATGGCTAGCGCGGAGTACCCACTGAGCCCCATGTGGCAGCATGAGCCAAGTGTGCGTGCAATTATGCTGCCATAGATATAAATGAATATGGTTTGTTACCTGTCCCTTAATCGCCACCGCAGTGGGCTCCACTCTGCGAAAACCCCGTACCACTTAGTGGTTCATTTTGCCATGAGTACGACTTACAACTCTCCACTCCACCTAGACTCTAGAGGCTGAACTGCGAAAAATTGGAAACAACACAACTTCCGGAGCTACGAAACAAAATGGGTTAATGAGATCTGTTCATCAATCTAAAAATTTTAATGTACAATCGTTGAGTGGGGTGGAACCGGCCCCGACAGGGAACGCCAATACAGATGCCGGTTTGATAATGAAATTTATGGGTAGAAGTTAAATTGCAATTGTTTTCTGCTGTTCAATGCCTAAATCAGCCGTCGACTGAGTGTGACATATTTCCAAAGTTGAGGACATATTCCTTTTGTTACTGAAATGGCAGGCTATTAGAATACGATTTATTTGAGGTCAATTACTTTCTATCAACTATACTTGAATTTGGTTATTGGTTAGGTTTTTTTTTTCTATTTATTTTATATTTAAGGGACATTTAACTCACATGTCTGCGAAATTTCATAAATCCAGGCAGGTAGTGTATTAAGGCAAAAATATACTATTATGATTCTGCACGCTAGTTAGCACTAGTGATGTATTTCTTTTCTATGCAAAAAAGTGGATTGGTACAAATCGCGCTTGCTAGCATTAACCAGAACTAATGATCGGTTAGATTACAGCGAAACGATTTCTAATTGCTAGCGCTGGTAAGGCGAGTTAGTGCGATTTTATTTCACTTTGCTAACAGGATTAGTAGATTATTTCTAGCTCATTGCAAAGTAAAACTAAGTTTTCAAACGTTAGCTTTAATTTTACTTGCTTTTAATCAACAACAAAATCCGTGCCAACACTAAAGTAAAAAATAAAAAGAGCTTTTCAAATTTACTTTCTTATTTTCACACAATTGTGAATCTTTAACAAATTCGTTATTTTCAAAAGTCCACAAATCAAAAAGCTTAATCATTATTACATTTGGAAATTTTGTCTCAAACACTATGAGCGATTTAATTTTAACAGCGTTGCTTTGTGTTGACAATATAATTTAAGCATATATCGTGACACTTTGGTTATTTGTTGTTTTATGGCTCTTTCTTTAATGTACATAGATTTTTAAGGAGTGCGTAAATCCATCGTACAGTCTATTTTGTATCCTTCAAACTGTTTATTACTTGTTTTTCTTAGAATTATTCTTTTGAAACTTATGTCTTTGTTTAATAAACTTCACTATCAAGCAAGGAATATGTGATTTAACTTCTGGGCATTTAAAATATTTTCTTGTTATTCACTGAGTTTGCAATGTCTAAAGAAAAAAGCTTAAGAAGTGAGTTCACATTCGCTCTCAGAGATGTGACGTGCCTTTTTTTGTGTTTAGGCTCTCTTTTTCCTTCTTTTCATCTTTATAGATATGTTGGATAAATCTTACTAATCTTTTTGTTATTTGAAGTTTTTTTGTGAATTACCTTAATGTTGAATTTTCTATAGATATTATGTTTAACTAAAATTTTGATAATATATCTACATTTTGATTTACACTAACCAAATAACAAAACACACAACTTTATTTTATTCGCTTCATTCAATTCGTCTGCAGGCGGAAGTAAATGTAAGTTTAAGTTTCTTTGGTTTTTAAAATTAAATCTAAGTACACCTTATCCAAATACTTGCCTTGTTTAAGTAAGTTAAGAGGACGCTAGTATATGTAAGCCAACGCTTAAAAGCTTAGTGTTTTGGTATTACTACATTTTAATAATTAGAAATATTTAAAAATAGTTAATAGCGTTTGAAGCTTTAATACTTGGGTCCTCTGTAGAAATTGTTTAAAACATTTAAATGTGGGTTGTTAAGAAAGAATTAGAATTGAAATTTGCAAATCTATTCGCATTTAACACGTTGACTGCCAGATTTTATTCAGCCACGTATTCAGCTACATATATGCGGGTGACATGATAGTGAAAATGTCAAGCTGTTTTAAGATATTTAACTTTTGAAATTTGCTGAGATAAATACGATTAACATTATTCGTTTTAAACATTTTCTAAAACTGCTAAGATATTAGTGCATGATAAAATTGTTGCTTTGATTGTGTTGTTTTAGAATGTATGTACATATACATATATTAGTATAACACTAGTGCTTGTTCTCTAATATTTTTATTCAGCATATTTTAAAGCGCCAATAATATTTCGGAGTAACTACCAAATTTTTGCACAGTTCGAACGAGGCATAGCGATTTTAAATTGTTGTTTTCTTTTTGTCTTGTTTTAATAAGAATTAATTTGCTTGAGTATTGTTTGGGTAAATCTAATGAGCTACAGCTTGGAACGCCTTGCGGGTAGATAATTTGGAAATTAGATAAAATGTGGGAATGTACGGAAAAGCATTTTGTTGCATTGACCCTTTTTAAGATGATATTGCGAATGCGAAGTTAATTTTATTTGGCTCACATATCACCCCAGATTAAATGATGCCGTAAGAAGTATTTGGACATACTGTAAAATAATATTCCTAAAGAAGAGTAAATCTTAATCTAAATATTTTTCAAACTTTATATATTTAAATTTTAGATGAACTGATTGCCTCGCTTTCTCATTCGCAGGTAGCAACTCGCATAATGAAACAGATGATTGATCAGTTCGCTGCATACGATCTCTTTGGGAGAGACAACTATGAGTTTTATGCACGTGTTACAGGGAGAATTTTAAAAGTACAAGATGAGTGGATATGCAGTTTTCGATATCCGCCACCTCCGCGAGGAAAATCCGCTCAGCAACATTATGCAGGTGAATTTCGATTCGTTTTTATTTTTTATTTTGCTTGGTGAAATTTTCATTGTTGTTATTATCGCGCGCTGTTGTTTTTCTGTTTTAGTTTGTTATGTGTCTGTGTTTTTTTTTCCTTGTTTTGTTTTGGTTAAGCTTATTAATGTACGAATGCTAATAAAAAATATTACTTGTGATATTTTTTATTTTAGACATAAAATTGTTGTTGTTTTTTCAAAACAAGTCCTAATCCTATAATCCTGATATTTAAAAACTGGGGCATTATTGTGAGAAACGAATTATTTTGTTTCGTCAGTTATTAATTTCTGCCCTATTTGAGATTTTAAATTTTGTAATCGATTGCTCGATTCATTTTTAAAAAAAAGGCAATCGATTAATTGGGGGCAGTCTACTATCAAAAATGAATTCTCGAAGAAACGGTTCGTTTCTCATTAAAAGAAGCCTGAATATCATTTAAGGTTGCTAGATAGCATTTTGTTGAGTACATAATGAAGTCTAGTATCAGATTATATAAACAAATTCTTTTAACACCATTCAGTCGAAAAATTCGACAAAACTCAAACAAATGGCAATTCAATAAACAGAGCCAAATTTGACCTAATTCAGACCTCAAGTAGAAGCAAGTGACAATAAGGCAGTTAGTATACTTTTTCTGTTTGTTTGTTTGGTATGTCGCTTCGTAATCATCGGGTTCTTTTCAATACTCATTAGGAATGCCCATCACAACTCTTGAACGCATTAACGCTTTAACCATAACTATGCATTCGCCAGTTTACTTATGGAAAGCCGTATTTATGAATTATAATTTAACCGAAGTGATTTATAAAAATTGGAAAGCGTTAAACTTCAGTTACTTTAATAATTTAAACACATTGTGATAGGACTTAGAAAATATCTTTTACGTTGGTGAAAAAACGTTAAGAGGGGAAGCTTAAAAACGTTAGAGAACAGTCATACTGCGTTTTTTTCGACCGTAATAAATAAAAGTTTAGAAAGTGGTTCTGATCGATTATTTTGTTTCGTCACAACTTAACTTAAATCATTAATTCGAAAGTTACACTGATTTGAAAAAGGTGGAATAAAATCCTCCTCATTTGCACTTACAGGTTCGCTAGGTAAGCGTTAAAATTCAATAGAATAAAAATGGCATTAAATGAAAGATATAATACATAAGTGAGTGTCAGTGTCAATATTTAGTTTAAATGTGTTTAAAGACAACAGAAATGTGCTTTTCCAAAAACAATTATGAAGTGCATTAATTTCGGATCAATGGAAAGGAATAGTTAGATTTAAGATTTTGAGTTGTTTCTTTTTCACCATCATTTTATTTTATCTTCGTTTCAGTTTTCTGATATTTTGTTTTGTGCTTGATGGTTCATTCATTATATTTTCTAAATTTAAATTTAATTTAATCACTTTGTTCTATTCAAAACGAATGTCGAAACTCGCATGTTGTTATTAGTGTAATGAAAACTTAATTATTAGGTTTTCTAATATCTAAACATTGAAACGATATTTCACCAATTGTTTCTATACTCATACCTGACTTTATTATTTATTTTTACTTTCCACACATTTTTTTAGAATTAAGTTAACCTAAATATTTAATATTAACTTTTTCAGTCCAACTATCTCTGGAAGCAGAAAAAACTTGGCTGCAATGCGAGTGTGAACGGTGGGGATTGAGTAAGTATATAAATATTGTTCAGCGCTTACTAACTTTCTAATATTTTAACTGTTTTGTAATTAGAAATTAAAACCTATTGTAAAGTTGTTTTTAAAGTTTGTTTTCTCTTCTCTTCTCCTTTCCTTTTGTAAAAAACGAACCCAAATTGATAGTTGCTCAGGAAGAATCTCAGTCAACGCCAGCATTGTTGACGAGCTCAAGTTCGGCAATTGGGAATAGCAATCTGTCGCTCGGCATCATTCCAGAACATTCATTGCTTGAATCATGTGCACGGCTTTCGGTGTCCCTTGAAGGCCCGGGTGTGTTCGCAATTTCATCCTCATCGCAGCCGAGCGGAGCCCGATCAGCCACCCTGGGGAGTAGTACGGGTGGTGGTAATGGAGGGATCGGTGGAGGCAGTTCGAATTGCATTAAACATTCATCGAGCTCCTCATCGGCGCGCTCATCGCATTCAGCATCGGGTGGTAGCCATCACATGACCATGGATGAACTAAGGGCCGTCAATCGCTACGCTGAAAGTACAAAAAGTCTATCATACCTGCCACAGGTGAGGGACTATTATTTTCCCACTTCTCAAGTATCGGTGTGAGAGTTAGAGAGACGCTAAACACTTTGAAATATTTATTTTTTTTTATTTTAGTTTCTTTATATACTTTTGTGGTGTGGCGGAACTTCCTATTAATTTTCCTTACTTTTCCAACATTGTTCTCACTGATTTTTCTCTTTCTCTCTTTCACGTCAGTAAGTTTCTTTTTAGTAATCAAAAAATTATTTAATTCTTTTTTAGTTTCCGTTTGATTAACATTGAGACAGGACGAATGCTTGATTTTAGTTTTTGTGATTTTGCTAATCCTATTGTAACCACGGGAAATGATTATAGTTTTGATTCATGGGTGTATTTATTTTTTTTATTTTTCACTAAATGATTTCATGAAATGTATAGTAAATGGTGTAAATGGATGTTCATTATTAATTTATTGGTTAACATTATGACGATAATAAATAGTAGGAATGTAAATTAAAATGTGGGTATTTGTGACCGTTTTGGAGGAAATTCCTTTGAGTTTTTGTTTTGTAAAGCCTACAACACATTTACAATATTTGTAATTATATGTTTAAAAATAGTCGTTCTAAAAATCTTAGGACTTTGAAAGCAGAAAGTAAACTTGTTAACGTATATAAAATTTATCGTGAACGGTGTTGCAGGTTTTTTTTTTAATTTTTTTTATGCAGACCTACACAAATGACGCATAGGGGAAGATACCTTAAAATAGTCACAAATTGCACAGATCAATTTTCTTACATCACACACATTTAATACTCACGCTCATAAAAAAAGCGAATTGGGTCTACTTATATTTATTTATGACGAAAGTGCGATCATTACCACTATCCTCCTCACTACATTTTTTACTCTCTAAAATGGCGACAGCGATTGCTTTTTTTTCACAATAAACTCGTACGAGCAATTATTATATATATCAAGTTTATGGGAGAGTTAATAACAGCCAAAATGCAACAATAATTATGTATGTGAAATTATAAATATTTTTCTTAGAAGATTTTGTTCATATTTCTGATTATTTTGATTTTTGATTCCAATAATATAAAAAAAAAAATTGTAAATAAAATATTGATGTTTTTATATGATAAAATTACATTCCTTTTGGTTCTTTTCAATTATTTTTAGTGTAAATACATGATTCAGTTGTAATAACCTACCTTCTTTTTCATTTTCTACTTTTCCTTTTTCTACTAGTTGTTTTTTTTCGTTTTGTAGCAATGTGATTGAATAAACAATGCGGGTGAGCTAACAAATTGTTGATAATTTACCATTAACACTGCTTAAATAATATTCCCAATGTGCTTATAATTACATATGTCCATTAATGCAATTACGAATCAGAACAGAAAAGCTACAATCATCAGCATTAATCACTACGAGTTTTATTATTGTATATAGAGACGAATTTTTTAATTGAAGAATATAAGCAAACATTTCGCGATTACTTATGAAAAGTTCGAACGCAATTCGGTTTCAGTGAAGCAAATTTCATAATTCTTATCGTTTGTTCTTTCTTTGCCGATGTCAGTTAATGTTCTTCTATTGATATCAAAATTGAGATAGTTGCCTACTTATTTATAAGGGGTTTAAAAATAATGCAGAAATTCATAAAGTACGCAGTTTAAAATAGGACTTACCTTTAAGGCAAATTTACATTTCACCAAATTGTGCCACGTTGTCGCAATTTCAATATGTGGATATATATAGTGGAAAATGTTTTGCAAATCCAATACCAGCTATCTCATTTCTCATTTAATAAATTCGATTAAAAGATATTGAATAGAATATGCAAATATTCTTGACAAGTTTTTTAATGCTTTTAAAACCGCCATATGCTTCAGCAGTCATTATGAATAACTAAATAGCTTCAAGCGTGCTTCAACAACATCGAATCATCCCGAATCGTTTTGTTTATTCAATCATCCTTAAAATGATTTCCTGAAAAGCAGCGATCTAGCCTTCCCTCTCAACCAACTCTAACCAAAATCAAATTCTAAGATTCTAAGAATAAGAAAATTAAATTCAAGTTCAATTTTGAAACATCACATCGACGACAACTTCACAATCAACAACAAAATTCATCTCGCCAACAACATCCAATGTCGGACGATGAACTGATCCAAAAGGTCCATGAGCGTCAAACAGCTCGGATGCGGACGCGATCAGAGTGGTTCTTGGGAGCCCGTGGTGGGTCTTTAGAATTAGCTTCGTGCGAGGGCTACCATCAGTACTTCGGCGGAAGTACGAGCGACCTCCAGGAGCATCCGGTTTTGTCGAACAGCGCAATGCTGCTGATGCTCCAGCAGCACCATCAGCAGCAGCAGGACCAGCAACACCATAACCAGCATCAGCAGAATCCACAACACCAGCGCATGGACACTGACATGACTGCCGATGATCACGACATACCCCCCGCCAGCGCCATGATGCTGATGGACATGAATTTCCCCCCGATTTCTGGTACTTATGACTTCCATAGTAACTCTAGCCACACTATTCCACTGCATCACTCCTCCACACAATTTATTTACGTCCACCAATCCGTCGTCGCTAGTCCAGACGACAACGGCGATCCGAGCCATGGGCTCGTTCGAAGGGCAAGTATTACCGAACCGCTGCAGGTTGCCGACCCGCGGTTTTCCAACTCGACCCCGTCACCTTTGTCGACTGGCCTAGGGAACGGCGGAGACGAGTCCTCGCGTTTTCGCTTTAGCGCTGAAGAAATTGATTATGTTGTAACGGCTCGATCGCGGCGCACAGCTGCGCTGAATCGCGCCGATAGTCGCAATCTTCGGAACTCCCACCAACATGTCAGCGATCAGCGGCAGCAGTTCAGCTTTGTGTCGATGGTCTTTAGCATTTTAGATTTTCTGTTCTGAACAAGTGGATGCGAATGTTTGTGTTTTTTTATGCTTGCGTGAAACTTTATAGACTTTAGTTAATCCTTTAAACTAAGGAAATTTTTAATATTAATAAATACATATTTTAATTCTTGAGGAGGATTTAGATATGTAATTTAAAATTTGGGTTGTATTTGAGGAACTTTTTGTCCTTTGGTAATTATAGTTTGAAAATTTACAATTGTGGCTAATGGAAAGTTTTGATAACAATAACCGAAGCCGAAATTAATCCAACATTTATGCAGGTGGTTAATTAATTTTCTATTGGTCAAAATCATAAGTTTTCCCGAAAGCCAAAATCTGGATGAACAATATTCGAAAATAAGTTTTCGTAAACAGTAAACTAAAAGTATACATATGCATTGGTTATCAAATTAGCTTGCAGAATAAAAAAATTCGGTTTTTATTTAAAAATACTTTCCATTGTAGCAAAACGTTCCTCTACTACAAAATTAAATTAAATTTATGTTCCAGTATAATAGTTATAATTTTCGTTAATATTCATCACAACACTGCTGTTTCAAATAGCTTCTATATTTTGTACAAATATTCCTTTAATACTAATTATAATAAAAGTTGAATATACGCCCAGAAGTTAAAAGATATTTTAATATAATAAGTGTTGCATGTAATTTGTACTCAATAATTTTTTTTGTCTTATTAAGTTACTTTCATTTTAACATTTGCATTTTCCTATAATCGATTTAAAATAATAAACGACTTCTTTTTAATGTCAGCGAATCTTGTGTTTTGCTACTAATTTTTATTTTATTTTATTTTATTTTCATTCATTATCCTTGTCATCCTTCAGTTAATATTCATTTAATTTCATTCCTAATTGGCTAATTGGACTTTAATGAAAAAGTTTAAGTGGATATTACTAGCAAAAAAAAATTATTTACTCGTAATTCAGCAATAACAAATGAGCAAAATGCTTTCGTTTTGTTTCTCATGAAAAGGCTGAAATTATTTTTATGAAAGTTGTTCCGGAAGTGAGATTATAATTGAATAATGAGTAGGGGAACCCGCTGTACCTAGGCCAAAATTGGCGAAAGCTATGCATATACATATGTAAAAGGAAATAACTACTCAATTTATTTTAGATGCTATTATAATAGTTAGCAAAAGGTGGTAAAGGTGTCCAAGGTACAACCGGTTTTCCTATATTGTTTACAGCTGTAATAAATTCGTTTGTGTAAAGTAGTTTGACTTTCATAATAATTGTAAGAAAATATGATCAGTCAGTATTTTTTCCATTATTCATCAATTTTAAATACACGATATTGTCTTATTTCTTTTATTATAATACTTTCAATCATTAAAATATTTTTTCTTAAATATAATTGTTAATTATATTTTGATGCATTAATTGAAATGTAAAAAGCCTAAAAGAGTGGCGAAATTCCTGCATGCGTTGTTTGTATTCCATGTTTCATCTTAACCAACCGAAAATTATTCGGCATGCGACCATCATGTAAGAAAAAATAAGCATCTCATCCACACATACGATAAAACATTGATTAAAAAATCGCAATAAAATTGAGACAACAAACTAAATCTATTCTCTAGTTGGCAACATCGGCCTGAGTGCTAGCGCCGAATCCGTTCATTATCCAGTCAAAAGATCATCACGCCGAGGTCCAAATGTAGCCCGCCATCATCCGCATCGATCCTCATCCCGACGGAATAAAGAAAATGGAAAGGGATCATCGGTTCCTGGAGGTGGTGCCAGTGCAGTTGCCGTGGGCGCATCGACGGGTTCTGGACCCAGCAGCCTGGTTCTAACACCGGCCAGCAGCAGTGGCCAGTCGCAACGCTCAAACAGCTTCCGCCAAAAGAAATCGAACAGCCTATTGACTGATTGTGGTAGTATTTCTTGTAGTTCCAGTAGCAGTAAGCTCCGAAAGCCTCGGGCTGTTTCGTTCGAATCGACCAACACCCAGCTCCATGCGAAAGTAAGTCTCACGTCTGTGGGTAAGGGTTCCGAAAATTCCAAGTCGCTGGAGGGTGACTTTGAACCAATCGTACTTATGGATACAACACCACCGTCTCTGGTGACGCAGCCAACACCCGCGATACCGCCAACCATTGTCCACGAGACCAAGGACTCATCGTCTCACCTGCACTTCAAGCCACCAAGGGTTTAGTTAGTCATAGCTAGGCGTAGATTCTTTGAAGCAGGAAACCAATTTTTTGCTAAAACATTCTCTTTTTTATATTTATACATTTACAGGTTTCCAAGTATTTTTTAAAACTATTAGGGTAAGTTGTAGGGGGTTAGATTAAGTTTGACAAATTCCACTGGGATTTTTGGCAGAATTTCAAAATACGTATTTATAAGACCTCTTTTTGTCTATATTTCATTAGGTCTTCCACAAAGTTTATTAGAAGTATTTTTTTGCGTTCCAAGTTTTTGAAAAATCGACTTCATCTTTGTCTTGTTTTTTGAGATAAAAGAAATTGAGGTCTGCCAAATTATTTAAATTTTTATTAATTTTTAAGAACTGTCTGTCTGTCATGTCCTTATACATGAATAATATTTGTTAGAATAGAAACGAATATTTGTACTCAGCCCGACTTCGATTAGGCCCCTGGTCTGACTTTCGTACGAAAGTGAAATTATCCAAGTCATCTTATCAGAATCTGTAAATTTGAGTCCTGAACTCTACATTAAAGGTAAAAAATCCATAAATTGTTTTTGTGCGAGACTGCATTTTCTATGAAAACGTAAATCAGCTGATTCAGCAATTCAGCAATTCGTGTGGGTTAGCTGAATATCTTAATAGATTGTAGGACGAAGTAACCAAAGTCCATATAAAACATGAGTTTAATTCTTGTCACTTTGAGTTAATTACGCACGAGGATTTCTTCAGAGTATCATTTATAAAAATGAGAAAAAGTCCAAAAAATCAACAATGGAAAAGTTTAGTTTTCCCCTTGAGCGAAAAATTTATTTTTGAATTTTTTGGGGAATTTTCCATGGTTCCAAATTAAATTCCCACCTTTTAACTGTTATTATATAATAAAGAAAATTATTTATTATTATTACTATTATTCTGCTGGAAATCACTTTTAATTAAATCCACTGATTCTTTTATAAAATGAAAGAAGGGGAAACAACGAGCAAAAAGCATAAGCCAAATATTGAGTAAACAAGCAAAACATACATTTTTAATGAAACAGACTTATGTAGACTATTCTCAAAAATTAAGTTTCTGCAATCAATCGCACAATTCGGCTTAACAAAAGCAATTGCTGAATTGTGCAGAAATTGAATCTTTGAAAAAAAGAGCTTATCTAAAGCAGAGAAAAATGAAAAATGTTTAGAAACATTTTAAAAAATATTCTAGATGTAAATTGTATTCATACATATTTAGTCGTAAGCTAAATATTTACATCGGTGTGGAAATGTGTAAGTAAAGAAGCGCATTTTATATAAATATTGCAGATATGGAAGTTATTACTTCATTCCTAGTTCAGTTTATTTTTAAAGTGCTAATATTGCATTAATTACTACCCAAAAGACAATTATATCTTTAATTTTAGAAAGTAAGAAAATTTAGAGAACGTGATTACGTTTATTTCGTAGCGCATTTGTTACCACTTAAGTTAAAATAAATGTTTTTATTTTGATCGTTTGAGTTTTGGTTTTTTTTAGTTTTATTTCTGTTAGGGGTACCCATATAAAATTTTTTAAATGCTAAAAAACGGTGAGTAATTTATTTATATGAGTTTCTGAATTACATCCCATAGGAAGTTTATGTTCAAAATTTTATATATGAGCAACTATAATTTGGGAAATATTCTTTTAGGAAATTGATGAGAGTTATCTTTATTATAAGTTAACTGCAGTTTTGCAAGTAATAATAAACAATGAAAATAGCATTTAGTTGTAGGTATCCCTAAACTTTATTTTTCCGCAAGCATATTATATAATTTTATTTTGCTTTTTATTTTATTTCATCACCTTTTATAGTGAAATATGAAATCAGGGTCGTATCGGCTGTGCATTTAAAACCATTTGCTGATTTTAATTCCATGATTTGTTGATGCAACCAAATAACGATAAGAAAGAAATTAAGCGCCAAAAAAATATATTGAAAGTAGAAATATATGTGTTTTCATTGTTTGCATCGTGTATTCAAAAAATCTTTTTTAAAAAAATATTTTTTGGTGCTTCTTATATCTAAATTATATAGGTCTTCCACTTTTACTTTATATTACCAGATTTATGTTGCCCTTTTGCAGAAATCAACACAATTTAATTATCCATTGCATTGTGCCAAGTGAAAACCTAATTTATTGCGATGAGACGATTTTATTTGCTGTTTATGCAAAATAATTCAAATATATTTGTAATGAGTGGCGCTTAAGACTTGCAGCTTTATTTTTTCTTTGAATTTAAACGTAGTTTTTCTAAAACAAAAATCATTAGTTTATAAGTGGAGCTAAAAATAAACAAAACACCAATTAATTTTTTAAGGATTTGGCCATAAGTTCTATCCTAAGAAAAATGTTGTCTAAACCAACGTGTGGAGAAAAGAGTGCACTCCTGTAAAACCTCTATCTACTATTTAAGTAATTTTTAATCTTAAAGTAAAATCGTAAGAGATCACCACTTTTCATAATCATGTAGAGTTAAGAGTAATTGGGAACTAGATCTAATGCTTAATACCGGCGATGGTATTAAGGTGTATGTGGATTTTGAGAAAGCTTACCAGAGGTATTTTTAAATAAAAAAAAAAAAAAAACGTACCAGTGGTTTTCCGCAATTTAATGCAGGATTTTTTAAACATATATTTTTACTTCAAACAATGTATATCATTATAGAATCAGGGAAAGAGGAAAATATAAATACAAACATTTGTAAAACGAATACGAGGGAAATTCGATTTGTAGATCAGAAAAAGGTTTGCCAAGCTTGAATTTACAACCAATTCTAAATATTTGTTACTAAATATTTTTTAGAGCCACAAAATTTGGAAAGAAAATATATACATACATCTCGGAATAGCAGTTTTTGCATTTTTTTGAAAATAAATATTTTAATTAGCATTTGTTAATGAAATCGACACTCCCTCGTTTTAAAATTTAAACAGAAGACCAGAGCTAAGTTTAGGAGAACTTGCCAAATTTAAATAAAAATTTAAGAAAAAAGACTTTGAATAATATCAAAGGAGTGGTTGCCAAAAGAAGCAAAAGTTAAGAATTTGCAACCAAATATCGCATCCTTTGTGTTTGAATGTGGTTTTATTGGTGTAAAAAATGTGTGTCATCTGCAAGACTTTGCGTTTTTTAAAGTAATTAAATTATGTTATGGCTGTATATGCAACTTTATTATTATTAAGCTCACACATTTATGAGGAGCATAGCATTGTATGCTTCTGTTTTTTAGAAGCTACCAAAACTTACTTTTTAAGTGAACAAAGTTATAATACAAGGCATATTGTAAAATTTCGATGAAATGAAGATTTAATAAAATGACAATTTTTCTTATTTCGTAAGTTTGTTTAGTTGTTATGGTGCTACACGGTGGCTACGAAATGTTCTTAATGTTGCAAGAGTAAGTATAAAATTTATCAGTTACTGCACTTTAAACGAAAGCATTTAAATCAAATCTCAGAAAATTAGTACATGAGGATTTTTTGAGTCACTGATTACATAAAATAAGTACTACAAGTCCAAAATGATGATATAAAGCATATGAACTCTGGATCCAAAGTAGAAAGTTTATTGTTAGGAATTAAAAATGTAAGATTTTAAAAATTCAAAAATAGGGAAATAAGAACAATTCTTAATTTTTTCAAATATATTTTCTTAAAATATATTTACTTTATTTTGTTATTTTTACATATTGATCAATTAAAGTCATAACAACAAATTCTGTCTCTTTCGTCTTAAGTATCCTTTTAAATGATTTTACCTTCTGCTCTTTTTCAGTGACACTAAAGTTGAGGGACCTTAAAGAAGACCTTAAATAAAGAACACATTTTTCGCACCAATTTCAATTATTGCAAATTCATTGAAACACTTAAAGAACACCGACAATAACTAGGTACATTTAAGAATATTGAAAATATTTATGACCAAATTCAAGTGGGGCAACAGTCGTGGCTACATAACATTTAAGAACAATCTCAAAACTTCCAAAAAATATAAGAAGACAAGCTCCTTGCGGATTCTTGCTTCTTGAATTTCGCGAACAACAATGCCATTTCAATTTCAAAGCACGTGCAACAAAGTTTAGCAATAAGCAAAATAGTGAATTTTTATTTTTAAATTCTCATCTACAATGGATACTCGGCTCCTCTACAGTTTTCTTCTTTAGTTATCAAGCGTTACCAATTGCTTTTCTTTTATTTTGTTGCCATATTTTCTATTCCACTACGTTCATTTGTTTTCCTTGTACAAAACTGTTCCTTTTAAAAAACTCTAAAAATCTCGAACTTTTGCTTAAAAGTTTCCTTAGCCCTCGTACGATTTGTTTACATTGAGTTATTAATCACTATTATTTTACTAGATTTACATGTTTATTGTGACTCCTCCTTGCTTATTTTTAGTAACTACATCATTTTAATTAAGTGATATCACGTTGCATTTACCGTCTTCAAAATATAGTTCAACGATTTCAGAAGTTACCTGAGGGGTGAAATCTTATGAATTTAGCTGCGTAGGGTATTTGCTTTAATTAATTAAACGATTTTACATTTTTCTAATTTACAAATTACGTTTTATTTAATTCAAAATTAATAAACAGGCTCGCTGCATTTCAATATAAACCCAAAAACATTTTTAACACTGACGTAAATGACGCTTATATAGCTTATAGCTGAATGAACGTGACGTGCGTCAACATGTTAAAACTAAAAATAATTAAGTAGTGCTGGATTTGATATTTCTAATAAAACAATGAAAAATTGTCCCCTTCTGTGCAAAGTTACTAAAGAATTAGGAAGAACTTCTAATAAATTTCATGCAACTTTGGCATGATAACACGAGCACTTTTCGTTAAGATTTTTGAAACATGGGTCAATGACAGCATTATTGGAGCTTTCGTTACACTTACAATAATACACATGACGAAAAATTAAGAAAACATTTCTTTCGTGCGAATAATTTAGGGTCATCCATTTTTTTCGAAACATTTTCTTCAAATTTTGATATTTGCAATTCGACTTTCAAGAGAACTCAACTAGGATGTTTTCAAAAATTCAGTTTTTGTTTCTGCAGTTAACTCTGTAGCACTGATCAATTCAACTAACCAGAGTAATTGTTGAAATGCGCAGTCTGATTTTAAGGCGAATTAGAACTGAATTTTTGAAAACACTCCAAAATTATAAGTTATTTTATAAAATCAAAAAGGACGAAAAGTGGAAAGGATAAAGAAAGAAGAATTAAAAAATACTTGATTTCTTTTATTAATGCAACAAAAAAAGTGTTCAAAACGTTACTAAATTTAAGAATCCGCATATCGAATAGTCGTAATTATATTATTTACAAAAGAAACAAGGTGAGCGAGCCGATCTTTCATTTTAATAAAATGTGTTTTGTGTGCAAAGATGTGAGAATTAAACAAAATAAAAGAAAACGAAAATAGGATTTGCTATCTTTGAAGATTTCTCTTCGAAGAAATCGTTTTCATTCAGCAGTTCTGATTTTGGATACAATTCCCTTTGCTTTTTCCCTTTGGGGAGAGGCGAAGTTACGTCTGGGAATAATTTTCGAGATGAGGGCGCAGGCAAAACGAAGAATTTAGTTCGGATGATCAATCCTTCTTCTTCATTGGACTCTTAAGGTTGTCTCGGACTATGACATATATCGTAGTTACCACGATTAGAATCAGATTTCTTCACTTATTGCATATAATTAGAGGTCTCTAGGGAACTAGAACAAAATGTAAAAGGAAACTTGTGGAAGAGTTGGTGGCGTTCGACGCGTTAGTACTACTCTAGTTCGTCGTCTGCGCTTCCAAACACGTATGACGGCGGTCCGCCACCGGATGCTGACGACACAATCTTTTCTTTGGAGTCCTCCGAACGCGTTCCGTACTCCTGCATTTTCTGTATTAGCAGGGCGAAAACCTGAGCCGGCAGTGTGGTCTGAAGGATTTGAAGAAGGCGTGCTGGTTGGCCGCAAACAACAATAGCGTTGGCTAAGTGTTCGACACCACGCTCAAAATCTCCGGTGGCTACCAGTGATTCACCGAGTTGAATTTCTTGCAGGAAGTATCTGGAAGTAAAACAAATAATTATAATACTTTTAAAAATTAGATACGAATAAAAATTTAATTTCTACAATACATTCTGTAATTTGGAAATGCGACGATATCTTTTTTTAAGTTTTATATTTCTTTAACGTGCTTCAGTCCTATTTATTATGATTCCTTAAAAATTCTGCCGATTAATTAGGAGAGAGGATTTCCCTCCGATTATTTAATTAACGTCGAATTGCGTTAATAATTCGCCTACCGAAGATTTTGATTTACTAATTTCTTTTTAACCAAATCTGCTTAAGAATTCATATGAAAAGCATCCAAACTCTGTAAATGGAATTGCTTGCCATTTAAGGAATTGATAATATGAAATTTTTTAAATATTCAAGTGGCGTGCATTCGCTCTTTTGTGATTTTTTGCTTTAACTTTCTATTTTGTATTTTTTGTCTTAACAGGGTGATAACACTTGAATTGAAAAATTACATCCATCCATCCATAATACGATATATGAAATACCTTCAAATCTAAATTTTGTGTAAAAGAACACAACACCAAAAATGAAGTTTACTCTGTTTTACTATTGCCTCTATACTTCAAGGATTCATTTGAAATGCGTTATATATCTTTCTAATTTGTTTAAAATTTCATTTTACTTGAATTTTCTCAAAAATTTATGAAATCTTAAGATCTTTATGAGCTCGAGGCATCGCCTGATTGCTTGCCTGCAGCTTTTCGTAACATGCAGGTGAGCATGAATCGAGATTGACCTCAAAAATCCAAGTGGGCACTGCTCAGGCTTTCTTTGTGGCAGATACGAGGCTCTGGCCCCATTGTGATACAAGACAAAGGATACAATGAGTTCTCTCACAAAAGCAAAGCTGCAAAGTCATTGGACTTGGTTTGGTTCCAACTTAGGCCATTTCATCAATTGACGAAATTGGCTCTCCGAGTATCTTGCCATGATATTGAACTCTTACAACCCCGGGCGGCGGTGGCCTACTTACTCTCATTTCTTCACATAAGTTCGCGGTTTTCTTTAGAAATTATGCTAAATATAAAATTGCGTATGAGCAACACGGTCTTGGTCACCCCTCAGGCGATAACACACACCGCAGCAGAGCCGAATTTCACGGAGCGCCTTCAACCGTGAAATCAACAGCCCTTATCACGTACGATGAACTGGATGGACAGAACTCATTACGGCTTATCGCCTCCAATCGGATTTCTTGCGCATTTCGAATAATTCCCCAACCAGCGCGCCAAACGGACCTGTCGGGACTGGAGAGTCCCTGCGAGACACCTTGTGACTCATGACCCAGTTTTGCGTGCGCGCCTTCTTCCGCACATCGCGACCGCACGTAGCCCCGTAGCAGGGCCATCCGCCCAAACAAATATTTGAAAATCGGAAGGGTGGGCTGAGGGCAGCGCGCCTCTTACATAACCGCCCAAAGGTTGAGCCATGCAAGAACCTCTGAGCAGATTTCACCAAATGTCAGAAGTTCGCTTTAACCTCACATTCCTGAAATTTTTAGTGCGGTCCGAGACCCCCTAATTGAATTACTCCCCAGCGGGTGCTGGTGCCCTTTTACCTTTCGATTGCCTGGTGATCGTTCAAATTGGGCATTTCGCCCCTGCCGCCGTTTCCGCCACCATTCTTGCGCTGACGACGTCTCCCTGAAAATGTTTCGAGTTTTACATAAGTTCCACCGGCGAATCTCTTTTCATGACTGAAACACTCACTGTCTCGAACTTTCTTCTTGTATTCTGGGTCGCTGCGCCGTTTTTTATCGAAATAAATGCAGTAACCAAGGAATAATGTTCCGGCGACTCCAGCAGCGATTCCAAGTGTTGTCTTATTGATTTCCATGTTGATATGCTCCCCGTTTCTTTCAGCGATTGATGATTAGTGGAAACAACACGTGACCAATATTACTTGTGTAATAACTTTGTGAAATTAATGAAATGAACTTATTTCCCCCAAAAATCTCCACTGAAATCGAGCTAGAGAACAACACGCACGACAGCCCCGACCGCCATTATCGAATTCTCATGTGTCGTTTTTCACAGACGGAGGTGAGTATTTTTCAAGGTTATTCCTGTGGTGAATTGTTGAGCTTGTGATAACTACACACAGATGGCTTACACGTGTTGTCTGCGGCGGTTGTTTTGAAATTATTCCCGACAATTTATTATTTTCTTTAGTTTAAACTCCATGTACAGAACTGCAAGTCTCCCTCATATCCAGTTTATATCCTCAGTAAAAGTAGAGTATGTGTAAAGAAATGACCTTTTCAAAATTTACCGAATTTAATTGAAAAAAATTATAAAGGGACTGCTTTGATGTAAAAATTTTAAATTGCGTCAGTGCTTTATAAATTACTAAAAAATTGTATGATTTTTTGCAATTTCAACATAGTTTACAATGTAAAAACAATAAATACTAGATAAACAATTTTGAATAAACTTTATTTTTTCCGATTTGAGGAAATATTGTAGCATAGCGTTATATAATAACTCATGCATCTTTCTTCACGGTTTTTCTGAGACTATGATGTAGAAATTTAAAATTTAGTATAGCAATAAAACAAACTATTCACCATGTTTCTCATATAAATAGCTAGAAGTTAAAACGTCATTTACTACAAGTAACTTAACTAACATAGCTTTGGCTTTCCCGATATTTATTCTTATCCCTTAGTTTTTGACCATCCGCTATAAATACTATATAAGTTAATTTGATTAGAAATTTGCAATCGTTAAACGAGTTAATGATTTGACAACGCCCTTAATATATTGTATGTAATAGGTTCTTCTTTAGGTACGTATTTGAAATAAGTATACACGAGGGGGGCTGTTTATCCAAGCAAATAAATATTTACCTTAAACTAAAATCTCCCGCTTTAGTTATCAGTCTCATAACTTGAGTCTGCTTAATACTTCCATCAAATACATAATCGCGGGACATTCCAAATTAGCTCACCTAGAACCATCACGTTTTTACGCCCGTAAAACTCTTTCGTTTGCAAAGGGATACCAACCCGGGAAAATCACGATAACGTCCCAAAATCTGTTGTTCGTGCTCTATCTTCATTACGACGTTATAACAAGGTCTGTTCGCCGGGGGAGGAGCCGGGCCAGAAACGAAACCGGATGTCGTCTGTTTCCAACCGACTTGACGATGAGAAAAGAATTCCCTTTATTCTTTCTCCAGGGATCCCGAAGTGCACAAAAACCTTCCAGAATCAGCCGGGAAGCCCTTGTGCGAAGAAAACCAGCTCAGTGGGCTCCCGTGTGTCCTCAGCGCTCATGGAAGCTGGGGAGTGTTTGAGTAAATTAAAAATCTTTAAGCTTCCCGCAAACAATTTAAATAAATGGAAAAGTCACGTGCACCCAAAGCGGTCTAATTAGACGAATTCGCAGCCCTCTCGACAGCACCTGCAAGGGCCTCTTCTAGGGCTCTAGGGATGTGGGTGAGGGTGCAGTCAGGGAGCAATTTACGTTACAATTAAACTCCTCGAGAGCTTCACGGAAGTTCCCTTGAGTCAACCTGTTGCCGCGGGTTGTTCAAATGATTCTGAAATTAAATTTTCTCAAAATTCTTGCGTGTGAATTTAATAGGCCTATAATTCTAGCAGAATGGGCATCTTTTTAGCTCCCCGCACCAGAGACCGTTCCAAAAGGCAACAGGACTGTTTGCAGGGAATTTTCTGGCCTGCACCGGCTTCAATTAGGGCAATTCGCTGGGTTTCCTAGGGATTGGGCTTAAGTGAATACACATTGTGCGTATGAAAGATTAATCCCACTCGGGATTATTTCTTCCGAGCAAAGAGCCGCCCTCGCAGGAGTTCCTTTCATCCTGGTTGAGAACGGGCTCTTCAAACTCTGGCTGGCAGGACAAGGGTAGAATAGAGGGAATTGTTCATGTTGTACATTTTTAAAACACTAGTTGTAAAAAGCGTTGAATGGCAGCTGATATTAAATATACCCAGGAGTCTGCACGGCCCTCACACCGCCACGAGATTTTCTAAAACGCGCTAGCCCTTGCAGCCGGAACCATTCCTGGGAGACGATGTAATACTTTTTTCGAATTTTCTCAGTTTTTTCATTTTTTGAATTGCTTATGTTCGAAAAGTTTTCAAGTTGCTCATACAAAAGATTTATGAGCTGCGGGAATTGAGTTCGAGTAGAACACCTCAATTCCATCCGGTTACAACTTTTTGGCCATTGGTCGCTGGAAACCAGGAGTTGGTTTTAGATGAAAGAACTTTTGTCCTTTGAACAGCTCTAATCCGACAAAGTGATAAGCTTCATTAAGGGATGTCCTCATAATTCTGAGGAGTGTCCTTCGCGACAATCTGCTTATGCAGTGCTCAGGGGATCACCTGGGCGACGGGGCAGTCTTACCTTCATCAGCCAGGAACAAATCCGGAAGGTTGCGACATTCAATGATTTTCGTAAATCAAATTTAATATAAATAAGACCTTCACGACAGTCCGTGATGGGGATTAGCATAGGCTATTTTTATTTATTTCTGAATTAATTATGTGTAGAACAATTTTAATTATTTACTCAGTTATAGTATACATATATGTATGTATTATGTGCGCCTACGTTGAAGTTGGTTTGCATCGTTGATGCATAAAAAATGTACGGTCTATCAACACCGAAACAAAATAATTAAGTTAATAAAAGTTAATCAAACTAAAATTGAAGCGTTCATTTTGTGACTTTGGGTTACGAATAGGGTTGAAAAAAGCATGAAAAATTCCCGTTTTTTTCCGAACAGCTTGTTTTTATCTAGTTTTATTCGAAAAAAACATGAAAGCTTATCATCGAATTTTACAAAGCTTTTATGAAAAAAACGGAAAAGAGCGGAAAAAACTATAAACAGGCATGAATTTGTTCTTTATAAAGTTAAAAAAATTTAACGTTAAATAAATTGAAAGTTTAAAAATTGAAACCCGACTACGCAAGAGCTGAAAACAAGCATAAAATATTAGAGGAAGGTCAAAACCCTGATTCAATAACAGGTTTTATACTAAAAGTAGTTGAACTCGGACGCCAAAAAAATCTTTAACAATTTTTTCTCCCCGTTCATGGAACATTTTTGGACATAATGAAAACTATTTTGTAGGAAAATGTTGAGCAAAGGATAGCGCACTTTTTCTTTGTATAATAAGTAGCTTATTTTTCGTTTTCGTTGCACTTATTAGAAATCGAACAAAATTTTGAGTCAAAGAAGTGCTGAAAGAAAAGCAACGCTATTTTGGAAGAGACATATTTTTTGCCTACTAAACTCTTTAAATTAAGTAAAAGAAGACAAGAAATAAACAAAAACAGTCAACAATGACAATATTTTGTATGGAAAGAATCCTCAAAATTAGGTTTTTATTGCAGCAGTACCTTTTTTTTTAGAATTGTTTAGAAAAATTTGCATCATCATCATCGGTTCATTCATCTGTGAAGTCGATTAGACGATAAGGTTTAGAGCAGCCACATAAGCTTTTCGTCATTCATGTAAGATTAAAAAGACACTTGGGTTAGTATTTTGTTTCAAATTTGCTCTAGAGTGTAGGATTATTTTACATAGGTTTAAAGTAGGCAGATGAATAACGTATAGTATTTATTAACACATATTGTATACATATTAAAAAAAACAGATAAATGTAGTCACTATTAAACTAGTCTTGTACAAAAGAACTTCGAATGTTAATCGTAGGTCGAATCAATCAAAGACCTCTTCCCATTAGGTTAACATGGGTAAATCCCTCAATTTCTGTTAAACCTCTTTCAGTGCGAAAGACGAGCCCTGCGCGGTGCAAAAATGCACCACACGAAGCTTTTGCGAACACGCGTTTGTAGTAAAACGAAAAGCGCAAGGAGGAGCTTTTCGTCGTCGAATTGAAGCAAGTCGATTCACAGTTACGCGGGCTTGATTCAGTGCACGTTGGAATCGCCCAGAGGTATGCAAAGGGAATTCCGAAAATCCGGTCACATTGAGAGCGTGTAACCGACTTTTTTTGTGATTGTGGTGATTCCCCCGATAGTCAAAAAACGAAAATTTTTCTAGGATCATACGATTTAAATTTTATTTTAGTACAATATTTGGGGTTTTAAGAGTTAACCGATTGCGGTAGAAGCCTGCTGTGATAAAATTGATATCGAGTTCTGCTTTCATCAATTGCAAAATATTCGCTTGTTACAAAGTGGCGAAGTGTGTCCAACCCTTTTTGGTTTGTACAAATTGTATTAAATAGATTTTATTCAGTTTAACGTTTCGGTGTTGTGTGGAATATACAAAAAAGTAACGATATTTCTGTGTTTCTCATATTGTTAGAAATTGGTGATTAACTGAAAAAGTCGAAATTTTCTTTCTAATTGTATTCTCACATGCTATGTGTAACTCGGAAGTCGATATATAACCATAGAAATCGCGATGTACCTAAGGGACCTGGCAGTGGACCCTGCAAATTGGATTTTCTGAATATCCGCGGGGCGGTAGCGACAACGTGGGTAGCAACTAGACACCAACACATAGAAAAGGGATTACCTGGACAGGTGGTGCAGTTGTTTTCGCGTGTGAATCCCGACGCTTGCTTCTTGTTCTACCGTCGACTTTAACGCTTATGTCTGACCTAAAAGGTTGAAAACAAAAACATACCACACCTTCAGCCCCTCGAGTGAAGACAATTATTCCACGGTGGATTTCCAAGACAATTATTAAGTTCAATTATGCTCGCCCCTTGGAACGGCCAATTGTCTACCTGAATTGATTTTATTATTTTTTCGCAAAAAGATAGACACGGGGTAGCACAGTGTACGGAAGGATCTTCTTGGGTTTCCCCCCTTTTTTTCGGGGGTAGAGTGACAACGAAGTCTATCCAAAGTAATCCGAAGGCATATTTTGGTGTGTGTTTGCCGTACCTTGAGACAATTTTGAGTGGTGCTTGTCGTGTCGAAGTGGTGCATTTATACCCTGACCGCAAACAAATTTAGTGTTTTCCCATCCCATTAACTCGGATGTTTATCGAAGGGCTGATAGGCAAATCACAGAAGTCCTGCAGTGGGAGTGGGGAGAAGACCCACATGCTCCCTTTGATTTCGATTACTAATTTATTTGACTACGAGGAGTTACAACAAACAGCTCAAATATTCATGAGGGAAATATTGCAACGAAATTGGATTATAACGGTATGTAAATTATGTGGCTATACACCTTCTACTTGATGGTTAATTTCCTTCTTGCGATTATGCTGCTTATGCGGCACGGGTTAGAGAAACCTACCCAGGGAAAAGTACGGCGGCATGAAGGCCCGGCACATACGTAACTTTTGTTATTAATATGGAAAGTATTCTAGAAAGGAATTGCCATGCATCGGACAAAGTATTTTGGACTAATTAGGAAAAGTGGAGGCATTACATTTAGGCACACCCTGTAGTAGAACCTGTAGACTCTATGTACATAGGTACGTAGATGTACTGCTTGGTGGATCGAACTTATTTACTTAAGTTCCAGGACGAAGGTTGATAGTTTGAAAACAAGGTGTCACAAGTTTGTCGAAACTGGATCACATTACCAACTTTAATTAAACTTTTTAGCAACTTATTAGGTTACTTCCATTGTTGTCTATATTTGGAGTAATCGGGGCCCATAAATTTCATGCTAATTCTAAGTACATCTTATTCCATGTTAGGTCATTATATGCTCCATAAATTACATGAACCTTGATTTATTATAGAAATTAAATAAATAAAAAGGGTATTTGGATAGGTCTGAATACTATCTAAAGTGAAACCTGGATAAGGGCTCAATTAATCTATTTTACGTTCTTCTTCATTGCTAACTTTTGTAACTCCTCGTTCCAATCCCAAAAATGTTCTGTTGAATCATCAAAAAAATATATCACTATAAAACTGAACCTCAATATCTTTAGTAAAATTTTAAGGTGATGTTTGAATGTAATTTTGAACTTTTTTACAAAAATCTTTTGCAGATAGCTTATATAATTTTAAATTGAGCAGAAAACTAATTTGTTACCTTATAATCCGATAAACGTATAATAATATAGTTTCGACAATCTAGGATTATGAGTCAACTTTAAAAATCATTAAACATTAAAAATTCAAATTCATTCAAATTGGTGCTGTTTATTTTACAGCTTGGTGGTTCAAGTTTGAAATGTTACTTATGTAAATTTTGCAAAAGCATAAAACTTATATGGCAGGTGACGTGAATGAAAATTCTTTTTATTTTACGATTTTTATGGATTTTCAGAAAATGTTGTGTATGTGGCTATTATTTGGTTTATTGAAATTTTTATTGAGGTCATGAAACGTAAATATTTTAAATTATCTTTTAACTTTTATAGTATATGTATGTGCACCGAATAAACAGAATTTATTACTTCATCAGAAAAATGAATTAGAAATTAAAATGGTTTAATTCGCCATTATACGTGTTATATAGAGTGGTAAAAGTTATTGAGTTATATAGAAATCAAATCAGTTTTGAAATCACATTTGGAATTAAAAAAAGTTCCTGCAATGTTTCATTAAAATCCGAGAGGAGACCGTACCTAGTACATACTTATTTTAATTTGTGTATAATACCTAAACTTTTGATTATTTTGCCAAATGAATTATAAGGGTTTACACGCCCTTATTGTTACCAAGCCCAACTGGCACCAAACAATGCAGCAAGCTATACATTAAAAAACCCGCCTTAAGTTAGCATGCATTTATTTATCCAGGAAAAAAAAAACGCAAAATAATATGCGGGCGGGCCCAAAAGTCGTCGTTATCGGAACCATCTTATATTTGTCCGCTGTAAGACTGCGTCATACAAATGGGTTTTGGTAATTGGGGTAACGAGACGATCGTAAAACTTACCCCATTTTTGGACACTTTTTCTTATCTGATGTAATTACCCAAAATTGGTGCGTATAGTAAAAGTTCAAAATTACTTTTTCGCATGATACATAACCTCTCTACGTTTTTATTTCGCCGGCGATTTGCCGCTTATCTAGTCAGGAACAGGGAGTAAGAAATTTACTGCGTGACCTTGAATAGTATTTTCCAGTTGAACGCTACTATCCTATGGGAGATATTAAATTTGTAGAATTCGTAGAAAGTCCCTTCACTGGGATCGGATCGCCTTATCTTTTGGCGTAATTAAAAGCTGTCTTTAATTGAGAACTAGTCGTGGTGCTATCTACTCCAGATGGTGGCACTGCATGTGAATGGCACGCAATGAAAACAGAATAAAAATTGGAGGACACAGACCGCCTTCTTCACGAATTTTCCGGGAAAAGTTCTTTGTGGCAAAAACAAAATGCTTAAATAAGGTGGGAAAACCCTATTTTTAGACACATTACCCGCTGGAGTGACAGTATACTTTGCTATGGTAAATATTTAGTATAAAAAGGGTCTATCTACACCTGCATACGATGTGTTGTTAATTCCCTTTGCCGGGAATACGCCATAAGGCATGAATATTTACATACATACCTATGCTTTTAAAGCATAAATATAGAGGTGAGCAGGACTAGAAACCAGTGGCGTTAAAACAGACCCTCATAATTTGTGTTTTTTGATCATCAATCTACGTCAGTATAGAAAATTTCATTTTAATAGGTACAATAGGGAGGGTTGTGACATACGGACAGATAGACCGCAGCTATGTTCACGAGTTCCTAATTGGCTACGTAACTCTAAAAAGTATGAATGCAGACATTACGTTGTTTTCCGTTGACTTATTACACAAAACTATACCAAATATAAGAGAAAAGGAGAAAAAACAAAAATGAAAATTTATTTAGAAATTTTTAGTTTCACTATTACTTCTGTGTGTAATGACTATCAATTGGTTTATTTTTAAAATTATTTTGTCAGTTTTATGGAGAACTGGTAGTTTTTAAACAAAGGAAAATATAGAACAGTGGTAAGCTTTTCTACTATGTATTTAAAAAAAAAAAAAGAATTAATTTGTACACACAGAATACAATACAAAACAGCGATATTATACAGCTTAAATAAAAACAAATAGCATCATTAACATTTTTTTTAGCTACTGATATTGAATCTAAAAACTATTTAGAATGTCAATACTCATTACCACCGATATAATCGGAGATAGGTTTTTCGCGCCAGGCCTGGGCCACATTTGACCCGTCTCTTTTGTTTGTTATTGTGTTATATAAGTAGAAAATATAATTTTCCATAATGGAACACATTTAGAGCTAGTAATAATTCGTTTTATGGAGATAATCTTGATACAAAGTCATGGGAGAATTGTATTTAATTACACAAGATAATTCACGGAGAGAAATGATTTGCTAAAATATATTCAATCAATTTACTAATTCCACATTTGTAACATTTACTGAAAATTAGTATTACAAAATTTAAACATATCATTGTTTTACAAGGCCAAGAAAATTTTAATTGAATCAATTCTGAACCTCTAGAATAGAATCGATAAAATTGTGATTGATTACGACAAATCTAAAACAAATAAATCCGGATTGAATTTATAATATCAGAATAAAAACAAACTTAAATTGATAAATGTAATAAAAAATTTACTAAAATTCGTTAAACTAAAAATAGAAAATAAGAATTTAATATATTTATATTTACTAAAAAGCAGGAAATAACTTGATATAGAGATTTTACTGAATCAATCTTATCCTCGACTATTACAATAAAACTTGGATGTTTCTCAGTAAAATAGGATTGATACTATCCAAAATATACTTCGTGTACTCGAGTGCGTCACAAGTACCGGCACCGGTAAATTTGAAGTTAGCTCTGTGCTGGCGTTAGTATTTAACCTCAAGCCAACAGTGAGGCATATTCTTCCAGATGGAAGAATATTTTTTAAAAAACGAAATTTGTAAAGAAATACGAAATTTAAAATAAAGACATGTACATTACATAAAGTATTGTTTTATTTGTTTTTTCTTTTTAAAGAGTATGTTTGACCTTTTGCCTGATGTTTTGAATTTAAAGTGTCATGCAACTATTTTAAAAATAAAATATTTTAGTGGTAGCATAAGAAAAGTAATTAGACAAGATTTAGCCGAAAACTTTCTTTACTATTTTCAAATTTATCTGCTATTATAATTATATTGTATATACATAAATAGCTATAAATAACTTTTACCAAAATTGGCCTTGAATCAATCAAAAGAGAATAATTTACAGATATTTATTTACTGTTTTCCAGCAAATTAAAAGATACATTTAGTAAATAAAGATTTATACCTTTCTATAGAATATACATATATATGTATAATCAATTCAATATTTTTCTGATTTTAGTAAAAGAAGAATTGATTGCGGAAATTGTTTACTAATATTAATAAAGTTTTATTTAAATTCAGTAAAAATGTATTAAATTCTTTGCTATAGATCACTTATTTATGATTAATTCAGTAAAATAATTTGATTAATTTTATCATAATTTTATCAAAGGTTCTATTTTCAACTTTTCTCGATTTTAGAAAATAAGCATTAAATCAATAAAATATTAGATTGACGCAAAACCAATAGCAAATTTGATTGATTTTACACCAAATTCGATTGATATTTCTTTCCGTGTTCAATTTTCGCTAATCCAGGATCTAATTCATACACATTAATCAGGAAAATAATTATAAGCTTACCAACAAATGTTTATATCTACCTATATTATACATATGTAAGTTTTGTAAAGTTAACTGCCACAAACTCATAAATATGATGCATATTTTAATGCTCATACAAATTAATCGATATCTCTCTCCCTATGTATTAGAAAATTTTAGATAGCTTAATTAATTAATGGTGACGATATTGATAAACAAAAACGATGGTGGTGGGGTTCAAGCTAATTTCAAAAAGGTGAGCAGTGGAAACCTTTTCTTTTGGATAATTTAAAGAAGTATGCGTACACCTGCTCTAATGTATTCTGAAACACCGAAGTGCACATGTTGGTATCTAATTTTTCTGATTGGAGGAGCATGAATGGTCGGGATTCAATGTAAATCTTTGGCCTTATATGTATGTTAATTCTCTGAATATTTTAGTAGCTTCGACAGAGCAATTGTTTCTTGAAAACTTCCAAAAATTTCTTCCAATTCAATATTCAATACACCGAACGCTGCCACTTTCAGCCGAATTATCTGATTAAAGAAGGTTCTGCCGAGGAGGCTGGGTCTTGCACATAATGCAAATTTAATCCACCTTCAGACATCCTTTTATATTAAATTATGAATGCAAGCTTTGGGAAAAGTATCTTTTACGTTTTCGCTTTGCTCACGAAAAAGAGGTGCGGTGCTGAGCTCGCACTGTGTGTTCTCTGTGAAATTTCCAAAAGATATTAAGGTGCATTTTGCGATTATCAATTATTTAAAGCTTTTTCACTTTAAATTGAATTAAACGCAGGTCTTCAGCGGTATCTTGTGAATGTGAAATTCTATTAATATGAAATGTCTTCTATCAATAAGTGCACACTTTCGCATATCATTGTGCCCTTGCATGTGTAATTTTTGTCATCAAAAGAGTAGTCTCCGACCTTTAAATAGACATAAATGGAATATTGCTGCGGAATAGGTCCACCTTCGTATCATAGTGTGATTGCGGGAGTGTTGAACCCTAATTCAATTTATGCAGGTTAACTTTGCCAAGCGGGATCCGGCATTATCATTCTGAGGGACAAGTTGGTTTTTGGTTGATTAAAGCAACTGATTCAATCTTGGAAAGTACATCACATCCCTTTCCCAGCGATTGTTTATATTAAGGTAAATTTCTGTTATTATACATGACCTTTGTTCGGCTAGGAATATTTCACAGCTAATCGAGTGGATTGCTTTGTTTTTTTATATACTTATAAATATATATTTAAGGTATTGAATAAGGTTTATTAAAGAGGAGAAGGTGCTAATGTTTAATCAATAGGGTTATTTAAGTTTTATTGCATTTCATGTTGTAGAATTTATGGAAGGTGTAGAAATAGCTAAAAATAACAAACTTTTACGCAGTCAGTATCGTTATAATATACGAGTACATAGATAACAAATTTATTACTTGATAAAACAACTACATACCTAACAAATTAAATTTTCAAAGTACAAAAGTTTATGGAAGTGCATACATTAGTATCGGGTAACATTTAATACTAGCCACAAATTTTGTGAATTGTCAAATTTAAAATCTCTAAAATTGAAGAAGAAGACAAAACAACAGCCTTTATTCAAGAAATTACGTTAAACTGAAAATCGACTTTTAGAATCTCTAAAAAGTTGTTAAATCAGTTTTATACTTGACATTCTAGCGAGTACCTTAGCCCTAATATGCAAGTTAGGTAGTTTAATTTGCTATTTAGAAAAACGAAAATAACATTGTATATAAATGTGTGTAACTTCCTTATAATGGTTTCTTTATTTATGCCACATTATAGTTAACTGAACCAAAAATAATTGTCGCAAAAGAAAATGAATTTCGCAGTTTAGAATTTCAAGTCTAATCTTCCTATTAATCTTGGGTAAATTTCGAAAAAACTATAAAATTCAAACAGCCCATTCGGCTTAATCTAACCTGGAAAACATTGATCAACGGACTGTCCCCTGTACGTACATTTTAAAATCATACGTGGACCCAAACAATAGCCGGATAAAGGCACATTCACATTAGTTCAACAGTCGTGCTCGGAGTCGTTTTCATGCATATTGCAGGCCGACAGAATGCGAACACTAATGGCTGCCGACGGGTAATATAACTTCAGTGGAATGACTGGGATATGCATTTGGAGTTGATTATGCGATAAAAAAATTTCATTGCAAAAGCTAAAAGTTTCCACTTGGAGTTCAGACTACTCCTCTCAGTCCTGTGCACATTTCAACAGACTCACCTGAAAGTCTGCAGTCAGATATGACCAGAGGCTTTTCAGGTGCCAGTAACAGACATTTGTGGTGATAATAATTAGATTTACTTTTGTGGAAAACGTATTCGTGTTCTCCAGAAATAGACTGAAGTAAAGATGGAAGTTGAAGCGCATGTGAAAGTTAACAAACCAAAATTTATCAATGGTTTGCTCTGCTGCTTGTTTTGTTAGTTCAAAGAACATTTTGCAGTCATACACTATTTACATATTTTCATAGACTTATGTATGTAAGTGTCTGATTATTGGAATTTAAAACTTTTTCTTATTCATCAGTTAAATCGATACTACCTATTGTTTCATTAAACCATTTAAAAATCTGCATTGAATGACAAAATCATAACGTTTAAACCCAGTAGATAGTCGAGTCATAAATATTTTTCCAAAATCTATCTAGCTCAATAGCTGAGAGGAACATAACTTATTCAGAAAAATACATATAAAATTCCAACGAACCGGAAAATTGTTCAATCGAAATTTTCGATAGAGTTCAAACAGATTCGATTCTGGATCTGGAGACTTGTGGAGCAGAGTGCTGCTTCAGTTGATTTCGTTTGGGCGATAAAATAAGGGAGCAATTAAGTGCACGAGGATGCGGACAAAAGCTAAATCGAAACCTCGGCAAAATCCATTTCGTTCCTGATTTTTGCGACCGCCGCAAGCACTCCCACCCCCGCACTCCGTCTGTAAATCAAATAAAGGAACTGAAACTCCTTAACGACGCGCAACATCTGTGTACTTTTGCGGAACAATCCCGGGGAAAGTTGGAGCCACTTCGCTTCAATACTCGAGCGCGCCGTAGTTCTGGACTTTGGCAAGAGCTGGAACAAACTCCTTTACATTTTTACGAGTTCTAGTGCATAATTTATCGCGAACACCCCCACGAGCGACTCCCTTGGTGCAACATCTTAGAAGTTAGTGCATTTCTTGGGGAATATCCCGGCGCTACACAGACAGAAGCGCTGCTGCAGAGCGTCACACTTAGTAAGTAAAAGTCGAACAATACTTTATTATTTTCGCTCTTGGCGGGAAGGAAGGGCCGAAGGGAGTCGGAGGAACTTGCCCAACCTGCGGGCCTTTGGGTAGTGGCTTGTGCTGATTTTCCGTTTTCCCATCGTCCTGATAAATTTTTGAAAGCAATCGACAGGCGACGAAGTTGCTTTGGGGCGCCGCGACGCGGTGGAATGGAGCTGGGGGCGGAAATAGGATCGGTGCAATGACTAGGCAAAATGCGTCCGTATTCAAGTAGGCCGCCAGAATTGCTTCTTTTCCAGCAAGCAACTGAAAGGTGTGGTATCCGGCCATTTCCCCTTTCACTTTCCCTTAACCCCAGAATCTAATTTAGTCACAACAGTGACGGAAGCGCAGCCAAAATCCCAATTTTGTTATTAAATCCTGGAATTTCCCTCCAAATTACTTGGGAAGGAGCTTACCTGCACGTCAACGGTCATACCCAGAACGTAGGTATTCCCCGGCAGGCTCGGTGCCTTCTGTTCCTGACTGCTGACGAATATGAGCCCAGGAGTGAAACGGTTCGGGATGGCGGCGCCGACTGCCAATCGATATTCAATAAAGTAGCGCTCAGGAAAGCCAGTTGTTTCCAGCATAAGTGTTTGTTTATACCATCGATCATGCACTTAACCACTAAAAGTTGGTCAAAATCTAAAAATGAATTTGAGTAAACACATTTGCTAATTGGATGTTTCTGTAGTCCACAATTTTACATGCAAAAATAATTCATGTGCGGGTGCAAGACACCTTTATGTTTCTACTTTCTAGTTGATGGAGTCGAAAACCCACAGAAAATGCATGTGTATACTGTGCACTTCAAAGGGAATACTCATTTTGGTACAAAGTTGTTGTAAATACATTTTACAAAAATAAAAATTCAGCTGGTGCATCTTTTAAAAATATTATTAAAAGGAATAATTTTCATATGTAGTCCTAGTGAAAGATAGATTCTTTTAAAAATTGAATACTTAGTTTTTTTGTTAAAACTGTAGATAATTTTAAAAATACGTACATACATATATAGTCCTATTTATTATTTTTCAGTATTTTGAGTGCTTTAATGTATTGGCTTTACATAAACATAACTTAATATAAAAGAAACTGGTCAAATGCGAGTTGAACTCGCGCACTGAGGGTTCCGTATTATGGAAAACATTAAAGAGTACATACATAATATAGTAAGAAGTTTTAATCATGACCAGAAATTATCTCAACTCATCGATAATGTAAAATTTCAATTCTTTATTTTAAAGGGAAATTTTAGATGCATTCGTAAATTACTTACAACTTACAGAGAGGGAAAGAAAATAAATAAAAAAATTATGCTTTACAGTTTTAGTTATAATATGTATCAACTTTAATTATTATTATTATAATTTTTTACGTAATTTTATTATCGATTTATTCGATATATGGAATCCATTATTTCTTTTATAACTCTATTTAAAAATGTTTTTACCAGATTTTGATGGAGCATATTTCAGTTTAACAATAATAATTGAAAAGGTGTTAGAAGTTCAAATATGGTCTTTTTATTTAGCTGGGTAATTTTTTATGGTTGTTGTTTGTTGTGTTGTATCGATCTATGTAATAGAATAGATAATAGTCAATAAAATAGCTGACGGTTTGGGAATTCCGATGTCTGCATGAAACACGACCGTTGGGTTGAGTTGTATACATTTTTATCCGATTCCTTTGCAACTGACTGCTCCCGAAAACCATTCCGTCAATCTTCTTTGCAATCCTGGGGAATGCTTGGCTGAGCAGCTATTGAGCTGGAACTGTAAGAAAACTCTCTTTTTCGCACATTTCATCGGAATTACCATAATTTCTCCCAAAAAGCGAACTCTTATCAGCAATTATCATTTGCCCGGCAGCGAGGCTTTTCTTCCACCTGCTGCGCGCCAAAAGATGTTAGTATAAAATAATTTTCGCTTCTCGGGCTCTTTTCCTCCGCGTTATTACGTTGTTGTATAAATAATCTCGCAAAGCTCAGAAGAGCCGTGAATTTGCTGAAAAAGACCTTCATAAATCTTCTCCAGGAATCCCGGAAAGTGGACTCGACGAACAGGAATAGTTCAGTTCCCAGCCCTTATCCAACGGTCGGGGGCAGATGGGTTAAAAACGAGCCCTTTTCGCGGATGCTTCCGTGCAAGCGACTGGAATTTGGTGCAGCCGTTGCAATGCAAAAAGAAATTTTTATGCGATGCATATCATCGACGGATAATGGGTATTGCATTCTTTGCCATCCTATCCCTCGGGAGCGCCCTGGACGATAGCAGCCCCACCTTATTGAATTTTCCTCAGTACACGTCTCAGTGCATCCCGTTCAGGAGGATTTCTGTTTAACTAACGATTTTGCAATAAAGAAAGTTTTCAATGATTCCGCCCTATTGGCTGCCGGCTTCTGGTGCATTTTCCCTTATCTTCCTGAACCGAGCAGTCCCCATTCTTCCGGAGCAGGAAATGCTCGTGTTTAAAATTCCAATCGGCGCCAGTGGGACCGAATCGGCAAGGACTCAACTAATGAAGCTCAAATAGTCCAGAGATGTGGCTGTCTAATAGGAGTTTTGAAAAATGCGAATAGCTTTGCCAAGGGGATCACTCACTATCCATAGAACTTTTCGACTTTTGGAGTTTAGTAAGTTATTAAGGGTGCAGTTTGAAAAATCGCTTTCACAGGACTGCAAAAGATTGGAAAAACTTCTGAGAAGTTCATTCAAGTGCTCGATTGCGTGCATTGAACTAATTTTGTATAATTAAGCAAATATGAGAAATAGTTCCTTTGGCATTCTCGAGTAGGGCTGTTGTCCCGTTTATTATGTCCCAAGGCAAGCATATTTTCTGTAAAAGAATTATTTTCTGCCATGCCATTATAAATTATTCACAAGTCCAAGGCATAGAAATATGCGCGACTGCCGCTGAGACCAGCTTGCGAGTATAACGACTTGGGCCTGACGAACATTAATTTTAATATTTAATTATATGAGCATAATTCCCACTATAATTCACTTCTATTTTGTGCGATACTATTTGTATTTAATGAACCATTTTTAACACTACGTTCACTGTCATTAATCATGATTCTGCAACTAATAATTTATTTATTAATTTGTTTGTATCGTACATTTCAAAAATCATGTTGAATGAATTACGCGTTCATTTAAACAAAGTGGTCAAATATTTTTATTTATATCTTTTTGTAATAGAAACTTACTGAGTCTAAAATAGTTGGAATTTTTGTCTGTTTGTCGATAAAATCTTACAGTTTTGCAGTTTAAAGACCTGGTGGCATTTACAATATGAATCTTCGCGGTATTTCTTGCAAGCTGAGCGAAAGAAGTCTTAAGATCGATTTTATCAGCTTAAATAAAAACTTCGTAGTTTTATGATTCAGACGAATTGAACAAAAATTGTGATTATTTCGTGTGTCTTATAGTTTGATTCCTTTAACTTAATCCCTGTGGACTTTTGATAATTTATTATGATAATATGACGTTTCAAATTTACAAAGAACAGCTCCAGTTTGGCCAAATGATCGTCAAACTGTGATAAGCCTTTCGTAAAATTTCTAAAGTAGTAAAGCTCATAATTCTTAGGTATTTAGCGTAAAATTTGTAAGACAACTCCCATAATTCATAAATAACGTAAAGAAAAGCTCATTCTTAGACTCCACTAAGCCGATTTTAAGTCGACTTTGATAAAGGACATACCATGGAATTAAATAAATCTCCCTGGCCTAAATTGAGATTCATTGTCACTTCATAACGTCTAACCCTTGCCCACACGTACACAATTGGCCCATTTGCCCAGGACGAGATCGCACTAAACGACCTTTTTAACCACGATAATCTGGCCGCACAGCTGCCTACTGGCCCAGGGCTATGAATATAAAGTGCGGACCTCCGTCTAGCCCTTCCTCGTCACAACACGTAATGTGGGCCACCCCTTAATCCTCGGCTCTCGCCTATTCTTAATCCCTGCAACAAAATCCAACCTGCCTGTTAAGGTTTAACACAACAAATGAACGAAGCAATCCTTTGAGCGCCGCAGGTAGCTCCAATTCCACGGTACGTCTTCGGCGCTCCGGGGGCTCCGGGGCGGCAGGGCAGATTCCCTAAATTATCTCCTTTTGAGTTAAGAAACATGCCGAGGAGATTAAACTTTGAACCGAGGCCTGAGGAAGGAAAAAATTGACGCGTCCGGACTTGAGGTAAGGAAATTCTAAGGAAATACAAAAAGGTTGTGTTCTGGATTAAAGGTGTACAAAAATTGAGTCTGGTCGTGACCCAGGAGCACAGGAATGACTGCTCAAGTTCACGAGTTACCAAGCTAATTCCTTCCTCCTGCCTACTCTTATTAAATCGAGCAAAAGTTCAAACATCCTTTCATGTGGTTAAATCCAGAATCTAGATTTAACGTCGGTATGTTCTTACTTGCTGGGCTCCTCCGACGCGATGACTCCATTCCTCCCTTGTTCTCGACCATGTTTCACATGAGCTCAACAAGAACTTGAATTTAAACTCATGCTGGAATTTATGGACGACGGTATCAAGAGCAGGAAGAAATATATAAAATTATATTTGAATCCTCTCTAAGTGAATAATATACTGTCAGCAGGTCTTTCAATTGCATGCCTTTTGTTGGATTAATTTTTATTTTTTAAATCAGAAAAGTTGAAGGCAGCAGCTGCTAGGACCAACATTTTGCTGTGGAGAATTGCGGACTCTTTTATTGAATTTGGGGCAAATTCAATAGCTTCTCGTATTGCTTTAGGAGCAGTTATTTAAAGGGTCGGAAACGTGTGTCCAACAGATTATTTTCATAAGTCATATTCAGAAAATATGCAAATTTTATCTCATCTTTGATATCCCGATATCGAAACAAATTAATTCCGAAGCTCAGAAGTGATGACCAAACAACAGATGGATTTATGGGATCCAAATATCAAGAGAAGGTCAAATGATTCAATTGCCTTGGTATTTTTATGTCCCTTTAGTAAATACATAATTTAGTTAACATAAACATGATAATTTAGGATCGACATTTTTTTCGGAATTCACGTTTTGAATTTTAGTCCAAAAGATTGAAGATTATTGCATATACGTCATATGTTTGTTATAAAATTTTTTGGAAATTTCGTCGGATCTTCATAAAACTTATAGATAATGAATACTAAGAGAAAAATCGGTTGATTCTGGAGTTATCTCGAAGTGATATTACGCAAAATAAATTATAGTAATTTTTAGGTATGAGAATGTAAAATACTTTTGAGTACATACATACATATATACATATATATTTTATTTTTATGTTATAAATATTGTTCATTAAAAAATATTGTTTCTTTGCGAAAAATAAGAAAATAAAAATATTAGGACTGAAATTGTTTCTTTGAGCAATCAAAGATATCTAATTTGAAATTGCATGATTTGAATTTTACATGGTACGCGAAGTTGGGGTACAATGTAAGTATTCCCATATTATGTTAAATCCCGACCAGATAACTTTCCTAAATCTCGCGAAATAAATATTTATTTGGAGCGCCTTTTTTCCGGCGAAAATTCTATTTTTAAAGACGAAAGCGTCAGACAAAACACGCCAGAAAATCGAGCGGGAAACAAAAAGTAAAGCCTCCAAAAAGACGCGAAGATTGTGGCGAGAATTTCCCAATTTGTTTAGCAGTGCCGTCACGAAAATCCTTGCGAGGGGAATCCCCGGTAATATCCGGGCGAGCTTAGGTAGAAATTGAAAAGATCAATTTCCTGCTTACAGAGCTATTTAAGGACGCCGCCGTCCCTCTAGGTTTCTGGAACCAGAACCACCAGCAGGAAGACAATCCAGTCTGGTGGTTTCTTACCAAAATCGTGGGAAAGACGACGACGATGTTGGTGATGGAAGGCAATCCGCCACGACATAATTCCTGTCTCTGATTAGCCGGACTGCCCGGCTCTGGTGTTTTCCATGAGTAAGCCGGCGCTGATGAAAGTCAAAACAAAAATAAAAGTGAAAACTGGGGAAAGATTGTTAGCGCAATGTCACGGCTGAGTGCGTAAAAATAGCTGAGGGCGCCAAGATGTCAACATTTCGCCGACTTTTGGCACGGATTAGTTTGAAGTACGGCGGACTTATTCGCTGAACTTTTTCGTAGTACAGATTGGCGGTGTGCCTTCGATTGTTGAGACTGCGGAACTCCAGTGAACTACTTGGAGACGTTTTTGTTTATTTCATACAACTCGGCATTGCGAATTTGTGGTTTACTTTGCCTTCAACGCGGTGAGAATTCAACGCAATTGTGGATGGTTGTGAACGGTTAGTGACGGCCGTGTATTTTTGGACCAGTTTATGAATGAAGACTCAACGGCATGCAATATCGCAAATTCTGTTAAGAGATAGTGTGGAATTCCTGTGTACGCTGCACTGCAGTATTTGTATGTACATATAAAAAAGAGTTCGAAAATACACTTCCGATAAAAGAAGTGGTGAACGATTAAGAATCAAATTAGGTTTTGTGGAACTTTTCAAGTATATTATATGTATACAGATATGTATGTAAGTGTAAGAACATTTTTGAATATAATTTGGTATGGTATATAACATGAAATAGTTCAAACAATTCACAATTTCTAGTTGTTGATTCATACACATATGTATGTGCGATATGTATATGGCCCTATTCAACAGACAGTTTGGGTATAAAGTCATCCAGTCTTTATTTCTTTCAGCCGCTTTTATTCAACTTAAAATAAATACTATAATTGTAAAGCTACATATATTATATTTTTTTGACTTAATCTTTCAAAATTTGGAAGCAAAGTTAGTACCAAACAAGTACAAAACTTACTTAATAAAAGCAAAACTACAAAATGAGAATTACGAAAGAAAGTTTTCTTTTAAAATGGAACCTACAAATATTTTGAAATAGAAACAATCATGAGCAACAACTTCTATAAAAAGACCTGTGTAATGTATTTTACACTCATCTTGATTAATTGCAGTTGATATGGATAATTATTCCATAACTCATTTAATAGTGTTGAGAACAAAACCCTTTCCGTCGAACACCCATCCAATTGCTTGTAATTTGTCTAACAATTGATTTTACGACGCTTCGCCCAACTAATTAATAAATTGTGACAGCATCGAAGGCAACCCCAAATGAGAAATATAAATAGACTTCAAAGAATACAAAGACATTAATTATACACCTCGACTGAATTAGTGAATTTTATTAATTATGATATTTTAGCAAGGTTCGGTTCAGGATTTCGAAAGTTGTAATTTTTTGGTTTTTTAATTTTACTGCGTCGTATTTTCGAAATTTGATGGAAATCAACAAAAAAGTTATTTTTACTTCTCAATTAGTTAGCTGAAATTAATGTTAGTAATTTTAAGTGGAAAATTTGTTTATTGTTGGACTATCAACGAATCAATTTTGATTTATTTTGAACATTTTGTGTAAAATATTGTGCACAATATAGTAACAAATATAGTATAATTTTTAACCTCCAGGCAAGCATAGTAAATATAATTCCGAAAACATAGTGTATTATAGCCTTGATGTCGTTTATATAATATAATTTGCATTTTCTCTTCTGCGGTGAGATTCGTGATCGAGGTCTAAATCTAATTTCGACAATACGACAGATGCGGACAAGGTTTTCTCGTGTCAACATTCTTCCGAAAGATATGATCTAATGTAGTAAATATTTCCTATTTTGCTCGATGACAGCATAACAATAAAAGCACGACAAAGTCTGCGTCAATCAACTATAAATAAAAGAGTGCCAGAACACCAACCAAACAACCCCCAGCCACTAAATTAAGAGCTCGTAGCTGAAACGCTAAATAAACAGACGTAAGTAGACGCAATGGAGTCACTAAAAGGACGTTCAGCGGGCTCATAAAAGATCCACATCCTCGGAAAATTCACGCCCTGGCACATCATCAGCCGCGCCGAAACCGTTAATAATTATGCTTCGAAGAATCTCATTGCCGCGGAGGAACGACGGCGACGCTAACTCATAAAACGCTTCCATAAACCGCCTGGCCACGGTCAGTGGAGAAACCTCAGAGATGCTAAATATAATCACCGGACGACGCAATCGAATCAATCAGAGTTTTCCATAGCCGGGAGCTCGCAGCTTCGTGGCCCATGGCCTGGCTTTTCTCAAGCATCCCATCCGCATGGCTTGGCTCGATCTCTGGCCGGCTGTGGTTTTTCTCCTGAGGAATTGTGTCGTAGCGGTCATAGCAGCATCCGGAGGATTTCGGATATTTGGGCCCCACTCCTCCGGGTACTCGAGTTAACTCCATCTTTTTCCAGAGGACGGTGGCTGCAAATGGACCAAGGAGCTAAGTGGAACTAATTCAATATCTTAGAAGTCCCTCTCGAGGGTTTCTGGTGATTGAGTTCATCTTGTTGTGGCGCAATTTCGCAGGCGATGATGAAGTGTTTCTCAAATTGAGTTTAAGGTGTAAAAGATAGACCGCATGGGAGCCAGGTGGAAAATTATTGGTCACCGGGCGTATTCGATTAAGAGAACTTTAGCAATTCAATATCTGCACAATGCAGATGGAATGATAGTGAATTATTGAACAATTTTCAAAATACTATACGAGTATAAGTAAAGAATCGACCTTACTTAGGTTTAGAACTTATTTAATTGACCAGGTTAAGCTCTGAAAAAAGAATAAATTTGTACGATTTTTAGAATCCGTCGTGCCTTTATTTTAAATAATTTAAGATATACATACCTTCAAAAAATCATATTCTTTTAATCAAATTTCTGGTGCAGTGGTATTTTATGATTCGGAGTAAAAATATATAACAGGCCCGAGCCTTCTGCACGCCCGGAATTGAAGAAGCGCCCGATATACGCCTGAATCGGGCCCGTCATTTTTGAAAAGAAATAAGATCATAGAGACACGCCTGTTTAAAATAAAAATAAAAACTTAAAATTCCGATGTTACCAATAGATGCAGAATCTTTCTATATGCCTTTATTTAGGCGAATATAACTAGGGGCCTTGTTGCAGGCGTATTTCATAAAAATTCGGAACTGTTGGGGGCGTATTTTAGGGAATGCGGGCCTGCTGTAAACACGATGCACGATAGTTTGACAACCGTGCCTGTTGCGGACTTCAAAAATGTTTGGGTGTATGTACATTGGACGCGTGCAAAAAGAATTTAGATATTTTTAATTAGGCAGGCCAATATCTTTACAATAATTTTGAATACGAAAAAAGTAAAATTAATTTGTTAGTTTTCAAGGTTTATGTAACGGAGATACCATCCTACGACAGTATTATATGTCCATTATATTAATGTAATGGAGATTTAATAGAATAATTAATTTATTTTAACGAAGTGTATACTTACATTATAATATATGTACAGTACATACATATGTCAATGATTAATGAAACAGCTCTTGTAATGCTTTTCCGACCTTTCAGGTTAAGTTTTATTATAATATTATTAATATGATAGTAACAACTTTCCATTTTTGATAGGAGGTAGAAAAACTAAATTTCGTTCTACATACTAAAAATTGTACTTATGAGGTTCACCTGGCACCTCACTAATGTTAACGAACTCCATTTCTTAAAACCTTAAAAAATAACTGAAGTGCTTTTTAAAACCCACCTAAAGTCCAGTGCAACTAATCAAGGTAGCTTCAGTATGAAAAATCGAAAGCTTTCCTACGTGTGAACATGCCATATAAATCAGTGCCATGGAAAACGAAGAAATATCGCAGCCATGAAATTGTTTTTTTGGGAACGTTGAACGGAACCGTGAGAATATTATCCAGCCATAAATTACTAGGCTGACTGGAATTGCGTACTCCCAGTCCTTGCGGTGCCGGAGCTAGGAGAGTACGCGGAATAAGGGCGAAGCAAAAGGCAATCAGTTCATATGTGGCACAAGGACGAGAAATGGCTTGGAAGATTTCTTTATTTCAGCGAATTCCCAGTCACAGACGCGAAACCGAAGTAATTTTTTGATGTATTTAATCCAGGTCTAATGGGCATGGATAAGTACTTTCTGCTGGATCCTGGAATGAAAGGTATAAGTCCTTGCATGGCGTTTATATGTACGTCAAATTGTTGCTAATAAATCCGGAAATTTATGGTCTTCCACAGGTGCTATGGATTATTCTCAAGAACTTGTTACAATTTTCAGTGTACAAAACCAGCTGAATGAAACTTCAAGAAAGTGTTGTTGGACTAACACGAAATTGCACTAGACGTTTGGGCAGTTGGCCACATCGGACGTCCTCAAAATCGTTTGTCCTGATAACTTTTCTGTGTTACGACTCATTTGGGTAGTCGTAATATTAGTGCCATTAATAGTTGTCGTCAAACATGTTTCCACTCTCTGGAATTCACAATATTCTAGAAATATTTGCAAAGTACACCCAAATAGTCCAATGAGAGGACCAGGATGTGTTGGATTAAGGTCAATTGACGACCGAAGTACACAATTATTTATAATTTAACATATAAAAGGTATGTAGGTTATAATAAGGATTCCAAATTTGGCAATTATATTCGAGCACAGATCTTACTTGCGATTCGTATTATTTATACGATTTTGACAAGGAACTGGAAGCAGATTACGGCTGAAGACAACAACTTTACATTAATTTAGGGCCAAGGTCACTACCCTGAGGAACATCAGATTCAGTCAAAACTGTAGTCGACAAAGTATGTATTTCTAAATAAACGTTCTGAGGGTTAGTAAACTAAACTTTGAAGGCAAGTTTTTAAATCTACGTACTATGGTACATATATATTCACAAGTGCGTCGCCAAGGGGGGGATCCTAGAGATCAAATGTAGCTAACCGCAAAGCGACCAAAGTGCGAGCAATTGCCCCCCCCCCCCCTAGAGATCAAATGTAGCTAGCCGCAAAGCGACCAAAGTGCGAGCAATTGACTTCCTTACCTATTAATAAATTCCGCATCGCATGACAAAACGTAAATAAATTCACAAGGTTTAATGTATATTGTAGAAAGTATTGAAATATTCAGAATAACATTAAGATTTTGACATCCGTTTTTAAAATCACCGCCATTTTCATCTGTATTTGAATGCGGCATACCTAAATAAAGTAGAAGTTATTGTTACGAACATACAATTTTAATTGGTTTTGTGGACAATGCCATCTGTCTGTAAGTGTTCATAAGAAACACCTACAGTTGAATAAATGGACTACAATCCTTGTAAAACCTAGTATTGCTACTCGAAGAATGAAATCGAACTTTGGCAGCAATTGTGGCACGATAGGCTTAATCTAACAAACCTAACAGTTGTTGATGTCCTAAAAGAAACAAATTCCTTCTTTCCCGAAACGGAAAAAGCATTGAAAATTTTGATCGCTTTACCATGCACGACCTGTACAGTAGAGCGATCTTTTAGTAGCCTCAGAAGACTAAAAACATGGCTAAGAAGCACCATGGCAGAAGATCGCCTTAATGGTCTGGCCATGATGAGTGTACACAGAGCTATAATAAATAAAAACCTAAATAATTTTAAAGATAAAGTGGTTGAAAGTTTTGCAAAAAATCCCCGCAGGTTATGTTTTAATTAAATATTATTTTTGTTAAAATAAATAATTATTACTGTGTTTAAAAGTTTGATTTAGTTATTGTGCTGTCGAGGGCTTGTGAAGTTTTATACATTGATATTAGAACCGTTCTTATTACAATCGTCATCGAGGCAAAGACTTCCAAAGTGTAACGCTTCATGCTCTCGGCGTTCATATTTTTTATCCTCCATAATATTGCCCCATTGCCCCCCCCTTAGTCATAAGCTGGCGACGCCCTTGTATATTCATACATTCCTTTATAAATCTTTATTTAAGAAATGTTCAAAATCGGGTACCGATTATAGTATGACAATTATTGCCTTCAAGATTTATCTTTTATATTATGAAATATGAATAGACAGCATATCATCAACTAGCCCAATTAAGTCGCCTGGCGACGTTCTTGTAAAAGTCATTTTAGGCAGGGCAAATTCAAAATCTATATCGCATGTCGACCTGGACTTGAAAGTATTATGTTCATTCATTCGTATGGTTGATGTTCTCCGAACCCTAGGGACACTTTGGCGCTCAAATATGCTGATTGTTTTTGCCTTGTTAGGCAATCCATTTATATTATAACAATGGATTGCACAAACATCAATTCCAGATTTGTCTCCCTCCAATTTTGGGGATTAGGAACCGCGGGTAATGGTATACCTAAACCCATGCAAATCCAGTCCCAACTCCCATATCAATTTGCTTTTGTAACGTGGGACACTTACTTAAGTTACGACAAAACTCAAGAATATGGCAGTGGTTAACGTTTTTAGTGCGTTTCGTATCCTCATATATTTACTTTGGGACGTTCCCATCTTAAGTGATATTCTCTTCTAAACGGCCGCTTTCTTGGTGATGGAATTTCTATGGTTCCGTGATAAATGATGGGCTGGGCATTCTGTCTCAGCCAGAATCATCTTAAGTCATCAAAAGTCTTGGCATTGTTTCACATTTGTTTTTGCATTCCTTCTGTCCTGGCTCGTTTTTTACACTAAACAACTTTTGTGTGACTTACAGCTGCGAGTTTACTTACAGTCCCGCGATTGTCTGGTCATGTCACTCTAAGTTTCTTTAGAGAAAATTGAATTTTTAGACACTGATAAATTGCGTCAGATTTCCGTGGGAACGAAAAAGGCAAACCTACCCCCGGAGTTTGTGGGTGGCTGCGTTCATTTCCCGCCGGATTGCAATTTGTCTAAAACCCAATCTCGGCGGGACTGGCATGGGAAAAGAGTCCCGCCCTGAGGGGGCTGGTGCACTCCGGGTGTACTTTAGGAAAGCACCCGGCAATGCAAATATTCCGGGAGAACTGATGGGAACTCTCGGAGTGGAAATAAATGAGTCTTTTTTAGTGCAAAGGTTTGCGTACTAATGCTCAGTCAACTTATTCTGGATAAACACTTAATAAACTCGCTCAGCGTGCACAAGGAGTGGCAGGTTCTATTTCATGGAGTTGTATGCTCGCTCGGCGTTTTGACCTTTCGTGCTCAGACGATTTTTCAAGTTTAATGTAAGGTTAGCTAGGCTAAAAAGGTCAGTTGTTGCGGTCATAACAATAAATGTAACAATTTCTCCATTTTTGAGAATTATTAGATATTATTATATGCTACAGAAAGGATAAGCTCTAATTTAAGTTATAATAAACTAAGGGAAAAGATTTAGAAAACCTTAAATTCATTTCTTTTTCGTATTCCGTTGAAGTTAATTTGTGCCTTTCACGTAAGAACCTTTCTGTACTCCACTTATATTTACTTATGTACTATATATTAAAATTGCTTTAACTTATTACGAATGCCGCACAGTTTGTCAGTAAATAATGTGGTTTTTGATTCGTTTAGTAGCTACGTATTATAAAAAATACTTAGGAATTGCTTCAATTTAGTTTGGCAATTTCAACATTTTAAATAAGTGAGTTGATATTAATTCTAAAACATTTGTACGTTTGTCTGGTTCAGATGATTAAAATTTACAAAAATTTTAAGATCTAGGTATGTAAATACATATAAAGAGGTCACATTTCACTATTTCATACTTAGCTGCCTACTAAATTTGTCGTATAGAGTAAAGTCTTTACTTAGTATATTTTTTTCTCTCGCCAAGGTATTAAATTTTGCACTTTGAATATCGTCTCAAATATCTACAATTATTGTACCTATGGTTCTGACAACAACTCATTTGCATACATATGAACATCGACATATTTGCAGACATCCCACATCACCTCACCTGCTCGATCTAAAATTGAACTCCCTGAATTGGGTATTTTATGCATTGAAGGACGAGGATAAACCCCGCAATTGTGATGCAATTAAGTTGCTGGAGCACGTCCAAACGCTGTATTTTGCCAATAGTCAATACCGAAACTATGTTGAAATTGAAGCCGATCCGATGAAATGTGACGCGCTTCTTGAAAGAAAGAAAATTGAATTGGTTGGTGCTGTCGTTTTCATTGTTAAAATTGCAGACGAAATTTAATATAGACGTAGAGCACAGTATATGAAATTTCGTTCGGACAATTTTTGGACCCATGAGAACCCTTTCGATCAATTAAAAAGAATTTTATGCAAATACTTCGTTAGCGCTGCTTACTTTTAACGAACTATTCTGGTTATGATTTTGTCAACAAAGAGAGCAAAAGCCTGTGAATAAAATAAAATATTCCCGATTCTGTGCGCTTTTCTGGGCATGGGATGATTAATGGGTTCTAGATGATGGCTTTGGGTAAGGGGATAAATTAGCGCTCAAGGATGCTTCAAATTAAGCCATCAAAAGGTGAAGGTTACAGTAGGTTTTGCTTCAAAAATGACAAAGATAGACCGACTGGTGAGAGAAATTGAATTATTCCCATGCTTATTTTAACGGAGGGCTCTTTCTAAAGGTTAGGATTTTAGATTTATTCAAATAAATGATGCTTAATAGAAACTCCATCAATCAAAGTGAGGGTGCGACAGAAGGTAAAACAAGAGGAATGAAGGGTATTACCCGCGCCTGCATTTCATTTGAGTTTTTCGGTTAATTTTCGAAATTGCTTTTACATTTTCATTCATTGCAAGAATTATAAATAAAAGTTAAAACCTGAATTTTTATTACAATGGAGTTACTAAAATTCCACACGCTGTATTGCATTACAAATGAATAAGATTTTCTTAATAGAATTAATATAAATTATAGCAAACTTCAGAATGGACAGTTGTAACGTAAAAGTATATTTGATAAATAGTAATCTGCAACCCAAGTATTTTTGATGAAGTTGTCTAAACAGAAATTTAACAAGTCATGTTGGATATAAGCTTTCAGGGTAGGCAAAAGTTCGGACGTTTTATTATTTTTATTATTAATATAAATTTAATAGAAATTACTGTGGTTTAATCAAATATATTTAAAGATATTTCTTTCGAAAAAATTTGGATTTACTTTACATTTGGATTTTAACTCTTTGATGCATACGAGTAATTTGTTTTAAAACTTGGTATTTTTAGTTTGCTGATTACGAATTAGTACTCAGATTTTAAAAATATGTAAAGCTAACGAAATCTATAAGATTTTGCATTTGGGCTCTAATATCTAATATCAAATTTTTCTTCTGCTAGATTGCACCTGCCAAATTTACTTTTAAAAAACGAGTGTAAGACTCATAATCATCGGCCTCAAAAACTTTTCGATATTAAATCTCAAGCTATAGTATTATAAGTATCACCATAGAGTAAAATGTTTCTTAAATACATAATTATAGATTCTCCTACTTGGTTGATATGAATGATGGTATAGTAGTTAAAATGATGACTGACTTAATAATTAATAAAGTGAAAATCCGTTTTTTCCTATATTACCATTAAGCATTTGACTAAAATTTGGCTTTTTTATTTTAAAGTCTTTGGCTGGTAGCTGGTTACTCTAGGACTTGCGATTAATTGAAAATTTTGTGAACTGCAAAGTCTCGGATAAATTCAACCCATCGTGCAAATGGTGTTTCCTAAGTGTTGTAATTCTCTCTACTTTTCCGTTTCTCGTAGAATTGCGAGCACGATTTTATTTTTAAAATGTTTTCTCAGGCGTATCCAGATACCCAGGAAGTCGTTGTCGTAACTTGACAAAAAATTGCTTTCACTTGAGACATAATTAAGGTCCAATGAATTCGCCAACAAGTGAACTTCACTAAAATTTCCACTCTAGAGTAATTTCCTTTTTATTTTAGACAATGGCCAAGGAAAGGAGAGACGCCTTAATGAAAATCTGAGAAATTTAAATTGTTCATCTCATTTTTAATTTTGAACAGGAAAAATATACACCAGATTAAATTACTCTCATTCTCTGCTCCACATTTTGGCGAATGGTTCAGAATGGAAATTTGCATTAAAATAGAAAAAAATAATTTTAGTTATTCTTTAGGATAGTTCTGTATCACGAGTTGGAATTTTAAGTCTTTAAAAATTCCTTGAGCGCTTTACCTTTTTGTGTTCCTCGCATTGTTGTTGCATTTCTGTTCCTTGCTCTGTTGTCCGGAGTCGGCGTTTAACCCTTCAAATATAGCTGGAAGACATGCCAATGTCTCCAGAGGGCACCTTATCAAAATCAAGAAATACTACCGAGAAGATCAAGTGAGTCTTGGAAGAAAATGAAATTTTTTGTGCAATTCTTTTCCATTTAACTATGACTCCTGTTTTCGAGGCCAACGTTTCTCGGTGGACAATGGTGGGGAGCTAGGAGTCGGGCGGGGTTACCCCACATAAATGGACGTGGGTTTTAGCATGCGACCACGCTTCGTCCGAATAGAACCTAATTTCTGATATTTGAGGAGCTTCATGTTGCCAAAGGAGCTTAGACGAGACGTTTCTAGATAGTGAGCGGTTGGCTGTAGCCACCGTTGCTCGTTAGGTCTTAGTTTTCTTATTGCGGGGTTCTCGTGACTCGAATTCATTCCTCTTTGAGCTCTAGAAGCGAAATTGTGTAATGCTCCGAACCCACCCCAACATTTTCTGCCACGGTGACCTGTAGCGTTCCGAAGAGCGTTTTTGCCAACCAGCTGACAAAGTGTTTCCGAGTTCCAAGGGCCCCAATCTTATGATATATGACCGAAAAATTTCTTTTCCAGGGCTGCTTGTAATTTTCTCACTTGCCCCATTGTGGCAGCAATTTGCGAATATCCTTTCCTTTTTGGAAACACCTCCGAGGTTGACAGTCAATTGGTTTGGATGTCGATCTCTCCCGGGGTGCCGCCGTGGGCCGACCATTTGTATTCCGCGCGTGCAGCGCACCACCGCGTCGTTTCCTTTTGTTGATAAGCAAATCCGATGTGGGTTAATGCGATCCGCACAAAGGCGAGCGCGTTGCTGATAAGAATGGGACGCGTTCTGAAATCCATTGATGCGGAAGAACGTTGGCATGCCTCCAACTTAATGGATGAATGGCGGCGGGTGCCAGTAACTTTTACGTCCCATTACGCAATGGGAGCGTTCAGCAAAGTTTCGGGAACTTTTTCGGGAATTTACGGGAGTTCTCAGACGTACGAAATGGGGGTTTAATGCTGGAGCAAGAAATTTTTAAGTTTTAAATGGGAAAAATGTGAATTTAATTGAAGCCTAATAGATCAGCTGCAAAGCTTCTTGAAACATTTTTAAAGAGTATCGCCTAATGTACATAGCTGCTATTTTAGGTAGTCCTTTCTGAGTTAAAAACGGTTGCGAACAATTATAAAATGTACAAAAATTTCATACTCAATACAATGGTACAATACGAAAAACCATAAATAGTAAACTTAACTTTGGTTTCATATTTGTTAGCATACATTCTAGACTAGAATTAACTTAGTTATAGGCAGTTTTCTAATCTGCACTATAAAATAGGTTTTAATAATTTCAAAAATTGCCTATAAGCCCAATTAATCATGTCCTTATTAAATATTGTGGCCTAGGAATTCAATATACATATTAAAATAATATCTTTGAAAAGAATCAATAATATCAATTATTTCCACAAATCCACAAATAACACGTTACCCACTTTATTTCGCTCATCAAATAATTTTATATTTATTGAATAAATTTATCTTTGTTTAACCTCTGTTCTTTTCAAGAAAAATGAATTTATTTTTTTGCGTTTTTGTCCCAATCGAATAGCTTTTAATAGGACGTAAATTCCATACACATTTTGAGCTAAGCCTTTGTTTTTTCTCTACATGTATTTTACGTGTATAATAAATTACTAAACATCGTTCAAAATTATGGTCCAATAAGATTTCCAAATTACGTTGTAAAAACAACTATAAAGTTAATTGTTAATAAAACTATGAATTTAAGAAGAATGACTTTCCATATTCATAAATTGCAAATAACATTAAAAAAATCCATATCTGCACTTCAGATCTTATGATTGGATGGAAGGACACTAAGCCTCCTGCTAGGATTTTACAATAAAATTTTTAATATTCTTCATAATTTCTAGTTTGATAAATTTTAATGCCTTGGTGCTTAAACAGCTCTATCGTCACTTTTCATAAAATTCTATGGCTATTTTGTAGATAAAGTTTTAATGTGATTTCATTTCCAGAACAGTTCCGAATTGTGAAACTACTCTGAAAGTAAAATCATAAAGACGCATTTGACGACAGTAAAATAAGTCTTATATTCAGAGAGCTTTTCCAGCAAACAAAGAATGGTAAAAGTTAGTATCACTTTTGTTTCAGCAAATTTTAAACTTTGTATCAACCGCAGCTGGTTTTCGCTAGCTCAGATCGTTTCGTGAAATAGAAAGATGGTCAATGAGGGCAACTATGTTAGTCTATACATTTTAATTTTATGGTTCTGGAATGTGTAACATGATGTAGATTAGATGTGCTCTAGAGTAGTTTTATACTGGAGAAAGAAGAAGAAAATAAATTTAGAAATAGCGCATATAAATTCATGTATAAAATTTGTGAGGTACGTGCTCGTAAAGCGAATATTCAACGAAGTCGCTGAGAATAATCGAGTTAATTGGGCGTTTGGCTATAAAACACCTTCTGTGCAGCCCTGCAATTGAACCTTATATGCAAGTGAGGTTCGATGGGGCTGTAAATTCTTACGGGTTCACCGGGCAGAGGTCTTAAAACACACCGAGACTCAAACTCCATCGAGCCGAAAACTTTCCATTTTCCCTGGCAGTTTTATGATGATTGCATGTCATTAAGGAGGGAACTTTGACCTGTGTGCTGCCCGAAGTCCTTCCTCCAAAAAGGATTTCCTCCGCACCCGGTGCAATCGTTGCAAATATTTTGCATTTACTTTTCAAAAGCATTTCCATCGCATCCGCCGCCTGAGAAGTTTAATGGACCGAACTTGGGATGGGAAGGAAGCCATTTAAAGTTTCATTAAATTTGTTCCGGAGTGTTTTAGCAGATGCCCCGTGATATAAATCTCGCTAACCCGGACACTTCTGGATGTGCCCGTCCAGTGCCCGGAATTTGATATTCCCGGTTGCGCCACGCCGCATTTAATATTCATCACAATTTCCACTCATCTTTGAGCTAAATCGGTTCAGTGAGGGCGCGACTAAATCCAACCGCCGAATCTTCCTCCAAGAAAGGACGGCGCATTGTTTAAAAATTCAAAGAAGGGCTCATTGGCGGCGGATACTTTCCCATAAGCTTTGATGACATTTTTAAATTTCGCGACGGGCCCGACCACCGCGGCAAAATAAGAGCCATATTAATAAGACCCTTCCCGGGGACGGGGTTTGATGCAAAATTCAATTTCCTCAAACTCGCTATATTGCAGTCACAGCGGGTAAATGGCCTGATAAGTCCGGAACGGGGCTAAACTTGATCGTCCCTTCGACTCGGCCCTAACCTTTTTGAGCGAAAGAGCTCAACTAAATAATTGAAAAGGGACTCCCGAATAATCCGGGCGGACGTATTATGGATTGTTGCTAATGCGACCGCCCTATTTAATGAAATTTTCACTTTTTCGAATCGAGTTTTAGATTCATTAGATGCGGGGGAGTCCAAAATTACGTGGCGTGCATCTCTTTCCCCAGTGACGACATTGCTGAAGTATTTCAATTCAGTGGTAAAGTTCCTTATGACTTTTGCAAGAAATTCATTGCATATACTTACGTTGCATGACGTCATAGTCTGAGATTACCCGGACTATTCAAACGCATTTGCAATTCGTGTACGAGTGCAGTGGGAATAGAGGAAAAAGTATTCGGAGTTTGTGCATATTTGCGGAAAGAAAAGTTCTGTTCGAGGGCGGAATTCCAATTCTTCGTCCTGAAAATGTTTTCACTTCGCAATAAAATGATAGTTGGGTTTGAGGTTTTAGTACCACTGCTTCGCTTGAGGGTTCCGGATTAGTTCAAGCTGTTTATCCAGTTTTGTCTTAAGAATTTAATTTGCAAAATTTATTTTACCGATTGAAAACAAAATTTAAATACTTTAGGATAATTTTTGACCTTATTCTAAATTTTGGGAAATAAAATTAATCCTTGTTCCATGAACTTATAAACTTTATTTGTTGCTAGTTTTATTCTTTCAATTCAAATATATTCTACGAGGATTGCTAATTTTGCTAATTGCATGAGTACAACTTATGAACCTATTTATGAATTTATCTTATATTACGCCTTAGTAAAACGGTAGGTATTTATTTTATATATTATCAAAATGAAGAACTGCATATTCGTAAAATTTCCTTGTTTATAATTTTATGTTAGTCGTTAAGAACACAAAGCTTAAAGTAAAAAAGATTGGGACAAAGAGTCGAGGATGCAAAGTTTTCAATTCAGTATTTTTTAATGTCGCAACACTTCTATTAGAAGCACCTTAAGGCCTAGAGCATTGTTTTCAGTGTTTTTAAATAACGATTATCTTCTATAGTGCATCCTCACGTTCGCTAAAAACTAAGGTAACATTTTCGCTGGTAATCAATACCTGATGTTTTTTAACAATTTTTTATCTTTTAAGACCTTTGTAAATACCAAAAAAAGACATTGTTGGCACAAGGCCAAAATAAACCCGACTCAGTTGCTCTAAAGAAACCTTTTTAACACCATTTTCAAGTAACTTAATTTAGAGCGCCGTTTTGTGGTTATCTCGCCTGTCGCAATTGTTCTCAAGGGCAACAAAATTGTATTTTTTTAGCACCGCAATTAATGTAATGAAGGGCTTTAAAACTCGTTTCCGACGTCTCTGAATGCTCAGCTCAAAGGAGCACAGCGCTCAAGAGGAGACTTGGCATCAACTAAATGGGTTTCAATTATCTTCATAATGTCTCCTTTTGGGAGGGAAAATATAAAAGAAGAAACGAATTGCAAGCTTTCCTCCATTCATAAAGAGTATCCCGCAGTTTTTCAAAACATTAAGAACTGAAATTGAAAAGACTAAATAAAATCTACGACTTGGGTAAAAAAAAAGGATATTTCTTGAGCACCCTCAAGAGGTTAGTTATATTGCTCAAAGAAACCCTCCCTTTTACTCCAGCGCTTTAAAAACTAAATCTATTAAATTGTCTCCAAATGGGGCAAGAAATATAAAATTTGACCTGCAACATTTTCCCTAAAGAATTTTACTAAAGTTATTTCGGCGAAATCGAAATGTTTCTGAGGACGGTAGGCAGCCCGCCCGGATATAACTTTTTGGTGCCTTAGCTTTTTATAGTGAATGGTGCCCAGTCTTTCTCTTTTTGTTGCTAGATATATTCACTTCAGACCGATTTAATTTTGTTCTTCGTAGTACATAAGAAGTTTCTTTTTACGTGTTTTAAAAACTCTCTCAACTGTTCAGTATAATCGAACAATATTTATAAGTCGTTTAAGAATTGTTTAAATTTTCGAAAAATATATTTGTGAGGTTTTGGGCATCCTATATTAAGATAGAGGCTTTATTTCTTTTTAATTATCAATTTGTATAGATATAAATGAAAATACGTGGAATACGAAATACAAGAATAAAAACATTGCAATTGTTGATATCATATACCAATTTACGGATCGTTAAATATTTAGACAAAATTATTGCATTGGAATTTTTTCAGTTTGAATTATTTATGTTTCTAACTCGACCAAATATAAATTCATTTAATGTATTTGTAATAGCGAGAGATTCATATGTTTTTTGATTTACTAACAATATGTTATTTTTCCCATAAAATACAGCATAAACTTGAATTTTGTGTAGAAGATAAGATAAAAACATTATGTGGTACATGGATAAAATGTATAACATCTCTGTCTATGTAAATTTGTTCCTTTGCTTTGGGTTGAGGTGAAATTTCACGTTTACATAATATATAATATTTATTTTATTATTGGTAATAACTTCTCAATTAATAGAAAATATTGTTTTTACCTCAATTTGCAAATATTGCAATAAGTTTTTATTATAATTCTTATCATTAAAAAGTGCTGAAGTGATCATAAATGCTAAAGTCCTGTGCAAACATATAATTATTAATCGGAAGTCTAATAACCCAAATAGTTTTAACTAGGAAAAAAAAGTAATCTCTTTCTGCGGTGATGCCCTAGGTCAGTACCTATTGTGCCTTATTATAAATCCATCACTGGGGTTACACATTCCGGAAAACCCGGAAAAATCCCCATAATTTCCCATAATTTTCCCACACTCACGTTAGAATCGCCTCTTGAATTTTAAACTTTTAATGGATGTGATTAATTGCCTGTCATTAGAGGATATCTGAACACAATAGTTTCACTTCGAAAAGGGTCCTTCGAGTGGTATTTCGCAAATTCTTCTCGGGTCACACGGCAACAGCACCTCAAACAACGCACCCTCCAGAAGAATTTCACATAATGAGACCCAATTAATTTAATGGTGCTTCACAACAATGAGCGCCTCGCTATAAACGAACTTGGGAAATTTTTAAAACAATAAACAATTTCGAAAAAAGTTTGGCGGGGTCGTTATTCTTCGTAGAAAATTCAAAAATTAGTTGTAGAATTGCTTTTTAAATTAGAAGAAAAATCGACCGCAGAAAACATAAAATAAAGAGAATAATTTATGGAAAAAGTAAAATGTTGTTGATTGATACTCATGAAACTGCTGGTCATCTGAATTTTCCTGAGTATTAGTGAGACAATACTAATTTTTGAGATATTTTCATTTTTCTTTTCTTATTATGTCCTAAAGTTCCTCGAAATAATGGAGTAAAATTTTTACTCTAAATGGTAAAAGATAAAAATTAAAAAAATAAATTCGTATTCAAAACCGAGAATTTATTGTAGAAATTTAGTTGCATGTAGTTATTTAATATGCTAAAACTTTTCAGTAACTCTGAAAACATGAAAATGTAGTAGGTAGATCTAGTTTACGACTTTGAATCAATTTTTCTATGAATAATTAAAGTTCTTTACATGTCGCTTGACTATTCTCAACAGCATATATATTCTGAATAATTTTACACCTCGATTTACGTTCGCTTAAATCCATTTATTGATGCGACTCCATTTCCGCGTGACTTTTTGCGTATTATTGAAAGTTTATTCATTTATAGTGATGCCAGAAGCGCCCTTTTTGCGGCTCATGTTAATCGGTATTCACGGGAAGTTCGAACCTCCTCAGTGCAATATGAAAAGTTTTCCTCGGTATGTCAATCGAACTACGCATTTTATTCAATAAACGCAAACAGATATAAACTTTCTGGTTTTTGGTTGTTCATATGTATACTATATGACAAACATCAATTTTTCGGACCCCAAGAGCTGGGAACACTATAGCTGATTTATTCATCGCGTTCCGCTGCACTTAAAATTTAAAATTATTAAATATTTTTTAGTCTTTTGACGATAAATATTTTTAGTCATGACCGGAGACTCCTAGTGGATCCGGTTAGCCGGCACCGCCATGGGGATTATTATTCAACATGAGACGCGGTGGCTTTTGTGGCATTATACGCTTTAATACTTGTAATAAATTGCACCCGCCGGGTGGTTGGTATTTTAGTAAAATCCCTCTCCATTATGCTCTTAAGTTACGTTAAAAAATCTATTGCGGGTGGTATTCACACCCTTTGTGGGAATTTCGTAACCGTGGCATGGTGTGGTGTTTGCGTGCAGTTTTAAGGCGTTGCTGAGCGCTCTTTTACTGCGTTTCCCGTGATTTGAGTAGGTTCTTTAGTATATTTTTTAATTTTCACCCTGAACACAACACCTGGAATTACATCCGTTTTCCACAAAGTAGGGAAAACCCCCGCCCTTAAACGTACCTTTTTGCTACAGCCGCGGCACAGCTACGACTGATTTTCAGAGATTTTTATAGACCTACCAATTTAAACTTTGCGGGGTATGAAAACCAAAACAAAAACAATAAAAGCAGCAACACGATTTGCGTGGAATTAAGTTGATCGCCGAGGGATTTATTTATTGTTTTACAAAAATGAGGAGAAAAATTGTTTCTGAAGGAGTCAATTAAGCGAAACATTTGGAGCCCTTTTCAGCTATATTTTAGGTGAAAATGGGAAGCTTTGTTACTTTAAATGCAAAATGTTGGCCATTAATCAACTGGTGGCCCCGAAAAGCTCATTTGGATTATCCTTGTTTTGGAGAAAACTAACTATGAATCACAGCGGTGCGCTGTTTCGGTCTTTTATCTTTCAGGATGTAATTAAACTTTGCAACCGAAAACAAAAATCATTAGCATGTGGAATTGCAATATCATAGATAGAAAGGAGTTTTGCAGGACTCACAATAAGCACACTAGAGCTTCTTTAAGTTGCGAATTTATGGCTCGGTTTTACAGTCGAAGCTTAAGTTCTACTATAGAATTAGTTCAGCTTAAATGTTCAAGCAGTTTTACGATGTTCGTTTAAGCTGCACTTAAGTGTCCAAACTCGGTGACTTAAGCATATATTTTGTTTAATATCTTCCCACTTTATTATTATATTCTATCTGGGTTTTTTAAAAATAAGGATTTTTATATTTTATGCAGGCACTTTTAATGCTTTAAACCAAAATTAATTAATTTACTAAAGAAACTTCATTTATACACTGAGAAAATAAGTATTAGTAAATTAAAGAAAATTGGCTTGTTTAACTTTTCTACCAAAAAGATAGTTTAGTACAATCAAAATTAGGTTGGAGTAACGACAAGTTACTTCAACAAAGCCCTATAACCAAAATGAATTGATTAATTTTAACTTGGTCTTTCAAGTTGATTATAACAGTCTTACTGGTTGTTTTGATAGTATGAGGACATTTTTTAAAAAGATTTTAAATCTAGACCGTCAAAATCTGCACTATCTGCTGCGGTAGAAGAATGCTCATTCTCGGATACTATCAGAAATGATAGAAATTAATTAGCTACCTTATAGAGTTTTTGCATTTATTGCTGAGTTTGGATAATAAGAGGGTATTTTCTAAATAGATTTTAAATCTAAACCGCTTCTTTAATTTAAACTTGGATTTTTAAGTCGATTATAACAGTGCTACTGGTTATTCTCTTGTAATTTTCAACATTTCAACAAAGAGTTTGCAATTTCTTGGTAATTTCTAGCTGATTTTTAAACTATCCCATGGTTTAGGGTACCGGTGTTTAAAATGTTTGCTTTGGGGTATTTGTTTTATATTTTTTCTTATATCACTGAAGGGTTTACATTCTATTAAAATTAAAAATTTTAAAAATCTAGTTTAATTTGGGGGTTCTGCGGTCTTTAAACAAAACCCTGTTTGGTAAGCGTAAACTTAATTTTTGGTTCTTTTTACCATGTGTTTTTTCTCAGTGTAAGTGCTCATTTTATTATTGATATAATGGATAACTGAATAGCTGTTTCTTCAAAATGCTAAATTAAACTAGTTATAAAGCCATACCGGCTATAACACATGATTATTTTCGTCTGGAGGTCTATCATAATAATAATTCCAATTTCCTTTCATTTCCGTGCTATTCAGAGGAACCACTCAACTATTCATTATGAAACAGAATTCAGGCAGACTCAATTTTCGGAGCAGAATTACTTGCTGCCCCCGACTACAGAATGATTCTGCAAAATATCAATTTCAACCACCCCATAGTCAATTAAAGTTTGAAAAGTTCACCCGTCGGAAGAACTATCAACAAGGCTACTTAAAATTCTTGAATCTGTAGCCCTTACTCCGTCCTGTTAATTAAATTAACTCGCTCGATTCAATTTGGCGTCTTTTAATCAAATCACCCGATCAATTGGTTTGCCTAGCAGGAGCAAGTAGGGAGCAAAAATGGAAGCTCGCCAGGGAGCGCCCGAGGGAGGTGTGAACTCCTGGAAAAATTAAGTGTAAACCGACTGACTACCTGACATTCTTAGGGACGTATGTGTGTTTGTATTTGCTGGTATCCAGACATATTTACCACATTATCCCTGGGGATCTCTTTTGTGGAACAAAAACCAACTGGGAACGGGAGCTATTAAGCTCCCAGTACGTCGCGACGTCGGTTGGTTGGCGTCGTCGCCGACAGGCAGGCCCACTCCTCGAACATTTTCCGTGAATTTTGTGTTCTGTTTACAGAACCGATAATTGGCTGGCAGTGTTGACACAACCGGGAATCGAGGGATAACCATCGATTTCGGCTATTAATCATATAAACTAGTCCAGGACGTGGACGGACGCCGCGACGCGGATGGAGGATAAAATTGCTAAATCAATGGTTTGCCGAACTAACTGATGCGACCACTGATTTATTACATACAGACCGGAACTCATGTTGAGTGGTTCAAAAATAGGACAGCATTAACGCATAATTAAGGACGAAGTCCAAATCGAATCTGATTTACATAACAGTGGAGTGGGCCTGTGACATTTAGTAGAGGGCTGCAAAATGATTAAGTGCATTATGCTTTTATGAACAATACTATCAGCTTGTTAAATGTTACTCTACGCAAAGTTTATATACTACTCAATTGCATCCCTTTAAATTTTGAAAATGCTACAAATAGCTGAATTGGGTAATAAACCAAAACATTGTTTCTTTCAGCGTACTATCATGTAATAATTATGATTACGAAAATTTTAGTGGTATTATTATTTTATTACTTTCAAAACATAAATTTTTTATATATTTATAACATTTCTGTATTTGGGGGTTTTGTAGAGATCTCGATTGCACTATAGCTCTGTCCCTGAATGTTATTAAAATTTTTAGTATAGGTTATTTGCTTCATAAAATATCCATTCTAGGTGTTAATGTATAAATTGTGAACATCGTGCAATGCCAGATAATAAAATTTAATTCCCCTTGGATCATTGTGAACCAACCTAAGAACCGTGCAAAAATACGAGAAAATTATGTTTTTGAGTTTCAGGACGTATGTATGTATGTGTGTGTACAAGAAGGCGAACAAATCTAAAACTATTTCTTAGAGAGCGCAATTAGCTAAAATTTATACATATCATTATTTGAAAACGCATGTTGGGCTATGCTTAGTGTAGCTTCTTCAAAGAGAGCCTTGAATTGGGCTCAGTATTAAAATCGAGCCCATAAAATATAGTTTATTATTTCATTCATAATCCAAATATATTTCGAAACTATAAGGGTCCTTTGCTTTGGTACAGAAATCCTAATAAAATGAGAGTTTAGCGAAAAGTCACTTGAAATTAAGGTTTTATGCTGTTCATATTCCTCTCATAAAGAAAAGAACAAATCTCTATTTGAGTACCTACTTCAAGTTTGAGATCCAAGTATTCATCGCGACTTCGAGTTTGAATAAAGGAGTTTAGAGTACCCGAGAGTTTGAGTGAGTATTCTATTAAGGAGTATTCGAGTAAGGACTCGAATGTACTGTAAAATTAAAATGAGTAAGGATGTATGTTAATCGTAGTCTTCAATAGCTATACATACATATAAACAATAAAATATTATATCAATGCGAGATTAATATTATAAACTTATTTATACTTCTGTCGTTCCAGGTCTACTTAATCTAGCTAGACTTACTTAATCTAGCTAGACTATCTTCAACTAGCCTATTGTATTGTATTGTATGTAAATAGTGGAATAAAAGATTTAAAAAGGAAATACATATTTCCAGATTAACAGTTTCTCATAATCCATAAAATATTTGCCTACTTTAAAGCTTTTTGAATTTGCATTAAAAAGTTTACATTCTGAAAAATCGATTGCATCGATAGTTGAATTAGCCGTTTGATAGGTAATCTGTTTATTTATTACCCATTAGATATAAATTTTCCATAAATCTTTGCTGGTCGACTTGGCAAATTTATCCGTAGCGTAGACAAAGTTTTAAAAGCATCCATAAAATTGTAAGCAAAACATAATTTCCAGAGGAGGTCCTTAGTTACCTACGTGGAAACCTTCCGGACAAACTGTGAGCTGCATTACGAATACATGTCCCAACGCTGACCTCACCTGTTCCGATAGCACGCCCGGCATCCAGCAACAAACCCTCGCGAACCTAAGGGCTAGCAGGGCGAAGTCACAAGTGTGCCGTATTCCCACGAAAAAATAGCTTTCATTGTGCTAATGCTAAACTTACAACTTACCATCTCTAATGAGTTGCCGACTATGCAAAGGAGGTCAACATCGCTACAGTCGCGGGAGTTCCGCAAGAAGGGACGCAGTGACGGCACAAGGCCTGGCACGCCTTCCGACTCCAACTAGGCTGGAAATATGTATAACTTTTATTGGAGTACCTATATTTACCCATTTACCTAGGTGCACAGTGTATCTGCATCTAGCTGACTTGCGATGGCCTTTCTTTAATTTTTCTCATTATGACTTAAGTGGAACAAGAGCACACGTGACCAACTCTTGTGCGATGTCCTTAAAACAGCAAAAACGAAAACATTTTTCGTTCATAAAAAAGTCTCATGCAGGTACGGGGTTTTAGCATAAAGCAAAACTCATTAGTACCACGATTTATAAAACGGATACACGTTGGATATGCTTTCAAAATTTTTGTGGAATTTTTACAACCTCTGCGGATGGAGAACGTGAATTTCGATTTATATGAGAAATTTTTTAATCCCACATGTCAGGAGATTAATGGTTTTACATGACCAAATTTGTATATTTTACAACTCATTGGTGAAGGCCATAGACTTTATTTGCAATAAATTTTCAAAGTAATGTTTTTGCAATTTTAACAATTCTGATTGTCAGCCATTTAATTCATTTTCCTATATTAATATAAATTATTACTTCCTCCAAAAATATATCAATATCGTAATATTAAAACATCGATTTAAAATTTCATTTCCGACAATAATTTTATTTTTTCAGTGACTGCTTTTATTCGAAAAATGAGAAAAACAAATTTTACTTTTGATCGTTGCCCTCAAATAAATAAATAAATAAATAATAAATACTTTTGATCGTAACACACAGAAAAGAGGTTGTAATTAAATTTTAATCAGTTTAATTCTTTACTACTGTTTATATTTTATATCTTTTAAAAGTTAAATTTGAATAAATATTCTTTAAAATTTTTAAAAATGGACATCTCTCAAGCATGAAAATCTCTCAGCATTTATCGTGGTTTGTTGGTTTAAGTGGCGATCCAACAAATTAGTTAGCGCGGCGTTTTAATACCACGAAATCCCACAATTTGATTGTTGATTAGTGTTACGAGTTCCCCAGATCAGCCCTTGTGGTTGAAGAGTGAACAATTTCACCAGCATTTATCATACAAAAATAACGACTCAAATAATAAAAGATTACAATCAGCAATATCATACTCGTTCTAATCTTTTAATATTTGAGCCGTTATTTTTGAAAGTAATACAACTTTTAATTATTGAAGCCATATTTTGAATTATAAGTTAATTATTATAGCTATTAATCAAAATTTTTGAATGCAGTTTAATGCTGATGAGCGAATACATAGAAATTCAAACACCTCTTAAACTAGTTTTAATAGAAGTCGGAAGCCGGCAGGATAATAATGGGAAATGTCAAGTGGTATCTAAAGGGATTAAAAGCAGACCTGGTAATTTGTTCATTCTGCAAGAGATATGAAGGCAATTTTCTTTCTAGTATGCTACTAATTTGTTCTGCATTAAAGCTTTGTGTGCTGAAACTAAGTTTAGTTACATTTTAAGTTTTCAGAAAAGCTTCGCTGGGTGAAAGTTTATCAAGCTGTTGTCGACTTCGAGCTTTTCAAGTATTCCAAACTGTGATAAGAACCATTGGCAGCTTTTCGAAATAAAAAGCCCATCTGAAACTGGATAATAAACTGTAATTCCGAAAATTTAAATTTTTAATTTTTATTTAAAATTATATTTAATACTTATAAACACCATTTTGCAAGCACTGTAGAAATATCTTGTCATAATTTTAGTTGATTAAGTGAGAATTGGAAGCTAGCGACGAAGAGTTTTGAGTTTAGAAAAACCAAAAGCTTCACATTACTTGTAAGATAAGTTTGAGTTTGAATTGTAACTTTTTCATTTTATTATTTTTTGTAGTATATTTAATATTATATGGTTACAAAATGGTGGTAATCGGTCAAAGGAGCGAGAGACTACATCAGTTTCTAAAAGTAATTTCGTTACTGCGATAACTGCCCCATTTCTTAATGGATTTTGTTCCAACTATGTGTATGCATTAATTGGCTCGATATCTAGGTCATATTAAAAAATTGAGGGGTTTGGGAAGGTGAGGGGGAGGTTCACCTCGCTATATATTTTAATTTATTTCCATGTAGACCGTATATTTCTTAATCGAGTTTGATGAAACTTGGCTCACATATTCTTCGTGGCAATATCTCAGCATGTTCGCAAATAGGGGGAATCGGTACAGGGAGTGGGGAATGGATCATTACATTCCCTTATGTAAAAATCATTTTTACTACATTGAAATCTATCTCTTCCTTCTAGCTGCCGCCGAAAGGTCTTTTTCTTATTCTTAAATTCTTCCATCATGATATCAAAAGAAATTCTTTGATTATAAACAATTTTACTTTTAATTTTCCGCATTTTTCTGTTTTTAGGGTTATTAAGGTGTGCCGCCGCCTCGTATTTGGAATATTCTCAGTATTTTACGAAAATAATACAAACTATGATTAGGAAAAAATCATCCTCAATAGAATTTTGTAATAAATTAAAGCTTATTTAAAAAAAAGAAACAAATTCTGAAAAAGGAGTCCTGAGGTATATAATCATTATTATTTTTATGTATTTTTCCTTCTATACCTAAAATATGTATATGGTACCTTAAGTAAAGTAAAGTACGTTAAAATGAATAATTTTGGCACTGTTGCAAGCGCAAACGGTGGCATATAATAGCTATAAAAGTTTTGCCATGGCTCCATTGTAGTCAAACAAATTTTATTTTACAGACATTTTGGGCCTTTTACCGTCGAAAGGTTCAACAATTTATTGCAAAATCATTACTACTGCTCCCTAACTCCCGGCCCGGAAAAAAATCGAAGCTGAAAAAGTATGAGGACAAAAGCCCTTTGGGTGTGGGGGTGGATCCACCTACTACCCGATATGCGTGTTTGATAGTCATTAATATTGCTTTGTTGCTAATTGCGGAGGGAAAGGCTGACATTTTTTGCGACTACTTCTGGCTTATTTGAATTGAATGAAAAGGAGTAGCAAAGGGCTGGAACAAAGAACGCTGAACCCCCAGAACGCGGGAAAATAGAGCTCCTGAAAGCACTGCTGAATTAACGCGAAACATTGGGCTGACCCAGGGGGTTTTTGGGTCGGGAAGGGTACGATGATACAAAGAATTATGGCTTCCACGGGCAGAATAAAAAAAATGTATTCACACGAAATCGTTTTTTGGTGGTTATTCTATCCTATGGCCCCGCAAGTACAAACAAAATTGCTATAAAATTTTTATTGCAGCCGTCTTTTGCGGGAGCCGCGAAATAGGGCGGTTTGAGCACTTTGGGGCGTAGCCGCTAATCATGCACATGACAGCCGAATTCTTTCGCTTGATTCCTTTTTATCGCGAGATTATTACTCGCAGAAATAGTAAAAAAGAAAATTATTATTATTCGCCATGCCCTTCCCATCGGCGGGCCTTGCACTGCGGGCGCCACTCAAGGACAAGTTTTACGGGGAACCCCCGTGAAAAGTACCTTTCCCTTCACGACAAATATGTTGCTATATTTTACCCTGAGGGACTGTCGAAAGAACGTTTACAGTCGTGAATGTGAAGTATTTTTGCACGAAGCGAATTGTACATTTGCCTGACATTTATTTTGCTGTTCGTTCACCACTTCATAAATTTTTAATGTGGCATTTAGTGGGCCGCAGGACTTGTCTTTTTCCGTAGGGCTGACAACCACATGTCGGGTTTTCTCATATAAAAACAATATTTTCCGCTTTTTATAGAGAGGAAAAGGAATAATAAAACTAATGCATGTCTTTCATTTCCCTTGCAGAAAATCAACCAAAAATGTCACTCGTTGTCCGGAAGAGATAGCGCCGGAAAGGGCAAAAATACCCCAGTTTGAAGCGCTCATGTGATCCCTTCAATTTTACAGTGTATGGGACAAGGCTCCTGTGGGAAACATCGAACACATTTCGATTTCTCTGCAGCAAAATGGCGAAACATCGAATCGGCACGGAATGGAAGCAGCCGCCGAAGATCTCATACTTGCCCAGGAGTCCCGGGGATGTACCCGAGATGATGATTTTGGATGAATCTGAGACCCTCCTGGGCCACCAATATTCGGGCATTCTTCTGAACAACACGGACAAGTTTCTATCGCCCAGTGCGACCATTGTGGAAATGGGAGGAGTTGCCGCCACCCCCGCATCACTCGTCGCTCCTATTCGAAAGCAGCTGAATGCATCGCCTCTCCCTGGCCCCAGAGTGAAAGCAGCAGAAAATCCCGATGGAGCAACGTCGCCTATTCCTGGAAGTAAGTTTCAATCTTAATTTAACAAAACCAACCAATTTTAAAATAGAAGGTCTATCTTGTCTGTCCCGCATATGCTTAATCTTAATAAAAAATCAGAGGTAAATTGGAAAAGTAAAAAATAAAATTTGTGAATCTTGGCTTGCTATACGAAGCTATTGATAAGATAACGTAGAAAATATACCAAATTAAGTATGCTCTGTATATAGACAACATGAAATCCAAAACGTCCATATTTAAATCCCACTCATTCACTCGTATAGGCTTAAATTTCAATTTCCTCATTTCTGAAACAACCAGAAAAATTAGTTATTTAGTAAAATTTTGATTTTTCACAACCCGCTTGCATAAAAAAACTGAAAATACGAAATGATTTAAGAAATAGAAAATATTTTAATAAATAATTCGGTTTTCAGAATGCGACAACAATTTTAGTATTATAGTCGGAAAAACTTGGACGTTATACCTCGATTTGAGTTAGATAAAATTGATTCAACTATTGCCTTTTTAGTTAACATTATTTATACGGTTCGAATAGTTTTAACAATTTTAAAGTATAGTTTCCAATATGATGAGTCAGTTCCAAAATTATCAGATAGGTTTTGCAAAGCAAAATATAAGCAAAGGAATATTCCCATCCCCCTTAGATGGGAAAATAAGTTGGAAAACCTTTGTACTTTGTATATGTAACTCTAGAGTGAGTGAAAAGTATTCCAAGTTTGATGAAACCTAACATTTTGAAAATCTACCCTGCCGGGTTAAAACCAATAATGTACATATTGTAGGGTAAACTACGGAGAGATGCCCCACTTTTAATTTTTGTAGTATTTTAGGAAGTCTTACTTATGATATTTGGGTCATCACTCCGTAGTTTAACCTACATTTTAAAAAATCGTTTGATTGATATTTAATTTTAATTTAATTCCACATTACAATTGTGGAGGTAATGAGTTTTAGGGCTTATGACCAATCTGCGTCTACTCAGCTTCAAGTATATTTTTTCACTGACATTAAATTTACACTTGTTTCCAGCTCTGATCCTTCCTCCGAGTGGCCCAAATCACTTTAGTGAGGCAACGAGAAGTTTCGTCAAAGCACAACGGCGCTACAACACGGGACGAGCCACCTTCCAAGGTCAAGTCTACAATTTCCTGGAGCGGCCAACGGGCTGGAAGTGCTTCATCTACCACATGACGGTGTAAGTAGATTTTCATGTTTCCTCGCCACTTTGTCCGCAGAGGGATCGTTGGGCGAGCGCAGTACTTTTCCGGTTCTGGATGCTTTGCTCCAGACTTTAAGGGGTCTTAAATCGTGCGTTTAACCTTGTTGCCATCGGTTTTGCGCCCTCGTTACTTCTGGGACTGGGGGACACCGAATCGGGCTAGGAAGCTCCATCTCAGACGCTCCGTGGCCCACGTTCATTTCTTCCAGGGAGCCGCGACATCGGCTGGGGTTTCACCCTTTTGAAATATTTAAAAAAGCAGTTTGGACACGTTTCCTATTCACCTGCGGCACATCCTCGGTTTAGGCCCCAGAAGAGCCCAATTCTTGCATGGATACTATTTAACTTAGTGCCCACCCAGGTGAACTTAGCGCTCCGGCTCCGTTTTTTACTGCCTTGTCAGAGGTCACAATTAGCTTAACGGCCGAACTGCAGAGGATAACGCGTCATTAACTCCACACGGCTCTTTAAAAAAAAAGGTTCTGCTGGTCTAATTTTGATAAATTGCTCCTTCTGGACTTGTCGGGAGCGGGAGGCAGTTGATTTAGGCTCCTGGATGTTTTTGGGTACAATGTTTGCTTTTTCGCTCCTTTGAAAGCCGCCGAGTGAATGGCTGAAAATGGTTTGAGTGCGTTTAGGTTAACTGCCTGTGATTGCTATATTGCCCGAGTTATGTCCTTTTTTTAGCATCTATATCTTTCATATCTATCTTCAGTCATAACGACGAATTTCGCTAATGAAATGTAAATTTTATTTTAAGAGTTATTTTTCTTTTCGTTAAAGTGTCAAGACTTAGTAACTAAGACAGTCTTGATTTTATTTAATTAACTTATGATCATATATTTGAAAAGGCCCGTCCTCGACGTTGTTTCAGTATGACTTATATTATATATTTATTTTAAAGTTTTCATGCCTATGATTAAGTCATTGAACCTTAAACCAAAACTTAAACATTGCTTTGTTTTATTTAAGCTGAACTTATGCATGTCGTCGATGTTAGGAAGGACCGACTTCGCAGTCTGTTTGTTCTAAACTATTTAAATGATTTTGATGATAGTATCCCTGACAGGAAACTTAGTCCTTATTCTAAAATATTTTTGGTAAGCGAATAATTCAGGGCATTTTCTTGACTTTCAGGGCTAATTTAAAATATGCTGCAGACATTTTTCATTTTTAAATTTTATAATTAAATTACAAGTTTCTTCAAATTTCGGAATATTGAACTTGAAACATAAAAAAAACTCTACTAACTGGAATAAAAATATTTAAGTTTTAAAGTAAGGCTGTACAAAAGGCGGACAAGGGATAAACTTTAAACGTTTTCCTGGGGCGTACAAGGGCTGTACGTGGTCACTTTGCAGGATAAATGGGCTGTGCAGCGGCCGTTTTACGATAAGAAGAGGGACGTATAGAGGTGTGACTGTTTTCTAATGAGAATGAATGTGTAGAGACTGTTGCGCGGCTTATAAATTAAAACTGTTCACTAAAATTTATTCACTTTAATTTCGCCTTTGTCCAGTCGAGTATAAGAGCTAGCCTATGGCGGATTGGATTTTTCTCTCAAAATTAGCCGCCCTATGCCCCAGTGTACAGTCTCTAAGACTTTACCCCCGTAAAAAACCCGAGTGGAGGTTGTTCCGCTGATTACTTTTAGAATAAAATTATTGGAAATATTCATTAATTATGTTTCCCAAGAAACAGGGTGCAATTTAAAAATAACCGTTTTTTCTGAATATTGACAAAATGAAAATAAAACTGCCAATTGGCGGAATAAATCAGAATTCAAACGATTGTGGGTAAATTCGATTACCCGCAATCTCGGAAAGTGGCAGACGCTCCATGTCTAATCAATCAGAATTTTTGCCACAAAAGATACGAGGGATGGACGGAATCCGGCAGTGGATACTTTTATTAGCACCTTCATCACCTTGTTTCTGGTAAATTATTTAGGAATTTCATTGAGCCAGAAAGCTTTTATATCGAAGCTAATTTTCCTTAAGATGCCACTGTAGTAGGTAGAAAATATCGTGAGAGCACTTGCGACCGCTCCTCAAGAAGGAATCAAGTTTTCTTCACGCTGCTGCCTTACATCGCCAATCTCAAGATGTATGAGGGAATTTGTGGACCGAGTCAGACTGTGTGCTCGAAACGAGATGAATTTCCTTCTGAGAAAATACTTGAGAAAATCTAAAAAATTCAAAAGATCCGAATACCTGCGAGATACACGTTCCGAATTGTTCTGATAACCGGAGCATTTGTGCGTCATCAGATGAATCGAAAACGAGGAACTTTGTACCTATCGACAGATTAGTTTAAGGCTACTTGACTGATATTTTATAAGTGTAAGCTCCGCAGCGCAGTATCGATGAATTCGGTAATGTGTTTTGATAAAGCATAGAACGGCCAGAAGGGCTTCCCGTTCCCTATGAATAAAATACGAGAGTGAGTCCTGGCAAAGTAAAAGGAATCGGCGCATAGCGTCTGGGGAGCGAGGAAGAATTTTTCCCTGAATCTTAAAAATATAAACGAATTTTCTAGAGCAAGGTATAATGCAAACAACAAACTCGTTGCTTAAATTTTTAATACCACGAGAGAATTTCTGAGGGACTAACGTAGAACTTCGGATTTTGAAGTTTTTCTTTGAAATTTATGATGGAATATATACATATGTATATTAAGAATGCAAAGCAAAATATATAAAATCTCAAACATTAGCATAAAATTTTTATCTAATCAAATCTTCTATAGTGAGAAAGGAATATATCAGGGATTTCAACGTAGGATACTTCTACCTAGGATTAAAGTCGCGTTATTTGCAAGTTCATGATAGAAAAACTGAAGATGATAATCTAACATGGCAACATAGCTCCGAAACTATGATTTTCAGTAAAAACTATCTTCGTATGATCCAATCAAAGTCCATATAATCTGAAATGTCTTTAAGTATATCCAATTTCACATGCTGTTGCCATAAAAAGGGCTATAAAACATCAAACCATGATACCATGATACCATCATCCTCCACACCCGAGTAATCCAGCAGCCATAAGATGCTTTCTATGTGTTTTATCAATTCCATGGGCCATTTTTGCTCCCTCCATAATGTGGACATGTCGTACTGGGGTTACCTGGCCATATAAACCTGTAGCGGACTCTCTTGAAACTTTGCAATAAATTGTTAAACACCTGTTGTACCATCGTCTATAAAAGTGGTTCAGTACCAGCAAGGTGTAGGCGGCAGTCTGCCCTGATGGCACATTTTATTTTGTACTATATACGAACTGAATGTTCGTCTATTGTCTGGGATCATGACATGGGGCAGAAAGAAGCCCTTGGAAGAATAATATAGCGCTTATGCAAATACCTCCCACGTTTTATTGGCTGATTGAATATTTGATGTGAACTGCTCCAATAAAGGGCGAAAACAGAAAACGGGAGAAGACAAAAAGGGGATTGCCGTATGCCACCTGTAGCAGGTAAAGCGGTCGAAATAAAATTTCATATGTTATGAACCAGATTTGAATCATATAAATGTGATTGACGTAAAGTTCTTGATTGTTTTTTTTTAAGGGATAATGTTTTAAATTTCAATGCTAAGCTGTATGATGTTAATATCGTAAATAGTAAATCTGCCTGCACCCAGTCCCATATCTACCCTCAAGGCTTCTTCACAACAACGAACCCTTTAGGGTTATCGCAAACACTCCCTTCTGCAAGGACACCTCATGTTTGTTTTCTTAAAATAAACACCCTCCGACGGAGCACCTTTTTGTTTCATTTGAACCACCAAGCCTTGGAAGCCATAAAGCAACTTGATCCAAACCAATCTGACCAGAACACCTAAAACGCTCAAATCCCCTAAAATTCTCGGATAGAAGGCGAAGGATTTGTCTGCACCCCCAAATTCCGTGGTTAGTTCGCTTTTCCTCGCAAAGGTCCTTGCAAACTCTTCGAGTTGTAAGGGTTGGTAGGCATGCGACCGAACCTCGAACCGCACCACTCCAACGATTTATGTGTCTCATCGCTCAGCATAATCCTGGCTGAAGTTACAGACTCTCGGGGTCTTTTGGGTTTTGCTGCATTTTAGCATTTTTCAGTCGCAGATTTCTGGGTGGAGATAAATTGCATCGCGTGTGCACATATCATCACTTTTCTTCCACCCTGCCCGATTCAAGGGGTAGTTTTTGTTTCCATTGGGGTGATAATTGAACGGAACCAATACCTCACGTGCGGAGGGTGCTTTACACTTAATGGGGCACACGTGCTATTAAAATGGAGTGAATTTTCACAGTCGGAACATGCAAAGGCGATGTGCGCGGTATTTGGCAAGTTTGCAGTCAGAAAGTGGGTCGCTTTATTAAGCCCTGCTAATTCTTTGCAGCTGTTTACAACAGTTCGGTGGAAAACATGCAATAAATTCCGAAGCAGCTATTTTAAATGCAGTAGCCTGCCAGATGTAGGCTTTAAAAGGGGTTAACCCTAGTTAGCAGTAAAATATAATGTGATTTTCAGGAATTTTGTTCAAGCGATTTAAATTTTATTATATTTAGGCACATATTTGAAAGCATACAAAAGGCAACGGTTTTGGATACAAGCGGGAATCGAACGTATAACCTTCGAATATGGGTTTCGAAGCTTTAACCAACTGAGCTTCTGTGGCTAGTTAACAATACTTTCGAGTAATTCCGATTTCATTTCGTATTCTGTTCATTAATTTTTTTTAAGAAATAAATACTAAAATCGACACAAATAGGTAGATACATTTTTTCTCTAAAAGAAAAAAAATTCATTCAAGAACTACTTTGGATTGCAAAATAATCTTAAAATCATTTTAGGTTCCTCGAGTTTTCGAAAAAAATTCTTTTTAAGTTGATGTTTAATGCCGCATATGATTTCGAAATGTAATTTTTAAACTCATATAATTTCGTCAGGTTCAACGTCCTAAAATTATAAATATTGAATCAGAAAGGTTTATGTAAGAAGACATTATAAATATATAGATAGAGCTCTTATTCGAGCTCAGATAATTTTAGTTTTCATAATTTTTCAATTAACAAACTTTCAAAAAAATTATAAGCACATTTTTTACTCGATAGAAGATTGTCATGTGCTACAAAATCACGTGATTTATCAATAAACTTTTCTCGCTCCGGTGAAACAACCACAAACTTAATGAATGAAAATATTGAAAGCCATCAACAATAAAAACCAATATTGTATAATTAGGTAGAAAATTCACAGATTGTATATTTATATGACGGATTAAGAGATCGAATCGAGATTGGATTGTGTTTTCGATCCGCGTATTTGATTACTTGGGATTAAGGTATCGAATTGAAAGTGAATCCAAAGCCGATTAAAGTGCCACTTTGCTCTTGCATTATATTGAGCATTTCCAATGTATCTTCCTGTTCCCAAATGTTTCGGTTCGAAATTTTTTTGTTTAAATAAAATACCTTTTACAGGCAAATAAATTAATACTATAGCAACATGTTTAGTGGCAATTATTAAATCGATTACTTGATCCGCGTTTGTAGCTAATAGGAGGTATAAGTTGAAAGCTATGTATATTGTGAAAGGTAACCCTTTTGACCTCCGCCATGGATTCCATTCGATTCAAATCATACCTGAAATTGCAACGTGTGTAATTAATTTTCCTGGAGTGCAATACCTTTTTGCGTAGAAAATCCAACAAGTAAAAGCGTTTCATCTTTTTTCGCCTCAGAAGAGCTCGCCTCGTTTCAGCCGTTGTACAGGTGAAATGAGCTGCGAAATTAAATAATGCACACGGTGGAGTGGAGGCCATAAATACCAAATCGAACCAACTACCATGATTCAGGTCATTTGTACTATTTTACCACCTCCCCCTGAACGGGGGAAGCCACAAGGAAAGTGGATCCCACTCAGACCCAGGGGCTCCTTTATCGATGGCTGCGGGTCCGGGAGGTGCCCCCAGCGGCGCTCCAAAGTTATGCGATGGATTCTATGAAGTGCGTCCATTACAGCCCTAGCTCCTGGCCATTATTCAAGCAAATAACAGCCATTCTGGATCGAAGAGCTCAGGTCCCTCGGCGGTAGTTTTCCCCGAACAGCAACAAACTGCAAATCGTAACAGGAGCAAGAACCCAATTTCCTCCGCCGAAGGTACGCTACGCGCTAATGGTTTATGGAATATCGCAGGGAACCCACCTGTCACTGTGGGTTCCCCTAAGAAAACAAGGACTGAATTCTGGCGAAACCAACAGATCTTTCGTGCACTCACTTTGCCCGGTGCAGCGAAATGTTTCAAGAAAAATGGAAGGATTCAAGTTTGCATGAATAATTGATGAACCGGAGCTTCGGCATCCACCTGGCCAGGTGCGAGGAGTTGTGTATTTTTCCGTTTCGACTTTAGCAAATTTACGTTTGCTGGGAACATATCGCGCGGATACAAATTGCAATTCATGCAAGTTGCAACAAAGAAGGTTTTAAGGATTGTTTGACCTAAAACTGCGAGCAAAATGCAAATTATAAGCTTTAGAGACATAAAGGGAAAGCATATAATCTTTTAACTTGCCCATTAGCTCGCGGGCTGATTACACAGTCGTTAAGACTATTCACACGCATTTAGCTATTTTATTATTTAATTGGTGTGAGTTAATTTCGTAATAACGCAATAGGTCATTATACGTCTTGCGAATTTAAGTTAAGCTCAACTTTGTCCTCTTTAGAATATTAGATTTGGACTACATTCAATACAATATAATTTAAATATATTAAATATTATTTACGCTTTCAAAAGTTTATCTTATACATATGGATGTTTACATAAAATAAGGCGTATTCACGTTTTGTTTTATTTCCTATTTTATCACCATGAAAGTTGAAACTACGAAACTTCGAAAATATGAGAATTTTACATTGCACTACTAAGTAAGATAAATACCAATAGTTTGCCATTTCACAATTTCCGCTGTTATCATTTTATTCCGCAAAATTCAATGATTTGTTCAAAAATTAACTTCGGTTTTCTAGTGATAGGCAATATTTGAGCGTTTCTTTTTTATGTAGATACCCCTATTTGAGAATTTTGGAATTTTATTTGAGAATTTTCTATTTCAAAATTTTCAACATTCAAGATTATGAAGGAAAACTTATAAATCATCGTGCAAATTTTAAGCACGTGTCCAAGGATAAAGTCAAGCTTAAGACTTTGTCGTTAAGTGTCGATCTATTAATAAAAAAATATTTCTCAATAGTAATGGGCCACTTCATTTTCACCAGTTAAAAGACTTAACGACCACTTTGCGCTCTTACCGTTTCATCAGATTCGTACACGAAACAATAATTGCCTTATTTTTGCCATAAATTGCAAAAAAAGTCATAATTTTGTTAACTTACGAAAGTTTAATTGCTTTCTAATTACACCTGGTTGGACGAAAGCTCAGAAAATTGCTGTCCACCCCTAGTAAACGTAAATAGGACCTCCGGTCTGAAGCCGATATTTCTTTTATTTACCTGATTTGTGCGTTTTTTCTTCAAATTCTTCCTTTCTTTTGTGTTTCTTTCGGGAAAAGTTGATGTTCCGGTAAACAGTGCAGACTTTTGGCAATTAATGGACAAATACCCTCAAAGTGAGGCGAAATTAAAATACCAAATGAGGAATTTGCTACCCTCATCCAGAAGAGTACGTAATCTTTACCAGCCTGGATGGGAATTATAAATTCATTCGTCGCACTAATGAAAGAAGACATGAAATTCTTCTTTCGTTCCAAATGGAATTTTTTCCAAGAAAGAACGTAGGCTTTATTGAAATTTTCTTTTACAGAAATATTTTCACTCTTTCATTCCTCTCTGCTGACTCATTTTCTTCGCCGAAAACCCAATATTATGAAACCAGTGAAAAGGCAGTTTTTTTCAGTTTTAATATTGGACTTTAACCCAATTTCTTCAATCCTGTTTTTAAGAAATTTTAATTGACTTAAGATCGGATCTTACTATTGGTTTTTGGTTTGTAATAAACATGTTTAATAAAATTCATGTTAAAATATGATTAAATTTGAATATGTCTAATATTGTAATTATAATATTTATGAAACAGTTTGTTTGTTGTAAAATACAAGAAGTTTACGAACACTGTGAAAATTGTTTTTTTTAGATATATACTTGAAATTTTAAAAGGTCTTTATAACAAACAATTAAATGTCTTCAATATACACTCAAGTATTCGATTTTCCACTCAAAAGGCAGGACAGAATTCGAGTGAGCAATTCGTTCTCTGCAGAGCTTTTCTTGGTATGGCTGAAGGCCGTTGGTGTTATACCACCCTCAGGACCCGGTTCCAAGAAAAGCTTTGTGCCAGCGTGTTTGACCGAGTAACGTGGTCGATTACTGTCAACTCTTCCAGTTTGTAAGGCGCCGCTCAACGAAATATGGCGCAAGTTTTTCCTACCCGGCCAATGTCGGCTTTCCATTAGCTGTTGCTTCTGTGCGGGTGGTGGGGGGAGCTTTTCCACCCGAAAAGCACTCCTCCACACAGCCAGGAGGACTTTTCTGATATGAATTTTCCGACCGAGTGTGTGTTCCTCCGGCAGCGAGTGCGTTCTATGGAAAAAAGGAGTATTCCAAAAATTTCTACGGCTTTTGGGGAAATTCTCAACAGTTGGTCGCCAGCTCCATTCCCAGTTAGTTGTTGTTCGTCGTCGTCGCGTGTTCAATTTTGAGTGAATTTTTAAGTGTTGCAAGGTGTTCTGTTTTGAACCAGAGGTGTTTTCCCGGCGGAAGCAGGATTGCTGATTAATTTGTTTCAACGTCACCATGTGAAAATTTGCAATTTACTAAGTGAATGATCGAAAGAGCAAAAAATGTTCTTTGTGTAAAAATTTCCCAATATACGAAGTTCGCCAATACTACTTCTTGTACAAGTGCAGCCTGCGTTGGGAATTTAAAGTGGTACCTGAGCAATTAAACGAAGTGTCGGCATTGTGGTTTAATTGGGAAATTAATTGTTTCCCTAAAACCGTGTAAAAGGTTGTTTTAAAATAAATTAACTTCGATTCGCATTACTGAGATGGAAGGATTCATTTTTTTAGTTATTAGCAATAATATGTATCTTTTTAAGGTCTTTCACTTCTTTTTTAATTAAGAAACATATACATCATTTAAACGACATATCGATTATAATTTCATTGCTCTGAATTCAAGAACAAGATTTATTTTATACGTATAATAAGCGGCAAACGATCTTCCCGAAATTATAACCCTCAAATTGTAACGAATTTTTTGATCATCTAGTTGATTTTAAATTTTTCTTAATTTTATCTTTTAAAGCATATTGGGTTCAAACATAAAACGTTTTACTTCGAAACTGCTCATCAGATAACAACACTATTTTCAGTACAGTTGGCGCTGTAATCGATGTAATAATGTTAATTTAAGTTTTTCAAATAAAAACTCCCATTATTTTAATTACATATTTGGATTCTCCAGGATAAAATTCATAACTTTTATTTAATGTATTAATTTTAAATTGTTGAAAACTGTTTGTAAATGTTGATGTTTTCTTAAATTTTTATATTCTGTTGTCCTGTGAGAATAACGAATTAAAATTATATTCTATTCCCAAAATTAAGAAAATTAAGGTAAATCCTATCGAATTCAGATCGATGCCTGGACAAAATTCACTTTATTTTTGTTTTACTAATTATTTTTAATTTATTTTGTTTTTACTTAACGCCATAGAAAAGCTTCAACATGCGTTAATAAGTTTTATTTTTATTAAAACTAGAAAATGTTTAACCCTCTATTCAAGAAGATTTATTTGTTTTGGTTATCAATATTATCTAATGATTAGAGACAATTAAGTTGTTAATTGTTATACAGGTATAGATGATTCATTTAATGTTAGTTACTCGAAAGAAATTCGTTTGTCAAGCGAAAATTTTCAATTTTATTGGAACTCTAGAAATTTCTTTGAAAAAAAAAACAATTAAGTCTAAAAAGACGAGTACACCCGAAGTTTAACAATTTAAAAGTTTATTTTTATATGCTTCCATAGTAATTTCTTTATCTTGGCCATAAATATAAAAAAATGCAAGAGGTAAATTAATTTTATACGATGAGCGTAATTACTATACATAAAATTAAATACCTTTTTAATATTATTTCAATTAATTGAATATTTTCCGAAAGCCGCAAATTAATTAAAAACATACCTAAATAATTCGTAATGTTCTCTTATGGATCCAATGAGAAATCCAAAAAAATGTAAAAATATCATTGAACAAAAGACCGTTTGCCGCTAAAATTACAACAATTAAATTTAATTATTCAAAATATATTACATAAATGAGCTTTTAGAGAGTCCACCGTTAGCGCCCGCCGCACTTTCCATATTAATTAATTTTATGGTGAACCATAAATGAAATTCAATAGACACATAAAGTGCACATTGGCAACATAACGAATTTTTGAATTAATGTGCAAAATCTATGAACTTTGGCATACTACGTATGCAAATTTTTGGTCAGAGAGTGGATTGACTGAGTGCCTATGCCACATGAGTAAGCAACATCTAAAATGATGACTTAAATGAATTTTAATTTAGCAGCTTTGCAATTGCAGTGCAACTTTATTGCAATCGATGTGATGCTATGCGATGCCATTTTGAAGTGCTACTTTAATTGCATGCAAATATATGACTCAGGCTTTTATTTTACATCATAATTTAAAGCATAGAACCATTTCGACCTATGCCAGTTTAAATACAAATGCGGGGTTTTCATTTATTTTATAAAATAAATTAATTAAGATTAAGACTAAGATTATTTTCTATTTGAAAATAAAGTAAGAAGATTGAGCTTAGTTTTTCTATAATATATATGAGAAGATTAGTCCCTAATTAAAAATCCTACTCAATGTTTTATTTACTGATATCTAAACATATTATCGTTAAAATATTACACAAAAAAATTCTAAATTAATATGTAGTTTTGACAAAAATACGAATTCCAGCTGCTTGTTTTCTATACATCAAGATTAATTGTTGATCAAGGGGTCAGGAAGATTGCCCTTTTGATCAAATTCAATTTTGACTTACTACAAAATTTGCAAGCTAGATTCTCGGACTACAAATGTTACTTTCTTTTATGACCTCACCTTAAAAAAGTGAAAAATCCATTGCTAACTTTTAGTCCAAAAATGTCTGAAAGGATCATTTATAAATGTCAACATTTTAATCAAATTGGGGCCAGTAGGTGTTAAAACACTTAAACTTTGATATCATCCTTTATAACCTTGATGAACTTCTTTGCGCTGAACGCCATTACTACGCCACTGATGAAGTTTTTGTTGCAAAAAGCCGGACAAATTAATTATCGTCTGAGGAGTTTCCGTAGTTTCATTAATCTTCTCGTGCAAGGCTCATTTGCAGGGTACCTGCCGCCAGCTCCGACGGCCAATCAATCATTTCAGCCTAGTTTTCACCACGGCCCACTCCCCCGCCCCCGCAGTGCAAACAAATGAACAAAATCTGTGTCCTTGCAGCAAGCTACTTTTGTAGTTACTGAAATATTCGATTTCGTTCATCCTACGTCCTGTGACATGTGTGGGGTTCGGGACGGGGTTGTGTTGTGTAATATTTGCCTGGAGAAGCATGATTATTTATGTTTGCCCACAAACACAGGATTAGTCCATTCCATGCTGTGACAATGACATGACTTTCGGTTTTTTCCCTATCGATTAATGTTTTCTTTCATTTCTTGTGCTCCTTCCTCCCACGCGAACTGGTATCAGTTGGAGCTTTAATTACCTTCCGTTCCTCCAACTACACGCTTAATTCACCTACTCCCAGCTAATTCAAAGTACCCAGTCATTTAAAATCCTTTACATTTACTCGCCTCCTAAATTGCTTATGTTCAGAGCAAGTTGCCTGCTTCACAGACCCGGCAACAAAGGAATTTTTTGAAACTTTCAGAATCTAAAATTTGAGGAATATTTAGCTTTTACATATGTATGCACACATTTCCCAGAATTGTTTGAAGATTAAAATACCCACACTAACTTGAGATACGGAAAATATCTTAATTTTGTAAGCTATTCCTTTGATCTTCAAATTTTTGCAGTTGCTTTTTCCAAAACCTTGAACAACTTAAACAAACTTCATCTCAATGAATGAACGAATTGAATAAGTATATAAAAAACTTATGCTTGCTCAAGATAATTTACTATTATAACTAATATTATAAAGTAGAAAAATGGAAAGGGGTATTTGAAATAGCACCATTCTTGAAAAATATCTACTATGCATTTTTTGGAAGATCTGATTTAAATATGAAGGTATTGTGAAAACAAAATCAAAATTGAAATTTCACTCGAAGCATACTTAATATTTGATTTTATTAGTACTTCCTAAAATGCTATTTAACAAATTGTCAACAATTTAAGAATAAATTTGTTTTATATATCTGTTCTAAATTTTTAATTTTAATTTTTTTAAACTATTATTATTATTTTCATTTCACAACGACAATACATATTTATTCAGTTTGTAACCTAATAAGTTTGCTGCCGTCTATATCTAATCTAGTTGTAGGATAGTTTTATGTTATTTTTTTGAGAGATTACGAATATTCAAACGAGTATATCTCATCTCATATTTTAGTAAAACTGAGATTGAATAAATAGTACAGTACTGTTTACACTCGTAATCTATTGAAACATTTCCATAGACATGTCATCAAACTTTAAAAATTTTTAAATTTAAAAAAGGATACTGATGTACATTTTGCAACTCTATAAAATAGTTTAAGCTCTTGTTTGAGTCACAGTACACAAGCTTCGTTCAATTATTTTCTTATGAGTTTAGGACGTGTCCCGAATACGATTTTAGGTACACTTAAAACCAATTTTTTTAAACTAAGAATATTTGCTTTAGGGATAATGTACAAAAAAAAACCTTAAGAAATAGTCTGTCCTTCGTTCAAATATAAACAAATTTATTTGAAATTTATTGAACAAATAAAATTTAAAAGTCCCGAAAAAATATTATTTTATACTCAAACCCGCATATAGTCTACTTTTTCTTATTTATACTTATGACTGACTTCGTTAATATTTTGGAAAAAGATTTCTAACAATGAGTGCAAAAAGTATCTGCTATTCCCAGGGGCCCTGGATCCGCTCGTGCGTTACAAACGTAACAAAATCAATGTTGCAAGAAAGACACCATTCACTTTTGGGAATTCGACTCTCACTCCCAAGTTCAAGAGGATTTCTTTTAGAAAGAATATAAGAAATTCTTCTAGAAAGTCCAGAGCAGGGTATTTCATTGAAAAGTATCTAAAATTGGCTAGCGAAGGGTTTTTCCCACCCTTCGCTTAAATGGAGTGCCGGCTAAAAGCCCGAATCCTGCACAAGTCCGGGTCCACTTCCTTAATTATCAAATCAGGCGTTAAGTGAGTGTTCAGATTCAGAGGCGATGAGCTCGGGAATTCGATGCCTCATAAATACATATCCACGGAAAAATGCTGATTCCCGCCTGAGCTGAATATCAAAAATTCTGTCCGAATTTATCCCTTCATTAATCCAAGGGATTAGACGTGCTGAAATTTTAACGATGGTCAGCCTTTTGGAATAAAAAACCTTGAAGGTGTGTTCGGGTGATCCGATTTATGTATTGCTAGATTTTAGCCCATCATAAGTCAGTCGCATTACGGCCTGGAGCGAAAAAGTAGAAGACGAGTTATAGCCCCAGATCGGAGGGACTTATCTAAGAAATGGTCTTCAATCGTTTGGCTCCATTTTAAAGGGTAGGTAAATTCCGTAAAGGCAAATCCCCCAGCGGTTATAAATCTTCCCAAACCGCAGATATGTAGGCAAAGCCCGGGAGGGATTGGGACGATTCACCTTTCTTTGACCAGCGCTCGCTGGAAGGCTAACTTGTGGCTGGATTTATCTCCGACGGGATGACTGCCTTTAAAAATTCACCAGATATTTCGGAAGACGAATATCAGCGGTGATTCGAGTCGTAACTGCATAGAAACTCCCCCGGTGCTCGGAGCACTTTTGTGTCTTACTATGTTTTTAGCCGGCACAGAGGAGCCCTAATTGGGCTTTTGGAGAAAAATCATTTCTTTACTCATGAATTTTCGAGACTCGCCCATTTGGAGTGGTTCGACATTCTCTTTGATAAATCGAAATCAATCCCCGTGGAAGAAGCTAAGCTCAAACCCAAACTCGACTCCTGGGAGTCCTGGGGTATGTTCGAAGGATGGGGCACCCTTCAGACTCCCGGGAATCTTATGAGCATGTTAATGCCTCGGGAGGATCTTTCAACAATGTGAAGAATTGTTGCTCTTAGCAGAAACCTTTCATACTTTTTCATGTATTTTTTGTCGTGGCTCGTCAATTTTGTACAGATTTCGGGCCCTAAGGGCGGAAGGAGGCCACAAAGTAAGGTGTCCATAAAAAGCTACAACTTTGTCATCGCTACGTAAATTTGGTATTTCCTTCGAGCTCGAACATGCTTTGATCTGCAACTGCTGGAAGGGGATTATGAAAAGAAAAAAAATATACTTTATTTACCAAACGCGTGGGAATGTTTTCATATGCAGAACATGTACGAGTTGACTGAAGTACGAGTAATGTGGATTTTTCGTGCAGCACGCTAATCGTGAGGTGATTGTACACAAAAATGGTAAACTTAAGTGAGTGAAAAATCGTGCAAATATTTTATTTTACGCATACTTAAAGTACACATTGTTTTTACTTAGAAAAACTTACAAAAAATGCGTGCTAAGGCTAGGTTCGTACATTAGTAGGTAACCGCATAGTAACTATTGAGGAGTCAGAAATAAGAGGAATAAAATAATGGATTACATAAGTCATCATAGAAAAGTAAGAACGAAAAATAACAAAAATTTTCCACGACTATATACTGTACGTGTAATACGTAACACTTTTCAGGTTCGTGACTTAGGAAAGTAGCACCTTTTAGAGATTCAGACGAAAGATTACCTTCAAATATTATAATAATAAATTATCAAGATGTTCAAGCAGGTATGGCAAGTTTAAAAATAGCACGAAACTTACATAATTATTTAGCAAACATAAGTAATTATTCAACCTTTTTTGAAAATGTGAAAATTACTTTAAGTTACCCACCGACGGGACACATATAGGATTTGGTAATTTTATCGTACTATAATTATAATTATTTTTATTTATTTGGCATAAATCGAGTTTGAGGTCTCCTCACGGATTTTCATACAACTTTGTAGGAATGTTCATTTAGGGTCAAAAGTGATGGATATAGAGGCAAATTTTTTGGTCGCTTAATTTCCTGAGATATTTAACTTTAAATTCTGAAAAGTTGCTCGTCGCAAATATTTTTTTAGAATTAAAAGGTTTTGTCTTTAATTTTTAAAGTATATTTATATAATTCGCAATGAAACTTTGTGGGAATATGCAAAAAACCGCGGCAGCATAATGCCAATTTTCGAAATTTCAAAATTAAATTTCTCTGGAATTCCAAGAGACCGACAAATTTTGTTTTTGCATATTTGTCACTTGAACACTCGTATAAAGTTTTACAAAATCCGTGAGGAGACCTCAAACTTAATCTATTCCATTTATTTGCCTAAGCACATGTCTCAAGCCTTCAAAAGCCAGTTGGTCAAGGACGTTATATGGATTAAAATTTATTTAATATTACTATACATTTTTTTTATATAATATTTTTTTTCGTGAGGCATAAAAACATGGAAGCAGTCCTACAACTGCAACGACGTGCCTATACATTACATATTAAGTATATTAAAGCTGTTTTTCCGCAAGAATCAAGAAAATTTCTCAATACCCTAAACTTTTACAAGAAATGGTTTTTTTATTACTCACCAATTTCAGGTGATTGAAGGCCTTTCCATTAAGCAATTTCCCAGTTAATTGCAGCAATTCTTCACCTATCAAAAACAATTTAGCTCGACAGGGAACCCTTTTCTGAGCAGTTACATAATTCGGTTGAAATTGACAACAACTTTCCCAGTAGATTCCTGAAAGTGAATTCATTTTATATCAAAATTTAATTGATAACAAGGAAAAAAATGTTGTAGAAAATTGAATTTATTTCCTACTCAGACCTTTTTTGCTATTTATAGGCTTAAAAACTCCACAGTAGATAGAGGAAAAACTTTCGGGTCGGGGGACTGGGGGAAGAAAAGCAGAAGTCGAAGTGAATTGGGCCAACCCTTACATTAGTTTTTTCCTTTACAAATTTTTGTAGGAAAACGAAAGGCTTTGTGGAAAATTAAGATGAGTTTTCCTCTTCTCTTTTGTACGGGTAAAAATGCGATTTAAGTAAGCTTCTAGCAAAAGTTTACGGAAGTCCCATTTTTTCTTAAAAAGAATAGAAGTGAAAGATAAATAAATTTTAGAGGTAATTTAGTGTGACGAGCTAAAGCATCGGAAACAAACTGTTTTATGTAAAAGAGAATGTCTTACAAAATAAAACCAACGAAATTAAGAGCTTTATAATTTCTACGGAATCAGCGCAGGATGCCTACAGTAATTTTCTGCTTTGCATTCTACAAACTGGAGGTAAAGTAAAATGCATTGTGCAGATGAAGAATAGTAAAACTCAATTAAGGTGCTCCTGCTATCAGGCACTCAAAGTCAACAAAAGGAAAAGGCTGTCAGATAGACAAACTGGAAGCTGGCTAGCTAAAGGAAATATATCTACCCTTGCTTGTTGATTATCCACTTAGTAACAATACATCGTTTTATTTATTAAGCAACCTTTCCACATTTTCCTTTGTCATGGACGGGGGTGGAAATGAAATTATATCTTTTGGTTTATTTAGATGTATTGCTTTATAAACCTTACTTCTTATATTTTTCTTCCAAAATATATCTACACTTTACATCAAAATTCGAGTTATTTGGAAATTAAATCACGAGCTAATAAAACATTTTTCTGAACCTTGAACTAGTAGCAAACCATGATTAAATTAACCACTGGATAAATTTCATTTTTGGTTAATTAACTGAAATTACATTAATTTAAGGAAGTATGAAATAAATATATAGGAAAATCGATTTATTTCAACATTTACCTACACATATAACTCATATTCTGTGCTTTGTGGATCTCTTTTTGTTTATGAATAAAGTGTGGTAGTTCCAACTTTAGAAAATACCAACACGGCAGGAACTAAGTATATTTTTCATTCAGCTTCCCTAGATCCAGGGTGACATTTTAAAATGTAAAAGAGAATCGTTGGGTTGAGGTAGAAAATTGCTTTGCATGTCGGGTGCAAAATGCCAACAAATTGATCCGAACGAAGTGGCGAAGTAGCAAGTGTTGGCCTGCCAGGACCCAACAACGTGCCCTTTGCAAGTCCTCGCTGTGGCCCTTTGTCGCTGCCGTTGGTCTGCACAAAAAGCACTAAGTGGAACCAGGCTTTACGCTCTATGGCCATTGTGGAATTTCTTTGAGTTGAGTACCAACTCTTTTTTACCAGTGTATACTAACCGCAAAATTAAAAAAGTCGAAGAATTTGTGAGGAAAAAACTTTAAAAAATGAACATTGCCTCCATTCTTCGAATATTAAGTAAAAGTCGAGTGCAGTTACATAAGAAGTTCTGCATCATAAGAAAATATGTAAGAATGAGTTTACTAAACTTTTCATTAAAAGTCGGAAAAAAAGGTTCTTCAGACAATTCAATGGAAGTAAACAATTTTTTTCTTTTTCTGTTATTTTAGAGATAAATTTTGCGAAAGAGAAACGAATTATGCGAATGACTTCTGTATCTTTGACCATTTTTATTGTTAGAATTCTGCTAAGTATTTTGTTACTGACAAAACTATAATAAATCAATGTAAACATTTTTTAAAATACATTTTTCGCAAAATGAAGAATTTCGACAGTTTTGCGAAATAAAAATTAAAAATCTGATATATTAAGATTCGTTGTTTTGATAGTATCAAAGTTGTAGTTACCCTTAAGTTCAGATAACTTTAAGATACAAAATTGAATACAATTTGAAAAGAAAATTTAGCAACTATACAATTTTTTTACATACGTAAATGCGTGATTGTAAGCAAGTTTTGACTGTGCTTTACCCTTTGAGCTAAGATTTGCTATAGAAAATCAAAATCTATGGGTATTTTCAGAATCTGTTTGAACAATAGCGAACAACAGAAGTAATTTCGAAATTTCAAAATATTCATCTCACACTTCACTATCAATTTACAAACGGCGACACGCTGCTGGCTTTATTTCCTGCTTTTAGTCGCCCGCTTTTGAGAAATAACACGAAGGTAAAGTGAAAAAGCCGCAGGCTTGTCACAGGAATTGTTCCCTTGCCAGAGCCAGCCACCGGGGTGAGGGGGCGTCTCCCCTGGTCATCTATTCAGACCCATTAGTAATTTCCAATAAATTCACAATTTTCCAACTGATGGCAGAAATTCAATTGCACCTCTGGCCCGACGGTATCACATTACGAGGATAAACGGCCTCTGGGACATGCTCGCTCCCGTCGGAGGTGGTGGCCACGTTCGCAGGTATGCCCGACGACCGGAGTCCAGTGCTCCCGTCGGCTATCATTGTTCATGCGGGGGAGGTTGCCCTGACCCGCCTCATCCCTAGGGATTACTCCACATTCTGGAGGAATCATGCACAGAAAGTTTTTTCCTGCTCAGGAGCTTAAATTAGTTTAGACGAAATGTGTGTCACGTTCCACTCCCTTTCAGGTGGGCAAACACAAAAAGTTCCATGGAGCACCTGAGGTTTTGTGTTCCCTACGCCTCCTGGACGGTCACGTAACCTCGGAGGTATTAAAATTAAATATCCTTGCTCAGTGCGCCCGCCAAAGGGTATCAATGTCCACATTTGATGAAACTTTCGTTCTCTTGTCCTGAGCTCCGGTTTGGCTTCAACTTTTTCCGCTTGAAGCTATCTGGAGGACAAATGAAAATTCCAACTTTACGATGAAAGGGGACTGAATGTTGGAAAAAAATCGCAAATGCCTAAAACCATTGAGCTTTTTTGACTGAGATTGCAGAGAGTTGTCTGAATCCATTTAGACCCAGAGTCTGTAATAAAACCGGAATTGGAACGACGACGAGAGGAAAGCGGGTGTAAAGGGGGCCCCTGCGCGGAAAATGTATGCACACCCTGTATCCTGTAAAAAGCCGGTTTTATCTCCATTCCTGGCGATGATGAACCTGCTCGTTTTCGAATTATCGTAAAAATTCCGCACAATAAGCCGCTCGGTAATTGTTTGGTCGATAGCGGCAATTTGTACAGGTAAAAGCGCCCTTATGCTCGCTGCGACATACCCAAAAATGTTGCTCCAAAAGCCCAAAAGACAGGGAAAATATTTCACTATAGTGCAATCGTCACGAAAATTTTCTCTGGCACTTGGGAAGGGCGTGAGGTGGCGCAAAAGTGGGACGAATAGGAGCAAAGGTTCCTCTGCAAAAAGGCAAATCTTAGCAGAGGTAATTAGAATGAAACGCTTTTGAGGAATCCCGCAGGATGGGCCCTTCGCGAGCTGTGGGTATTTTAACTGCAAAAAGGAAAATGATGCGGGATGACTCCCTGTGAGACGGCGGCGTCGCTGCACACGACATCCTAAGATTAGGTCAGGAGAGGCGGTCCATACTTTCGGGAATTTATCCCGGATCCGTATTCCCTAGCCTCGACTACAATTTGCATTGCCAAGGAAAACTTTGCTGCTGTGCCTGAGCGAGCGTAGCGCACATTCGCCAGCAGCACAGGTACACTGGGCGGGAGGATTCTCATTTTCCTTACCTGCGGGAACCCCCGGCGAACAGGCACACCGGGAGCTCTGTGTAGGCATTGTGCAAGTTGAGACGTAGTTGAATTAAAATTAATTAAATACGAGCAAGACCCATCTACCTGCTGTTCTCCTTGTTTGCCTTTCCCTGCGAAGTTTTCAGGAATAATTTGGGCTTACGTGAGCTTCGGGTGCTAGACAGCACAAATGCGATAGAATTTCGAGTTTCGAACTTTGGAGAAAACCAAATCACTTAAACTATTCTAGACGACGCTGGAAACTCCTGGTTAAATTGTGATTGATAGCACTTATTTACAGATTTGTGATTCCAACATTGTAGTTAAAGGGGTATTTTAAATGTCGTTAACGAACTAAATGTAGGACGCCGTTTAACTTTTCGTACATAAGTACCATTACGCTGCATAAAAATATGATGATATTTTATGTGGAAAACTTAAAATCAAGTTAAATATGACTGAAATCCGCCACAAGTTGGAATTTTCAAAGGTACCGGTTTTAAATCCATGTATTTTACCATATCTATTGCGAGATAGAATTCGCCATCTTGAATTTCGTAATATCCCTAAGTACTAAAAATCAACATTCGTGAGCAATCCTTCTTTTAATCTATATTTAAAGTTTATAAAAGCAACCTATATAACGATCATATTTTTAGATTAAAATGCTTTGAGATTGAAATGGAACGAATTCTTTTATAGAAAATTTTTCTCGTTACTTAAAATAAAATTGATTGAAATTGTGGATGGTATAGAATTTATTTCTAACTCCATAAAATGTCTTTATGAATTTTGATTGCCGCTCTGTCGATTATGTCATTCAATATTCTTTTCATTTCTTATTTAATTTAAGTGGTTCTTTATAATGACGTAGAGTGGGTAGAACCAATATTTGTAAAATAATTTTAAAGAAGTTTTCGTGTTGGTGGATAAATGAACTATTCTTAGCGTGAATCGCAATATGCATAAAAGATATGACAAAATTTCTGATGCTCTTAAAAACAATAAGGTTATTGATATCGTTATTATTTCCCATTTAAAAGAGAACATTTTTATCTAGGTTTGTTCAAATCAAAAATGTGACAATAAAAACTGATTTTTAATAGAAAATATAAAATCAAATGTTTTTCTCATTATTGAAGACTTCTCCAACTATATGATAGTACAAAATCCAAGGGCTTAGAGCACAATCGATTATAGATATCCTGCAGCAGTTGTAATACGTCTTTACGTAATCCCCTCTCTAGAAAAGTATCAAAGTCCAAAGAGTCCTTCCTATCAAATTTAAAGAATATGAATTTGTCCTCCCCGCATAATCTTGAAGGCCTGTTCTCGTCTTAGAGTCCTCGAAGTGCGACGTAAACAAGCAATCAAGCGAGAAAATAATTAACCACGACGTTGAATTAAAACATCCGAAGTGACGTGACGTGACTGGATCACATTAAGGGCGTTTGGCGTGTTACCCAACGAGCCACTGTCAAGCCCGAGCTATCGAAGGTAATCGAACGAAATTATTGAACTGTGCCATCCACCCAACCCTTGGTTCGCGGCTAGAAGAGGGCGGGGGCTAAAGCCACCCGCAACAAGTCGTAATTTGCGGAATACCTGAATGGGAGCTATTTACAATCGTGTTACATAAAAACGACCTTGACCGCCGCCGAGCCGTGGCGTGGATACCAGAAACTGGGCCGAACACCAATCGTCCGAATTCCCACCATTAACTCGGTCTGGGTATCTCCTCGAATTTAGTTTTCAAAGTTGGAGTCGAAGTCGAGTGTCTCCTTTTCGTCTAATGCGACTTCCACGCACGCGGCTCCTCGTCCTGGCAAAGGACGCCAAGCGTCGATTTCTATGGTGCGACGCGCCGGGTGGGACCATTTCTACCTCTGGGGCTGGGAAGAAATTTATGATTGAGCCACGATGGACTGATAGTAACTGTGGATGTGCTGAGCTCACCTACTCGCATAAGCGGCTTTATAGCAAAATCCAAGGTACTTCATCCACTCGTTCGGCATTGTGGCGCTGGTCATTTGACCTTCCCTCGCTCTTTGTTCCTTGGCTTCGACCTCCCATACAAATGGACATCCGAGCACACAGGTGAAATTTCTAATAATCGAAGTCATAGTCATTCCCAACCACCACGAAAGGACGCCATCCATCCCGAATGGGTTGCGTTCGCTCAATGGCGCGATTTAGAGGTAACAAAGGCAGACGATCGACGTAAAAATCAATTTGAGCCCGTGCTGAATAATTAAACGCCCAAATACTGTCAGCATTTACATGAAATAATAAAGCGAACAACAAAATAACGCACACGCTTGCGGATGGGCGGATTTTGTTTTTCGGACTGTGCGGCCAGGGTAATTGGCCGGGTGGTCCCTCCATAAACAATTCCATAAATCTACATAAAACCGGTATTGAGGACAGAAAATGCTTTTTAATACCGGAGAGACTATGCAATTTTTCACAACTCTCTGATGGTTTAATCTGCACAAAGGGGGCGTGGGCGGGCGAGCGTTCCTAATCCCCCCGCTTTTAATTGGAACGTTTAATAAACAATTCATTCAGACTTCATTCCGGACAAAGAACAGTAGAATTTGCCAATTTCACGAGAAAGACTTAATAGTCTCCAGTAATTCCACCTCTATTTGAATCTAACTAGGGCGAGCAAAGAAGGGTATGCTTTTTTAAGTTTATGGGTATACACACAAATATTAGATTATTTAAAATTTGCATAGAAATTTGAAAATTTCGCCAACTAGACAATAGTTTGACAAAGATATAATTTTTTTTAATTATTAGAGTTTATGTAGATCCTTTAAAGCAAGTGAGTAAACGAGTTTTTAACATTTTAAAAATTAAACTCACTTTTCTTGAAATTTATGTTTTTACAACATGGTAACATAATCTCTAACACTACAGAACCGATTTCGCTTTTGAAGACTCATTTTTTTCGTCTGTAAAATAAAACTAAATAGTTTTAAAAAAATTAATTAAATTTGCACGTCGCTATCGTCGCAATTATCCTGATTATTGTTATAATAAAATTTGTTTTTCTTTTTGGAACGTTTTTTCAAATTTTTTAAATATGGGAATACTACTAACTATTAGTTACAACAGTAATCACTCTTTTAAACTTGGAAATTTCCTTTATTAATTACCAATTATTAACAATGGAGACTTCAACTAAGTAATAAATAACTATAAAATCTGTAAATTCTAATAATACATGCAAAATACGTATCAGAAATGGTTTTTTCTTAAACTTAAAATACATATAATGATATCTGAACAATCGTTTATAAAAAATTTATTCAAGGTACTTTCAACGGAAACCATGATTCTGTATATTTTTAAATTCGTACTACTTATTCATACATATGTTTTAAATACTACACCTCTTCAAATAATATTCAACAATAATCTGGTCTTTGGGATTAATACATAACCTGAACATTTTATTATTCACTCAGATGTGAGATAAAATTTTATTTTGGTCACAAAATTATTCGGATTAAAAGGAGATTATTGGATAGTTTGAATTGAAGTTAATCGTTGGACCTTTCTGTAAAAAACAATTTATGCTTGTAAAATATCCATGCGGTTTTTGGTGGATTTAATTCTATTTTATCTGCTAGCAGTTTTCAGAGTCCAATATTTTCTTCATAACGTAATGAATATGAATGAAATCACTGCTTATTACTTCAGATAGCTTCATGCAATTTTTAAATTTTAAAATTACTAAGTCTAAAGTTAAATTAGTTTGAGGAGAAAACATTTCAACAAACCTTATCGAATTCCTTCAGACAGCTGTTTTTCTAATTTCAACAAGAAAAGGAGCAACTTTACAACTCAAATATTTACCACTTATCTTGCGACAAAGAAAATCACTCGTTCGTTCTTTCCCCTAAATCACACAAAATCCATTCGATGTTAAACGGCGTTTCTGTCGAGCTTAATTGTAAACAATAGACGAAACTACGCCAAGTACCTCCATTAAGTTGGGGGTCATCAGAAGGCGTGAGGAGCATTTGCTAGAGTTAATGACGTATTCACGGGAACAATGCGGGCGGTGTCAACAAAATCGATATCGAGCTCTTGTTTCATATTAAATAGACTCCAGAATTAATGAGTTTTGATGACACAGTGTCCATGTGGTTTGTCCTTCTTCGGTTGACTCCTTTTTGATTAACAGATTCATTACCAGTCGCATTAACAGCAAAAGTACTGTGCTGACCGAGTGTTTTGATAAATAAACAGAGATATGTTTGTATTTCCACTACATTTAATGAGCATAAGTAATAAATCCCTTGGTTCAATGAAATATGCAAGATAAAGCCTAGCTCTATAATCTAAGATGGTTTTCTATGATTTGTTTCCTTATTATCTTGACCTATCTAAATATTATTTTCTAGTTTCTAACTAAATTAGTAAAGTTATACAAGTTTATAGTCTGTAATATAGTCTTGCTATGTAACATGCTAATGGATTGAACGATTTTGAAAAGTTATTATCCGTATATAAAATTGGATTGCTTGAGATATTTATAGAATAAATATGTCTAATTAAATTTGTGCGTCATATAAAATTAAATTTTTAAAAGTTTATCCATATGAAGTAAATATAACTTTTCAACTTTTCTTCAAACTATCGATATTTAATCAAATTGAAACGATTTTTTCATACGTTAGAATTGATATTTGCATAAGAAGAGTTAAAAAGGGACATAATCATTATTAGTATTAAATTTATGGCCTTAGTTTCTTCTTGTCAAATATTTTTGTATTTTTTTTATTAGATATCTTATCATCCAATTTAAAATGTTCGAGTGTCTCTTTTTTAGTATATATATAATTTTACTTTGTGAAGTAAATAAAAGGTTCATATTAGGGTACAATTTCTCTATTTTGCGATACTACATTATAAATTTGCAAGTTCGTCTAAATTCCACGTGAAGCAATATCCTTCCAATTTCAAGGAAAGAAAGATGAAAAACTGTTCCTAACGAGTGAACTCAACTCAGTTTAAGCCAAAGGACACTACGCAAAATAAAATATTTTATTGCTGAAAGCCAGGGAAGACAAAGCGAAGGAACCCTTAGAAAGGGCAGAGAAAAATAAGTCAAATAAAAGTTGAATAACGAAGTCACTTGAGGTAGAGTGTTCTAATCCCGCAATATAAATTATGTTTATTATGTCTGCAGAGAAAAAGGGTTTCGCGTAAAATTCATCCATCCTTCTACTTCTAATGGGGCCACTGCTCGTTTTATAAACAGCTCGAGCAGCAGCTGGAACGAAAATGAAATTTTGTCGGAATTGTTGCACTCAACAGTTACCGACAAACCCATGGCTTTTACCCATTTTAAGTGTAGTAGAAGAAAAAGAACTTGTCCTTTTAAGCGGACAATTTTAGAGAGCCCAACGTGCTTTATCCTTACATTTTTTATCCAGACTTTTCTTTTTAATTTTCTCGCAGTTTGGATATTTCCAAATTGTATTCACTAGAAATTGCTAATTTCACGTAATATGAATTCTTCAAGTGATATATGTATGTATAAATAAAATAGAAAGTACAATTTGAATAATATTTTTCTGAAAGACTAATTCAATCCTGTCCATTTGCTACGCAAGCAAGAAATTTAATTTACTCAGACCTCCTCCGATAGTTTTCTATTGTAATTCTGCAATAATTTCTCGTTCAATTTTTATTTGGAAAAAACGTTCTGGTGTGTGGTATATTGTCGCCGGGATGTTTTTCTTTTCTGTCTTATCTCCTAGAGTAAATACATATTGCAATTCCAGGGAGCCGGAAAAACAAGTTTTAGTAGCGCCAGAGGCACAAAAGTATGCTCACCTGTTCCAATATTATTCCCTTGTGACCACCTGGGCAGAACCTAGAACCATACATTCCCTTTGCACAAGTTCCCTAGGCCCTAGCTGAGCGAAAAACTTGGGCTTGAAAGATGGATTTAATTTAATACGAGAAAGTGATATGAGTACTTTCATTATATTAGATTTTTCAATAAAGTTGTTTGGTAATCTTCGTATTTTTTCCGAATGTGCTTGTTGTGCTGTAAAGATATTGAAATTGAAAAGAATTTATGTTCATGAATATGTTTTTATTCTTTAAATAAGAATTTGTGATCTACATGTACGCCCTTGCGTAAAATATTGAAGAATACCACGTAATAAATACTAAAGTTTTTTCTTACTAAATATAAAGTCGATGTAGCGTTTATTTATTTCAGAATTTTGCATCTTCTTCCAGAAAAACTTTTTCAGAAAGTCAGATTAAATATCTCTATGAAATGTTAAAAAATAAATCGTTAAAAGTTAATCCCTTTTAAACCTTCCGAAACTTGAACCCTAAGGGAACTGCCAAAAAATCGACTACTAAGCGGATTGTTGAGAATACAACATTTTGTATTTTCTTTTCTTTATTCACCTTTTCTGGAATGCCACAAAAGATTTGATTGACTGCAAGGTTTCGAAAACCTTTATAAATCCCAGACACACAAAATTCATTCGCATACTTCCTGTTGTTATGGTTAGAAGCTCCCTTAAATTTTGTACTGTTGCTTATATCAAGAGCATATTGCCGGGAGAAACTAATCCTGTCACTTCCGTACAAATTCTGCAAAATTTAGTTAACTTCTACACGGACTCGGGAGGCGTCTACGTCTATCATCCGTTCAGCATTCATTTGACAGCTCTGCAGCTTCATTTGCACTTTCTTTTCGGAGTTATGAGCGCCGACAAAGGGCTCATTAACTTCCTTTCAACCTCAAATTGGCTCACATAATTCTCGCGCGCCCAACAAAAGGTTGACGACACTGCAGAAGCACGGTGCTGGCACGCCCTTCATCCGGGGGAGGATCCCTTCGCGTTCCCTGCCGTGCCGTCATCCAATATTCCGGCGTTTGAGTAAAGGTACAAAAACAGTTTTGAAGTTAATACACCTCGCAAGGAGCGAGTTCTCCATTCTGGTTCTATTTTTAGACCTTATCCTTATTTGTATTCCCCGAGCAGCCCGCGGTGTTTGCGGGACTCGAGTTTCTGTGCGAGCCCAGCCATACATACGAATCAGACCTACTAAAATTGCATTGGAGGTAAACCGCACAGCAGAGCTGCACGGAAAGGAGCCCTTTTCGCTTCACCTGCACGCTCTCGAGTGCTCCTCCAGGACGAGTCCTGGCGGCGTACACCCGGCGGTGTTCCTGCTCTCGTCGAGGTTTCAATTTCAAGGAGCAGGGCTGATCCTAAAGCTCATAACCAGCGTAATCGCATGTACCCCCCTCATGTTCCATACCTCGTTCTATCTAAAAGGAATCGATTTCAGAACCCACCCCAATCCCCGAGAATGCTCGTTCTAAAATGGCATACCTCCGCGCAACATACAGTGACTCACAGTGAAAGTCGGGCAGCCCTCTCAGTTATTTTAAAAATCAAATTTTTATACGAAAATGCAAATATTATTTAAAATTTTTATTTACTTTGGTATCAGTATTTTATAAAGATTATTTTTATGGGAAAAAACCAAATCGAAATATACATTGAAGGGAATACCGACACAAAAACCATTTCGATCAGAAATATCAGCTCACAGTAAAAGTCGGGCAACCCTAAACATGTTAACGGGAAATGATAAACCGTTACCCAAATTGGAGATTTTTGGATGCAAAACTATTGCATTAGTTCTGTTGTGATTTTGGACGAGACCAAAGCAGAAGAGTTTATTAGTGTTTATTATGGCGCGAAATACTAAGCAAACGTCTTTAGATGAAAGAAAAATAATAATTGCAAATTTTGAAAAAGGTAAAACCGAAAGAATAATAGCTGAAATTGTGAATAAAAGTAAATCAACAGTACATGATGTAATAACACGCTATAAAAAAGAAGGAAGAATAGCAAATAAACAAAAAAACAGTGCGAAAAAAATATTATCCGACAGAGATGAAAAATTTATTTTGAGAGAAATCAAGAAGGATTCGTTCCTGTGTTCACCACAGATTGCCAAACTGGTGAAAGAAGACTTAGGAAAAGATGTCCATCCTGAAAATATCAGAAGAGTTCTCCGTCGCGCTAATTTAAATGGTAGAGTGGCCAGAACGAAGCCGTTCATTACCGAAAAAAACCGAAAAGCTAGGCTTAGTTTCGCTCGCGACTATCTAAACAAGGATTTCACATTTTGGAGTAGCGTAAGTTGGAATGAAATTAAATTTACTCTCGTCGGTGAACAAAACCTGGTGTATAAAAAGTAAACAAATGTTTAAGGTGTTTTAGGTGCACACTTACGCTACTCCAAAATGTTAAATCCTTGTTTAGATAGTCGCGAGCGAAACTAAGCCTAGCTTTTCGGTTTTTTTCGGTAATGAACGGCTTCGTTCTGGCCACTCTACCATTTAAATTAGCGCGACGGAGAACTCTTCTGATATTTTCAGGATGGACATCTTTTCCTAAGTCTTCTTTCACCAGTTTGGCAATCTGTGGTGAACACAGGAACGAATCCTTCTTGATTTCTCTCAAAATAAATTTTTCATCTCTGTCGGATAATATTTTTTTCGCACTGTTTTTTTGTTTATTTGCTATTCTTCCTTCTTTTTTATAGCGTGTTATTACATCATGTACTGTTGATTTACTTTTATTCACAATTTCAGCTATTATTCTTTCGGTTTTACCTTTTTCAAAATTTGCAATTATTATTTTTCTTTCATCTAAAGACGTTTGCTTAGTATTTCGCGCCATAATAAACTCTAATAAACTCTTCTGCTTTGGTCTCGTCCAAAATCACAACAGAACTAATGCAATAGTTTTGCATCCAAAAATCTCCAATTTGGGTAACGGTTTATCATTTCCCGTTAACATGTTTAGGGTTGCCCGACTTTTACTGTGAGCTGATATTTCTGATCGAAATGGTTTTTGTGTCGGTATTCCCTTCAATGTATATTTCGATTTGGTTTTTTCCCATAAAAATAATCTTTATAAAATACTGATACCAAAGTAAATAAAAATTTTAAATAATATTTGCATTTTCGTATAAAAATTTGATTTTTAAAATAACTGAGAGGGCTGCCCGACTTTCACTGTGAGTCACTGTAATAACCTTCCAGAGATTTACGGTCTGGAATTCGACTGATATCTGGGTAATCCCGCCATCAATCATGCGGAGCAGTGGATTGCCGCATCCGGCCTAGTTGAGATGATTTCCTAGATTCCGACTGCAGACTGTCATTATGTCGAGCATTAATCTTCCCATCGGAGGTGAGTCCTGACGAGCGCAATTTATGGGATTTCAGTTCTATAGTATGAAGCTCCGCAAACGTCAATACCGTGCAATTTCTTACCAATTTTAATTGGGCATTAGGGCCCCACACCTACGCTCAAAACTCTACTGCTTTCGGTAGCTTCTCGTGATTCAATTTCCCCACGCATTTGTGAGCAACCTCTAAAAAGCGCTTTTATATCTAAATTTAGATCAAAGGTCAGCTATGACCTTTTCCGAATATTTTCGAAAATACTTCCTATTGTAAAATTTATTTAAAAATGGCTTTTCACATCGAAACAAATAGATTTTGTAAACAAATCATAAAACAAAACCCTTTGATAAATATGTAAAACTAAGCGCATATGAGTTATTTAGGTCGCTGATAAATAACACAGGTCTGTAAAATATACCTTTTTAAAACTTGTGGACATATGAAAAATATCTAATATAGATAATGGGTGCTGAATTCGGAGATGGTATTCATTTTTTTCTTGATATATATATAGGAATGATAAAAAAATCAGTATTTACAATACTACTCCCAATGTAAGCACAGTAAATATATTCAATAAAGTTTGTTATTCCTTCGTTGTTTCTTCACGGTAAACTCTCCACAAATACAACAAAAGTTATCGGGTGAATTGTTACAACTTCCTGAACTTGAAACCATTGTTCGATTTAAAAAAGCAAATTAGGATATCTAAGAAACCTTATGTAATTGATTTTTTTAATTATTTATTCGTTAATTAATGCCTCGAAATCTATCAAAAGTGGTGGTTCAATTACAATTTTACCAGCGCAGACCTGTGTAATCTGTTCAAAAATTCAAAACTCAGTATACAATAAAGCGAACGTTCAATTTGAAGCTGCATAATTGTATCTTGATGAAAACAGATATATGTATGTACTTACATAGGTAAATGTATTTTTTGTTGGATGGAACCATTTATTTATGACATACAGTGGTCAAGTTATGGTTTTTTAAAGTTACTGACTTAATAAAAGTGAACAAGTTAACGATTTTTTTGACTCAGAACAATTTTGTAACTTTTGAAGGTAATTTTTTTCCGCGCTTTGTTTTATTAGCTACTTGTGATAATTGGATTTTACATTTATAAACTTTGGCATTTATGTTAAAAGCTATTTCCGGTAACGCCAGAGTATCCAAATTACCCTAGAATATCTGTGTTAGGCAGCACTAAAATTTTTTCCAGTTGTGGTATTTAAAAAAAAACAAAATTCAAATTGTTGCCATGCACTCAACTCCACACGTACTCAGTAAAACTTTCCTTAATTGGCATCCGACACCGAAAACACTTTAATTTCTCATGAAATTCCAGAATGCTTGGTGGAAATGCAACGGCGTGAAGCAGGAGGAAACCTCAATTTTACTCCCACAGGAGACAGCTAGCCGGCGGCGGCGCGGCAGCAATTTAATGTAATCAACAATTCTGCAGTTGATTATTACCCGACCCATGGTATTTTGCTCCATTAAAAATTTGATAAGATCGGAAAATTGCTCATTTTTAAGGGAAACTAGGTTTTTCCGAGTTCGAAGTTATTGTCCTCGGTTCCATTTGGGGCTGAAAATACGTGAGCAGGTGAACAAAGCCCGATCGTCGGACGAGAGCAATTGGTCCAGAGTTGCACAAATCAACAACGTGAGGTGCCTGAATGAATTTTTTAAGGAAATTCGCTCTTTCAAATTGAAAACTCAGAGCAACCGAGGTGTCCACTTGGCATTATTAGATGAATCTTTTATTCAGACACTTTCTCCTATGCTTCGTAATTGTTGCCGCTTTCGGCGTTTTCCTTACAGGAAAGAAAAGAGAAGGAAAAATTCAAATAAAGCGCCAAATTGGTCGCAGCGGAATTGCTCCAATTCGGATGAAATTGGAGTCTTCAAGAGGAGGAGAGACATGCGAACAAGAAATTTCGGGTCCAATGGGGCGGAGTTCCTACGACTACAGTTTCTGAGCTCACCCGAAAAAATATGTCAGTCCAGAACGCGGTAGAATGCAACATTTTCTCGAATACTACCACAATTTTTCAGTGCAAAACCCAAGATCGCAGGGTTGCTCCGTATACCTTCCGGGGAACAATAGTGGTTCATGAATTCAAATAACCTCTTCAAAATAAAACGATGGAAAAATGAACTTTTGTTCGGAATGGCAGCTGTGGGGTACGGCACCCATTTTCCATCCCCGCACCATCCACGTCTTGGCATCGAAAAAGGAATACCTGCACTTTGGGGTGGAAAACCCATAAAAAGCGAAGCTAAAATATTTTTGAGTCATATCGCCCTGAGGAGGTACCGCACCGCGCTCCCGGTTAAACCCATCGATTGGAAAGGTTGAAAGTTGAAATATCTTCACTAAGCCGAGCGGGCGGCGGCACAACAGTTTAAGAGCGAACCCCATCCGAACCCACTCTGACCTCGTCGGTACCTAATCGGTTGGGATTTGAGAAAAGCAATTTTACTCGTGAATAATTCATAACTGACAGACATCAGTGCTTCCAGAAGCCGCCTCTAATCCTCGCCCCAAGGTATTCAAGCGAAAGTTGGGAAATGGTGCGAATTCTACGGGGGTACCCCGAGGAGTTCCCGCAGGAGCGTTGGGGTCTTACAACGTCGGAGCCGTCATCTCCGGACTCATTACCAGATTATAAATCTAATTCAATTTTTATTTGTTTCCGGGCGTGAACTTAATCCGCTCCGAACGTAATTAATGTCGTGCTTTTCTTAGCGCTCCCCGCAGCCCTAAACGCTTATTGTCTATGGGGCTCCTGGCCCCACTAATGAACTCTTGTTCTCTGGCTAAGTTTGCGGAGATGTGGAGTCGTTTTGTCTCCTTAATGGCTGCAAATAGCTCATTTCCCAGTTAAATTTTATTGCTGGTCCAACGAGGCATGGAAGTTTTACTAAGCTTCATTTTCGAGGATTAAGCGGATTTAATGGATTAAAGGGCGTACTTCAATTGCACGTCTTGCCTCGAGGGATCATAGAGATAATAATTGAATATTATATTAACCTCAGCCGGCAATTTCCGAATTTCATTCACATTATTATGACAGACTCGTTATGTTATTGTATGGAACTGCAAAAGCCTCTGGCAGATTATTCGTACACTACTGCTTAAATTTTGATGCTGGACTCATAAACATTCATGAACATTTTACGCTTACATGAACTTATGGCAGTTCCGCAAAATTCACTAAATGTACGCAGACATAAACCTAAATCATGCAGAAAATGAAAATGTAACAAAGTAGACAAATTGTTATTTATTAGAGTTACACCAAAGATACTTTGTTGAGATAATAAGGTATTTTATAAGTATTGTAAACCAAATGACTTACAAGTATCGGCAGATTTGAGACCTTTTACTTTAACATACATAGTTTATCTCTACCGTAACAACTGTATAAAATCCAACAATCCCACCATAACTTGCCACAACCTATAAAAAAAATATACTTGCGAGAACTCTTTGATAAGTAGTTTTGAAATAAAAGATTCTTTTTTACCAAAACTTCGCTTATTTTGTGTACAATATAGTTTTTTTCCATAAACTTTTATAACTTTCACTATTGAAATAATAATATCCATTGATACAATAAAACACAAACTTATCCATTTTGAAATGTTGTGAAAAATTTCTGTTCCTTATGTACCAATGTATATGCCACGATACCCTAGCACAGCTTGAATTTTACATTTTTAGCGAAATAGGGTACCTGTTTTTTTAAAAGGAGTGTAAACAATGTAAAATTCTTTACCAAAATAGAAATAGCTTTCAAAAGTGAACAGAATAAAAAAGAAGGTCGTGTATTTCTATAAAGTGCAGGGTAAATATAAATCCCTCAGATTCTATGAAAGTTACATTCCTTTAAAATTCGTTCATTCATTTTTCCAGAACTCTCTTACATGTCTTAAGTTAAGTTGATTAAATATCGACTGAGCTCTCAGCTTTGTAGATGATTTTGTTTATTATAAATGGTTTTATGTTACACTTTCTAAAAAATGTTTACCATCAAATATTATACATTTTTAGTAATATTGAACAAATTTAAATTGTTTTATTACGTACAAATAAAAACAAAATACGAACGGAAAAGTCAAATGCTTGAATTATATATTTCAGAAAATAACGAATGAGTTTCTTTAATAAAATTGAGTTATATTTTGCAATACAATTACATTTTTGTCTAGTAAAAATAAATAAAAAAATATGATTTGAATAAAATATTAAAATGGCATCGCATTAGCAATTAGCATATTCCTTTGAACATTGCAAGGGAACAGCTTCCCGCTCTCAACCAAAGTGAATTTCATATTTCATGTAAAAGACATCGAATGAAATTTTCCTTGATATAATTTTCAGAGATATTTTTTTTATTTCTTGCAAGATATAAATAAAATGTGAGTTTCACGTAATCAAGTGTTAAATGTTTAAGTAAGGAACAAACAGAATTCGTTGAAGTGAGCGTTCATGGCAATCAATTCAAGGAGCAAAGAGTGCACAATTTTGTGATAATAATAAGTTCATTGACCGTGTGGTTTAACCTAAAAGCAATAAATAAAGTTTAACACCTTAATGGCAATATATATCATCAAAATCTCAGTGCAACTTTAGCATTTTTTAAACAAAGTAACCGAAAAAGGAATAACCGAAGTATTAACTCTCAATTCTCGTCTTTTTCTGTGATAAAAATTGTAAAATATAAATATTAGCATAAAGTAATACCGAACAACGTACTCTCTAGTGGATTAAACAAATTCGCTATTTGTAATTATATGGAAATACAAAAGTTTATTTAATTAAGATTAAAACAAAATGTCTAAAGTTGGTAGTGGCGGTCGTATTTTTCTCAGCGGATATATTTAAACGCTAGATCGGAGAAGTATTGTATATTATATAGAAGATAATATACATTGCATCTGTAAAACATCGAATTTGAATGCAGAGAGCTTATTTTAAAAATACTTTGCTGGAGGAAAGTGTGACCATCTAGAAATCTAAAAATCCTTCATCCCTAAAAATAAACCAGCAGCCGTCCTATCACGAGCTGGAATGTAGAAGCCGCAGTGTGGAACGTCCAGCAGCTATCGAATTTAAAAGCACCCATCTTCGTTCCCGGAAGTAAAAGCCCTTTTTCGCGGAGAGATTCGATTGCCAAAAAATTGCATGCATGACTGCAAAAGGATCCGGTGCAGAAATCTTAGTCTGCCGCTCATGGAACAGGAGTTCCAGGTGTTCCCAGACAGCGTCACAAACTTACGCCTGCAGGAACGCGAACTCCGGCCAAGATGATAGCCTTCCACTAGCTGCCCTTCTAGCCAAATGCTGTCGGTTGTGCTTAGCGCTACAACGATAGCCATGAATCGCGGGGAGCAGGAGACTCTTTTCAGGCAGTCGCACAACATCCGGCTGCAGCAGGAAGAAGCAAAGGCTGCCCGCCACCAGTTGTCCGCGACAATGGCGACCGGGCCGCCCCGCCACCGGCACTACTCCTACGGGAACATCCACCAGGTAAGCAATCTGCACGCGCAGTCGAACAACTCCCGGTCCGTGGGCGAGGACCGGCCCTTCGGCGCAAGCCCGTGCGACGACCTCGTCCTTTCGGTGCTGAAGACGCCCCTCAAGGAGAACCCCACCGCCCCCACGACGCCCAGCACCCACTCCTGCGCCTACACCGCCCTCCAGGGCTCCGAGGACGAACTCGTCGAGGACATCGAGTCCGCCAAGGAGACCCCCGAGATGGGCTCGAAGTCGCCCTTCAAGTTTTTGCGGCGGTTTCGAGCCGGCCGCGGCGGACCCCGCTTCGAGGCGCACCACAGGCGCGTCCCGACGCCTATGCGGAGGAAAAGCCGCGGAAGGTCCGGCTCTCAGCGTGACATCCTCGATGGCGTCACAAGCACGAGAGAAGGTATTTAATAAGTTATTAAGTCTTTTTCAATGCATCTTCGATTTTGATGAAATTTCGAGTATAAGAGGTGGTAATTACTTTATAAAATGCATATAATATTAAATTTAAATCGTAAGAAATATAGTTTTATTAATAAATCTATCATTTCGACTTACATACATGTACATACATACATATAACAAGAATATTCCACTTATACCTTCATTCGTGTCAAATTTCAAAATTTTAGGTATATTTGATGTGTCACTCAGTCAGTCAGTGAGTTAGTCTGTTAGTATGAATATAAGTATATTTTGAAAGGCCGTATATTTTTATTGCATTGAGTTAGAAACTTAAATTTGATAATAATTTCAATTCGATACCTTTAGCCGTTTTGGAGAGAAAGAATTTTGACGAACCGCCGAACTATAAATTGATCCTATTAGGGTTCCCTGAACCCTAAAAATAAGTTAAGAACGACTCCAGTCGGTTTATTAGTTTGCTTTTTATCACGTACACATACTCCAAAACAACTGGTTCGGAGTAGAAATATAGGTAAAGCAGTAGAGAAGACCTATTCAAACTTTCAATTCTCAAAATGAAATTTTTTAGCCTTGATAGCATAAAAAGGGGAAAAATTTATGGTCGGTATTGTAACCATTTTCTTTTAAATATGTAAGTTAGTTTTTGTGAACTTTTTTATAATTTTTTTTAATTTTTTTTTTCATAAATTACCATAATTTTGAGGAAACTACTCCTACTATTTATAATTTTAAAAGAACCGCGATCCCCACCTTATAAATTTAAGATAGCACCAACATTTTGAATTTCATCATACTGGAACCAATATGATACACTTTATCGAATTTTATTAAGCAATGCAATTAGGGGTTCTCGCGGTCGCTAATTTAAAAATTTTAATTAATACATGGTAGGTACTCATCACAAAGGATCCAATATGATTGAAATCCGAAATGGAAAATACATCAAACAGGCCCACGTTACGTGTTTCGGTTTCGACATCGCTAATTACAAATGAAATAGTGGAAATTCTGCGACAAGTCATCTATCATTTTTGCATTATGATAATTGCACTGTGCTCGGTGACGACATTCGGGAATTAAAATAAATAATAATAAAATATTTGTAGTAATTAACTAAAATGTTTGGAATAATATGAGATATTTATCTTATTACTTTTATTCCACATTTTCGACACAATTTAAAATAAAAAAGACTTTGAAACCTGAAGTGCATCAAATACGTATAAATTAATTAATTAAATAATTAAATTAGATATAACTGGAATCTGTAAAAATTTTGGAAGTAGTTTTTAATTTCTAAACGCCGTTAAGATATGGGTAAATGAATATGAATTTCAATCAGAATCGATGTTGCATTAATTTGGAATTGTAACCTCTAAGTAGTGCCACTAATTAGAAGGTTCTTAATTATTTTAGATGAAATGACTGCTGATGAGACTGATACTCCTATACCTGCTGATCCTACAGCGCCAACTGGTATTCCCGACCCGTACTATCCCATTGCACTGCCAATTGACCAGGCGTTTAAAGCGAAATACATTTTTCATCATCGTCGGGGGAAGACATTCCAGGAAAAGTGTTACGTCTTTCTGGAGCATCCTTGTGGATGGATTTGCTTCATTTACCATTTCACAGTGTGAGTCCCCAAAATTCAACCCTTCTTCTTCGTACTATTTTTGAATAGAACGCTATTGAACTATACGCCAATACGTTTTTGAGTTTGTAAAGTGCCTGACCTTATTCAGCAGTTTTGTCACAAGGGAAAATGACAGTAACAAAACGGGTACCACTTAGCCCTATTGGATTCCGGAATCCAGATTATTCCGGATGTCGCTTTGAAAGCTGATAGAATGCATTCATACTCGTAGTTTGCTCGTACCTGAAAAGGCCCCGAATTTTTCGACATTCCCCGGCAACCCTTATTGATCTGCGCAGATACGTGACTGTCCTCTCCCTGCTCCATCCAGTCATTTAAGTAGACAATCGTTTTTCGAGCCCTTCAACCTTGTCCTTCTCTCCAGGTGACTTTGGTGGCCAATCTGATTCGACAGGATATTTTCCCATCGTTGCACATAGGAGATGATGTTCTCCATAATGCAAAACGTTTTGGAATGATTTTCGATTTGTCACCGTTCTAGTGCACATGAGAGCTCCTGAAGGCTTCAAGGGTTGTGGGGAACATTTCACCCAAGAGTCTAAAGGGCATAAAATCGTTTCACTCAACAAGGGAATTGTTGAAAGCATACAAAACATATTTCTTTGACTTTGTGCCTTCAGAACGGCAAAGAGGCAAACTAGTGAAAATTAAAGAAAAATTATCTGCTCACAAGTAGTGACATCGTAAAGTATAATGACAGAGAATTTATTTTTTACTTTAGTAAACGTCTATCTACTTAACTAGCTAGCTTCAAGTAATAAAATAAAATATTAAAATCAAACCAGAATTTATCACTCACTAGAAGTTTAGAAAAATATTTTGAAATCTTGAGGAAATACCTTAAGGGTCGTTTTTGTCGTTTTTAACTAAATATATTAAATTATCCAAACTTACATTTCTTGGTGAAACTAAAGTCTTTTAAAAGAGAGAAAGATAATATTATTATTTAACTTTAACTATATAGTAAAGCAACTATATAAATTATAAACTCATATCTAACCTTTAATTTAAGTAATCCTCAGGAAAACGAAATTTCTTGTTTGAAATTTTGTATATTATGAATGTAAAATAATGTGTATATTTAAATTTTATTTAGTATCCAACAACATTCTTTTCAATCTTCATTCATAAAAAAAGGCCTTTCGGCGGCTGCCGGAAAGAAGAAGTAGATTTCAATGTAGTAAAAACCCAAAAACTTGTCCCCATTCCCTTCACAAATTCCTTTAGACAACGAATTTGATTTAATCGATTAAGAAATATACGGTCTACATGGAAATAAATTAAAGTAGCCCCTGACTCCTTTGACCAATCATCGCCATTTTGAGACACGACTTAAAACTACATGTTGTCAAAGTGTACGTTAAGTTTGGTCAATAGCGGTTAAGAAATACGAAAGATATCGGGTCCAAACCATTTTTATATAACTTACGTATCCCCTGTATCTCCACTCTTTTGACCAATTCCTACCATTTATGAACTTAGCCGAGATATTAGTGGAATAAAAGTATAGGCGAAGTTTGATCAAAATCGAGTACGAAGTACGTGTCTACAAGACTCGTTATATTCCATAAGTATCTATTTTTGAAGTCTACGACCCCTAAAACGAGTTTTGGAATCACTCATTTTCCGAAATCTTTTCATCAAGTAGTGTAACTCTTTGGAATTTGGCGATTGTTCTGTAAAAAGGCGTTGGACAAATCTTCACTTTATATTCTGGATCGACATTGTTTAGATAATAAATTGCGTCATCTAGAATATGCTGTTGCGTCGCAATTGGTTTGAAATTTGGTGTAATGCGATTAAAATTTGTCTAAATCGGCTTATAGGCACAGGATGTTCTCTAATTTGTGGGTAATAAGTGGACGATCACTTCCGCAGGGCTTCTTAATTTCAGAATCTATCTTTGGTTCCCAATAAAAGAGGGGAACGAATTTGAGTCCTATTTTGCTTATTTATAACAAAGCGAATCAAACCTCAATTCTCATTCCGAGTAAATAAAATCCCCGACCCCCAAAGAGATTGCGATAAAATTTCTTAGGGAAGCAATTGCTGCGAATAACACTTAGGGTTTGTTGGTCTCGTCCCGGGAGCGCCGGGAACGGAATCAAAGCTGACGAAATGTTAACAGAATTCCGCTCCCAGTAAGCACGCACTCAGGCGGTTGATCTTCTTACATCAATGACCCAATCAAAGATGTCAGCGCTTGAGCCCGGGAACCCATGTCTTCCCGAGCCCTCGCTCCCGCAGCACCCCGAGGAAAATCCATCAAGGAAATCGCTTCCCTCCCGAAAGAGGTGAGCCGGGGTTCAGCAACAGTCTGCTTATCCCTCCGGAGATGAGGGATCGATTCGCCGCCTGTTTGGTTAAGCAGCTATCAAGCGAGTATCAATCACAGTCTCATCTTGCATTCTCGGGAATTTGCTGGGAACGAAAGCCGAAAGTAATCCTGCTCATCTTCACCGAGAAGAGGATTTGTCTTTTCGACAATCCGAGCGCTAACTGTGATTAAGTGGAATTAAAATTGCTCCAAATGGATAAGGAATTAAGGATTATGTCAATGAGAAAGTCGAGTTTGCCACCAACGTCTCTGTCGCATTGGGTGGTCTATTCAATTATCATCTAGGTACTACATATGAAATGAAGACAATATATTTTAATAAACATTTTACAGATTATATAATATACATATTATGAATGTGTTATAGTAGATTTACACATTAAAAGTTTAACATATAATAACACCTGACATAATATCAAAAACCATATTCTGTGCGTGTCGTAAGAGAGCAGCACCAAGCGACTTTTAAACATGAATATATTTTCGTTTAAAAATAAAAATGTTCTAAAGATAAACACTACGTGCATTCTGAACAGTCTAGGAAAAAGGAGTGGATTTTCAGTGTGAGATAAGATGCAAAGATGAAACTTTTACAGAGATTCAGAAATGTCGTCACTATTACAAACTTCGTCTGCATATAAAGTTTCATTTTCTAGCTTAGATTATATTTGTCCGGAGGAGAAAGAAAGGGAGTTTATGTAGCCATAACGTTGTGAAACACAACTATTACCTTATCAAATCAAATAACTAGAAGAAAATCTTTAAAATATTTTCTCATTTTATTGCTGTTGAATAAATTTTGAGTATAATTTAAGATATTTGAATTTCAAATATTTGCAATATATACCTATAGTTATATGTACATATATGCAGATTATGATTTAAAACTCATATGGTTCAAAACATTTTATAGATTGGAGATTTCTAATTTTTCTAAAAAGAGTCTATCTGCATATTCGAAGACGAAACAAGACTTCAGGACCTATAATTGAACTTCGCCTCCTTAAATAAATTAATTTTTTATTGGTAATATGATTGAACTGCCAGCAAGAAATATCCTTGTCTGAATTTAATTCCTCTTCTGTAGTGAAATATAGGTTACATAAAATTTATTTATAGATTTAAAAATATATATCGCATCAGAGTAAATTGCATTTTCAACCAAATGGATTGCTCTATGGTAAAAAAAAAATATATGTTCGCAGCACCGAAGTGTGTTTCTCCCGAGGGCTTATAACCAAAATCCATCCATTTCACCAGTTTTGCGTTTTGATTTCTTCTGCGGGACTGCACTTCCAAAAGTTAATACCCGGGCCTCCCATGAGTTCGAAATTGCTCGATGGATCGAGAGAAGGTGACAAAAAGTATCCCAGTGTGTCCGGGCCCTCGGGTATCTTTCATGCAGGATCCAGTTCAAAGTTTCATTTCAGTTCTGTGAATTATCGAAAACAACATCGGGGCCACTAACTTTTTGAAACCAATCGTCTGGAGAGTTCTCGGGGGGTGTTGTCGGTGGCGGCGCTCCAGATCCCCGGGAATACTTAGAAAAAGGACTTCTTTTCTATTTAAGGAACACCGTCTCATGCAGAAGCAGCTGTTTCGGAATCGGAAAAAGATTTCGGTTAATCACTTGGGCTTCGAGGAAGTCTGGAAGCAGATTGGCCCCGGCCCTGCCTGCAGGTGCTCCAGTCCTGCCGGGGGGCAATTAGGAAATAGAATAGAACGAGACTATGGGGCTTTAGGTTCAAAGAGCGGCATCGGACGGAAATGTTGTTTATATTTGTCACTGTTTGGGTTCGGCATTACCGACCTAATTTACCTAAAATTTCTTTGTGATCACTTGATATTATGCTACTTTAGACAAATCCTAGACTACAAAAACCTTCTTCCAAGGGCATATGAATTGTAACATAGCTCCAGGGTGCTCTGTATGAATTGAAGATTTTACAAGGTTTTCTTGGAAGTGAAAGGAAAACAAATTTAAAGGTCAGTACCTTCAGGACGTTTGGAATACTTATTTGATCCCAAGTTTTTATGGTATTGAATAACGAATTTGTATCTACATAGATGCAGACTAAATCGTAAATACGACATCACAAAAGGATTAAAGGTTTTGTGAGGGGTGACTTTTACTTTGTGAATTCAAACATTTTGGAACTTTTTAACCCATGTTATTATCATTCAGAAAAACAATTATAAAGTGTTGTTGGCCATGAATGGAAATCTATAATTTCATTTCTTAAAATTGAAGGTAAAAAAAATTATTATACGAATACGACTAAGTATAAATAAAAGCCAGTAAACTTAAAATTTTACTTAAACACAAATTCCATTCAAAGTGATCAAAATTATACCAATAATTTATTAATATTTCGAGGATGCACCTTTCTAAAAATGATATTTTTCTACAGTATCATTAATAAACGACCGAAATTCAAAATCAACAATCCTCAAAACCAATTCATATTTAATTTTGTGAGATTTTTGTAGTATCTTATTGGAAATGATATAAAAGACTATAATAGATTAATTATTTTATAGAAAATGAAATGTATGTATATTTTAAATAACGTTAACTAGCAAAATCACTAACTAACATAATCAGGACCAAGTCAGAAATGTCCAGTGAGGACAATATAAAGCATGTAATGTATAATAATACTGATTTTATGTTACTTAGTATTTTGAACGGTCTGTACATATATCCAATTTGGTCCATACTTGGACCTAAAGTAAAAAGACTTCATGGTACTAAGATTAGGTTATCATACTCTGGATCTGATTTGTTTCTGAGTTTAGTGCCATGCTCTGATATATTCTAAGGATTTTCCTGAGGATAATTCTAGTCGGGTAATTTGAAGAGGTAGCAACAGTGGATATCACGCATTCTGGAAAGAAAAATCGAAATCCTTTAAAATATGAGACCCTTATCAATTTTCATTATCCCCTTTAGACAATAATAACCTACTTGCCATAAAACGAGATCTTTCCTACTGAAAGGAACGACAACGAAATGAGCAGGGAATGAAGGCCTTCATCTCTCCCGGAATCTATGAATCAACAGGGATTTGGCCCCGTCAGCGGTGCCGTCTCGCCGGGATCTTCCGCCCGCATAATGTGTTGATTTTGCGCTGACCTCACGAATCCTCCTGAATGATATATGGCCTGTCCAGATTTATTTTGCCACGAGCCCATCGTATAACTTAAAGCCGGCCAACTTTCATAAATTACCCGTCAAATAAAATTTCGCTTAATAAGCTCGGCATTTCTGATAAAATCTTGGTCCTAAACAAATCTGCCGCAGCCAAACATAAACAGAATGCGGGGGCGGGCCACTCGAAGAGGAATTTATAATTTTGTCGCAGCCGGGCAGAATTACTCCTTGCCCTGCATCGTGAAGGAAGAAGAAATTATTCAGACGTGATTTCACCGGAAATTAAAATCGATTTCCTTCCTCACTTTTTCCAACTCATAACGTTTTCTGCTCGCAAATGAAAGGGATTCGAATTGGTCTGGGCCGTGTCCTTTTGGGACTACGCACTAAAGTTGGGGCAGGAGCCCCAGGCGAGTCCGTCTAGGACACGGCAACAGCAAGCGATGGCGTGCGTTTCGCTTCGGGAGAATGGGGTACGACAGGTCAGGAAAGAAAGCACATTCTGGGAAAATTATGTTGGCACTGGTCAAAAGGGTCAGGAGTTATGCCCGGTTTTTGTTATTTTTGCCCCATGCAAATTCAGAAAATGCGACTTTTCCACACTCGGGCTTGGAACGGGGTGGCCTTCTCTGTTCACACGCCGGAAAATTTAATCATCGCTTAGAGCCCGATGATATCTGACAGATACAAAAACGCGGCAATTCAAGAAAATCCATCTACTGTCGGTGATTTTAATGAGTCCTGCCTGGCACACGCCCCCGCCTAATGAGTTTCCCTTTTATCGGAGGCAGCTCATTTTCTACAGTCGCATGCCGCAAAGGAGGGCGACTGGCGACGCCCCAGCATCCGGCTGGATCTGTTGCATGCTCCCCACAATGTGCGGATACTGATGATGCTATTGTCCTAGACCACCGCCGCCCCCGCAGCCCCCGCAGCCCTTGGCAAACAGGCTAGAAAATTGGCACAGACTTGTGCCATCAAGTCGACTTCTGGCGGGGCTGGGGTGCTTCATTAAAAGTGAGAACGTAAGAAGCAGCCCTGCTTGGCGCTCCTGGAAAAACATCAGCATTCTGCACGTTATCCAGTCATTTTATTTTGTAAAATTAGAAATCTGTGGAAAGTTTGCGGGGCAGAAGCTGTAAGCGGAAGAGGAGAGACGAGGGCGGGACGAGGGATCTGCGAAAATGGACAGTATCAACCTCGTAACGAGATAATATAAATGGAAGACATGAGCCGAAGTCTTTACGGGAATTGAAGTTAATTATTGTGTCATCTCTCGTCGATTAATTAATGATACCTGGGCTCTGGCCCTGGTCAGACTGAAAGAGTCGGTGACTGAAAATAGGTTGCCATCGATCCAATAAGTCTGTGGGGGATTACTTAACTATAGTACCCATTTGCACGTGTGAAGCTAAATATAGAAATGTATATAAAATATCAAGAGTGGCCTCATAAAAAATTTAAAAGTGGCATCCAAAGACCTTTATAAAATATTTCAGCAGTAGTCGGCCTTTCCGAAATAATATACTATAAAGATTGATTTAATGAAGGTTGCCACGTAAAAATATTAAAAAACCGCAAAAACAAAAATAACGTAATTTGTTATTTGTTATTTTAATCAAATTTAATACTATAAGGTTTAAATTAAATCACCATGATGGCCTCTATAGATTGCCTTGAGAGTTTGGAATAATATTGGAAAAATATGAAAATTGACCTGGTCATTTAAGACCATGTTCTTTGAAAGTTAACACATAAGGGTTAGGAATAGTAATAGCCGTAAATTTTAATTTGTTCAACTGTTTATAATGTGGCTTATTTTAAATATAATATTATACCAAGTATTTATAGAATATATTTAAAGTAAGTTTCATATTAATTTTAAGTTATCTGCTGAATTATTGAACGCTCTTACAAATAGTAACCATCAGAACTTCTAAGTGGTTTATCAAAAGTCAATGCATAACAAACAAAAATTGTTAGTCTAATACCTACTTTGTCTATAGTGTCCCATTGAAACTTATTTTTTTCTTAAAATTGAACAAAATACTGACCTTCGAACTATGTACTTATGAATTTTAAGGTAAAACAGCGCTTGTTTATTGTTTATATAAAATAAAAAGTATTGATCGAAAAACAAAAATTCTTCTATCACCCACTAGCTTTTTATATACGCTTTAAAATGCCCTTCAAAATGCAGTTTTGAGAATAACGTATCTAAAGTTTTACTATCTGCCATCAAGAAGCTCCTACGGTTATTATAGGACCTAAACTTGAAATTTTCACAGAATATTTTCAAAATATTATATTTTAACAAAATGCAAAAATGTTTTCCTGCTGGCTACCCTAAAATCCGGAAAGTAAATTTTAAACTTATCTTTCTAGTTAATGTTGAAGTAAATGTTGAACATTTTTATATAATTTATTTTATTACCTATCCGGCACCTGGATGCAAAAGCCTTGAAAATACAGAAATCAGTTCGGTTCACAAATACAAGTTTGTTAATATTGGTAGATTATTTGTAAATTACTGATAGAAGAGTATATTTTGAATAAAGGTCAGTGGAGTTATGAAAATCAGTGGAGTTATGAAAATAATTTCAAGGTAAGCATCTCTACTGGTGAACTTTTTCCTACTTTGAAATAAATAGATGAAATTAATAACAACACGCCCCAGGTATTTTTAAGCGCTCTTAGCACTAATTCATATAGTTAGTAAAAATAAAGAGAAGTGCAAACGAGTTTAACATAATTGGACAATTTAATCCAAATTTTGTGCAGCGCTGCAACCTTGCTCTGTTTTCAGCAGCAGTCGTGCCTCAGGTGATCCCCTCTCCTGCATCCAACCGCTCACTTCTTACCTGATTTACATCCACCGGCGAATTTATCACACCCCGCTGCATTCACCTGGCCCGGCCCGCGCTCCACTTTTATTACATCGCCCAGTTTGTTTTATTCATTCCACCCGAATGAATTTGTTTTCAATTATCCCCGGCAGGGTCTGCGCCCCGGAGAAAGTTGCACCTCCCAGAGGAAGCTGGGCATTGTCTGGACGCTTCCCCGACATTCGCCGGGTGTCCACCGAGTTTCTGAGTATCTTTTTGTGTTTTCGTGTGCGCTCCTCACGTGTGGTAGGAATTTATCCCGGCAGGACGGACCCGGACTTTTTATGAGCAGCCGATAGCACAGACAAAGTTGAGTGGAAGGAGTTTTCCATTCTTATCAATGGGCTCCGGGACCCCGTTACGAAACCCGGATAATTTCCCAGCTCGCCCATTTCCAGGACTTACGGCCGCAACCGATCGAAAGAAAACGCCCGCCCCACCCAAGGCTAGACTCGGCCGGACCCTTTGACCTTTTGAAGGGTCTCCCCTGGGTATTGTGAGGCGCATCGAAATGCTCCACATTTGTGAGGATTCCCAGGTACGGCGGCGGACTCCCGCCGGAGTTGACCCTTTTTTCGGGATCGGAAACCGTCAAGTCGGAGGCGTTAGAAGGATTTATGACTTGAAGGGCGCGGGAGAGCTCGACTCACCCGCACTGCATAATGCGATTGATGTGTAGTGCCCTATAAATCCAGCCTCCTCGGTGGGGTATAAAATTTCGAATGCATCGTAAAGTGCACGGAAAATAGTGGGTAATCCAAATTCGCTTAGCAGATGCACTAGACGATTGGTGCAGCTGGATGCATCAATTTATTTTGAGACCGGGGTGCACATCCACTGGCAAATAAAAGAGGGATTAACTGCTCAGATGTGGAAGTGAGCTGCATCATTGAAAGCCGCTTGAAGTCCCCAAGGACTATTTGGACCTTCTTTTGAGTCACAAAGTTGCTCACTGAACGAGTACCATTCAATTTTTATCAAATCGCTTCAGATTTTCGTTTTATATCTTAAAAAGGTCGTAAAATATTCGTCCCCTTTTCTATTAGAATGATCCCTACTCATCTTGAGTATGCGTAAGTACTCAACTAAAAGGTATTTACATGCAGCAACTACAATCAGAAAATAAAACACAATTAAGACACATAGAGTTTTACATTAAAATAGGAAATGTTATTAAATTTAATTACACCGAAATCGTTTGTCTTCCATTTGAAAAATAGTTATTTTAATCTTTTATTTGTATGTATTTAATGTTATTTAATAGAAAATAAATTACCTTTGAATTTTTTAACTGCAAACTATACAATCGTCTTTTTCAATTTCAATTTCAATTTATTTCCAGTTATATAGTTACATATTTACATGAAACTCCTCAAAATAAGCTATCATTTTTCCTCGATGTAGTAGCGTTTGAGAAGACTCGTAAATAATAATAAATCCCACACTTTTATCAGGAGTGGTTAAATTTCTTATTTCAAACTAATCCACGATAATTTAGGAGATAATAATACCCGTATCGATAATAAAACCGTAGTTTCGAAGATAGAAATTTTATTTTATAATATCTATATTTTGGTTTAGGAAAAAAAAACAAAAGCTATTCATAAGGTTATGTTTATGAGAAATCTCAAGAAGTATAAAATTCTGTGGGGATCCTCCGAAACGGTTGAGGTATTTTACGACCATGGATATAGAGATGTACTTAAGTACCTTTTAGTTTTAGAGCTTAGATCGTTATTCTGGTAATGGTAAAGAAAACTGTAGTGCTGAAGCTCACAATGTCAATTAATATTACGCTTAAGCACATCAGAGAAGCATTATCATTAATTTCACCTTTCCTCGGGTGCACCTTGGTAACTTTTCCGCAGCTCGACCGGGCATTAGTCAATGTTTCAGGGAACCCTTTCGGTGTACCGAAGGCACTCCGTCAAGGTGGTCTTAGCGGGGGCGTCATTACCTTAAATAGCGTCTTTCAGGGGAGATATCTCAGGCGTCGGCTTATTTATAGCACCCGTTTACCTTGCGTTGCTCGCCCTAAGTGCCCTCCTTTACATGGCACATAACTTTGCTCTATAACTCCGGGGTTGTCCCTTCCCGGGTGGGTTTTCCTCGGGAAAGTGCTGCTACCGCATGACCATAAATCTGCCAACCAATCAAACATTTGCCATGTGTCTCCCGTTCCTACAGTGCTTTCGTGGTATTTTGAGATGGTGAATCCTTAAAATTCCCAAGGTGCTGGGGGCGAAGCCACCGAATCTTGAGCAACTCCAGGTGAAGTAGTTTCAAGTGATTAATGTCCGCTTGAAGTACGAAATTATTCTGTACCACGCCAGCACATCTTCACCATCTCCCCATCCTTGATCCTCTTGCGACTGCAATTTTAATGAGACACTACGCTTTTTCTTCTCTCTAATCGACCTACGGAACCTTAAGGTTCCGCCGTTCGGGCTCATAAACCGCGAGCAAACATGACCTCGAAAGGTACAATATCAAATTAACGCGGACTACATGCTACCCGCCAGAGATCAGACCTGACGTCAATTGAGACCAGAGTTTCAATTAAGGCGGAGCAATTCGACCTCCTCCTGCATACGAAGTGCGCATTCCTGGTCGGTCTAGGCCTGCAAAAGTCTGGAGAAAAAGCGGGAAAAGTGTAAAGTGGTCCCTAGTGGACAACTAATTTGTAAATTAACCACCCAATCAGGAGCCATCGGGCCTACAACAAGGAGAGTGAGCCTATTTTGGTACACACTTTCACTTTTAGGCAGAAGAGAGGTCGAGATTGGAGGGGAATTCGAACCGGCTACGAGTCCCATGGACTTGTAACAGAATTCGTTACTCTGTAGTTATCAGTGGAATTCAAGCATAGTATGTATTTAGACAAGTAATAAAGAAATGAGACGATAATTGGACATCGAATTGATTTAATTTTAGGCGAAAGTACCAGCATAGCAGCGGAGTTTGAGTACACTATGTATTTAGATGAGTAACGATCAAATTTAATCAAGTAAAATAGAATCATTTATGCGATTTGAAAGAAATTCGCTCATAGTTCAAAATTATTGACGTTTTCTTATTGAATTGAGTAAAAAGAGCCACAATTTTTAAATTATTATGATATATGAAAAAAAATATTCAATATACATATTTAAATGAATTTTTTTTTTTATTAAAGTACATATTTATAGATATGAAAAACTATTTTTTTACATATATGTACTCATACATATACATGCATATGTATACTATGCAAAAAAAAACTTCGAAAACGATACCCAGCTTGCTGTGGATGCCTGAAACATAAAATTAAAAATAAGTTTTAAACTAGAAACCAATACGCTTCGACTGAACCTAAGAACGCGAGAAAGTACTTAAAAATTAAAAAATTGGAAAGATTTGAAAAAAACTTTTTTTTTCAACAACAACAAATAAAATTCATAAAAATGTTTCATGATCATACATTTTTCTCATTATGGGTTCAATCGATGTGACATATTATTTTTTCAAAGCTATCCAAAAATCAAGTCGATTGGAAAATTTAATTATTTTTTGAGTTATTTGCCGTGCGCGCCGTTTTAAAAATAAAATTTCGAAAAAAAAACAAGTTTAAAGTTTTTAAAGAGTTCGACGCAGAGAAGAGCACGCCGCGCACTCAGTGGTGTCTTAATAACTTTAGTTAGAAACCGAATTTTTTTCATAATATTTGGGGAACATATTCTTGAAATGTATTAAAATCGAAATCCGCAAAAAATGCATTTTTCAATAAGAAAGCCCCCTTAATGTATAATGCAGATATGAAGCAAGCGATTTTTTAGATTTATAAAAAATTTTAAACCCCAAATATTCTAAACTTGTGACTGAAAATATCCCCTAAAGCGTTAAATTGAAATTAAGAAAACTTAATAAATATTTCACCATTCATTGACTAAGCGTAATTAGTAATAGATAACTAAAATTACTCAGAAACTTTTATCCAACTTTGCCACAGACATTTTTGAACAAGCAATGTATGGCCATAACTAATTCATGACTTGTATTAATTTTCAGTACATAGATCGATTAGAATTAGTTTCCGGTTCGATGCATTCCTCGAGGGCTTGCACACAATCGAAGTAATGGCAATTTATTAAGCAGTTGCCTTCGTGTGTTTGTACTGACCTGCTAAAGTTTAAGACTTATCGATTTGCATATCATTAGAACTCGCATAATTAACTTTTTAATTGTTTTAAGGTACGTTCGGAACCAGCATGCGAAATTTAAAGTGTGTCATTAGCTCCTAATTGATGGAAATTTCTTTCGAAAGAGACGTGTGTTTATTTGGGTGAAGATTGTCCTTGAGCTTGGGTTCGTATCCGAGAGGAATTCGAATTGCCCTTATTTGGGGCGGTACTGTGCACATCTCTTTTACAGGTCTTCTTCAACTAATCCAATTCTTAAGATGAGATCTCTGTAATGAGGCCATAACAGTTGATTGCCATATTATCCTCCAGCTCTAGGACACTCAATCGTCATCGTATGAGGAACTTGGCAAAAGATCCTTCCAGGAGTCATCACTCTTAGCAAGCTCAGCTGTCCAACAGTGACAATCAGAATTTTTAAAATATATCAAAGTGAAATGTGACTTCACAGAACAGTGTGAAGCACTCCTAGCATTTTTAATATTAGTAGCATATTAAACATCCAAAAGGACAGCATTCATCATAATTAGCAAAATAAAGAACGAAATTGATATTACATACAAAAAGCCTTTTCTCATCATTTAATATTCTGACTACACAAAAATGCTTTTTTTGAACTTTGATGACTGACCATTTAATTATATGAATAATGAGACTTCTAGTTCTTTGAAATCCAGCTCCATTGAACAGAGTTTTATAAAAACTTTTGCAATGTCCAGATAATTATTAAAAAGTAAATATAATATAATGACAAGCTAAGTCATGGGGTTCCAATCTAGTTATAAAAAATTCCGAAAAACGAAAATTTGGAGCATATAAAAGGTGATATATTAATTTAATAAGGATTTTAACTTTGTTGACTAAATTTAAAAAATTTGTTTATATGACCTCAAAGAACAATATACAAAACAAAACCAGGATGAACTTCAAATGACCTTGAAATCGACTTAATTTAATAGGCTTCATAATCCCGTCTTAAACTCAAAATTTCAGAAAAAAAAAAAAGAACGACAAGCGGTCCTAGCTCTTGTTTCATGGCACATTCTCCTTCAGATCGGGTTCTTCATCCCGACCGTGACCCCCATCCTTCCGGCAGAATTACAGACATTGTTGGCTTAGCTGCTGCAGATGGATGGATTTTAGAAATTCTTTTTGTGCTGTTCTGCAGCCACCATTTCCTGCCAGGGATTTCGCCCGGTTCTCGACGAAAGGAAGGTTCCACCACTTCGCCGTAGAACTTCTATGGAAACAGTTCAGTGTTCTTCGACTCGACATACCTCGGCTTTGAGAAGGTGCCGCGGGCGGAAGGCGGTTAGCACCACAGTGTGGGGGTGGACCAGCATTAATGGCTCTTTAATGGGTCTTTGAATGCACTTTTTGTCCACTTTCAAAGTCTACTTCATCTTCTTCCGCATAAAAAATGGCTTCACTGTAGCCTCCGCCCCGGTTCGATGGGGGCTCCAGAAATTGTTTCTGAAGGAAGCCCGATTGTTTCTATCTTAACTTTAGGGGGTGCGGAAAAGTTTTGCAACTCTAATTGATTCCTTAGCGTTAGTTGGACGGGGAAACGATTTTTGGCTTTTATTATGAGGAAACCACCCTGCGGCCGTTGCCGCCTTAATGACAACCAGAAGAACGTAATTTTAAAGAAGGGCGGGCCCTCGTAAAAGCCGTGCATTCATTCTCAGAGATTAAAAGAAGGAGATAACATCTTTAAGGGCCCGTTTATGGCCTTTCATTATTCATTTTATCTTCGTAAGCTTTCTCATTAGTGATAGGAACGAAAAAACATTGAAAATTGTTTGGGTTGTAAAATAATTCATTCGAAATAATGGAATGGAGTTTGGAAATAATTTCAAGTAAGCAATAACAAGTCAAATCTTTGAATTGTATTTAACGTGATGAATGTTATATTGTTTTTATTGAGAAAGCTATAAAATGTTATAGAAAGTACAAGTTTTTATCCAACAAATCCAAGACAAAGGCCTACTTACGCTTGGTAATGATCTTGCTTCTTGCACACACTCGGTCTTGGTCTTGCATCAATAGAACCACAATTATTTCTATCTACTTTGGTAATCCAAATCAAAAAAGATGATTGGAGTTGTTCCTTTTATAACTACTTTTATCAAAATAGCACAGTATAAAATAAAACTACCTAATGTCTCTTTGTTTCATTTAATTCTTCGAGCAAATTGTCCAAGTGATCTTGACTGTAAATTATTTAAATTCGAATTGACGGCCTAAAGTGGAATAAAACTGGGTATAAAACAAAGTTTATTTTGTAAAATAAATCCAGTAAAAGTAAGTGGTGTTTACCTAATCGATTTCAATCAAATGGAAACCAATTTATTAAAGCATCAATTCGATTGATTTTTGTCTTATCATGTCTACCATCTAATAAAAGTCGTTTCGAGAAAAAAAGCTATTAAATTTTTCTCTTGCTACGACCTGCTTCCATCAACTCTTATAATTCATAACTAGTTTTAGTAAACATACATATTCTTGGCAGTAAATACTTACAATATATAAGTAAAACAACACATAAATGAACAGATTGAGTTTGAGGTCTCCTCACGGATTTCGATTTTTTATCGGTCGCATTTATTGTAGTTTCCCATATATTCGAATTTAAAATTTTTAGAAACATCAACCGACCGACATATTTTACAATTTATTTCATCCCACAAAATTTCACTTAGCCTTCGGAGAGAATACTTTATTTTTTGGTCACTAACACTATTTTCGTTAATTTAAGCTGTTCCACGTTGAAATTCCTCCCATGGTGATTCTAAAAACACATTAAATTAAAATAAACAATAAAATAAAAATACATTAAATTAAAATAAAATTTACCTTTCTGTAATTTGTTTGAGCGACATTTTGAATGCAACTCTTCGAAGGCGCGTTCAAAATTTTCAAAAGAATGAATTGGAAAAGACAATGAATTATGTTAAAATGAGCCCTCTTAAAATGCTTGCAGATTAGGAATTTAAAAAAAAATGCTTTTATTGGAAATTATTTCATGAATTACTCAATTCTCACTTTTCTCAATTGGAAATCGAGGTAATTTTAAAAGAAAACAGCGTAAAAATTTACCAGTTAATTGTTAGTTTGCGCAGTAAAACAGTAACTAAAAATGTCGCTCAAAGATATTACTGAAAGGTAAGTGCGAATACTTTTATTTTAATTTAATGTATTTTTAAGATCACCAGGGGAGGAACTTCAACGTGGGACAGCTTAAATTAACAGAAATAGTGTTAGTGGCCAAAATATAAAGTGTTCTCTCCGGAAGCAAATTCAAATTTTGTGGGATGAAATAAATTGCAAAACATGTTGGTTGAGTGATGTTTGTAAAAATTTTAAATTCGAATATCTTGGAAACTAATTGCGACCGACAAAAATCCGTGAGGAGGCCTCAAACTCCTTTTAAACCCACAAAAATCGATTTTCTCATGCCATAAAAGTGGTGTTCCACATTAAGTGCCTACTACGAAAATTACGAGCTCTTAATTAATATCTTAAGTAAAATGATGTAGCACTGGGGTTGTTTTTTGTGGGATGAAGACGTCAGTAAAAAGGTTAATTTTCGACTTACTGCCAGTGAAATGCTACAACAATTGCGTTGATCGGCGCGTATTCCTAGCTCAATTACGTGATTACCTGCCAATAGCCCAGAAAAAAACACATTAAATGCAAAGAGCCTTTTTGTCGAAGTTCGCCCTTCGAATCCCTTGTCCTGGAAGTAAGTAGATATCGCCGTGACAACTGAAAATCCCTGGGATCCAATTACGGCGTAAACAGTGACGACCGCCGATGACCATCAAATAGCGCGTAATCCTCTTTGGGGACGATATACAGATCTAAAGGAGCTCTCCTCCCGTTCCAGATTCATGCTCGTCCTGGTCTGCCTCATCTTCAGCGTCCTGTCGACCATCGACCAATACAGCGACTTCGCCAACGAGACGCTCTTCTGGATGGAGATTTGCCTCGTGGTCTTCTTCGGCGTGGAGTACATAATCCGACTTTGGTCAGCGGGATGCCGGTCCAAATACATGGGATTCTGCGGCCGGTTTCGGTTCGTTCGAAAACCAATTTGCATCATCGGTAAGTAGGAAACCCTCCAAAATAGTGAAATTATTTATATTAGATCCAGCGGCCCCCGAGCAGCCCGTCTAACGAATTCTGCTGCCCGGGACTTAGCCGTGCCGAGGGTGGTGCAATCTGCTGCCGATTACACGGCGCGCAGTCAGTCCGATTTTAATCTCTCATCCATCCAATCGACATTATGCTCAGCTCACATAATTGATTCGATATCCTCCGCAGACTGCGCGGAATGCACCGAGCTCCATTTGCATATATATTTGTTTTTAATCGACCGTCTAGTCTAGGAGTCCTCACTGGATTAGATATAGATGGAAAGGTACAAAACATAGGTTTGCTGAAATACTTAAATGAAGGGCGAGTATGCAAATCACTTTACTTCCTGTCGGGAGCTTTAGCATAAACATCAAATAGATTTAATTTAATTTATTCATTTAATTATAATTGGCACAACAAATTTTACCGCGGTATTATATCGTGTTTTTATCCCTATTTATAAAATGCATTCATCCACTCTACACCCTTTTTGATGTGCATTTTTAAACTTGGAATAAAACAAATTAAACAATGAAAACATTTTGTACTATCTCAGTATTTGATTTTGAAACATATTACATACATACACAATAAAATTTCAATTTTTTATTATTTAAAAAAATTTTTAGTTTAGTTTCACACTGGTCAACAGGTTTTTTTTAACATTATATTTGATAGGCTATTTTCATAATATTTTTTGCGCAAATTGCGTATCTAAAAACGGAAAAATCAAAAATTAAAAAAATCCACTCTTGGTGCATGGTTTATTTAAAAATTAATAATACGTCATAGAATTTTACAACACATTAAAAATGGAAACTTGAACTATAGGGACGATTACAAAGCAAAGTAGTCAATAAAACTTGGTCAGGTTCTCTAATAGCAGTTCAGGATATGGAATCCATTAAGATTTAAGATGTTTTATATTTTACGATAGACTATAAAGCACATCGTCAAATTTCAAACCATTTCGTATTTTATAGAAATAGTTAAAGGTTCTAGGTTTTATTTAAGCCACATTACCATTTCAAATAACCATCTTAAAATTTTTTAAGTGAACTCAAAAGTGCATTAAAAATAATTTTTTTTTCAATTAGACTATAGCTGCTGCTCTATATTCCAAGAAAGAACTTTACGTTTATTAGCCTAGAAAAACAGTAAAGGATGAAATGTTTAAATTTAAAATAAAATTTATAGATATAAGATATAAGCTCTTTCTTAATTTATACATATGCATATATTGGGCTCCAAAACAGACATAATAGTTATAGTTAAAGAATTTGTAGTTACGAAGGTACCATTAATTATATAAAGTCTTGGGTGCTCCCAACATAATTAATTACATTAAATCTGGCGGGGTTAGAGCACGTCTCCAGAATGAACCCCCACAGGTTGTACCGAAGGCAATCCCTGGGAGGACCATAAAACAAAATAGTTAATCCCCAAATAAAATGACACGATGACACAAAAGGGATCTTTGGGTACTGCAAGCTGCGGATTTAACTAAGATTCAAAGTTTTGCTCGACGGGCGGAGTGATAACGATGAAAATGTGAATTGTTATTATACAAATCTCATTCAGGAAGTACTCATTTGAAAGTATCCCACAGTTATATAAATCAATAAAATACAGAGTCTCCTTCACTACCACCGAATTAAGATTATCAAAAACTTTTATACATTTCCTTCCCACATTAAAGAACCCATTTTCTGGAGTTCTCACCAGGAGTCGTATGGAGCCCTTACGACTCACTGGTGGCTTGGATATAAATTAAAAGATGAAAGCTCTCGAGTTCTGGAAGGAAGTCATTACCTATATTTCAGATTTACATTAACAACGCCCGTGTCCCGTTGCGCCGTGCCCTGCAAGGGTCGGGTTATTTAGCCCCGCTGAGACGTGACATGTACTTTGGCCTAGGGCGGCTGCGACGTTCCCCTTGAGCTGCACAAGAAATATTCCTTCCGACCACCCCCTCGGCGCCCTTCGAGGAGGAAGGGGGTAGCCAAGGACATCCACATCCCAAAGTGGGCGAATAATTAAAGGGCTAGGCGACTGGTCGCCCAAAACGATGTCTCGGGCATGTTAACACTGATGAGGTGCTTAGCCCGGATTGGCCTAACTTGGCTAATGGATTCTTAATCTCTGTGCCATTTTCACTTCTACCGCTTATCTGATTAAGTCCTAACGACAGACGGAAGTCCATTTTGCACCTTCAGTGAGTTTGCCGAAACTATTTCAGAGAGTTTCGCTGCGTTTCTTGGCCACTTGAAGGATAATCAATGCCGAACGTGACTGAGCCTTAATATCTCTAGGAAGATAGTCTGCTTATGGCCCAAGATGCGAAGAGATTCGTCTTTTGATCCAATGTTCTTTCTCATGATTTTAGACCTCATCGTCGTGGTGGCTTCTATGGTTGTGCTGTCCGTCGGTTCGAATGGACAAGTTTTTGCAACAAGTGCCATCCGCGGGATACGTTTCCTCCAAATCCTTCGGATGCTGCACGTGGACCGCCAAGGTGGGACCTGGAGACTGCTGGGATCAGTCGTATTTATACATCGACAAGTAAGTAGAAAGCCACTTACACCTTAGCGGAATGCATATCCCCAGAATTATTATTATTATTATTTTATTTATTAGTATTCTATAAATATTAATAATTTAAACAAAAAGTTATTGAAATTTTTATTTATACCTGGCAAATCATTCCGACCCATATGGTGGAATTTTTATAGTTGAAAGACTATAATTACTAATGTAGAATTTCGTTTTTGTTGTATTTTTAACAATATACTTTGAGATATGTATGTATGTACCCTTACTTAAAGAATATGTAACACAAAATTTTAATAAAAACATTCTTTTCCAGGAACTTATCACAACCCTATACATTGGATTCCTGGGGCTGATATTCAGTTCCTATTTTGTATATTTAGCCGAGAAGGACGTTATTGGGCCTGATGGTAAAAACGATTTCGGGAGTTATGCTGACGCCCTCTGGTGGGGTGTTATAACCGTAACGACAATCGGTTACGGAGACACAGTTCCACAAACATGGATGGGGAAAATTGTAGCGTCCTGCTTTAGTGTTTTTGCTATTTCTTTCTTTGCATTACCAGCCGTAAGTAGAATAATAAATGTTTTTATTATATATAAATGTAAAAGGCAAAATAGAAGCGAACGCATAACATTATTATGTATTTAAATGTTGAATAGTAAACTTTTTTATATGAGAGGTTTTCTCAAAATATTTAGTTATATCCATCCTCTTTAACACGGGAAGAGGTTCTATTAAATAATTTCTAAACTATGCAAATGAGATGTATACCTAATAAGTACAGATTCATAGTTTGTCTAGATAATTTGAAGTCTTAAACTCGAAAAGGAAGTTTTGTAAGAGAGAAGAGGTAAAGGTGATTTAATCTTGAGAAACAACAATGCGTATTCTTACACATTAACATAGTTCTCGAACGCACTACATAATTTGTTAGTCAAGTTTTCGAGTTAGAACTTTCAACTTTAATCAATTGAAAATTGTAGCAAAAGCTAAATTTTTATTGTTACAAACATTTTAATAGAAATATAAAATATTGTTTCGTTCCGTAGTGTAGAAGAATCATACTTTAGTTATTTTTATAGTAAATGTTTCTAAATTTTTGTCATCAGGGTATTTTGGGCAGCGGTTTCGCCCTAAAAGTCCAACAGAAGCAGCGCCAAAAGCACTTCAACAGGCAGATTCCAGCTGCTGCGATGTTGATTCAGTGCCTCTGGCGTTGTTATGCGGCGGACAAAAGTTTCCATAGCGAGGCTACGTGGCTGATACACGTGAAGAATGACAATGACAACAATAATTCCAGCCAGAATAACTCGAACAACATGGTATTGCCGACGCAACTGGGAAAGGTGAGCAATCTTTACTTCTTCTTCTAGTAGACAGATTGCTTCTAGAGTCTTCTCTGTAACGCTGTAAAGTTCTGCTTGGAATGTCTTTTATATTTTCAGTGTGATTTTGCTTTCGTAACACCTCTGATACTTGACACAAACACGTATGTAGACTTTTCCAGTTTTACCTAGAGAAGAAGGCACACCTTTCTGACATGTATGTTTGCTTTAATTTCGTTTAATGGGTGTTTTAAGTAGTTAAGTACGTACTAAACAAAAACCAGAGGGTGCAAGTTTCAACCGCTCGCTTTTGTCCTCGACCTTCCTCGTTTAAATCTCCCAGGTTCCCTAATTACAGATTTTTTAAGTCGGTCCATCCTCATCCGCAAATAAGACGCTGCCCTTTAAAAACTACCACAACAGAGCCTTTGTCTCGCTTTGAGCACCCCTGCAAAGGTCATGTCCTGCTACTTTATCCAGGGTCTTAAGCTTTACTAAGTAAGCTCCTTTCCTCAAGACCGCTGTCGAACCCAAATTAAAAATAAGCAGGCAAAATAATCAGATTAAGGGATAACCGGATAACATGGATTGTTGTCGCACACCTAAGCTAATTATAATTCAGTAGCTTCCCGTTTTTTCACCGACGGTGGTCCACCAATAGCTCCTCTTGCCGCAAGTGGCAAATACTTTTTAAAACCCCCATTATTCCTGGCCGTATCGAGGGATCTGAACCGGGTATCTTCTATCCTTAAGCTCCAGGTTGGAGTCTGCAAGCTGCGGGGGTGTCATCCCCCGCCCCCGTGGAACAGAAGGGAAAATTGATTTAATGTCACCACCCATCATCCTGCAGCGCCGCACTCCTGAGCCTCACGATGGTGCGGGGTTTATCGATGCCTGGAGAAATTTTAATTTGTAGCTACTTTTATAATTAAGAAAATATAGCGCAGGAGCTGATGTTCTGCCAAATGAGCCACTTAAAATTTTAATTTGATTTATTCAAGAGGCTTCCGTTCGCTGCCTGCCTGCTGCTAAGAATTTTTAATCACAATTTGATCTGATAATCGTTAGCGCCGTCCTGATGCAATGTTGGTAATTGCATGAGCATCACATTTATAATGCCGAAAGTTTTTAAGTGGAACGAAACTCGTTTACAAACTTCGAAAATTTGTTCACCCTGGTTGCAAAACAAATTCTCTTGATATCGACAGTCTTCTGAATGGACCTCAGCTAACAAAATCAAATACAAAAAATATTACGACTAATAATTTAGAATTAGCTGCTCTCTAAGAGCGTTAATTTTAGACATTAACTAAGTGCTCTTCTAGAAGTTGAAAATTTGTTATATGTAGTTTCTTTTGCGTAAATTGCAGATATAGAAGAGCACGACTACTATCATAAATTCTGCTTATATCGAATGGGAATTAGGTGCTGATTAGATACTTACGTAAAATATTTTATATTATTTTTTTTTACCGCTTGAAATTTTTTTTTACATTCTATGTATTCGAAATTTAAATATTTAAAACAATTATGTGGTTCAATAACACAATAACCAGTTTTGAAAATGCAAAATTCTATTCAAAAGTATTAAAATTGAATTCACATACCCGCTCGAATATTCGAATTCGGTGTTTACGTATTAAAAAAGGTGAAGAATTAGCTTTTTAGATTCTTAACATTTCTTTAACATTTTATTCAGTGTAAATATACGTGATTTTTTTTTTATTCGAAAATTAATAACAAAATCCTCGAGTTTGCATGCTCGTAACAATAGAAAAAGAGTTTTCTTTGAAACTAGACGATGGTCTTGATGTTATTAAAAAGTTTATATGAAACCGATTTCGATATTACTAAACCCATACCTATGCTAATTTTTTCTGTACTCTGCCCATTTATTCACTCAGGTGAATGGAATTAATTTTCACTTTTTTATTCCTCCAAATCTGCAGAATAAACCTCATTATCTTAATTCCCAGCCGTCTATCCTCAAACACTGTAAAAAGTCTGTTTATCGTCACACATTCTTCTGAAAATTAAATAAACTCAACTTCACGTGCCCTGCGTTGGCGTGTTTGAATCGAAAACCTCAGGAGCTGAAAAATTTCTTTTTCACTTTCAATCCGATTACCGCAGCTAATGAGCGAGTTTTAGGTGGTTTTAGGAGCTCTTAGAGCTCATGTAAGCCGTAAAATATTTAAAAAGTTATCTCCCGCGAGGAAATCGGTAGAAGCATTAAGTCACCTCGTATGTATAAACCCAGAGGAACCATTAATGGCTTCCAGGAGGCCCTTAATAGAAGACTCATAAAATTTTCACAAGGAAGTTCCTCGTAAAAATAGCTTAAGTGAACCGCGCAATGATAAAGACACTTATAGCTGCAAGGGGCCTTAAAGTCGTCTTTGGCTCTTAAGTGACAATAAAGCGACATTATGCCTGACAAAATTACTGAAATTGAGCATATTATTTTCGGAGCCTTACCGAATTCAAACTCTATCTGTTAGTACGTGGTATGAAACCATGGAGTGAATGCTATCGATTTGGGAACAGGGTAATTCAGACAATTTGTACCAAATTTTTAGAGGTGTTCTATATGACAATGTTAGTGTATTACTCGAGGGGATTCCCCGTTTTGGCAATGGAACAAGAATTTTATTTTCTCCAACTGCTACAATTTGCTTTTCAATGACTTCAAACTTGCATAATTTGTTGGGTGTATGGAAAGTGTTATAGCAGTAATTCATTATTTATATAGAAATAGGTACTAAGAGGTTTCAGGATCACTTTTATCGAACTTATATATTGCATGTTACAAAAAGACGTTACTACATACATAATTTTTTATGATGCTGGGATGGAGCAAAGTTGATTTAATCATAATTTTTTAGGGATGTAGGTAATGTGTTAAACTAAAGATACTTCAATAAAATTATGGTTGTTGATTACAGAATAATAAAAGCAACCAAAGGGGCTACAAGAAGGCTAACATACATCGTTTGCTTGTAAAAATGTCGTGGTTCCAAAAAGATTGAAGCACGCTACCATAGAGGCTCCATGTAGTCTTGAAAGTCCTCTCAACTGCAAATATTCAAGATTTCATAAGATTTTATGTCGACGATGTCGTCATAAAAAGCAACAGAGCTCTGGCGAAAAGCTACTGATAAAATTCCCCTTCTGGTGCGAATCCGTCGTTTTATTAAATCCGGACCACCAAAACTCCTCGAGGGGACAGAATTTTTAAGTTTTTCTGGAACTTCTGCATCCGTTGGCGTGGCGTTTTAAGTTCACCCATTCCTTGCACCTTTCTTCCCACTGTAGTTGGACACTTTGCATGACTTAGATATGCATGTTTATGTGGGTACAATTGAAGCACCCGAAGGACCAGAGGGACACCCTGGGCTGTGCGTCGTCGTGTTGGTGTTGTGCGATGCTTTCGCTGCTTCAGTTTTCCACTTGCTTTGATTTGTTCTTGTCTGTTTCACCGTAAACTTTTCCTCTTCACGATCTTTGTCCTCTCGAATGCTTCCAGTGATCCTTGTTTCTCTACAGGATACTCTCGCTGGCTGGTTTACTTAAAAAAAAAAATCGACTTTTATCCCTTTGCCCTTTTCTTATATTCTTCTCTGCTATTTCTGTTACCATGCCCTCTTTTATCCCTCCTCACATTAAGTGCACGCGACGGTTTAAATTTCCGGAGGTTGTAACGAAAAATTGGGAATTTGTTTGAAAATTTTAGGGATACAAGGGAAGGTTGCTGTTTTTGCTTCTACTACAATTATTGTTGCTGTTGTCAGGCCAAAAACATCGGATAAAGTTTTATTCAAAAATTAATTCGGGCATCCTGTAAACAATGCACTAAAGATAAACTTTTACTGGGCATCGTTACCTGTTGGCATCTTCTTGAGTCTTGTTGTTTGTGTCTTTATTACAACATGGCCAGCGTACGTTGTCTAGCGAATTTTCGTCTATCATGAAGTTTTAAACTTGAACTGAGTGCGGGATGATTTTCTACACGTAAAACAAGAACCCCTAACGACGTGCTTGGACACAACGATAATTAAATTTTCAGAAGCAGACGAACATGCTTCTATTTTACCTTACAAGTAACTATACATGCTCTTGTATTTTCTACTTAAAAATCACAACATTTCAACAGTTTGCATGCTTTTAAGACTGAAATAAGAGTTTTTGATAGTCAGACAGTCTAAATCGTATAATAATTTTCAATTATATTATCAAAATATTTCTTTTTAAAACTTCTTTGTTATTTGTTCGTTATCTTTTAGTTCAAATTATGTACAAAATATCGAACACTTTTACTTTTATTTACTGAGATTGATTTTTTCTTACATTGGACTCAACCAGGACCAGAAATACATTTCTTGGCGGTAATCAGAAAGAAATTATTTGAAAATTTTGTTATATAAATTTTAACAATTTCATTCATACTTCACTGTACACTGAATGATAAAAGAAGAAATAATAAATAACACTATTACTATTATCTTACCATACTTTTTGAATTCACTCCACATTATAAGTTTAATATTTAATTTACTTTAACCTCAATTCCTTAATACCTTGAGTACTTTTCGCTTTAAAACAGACAATAAAATTTCTAAAATTAATACCACAGCGCACAACTTTAAAACTTATTTACACTTTTATACAAAATTTAAAGGATAATCTATATAACATATTATTGTTTTAAATTTAAAAAATCTGTTTCCAAAAGTAGCCCAATTAATGATTTTAAAATCAGAACTCAGAAATGTGTGAAAATATCCTTTCTGGCATAAATTGTTTCTATAGTTTCTCACCAAAATTTAGAGCTATTATTCGAATGATCTTTAAATTTAATTTTATAGATAGATTAGTTGAAATAATGTCTAAATATTACTCGTATGTTTCATTATCCATAAAATCAGAGTATGGCTATAATTAATTAATCACTAAATATTTAATTTTTATTGGATATAAACTAGTAAAATTTTAGTATGAAGTTTGTATCGTATTTACGTATCTGCAAATTTTCTAGATAGAGTTAAAAAGGTTTATCACAGGAAAAACTGCCTTAGTAGGTACTCATTATTAGCTAGAAATTTTAATTATTTAAGTATTCGTATGGAGGTGATTCGATGTCTTCATTTGTGACTGTCAACACCGTAAATTATAAAAAAAGAAAGAAAAATATGGATCCATAGATAGATAACTGCATTAAAAGTTGGTTGTAGGTAGACCGGACTGTCTTTTAACGTCAATTTGATCCCTTTCTCTATAAATACCACTGTACCAAACATTTTCACTTAAACTCTTTTCAGGCAGCTTTATACAGTTTAACAGTATGTATTCGAACAACTTTACAAAATCACGTTTTAACTTCTCATAAATCAGTTTACTTACATCCCATGAACACTTCGACTGCTTTGAAACAAAATAATCCCAAAATTACCAAAAGAAACACGAATTACAACTATTAGGCAAATCGGCAAAGGCCAGGATCGCAAGTATCGCTAGCGTTCTAGGGTTTAAATGGTACAGAGTAATAACTTAGTTTTTATCGTACTATGTCTTTATTGATGTCTTCTACAAAATGGATAATGTGGTAAGAAAAATTACCAAAAGGCTCCTCAATCCCAAGCACAGTCGTAGAATTCTTCATACAATCCGTAGTCGTAGCTGTCTCCGTGTCTTCATAAAGTTTTACTTCATCTCTCTATCGCTGTAGATAGTCTGTTTCCTGTACGAGGTATTTTAATGAATTTTTCTCCGCCCCGCCAGCCCAAAAACCAAACCGTGTCATACCAACCACCCCCATTTAGCAATTGGTACCGTCCACCCCCATCCGTGGAATACTAAAAAAAAGTTGAAAAGCTCTTTTCCACCCATCCCCACCTCATCATACAAGATGCAAAAATCAATGTCGCTCGATGTGTTCAATGTGTTGTTGTTTTTCTTTTTTCGTTTGTGGTTCATTCGGGTCAGACCCTAATGGTACAGGTTGCCAAACGAGGTGCGAGCGTCCTGAAGCGGAGGAAGTCCAGGAACAGAATGGACGCGTCCAACGTCCAGCAGCAACGAACCCAAACCCCACCCCCAACGAATGCCGGCGGCAGCAGTTCAGCGAACAACGGGAACACCGCGCAGAACGACCAGCAGCCTCCAAAAAGCGAATCGGACGGTGACGTGGTGTTTTACGCGGAAGAACCTCGGGCCGGTAAGTGCAAACTCTGATTAATTACGCAAGGCTATCAATATTACTATGACATATACTTTAATAAACCCTATTATTAAAATTTTACGTGTCAGAATTGAAATTTCACAATGCCATATTGAAATTTTTAAGACACAATGGGCAGTTCGATCTCACACAGCAATAAAATGCATAGCAACTCAAAGATTTAATGATGTACTAAAATTAGAGTATTAAAATAGTGGGTTCTAAAGTTTACGATTACGGTTTAATACACGGTATATAGAAAAAGATATTTAAGTTTTTGTATGATAGCTACTCCACCTCTTTTCATTTGGAAGGTATAGGTATTTAAATCTAAACAATTGGATTTTATATCTGAAGCAATTAATAACGTCGACGTTTTGTTTATGATATGTTTAAAACGAGTAAAATAAATATAGAGTACTTTTATAAAACATTTTCTTAAAAGAAGTATTTTTCTTTTATAAAATGGTTTAAATTATTAATTGTTGGCAACATTTTGCTTTTCAAAATTAAAAACTTTATACTACATATATTCAATTTTAAAGATTAAGAGATATTCAACATGACTCGCATCATTTTAATGGTATACATCCAAAGAAATACATAACTTCATTTAAAATAATAATAAAAAATCCTTTTTTTTTGGTGTAATAAAAATTTCTTTAAAATTTGATTGCTCATGAAGTGAAATAAATGGGGAACAGATTGAATTTGAGGTTTCCTCACGGATTTTGATAAAACTTTGTAGGAGTGTTTATTTGGAGACAAAAGTGACGAATATGCAACATAAATTGTACTTGTACATACTTCTCAAGATATTTAATTTTGAAATTTAGAAATTTTATATTTTGTCGCCTCAATTTTTTGCATATTCCCACAAAGTTTCATTACAAATTGTATAAATCCCTTAAATTAAGACAATTCCAACTTTTGATTCTAAAAAATTCTTCAAGAATCTTTGAAATTAACGAATTAAAGGTAAAATATATTTTTCGACTTATCGACGGTGATGAGCATGCATTTGTCTTATAAAATGAAAAATTAAAGTAAAGTAAAATTTTCCTTATTTTTTATCAGTCGTGTACAATTTTTTACGGGAAACCGGTGGAAACATTTTTGATTTAAGATTTTTCAATAATTCTCACCAAAAGATTGTGTGAGCATGGAGAAATTGTGGCGGTAAACTATCACTTTTCAGAATTTTGAAGTGAAATATCTGGAGAAATATAAGCGACCGCATATCCGTCACTTTTGACCCTAAATGGACATTTCTTAATAGTTTCATCAAAATCCATGAGGAGATCTCAAACTCAATTTATGCCATCATGAGTTTACTCCTCAACATCTTTCATTTAGACATTAAATTTGGGGGTTTTGGGAACACCCCGTTTAAGAAATGAATTTGTCATAAAATCTTTTTAAATTAAAATGTATTGTAATAATCTTGCCCGATTATTTTTCCCATTAAAAAGTAAATTTCCATAAAAATATAAAATACGGGAGCCGTACCGCCGAAAAGTTTTAACCGAAAACCGGAGGAATCCCTTGATTTCCACTTGCCTATTTGCATGAGGAAACCACTGAAATAGCGTCCAGAAAACTTACCTAGTTAAATTCATCAATGTTACATAACCGAGCCCCCGCAGTACATCGTAGGAGGCTTCACCTCCGCATTAACATTCAGTTATGCAAATGGATCCCGACTTCCGGTCATGCCAGAAAGTGAAGTTCTTGGGGAACTGACTGGGAACTGGGAAGTTAGGAAAAGTGTGGGGACTCCGTGGGCTACGATCTAAGGCCTAAAACACTTTAACCACATCGAGCTGAGAAGTTTCCTACTTCCCGTTTTAGGGCAACCACCAAAATTCAGCCACTCAGTGCGCCCAGACATGACTAGAAAATGGCCCGCCTATTACCAGCTTGGGCACAACTTTTCGATTGAACCTGTCCTCCCACAGAAGTCCCACTGGCCCACAAATTGGTTCGAGAACAATTTACAAAAACCGAAAACAAAAATAAATAAGGGTGAAAGGGCTGCTGGGTTGCGGCGGCCCACTGGTGATAGTGTGTTTTGTAGTTTGTCGGCTCGCAACCAGCGAAGGACACGTTCCACAAATTCCCACTTCCCCCGAAGCTCGGGGGTGAGGTCATTTGATAAAGTGGCCAAATGCTGATAACCCTTTGCCATGAAAATGCCCTGCAGGGAGGAGCCGCGGAGATCGTCGTCCGCTGAGATTTATGAAATAAAAAACCTCCCACTAATCATGTCCAGGTAATTGCGGCTATAAATCTGCAAGGAGCTGCTTATTCGTGTAAATTACCCATTTGCTGGGATTTGGTCATTTCTGGAAAGTTTTTGTTGCGCGGGTGGTGAGTCGAAGGGCCGACCACTCCAAAGCCAAGGTAATGAGTTTTCGACAATTTTGCGAATGACGGCCTTGAGCCTAGCTGGTCGAATGATTTTAGGTCTCTTATGCCTCAAAATTATGGTAATTGCCGCTTAATGGACAATGGCAGCTAATGTGGGTTCGATTCGAGACCCCCCCCAAACGAAATGATTGCAGTAATTGCGATTACTTAGCCCAAAACGGCTAATTGGGTATTCTCGAAACCTTTTTATAGAAGCTATTTCCTTTTTAACTTGATGTAGGCCTTGGGACGGCAGTCTTGTCTGATTGATAAATGGAATAGTTCTTCCCTGATAAACGCCAGACAATTATCGTCCATTTTTCCTTGAAATAAAGTTTGCTTCCTGTGATAGAGTGTACGCACTTGTAAGGTTATATACTCGAAATGAAACTCTATCCGGTAGAAATTTACAATACATGACCCGAATAACAATTCCCTCTTGAATCCTGGCAAAACACTCCATAAAATGTAGTAACGTCGCACACTTACATCTTGCATTTTTCAGTATCTCATTACAAATTCGATCATAAAAAAGAATTTCTGATTTTGGGAAGGGTAAGAAAAATCAACTATGCCAGAGTAACGAAAAGAAATTTCCATAATTTCTGGAACCTTTTCTATATAAATTTGTTTAAATTGAATAAAAATGCACTAAGAATGCATTAATCAGTCTCAGTCTCAGTCACTCACACAATTTTTCGAAATTAATTAGTAAGCTTGAAAAGAAACTTATCATGCATATATTTTTTTTTTTTTTTGTTTTTCTAAAGTCGAGCTAGTACACGATAATCATAAGAGATTCATTAATTAAAATTTGTCTCTTCTTTCAAAGAAATCTAGTAATAGTTATCAAACCCGATTACAGGTACTCCAAATCGTGTTCGAAAAGGCGAACAAGTAACAACCAGAGGTCCTTTTGTGAGTCAAAATAGCTCCGTAACCGAAGCACCCAGTGACGACGTGGAGGCTGAACAGGAGCCAGACGAAGAAGTAGAAACTGCACGAGTTACGACGTAAGTTGTACCCTTAGAGAATCCCTGAAATCCCCTAAGTAACGAGCTTAATCTTTGGAAGTTCCTTCTTCCGTAGGTTAACAGAGGCACATCGAAACGCGATCCGAGCAATACGAAAAATCAAATATTTCGTAGCAAGACGAAAATTTCAGCAAGCCCGAAAGCCTTACGATGTCCGAGACGTGATTGAGCAGTACTCGCAAGGGCATCTTAATATGATGGTGCGAATCAAGGTAACGAAGGGTATTTTGTCTCAATATTAAATGGACTCAAATAAGAACGTTTCCAGGAACTACAACGACGATTGGACCAGACTCTAGGAAAGCCGGGCAGCTATCTAGCCGGCATAGACCGAGTTGGTAACGTGAAGCCAATGACAGTCGGAGCACGTCTCTACCGCGTAGAGCAGCAACTTTCTGTGATGGATAAGAAACTCGATCATATCATGCACGCTATCAACGGCCTCATCCACCCGCGCGTCATGTCGAATGCCACGAGCAGTTCGAACCTGACCACGATCGGAATTTCGCAACTCCAACTCCAAAGCAGGGAGGGCCAGCAGCCAGGCCTGGACACCGGGCAGCTGTCCCTGCAGCTGCCCTCGGCCAGTCCATCGCCAGCCCTTTCTCCGTCACCCATGAGCAGGTGTCTGGAAGATGACGTCTAGAATTTCCCTCCAAACTCGCAAATTGGGCTTTCAGCTTCTGTTCTCGTCAACGGTTGAACGAAACTAGCCTAGCCTTCGCCTCCCCGAGAGCAGTTCTAGTGTTCTTGGACGAATCGCATGTAATCTGAGGCCACGCCCCCTTATCTCGTTAGCCCTCGATTTTAACTAGCCTTCTCGATTAGACGTCGGTTTCATAGATTTTAACGCTGGGACGCACCGAACAACGTGAGGACCGATTCAACCGTAGGTGATAATATCTATTTTCTATTTTTACATAATTCTAGCTTGTAGTAGACCACAAAAGCAACTAAGGTTAAGCGGAACAAATATTCAAAACTACTTAGACACTTAGATACTAAGAGGGTGCAAACACTAGAGGAATTGTCTTGACTTAGGCTTTAGAAGATCGGCCGCGATCAGCGGCTGATACATCACTTGTATGTAAAAACTATGCGAACACCCGAGTCGGTTTGTCCTGTTTTTTCTATCTAGAACACTTTCCTTTCGTGCCTTGTTTCTTTTGAAAAAGACGTTTGAGTCATGTACAACTATAATAGGTTAAGTGTTAGCTACGAAATTGTTTGGTTCTACAACGATTAGGCGTGGATTTTGGATTGGAATCTATTTATTGAAAACTCAGCATAAAAGTTCATTACGAAAATTGGCATTTGTAGGTCATATGTTTCTGAAAAACCTTTTTAAACGAGGCAGTCTTCTTATGGAGCATTATTTACTTACAACTACTAAAGAAATTTTTTGAGTAAATTGGGACGCATAGTTAGTAAGTTATATTGAGTCGTACGAGCAGATAAGTTTATGGTTTTTTTCAAAAGGTCAAACGAAAAACCTTTTTGTGTATGAAGGCAATACAAACTTATTTGAAAGATCAAAACTTTCATTGTATATTTTCACCATCTCAAAGAAAAATAAAAATCGACTGCTTAAATAATTTTATGTACTTATACACATAAAACATATTAAAAATTTCTTGTAACTTGAAAACGGAGGACCATTTGTCAGAACAGTTTAAGGTACCTGGATGAGCATATACTTATCATCCATACCCTTTGTAGTTCTAAATATGAGTTCGAAAATGGTCTTGTTTTGAGTTTGTTATGAAAACCATAGAGAAATAATTGCATATCTGTTCTTATAACGAATTGAACCAATTTCTTTTGTATTTTGAGGAGGATTTCTCTAAACCAAAGCTATATAATTCCTCAAAATCATGGAAAAATGGAAATATCAAAATCATATGCTCTATGGGTTCAACAGTGCCTCACTTCGACGTCGTACTGTTTTCATTATTATTTTTATTTTCATTACATTTACAATATAGACCGTTTACTAAGGTTTGTTCAATAAAATAACAAATTTTTCAGTAAAAATACAAATTGTAAAGGCCTATACTATGTATCTTCTTTTTACTTCTCCTTAGGAGTAATAATTTTATGATTAAACTGTATCACCATAGACTTCGGAAAAGAAGAAAGTGACCAGTTTGCAATCACTATAAAATGTGAACGCTTTTATTAAGAATAAAATTAGATTAATTATATTAAACTGTAGTAAGTGAACTAAGCGTTTTGAAATCAGCTCAAAATCCACGCCTTATCTAATCATTGGCAATAAAACCGTGTTCTAAGGAACTAAGAAAAAAAGAAAGTCCTGTACAATGTTTTTGTAAATAATCGGCTAAATTACATAATTAAAACTATACATTCACAAACACCACCACATAGACGAACACTGTTTAATAAATTTAAATTGCATATTTTCATATTAGAGAAAATTATTTTTCTTGCAATACTCACTACGCACTAAATTAATGTAAATAATCATTAAAATTGTATATAACGAATTTTTTCATTACATTTTAGCTGTAAAAAATGACAAAACATACCTATAAATTATAAAAGGCGACAGTATCTAACTGTGAATACGTAGGAATTAAATAAAGTGAACCATTTTTGCGAATACTAGTTAATAGGTTAGGCAAGTTGTTAGTGCTCTTATCGAATTTTAGCATTCATTTCTAAGTTTATCTAAAAAAACATGTGCATTTACTTAACTTATGTATTTAAAATGTCTTCCATGTTCGGAAGTGATCTGAGATTTTTGTGAAATATTAACTTGATTTTTGGATGAAGAAATACGATTAAAATAGTCATGTGAAAAACAAAATCAATTCAAAATATAAAATTATAAAACTTCGAAACCTTCAATATTTAACAACCTTCTTTTCTATTTAGTGATTTGCATCTTTTAAACATATTTTCAACATATGTATTGTGAAAATGCCTTTACCTATAGGAACATTTTTTATATGCAACATTAACTAAATAGTTGCCTTTAAAGTAAATATAACTTTGAACCAGTGGTACACCCTTGCACCACCTTTTGTTGGTAGTGAAAATCGACCACACAAATTAAAATTTTCTCTTATCTTTTCTCTGGTTTCATGCATATTTCGTTTTTTGTTCAATAGTACGTTGCAATGTTCTACAGAAACCGACATAATTCAAATAAAAGGAATTCTGATGGCAGTTCTTCTACTTTGCTATCCCCGCCCGCATAAATTAGATATTCGAATAAGTTTATTTTATTTTGAGCTGATCATTATTAAATTATTTGACTTGAACAAATAAAAAACAAAGACATGACCATACCTCTCTTCAGAGTTTTCTTCCTGATGTTTATAAAAACAAACCTTAAAAAGACAGCACAACTGAGTCATAATGGTATCGTCATTATGGTTGTAGTATAGACTATCAACATACGCTGCGATATTTTACGCTTAACTCTGTTTTACATTATGTAATTAAAATACGCGAAATCATTTCAATGAGCATCGAAATATCCCAGATACCCTTGATTTTGCGGCTATGTATTAAATCAATATCTTATAGCCCAATAAAAAGTTACATTTAGGTGTGCATTTTGGGTAGGGTAAAATTTTATTTTTTCGTTGCGTGGGGAAAGGCTTATGAAATTTAAAACTAAGTTTTCGGGGTTGTCGGTTGCTGAGGTTTAACGCCATCTTAAAAAAAGGAGTACAAACAGTTTTTGCTTTTGTATAACCATGCATCTTGCAAAAAAATCGAGCAGACATATTTTGTAGGGAATAAAAATCTCTATAAGTTTGCGTATGTCACTTTTTATCGTAACTTCAATAATAACAATGTTATCTGGTAAAGCAAATAGAAATTTGTTGAAAAATAATCTTTTAGGCGCTGCAAAATTTTTTCTATCAATTTCACAAAAAAACGCACTAATTTTTATTTGAAGAGGTCCTCATAAAAAAATATTTTTATTATTTTATTTTTAGATTCACCATATATTTATTTTTTTATTTTATTTAATAGTAATAAATATTATTAAAACAATTATTTTATAATACCTAATAGGTGGTATGAAAATAGTAAAATAATATTAAATAAACATTACATTATAAAATACTTGTTGTAATGATACTTATTTATAACTATTAAATCAAATTAAAAAAATAATTAGAGAAATATAAAACGACGAAGAATAAAATTTTGTAAGACGCATGGTTACTAAGCTATAAAGCCAAAAATTGTTTGCACCCCTTTTTTCAAGATGGCGTCCAACCTCAGCTCCCGACGACCCCGCAAACTCAGTTTTAAATTTAGCAAGTCTGCCCCGCGCAACAAAAAAAAAATAAAATTTGGCCCTACCCAAAACGCAAGGTTAGCCTTTTTAAATGTAACATTTTCCTGGACTATTGAGGCAATTTTTAAAGACAATGAAAAAACAAAACTAACTCTAAAATTATGAAATTTTGCAATAGACTATAATAGAACGTTAAGCAATGATTTATTATTAGTCGTAAAATTTATATTAAAATTAAGGCTTAAAGGTCGTCTACTTTTTTACACAAATAAACACTTCGAAAAAGCAATTGTAAAAATTATATGTATATATAGGAAGAGTAGAGAAGGTAAAGAAAAACCTTTTTAAATATATCTTAGAGCCTAGTCGTAAGCAAATGAAGTTTGTAAATTATTGTGACTATTCGTTTGCAGAAAAAAGTGCTACAATATTTTCCATGCGTGAGAATATTATTTTATAATTTTAAAAAAATATAAAGAGAACAACAAATAGGCATAAATTTAAAACATAATGAAACCGAATACTTAAAGAAGAAAAAATAACTTACAAATACTCTGAATAATGTAAAATAAATATCCTTCTCGTGCCTCTATGCAGTTAAACTTATAAACACTTCTTAATGCAAGTTATTTAATATATTGAAAAAATTAAAATAACATTTAAAGAAGAATTATAAAAAGGTAGATGTGTTATTACAAATCAGTAATAACTGAGAAAAACAAAATTTTCGTTTTTATCTTTATTTGCTTGAATCAATAACTAACTTCGTCACAAGTATGTTACTTCATTGATTGGGAAATTTTATTTTTTATTTTGTGTTCTTTATCTTATCACTTCAGAGATTGTGCTTTGTGAATTTGTGGTCCTTCACAATTTTTATATTATAAAATAATTTCTTAATTTTATTTTTATTCTAAAGCTACATATGATTGTAAAATTACTCTAGATTTTAATAGAACTTGTTTATGTGAAATGCAAAGCAAATTGTTTAAAAAGTGTCCATTTAATTCATAATTTTTGGAATAATTCTTTCAAAACTGTTCGTTTGACAAAGTTTTGCTTGAATCTATCTGTTTGACAAAGGTGCCTTACTTACTAAGCAGAGACACTCGTTCTTAAAACGTCCACAACGAACAAATTAACAAAGCCCAATCCACTCGATTTTAATCAAAAAATACTTTCTTTCACAAATTAAGTACGATAATTTTTTAGTCACTCGCTTAGTACGAAATCCGGTAACTTAATAAAAAAAAAAAATATAAAAAAAAACACGAACAGTCCAATAAATTACCAAATGTATAAAATCCCAATTAATCCCTTGTAAATAAATTCGCACTAAGCGACAAAAATTATACCGCTTAATTTGTGCCTTTGCCCTTTATCGAAGTAAAAAGAGTAATGAATTAAAATCATTAACAAAAAATAAGAGCAAAACATATAATCGACCAAGCACTCTAAAGATATCATACTATTGCAAATTGTGGAACCAACAATTGAAGTTTTTAATTGAGAATCTAAGCACTTAAATTACTCAAATTATGAAAATAAAGAAAGTTAAAAGAAAATAGTTAAACTTAATTATAAACGACTATAAAATACCAATAAATGAATAAAATGAAAAGTACTGTGATGACACTATATTTACTATACAACTTGTAAAAATTATTTCTAAAACGTAAATGTTTCGTTTAGTCTTTTGTTTAAATTGAGAAGGTTATAAAGCAAGAAATAAGGAAAAACTTAAAAAACAAAACAAACGCATCAAGCGCTTTTTACTCAACTGATTCTTTCTTTCCGTTCTAGCAAAATCAACAAAATAACGAGAAAGAGAACACAACTCAGTTAGAATTATTTTAGCAAAATTAAAACAAAATATTCTCATATCTTGTAAATAGTAAGACTTAGTGGAATCTATCTAAACTCAAATTCAGCAAATGCAAGACAAAGAAACCAAAGATCATAATTAAGATTTTAAAGAATTCCATTTCTTTACGGCTACGGAACTCAGTCAGTCAATCAGCCTAGTGATAATTTTTGATTAATTTTAATTATAAGTCCATTTTAGTCGTAGGTGATACAGCTTTCGGTTTAGTGTAAGAAAAAGCGACAACAAATTTTACCCTTTTCTCTAAGTTAGCTTCTCTGCTTAATTTAAAATCAACGGAATTTGTTCGGTAGTTCTTTTTAAGGCAGTAGAATTTAAATAAAATATTTGCTCCTGTTTTACAGTTTTAACATTTTCAAATAAAATTTGAAGAAATGCGAATTACTTGTATTTTATTTACATTATTTTTTACAAGTTAATTAGAAAAATTATTTTTAGGGGAAAACTGAACTCTTCTACAAACTTTTTCATCATAAGAACGCAATCTGATCGTTGGAGATGATATGTCTATATTAAATCTAATAATCAAAGATTTATATTTTATAGAAGTCGCATTAGAATTTAAGGCGTATCATTTGCGTAAAATAAAATGAAGAAGCTTAATGTCTAAATCAAAAGATCCACAAGTCAAGCTTAAAACTAGATTCCACACATTCTCTACCCTTCATCTGCTTCATATATTAAATCAAATAGCGAAGACTTCCTGAATCGCGCTAGTTTGCTTAATATCCGTAAAAAATAAAAGCAACACCTTTGCGCGACGAAACGCGACCATTACAATATAAAACCGATTAAGACAACCATTCCAAATAAATTTAATGCGGAAAGGCATTTGGATCGAAATAAAAATTCATCAGCGCCCACCGCCGATTAACCGCGATTACAGCTGCTAGCCGCGGCAGTCGGCGGGCAGCCCGCAAATCGGCAGCCTTCCAAATTCGGCAGGTGCTCAACTTCCAAAAATGGGGCCTGATTTTGTCATATTTCTTGTAGCGGGCGATATTTTTTTTGGCAAAAGGCAAAAATTCGCCGACGTCATTCAATTGAATGTCAGCAGCTTAGCGAAGTAGATCGATACAATTTTTTGCCAATATGCCAAGAAATTGATTGGCAGCTTATAAGAAAGTGGTGCAGCTGGATGAAGCTTTATAAGACGCTTCCGTTAAAGGAAATTTTAAATTAATAGCATTTGGGAGTTGGGGAGTCCTCGCCCCTCTGGGAAAAATTAACGTGTTTCAGAGGAGGTGATAAGATGATGAAATTTTGATAAGGTGGTAATTTGCTTCCAGATGCTGCAGGTATTTTAATTTTAACGATCCTTGAAATCAGCGTAAAAGTAAACGCGAAAAATTTTATTAGCAGCACGGTGAGTCATTTTCCCAAGCCAATTCGCCTTTTATGTCTGCAATAAAACCGAATAAACTAATCAGCCGCAATAAAAATATTTTGATGGCCTGTCCCAACTTGGCGTGAATAATTCCCCCGGAGTATGCCGAATCCGTCAGCGCCGAGAGTGATAATTTGTAATCCATCGCGAGATGAAGCGGCACCGAAAAATCCATTAATGGGGCCCCAAATTGGGAATAATATCGATAGCGAAGTATCGACAGCTGTCCCCTTTGGTCCAGCGGACACTTTTGCATCCGAAAGGGGCCGTAATGGCCGGGAGTGGGCGCCGAGGCTCTCCAAATGTTGCCCCCGAGCACCTGAATGGCGTCTCACTTGGCCAAGCGGCATTCCCGGCGCGGCGCGGAACACGACGCTAAAGCCTTCCGCGGACGGCTGTGCGATGGTTTATTACACTTTTGGATTGTTTACAATTCGATTTTTGGGAAAAAATACACGTAATGGGAACCACGGCGCAATTTATGGGACTTTTAATGATTTTGGGAGCTTCTCCGCATTTGGGCAAATATTCATCAACATCAAGGTTAATGCGAAATAGTTGCATTGACTTCGCGCCTTGAAATGCCTAACTAACGTCCATGAAAAGTTGTAAATATTTTATAGCACCTAGGAAACATAATAATTTGAGCGGAAGCGGAAATTTAGGAGGAGTTAGATCACATAGAAAAAGAACATTATTTAAAGCTTCGCTTAGAATGGGAGTTTTGGCACACATATCTTAAAACTATAGTATAATCAAAATATTTTATGTATACCACTATTTCAATCTAAATTTTATCAAAATCATAGAATATCAATCTCTCTTTTGGTTGACAAATTAAATTTTATAACTACCATTTTGTTAAAAAAAAAAAAAACTTCAAATACATTTTTTTTCAGCAGTAATTCAGAAGAGTTCTACAATTACAACAAATATACCTTTCAATAAAAATGTTGTTCTATTTTAGTACCAAAAGTTTAACAGGTATTCTGATTTATTTATTCTTAAGCTTTAAAGTACGAAATACGAGAAGCAATTGATATGCGGTATTTTATTATATCTATACCCAATTACCTAAAAAAAAATTCATTTATTTCTGTGCATTCAGATATTAATCTTTTTATAAGTATACCTAATCAAATTAACAAAAGTGCATATTGCCGGTTTTTGGTACATGCGTCAATCTCATCGTACAAAAACGTCCTTAGAGATAATAACAGACTTCTTGTAACCAATGCTTCATATGATACCCAATTAACTAGCAACAAAATACGGAAATTGTTTCAAATACCTACTTCACGAGCAATTTTCAAAACAGTCTAACTCTTCACATGACTAATAATAAGTTAAATAATCGAAAATTTCAAAAACTTCAAATATATTGCTCCAACATTGTATTTACCAGCTACCAGTTTCACTACATCTCTAGATTTTTATAGTTGTTAGCTAAATATCACATAAATAGGTAGTTTGTATGGACATATAAAACTAAAAATCCATGCAGATAGTAATACTAAATTAGTCTAATTTTTTGTAAATTTAGAGATATCCTCGATGCATTTGTTTTTTTTTAATTTTCAATACTTTTGGAACATTTAAAATAAATGAGCCGCTGAGCAAAAAAATTCAAACGATTAGTGAATAATATGGCTAAATGAAGGCTAAGTATTGTAGTTATGGAAGCAGTGACCATAAAATTCCTGAATCAAAAAGAAAACAACTTAATATGTAGTACTGTCGAAACAGATTGCCGTCTAGAACATCTTAATTCTTTACGATCGTTAAGATGATTATGTTAATTACAGTGCAAACTGCCGCGCCACAAAGCGCGAGAGATCGGGCATTTCTACTGAATCACCAGCCATCCATCCGTCCATCAATTTCATCCGCGGAGTTATTTATAAGGCAAACAAGCAGTGCATCAAGATGCAATTAAAGCAATGTTTCCCTTGGCACTGTATCAATTGCGCGCAACTCCCACAACACAGCTCAATTCGACTCCATTGCGCAATCGAAGCGTTTTCGCTTCGATTCCGCCGCCGCGAACTGAGTTGTGGACCGCGACGCGACGATTCGCAAAAGTGCCTCCTTTGGTGGAACGAGCGCGCGCTCCTCGAGAGCTCCTCTGATCCGTGACTGGTCGCGATCGGGAGGAGGCCCCGAGAAGCTGCGGCCGCGACTGTACCGCAATCGCTGCAGAGATCGCGATCGTGCGAAAGCTCCGCAGAATAAGTCGCGGGCGGCAGCGGCGGCGTGAATGAAAACGAAAGCTCGCGCCGAGCGGCAGACGGACGCGATCCATTCATCGATCATGCGCGGTCCGCTCGGCCGTTCGTAGTAAACCAGGAAACGCATGCGCGATCGGAACGGAAGCCTCCCCGCGGAAGCGCACATCTTGAGTATTTTCTTATCGGCGGTTTTCGGCGCCTCGCGAGTGAGTGATAAGATCGAGTGAGTGATCGATCGCGGCGAGGAGGAGTGCAGGTGCTTTCCGCGGAGTGCGGCTAGTGAGTGACGCTAAAAGGGCTGCGCTCGAGGAGGCGCCACAGACGAGCCCTGGGCGCATTGTCCGAACCGAACTATGAGATGCAATAGTGCAGCGATGGACTTTCATCCTCGTCCTGTGGTGGTGAGTAACGAGCGGCTCATTAGCGCGGATCTGACCGCGGTGAACTAATTAGACCCCGCCGCCCCGCCGTTATTAATTTACATAATTATCTCACTCAATTAGATCTCGTCTCCGATGACATTGCACAGTCCGGGGATCCATTGAATGCGCCGAGTACGGCTGATTTTATCAGCGGCCTTTCAGCCGTTTTTCTCTTTGCAATTTTTGCATGATGCATTGTGCGGCTCGGCCGTGCAGTGTCCGGTTACACAATCTTCCGGTTCAATTTTAAGCCGGCCACAGGAAAAGGGAGAAAAAGTGTAATTTGTGTCAGATGTGTCCGGCCCGAGCACTTCACCAATTAGTCGCGCAGCTAATTACTGCGCCAGTTGTGATTTATGATTGGGCCGCGATAGTCGTGCTGGTCCAACTCTAATTAGCCGAATGCATAAAATTGCTCTCAATTAGACATGCTAATGTAGATCAACTCGAATTAGAGAAATGCCAAAACGCGGCGCTGTAATTTGAGCCGGCTCGACCAGGTGCAATTTGTGCAAGAGCCAGGGTCTGGCGTTGGTGAAGCACTCGGAGGTAATTGGCGCGCACTCAGGGCGTTTTCTGATCCGAATGATTGTTGGGTCCGTGTTAAGTGCACTTCTGGCTCTTCTGGATGGCTGCGGAGATGTCGGTGAGCTCATTTCATCCAGAAGAAAAGATCCGCCCACCTTGAGTAAAAATTAAAGAAGTTATGTTGGACTCAGTCTCCAATTTGTTGCATTTAACTTGCAATGGAAGAGAAAAACGGAATATCAAAACTAAGTCCACTTGTTCAATTTAAACTTTTTAACTCAAATTATACTATAAAAATAAATTCTTCAATCATTTTTTAGAAAAATACTAATAAAGTAAAAATATTTTCTATTATATGAAAAAGTAAGTTTATGGAAAAAGTTAATTTCGCGGAATATACTCCAACAACTTTTGAGTGATATTCGCTTGGAGATCGTGCGGAACTCTATTATTTTGTTATGGATTTAGATTTCTATAAAAAAAAAAACATGATTAAATTATGAAAATTATTTGAAGCTTGAATGTGACACTTGTGCTTTACGTAGCAAATAATGCCATTTTCATAATACTTTTTTTTTGTTGAAGCTCAACATGCTATGACACGGATATTGAGCATGCTTTCATATTAGGCACAATTGTCGCGAAAAAGAAGCGTATGAAAGGAAATATAAAACATGAAGAACACATAAAGTTTAATGATTAATACTTGTGACATAAATAATTCCTAAATCTCTTTCGTACCTGTTAGAAATTTTAATAATTTTTGCTTCATGCGTATAGTGAATGTAAGATCCACCCATGCAAACAAAAAGTTTTAGACTTTGTTGCTGATATCTTCGTAGTGTTCGAGAGGTTAAACATATCTACTAAAGCATTTATAATGCATGGTTTTTTTTTTAAATTGGTACTGGAAGAAGAGGCTATCAGCTAAATTTTAAATCTGATTATTTTGTTCCTAAAAGCCACCGTTTTCACATATAACTACATAAGGATAAAGCATCCGGTTTTAAATAAGTTACATATATTTCCATAACATCGAATACCTTTCCATTTTATTTTACGTTGAAATTAGGACAGTGCAAAGTGAGAAGACGTTAAAAATTCTCATTTGATTCGCAACTAGGATAAAAATACGTTTCGTTTCGTACAAAATCAAGTTTCTCTTGAAACTTACCGGAAGCAAACGTATACGAAAAGTGGCTAGTACACTGAATGTTTCTTAATCCCTTAAAACTTGCCATTTAGCATAGATTAGACCTGGTTTACGGTAAAATTCTAGCAATCCCGATTGTCTTGCGGCCAGTCCAACTAAATACCCCTTGTACTGTCCACCTCCGCAGTTTCCTTAAATTCCCAGTCAGTGGCCATTGTTCCCGGTCCCGGGCGAGCGTTCTTTATTAACCAAAGATTGCCAATTGAAATGTCTTCGCTTAAATTTAAATAAAATCGGCGCAAAATTACAGCTAGACCAAGGTGGGCGGAGGACTTGTTACTCCTCAGTCGGACTGCACCGGCGACTTTCTACTCCAGCTCCAGCGAGACTCGGGAGGAAATTGATTCGAAATTTGCGTGTGAAAACAGGCTGCGAAGCGCGGCACGCACGGTCCACGCCGTCACATCCGACGGGCGACGTAAAAGGAGCTGGGTGCTGCGACCCTTCGCGAAACCCGCGGAAGAGCACTCACATGGTCATATTCATATAGTGAAAAATTGGCGGTTTGTCATCCGCCGAAGCCCACAAAGGTGCTAAAGTCGCAATCGCAGATTTGCCCGGTCTTGATCTTAATCACGTAAGCCCCCGGGTCTGGGAATGGGCTGAGCCTGGCTGCAGCCGATGAGGCTGGCCCCGGGGTCCGGGGCTTCAGAGAATCTGAGGCTGATTAACTTCCATTTATGGAGCCAACTCAGACAGGCGTGTTGGCGGGCCACTTTTAATATTGAGAAACTGCTCCGAACGGCACCGCCGCGGATCACCCGTTCCATTCTGGAGCAGCATACTTTACGGGGGGAGCGGGAGGCACCAGAACAGAAAAAATAAAGGAGGTGACCGGAGTCTTTAAAAATTGTTTGTACAGATTAAGTGCTCCGCTGCCTTTTCCGGCTGATTAAGGTGGTGTTTGGGCGGCATGTCGACAACTGGACGTCTCAATTCTCCTGCGAGAAAACAGATCGCCATGGATTCCTGGATGAATCACTAGCCACCGACCAAATTCGTCTTTTTTAAAAGTCAACAGCATGCAAGTTTTCAACTTATCCCCGGGATTTCCCACTTTTGCTTGAGTCGAAAAAGTACGCGATACTTTTCATATTTCTTCTTTTACCTATTCTTACCTAGATAAATCTCTGAACCAAAATGAGGTGGTACAGGAGTGTTTATAAATAAATTTTTACTATGTTGCCGTCAAATGAAAATCAAAATATTAGAAAATCATCTACAACAAAAATAATACAAAAAATAAATAAATTTCTTTTTAGCATTTTTCGATATTCTGAAGGGTCTAAAATAACCCTATGTAAACCTTTTCATCATATCTGCCCTAGAAAATGAGTTATACGAAATTTCATGACAACCGAGCGCGTCGCGCAAGCGCACTTTCAAAACTTTAAACGCATTTTTCTCCAAACTTATGTTTTCAGTTGACGTGCAGTACTTCGATAACTTAAAAATTGTTAAAAAAGAACAAATTCGGGCTTAAAATTTTCGGTAAACATTTGATTCTCGTCGTGACCTCATTCAGATTTTTCGCGATATTAAGGACAAAGTTACGGCCCCTCAAAGACGAAAAACAAAGCGGAAAATCTGTTAACCTTTTTTGAATTTTGCGCTATTTGTAGAGATTTTGGAATTTTGCCTTCAATGAGGTCAGAACGATAGCCACAAGCCTCTGCTTTAAGAATCTGCCCGATTTTTTTCATTTCGGATACCTGGAAGGGATGATACACTGCACGTCCTGCAGCCGTGTTTTCTTGATGGGGACAGATTCAGCCTCATTTTAGGGTTCCTTTGAAAAAAAAAAAAATGGTATGTTGTAGCTTTTATATTAAATTAAAAAACGCAAAAAGTTTCTTAATTGTATTTACCTAACTTTCCCAGAAAAAAATCCCGAAATTAGTTATTAAAAAACAGGCTTCACACTAGAAATCCCTATTAAATAAATCGAATTACGTAGTTTTGGAGTCTATGTCTTTTGTTCTTTATATTGACTTAAAATGATATAGAAGTTCAAATATTTAACCAATGGTGTGTTACAGAGTAGTCATCCAAGTCCTTTATTATTTATTATTTACATTATCAATACCAAGAATTTAAAAGTCTATTAAAAGAAACTCTGGCTTTAAATCGTGTAACATGACTTCATTAGTCTGCCACATTCTTTTTTTCCCCCAAGCTCCAAAAGTAACAAAAATGTTTGGTATTTCCCTTTAGAGTCTGGAATGACTTTCAACAAATTGAAAGATGAAAATTGATGAATAATTTTCTTGGCTCAAACTCATATTTCGCCTACGGCTATGCCTACACTAAGTCAACAGGGCGGCGGGCAGAGAGCGAACCTAATTTTACATTTTCCAGGTCAATTCGGCTCAGAATAAGCGCTAAATTAGACACCTGTTGGATCAGTCAAAGCCATAACTAAAGAAAAAGCGAAAAAAATTTTTGAGAAAAACTGCGCAGTCCGAAAATAGCCACGCCATCACCCTCAAAACCGGGAGGTTTCCCAAAAACTGTGGAAATCTACGGCAGCTGCGGGATGGCGTGAAAAAACACTCCCAAAAACAAACTCCAATTTCCCGAACTTTTCCCCATAGTTCCAAAAATAATTTGAAAATTTTCGGAACCACTATGACTGCGGTGCGTTCAATTTGGCTGCAGCCGCGCGCCGAAAAGTTAGTCACTCAGCACGAAAAGCGAGCGCTATGGACGCGTCGACGTTGCGTTTATTTTAGGTAGTTTTGGCCGTGCACTGGGCTTCGTCTTTGGGACGAAAGACGACAAAACACCTCGCAAGAAAAGCTTCTCAAATTTCCCGCCCAAATTCAACCGTAAAATTGCGTCCATTGCGTGATTGCGTGCCGCTCTCCGCCATATGGACGCACGTCTCGGCGGCGGCACGCAACCCAACTTTGTAGTGGCAACAACGGCGATGGACAGAATTTTCATCCGCGCGTGTCAACGACTGATTTTGTTGCTTTTATTCTCTTCCGCGATTTTGTTGGACGGCCTGTTCAATTTGTAGATCACGGTGTGGAGCAAACTTATCACGAGGGAAAATGGAAGAATTTTAATTTTATTACCGTGCAGACCGACTGAGGGATAATTTAAAAATTGAGGCTGAACAAACTTAGGCGAACACTTTAGAGTCTTATTTTTATCGTCGCGGATTCGTTTTAAGATAAATTAGGACCGAGGCCTTGCGTTGTTAACGAGAATTTAAATAAAAGCTTCGTCTATCAGACCCTTTGAAACACTGTTATTTATTTTCGTTTTACCTATTCTTATTTATTTTGTAAGATCGTTTTCAAAACCTCTATAATTTGAACCTTAACTCTTAACTTAACTTGATATGTGTGTATATTCTAAAAATAAGAATATTTTAACTCTGTTGAAAGAAAAAATCTTATAAATACCTAGATAAATTTGTTTGAAATATGTTTTTATATTTCCTATACAAATACTAGACCTAATTTATTAAAATTAACCAAACTTGACTCTTATAAAAATGAGTAATATTTCTTATAATTTTTATTATATGTGGGGAAGAGTAGGGTAAGATGGGGTAAGTACATTAAACTACTCAGCGTCTTTCATAATTATAATATTATTTAGATTATTATAAACGTTTTGAATGAGTTTTCAAACTTTATTTGCGTCTTCAATATTTTTGTTGGTATATAATTTACATAGTACGTTTTTAAGTTTTCATCCTCGAGGCACAAAATCCAGCTTAAAATAATAATAAGGAAAGAAAAAAGCGTTTGTTACTTTATCTATGTAATTTAGGTAGTTAAACAAATTTTTTAAAATCTACCATTTTTTGGTAATAGACTTTCTTTCGGTCATTCGCTGAAGACACATAAATGAATTTTAAATCAGCGAAATCCGAGCGTTAGGCTCTTTTAAAATAAATTTAAATTTCAAGACGTTATACCTTCAAAAGCAAAACAGTTAAACGTTTTAAACGCCTATACGGAATACAAAAATATTACAAGTATGTGGAGTTCCGAATGGAATTCGGTGAGGCAAAATATTTGTATACATTGTTGCGATTCTACTAAATTGCTTAATGGACAGAGTTCCAAGCAAAGGTGACCAATGTTTATGAAAAGAATCCGTCTCATCGCTCTCCAAGGTTTTCGCCTACTCCAATTCGAAAAAGCTTCCTCTTAAGACATTTTTTGAATATTTTTTTCTTGTCATCGCATTAAACAAATTAACCCAAAAATTTGCAAGTATTTTTTTTTTCTTTCGCATATTTGTAAATAAATTAAATAATTGGGAATGTGTTCTTGACCTTGTATAAGCCGAAAATAACATAAAAACAACACTCCTTAATGTGTTCTTACCCCCTGCTGAAGAATTTAAGTTTCTGCAGTCGACTGCAAAATTCAGCGCTTGCTTTTCTAAGCTGAATTGTGCAGTCGACTGCAGAAATTGAATTCTTGAACCAGGGTTGATAGTACAAATTGTGAGAAACAAAATGTGAAACCGATTGAAGGCATTGGAATCGTTATATTTATTTTGCTTAAAAAATTTTTGAAAAACGTGAAGTTTTTGTAGGGTCAAAGACTTTTGTTTTCTAAATCATTTTTATAATAGAGAATGAGAATATTTTGCCTTCAAATAAAAACTGCGCGTGCGAATAATCACGTAAAACTTCTTCCGCAACCTATTTCGGAATACCAAACTGATTGACAGAAGGAACCTATTAAAAAACATTTCTTTGGTGCAGGTACACCAGTAAAAATAAGTTTTGCCCATCCCACACCTACAAATTTTATTTCCACTTACAAAAAAAAAACTCAAATTTCTCTGAGTCGTTTTTAAAAACCTCCATAAATTTCCCAAAGTTTAAAAATGCTTTTTCATAGTGATCAAATCCGAAAATATCCAAGATCCAAAACCAAACGGCTCCTTCGTGTAAAATTTAAAATTTAGAGAGCATAGAAGATTTTAAGTTAATTTTGCAAAACCGAAGAAATTGGTCACGATTTCTTCATCAAAAAACATATTACGATGCGAGGCGAGGTTCCTGAAAGACGGAAGCACGGCAATAATTCACGGCGCACGTCGCCCGTAAAAATAAGTGCAGTCGGAGCGAGAGCACGCTCACACGCACCGCGGCGAGTATTTTCGAGCCTCTGCGAAGTCGACTCAAAAGAACATACGCCGCATTTTCCAAATAAAGGCAAGATACTCGGATTTCTTCAACTTCTGTTCCAAATTAAGAAGATCCGCGCACAGCCACACGCGCAACGCCGTAGAAGACGACACTCACACAGTCTTCGAAAAGTGAAGACGGCGGAGTTTTCGCCAAGAAACGCGGCGATAAACACCAGGTGATCTGGTCGCGCATGCGTCTTAGAAGGACTCTCCGCTCTTAAGGCGATCTTCTTTGAGAGGAAATCCCTCGCCGGATTGAATGACACCGGGGCGGAGTGGTCGGGGCTGGAGGCTGCGAAATGGACCGGGTTGGAAGGACCGATCTTCGCGGAGCGGGCGAGTTCGATCCGGCGAGATCGCCTTATTTGACCTAAGTTCCGATCTCCGCGGATGCCCGAAACCGCTCAAACGCAACTCCTTGAAGAAGTCTTGGTGCCTTTGTTGCCTCCGCCGCCCGCGGATGCCGGGGGGATCAAGTTATGATGATGCTGCCGGGACCGAAATAGAGTTCGCACGAACACGAATTTAGGCGGAGCGCTACAATTTTCCTATTTTCCTATTGTAGTGTTAGATGAAAACAGAGAAAATGCTCGTTTTCCTCGCGATGCTCGGGGTGCTGGTTTCGAAGCTTTTTATTTTTCGCCTGAATTTATAATCTTTTTTTAAATTTTGACCGTCGGGACATCTAGACCGATGAATACGACAGACGTCCATCTACGGCGGATTTATTTTCGTTTAACTCGTTTTTAGTTGCGTTTTGGATGTCATGACATACGGTCGAAACTGGTCTTCTAAAACCGCGTTTACGTAAGACGAACGCGCCGCGACAAGTGCGATCATTAGTGAAAGAAAAAAATGTTATTTTAATATAAACTAAGCCTATATTCATGAAATAAAGGCAAAATTTAAAAAAATAATAATATTCTATGATACACCTATGTACAGAAAAAATAGAGATAAAAAAACTAAATAAATAAATCTATTAAACACAATTGACTTGAGACACAAAGTGTAAACACAACCTTGTGCTAAAAACAAATGCTTTGTGAGATACCCAGTTTGAAAAGGTTTTGAGTGATTGCCTAAAAATTGGCAGCTGTGCTAGAGTTTGGAAGTAAAAACTCCCACATTTAACCAGATTAAATTAGTTCATACACTTTAAAACAAAAGTGGTTCAACGAAATAAAAAATAATAATAAAATAGTGAAATGAACTGGTGGCGAGTTCTCACATAAAAATAATTTCGTCGCTATTCATCATATTCCAACACCTGTAATAATGCTTCCTGAACTACTTTTTTCGGGTAAATGATTGCTAAGATTAATAAACTAAATAATTTTAAACAACTCGTCTTTTGATACTGAAAATTAAGTAAACTATTAAAATTACAAATAGTCGGAGACTATCTCATACAAATTTTGATGAAAATTTAGGAACAGCGTAAATTAAAATTTTGATCTTTATCTGTAATAAAACACATCATATTTTATTCATAAAATAGTTCGTTTATATAAACAACTTAGTAGTACATTTATTTATTTAGCAAAAGCTTTGAAATATTAAATTAAGTCAACTCATGAAATGTGACCATCAAACATAATATTAGCAAGCTGCCAAATTAGAGGCCAACTTTTTGTTTGAACGAATTTTAACTATTATTATTTAAGCTTTAAATATTTAGAATATAAAAAATTCTACCAGGGTATAAATAATTTCTGGGATCGTGGAAGAAGAATAAAAATTTAATGATTCATTCTCAATTTATGGTTTCCACTAACTCAAAAGAATATTGCTTAAAAATTTGCTCAAAATTATATTCTAATTTTGTTTCTAAAAATTTCAAAAAAACTGAGGTCTAAATATTCGCATTTAAACTTTCTGGCTTGACGCTCGGGCTCGAGGTTATGCATGAGTTTTTTCTGAATTGTAACTTCAAATAGTTGTTGAATTTCGAGTTTTAATTTTAAATTATGTGAGATTTTGCGATAAATCTTTTAAACAACTTTTTTTAAGTTCAAAATTTTAAACAATAATCTTCTATTTTTTACAAAATGCTTAAAAATCTGTTGAATTTTCTTTACAGTTGGCGGTAGCATGCAAGATATATCTCGTGACGACTTCAGTCTCCTAAACGGAGGATGCGACAAGGATGTAGCATCAGTAGTAAGAAGTAGTCCTCCACAGTCACCGACTCCAGTGTACAGCACGAGCAGCCCACCACCAGCGGTCAGATCGGAGTCCCCGAATCTGGAGAACACCAGCGTTAAGCTGGAGGATCCCAGCAGAGATTTGTACAGCACCGCGTCTTGGCACCACCCCGAAATAGAATCGAGCAAAATTCTTCTAAGAAACTCAGACGATCCATTGATCTCAAGAGGAGCGACATCGGTTGACGATGATAATCCAAATGAGCTAAGTTCCATGGTGGCGGCTGCAGCGTGTGTTAGCAACGTAAGCCCCGTCGTGCCCATAACTAAGGCACCTGCCACACCTGCCAAGAGAAATAGAACCTCTGCAACGGCAGGATCGCGCACTAGACGGAAAGGAACCTTTAAATTGAGATTCCACCATCAGGCGCTGCCCGCCGAGTACTTAAACCACTATGAGGCCACTCAGAACCAACAAAACAGGGCTGCAAATAATGCGGCCAACAAGAAAAATGAGGCCAACACCAACGACTCTGTTCGTAGCTGGTTGCAGAAAATCTCAGAGATGCAAGCAGCTTCTAATGAACTCAAAGATGCCATGGATGTGTCTGACAGTTTCCCAGCGGAGCCACATAGCGTTAGTGTGGAGAAGTCCCCAAGACGAGTGGTCAAATATTCGGACCTTCCGTACATGGGTGAAATGACCTTAGAAAATTCAAAGCCCCGCAGAGGCAGGAAGCCCAAAAAGGCTGATATATGCCACCTTATTTACAAAAATTACGGAACAATATTTCCTGGAACTCCAAAGGATTTGGTGGATATTGAAACGAAAGACGAGACAAAATGTAGCCTGTTGGAAAAAAGGCTTTCTAGTAATGACAAGGATGAAAAGGGTAAGCGGAATGGTGCTCTAACCAGTGAGGAACCTTTAAATCTTTGTCTACGCGACCAGTCAACTGATTCTGTAACGATTTCCAGTGAAGGTGAGGACTCGAATGGCCAGATCGAATCCAATAGAACAACGCCTCTAACTACCCCAACTGATCCTGCTACAGACGCACTTTTGGCTGCAAACTTAAAAATGTCCCTGCCCAACTTCCAGTCAGCAATGCTCGATAAAAGTTCGGAGGAATCCAAGACGCCATCCACTGCAGACAGTGACCAGGCGGCGAATTACGTCTACTGGCCTGCAGCTGGAATCTTTATCCATCCGATGGCGTTGTACTATCAAAAAATGATTAATTCTGGAACACTGCCTGGAGCGCCACCTGGATCTCCGGCATCTTCCAGTGCTACCACCCCACCAACAGGACGGACTCATTCTAAGAAGCAGTCGAACAATAAAAGCTCTCCTAAAGCAGCCTCAGCGGCTGTAAAAAAGGAACCCGCTGACCAACCGGAACCACCGTCCACTCCCAGCTCGACAAAGTCCAGTGCCTCTACAGTGAACAGTTCTGCAACAACCCCGAACCCTCAGCCTCCACAAAAGCGGAAAAGATCGGCGATCTTTATACCCCCGATGCCTGCAGAAAACACCACAAACCCCGCGACGGAGGTGAGCATCTGCAAATTCAAATTCACAGGAGGCGCGAAGCCAAGCCTCCAGGAGAAAAAGATGCTTTCCGTTGACTCAGACGGGAACTACCGGTACTACAGCGGAACAGGGGATAAATCGATGCGCGGCTATGAATTTTTCCCTAGGGAGAGCCTACAACAGTCAGGAGTTATTCCGGGAGTGAACTGCGCTGGGGCATTTTTAAACGCTACAGGAGAAAAAATCTCAAACGATATCCCACCACCCTCAGCTGGACTCAGCAATGAGCTGCTCCAGATTCCAGACTCTCCCACAGGAAACCTGCTTCTCCCCCACGCGAAAACACCCCCAACAACACCGTCCACGTCTCATCATCGCGGTTTTCCAGGTCAAGCTGGCGAAAGAAGGAAACGAAAGTCAAGGCGATCGCTCCAGCGCGAAAAACTGGAGCAAACCTTCAAGGAAAAAGGTTTTCTAATTCAAACCCAGCAGCTAGAGTCAGCTGAAGGTGCAACTTACTGCAAGTTCCGGCAGCTTCGGAAGTTCACCCGGTATTTGTTCCGCAGCTGGAAGGACTACCTGCCAGGTGAGCTGCAGCAGGCCAACGCAGCTGCAATGGCTGCAGCCGCTGCGGGTAGTCAAAATTCGACGGCAGTTAGAAATTTCCTCGAATCAAACCAGGCGAAGACCCCAGCGGAAAAACCGCGTAAAAACTAGTGTACAGGGTGACACGTCGGCACAGTGGCACAGGACTGATTTTAATTTTTTTTTGATAAAGTTTTGTTATTACTCGAACAATTAGCTCTAATTGCTTATTTAAAAATGTAAAACCAAAGATGTAAATATTCTCCGTTTCCTTTAATGTTTTTTGTTTATTTTTTGTCTCTTTTTAAAAGTCACCTTTTGATTAGGGTTCCTAATCGCGGAGGTCTTTTATTTATTGAAGTGAATTCTAGTCAATTCTAATGTTTTTTCCTAACTTATCTAAAGTGTAAGATACTCGAAGTGCACACGGAGATTTGTATTTAATTGAATAACAGGGTGCTCTTTAAGATTTAGTAAAGTCTTAAATTAAGTTCTTTTGTAATCGTTAATATTTGCTACTTTAACTTAAGTTATTTCATAACATAATAAATACAAGTACTTGACCGAAATTTTCAGTTGTTTTACGTTTTCCTTTAACATTTAGACATTTCCTTACAATTCCTAGTTACACTTCGAACTGATTTGAATTTTGTCAGAATTAAGAAATATACCGACATAACTGGAAAAAAGCGTAAGTAAAAGTATGAAATTACAAAAACTCGTGTTTATCTGCCTTATAGTCATCAAAATTTAAGTTTTTCTACTATTTTAGGAAAAATAGATTTAAAAAACGTCTACAGGACGGAAGTCGTTAAGTTAAAAGTGTGCTATGCGTACCCTTGAATTTTTTAAAACTATTGTATTCTTTTAGAACATTGCGCTAATTAAAATAAGAGTAAATTTATTTACATTCACTGCGCATACTCATTTTAATTAGCTGAAATTATCTGAAGGTAAATCTAGCAACAAATAGAAAACAATTTGGAAAATTGAATACTTGTAAATTTAACATTTTAATAAAAATCCGACAGATTATAGTTACAACTGTGGGTTTTACGGATTTGTAAAGCAAAAAACCGCAGTAAGGTTTTTCTCAAAGTGGAGCAATTGCCATCAACCGAACAAATTTGCTCATGTCTAGGCCCCCGGTCCAAGCCATTTAAGCCCCGACAGCCACCTCCGCGAATTTCGAGGCAGTCATAATCACGTAATCATTTTCCATCAAGCGATACTTGAAAATGGTCTTACTGGTGACTGTGTTCAATTTTTCTCTTATTTTGCAAATGATTTTTCACTTTTATGGAATTCCATTTAATTGCTCTGTAGGAGTTGGATAATGATCGCAGGCAGCAGCGGCGGCAGCGGCAGCGCGGACTGCAACGCTTCCAGCCAGGAGATCGCGATCGCAAGGAAACGAAGGCGGGTAGCCAACAATTTGCGATGCGACGCGATTTATTTTTATTAAAAGGGCTTGTCCTAGCTTACAAAGTTCCAATCAAATCCGGCTGGGCGTTCATTCGATCCTGAGTTTTAGCGGCTTTCTAAGACCCCTAAACCTAGAGCTATATTTTCCAAAGGTTATTACAATATTTTTGCAATATTATATTACAATTTTCTTTTAAATTAACATATTTCTTAACTTTAATCATAAATATTTGCAATAATCGGTTCTGGTTTAATTCTTTTAAAATATAAAATTGTAAACATTACTTGCATTTTCTATTATTAAGCAACTCTTGAAGCCCTTACCTTCTCATTTGGTGTTTTCTCTATTCCTTGTGTTGAAGATAATCTATGAATATTTTATTAGTTTGCTATTTGTATTTATGTAATATTATATTCATTTAATTTCCAGTAAAGTTGTTCGGCTTGCAAGATAATACTTCCTATGTTGCGATACTACGAATATCAATTAGACTTTAAAAGATTCTTATATTTTAAAACGATAACATCTAAGCGACGAAAATAATGTTTACACTTCTCTAATTAAATTTACTTTTGATCCATTAGTATTTATATTTATGCATTAGGCGTACATGTGATCCACATGAGTTACTCAGCTCATTTCCGTCCAGATGCAGTCTATGTATATATGTTTCATTTTCATAGCTTTTTGTATATTTGTATATCCCATTTGTATATTTGGGACAATGTCGGCCTTGTTTCTGGGTGATAGCATTTAATTTTGTCACACGATAAGCTTTTGTAAATTATTTGGGGCATTCCTTATAATCGAATCACTTATCATTAATTCAAGAGGGGAGGTAATCTCCTTAATTTACTTTTATAATTCTGTTTTTTAAATAGCCTCACAGTATAATATTTCTGTCCGTTGAAAACCGAACTCTATGAGCAATGAGAGCTTTTTTGATGATTTCAGAAAGGGAATTTTTGAATAAGTGTCTTAAATAACGCCCATTGTTGTAAATCGACCCTTACCTATAATATTTTGATAGAATTGCTCATGCTGGTAGAATTTACGGTTTGAAAATGAGTATTTGGGATTTTTGAGGTCGCTGAGTTTGCAAATTTATAAATTCACAATAGCGTATTTAATATAATGAACAAATTCCTTGAAATGAAAAAGTTTCAAGGTCGCAGTTCTCGGGAAATGTTCCATTTTTTAGTAAATACTCATCTTCTTTTAGCAGGTGCTTATTTTTAGCCCTCTGTAATTTTCTGTACATATGTCTGTTGAACATCATCAAATATCTGTAATCAATCTTAAATTCCAACTGATTTTTTTTTAATCACTACTATGGGTACTTAGACACTATAAAATACCACAGTCTTGATCAGAGAAGTTGAAATTGTTCTCGTGATGGCAGTGATCAGATTGATTTATAAAGCAATTCACTCAACTCTAAATTAGCATAAACAGCGTCTCATTGTGATCTGCACTGATCCTATGCTAATTGTAACATCGCTTCTAATGTAAATTTATGCCCGGAGCTCTGGGCATGTAAACAGCTAAATCCAGGGCCCCAGATGATGACTCCGGACTCCGGAGGCGCAAAATGCACAAGCAGTGCTCGTTAGACGCCTCTACCCACCCATGCCTCTTTCGACCAGTTCTTGCCTCTGCTTCGAGCTCCGGAGAAGCGATCAATTTCAACAGACTCGAGTCTAGTCTAGCGGCTAGATCAGCCCTAGGTTCCCAGATCTGGGCTAGTGCGCACAGCTGTTCGCATTGCCCGAAGTAAGGCTGTTAAAACAGCGAAACGACGCCAAATCGAAACAAATCCCATTCGCGCCTCGGAATGCCGCGAATTAATCAGGGGGTAACCTAACCTAACCAGTTCCTCGAATCGTCGTCGGCGCGTTGGCGGCAAATTTAAATTAGAGTTTGAGGTTAGAACGGTTTCTGCCCGAAGTACAAAACACTGAGAAATTGCCCAGTTGGGCAGTGAATTTGTTGCTGGCGCGCCGCAATTAATGTCCCCGTCACAATCGCCTCGCGAACGGATGCATAAATGTCGCCGTGGTCCACGACGAGCGCAGCTGCCAGCCGCAGATCGAGGGCTTTGGGCGCACGGCACGGAGCCTAGAAAATTTATAACTTCATACCGACGGCTGCGACTGGTGCGCCGCGGCTCAAATCCGTGCAGCTTTGGTGCGGTTCCAGTTCTACCACCCACCTGGTGAATTTTTAATTGGCGAGCGAAGTGAATAATTACCTGGAAGTGTTAATTGCTGATGAGGCCTGCTATGCCGTGGGAATGACGAAAAGCAATAGCTCACGCGGCGTAAACAAAGTTGAGGAATATTCCTAAATTTGCACCCACCCGGCTGCCTTCTTCGCTTTTAAATTTTAATTAAACCATAGAAGGGAATTCGTGGTCATGTAATTTGGCTTTATTGCGAATTCTCGTGTTATTTAGACATAATTTGAATATAACGCCTTCCAATCTCATAAACTTAAAAATTTACAATTTTATTTGTATTTTGCAAGCCAAAAATCATTGAATGTTTAACCACCTTGCAACAAGTGGTAAAATTCGTCGTTAGTCATTCACCGCATTTTTAGATACGATGCATTAAATATTTCCATAAATTATTTGAACGAAATTTAGTTTGCATTGCTTTTTTAATCCACCTGCGCGCGCTGTGCAATTGCTATGTAATTTTAATTGATATTAAACCAAAAGTGGATAATTTGAATCGAAAATGCATAACTTTACCAAAATCATAAAACGATTCATTCTTTTTAGAATTAATTTCTGTCTATTTATCGATATTTTTAAATTTAATTAGTTTTCAGAGTTGATTATATTTCGTTAATTTCAGAGAGTCTTAAAGGGTTCAATCGATTTTGCTCCGTTCCGCCCGAAAAATAAAAAACTCTGTAAATTGGGATAATAATTATACATTGGAAATTCCTATTAAAGTTTAAAATAGAATTTAAATTTAATTTACGGAGTTTATGTAGGATCTGACTTTAGGACACATGTGTATAGTATAGTGAACTTTATAATCTCATAGCGCATTTTCTTCTGTCCAGTCGTGTTTTTTCACCGAACATACCTTTAACAATAAATTTTAAACAAATGACAAAGCTGTAGGCATACAGTCATACATGAAAATTTTCATAATCGTCGTGGTTATCGTTATCGTAGCAATTTAAAAATTAATTACTTTTAGGCGTTATTTTGAAATAGAAAGACATGAAATTCATTGAAAATTAAATTCATATTTTATTGTAGAACTTCTGTACAGCCAAAATGTGTGCTACAATTTCCTAACTTACTGAGAATCAGAAGAAGGTGACTAATTAAAATTATAAAATTAAATTAAACTTAATTATGTGCTTAACATGACTCCGTTGAAAACAGAAAATTAAGAATTTCACGAACTTGAAAGCCCTATGAGTAGAGTACAAGGTTTTAAGCTACACTTACCGCTAGAATTAAAACTAGAACAGATGAAACTGGAGCTCATCACATTTTTGTCAGCGCGCTAATGTAATGACTTCGTCACTAACCAGTCCCATAGGGCGCAAAATGGGGCTCAATATTGCGCGAAATTGCATTTCTCGACTGAAATATCATAAACTCACTTTCCCATAATTCGAATTAAAAACGAAAGTGGAATTCAGTGCCTTTTGGAGCCTTGGAGGCCTTCTACTCGTCCATGGCGGCTAAGTAGTCCATTGAGTCGCCGCTTGTAATTGGGGAATGCCTCATCGAGTCCTGCGATCTTTCCCTGATGCCATTCTCCAGGATAGCCGTGATTTCTTTGTGGAGCTGGACAACTTGTTTGCTCTTATTATTTGTATCTTTTGCAGTCGATTTTTGAGAGTTTTGGGAGGAAGGGCACTCCTGGGATTCTGGAGCATCAACGACCTCTATCACAGTTAGATATTCCTCCTTTCTTACTTTTTTAGTTTCATTCTTCTCCTTTTCTTTATTTTTTGAACCACTCATCTCTTCGCCATCGCAATTAGTTTCCTTTCCTTCTGGTGATTTAGAAGACACATCGTTCATATCTTCATCAAACTCAAAGCTCTGTTGAGATTTCTCTTCTTCACTTAATAGAGCATCTTTCTTTTCTTTGTCCGTTTGTTGATCTTTCTTTCCTTGATCCTTCTCCTTTTCTGCAGGCCTTTCGGGAAGATCGTCATCAACGTCCATTAGTACGATAATATCTTTAGTTTCTTTTCGATTTTCATTTTGTACTCCGAATTCTTCCTTTTTCTTATCTTCTGTGTTATCTTTCCCTGTAGCGATTTCATTTTCTACTTCTGCTTTCTTCTCTTCTGCATGTTTTTTTAATACGGTTTCATTTGATTCTTCTTTTTTTCCCTTATCATTATTTTCTTCTTTATCATTCTTCTGTCCATCGTTCTTTTTGTCTTCTTTACTTATAACTTCATCATTTTTATCTTTTAACGTCGTTTCTGATTTATCTACAATTGTCTCTTCTCCCAATTTTACCTCGGTTGTTTTGGGAACATCCCTAGAGACGTTGTTAGTCTTACTTTTGTTATCAGTGCTTTGGGTGTCAGCCTTAACCTCTTTAGTGACCTCTAGACCCTTCTTGCTGCTGAAGTCCTTCTTCAAGTTAAATTCGCCGGCTTCGAGCGATAGTGAAATTGTTCTTGTCTTAAGCTGTCCTTTCTTGCGCTTCTCCAGCATTTTTTTTACCTCGGGCACAACGTACTCAATCCGATCCACGATCACATGGCACTTGGAGTTAAGCTTAGGGTCCCGCCGGATCATCTCCTTAATCCGCTCCCTCTCCTGCATCTGCTGCTGCTTGATGAGGTGTGGATTTGGCTTGTTTGTCGTCTTCTTGCGGGGCTTCTTTGGCACAGCTTCAGGTGCAGGTGCATTAAAGAAGGGATTCCCCTCCGTCAGCTCCACTTCAAGCATGCCCGCTAGAAGATTAGCTGTGACGTCGAGGTCGCAGTCGGACAATCTTCCCATATCCGATCCCGGAGTTGAAGGAGTTGTTGGCGTCGAAGCTACTTGAATTATTTGGTGCGTAGGAGTGGTCGGCGGTGCCAACACAACTTGTGGTTGCGGAGTAGCTGGGAGCACTGTTGGGGGCGGCGACTGTTGGGATTGTTGAACCGAAAGGTGTTGAATGTTGAGAATTTGCGGCAAAGATTGCAGTGACTTATTCGCTGCAGAATTTCTAGAAGCTGCAGTTGAGACAGATTTAGGGACTGATGTCGTGGAGTCCTCGTTGTCTGAATCCAAATCAATGCAAGTTGTTTTTGGTTCAACTATTTCGACTTCATCCTCATCACCGTCTTCGGCGTGCTTTTCTGAAAATAAAAAACTGTTAGTAAAAATATTTTGAAATTTAGGTGAATTAGAATTAAAATAATTTTCTGATGAATTTTTTCCAGATTTTATGACTTGTATTTCAGATAATATTAATTTAATGCATTAAACCAAATGACGACAGTCTCAAAGTATGTAGAATTTTTGTTGCACAATTCAACCATCTATACCACTGGGAAAGTTCTACGCCAAAAGACGGAGAAGTGAGAGTAGAACTCGCGCCTTGAATATTCTGTACCGTTATAGTACCGTAAAGTTTAGTAAGTAGTTATTTTATATTGTCAATTAAAAGTCAATTATAGACAAAAAATAAATAAATTTTCCACGTAATAAGTCTATAATTTTGAACATTATATCGATCATTTTGACTAAATAAAAAACAAATCCACAGAATTTATTGCGTTAAACTAAAAACTTAATTTTGTACAGCAGTATGAGCCTATAGACTTTAGTGTTCAATATTAATTACAATTTGAGCAAACTTAACAACAACCGATAAAAACGGTTAGTGGTTACTATTTGAATGTGCAGGTATTTTTCTTTTCAATAAGATTATTTATGAAGGCGATACTTTTGTTTTCCAGTATTATTATTAACAAACAAAATAATAAACAATCAAAAATGGAAATAGCACCATTTGATCACATATTTTGCGATTTCCATGGTAATAGCACCCTTTTGATTAGAATTACACTAATTACGCTTAGGATATGTAAATGAATAAAAGATAAATTTAATAACAGTTGACACACACAAAAACGTTCAGATATCAAACCTTCTTCTTTGATATGAACTTTTTCTAAATCTCCCTATTTTTAATGAAAAATGTTCAAAACCATTAGAAATAGCTCTTTGAAGTGGAAATAGCCCCTTTTGATTGAGACAACAAAAATAAGACTACTATTAATAAGAAAGTATGCACTTTTGATCAAAAGTAATGACAGTTTTATGTAGGATATTAAATTAGAAGTGGAATTAGAAAAAAACTTTGGATAACCAAAAGTGGAAATAGCCACTTTTGAACAGACACTCCTCAATTAATACCTCAAGCAGTTTCTGCGAAGAAAAAGGGCATTGAAACACGGACAGAGGACAACAAAGTGATGAAATCAACAAAGGGATCCGTTTTGCCATTATGAGGTGCGGAACCCTAAAAATAAATAAAAAGCTCAAAGTCAAAACGGATTTTTGCGATTATAATGCCAAATCTTCTCGTTTGGTTTCTTATGGCTGAATTCGTTTTATATTTCCTTTAAGAAATTGTGCACTCGATTCAGCTATAAGAGCCGACCATTAAGACTATTTTTGTTGTAATAAATAAATGAAAAAAAGCAGCTTATAACTATAAACTTACCCAACTGCCCACTTTCCAAACTAGCTGCATCTCCTGCGAATCCAAGGCGTCTCATGTCCTCTAAGCACCTGTCTTGGACACTCTTGAATCGTCCTATGGCGTAAGTGAAAAGGTAGGACAAGTGGATGTAAAGCTCCTTTACATCGGTGTAGTTGCGAACCGATTTGTAAGCGTTCGAATTCGTCAAGGTGTGAATCTTTCCAGTTAGATGCTGACAGATTTCCATAGAGGAAAAGATTTGATTCTGCAGCTGAGATCTAGCCTGTCCCAGGGGAGTTGCGGAAAAGAACTGGCGCACCAAAGTGGGGATAGGTGTTGGTCTGGATGTCAGCTGCTGAACTTGCTGAACAGGAGTACCATTCAGCAAATGAACAGCGCCTTGTCCGTTAGGAATAGTTGCCGTTATGGTTGTGGTCCCGGGAACCACCTGTCCACAGCCTGGAGCGTATCTGATAGTCGCCAGCTGCGGGGGTTGCACTTGGAAGTTTTGAACTGTTTGGGGCTGCTGCTGGACTATTGGGTGAGCGGCTGATGCAATGCCCCTGGGGGTTAATTGGGTCCGCATCACCTGACCGTTGACGGTCACTGTGCTCATTGCATTTATGGCGTTCACTGAATTCATCCCATTATTCACGGTATTGCTCGAAATCACGTTTCCGGGTTGGGTGGTGGCTGTTGTGGCGGTTCCCTGCTTCTTCACCTGGATCAGCTTTCCGTTGGGCAGGCGGAATGTTTCTTGCTGAGCGGCTGAATTCAAATCGATTCGGAAGCCGTTTATCGTATGATACACCGGGGTGGTACCTGGAGTAGTAATGGGCGGCCGAGCTCCTACGACGGTCTTTCTTGTAACGACCGCCGGATTCCCTGTTCGCAGCTGTGGAGTAAAGTTTCTTATAAGCAGGGGCGGTGGTTGGACGTTAATTTGCGCCCCTGGAGATTGCATCTGAGAATCCTGCTGCACTAGGCTTGGGAGGGGGAGGGGTTGCGGGGTTTGCACCGGAGCTGCTGGTTTTTGTTGAACTGGCTTCTGCTGGGGGGATATGGGAATTGTTAGAATTTGTGGTGATGTGGCAGTAACTTTTGGAGGCACCGAAACTGGAGTTATCTTTACAGGTGGAGTTGGGACCTTCGGTGGCTGCACAGTCGGCGGCACCGGAGCTGCAGGTGGCTGATCAGACTCCGCATTATCGCGAGCTAGCATGCTTAGAACATCCGGAGTGCAAACGACTTCGTCGTTATTTAGCTTGGCCCTCTTCGGTTCTGGTGATTCTGTTTTCTCGCGCTCGAGCTTGGGAAGAAGTTTCCGAAATTTCTTTTCCTTTCTCTTTTTAGAGAACGACAACTCGCTGTCGCAAGACGAGTCTGATATTGTCCCATTTTTTGACCGCTTCTTGCAGCAGGTGCTCTTGTCTCTGGTCATCAGCCTTCTGATCTCAGGGTCAGTCAGATCTTCATCCGATAGTATCGAACTAAAAATTATTAGAATTATAGAATTAATTAATACTGAAAAAGTACCACAACAAAAATAAAACCGTACTACGAAATAATTTTTGTTAAGCTGAAACTTTGTTCTTAGACGTAAACAATTATATGAAAAGTGATCGATAGGAGACTGCTACAACTTATTTGAAATCATAAATTGAACAGTATGTATAACAGATATAGAAATCATGAATTGAACAGTATGTATAAACTAATCTTTTTAGTTTTTCTGAGGTCACTGCAGTCGGGTTCTTTGTTTTTTACTAATTTTTTTGTTATTTTTGTCTTTTTGATGACATACCTAAAATCGATACGTAAAGACCACGGTATAGAGAATATCTATACCGTGCGTAAATACCACCACTAGTTATATTAAATGTTTATTTGCAATCTACTCATCCCTTTCATGGCCGCTCACACAACATGTGTGTGATTGAAGTGACAACTGAGGCTATCAGCGCAGAAGTGGTGTAAACCACAATTTTTGTTGGGTAGGGTTTTTGTGTAAAATAAATTCGTTAAATTATGATCTTTCAATACAATAGTGGCGTAAGCCACCTTTTAGAATTATGAATAGATGGCAAAACAATTGAAATAATGTTCACAAAGTAAATGCAATTCAAAAACAATTTAACCACAAGCCGCTCACACACATGTACGCATACATGCCAACTAAAAATATTTCCCTCCTTTTGGGCTCCGCCGCAGTCGGGTAATACCAAAAAAAACTGTCTAATAAGAAAAGATCGACAGAGAACTTCAATTAAGGTAAAAAAGAAGGTATATGAATAAACATCGTAAATGGTTTCCTATCCTCTTAAAGGGTAACACCACTCTAGAATTTTGAATTGTCCGATTGTCCTTAAAATCATTTACAAAGGAAGAGGATGAGGCGAGCATCAACGTGGATGGCCTAATGTATGGTGCAGGCATCGCAGATTAGAGGTAAAAAAAAATTTCAAGGATTTAAGTGCTCGTAAAACTTTAAACGCGCTTTTCTTGAAACCACTTTTTTCAAACTGGGAGGACAGATTACTTGAACACCGTTGCATGGATCGATTTTAAATTTTGACAGTAGCTTCACAATTATATTCTCTATGGAAGTACGTAACGGTTTTTCTATTTAACACTTAACGGACGGGCCACGTAGAATTTACGTTTTTGCTTGAATTTTTAGTACGCTGCGTTGGTTTTTCATTTTATTCACGTCTTGTTACTTTTTCTTGGTACCATTAGTTATAGTACTATCTTTCTGTTGATCCTACTTCGCAGCTTTAGGCAAATTGTGGGAACAGGAAAGAAAAAATAGCCCCAAAAGCCTTGCAGTCTGCAGCTCAAAGAGAAAAAGAAGCGAAACTAGATATATGTATATGTCAATTCTGTCACGTTCCACTTCACATGGGAATGTTTTACAAAATATCATACTTTTGAAAAATACTAGACATGTTAATAAAACTATAACGCTTTAAAACCATACATGCATGTTTATTTAATTCTCCTAGAAAATGCCCGGAAACTGAGAAAGACAGAGCAGATTCGACCCGTCCGTTAAGTGTTAATGTAAACTTTTTTTTATAAACAAATTACTGCTTAAAATCGATTCTTTTTTTTAAAATTGCACAATTTCTTCAAAATTTGATTTAAAAAGAAAAATCCTACGTACTAAATTTTTTTTTTTTTTTCCAGATCTTACACTTTACGAGAACTCCGTCCTCCCGTGAAGGAGTTTTAAAAAAAGACAATTTCAAAGATTGGTTTTGTCGCCGCCATTTTATATCAAAATTATAATAAAAAAATTTGTTTTCATACTTCAATATGTGTTAAATAAACCCTGTGAAAAGAATACCTATTCCTTTTTCCATACTCCCAAAATAAATTGTCAAAGTTTGGCCTTTTTTTCGGCCGCTAGAGTGGTGTTACCCCTGAATAAAATATACATATATATCATTGAATTTTTCCAATGTCTGCAAGAAATAAGAACACAAACTAAAACGTTTCTTACTTTTGCTATTAGAATTTTAGTTAGTGAATACGAAATAATAAGGAACTTTTACTAAAAATTTCAGCCTTACAATAATTAGGCACTTTCTGGCCATAGAGCAATACTTACTTTTTCTGTTTTTCTATGAAATTCATCAGGGCCCAGTGTTGCGCCCTGAGGTGCCACATAATTTTGGGCGCGCAGACAAAGCAATTCCAGTTCTCGTTCTCCTCGATGTCGTTGACGCAGCCTCTGGACAGATTTTGCACAATGCAGTTTTTACAGAACACATAGGGGCATTTTGAGCAGCAGTAGACCTCCCCGCCCTGGCCGCACCACCGGCAGTAGAGCTCGCTGCCATCCTCGCCCTTGCTGAATTCGCCGCTGTTATAGAAGTCGTGGCACTTCTTGCAGTGGGTCACCCTTAGCACGGGGTGCATTCGGATGGTGCTCTCCTGGGCGGGGGCGGTGCCGATGTGCGCGTCGCAGACGGTGCAGTGCACCTTCCTTTCGCATACTAAGTCTACGGTGGGGTAAACTTTCGTGTAGAACTTTTTCTCTTCGTCCACAATGTCTGAATCGAACTCAAGGCGGAATCCTGAAAATCATTTAAAATAATTCCATTAAGGCTATATTCTGCCGAAAACGACCTTCATTTAAGTTGGAGAAGAGAATCTAGAATTCCTAGAGACTTGCTAGACTAATGGTTATAAAGAGAGAGAGAGAGACAGAGAGAGAGAGAGAGACAGAGAGAGAGAGAGAGACAGAGAGAGAGTTAGACCTTGATCTTTAACAAATTTAAAACCGTCATACAGATTTTAATAATATTAAAATTCGATTTTGATTCGCTTGTAAAATTGTAATCTACGGCAAATATCCTACAGAACTGATAAATCACTTATTTGGAGCATTGTGATAAATTGTTATAGCTTTTTGTGGTCTATTACCTGCTCAAAGAATATAACGTATCAAGGTTTTCCAGAAAAGGTTGAATCGTTCACGAGATAAGATGTCTATGGACTCAAAAAGCCGTATTTTGAGAAAACCGAGTTTGGAAGTGTATTAACGAATTTCAACAAAATTAAAATATTTCACGCGTATATGTTTTTTTGTTTTGATACTCGCATGTAGTGATTCTTACACATATTTGCAATAAAATAACACCCAAAATAGAAAATTGATTTGTTGACCTCTAAAAATCGAAATATGTAACTCTTTAAACTAGGATGTTTGTAATCTACTTCTCTTTCTCGAGTAAAACTTTAGAACTATACTCAACAACTCAATTATTCTGCAAAATTATAAAACGAACACTTCCGACATTCGAATTAGCTAAAATACGACTAACTAAAAACGATCAGACTCACACTTTGCTAACATTTTTATATATTATTAATATTAAATAATAATAATATTATTAATTTATATATTATTAAATGAATATGAGCCTTTTCCCCCAAATGGTATCGTAGTTTTGTTCTGTTTATATTGAGTTACAATTTAGCACTAAAGCTCATTTTCGTCCAAAACTGGACTATGATCGTTTTTCGCCGTAACGTCAAAAATGGTGAATATGCAAACAAATTTTGTCAGTTGCTTGTATTTTCGGTTATATTTAAATAGTTTGCTCAAATTTATTTTCTGTTTGAAGTTTATTCTAGGAAATTGTATTCGATCGCGTATTTTTCCATTAAAAAACATCTTGGAAAAAAGAAGCGTGGTCCGCCATATTGAATCCGCCATTTTGAATTTCAAACTAAAGTTATACCTTTCAGTTGCTTTAGAAATATAATTCTATATTCGTAAATTTCATGGAACAGACTCCATATTAAAAGAAAAATAATTGTTTTAATCATAAATTTATTATAACAGTAATTTTAAATTTACACTAAAATTGCTCACTATGAAACTCAACACCAGGTGGCGAATTGGAAACTTTTATTAGTTTGGCTTAGAATGTAATCCTCGACGCAAACCTTAAGAAGCTTCCAGCATGAAATTTCCCACGGGTAGACACCCAGCAAGGGATATTTTACTTACTTCTGGAATTAAAGTCAAAATCTTTAATGCAAATCAACCCAAAAGCGATGTTTTCGTTTAGTTTCTGCGGAAATCAATCGCGAATTGAATTTAGATTGTGAGTTTTAGAATGAGAAACAGAATGCATCTTAGTGAGTAACTTGATAACTCTAAGAGTGGGGCTAAAAGGAAAACTAATCAGAAGTGGACTACTTACCGTCTGCATCTTTATAGACAGTATTTGGTGGCATTATCATAAGTCAAGTTCATAAAAAAATGTCTACGGGCGACGAAATCTCACTGTACCGCTAATGTTTTGGCGCCAGAAGCGATCTCAGTTGCCCAGAAGATTGCAGTCAGCAGTTGACAGATGCACGACGTACACGTGCACAAATTTCCCGCACACAATGCGGCAAAGGCTTAACGAAATGAATGCACACACCTCCAAGAAGTAAAAGATTTCACACAGCTGAGGCAACGAGACGCCCAGCTCGACCCAAAAAATGTTAAATTCGAGCCCGTTCAATCGCCACAAATCTTGAAAACACTTCTCAAGAACGCCTTCCACCGAAGCGCTACAGCAGAAAATTAATTTCGCAGGTAAAAAGCCGCTCTTGCCAGTTTTTAATTCGAGTCCACGGCACGACCACACCAAAACGCTTCAGAAAAGCTGCGTCCGTGAAAAAGCCACTGCAGTGTACGAACACAACACTCGCGCCGCGGCGGCGCTGTATGGGTGCGACTCGACGGGGAACAGAAAGCAGGAAAATCGCGAAGACTGTACACGGTGCGGGCCACCAGCGAGCGAGAATCTGTCGACCGAACTCGGCACCGGAGATAATCAATATGGCGTCAGACGACCGATTCTCTTGTCGTCAGCCCACGGCGAGTGAAAGAGAGAGAGACGGGCAGGGTGTCGACTGAGTGCGCCACTATCGCCGGACTGCTCTGCTACACTGGGCAAATAGGGTGTGACGTTGCATGCATTTCGTCCAATCAGAGAGCGCCTGAGATTTTTATAAATACGCACCGCTGACTGCAGCGCCACCACCGATCGAAAAGTTTGTCGGTCGGGGGTATATTTTTGCGGGGACGGCAGTAAGTTTCGGGTTAGAGTTAAATGTAAAGTTTAGTTTTAGTTTAAGGTAGTCTACGTTTAGAAAAAAAAATAGAGGTCTTCGAAGTAGACACAGGTAGCTGCGAGGTTACTGATCAGGACCTAGACTGGAACCTTCGAAAGATCAATCTTCGAAAATCTGGGAGGGGATGAGAAGAATGATCATTACTTTTAAGTAGATTACATTAAATAATCTCTCGAGCTGTTAAAGAACAAGGTCATTACTATATGACTATCGTATATTATTTTTTTAAGTGATCAAGACCCCTTCAAACCCATGCAGTGGTTTCCATCTTCTTTTCCTAGGACCCTAATTAAAACAATTAACAAGCCCTTCCATGTTGTCTTTTACGAAATATACAAACTTCAGTGCCTCTTGTTGCGCAGGTTGTGGCCCACATCTCGTCTAAATTTTTATGCACATCTAAAAGTACGTTCTCAGCCTCCATTCCCCTCTCGCACCTACAAACCCTACACTAATCGAAAAAAGGCTTTGCGTGTCTACAGCGAAACCTGCATTTGAACTGTAGTAGGTGGAGGGCGTCATATTCACGAATTTTTCTCGCATTTCGTGTTAATTTGCACGCTAACTTCAATAGTTTGCTTGCAAATGTTTGCATCACCATAGCTCCACCGCGCAGAGCAGAGGGGCTGAGGCTATTTTTAGAACGGAGCTTTGCTGGCAATAGTCGCGTACTGCCATAAGAGTGTGCAGTTTACAGAATCGAATTCCGAACGAGTGAGCGGTAGCGGTAGTTCGCTTTTATCTACTTGCACACATGACTCATCTACAGCCGCGGAGGAGATCATTCGAGAAGGTTCTGTTTCTTGAAAAATGGTCGTGATCGTTTTGAACTATAAAAACCGGTTTGAGAACGGTTCTGATGTTTGGGTCTTGTTTAGGATTTTATGACGTGAGTATTAACTGGTTTTTGATCTGTCAATTTAAATGTCAATTGTTGAAGATTTCATAATTTCATTCATGTGACTACATACATACATATATATAATAGTAAAGAAAAAGTATGACAAAACCTGAAAATCCAATAAATATTAGAACAAGTGTATTCTAACATTGCATCAATTTATTGTATATACATATTATATACAATTGCGATATTGATGATCTTCGATCACTTTAGGTCAACATAGATCTAAGTATACCATGTGATCTAAAATTTTGAGTGCCAACGTCCTCATCGACAATATAGTTCAACCACATCATCCCTTTAATTTGAGATTGTAATGAATTTATTCTTAATCCTTCAGAATTTACATACTTATAGATTGTTTAAAGGATAACAAGGAAAACAAAATACTTCACGGTCTTCCCAATATCTGAACTTGCTAAAAATAACAAATTTAGTTTAATAATGTCCTTAAAATATTATTTTACAAAAACAGGTAATATCATTGTAATTAGTAAATACCCCAAAAGAAGTTTTGATAGTACTGCATCTTTTCTAATCTTTCAGGTTTTTTAATGTCTTCTTTTTAAATATTATACATATTTAAGTTTAATGAATTACTATATTAATTTTAGTTAAATATTTGTTTTATTACTTTCTTTTATTAGAATAAACTCTTACGATGTTGGTAAATGCCTACATAAATGCATTGACTAAACAGATTAGCTTTTATTTGGCTTTCGATATTTATCGCATCCTATAATTTTCTGCACCGTTTAATCTAAGCAGAATATTGCTTTTTACTTGAGTACCTGAAATGCATAAATATAAATATATACTCGTATACATATGTATGTAGAATTATATTTGTTGCATATATTTTTTAAAACATAAATTGCTTATGTAGCCTTCTCTGAAATTATTAATAAACAATTTATTAAGGATCGAAAAATCGGTAGTCGTTAAAGAAACAACATATTTAAAACTGAAAATCAGAAAACTTTGCGTTCGGTATACAGTCCAGTTTTTGTGTTGTTTTTGTCTAACTTAAATCTCTTCAAAAAATTCTGAGTTTTAAGGAAGATACCTTGTGTCTTCTACAAGAATGTTCCAATTCATAGGCAAAGTATTTTCTGTTATAGTCCTTTTCTTAGGCGAAGAGAAAAATTTTGTTTTCCTTTAGTGCTGGAGAGTTCCTAAACAAATTTTCCACAAGGAAATCAGTAAATCCAGTGAATCGACTCTTATGTAAGTGCATAAGTCATTGACCCTTCATGAACGATGGAGCTTCATGCGCGATAAAGAGCAACATAACCACTTGAGTTCAAAATTTCCCTTCTACTGCGACTTCGAACTTAAGGGCTACGAATTTAATAGTAAGACAGTTTCTGCGTCTACTCGATATAATCTTACGATTATTTATTTAAAGCAGTAGTAAAATGACTATTCAGAAAGCTACTTGTGATGGATTTCATAAAACTTAGTTATTCAATAGTACGCAAAGGTCAGAAAAGCAGTTGAAAATGTGCAAAATTCGCATAATCTCGCGACGAAAGAAATTTATATTTTTTTTAGTAAACCAAATCGCAGCGACGCCGACGTCGAGGCAAAGAGAACAGCAAGAGCTTGGCAAGTGGCAACAAAACCAAAACAGCTCCCCTCCCGCCTTTGGCCACATCGCGCGGCGTAGGCCAGCTCCGCTCGGAATCGATTCGACGCGCCCCCGACCCGACCCCGTCGGATGCGAAATTGTAAAGGGAGGCCAAAAGTATGCCTAATTAAAAAATATTACTTATGTCAAAAAATTAATAACGCATTTTATTTCCAAAATTATCAACTTTGATAAGATTGCTTTGTCAACAGCGCAAAGATTGCATAAATTCCGCGCTATTCGACTGTGAGGCACACTATGTTTTTAGAAAGAAATATTTATATTGCTGTCCCCGCGAGACAGTGACAGCTCGCGCGACATACGTCCGTCTCCGTTTAGCAGTCGTGCCCCGAAAACAAGTCGGCGTTCGAGAAAATTCGATTCGGTTGTCGGCAGGGGACGAGGTGTTGGCCGAGGGGTTCGCTGTCTTTGTCCCAGCTCCCAGCCGAGCATTGTAAACAGCGTCAGCTGACGTGCTGCGCGCCGGCGAGGAACGCAGCTCGCGATAAGGCGGCAGCGGTTACAACGGGGCGTTGGCGGGCGAGGTCTGCGGGGCCGTTGCGTTGTAAATTGGTAGCTGGCAAGACGCAGCTCGTGGGCAGGAAATAGGTCTGAGGGACGAGAGGGCAGCGCTCGGCTGAAGTTGTTTTTTTCTGCGTTTGGTATTTCTGCTTTGTTGCTTTAGTTTTATTCCTTTGGCCACGATTTGTGGAGGCCATAGCGATTTTTCTGTTGTATTTGTGGGCGGTAGAGAGTAGACAGTAATTTATAGGAATAAGTCCAATTTGGACCTGCACTTTTGGCAGCACTATTTTACACACATACATACACACACAGGATATAACTACCGATCTATAGAGACTGATCAGGAAAAATTTCTACATACCGATCGGAAGTTATCTTTATTCACACTATTCTTATTTATTTTAACACCTTTGACGGCCTTGACCAAACATCACCAACAATCCATAGGGTATATTTTTATATGTATATACTTAATTTATGATATAATAGAATCAAGTATCGCAGCTAGATTTATAAATGCGAAGAAAGAACCTTTGAATTTCATAGTAACTGGATGGAACGTTGTGTCTATATTGAGATAAAGTATATAAAGTTATAGTATATCCTTCCCCGTAGTATAGTAAAATTGCAATATTGCAATTGATAGGTTCAACGGCTGAAGCGTGAGGCTAGAATAAACAAACAAACTCTCTTTCGCATTTATATTATAATATCAGTAAGGATGTAAATATTGGAAGTAGATATTCCTGAAAAATTCAGCATATCATAATAATGGTGTTTAATAAGTCTGCTAAACATGGAAACCAGAGTCTCATGAATGATCTTGAACTATCCTTAAAACTTCAGACTTTTCTTGTATTAATTTATCTATAAATCACACACCTTCCATCTAATTACTTTAGAATTTTAAACTACCAAGATGTGGTATATACAACAACACAAAATTTCTTTCCTCTAGAAGAAAACTCAATATTTTTGTGGAAAAGCCCACTATTAAGAAAAGTAATTAATTTATTCCAACTGCAAAAAAGGTAAATGGATCATAAAACTCGGTTCAACAACAAACCGCTTCTTAAGAAATCTTCAAAAATACAGAGAAGACGAGGAAAAAATCCATCAAAGCGAATGTTACAGGTAGAATTCAGCAGGTACCAGGTTTGGGTCTTATTGTTGGGAAAATTGGGAATTATTTATAGGTACTAGTTGCAAGGACAGGAAATACGAAGTTTTTCAAGTCCAAAACGTTGCAATTGAAATAATTTATTATAAGAAAAAAAAAAAAAATCCAAACCTACGGTTAAGGTTACTATCGCTATTTTTTCTATAAATTTTGTATATTCCTCGAAGCATCAGAATATTTGTAGAAATTTATATCGTTAAGGTCATTGAGTCGTAGGTGTATGATAAAATAGTCTTATTTTTCCAACTTTCTTCATTTGGAACATTATGTTGACTTTCTTAAAATTTTACTATAAGTGTAAACTACTGTTCATTTATTTTATGTTGACAATAATCTGTTTAATGTGTTTTCGAAATATAATCAACCCCTATACATACATATACACATTACGAAAAGACAAATAGGCGCCCTTTAAAACAACATACGCAGTGAATCCACAAAAAGATTGTGAAAACGACCATTCATCGATAGCATGTGCAGTTTAAAATCACCTATACCTAAACATCTATTCATCTATAGCAAATTCGCAATATCAAGTATATGCGCTATGTCCCCTCTTAAAAATGGGTGAAATTACAATCAATAATAGTTCTACATAAAGCTTCAGTAAATAAACAAAGAAAAGCTTCAAAGCTTAAAAAATTTGATGTCCACTGTTAGATATACCACGAGCTATTAAGTTGTTTACAGGTCAATGTTCAATTTATTACTAGGAAATAGAGAGTGTGAATTTATAAGTAGTATGTTAGACAACTATTCCTGAAGATGAAGGTGTGTTGCATTGATTACCTACGTAATAGTATGTCAACAGCAAAATTTAGATAGTCAACAGCACCAAAGAAAGAATAGTTACCAGATATATTGCTAACTTTAAAAGAAATAAATCTTGCAAATTAAAATTGCATCAAATAATTTTCCCATGATTTCATGCTTAGCTTAGACGACCTAAAGTGCAGCGAAATCAATGACCATAACTCGGGAAAGTCATGCGTGAAACCGCACGAAAGTGCATTTACCTGAGTAATTATGCAACGAAAACATCGCTCACATCAAAAATCTCAAATGGGATCAAAATTTTTATTTTGACAAATTGTAGGGAAAAATTACTAGTTATGTATTTTGTAAACTTCAAGCACCAAAATGGCGTCTGAAAAATGTATTTCTATCGCGACCAAAAAGGGACAAAATCGACAAAGAGTGTGTTTCATTCACTCACCAAAGAACTGCTCGCTGCCAGAGCGAAAGACGGCGTTTCTTGGAAGAGAGCAGCTGCAGTACGCCTCGGGGGAAGACATCACGAAGGCAAACGGCGGTATTTTTAGGCACCGTGAAAACAGCTCCGGCACAAGGCTGTGCGATGCGCCGACGAGCCCCGTGAAAAGCTCCATGGTGCGCGGGTTGCAGAGAGGCGGGCGAGGGATTTCTTTAGGAATAAGTGAAAGTAGGTCAGAGAGCTCGGGACTGGAGGTAAGAGTAGTCTAACGGTAAGTATTTTTGCGGGGTGATTGAAAGTTGTACGGTTGTTGACTTTCTTAGTTTTGCACTATGGACATGAGTCACTATAAAATTTAACCGTTTATCGTAGTCCATCGCTTAGCGATTAAATAGCAAATATTTTGCAGCTTTGACTTGGAAAGCTCTTCAAAAGCTCCAAAAGCTGTACACTCTCTGTGACTTTGTTAATGGATAATGGTAATTTAAAATGTTTACTATACTTTACTATACAATACATAAGAAATAGTATCTCATGTTTAAATTTAATAATATTTCAACAATCCCAATGAAATTAAAATCATAAATATGTACATATAATACAATGTTACATTTATCAAGAATCGCGATAATAGCAATTTCAAAACTGCTTAGTTCATCGAAGCCTTAATCCTATAATCGTAGTAAATGACTTTTACCCTAAAACTATTACTTCTGTAAAAATCTAAACAACTATCATTCTCATTGATATTTTTCTAAATTTTTTAAAAACAACTACAACGCAAATATGTAAGTAAATCCAATTTCTCCAAACCAATTATTGTATTTGGTCTTTAAAGTCTTTGACTTCGAAATACTTAGATAAGATTTTTTAATTAAAATTGTTAGAAGGCCAGCGTAGAGTGCTTCGTGGTTTCATTAAGATATCTATAATATTACATACATACATATGTACATATTTTAGCTATAACCGACGCTCAATTTAGAATTATTTTTATCCCCTGAATATGGAATTCTTGATTTGCTCTTGATTATATTTATCTGGCCATAAAACAATAATTAGGTATAAGTATTTCAAGAATTATTACGCTCCAAATAAAAAAAAAAGATCGGTGATGCCTACGAATAATTCTTCAATTCTTTTGATACGAGTATATGTATGTACATAATCGGACCGCGGCAACAACCCTATAACAATATTTATAAGGGTATTGTAAAGCTACCCAATTTTGATCCTTTTTAAATATACTGAAGTTAAAAGTGAAAATCGAATAGCAATGATACTTTATATATGATGAAAATATCCCATAAAGTAATAGAAAAGCTCTAATATGAGAAGCAAAAAGAAAAAAAAAATTCTTGCAAACTAACTAATAGTTGCGTTTTTTTAAAGAACTTTCAGTTCTTAGTACGTTTTCGCACCTCACAAATCTAAAAACCCAGGTTTTTTCTAGGTTACTTAGTGCTTGTGAAGTAAAAGAAAATTTTGAATTGTTTTGTAGTTATGTATGTGTAATGTGTTTAATAAGTAAAAATGCTTATCAAGGAAGGATAAAGGGAAATAAGAAGAACACAATAATTTAATAAAGTGAGAAAATTCTTTGAGCATTCCCCTGTACATTATTTAAACATGAATTATTGTTTTATTCGCGAGATTGGAAGTGTGAGAGTCCCAGTTTGACGATGGTTTAATTTAATATGTACTTAATTCATTTTCTGGGAGATTTGGGATGTAGTGGGGCAAGTTTTTCACCTAACTTTTCTCATCACACAGTGCAGTGCACCTCGTATTTATTTTATCCTATTTATGATTTTTAAGTAGGTACCATTTTGCAACGATTTCGACGCGACTTATAATTTTTCGAGGTAGAATACTCACTGTGATTTTTTTTTAGTGTTTCCAGATTAATTTTTTAGTGTCAATCATTCATTTGGAAAAAAGTACTAATGATATTATCTCTGCTATTATCAACATTTGTATTTTTATCAAAAAAAGAAGCACTTTTTTTCCGTCTAGAGATGTTTCCGGTCAACAAGATATACTTATTTTTGTGTCATCATCACGGAATCATCCCCATCCCGCAGTTCGACGCCAATGTGAAATTCCTGACGGAATATGTGCTGTATACAAATCAGGTGCATTATTATGTATCATTCATAAATTGCTCGCGACATCGCGCATGATCTCATTTTTCTTATGTGCCGCAAGCGGTTCACGTGTTTCCGGTTTTTAGCAAAAATAACGTCGCTCTCTGTTTACATTCAACAGAGCCGCTTCGGCGCGGTTGCGGGGATATTTCCAGACGAGCCTCTGTTGTTAACCGAGGCATTTTCTAGGCTAAGTGCGGGCATCCAATCGCTAAGTAGCCAAGTAAAAATCTCGTCAAACCACTTTTTAAGGAAGAATTCGGGGAAATGCCGTCATCCCGGTGAATAAAGACGCTAATTAAACCTTCGCCGAAGCCGCCAGCTGATTCACAAAAGAGAGCGGTTGAGAGCGTGGCCTTGACTATCGTGAACTAAGCCGAACAAAGCGGGCACGAAACATTCACAATAGCGAGCTTTATTTCGCATGAGGAGAGCCAACTAGACTTGGATTTTTCTTGGTTTGCCATTTGCGAGTTTGCCGCAGCGCAGTGTCTACGAAGCAGTCGAGCGGGCAAGAGGTGGCGAAGTGTTCTTGTAATAAATGCACTGCCCGATTCCCTTTTTTTTTTTTTTTTGTAACACTCTGGCCGATTTTAAACACATCCAGTTGGCGTACCACAGCCTAAAATATTTGACAGCCATTTGATTTCCGAAATGTCGATTGGCAGCAGAAAATAAATCGTATTCCGCGGGATTCTGCACGAACCTAGCACCTGGCGGGAGGTCAATTTCGACGCGGTCGAAGCGGTGTTTTCTGTCGAGCCTTGTGATTTTCGCGAGTTCAACCCTTCGAAATAGTGCTGCAAATCTCCTTCGTCCTGAGTGTGTGACTTGGTGCAATGTTTGGCTGGTTACGTCATAAAAGGTGCTCCTGAAAGTGCATCAAAGGTCACCGGAATACCGGAAGTGAAGAGTGCTTGGTGAGGGTGAGCGTTTCATCCAAAGTGAAGTGAAGATTGCCTTTCGGTTGCGATTTTTTAGTCCGATGAGTAATGAGTGGATACCGAGACGATGCGGTCTGTCTAGCTTGTGACACGCTTTAATTTGCACCTAAAACAGGGTGCCAAGATACTTATCACCGCCCCTATTTTTAGCGCTTGTTAATTAAACAATCACAGGAGGTTGTCCAACTGTGTCGAACGATCGCTAATTATTTTCAGTGCATTATTCATCAACAGGTGTCAGCCGAAATCGTCCAAGTGCTATGACCCGTGCTGGTCAGATTTGGGAATGACGTCAGCCCCTGCACATGTTTTTACAAAACTTGTTCTCACCTTAAAGCGAAAAGAGATTTTATTGGTTTGGCTGCTTGGTGATCTTCAATTATCAGTAACTCGATTAGAAAAGCAAATGAAAAAAATTGAGTAGCATGCATTAAGATCTAAATAATGGAGGGATGGCATGCGGTTGTATCACTCGAATAAATCATGGAGCAATTTTCTAAACGATGCAATTAATACAATTACAGGAGCTTGATTGTCAAGACTCGTACAAGTAAAAGACAGGGAACCGATGCTTTTGAAGTTAATTCAATGGCTTTATAAATTAACAATGATGAGGCAAGATCAATTCAATGAAAGTAGATTGAAGGTTGCATAATATCTGCAAAAAGTTGAATAAAACCAATATTTTTGATTTTGGGGAAAATTCTTTCGTTGAATCAAATTCAAATCCTTTCTGTATCCAAAATACACATTAACGAAAAGCAACTCGAATATCACATTTTTTAAAAATTAGTCAAAGAAACAATAACAAAAGTATTAATTTATTCTAATAAGAAAAGGAATGTTTGTTTTTAAAATCAAAAAACAGAAGATAAAAAATATATCACCTACATAAGTTGACCACGTGAAAATGTGCCAACAAGATTACTAAAGAAAAAGCACGGAAATGTTTCCATTCGATATGGAATTATAAATAATTAGAATTTCAAACAAACACGACTCAAGAGTACTGAAATGTATGTGATAATTGTAGAAACTTAATTACAATGCTTTTAGTGACTGGAAAATTAAAACTAGCAGAATAAAAATACTTCAAAGTCAACAAAATTATCTCATTAATTTTGTTGAAAAATGCAAAAACACGAACATATTTAAAACCAGCAGTAAACACAGCATAGTAAATTATTATTAAATTTTCTGCAAATATGAACAAAATATGGTCAATAATTTGGGAAAAAAGTAAAAGAAAGCTTGCAATCTGAGTAGGAATCATAAAAGTACTGCTGTTTATAAAAATAAGTAGTAAGTTTTAAATGTGATATATAATATTAATACTAAATTTGTCCTTTTCGAGGGATCACAAACTTGAAACGTTCTACTTTTAAACTACATATATTTTACTTGAAGGAAAATTTAGCGCGTAACCACAACTTGCTAGATAAAATTGCCCTAGAGCCAAGTCACGGTCACTTTTAATTTTATCCACTGGCTGCTGCATGTTTTTGCCATTAATCAGCGTCATACACGCGATGTTTAAAACTGCACGAATATTCAGCTATCAGACGTACTTATGTACGTACATAAGTACCTTGTTATGTTAACGGTATGGTTGGTCTTTCACATGAGCATAAAATGCACATAAAAAGGGCTTGGTAATATTGAAACTACAAGCGCTTTATTAGAATCTTAAATTTGAGGTATCATCTCATAATGAATGATTCGATACCAATGCTATGATCGAATCAAATCAGTTCTAAGAATGAGTCTAATGTCGTATCACTATTCACTTGAGCATTTAAATCGTCTCATTGAAATATTTTCTCATTATAGACGAAAGAATAGCGGTCAAAGCAGACTACCATATAAATTTTAAAGTTGTTTGCGTGCAATCGCTTCATAAAATCCATCTCAATGGGGTTTATGTTTTTAGCAGCTTTTTGAATCAGGGAACTTTACTTTGTATTAAAAATAGATATTAAAAAGATGTTGGGGCATTACTTAAAGTGATGGTTTATGGCTGGTTTTTTAAGGCGCTTTTATGAAAGTCATAATAACTTTTAGAATAACAAAAATTCTGTTTAAGATGTGAATATACGTTTTAAAGCTTCGATTTCGTCATTCTGCAGTCCACTACCCAACGGTGACAACATTTTCGCAAAAGCAGTCCATTCTTACACATAAATGTCTCTACGTAAACCAGATGATTTCATGGCTATTTCAAATATTTTTTTCATTAAAACTATTCCCATCATAAAAGTTAGTGCAAGCGGCTTCTAGCCACAACTTAAAACACGATACGCCTCCGTGTGTTATCTAGCTTAGTAGTGGAAGTCGGAATTAGAACTGAGCAAGGTCGCAGATGTGCTCAAAATATAGACATGTTGGTTATGTTTTTTCAAGTGTTTTATGCGGGAAAAGGCGCGTTTCTCATAGGCCCATTGTTGGTACCCACTCATCTCGCAAGGTCAACGCAATCTTATCATGGAAACGAAAGCGAAATCGAAGGGGCAACCGAAAGGCAACAATTGTCCGTGATTAATTGATCTTGAAAGTTTATGCTCATTTAATGTTTTTAGTGCTCATTATAACTTTTCTGGATGTTTTAATTGGCACCTAACGAAGTTAGACAGAGGTTAATTGAGAAATTACACAAGGCTGTGAGCAATGTCCTGCGCGCGTTAATCGCTCTCGAGAAAGTTGGGACTCTAATTGAAAGTTTCTACATCACCTAAGTTCTAACAATAAGTGAATTGTGATACATTTTAATACTTCTTAATAGTTAAGTGAAAATAGTATTTTTTATAACTAATATCTAATAACTTCACGCCTAAAACGAATGGATGCTGACGAAGATCCTACAGTGTTTGCTTTTATTGTGCTTGTGATAGTCCAAGGTCTCAACAGACCGGAAAATTTTTCATTTCTCTTTACTGCGTGATAGAAAGAGTAATTACTGCATTAATTAAGAAAAAATAAAAAGATAGACTAGAACGTCCATCCGCTCAGAATGACTGTCACATACACTGCCGAGGTTGCAACATGCAGATGGTTTGGGTGCTTTTTGAAATTACTATTCAGGTATGTATAAAATAACATAAATGCTATAATTAACTAGATCTATGCGGACGTAAAATAAACATTTTCAATTCTAATTGGATGAAATTATAGATTTATGCACATCCAACATGAATGCTCTTGTTATCATTATCGTCCAGTTTGTCCCTTTAATCAGCAACTAGGAAATTCATGAGCTGAAGGCACATTGATTACGAAGACAAACTTATAATTCATAAAGAGGCTAATTTGAATTTCGAACGGATTGCGTTTCATTTTTTACAAGATTGATTCCTTTCAGTTGCGCTGAATGGAGCAGTAATTCGATTGATTTAATGACTTAGCAATTAGAATGAAATAAAAATACTTTTGATAACGAAAACTAGTCGGGTTTGTTTAAGTCATACAATCAAATCAAAAGTAATATAACCATTTACAGAAGTTAAGTGAAGAGAATCATAATGGATATTATTGATCAGAGATTTGTTTGGTACAATTTTATTTTTTGTAATTAAAGCATTCAGGGAGATGAGATAGTAAACATTGTATAGGTTTTTAAGGTTATCACATGGGGTATACACGAAATAGAAGAACATATTTTATGATTTCTTGTGTCCAAACAAAAAGAAAAAAGCGGGCCAAAGGAAAGAGATTCTGAATTTTCTATACCTACAATCACACATTCTCCTATATTTTTCCAAAGCCTTACTCTCGTGGACCAATGACAATATTCTCATAATCAAGTGAAGAACGCAAATGAGACGGTTTAAACCTTAAAAAGAACTGTAAGCCCGCACTAAAGACATCTTTTAAATAATTGGCAAAAGTTGAGTCATTGCATATTTATGGTGACCATAGTCCAAAACATGGTAATTTAGTAAGATAATTAAATGATCTTCATAGAAAAGATACTTCTATTCGCATAGTATCTAAAAATTCAGTATCTGCAAGCTAAAATTCCCTAATATTGATTTTATACCAAATAATGATGTAAATATTAACATAAACATCTGGAGGATTTTTCTGTAGATTGGGAATCTATAAATTTTATTATATTAGCTCACTTTGTTTCGGTAGATATAGTGAAAACTAATAAAACAAAAAACGATCCTGTAACTACAAAGCGTTATTTAGTTTATATTACTATAAACCACCTATTGAAAATTTATTTTTTTAGTAGCTACCTTAAAATTATCTCTTTTTCTTCTCATAATTTTATATTAGCTTTTGTAGTTTCGGAGAAAACAGAGTATGTATATAAAAACTTTCTTTAAATTTAAATTTTTATTGGAATGAAGATTAAAATATACTTGGTAACAAAAGTTGGTAGTTTTTGCAACTCTAAGTAGGTACCCATATCTACCATTTCTCGTTTTAGGGTAACAATTATTTCACTCATTGAAACTTGATTACTTCATCCCATATACCTACAATTAGAACGACGATAATTATGCCACTCGCGATAATTGATAATTTTATTCGTGGATGGCACCACTCAACGCCAACGAATACATTAAATTTTTTTATAGTCGGACATTCGCAGCTATTGAGGTGTAAATAGCAAAAACTCGCGGTGTTATTCATACCGAGAAATGCGAATGCTCTTTGACGGCGCGGCGCGACGTTTTATAGTGCTCCAAACAAACAAATAAAAGAAATCGTAAGAATTGAATAGACAATAAACTTTCGCAACATGAAAATGGAAAACCTTGGGCTGGGACCGAGTAGTTATCGATAAAACATTTCCATCGATCTGAAGGTTTCATTACGATAACGCAAGGAGTTTATTAGTCTGGTCCAATTTTGCAACCAACTCAATATTCAAATGAGCCAACGTCCTGTCTGCGTTTCTAGTTGGTCTGGTTTCTCTGTGCACCGATACGACAGAAGCAAATTAAGTGGAAACGAATTTCTAAATCGATTGTCAGCAGTTTATCGAATGTGATCGATGTACCAGGAGTTAGGTGCAACATTAAAGGGACTAAATAGGTTAAGCTTCTCGAATCCACATATTATTCTTCTTTATTTAGTTCGATCGATTATAATGAGCTTACTTGCGAGAATTTGAGAAAATTTATTGAAATACCTTGAATTGTCGCGAGTCATAAGAGGAAAGACATAACAAACGACGTAAAATAGTAAACAAACTACGAATAAAATGAAATAATACAGTTGTGGGTGGATTTATATTTTTTTCAAATTCCAAATGAGGTCCGACAAAATTTACAACTTTATTATTTACGCTGCATAAGTGGAAGATAAAACGTGATCTCCTAATCACTCGATCAGACACTTCCTCGCACTCGCACCGCGAAATGATAACCAAGAAAAAAACCCCACTTTGTAAGAAATTATTCAAGAATTTGCTCCCTCAACTGATAAGACAATGGGGGTTTGATAAGAAAATAATCTCCAGTCATTACGTTGTTTCGCGTGCTATTTGCAGTGATTCTTATTAATTTCATGATCTCATGAAGTCTCAAATTAAATTTCATAATCAAGTTGACAATTTTTAAACACCTATTTCATTACGCAAGAATTTAATCCAGTAAACATGAAAGGGGATTTACCTCCAATTAAACATGAATTAATCATTTTTTATAATTAACTATATACGTACTTATAAAATTACAGAGAAGGTTGATTGGATCTTTTGGTTGATTACTGCGGTTTTTATAAAAGATAACAATACCTTTGAATTAATAAGTACCTCTTTATTGTAAACAATTCATTTAAGTTTATGACATTCGGAATTGACTAATGGGTTACCAGTAGAAGGGAATTTTCTGTTATTTTTAAATAATATTTAACATCTGCATTTAACTTAACAAAAGAGAAGAAAATAAAAATATTTGTTTTTGTATCTCTTGCCATCATTATATTACGCACTTTGTATAATTCGTTATCAAACAGATAAGAAACGAGACTAGTGGATATGAAAAATTTTGTAATTTAGAAAACGTAAGTAGGATAGTTGCAAGAGATATTTCTTAGACTTTCAAAAAGCAACCAATACGAAATATGAATTTGCAGAACAATCGTTATGAGAAAAATTGTTTTTCGCATAAGTAAGCATTTCTCTTTTAGTCAGTTATATATTTTTAATTTTTCGTAGCATTTGGGGTGTTGCAATACCCCAAGAACATTTCTCTTTACCGACAAATTTGAACCGACTTCAAGGAATTCGAATGACTGTGCTCAGCAGTTCAGAAGTTATACTATAAATTAAGGGCTAACTGAATTATGTAGGTACATAGGTCTTAAGATAAAAGAAGATAGTTAGAATTTCTTTTAGGTGTAATAGCGTGCACAGTTTCGTTATATTTAGAATTTAGAGTTAATATGGCGAATTTTAAGAGGGCATAAAAGAAAATTGAAATTAATTCTTGAGAACCAATAATAAAATAATTTGAAAGTACAATACAAGTGTTTATGACTCACATGTCGATTTTAATGGCCTTGTTTTACACTAGAACTTAAATTTTTAATGCTCATATTATGATTATATCATACCTGTAATAATGAGAATGCGGACATTTGTTTTAACCTAAAGATAGATAGTAAAAATGTTATGGCAATAAATAAAAATAAAAGAAAGGAAAGAAAAGGTGAAATGTGATTTGATCAGTTGATTGTATGCGATTTAACGACGATATGTTTATTTATGATCGTTGCGGACCGAAAGAAACAAAATGCATAAAACCAAATTATTTAAGCACTCTTCTAAGTTATTTATTACTCTGAAAATGAGTAGAAACAATTTGAAAGAGTTTCATTCGCACGAAGTAAATAAAATTTATCTTCAGATTAATTGTGGTCGTATTTCTTTTGAGGTTGCCTTTAGCAGACCAAGTTATTTACAGAGTCTTTCGAGATACTCTTACGAAAAATAATTTTTACCCGAGTAGGGACAAATGGGCAGATGTCTTCTGTTACACAATTTCTGCTGCTTCTGCAAATTCATTTTTGGCAAAAGGAACATTTATTTAGTTTCAAAAGAACATATAAGAACAGAAAATAATTTCGAGACAGTTGTTTGGCATAAACTTAAAAGAAAATGTGATAGTAGGTTTAAGAGCGCTCGAAATTTATAAATATGTATATAACTATATCATTTGACGAATTTTATAGCATAGTTATCTACAAAGAGTAATAAAGTATGCAATGTGGAGTTAATACTAAAAGATTGCATAGAGGTTTAATCACAATAATTTTATATTATCTACCAATAATCTCCCGCAAACAACAGATTTCTGGTAATTCCGAATTTTACTTACTTTAGTCATTATTAGAATTTGTTTCGGTTTTATTGAAGGTCAACTGTTCGCCCAAACAATTCAAAGCTAGTCATTAGGTCCTTACCACGCTTTTGCCGCTTTTAATAATTAGGATAGCCGCACGCTACAGTTCTCGTTTCCATGAATTTATTCCGCGTACGAAGGCATTTTACACGGTCTTCCCACTGCGATGTCCATTAGATAAAACATAATTGACCCAACATACCTCAAGCGGTCGCGACACAGAGTCGCGTCTGAAAATTGAAAATCGATGAATCTAAAATTCGTCCAAGAACCTGTGCGAAACAAATAAATTCATAAACTCCTTTTCTCCTTTTCCACTTGCAGATGGAGGGGGAGCATCTATAAGCTGGTCTGGCTGGATTTGGTGGGGTTCCTGATGGTCTACTACATACTGAACCTAATTTACCGACTGGTGCTCAACGAGGAGCAAAAGCGGTAAGTGTGGACTGGACGTCGTGCAAATATTCGTTTGAAATCGTGATATAATTGTAAATAAATCCAGGACGTTCGAGGGTGTGGTTAACTACTGTTCCGCCCAGAGCAACCTTATACCACTGTCGTTCGTGCTGGGCTTCTATGTCACGATTGTGATGACCAGGTGGTGGAACCAGTACACCTGCATACCATGGCCTGATCCAATAGCAGTCTTCGTCAGCGCCAATATTCACGGACAGGTAGGTATGGTCAATATTCGCCTTCCTTATGCGTGACTTCTAAAAACAAACCTTGCAGGACGAGCGCGGCCGGGTCATGCGGCGGACGGTTATGCGCTACGTTTGCCTCTGCCTCACGATGGCGCTGATAAACATTTCGCCCCGCGTAAAGAAGAGGTTTCCGACCCTCGACAATCTGGTCGAGGCCGGTCTCCTCGTCGAGAATGAGCGGGTCATCGTAGAAACATTGAATAAGAAATTCCCCCGCCACTCGAAGCACTGGTTGCCGATTGTTTGGGCCGCCAGCATAATCACGAGGGCCCGCAAGGAGGGCAGGATCCGTGACGACTTCGCGGTTAAGACGATTATTGATGAACTGAATAAGTTCCGCGGAAAATGCGGACTCCTCATTTCGTACGACACTATTAGCGTGCCGCTGGTCTACACCCAGGTGGTCACATTGGCGGTTTATTCCTTCTTCCTCACCTCTATCGTGGGTCAGCAGTGGGTGCGGAACAAGGAGGTGAACACCGGGTCCGGGTACTTCAACACCATCGATCTGTACTTTCCCATTTTTACAACACTGCAATTCTTTTTCTACATGGGCTGGCTAAAGGTGGCCGAGACGCTGATAAATCCCTTCGGCGAGGACGACGATGACTTTGAGGTGATAAGAGTAAGAGGACCCTCCTATCAATTAATTTGTTGAAAAAAAAAAACACCAAATGAAATTTTTAGAAATTGTTAATACATATTTTAAAATTATAAAAACAAAATATTACATTTTATAATTTGTAATACAAAACAAAATGACCACAATTATTAATAAAGAAGAGGTCATTAACGAGCGCCACGAATCTCGTGGCAGGATCATCTGAAACAAAAAATAATGTAATTCTCGCATTATCCAGAATCAAAAAATAATAAGCTAGCGATTTTTGCCTTGAGTTTAATTAAAACAAATTTTAATTCAAGCGATAACTAACCAATTATGAGGAATTGGTTTTTACAGGATTGAAAAAAACCATTTTCGAAATAATTGCATTTCATTGTTTGGCTTGAACCTTTAAAGGCTTCTAACATCTAAAACATTGCTTTCTTTACCACATTTTCACACAATATTTCTGATACACTAACTAACTAAAAAGATCGATTTTTGAAAATTATTGATGGGAGGGTACCTTTGAGGAAGAATGGACGCTGTAATGTTTTATCCAATTTGATTGTAGTGTGACTATGATACCTTATTTAATTTAATACCAATAGTACAAAAATCAGATAAGTTTTTATTAATTAAACTGTCACTAAATAATACAAACCCTATAAACTTTGTTTAAGTATTACTAAAACGAAGAACTTCTCCTTTTTAATCCTTCCTCTTTCTAATTGGCTGTAAAAAATAGGTATTTTAATGTGCTTATTAAATTACTTTAACAAATAAGAGGGCTTTAAATAAAGCTTAAACAAAGTTTGGTCAATTATAGAAAAATTAATAAAAACTATATTCTATGAGTTAACCATATTACAACCAAAATATTGTTAAAGTATTACATCATCCGTCCATTCCTCTTAATAATTAAAATTGGTACTCAACAAAGACTTTCAGGTCAACTGGATGGTGGACAGAAATCTTCAAGTATCATACATGATAGTGGACGAAATGCATCACGAACATCCTGAGCTGATCAAGGATCAATACTGGGACGAGATATTTCCGAACGAGTTGCCGTACACGATCGGTTCAGAGCGCTTCCGAGAGCAGCATCCGCAGCCGTCTACCGCCAACATCGAAGTCTCGAAAACCGAAGCAATTCCAACGAACTTGTCCAGTGTAAAAATCAACGATATGGTCGGTAAACCAGAACCTGTTGCTGTTAATTATAAATTTCCTGAGAACGAGGAGGTTAGGATCAAAGATTCATTCAAAGGGTACTCCAAGATGCACGATAAAATTCTGTCTAGGGATTTTCTAACATTTAGTGCCAGATATAATGGCCATTTTCTTGGAATTTGGACATAATTGTTAATATGATTTAGCTTGCGTAATCGTTAGAAAAGTGCATAATATTGAACTTGGCTGTATTCATAAATTTTATTTGATAATTTACACACAATCTTTACACATGTTTGGTAACTAATATGATGGTAATATCAATTAATGTGCGTCGAAAACACATATTTTCATTTTAAAATCATTAAACAACATTCTTTTTGAAAATAAAATACACTAAGGTCTAAGGTTTAAAAAGACGGGAGAGGTTTCTTTCCAGTTACGCCTTACTTTCACTAGATTAAACTATTTTTCGTTCATTTTCTTGACAGTGAAGTTCATTACAAAGTAAGGAAAAAAATGTAATTAATATGAGTACCGCTTATTTTGTATTTACAAAATGGATTGTATATAACTTGTACACTCAAACTATTATTTATAGTTAGTACTTTAATTTTTAAATTTTTTTGTAGCAAAAGCGTGAACCCATGGCTTCAGACAATTAACAACCTTTGCAACCGGTTTGAATTTGAAACATTTTAAATGCAGAAATATTTTGACTAACCTCTTCATCCAGAACTCTTCATGCTTTTGTTTTGCTTGGTTAAAGGATTCCTTTTGCTTTTCCTTTCTCACTTTCTATTGAATAACGCTAGCGACTTCAATAATTCAGCTGTGAAATACTTAAATGGGCAGAATCTTGTATTTGTACTTTGTAGATAAAATCATTGGTATCATGGCTCAAAATTCGCTTTTCCCTTTAATAAGTTAACACATGTATATAAAAATGTATTCATACATAAGTAGTAAATGCCCATAATTAATTTAACTATTTAAATTGAAAACATGTTGATATCTCTATTTCCTTTAAAATTTAATGTTTCGTAGTTGCTAAAGTCTTACTAAAAATTCTGTATACAAGAAAAAAGGGATAAATTAAGGTTTAAACTTATTTTGTTATTTCGAAACTATTCAGTTTCATCGTTTTTGGATTGCAGACAGATTTTTTGGTATGACTAAAGTAAAATTTTAAAATCATGTTAAATGTGCTCTACATGCAATAATAACTTTTTCAGTATTAAGCTTGTCGCTTCTGTTCTTAATCTGTTTTTCCAAATAAGAAACAATAACTTTAATAATTACAAAATTTTGCTTCTAGGCGGATGATAGCGCAAGTGGAATCCACTTTACAGCTGGAAACGGAAAAATTCGAGACCGTCATTTGTCTACTGGTTCTTCTCCTAGCCTAGCAAGCCTCAGCGGCACCTTGTCTAGAGTTAACACAGTTGCGTCTGCGCTTAAACGTTTCCTAAGCCGAGACGATGGGCGTCAAGGTGCTTCGACGCCAGATGCAAATCGGGAGGTTCGATTACCGGGCTCAGCGAGCTCCTCGAGCCTCGCAGGAGGACCCATGAAGATACCCGGAGGTGGAAGCATGCGTATCACAGACCAAGTCATCGAAGAAGTCGATGATGAGCAAATGACGATTACTTCGAACAGAGGAGATAAAGAGCCTCGTCCAACGGTCTACGACCTGTTCCCGAAAGGTCCACCTCCGTCGTCTGCACCCGTCGATATTCCAAGCCAATATCCAGCGTACGTGAGGACCCAATCTGAAACTGGAGACATCGCCACTCAGCCGTTCATGTTCCCGCCTGGAGGTGTGGACGCTCTTTTAAGCTCGTCAGCTCCAGCCGGAAATGATGTGACGACACCGTCAACCCCGAATACTGTGGTTGGCGATAGTGCGGGTAGTTTGTACGAGAGCAAGAATGTCCCTGGTACTGCAACAGGTAAATACCAAAATAAAATCAGCCCAATCATTTTAGGTTTTTACCCGAAACTAGCTGAATATTTGCAAAGTAATCCTTTTTTTAATGTCCTTAACTCCCCAACATTTTAAGCCCTAACATGCAGAACACTTTTTGTGTTATAGGGCTGTGGCGACCAGCGACATTGATAACTTATTTCAATTATTTATCTAATTAAATGTTAAGTATTTTCATTTAATTCTTTTTATTAAAACTGTTTTCCAATTCAATACTTAAAATTAAAGTACTTTGTGTCGCTCACAAAAAAGCGTGAAAACTAGATATGACGGAAAATTGTATTTTGATCAGGGGAGTTAGGAAAAATAAAAGAGTGAGTTTTGAAAATCTATTGAGCTAGGATAATGAAGAATAGGGATGGTTAGGAATGTTTAAATAAATAATATTAATTTTCAATAAATGATTATAAAGAATTAGAATTTATAAATCAAAAGAAGAAATTTTATATTAAGTTGGGATAACGATCCCACAGGGCTAAGTAAGATAGAACAATGTATAAATTAACCTTATCTTGTTACAGCTGACGAAAAAAAAAACCCTGACGATGATTTTGAGAAGCTCCGTCTGGCTAGAGAAAAAGAACGTTTGGAGCGACAGAAGATAAAGATCGCTAGGTCCATAAGTACTCAGCCCGGGGTGGCAATGGCGGAGTGCGGCGACATCATCCTGGAGCCCCTGACTTCTTCAGCCACTCAGACACTCGCCCTGGAAAATCCTACAACCTCTGATAGTCGCAATTCGTTCACAGAGTTATAGCGGGAGGATAAGAGTTTGGTCTTGTTCTACTTCCCCAGTGATTAACTAATGTTATTTGTTCTTGCTGCGATAGCATTCAACAGCCCTGGCCGGCCAATTCTTAATCACTGCTGGAGTTTGTGATTCTGCTTGTTGGTCGAATAAATTAAAGAAAAACAAGACGCGTCCACAAAATCTTAAAACACAAAGCGTTAAAATACGCGGCAGAATTCTGCATTTTTCGAAAGTATTCTCCGTTAGCTCTTAAGGCTTTTTTTTTTTTTTATATGTTTGTTAAAACTTAATCTCCGATGGTAGACGAGAACCCTTTTTACAAATCCATGCTATATTTATTGTACTTCGCGGAGTTTTACACAATTACTCATAGAATTAAAATTAGATTAAATATGAATTCTTCATTTAGGGGCAGGCTGCCTTTGAAATAATGAAATTTTTGTAAATAACTATGTATTAAGGAAATGACCACATTAAAAACAAATTACATACTTAATTTTTTCCCCCGAAAACATTTTGTTTTATTCAAAATCTTACCAAAATAAATGACATATTTTCCAAATGCAAAGGTGTAACCTTAATTTCATGTTACCTGTCCACAAATTTGTAGGTTGTATATAAATCCCATTTTCTAACTTAATTTTCATCTTTCAAGGCGTATTCTTGTAAGTCTGTTTCCAATACCCCTTCCCGAAAAAAGGATCCCTACAAAACGAAAACGGTGATAAAATAGCTGGTAAATACTCAACGTGTTTATTTCATATGATTACATGTTTTCTGTGTATAAAGGACTTCTTCTTCTTGTTTTATACAAATAATGGAAGTTTCATCCAAATGAAATCGAGCCGAGAGATGTAGCAAATGACAGAGATGTGGACAGACAGAGATCTCCACGCACAACATAATGGAACGTGTTTCTGTGAGACGAGACGACGAAAACAACACAATTTGGTTTTTCCGCCAGTGTTCAAAGCATACCAAATCCTTTAGAATAGTTGATCGCTTTGAGCAGGCGATCTTCGAGCTTCTCCTTGTTCTCGTACTCAGGCAGGAGGAGGACATTGAAGCAGGTGTGACTCGTTGGCAATCTATCACTGTCCGGACCATTTCGGGCTATTACTAATTTCAGTCTGCTCAGACCACCGACAGGTACACGATCTGAGCCAGTTGTGAATTCAAGCAGTTTTCGCTTGGATTCAATTGGAAGGGCATGCACGATACTCCAGAAGTCCATGATAATCTGGGATTTCTCAGTGTAGCCGCCTTCATATTCTGTTGATTTCTCAAGTTCAACAAAATCGAATTTCTGCGTAAGCATACAATATGAGAATAAAACATTATAAAAAGTTTTAAATAGTTTCACTCACTTTACTGCCGCAAACAAGCAGCTCTATTTCCTCTGGCCTAAAAAGTAATTGCAGTGGTGATTCATCAGTGACCATTTGGAATCCTTTCCGGAAGGCTCTGAATTGTTTTTCGATGCTTGTGTTTAGCAGGAAATCGCTGTACAGTTCCACGAATTCCTGTTTGTTCTCCTGGGTAACAGGAATGTCCCCGCCGTTTGGCTTTAACTCATGCTCGATCGTATTGCCAAATACGTCCTTATAGCTAATTTTGAATGTTTGCATGAAGACCTCCTCCAAGTCGGGTTCCTCATACTCGAGCATAGATTGCAGGCCCTTAAATAGCACTGGATTCCAGTCGGCCAAGTCGTAGAACGAGCCATTGATGCCCATTAATTTACGATAAACAACCATTGGAAAGTTCACAGCCAAAATGATATTGTTGTAGATAGCTAAGCCTAAGACGATACCTATAAGTGTAAATTGGGCCTCATTTTCAAATGATGTTGAATTAAACCTGCCAAAAAAGGGAAAATACTCAATAAACGACATTCTGTTACACATGAGCAACGCAACCACGTACCAAACAGTCTTTGTATCTTCCTGGTAAATAAACATTCCATAGTCAGGATTAAAGATTTGCTCAACAACAAGCTGGAAAAATTCCTTTGACACGCCACCCTCGTCAATACCCTGTTCACCAACAAATTCGACCACGAGTTGCTTCTTTAAGTCCTTCGGGTTACCCATAGCAATCATTTCGAGCTATATTTACATATAGAATTGTTCAAATCAAAAGTAAAATTTTCGAGTATCCAAAAAGTTACCTCAACCAGAGCATCGTCAATGATTTGATCCCTTCTCACTTTAAGCTTTAAGTACGGATTCGGGGATTGGCCGCCACTTAACTGAGTGTGGAAGAGGCTAATCCTCCGCTCGCTGTACATTCTAATTCTGCTGTCATAGTACAAAGCTATTATTTTGGTAGCAGGCGTTAAAATATACGAATAAAGCATAAAACTAAATTTTTTATCTGGAAATGTACAACAATCAGTAATTTCTTATTAGTTTTAAATTTTGGCTTACCTAGTCTAGTTGTGATATCCATAGTCATATTCTTGTAGTACAAGTAGTCATTGTCCATTTCGACAGCGTCGCTGAGCGGTTCATTGTAGAATTCCTCGAACGGAATAAGCGGTGTCCTACAGTCTAGCACACTAACACCGAGTTCCGTCGAAAGCTTATCCTCTAAACAGGCTGGCTTCGGAGTCTTATTCCCAGTGTAGCCGAAAAATAGATCATCCGGAAGACCGTCTATTCCTGCTTCGGATGATTCTTCCTCTTTTGTCTTTGGAATTTCTAACTTACCAGCAAGAATATTGGCGTAGTACACAATCTAAGGGGGTTGGTTACAAGCAAAAAAAATTAGCTATTTATTAATGCAAAATAACAAACATAAAAATTCAGCGTAGTAATGTTTTTAATAACTTAACAAAAGTAGCAATAGAAGCCCGTAAAAAATTTACTATGTACATATAATGGATTCCCGAATTTGTGCCGATATTCTCGAAAATTAGTATTTGAATGTTACAAATTAATTTTATTTTATTTTATTTCTACCGTCCTAGCACAGCTTTTTTATTTATTTCTGTATAAAACATACACAATTTAATATGTAAAACTTGAAAATTAAACAGGTCCTTAAACAAAAAAGCAAAAATTAAACTTACCTTTAAGACTTTAGTTGTACTTGTGATGATCTCATTATCCTGCACTACGGTATCCCTATTGAAATTCCCAGTAATCACTTGAAGACTAATCAGTTGCTGCAAAGTTTGCAGGAGGCTCCTTAAACTAGATTTACAGTGTTCCGCCCAAATTCTAGCTAGTCGCGCTTGCGCCCAAATAGGAAGCCTTGCAGCCGCCTTACAAATATTAGGAAGAGCCATTTCCAGGAACTCTGAAGAAGCTGTTAAAAAAAAACTATTAAAATATTAAAGTTTAAATCATAGAGAAGTGAACATACCCATCGTCATAATTTCAAAAACAATCACAAAGACGTGAATGCTCTTTTCAATTTGCGTCTTCTGGGTAGCTAGACGTAGATCCACACTCAGCACAATGGCCAAACTGTGTAATCCATTATTTAGGGCCTCGTAAATTGGACAATCGCACTCGAATAGCTTCTGTATCGAACGCCTCAAGCTAGGAAGATCAACAGTTGTATTGTGGGGAGCTGCAGCATCCTCCTTGTCTGCACTGCTGTCCTCGTCCTTGTCAAGATCGCCCTCGAGCGCCCTTAGGTCTTCCTTTTTAATACTTTTGAGATCCTTTGGTGCTTTCTGAAGCATTTCGTCTATGGTAGCAGACGGTTGCTTTTGGAAGCTGTGGGCCAGGAGCTCGCATGACGAAAAGACCTCTCCTACAGTTCGGATGAGCTTAGCGAAGGATTTATCTTGCCTGCAGGTTTCAACCAGCTGAGTAACAGATTCCTCATTGAGTACAGTGATCGCAGGGCTTGTGATGCCTTCTGAGTATGGCCATCTTTTCCGTCTAGAAGTGTGTGTTGCACTCGGACTGGATGTGTCTGATGAGCTGTTGTCTGAGGGCGATTCTTTGCTCTTTCGTAGGGTTGAAGACGAAGACGATGACTCATCCCGGTCTGTGGTTGAAGAAGTAGCACCACCATACTTTGAACTTGATTGCTGCGTACGTGGGAAACGAGAACTGGAGGAAAAGAATGAAAATTGTTACATGTGTGCCTTCTTCGACTGAAATAGATAATTCTAAGCTACCTACCGTATTGCCAAGGGCTACAGAGAATACCTACGACTACTGTAAATACAAGCAAACAACAAAGCCAAACATGGTCTTTACTTACTTTGAGTTACTACTACTGTCCTTATCACTTGGTGAAAGACTATCTACATTTGAGGTTCTAGCCATCTTTGATGGCTGCGGATCACAGAGTTTAGCATCTTGCGAGAATAGCTGTATGGCACGGGCAGCAGCCTGATTTGGGGTCATCTCCTCGACTTCGCCACTTGAGGCGCAAAATTTGTTGTTGCATTTCGGATTCCCACAACCATCTAGCAATTGATAGAAGTAGCGTTCAATTAATTTCTTAGCGGCGGCACGCTTCATTTCGTCGGATTCAGTACTGCCTCCAGCGACGAAACTAACTGCAGACGATGATGGCGCAATAGATGAGGTCGAAGCGCTTTGGATCTCTGGGGCTCCTTCCGAAGGTGTCGAGCTCTCAACTGGACTCGAGGGCTGATTGAGCGGTGATGTTTGAGTAGTTACAGTCCTTTTACCGCGCGGTCTGACTCGAGGATTTGTCCTCCTGGTGGTAGTCGAACGGGTGACGACGTTTCGACCAGGAGCAACAACCAGACTTATATTTGGTCTACTGCTTGAAACAGTACAGGGATTTGCAACTGCAGCAGTAGTGGCCCGAACAGTAGTAGTGGCCGGAGCAGTAGTAGTTTCTAAAGAAACAGGAGTATCTAACTGAGCACTAGTGGGTTCTACAGATTCAGCGGTAGCAGCTGGAACAGTTGCAAGTGTGTCTGCAAAAACTGTATTCAATTCAGCACTAACGAGTTCTACAGTTTCAGCAGTTATGGACGTTTCAGCGGATTCAGCACTTGCAGGGATTACAGACTCAAAATTGCCAGGCGCTACAACTTCAGTTGTGATGGGGGCAACAGATACAGCAGGCGCAGCTTCAGCGGGCGTAGATTCAGCAATTGATGGGTGAACAAGCACATAAACAACACCGGCAGAGTCACCGTTTTCGGAAGTGTACGGGATCCCGACAATTGATGGGGACGTTATTGATTCAGTCAGCTCCTGCAGATTGCAGATATCGTCGTCGCTGTCGTCGTCGTCAATGTTGTCACTTAGATTCTCTGAGGGAAGTTCAGACTGTGTGTATGTAGTAGGTATGGTTTGATTAGTGACATTAGACGACGATTCTTCAGCAAGCCTAAAATTACCATTGGGGAAAATTTTGGATACAAAACAATTTTTCTTTTTCATTTTTTTGTGTTTGTTCTGTTGAAGCTATGATCAATCGACTGTCCAGTGTGGAAGAATTCATTTGTAGGATATGTCTGCTTTGCTATAAAATATTAAATACATATTAAATGTAACGATTTTCCGCGGAATTATTGTACGAAAAGTATTATGTACCGTATATAAAACCCGAGGTAAATAAAAACAATATGATGGTCTTTCATTTACGCTTATTGAACAGAGATTTCGACCTCTGTTTACACCAAAAACATATTTTAAACTACGACGATTAAAACGATGACAGGAAAGTGAAAATTCTGAATATTAAGATTAATTGGTTTTTACGGTTGCATACCAAAATATACAAAATGGAATCTGTTCATAAGCCACAGCAGTTTTTAGCTTTTACCAGAACTTGTAAATCCCATCACATTAAAATTTAACATAGTAGCTCCTTTGTGGATTTAAACATGGGTGATCGGAAAACAATTATATAGGTAATTTAAATTACTAATTGAAAAGTAATGGTAAATATTAAATTATATTTGACCACAGGCAACCACAAATTATTCATAGTTTATTTTATAGTTCTAAAAAGAATGATTACATTATAATTCTGTTAGTTAGACTAAGCGAATACTAAACATTACTTTAAAAATAATACATATTTAAATTGAATGTATTATAGCGAACAAAGTGTTTTCAATTGCATATTACCTTATGGTTTTTGATATTTTATGCAGATTAGAGACTGACTGCGTATATCCTTCAAACACGCGATACACAAAGCTGCCAAGTCATGCCTATAAACGTAATAGTCATCCAATTTACGTCAATCTGTAGATTTCAACATCTGTACACGTTGAGTCGCAAATAGTCAACATTTTCCAAAAATAAAGGGACAAGGAAGACTCAGGTACCAAAATATAGTAACAAGTTGACTGCTCGATGACTGGCACTATAAACAACTTCGAGAGCAACGTCCCCGGGTGATAAATAAATTGATATCTGCCATACCTAAACCCAAACCACGCGGAAGCGTAGTCGTCTTTTAATAAATTTTCACGAATTTTCTCGCTTATAAATCCACTGAGCGGACAACAACCACGCAAAAGTCTGTTGCGCTTTAAGCCACTCGCTTAAAAATTTTACTAGATTATTTAAATATTTCTTTGTAAGATCGCAATTTCCCCAGCAACAGCTGTAGTCCCGTCAGCCCCACGACGCTTCAACGAAAGGTAAACAAACGCAATTTTCCGCGGCACAAAGGAAAATCTCCTGGTCAAAAATTTGCGTACTAATTAGCCGCGGCAGAAGTGGCCCCGTTCCCAGCGATAAACAGCCTCTGTTAAGTATCTCTCGGGGGTCATCAACATCCCTTACTCTTGTCGCGTAAAAAATAGCCACCACGAGAGGCTAACTTAAGAGACAGATTCCATTCGCACTTAATATTTTTTTTCTCGCGAAAGATATAATCAGAGGAAAAGTCCACGCCTATAAGCTCGTGCCGAACTGTCTTCAGGCTCCGTGGGGCAATAAAGTTATATTAAATTGGCCGCTGAAGAAAGCGTGACACCTCGTGGCTGACTTTAAGTTTCCTCGAGCGTATTCAAGGAACTCTAGGCGAATGTTTCATCGATTTTTCACATGAAAATCCCAACTTTTTGCTGAGGTTGGGGTAGACAGAAATAGATAGAATCACTTCGAGGGAAGATACCTGCTGATCGTAAAGAAATCTGGTTCCGCTGGTACGAGTACTATTAACCTTGGTTATTGACACACAATGCCCCCGCCCTGGGGTAAACAGCCTCAAGGGTCGTTGGAAGCAGCCGAGGCTTTTCTCGGTGACGTCTTCCCTGCTTTCTTTCTAGTGCAAGTTTCCTCCTTTGTTTCCGCCTCACGCCCAGAAAGCCACTCAAGGAAAATTCATTCCGCATTGAATTGTCGAGTGGAACACGTTACACGACGAAAAAACGCATGAGAGACTAAACTAAAAATAGTGCCAACGTACATAGACCTCTTCTAAGAAAAGCTACACACACAAATTGCTGAAAACCTCAAGTTCAACAAATCGACTGAGGATAAGACACAATAAAGCAAATCTTCAAAGAAGCAAAGTTAGCAAAACTGCCTGGAAAATGTTAGGTTCATTAAAACTGGAAAAAGAAATTAGGTTCTATGCAACAAGCCAATTCTGAAAAAGCTCAAAAACAACAAAAACACCAAACTGCTCAAGGTCTTTGCCCTCAAGAAAGCTGCGCAACACAGGTGAAAACTGCGTATGTTACTCACTAGTAATATCGCATTTTGTATCTGTTCAGATGCACATTTGTCCCCTTGGGCTAAAACTAATCACTTTAAACAGTTTTTCTTTTCCCTGTCGTATTTGGCAATAAAAACAACTGAAAATGTTTTCGCCCTTCTTTTCTCAATATTTTTTCAAATAATATAAACTGTGCCAGATCCACTTTCCGGTGGAAATCTCTGCGCTTGTTCCGACTAAATGAAAACTCACAGCAAGACTGAAAGCGGTCAGTCTAAGGAAATTCACGTTAACCTGTAGACGTTAATTTATTTATAAACAGAAGGAGCAGACAAGGAGATACTCTTGGAGTCGTTCTTGGAAAATTCGCAAACAATGATCTTTTTGCGTTCCCACGGCAGGAACAAGGAAACTCTTTGGGGAAAAGCCGGCTTTCTCCCGAAACACTCTTCGCTCCCACCAAGTTTCTTTGGACCTGAATATATAAGAAAACTTTCAGTAAAGTCCAATGAAAAGCAACAGCGACGGTCACGGGAACAAGTCGTCACAAGGCCTATCTATACATCTAATAGTCAATACCTGAAAAAGTGCAGCGTCTTTTATCAATCAACCCAACCATATGTTCGACCATTATTTCCGTCTTTAAGATTCGGCCCGTGATATTCTTAGCTGAGTTTTCTATTTTCGCCGAGTCGCCTGTTGCTATCAACATGGTGCAGACTGCCGCTGAGTGAGGCGCAGAAGGTCCACACTGCGCGTGTTTTTCGGGGCTTTCGTCAGTCTGATGAAAGAGATTCGTAAGATATTAATTTGATCATCTGCGGCGAATAAAACCAGAACGAAATTGTGCTTAAAACGTGTATTGTGTTCGTAACGACCCATTTTTGACTCTACCTGGCGAGGTTTTTGGGCAAAAAGATACAAAATTTTTATAGCCTCTGGCCAGTGCACGTCCGCACAGACCAAAATGAATAAATTATTGAATATGGTTAAGCAACTGAAAAACTAAGACTTATGATCCTACTTGACCCTATTATGAGATTTCTTAAAATTTCTTCAAATGTATCTATAGTGAAAAATGCAAGTCGATAAATAAAACAATAACAATATAATGGTTCATAAAAACTACATTTTTAAGCTGATATCAAAAATACACACAAGCAAAATAAAAAACATAAACCGATTGGCTTGAAATTGTAGATGTCTTTTGACCTGAAAATTATATGCTGTTTATTTTAATTTAAAACAATTTGAGTTTTTAATTAGGTAAAATCAAATTAGCTAAATTAGCAGCCGTTTCTAACCAAAATCAGGCATTTATTTACCTATAAATTGACCAAGCTGTTTAATTGGAATGATGTGCTCTTGAATATGCTTTGAAAAGCGTACATGAGTCTGATAACCAGAAAATGCAGAATTTCATCGACTTTCCGTAGGCGCTTATTATTTTAAAGAGTATGAAATAATACACTTACTGTATCCATTCAGTATTCATTTATTTTGCGGCATTGTGTAAACTTTGCGAACAGAATTATTTTTAATCAATAATTTCATTGCGTCCCTTCCCTTTAAAACTTTTGCATTGACCATTAAAATTCAACTGAAAGTTTATTTTGCTATAAACATACGGACAATGTATATTTTGCATTCTTGGTTCCAAATAGAGAAGAATCTTCGAATCGGGAATAAAGTTTACTCACAATAAATAAATATTTTATTAATTTTAGGACTTTTTAAGAAAAAAAAAAATTTTTTTTTTCAGATTAATAGAATACCATTTTACAAAACAAGAAAAATAAAACCGTCTATGCCATTCAAAAGTATATTTGGCTTATTCTCTAGTCAAACGAAAACCGCACTTGGGTAGGCGCACAGAACAAGGTACAATTTCTTTTTAAATATTCTCTGAATACGGATAAAATCGGTAAATTCAACAAATGAAAATTCTCCGCAGATCTTGCATGCTTCATTCACCATAGAAACATAATCTTGGGAGGCGGAAGATGTTTCTTGTTAATTCTAAGGTAACTTAAATTGCGTCTCATTTTTATATTGTAGCAGTGTTTACATTTAAAGATTTTGTATATACATATGTACATATAGCTTGTTGAATTTTAAAAAAATAATCAAATGGCAGTATATTTAATGTAATACGAAAAATATATGTATACATACTATGCAAGTTTAATTCGCGCTTGGATTGCAGTTTTTACAGTCATCTGCGCTATGAGCGAAGACACATTTTCAAGACTAAAATGTTATGTGTATCGTCTGAAAAAAACAGCACAGCATTTATAAAATATGTATTAAAGCTCTTGTTTAAAAGTATCGCCTTCGGGGAAAATTAAATATGCAATATGAAAACAACAACTGACACTTGACTCTCAGAGAATATATAGCTTTAAAAAATTGATTTGAGTAGATTTAATACCAATTCATTTCATAAACGCATATCTTTTAAAAATGTAAACGTATTTCTTTTCGTTAACAATAAAGAATTTTATTGGTACGACTTTGTGGTTGCCTATCGGCTTTTATAAATAAAATAATTTGCTGTATAAAATTTCTGGATTTTTCGGTTCTCTAGTATCGCCTCAAGCTAATGAGAATTCTTGTAAATGAAAACGTTGCTTGATAAACAAATTCTAAATTAAAACAATTTCCTTCGGTGTTGTGTAGAATTACAAATGAGCCCTCATTTTACAGAGAAAGGCAAAATCTCTGAAAGCAATATACCACCCATTTTGAAGCAACCAGCGAAACCAAAAGCATCGTGGAGCACCCTACCGAAGATTCCAGGTCCCAAGGGCGATGGGGCTCCTGTGCCGTAACTATTTTTGTATTGAACCACCGAAACGAGAGAAAAGGGTCACCGCCTTGAGAAGCAAAACAAATAGTTTTTATTGACAAGATTTTCCCGATTTACGATTCTTTCAGTTTCTAAGTACCCGTAACCGCAATCTGTCAAGTAAAAAGCAACCGGAACCGGGTCGACTGGCCGATAAGATGACTTTTCTCTCGAGTTTTTCACAAATTACAGCTGTAGAAGAAACTCCCCACAGGCCATTTTGCACTTTGAGGGGAAAAACTGAGACCGTCACCGTCCAATGTCAGGCCACACGCGTTGCTGTGCGTCGCGAGCGCTCGCCAGAGCGGGATGAGGCGACCTCCCGCAACCGACCAGAATGAGATGGCAGAAAACCAAAAACACTGGCCATTGACAGTTGATCATAACCTCAACAGCGCAAAAGAAAATTGTGCAAGGGCGGAGATCCACTTGAATTGCTCGATAATCCTCAAATCCCATTAGCTGTGCAGCCTGCGGCGCGCCGGGGCCCACTTACCTTGAAGTTTCGCCGTCTGAGTTGTCCTGGTTTTCCGAGTTCATGAAAAACCTTCGTCCACTGCGAAATTCCCCGAGAGGAGTGCGGGCGCGACTTCTCGAATCGAAAGCGGAACGGCGCTGACAACTGCTGCTGCGGCGGAGGCACGGCGCAAAGAGAACGCGAACGCGTCAACGGAAGGACACAAAACAAACGCACGCACACCGACAGCGGGGGCGACTGCTCGCGTGTACACAAGGGGAGCGGGAGGGTGTGTGCGTGCCGTGCGAACGGGGGTTTCTTCTCTCGTCGTCTTCCTCTTTTTGTTCGACGAGCTGGCTCCTGTGATAATTTGGAAAATCACTCGAATTGCGTTTTATTCGCGATATTTCGGCACACCACCCCGGAATTTGGCATGCAGGCTCGCTAATTGTCCCCGTTGAAATGTCACTGGTTGGCTGCAGTCGCGAAGTTTTGCACTTTTTCTCGAAGTTTATGCGACTCGACCCCGCGGTGTGGGGCACTTGTTTTACTCGAAATTCACACGATCCCCCCGAAAATTGCACCTGATCCGGCTATTGCTTGGCACCTAGTCGATGTCGATTCGCACTTTTGTGCTGTTAACTAATTGTTTGGATAATTTTACGGTCGCTGGCTCCCGAAATTGACAGAAACGCGACATCACAAGGTGAGAGAATTTTCACTTCTGCAAGAACTTTTTACGGTTCTATTGGGCTACGTTCGGTATATAGGGCGGGTCAGATACCGTTTAAACCTTATAAATGTTTTCGCTGATTAAACAGCTGGTTTGTATATTTTACCAGCTTTTAGCCTAAAAATAACATACTATCTCAATAAAAATTCAAGAAAACGTTCCATACTTCTATTATTTATCTCAATTAAAAGCAATCTTTTAAAGTTATTCAATTAAATTAACATTTAATTCGAATCCACCCACTATCAGTCTGGCGTTTTCAGGCAATAAGGCAAAAAAAAATCCAAAACAAACTGACGTCTTAAAATTAGTGTCTGACACTTCAAAGGTTTCTCCCAAATACGAGGAAGGGTTGAAGATTTTCTGGATTTTTCGAGACTGCGCCAGGCCTTGGCTCGTTTCAATTTAATAGGCCCCTTCGTGACACAGGAGGGCTGCAGAAAATCAAAAGTATGAAGCCCGAAGAGCTGGAATCGCTAAAAAGCGGCGATTTGAATCGAACGAAAGCGGCTCTGTGTGCCTTCGCCCAAAAGGTGTGTACCCCCAAAGAAAATGTTTAATTGGTCAAATTCCCTTTCTGCCCTTTTGTAAACAACAGGGGTAAGTACTTTTTGAACTTTTACATGTTATCTTAGGAATGGGCAACATATGGGACGAAACTCCCCTTTCCAAAGTTTTTCAAAAATGTTTTGTATAAAGAATGAGATCACTTCCTGGAAAAGTTTTCTGCCATATAATTTATTATTTGTCTAGCTCAGATTCTTCATCCCACTCATTTTGACATACCCATTAAATAACACCCTGTGTAAATATTATATATAAAAAAAGAAAAATATGTACACCTTATATATTAATAAAAATGTCTAAAGTATAAAACATAAGATTTTTTATTTCGTATTTAAACAAAAATAGTGAAAATCACCAGTTTTTAGCTTGTTAAGTAGGTTCCTTACAAAGCCAACAGCAACAAACAAACAAGGCCAGAGTTGTAAAGAACAAATAAATAGTTGAAATCTTGGGCTTTAACAACTAATGAACTTTATAAAATAAAAATATGTAATAACCTCATTATTTGATTGCAGTACGCAAACCTCTTCGACTTTAGAGAATTCAACGCGAAGGGTCAGTGGATTGTTATTTGGGACGCGGTCTTCAACATTCTGCGGAACGAAAAATACACAGAAGTTTTCCCGGACGCGCTCTGCTGTGTCCGGATACTAGCAAGAGATGAGAACAACATTCGCAGGAACAACATCAGAAAAGACTTCGACTGCCTGCTCAAACTAGCGAACTTAGCCCCTGAGAGCCTGACCGGTACCAAGATGAGCAGCAGTGAGGTGACCGTGGAGGCCCTCAAATGCCTCTGCAACATGGTCTACCTGAGCGTCGATTGCCAAAAGGCCTGTCTACGGAACTCCTCCACCGACGGCATCATAAAGCGGGTCAGCTGCGACAAAGTCTATTCCCACGACATCGAATACTTCGACATGAAGCTCCTGTTCCTCATCACAGCCCTTGAGTCGGGGACTAGGAACAAGGTGCGGGATGACCTCAACGGCCTGACCTACTTGACCGAATGGCTGGACCTAAAGGTGAAGGAGAAAGACAAAAGCGACAAGGAGATCGATCTCATCTGGGAGATTCTGAAGGTCCTATTCAACATTACAGCGAACAACGAAAAAACTTCGATAGAAAACGAGATCTTGTACAGAAGACTGACTGCGGTGGCGAGGGCGCTGCTCCTGGAATTTGGGGACCTCACTGGGGAGAAGGAGAAGAACGCGGTTACGAGCACCATCCACCTGCTGACTAACGTGCCAACCGTTTGCATGGTGGAGCTGATGCAGGGCTCCACGGGGAAGTCTGATTTAAACAAGGAGAACTTGTTCGAGGGAAAGTGCGTTAAAGCCCTGGACGTTCTGCTGCAGTACCTCAAAAATACCCTGAACAACGAAAATGATGTAAGTTATATTTTTTACTTACTTAGTTAAACGTTTTGCATCTAAACATATTAAAATTTATTCGCGTTTTCGAGGTTACTGATTTCGAATTTGCTTATCCTATAAAAATTTAATACATTAAACATATTACACAAAAATGATTTTTAAGTCTGGCTGAAGATAAATTTACACGTACTGCGTTCGAATGAAATTTCTATAGTTCAAAAGTATTTTTAATTTTTCAGAAATCTCCTTCAAATCTCCTTCATGAAACACTACCACCGATCCTCACAGTCCTAGTGAAATGTGCTCGCTCAAACTCCACAATGCGCCACTACATCCGTTCAGTGATTCTACCACCGCTCAAAGATGTCTCAAGACGCCCCGAAGAAGGCAACGAGCTGCGCAACCACCTGTGCCGCTTCTTGACTCTCCCACAAATGACCATCAGAGGCCTAGCCTCTGACCTCCTCTTCGTCCTCTGCAAGGAGAATGTGGGCCGCATGATCAAATACACGGGCTACGGCAACGCCGCCGGGCTGTTTGCCAGTCGAGGGGTTCTGGACGGCAGAAAAACAGATAACACTGAATACTCCTCGGACAGCGAAGACAGCGACACCGAGGAGTACAAGAAAATGCAGCACGGGATCAATCCGGTTTTAGGGTGCTACGAGGCACCGAAGCCGAATCCCCTGGAAGGGATGAGCGAGGAACAGAAGGAGTACGAAGCGATCCAGCTGGCCAATTTGATGGAGAAGCTCCACCGACAAGGAGTAGTCCAGCCCTGCCGCATTGGCGAGGACGGGAAGCCACAGCCGGTCGATCACATCCTCCAACTGCAGGAGGAGCTGCCCCAGCAGCAGATCGACCAAAAGCGAAAAACGTAGGCCAATTAAAGAAAAATTTATTTTCCATTTTTCTATTAAAACGAGAAAGCTTTAATTGAAATCACTTAACAATCTCGCTCGATAGTCGCACTCGAGCGGTGAGCATTCAGGAGCACCTTCCCAATTCGACGTTGCTACAATCGCGCTAACCACAACTAGGCAGCTGTTCCATGTCGATGTCGGCTTTTTGCACATTTTCAAGAATTTTTTTATTAAAAGAAAATTTAGCTTTAGTCCGTTCCTAGCTTCTAGGCGCAAGCGCAAGCATAGGTAGTCCTGCGCGCTGAATAGCCGCAAGATCGAGTGTGTTTTGTAGATGCAAGCAATTATGTATGTCCAAAGCTATTTTAGATTACGTTAATAAAGTGATTTGTTTGTTAACATTGCAGCTGTAGTTACTAGAGCTCATTTTTTTCCTTGCGAGGCTGGTGCATTTCTGGTTTTGAGTGAGGCATTTGCGCTTTTTAGAGACCACATTCATTCGGTGCTTCTCAAAATTAAAGAATTACAGTTGGAGGATACAAAATTTTAGAGCAATTAAGACGATTGAATTGAAGCTCTTATCAGCTGCATTTATTTTGAAAACAATTCACGATTGCATGTAATTTTTTTCGATAAGAATTTGTTCAACCTATTCAGCTAAATGAATCGAAAGGGAGTCGGCAAATCAGTTTCAGGTATGCCGATTTGTTAAAATGGAACACAGTAAAAATTTCCGTGTCCCAAATGTATGGGCCCCTCGAAAATCATTAAGGATGAAAAGAGGAATTTCTTGGATATTTTGGGAGAAGAGGATTTGAAGGAAATTGCCGTAACAGGTAAGTTCAAAAATGTGTTTGCACGATGCTGAAGCGATGCATTTAGCAAGAAAATCGAGCAAACACGTCCCAAAAATTCATTATGAATTGAATAAAAAAAACAATACAAAATTCAAGATATTTCTTACGATTGTTTTATTGATTTAAACGCTTTAGGCAAAAGTAACTTTAAGAAGCAAATATTTTTTCCTCTGTCCTATGATCCAACGGTGTCGGGGGAACAGGAGTTTCGAATTCACCTAATTCAGCGTCGTAGTAAAGAGCAGCTCTGTATGGTCTCATTTCCCACGGCACCTGATTTTCCATCGGGGTCAAAGATACACCCAAGTCCTCAAGAGTTGGCACGCCGACTTCAACCTGATCAGTAATGCACTCCCTTTCCAATCTTTCCGGGTGGAGTCCTGCCATCGGAGTGCCAGGACATATCATTTCAGTGAGTTGCGCCTTCAACATCATGGTGGGGTCCCACTTCATGTCGTATCGCCAGTAGCCCCACCACTTCTCGTCCTTTCGCATCAAATAGTGGAACCAATCTACCAGATCGCTGAGGAGGTACCGCTTAGGTCTAAAAGAGCAACAAGGATTTATTAATGCTATCATTTTTGTGCACGACAAGAATTGGCACTTTTAATCTACATAAATTTTCTTTATCGAATATTTAAAGCGTGTTTACGCATATTAAGTCATATATTTAAGAATTCTATTAGAGAAGCGCCCTATAAATTCTTTAATATATTCTCGGCTAAAAAACCCTTCACTCGTTCTAGAAACTCCACAATCACATTGAGAGGGTTAAAATTAATTTCATGTTTAAGTGATTACAATTTTTTTAACTGTAGAACTTTGGGTGCTTGAGTCTCAAAAGGTGATGGAGTGAAGAAAGAATTTGAACGGGCGAAGTTTGTTATCTAACAATTTCTTTCTAACTTACCCAACGGCTTGGTAAATTTTGCCAGCAGTGTCTGGGTCCTTGGCACAGTTGACGATGGCCTGGGCAACATCGCTTACGAAAACCGGCTGTTTCACGGTCTTCTCGCCCTTAGCCCAAAGAGGCATGTAGCGGAATTGTCGCCGCCAAATATGCGCGTAATAGCGCAGGAAGCGATCCTCCGATCCATAAATGTCCGCTGGTCGGATGATGGTCGCTTCCGGGAACGCCTCGAGGACAGCCTCCTCCCCATGGTACTTGCTCTTCAGAAAACCGGATCCGTTCTTAAGAAGATACGGTTCTGGATCTGGAGATGCATTTAGAGCTGAAAGATGAATAAATCGCTCCACTCCTGCTTCTTTGCAAATTCTGCAATATATAAAAGTAAGTTTTTAACGATTTTTAGTTGATATATGTAAAAGTTTGTAAACAAACCTTGCAATCCTTGCAGCTCCGGTGACATGCACATCATTGAAACTGAAATTTTTCGTCTGCCACTCGCGCCCAATCAAGTTGATTACGACGTTTGAATATTTCACAGCTTCCCGGATCGACTGTTCGTCCTTCAAATAGAAGAAGTGGAAGAGGACCTGGCCCAAATCCCCAGTTAACTTGAGCCGGATAACATCGCTGTGATCGCCTCTGTAGGGCAGAATCAACTGGGTGCCGATTTTGCCCAGCTTGTTGCACACATAGCGCCCCACGAAGCCGCTGCACCCAAAAACTGTCGCGACGATCCCATTGAAGCTGGACCGTCCGCCGGTGCCCCTCTTTAGAGCAGCGAGATTTGTCGTCTTCAGGGGACGAGGCCCCTCCTGGGAATAGGACGCCTTCAAGCAGAGAACGCCCAGGGAATTTGTTGCTTGTTGCTCTGGAAATACAAATTAATTCGCAGCGGCTCATAACCTCACGCAATTACATAATATTGGAATTATCCCTTGAAGGATTTAGGGTAACTTACTGGCAACCGGCGAATTTCTTAGTAATAACGAAGCCATCCTCCCGACCCCTTGAGTTAAATTACGATTTGCCCAAATCCCCGGACTTCACGAATATCGGAAGAAAATAAAATATTTAGTTTGACAGCAAGGGCTGTCAGTTATGACATTTCAACGGCTGGTCGGTCGTTGTTTCGTGGCTTCGCTATGCCATCTAGTGGTCGAGATTGTCGAATTAAACTTCCTAAACCCCTCAAATGATTCGATTCCGTCAAAATCGTAAAGAATTTTCATTAAATATCGTAAATTAATTTTTTATTTACAATGAAATTTTATCAAAGTTTATTAAATTTTAAAGTTTAAAAAATTCGTAAACTAAATCCTAAACGGCTCAAAAAGCATAAAAATATAAAGAATTAAAAATTCTTAGCTAGCTTGATGAGTTGAAATGATGAAATAATTACAAGAGTAAAATGAAAAGTTAACTTCTTAAACATTTTATAAAAGTTAAAAGAATTTGAGTTATCAAATAAGACTAGTGCTCCAAAATCCAAAATATGAAGACTTTTGATAATTTTTTTTAAAGCTCAATAGTGTAAAAAGGGTAACACCATCATTGGGCTCTACCACAAAAGGTAAAATTAGAAACTTTTATCCTTTTTCATTTCTTAATTTTGTTTTCCATCAATAATTTTTTATTATCCACCTAATTCTGTTTTTACACGGTAGATACGTTCCAGACAAAACCGTGTAAAAAAAAACATGAAAAAAGACATGAAATACACAGAAAAAAGGGGATTAGTTCCATATCCTTCAACCCTGTAAATAATATTTAAAATAAAATGATTCATACAAAAAAAAACTATTAGACACAATTTATTTCATAAAAACAAAAGGCAATTCAAATCTTAAAGTAAAAGTAACATAAATATAAAATTAGAAAGGAGAATTCCTTAACTATTTTATAAATAACAGATAAAAAAAACATTCTAAAAGATTATGGTTAATAAAAATATTTTTCTTTAAAATTTCAATCGTGCTAAATCGAATGAAATCGTGTAAAACCGGAATCAATTTTTTTTTCTAGACCGTGTAAAAACAGAATTGGGTGTACTAAGATAAATTAATTGAAATTGTTTTTGGAAGCCAAAGGCATAGAAATGTTTATTGTTACTGTTTTGCACTTAAAATAAATAAAATATGCTGTCATTTTGGCCAAGTGTAATGTTTTGCATAAAAGAAGATTGAATTTGGAGAGAAGTAAATCGAATGGTTTTACGCTTCTCTTTCGAAGTTTTCTACGACTATATTTCAATTCTGAGAAATATCATGTCAAATTGTTTTAACAGCGTTTTATCGCAAACTCGCACAAAACGGGTCAAGCAAATGCGCATGGATATTTCAATAAAGTATTATATTTTATTTACTCACCCTCAAACCACTATCAAGAAGTGAGACCTCTTCAAAGTAAGCATAAACTTTATCTAGTGGGATTACTAGAAGATTTAGCGGACTTTCTGATAAAATTGTATTTTCTTGAAGAAATTATATTGGAGGCTGCAGCGTCTTATCTGGCGCTGCTCGTTTGAATTTTCCGTAAACCTGTCAGCGCAAGTCACGTCGAGCGAAAAGATTTATGGGAACTTGGCGGGCAACCATGCAAATATATTTATCACATTTTTTGCAAATAAAGATAAAGGCTGAATTAGGCTTAAATTTATTAAAGAAATTAATCGCTACCTACTTGTGCGTGAAGGAACTGGAGCTAGACTTGTTATGAACGGTAGGGTCTCAGGGAGCCCGGCTAAAGCCCCTGTCCAGCGGTATGCGGCTGCGGGAGCTGGCAGGCTAGCATATGCGGCAGTTGTGGGGGGGTTTGCCTAAAAACCGCTTTGAGCCGCTGGAACGACTCACCGATAACAACACGAAGATTCTCCCGCGACGGAACACACAAGCGCAAGGGAAAGGAAAAGGACAGTGCGGGACTGAGCCCGGCAACTGCCCGTGCATGACTTTCAGGGGGGGCTCTGGATGGTAATGAACCCCCCTGGCCTAATCCCCAACCACCCGATGACCTCCCCTTGGCCTGAAAAAATTATGGGGAGGTCCCTTCAAAAAAAATTTTCTTCGCGCGTCCGACCACTTCGAAATCCCAAGCAAAACTTCCTCGAGCTCACGCCGGCTCGAGCCCACGCCGCCGGCAGCGTCCGCTAGCGAGGAACCGTTAGGACGCCGCCCCATCGCCCGTTGCGCTGGCTTTTGCCTCGCACTCCGGGCTCTGAGCCGGCATCTCGGTCCCCCGCCCGCGCCCGCAGCGGCGGCAGGAGCTCGAGCAAGCGACTCGATCAACGCTCGTAGCTCGGTCCGACGAATTTTATATGGGACCGAGAAATTGGTGCACCGCTCGCAAGGCGAAGGCCGCTCGGTCCGGAAATTTTTCTATGGGACCGAGGGCCTGGTGCACTTTTGCCAAAGCGAAGGCCGCTCGGTCCGGAGATTTTTCATGGGACCGAGGGACTTGTGCATTTTTGCCTAGACGAAAACAGCTCGGTCTGAAAAAGTTTTGTATGCGACCGAGCTGTTGCGATTGAAATTTTTCTTTTTGGTACCGCCCCTTGAGTCTCGAACGCAGAATTTTGGTGCTTTTTGGGCGACCAAATTCTACGTTCGCAACTCAAGGAACGGTACTTCGGTACGGGGCTCACCAGAGCCGCCGTGAATATTTAGCCAAATTTCGGCGCACCAATTCATAGGCGCCGTGAATAAAATTTAGGAAGGATTACTTCCTGACCACAACAGCACAGGTCCGTTGGACTCGCTACCGAGGCCAAAGGAGCTGAAGAATGGTCAGAAGTTTTCTAGGGGTGCCCAACATGTGGTTCGACCCACGACCTGAGCCAGACCCGAGACTGAGCTAGCCGGCCAAAATCTGCACTGGAACTTCCCGAACCCTAATGAGAGGTTGGTGGTTCCAGTGCTGACTCAACCACTCTCTCCCACCGACAGAGAAAACCGATCCTAATGAGAGGTAGGCTTCCCTGACGGTGAGAGGGAGCTGCGAACCCCTCCCGGGCCAAGCCCAGCTCGCGGGGAACAAATCCGAGATGTCAAGAAAAGGAACCTAAGCGGTGCCCAACCCGTGGCTCGACCCACGCTCAAGACTAGCCCAAGACTGAATCAGCTGGCCAGATGTCGGTACTGAACCTCCCTGACCCTAATGAGAGGTCAGGTATATTCAGCACCGACTCTACCACTCATTCTCACTGGCAGAGAAGACCAGCCCTAATGAGAGGCGGGCCTTCCTGACAGTGAGACGGAGTTGCCGATCCCGCCTCGGGCCAGCCCCGATCGTGGGGATGGGTTGAAGGTTGTTTAATCGATGATGAGAGAAAAAAAAATGATAATACACACAAGCATATAAGTGGCTGTAGACCAACCCCCGCGGTCATCCCAGTCCCAAGATGAACACCCGCTCCGCGAATCCGCAATGCCTCCAGACTCCAACGATATGGCGCTGCTGTTCACGGGAGTCTGGAAGTGGGGGCTGTTGTAAAATTCTGTGACAAAAGCTTAACCTATGAGAAGGAAATCCCCTGCCAGATCCCTTGATGTGCAGTCTTTACTAAGGGTGGGAATAGTTGGAGTACAGGAGCTCCAAATCAAATTACCAAAAAAAATTTAGGGGAGGTGTTAAAATGGGAAAGGTAGAAATGGGGTACGTAGGGGAATAATTTTGAGCGACCATACGGGTCTAGTCAACCTTTACTGGTTTTAACAAAGCAAACTTAATGTTGTACTAAAATGTAAGAAGAGGCGAGCCGATTGGGGTGTAACCAAATATCGTGTCGAGGCAAGAAAATATAGGCATGTATTAAGGTGATCGTTAAGCAAAACTGTGTTCCTAGAACACGTCCGAAATGTCTGGGTTTTAATAATTATAAAATTGCAAGGGTACTTCATTATGTCGATAACAAAAAAAATTCTATAGATACTACTACTAAATGAAAGAAAATTTTGAATATATTTGACTAAATGAATGGAAGTGTGCCATAGTGCACGAAGACACTATGACGCGCAAAAAGAAATTTAGTAATAGTTGGTGATGAATTATAATTATGGATGACGGTTGAACCGTCATGTCTTGGGGAATGATACCAATGATAAAAATTTTTGAGACGTCGGAATAGCTAAACTAGTTTTAGCGACCGTGTGGGGAGAAAAAAAAATCTTAGAGGATAGGTAACCTTCCCTGTCTCCTCCACCAGAACCTTGCCCGAATCACGACCGAAGGGAAACTCCCGGCCAGGTAGTTGGCTATTTACCAGCCAACTCCTGTATTTCCACGGAGGTCTCCGATAGTTTCCGAAGCATAGACTCTGCTGATTTGACAGAGAAAGCACCTCCCTGGCAGTGTTCCCGCAGGAAGAGGCAGCCCGGAGACCTCGAGACGAGTGATTGGCTGAAGAAGCCAATCCTACGTAGTTCTCAAGAGGTCCCGTTCTGACCCTGACCTACGAGAAACCCAGCCAGGGCCTCTTTTCGATTTTGGGACAAATTGGGATTAAAGTAGCGAAAATTTTTATATTTGGTTAGGATGGGGGTTAGGGAAAGGAACTCTAACTAGGATAGGGTAAAGGAAGGGGGTTGCCAAGTATGTCCACCGCATAACCGAGCAGAGGCGGCTATAGGACACACTATCATTACCAGTGAAGCTGGTCGGATGCCTTCTTAGGGCGACCGAGTTACATCTTGAAGGGAAACTCCACTACGGATTGCCGCTGTGGAGGTTCCAAAAAATTTCTAAATTAAGGAATATAAAGAAAATTTGGTCGTCCTAATAAAGTTTAAATGTAACGGTCACGGCTTGATATCTTTTGCGTGGAAAGTGCCTATTAATTTTCCTTGGAGGGTTTCCAATTCGTACAGCGAATTGCCCTTTTTTGCTCTGACTCGACATTTGACAAATTTCTTGCCTAGCTTGGCATTGAAACCTCTCCCGAAATTGCTCAACTGGAAATTTCGTCTGTAAACTTCTTGTCCTACTCTGAACTCAACGGGTTTAGATCGCAAGTTATACTGTTTAGCTCCCCTGTCGAAAGCCTTGTCTAAATTGTCTTGTACCTGTGCACGTATTAGTCGAAGTTTGTCGGAGGTGTCCACGTCAATAGGTTCATTCACCCCCGATAATTGTCGAAGTAAAGCATAGGCGGACCCATGTTCAATCATATTGTTTCCGAACAAAATTTTATACGGGGAGAATTTTGTGGCTTGGTGAACCGAACTACGAAGTGAACTGGCAATGCAACTCAATTTCTCATCCCATCTGGTGTGCTCATCTCGTATGTATGCACGTATACCGGCCAAGATGGACTGATTAACACGCTCAGAAGCGTTGGCCTGAGGGGAATATACTGCTGTACGGAGATGATGCACGCCATATTTCTTTAGGAGATTTTGGAATTGCGCTGACCGGAATTGAGTCCCATTGTCAGTCACCACGGTTTCGGGGACTCCGAATAGATGGAAAATTTGCTCTTCGACATATGTGCAAATATTGGAGGTACTGGCTTTTCGAAGAGGCTTTAGTAGGGGATATTTGGAAAAGTGATCCAAGGCGATCAGAATACAGACTTTACCCTTTTTAGTTCGTGGGTAGGGACCCAGGAGGTCGAGATATAGTCTCTGCCAAGGTCGTTCCGTTTTTGCCTGAGTGCCCATAGGAGGTCTTAAGGTGGAATTAGCTGGCTTCACCTCTTTACAGATGTCACAAGACAGTATGTACTCACGCGTTTCCACTGTCATACCTGGCCAGTAGAAATGTCGGCGCAGTCTATCTAATGTTTTCCCTATTCCGCCATGAGCTGCTAAAGGTGGATCGTGAGCTCGAGATATGACGTCTTTCGTTAATGCACTGGGGACCCATAATTTCCAAGCCTCCTCTTCCTGAACGGGATCTCCTGACCGAGGTTGAGTTCGGATGTAGACATATTTATCACGAACTATTAAGTCAGGGAGACGGTCTTTATTCTTTTCAATCCGTTCTACAAGTTCTTTATATTCAGAGGAAAAGAAGTGGGGTGAGTCCAGATCAATCTCGGGACCTGGGTTCTCTAAATCGCTAGCATTAATTTCTTCGCAGTGAACTCGTGACAAGGCGTCTGGCACAACATTCAGAGATCCTTTACGGTGTTCTATATTGAAATTGAACCCTTGCAATTTCAGGCTCCATCTTGCCAGACGTCCACTAAGGTCTTTTTGGGTCATGAGCCACTGTAAGCTAGCATGGTCAGTGATAATCTTGAAGGGCATTAACTCTACGTACGCACGGAATTTTTTTAGACTTATAATTGCCGCCAGACATTCTAATTCGGTCACGGTATAATTACGCTGGGCCGAGTTTAACTTCTGTGAAACATATGCTATTGGTCGTTCTCTATTTTCGTCGTCTAACTGAATAAGCACGCCTCCAACTCCCTGACTACTCGCGTCACACTGTATAATGAAAGGTTTATTGAAATCCGGACTCGATAGCAATGGGGCGGTGGTAAGTAATTTTTTTAGTTCTTCAAAGGCAGTCTGAGCCTCGGCAGTCCACGTATATTTATTCGATTTCTTCAACGTGTCTGTAATGGGCGAAGTCAGATCTGCATAATTAGGAATGAACTTTCTGTACCAACCGGCCATGCCTAAGAAACGTCGAGCCTGTTTAAGTGTTTTAGGTGACGGATAATCGACTATAGCAGCGATTTTGTCTGGGTCCGTCTTGATGCCCCCTTCTCCGACAATATATCCCAAATACTTTGTCTCTTTTAGACAGAATTTACTTTTTTCTACGTTAATTGTCAGGCCTGCCTTTTTGAGACAACTGGCCACCTGAGACAATAATTCTAAATGGGTGTCGAAATTTTCGGACAGTACTAAGAGGTCATCAAGATAGACTAAGACATTTTCGCGAAGATTGTACGGTATGACTTTATCCATGAGTCTGCACATTGTCTGAGGAGCGTTGCAGAGACCGAATGGCATCACTGTGAAGTGATAGAGGGGATGCCCTGGCACCGTAAAAGCTGTCTTCTCTCTGGAGCTCTCCTCCAGTGGTATTTGCCAGAAAGCGTCTTTCAGGTCAAGGCTAGTTATAAATTTAGCCGACGGAAGGCGACTCAAAATGCCATCAATTTGAGGCAAAGGATATGCATCCTTTTTTGTGACTGAGTTCACCTTTCGGGCGTCAAAACATAGCCTGACCTTACCGGGCTTTCGCACCAATACCACTGGGGAACTCCACGGGCTTTGGCTTTCCTCAATCACTCCCAGCGAGAGCATTCGACTCAGCTCGGCGTCCATCAGTTTTTGAACGGCGGGAGACACAGGATAGAATCGTTGTTTAATCGGGGCGGCTTCTCCAACATCAATGACATGTTCGAGAAGTTGTGTTTTTCCGAGACCTAGCGTAGCGAAAGATGGAAATAAAGACTTGACGTATTCTAGCTGCCGATGTTCTGAAGGAGGGAGGATATGCTGTTTGGAGTCGGTCGACTCCGCGATCGGGGTCTCCAACGACGCCAAAGACCCTAGCACGTCTGGAGCCAGACCAAAAGCCTTCCAAAAATCGACTCCCAGATATAAAGTTTGTGTCAGGCTGGGGACGATATAACACCGAAGAGACTTGGTTTTTCCACGAAAAGTGACGTTCAGGTCAGCGTGACCGTGGACTTCAGGCTTGGCGCCGTTGGCCACCTCGATCGCGGAGCGATATTTAATCCAATTAATATTTGATTCAGCTAACATCTGCTCCGATCCTTGACCGAGAATACTCACACTAGCACCACTGTCTAGTAAGCCAGTTAGTTTTTTCCCAAGAATTAATACTTCGGCATAAGGTCTCACATCTTTATGCATTGACACAAAGGCTGTAGCCAGTCTACGTCGGTTTGCAATTACGCGTCGCCAAAAGGTACGTAAACGTAGAGACGAGCGTTTATAAATTTTAAATTTTTGTACGCTAGGTTCGGAACAAGTAGGACGTTCCAGAGTCGACATAAATATTCTCTCCCGAACAGCTCGATACTCCTTTAACCGCTGATGAAAAGGTTTACGTGGGTAAACGACAGGAGTAGATTCTTGAATTTTTCCAGGCTCATCTGGCCGTGGCAAAATCGAGACTGTTCGACAGGGAACAATATATGACTCGGAACTCTCACCTTCCGACTCGGAAATTTTTTTCTGAATAACCACAGGGACATCATGTTCAGGTAATAAGGACACATCAGGTAAATTATGTACATCAGGTAATTTAGACAAGTCATCTGTCGACACGGAAGCCTCAGGGCTTCGAGCTAGGGCTGCGGAGGGAAGGGAAGAGTCTGTTCTGCTGTTATCGCGGTCAGCGTTGCTCGTTGAGGTCGGGAACTGGTGTTGTTGTTCGCGACCCGAGCCTTGTTTTTTGCTGAACAGCTGGGGCAGCGAGGTTTAACTGTCCCCTTTCTCCCGCAGCCGTAACAGAAGAAGCCCGTCGGCTCCACGTCACAGTCTTGATAGTAATGACCCTCCTCATCGCAGTTCCAGCATTTGGTTTTAGGTGGCTGATATCTTGCCACCGTTCCAGCCGCCTCAACGTAAGGTTCGGGGTCTTCTGTGGGTTCTATTAATAACGAGTTAGCCTCCTCCACACGCGCACGATGCTGGGCAGGCGGCAACAGCGCCGCTCGAGACCGCTCCCTTGTAATTTGAACTTCCGTTACCAATGATCGCAGTTGGCCAATAGTGTCGGTACGATGGAGACAGATCTGTTCCTGTATATACGGGAGCAGACCTGCCCTCACCGTCTCAACAAACTCGGCTTCAGACATAGCTGCTTTCAGTTGATTACGGAGTAAGACAAGAGCTTGATAATAGGTTACGAAAGTCTCGCGAGGCTGCTGCCGTCTACTCAGCATCTGCCGTCTAATATCGACATCGCGAGATTTGTCACCCCAATCGGCTCTCAATGCAAATTTAATCTGTTCCCACGTCGGGCTAGATGTGCAACGCAAAAAGGTCCAATACCAGTTGACCAAGGAGTCACTCAACAATTGGTGGAAATTTCGAACTAGTAGCGAGAAATCGCTGCGAAGGGTGTTGTGGGTCAGCGTTTCTGCCCGAAAAATAAATTCTTCCACGTTAAGTTTTTTGTTGTCGCCATCATACTGTAGCTTCCAATTCCGAATTGGACTACTACAACGGCGATGGCTGGAGTGATGACCCTGGTGGTCAGGCCTAGCTGGTGGTGGCCTGGCAAATAGGGGGTTTAGGGGGTTGGGCCCTTCGGTTTGATTTGGAGGCGGGGCCTGCAAGGCTATTGAAGGAGAAGAAGTGGTAAAACTAGGTTTAGATGACTCCCTAGCCACTTGCTCCTTTAATTCCCTAACTCCTCTAGCAACTTCATCTCGCACGAGATTAGCGATTTGCTGTTGCAGGCCCTCTAAAAGAGACTGGGTGGGGACCCATCTCGAATCGTGGTTGCCCGTAGGGGGTAAGGCAGGGTTATTTCTTGCCGCCGCTGGCGTGGTTATTTCCTGATCCCGAAGGCGTTCCAGAGGTGGGACATTCTCTGCTGGTGGAAGATCAACGCTACTAGGCGGTCCGACTGCTCCCGCTCCTTCCGACGCCGTAGGAGGGAACAACTGTTTACCCGCGAACCGCGTGTTGTACGGATTTTTGGTTGGGGAACCCGGCGGTTTCGGCATGATATCGATCGCGTAATCTCAACCAACGAAATTTATTTGAATCCTTATTCGCGTCTCGCCGTGTATATTAATGGCACAGCCAAGTCACGCCTGAAAACCGGTTCGGAAACAATTGGGGAAAATCAAGAAAAGGAATCTTGCCGATTGCCACACTTAGGCAGTGCGAAGATGATATAAATTAGACACTTTAAATCAGGTGATATCGGATTACACCAAAATTTACAAACTTATAACTACTGATATTATTATATTAATACGAGATAATTCTATCTTCAATTCGCTAATCAGCGTTATCTAACAAAAATTCTGCCAAAATTCTAATTCAGAAAAATTTACGTTATTTCAAATTTTACCTAAATTTATCTCTACTTTAAATCGGATTACAAATATTTCCAGCAAAAAGAAAATTTTACTTCTTTTGGTCCACACCCTCTTCTCCCCTCCAGCAAACAATTTCACTCATGTATCAAATCGCTGAAAGCCATCCACGGGCCACCGAACACTCAGCCCGCAGAAGGAAAATTTGAGGGAGGGACCATCCCCAGTTTCCCCGGCTGAGACTACGAGGCAGAGAGCGGCCAAGGTATCCTCCCGGACAGGTGGCTGGCACACCAAACAGCCAACCCCTGTAGTTCCAGGGAGGACCTCGGGCGTCTCAGCCACGCAGGCCCAGCAGGATCGGCTGGTATGGTCCCCCCTAAAAGCTCCCCCCTAGGATGGAGCCTTCCCCAAGACCTCGAGTCGGCTTGCTGGCTGACGAAGCCAGCATCCGCAATTCTCGAGAGGCCTCGGGTGGGCTCCAGCCACGGGGTTCACCCCTAGGGCCTCGATGGAATAAAGAAGGTAGGTACTAGAAATAATGGGGAGCCTTAAGCTCCAAAGGGAAGGGATAGGAAGGCCCCGCGTTGGGCGCCATTTATTGTTTTGAACGGTAGGGTCTCAGGGAGCCCGGCTAAAGCCCCTGTCCAGCGGTATGCGGCTGCGGGAGCTGGCAGGCTAGCATATGCGGCAGTTGTGGGGGGGTTTGCCTAAAAACCGCTTTGAGCCGCTGGAACGACTCACCGATAACAACACGAAGATTCTCCCGCGACGGAACACACAAGCGCAAGGGAAAGGAAAAGGACAGTGCGGGACTGAGCCCGGCAACTGCCCGTGCATGACTTTCAGGGGGGGCTCTGGATGGTAATGAACCCCCCTGGCCTAATCCCCAACCACCCGATGACCTCCCCTTGGCCTGAAAAAATTATGGGGAGGTCCCTTCAAAAAAAATTTTCTTCGCGCGTCCGACCACTTCGAAATCCCAAGCAAAACTTCCTCGAGCTCACGCCGGCTCGAGCCCACGCCGCCGGCAGCGTCCGCTAGCGAGGAACCGTTAGGACGCCGCCCCATCGCCCGTTGCGCTGGCTTTTGCCTCGCACTCCGGGCTCTGAGCCGGCATCTCGGTCCCCCGCCCGCGCCCGCAGCGGCGGCAGGAGCTCGAGCAAGCGACTCGATCAACGCTCGTAGCTCGGTCCGACGAATTTTATATGGGACCGAGAAATTGGTGCACCGCTCGCAAGGCGAAGGCCGCTCGGTCCGGAAATTTTTCTATGGGACCGAGGGCCTGGTGCACTTTTGCCAAAGCGAAGGCCGCTCGGTCCGGAGATTTTTCATGGGACCGAGGGACTTGTGCATTTTTGCCTAGACGAAAACAGCTCGGTCTGAAAAAGTTTTGTATGCGACCGAGCTGTTGCGATTGAAATTTTTCTTTTTGGTACCGCCCCTTGAGTCTCGAACGCAGAATTTTGGTGCTTTTTGGGCGACCAAATTCTACGTTCGCAACTCAAGGAACGGTACTTCGGTACGGGGCTCACCAGAGCCGCCGTGAATATTTAGCCAAATTTCGGCGCACCAATTCATAGGCGCCGTGAATAAAATTTAGGAAGGATTACTTCCTGACCACAACAGACTCAGAGGTTTGTTTATTAGTTTGGCTTTGACTATGAAAAACATTTTTTAGTTCCACCATTCCCCCAAATTTATCCTGCAGATCCAGTGAAATAACACATTAAATTAATTGCAATCTAATCTATTTAGAAATTCAAATTTACAAAGTTTTACAGAAATAAGCATCTGGAGTGTAGCTTTCATTCATCATAACATGAGCGAAAGTTAAATAAAAAATAAAATTAAATTACTAGAGCTGTTTTACCACTTATACCAATATTTATACAATTTGTGCTATATAAGTATTTCATTCAATTTTATTTGATCTTTGTTTTTTGTTGTGCTTATGCGTTTCATTGAGAAACTATTTAATTATTTATTGAAAGGAAAATGTTTTATTACCTATAAAATTAGTTCTACGCACGTGCCAATGGAATTATTTTGATTTTGGTAGTGTGTTACGCTGTAAGTTTTCCTTCCAAAGTCCAAAATTTCTTATCTTTCTATTTTTACAAATTTGTGCATTGTACGTAAAATTACGACTTAATTTTGACTATTTAAAAGTACGTAAAATTTTATATTTTGTTACGACACAGATTCGTTTAAATTTACATATGCGGTTCGGTTTGAGAAGCCAAGATTTTTTTATTTAATTTAAGTATATTTAGAATAATTTATATTATCATTACTTTATCAGTGATTCTATAGAAATAATTATATCACTTGTTGGGGGTACAAATTGGTGTTGGGCAGTGTAAATAGTCAATTTAAGTATGTTAATAAAATTGAAGTGTATGTACATACATATGTCTGTGATTTCAAAATAAGTGTCTTTTTTTATAAGCTCATGTGGTTATTCACATACAAATTGTTTCTTGAAAATTTTAAAGTAGATACTGCTACCTAAAACTTTAGGGGACATATTGATGTTAAACAAGAAGAAAAGCGTCAGGAAAATTGATTCAGTATAATTAGAATTATTAATATTAAAATAAAAATTATATACTTGCATGCACACATAGTATATATATATGCCATTTTTCTTTACCTTGACGAATTTTGTAATAATTCGGTTTGTGGTTTCAATTAAGTATTTTTTACGTAAACATTTTAGATCGAAGGTGCAATTAAAGATAGTGTTTCGTTGAGCTTTCCTGATAATGAAAAAAATGATCATTTACAGATCAAAACAAATATTTTCATCTCCAGAGATAGTGAGTTATGTCTGATAGAGCGCGATGTTCGTATAGTATAATATAAAAATGTGTTACAGCAGAAACTTTTGCTTTCCAGATCTCCGTGTCTTGTAATTGTCGGTCAGTTAAATCCGTTTTATTGCGTTCTTGAAGATGCGAACCTGACCAAGAAATCTCAATTCGAAACTGACCGCCGCTGCTGACCACGATCGCACCAAGCTTCGCATGTGAGGCGATCATGCGCTTCTTCACATATTCTTCACATATGCGCTCGTATGTGAAATGTGGCTGAAACGCGGGCTCGGCGCATGCGTTAACAGACCACAACGGGTCTAAGGCCGTTGGAAGGATAGCCACAAAGCAGCGGGTGCAGCAGACCCCTTTGTGACCGATCGCGCTCGTGACGTACGCTGCTTCAGGTGATCACCTGCGGACGACACAAATCGCGATCGATCTTCATGAACTTGGTCGCTTCCGAGGTGAGCGAAAGCTCACATGTCTGCAGCGGATGTAGATGGAGCTTTCGGCGCTATCAGCGAAGTCACCGCTACCGCAGCGCACTTTGCGGGCTCGCCACTATCCGCGATCGCTAGTTTCGATTCAGCCGCGTTCGTTTTGACTTAGTGCCTGCACGGCCGGCACGGTTGATCGCTCGCAATGATCTTCACGCGTTGACTCGACGAATTAGGCCGCGGTTTGAATGTTTAATTAATTTTTCGGTTAACAAGGTTTCCTGGTGCGACAGTCCAAAAAGTGATAGCGGTGTTGTGGGACATTATAAAAGTTTCCATTTGCCACGAGGACATACTTTGAACCGGTGGTCGATGTGTCTAAACCGCACAATTCCCACATTGGATAACGCAAGTGATAGTACATAATTCGGCGCCGAAGAGCCTCAACAGTGGGTGCTGGCGCTCCTGGCTTTTGTTTTTAATTCGCAATTTCCCGCGCAGTGCATTGCATTCGATGAACAGAATTCTATTGTTTTGCGACCGCGCTGTTCATCGAGAGTAAATAGTGCACTCGCATTGTACCAAACCACAGCTTCCCAGGGCAATTTGCATACGAATTATAAAGTGGTGGATTTTCTCTCATTTGTCTAACTGCGACTATCTTCCCCTCTGGCACACTTTTAGGTTGGTATTTTGTTTTGTTGCAATTTTTAAAGAGCTGAATCGGTGTGCGCACTGAAAACCAAAAAAATTTAATTAAAACCTCTTCAAAGTTAAGCAGTAACATTTTTGGGAAAATATTCCGAATTTATCTTTATCGCTAATTTTTAGTAGTGCGGAAAGATGATGGAGGAAAGTGGTAATAGTAAAAAATGTTTGTGCTTGGGAGAATCCGTTAAGAGTGCTAATTTTCCTTAAATTATTATATATTTAGATGTAGTAGATAGTTAATTGAGTTTGCTATTTGCAAGTGAGACAGACGAGTGGTACATTTGTATGCCTCGACTTGTGGGAGAAAATACAATTTTTGGGGCTTTCTATGTGGCGGAAGAAATCAGTTCTCAAACAAATAGTGCAAATTGAGATAACAACGAGACCTTAAGCTTCGCTAAGTCTTCTCAAATAAAATGTTGCGATTCGGGAAGTGCTTCTTTTGTATTGTATTCGCGCAAATTAGAGTTGTTTTACGGAAGAACGTGTATTTTTGGTCACTTCATTGATTGTTTGTTTTTTAAAAGAATATACTGCTGTAGTTTTTAAAAATCTGTTTTATAGATTTCGGATAAATGGATTAAGGTTTGTATGTTTTGTTTTCTGAGTTGGGATCGTATTACAAATTTTAAAGGAAAAAGTATACACTTTAGAAATTTGATAAGTTAACGAAATTCAGAAGAACATAATCCAACAGGTGCTTTATAACACTTGATATGGGTTAGTGAAGAGTAAAGAACGAAAATTAAAATGTCAATGACCTATATATACATAATTTTTAAGGGCATCCAAAATAACACTCGATTTATTTAAAGGCTAAAAATAATCACCCATCTCAAAAACATGAACTTTTAGTCACAGACAATTTATTGGTTTTATTTTGAAGAACAAAAATTGTAAATCTATTATTATTATTATTTTTTAATTATTCATGAAAGAAACCGAAGTGAATCATTTTGTCGAATGATATTCCGTTTTCCTTCCCCAAAAATTAATAAAAGTGACTTTGATTAAATCACTTTTAATATTTCAGGCTTAAGAATAGTAACTTAAAATTGGTTGCCTAAATTTTTATATGCGGTCACTAGAGTTAGACCGCTTTAATTTTTATTATAAATGGTGCACATGTAACTATAGCATAAAATTTTAGAACAAACCTAATGATACAATCGTATTATTTATGGTTTTTAAAATATTAAAGTACAAATTGTGCCATGCATATTTTAATTTTGTTGCCGATTAAACCATGCGAAAATAAAAAGTATGACCAGTAAAAGTTGAATGAGTTTAAACAAATTCTTCATCATTACATTTACACCATTGTGTAAAAGTCCGATTTCAAATTGGTGTTTTTTTTAAGATCGCGTGTAGGATGAGATATTTTTGGATTCCTAAATAATAGGATAAAAATCCACGTGAAAGTCAAGTGTTTAAAGACATGTTGACTGCTTGATCTTTTTGTGAGCATCAAAACATGCATAATCAAATCGTTCTCTTGCCAAAATTTTACTGTTTAGCAGTTTCGCTATCAATAAACAATAATTGTTTTTAAATGTTTTTTTCCTAAAAGATCATTTACCTTCACCTGATCTCTGGTAATTGAGGAATATGGACAAATTTCCTCGGTTTCTGCAGTAATTACCTGCTCACTGGGCCGATTAGATAATTCGCGGCAGCATATTGTGGTTTGTTTTTGCCTCATTCTATCTGAAAAATGTCTGAAAATTTTCACTTTTTGCTAAAATATGCGGCGCATGATAAAATCCGTTCTGGCTCTCACTTCTATCATTTGTTTCTGACATTATGAATTTTGTTTTTATTTTGCGTTCACGTGGTCATGGAGATATTTCGCTTTTTTTTGGCATGCTGATCGCGTTCACAATGCCAAGAAAAAAGAATATTTAAAGGAAAAAGTAAATATCGAAAAAGCCATCGGTGTGATCGTTTCTAGAAGAAGAGAAGAAAAAGAAAATGCCCCACACACTCGGCTTTCGCATATAAATATCTCTTGGTCCGGCGGTTATTGTTCGAATGAAATGCGAAAGATATTTATTGTGCGATTAAAGGTATGTGCAGCTGATCGTGCCATTTTTCCAGATCGCTTCAGAGAAAATATCGAAAACAAACAGAAAACTCGTTAATGGTATCGTTGAACCCGAACAGTTCTAGACCCTCTAAATTCTTCTACTTAGGGCGATTTTTGCAGGAATGGCACACTGCAGTTGATCTCTATCTCTTCTATTTCTTTGGGTCACCTCGGGGCGCGAACAGTTAGAAGAAAACTTTATGCTCTCTACTGCGCCAGATTCCCGTATGTGATCTACTTTTTGCAGTTCCGATCGGGGGGCTGCGACACTCACGAAAAGCAGTGAATCACTCTAAAAATAGATAAAGCTAATTTTGATCTGCAACATATTCGCGTGCTTTTTGCTCGACTCGCGTGTGTGGCTCGATCGATGTGGTGTCATTTGGTGACTTTTAATGCAATTACGTTTGCCGGACCCGGCTTTAGATTGGACAGGAAAGGGAAGAGACCTATATTTGCTCCCTGTTACGTGCTAATTGAGTCCGGCTTGTGGAGAAAGGTCTGATTGCCTTGGTGCACAGCCGAGCTGAGTTTATATCGCTCTGAACGGCCGACCACTGGAGCAGTTTCTAGCGAACAATTGCACATTTAGCCTGATTACGACCGTTTGTATCCGCATCTTTTGCGCGGCAGTGTGCCTGAGCTGATCTTCGAGGTAGTTGATCATGATCACGCTATGAAATTCGTTTTGGCCAGCGGAAAGTTCAAGATCGTTCCCACGTTTAGCTGCTCGCATGCATTATTCTTAAGTCCCTGGGGGTTGCTAACCAATCGCTGATTAGCTTCATACGCTAGAATATCGTTAAGTGATCATGTCATTGGCTTAAATTTTATTTGATCTCGAGACAATTTATTCCTCCTTCCAGAGAGAAATGACCCAGCCACCTGACATGACTTTGGTCGCGTCTTTTGTAACCAACAACAATTTTGTCCAAATTTGGCAAATTCATTAAAATTTTTGTAAGTCGACCAGCAGCTGCCACCGGCCCACTCTGAATAAATCTACAAGATGAACCGGAAAAAGCATATAAAAAAATTAAGATTCGGGATATTGTGTGATATCACAGACATTCTGTCTCCAGGAGGTTCAACCAATGATTCATTATTCAATGAACGACTGCGGCGTGTGCTGGATCGGATAATAAATTGGTTCAGTTCAAAAGTTTGCAAAATTTCTGGGAAATAAGCTTAAATGGATTTTTAAATTATGTAAATTAATACATTGAGAGCTGCGAATTTTAGAAGTGTACTAGCACCTATTTGAATATTTAATTTTGTTCATCACAAATTTTTGCAACAATTTTGTAAAGACGTTACTACACTTCAACAATAAAAATTATAATTTTTTTCAAAATTTGTTATAAAATTTTTATTGGAATAATCGATTTATAAAATAGTCATCGTCAAAATCCTCACAAAATGATTTCTCAGCAGTTTCTTTATAAGCGTATAAAATTGAAGATGATGGTGATTTTTATGCGATTCTTAAAATTAAAACTTTTTGAATTTTTGGGACCTTCAGGAAGTTAGAGAAGAGAAAATTCATCTAATTTAATACTATCATCTACTAATTAAAAATGTTGTTTCTTGTATAGGTTACCATTTGTATTAAATTTAATATACATTTGTAGGAGTTTATTGCCGAATCCCGTCTACGGAAGTTTAGCCGTTTTAAATTTATTTACTCATGAATAGTCTGGTCTGGTTTAAAATTATATGTCAGTTGATCTGACCCAGTTGACAAAGCGCATTTCCTCACAGAAAGATTCCGTGTAGCATTGTTTAAAAAAGGGTTAAATATGTTATTATTCGTAACTACACCGAATAATGCTGAGTTGCGTGATATAGCTCATTATGTATTATCCAAAAATTTCACAAATTGTATGAGTTTCGGTTCAGTAATTGCAAAGAAATGACCGCTGTGTTCCATTGAGTAAGTCATGATAGAAAAGATATAAAAGTATCGAGTTTGAGTATTCAAGTGTTTTTTCATTTTAAAGACTAATAAAAGTAGTTTGCAATGCAAAGCAATGCACAATAAAGAGTCTGTATTTATTTTGCATTCCACTTAGCCAATTGTAATTTTAATGAAGTTGTAAGCATAAATGTATTACGATTGTTTACAGGAAGGTTCAAATTTCTTCATACTATTTGAATTCTTGCTGCAAAACAGATTTAGTGCCTTCCTCGATCATAAAACGAATCCAGCTGCTTAGCATGCATGGCGAAGTTAGCGATATTTCAAATTTTATTGATTTCATTTTGGACTTTGCATAAAGGCTATTTTTTATTTTTGCAGGTGCCACAGGCCATTGTACAGTCCGCGGGACCGGAGACGTGACGCATTCCAATCTAGTCTAGGACTTCTCTTGAGTAGGTTCTCTAGCTAGCAAAAAGATGCCGATGAAGGCCTGGATCCACCGCTTTCAGCCAGTTCAGCTGTACATCGTGCTGGTGCTCTCGATCTGCTACTTCATCGTCCAGTTGATCTTGAGCCACATTACGCACGCGTTGACACTCCTGGTGAACTCGTACCACATGCTGTGCAACATCATCGCACTTTCGGGATGCATTCTGACCATAAAGGTAAGACCCGACTTCGAGATGTCACATTATCGATTTTCGGTTTTAAATTGCACATTTAACGAGTTTTTAATTTAAAATCGCATGCGCCAATGACTCAGTAGTTGACTTTGAACTGTTAGGCCAGCGTCTAGCGTCCTCGGATAAATAGTCTTGTCCAGCGAAATAAATATCTTACTAGTCGATAGTGTGGGTGATGAATTTCGTTTTTTATTTTTACCTGGTAAAAAATTGCAGAAAGAAGGTAAAAGTTGGTATACGACCGGTGCTCTATCGTCGAATTCTTTTGAATTCCCTCTTACCCGTTTCCGAATTATATAAGATTCGAGGAGAAGTCGCAACTTAATTAGGTAGTTTTGACCCAGAAAATTGTTGTTTTGGAAATACGACAGACAGAAATAGCCGCGAAGCGAAACGTGCGAAAGAACATCGATTCGCTTATTGCTTTCGGCGGCGTTTATCATATCAAATGAAAACAAGAAAGTGGAAATATTTTGATAAGCGATTATTCCGCTTAAACGATGAAAGAAAATTAGGGAAATAAGCGAGACAACATTTTGCTGTGCCACAGGTCGGGTTCTGTAGCACGCTAAATTATTTTTGTTACAAAAATTATTATTCGTGTCATGTCTATGTCTCGACGTATTTCTATGAATTCCATGTGTTATTTTCAGATTTATTGCGCTTTGTTTTGAGTAATCAGAGACATAACATTTTTATATACTCAGAGGTGTAATGAATCTGAATTTAATTAATGTATTAAAGATGTGTTCGGAATTGAATTGGAGAATCTAGAGCTGTGTATTAAAAATGTTCTTAAATGTACACAGTATTAAAATTTCTACAAAGCAACCAGTATATTTTAAACAAACATTTGTTATTTGATTTAGTTTTGAAATTGCTCAGCTTGAAATTACAAAAACGTAAGCATACAAGAACGTTTTTTGGAATAAGTTTCGAAATAGCAAGCGCTTCAAAAATATGTAATTATGTTGAATTTTTAGTTTTTATATTAACCTGTAGCAACTAACGTAGGTACCTCTAATAGATCTAAAAAATTGTGATATACATAAGTTATACAATTTGAATTTCTTAAAATGGGTATTTTTTATTATAAATGCAACCCACAAACCATCTTATTAGTCTAAAAGATTAAGTGTCTATTCAAATGTTATAATACATTCATTAAAATTAATTAAGTGCCGTCTGGGGCACGAGTACTTCGAATACCAATTAAATTGCTTTGATCCGTTTTTACTTTGTAATATTCTAAATTGAGATCTAAATTTTACTCTTTAGTTAGAAAAGTTAATTTCTCTAGTCACAACTTTATTAGTAATGAATGTTTAAAACGAATACTAATTTTAACGTGACGAGGATTTTGGTCACACCTTATTCTTCACAGTTCCGGTTGTTGAGCTGGCCTTAACCCAAATCAATCCACTATTAAATGATTAGAATTCTGATGAGAACTCAATTAATGTGTCAGACGTAGTTTGACTCACCTCTAATAGTAATAATAATATCACCAAATGTTTCCCATCTGAAGTGTATAAATAAAGAACCTAATTCTGATATGTTGCTTTGTGTTTTTAAATTTTATATGAATCACAATAATTTTTTTGAATTTCATAATAAAGGGTAAAAAGTTTATATATATAACTTCTAAAAATAAAACGTATTTTAATTTCTTAAATTTCCAAATCAGAGAAAATAAATATTTCAACATTGTTTTTTCTTAAATATCTCAAAATTGTTTTGTTTGTTTGTTAATTGTGAAGATCATTAACCTCATGACTTGACACAAATAAAAAGCTCCTACACCCAATCTGATTTCATTACTTAGTGCAGTTGTTCGGTAATTCTGGAATTCTCGGTCCAAGAGCACTCGCAGATAGACGATGAACGACATCATACCCAAGAAGACTAAATTTAGCTCAAGGTCAAGACGGCATCTTTCGATAGAGAGGTATGATAAAGCAGCACCTCCATAATTACATGATAATTGCGGCAATTCTGGGCACATAATTAATTAGTAATCGCTACACGTCGTGGTCGCATAAGAACGTCTCAAGTCGTAATGAGCAGCATGTTGTTTCTTCGGCGGCCTCCGTGTAGGCCAACGATAGTGAAAGCCATATGGCACCTGCCTACATAAAGATAAATTCCATCTTATCAGAGGCTTCCAAAATTATGTACGACTGTTTATCAGCAGCTAATTGATTGGGAACAACTGCCAGCCGGGTGTTGTGTTGCTATTCAACACGTGTCGTCCTATTGATTGGCATGTTGGAACGTTGCACTGACTGATGTTTCCCAGGACTGAGGTAATCGCAGGTTATTATCCAATATCAGACAACTATTTAATTTTTTTTCCGTTTGCATAATGAATGTATGGCCAGCAAACCGCGACTATGTTAATTGTGGAGCATGTCGATCGCGCCAAAACCTACGAAATGGGCCATCCACGATTTGGAGCGGCCGGCAGTGTTGATCGACGGTTGGGCAGATTTGTCGCAATTTTACGTTGCGTTGAATAACGCGGGTGTGACTGGCTGACTGAAAGGGTTGTGATTACAAATTAGAAATTGCTTTTTAATTTGTTTGTCGCAAGCTGTCTATCAGCTCGGGAATATGACTTCATTGATATTCAGAAGATTTTCGACTACCTAGCCTTTTCCGCCAACATGATACAAACGGTCTATATTTATGAGGCTTATTAAAAATACACTTTGTGTCATAGCCGCCTATATTTAATTTTTATTTGGGTCACACTAACCAAGGTCAAATTCAACAACCTTTTAGCTCATTCACATTCCACCTACACCCACGCAGATAAAGGTTATTTTACCTAAAAATAATCTTCCTAGTACTGATAATTATTTAGACAAATTTTGCTATGAACTTTCTAATTGTATTTATCATCATTACTTATCAGATGTGAACAGACAATTTGTTGTCATCATAAGTGGATTGTGTGCTTCTCAAATTTCTTCTTGACTGGCTTTTTCTGGTTCTAAAATTCTTTTGTTGTGCAGGCAGACAATCGAGAGGCGGATCTCTCAATTTGAGAGCTGAGACACCTTCTTTGTGCATTGATTTACAGCCACTGCCATCACATTTAATTTTATTAAGTATATTTGCGTATAAAGCTAGACGAGAAGATGAAAGAACATTGACACGCATTCTTCGGCATAATTTATTAATCAATTCAAATTTCACATCTTAGTGAACTCATTTCAGGAGTCTCCCACTTCTAGTCATTCTAACTTATTAAAGTAGATAATAATGGAGCTACATATTTGCAATTTTTTTAGAATTTACGAAAGAAAAGATTATCCCATAATTAAGTAGATAATAATAAAACCAATAAATTATGACCAATTAATCTTTTCAAATGTCAGTTTTTAACAAATTCTAGGAGAATATAATCGTCGTTGCATCATTTAATATAATTAACTTCGAAATCATCATGATTAATAATATGCCGAGAAACGTGATTGCCTAAAATTACATTTAGACGCCTATAGTTTATCATTCCAATTAAACATTAATTGTTGTTTTGATGTTACATTTAACCTCGGAAAAAAAAATCACTTCGGTTATACCAATTACGAATTTTGTATGAACACTTTATCTATAAAAAGCGGTATATTTATTAAATTAATTTTTAAATCCAAATTTTTTTTGGGATCGCTTAAGAGATTAAAATTCTAGGGTTGAATAAAAGTAAAAATTATTAGGCTTAGGTATTGAAACAAATAAATCACGAAACGAACGTGTCCATTGAACTGTTTGAGAAAAATAGTTAAATAAATTCACATCGCTCTGGAAAAGCAATCTTTCAAATTTGATTTTAAAGCGCCCATTTTAGGCTATTCTGAATGTTAGTTCAAATTTATAACGACACATTTATTGTTTCTTTGCTATTTGTAAAAATCATGAAATCACATAAAATCGCGGAAATTAGTAAAATTCCTTGAGAAATTCATATGACACACCTTCCACAGTACACGTATACCTTAAATTACTTTATTCAATAATTTTGATATAATGCCAAGGTCTAAACGTGTTCCGTTACATCTATAATATTTCAATTTTTACATAAATTTGTCAACTATTCATAACACGTTGATTAAGTCAATTTCCAGACGATATATCGAATTTTGGCATGTTGTGCCGCGTCACTCACAGGTCTTTGACTATCGGAAGTTATTGACTTTTTTGAAGAAAAAAAAAACCGCTAAACTGCTAAAATATGTTCAGAGAAGCTAATAAAAATTCAGCGCGCATTTTTCGCGAATTTGTTCACCCGAAGTCTTTTCAGAAATGTTTAATTCGTTTCGTAGTTCAAATATCTTGAGATGAATTCCTGTGACTCTGCGAAATTATAATGTATTTTTGGAATTATGTTTTTGTTAGTTAGTTTGTGGTTATCCGCCCATAAATTTCGAATCGATTTTCGAATCGAATAAATCAATTAATTGGTGTATATTAAAATGATTTTATTAATTTGTATTTACAGCACAGTAAACGAAAACTGTCGGAAGAAGAGGATGGTCAAAAAGTTACTAAGGAGGAGGAGTGCATTGTTGAGAATTCACCAACAGTTCCGCACCATCATCGCGCTTTAAGACTTCGAAACACATTCGGATGGACCCGCATCGACGTCCTCACGATGCTCATTGTTTGCATATTTTTAGCCTCGCTTTCGTTTTCTCTGTTTGTAGAGGCCCTGCAAACTCTGGTCCACATAGAACATGAGGACACAATGCATTTACCAATTCCAATACTGATCCTCGGTGCAGCTGGACTGGTGTTGAATCTGATCTGCTACGTTCTGATCGGAGGCTACACTATGCACCAGGGCAGTTTTCTGCACCTAACGTCTTCAGGAGAGGTGGTGCTGGACCAGGAAGCTGCCAATAATAAGCTAAAACCTGGTGAAAGGCGACTATCTAAAACCAAACGAGAACACAACCAGATAAGCCTCGATGACGTCGAGTGCCAAGGTAAGCGACAGGGATTTATGGAGATGTTCCGAGATATTTCCAGCACACTATTTGTGATAATATGCGCTATAATTGTCCATTTTGCTGATGACCAGCAAGTCGCAAAATTCGTCGATCCAATCATGTCAATTTGCTCTTGCAGTGTACTTCTGTTTTTGAGCTATCCATACAGTAAGTGTTTCATTGTACAAAAAATACTCTTTTCTAAAATTTAATTTTTCTAGTGAAAGAATCTTGTCTTATATTGCTGCAAACCATTCCTGGAACAATAGACATAGAAAATTTCAAAAAGACACTACTCTCAAGATTTCATGAGATCGTTAATGTTCACGATCTGCACATCTGGCAGTTGACGGCGAATAAATATGTCTCAACAGTTCACATAATCTTCCAAAATCCAACAGTCTACACCAGAATTATGGAGGACGTGACGGATTTTTTCCACCAGCAAGGAATTACAATTGTGACTATTCAGCCAGAGTTTAAAAGTACCCATGTACCTTTAGCTGAGGAGTGCCTAGTTCAATGCCAAGATGCTGCATGTGCTGAAAAACATTGCTGCCGGAGGTTTGTGAACAATCTTCAAGAAATCGTTCTACACGAGGACAAGAAACAAAACGACAAGACCAAATCTTTAAACTTATCAAACGGTCTAACTTTTAACTACGCCGAAAAAGCGAAATCTACAAACAATTTATGCATGCCAGAACAAAATGGACAGCTGAAGAAGTACTTCAGTGATTCAAGAATCGACAAAGATAAGGACGAGGTTTCCACAAATTCTAAAATAGTTGTACCAAAACCACAAGACATCGACAAAACGGAAAGCAACTTTGAGTGCGGGGAAGACACTGCGCCAACTGAGACTGAAGTCGAAAGCAGCAAAGACACGACTTAGACCATGTCGCCGGCGAGATTATTAGATTTATCTAGTTTTAAGTCGAATTTTGTATTACAGCTAGATTTTAAGTTCATTAACAAGTCAGTTGTTCTCAGTGATTTCTTGCCATGTGGGTGTGCCGGCGGCAAACGTATGCAAATTTTCACAGGGTGATTCTACTGATTTTAAGCATTGTAATATACAGTCATTTCCGATTCTTTGTTGTGATATACTAATTGTATTTGTAGACGAGGATCAAGTCATTTGTGCTATGTAGCCTTGTTAATCTAAGCCAAATATGTTCAAATTAAACTTTTCAAAAGAAACTAGACAAAGTTTTCATTATTTTTTTAAAATATTATATCAATTACTAGTATTAGAAAATACTGTTATAAATTAATTAGAGGGTAAAACGAAACATAAAAGATGCGCTACTAAATACTAAAATAAAATTTCATAGTCAGCCTTAATTTCTTTGAACGCAACAACCGAACTAATTTTTTTTTTCAGTTCAGACTAAATATCGAGCTGGTTTCTGAAGAAGTGCAGTTTAGCTATATCAAAAATATTTGGTTTTAAAAATAAAATTTTACAAAATAATAATAATTAGTTAGTTTGATCAGACTTACAACAATTATGAAAGTTTTTTGTAAAATAGTTTTTTCTACCGGTCTTTTAGCCTTCGAGTTCGCGTGCTCAACAATTCGAACAAAAAAATTGTTTAGAGAAAAACTCGATTGAAACTTAATAAAAGTTCTTATGGGTGGGTACGAACTCGTGTTCTTATTAAAAATTACGTGGCTTCATTACTTCGAGTAGTTATGAGCATATGGTTAAGAAAATTCTTGCGTAAGTTTTCTGGGATCAGTAGTCTAAATTTTATTTTCAAAGTTTCATTTTATTTAACTTAAAAGCACATAACTCAAAACCGTTGAAAAATGTCTTTCTTCGAACAAAATGAGTAGTGACTTTCATAGGTAGGTAGTACCTACTATCAGAAAACAAGATCGTCAATTCAATCAAGGGTTAGTGTTCTGGGCTTGTTGATTTGATGATATTTAATTCAAAAAGGAAAAATTCAGGTCAATTTCGATATCTTAAATCAAAATCCAGTGGTTGCCAACGGTTATCTCAAGAAACTGATTCAGGGTCTTGATCGGTTCGCTCGTTCCAGTCATACCTGCTGTAACCTGAGCCCGTTTCTCTTAGACCGCGCGAGCTCACCTGCACCCGCATGGCACTTTTCTTGGACTTGGCTCTCACCTGCAAAGGTGTTAAGATCTCTTCAGCAGTATAACAGAGGACGACGGCGTTTGAAGTTTGATCGGCATCAGCTCTTTGTTATTTCGCGTTTTGTGACAGATTTCCGCGAAGGAAACGGCCAACGTTGGTAGAAAACACCGCGGGAAGTGCCCTGGTGATCCTCCCGCAACAATTTGGCCACAAATTGAGCCCTTTTTGGCTCGCGATCGGTGGTGAACTGTGATCGCGCCAACAAGACGAACAAAACCTCGGTGCCCACCTCAACCGCGATAAATGCATCTACGGCTGTATGTTAGCGATCGTAAAAAGCGTCCAACTCGCGACTGTAGTGGTGATTTGTTTACAATTTCTCAAGTGATTGACTGCGATTGATCTTGGAGTCTATGAAGACGTGCAGCTTACCTGTGCAGAAGTTGTTTTATTTCGCTGCGATCGGCGCATACCTGGCAGACTCGTTCGCGGCGATCGTCGGAGCGTAGTGGTGGAAGATGGGCACACGTGTACCACCAACACCACTCTGCGACAAAGCGATGGCTGGCCTGCCGCAGCTTCTCGACGATCTTCACCGACTCTCCGAAGATCAAGACAGCGCCGATGTCGTCTTTCTCCTCGGACGCGAGGAGGATCGCGTCTACGCTCACAGAATTTTGTTAATGGCCAGGTAAACAGGATTTGTCTGCGGTTCTTCTGTTTAAAAGGAATTTTATTTTTTATCCGATTTGATGTCTTTGATTAATCTTTTACTTCACTCTTCAGTGAAGACGTTACGCTGCTTCACAGCTGAAGAAAATAACTAAGATCTACGGAATTGTATTTTGCTACGTTTTGTTATTGTGAAATTTTGAAAAAACACTTTTATTTTATAACTGACTTATATGATATATTTGACTTTATAATCCCCTCCGATTACGTTACAGATGTAAAAGTTTTAAAATGGCTAAACGAGGTGAAATATGCCGAATTCCAGGATGTTCAGTGTCTCCTTCGGCACCAGGAACTCCAACTCCAGTTCGACTGCCGCTTGTGAACCCTGATGTTTTCCGGCAATTTATTCTATACGTATATACAGGAAAAGTAGTGTAATTTTTTTATTAAAATTAATGAGATATTTAGAACTTATTTTTCTAGATTATGTTACAAGACTCAAGAGTTTTTGAGATGATGACGCTGGCTCATGACATGGGTGTAGAAGAACTGAGGGCAGCTTGTGAAGATCATGTAATTTCAACATTATCTGTTGCAAATGCGTGCACCTTTTTAACAGCTGTAATGGAAATACAGGAAAAGGCGTCTGGTAAGTGATAATGCATATAAAATAAGTTTTAAAAACTTAGATTATTCGTACTCCTGAGAGAAAAATCGTTTGGTTTTGATGCTCCAAGTAACAGTCAGCTTATTCAAATTAGAGTTTTAAAACAAAAACGAGATGATTATTAGTCTACTACGAAGGTTGTCATTGGATTTTTAAAAATTCCCACACAATTTTATACAAAAAACTTGGAAAATATATTTTAAGGCTTAAATATTTTCTACCAAACTTATCGTAAAAAAATAGCGCCGGTTTTCTAGAACCACAGCATATTCAAGAGCGTAATTTTTGTTTAATATGCTTTAAAATCGTTTACAAATTTATTTGGGATTTTAACTTTTTAGAATTAACAAATAAGCGAAATTTGCTGTGATTTATTTGTTAAAACTTCGCAATTATGTTACGATAACTTTTAGAATAATGAGAGAACATTTGTATTGTTTTGGTTACGATTTTGGTCCTTCCAATTCCGCAACCATTTCCGCATGGTTTGCAACCTTGGTGTCTAAGAAATGTAAAATTCCCCATTCGTTGCAAACTTCACCCGGGGAAGCCGAAGAAACGTCAAAACACCGTGTGCCGCCTTGTCACAGACGCCACTTTTTAGCATCGTTCGGTTTCTTTCACAAGTTTTGAGGAGAGCACCGCCAAAATGTCGTACAAAGGCAATCCAAAAGTGCAGAAGGTGATGGTGCAGCCCATCAACCTCATCTTCCGGTACCTGCAGAACAGATCCCGCGTCCAAGTTTGGCTGTACGAGAACATCTCGCTGCGGATCGAGGGCCACATCGTCGGCTTCGACGAGTACATGAACCTGGTCCTGGACGACGCCGAGGAGGTCCACATGAAGACGCGGAGCCGCAAGAGCCTGGGCCGCATCATGATCAAGGGGGACAACATTACCCTCATACAGAACGTAAACCCGACCAAAGATTGAGGTTAGGCCGGCACAGTGGGTTCTGTCCGCGGCCCTCGGGGAAACCGGAGACTCCCGCGACTTACTTTACTTTAAAAACTGCTCGATTGTGAGATGGGGTGAATGAAATTCTTAATTAAGGAAAAATCCGTTGTTTTATTTGTTTAAAGTTTTCCTGGACACCTGTAGTGGCGGATGGGATGGGAAGTTTGTTATTTTCGTTGCAAGATCGATTCATAGGGGCAAACATTTACTTTATAAGATGAAAATATTTAGTTTAAGGTATTAGTCTTTGTTAGGCAATTATAAAGCCTGAAATTCATATTATATATTCAATAATTCCGTAAATAACATTCGCCTTGGTAAATAAGTCATATGCCTAAAAGTATGCTAACTGCAAGATGGAACAATGTAGCAAAATTTAATTTTAGCCCTTTTTAGTATTAATAAATTAAAAGAACTTGAAATCTTCTGCTCACTACACTTAAAACAATCTGTATTAAGAAAATTCATTCGAAAATATTCCTGAAAAAATTATAATTAAAACTTTTGAAGAAATAATTTTAACGGATATATCTGCAAAATTTTTTGAGAAAACCTCGCTTTTTCGATGTTATTTCGAAGTAAGCATCTAGCTCTTGACGCGTTTCTAATCCTGACTCAATATTACCTAAGTTGGTTATTTTTTGCTCTTATCCAATTTTAGTTTCAAAAGTTATAACATTTTTAAAACTTAAATTGATATGAAATTATCAACCTTACGGAGGGTAGTTTTGGGAAGTGATAATTTAATCAAATTTTTAAATATTCAGGCGGTTACATTCGACAATTTATATTCAGCGGCAATACAAAACTTAAATCGAGCGGTATATAAAATAAATATCCTGTGAAATTATTGTTTGAGCGTTAAAATTAATGATTGATTAATTAGGCTTGAAAAAATTCGTTATTTGTTACAAAAACGTAACTAACAAGTTTTAAATAAGTAGTGTGCCTTAGTTTCAAAAACGCTAAGTTTTTAGATTTTAAAAGGTACAACATACGATTTTGAAGAAAATTACTTGAATAGTAAACATTTTCTGTATGTAGAAATCACACAGGATAATTCTAAAAAAAATGATATTTAATTAGATAAAAAATTATGTTTCAGGCGCTAAATGTGCAGCATCGTTTATGGAGCGGTGCATAATTTACATAGGGGAGAATGCAGCTGAGTGCGTGAAAACGAACGCATTTTTGAACCTGACTAAGGAGGGCGTTATTAAACTCATCTCTTCCGACTATGTAAATAAAAGCGGAAAAGTGCGTCTTCAGAAAAGTTTCTAACAATAATTCTCCTGTAGTTCTGCTTGGAAGAAGAAGACGTTTGGCGGTGCGTTTTAGCCTGGGCGAAGCACCAAGCGGGCGTCACCCAGCCCACCGCCCACTGGACCGAAGAAGAAAGGATTCGCGTCTGCCAGCATCTTCAGGGCGTGATGGGCCACGTGCGGCTGCTTCTCATCGACAGCCAAGTCTTCGCCGAAGAAGTCGAGCCGACCGGAGCGGTTCCGATGGAGCTTTCCTTGGAACGGTACCGCTACGCCGCGCTTCATTCGAACAAAATCGCCGGAACGCCCCCTGTACCCCTGCCCGGGGGGCCCCTCTCCGAAAACGACAAAAGACTGCAACCGAGGCTCATGCTGAATATGTTCCCAAGTTCAGTAATTTTGAAAAATGATAAGCTCCACTTGCAAGGGGTCGTAAATGGGTGGTAAGTTTTTAATTATATTAGAATTTATAAAGTAGTATAAAGATATAAAGTAGTATAAAGTTATAAAGTAGTATTAAAGTTATGCAGCTTTCAGTTGTAGCATCAGCAAAATTAAAAAAATTTGATATATTTCATTCATTTTAGGTATGGAGCTCCAAAGCAAGCTTGGCGTTTGGTTTTTCGCGGATCTACACATGGATTTAGTGCAGCATCCTTTCACAGGCATTGCGATGGAATAGCCCCTATTATTGTAATTGCTCAGGTAATTTTCCAATAATTAAAATACTAAGGAATATACTCTTTACCTCAATTATTATAAAAGAGCACCCGAGGCGAAATTAGTGGAGGTTTCTCCGACGTTGCCTGGGCTAAAAACAACAGAAAGGGTGGATACATCCACTCGGAGCGAGCGTTCCTATTTTCGCTTTGCTCAAATAATGAGCCTCCGTGCAAGTACGAGATAATCAAGAAACCTTATGCCATATGCTATCATCCAGAGTAAGTTTATGTCGATTTATAAAATTGCGTAAAAATAATGGGCAGAAACTAATTTGCATTCTATTACTTCAATAACCTTTTCAGCTGCGGTCCAATTTTTGGTGCTGGTGCTGATCTCCTCATCTCCAGCGGATGCAATTCAAACATGGACTCCTATTCGAACTTGCCGCATTCTTATGATGGTCCAAACGCAAGTTACATGAGTCTGTTTGGCGACTACAATTTCACAATTGCTGACTATGAGGTCTACACCTTGGCAGTTTCGCCGAACCCACCGGGTGTTAAGATGAAGTACGAGAGATATTAAGCGAAAATTGGACATGGCGTTGGAGTTGTTTATTATTTACGAGTTTTTGAAACAGTATTAATTATTATACCTATGTATGTACTCTTGCCCGAATTATCAAGAAATAAATATTTGAGCATTTTACTTTTGGTATTTTATTGTTACCTGTGTGATTTTTATACAAGGCCATTTAAAAAGGTATCAGCGGATATTTTAAATTAATTTCTCAGTTAACTAGGCACGTTAACCATCTTTTTATATATTCATAAAATATACATATAACTTTGAATTATTTTCCAGTTATTTATTGAGTTTTGGATATACTAAGTAACAATTTTTATTAAAAAAGTCAAAACACATCTGGAATTAAAAAATCAAATCAAGTTTTGTACTTAAGAAGATTTTTACTGTACCAAATCATTAAATTTGAGCAGTAAAAACAAAAATTCAAAAGTCGATATTCAACATGTTTTTTAACAGACGGAAGATTACTGATTTTAATTCTAGTAGGAGTTATTGACAATTTAATTACATATCGATTGGCGTTTGGGTAATTAAAATCGCTCCATTAGTTTTCGAGATATCAAATCAATCAATCTGAAAAACGGGTTTAAACTTTTCTGATGTGCGCAGGTCTTCAGGAATATTCTTAAATTAAATTTCTACAAATCTTGGAACTACTGAAAAATCCTTTCATTCTCATATTTTTAAGGATTTATGTATATAACAGACAACATAAATATGTATGTATGTAGTTATAGGAATAAAATAATTCGAAAATAATTTGTTTTCCATTCTACCCTAATGCTATAGTGTATGTAATATACATATGTATGTAGTATATATTTGAAAAAATGTTGAGTCTCCATCGCTCCAAGTTTCCTATTATGAGCTTAGTTAGCATAGACAGGTAAATTTGAATTTAAAAAACTGCGTTTTATAAGGAAGCTTTCAGGGAAGGTGTTGATTAAATTAGAGTGGATCTTCTGAGCTAAGTACCCAGTAAAATGAGCAAAAACTAATCGAACTGCGGATTGCGGTTCAATAATTCATAAGCAATCACAGGCCCGGACTTCGGCTCCGAACTCCGAACCAATTGCCTGTTAAACTGCTCCGCGGCCGGGGCGCCGCGCTCGTCCGAAATCGCGACCGCGGCGATAGAGGAGCACGACTACCGGGGCTACGTGCGCGCTGCACTGAGAAGGGGCCCATCGAGCTGTAGGCCGATTCACACGTTGCGCGGGAGCCGCGGATCTTGGCGAGGGTGTCTTGTCTTGTCTTGTCTGGCCGTCTTGAGGTGGAAGATATCAATAAAACCGTTGATCCCGGTTCACGCATCCGCCGATCGTGTCATTTACGGCAATTTCGCTATCTTTTCGCGAGGCGCGCGATTTTTTTAGCGTCTACTATCCGCGGTTACCTGCCTCACCTGTCCTGGCTCAGCTGACGTGTGTGAACGTTTCCCAGTCGAGCGAAATGAGCCAGCGACTGACTTTGCGCCAAAGTAACACGTCAAGATCGATGCATGCGTCTTGCCTCGTTGGGGCCTTTTCTTCATTTCTTCGCGGTGCTCCCAGGGCTCCTGCGCTTCGGGCCCGAGAGCCCCAGTCGAAATGTGTGTAAAGTGCCACCTACGCGAATTCAATTAAAATTTCAATTCATTTCGCATACACCCACGCTGGCGGAAGTTGGCTCGCTCTGCACACCTCTGGTGCACCGGCGGCTCAGCTCCGGAGCCGGCCGGGGCCCCAGCAGCCCTGGGTGCCTCCACCTCCGAGGAGCGTGCGGAGATCCATTGACCGACTGTAAGAAGTCGTGCTTTATTAGGCTGCGGAAAATTGTAGCCTGCTCGGTGAGACGTCGCATCCGGCTTCTGGGATTTCTGGCGTTTTTAATGTGATTCGTCTGGAGGGCCCCAGGATAAAAATTGCACGAAATTCCCGGCGATGCACTATGCACTTGAGCACCGCGGAAGATAACGGTCCGCCGTGCAATTGTGGATATGTTTCCACCTTGCGCCCGGCTTGCGCGGCTATGGGAAATCGAACTTACAGTCCGCGAATTTAAATCTCGGCTCCGTCGCGGCCATCCTGCAGAAGCCCGGCCGCCGGCAATCAGAGGTACGAAGAAGCACGTTACGGGTAAATGCCGACTAATTTGGGGAGTTAAAGATTTGTGTTATTCAATTCGAACTGCCTTCCATCGACCGCGAACTTTTCTCGTGTTTTCATATAGCTTCGCCCGGCAGCATTTACGAGATCTCCTCCTTTGGGAAGAGCAACTGGGATTTGTCTCAGACACGGGTTCATGGTCAGGGGATAGAACTACGGGTTCAAGTTTTATGTCTTTCCCTGGAACGAGTGGTTTTTACATAAAACTATTTAACAAAGCGCTTAATGCATGAATCGGCCCAAATCCAATTTGTTAATTTAATTCTGGAAGACCTAACGTGGGTATGTTCGACCAAACCCTGGGAAAAACGCTTTTTCCGACATTTCAAAGGAGTATATTTTTTTTAAAATCTCACAGTTAAAATTAACTGGCAATGTTGCTTTCATTTCATAGATAATCGGAGACACCTCAGAAAAAAAGGTGTTTCAAAATATCCAAACGCTTTTTCATGTACATTGTACACAACTAGCTTCCTTAAAGTTGCCTTTTCTATAAAAACGGTATGGAGTATCTTTTTAATTTTAAAAAGCTATGTATTTAAAGGACTTAAGGAGGTTCATATCTTTGAAAATATTCAAATCTTCGATTTTAAGTTAATGTTATTTTCTGAAAGTACATTATTTCAAAAGTATTCTGTGAAAACTTGATATAATATTATATATAAAATATATAAACCTGTCTTAAAAAAAAACTTTTTTTTTGGCCTTTCAAAAATATGGCCCTTAACATAAACAAGTAAATAAATTCAAAACCAAAGGATAACTGAAGGAGGAATATTTGAAAGAAAACAAAAATACTTTGATTTATGGAGTGAAAGAGCAACCGTGAAATACACCAATATTTAAAAAGACTTTGTTTTGAATTCATTATTTATAATTCATTATGCTTTCATTTCAATTTGAAAAGTAATACGAAAAAATAACGTACATGCCAACTTGACAAATTTTTTTCAGGTCAACTTAATATTTAACAGAAAATATTCTTGAAGGATGATATTACTTAAAATAGTTGAAATAATTTTTTTCAAAATTCCTAAGACCTTTTAAAATAGAAAAATTTGAAAACGATCGGCAGTTTTGCCGTGCTAACAAGCGATTGAATAAATAAATATGAATACATAACTTTATTAACGAAAGAAATATACGCTGATTATAATTATTCAGGTTTCGTAGTTATTTTTTCTATGGTAATATATCGAAATAAACCAATAAAAATCATATTACTTAGTCAGAATAAAATAAAACTCCTACTACTTAATGGCATATATCAATAAACAATTCAAAAAGTTATCGAGGTACATAACTATTATAAGTAGGTAAATAAAAATTAATATGATTTTTCTGAGTTTTCTAATAAATATTTTTAGAATTATATATTTATAAATATTTATGTACCTATATATGCATATATAAAGATGAAAATTGATTAAATAAAAGTATTGAAAATCTAGCGTCATTATCGATATAAAGTAGATAAAGATAATTTAAATAGTGGGAATCTTGCTTGAACACTTAAACTGATTTATCTTCCCAGCAATTGAACCTTTCTTTTAAATAGAAAAATACGTAACGAATTTTCAGAAAAGATCTTCATTTGAAGGCTTACAAGATTGATTTAACACACGAACTGAGGCTAGCAACAGTAGTCCGTCACAGCACTGTGCATTAGTTTATTGGCTATTCGAGAATAAAAAAAACAAAAATAAAAACGATCAGGCAATTTTTGCCAGAAAATCATGTTAAGATCACTTTCAACTTAATTTATTATAGTTTCCTTAATAAGTAAAATTATACAATAACATATGCTCAAAATTCCATGGTTTGATGTAGGAATGTAGTCAGAATTTTCGTGCGGGGAGAGTTCCGATGTATTCATTATAGAGAAAGCAAAATATTGGAAAATTTTACCTTTAGATAATTTGGAGTGCACTATGGTCTCAAATATGGTTTTCTAAACTTTTCTCAACTTATGAAACATACTTTCGAAAACTGTAATTTATTGGAAATCGTTTATTGTTTAACTACATTTGAGTTAAAAATTTCGTTTTGCTTTCGCTTTTAAATTTAGGTAAGTACCACACCTTTCTGAAAAACCATAAACATAAAACAGATGGTAAAGTTATAAAAACTGTATATCGACCAAATTTTGCAGGTATATGATGGATGCAAACAACCAAGAACCTTTTAAGACTTATAAAATCGAAAATATGATGACGATAATGCTAATATTTCAAATCTAATTAGCATCAGAAACTATATCTTCTTGAAATTCTGCAAAGCGCATGTTAGCAGCACTTCGTCGTAAGTACGCAGGCCTAGTTCAAATTGCGTAGAGCACTCATCTGGGCAAGGTCGTAAAAAGAGCGAATTGATGAAGTGTCCACTTGACCATCTGCATCTATCGTCGTAATCAGCATATACCAAGATTTCGGTGTGCGCATTTCCCGGCGCACAAATGACTCTCAATCAGTACAAATGAATGTGCCAGCACTCGCGGTTTCCCAGTTATTTCAAATGACCAGCAAGGCCCCCGGGGTACCCTGCGGGGTCAGAGGTCTAATTGAAATTTTCGAATTGTGTATCGATACGTCCTAGAAACTGGATATTCGCTGTTGACTGTTATCCGCCTGGGCAGCGGACCATCTTATGATATTTGCTCTTTAAGATGCGTGCGCACATATGCGCGAAATTCTTCGGCGGACTCGTCGGGAACTGCACACATTTATACTCCCTGAATGCGGTGAAAATGTAATATTTAGATGAGTACGGTACCACCAGCTGGTATTGCACAAGTTATGGGCGTAAACTATGCTTAAATATTATGAACCGATGCTAACGAGAAATGGAAATCAACACCTTACGAGATATGGTGGTGATGCGGTCAGTCCGCAAAGCTGAATTTCTGTCATTTGCGTAAATCGGAAGAAACTCGATAATTGGTGACTCGTAATCGCTGTGATTGGTTTTAGGCTAGGCTTAAGGAGTTCCTAATTATACTCATAAAATCTTAAGCTGTTTTCGAAAAGCAAGTCTGAAACGACAGCGCAAGACCGGGATTTACGATACTTTCGACAATTCCTAGTATGTATATTTTGACGACTCTCCAATTATTTTTTTATAGGCTTGTCTAAGTCTGCAGATTTTACATGTTGGGAATCAGTTGAACCTAGGAGGTAGTAGGGTAATCTTGTAACTTCCCGGATAAAAGCCATATCATACTTTTTGGTTTAGGTTCGAAGTCCATAATCCAAAAATTTATTGAAGCTCTAACTCCAGTCGAACTATAAGCTGGACTTGTTCGCCGCAAAGGCTCAGAGCCCACCCTGATCAGTCATCAAAGCTCTCTAATAAAAATTTATATGAAATTCTTGTTTGAGATCAGCAAAACCGAAGCTAATCATTTTATAGTTTTACCTCATTATGGGACGGCTCTGAATCAGCTTCCAAACGAACCATGCCCATCACGTCGTTACACGAGAAATGATGACCGACTGATGACCACATTATCGATTTCTGAATTTGTTGGCCCCCTTTGCCCCACAGTACGTCATCATCGTTCGTACAGATTTCTGGGCCCTTTTTGAAAGCACCGTCGTATATCATGAATAAATTATGCTAATTAAACACTAATTATTGTCGGGCATTTCGAAAATATTGTCTGAATTTGATCAACATTTTTACACTTCGCGGCGGATGTGTGCGCATTTCGACAATGGCCCCTCACCAATTTATGGCCCCCCTCTGTCAGCAGAATGCTTTTCGATTATTTATTGCCGCGAGTAAACTTGCGAGTTACTAGGGCATTTCCAAATTTCATTCGGGTCAATAGTTGGCTCACGTTTTCACAGTATATTTTTGGTAAATTATTTAATTGGGCTTATTTTCATTGCTTAAGTCATAAAAATCATTAAATAAAAAATTTCACATTTGTATGCGACTGGTATTTGAACTTTTATTTATTACTTTATAATACAGAAAATAAATCAGTTTTACTTAACCTTTATACTTACTATCGAATTTTAAGATATTAGTTTTACTCTATAAAAATATATTATCTATAATTAAACGTATTTAAAATCAGCGACTCTAAACCTTTATACTGCATAATCTAGTTGCATGTTGCTATTTTCGTTGGTGTTACAATAAAATATTTATTTTAAATTTGTCCTCGTTATTATTTTTTCTCCGGAGAAACTTGTCTGCTTCTGACTGCCGTCATTTTAAAAAAAATTCACTGGGACAATATCGTTGGCAGAGTTAAAAATTATTGCAATCATTCAACGCATCTCGTTGTTCCATAAAAGAATGGTCATAAAAGATGTCATCCATAGTCAGAAACACCTTAAAATTTATTTGTATATCTTCAGGTAACCCATCACATGCTGTTTCCTTGATATACCCATGTCGCGGCTAATGCTCGTTTTGCATAATTAAAAATGAATAAAAGATGAATGAGGCGCGTAGGTGGATGGTTTTGTTAATTTTTCGTCAGCATCCAAATCAAATACAAAATTGGGCTATAGAGTTTGATATTAGTCGATAGTCCGACTTCTCGGCTTGATTGCAGCCGCAACAGGCGTAGGGCGCCAATTTATTAAGTGGTCATTTCTGTCTTTTTATTCAAATGCAACCGACCGCATGATTTTCTTGTTTCATTCTTTAATTTATTCAAAATTTTTAGTGGTTGAGTGACCAGTTTTTCTCGGCATTTGGCCCCTCATTAGTGCCTTGTCTTCCTTATCAAATCGAGTCAGTATCGGCATCATTATAAATTCAAAATTGAAATTTTGATTAATTCGATATGAGGTCAATATTTTGCGAATAATGTTTATGAAAAAGTTTTTTATACATTTGCGGATGACGGGGCACACTTTGTTCTACTAGAGAGTTTGTTTTGGCTGCGAGCAGCGGCAACGGCTTAAATTTGGTGATTTTGCATTCATTTATATTTTTTTGAATAATCTAACGACCCTCACTCGAGATAAGGCTGCCGATAAATGGACAAAGTCCAGTCAAATATTCATAAAAGTGGTTCAAGTAAGGTGAAATAATTTGAGCAAGTTTTAACGAGTTCTACTTATAAAAAATTTGTTTACTGCTAAATCCGGCAAGATGTTTATAATAGAGATCCGAAAAAACCCGCCAGATTTTAGTTCATAAAACAAACATAAAACGGTCGAGCCAATAAATTTACACCTCCTGCGTAAATAACGATATGTCGTTGTCGAAGTAATAAACGCAAATTTGTCATCGTTATACCGTCCTCCTGCTGTGAATCACTCGAATGTTTTTCAGATACAATTTCACCACAGGGCCGAATGGGAGCCAATTCGCAAAGCAAATTTTGCCCCGGGTGCCGCAAAATTATGAGATCACCGGCGTTATAAATTCCACCCAAAAGTAGAATAAAAATAAAATTCCAGAATTTCGTCTGCGAATATGCTTAGAAACTGACGGCGGAAGAGCCGCGTTTACTAATCTTGCACAGCGCTCGGTGGCTATAAAAATCGGTCGCGACCACTTGTCTCGACCAATTAAAACCAAACCCATAAACATAATTTATCCAAAGATGAACCATTTCTCACAAATCTTTGTTTATTTTGCCTTTTTCGGTATTTACGTGTGGTACACATAAATTTTTTCGGTTTGTGCGCTTCTCCGGCGTTCACTGCTCCGCCTTGAGCTGGCCGAAAGGTGAGCCTTGTGGCGACTGAGCTCGTTATTAAAATTCTTCTCCTAATTATGATAAACTAGTACAGTGCGACGGTAATAAAAGATTATTTTAAGAGGACTCCGAATGCTTTCATATTTTATTGCGATATCGTATCGGATTTTATCTTTTCTGGGAATTTTATGGGAGCAAAGTGCTTCAGCTTCCCATTTGGTGTGGATTACGTTGGGCGGATGTCGCAGCGCGATGAGCATCTTATTTGGTTGGGTTTTGTCTACCGCATCTTGAAAAGAGGAATAAATGATTCGCTTCAATAAATAAATATTGAAAAATATAACTGCTAGAGTCGAGACGTTTCGATACGAAAGACTTAAGCCGCGAACTCGAGCATAAGTGGCTTAGATTTTAAGTCTTATGTCCTCATACGTGATATTTCTTAAATCTTTATATATGCATGTGATTTGATAGAATGAATTTTGACATAATTTATTATAAAGCAGAACAAAAATTTAAATTTCCGGATTGTAGTAGATACCAAAACTTTCTCTTTGAAAATCTTCAAGTATCAATTTTGAGTTAAAGTTAATTTCTAAAAGAATATTATTTCAAAAGTAGGTATATATGATAAAGATCTGAGATATACGATTTTAAGCGAAACTGCCTCGAGTTCTTGCAAAGTAAACTTAAAACTTTAAACGCGTTTTTCTCGAAATAAAATTTTCAAAGTCAGTGTTCATCGTATCTCCAGAACTGTTAGACCGATTGCTTTTAAATCTCAACCAGTTATTAAAAAAATTAATTTGGTGGTATTGAATGAAAACATATTTAATTTTTATGCATATTTCGTTTAATAGCCCAAAAATTCGCGTTCTTTTGGCGAAAAACGAATATTTACTTAAAAAATCCGCCATTTAGTAAAAAGATCAAATTTGTATAAACGCGTCTGTTCAGTATTAAGGAAATATAGTTTTTGGGACCCTCCGTGAATCGGTAATAACACAGTTGTTTATAATTATTTTACCATAAAAACATTATTGAAACTTCTTGTATATTCAAATAGAAAAGTATTGGTAACAAAATATGTAAACCTGTCTCTATTTTGGCGCTCTCAAAGATATAGACCCCCTTAAGAAGCGGCATTTCATTTCAATAATACCAAATAAGAATTTCCTGCTAATCGGAATCAACAGTTTTAAAATATATAAATAAATAATTATAATAAAAATGCAGTACTAAGCTTTGGATAGTTAAAACTGGTAATGCAAAAAGAATTAGCAATTTGTGTTTGTATCTCTGATATAGACAAATTGTCTTATATTTAGAATTCTTTAAATTTAAAATTTCATTAATACATATGACACTTTGATTTACATTTTAATTGAATTAAAAAAATTGCTTATTAATAAATTTTCGATAATTTGCCTTTTAAAACATCTTTAGTCACCTTTTTAAGGGTATAGGGCGTAACCGGTGGTCAGACTGTTATAAATCAATTATTAATGTTAAATGGTATAATTTTGGTAATTAAAATAAAACAGGTTTAGTAACCTTTCAGCCAAATAAGCGCTATTTCCAAAATTTAAAAAATATGCATGTATTAATGCTTGAGCTTTCGTAAGATAATTAATTGAAAATTCCACCAATTTCGTGTAAATGAGCAAAATTGTAGCAAAAACCTAATTAACAAAATCAAAAGTTGGTGATAACAAATGAACCTGATGAATTTCATATTTTAGTATTTAATCATTCTCCAAAGAGAAGCATAGGCCTACTCCTAAGCGGAAGAGGTGTTGAAAAACAAGATTATCCGAGACTAATGGGAGCTGTCAGAGTAGGAGTGCACGGGGACTTAATTAATTGGAACAATTAAAAAAAATAACTCTTGAAAGGAATCCGGACTTCGATGGGGCTTGTAAAAAAGTGGGCAGTTACCGAAAAACATCTTTCAACAAACGAAAAAATAGCTTTTTTGTGGTGCCTGGCCAGCCTTGTTAAGTCGCTCGGTGGCATCTCAAGATTTTCAGATAAAACGCGATCAGATCAGCAGGTTGGCTTTGTTTCTTCTTGTTATAATTTTTATTTTAAGGTTTTCTCATCTGCGGTTCTCTAGTGCCTGGAAACTGGAAAGATCGACGGGACTATCGGCGAAGGACCGAGCGAATGCGGCCCCAGGCCGAGGAGGAAGTGTCCACTTATTTGCCGCACTCCCAAGTCCCATGGCCGAGGAAATCACAGGCCCCACGATGGCACGATGATTGCATCAAATGAGCACACAGCCGGCGGGTGATTAGATAAACTCCCTTAAACGATCATCAGAAATCAAAAATCGTTTCATTTTCTTGTCACACCTCGCAGCCCGGCGAAGGCTTGCGTGCAAATCACCGCGCATCAACAGCCTCGCATCCAGCGGACGATTTATCGCACGAATAATCTCATTAGCGGATAGACAACGATTTTCTACGCACAGTTACTGGCTCAAGGAGAGATCCGCTGCAATCAAAACTGAAAAGAAGCCCCTCGCTCAGGTGTGCGTCTTGGGCCTGTGTCTGTGGCGGCCGATGTGTTTTATGGCCTTTCTCGGGCGAACCTCCTCGCGAGCATAAGTGCAAACGTACACAAAGTCGAGGTCACATATCGGGTGACCTCGAGTTTTCGGTTCCTTGTCTATGAGAAAGCAGCGCTAGAAGAGATCCAGGCGGAGCATCTCGCGCACTGGTCGCGATCGTTTTGCGCCTTTTGCCCCGCCGATTTTGCTCTTGCCGCCATCCATCTCGCCTGGATGCTGCACTCTGCACCGGCCGAGCGTGTAACCCTTTTCCGCTGCAGAAATGCAATAAATTGCCGACTGAAGATTCCTCTCAGAATGGCTTTATTGTACCGCAAATGGGCGGAAGTTTGTTTTAGAGTCACAATATCAAGTGCGAAGAATTTTAATATACGCGCAGTCGCACACCGCTTAATTGAGGGAAGTACCCAGACTCTCGTTGGAATGTCTTGGGGCGGTTTGGGGTCACTCAAATTATATGTGGAAAAACGGTACTACCGCGTATCATTCCAACTGAGTCATCTATTCTTAGACCGCGAAAATAAGAAAAATTGAAGAAAATTACAAGAAGTTCAGATATTAATGTTCTTAGGGTTTAATTGAATTAAATTTAATTTACATATTTCTAGTCTACTTTAAATAATATTTACAAATGATATATGAAAATGTTATGCAAATATTTATAGAATATTTTAAAAAAAATTGCATTCTAATTAATTTTGCAATGATATTTTGGGAATCTTAAAAAACCTGTATTTACTTTTTCGCTATTGCGTTGATAAAAAAATTCAAAATTGCAAAAGAACTTGCAGGCGGTTTTCTTTTTAAAGTTTTTATTTCACAAAATTTAGAATAGCTTTCAAATGAGTATGTATCTTTGCTACATACATTTATACATATATGTATAATAACTTTAAAAATACGTAAGTAAGTGAGCCCAAAAACGCTCTCGTCCCAAGTTTTGTAAAATTTTAATAAAGTTTAGTATCGAAACATCACTACTACTATCAACATGCAATGAAATGTAGCATTAAAACATGGTAGTTTTGGATACGTCATTTTGAATTTTCAGAATCAGGTAGGTATCTGCTTTTCAGGTTTTGTGAGAAACCATCATAGCCGAGGAGTATATTTCATTTATGTTAAAGAAAAGATTTATGATCTCCTGTGTCACTATCATTAACCAAAATAAAATCGACGATTTAAAACGAGTTCAGGATAGTATACTAGAAAAGCATATGCCATTCTATATTTAACTGACTAATTGGATAATCTGAAGATACTGAATAATAATATATTAATATAATGGTGAATATTAAAAATTCATGAAAATGGATATTTTTTAGATGTATCTTCCCTAATTTTAATACATATATGATGAATATGGTTATTTTATTTAAAACAGCATAAGTCAAAAACAGTTTTTTAATATATTTTTTAACTCAATATTCATAAAATAAACATATTACAAACACATCATATGCTTTAACTTCTATATTAAACCCAAAAAACCCTTGAAAATTCGCGTATTTGTACAATATGTTGCACAGTTTTTATTGATTCCTAAAAAATTTTGATTTCATGACTTATATGGTTTTTGAAATGACCGATTCAATTGCAAGTTTCATGGATCAATTGTATGTGTGGTTAACTTACAACTTTCTCTTTACACAATACCAAGATAAAAAATAACTCCTAAAGCATATTCAGCACTATCGATAAAACTTTTTTGAAATATTGAGAATAAGCGATTAAATTCCAAATGGATATTATTCAAATTATTATTATAAAAAGGTGCTAGTGGAAAAAGATAAAAGCGGTATTTCACAACACCTGAACATTAATTGAGTTCAATTGAAGGGCAAAGGACATAACTTCATATCAGCATTCCAGAAATGAAACCTACTTATCGAACATGACACACAAATTCAAGTAAGGGAGCTGCCAGTTGCATATGTGCAGTGAATCTTTCTTAATGTCCTTCTTGTGCTTATTTTCACCACGAAAGTGTCCCGAAGCACGGCACCCATATGTTGAGATCCCTCCCAGCCGGAGGCCCATTCTCATAACTCGTGGAAAGTGTCATTAGTTGCAGGATTTACAAATATTTATGATAATTGCAGACATTTCGCGGTGCCCAGCGCATCCTTGGGGCCCTCTCTGGGTCTGCACTTAAAATCGAAAGACCTTCACAATTTCATCTTATAGGCACAAGGCGAGTGAGGGCATCCACGAAAAATTGATGTCGTCATTTGGAAGAATTAATAGCGCACCACATTTTATCGATCCGCCTGGGTTATTTTCTGACTGTTTGGCCGTTGGTCACTTTTGAAAGCCCTCGAAGACGCTTTTCGTTTCCTCGGATATCTCCGATGTAATTTAGGGCCTTGTACTGAAAAACTGGACGACTCTGTTAACCTCGGGGACTCCCTGCAACTGCCGTTTTTGTATCAATAGCAGAACGCATTATCGCGCGGCGTGCGTCGTGAGTTATCTGCGTCGGCCTTAGCTGCGGCGGGCGAAGCTGCCTTGGATCCGATCTGGCCTCATATAGATATGCAGATTAAATGGGAGGGAAAATTGTTAAAACTCGTTCGAAATCTTTGGGCGTTTTTTAATAAATTACCCATGATAATAATTCTCGACGGGTTTAAAGCAGCTTTATACGGGAAGGAAGCACATCAATAGTGGAGGAGGAATTCCACTGATAACAAGTGCATTTCCTCAAGTCAAAACGTGAAAAGTGACTCAATCTACGGTTGACGGCTGTGTTGATATCTTTGGGCCTGGCCGGCAAATTTCGAATATTTATGAGCTCAAAATGACAGCTTTATTAAGTGGTTTTTAGTTTACCGTGAAAACAAATCAGTTTTCTACATAAAATATGGTTGGATATTGTAAACAATTTACAGGTTAAAGGTAATCGAGTTTGAAACATTGATAATTTCTATCACTATCTTAGCTTTTCAAAAATAATTAACCATAAATTTTTCCATGTTTTTTAATACTATTAGTAAAATCGACAATTTTTACTTGTAGCTGTGTGCCTTTCGATACCTGTGTAATTTTTTTAAAACTATTTTTATTCTCTTTATTTGGCTAACCAAACTATCAAACAATATTTGTTTAATATAATTATAATCAGCATTGATAATTAAAATTACAATTCAAGTTAAAATTAATTTAGAGTTTCGCCAATTTGTCTGATAAAAAATCAAAATTTACTACTTAAAAATTATTAGAAATTTTCATGATTAAAATATTTTTTTTTTGTAACTTCTAGTACCAAAAATTATCTATAATATTTACATGATAAATATTCTTAATTTTTTAAAACTTATAGTGTAATTAGAGCTGCTGATATCTTCAATATTGACTACAATGCGAGTATTTAAAAAAAATAAAGTCGTTTATAAGAACTGTTTATTAAGTTTAAATAAAAATATTATAAATCCATACACTTTCTCACCATCAAAAAGTCAGTATTTTTTTGTTAACTAATGTCTTAGTGAAGGCTAAGGTTACTCTCATTCATCATCATTATCTGTAAGTCGTTTAGTATAATAAAAGTAATTTTTGTATTATAAATAAACTTCAGTGATACCCAAAATTTCACGAATCAAGTACTGGCCCATTCGTGCATATGAATATTAAAGCGCCTAAAGGCGCCGTATTTCCCATAGCTCATTTATAAAATAAAAATAAATCCGCCTTTTGAGCTCATTTTGTGTAATTAAATGTTTTGAGCTGCATACATAACCTGCGAGTGAAATATGACCGTGCTTAGCAAAAAAGGCGAAACATCAAAGGCTCATTAGCACCAGCGGCGATAAATCTGAGTTTTTAGTAGAATTAATATGCACCGAGCATATTTAGGTCATCATCCACAGGTGAGGCAAATAAATAAAGACAAAACGAAAAAAAAGAAACCTTTTCACCGCAGCGATATGCGGTTTGTTTCTTTGTTTCGCAAAACTCATCACTTTCATATCATTACAGTCCGCTCAGATGCTTAGATACCAATTTATCAATGTTTCGTGAATCACGAGATTTTTTAATTTTGAATTTTCGCCAAAACAGCTTAGGGCTCCAAGTGGAGCCTCCTCTAATTGTCGTAGTTCCCGAAAACGTTTCGCTCGGTAGTTCCTCCACCTTCACCTGGTCGAGCCGGCAAACTACTTCTACTACTTAGCCGGCTCCTCTGCAGTCCGCGGTCGCGCCACAGTCCACTCGCGAGTCGCGCTGTCCTATTAGTAATTTTCTAGCTCGAAGGTGATTTAATTTAATTGCACGCTCTCGCGGGACAAGACGAATCTTTTGCTTTGACGAGAAGATGACGGTGGCTGTGCAGAGAAAGCTTGTTCCCAACCTTGTCAAACCGTCACTTTGACTGAATTAAGGCCTATTTGTCTAGGAAAAAGTCCGGCAATTAAAGTGATAAAAGAGCACCAGCAGCGTGTTATGTCTTTGGATCGTGCGTTATTCCAGCGTATTTCAATTAATTGTGGTGCTTCTCCGGGGACCCTTAGGGATTTGGCGCTGAAGGCTACATGCAACTCATTTGATTCGACATGTAATTGCTGCCAAGGGGGATTTGTTTGATGCTACTTAACTCGGGGAAATATCCCACAATCTCCGAAGGTGTTTGGTTTGTTTTAACTATTTTCAGGACCTGACAAGTGTAATCATTTGCAAGAAACGGCAGTTTTAAGATGGTTGTAAGGTTATTAAAATTTTGGATCTTTGGAGCAAGTATGCGTGCTTGTTAACCTACTTGTGGGAAGAATCTTTTATATGGAAAGATGGTATTTGTAGAATTAATGAATGGGCGCTTTACTTCCTTTAATTCTAAGATTTATAAACGTACTTTTCGACTGATAGACAGTTTTTGGATCTGACCATATTTTATACAATTCCAACAAACCAACAAACTAAAAACAAATCTTGAGTAGTTCTAAAGAAACTAACCGTCCATATGTGTGGCAAAAGAGGTAGATTGTATCGTAATTTTATGTGATGAACTCCTCAAATTAAAAAACATTTTGCAGAAATATTAAGAGATGTTAAAAAATCAAAATATTTTTTGGTATACATTCTTAACGAATTTTAGCTAATTGTTTTGTTGTCGCCATTTCTCACAAGTTTAAAATCAATTAAAAAGTTTGAATTGCCACAACGTTTTGTTGCTCTATTCCGTTTCAATGATTTTAGTAAGAGCTATAGTCATCATGTCCTTTTATTGTACATTTTAATTAATTTAATAATTTAAATCATATTCGTTGGCACTTCTTCTAATGCTTACTTAAACTATAGCTGCGTTTTCTTCGTATGTCCAGATCAATAGAGAAATTTCATATTGAATTGAATTGATATTAACAGTTTCCCAAAATAAGGGTTTGAAATTTGCATGGCAATTTGCATGATTTTTTTTTCAATGCAAAACTTTAAATCTTGAACATTAAAATCAATTTTTTACTTAAAAGTGAATAAAAGTAACTGCAATTTGATGCCTTTTTTAGAAAATTTTAGATCTTTCAACATAAAGTTCTCCGCACTAAATTTATGGAAATTGGTTCCCGCTCAAATTGGCTGAAATTGTAATAAATATGCCATACTAAATATTTTGATCAAAAGTCTCCATGGGCAAAAAGTTCAAAAATCAATAAATTCGGAGTTTTTTATATTTAATTCGATAAGAACAATTTCAGCCAATTTGACCGGGAACGAATTTCCATAAGTTTAGTATGGAGTTCTTTCAAATCTAAGAAAAATCTCTTTTTGTTCTGGATAGATGAAAAAAACACAGCTTATATTTATGAACGATACAAGATGAATGGAATAGACAATGACTTTGCGGCCAGATTTTGAGTGCTGATCGTAAAATTCGTAATAAAACCGAAAAATTATAGTGGGAACATATGTATATGCCATATAGTCAGATGCTTCAAAAGACGCATGTATGATATACAGCCAGGTTAATAAGATCTTTCATTTGCTGTTATCCTCGTCAATGGTATTAAACAAGTCGTGCAGGATCGACAGATATTTCACCGACGAATTGAATTTGCCCATAACTCTCTCCCGCAACAACGGGCATATTCAAATGAACTCTGAACGTTATCTCTGCAGTGGGTCCGGCGCATTAGAGAAGCAGTGCACCTACAAAATCCATTAAAATAGTTTAGCGGCAGTTATTTAATACTCATAAGGTAAATTTGTCGCTAGTTACCTAGCAAATTATACAGAATACGTTTGCAGGATCGGCGATCGGCGGTGGTACACCCATAGCGACATTCGGCCGTAAACGCTAAGTAGACGGAGAACAAAAAGAGCAGCAGGCAAATCTGCCACATTTTATAGCTCAATAAATAATCAATTTCTAGAGATGTTAAACTGGTACACATGTTAACAACGAAGATTACCTATGCACGGATTTCATTGCCTCAGATACGCCTTCTCGCGCTCTGGTCGTCCGCGTATCCGAGGCGACTTCAGTTCTGAAATGTCACGGATTGATGTTTAGATATTTCCAGGTACACACGTCGCGGCATTTACAGAATATGCGCCCAGTACGCCTGATACGGCCGCAACCATTCAGATAAAATTGGAAAGTTAAATGTGCGCTTGTTGGACTATTCTGGGCACTTTTATTGGCACTATAAATCTAATTGCGTCCATGTTGGTGCAATCCTGGCGAAAAAATAAAGTTGAATCTGTGTCCCTCATATGAGTCATGGTCGACGTGGATCGATAATAAAATAGACATGGAGTAAATAAAACATTTATGAGAAGCGCTATACCCCCAACGCTCTGATTTAATCCATCAAAGGAGTTGATGGGCACTTACCAGACGAGCGTTTATCTTGAGAAACTATACAAAAAACTCTATCAAGCTCAATTTTTGGGTTGTACTTAAACTTAGTGGTTTCAATTTTGGAAACTTCTAATACAAATATTTCAAACGAATAAAAATTAATTCTAAAAATTCTTTCTAACAATAAGGTAAATTTTTACACAGTTTTGCTTCGAAGGATATTCAAAGTTATAGGTTCAGTTTTGTCCCATTGGTGAGAATCATTTCAAATTTACGACAAAAATAATTTTACCATATAAATATACTTATATTAACATTTTTTTTTTTATATAAATTATTATTTCCTTTTTTATTTGTTTATAATATGTTTACAACACATAAAATAGGTATTCGAGCTATAGTTTTTAGAGTTATCTGAATTTTAATTGGTAGAATAATCGGATAATCGCAATATGGGTAGAAAATAAAATTGTGTTTTTTTGCTATAGTTAATATTATACACCATTACGATAGGTACTTTGAATTTTTCTGAAGTCATTTTAAGTAAAGTTCTAAAAATTTCTATCGACTTCTCTTCTTTTTCATCGACAAATGCAATAAAATAAATTTATATAAGATTACTTATAATATTATTAAAATTGTTAATTAATTTCATACATAAAGAGGCTAAAATCTCCTAGGTAGGACTGTTGTTATGAATAAATGAAGGTGTATACGCAAATCTTTTATTAGGCTCAAATTTTTCAAAAGATTATGCAATTGTGTTTGTTTTTTCACTCGAGTGCGATTTTCCATGAGTTAAAAATATTTTGAAATTTTTTGGAAAAAATTGGCTTTTAAGTATACTTACTGTGACCACTTTGCCCAAAAAAAAAAAATTAAAGTTGTGATAGAATTGATGAAATTAAAATAAAATCAACTTAAAATTACATGTATCTATATTTTTCGAAGTATGAAAAACACTTAAAATCGTAATCCTGAATACAAATATGTTTTTTCCATTCAAATTTAAACTTTTTGTGATTTAAAATATTTAAATATTAGGAAAACGCTTAAAATATTCTCATAAATAAAATTTAATTTTTTTTTCTTCCGAAACGAGGGCTTTCATTCCCAGGTGGTAGAAAAACAATCCAAAGATTGCTGGATTCAACCTTTGCGTAGAAAGTTTTAAGAATTAAATTTAAATTTAAATTAAGCCCCAGGAGAAATCAAAATGTACTCACCACAATAAAATTGAGTTTTTCTACACTTAAGGTTCTAAAAATTCCCATTGGAGAAAAAGAAACCCCGATACACGAACAGCCTCAACTCAGACAAATCCCGAAAACTCCAGCGACGGTTAAACGAAAATTAAAAAAATATTTTTATCCGAATTTTTGGAAACGAGAACAAAAAAATTCACTTTTCACCCAAAACACCGCGGAGCATCGAAACATTTCTTAATATAAAACTGTCCACTCGCGCACTCTCGATGTTTTCGCAAATTCGAATTCTAAAATTATTTGCAAAGTAAGCGAAATAATAATTAGCATTAAATATTTTCATTTAAATTTTGGCGGGCAGACCGAATGAAACAAATTGGCGCTCACTAAGTTTTTGCGGAGCCTGGCGAGAGACTACCACGACCGATCGTAACGCCCCGCAAAGGAGTGGTTCACAACGAAATTACCATAAATGAAGAGTTTTTCCAAATTCGTCCTTATGTCACCTTTTGGCGCATTTCTGAAAATTAGTGGATCACGGTGCTTTCTCAGAAAAGCGGTTCTCGCGCGAAAATTCGGTGAAAAACCGCGAAAATGTCGTGTAAGTAGTTTTTCTTTGTGTGATTGTGTTTAGGAAGTGCTGAAAAGTGTTGTGGTACTAAAGTAATTCCATTTTTGTTTTCGTATAACTTTTATTTCGTTGATTCTCATTTAATTGTCGTCGGAATTGTAGCGTCCATTTTGATTTGTGTTGTGAGTCACTCAGCTCAGAGTTTTTTTGCCACCAAAGGGAAATCAAGAATGTTTTAAAAGACTTAACGTGGTAAGTACTTTTTGCAGTTTCTTCCTCGCTTCTTTGAGTCATTTAAATTAGACGAATCCTCCCATCCCTTGATTTATTTTATCACGTTTTTATTAGCTCGCTTTCGTTTCTGTTTCTCTGTTCGGTGCAAATTTTGCAATCGATTTTAAACTAACTTCCCAATGAGATAGAGACTGGAACTTTTAAACATAGCTTAGAACTGGATGAAAATGCAATATTATTAAGTTGTTAATAAAGAAACAATTTTTTTTAAATTATTTTTTAACAAAGAACCGTGTGCAATCATACTTTATTATTTGTTTACTCGATCATATACAGTAAAGACTGTATTTCTGCAAATAATAATAAAAGTTATTACGATTATCACGAAATCGATTGGGAAATTCGCACACACAAGACTAAAAAGCAGAAAATAATAATTTAAATAAAAAAAATTTTTTAAATACTTACGAAAAAGTAATGAAATTCTTTAAAAAGACCAATAAAAACGTCTCTTCTTCAATACTGGAATAACTTGGCAGTTGCTGTATTTTAACATACATAAATAAAATAATATAAGTTTATTTTCAGTCTAGGTTTATTGAAGCAATTATGCTAAATTATATAATACCACTCACTACAATAATTATACTGAGATTCCCGTAATAACTTGGAACGATCAAAATTTTGTCACTAAATAAAATAGTGTAACTAAGAACAGCGAATAATGCAAAATTCCCGATGATTGCATGAGACAATATTTTAGGGTCTAATGTAGTTATTTATTTTTGTTGCATTTTAAGGTTTCTAAGTCTTCGGCAGTCGTCTTTTAGTGAGCGGTTTGTACAAGATTAAAATTAACTATGAGACACTCAAAATTTTAGATCGTTTGGACAAATAAGTAAAAGTTTTGAACATACACGAACAAGTATTAAAACTCCTCTTTTGGAACTCGGTAGTTATTTTGCTATCATACGCGCACGGTAGTATAATATGAATTTTCGAGCCGACATCAGCCTGTACCAGTTCCAGGAAATAAAATCTTGTTCACCGGGGACCAGTTCGGGTAAAATAAATGCAGCTCGCCACAAATTAAAGAGGCGATATCATAAATTAACTGATGCTCGGGCAACTTACGTTTTTAATTTGCGCCGAAATGATTTTAATACGCGCTTAGTCCTAATAGGGAGCAGAAACATGCCCGTGTCGTGTAAAAGTCGCCTGTTTTTAGCAATTATCGTAAATTGTGGTCATCTGGACCGGGATGTCCACCTAGGACTCACACTTATCACCCGACATCATAATTAAATTTCATTATAAGTAAGGAATGGAGCCGGTGTCATGTTTTATTGCAGTTTTATTAGTTTCCCTCAGATGCTAAATGTAAATTGGAATAAATTAGATTGAGCGCAACGAGGAGGGGCGAACAGACCCACCGGGTACCTGGTCGATGGCTCCAGTTAAGTCCATGCATTATGACGAATACGCGGCCAGAAATACCGAAAAAAAACCAGAAATACCACAAACTGACACCATCTGATGGGACATATTTAAGTGAATGTCCGCATTAAATCGTCAAAGTTATGAGTGCGGCGCAAGCATATTTTTTCCGGGACTGGACGAAGCTGCTCCTCCGGCTTGCAGGAGCAACTGTTCCATCGGGCTATCGACTGAAATATCTTTTCATTCCAGGGAAGGAATTCTCGACTCCTCGGACAGATTCCGTATTTTTTAATCTGGCCCGGCTGCGAGGTGAGGATAATTTAATATGGTAAAAGGTTCTGATACATGTGTCCGATAAGGAAAGAGGAGCACTAACGAATATATGGGACAGTCGATGATTTATCCGCGGAAAGCTTAGGAATTTAGTTGGGTCTTTTTCGAGGGCTGAAATATGATCTTGTTTTTTGAAGGTATTTTAAACTATTCCAGCAAAATCTTCGCTGTAACCCCCCAACCTTAGCTCACTGTTTCCAGTTACTTGAATAGGATTTAATTTCTGTGTGTGAAATGTTCACTTTTTCAGTGATTAATTGGAGTAATAAACCTCGCCGTGCACTCGTCGACCCTTTGCCCTCCGGTGCGCCGTCTCAGCACGGCTCAGATGAAATGTGAATGCCAATCAAAGTTGTGTCCCAGAATCAGCGACCCCACAAGATGCTCTTTAAGATCCACGTCCACGTCTTCGGCTATCTTCGCGCTCGAAAGTTCGCTGCGGAGAATAATGTCCATTGCGACGCATTCAACAGACATTATGACTCCCAGAACACTTCGGGACCTGGTGCTCAACAATTTCTCACCGGGTTGGTGTCCTGCTGTGAATTTAAGTTGCATTCGAGCCGAGCACCGGCCAACAAGAAATTTACAAGAATTTTTGATTTTTCTGCTTGTTCGTTTTTCGTGGGCCTGCCCGATCTAGAGAAACACTTTAAGGGATGACCTCCTGACCTGTGCCATCAGTTCTTGTTCAGTTGTAAATTTGTGCGTGTTCCAGGGTACTGGAGGAGTTCTGTCTCGAGATTTTAGCGCGATTACTTCGAAAAGGACAAATTCCAGGTTTTTCTTTTTTTTTCCTCAAGCCGAGAATTATCGATCTGTAGAGGTGTAGAGTACAAGTTATGATTTCGAAGACATGGAAGGTCAGGATAGCGTGGTGATGATACAAATGAAAAGATTTCTTTAAATCTTACCACAAGCTGTGAAAGATTATAATTATTTTTGTAATGCATCATTAACCATAAAGCTATTTATTTGACAAGTTCTGCGCAATTTGACCCCAATGTAGTAACTAAACTAAACTAAAATTTTGAACATCTAAATTTAGGCTACTCTTTTTTCCTTAAAACGTTCATTAAGAGATATTTAAGTAGGTATTATGTTTTCATAACTTACATTTTGTCGTTGCAATTTTCTGCATATTCCCAAAAATTTTGATGGAAATTATGTGAAAACTGTAAATTTAAGATGTTTCCGCCTTTTTATTATAAAAATGTCTGCAATTATCCTTGATCCTTGCATGGAGCTTTCAAAAGGTTCCAGAAATAGGCGTATTTTCGTTCATACTTTACATGTGGAATCGTATAACATAATATAATACGTTTTAAATTTAGTTTTCTTATATCTACTGTATTTATTACTACTAAAAAATACAATAGATACATATATATTGGCGGAACCCAATATCAAATAATCTGTTTTAAAAGCGATTAGTTGTGACTTCTGCAAAAAATCTTAAGTTCATGAATGTCGGCTATTATAGTAAAAAAAAACCATAGATATGCCGAAATCAACATAAGCTGAATACACGTATTGATAGTAAAGTCCACAAAGAAGTTCAAAATTGAATTTTGATTAGCATACATAGCTCGTTGAACCGTTTATCCAAATGACAAAAATATTCAAATGTTTGCCGACATCCTCAAGTACCTGATTTCTTAAGAACACTAAAATTTGTAAAATCGCATTATGGACGACATTAATTAACAAAATTGGATACACGCCATTAAAACAGATCACAACTCAGGCTTCTATGGTATTAAGACGTTTTTCGCATTTCTAATTTGATTCGAGCGTCTTTTGTTTTAACATTTTTAAAATTAGCATCGGCCAGAGCAAGATCAAATCAAACATTTTTGCGGCCAGGTCAGATGCTTTTAATATGCGCAACTTAATGGTGGGATATATTTTTGGGAGCAAACCTATAAAAATCCTTTTGTTTTGACATGCGCTTTAGCACCTCATATTTTCCGATGTAATTCGCAAAATATATCGAAGCATTTCCCTAATTTTTCGGAGCCAAAGACCGCGGCAGTAGTGCGCGGAGGGACTGTGGGCGGGATAACGATCACGTGAATTCATTTTTCATCGAGCCACGAAGCCCACAATTATCAAGACACATTTTGCCGCCAAAGGTCTAATTGCCGGGGGCCGCGGCAATCAGGCCGGGAAATGAGTTGATAACCGGAAAAAATTCACTAACGAAACTGAGCCCGATCAAATTGTTTCAGGGCAACCAATCAAAACTAGATAAGTCGTCCGGCTCCGGTGAACGAAGGAAAGTTCTCACCGGCACGGCACGGCTATCAGCGCAGCCTCCATTTGTATCTTTAATTAACGCAGGAATTATGGGGGGCATTAATATGTAAATAGCCTGGAGCAGCAATTACAGGTGCGTTCGCGTTCGGCTCGAAATTGGGAGTGACGGCGGTAATGATTACAGGTCGTCTTAGATAAGGCGACAATTTGGAACAATGGTGTTAATTAGCGCCCGGGTTGGGAGGAGGCTTTGTGCGCCCGCGGCTACCGTCGCGCGGACTCAATTAAATTATGCTAATGCCACCTAGTGCACGCTGTCGTCGGAATTTCCTTGAGAGGTGCCGCAAAGGGCTTCGAAGTCCCAACAGTAGTGTGAATCGTAACTGCAGATCGTTCGGAGTTTGCCTTTATGGCGATCCAAATCCCATAAAGCCTTTGTCCGCCCTTTTCGGGGCGATAGGTGCCCTGGTTGGCGTTCATTAGGAGCTGTTGGGGAGCGGACTTGAATTGCGCCCTACCGGATGACTAAAACCGGGCCAACATTCAAACGTTTTAATCTTTGCAATTAAAGGCCGTTTTCATAGGCATAAATTATTAAACATATTCCGGCGGCCCGGTTCAAAGGTGGTGAAGAGTTAAGAGGTTCCGATTTATGGCTGGAGCATCACCTGAGTGGACTACAAGAAAACAGTTTTAACGAATTGATATATCTAGAAGGCATTAGGCCGATATTGATAAAATAGATTTCCACCGGTGCACATGTAAATATGAGCGGCTTCTTTTTTGGGCTACTGGCGCAGTTTCGCTTCCACCAAATTTATCACCTTTTCCAGGTCCACGGAGAACAGAGCAGAGGGAAGCTCCTCTATGGGAAATAAAGTTTTCAATAAAGGACCATTATCATTCAAATTTGTGGGAAAAGTTATGGTTTTGTGAATATTCCGCTTATCTGCAAGATTATCTCTGGAAGGTGGCTCTAATCTTTTATTACTCCTCGACTATTTGAGAAGCCACATTCAAATTGATAATGTAATAAAAGCGGGAGATATATGTCCTGACATTTGTCATAAATTGGAATGCTTTTTATTTTAGACGAAGATATTATACAATTGTTACCCAATTCCATAAATTAGGTGACCATTGGAACTTTTTTAAAGTTATTTTGTTTAACGTGAAGAAAACATAGTTAGGAATATCGCATATGATAAATATATCACAAACCGCATAGTTCGGCTATATTTTTCGGTCGTAGACTATGTTATATCTACTTAAAAAAAAAAAAAATGTGCTTTCTATGAAATGCTTGGGAAAGATTCGGAATTATGCATTTTCATTCGAGCGTTTTTCTTTCTGTCTGAATGACTTATCAGATTTTTATGCGACGTTTTGCTCTATATGTATTATAGATTGCAGCTTTGCTCGCTCAATGGAAATGATTAAAATGTCGGACTATATTTTTTCCAAAAATACATGGACATGTCGGACTATATTTTTTCCAAAAATAAATGGACATGTCGGACATATATTTTAATTAGGATAGGACAGGATAGGGTCTGAAATAAAACGTAAGATTAAAAATAATTATTATATTGCACATTGAAATTACAATTTTGCTCTTCGAGCCTTTTGTTCTGCAAACAAATCTATGGCCTTGTCATAATTAATCTCATGAGCAGTTCGATTTTCTATTGCTAATATTGCGAGGCTCGATAAACGTTCTTGGCTCATCGACGATCGTACATAATTTTTAATAAGTTTAACTTTGTTAAAACTTCGCTCGCAGCTTGCGGATGTAGTAGGAAGCGTAGAGTAAATTCGCAGAGCTCGTTTCCTTAATCGCCCTCGTCGCGGGGAAGTGGACCTATCGGTGTCTTTGGTGTTTATATTTAAAGTGCTTTGTGTTTTTATTGATACTAACCTACTATAAAACTTACTAACACACTATGGATCCTTTAGTTGTCCGAAATAAACAATTTTAATTTTAATTTTTATTTTTATCTTAATTTTAATTTTAATAATTAATTTTAATAATTAAATTTAATAATTCATTTAATAATTAAATTTAATAATTAATTTTAATAATTAATTTTAATAATTAATTTTAATAATCAATTTTAATAATTAATTTTAATAATTAAATTTAATATTTAAATTTAATAATTAATTTCAATAATAAATTTTAGTATGTAATTAATTTTAATAATTAAATTTAATAATTAATTTAATAATTAAATTTAATAATTAATTTAATAATTGAATTTAATAATTAATTTTAATTATTAATTTTAATAATTAATTTTAATAATTAAATTTAATTATTGTTAATGCATTGTTTGTTTTCTTTAATTCGTGTGTTTTAAAAATGTTAATTCGAATTAAATAATTTCTACATGATTTTCTTTCCTGTATAAGAAAATGTGCTCAGTGTCTTATTTAAAGAGAGTTAAATTCCGAGTAATTTTAATTTTAAAATTAATTATTAAAATTAATATTATTAAATTTAATTATTAAATTTGATTATTAAAATTAATTATCAAAATTAATTATTAAATTTAATTAATAAAATTAATTATTAAAAATAATAAAATTTGATAATTAAATTTAATAATTAAATTTAATAATTAAATTTAATAATTAACTTTTATAATTAGTTTTAATAATTAATTCTCATAATTAAATTTAATAATTAAATTTAATAATTAAATTTAACAATTAAATTTAATAATTAATTTAAGAATTAAATTTAATAATTAAATTTAATAATTAATTTTAATAATTAAATTTTATAATTGATTTTAGTAATTAAATTTAATAATTAGTTTAATAAATAAATTTAATAATTAAATTTAATAATTAATTTCAATAATCAATTAATTTTACTATTTGATCTTATAGGCATTGTGTTTTTTGTTTAATTCGTGGGTTTTAAAAATGTTAATTCGAATTAAATATTTTCTACATGATTTTCTTTCCTGTATAAGAAAATGTGCTCAGTGTCTTATTTAAAGAGAGTTAAATTCCGAGTAATTGCGTACTAATTTTTCAAGGAGCCATTAAGTTTTGGTTTAAATTGATACCTAAACCACTTCTTACTACCTCTAATTTTACCGAAGTTCAGTTAGTACAACTACAACATGTAGTTTTTTCATGGTGTGAAAATTGTGGATCAAAAATGTAAAAACTAAGACAAAGAATTTGGACCTGTATATAGAAATAAATTCCCACTTATCTTTCTACTTATAGCCAACCGATTGATAAAGTGGAAATCTTTACTTGAAAATCGTGCTCCATTTTAAGGCGTCCGTTATATCGCTTAACAGCATTCCTAAAATCCCGCGAAGCACTTACCTGATGAAAATATTGCGCCACTGGTTCGCTCTCCTAGGAGGTGATCCTAATCGCCTCTAACAGTAATTTCCTGATGTATTACGTCTGTTTACCTTGAAAATATATCACGCCCGCTGATCGAAGGCACCCATGAAGCTCTGTGTACCCAAAACATTAAAAATATTATGCCCAGCGCGTGACTTTTGCCTGAATAATAAACGACACGATGCTTTTCGTAGATAATTTCACTCGAAGACAATTTATCACCCAGCGGAAGCTCCGAAGCCCCCTTAAGTTCTATGGATGCTCTATCTTCGCCTGAATTGGTCTGCGATAATTTGTTCGGAGGGACCACTCACAACAAATGCCAATCAGACGATAGCACTCTTCGAGCCCGCGGCGATCGTGCCATGTACCAACCAATATGACACCAGCCGATCGTGAAAGAAAAGATCGATCACGGGTCCGAAGTTTTTTCCCCCGGCCGCTAATTGATGGACCTACATTTGATCCATGTGGCACGCCGTACCGCCGGACCCCTAGATGGATATTGATTCCATTTCGACGCGACGGCCTGCATCGCAGAGACAAATCTGTGTACAGCCGCGGAGCAGATACAATTTCGGTGCGCTGCCGATGTAATTAATCAAATGCGCTCAATTGGGGATTGATTTTTCATGTTCCCGTGTATGAAGGGAGCAAGCGTCTCCATAAATGCCCGATAGCTACCAAAAGGAAGACGAGCCTCCAGCTAAGGTCTAAAAACCTAGAGCTCCCCGAAGTCCTCTCGATGTTGTGAAACATTTTCAGTCCAACGTTTCGATGACGACGTGTGTATCTTGGCTCATTTTTCCGCTTGTCTATTTGTTAATGGGACTCGTTGGTATTTAACGAATTCCCCTAATCTTGGCCGGCCGATGATTTATTCGGCGATCATTAGCGAATGGAACCATCAATCATTGTATCGTCGTTTCATAGATTTTTACCGCGGAGATGACCACTTTGGGCCTCCATATGCATACAATTGCGACGAACACAAATTTCGGCGAGTTTACAAATTTTTCGGTTGTTTCAGATCGCATTGGGCAAGTTGTCAATATCGGCGAAAAATGGCGATGTGCGAAACTAGTTTAGAAACTAATTAGTTATTAGCTAATCGGCTACGCGTGACGCAACGACAGCCTTGTCAGAAATGATCTTGCTAAAATGACCAACATGGACCTTGGGGGCTTATATCGATCCAATTCAGCTGAGTGTAGCGTCTTGTATTTCATATTTTATGATTATGATTTTAAACATTTATTACGAGCCTACGATACTCCACTTTTAAAATTTAAATCCTAGAATAAATGATATATTTTTTTTGTAGATATTTTATACATAGGAATTATACAAATTATTTAAAATTTTCTAAACTCCAGTTTGTTATGAAACAAAAATATGGTGTTTGACTTTGCTATTATGTCTTATCTTTTTATTTTAGCGAAATGGCGGAAAATTGATCAAACCTTTTCAAAAAATTGATTTTTGTTTTTATATTTTGCTAGTACATACAGTACATATGTATATTGTTTTAAAAATACTGTGAAGGAATTCTCTTCAATTCTTAAACGACTATCAAAAGTTCTTTCATAACTTGGGCTATCGCGCTTAGTTTTTATAAATTAAACACCGATGTTTTGAAAATTGTAGATGACTTGATTATGTTTATAATAATATATAATATATATGTATGTATATATTTTCTGGGTTTTCTCTTAATTTCATTTATATAAAAAGGATATAATCACAAATTAACATAATAGTCTTACAATTAGTTTAGCTTACGTCTGCAATACATATGTAAGTACAAATGCTACAGTTTTCCCTTTTTGAGTTATGGTGCAGTACTGAGTGAAAACCCAGAAAGCATCTATGAGTTGCGATATGCTCATCTTAATAACGCCGCGGCGCACCTAATTGTTATTAATGCTAGAAATGCAAAGGTAGAAATCCTGCGCATTGCTGGCAATTTAAAGCAATAGCCACATGATCGCAATCCAGCAGCGATGGAGCCCTGTGCGCAGATCGCCGTTCGGGTTGCGTGTCCAACTCAAATATGAGGAGATCGTGGTCGTCGTCAGAGCATAAAGTAAGATGTTTCCTCAATGGGACTTTATTAATGCCGCACGATGTAGAGAATAATTTGGACCTCTCCACAAAGAACTATTTAGCCATTTCGCAGGTCCCTGGGCACCGCACTGCACGATAGTTGCCCAGATTTATTTGATCACTAAATTTTCCGTCACGGCCACTCGGCCGAGAGCTGGACATCACAACATAGGTGAATACGTGCGAAGTAGTGTAAACACTTTGTACGGGGGGATTTATTCATGCGGCGGGATCCTATAACGACCCTCCGCCGCGGTGCCGCAACGCCCCGCGCCGCTTCCAGCCTGAATTATTGAATCGCACAGGCGGAATGGAAATGTTTATAATCAGAATATAAATGTTGGGAAATATAACAGAGAAATTAGTCATGGCGATATCGCAGCACTTTTCCACCACTTTAATTAAAAGGTGAATAAATTGCCGCGAGATTTTGCAAATTATGGGCATGCGTAGATTTGCACCAGCTACCTAGGCTGCTTCTATCTGAAGGCATAGCTCCGCGGGAGGATCTCGGATAGTAGGAGGATATTAATTACGGTGATTAATTTAATGAGTATGGGGAGCAAGTTGTGCTACTAATCGCCATTAATCCAACCAGCTCGGATTTTTCCTGTTAACAAGAAATGAGGGTTTTTTGTCGACAACTCTCGATGAATTGTGACATTATTAGTTTCACAGTTTTCGAAAAACCGGTTTACATTTCAAATAGAAATTACTCTGTATTCGAATATTTTATATAATATAATAGTTATAGAACTGTTTTTCTTTTTATTGGTTCTTATAAAACTTGTATAGTTTTATTTTTATATTATACAAGAAAACTGTCTTCACACTTTCCTAAAAATGAAACACCTTCTGGGACAAACTCAAAATGAAAATGGGTAGATAAAATTTGTGAATTTTGCTTATAATTGTCAGTAATACCGTTTCCAATTCCCCAAAATCTCGAGATTTTGTGAGATTTCGCGAAATCTATATGACAATCTGTGAGATTTTCCAAAGGCGATTTTGAAATCTTGAGATTTCGAGAGTATCGCAAGCAACATCTTATAAAGTCATTATTGCATTCCCGAAAAGGTTATTCAGCAGGCGTTAAAATTGACATTTAGTTTTTATTGAATTGTTACATATATACAACATGTTACTCGTAGGTACAAAAAAAAAAAACATAAATATATTTATTTTTTAATGAAAAACTAACAAACTACATACAATTTATTCTTTAAATTTTCTTTCATAAGTAGATATTGAAAGAAAATACACATACAAGTATGTACTGTACATACATATGTATATTTTCAGTTAAGGGGTAAACCTAGTGAGCACGAAATTATTGGTAATTTTCTCGAATTTATTTGCGAGAGACAACTTAACTTATTAAAACATTTTATTTTTTGGCTCATGTTTGCACGTGTATTTAGGTAGGTACTTAAACAATTTTAGTCAGCCATTTTGTTATTTTTCAAAAAAAATTTGTCAAAAATCGGCTGTAAAATCAATTAGAGTCAACCAATCAATAAAATCCTACGTCCTTCACTAGATATTTAACAAAATTTTAAGAATGTTTTTGGTTTTTTGTTTTAGATGCAAAATGGTGACCTGTAGGGTTTCGTCCAAGAAAAAAAAATAGATTTCCTTGCGAGAGCTGCTGCGCCGCCATTTTGTTTTTAAATAATTATAAAAAAAAATTGTTAAGTACCTAAATACACGCACAAATATGTGTAAAAAAATTGCTTCAATAGCTTAAATGGTCTTTTGGAAATAAATTCGAGAAAATGACCAATAATTTCGTGCTCACAAGGTAGCATTACCCCTTAATTAACTACTAACTAACTATAGTATACTATTATAAGAGTGGGCATAATGTTGCTGTTTGTCTAAATGCTATTGCAAAAGAACCTTGCCAAAAAAGGTTTTGGTAAGAGGTACGAAGTTATTTATAGGTGGATTCATGAAACGCGAAGTAGGTATCAATTGCAACCGTAATAACGGAAGCTGAATGATTGCAATCGCGTGTCGCATAACATTTACCTTGCTTCAGGAGCATCACCTCTTCGTATCGAAATAAAAACCTTTCTGTTTTTCCGTCTGTCGCAAAGGTTTCTCTAATTTTGTCCGGTAAGGTCTCGATAAGATTCATTTTCAGAAAATAGTAAAGCCGAGTACGGCGGCCGGTACCGGGAGAAACCAGTGCCATCCGAGATGGGCAATGAATTTTTTCCAGTGGTACTGGATCCCACTCTTGGCGCAGCATCCCGAACACAAAATGTCGCCAATTTAACAAGTGTGTGATGTTGGAGATGTCCAACCCAGACTGGCCCCGGCAACAGCGATGGCCGCGTGTAATAGCAACCTAATTAGACAGCAATGCGCAGTATCATCAGTCGCCGCTGCAAAGATATCGAATGCACCTCGCGAGCACACCTGTGTCTTGGGGCTATGGCTGCGGCCGTGTTCGGCGGCAGCGCCATCCGTAGAACAGCCCAGAGCCAGAAAGAAGCACTTTCGGCGCTCGCGGAGCTGCTGCGAAACAGGTAGGCTTGTACAAATATTAAAAAGCATAGAAACGAAACGACCTCAACAAGCTATCGATTTTCACAAAACGCATCGAGATTTCTGCGCCTTTTTGCGCCCCTTTCCCATCGACAATTGATATTTTATCGATTTTTAACAGGATGGAGGCCGCTCTCCTCGTGGCCGCTGATCAAACAGAGGTAGGGGGTCTTTTTACTGTGCTGCAATCATGCAGCTAGGATGCTTCTCAATTATCTAATTAATGCACCGAACCGGTGATTTTCACAAGAGTCTCCGCTTTTCTGCATGATATCACTGGAGCTCCACTAAAAATAAGTTGTACCGGACCCGGTGGATGGGATCGGTTATATAAGACCCCGGTGATATCTCGCTGATCTTGCGATACCAAAGCATCTCGTACTACTTTAATAGGTGCACGCCTTCGAGTCTGGACCAACGATATCGGCCGGCCATTGGAGATGTTTATGCAGACCAATCAAATCGATCGGACAACTTCGATCTGCTAATTGCCAACCGATCGCAGTTATGCAAGTATTTGCGTTATTTATGCTCTCTTTGATGGATTTTATTTTGTTTGCCTACAGCCGCAGTCTTTACATGAATATTTTTTAGGTCAAAGCAATTTACTTCGGTACTTTGAGTGGAAATTACAACTTAACTATCTTACTCGGATTGGTCAAAATTATTGCGACATTATTTGCTAAGAATAAAGATCTAATAAATACAGGTTTCTCAGGCACAACTATGATTTTATGATTATATGCAAATATACACAGTAGTCGGCTCCTAAGCAGAAGCCGGCCGTTCCTGTGCTATTACATTTACAAAAATTATAGTTGTTTGGAATGGACAAATACTAATTGGTTGATAACTAATAAAGATAGCGAATATCCATTATAGACTTCTAATTAGCTTTACTTATTTCTTAAGCTTTTTCTTTTCAAATATTTATTATATGGAGAGTATACGACTATGATTTATTGACGTTATAACACCTATTCTAGAAAAATGAAGTATCTACCACTAAACTTTATAGCATCATGAAATTATCTTCATTTACTATGTATTGTAAATACAAATACCAAAAGTAACGTTCACATGCATTATTGTTGAAATTCTTTTAACCGTACAAGAATCACCCCATGAAATTGTTGGCTTATCTGAATATGTAATAGCAATGTTTTTTGAGAAATCACGATTTGCTTTACATAAAAATCAAAGTGAAATATTATTTTGAAACAATCATTAAATTCAAATTTGATTGTCTGAATTATTTATACAGCGATGCATTCTACGATACCGAACCCACCTGTAGTAAACAAATTGGATTTAAACTTGTGTTTCTAGAAAGTCATGTCTATTAATAGTCCGATGGAGGGCCACCAATCAGTATCTTGGTTGGAAAAATGCCATTTAAATAAACAATTTCCCACCGCGTTGACTACGGTCATTCAAAGGCAAACAAAGCAAATAACATTGTCAGTCAAAAGCCAATTACAATTGAAATAAAACGTAGTAAAGTTCACAAATAGCCACATCTAACTATTGATAGACTCACATCAATTTTCCGAGATTCATTCGTAAAACTCACATCCAAACGATCAAGTGACCGAATAAGTTCCTGGCGAACGCTGAGATTTCCTCTAGACAACGCCCCCTAGCACACAGCATAAATCAGTGTGCATTCAATCGGAACAATATATTTTGTGGGTAAAATAAAAGTTTTCTAACGGTGTCCGGTCCAATTCTATGCCGTCCGAAGATCCATTTCGGCCGACCCCCATTCACGGCGTTACGACATATTCCGTAATTATTCTCGTATGCTAATCGCGAGATCTCCGCTTATAATTGATTGGAGCTCCAGCGCTTCTTGGGCCCGTCATCGTTAATAACCACCGGGAAAAGAAACATCTCTAGCTGACGACAAAACCTAACGACGACAAATGATCGTAGCATTTCAGGCATTCCAGCGGCCGTTCCTCGCCGCCGCCGATCTTGTGATCTTTTTAATGGAAACCCCTTTGTAGTGCTAAATACACGAAACATATAAGAGAATTGATTAAGACTATGGCGAGCGGGGCAATTTGGAATAAACAATGCCCGGCGACGCCGCGTGGTTTCTGGTTCTGAGGAGTCCCTCCTGCCGGCGGCGTCCACCGGCCTCCTCGCGCTGATCTTTTAATCTGGTGATGTATGATCGGTGGCGATGGGCCCGGACACAAAAGAAACAGACTTTATGCATTTCATAATAATAAATGTCCCCCGATTAGACCTAGTCGCGTTCTGCTGATCGTGCTGATGGGGAATTATACTTAGGCGAAGAGCTCTTTTACGACCTAATTATAATTCGGGCAACAACGAGGTCCATTGTCTTCCCGGGCTCAAGCTGGCTCCGTGGGCTTATGACACCATAAAACTAGTGTGGTTCACATTCACCTAATAATGGTCCTCTTATGTATATTAAATCTTTGATGGCCAATTTGGAATTTGAGAAATTTTTGATGCGTAGCCACGGTGAGAAATGTCGCTTAGAGATCGCTGCCGTTTTCGGTGGATGGTGTTAAAACCTGCAGCTAAGGTATTAAAAGCTGCCAAAGGTGCTGGTGTTAATGTTTCTAAATTTTCACGGTTTCCTATTTCACTTTTTATTGCGTTTTTATTGTTTTTCAATGCATGCTGTTTAATTTCAAGTTAGTTATCGATTGAAAACTTATATGGGAATTTTTGTAATTTTTTGTCAAACATAAAAATTTCGTATTATAACAAAAAACTACCATCTTTTGTGGTCGGTAGCATTGTTGGAAAATAAATTTTGGAGAGATCGTCTTATCTGATTTTGTAATGCGGTTGTTTTGAATTGCAGGAATATAATAGAGAATTTAATAGATTTGTATTAGCATTATTTAATTCTATATTCCTTAAATTCATTTTTAACGCTCCGACCAATTTACATGATATGTTGAACGTACATACCAACATTTGGTTTGTATATAACCTATTTTACATAAAAAAATGTAGAATAGTTGTAAACCCTATGCAAATACTGTCTGTTTTAAAAAAATAAAAAATTTAAAATTTTATAATTTATTTTGTATATTCTTTCGTGAGGAATAGCCTGGAAGTGGACTTTTGCAAACGTAATTCTGCTGATTTTCAGGATCCTTTCACTTTGAAAGTGTATTAATCGTTTCATTGGCTTGTTCTATCATTGAATACGCGTCGGTTGTGTAAAATCCTTATAGTTGTATGCTTATTATGAGAACTGAACGCGTTCAAATAAATTTTAATAATTATGCTTTAAGGAAATTTCCCTTGCCTTATGGACTACCCTAAATCTTTCCATAATGTTTGTTAGAGATATTCGTTATTATAAAATTTGTTAACCGGACTAATTAGCTTTATTTAATATTTACGTACCTGCCATGTCTTTTAGATCAAGGTATTTGTTATCTATTCCTTATCGCATAACTTCTTATGAGCAGCATCACGTATTGTTCTAATGAGTTAAATTCTGCTTATGATTTTATGTCGACTTATCCATGAATCGTGTCCAATTTAAGGATCTCGTAATTTTGTACAATTTGTAATTTTGGTAGTTTAGATATTTAGTTTTTGATCAATTCTGTCTATTTGTATGTAAGAATTGTATTTTGTAGATAGAATTAAATAAATAAATAAGTAAATAATTTCTGAGTTCAAATTATTTCACCTATATTTTTTTATCTTTTGCAGGGTAAGTGATGCACTTTATCTTTGCATTGATGAAAATCCAAAGTTTGTCTAATTGAAGCTGTGTTTTCAAATTTGAGATTGCATTCTTTGAAAATAGGTAAGAACTAACTACTAATATTTGCTATCAAAACACTTAAACCAGATTATTATTATTAATATGCAAACTTAATAAGTAAATGCAGTTCAGGTAGTAGGTTTAATCTTTTCATTTTATTCAGATGTAATACATAGTTACTTAATTTAAAAAAAAATTATTTAAATTCGAATTACTTACTGTTAGTTATAGGCTAATTTCCTGAAGTAACCATCTTCAGGAGTTAAAGAATTTTTCGCTGATTGTTTCAATTCGATGTTGTCGCTTATCATTTGCAAGAGTTAGAAAGAATGTTAAGTAGTTGTAGGAGTTGTTTGATCTGGATGTTTTCGATGTGACTTTTCGCACAAATTCCCAACAAAAAAAGCTAAACAGAAGATTGCTTTTAAAACTGCTTTTGAATATTATAATTTTGTTCTGTACGGAGATTCGTGGTTCTTTGATTTTATGTGATAATTATAGACATTTTGAAAACTACCAACGAATGTTTTGTATATCGTAGCCTTGTTTTGCATGACATGCGTTATCTGTAGACACAATTTCAAAACTTGACATGAGTAGTTTTCAGGGGATTTCGAAAGAAACGTGTGTCCTACAAATCAATCGTGTCTCATCCTGCCCGTGACCAGGTAAAATTGAGACAACCACAAGAGATCGGTATCTGAATTTGAGAATTCCGCAAATCTCATTAGTGTCTGATATCAACAATTTTTGTCCTAAGCGCAGTGCGGCCTGCCACAAAATAAAGCTAATTCGAGGCAATTTAGTCGGAGTGAACAAATATGGGAACTGGCAGACCGCGGGGGCATCCACATACTTTCATGCCGCGACCCCGCCATCCGCGGTCCAGCGGGCCCCATCGCGACCAAGTGGAGCTGTGGGCCAGTGGGCTCGGGCTCCAGGAAGAGGGGCCGTCATAACACATATCAAACGGTGGGCTACCATGGACAATTTTCCCATCGAAATTAGATAAAACGTACAAAAAGCGGCCGCGGCGAGTGGATCGGGGATTTTTTAACCGTTTCCACGGCTCTCACCTGAAGCCCGAAAGCGCGCAGAACATCCGCAGCCGCGCGATCAGAGTTCAGGTTGATTTCCTGGGTAACATGTGAACTCCTCCAGCCCCAGCAGCCAGCACATGTGCGCGCCGGGCCTCCACGGGCCGGGGCCCCCTTAACAGCGCATGCGATCTTGCCTTGTCCTCCTTCATCAATCCGCGAGCGATCTCGGGTCCGTGGCCGCGCCGTGCCGTGCCGTGCCGTCCTGGCAGACGGACCAGCGACCGCGGACTTTTTCATATTTTTGTCGTGATCAATTGAGAGCAATTTATTATGAAATGAGGGTGAATTATATATCAACTTTGCTCTTTACGTGGTTTTTGATGTTCACGCGGAAAATAGTGATTTCGCGGCTGTCGTTGTTGTTTGCGAACTGTTTCTATTGTCGTTGCTTTTGTTGCTCCCACTGGCGTCATTATTGGTGTTTCTGGTGTTTCGGAGCCCCATTCCACTTGCTCCTTCCATCAAAACCCCAGCGCTCCGGTGCCGCACCACATTCGATCGATCGCCGATCGGAGTGCTCTCTGACCACCGCTAAATTGAATTTAATGCCGTGGCAATAAAATATCAGGGCAGGATCAGCGCGGCGGCGGCGGAGCGCTATAACGCGGCCGTGATTTATTCAGCGGGGCCCTCGTAATGGCCACGATACTGTTAATCATGGATGTCCAGGTTAATAGAATAAAATGATAAATTTGGGAAACCCGACCGCTCGAAGTGAGGAAGATCTCGCGCTCTTGCCAGTCGGAGGAAGTCATGTGTTCAATCTGCGCCAATTTGACGGATTTATGTTGAGCCTGCGATGCTTTCACCGGCACGAGAGGTTTTTTACGACTTTCGCAGAACTTCTTCGGTTGGGAATGATCTGATGTTTTGGAGCAGGTATATGCTAATAATTTACTCGGGAGATGCCAAAAGTTCACTCCGGTGAGGAATAGTGTATTTAGGTTCATCCATCACACCAATGTGGGAAAAAAGTCATAGTGAATGTTGGCTAAAAAGGTGACGAACGAACACGTGAAGGTGGCCGATCTACTAATTTTTAAGATATCCTTTTTGGTAGATTTATTGACAATAGGTAAAAGTTACACAGATCACAAGTTGTAGGATAGGTTAGAATACAATCTATATATATCTTAGTTTACCTAATTAGGAAAAGAGAAAATTTGTGTAGAAATGAGGAAATAAATCTATTTACTTAATGGATGTATGTTAAAACATAATAAAAGCTTTCGTTTTTAAATGCATTGCTAAATCGTGTGAAGTATATGTATAATTTACATTGAACATCACTTTAATTAAGATATATAATAACAATATAAAGAATACGAGTAGGACGATGTTATATATTTTTGGACCCATTGTATTAAATCAGCAGTATCATTACTACTTATAAATGAGAGGTTGCTTTTTGCGTTGTTACACTTCTCCTCCAAAACTACTAAATGGATTCGAATAAAGTTTTCACTATTAGATGTCTTGGTCCTTCGGCAAAGTTTTAGGCTATAAGTAATGCAAACATAAAGATAAATATAAGCATTAGCATAAACACAAACCAATTTCGATGGGACTTACACTAGAAATTTTGTTGAAAAGTTTGCAGAAATGTTCTTCAGATATTCGGAAAGATCGTAGAAGTAATTAAAATAGCTATAAATAGTTGGTTAAAATTAATTAAGCAACTGATCTTTGCTACATTGTTTGTTTTTTACTTAAACTTATTACACGTCGCATTTATAATATTAGTTGGGATTCTTGAGAACTATCATATTTAAGTACGTAGCACAGGCGATGCGACGGCGTATAAATCGAAAATGACAAGACATCTTAAATTTCCAAATTCCCAAATTAGTCTCCAAAATAAAAATATATCTGAAAATAAGTACGAAGTGGTTTTTGGAGTTGCTAATTAAAAATACCCTGTTCAAGAGAGAATATAGAGAATGTAATTTAACGTAAAGATAGTGGCCGTTGCTGTTAGAATAACCTATATATAAATCATCATAATGTTTTAAACGCCTGGCCCGGGTAAAAGTTTTATTAAATTTGATCTACAACTATATATTTGTACTTAGATACGGAACGGAACCATCTTCCGCATTCAAATCCTTGACCTTTATTTAATTCCATTATGTTAAATGAGCTTGCAGTGCTCCATCGATTACAAGTAATACAGAAATAACAACAAATCACTTTCTGACATCATTAGAACCACTGAGAATTTTAAGTTCCATGTTAAAATCAGCGCCAAAACCAAATGAGAAAATTAGCAAAAACGCCGGTCGTGTGATGGACAGGCGACTGTCCCCACACCTGACACCAAGCAAGATTCATAGGATGTTTTCACGTTTTTAGCGGTGATCGGTGCTAATGTCCATCCTTCGGTACGACAACGACTCCAGCCGCACTGCCACCACGGCAGTTCTAATTGCAACAATTACATTGTGTCCGTTGCACTTAAATTCGCGGCCAAAGGCGTTGAAATTGACACGGCGCGCTGCGATGCTGCGCCCACTGAGCAGCACCCGGCGACGCTAGTCGGCTATTTAGTGGCGGAACTATCGCGGCCGCGGCGAAGGTGCTAAAAAGTGATAAATCATTTTGGATCGCTTAGCTAAAAATATAATTTACGAACGGCTCAGCACCTTGGCTTTATGCTTTATATAAGAGCGGGATGCTCACGCCGATAATTCATTTCGGCGTGTTATCGTCCTAACGACGTTCGTCTAGGCAGCGCCGCCGCTGCAGTTTTTCTTATGAACGAAAGTCGAGGCGTCGAGGCCCTCATCGTGCGGCTCATCTATTCTAGTCCACGTCAGCCAGTTGTGGCCCGAGCGTTAAGCAGATCCCGGGCGAGCGGTCTACCTCAGGCAGCCCCAGTCAATTTTAATCGAAGCCCGATTGCCCGATCTTCGAGGCCCAGCGCTGGGTCGGGCGGGTAGAAATAGAAATTTTCACCCGCCGCCGCCTAGCCTCGCTGAAATGGATTGTCTTAAGTAATTGTGGGAAATTTTCTATTATTCGCCATAAATTTATTGCGCTCGCTGGGTCATAGCTCATATACACATGGAACAATTGGCACATTAATTTATGTCTGCACCATCGGTGCTCAGGCAGGTCTGGAAATGAACTGTGTGGTTGCTGCGCTAACTTTGAAGTTTTTTTCGTAGTTCGAGGATAAGGCGAACTAGGAAGCGATTCAGCAAATCAGGCAGGCGGTTAACCCTTCTATTCCCATGGTAGCTATAAGTCGATGCTAAGTTTAAATCGATCTTAACACTGTTTTTTTTACTCGTGTAGTTGAGTCAAGTTCTTAAGACACACTCCTTATATCTTATGATTTTATGTAATCGGTTTATGAAAATGACACCTGATATATGACCACTATCTATTATGTCTAATAGTTATAGTTATAGACACTTAAATATTTGTATTTTGAGCCTTCAAGAGTTTGAATTTAAATCTCAAAGGACTCTAGATTGTTGGAATTGTAATTTCTATTACATCAACCTCAAAATTTAAGATATATTTACCTAATTTTATAAATATGGGTCAAAGAAGATGAATACTTATAGTCTATTTAATAATAACATTTAGTTATATGTTTTCTTAACTTTTATATAGCGCTTAAAACACTCTAAAGATAACACAACTTAAGGTGGTAAAGGCAATTCAACCATGAGCAGCTTCCTTTAGACGTATTAATTTGTCTTTCTTTATTAAACAAAAATGTTGAAGAAAATGTTTGGCATGTGATCAAATAACACTTTTAAATAAGACAAGTATCTACGTAAAGCATATAGTTCAGAAAATGTATTGATTTTGAAGGCCTTGGAATAGATTTAGAATTTAACAGCATGTGAAAAAAAAGGATTTCTGCATACATGAACTGAAAAAGAAACTCTTCCACTTTGTTCAGTCACCACCCAACTTAAAATCAACGCGGTGTCAAGGTTCAATATTCATACCAAAATTCATGAAGTTAAAGAAACTGGAACTTATTTTCAAATCTCAATTCTCGTTTTTATTGACTTCTATGTAGAGTTAGTACTTATTTTAGGTATTGAATGTACATATTTGGAATGACGGAGCAATCTGAAAATGGACAATTTCATCCGAATTTGCCAAATACAATAAATAAACTACCTCTCCTTCAAACTAACTATCTTTACCCTTAAAGTCGCAATTGAGAATGTTATGTCCTCCTTATAAAAATCACTCCAAGTTTTTTCAATGATATTAGAGAATATGTAGTAAAGCTTCAAAATTATACATTTTATGCTTTCTAATGGTATCCCGCATTAGACTATCCGCTTATAAATTATTGAAAAATCGGTGCTTATATTTTCTGGTAGTGGACATTTTCAAATTATTGTTTTTTTTCTGAAAAATGTTTGTATCGAGGATAGTAATTTCTGTTGTCAGAAAAATGCATTCTATAAAGCCTTTAAGCTTTACGAAAAGTATTACCTGTTTTGTTTTGTGGAATCACAGGAACACAGAACCCTACAAGAAAAATAAAACAGGCACCTCGGCATCGTGATTCCACAGGCTCATTTCCACTTAAAATAGTTTTAGGAAATTTTTAAAGGCTGCTGAACAAAGGTAACATGTTCGTTGGGTCCGCGAAATGATCGCACGTCCCTGTCCCGCTGTGGGAACCATATCTTGACCCCGAACGCGAACAGCTCTGCGTGTTCCGATTTTGTGTTAGCCATAAATTGGGCGACGTGTGCAAATGTTTCTCTTCGCGAGCGATGCGCTCGACGCCAGGACTACCCCATATCCAGCGCCTCAGATGTTGAGCATAATAAAATCAGCTTCCATCATAATTTAACGTCATTACACGCAAACCAATTAACACCTGAATAAATGATCTCCCTGCGACCTGAGATATTTCGCACTCCAATTAAATTTGCTTCGTCCTCGCACGAACGCCCGGTGCCGCGTCGGTCGTGTTCAGCGCGCGCCTCCTTGCGCCGCAGCCCGGATTCGGTCCGCCGCAGCATGACCATTTGTCGTCTGTCCGTGACATGCCCGGGTATCGATGTTCGCGTCCCGTGCGTACGCGCAATCCGCCGGGCTCGTGATATTTTAATTAAGCAATTTGTCCATTTCATAAAGTAATTCAAGCCCGGCCGGCCGATCGCAATTGATTCGTCTGCCGTGGCGGCCCCGCTGGAAGGGCACTCGGGGCGCACTCCTCGAGCCAGTTGGCCGGGGGCCTTGGGGCCTTGGGGCCCATTGTGCATTGTGTCGGCCGGGTATTTGCTTCATCACGCAGTCTAATGAACTAATTTCACTTCGGCACGCAACCGGAGATACTCAGCCTCCGCTGACCTCCGCGACTTAGGGCATATCCCCCAAAAAAGCCGCGGAACCACATCTAGCAAAATAATTTGCCCGTTTTACATGAGTTCTCCGCGAAACTGGTCGTAACCTTGTCCCATCAGAGTCAGTACCTTCCCGCTCCGAGTGACCTTTTCATTCGCGGCGAGATCGCCGCATTCATTCTTAAACTCGGTAATTATGTCATCCCATAAGAGTTAATTACAACTTAATTAACGCCTCGAAATCTATAAGCGCACCGTGAGTCACCCGCTGCCGGCCGCAGTGTCTTCATTAGCCTCGCGGAGCATTTCTGCCGCATTAAAAACTGATTAACTCACGGCGAAGAGGATCCCACATGTAATGCATAAATAATTACTCGGATTCAATCTGTCATCTCATTGCGAAACCGAATTATGATGTCGTCGCCAGCCGCGGATTTTGCTCCCCACGGCGGCGGCCGCGCTCCAGATAGTGTCCCAGTTGCGAGGGCGCGGGTCTCAGATTTTCAGTCCGGAAATCGAAAATGCTGAGGTCGTCACGGCACGCCTCGAAAGCCTTCCTTCATATGTTATAATTACAATTATTAAACCGTTTGAATTGTAAATCAAAGCGATCGGCATATGGGCGCCCTCGCGGCTGTGGGCATGCATCGGATGGGTGATGCTCTGAAATCATCTCGCAGATCGAACCATTTGCTGCGCAGCATCCCACGGCCGTTGTGCTTTCGTGCCTTCGCGGTTTATGGGGCCTAACATCCCGCGATCCCAGCGAGTGCACCTCGGCCTGCACGGTCTTGCCCAAATACGCGATGCTTTTTAAGTTCGGCTTCTTGTAAGATTTGATTATGCCCTGTGGACCATTTTCCATCCGAATCTGAACTATTACAGGGTGTGGAGCTAAACACAATTTAAGCATATGAACCGAGCCTAATGAACTTTTGATTAAGGCTTGTCCCAGTCTCTTACCATCGATAAGATATATCCCTATCCCTGCCTATACATATATGTACATAAATACATATACAAAATCGAAGTTTGTTTATTTCGTGCTAAGTCACAGCTAAACGCTTTTTAATTTTTTGACTGAATGTATTCCAACTTGATATATGTAGGTATGTATATGCTATATTTGTATGGGGATAAAATATAGGACCGAACTGATGTTTTTTTTTTTTTTAAATTCAAGCACTAATTTTAAATCTACTATCATAGTTACGAAATTCAAGATGATGAATCCAATATATGTAACGACTAAATTTTTCAAATTCGACAAAATCAATTGAAATATATTAGTATTTTGATATCATTGATTTTGAATCTACATATTATTAAAAATTTGAAATTCAAAATAGAGATTTATTTGGAACACCTCTATATAAGAGCTAAAAATTTTTCATCCACAACAAAAATACACACAGTACAAAAGTAATAAAATATACATAAATTTTTTACAATTTAACAAAAATCTAATAGCAAAATTTATTATTTAAGAATACAACATTATCACATAATTAACAACACATCGCCTGTAACAAAGATCAAATCGTATTGTTTTTTATGTATTAAAAATTTCAGTAAGCGAAATAACTTAAACTCGATTTTTGCATTTAGTATATGAGCCAATAAAGTGTTATAAAATTAGAAAAATCCTCAGTTTTTTCCTAGACAGAAATGACTTTCTCGTGAATTTTAATTACATGCAATAATTTGAAGTCATCGTTGCATTGGGGAAATGATTCAGAACGATTAGGAAGGATTAAGCTAAGATATTTTACTAAATTGTTTTGAAAAAGTAGTGGATTGAAAAAGATAGTTAGATTCGTAAGGATATGTAAGCAACTCAGTTAGAATATGGATGACACGTTCTGATAAGTGACTTTTGAGCAATAGGACGCTCTATGGATTCGGTTATTTCGATAAAGAAATTTGATTGTACGTTGCGTTAAATGTCATTTTTTAGTGCTTTCAGATAGAAATATTTATTGTCCTTTATATGTATTAACTTTAAAAATATGTTAAATTTTCAACGGATTATTTACTAGTATATCGATGTTTAGAAATGACAACAACGTAATTTTCATCAATTTCGTGTATAGCTCACAAATCCGATGGTGGCGTACTGGGTTGACCATTCAAGTGATTTGAAATGCTTTTCTTTAGTTTAGTCCAATGCAAATTAAAGGTAAGCCTCTGAATAGATTTTAAAAGAAATTGCAACCCGAGTGGTACAAGTAGTGCACATTTCAGCCTACAACTGCTCCAAATCGCACGTGTTTTTCAGACTGTTGTTACTGAGCGAATCAACCACTGACCACAGAGCAATGAGCATTATCCCCCGGATGATTTATCTTTATATCGGCAATTATTGCTGTAAAGAGTGAAAATATAAGCGAAGTTCTCATATTACCCACTAAGCATGCCAATTCCAGACACAGAGCATTACCTGCGAGGTGTATGGTCTGCGTCGGCTTAAGTAACGAACCGGGCGCGGATAAGTCAGCACAGCTCTATCAGCCGGACATATACCTACTATATATGCTTCAGATTGCACAGACCCATGTCAAATCGATTAAGAAAAGTCTTAGTAGAGGCGACCTTAAGGCCTGGACCACGGGGCAGTCTAGTCCGAGTGGTCGTGCGCAGTGTGAACTGTCTCTAAGAAGTAGACGTGCGCTGGACGCTTTGCACTCAATACCGCGTCGCTACCAATCCGTGATATGTGTACGCTCGGCCTGGCGAAGGTATGTGACAATTTGGATATAATTTTACAAGTTTATGTCAATTTTTCGAGATATTTCCATTCGATAAAGTCCGGGCCAGCGAAAATCAAACGAGCGACGTCCAGTGCGGCGGATAGTTAATTCAATGACTATGCGTTCGCCAACTCCAGCGCCCCCGTCGAGGCTGGAGTTTCAGCGCTGGTTGCGCAGATACACCCTGTTAAGAGGGAGATGTTATCTAGCCGACACTTGAGATGTTATTTATCTGGCAATTATGCGACGAGCGCAATGCAAATAAACTGGCGGCTAAGTGGATCTGGTTACAGGAGCACTTTTGGATTAGGACTTTGATGAAGTGCAACGATAGTCGGACCAAGGGGCAGCCAAGCCAGACAGTGTCAATGTTAGTCGCTCTGAGCAGCTAATTGGCGTTAATTAAAGCAGACTCTAGCGCAATCATATTACCAGTTAAAAATTGAACTAGATTTTATTCCAAGTGAAGAAACTAATATATTTCTAACACATTCACTATGTTGCAAATTATTACAAAATCATCCAATAATTTACATACATCGTTTAAATGCCTGCAGTTGTCGATCCCACTCAAATAATGAAATATCTTCAATATTGCGATATTTAATTTAATATTAATGGATCCAAGAAGACTACCAATTTTCTCTTACGATTCTTTAAAATTTTATTATTTATGTCTATCTTTTACAATGAATTTACAATATGAAGAGATATCTTTTTTGGCAATTGTTTTGAAAAGATACGTTGAGAAAATCTCCTGAATATCTCCGTAATATTTAAATGAAAATGTTGACCAACAGAGTGAAAAATAATTTTTCCTTACAGGCGAGTTAAGTTTTTATTTTAAGAATAAAATCTACCCTTAAAGAAATTTGACGTAATATTATAAAAGGTATTAAAAAAAAAGTTATTTTGAGTAAAATAGCTTTAAAATCAAAGAATTATTTTTATTGATATGTATATATTTCCGGCTCATCGTCATCATAAATGCAAGATAACTGTAGAATCTACAGATAATAGAATTATTTTCCATATTTTGAACTGTGCGGCTACGCGGAATTATCCAATCAGCCTAAGGAGGGAGAAAATCGAACAATTGCCCAAGTCCCACTTTACTCCTCATCGCATGAACCTGGCACCTCAAGATCAGACCGATCAGATGCATCGGATAATTCCGATCGATTTCCATGCCGGCACTAAACTAATCACACATTTTCACGGTGTAGACCGCATCTAATGTCCGGATAGTTTTCTCCGCGATCGGAAAAGCCCCCAAAAGGACTAAAAATTACGATCGCAGTGCAGCGGTATGAGACGATTCTAAATTTGCTTCACGTCAAAATCGTCAATTTTATGGACTGTCGTCGCGAGAATCATAGACGGGCTGGAGCACAGGTTGATTCCCACCGATATGGCCCCAGCCCTCAATCAACATTGTCTCGTAATGAGACGTATGCAGTAATCGATTCGAGCGGATTTTACATGTGCAATAGCCAAATGGAGATTTTTTCACATTTCCCTGCTCCGAGGTGAGGTGCTTTTCTCACCGTCTGCCGAGATCAATCGATCGATCACCACCACGAAGGTTGCACTTGGTCAGATCCATTGGCACAGGTTCGATCACCTGGCCGACGGCTGTAAGGCAAAGATGATTCATGGTGATGCCGTCTCCCAGAGATATCAGTGATCCACTGTAACGTTATTAAGTGGGTTTAAATCGACTATGAAATTAGCAGTATAAAAGCCGATTATTGATTTCATCCCTGGAATTGTGGCGTACGGACGAGTCGGTTCGGTGCCTAGAGATGGCAAGCACTTTGGTACTTGGGGCCAGCTCTCTCTCCGGGCTGATCATGGTGATTTGCCTGCCCAGCTCCGATTGTGATGAATTTTAATTAACGCCGTTCGTTTCGGTAATTGTTTTCCCGCCGAAGGTCAGGGTTTATGTGCACTCTTCAAGCAGCACGATCGTTTATTACACACATGAGCTGCAACAATGAAAGGAACTGGCCGCCTATACGGTCGAACTTCGCTGGGTTTCAAGTTCTTCTCGGAAGCCTTGAAGATCTCGGTTTTGACCAGCGGCGGCTATTCAAATTAGGCTTAGACCGTAATGTCTGAATGCTTGGAGTTTCGGTAAAAGTGCGAAAACTTGACACGCAAAATTACAACTTTTGACTAATGTGCTACCTTTTTAATGTGCTGAAAAAGGTGTAAAGTTTTTTCTTTTCGGGGGAATACAAGATTTTTATCGCGCGAATGATCGCCGCTGCGATTTAGAGACTTCTCTGGGCTAAGAGGAAAATCGTTAAAGTTCAATGCCGTTGTGTCACCTTTTGTAATTTGCACGTCTCAATTGATGAATTGTCCGAGTTGCTGGTACCTTTTTTGCTGTTCAACTCACATATCTTACTCTTGGATCTAGAGACAAGATCATTTAGAGTAGCGCTTAACCAGAGATCGGCTATCATCCAATTAAAAGAAAAGCAAGGCAAAGCAAAAGAAGAGTAAATTGTTAGGTATAGCTCTTGTTAAATTCCCTCACTTTCTGTTGTATCCTAAAACTATCTAGAGATAACGCTGGAAGGCTGCAAAAAAGATGGTGATCAATACTTCGAAAGACATATAAATAAATTTACTTTTTAGATCACTTGAAATTGATAGATTGAATTAGTTTGAATAATAAATTTAAAAAGATTTCTATCAAGTAACCTATTTATGTGTATTGCATGCATAGTATATTTTTCTCAGATAAAGAGTCTTTAAGTAAAAATAAAAAAATGTTTTTAATATATTTTAAAAGTTAAACGCTCCTTTTTTAACATATAAACTACAGACAAATTAAAATAAGAAATAATTAAAGAATGGACATAAATATAACTGAAATTTATAGGGAAGAATTTATGAAAATACTTGGTTATTTAAAAATTTGCTAAATTACAATGTAAATATTGAAAGAAAATTATTATATTATTAAAATATTCTAAAAATCTGTAAAAATACATACTACGAAAGCTGCCGTGGTTTTTTGCATTTCATACAGTTGGTCTATAGAGTCAGATATCCGTTGAAAGCATTTTTTTTTTAGATTGTGGCATTTAGTCATACAATAAAATCTTTTAAGTGGGAACCCCATCGTGATTTCTATAATTTTGTAATTTTTGCATATTTCATAGTAGTCTTAAATATTTCGTTCATTAATGTAATTGCAGATACATATATAACTTTATCCAAAAGAGTGGGTACAATGAGGGATGCTCAAGAGGTAAAGGCTTAAAGTGCCGTGAAACTCAAATGCACTGATTACAGCAATCAAGAAAACCAGGCTGATAAAAACGTTATGAGATCACTCAAGATCACCGGAGTCTTCGTCTATTCCTTGCGTGAAACGAAATAGCACCCTGCACGTGTTAATGACGATGTTCTGTAAATACAGAGTGCTTCTATTAATCACGGCAGGTCGGGGAGGCGGGACAGGGTGGCTCGGACGGTTATGGTGCGGTGAGCTATTTTATCTTCATCTTCATTCGCTCGTAGATTTTCCCAGGAAGAGGAATGGCAACCCATCTGGGAAACAAATGGATAATCTTTAGGAGCGCGAAAAACTCGAGCCACATAAGTGAGCGCATCAATTTAGTTGATGACGAGAACCGCACGTAGTGTGCAAATATCAGGGAATCGGACAAGTGCAAACTTTGAAGATTTTTTAATTGTCCATGATATAATGAGAATTGCGGGGATATTTCACCAATAGATCTTGCCAAGGTGTTATTATGCAATTTTGCGGGCAAGGGCTTCTTAGGCACCCTGTCCAGTCAGCATCCATCATAGATGATGGCCAGGGGTTGATTGCAGCAAGTTCAGGTGTTGCGCAACAGCGCAGGTACCAAATATCCAGGTATATCTGTCCGAGGCAGTAATTAATTTTGCGGTTTTGTTATTACCGACCGCCTCGAGGCCTAGGTGAGACCTTGGTCGCGGCTGCCGTCCACTAATCGCTTGAGATATTTGCCAACCCAAGAAAAAATGATAATGACGGGAGCTGTTCCTCGAGCCGAGTAGATGCTGTCTAATGAGAACTTAGGGTTTTTCGTTACCTTAAGCTCGGCCGAGGTCAGTCAACCTGCGCGTCGAAGTATTAAGTCATTAGGGGGAGGTGTTTCGCCGCTCCCACCCTTCGAAATCACTTATGTAGGCACATATCACTTTACATTTAACGAAGCACTGAAAGCAGCGAACGCGAAATGGACTGGCTATGGCTACGCATTAGGCAAAACGCCGCTAAAAGCTAGAAACAGACGCTAATAGCCAGTCGGGGTCGTGATCTTTTAGCATTATCATTGCCCGCTGATAATGGCAAAGAACAGCACTCGAGGTGTTGATGCTTCCCAGCCACACCAGGATCGCTGATGTCGGGATTTAATGATCGATCAACAGGTGCGGAGTGCCAATCATTCGGTAAATGAAAGCCGATAACGCACTCGATCAATTAAGCTGCGGCTAGGTGACCCAAAAAGGAATCTTTTGAGGTCTTTCGCAAAACTGAAGAAGATACGCTGAAGACGTGCTGATTGGTGGTTTCTTACTTTGCCGGAGATGCAATCGTGTAGCTAAGTGAACACACCGGTCAAAGGTCATTTGGCCACACACAAGATTTGAAGCGTGCAAGATGCTATTTGGCGAACCGATAGGAATTGAACAGGTCTAATCTTCGAGATCTGAGGATGGGTAGGAAGATTGAACGTGAGCTAGCTGGGTCCTAGGCAATTTACGTCTTAAGTGCATTTTACCGGACCGATCTGAACATGGTATCACTTCGGATCATGTCGAATAGACTGGGCCCGCGAGTGTTCGCCAGAGATGCATAAGAACCGACCGGAGATGAGTAAACTGTGGTGGAGTATCGCGATGAAATTTATTGTGATATCTAAATACAAAGGTCACGGCTCAGATAGATCTGAGACCGATCGCAGCAATCTTACTTGAAAATTCTCAGATTTGCGCTGGTTGGGTTAATTTCAATTCACCGTGTATTTTTCTAATCTTAAGTATTTGTTCTTAACAGGTGTAGAGTGTCACTCACACGATGTAATTTATTTGTGCTAGATGCATTTGCATTTGCATTTACTATATTCGCATATTGATAAGCAAGATGTTGGCGATTCTTTTAAATCCGGTTTTTTATTTAAGCTTATTACATTAACGGAATTTCGAAATCAAAAAATGAAGCTAAATTTAATCTATGGCGTACAGCAAAAATAATTTATTTCATGCATAAGTTAAAGTAGTATGAGTTAAAACTAAATTTCTGCTCGTAAGAAAATGTTTATTAGAGTTTGTCTATATTATACAAGACTTTGTAAAAGGACAGAGACCTTTTGAAAAATTAATAGAGAGTAGAGCCATTCAAATGCAAAGGTTTTATATAAAAATTCGCTGTTTGGTTTGAAGGGGTAACTTATTGAGATTCCAAATTCGTTACTCATGAAAGAAGACTTATTTTATCTAATGACCAAATAAAGAAATTTTCAAAAATTTGAATTTAATTTAACTGGCTGATAGGATTACAGAGGCGAAAGTTCATCAACATTTTCAATCGTGACATTGAATTTCGGGACTATAAAATAGAGTAAAAATAAAAGTGATGAAACCTATCAACCCCCACATACCTTAAGTGAACGAAAGGAGTGTTTCATTGCTCCAAAATGTTTTCTCATTAGTAACAAACGTCTCCGTTTATGGTATATATCTAGACAAGTACAAGCGATGTGAAAACACCTACCAGACGTTTGACAAATTTCCAAGGAATTTCAAATTTGAGCATACCCAAGACTCCATTTCAATGACCCTTGTCTTGTCTTTTTGGACGAATGAGCTCGAGATCATGTAATAGCGCATCAAATCGCAGAGAACACCCACTTCCGTGTGTTTGACAAAACGGATTACAAAATCACCCTGTGCCATATATCACCTTAGCTCCCAGTGTCGCACGAAGTTAGTACTGGGGCTTTTCGAAAAACTCATTCCGTAGTGATTTAGAAGTTCCTGTCCAGCAAGGCAAATTGAGCTGGGTCCGTCTTAAAAATGGCCAGTGATTAATAACAGCGGACGACACTGTTCGACAGGGTGACCATGTGGGTGTCTAAAAGGCTTATTAATGTGCCACCAGTCGAAATGACCCCTTGTGCTCCGCCACTAATTTGTCCGCTTAATCGTAGCAAAAGCCTCCACTCACAGACTGACCAAGGTAAAATTAGATAAGCGAGGAAGGTATGAAAAATGATTTCAATAAACCCGAGAATCGAAGAACATACCCCGCAGGTGAAGAAGACCAGATACCGGGCCCTCCTACCTCCTCGCGGCGATGTGACGGTTTGGCCTTCGGTCGCTTTAAAAGGCAATGCCGGGCAGAAGTGACAAATTGATCCTAATTGAAAGATTGGTCGCTTTCGAGACCATTTCTCCATATCGTTCCGGGACCGATTCGATATGCCCGCCACCATCCGCGGAGGGCGTTTAATAAATCGACTCATCGTCCAGGAAATCGTGTTCCGCGTCGCGATATGCGCGCCATTCTTTAATATCGCGCCATACCTGCGCGCGTTGATTAATCCCAATTCAGGTGAAATTGATACGTGTGTGTGTTACATTTGATAGTTTGTGATTTGTAAGTGTCACGCCGAGAGGTGTGAAACGCACCATGTATGACCGGCTCTTTAGTCGAAGGCGCGAGTTCGCACGGCCGTCCGGCGATCCGATCCTCAAGGAGTCGCGGAGGATTGCGCACGGCGCGGCGCGGTCGACGCGTCCAGACGACCGGCCGACTCGTTCGACGGCGATAAGCCGCCTGATTCCCGAGTGTTACACTTAAAAGGGTCATTTGTTCTCGCAACCTGGGTGTGAATAAAAATCAATTTTGAACTTATCGGCGAGTGACATGTTTCTAAGGCTTACACAATTCGTGCTAAGTGGTTTATTCTCGCATGATTAATGGCCTTTATGCGCTGCGGTTTTCAGGCATGAAAAGGATCTGATTAGACATACCTGATCCAAGGAGATCTCGTTTCGGTCCAAGAGACAGTCATGCATTTCACTCTCCAACCATTTCTCACCATTTCTAAAAAGGTAGAACATTTATTAGGAATTTTATTGTGTGACTCAAACTTCCAAATCACTTTCCACTTGATACCATTTCCATTTTTGTATAATATTTAGTCGCACCAGTTTTATTATCAGTTACTTATAATTAAAAAATTAATATCTTGGTTGTTATTTTAAAATAAATCTAAAGTACTCAAACATTTTCCCAAGCAATTGTTGCTATAGTTGTATGTTAAGCAATTCTAAAAACTTCAATATATCAATTTCAATTTTAATTGTTTGATTTTTGAAATGTTTCTTCATTAAATTTGACGCTATTTTTGATTTGATTCTAAAAATTTTATAAAATATATAATAGTTAAAGTTTTATGGAAATCGACCAAAATTTAAATTCAGAAAATGTTTAGATATATCCAGATCAGTCTCAAGTTTTAATCATGTGTTTTGATTCACATGGTTGTCATTCAAATTATCTTTATTTTTATCGGGCACATAAATGTGTATATTAAATGACAAAACAATTTTACACTAATTTTCTTTTATACAACAAATCAAAAAATCTTTATACAACAAATCAAAAAATCTTCTGAAAGGAAGAAAATTCTGATAAAAACAATGTTATAATACTGAACAATTTTTCAAATTGACTTTGACTGACTTTGATTTTACTTTTACGATAATTTATACCAATTATTTAGTCAAAATTTGGATGTCTTGGTTTTTGGTTAAAGATTAGATCCAATTTTCCGGTATTTTCCCATTGTACATATATAAGAAAATGCAAGTTTATGTTGATTGTGAATTAAAATCTCTTAAAGGATTTGAAACAATTCAGAGTTATTAATCGCCCTCATCAAAAAGAAGTGTTGAAAGCTTAAAGCCAATTTCAGTTTAGCTGTCGATTGCAATTAGTCACCTATATTGCAAAAACAGCCAATTTCCTAGTGCCTAATCAATTAAAGTCACGAGCAACCATATTTTACTGCGACAATGAAAAACCCTTCGCTCGATCGAAGAGTAATTCATTTTCTAATTAAAATCGTGGAGACCGTATTTTCTCACGAGTGTTTATTCCGCTGGACAAAATTCATTCGAATAACCGATGCATCTGACTCAGAATGCGTGCACCTGGCCCGAGGTCCGGGAGTACCCAAACAAGTGTTGGCCGACGTGTCAGAGCATGGGCTGGGCTGGCATCATCCACTTGTAATGATTTGCTATTTTTTTAGCTTTCCCACAGTCCGTCAGCTATTAATAGAATTTGTCCACGGCGCAGTAATTCTCATTACTGATTTACATTGAGGGTAACCCCCTTTCCCCCTGAAGATGGTCCAAGAATTATTTTACATCACGACAACACGCCCGATTACAATGCACTTTGTACTTTGTCATAGTCATGATTTTCTTGTCAAAGATTTCATCGATCGTTTTATAATGCGAGTAATTCAGTTTCTGGTGATAATTGAGGTTTAAAATTAATTTATTTATCTTGTGGCATTGTGGTTCACGTATAACAAATTTCTATGTAAAATAGGCTGTTAAACAAAGCATAGTGACTGGTCGCACAAGACAAATAATAATTTTTTTTTTATGTAAAAGTAATGGAAAATTAAATTTATAAAAAATGATGTGTAAGAAAATATGTAAATAAGTCTTTCAATATATATTTTTTATTTACTATCCCCTTAAGTCATATGTGCATAAAAACTATTTTACTAAAAAATAACATAATATTTAGAGATTACTGCCTTATCAATATCATTTTCAATTATTTTTAATTTAGGAGTTGCGTAGGATTCTAAGTCAAATACCTAAGGGTTAAAAAACAAAATTTTTATAGTAGATAAGATAGTCCTTTATTTGTTTAATTCAAATACAACACAAAGCAGTGTATGTCCTTAAGTTAGTACCAAGCAAAGCAAAGGATTCGACTATGGTATAAGTATGTTAATTGAGTGTATACTTTACTTTATTTACAAAAGAATGCAGTTTATAAATTTAACTACATAGTTTGTTGGTTTCGGAAGCATTTATGTTTTTTAGAAATTCAGACAGAGTGAGGTTTTCATTTGTTACACTAGGCAATTTCTTGGTAGCGTTGGCAGAGTGAAATTCTATGGAAAAGAGTATCAGAATCAGTGCAATACTTGCAAATTGCATTTTTTTAAACCAAACCTTATCTGTGCAACAATCCGTTTTTTCCCATAGAGGAACCCTATAATTAATATTAAATGAACAAATTTTTATATTTTCATTTTTAGAACACGACTTCTTTACGTCTTTAACAATGAATACAGTAGGAAATAAAACAAATCGCTTAAACTTCTAACATGTTTTTAATATTTTTATAATTTTAATGTTATGTATAAAAGTGAAATAATTAATTATTCTTATGTTAATTTAAAAATTAATGTGACTATGTCTCAATCGAAGAAGAGTCATGCTGATTTGCAAAACTATTACGGATAATAGTTATAAAAGAGGACGCACCCAGTTATACTGTCGTTATTAATGTTTCAAGTTGGACATTTGCTAATGAAGCATTGAATTTTATTCAGGAATCAAGAAGAACGAGTTCGACAGACGTGACATATGGCTGCAAATGCATCGGCCAAATGAGAAAATCTTAAATGTCGACCACTAAGAGAAAGATCCTTTCCTTGATTAAATTGCGATTTTCATCGTGCGCCACCAATTACCTGGAGGCATCTCAGGGTGACACTATTACATGCAGTGGTGGTGCTCGAACATTTTTTTAATCACGGAGCCGTATCTCATCCCCAAGAGCACCTACAGCCCGGGCCATAGTGCCTTGGCCTGTCCTCTTCAGTTGAATAGCCTGGAAATTTCCATAGATGCATCTGCTGCACCGAGGAAACCTCAAATTTCTCAATGATACCAATAGCCGCGCATTTCAATGGCTCTGCCAGCCGCGGAAACCAATGAGATCCGCGCGACAGCATGTCCATAAATTGCGCGCTACAAAAGTGTTATCTCCCCCGAGGACAGACAGAAATAATAATTTTATATGGAATTGTCCACGGGTCAGGCTATTGATAAGCACCTCGGGCTCGGCTCGCGCATGCCACCGCTTAAATGGCACAGTCCGCGGACAGCGCGACCGGACGGCCGCCGCGCCGCCGGCTCGGACACTCGGACACTGTGCAGCGCATCTTCTTTTATTTATTTATGGGAAATTATTATGCTGTGAGATACTGCTAATTTTTGCTGCGATGCACTATTACTCAGGCCATTTTCACCTGAAATAAGTAAAACAAACAATTTATGAATACGTGACCCCGCGGGTCAATCGCCTTAAATATCTCTCGCCTAGTGGTCAGGTGGTGGCTGCGTTCGGCGGTCCACCGGCTGCGTTCGGCGCTCCTCCGTCCTCCGACCGGTGCTCGAGGAGTCGCTGATTTGTCGTCGACGTTTATTGATTTCAGGCAGATAGCGAACATTGGTGGTATTCAAGACACTTCCTTGGTGGCCTCTTCTTTTATTAATCTGTGGCGATGCATCAACTCGCTGCACCGAGTACAGTTAGAGAGGATGAGTAATGGGATGACACACAAGGAATGGAAGTCTATTTGCTAAAGTTTCGTTATTGTTTTCTTGCAGTGGATGAACGCTGCATTTCGACAGGGTCTCCATCAAGTCCTGCTTGAGTGGCTCGTTGCGAACTTACAAAATTAACGGCCGCTCCATGGTCTACGACTTTTCATTTGAGTGACTACCTGGCGAGTACCACTTTTGCCAGATTGTCATTTCAAAATATGGTTATACATTTTTACTAAGCTATAAAAAACTTTAATTTTCATTTCATTTCAATCTTTGTTCCTCTATCAATCTATTTTGAATATTACTCATGTCAATTCAATTTTTGAGCTTAGACACTAACCAGGCGTGGTACATATTTACCAATAGTAATGTCATTTTAAAAGAGAAGAAATCTCCATGCTTTTCACTTTTTCATAAAAAATCCCCTGGGGATGAAAACATTTTGAAGGTAGCCGGATAGTTTTCAAATTAAAATAATCCACAAAATTTGATTTCGTTATCTTGCTTTTCAAAAAACTTGTTCCAAAATTTGTGTTTATGGGAACAATTTGAAAAGTAGCAGCACTGTTTCAATTTCAATCAGGGACTGTAAGGATTATCATCAAAGAAATATCAATTGCAAATAACAATTATAAAATAATTTTATTTTTCGGTCGATCGATAATGAATGATTATTAAGTAAATGTCTTAGATTCACCTTCGATTCGATCCCGAGAAGTCAAATACGCGGATCGAAAATTCAATCCAATTTCAATTCGATCGGTCAACCCGTCATGTATACGTAGTAAATGATTTTATAAAATTCAAAAATTTAACGGAGTTTGTGATATTTGAGTTTAGTTCTGAAGCGAATCAATCTTTTATACATTATAGTTTCGAGCAAAATACTTTTCAAAGTGAATACTAATTTCAAAAATGATCAATTATGTTACATTTCAGAGAAAAATAAGAGTACAAAGTGAGAAAATCCATATATTGGTAATCGTTTTCAAAACTGATTAGAAATGAATGGAGTTTCTTATAAACACAAAATGATATTCAAATGAGAGCCTAAAGATTCTTGGGCTATGATTTTAAAGTGTAATTTTCTTGTAACTCTTACTGACATTTAGGTTTGCTCAGGAACGTGGGTCACTAGTTCTCTAATTTACTATTTGTAAAAGAGTGAATTTCTTGAAAGGTTTTGTAAAAGATTTTAAGTTTTTAGTATATTTTGATTTTCGGCTTAAAAAACTCTTTAAAATCGATCTTATTATTCGAAAAAAAACAGGTTTCTTTCTTCAGGTAAGTGATGTAAACCTGCTTAGATAGTAATAAAATTTACAAAATAAATAAGTGTCAGACTTAAATCAGCCGATAAAGCTCTCCTCGATTAGTTGCAAGGTCCAGGAATTATATCGAGGATGCTGCCCACGCAACAGCCGAGGGCTCCCATTTTTCACTGTTTTTGCTCCGTGCAATTTAAGTTCGGAGCGGTGAATGGAAAATGAACAGTTTGAGGTACCAAAAGCGCTCAATGAATGAAGAAATCACCGTCATGATCAATTTCCGGCGTCTTCCCATTGATGCTGGGCCTCAAATTGCAGGGACCGGCGACGGTTTGCAAGTTATTCGACAAATAAATTACGATAATCGGCCGTCCTCATCATCTCGACTCGTCATCGCGTCGGCCGGAGCATCGCGGTCGCGGAGGGCAGGTAATCTGCATGTCGCGACATCAAGGTGCGTAGTCGTGCACTGATTCATAAACCTCCTTACCTGCGCCTTCGCGATCATAACATGACCCGGCCGATGTGTGGCAATTATGTTGCGACATGTGAAGAGGCCGGCCCCGCGCCACCGGAGCCCCGCAACTCGCGGAAAATTGATTGCCCGAAAGGCACCTCCGCTGCTGGTCCCCTAATTGCGCCGTTCGGCGGGGGCAATCTCTTTCTCGCGGTTCTGACGGATGCAGGTAGGCAATTAGCAGCCATCAATACGCCTGGCCAGTGACCTCCGCGCCTGATCTATTTGTCATTCAGACTGTCCATCGTGATTGATGACGACGCGACCGCGGCCGTTGCGTGCGCATGCAAACCGCGGCGGGCCACTTTCGGGGCCGCTTCCTAGGCCTCCTCTAATTTTTCTCGTGTCGATTCAAATCATCTGCGGCGGCTTAAAAAATAAATTGTGAGAAATGTTTTGGTCGATTTAGTGGCCCTGAGCGATAATTGGGAATTTTCGGCCTGATCCACAAAATGAGCGTTTAAAACCATCCTCGCTGTGGGAAGTGGGTTAAATGCTGGCGCTTATTAATTTCGGAGCCCGCGCAGGGGCTTACCAGTCTTTGGGGGATTTCTTTTGTCTAAACTAAGGTACCTGTGAGTTTTTGCCGACCAAATCGCTAGTATTTTGCGGGTCGCTCCTCAAGCGGATTGAACCTGAACTGGATTTCCATGAGAACGACTTGTACTCGTGCAATCCGCCACTATCTCATCGATTATCCGTCGTTCTTGCTCTTTGAGGCGAATTTGGATCTTCGGATCGTTAGAGGAGCCCTCGGCAAATATGCTTAGGGTTAATGACGTCTTTAACTTTTCGGGACAGAAATACCCAATTTTTATAAATTGCGGTCAGTGAAATATTTATTGCCCAATGAAAGAAAGCTGACCAGATAGAAAATAATTTTTGATTTTGAAAACGTTTATTATCTACCGGTGTAAAACAGTGATCGCTCAATTTTAGTACAACGGATATTCGCGATTTGTTGTATCTCCTATTGTATTGCTATAAAAGATGTAGATTTTAACAATACGACAAAACACCAATCCCCTAATATTCAAGCTTTAATTTGGAATATCAATATTACGTGAAATTAGTGATGATTTTATATTTCGACCAGAGTTAAATTTTTGGAACGGAGAAATATAAAAATGAACCTAAGGCATTTTACTCAAAAATCCATTTTTGAAATATATTTATTGGAAACACATTTAGTGCCAAAAATCAGAAATCCTTTATGTTTATTTCATGTACATATACTAGAAGTTTACAAACTTAATGAATAGGTAGCAAATTAAAATTTTTAATTAACCAAAACTTTCGATTTTATCATATAAAGAGTAATATAAGAAAATGTCAAGAACTGCGGTTTTCAAATCCTGTTTTGATTCAAAATACAATAAAAAAATCTATTAAAATGTAAAAATAAATTAATATAAAATGATTCTTTCAAAAACTTATAGGCTACGTTAAAAGTTATCAGCTGCAACAAGACTCGTTATTATATCCTGAAAAATTTCTTTTTTAAACCGAAATCAAGATAGTACAAATTGAAGGTAAAACACACCAGAAGATTACTTTTCGCGAAGGGAAGGGGATTTTATTAAATAACGAGTTTAGCTTACATTAACTTTAATCTAGTCATAAAATTAAGTTTCCAATCAAAACCAAGGTTTTATCGCTCTAAAAAGTGAGACGAGTTATTCATAATATTCCTATTTTGTAAGCGGTGAAAATATGATTGAATATAAAGAAAATTTATTTAAATTAAGTAGACAAATGTAACTTAATATGCAGAAGGAGGGAAGTAAGCGCATTTGTTTCCTGTTAAAATTAGCCCAGCGTTGCACAGAAGCCGAAGAAGAGGTCGAAAGAGGAGGAAAGGTTGGCATGGTGCCCAAAGTCGGTAATTATTCAATCAAAATCTCCGCCGATTGTACGTTTAAAGGCCAATCGGAGCGAAATGATAATAAATTGCCTCAATAAATAATATTATTGAAAGGAGGCTGTTATTGCAGTTGTCATGCACTTGAACAAAGCGATATTATCGGAGAGTGCCCACCTCGAGGGCCCTCCGCGACTTTTATTCAGTTTATTATTCACAAGACATCTTGAGTGTTTCAGCACTTGTGCACGAATGCATGAGGCGAGGCTTTCTTAACCTGCGTCAGGTTGGGGCTGCGCTGGCCGCTGCGTCCTTCCAGCGATAGCCCCGCGAGATGCTCACTCGAACTCGCATTATATGCACATTTAGTGCAGGCAAGTTTTCTGCAGTGATTGACGTTTCTGTAAATACTCTCGAAAGATGCATCTCGGGGTATATCTTAGTCCGCTGCAGTGGGCTCTGTGTCTGAAATTTATTCAGAGTCACGGTCACTTGTGCAGGAATATCTACGAGTTCAATGGGGTGACATATGACAAAAAATCGATCTTGAAATGACACGGTGGTAACAGGGAGTTCGAATGTCCGGCGGTGTGAGGACTGTGCGAAAACGGTTAAATTTATGCGTGTCGTCCTAAAGAGCGGCTGCATTTCGACTTCCCGCTGGACCTGGATCACCCCTGACACCACTCCAATAACTTATCGCCCGTGCGGATCGGTTCGCGATTCGAAATTCGCAATTCGCGATTCGCCATCCGCGATTCGCGCGATCCTTCGCGTGTAGCGGACGTGCGCTGCCTCGGGGATAACAACCCACGAGATTGCGCGGTCAATCAGGCCGCTGAGGGCCGGCTATTTGCACATATCCATAACTCGGAGCATTACATCTAATTACCCGTCACAATCGCATTAACAAATTGGCAAAACAACGCAGAATAAGACCGAGAAATATTGCGACACAATCGCAAGGTTAATGCAGCCACAAATCCATTTGATTAGCGGCTTAGAAAAATTGCAATGGGAGTCGCAGTGCAATTCAATAATTCACACGCTGATCGCGGCCTCCCCCCGCACTCCCCCGCGTGCGCGGACCCAGACCGAGCCACGTAACTTTTCTGAAGCTATCAAGGCTTGCGCAACAGAATAATTGAAGAACGAAAACGAAATTTCTGTCTTATGGGTTTTGTGGCAATTGGAACGTCTTCGGGTCGTCTTGCGCGGCCGTGGATGGTGCGCGCACCACAAGACGAGTCCATTTGAATCCGGCGCAGGAAAGAAGCAGATGATCTTCTGCCCGACGAGGAAGGCATTCCGGGCCCCGTCCAGGCCCAGTCACTTCAGCCACCAGTGGTGTGGATTAAATTGCTCCGGGAGAGAGAGACCTCAGAATGTGAGGGCCACCCGCTGGGGCCAGCCTGTCAATTACTTTAAACAAATTATATCACAAATTAGATGAAATCTCATGCTGATTCCGATGTATGTGCCTTTCATGTCTATGAGAGACGGCTATGTGGATTTTAATCGGCTCGCCGGGCACTATATTTTTGCGAGCTGGGCCCAGCCGAGCCTCCGCTGGGGTGGAGGACCGCGACGCGGGCATTGTTGCCTCAAAAAGGAAGGCCCGTGTGGGGCCAGACGCGCTTTGTTGCTTAATCGGGTGCTAATCGGCAGGCGCGCCGAAATCGAGCGGAAAGCGAATTAATGCGCACCTTCGCTTGATTTGTTTACAAAATTTGGACCAGAAAAAAACGCGCTCATTAAGGCCCAAAATTTGAAACAACCTTCAGTTTTGCGTTTCTGGGGCTTTTATTAGGGCAGTATGCAATTACTAGTCGATTTGCCATTTAGTTGCATGTTGGCCATCATAATTGTCTCGATTAGCAACAAGAGCACTCCTCGCAATACGAAAGTAAATATTATCATTTTAATCCACCGAAAATTTGCAACAATGCAAACCTTTTACTCTTAATCACATGTATCCCATAATTTACTAAAAAGGAAAAATTATAAAATATTTATACAATTTTTATACAATGGCCTCGTTTCGTTAAGTCATGCAATTGAGTTGCAAGATTGAGTTTAATTAGGTATCTGTTAGATAAATTTTTTCGCTATATGAGAAATTTTATCATGATTCTACTACAATATATTTTTAAAAATGTGCTTCTTATTACGTTCAACCAAAAGTACATTGTTTCTAAGAACTAAAAGTTTGTAAATTGTAATTGTAAATTTTGAGGATAACTTTGTATCTAAAGTTAGGTCATTTTAGGTAAAATGTAAAAATCGCCATATTTTTAATAGGTAAGTTTATTCGCTCGAGATGATCCCCTGAGATTAACTTTCATTAGCGTGACCTTCGTAAGATTTATACGAAACCTTTTGCATTTTGTCCTATCAACAAGTTAATACTATAATACAAGATTTAACAAGTTTGTAAAATTTGATCAAGTAAAATAGCGTGCCTAATATTTTATCAGGATAACGACTCTTAGCACACTGCCGCTATAGTGAGGGAATGGTCTGATACCACGATAACAAAATAAATGTTGGTTTTAAATAAATAGGAATAAAAGCGAATAATGTAGCTAGACATTTTTCTAGAAATGTGCTCTATGTTCTAATATCAAAAATAGGCTCTATCTAATTTAAATTAGGTGTTGGAGATTCTAATCTGATCAGAACTCAGTAGTTTTATGGAAAAATCACTTAATCCGATGGAATACCAAAGATTCGGAGTTAAGTCGACCTAATAATAGTACTAGAACTTTAGAAAATGTGTTGTTAGACAACTCAATAGTGATGCTTCTCAAGTTGCACGGGTAATAAAAGGGCATACTTTTGTTGGGTTGCAAATCGCGCAGTAATTGCAGGTAGTGCGTTACGGCTGAAAGGCGAACTCAAGAAGCCTGAAGCTGAACAAATAAAAGGAAACCCGCAGTCAGTCAAGACGATCGAGTGAAGACCTCCTTCTGTCAAAACGTCGAGGAGCTCGCATCCCATAAAAGCGCGCGTTCGCGTTCGCGTCCGCGAGTAGATAATTCGAACGCGAAATCGAACTGACCATTAAGACCCGTCGGAGCAGGATATGAGTTGCATAACATGTCAAAGGCGCATCACCCGGGTGAAACGGCACCTTTTCCACCCCTGGGATGACTTCCCATATTCACTCCTTTCTCGTGCCTTCACGGCGTGTCAGGTGTGATTTGATTGCAAACAGCTTCGATATTGTGCCTGAACGTTTCCAATCGACAGCAATTTGCTGCCCGGCGTGCCCCTCGCGGCCTGACGGCGCGTCTACTCCAGATAAAGTCGCAGGACGGAGCGGGCAGGCCTGTGGGATCGCTTGATTGACGTAAGTAATTTATAAAGCACTTCAGCCTCCTCCGCTGAATGCGGCCGAGTGCAGAGGATCCGAAACAAGGGTAACCGTCGAGTGCACGGCGCACCGCGAACAATTGCACATCATCAGCATGCATCAGGTGGGTTCACCGCTCAGGTGCGAATTTATTCTCCGCGGAGTGCACCGCGCGGCGAACGCGAGGGCAAAAGTTCTGGTCGCTGGCATTTTTAGCCGGGCCCCTTGCGCTCCTCCCGGGGCCCGGTGATGAATCGATTCGCGCAAACAAACAAATTTTGTGTTTGATTTAATAAATTACTTCGCCATTTGCATAATTTTTTTCGTGGCATTCAGCGCAGCTCTTGCCACATACCGTCGGAAGATGGAATTGGATTAAATCGGGCCGAAGGTGTATTCAGATTAGCGGAGGTGGCTCGCCGCGGCACATTTGGTCAAAATCTCAAGGAGCAACGCAAGAAAGGTCGCTTTATCAAGATCAGCCAAATCGTCGGGCGAGATCCGATGGTGGGACAATTCAATTAGGAGGTGTATGGCAGCAAAAGGCAGCATCTGGGAGCACCTCCGATCCGAGCCACCTACCCATCCCGCCGCCGCTGTTCTGATTTATGTCGTAATCTTGATGCGCTTTAATTTTATGCCCCCAGATGCTGTTATCGGATGAGTAATAGACGTCTGGCCGGGCTTGGGTGCATTGAATTCTTGATGAGTGCATGCAATGGGTGCGAGGTGAAAAGGGAGTTCTCAGATGCATTCTGGTCGGAAATTCGAGATCTACGCGAGCTTAAAGGCTAACTCAGCAAACATTTAAAGCCTAACAGCAGAACAATAAGTCAATAACCTTTAAAAGACTATTATATTAAATTACTATGCTGATTTACTGGACTATCAAGTTTAACATTTGGAAAGGAAAGTCGTATAGAATTAAGTCCTTAGAATTGCTATTTCTGATCAATTCTCCCGAGATCCTTTCTGAACGTTCCATTACAAAGGATGAATATAACTCAAATGAACTTAATTAATTATTCAGATCACTCAGTAGTATTGACTTTACCCAGAAATTAGGTTTAAGAAGTTTCTGTGGATCTCAACGTATAAGAGCCAAATCTAAATTAATTTTTGTATCAATTAAGGAGCTAATCTACGACGTTTACGCTCTATTACAATTTTTATGGTTATGCATCATTCCTCTGGAGTTAGTTGCTATTTAATTATCGTTCATGGAATTAACCTTCTTTAAGTTTATTATGGTTCTAAATTAATAATTTCTTTATTTTAGACTTTCACTTACTTCATTTTTAAATAGATTTCTTTTAATAATTTTTTTTATGAAGTCACTATTGTTTGGTTTAATTTCAACGCCAAGACAAATCGCTTTAATTTTGTTGTTTTTTGTAATATCCTCTTTTGATACATAATTTTATAGACTTGATTTTGATACCATAGGAATTCGTATGGTTGCTACTTTTATGTGGACAATCAAAATTTAAATTTCTTCCTCCTTTCGAACGAAACTTTCTGTTTTCGGGTTTTTACTTATGGTATACCGGACTCAGGAGAAATGTGGCAAATTCGTTTCGATAAGAGTGCCATGAACAAGAAAAGAATTCGACTCACAATCCCGAAGTGTAAGCGAATGGCTACTTTCTTCATTGTTAAATAGAAAGCATATTAATATCGGCTTCGAATGCCTGGGAACCACTAAGCAGCGTACTGTATCATATGAACCATAACATGCCACCATTACCTTTCAATTACTGAAACAAAATAAGTTATACGAAGGCAACTTAACACGCAGTTTATATTTTCACCATACCGGACAGTGCAAATTCCATATGCCATACATCATACTCTTCAGCTCTTTGGAGATTGCCTGAGAAGAGTTTCCACCGCAATCTTTATTTAATTCTTATTTCTTGTTCCGAAACCTTTATTTAAGTAATTCTTAATCTAACGAAGCCTTTATTTAATTCCTATTCCTGGCCAGCATTTTACCCGCGTCTAATTAACCTGCTTTTTGCAATTGGTTAAATTAAAAAATTAAATAAACATCTCAGGTTTTACTTCCAACTCTTGCTTTTATTGTGATTACATATTGTTCATATGTAAATTAATGCATACTTATAAAATAAAATCATCTGAAACTTTTTAGAAACTTTAATAATTAATCTATTTCAAAGAAGATTAAAGTTAAATTAAAATATGAATTTTTGGAAAGAAGTGGCTACGTTCCAACAACAAATTTTATTATTTTTGTGTTTGAGTGTGCTTTCGAATCGGAAAAAGCTTCTGATGCTATTTTTAGAATAGACCAACATTTGAAAAAAATATATGTAAAACCTTAAATCGTCTCTATAACTTTCTTGTGAGCTTTAGGAAAATTTATATACTACCCTGTTCTTTTTATAATCAATGTCTTTCTGATATTATAGGGAGGGATTTATACACTACCCGTAATTATGACGGTAACCATCATTATTACACCAAAAAACCATTATCTATTATTTTGCAGAAATTACGGTTCAGCGCAATCTGAGCTTTTTCAAAGTTTTTCATATAAATTTCGGTAACAAACAGGCAAGAGTATCGTCTGAGGACCGAAGTTAAGCAACTTACTTACTTGGATGGGGGACAACACAGATAAAACTGTCATCCAAAATTACGCTTAGCTAATGTGTCACATCGTCATTATGATGGTTGATGTTATAACGACGGTAAGTGTGTCCAAGGTATTATGTAAAGTTTGATGAAGGCCTTTATTTTACTTTATTTTAACACATTGACTTTATTTGAAATTGCAAAATAAAAAGCAGTCCTTATAATTTCCAAAAATTCATTCAATTATAAATTGTTACTTATTCCTTAAAGTTTCATAGGTTGTGGTAAACAACAAATCATATTCTGTTTCCAAAAATTTTACCATTTACTTACCTATCGTAAATCTTAAAATTTGTTGTAAGTACTCGTATATTGGCGAATTCATTATTATTGTGTTCTAGTAAAATAAGTTGTAAAAAGAATACTATTAAAAGACACTTTGTTTGTTTTTCAAAATTTCTAACTTTATTCTCTCATTGGCATATAATAATTATTGCAAGAAAAAAAAAAATGTCGGGCAGTTACACATAAACATGAACATCACCGTCATTTTGATGAATTGCCGATCAACTCATAACCATAAAAATAGAAGAAAAAAAAGGAAAGAAAACAACAATTTTGCTGGGAAAAAAAGGACTTTCATTCATTTCAACGACTCTCATTCCATCGAAGTAACATTTTACGAGCTACTTTACATATTTTGACTAAGCAATACACGAATACGAGATATTTACAGAATGGGGGAGGGGGTCACAATATTTACATACGCGGGATCTGAGGGAGTGGGGTCTCGAAAAGCCTAAAATACTTTCAGAATATCTGCCTACAGTGAACAGCACTTCATGCCTTAAATTCAGCTTCGGCGGCTTAATACTACTCGTCATAAATAATTGAGCTTAAACGCTAAGATAACGAAGGCTATGTACACGAATCGTTGTCGTTCCAGTTTTTGGGGTGAGACTGCCTCCTAACTAAAATCTACTGTCACATGTCACGAAATGCTCTTTAGCAGGATTGCTCTTTAGGGACTTCAACTTTATTTTTTTCTAGGGTTGCTTACTGCTTTAAATAAACGTAACAATACTAGGCGATAACAAAATACTACAGAATTTTGGGCTTCTTTCTGTCTCAGATACGGGGCATTTCACGTGAAGCGGACAGGGTAAAAAAGTTCAGGTTTCCGATTTCAATTAAATTTGAGTATGTTGTATCTATACATGTCCTCGACACAGTGACAAAATATTTTTACAGTGGTAAGTCTGGTTCACAAAATATGGGTCTTTGAAGATTTGGGTAACCGTGAGGTATGTACTACTTTGAATTCCTATATTAAGTTAAAAAAAATTTAGTAAAATAAATTAAGCACTGGATTTTATACTCCATTTATTGACCTTTTTAACCTCACAATTCGATTTCAAAAGTAACCAAAAAATCACTGAAAAAAAATTAAAAATATATTTTTTTATCGTTTTTTACAAAGTTCGCATTTTTTTATTTTTTTTTTAAGTTCATTAAAAAAAACCTTGTATTGTGTTTATACTCCATGCCAAGTTTCATAATGGGCCGCGCAGTCGTTTAGGAACTACATGTACTATAATACCGAAGCGCGGCGGCAGCCCCGTTCTCGCGTCTAGTCAGTTAGCGCGACTTACTTATCATTCATTCAAATAATAGGTCAATAATGTTGTATCCGATTTTTTTTTGCTTTAATGTAGGTTTTATGGTCAAATATAATAAAACAAGAAATTATAACTTATTGGTTTATTTAAGAATCTTTACAGTTTTATAAGCTATAATACAGTCACTTGTTTGTTTGATGATGATACCCTCAGTGGTCGGAATGAAAGCGTGAAATTTTTTCGTGCCAGGTATAGCAGAATATTGCAGAATCAAAGCGGGTTTTGAGATATTCATCATCTTTTTTAAACAATCTCCTTTCCGTTTCATCAAAAACATAATAACTTAAGGAAATTATCTAAGAAAAAAAGACGTTGTGTCTGTAAAATTAGATGACGGGAAAAGAGTACATTTACAGAAGCAGCTCTTGATGTGCAACATCGATGAGTTATGCCAACAGTTTAAATTGGAGTATCCTGATATAAAGGTAGGCCTTACGAAATTCTTCACATTGCGGCCTAAGCAATGCATTTTTGCTGGAGACTCAGGCACACATGTAGTCTGCGTGTGTATTTATCATCAAAATGTGAAATTGATGTTAAACGATGGAGACATTCCATCTCTTACGTCTGAGTCAGCGATCCCTTTGACATCCTATAAAGATTGTTTAAAAAAGATGATGTGTCCAAATCCTACACCAACTTGCCATTTGATGACACAAAAATCACCGTCAAACGAACGTTGTAGCAACTGTCCAGGCCTTACTGAAATTCGTGAGCACTTGAAAACAATATTTGATGAAAACCAAATTACAAGTATGCAATTCAGTACATGGATTGGTGCAAATCGCTTCACAGTCACCACTCAAGTTCGTCTTTCAGATGATTTTGTAGATAGTCCCTGCACAGCTCTAGAAATTTTGAAACCTCATGCCTACATAGCAGACCATCAAGCTAAATATTTTAAATCATTAAAAGACAATATTGTCGAAGGTCATGTTCATGTTTATTACTGATGGGGCACCACAACATTGCAAAAAAACTTTTTTAATTTCATAAACCTTTTGTATTTCAATCACGATTTTGGCACAGAAGCAGAAATCCATTTCCATGCTACTGCTCATGGGAAAGGACCGTATGATGGGTTTGGTGGCAACATAAAACGCTTGGCGACACGGGCCAGTTTACAGTCGGCTCCAAACAAAGCAATCACTACACCTAAGCGTTTGTATGAATGGGCTAAATCATCATTGACTCTCAATACAATTTATTATTCTGATAAAAATGAAATCGACCAATATAGAAAATATCTCAAAAGCCGCTTTGATTCTGCAATACCAATACCTAGCACGAAAAAATTTCACGTTTTCATTCCGACCACTGAGGGTATCATCATCAAACAAACAAGTGACTGTATTATAGCTTATAAAACTGTAAAGATTCTTAAATAAACCAATAAGTTATAATTTCTTGTTTTATTATATTTGACCATAAAACCTACATTAAAGCAAAAAAAAATCGGATACAACATTATTGACCTATTATTTGAATGAATGATAAGTAAGTCGCGCTAACTGACTAGACGCGAGAACGGGGCTGCCGCCGCGCTTCGGTATTATAGTACATGTAGTTCCTAAACGACTGCGCGGCCCATTATGAAACTTGGCATGGAGTATAAACACAATACAAGGTTTTTTTTAATGAACTTAAAAAAAAAATAAAAAAATGCGAACTTTGTAAAAAACGATAAAAAAATATATTTTTAATTTTTTTTCAGTGATTTTTTGGTTACTTTTGAAATCGAATTGTGAGGTTAAAAAGGTCAATAAATGGAGTATAAAATCCAGTGCTTAATTTATTTTACTAAATTTTTTTTAACTTAATATAGGAATTCAAAGTAGTACATACCTCACGGTTACCCAAATCTTCAAAGACCCATATTTTGTGAACCAGACTTACCACTGTAAAAATATTTTGCCACTGTGTCAAGGACATGTATAGATACAACATACTCAAATTTAATTGAAATCGGAAACCTGAACTTTTTTACCCTGTCCGCTTCACGTGAAATGCCCCATACATCTAGTAGGGACTGTGGTTTTAGGCCGCTATACCTTCGTCGTGAGATCCAGCGGGGTCGTTGTGATCTGCATCTTCATCCTCTTCATGTCGCGCTCGTACTCAGCCTCCTCGTCGCTGGCGACGTTGTGGGCGCCGAATTGATTCCGTTTTTGGATCGCGGTTGTAATCGTTGTGGTCGTTGTTGTCTCGTCGTCGTCAACCTCGCTTTGGGCATCGCTCTCGCCCCCCGACAGATGGCGGTTGTCGTCGATCGAAGCAATGCTGCTTTTGCTGCTGCTGCTGCTTCCCGTTTTCATGCTCAAATCGATCGGGTTGTCCTGTGGGATGGCTTCGGGGGATCGAGGCGGCGTCATGGACACCACGACGTCCTCGCTTTCAACATCCGGCTCCTCGTCACTTTTGGCACTGTTTCCGTCCGTTGAGGGGGTGATCATCGAATTTGTGATGGGGGTGGTCGTTGTGGAGGTTGTCGTTGTCACCGGCGACCTTCGTTGCGACTTGAGGACGGCGTCTAGATAGAATCGCTTCGTCAACTCCTCGGCCGCCTTGCTGCCATTTGGTATGTGGTTGTTATTGTTAGTATTGCTGTTAGTGTTGTTGCTCTCGTTGTGATTTGGTGTGTATCGGCTGTTGTTATTGGCTAAATTTGAACTATTTAACATATGCGGGGGTTGGGGGTGTTCAGCGGTTGGCTTCATTAGGGTTTGGTGGTGGTAGAGCGCGGGGTGGTATCCGGGGAAGAGAAGATGCGAATGGGGCAAAAATGCTGGTGGCGGCATCACTGGTAACGAGGTTAGCCCGGGGAAGGGGAGGGGTAGGAAAAGGTCTTTGCTCATCGGAGGAGCAGTGTCCATCGGTTTTCCTAACCTCAGCAGGGTGTTGCTCCTGACGTTGACGTCGATTGAACTATCTGAATTATGACTATCTGGGGAGCTGACAGACGGCGACGCGGCCGGGTGCTTGTAGTCTTCGATCCCCAGCATCATCAGGTCTTCCTTGGTCCTGGCTGGGTAGAGTCCGGGTGGGTATGCTCCGGGGTGGCCCAGCATGCTCAGGGACGTGGGGGGCGGGGGTGGTGTTTTCTGACTGTGGTTGTGGGCCACTGCCGCCGCTGCTGCCGCTTGCTGCTGCTGCTGCTCCTGCAGCAGGCAGTGTATCTTGAACCAGTTCGACCGGCGGCCGTACCGTGAGCCGCTCTTCGACATCCCGACGAGGAGACATTTCCGCAGCCGGCACGCCTTGCACGCGGTTCTGTTCTTCTTGTTGATGACGCACTCGCCGTTGTTTTTGCACTCGGAAATCGAGGAGATGTTGTTGTAGGAGCGTCCAAAGAATGACTGGAAATAAGACGAAAAGGAAAAAGGTTAGACACGGCTGCTTTGCTTCGGATCAATTTGTAATTATATTGTCAGTGAAATGAATTAGGGTGTGAAAGTGAGCCGCGCGCGGCTCGTAGGTGAGCTCCGCGCGTTGAAGACGCCGCGTGAAAGCGCCACGTCTCTGATTGGGAATAGAAAAGAAAGTGATTGAGATGCAAATCAGATGGAAGTCAATGGATGCAGCTAGATTGATTGACATTCTCATGAAAAGGAGTTCGACTGATTTTGGGTGTGGACGATCTCTGATTAACGATTTCTAGAAAGACGTAATTTTTCACTATTAACTATTTTTAGGTGGTATAAATTTAGATTGTATCAGAGCGGAGAGCATCTTATAATCCCTCAGGAAAGAGTTATGGCAGATAATTAAATGTGAGTGCTATTTTTAAATTATGCAAATAACTTTTCTAAACCTTAATTTTCTAAGTTGGCATAAAAAAAGAAACTTTTTTTTCCGGTTATCGCAAAAAAAGGAATATATATGATTAATTATTGAAATGAGAAAAACAAGTTACAAAGGCTTAAGAAGACAAGAAAAAAATTGATTGAAGCGAATGCTTTACTTTTTTAATTATTCTACCAATTAAAATGGTGTTCATGTTAACATCGCTTCGAAAGGAAGAGTTGTTGGAGAAGAAATAGGATTTCGTTGAAGCCGGTAGTTTAAGCCTTAAGATGACTTCGAAGGTTATTTTTAACTTAAATGGTTTCTAAAAAGAGACAATCAATCACAAAACGTAAGGGACAAATGTAAGATTTGAGATATTTAAAACATAAACCGACTGTCTATATTATTTTATGTAGGTACTTTTAATTTCATATATGTAAATTGGTAACGCTTAAATTATTTAAGATGAGTCCTGCTTGTTCTTTTGCTCCTCAAGTAATTTTTCTTAGGTATTATTTAAAATGCATGTACTGGTATTTTAAAGATTCATTCTGCCGTTTAATTAATGAATAAAATCTGATAACTAGCCAATTTCTAAATGAACAATGGTTCAATGTTTTCTTGTGCTATCTCAAACCCTACATTTCAAAATTTTTTTCAGTTCAACGTGTTTTTGTTTTTCTTTTTGTAAAAATCAAAAAGCAACCAAACACTCTGACAAAAAGTGCCATGTACGCGCTTTTTTCAACACTTATTATTTCTTGCGCTCGTTTTCCGCGGGTGCGCGCGTTCAGTTCACCTTCATCGAGCAGAGGAGGATTTATCCGAAGACGACCAACAATGCACTCGTAATACACTTTAAGGTTAATTGGGTATCAAGATAAGTAGGTCGGAAATGGGATGCTTTAAGACTTGTTAAGTGATATTGTTTTAGTGTTCTTGGAGCGCTGCGCCACGGTTTTCCTCCTCATTTCACATTCGATTACGTCTGCGCGTCTAGCCAGCGTTTAGGCCATTGATTTGCTTAACAATCACAGCAAATGAGGAAAAACGAGAGGCTCGGGCTTAAGTCGCAGCAAAATCTGGTGAATCGCTCGTCTTAGCGGCAGAGCGGGCACAGGTAAAAAATGCAAAAAGAACCGAAGATTAAGGCGAAGAGGTAAATTATATCAAACGAAAAAAAGGTAAACAAAAGGAGGGGAAGTGAAGACATAGTTGAGGTGCCCTTTCGTAATCGCCTGGAAATTATTGATAGTGGAAATGTGCAATTTTCAATGTTTTATGCTGTGAGCTGATTTATGAATTGGTTCCGATCATGTTTCGCCCGGGCCGCTGGGGTGCCCGCTCAGTGCGCTACGTACGCCGCGGACTGCCTCGCTGGCTTTGTACTAATTTCGCAATTGTAATGATTGCTTTTGACATTTAAATTGATACATTTGCCATTGTTAGTTTGCTTTTTTCCCTCCTCCTCGTCCTGTTCAAGTGTGCTACTTTGTACACAATAAGTAATCAAATTGGTAGCACCTCGTTGGGAAACGCAGATACTAGCGCTGCTTAGTTCGCTGGGGAACTTTCAAAAAAATTTACGAAATTCGATTCAGAAAATGATCGGGCAACAGGTGCGATTTTGGTCAACGATTTCGATGTAATGGATTTATAACTTATTGGGAATTGGGAAATTTGTTGCTACGAATTTAGTTACTCTGTAAATTTATTGCTGCTTGTCTCAAAATTAATGGATTTAGAAGGCGAGAGAAATTATATTGTACAATAATTGATCACAGGTTGCAATAACCAAAAGGCTTTAACTGTCAACATTTCCAGCTTAGACCCTATAGTTTCTATAGTACGTAAGTTAACTCTGACCATATTTGAATAGTAATTTTGAACAATTATGGGTGACATTTTTATTTATTCCGTCGTTCACAAAGACGAAGAAATTAAATTTAAAATCGACTAAGGCACTACAAAAAACATATTTAACGTTTGTAATAAGAAATAATGGAAAACTTTAAAAAAAAACCCATTAAAGGTAATGCTGAAAATGGTGAAAGTGTTGACTATTAAATTATAACGTGAAGCGTTTATTTCGAAAGAAATATATTTTTGCTATATTTTCTTTATCTTCATACGCCATAAAAGATTTTAAGATCTTCCATCTATGTAATAATTATCGTTTTCATAGTGTTTACTGAGTTAATCACCGCCTTAACTTTGTTTCCGAAATAATTATTCCGTAATTCCATTCTTAATGACTACATATTTTGCAAAAGATATGTATTTTTAGTTCTATTTATCGCTCTGCCATTATTATTTTTCAAGCTTATAATAAAATATTTGGAATTCATGTAGAAATGTGACACATAGGATAGATCTTACGAACCTGCACTAGGTAGCATAAAAATGTTTGTAACAAGATTTTATACTTTGACGAATTATAAAGTTTAAACACAACTAATTGCACAAACATCCTACTTAGGTATTTCTAAGTTGTGTTTCTGAACACACCTCAACTTCACTTATTGACTTAGTTCTGCCTAGTAAGCTATTTTAAGAAAACCTCATGTTCTAAAGATAGAAACCGCGAATGAAATGTTCTCGAAGTGTTGCAATTAATTTTAGCAAGCAGAAACAATTAACAATTTCATCATAGTGCGGAGCACTAAAAGGCGTCTTTAATAAAAACCCACATCGCCTTTAATTCATTCTACACCCATTTACAATGGCATTTGGCGGAGCTTCTCATTTCGCGTTCTTTCTGTTCTCCACCGAACGGAAACCATCAAAATCCGGACTAAATTGAAATGCACTCACCCACATCATGCGCACAATGTTGCCCAATTCGCCTGGCGTAGAGAAAAAATTATAGAGGTCCAAATGAGAGTCCGCCAACTCCGCGAACGAAGCCGCGGTAGCGACCAGAAGCCGCGAAGAGAAGCAGGAAAGGAGGAACAGGCCAAAAGCAACAAGAAGCCAGAGATCTCCGGCAAATGCAAGTTAGCGGAAAGGAACTATTTATAATGATGGCTCAGACAAAGCTTAAGACAGTGCTTAAGACGGTGGTTTAAGACGCCGGCCTTCAAAACACGAGCGTTGCACCACCGCAACAAAAACATTGAAAATAAAGCGAGGAAGCCGCAGAAGAAGTTGTTTACAAACTGTTGCTCATCCTCAACGCCATCGTCTTCATCTTGGGCAGCCTCTGGACCGGGGTGCACTAGCCCGAAAAAAGCGCGCACACACCGCCCGAGAGCCGAAAAAAATAAGTTTCTCAGTCGGCGGAGTTGCAAATTGACCTCAAAATTATTCACCGACTCTATTTAAGGAGTTGTGCAACTCAGCCGGCGCTCGGTGCGTATTTGGCAACCGACTTCGTTCTTGGATTGTTTCTGGCCTGATAGCAATGAAATATGGTTCAACGGAGCGATTTTGATCAGTAATTACCGGGACCATGACATTGAGCGGATTTTTATGCAAAACTATTTTGAGGAATGCTTTTTTGTGCGCGCGCAGATTTTTTATGAAGATTTTAAGTTGAAATGATTTATTCATCTTACCTTGCATCCTTCGCATGTAAAAGCCCCGAAGTGAAATCCAGCTGCCGGCTCACCGCACACCTTGCACGTCTGATTCATCTACAAGTAGAAGATAATTTTTTGGATATTTAGAAAAGTTCACACAATGATGTTTTGGAATTTAACTTCTATAATTTACAAAATAAAGAAATAACCTTCATGTCGAAAAGCTTGAAGAGTTTTTGATATTTCCATTGCGGCTTAGAGCTACAAAGTTTCATGACACATAAAACTACATATCTTTACTTGATCACTGCTGTCTACAGACTACTGCTTCGAACTTGTCCCATTCTTTTATATTTCAGATGTGGGGTTTTATGCACTTATTAAAAGGCTATTCTAATACGGTTGCAAATGTTAATATTCATTATGATGCACTGAGAGAAAAATTAATTGTAATGCATTTAAATTCTGGGATTTCTCTACCATATTTGCATGAAAGTGATTCAATGAAAAATTACTGAAGTTGTATTATTATGGCTCATTTTTAAAGTTAATACTTAGAATTAAGGTCAATGTATGTTTTTTTTAATTCCACATTTTTTTAAAGAAAAAACTGACATATCTAAGATATATAATAAGGACTTAGACTTACGTCAGTTAGAACAAAAATTATTATTTGTTTGGCCCGATAAAATTATAAGTTCTCGTTGAGGAACATTTTAATTACATTTTACTTTATTAAACTATATTCTATAAAAGACATATTGTGTTAGCATGGAAAATATTTACTAAAAAATTAAGTAAAATTATAATTATAAACTATAATGTTCACTCACTTATGCAACATTTTCAAAATTACAGTTAAAGCAAAAGATAATTGATCATAAATTTATAATATCCGAACAATTTGTATAGATTTAAAAACGAAAACAAAAGTTGCAATTACATGTTAACTTCAAGCATAAAACCCAACAATTTTACTTTTCTTAAAGAGAAACCACGAACAGGTATGTGGGTACCTATAAATCGATATTTTTTATATACTGAATAATTTAACAACGTGATTACTTGTACCGATCATATTTTCTTCCAATAAAGATTAAAGATAAAATTACAAAATTATACTTCGTGCATGAATACCATAAAAACATACCATTTGCCACTGTTTCTGTGTGATACTTTCTTTATGGTAACTCGACTTCATTAACAAACAAAGTGCTTAACATATACCTCGTCCTCGTCAGACACATCGTGGCCTATTTTTGCTTCACGATCCATCCACCAAAATATATGTTTTGCATGATCGTTAGTCATTAAAAATGTGCCAAAGATTCGGCAGACTATCATAAAAATGCTTCGGCGATAAATCGGTTATCGAACTCATAACCCGCTATCACCGATGAATATGCCCATAAATCTCTCAAAATTCTATTACCACACGCAGCACATTAAGAATTTTTTTTAATTTTTTATCAGGATTAAAATTCCTGCGGTCGATCTTTGAGTAACACCTGTAGACCTTTTCTAACTAAGCCTTAATTGATCTCCACTATCAAAATTACACAAATTCCCTCATTTTTTCACTAAAATGCGATTTTAGCGGTAAGTTATTAAACTTGTTCAAGAAGTTTTTGGAAGTGAGTATGCAGCGTAGCAAATGTAACGCATGATCACAGATCGTTGGTATTTCCCTTTTGTAACGTTTTGTGGTTTCTTAAAAATGTTATCATCGATCTTCTTTGTAGCTCCGAATGATCATAAAAATAAAAACAGTGGACGAGACAAAAAAGTAAAAGAAGAATCGCAAAAGACACTCCGTAGGAGCTTTGAGTAGTAAGCCAACAAGTTTGAGGCTGGTCATCAGGTTTCCTTACATCGGTGGGTCGCAGCAGCAGCTACCAAAAAGCGCCTATTTTGCTAATATTTGGATATTCATCAACGGCCAATTTGTATGCCAAAACTAACTCTAATACCATTCTGGCTTTCTTTCTTCCCGCAAAAACAGTTAAATTTAGACTGAGAGCAGAGGATAGCCCTGGATTATGGACAGGTGGAGGATTGAAGTTTGTTGTGAAAAAGTGGTCCACTTTTAACCAGAACTAGAAGTAGCCGACGAGCGGCGGCGAACTAAGTATGTTTGTTATCAAAATGTCATCTCATCATTTAAGTCATAACTTGTTATTACAGAGACAGATATTTACCTATTGCGGCCATTAACATATTAAAAACCGAAAAGCTATGCCAAAACCGACGGGTTTGGCTTTTAATCCCAATGAGAATCTCTTTGTCGTCCCGCCGGAATTAGCCATAAATAAAACGATTATGAAACAGTTCAGCCATAAATCGGATTTGCGCTGCTTTATAATTCACTTCCGCCTCTATCCCACCCAGGTGACCTCTTCAGGTCTTTGCATGGACCCGCTGCACACACATGTGGCTGCGAACATGCCCAAGAGCGACACTCAACTCTGGATTTTTGTGAAACAAATTTCTGTTCAAATATTACCTCAAGATCTAGAAAAGCACTTAGGGGATCGTTTAAGTCAATCCATCTTGACCGGTGTCCACCGCAAGTGGGCAACAAAGGAGCCCAGATTATGTGTGCTTAGCTAATTGAGCGGATCGCATTATGATCTGTGGTAGTTTTGTCGCATTAATTAATGTACTCCCAGTGCACTCGCGGGCTGCTCAATGGGAAATAATAATTCAAGGTTTCGCAAATAGTGGCCGTGTGCACTTCAATTACAGTATTACTTCACTAAAAGGTTAAGACTTATCGTGATTTCCTTTATTTTCAACCTTAGGCTATGCTCAGGTTTTAAATGAAGACGTGCGGATGGACTTCCGCGATGAAATTAGCACTTATTTTATATATTGTTAATTTTATTCTATATTACTAGTTGTATAGATAAACATACACTAGTGGTTTTGTTTACTTTTTAATATTTAATATGTATATATTTATCTAGATTCTAGACTCTCTAGTTTGTAGTTTTTCATTTACTACATAGCTACTAAGGCATAAACGCTAAAACTGAAGGCAGGTAGACTATAAATTAATAAAAGCATTAAAATTTTTTATTTTTCTGATTTTCTTGTATGCACGATTAAACCCCACGAATGAAGCCCACGCCTAGAATAATCGCCTATGTTTAAAGGATTTTAATGACTAATTAGATATCTATTATTGAAACAAGTTTTTATTCGGTTTCTCATTATATAAATTTATTAGCAGTATTTTTATTTTGACATTAAATGTATTCATTTAAAACTAAACTTATAAATGGGATTTTTTTACGAGCTTAAAGATCCTGAACGTGTCAACTTGAAAAAGATTGTGTATTTTTCAGATATATGCTAAGACTTTCTTATGGACCAGGTTGTATATTACCATACCCTGTAATTAAAAGCTAAAAAGTCCAATTTTGAACCAACTTATTTGCTTAAATAGATCCATTAAAGAACAAGTTCTCCTTTAATATTTCACGCCTCAAAACAAAAGATTTAGGCGAGGAACCTGCTCTTTTTCGAACAAAAGATGAAATCACTCGTCAATTCCCGTCTGGCTCATAAAGCGAAGAACTTATTTGTGTTGCCATTAAAGTTATTAATAACATCCATTAATTAAAAGTCCATTTTGCACGAGAGAAGTAATAAATGCAACTTTAATACCGCTATATTGGGTCACAATCATCATCAGCCTACAGAAATCTCCGCGGTACAAGGACGCAACAATTAGTCACAGCTCGATCTCTGGGCTCGCTACCTAAGCCAATCAGTCTGCCATTGGATGCTTTTGTTTCGCTAATAATATCAAATATTGCCTGAATTTCGCGCATACATTTGAATAATTTACCGGGGCAAAAATGTCTTCATAATAAAACACCAAAATGAGTGGAAGATTCATTGATCATCGCCACCAAGCATCTTATATACCGCAAGTATCTTAAGCATCTTCTTTATCTTAATTTTGTAATGTTCGCATGATTGTCCGCCCCCAAACAATTGAAGGAGAGATCGCGTGCGGTTGGATGCTAGAAGAATTTTCTTGCTGTATCAATTCTTCTTTTGAGAAGTTTTGAAGAACTGAGCAGAATCACTCAATCAGTTTTTGTTCCTTTTAATAATCTAGTACGTTTATGGCTAGATTTTATGATATTTAATAGTAAATTGTTTGATGTCTGAGGTAAACTCCTACTCGAGATTAATAAATGTCTGGAGAATAATTAATCTAGAAGATTTAGGTATTTTCCTTCTAATTGTAAATCTGTTGTAGCATAATATTTTCCGTGCTTTTAATTAGTATTAATCTATAGATGGATATGATTTTGTATTTATTTTAAACCTGCTCTTGTCCAAATTACTGTCTTCTATTTGGCAATCAAAATTTCGACAGAATTACTCGCGTGGTCGCTAGTTAAATGGATTTCCGGGTATTCATCGCTCAAATCACATCAATTAAAATATTTTCGCCTCCAGTAATTTTCCTGTCTATAGCTCAAAACAATACAAAAATCCATTAGAAAAATCGAGACGATAAATCACTTTTTCTTTCATTTTGTTACGTTTAAGATGAAATCTATATTTCTCGGGTCTTTTTTTCTACGAAGAAATCATTGAATGAAATGGCGGTTTCGACCACGCGAAGGTCATGAAGCCCATCATCAAACAGAAGACAAAAATTAACAAAAGTCCGTCGAAATTGCTGCTACAAATAGTAAAAATAACAAATTGAGCCAATTAAACCACCAAGTGTAGTGTAACTTGACCTTGTTCTCGACATGGTCCGACATGCCAGCCGTGTAATTTTCAAGATGACTTCCTCAATTGTCGCGAAAAACCGTGGCGTTTTTAGTAGCTTTGTTTTCTTAAGATTTTTCTGAGATATAGACGAGAGTGATTTAGCTTTTTGGTCTACTCATATTTCGGATAGTGACAGACAAATTGTTGTAATTAAGCAAAAATTCGTTAATTTATTTCAAAACATTTGCCCGGGGTAGTCCAGTTTGGAGTGTTAATTCTATGTCGGCCGTACTGCGAATGCCCCCAGGCTGGTTAGCTAATTTATAAGTGATTTTGGTTTAAACACCTTTTTGTTTTGCCTAAAATGATTAATCAGGCAGAGGAGTAACCTGCTGCTATTATTTTTTAGCTCCTTTATCAGAAAGCGATAAACATTTCGTCAAGGTTACGCCGTTCAACGTCAGACCTTTGTGCTGCCATCAAAAAGAAGAAATCGGCCGACAGGTGAGAAAAACATTGTCTTACAGTGTGAGAAATTAGATTGGATTTTCTGATGACTCTTTTATGGACATTGGGCTGGACAGCTGCATCACTTTTCTATAATTAGTACAAAAAGTGATGTAATTTGCTTCTATGCCCGTAAAAACGTAATTAAAGGCGTTCTTCACTTAGTCCTCCGATCCTCCAGATCGAAACCGCCTCAGTCCAGCCGGATACGAAATATGCAACAAAGTACGCCAGACGTATTATTTTTATGCCTCTTTCCCACTAAACGCAGCCACGTACCGAGGTGATTTGAACAATTTTGCATTTATGCGAAAAGTCAATATTGATCCCTCTGCAGTCCGTTGCAAATGCAGGTCCAGATCATTAATTATCCATTCATCTTCGGTTTGACTCAGAACGAACGCCAGCAATGGCCGTCATACCCATTCAGATAAAAATTTTCTTAGTTATATTGAGATCCACGTGACTGGATCGCTTGTTAAATCAGACGAGCGATTTACTTTAATGATCGTCATGGGAGCTTTTTTCTCTTCGCGTTTTTCTTTACTTTTTGCTGTTGCTGGCTGGCGTTATTGTGGTTTTCCTACAGATATCCGACTAAAGATTAAATCTGACAATAATTACTATTGCCGCGCTGAATGGGAAGGAAAAAAATAGAAACGACATAAGGAAAAGAAAAAAGAGTACAAGTGCCTGGTCAAGATGCTTTTAAACGCTCAACAAATTAATGGCAACAAAATTATAACACACGGCGACGGGACGACACGGTGTTTCCGGTTCGGGCATTTCGAGGTTAAAATCATTTCTGTGAAATTCCGATTCTTCTTTGGAATTTGAAACGACTTTTCGGGGTGTAGTCCTATTTAAGTGGACTGATTCGTTTTTCTTTTCAGCACAGTTGAATTTATGAGCTTAAACTTTTGTGGTATCAGGAGTCGTAAATACCATTTCTAAAGCACTGACAGAGTTCGCCAGATTCTTTGTTATTATTTAAGTTTTTATTTGCTCATATAAAATTGTGAACCAGTTTGAAACTGTTGGGCCACTCCAAATTTTTGAAAAACACATTTGGTTCATCTGTCTTCTGTTTTTTATAATATTTTAAGATAGTAAAATATTATGATGTCATACTCAGAGGTCAATACTTGGAGTATCAATTCTCAAGAGTCAAGAGTCGAGTTAAAAACTTTAGCAGTTTTTCTCAGACAATAATTAGAGGAAACGGAATAAGCTCATTAAAGACAATTATTACATAAGTCTCATGAAGTCTTTACTTTCATTACTTTTACTTTTCAAAAAATGAAATAGTTTTTTAAGACTGCGAATTTCGTATCTACAAAAAAACGGCACCAATTTGAATGCAACTACAAACGTAAGCTTTTATTTCTAATTTAAGAAGAGATTTAGAAGTTTTATGAAATGTAAAAGAACAGAACAAACTTAAATATATTTTGATGAGTTTCCTGAAGGTCGTTTAAAGTTTACGTTCAATTTTTACAATTATATAGATGTCTGTACATAAAGTGGTAGGTGTTGATGAACTATTGACATAACTTTCAAATTGATTCAATCAATACGAGTGCAATATTCTTATATTCAGACATTTGAGACAAGCTGCATTAAATCGACTTTACTTGCGATAAAAGTTAGAAAAGAAGAGATACCAAATTAAGCCTGGTATGTAGTGTAACGACTATCATTATGTCATCATAATATGAGATGAATAAATTAATAATCATGATATTTTAACGAAGATATTTTAACTAGTAATTTCCTAAATTGCTATTGAATGAACTTTTGCCATACGTCCTTCATGACACAAATGCGTTAGATACTGACATTTTATAAGCACAAGAGTTTCGAAGGTTTGGCTCATATATTCAAGAAAATGTCACACTCCTAATGACAGTTCAAGAGAAAATAAAACATCAAAAATGTTTTAAGGTTAATCTCTTGGGGTCACTCCCCGTACCGTTGGAAGCTGCCAAACGCCAATAAAACTCCTGAGTGCGGCAACTGGCTTCTGAGCAAGCTACCGATCTATACCAATAATGGAAACAGCCTTAAGGCACCGTGAACAACTTGAGACACCCGCACACTTTGTTTGCCTACACTCAGTGACAAATGCGGTGTATTTGCAAAGTTTGCGCTATTGTGGTTTAGACCATGTTTGACTACCTTTAGTCAATTTAAAAGCCCTTGGTGTGCTTTACGTTCTTAGCAAGGTTGTCACGAAAGCGTTTTGTCAAAAACGCAAAAAGTAAACCAACAGCTTGAATTTTTTGGGCGTATGTACCTACTTCGGTTGCAAACAGAACCATTTCTTTGCAGCACCTTTTGGTTCTGCAATCTCGGTTCTCTGCTTCTTCTCAAGAGCCCAGAAAACGTTTATTTTCTTCAATTGTTCCTTTTTTTCTTCTTTTCTCGAAGTGGCCGATCTTGTGTCTCTGGTGAAGTTTTTCAGTCAATTGCTGTTTGGATTTGGCGCAACCTTGGCGCAGCATAAATCTCCGCGCACCAACAATTTCTATACCAGCGGCCGCCGAGAAGAATCGGTAGAGCGCAAAGGTTATGTAACAAGATTCACCTCTTTTCCCTCCTCCTCTTCTTTTGTTGTTTGTTTCTTTGGACGTGGAGCCACCTTCAGAAAATTTCTTGGGCCAGTGATACATTTTCAAAATTCGTCCACCTCCCCCCAGGCCGTGTTCGCATCTTTGGGGCTATTTGCACACGATTTTTGCTGTTTGTCTGTCTGTTTTCGTTTTTTCGAATATTTTTCTTTTCGACACTGCGTGCACCTTATGAGCCCGCTGCAGTCGTTACGGTAATACCGTGCCCCAGACAGGCATTTCGGAATTATTTTCGTTTTCATTTTCTTCGAGTTCCGTGCGACTGGGCTCAAGAAAAGAAATAAGCCGTGCCGAAAAAGATAAAAAGACCGCGAAATTCTCTTGTCCTCCCCCCGCGCGTCCTCGCGAAGAATGCGATCTTGTAATTTATCGCAAATTTGAATTAAGTTCAAGGTCACAATTTGTTATTTGCTTCTCGCACTTGCGCCTCGCTTTATGCTACTCGGAGTCATGCTGGATGAATTTTGATGAGATTTCGCGATTATTGTCACTTCGCCACTTCGGCGCGGCCTTATCTTGGCCACCTTTTTTTTTGTGCAGATCGATATCCGCGGACTGGCTAAGTGCACGGATGGCACATGGTCGAGAATTGCTAATTAACTCTCGCGGGATTAAGTTTTTTTTTTTCCTTATTTTTAAATGCTTTTTTTATTCATCTGTCGAGCGCGGACTGATGCCGTGCGAAGGTGCGGTGAATCCGGATTTTCGAAATTATGAAAGATGAGGCTGCTGCATGGCGTGCGCTTCACCGATTTCCATCGCTACCGAATGGTCGCGGCTGAATCCACATTTGTTAGCATTCCTCCGCGACGCTATCATGGATATATTTAAAGCCGCTTAATTGCCGGCTTATGAAAAAATCAACAGCGGTACCCTAAGGTGTTGTACTTCTATCGCATTTACATATCACTTGACTTAATTAGCTCACATCTGAATTACTAAGCGGATTAATTCATATGTTGAAATTGGTTGATTGAATCTTCACCGAGAACACGACGCGTGTGATTCCCTTGCGGCCGGCCGGCCCCACTCATAATTATATGGAAAAATGGTTCCGGTTTTATGGTGCAATAATTGCAATGCTCGAGCACCTGAATGGGCTTCAGGTGATTTGAGCCGAGTATCGGGGATCGGAATCGCTGGAAAACTCGGCGAGTGAGTTATTTGGAGCTGGCGCCGTGGACGTGGTTCAAATTATTCAAATAATTCCGCGCATTGAGGAATCTGAAAGGAGGATGTGTGCACTCCGTCGACCGATGACATTTTTTAAGCCTGGCTGGGTGTGGATCGCATCATGAGCGCAATAATTCTAGAGACCGGAGCTTGAAGGTTTCGTGCGGTGGACTTTTGACCAGCACATCCAACAAGATAAACTGGCTTGAAAATTGAACGTCCAATAATTGAATGGTAGAAGTCATTGCTAGAAGCGGATTCTGTTTTTAGGTAGTAGGTTTTTGCTTTAATATAAAATTTGAAGAGTAATGACATGTCATGACTCATAAAAGCAGTTTTTGTACAGTACAATAACACTAAGAGTCTACATCTTCATATCTAGTGCGATAAAATGAAAATATTATGAAATCAAGGTTAATACAAGTTTGCAAGTTAATTTTCAGTTTATTGCTTTTATCCGTTTTAGAGAAAATCTACTGTGATAGACAGCTAATTTAGCTTAATAACTCTAATGTGGGTAGGACAAATTTGATGCAGTTTATATATTAGAAAATCATTTTATTATAGCTTGCTACATCCTGTTCGAAGATAATGCATTAAGTTGTAAAAATTAACTGCTATTTTTAGTTGAACATAGTCAAAATTGCGTACAAATTTAGAAACACAAGCCCAAACGAAAAAATTTAAAAGTTGTCTGTTATCCCACTTACTTATTACTTATTGATAGAACAAAAATTTATAAGTGAAGAAATAGTCCGCACGTGCGGGGCTTATTCACAGTTGAAAGATTTTTCTAATTAATATCACTGTTAAGGAAGTAAAAGCCTCTAATAATAAAACTCCATCTTAGAAAAACGATTAATCACTACCTAGTCTTGATTGGTAGCAAAAAAAAAAAACAAAAATTCAATTTATCCCAGAAATTACTATTTCTAGCCAAAACTCAGGTATCATTAAAAATTCTCAGCCTAATTTGCCGAAAGCAATGATATAATAAAGCCAAATTTCTTCCTCAATTTAATGAACCCCGTCTGAACTTAAAGTGCATGGTCCATTTCAAAAGTCCTCGAATTATCAAAACGATCTTTCCACCTCTAATAAAGTTAACTCAGCAGCTAATGACTAATATTCATCTCGGACAGTAAAATAATTCAGGAAGTGGCAAATTCTGTAAATAAATCATCTTACCGCAAAATTTTCGCACACACCTCAGCGCAGTCAACCGGCGAGAAAAAGTTCCCCACAATTATGCTCAATGAAACGTTTACAGTGCGTCCGAATAGAGCACGAAAGGAGAGAAAAAAGGCAGCAATTAGTTTATAGCACCAGACTGATCTGCACAAGGTAATGAAATCAACAATTTATTATATCTTGCATAAAGGTGCCCAAAAAATAGCTAGAAATGCGCAGTTGAATCAGCCAAGGTGAAGAAAATAAATCAGAAAAAGCGGCGATTTCACGAGAAAAAATCTGGCAGCAGCTGATTGCAGGTGATCATGCCTGAAATATTGATCTTGTTTGACTATGATCACTTTTTATCGAATAAAATCGATCACCAAACACCGGCGCAATTTGGGAAAGAACCCCCAGCGCTGCGAAGGAGAGGGCAAAAAACTTGCTCGAAAATTCCCGAGCCCCATTCCAACTGCCTTCTTAATTGCTTTAGTCACGGTGTGTGGCTAAAGCACTTGAAATATAAGAAATAAAGTTCAAAAGCGGGAAAAATCGCCTCTCTGTCCTTGATACAGTTTAGATTGACTGTAATCGATCCGGTTGTGTAAAAAAAGTAAATTAATAAAAACGTGCAACATTTAACAGGCGAAAATTACTTCAACTGTAGCAGGCTCTAATAGCTGAAAAGGTGTGATGGTTTTTGGCAATTTGCCGCGCAATCTCATCCGAGAAAAGGTGAAGATCGCTTTGAATCCCCAAGGTGTGATCAGTCATTCGATTGTTGCTGTGAACTTGAATGTCCGACAAATTTTTCGAATGATTTTTAACTATTTTACTCCAGACCTCTGCTAATAGTCGGATAACAAATGATCGTCACGGAAATTGGAACCATCGATCATATCCCGATCGAGGATGATCCGATTTACTGGATTTTCCCCGATGGCAAACAATAAGAGGCGGAAAGTGACTGTTTCGACATATCACGTAGGGGTACCATCGTACGCCTGCTAAGGTGCTGACTCACCTTTCTGCACGATAGCTGCGATTCTGGCTTTATTATGAGCCCAAAAATGGGAAAATATTTCTGGCATATCATCCTGGCATATGTGCAAACTGTAGGGCGCTACATTTTCAAGACAAAAAGGCAAAACGATCAAATTCAATGGAGGCAGACGTTCTGGCAGCGTTTTCGTTTTCGTTTCCACCAAACCGTGTGATCTTTTTCCAGTCTGGTAGATATCCAACTTTTGATTCGTCTTCGTCTTTATTTTCATGTGACGTCACATGATTTTCACAGTGCCAAGACGCAAAGACGGTCGTCCGTCTTGACGGCCGCGTTGACCAAATGTGTGCGCTTTGCTCCACTAGACGGACCTTTCTTGACTTTATTCTGCGCATTGTAACTTTTGTAAAAAGGTTTGTTTTTGTAACAAGCGATCATTCGGTATTCTTACAGCGTAACCATTGCTCTCGTAACGTCTGTCCGTACACGCTCTATTTACCATTTGTTAGCCAAGGATGCTATTAGTCGACTACCTCGAGCTATTCAAGACAGAGCAGACCGAGAATTTACCAACCATTTAAGTGATCGTTTTGTCGGCGTTTTGCCAACTTTTGTAAAATAGTGTACTATTGTTGAGGTGATGATGATTAAACAAAAAGACGACAGTTACTGTCGAGCTGTGCTTTTTCTTTCCCCTTGTATTGTATTAAGTAGGTATATGAGGTGATTGCCGAATGGGGGTATCGATCTAAATTTATTGCTATTTTGATAGTTCTGGGTCGGAAAATGAACGTGATGCAATTATTTGAAGGTTAAGATCAGTTTGAATCTTACGGAGTCACTGTAAGGCTATTGTTTTAAATTTTGGTAGCGAAAATGATGACAATGATAGGTCAGGGTTAGTTAGGTTACATGATGGATGGTGTGATGCAAATTGAATTTTCCTTCAATATTACAAAATTGGACAACAGTTTTATTTACCGTGACATATTGGGCCTATATCAAAATTAACCGATTAATTTTGTGCTCTGATGTTGTAGTAGTTTCTTGCCTGAAAGTTTCTTTTCTAAATTTAGTAAACTTTTTGAAATCTAAGAAAATACCTACGTAAAATTTATATTTTAAACTGACATAAAAATTTTAAGTATGAGCACATTATTTAGAATTATTTTTTGACATAGAAGACTAAAATAAAGCTTCCATCAACTTAGGAATGTTCTCAGTACCATTTCTATTTGAAAATAATTACTTTAACTTGTGTTAATTTGGTTAACGGTAAGTAAACGGCATTTGTATGCACAGTTAAAGTTAAACCCCATTTTAGAGGTATTTTTAAGACTTACATAATTAAAACCCAGTTTATGGCTTGTAATTGTATGTTTCATATGATGCAACTCTGCTTAGTCTCTATTTTCTAATCTTATGTGTTTTTTATTGATGTTTAAATATAATTGTTTCTCAATATTGCATTTATGCAAATAGCATATTTTATTTTGAAAACTTGCGATGTTAAAGGTAGATAATTCTAAAAGTCAATTACTCTCAAAATTACTATGAAAATAAGTAGGAGGAATTTCTTTAAATTTACTAATAGTCCATAACTAAGACAAATCTAGCTTAAAGCTCATAAATGGAGCCAAAAGAGCATACAATTATGTAATCCACTCTGATAATTTAAAAATGAGTTCTCTCCTCGTCCATTAAATATCGCGGGTATAAGCCTTAATAACTGTAAATCCTAATTGAGTTATCATCGTTGAAAAGATGCTCACATAAGTAATTATCCTCAGTTGGAATAAATTTTCCTGTAAACCGTCCTCCAATGTTTTGCTTCCCTATTTTCAGATGTTGTAGACGTGCAGTTTCCTTTTGAATGCGTCGGAGTCCGGCAGAGTCAATCCATTCCAGCTGTGAGCATTTGGGTCTTTTTGCAGCCTCCATTCTCCGCGGAGCATTATTAATAATAATATTTTGTAACATTCCATCCAGTGGATAATTATTTGTTCATATCTCAGCCGTGGATACCTGGTGAAATACTCCTTAGCGTTTGTTGGCCCCAAAACTAATTACGGGAGTAGTGCACAGGTTTGTATCTTGCATTTCCCATGATTTATTTTTAGTGGAAAGGCACAAGTCAAGCCGGAAATACATAAATCCTGAGGCACCCCCTCGCTATGATTAATATTGAGATGTTAAAATCTGAGAGAGTGGCAAATGAGGCTGTCGTGCGCTGGACCTGTGCAATAGCGCCATCATCATTATCAGCACTGACCAAGATGAATCAACAAGAAAACTATCTTGGACCCATACCCCGCCGCCTCTTCCAATGCCCTCCCGACCGCTTCGACCGGTGAGTGGTTGCTTTCCTCTAATCTGCATTTCCACTCTGCCAATGTTTGATTTCGTCCCTCCCAACAAATAAACTTTATCCCGAGCCCATCAGATCTGGTGTCCAGACAAAACCTTATCCCAGCCGGGCTAGACGGTCCATCCATCTAGTCCAGCATCCATCCATCCACCCAGCACTTTGTTAGCCTCAATTGAAAATCGCTAAAAGGAACAGAGGCTCGGGAAAAAGTGGACGAACGCCTCGAAATGTATTAATTATACGGTGCGTCAGGAATTTTGAAATTTCTCATCTTTGATGGGTTTATTTTGTGGAGATCGTTTTCCCTGAACAAATCCATTTGGGGCCTGCATCTGACACCGCAGCCCCATCCTGGGCCTGGTTGCCCGCTCGATGGATGATTCTGTTGCTCGTGGCTACAGCCACACAGTTTGACCATCAATCCCATCAGCGGATCAACACTGATCCACAACTACTGGCCGGCATTGTCCGGAGTGATCCTCGGCCGGTGCCCGGACTCGACAAAATGATTAATGATGAAAGTGCTCTTGCCGGAGTTTCGCAACTTATTGATGTCCATGGTGGTTTTAATGTGAGTTCTTTATTAGCTGGCGTCTTCGGGTTTGTTCGGATGATAATTGCGCGCATACACTTTGTTCCGCAATTGGTCGTAATGAAGGAAGAGCCTCTATTAAAATTAGATTGCAAATGTCTTTGCCTTTTTGCGCGGTATGGTCCCTTTGTTGATTACCGTGTTGTGGCATAATTCGAACAGCTATTTGATGGATTGCCCGTTTTGCTTTGATGGCGCATAAATTAACCCAACTTCTTATAGCTCATGAATTAAGCCAACCTCTTCTATCTTCGGCGGCATTAAATCTTCATAACTCAGAACTTTAATAGAAACTACTTGAATGACCTCGTTCTCAACTAGAAGTAATAATAATTTTGTATGTATTACACTGAAAACACTACGTTCATTAAACATGGGTGTTAAACAAAAAACAACAATGCTTAGGTTCCATAATTAGTTTGGAATATTTGAAATTCTTTGCTTTAGTAAATCCAATTTTGCTCCCGTATATTCAACTACTATGTAGTCCTACATTTTAACTTCATTTTCAAATTCACATGATATATGTAAGTAAACGTTCAAAAACGTTTGAACATTTTCAGATTAAATGTCATATTTCTATAATTGTAAATTTCCTGCAATAGTAATTCTGAAGGGCAGTAACCAAAGCAAAGGTAATTTTATGTGGCTAATATATTGGCGTATAGTTAGTTTGTAGCGTTGATGTTTCGTTCGTTTCAGACTCCGATCATGCAGAGTAAAACAAAGATGATAAACAAAATAACGCTTTCAGTCGATTTGATTTATAGTTTTACTTTCTAGTCCTACAAACATTTGCGTTTCGTTCTCATTCCGAGTGTACTCCCACTATGCGGCTGTTGTGACCCCAATTTGTTCCAGAAATGATTTCTTTACTTTACATACTGCGAAAACAACAAAGTAACTTCGATATTGCACCGTGAAAAAAATTGAAACTCATCTCGATATTGTTTACGGCCGTTATTGGCGAAGCCTTTCTCTCTGAAGATATTAGAGCACACCAAATCGCTAGTCTCGACAATTAGCTACAGTGCTGCTCGCAGCGGGCTTGAAGACCATAACTCAAGGCCCTTAAAATAACTTCAAAACTTTTATAGGCCGTAACTCTTCTTCCAATTTCTTCCACATATTTCATGCAATAATCTTCAGAGTCGTAAGAAACACGCTATCTTAGCACCTAGGGGAGAAGATGAGCGCGCGTCTCGCCCGCTACAGCGAAAATATCCTCGCGAATTCGCAGACAGTGCCACAGACGAATAGTTAGCCTTGTTGCCGCGTTTGAATGTTACCTCGCAGCAATCAGATCCCGCGCTCTTAATCATTTTACCAAAATCTGTGAAAATATAATTCAGAAATGTGTTAAAACCGCGACTGGACTATAAATCCTTCAGATGCTCGTGTCTGGGCAGCGAGGGGAGTTTTTAATATTAATCAACTCAAGTTAAGCGCCAAATCTCACCGAAATGATCTCGATTCCTTCTTGTCGCAGGAAATTTTCTTATTTTTTTACTTTACGACCGGACCAGAGCAGCAGCCATGTCCTTGCGCGAGCGATCTCGCGATAATACGCGCGCCGCGCTGCTCATCCGCTTAGAGCGAAATGGCTCGCGATTTACATTTTTATTAACATGTCACCGGCCGGCTTATATTTATGCCCGACCTGTGGCCGTAACGAGTGACAGATAAGCTCTGTTAACACTATTGCGTTCGCGTTTTGTAAAATTTATAAATTTATGGGAAAAAAGACTCTTCTTAGCCGCGCAGCGAATTGACTCAAATTGGCTTCGTTTTGGGCCTTTTTCGCGCGGCAGCACCGCGATGAGTCGAAAATCTCCGTCGTGATCTACAAGCGCAAGCGCACTCTGCGCCTAGGTTAAGAGGTGTGATGTTGTTTTGAACTGATGAACTTGGGTGATACGGCCCGTGAAAGTCATGAGGATCTCGATTCGAATCCATTCGACACGCTGACGATGGGAACCGCTCACATATGTTTTCAGTTGAAATGGGTTAAATTTTATCAGCTTTATTGAGGGCGCGGGAACATTAGCGAAAACTCGAAGAACTGGTCACAGTTAAGATGAAGAAGGTTGCTCACAATTGGTTCACTTATGAGCAACTCAAGCGAAGAGAAATTGGATTGCATCGTAGAAAACTGATTCTCGACTTCTACGACTTCGTTCGACGACATTCCATGTACATACCAAGATCGGTATAAAAATATTGCTTTGGAAAAAAAATAAATAAATAAAAATAAAGACGTGATATTACTACTACGAGAGTGGAAGATATAATTTCTCTGGAATGAAGATCAAATTTTCGAGCCAAGAATTGGTTACTATTGGGCCAGTTTTTTATCATACCAATCAGCTTTACACATGTCAGTTAAGAATTCAATTGATTTTTTTTTCGTCGATCTCACCTAAGACGGTCAATCAAAATTTAACGAGAAAGTAAAGACTTTAAACGAATAAAATCATGATTCAACGGCACGAGAGAAATCAGTAAATTCCTTTTTAACAATAATTTAAAACAATTTGGTACATTAGTAAAATCGATTTTTTAATCGATTAATTAGATTAGTTTTATATATAAAACTCAATTAAAAAGAAGTAGATACGACCTCAAAAATATTGATTACTTTAAGCTGCTTCCGAAGAATCAAATTATCAAATCGGACATATAATGTCATCACTTAAATTAAGTGATGCCATCAAACAGAAGCATCAAAAATTGATAAATTGCAAAAGTATTGTGTTTCCACACTATCACTATTTTCCCGAGACCTGAGTAGAAAGCATTTGTTTCGCTTTCTGGAAAAAATATTTAAAGGCGCAAACTTCATCGTTTTTGGACTGTTTGTTTTTATAGAAAAATATTAGTTTTTTAGTGGAAAATTATTCATACTTGAAAGATAAGCACATACAATTTATTGCTCAATAAAGTTTTTTTGGTAATGAAAATTTCGCAAAAACTCAATACCGGAGAGTTCTACTTATTTTTTTATTATAATGGGGAGTTTTAGTGCCAAAAACAACTCATATAAATGCGATTTTTAACCTTATCGAGACGTCGTTTAAATAGATTCCTTTCATTCAGTTCAATCTCTTATAACTTTTAAGTCACTACGGTTGCCATAATTTTGCTCTCGACTCGGTTGACTGAACCTAAACTCGATTGTTATATCAATTTTTTTTTATCAGGGTATCAGCAACCGAAAATATAGCAAGCTGAGATAATGTCAACCATAAAAATTTCTAGTCTTGTCTAAGAGTGTTCGAAGCCTATCCACGGGCATACTCATTTGCTTTTGAATAGGAAAATATATCTTCACTTATCTTATAATCTGGGTGTGTTGGAAAAATTTGGAGAAAATTGAATTTTCATTTCTCTTTTTCCATTTCGACTTTTTATGAACGTTCGCCAACGATCATAAAATAGTTTTGTTGGAACCGGCAGTTAACGAATCACCTGCTTGATTTTATTTCGTTAGAGATTCAGCATAAGTAGACGTTTTTGGAAGCTGCCTTGTAAGTGAATAATTTCCATAGATATTATGCTTCATTGATAAGTGGCTCATTCGACAAAAGATGAACCAGAAGAATGCCATAAATGTATATTGCCCCAGTGATCAATTTTTCCAATACCTGTCTTCCTTTTGTGGCCAAAGCGTGAACAAAAATGCAATAAATAAAGAAAAACACCTTCAGACAAACGAATGGTGCTATTTGGATGTGTAAATGGCTCTTGTCTACCTAAAAAACATAGAAGCGTCCACAGCAGTTAATATTTATAAAACAGAAAAAATTTTCCGATATATAAACGTAAAGTGTTATTCGATACTCGCGGGCTGACGACCCTGCTAAATACATTTTTATTGAAATTTATGCAAAATCTGGTTTTAAACAAAAGCTTCCCATTCGAATGAAAAAAAACTTTCTATCTGATACGGTGACGGGAAATATCAAAGGGGGAATATCACCAATCAGATCGCTGTGATCGCTTATATTTCATAGATTTCTCGATCATTACTGTCATCGCTGAAAATTTTAGATACGAAAATACATAAAGAAGCTTGCCAGTCTTCGAAATTTAGACATCTATCAAACGTCCTCTCAACTGTGCTTGTAGTGGATGGCAGACAGTCGTAAAGGCGCTCCTCCATTTACTTGGAGGAGACGAACGCGAGGAGCAAAAATGAACGACTAAGAAAAAATTGTTAAATAAACACCATACGCCCCCGCTAATGGCCGCAATGTGAAGAAAGCTAAAAAGAAGAAGGAGGCTGAAGCAGTGCCCGCTGACTACACAAGAAGTGGCCTGGCTGCCACTCAGCCTTCCCGGGCTCCAGATCGGTCCTAAAATAGAAGGTGAATAAGAAATTGGTTATAAGCCCGAGTCGAAGCACACGACTTCGGCGGGCATTAAAAGCCCCGAGATAGACATTCTCGCAATTCTAATGATCCAGTTCCCACGACTATAGTCGATATCTTCTCTCTGTCTGGCAGCCCCGGCGAGATCTGCTGTGGACCTCTTTTCGGAGTTACCTGACTGGCTTTTGTTGTGCGATCGGAATGCACAGCGATCGATTCGTATGATGCCGTAGAATATGGGTATAATGGGGCACGTAGACACACCTGCGAACCTCTTTTGAGCAGATGAAGGTAATCTGAACCTTTCCTGTGTAGGAGACCAGTGAGTAATTCCTCTTCTGATCGCAAAGATGCCCCACCTCAAACGGAAATCTAAATTCGCCTCGATCACCTTCTGCAGATCATTTGGGTTAAAATCTTCGTCGCGATTAACTCGTGATCACAAATTTCCCTTCCTTGGTGTTCCTTTTTGCTTTATTTTTTTTTTTTGCTGTGATATTTACTTAAGCTCATTTTTATCTCTTTATCTTCGTCCGTCCGCTATTTTTTTTCTTCTGTAATTTATTTTGAGCCAGCGATAACAAAAGGGAGGCGATCGATAAAGCACTGGGAGTAAGGCACTCAACCGAGCAGAGATTGATCGAAGTCAATCAATTTTTATTGAAGGCAGCTTGAAGTGTGCATAAAGAATTATCGCTCGATTATAATGAATGATCGACATCAGGAGTTTCTCGTTCGTGTATGCCCCCCTCCCCCGGCACCTGGGCGGATAGGTGTAATAAAAGTGTGAGAATATTAATCAAAGCATTTTGTCTTTACACACGGCTAAAGGTGCTATGAGGTGCCTCGAGGTACCGGCACACGGGGCTTGCTGATCGCGGTGATCTGCTTCAAGTAGACGAGTTAGAGACGGGATCGAACCGTTCAATAGAATTTAAATAGGTGGGATAATGGGAGTTCAATAACGGTGGGATTTTTCGTCACTTTATGCGAATTCATTTAAAATTCATGAAGTTTATTTATGATCCTCCATAGGTACAAGATCGCTAAAATGAGTCACTCCTCTCTCTGATCAGTGGAATTTTGCTGTGACGTTGGTGGTGATTGTGGCGATAAATATTTATTTACTTTTTCTTATTATGGAACGAGAAAATATGCAATCATTTAACTCTTGTTTATATCAATGACTCTTTTGAATACAACAGAAGGTATAATTTTAGGAAAAAATAGCCATAATTTACATAATGAATAAAGTATGTACGGCATATATAAAAATTCTATAGTCAGACTATAAAATTTTAGGTTTGTCTTTTATGAACACCACGTTTTTTATAAAAATAAAATAAAGTAACACATTTCAAATCACCTTTTCTTTAAATGAGGTATAATTTTTTACTTCAAAATTAAACACTTTTTCCACACTCTACAACTTGTATATAATTAATTTTCAAAAGATCACTAACTTAATAAATACATATCTCAAAAAAACACCTCGACTTAATGTTTTTAATGACTGTCAGTTAAATGTTCAAGGCTTCCAAGTAGAAACAAGATTTATCTGTTTAGTGACAGAGAGCACATATTTGAAATATGAAACAAATAATTTTAGGCGCCTTTGCGAATAATGAATTATTATGGCCATTCCGAAATGAGATAACAGCTTTGGTCATATTAAGCAGCAAAAACGAGAAGTTTTGGCATTTAAAATGTTGGCTGGGTGCTTCATCAAGTTTTAGATCCATTTGGAAACAGTTTTTTTTTTATGTCATAATGATTGAAATTGGATAATCCTATGCTTTATGGACTTTTCCTTCATTAAAATCTAGACTAGCGTGTCTTTTAACTCTCATACTATATTGCGTGACATTTTGGCAGTTACATTTCAATATCGAAAATTTTTTTAAGCCAAGTATTCTTATACAACGATAGTAATATACATGTATCATTTGTTTTGATTTTTCCCTCTATTTAACTCTTAGTACATAGTTACCTCAAAAAAGGATGGTGCAGGATAACATTCAAAACCGTTAAAGTCCATCAAGCTAGCTACTCAAAATGTTGTCAAAAAGTTGTATTACCTGAAAGAAAACAATCAAAAATAATTCCGGAATTTCATAATTAATTTCTATCAAAATATGTTTTAGTATCTACCAAATTTCACAAATCAGTCAGCATTTAAGGATTAGTCTGTTAAAAAACCAAAATTATGAAATTATTATACCAATGGTATGTTAAAGTAATTAGTAATGTGATTCTTTTATTTAATGAATTTTAGATTTTAGAAATCGTGAAATTTTAATGGAAATTCAGAATAAAGCCTTCAGCAATTCCTCGTCTCATACATAAGTATCATCAATATAAACTAGATTAAAATTAAAATATAATTATTGTAACTTAACGAATATATGTGTATTGTGGGCTGCTTAATGTATGTGTATTTTAATTTTTTGAATCTCTGACATATTGTTAAAAATAATTCTTCTTATCCACCGCGTTGATAGGACATGTGAGTGGAACTACTCAGACAGTATGGCTCGAATGTTTTTTAAAAGATACCAAAATGCACATTTTTAACCACAGAAAAATCCCCAATCCAATAATAAAAGTATTTATATAGAAAATTGCTCATACATACTTAATCCGATTAAATTATTTATAGATATAAAAATATAGTCATCGAAAAGAACCCACGTTGAAATATAAATCAAATGGTACCGATCTTCAATCTGTTACTTAAAAGCTTTGTGAGTTTAAATCAGAGAACTTTATAACTAAAATATTTGATAAAATTGACAATAAATAATAATATGCCTAGAAAAAAGTTTGCACTAATTTTTTATTACAATTGCGTGATGTAAAGTAAGATATAAGGAATTCCCTGGCGATTAATTTAGCTAAAAATATACGAATAACCTTGAAATGTTTAGTAAATTATTTCTTCAATTGTTCTTGAAAACAAAGCGCTTTAAAGAGAAGTGCTGGGATTTCCAAGTTTTTTCTTTAAGTTTTTGCTTCTTAACTCTAATCAGACGGGAAAATCGTTTTCTCTGAAGATCCCAGCAATGCTCTGAATAAGTAAACTCCGCTCTGAATTATTTTTATATCGAACACAGGCAAAATAAGTGAGAGAGCAAAAAACTTCTAATGCCGCCCAGTTTTGTTTCGAGTCGAGGCGCCATCAAATTCTCAGAACGAAACGTGCGTTCCAGTTTAATTGGCAGACAATACTGCGAACAGTCTACTTTTATTTCTTTTCCTATAAATTGAAAACAAATAAAACTTCGCACGCAAATCACATTTTTAGGCTGAATCATAGCCGACGCACGGGGCTGACCACTGACTCAGGCGATATTACAAAAATTTGGGTCATACCTGAGCGTTGCAGACCCGCTAAAAATATCCAAATAAATCACCTGGGCATGGGGAAACTTTTATGGAGTGCGATCCTTCACTTTCGGATGGGAACGTACTGAAGAGTGAAGCTCCGTGCCCTGGACAGGTTACAGGCGCTCTATCGAGCTCATTGCTAACTCCGTCACATTTGCGATTCTGCAGGCTGACGGTGCCGCTTTTGCTATAAAAATAAAGCGCGCATATAACTTTGGCATATGACGGATATTTCACGTCTCTCAATAATTCCACGACAAGTTACGCAAAAATACGCGCGATCTACTTAAGCCGCTCGAGGCAGCTGGTGGTGGCGCAGATTCGTGGTGAATTTTATTCGCTTTATCCGACAGCCCGCCAAGACGGAGGCCAGAGACTTGGCGCGGACGGCTGTTGCTACAACAAGAATTGGCTTTTAATAATGAGCGACACGGGCCCGCATAAATAAATAGTGTCACATCAGAGCCGCGTATGATTGAAAGGTTCGCCTCATTTTGTAACGGAAAAAGTAATGCAGTCGTTTGCGGCTAAATCGTTACCTTTGGAAGTCATAAGCTTTTCGGAGGACGTGTGAGAATGCAAAAATGGCACAATATGCCAAGCGAAAAAGATTAACTAAAAAAATCGTCGCATTTAAGCGCGTCCACCGGTGGATACCTTTCAGACCTCAGTCGTCAGGTCTGCCCCTCACCTTTCCACATTTTCATTTTCTTCGGATTTTCGACGTGTGCCAAAAAGGCTTGTTTTTGCCTCTTTTCGAGGCACACATCACTCAGCCAGGTGAGTGATTATACGTGCCCAGACGACGGCACGGTCGCGGCTGCCGCGGTTGTTGTCGTTGTTGTTGGCGTGTTTTGCCGCGCGATGATTCCGCGCCATTTCCTCGTTTTTGCTTTTCTCAGCTTTTCTGCTCCGTTTGAGATGCTAATTAGATGCGAACAATCTAAACAGAGGCATAGAGCTCGCTCCTCAGATAAATGAGTTCACTTTGTCCCGCACGCACACCACAGCCGCTTAAGGTTAAAATAAGGTGATAAATTTGCGCTTCTTATGTGTTTTTAAAATAAATTTCTTTTAAATAGGTGATTCACAACGGGAGTAGATCGAGCCTCTGTGGAGCGCTGACGCGCATTCTTAGTGGGTAGTAAACATGTTTTTTTGGTCACCTCGTTTTCACTGGCGTATGCTACAAATCATTCCCCAACATAGGTTGAACTTGATTTTATGTTCTATTCATATTTTAATCATGCGGGGAGTGCTCATTTGCGGATCTTGTCTTTTTAAAGTAAATTCGCCCAGGCCAGTTCTCAAGGCCAGGCCTCAAAATAGACTACAAATCCTGCATCCCAAATATAAAATTTAAGTCTTTCAATGGAGTCTCATCTCCTGAAAGAAAACCCGTCCGGAACGTGCCGTCATTTTATTTGAATCACTCAATCACGGTAGATCTTATAATAACCTAAAGTGGTTAACTTTTGTTTTCAATTTTACTATAATTCCTCAACAATAATAGAATATAAAATTTCCTTTTGTTTTTAGCTGCGTTCGGATCCGGATCAAATTTACTTAGAAGTAAATTATGTATTAACATTGAAATTTTGTTCGTGTACTTCTCTACTAAAAATTTTGCATTAAGAATAGAGGTAAAATTGTAAGGAACAATTGTCTCAAAGAATTAAATTAATACCAAAATATTATCAATTTGAAATTTGAAGGTTTTTTTTAATTTAATTAATTATCAAGCTACTACAAAGAAAATCAAGCAAAAATGTAACCTCAACTAAACTGATTTTTAAAAATTGTTGTTGAAAAAAAGTCGTTAAGATGCATTTATCAATATTAAGTGGAAGACAGTTTAAACAACAACATTTTTAAAATTTGTCCATATTTAGATTTAAAATTGCAGAATCCCTTTCGTTACAAACCATCATTCGGAAAATTTTGGCGCCGCCAGTATAACAAAGAATTCTCGAGTTTAGTAAAATAAGTTAAATTAGATCGTAAACAATTTACAAAAATAGTTGGAAAGTCAAGAGCGGAAAGTTTATTAATAAAGAATAGAGTGATTAATCCTGTCAAAAGGTTTACTGAAGTCAGTGAAAATGCAATTGACTTGCTTCCTATCTTCAATAGTGTAGAAATGCAGAAATTAGTAAATTCTAGTAAATTTGTAGTAGTCGATTTAGTCTTCATGAAGCCATGAAAATAATCTAGGAAAGGTATGCAATGGAAATACAGAGTATCGGAAACAGAAGCTTCAAGTATCTTACCTATAGTAAGAGTTAAATTAAATTTGAATTTCCAATTTTAAAATAAAATCTATTTAAAAAGCTGGTAGCGAAATTGAAATCAGGCAATTTGCTTTTAATATGTTTAATGTTTATATTGCTCTTAAGGATTTTCAATTTAAAATTGAAATTGTTGAAGTAGTAGATAAAGCAAAATCGCAACAGTGTTGAAATAAAAATCGATCTTTATCAGTGGGAGTGTAGAATAAAATAGAATAATAGAATAAAATTGGCTCATTGTATCCTCGTGAGTCTTTTTCATTTGTTCCAGAAAACACAACTTTCGCGCTAACAATCGAAGAAATATATCTGTAAGGCCGTCAAAATGTGTGCCCGTTAGCAGGAGGCCTTCACACGTCACTTGATCACGTTGGTTAATTAAATTTTATTATTTCTTATGGCGCTGCATTTGGGGAAGACATTTTTGCTTTTTTCGACAGACAGAATCAAGCGTAAGACGAAAGACCCCCCAGTTCGTCACAGGTAGGCAGCCACCAAGTGTTTTGTAGCCCGTGGTAAATCACTCAAAGAAAACAATCGTAAAATCACCTGTCGGTGTGCGTAATTAAATGAAAATTGCAGCAGCGTAAGAAAAATTGTTTGCGTCTAATAAGCGCAGACATTTTGTGTGCGGAGATGTTCTCGGATACATTTAGAGCCGCATCCGCGGCTGTGGTGTGTCTTAGAAGACATGACACGGCAAATGGCAATGAGGCAGCTCCGAGTGGCCCATTGTCGCTTCATGCGCACGGTGCCCGCGGTATTGTTGCACGCCGGTCCCAGGGGCGCACTCGCAAACATTTTGATTGGATAAATAATTGGTTAATTGACTGATGGATGTCGATGAGATATTCACACGTTCCGATGTCAAAGAGATTTGTTCGTTCCCGCGCAGCCCGTTCAGTCACGGTGAGCTGCATGAACTCTGCGAGGAAGGTGCTTTTAGTGTTTAACATTTTGATGTAATTGATGGACAAATAGGAAGGCTGCCAAACTTAAATGACACAGCTTTCTTCTACTTAACTAGTATTTTCTAATAAAGGACTATTAAACCGTTTAATTGGAGTAATCAATAAATTCTACTACGAGTATTGAACTCTCTCGTCATCGTTATAATTATTAGGAATAATTGGATTAATTTTCTTTTAGATATTAAGTTATTATCGTCTATATTAAGCAACTGATTTCTCAAGTTGTGAAATCTTAGAAGTGCTTTAGTAATTGGCGCCTGATTGCTAAAATAAACGTTTTTTTTCAACGTTTCAATAATTATAAGACCTATCAGTGTCAAAAGTATGTAAATTGCAAAAACTTAAGTTTATTTGATTGTAATATAATTTTTTGGTATTTCCATCGGTTGGCAAAAATAGAAATTCAATTGAAGCGATTTTTCCCGTTTTTGCTTCAATTAAAAAAATGTTAAAATACTACATGTAAGCATATTTCGAACAGCGACAAAGCGCTTGGCAGCTAAGTTTATTTCTTTTGAATAGCATGAAACGTTGTTCAGCCAACATTTTTAATGATCCGCCAAGTTTTTACTTTTTAACACGCTTTCGCTACATTGTAATATCGCTAAATTTCTAAGATTTGTCATTTTAAATACTAAATCGTTTTGAAGAAAAATATTTATTTAAACAGCTTATGCTAACAACATAATGAAATGCTTTCTGTATATGATTTATGTTTATTTTGTTTTAATAATGGGTCGACGTCCAGTAAGGCAATTAAATTGTCGAGGTTGATAACTTGTTAATTATTGTAGTTTTATATCCTTTTTATTATTCCACTGAATTATGATCTTCTTCAGCGATGTTTATACCTCAAAATAAAAATAATTACAATTTATATTTAATTAATTTTATTAAAGGTTACAATCTGTCGTTGAATATGCAACAAAATTACATTAAATTTTCATTTGCTGCTTCACGTCGACGTCACCAAATCTTCAAAGTCAGATCGAACACGATAAACTCGTAAAATTTGATTATTATTGCGAACGACTTCTAACAGATGAAGATCAATAAAAAATCATTAACAAATCGATTTTTCACTTAAAAGCAGATCAATGGCCCCCAAAAGTACGCCCACAATCGTCGCCAGTGCGTCCTACCCACTTCTCGGCACCAGTGCTGGTAGTTGGCGACGGGGGAACTGGTGAAAAATAGCCGTCTAATAAAAGTCGTTCGGGCCGTCTAAATAGGCCGCACTGGCTGCTCCGATTGTCACATAATTTAATGGAGCTGAAATCAATTCACGGCTTCCAACTCCGATCCAAAACCAAGTCCAGCAGGCCGGCAGGAGAAGAACATTGGACGTTGCGTTCATCTCATAATTTATCGACGAAATGCTCACTCCCGAGGAGTCTGTGCGACCGCTCGAGGCGGCCAAGACGGTCCCAAGACGGTCCATCTGGCTGAGACTACTGCCAAGAAGGCTACGCCAGCTCCCGGCCATGTGTAAGATTTTATTTTTAGTTATCCACTGCACCTCTGGTTATTACGAGGAAAGTTACCTGGCGATGGTGGCAGTATCTCAGGTGAGCTGCTCCAAAGTTTCCAGAGCGCGGGCGTTTGCTGTTTCGAGTGTTTCCCACGATCTCATTAAACAGCCATTTCGCATTAAGCAGAATTGGATAGAAAATTTCCTAAGTAACCCGTCAGGTTAGGCATTATGGGTCAACCGCGTCGGGTATTTATATTCACCTAAATTAACCCGCTGTTTCGATGGCGATAATGCTCTAAAACGCCTTAAACGTTTTTAATTTTATAAACGAAAATCTTCTAATTTTGGCCTTTTAATAATGACAAAAGAGTTTTCTGGGTGTGCTGTCCGAAGATTCGTGCAAATTGTATTTCCTGGAAATTTTTCTCCATTCAAAATTAGCTCTGTTTTTGATATTGCGACATTTATGATGGATAATAAAACGTTCGTCTGATGAATAAATTATGCTGTCCGCCGGGCTGTGGACCTAATAACGACTGTCGACGACTGCACGCACCTTGGACTGTCTCGAGAGCATGTTTTTTTTGTTCATTCCTACTCAGCAATTTTTTACTTTTCTTAGCAATCAAAGGAAAAATTTGAATTTTGTCAAACAGACATTAAGAGTTAGCTGCTCTTTTTTTTCTCTCTTCGCGTGCTTTTTTAATAGCGATTTAGAAAAAGCTCAAAATCCACACTAATTTGTGGCCGATACAATAATTAACACGAAAAGATAAACATCTTCGCGACGCTGTCATACCTGCCCGTCGAAAAAGTAGCGATCGTTTTGTAGGTATTTATAATTTATAATTCCAAAAGCTGCTTTTTGTTTTATATTTTGATTTTTTGGGCTATTTATGAGGAATGCTTATCGCGATCTGAATTATATCGATCTTGGTGGAAGGAGGGTTTAAGTTTTACTGCCGTTTTTGCATAAAAACAATCACAAAATTCGGTGCTCATACGAGAAGATGTGCATAATCTTCGTATTTAGTCTGCTGGAGACGAGAAATTGATTTCGTTTTTAGATGCAAAGCTTGATAACGTACAAGGCGTTAAAAATAGGTCAAGCTTTCGACAACCGATTTGACGCATTCATTATGAAATTATAATTCTAAATTTACAAGTTTTGTGTCAATATTTTCGAAGGTTAGTTTTATATTTCTTTCAACAAAATTAATATTGAGCTGTTACTGATATTTGCGCCTAAAATAATAAATAATTAAGGTAAAGTAGGGTGTGGTGTGTCTTTAAGTGAAACTCAAAAAAATTCGATTTTATAATTATCGAGAAATTATCCTTACAGACGTTGAATATTTGAAAGCATAATATGTATTTGTTCTCTTCTTAAATGTGCTTCTATTATTTTGAAGATTAAGTTCTGCTAAGTTCATATCATAAAAAATTGTTCTAGCCTTAACTTTCAAAAATTAGTGGCAAGAAAAGAAAAATTCGGAATTTTTCGAATTCAGATGTTGATGCGTTGTTTCTAAAATTTATATTTAATCGAATTACTGATGTTTAAAAGTTGTAGAACTAAAGTTATATTAATTGTTTTAGAACACATAAGTATACAATTTCAAAATTTGATTACTTTCTATTCGAAACGAAAGAAATTTATAATAACTAAAATAATTTGAATTTGTTGGTTCTGATTTCTTCTTGTAGCTAATCATAAATTGTATTTCATAATTTTGCTCCACAGATTAGAAAAGTTAGCTATTCGATTGTGCTTTAATATTGTTTTGTAGTGTTCGCTCTGTCTGAACATTTTAATTAGATTTGCTTTATAAACAAAAGAAACAACGCAAATAATTATGCAGTTTTGCTCGTAAATGTCAGCGGGTAACACTTTTTGTAAAAATCATGGTTATTAATGTTTTAAAGATCTAAAACGTATATTTATCATTTTAATTTATTGCATAGTTTCATAATATCGAAAAGATAATTTATTTCATCTAGCATCTTATTAATAAATAAATTGGAGAAACTCAATGTAACCCATTTTCTTAGCTCTTCTTAACATTTGTATATAAGAAACTTAAATTATGCACCTTTAAATAGGTATCTTTAAGTGTTTTCGATTCGTGCGGATACGCAGAAAAGAAATTGCTGGCATTTAGTAAGAAAAATTCTATGGTTTAACCTCCACCTCCTTGGGTCACACACGGTTGATTCAGCAAGATCATCAGACTGATGACATCGGGAGTGGGTTAAACCCTGCGACAAGTGGTGTTCGGGGCAACAGCCGGGGGGCTATTTAACTGCAATTGCCTTTGTTTCCAAGAAGTTAAGTGCACCGCGGACTGTCATTGCACCCAGAAAACAGAAGCTTTTCATTTAGTGGCATTTGCTCTTTTTCTGCTAAGTCTACCAGGTTCAGACAATACGACGACAACGAGACGAAAATTGCACTTGCTGCGCGTTTTTCTTGTGAAATCTCCACCAGTTCAAGGAGACACTTCTTGAACCATTAGCGGCACGATCCGTGGCCAATGGCTTCGAGGAAGGTTCCAAGACCGCTAACTTGACTCCTCGTATTATTTATTTGTGGCAACAAATATCATTAGGAGTGTCATGCGGCACTTCTTACCATTAAGCCGTCATTAATATTCCGCGCTTCCGTTGCATATTCATCCGGCGTGCTGACCATTAAAAATAGGCAACATCCGATGGCAGCCACCGGTTCCCATTCATAGGCACTGCAGGAACTCTGCTCGAGGAGAACAAAAGCCACAATTGTTTAAGCCCAACTATCCTCCACCTTCAGAGTTTGTACTTAAATTTTTATATCTCTAAAGTATCTTCTATATTTTAATTTCTATGAAATTAAACAACCTAATGGACCTTCGCGATTAAGGACCTTATTTTATACTTTATTCTATATGTCTACTTTCCCAAAGAAGTTAGCCAGTTATTTTTCAAATTCACATTAAGAATCTTCTGCTGGGAAGTAAGCGGAAAGTGCGAAATGAGAAAAATTTTATAGCCTAGCTATATCCAAAAATTAAATTAAATTATTCTTCTTACGTTACTGAAACAAACAAAACTGTTTAATTACAATTAAAAATCTTTAACACATTGACAACAGTTTTTCTAGGGTTAGATAAAAGAGATGAAAAGATTATTCCACTATTTTCCATAATTTTGACAACAAATTCTAAATCATTCATAATGAAAGTTTAATTTGTTCTTCTATAGTACAACTTCATCAATAAGAATAAAAATTTCATAAATTTTCATTCAAAATTCTTTGAGAGCTAAATTTTATACGATTTTCGAGCGACGGAAAATGCGATTAGGTCATATTTACTACGTTTACACGACAGATTGACAGATCGAATCGAGATTGGATTGAGTTTTCAAGCCATGCATGTGACTACTTGGATTGACTCGAAAGTGAATCCAATGCCGATTAGTTGAGTTGTATGCTGAACAACATACTTAGCGGCAATTGTCAAATCGATTACTCGATCTGCTTTTGTTGCTGTTATTTCGATTCATTCCAGCCAGCTAAGCCAGATTGGATTCACTCGATGCGATTTCAATCCAATCTGTGTATTCACGGGATTCTTTCCGGATTCAAACTAGATTCGATCCTGCATGTATACGTAGTCATTGATTAGCGTTATTTGCATAACGAACGTATTGAAAACTGTTATTAGTAATAAATTATAATACCTAGTATACATTTTGAAAATAGGTGTAGGTTTTATCAAGAATTCATATATTAGATTTAGTTATTTATTTACCTTTCCTTACCTTAATATAAAAAAGGAAATTCATTTTGATGTAATTGACAGTGATTTTAATGTGGTTGCCTTGGGTTTTATTTTGTAGCTCTTTTGGAAGAATTCAATAACATAATTTTGTGCTCAGCTATTCACTGAGAGAAATTATAGCTACCAGGCTAATTCTTTATGTACATCGGCTCTCACAATTATAAGCGAAAAGGTGACAGCCATAGTTTGTGGCGCTGGGGCTTATGAATATGCATTTGCAGTTATGAAAATAGCATTTGCACTTATGAAAATAGCATTTGCACTTATGAAAATAGCATTTGAAGTTATGAAAATAGCATTTGCACTTATAAATCGGTACCTTATAGTCTATAGCGCTCTATGTTATTAGGATTTTTTTCAGTGTTGATATATTTTCGACTAAAAGAAATTTGTAATTCATTTTGTAGTATTTATATGCCTAAAAAAATCTCTGTAAGTCCGTAATTGAAATGATAAAATGAGGTAAACACACTTCTAGCCTTAAACCTTAAGTGCATTGAGGTTATTTTGATGCCAGAAACGAATCTAAAACCATTATGAGAGGAAAATTGTTAGTTGGCGCGCAGACGTGCGGTGGGCGGTGCAGCAATATCCTTTAATAGTCCGGTGCTAAGTGAGTGCAGCGCGCGGTGCTAATAACTTCCTCGTCCAAATTAAGCGGAGGCTAATGCTTCGCTGGCCGAAGACGCAGTTCTTAGCCGCTTCGGTCTAACACAATTATCACGCAATAAAAGGAAATTAGTGGTAATAGCAGTAGCATCAGCTGCACCTCCGCCAGCGGCTGTGATTTCCTCTTAAAGACGTCTCAAGGCGTCGCTGCATCGCTCCAGAAATCACAGCCGGCCCTTTTCTGTCGCGGAGGGTCAGCGCCTCGTGTAATTAAATTCCCCCGTCCGATTTCGTCAAAATTCTTTCATCTCGGGCATTTCGTGGGTAATTTCGATTTAAGAGTCATCTGCGCGGTTATTACCGGGCCGGGCGAGCCCATCGCTTCGTATCATCGCACGAAGCCGAGCAAAAGTGGTCTGGTTTAAAAGCGATAAAATTTGGTTGGTCCTCTTTGCACCTCGGTTCTTTTTTGTGGTCGCTCCTTCCAGGCCCCTCGGGGCTTCTTATCGCCCCAAGTGGCTCCGGAAAGCAGCGTTTAAGATGCCCCAGGTATGAGCAATTGCTTGGCTTTTAACTTTTTTCCTCCTCCGGTTTTTGTTGTGGTTATCTACTGGCTCCGGCCGCTTGGGTGCCCCGAAAGCCTGGCTTACAAAGTCCGAGGTCTGGACTTATTTCGATTGAAAAACGAGTTCACCGCGTCGCGTCAATCACACAGAGGGCATCCGAGGACAGTAACAAGACACACGTCTCCGGGAAGGTGGTCACCGAGTGGTGGGACAAATCTTTAAGGAGGTGAAACAAAAACGACCCGAAAAACTAAAGACGGAGCGAAAAGAGTAGACCTGGAAACGAGTCCGCGGACATCTAAATGACACGGCGTTGACACCCCTCGTGATAAATGATGTCAAGACGCTCGGAAACGTTTTGTCATTTAAATGGGCGACGGCTTAACGATACCACGGGCTCGTTATGGGACTTTTGTGGACAAATCTTTTTGAGTAAAGTGATTTTCGCGGTTTTTTGAGAAATTTTTATAGTCTAGTCTGGATTTTGTAATGAAATATTTCGCTAAGCCAGATTATCCGCGTGAAATATGATTTGCGCGGGGGCATTAAGCGTTTACCTTGTCAGCGATATTAACATAATATATGGGAACGGCAAGGCTGGGCTGGAGATTTTAATAATAAAAACTTAATAGGTTGCTTCACTTTTCCGTCATTTTTCAGAAGGTTCAGGCCGAGTTCAGCATATGTATTATAATTCTTAAATTCCAAGGTAGTTACGTATTTCTAGCGTCTCTATGATCGTTCCGTTGGGGAAGTACAATATTTTTTTCGTATTAATATCTTAATAAATGCTTTTTAACCATTAACGTTCAGGGATTTACAATAGTGATTTTTTCCAAAGTACTTGAATAATAATAAATTAATAAATATAACAAAATTATGTATAATCTAAAGCTACAACATCTTGTTTGTTTCAAAGTAAAAGATCATCCCTTCTACGAATTCGGATGAAATGCGTAAATACTGAAAATTTTACGAATTTGAAATTGTTTTTTGTAATGAAGTTAAGATGCCAATCACTTACATGTTTGATTTTATTCATTGATATTGGGGAAGTACCTACAGATGTTCTTGTTTACCAGAAGCATGATTAATTTGTTATCTTGATAAAAGTACCCATATTTAATTGTATGGCTTTTTCTTCGAACATTACTTTTTAATTGGACACATACATATGTATTTGTATACCTACTATATGTACTCTATATTTTTTAGTTCAAATTTAAAACTTTTAATGTCAAATAACTGTTTGGACGAATTCGGGGATTGTTATCTTATTTCGGATAAGTATCCGTTGTTTATATGAAAAAGTGTAACACATTTAGAATTTCTAGAATATTATACATTAAAACTTTTGCTTTTATAGGGGTATAAATGGAGTGAGTTATACAAACATATTAGTATAACATCTGAGATTATAGCTTTCGTCTGATAGCTCAAAGTTAATATTTTGTGCAATATCTGATCATGAGAATGAAAGTATTATTAAATTTTGCTGATATATAATTTGGATATAAAGATTGAAGAATTACATATTTATGATATTAAGCATTTATGTATACACAATATCAGACACTTATAGGTAATATAAAAGTAATGAACCTTAACAAAACGTCATAGCCATAACTTTCATTTTTCTTCAGAAAACATTAAAATTGGGTAGTCATTACGATTAGGTCTTCTTTTTTCATCTTATAGTTAGAAAATTAATACAGCCTAAGTAGTCAAGTTGCTTCAATGCATTATTTTAACTAACTATGTATAACTTTTTGACTAGATCTTTTGCGATGGAATAAATATATAAAATAAAAAAAAGAAGATTTTATAATTGGTTTAATTATTTGTTCGAACTTCAATCATCTATCAGTCATCCTAAGCACATTGACTTAAGGTTCAATCACGCAACTGAAAATATAGTTCGGGCATACTTTCACGTTAAACTTGTATGAAAGTCAGACCGGTGCTCAGGTGTAAACGTTTTTTCCTTTGATGAAAGATGTTATAATGAGTTTTTCATATGCGATATGCAAACGAAATTCAATTTTCAATGTAAACGGGTCAAATGCAGGGATCTTCGGGAAAGATGTTCAAAATTTCAAGATTTTCCTTATAATTATTGAAAAAGTTTTCATTAAATGAATATAAGTCTTTTTTTCCTAAATGTTATCATATTTTTGTTCTGTTTGAATTGGGCTACAATATGGCACTAATAACTTATTTTTGGCCACAAATGCACTATGATCATTTTTCGCAATCTCATACATATGTATGTACATATGTATATGAATGTAAAATAAAAAAAAATAAAAAAAATAATCGATTCGTTCTTGAAATCTAATTAGATTGCATATTGCAAAGTATTAATTTCTTAAACAGTTCACTGATAATGATTTTTTGTTTTTTAACTATTCACTACATAAAATCCAATTTTGAGAAATTCAAGTTCGTCGCTTAAGTCTTTCGTTTAATTTTTGTAATACGATCTCTGTTTTTGTGAGAAACGCTTACACGGGTATATTTTCAGGATATCGTCTGCACCACTATTTTATTGAGGATAATCAAGCCATTTCGACCTACCTTATTGTAATCCTTTGTCGGATATTCCTTGATGTAAGTCTACCTCTTCCCGAGAAAGCAAATAGAACTCTTTAACATCTAATAGTACATTGTTCCACAGATCACTTGTAGATTTTAAATGCACTGGCAGCACTGGCTGCAATCAAAACCAATTTATCCTTTCTGCACCACAAATTCACTCGAATTAAATCTCCTTGGCGACTGTTACGTGTCGAGCTCAAGAAGGCGTCAAAAATTCTTGCAAGAATCACAGGTAGCGTTCAGAAAAGGAATCCTTTTGTACTATTTAACTTTCGTATCCATGTCAGAAACAGTCGAGGTACAGTTGTCGGCAGGAGTAAGCACTGAATGCACTGGCCTCAGCATGGGCCCGCGAAGTGAACTGGTATCCGCGGTGTGTTTAGATCAACAACAGGTGAACGTGTACACTAATTTCTTGTGTTTATCCAGAGCAGAGGCCCCGAGTGGCAGCGCCAATAAATAAAATCGGAGATTATATCGTCCCAAGATCACACAAAACCCCGCGACCACATAGCAAACCACACCTTTTTATGTACAAGAAGCACCACAGCGAAGTTGGCGATCAAAACTCGAGCTTCGTTCCGAGGATCGGTCGATCGAAGGCAGCGCCAGTCGAGTCCGTCAGCTGTAATCACAGTCGTTGCAGCGGTCGACGAGAGGCAAATAGAGGATCAAATTTATGCACAATATCAAAATTGATAAAATCGAACAAAAAGGGCGAAAATGATCGCCGCAAGAGTCCCAGGGCAACAAGACCAGACCGCAGCGTCCTCTTGTACTCACAATAAGCGCGTACCACCATCAACTGATTTTCTGTTTACCAGGGCAACGCGCCAGCAGCTCAGACCTGCGCAGGTTCGCCGCTCCGAAGAGAGAGAGCCAGAAGCAAGGTAGGCCCGAGCGCGGCCTCTTGCCGCTGCTTCCGTCGCGATCGCCGCGCGGCCCGCTGGTGTCGCCCTGCTCCGGTGGTGGCGCGCGAGCAGCCAGGTGAGTCGCGATTGAGCAAAGCAGAACAATGCGCCTGTACATAAGTCAACAAAGGTAGGGGATATGTACTCACCTGGAACGGCCAATCCAGATCAGTCGCCGCTGCGCCGCGAGGTGGAGCCACCCGACAGCTGTTCCGGCCGGCCGTGCATGTGGGGCGTGACTTAGGCCGGTCATGTGATTTAGGCCGACCGCGGTCTCAGCCCGGCGCGCAAAATGAGTCTAATGCACGCAAATTATAACAATTATTGCAGCAGTAAAGTGCGCCGGTGCACGCTGCCGTCCTGCTAAAAAAGTAGACCTTCCTCGGCGGGGCAATAAAATGCATGGCCTTCTTTTTTAGGGTGCAGCTCTATAAAATTTTGCAGAACTGTGCAAAGTCGTTTCGCAATGTGTTTTCTCTTTTTTCCCCTCATGCCATCACTTTTAGGACACTTTGTGATGGACAGTTTTTCTGGAAAGTAATAAAATCATTTTTCCTTTTATTTTCTGGGTTTTTGCACACGAAATTTCTCCGGACAATGTGACTTTCGTTTTTTACCCAAACTTAGGAATGCATCTTCACTGCATAGTGGGTGTATTGTTTTTTAAAGTGTCCTGTAATTTGCGCGACGCAAAGTAACGGCTATTCCGATTTCTTCGGGGTCTTCGGAACAATGAAAAGTACCTACTTTTTGCAGAATTATGTGGAATATTATTCCGATTATGATTGCTGCAGAATTTCTCTTTATCTCATTAATATTCCTGACGAAGGGCGGTTTGTGGTTTAAAAGTTTTCTTAAATATCTTTTGAGTCTTATTTTATTCATGATATTTGGGGCGAGATGTTATAAAACGCTGAATGATCGAGAAACTTTTTTAAGGATAGTGTGTCAGAACAGGAAAAGTTTAATTTAATTGAAAAGACAGTTTTTTCTAGGCCTTTTACTACTCGAGCACTTTTGAATTAAATTACTTGAATAGTAAACTCGAGTTCAAAGATCTGAACTTGAATTATGGAGTTTTGAGTACCCGTGTACTCGAGTACTTGAGAGAAAAATTATCCGAGAATTCGAGTATTTGAGTCCTGCAGAACTACATAATGCATCAGAAGTAAGAAGGCAATGCAAATTAATTACTAATTGTTAGGTTTCAATAAGTAAAAAATATCTTCTGACATAAGCCAGTAAGGATGAACTTGATTTCGTGTATTCCACATTTTATTACATGTGTCGGAATGTGTTTGAACCACTTTGGCAACACTCCAAAGGGCTGCAAAATTAGGAATAAAAAATTCATGCCATTGGACTCAAATATTTGAATACTTCTTAACTCTAATTTACTCGAATTCTCCTTAATAGAGTACCTAAATACACCCATACTCGAGTTCTCTGATTATTTTTCTTAACACAATACGTTCCCTCAATTTTGAAAGTTTCACTTCGAAATTTACGTTGAAAAATAATAATTAGGAAAAGTTCTTCATCCCTTCATCGTTTTAGAACTCTACGAAAGTAAAAGAAATTCGATATAAATGAATTATGAAATCTTCCTATGTTATTCTACTTATTTTTAAAAACATACAAGAATAATGTTGTCTATTATACTATAATATACTATAATAAATGCAGCTGCGTATATTATCCAAAGATTTCTTGAACTACATGTTTTAACTTTACATTTGAAGTTTAACAAATTCTTGAAAACAACAAAATCTTCTAGTATCTAAAAAAAATTATTTCTAACTTGTTTAGACTTTCATATATTATAGTATTAGAGTATTTAATTATTCATAAAAATGCTTAAATCAAAAGTTACCCATAAACGATGATTAAAGAAATAAGATAGGCTATGCCTTTTAGTCGAATTCACAATAAAAACTAATTGAAAGCAAAAATCTGCACAAAATTCGTATCAAAAATCATTATTGTAAAAGATTTCTACTTATTAAAGATAAATCAGTAAAAAAATGTCCTCTGTTTTTCCTGGAATGAAGATTATTATATACATATGTATATAAAGATTTATATTAGGGTTAGACTATGTCAAGATACGCAATATGTTGTCTTCATTTGTACTTATGTTATTTTTTCTTTTCAAGAAGTCATTTTAGAGTTTATTTAATTAACAATAGAACAACCTTTTCCCATAAGGTGCTAATTAGAAATTCTCAGAATTATGCTAAAAAATTGTCATCAGCCATGTGACCCTAGAAAATCTAAAACAGTTCCCTTAAAAAACAATCTAGAAAACGATGAAGGTCAGACCCGAACAGGAAATTCCTTGCATACATTTACAAAAACTTTTTGTGCAAATTTTATTTCGACCTGGCAAATCTCTTGCTAACTTCTTTATATTTTATGAAACCATAAAAAATGTCGTGCTAATTCAAGAAAATTTTTAAGGACGCCAAATGGCTGGTCATAAATTTTATTGCACTTCTAAAGATCCAGTTCTTTTTACGTAAGACCGAGCTCTAAAATGCAATTTGCAGTTGCTGTTTATTACGGTTTTTAACAAAGTGCTGTTTTTTAGAGACGGAACTTTGAGGAATAGGTGTGTCCTTTATTTTAATATCGTTAAACGCCTTGAATTTGAAAGACACACTGAATTACTTAGGTAGCCACCAAAAATACGGTCTGCCGGGTGAGTCAGATCGGCTCATCCGCCCAAATATTTCAAAAACTTGAAATACGAAAATCCGCTTTTGACGGATAAAAGTAAGAAAAATGGTGTGCTGAATTGACCAGAGGTAAAATCGATCGGTCTTTTTGCGAAAGCTAAACAAATGTCCGACCACCAAAATGCCAAGTTCGTCGCTGAAGTCTTTCGTTTTCCATTTGAATTGAAATCGAGAGAGAGCCACCCTGGGCCGTCAACTTTATTAAAAATCGATCTGTCAGGAATACAAATTTGTACAAAATTCTTGTAAATTGGTCAACGCAACGAGAACACTCGACACACTTGGAAAAGGTAAAAAATAAAAAAGGAGAATGGGAAGATTCATGTATCCGGCTGGCAAATGACAAATGGTTTGCCGCGATTTCCTCCAAGATATTATTTTCTGCCTCTGGTCGAGCACCGAAAAAAGCAGGATATTGGTGGATGCCCTCGTCGCGGTGTGGGCTGAATTTATATGATCCGAATTAAGGAGATGAAGAAGTTTGCCCTGAGATAAGCAATTCCGCTGCGAGGGATTGGCTCGAATTGTGTTCGCTTTCAGCGCTTCGCGTTATCACGGCGGCAAAATCGTCAAAATATTTCCAAATAAATTCACAGAAGGGCTCTGCTTGTTCATTTGCTTCAACCCTTTCAGATTTTTCTTCTTTGGGTTTCCCGCGCCCTAATCTCTGTTAGATAATAAGGTTATAAATTTACAGGAGGCGACCACTGCGGCCGAAGGGCCATGTCAAATCGGAACCTTTCCGTAGGCGAGGTGGTTAAACCCATTAATACTTTGCTACCGAATATTGACCCTGGCCAGAGAAGTCATGCTGTCTGGCACCTCTGTGCGGACCATAAAAGTTGACCACTTCTTTTTCACGCTTTAACTTGACTATTTATGCAAATACTCCCGACCGTTGGGCTCTTCTTCATAAAACTGACCATTGGTTCGAAGTGCGCACATATTAAACAAGCGACGAGATAATCCCTTTTCCTTTGTTGACTTTTATTCTTACCTTCGGGCCACCACTGGTCAGTAAGATGAAATACTATGGATTTATTGCCTACCCTGTTCTTGAAAATCCACAACACATGTTGTATATTTTCCGGCTGTCTTCTTAAGGACTAGCAAAAGGAGGCGAACTCAACTCAGCAGGAGTGCATTGATTGTTTTCGAGCATAAATTTTAGGGGAATTATTTTATTCAATTTGAAGTTGTAAAATTGCTTTCAGAATTAAGAGCTGTAAGTTGATTACTTTGTTTGTGTACTATTCTTAAGTAGTAAAAACACAGAAATTGGAAGGACAGCAAAATTTTATATATGTATGTACATATATTTGTAAATTCTTCAATTTCATTTTATATCAGCCTAGTTCCTAATTTCACGCTTATTACCTATTTGATTGTTTTATAATTACTTTAATAAATTCTTTTGAGATCTGAAAATTTCACCATTTGAACGAGAAAAATATCGTACAAGGTATACTTAGAAAAAGTGAAAAGTTGCAAATTTGCCGCTTTTATAACTATCACGACTTTTGTTTTGTATAGTGATTTTTCATTTATCTTTTAAGTCATTCTCTATAAAGAACATAGAGCATTATTTAAATATCTCGTATCGTGACAATTTTTAATCATTTGTAATTACTTAAGTTACGAGAATTCTCATTGGACAGAGAGATAATGGCTTAAGCTTGATTGTATGAACTGTATTTTATGAATTTATTAATACATATAAAATTTGTTAGCATTGGTGAAGACAAGGAATAAAATAAATTGTGGATAGACGATTAATCGTAAAATCAACAAAAATCAAAGTTTTTATAAACATGACGTTTTCTTTATATAATTTCAGTTTTTGTTTTTTTTTGTGAGTAAATACGCTAAGATTTGTAGTTAACGATGTTCTCGTTTCACCTTGATCCATTTTATTTAATCTACGATATCTAGCTTTCGAAGTTTTAGCAGCAAAATTTTGCTCTGTATCTAATATCATCAAGATATAAAATTCAAATTTATTAATTCGTTAAGTATTAACCAGTTAACTGCATTCGTCGTGTATACACGTTAATCCAAAGCTCTATTACGGTGCGGTTGTCATGCATACACGTCGTGGAAAATAAAAAAAATACCATTCGATATAAAGGTTCAGTAAGATGTAATACAGACGTCATTTAGTATTATCTTTCTTTTTTATTAATAGTAAACCTGCTATAAATTTTAAAAAAAATAGGTTAAAATCTTTCCTACTAAGGTCATTCCCCATACAATTTGTTGCTGTTTATAAAATTATTTGTTTATTTTCCCCAGTGCATCGGGTATATGTTGTATTGTTTTATTTACTTTACTGTGTATCCTATTCCCCGATAACAATAATATATTTAAATAAGTTGCGCGCACTATGAAAGCCTTTAGTAATTTCTGGTTTGTTGCAACGGAGTGGCACTAATAAACAATTTTTAAATTTTCAATAACAATACCTTTTTCAACAATGAATTGTTAATTTTTTATCTAATAAAAATTAAATCTAATTCGCTTTATTTGATTTTTTCGCAAAGTGTATTATGGGACTATTTGTATTGAGTTCGACGTGTATACTCGTCATAGCTTGATTTTAATAGAGAGCCTTTAAAAATTAATTCCACAGTTAACTAGTTAAATGATCCATATATATCCCTGGTATGTTTTAAAAATTAAATTTTATATAGAAATCTGGTATATACAGGGTGTTGCATTAAGGTTCCCCTAAAATCGGTCTTTCACCTCGAAAATCGTAATTTAAATTGTAAAATTGGGGGAAATGAACCCAGATAATAACACTGGTCAACAAATTTAATTTTTTTTTGTTTCCTAATAAATGGGATATTATTTCTATACGATTTTTTCCGTAGGTTACGAATTTGTAAATGAAAATGCTCAATCAGCTCCCATTTTCGAGAAAAATAGAGTCAAAATATACAAAAGACCGTATTTTGATAGTTTTAAAAAATCATTGAAAAATAAAGGTTCATCATAGAAGGTTTTAACATGGCTTAAATGAAAGCCTGAGTCTCAATCTAGGAGTATCAAATACAATTTATCAATATAGCCTTTTTTACACATCTTGACGAACAAGTTTTTCATAAGTGTGCATTTGCCGTGTTCTTTATTCGTCATCCATTGTATGAAATAATCAGCTTATGGAATAAAGTAAAATTAACTGATTATTTCGAAATGTTTCAAAGCTTTTTGTATTTTTATATAATAGCTTAATATTTTAGCTGTCATTTGAGCAACGTTATAAGTTTCTGGATCAATCCGTTACTATGTAATGATTTTTCAAAAATGGTAAAAATAGGTCATTTTGCACTTTTTAACCCTATTTTTCTCGAAAATGGGAGCTGATTGAGCATTTCCATTTACGAATTAGTAATCTACGGGAAAAATCCTATAGAAATGATTTGCCATTGCTTTGGAAACAAATTTGGTGTTGACCAGTGTAATTGATAAGTTCTTTATTCCTATTTAAACATAAAGATTTTAGAAGAATTACGGTTTTATTACTTTAATTTGAAATTCTTTTATTGTTCTTCAATAGTGTACACTACAAATATCGTCAATTCTCTAACAATTTTTACTGTATATCGTCCATAGGCTTTTACCTTCATCCTTGATAAATTCTGTCCCAATTTGTGGTGGTGCAACATAAATTGCGTGATATCAGCCTTACATCATATTTCGTCACCATCTATCTCAGTGAAAGGATCTAATTGTTTATCAAAATATTTGCCACTGATGCAATGTCAGTGCCCAAGGATTCGGTAGTCTCCCCTTAATTTGTTTACGAGGCCTGAGAAACGCAAAACATTTGTACAATTTGCTGCAAAATAATGAAAAAAACTCGTACTTGACCACAATGACGCCTCGCTTGTTAGGGAGTCGAAATTTACAAGAAAAGGCAACTTCCTGCCCAACCAAATTGGCATCGGCAAAAAAGCCTAAAGCAGCTATACATGGACCCCCCAAAAGCCTGACTTTGATGAATAGGTACCCCCTGACCATCGCGCTTTTGCGGTTGACGTCTTCACCACTTCGATTTTGTTTTCTGAACGAGTCCGCTCTGCCCGCCTTACATCCAATCGTATCGCCCAGGCCGACAAGTGAGAGGTAAGAGTTCGGGGGTCAAAAGATCTGCTCGATTAATCAAAGTTTGGCATTTAAAGTAATTTTTTTCACTGGTACTCCTCTAGTTAGCCATCACACGTCGGATGGCCCAACGGCCGCCGAGAATGACCAAATCCAGGCGCGAGTAGGCTTCTTGTCAAGCGCAGCTCCACAGCGATTTTTTAGCCGGATGGGACCGGTATTGAAACAATTAGGCGAGCGTTTGTCCTTCACTTTTCGGACCGAAATTAAATTAAATGCCGAAAAAATTGGACCTGTCAGGCGTGAAGGAGCGATGGGCTCCTATTAAACCCGCTAATTGATCATCAATCACCGCCTCATTAGTCGCCTCTTTCCGATGGGTCTCTTTGCACAACCTGCTCGGACCACTTGTTGACAATAGCGCACACGTCGATAATTCAAAACCCCCCGATCGACGGTTCTAGGCGGATCCGGCCGCGACCGGGTCTACAAAGTTTTTATTTATTTTTGAAGGTAGACGAGTGCGCTTCCTTTGGTCCAGCACTGATCTCTCTGGTTTTATTGATTTTTGGGATTCTCGTAAAACCTCAGCATCTCTGAAGAGGGTTCGTCCTCAAGGGAGCCCAAACATATCCTTGAGGTAATCGAAACCTTTATGGGTGCACGACCGAATAAATCCCCGGACGGTGTTCCAATAACAAATCAGAGCACCTAAAAGCCGTGTGTGGTCCTCAGTTTGCACTCCAATAACTTGGGATGATGTTGACATTTATAGCCGACTGGGTCGTAACTCTTCAGCTAAAAACACGAGTGGGTAAAAATTGTTGGATCTCAAGAAGCACCAATTCGTTTTAAGGCGAAAAATGCAGCTCAACCGGAGCGGTATCAAGAAAACTTTATTTTTATTTTTTAGCGAATTTTTGTGGGAATTCTGACAGTAAAATTGAAATGCAGTCTGTTTGCAAGCATTACGAAAATTAGCTTGTATTGGTAAAACTTAAGATACTAGTATTGACCCTTTTAGGAAATACTGCTTTACATTGTATTTTTAGTCGCAGAATTTAAAGAGAGTTTTTGTAGAAGAGTTTCAAGCTTCTAAAACGTTAATTTTTCTTAAACCTTTAAATAAAATATGTACCTACATCAATTATGCAGTGAAAAACTTTCATTCCGATTTTTCTTTAAACTGTTTACGACTTTTGTTATTAATTGAAAGTTTTAAAATTTGAGATTTCTAAAGTAGGTACGCCAATAACGATTCGTATTAAATTAGCTACCGATCGGCGAAAGAATTTAGTTACCAATTAAGATGTCAAGAAGGAGCTATTTTCTATAAGGAGTTAAGCTTTATAAATTTAACCGAATTTTATGTTATTAGTAGGAAAATAGAATTTGATTGATTGAATGAATTGAAGGTTGTCCTTAAACTATAATAATAATTATTGTAACAAGATAAGTAACTATTTTAATTATTGAAATAGTAGTTAAGGAGATTTGACGAATATTTCGTCTATATTGAAATGAAATGAAAGTACCATCACTTATTAAAAAGATTTATTTTCATTAAAAAAATATATAATGTTATGAATTAAAAAAAAATTAAAATATAACCCGAAATTTAAAGGTTTCGGCAAAGAATTCAATTTTGGGTGAACCCAAGGAATATTCGGGTCTTTCAAATTTGATGGACTTAGAAAATTTCACATTGCCCGTAAAAAAATGTTTTGTGGGGAGATTAAAATCTAGGATCTTTGAAATCTGTTGTACTTAGAATATATTTTGGATTTTTACATTTTTTCCTTTGAGCGATCATGTTTAAATTTTTGGAATACTAGCGTTTCCCATGCAGAGAGTCTAGCGTCCTTCATACAGAGAACATCATATAAAGCTACATATACTTTATTTTCAGTGAATTTGCAATAACATTTATTAAACATTTTTTAATTTATTATAAACTATTATATTTTGTATATTCAAAGTTCTTTTTCAAGGATATTTGGTGGTTGCTTTTGCTTATGACCGTGTATTGTCTTGGTTGCAAATGGGTTAAATATATTATTGTATATATAATAATAAGTTACCGATTTTGATTATATCGTAATATACAATAAATTTTCCTCTTTTCTTTGCAGTCACGCATTAGCACAGTTTTCTACTATCATGAAGTGACAGTGAGTTCATAAATTTCATGTCGTCGATAATTAAAATCATGTGCCTGGCACATAAATCGGTGGATGTACGAATTAAATAGACGCACAAAGAAATGAGCAGGCGAACTTGTTCTCGAGACTGCCCCGAACCAGACGGACAGGTGAGTGCAGAAAGCATTTAATACTGCCCTCGTCATCAGAATAATAGCGAACAGTTCTGAAGAGCATAATTTGACCTATGACTGACAGTAAACACCCACATGTTTACGTGACGGCCGCTAGATGCCCGATTATGTGAGATTCTCCTCTTTCAGGTATTTCGTCTGCCAAGGCGACCATAGAATTTGAGAAATTTTACTTTAAACATCTCACAAGACTCACAGGTGGATGGGGAACAACAAAGGTGCCCCAGAGCCACAATAAAGAAAAAATGGTAAAGCGTTTCTTCCCGGGTTAACCGAAATAGACGAGATGAGAGGGGCATCAATTTGAGTGGAGATCGTTCGCGTCATTAGTGATCTGCTCTTGATCAATTGTTGAAAGTTTTCGTTTCCTATTCTCCAAATGACACGGGCTTTCTCTTTTTGATTTTCGTGAAATATTACCTGATGGGCCCTCGGATGTATCTGCCGGGTAATTAGTATCATTTCGATCCACCAAAGAGCAGATTGTGGTCACCTTTCCCATGATCACTTCTGCGGTGCGTTCGAATGGCGTTGAATTGGGTTAAATGCGCGGAAATGCCTTTTAATGCCTATAATTGCACTACTTTTCCTCGCAAGAGTTCTTTGTTCGATCGCCGCTCATAATGGAGGAGTTTTATTGAGAGTACCGAAAGAAGCGCAATTAGTCATTAAATGTGAATCAAAGTGGCTTTCTGACACGAATGAACGAGACCTCAACAGAAAGCAAGTCGCTTTTGCCTAGTTAGCGGCTAGCGCACAATGCCAGAGCTCCACAATTGCTCTTTGCGAAAAGAATCAGTCGTAGAACCTGGTTCACACAGTGCAAGGTGAGGCCAGAATTAAAAGAACACAAAACTGAAAAAAAGCCAACTGCTTAACTAAGACAAGAATTACAATTGAAAATGGAAAACTGTTGCATAACAAAAGCATTCAACCATTGAAAATGTCAGCCCGACAGTGACACAAATCATAGCGTGCTGAATGTGCGCGCGCGCAAACCTCATAATCTCGAAAACGAATCTTAATTAATATCTAATTAGATCAGAAACGCCTCCGATTGTCTTGGGTGCACAGCTTAAGCTGTTTGTTGAACTCGCACCGGGCCGGGGCTAAAATTCACCAACAATTTGGGTTAGCACGACGGAACAGGTGACATTGGAGGTGTGCACGGTTAATTAAGTGACTTTGGCTCGCTCAAAGTGTTTAATTGCGACAACTGTGAAGCGATTTTGTAAACAACAATGAGTAATTGTGACGAAGAAGTGATTTTTCGCCATATGTAGAATTTAGATATTATGGATTTAGAGCAGGGTTGCCAATTATGATGCATGATATTTGAGATTTCTACGTACTCGTAATTATAAGTGGAAGTGGGAGTTATGTCGGAAATTATCTTTGATTTTGATCGGATCATTCTTAAGCTAATTATATGTAGTTATGCTTGGGGTATCTTGATTCTTACAAAGCACGATTGCAATGTGCATAAAGAACTACATATAAAAGACATATGTATCATGATTTGTCACACTTCCTGCACAGAAAATATTAAAAATCGTTTATCCTACATGATACGAAAATTATATTTCCGCGGTTTCTAACTTAGTTTTCAACTCTAGAAAGACCCAAAAATTAACAGAAAAACTATTTCTGTATTCTTCCAACTAAAAACCGGCATTTATACAAAGATTATGTTTTTTTTAGATTGACTATTTTTCTTTTAGTTTTCATCGAGATTACAAAATTACAAAATTAAATGAATACGCATATTCACTACTACTCATAAGATGTGATATTTATTGATTTTATAACTAAGGTTGGCATAAACAATCTATCTGTAGATAATGTTGACATTACCTTCATGTCAATATTATCAATTTTTTTTTCAGAGCTCTTTAAAAACACAGAAATCGAAGAAAAAGATGGTTTTATGTCTCAAATTCTTTTTTTGATAAGAAAATTAGAAATCTGTGGTTTTTATCTTTTTTAAATAAGACTGAGATGAACCATAAATTTTTATCAAAGTTGCATTAAAAAAACCTATAGATAATAGACCGACATTTTTATCCACGTCGAATAAACTTTATAATTTATACTGCACCATTTCGTATACCTGAATCATAAAATTCTTAATCTACTTTAAAGCCTTTTATTTAAGAAAAATGACCGTTTTATCAAAATCTATTCTGAAGTTTCTAATCTTTAATTAATTTTTTTCGTGTTGTCTGCAGATCAGCAAATGAGATATTTAAAGTTGCCTGAAAACCTTGTTTTTTTCCTAAATTATGGAACTGGCTGCTCAGCCCTATCTATAGCTTAAAAATGGAAAACTAAGTGGAAGCTCATTAGATACCGCATCAGATCGCGATCAAACGCATTTAAACTGCCCTTCTTTGCCGCTTCGTTTCTTAAACCTAAAAGGCGGTGTTTAAAAAGCAATTGGGAGTAGCCCAGTTCTCTCATATATTACGTTATTAGCATTCTTGGAAGCATTCCGCGGTCATTAGCTGGTGTCCGAAAAGGCCGAAATCTTGAGAACTTGGTACACATCTCATGGATTTGTTGACACCAGGTATCGTAAATTCTGATTAATTCCCAGTAAGTTATTCAAATGTAGTTTTCCTCAGTTTTTTTCCCCGTAAAAGTAGAACCATTTAAATTGTCATCAGCTCAGGGTTCTATCCACAAAGGAGTTTCGAAAAAGACAGGGCTCAAACCGCGCCGAACACTCCATCATCTGCATATGCATGAACGGGGCGAACGCGTTTGTCGAGCGCTGATTAGTGCGGTATCAAAACATGTCCCTCTTAATTACTCCTCATTAATAACGAACTCAACCGGCCCGACTTATGCGTGTAGCCGAGCTGCGCCGATAGTGCAGACAGCACTTTAATAATTCAGATCCCGGCGATGTCTCACTCGCGCAGAATCAGACAAATTAATTTCAACCGAAGACCGTGTCCTTTGCGGTGGCTTCAACATCTCAAGAATGTTTGTTTTGCTGGAAAGACGGCGATGGGAAATTTGTCATAGTTCTTAGCCGGTTCGGGGCCTTGAGGGAGCTGTGGATGATCTAATTAAGATGTTTTAGGCCAAATAAATTGCATCTGCCTCTTGTCGACCACATTGGATTTATGGCAGCTTTTAATGGGGCGAGTTTTGTATTTTTCCGTGAAAACGGATTAAGATAGAAATCGCCATCGATTTCCACTTTTTGCCAAAATCTTAAGAGAGTTGTACAAAAACAAAATCCCTAATATTCGCGGTTTGAGACTTTGTTTTTAAATGTTTACCTGCAGAAACAGGTGTTGAACAACTTCGTAAGTTTCAATGCGCCTGCCACCTTGGGTACAGCGAAAAAATGCCTGCCAGATGAAGCCACCGATAGGACAGATTCATGATTAGGAGATGAATTCATGTTCGTCCTCGAAGTGCTCAATAACTTAAAGTTGACCAAATTCGTGAAAGATAAGCGCTTGACCTGGCATTGACGGAACTGCGGACCTGGGGAGCTGCGACCGCATTCGCAGAAATACAGCAGAATGGAAGCGTGTTGATAAAAGTCATATTTTCCATATAGAAAATGAGTAATGATGTCACGCCGTCAACCTATTCCGCGAGACCTGGGCCGGATAAAAAACATCTCTTAACCCGGGGAGACCTGAACAAAGGCAGTCGCTAATCACGACCAGCCAGGTTGAATTGAAGGTGCGCGCACAACGCAAGATTCTTATTTCTTTATCTCGCCAGTCAAACGGACAGGTTGAATGCTGTTGGATTCCACAAAATCGTAACAAATCTGAAAAAAATGGGAAACAAGCGAAAAAAATAAACGATGAAGAAGCGATGATGCCATTGATACTGGGATGAGGTGATGATATCGATTGTCCTTGGCGAATTCGAGGAGAATGGTGGTGCGATTGGTGCACAAGATGTCTTTTTATTTCCATTCAATTCCGCCAGTATCAATCGCCGATTCAAGCGGGTTTATTGCCTCACATCATCTGCTCAATTGGTTTCGGAGCTGTGATTTCATTTCGTGTCCGAAAATAATATATTTGATGAGCTTTATTTTAGAAATTCTAGCTATTTTTTTAGACAGTCTATAGACGCGAATCAAAGTAGTTTAGTTCGTTAGAATTATTAAATCATGTCACAGACGTTTATAAAGAAGGAGCGTCTCGTTAAGCTGAAATTGTTACGATTTTTAACATAATTTATATTGATATGTATATGTGAAACAACCGGAATTTTAACTTTATTAAAATTTTTGTTATTTAAGATTAAAAGCTGGAGTTCAGCTCATAGACCTTAAAGCTCTTAATAATTTTAAATTTTGAATAGATATTTCCGATTAATGATTCTTTTGCATACAACATAAAGAAGCAATGCAAATAAAAGTAAAGCGCTTGAATGTTTCTGATTTTTTTCAGAAAAGCAGAATACAATTCTTTTAAGTCGATAATTGCAAAGATTTTATCAAAATTTTGTCAGATTAACATCAATGCATTATTTCCAATCTGGCAACATTTCACATAAATTAATTAAAGTTAAAAATTCGGGCATTCTTTCTGAATTTAATTTAAATATTACTTAATCAATTTTATTGCAAACAACTAAATCAGTTTAAATTATATAATATAAAGTCTTGTGTCGATTGCGATATTAAAAAATTGATGACATCATTGTTGGATATGTTTATGTATAATTTAACAGCCTCTATCTAAAAATAAAATTATTTTTCAAAATCAAATCAAACAAATTGAGCTTAAATTCTAACCAATTAGTATATAATTTATTTCTTAGCTTATAGTATACTTACCTGAAGAAAACGCGAATAAATCGATGAAAACTAGTCCATTATAAAACGGTTTTGTGAACATAGTCACAAGAATTTAAATATTTAATAGGAAAGCTAAATCTTCTAGTTAAAAAGATTATATTTCGTGAAAAAACAAACTTTTTATTCCTTCGAAAACTGAAACTACCGAACTGGTCATAAAAGTCGACCTACGCGTCGTAAAAATTTTTATCGGTTTTGTTTTAAGCCACAGTCCTCCATCCTCAAATGTCTCAATTTGCCACACAAGACGTCTTGAGTTGATCTGAGCTGGGCGCAAAATTAATTAGACGGTGGGCGGACGTATCTGAGTCTAAATCTTGGATGTAGGTCTTAAGCAAAATTTATGATATTTTTTTGCCGGCTCTCATTTTCCTGTCCGGAGGAGGAAGCTCTTGATTAAGACGTCCCGAATTAGTTTCCTTTTAAATTAAGGGCCGCAAAGGATGCCGATTTGTTTGCCCAAGAGGTGAAGGCAACACAAACAGGGGCCTAGGGTTATTTCAATTTAGAAAAAAAAATGTATGAAGTGGTCCTTTAACCAGCTCTTGCTTACAAATGGACATCAAAGGAGCATTCTTTCCTGTGTCAAAACTTTTATTCGAGCGTGTAAATTTCGCTTTTTGCCTTGTCCGTCGACTGCGGGGAAGAGCCTCTGCCAATTTTTTTTGGACTCCCTTCGAAATTGGTTAGGGCCCAGGTTGGCCACCGCCTGGCAATTTTAATGTTCGTTGCGTTGTGTGGCTTGATCCTTATCCGAGCCACTTATGTTGCCCCTAAAGCGAACATCTGACACGACTTAGCCACCGCAGCAGAATGGGTGGTGTGCTCCTAATGAAGGTATCAAGCCGGCCATTTAGCCTCAATTGACTTGGCTGGCATATGGCTGCTTTACCTGTTCACGTTTTCCGGGATTTTCCCGCAGATTATCCCCGGTGAACACTTTAATTCCTCCGTAATTACATGCGTGACTTACCCGAGTCAATGTTTACTCACACGATTTGACTGGGAAATTTTGAGCACACGTTTCTCGGATTATGGCGGCTTTTGTCGAGGATCTAAAGGATAACTACTGCGGTTTGAGGGTTTTGTGGGTTTTAAATAATTTTGTGGTGGTTTGTTGAAATATGGTTGTATTAAATTGTAATTATTTTCGATATTTCAATGTTGATGAATACGAAGGATTCGGGATAATTATAGCAATACTTTTTTATTCTTACCATGTTTGTATAAGGTCCTACTAATCGATGGTAACAGATATGTTTTTTTTATTACTTTTTGTAAGAGCAGTTACCCACTTCCTTATTTATACATTATATTTATGTATTTTATGTAGGTACTGCCACTATGTCGTTTTGCATGAAAACAAATTTCCTTTGAATACATAAATATTTGTATGAACCCTAATTGAAGTACCTAACATAATTTTAATTAAAAGTTGTGAACTTTGGCGCTAAATTAATAAAAATTAGTTGATAGCGATAATATCTTAGTAAATTACTTAGTTATAAAATCTTTGAAAATTTCTCACAAACAACAATCGTTTTTACTGAAAACTTAAATGGAAGTAGGGTTTATGTTGAGCAAATACAACAAAGGCTTGAGTATGGTAAACGTAATTTATTTAATTTAATTTTGTTTACAGATGAGCAATTTATTTATTTAGAGCTATTCGATATTTTCAATATATTATGATTATTTTTAATTTAGGTTCACATAATTATAGAAATTTATTTGAATTCAATAACACAGACGTTTCAACAGAACAAGAAACTTACATTTAGAAGGAAAAGCTAACAAAAATTATTTATGATACTAAAATGATTTTTTAAAGACTTTATGCTTTGCTTTGTTTGTATTGTAATATGTTTACGATGTTTGATTATAAATGGGTTATAATTTTGAATATTTCCCCAGTTTCTTAATTTAATCATAAGATAACACTGAACGTTTAATATTAAACCAAGGATGTCGTAATTTTTAGGTTTTCAGGCATTTTAATCTATGTTGATGCTATCTATGTTAGTTTTTCACGGTAATAAAGCATAAAACATTGGCTCGATTATAATATGCAAAATTTGACATGAACATAACCTTTTGTAGTCGACACTAAAAGCTTATTTCACATACTGAAGTCATTATACTGTGTAAACATTCGAATAAACAACCAGGAAGAGGCGAATTAGCAAAATAATGCAGTGGCAGTGGCCACTGGGGAGTCTGTGGAGCCCCTGTGGCTTTGTCTTGCTAATTAAATTAATTAAGTTATTGTCGTAGATATTAGAAAATTTGCCTTACATTTCCGTCCACGGCTAGTTCGACAGATTGTCCTTTTGATTAATGCAGCGACGTGCGCCGACCCACAAATCATAAGACAAAGCCGAAAATGCCAGAGTTGATATCGATCAGCGGGCATAATATCTCATTCTGAGTAAAATATTGCTACTTAACGGGGTCCCCGCGCACGGAGCGGGCTCCGGGCAAACACGGGTGCCACTCGGCCGGCCGTCTATCTGCTGATCTCGACTTATCACCATAACCATCAGTCACTTCTATTGCTCGCGGCACTACCTACCGATCGGCCTTGTGTTAAGGTTACTCGATTGGTAGCTTTTTCCAAAAAAGGCTATAAACAGCATTTTATCGCATAATTTAAATAATCGCGAAATGGTATCTCATTAATTTTCTATTCAGTAAACGCCATAGAAATCATACGCCACGCAGACGCTCGCCAAAGACCTTAACGCCCCGATCGACAGCCGTCCAATCCAAAAGGAATTCCACTCGACAATGGCTCGAGAGAGTCAGAAAAAAGTGTCAACACAAAATTCTTATAGTCGTCACCACGATTTTAACACCATTTTTCGTCTCGTTCTGGTATTTTGATTTCCGAGACTGGCCCCAGCATGTTTTCAAACTCGCGGCATTTTATCGGTCTTAATTCCTTCCACAGACCATCATTAATCCACTTCGGGCGGTGGGTCGCTCTAAGGAAATACCTGAAAATATCACCTCAGCGGCATTTGTCACCATCGCATTATAATTAATTTTTGAGATTCCTTAGAAATCGGACAAAGCTGAACGGACAAAAGAAAAACTCTCAGGCGCGAATGTTTCGTCGCGGCTCCGCCACGATCGATACAATTAAGAACAAAAGCCATCTTCCCACGATAATTTATCGACCAATAAAATGAAGCGGAGATGGCCAGATTTACGCGAGTTCTCCTTTTAGTCTTCGAGATCTGATTTTAATATTTTTATTCGTTTTGTTTGTCTACTGGAAGCCGTTTTAAAAACAAATATTTATCAACGTTTCACGATTAAAAAAGTCAACCTTTGGTATTCAGACTCTTAAGGGAATATAAATAAATTCTATTTTAAAGAAAAGAGACTCAGAATAAAATTGTTTAGATCAAAATTATAATTGATTATCATAAATTATGCTAGATTAAAAAGATAATTCCCAGGTGTGCTATTTTGATGATTTAACTACTTAATCTTCTTGATAGGAATAAGTAGGAACTACATAATGGGGATTTTTGAGTCTATTAACTATTAATACACAAAAGCGAGGCACTTAAAGCACCTATAAAAAGATCTATTTATTAATTTTATTCGGTCTATACATTTTTTGGCCAAATGTGGACATAGGCGACATATTCAATAAAAATGTGTTACCCACACAAACATTTTTATTAGCTAAAATTTCGATTCTGACTGATTCTGAATTTACTATTCAATTTGGTCGAATTTGACTATAAGTAATAGATGCCGTGTCTACCTGTCTAAATAAATATTATACAACTGCTGTTGGAAAATTTTGGATGTTATATTGATAATATACATATATGTTTGTCTAAAAGATTCGTAAACTATTAAAAATTTTATAAATTGTTTTTTATTTTTTAAATTTTTGGCGAAATGACGCCATGTTTTATAAAAAATTAAATTATTACCAAAATTCTTCCATTTAAGATGCATGGAAAATAGTAATTTTGTTATCATTATTATTTTGTTCAACAAACAAATATTCGTCGCTTGAGTCATCCTCTAATAATGGTGATTGCTTTGTGGTAAAACTACGTTAGTCTCAATTTTATAATATTAAATATTTACGATTTGTGTGCAGGTACATCTTTAAGAATATTTCCCAAATTCGTGGTCGTGTTCAACAACTTGAAAAGAACCAAGGTTTTTATGAGAGATTGCAAGTATTAATCAATTTTTGTATATGCTGCGTACTTGAATCTAAATAATTATTTTATTTCTTTTATTTAATGAAATAAATTAAATTTGATGTTCCAAATTTGTGTAACATTTATTATAATGTTTGAAATTTCATATTGATTTCCTATTTATTGTTTTGTCTCGTATCTCATATTCAGCCTCTTTAATTAATGTTTGTAATTCTCTGTTCTAAGAAAACAAAAACATTCCCCACAAAAGTATTGCTCGTATTTAAAGAGCAAATTGCTTAAGCGACTCTAAAAACATAAACTTTCTGTTTGAAGGGAACCAATTTTACCACCAGTTATCAAGTATTTATAGAGTTCTATTAACATCTCAGTTTGCTTTTCTTTGAACTGATTTGCACAATTCAGCACTTAACAGATCATGACACAGCTTTGAGTGGAAAAATGTCTCATCTGGGAACGTGTGAAATTTCTGGGGAACCACAAAACCCACCTTTGATTTTTCAGAATCTAATGAGATCAACTAACTCTTGGAAGCCGGGGCGCGTTCACGTGTGAGCCGATCTGGCTCAATCCAGCGCAGATCAAAGAGCGCAGTGTTCGCATCTGCGCGTGTTGGCGGCTCTTATTAGCGGTCATTTGCAGGTAATTCAGGCTGAAACGCTTTTTAAGTTCGTCCAAGTGTCAACAAAGTGCCCAAACGGTGCTAAGTGGTGATGCCACACTCGGGCGCAATTGAAGCTCATTTCCCTGGAATTTGTTCACACTCGGGCCAGGTGAGGCGCAAATCGGGCCGCTGTTGAGGCTCAGGAATTGACCCATTAGCCTGCACCGCGAGCACCTGTTAATTGGTCCGGGGGGTGAGGTGACCACCTTGAGAAAGCTCCGCTTCATAAGAAGCTAGGGCGACTTCGATTTGCTTGAACTGATTAAGAGCTTCGGAATAAATTCACACCTGCGGGCCGCGCTGAGACCATCGTTCTTTGCAGAGAAACGGCCAGGTGCTAATGAACGGCCAGTGTTTGTCTAGCTGGTTCGGAGCAAATTGACACCGGAGGTGGCTTTAAAAGTGTTTACTGAAGCTGGCCAGGTTTCGATCTTGATTTGATGCCTCTCGGGTCGCAAGTCACCAGGACGGGGATAATTTAGGGGACCACAAACCTGTCAGAGACGCGGTAATAACTCATACTGCGCAGGCTTCAATTACGACTTCCTGGATTGTTTTACCACTTCAAATTTCTAGCGAGCGTCTTCCTTATGGCCGCGTCTCTTATCGCATAAATCACGGATTTCTCCTCATTCCGGCGGCAGTTACGTGGAACGCTCCTCGCCGGCCCAGGGACGTCCCACAATTTTCTTCATTAGGAGTGATAAAACTGTAGCAAGCACGCATGGTGTCCGACACGACAGCTTGACATCAACACCACCGGCTACACCAATAAACCGCCGACAGCAACACGCTCCCCGGCTAAATAATTTGAGGCGAAAAACGTTTCGAAACTCCGCCGGCCACATGTGTGACGGAGGTGGTTACCTCATCCCAGGAGATGCAGAACACCTTGGAAAGTTGGGAAATGCGTGGCTCTCACTGGCCAGGCTGGCAATCAGCCAGGCAGGTGTCTGCGGACCGCTTAAGGCTTGTCGCTTATCGTCTTATTCGCATTTTTGCTACTTTAACCATTTCATTTTGTTTCCCTCCACACGATCCTGGCGCGGCTCCGCCAGCACCCATTGGGGCACCCAGCGCCGCAGATTAATGGTGGGAATCGGTTTTCTATTAACGCGATAAATTAAAGGTACACCACCTCTCGTTTTCGCTGATGGCTCGCATGTGATGCTAACGGCCGGGACGCGCTCGCGATGGCGATAGCGATTAAAGATAGATGTCGTGTGCAGATCGCAGATAAACGCAAAAACTGTGGTGTGAGCCATTAGCGGTACCTTGACACATCTCTGCTAACTCCCTGCTTCCTCGAGGGTGTGCACCTAAATTACTCATGGGAACATTCCTTTCGGCTCGCTATCCACCCGGAATCAGCGCGAAATCCAGAAAAACACTAAAAATTTCAAGTATTTTCTGAAATCTTAAAGCAAAATAAACCCAAAAAGTTAGTAGCAATTAATCCAACCCCGCTGAGAATTAAACTGGCATGGCAGCATGAATCGATATCTTACTTAAAGGTTTAGAGTTTTCAAAAAATCGAATTTTTTTTTACATTTTTCAACTCCTTAGACTTTCAGAAATCACCTCCTAAAATATTTTTGAGAAACTCGAGAATTATAACAGTATAAAACAACTTTAGTGCGCGTGCGTTCTCGACTCTTCGCAGGTGCTTTCAAACTTTAAACGCGTTTTTCGCGAAATGAGGTTTTGTCAAATGCCAGACTCATTCTCGGGATCCGTTGAACCGATTTTAATAAATCGTGGCGCGTTAACCACAATTAACCACAAATTAGCCAAAAAATAATAAAAATAAATTTTAGCAAGGAAAAAATAGTGAAAAAAGTAGGTAGATTTTTCAAATTTTTTTTCAAAATCTGCCATTTTATTTTTTTATCGATTTTTCATTAACTGTGGTTAATTGTCCTGTAAGAAAGCTTCCTCGTTAAAATGTTCTTTGCTTTTTTTGTTTCAGATTTATCAATTCTGAAATTGTCCGAATTTTTCGAGGACTCGACTTTGGCGGCCTCGAGAAATTAGACGAAAAATCAAAACTAAAACACAAAAATTTGTTTGTATTCTCGAAGGATTAAATAATGTTTTTACGGTCATATCTAATAAAGGAGATGAGAAAAAAATTCTTAAAAATATGCCTTCTAAAGGGCACTAGTAGACTTAAGAGAGTATTCTGTTTTTCTTAATTTTTTTTTCATATTAACGCAATAGCTATTGATTTGAATTCTTATTTTATTTTTAAACATATTTCTTAAAACAAAAAAAAAATACATTAAAATAATAATAATTTTATTTCTAAAGTGCCGATATATGGCGCTAGAATGAAAATAATCGTTGTTAATAACTCAAGATCGGCAAATATAAAACCAAAAAAACCAATGAATTATTAATTAGTAACGTTGCCGCTATAACCCGTAGTAAATTCATTAATTTAAAATAAAAGTAATAATTTTTTACAAGACTTAATTTAAATTTAATCCAGAAAGTCAACTATACTTTTCTAAAGGTTTTTGATACACTGGAATCGAATTACCCCATCACATCAGGTTTTTGAGAGATTCTAACCTAAAATTGGAAAAAAAACAGGTTTTCGCTATATTCGGCGATTATATTAACTTTACTACACCGGAAATTAATTTTTCTCCACAAAACTCGTTTGAAATACATATATTGGTCCAGTACTTTTTCTTTTATCGTCAACTACAGATGCAAAAAAAAAAGGGTTCAATAGTTTACGTCTATAATTTCAGGTTTTTTAAGGTTTGCAATATTCTATTCTTTACCGATCTTGTGCGACCATTTCTACTAACTAAAATATTTATATTCTTAGACCTTCACTATTTGTTAGACATCTAGGTACAGAAAATTTGTTTAATTCGAAACAACTCTCAAGAATTTATCTATTCTAAATACCATTTTAAAAGTCGATGCTGCTTTATAAATTTGTTTCGAGAAGATATAGAGCATATATACGAGTTTTTATTTCTTGAAAACGAGCTTGTTGTAAAAAAATGAACTTTGAACAGTAAATAAAATCTAAAAATCTCGAAAGCAAAATTAAATTCTAGGTAGAAAACAATTAAACTCACAAAGTTATTTTTATAATATGTATGTGGGGAAAAAACGTCTATAAGAAACTGTTTTAACGATTGAATAAATTAAATTCAATTACTATTTTTATGACTTGTTAACATTTTTCATATTCGCTTGTTGAGTTTTATGGGCGAGGGAGTTTTTATTACTCACTTTATAAAAATTATTCTGAGCAAAATACTTCAGTTCAAAAAAAAAAACTTTAAAAATAAAATGGTTTTTTGTCTTACATCAGCTACAATCCTTTTTTTTCCTTGTCTCGTTGTCAACTTTTGCAGCAATTTCTGTTTAATGAAATCATATCACATACATATACATTTTGATTTTAAAATGACGAAATTCTAATTTTCGTTAAATATTATAAATTGTATTATATCTCTTTTTGAAAAAGATTCCTTATTATTTTTGTTTCAGGGATATAGTGTAATTTGCTTATTTTGGCTCATTTTTTCAATCGCAATGTTCTATCCCTGCATGAGTCACTAGACCTCTTCCTTTTACTTCTTAGTGAGTTACAAAAACAAGTTGCTTAAAGGTTTTACCTTGTATAAATTTATTTTGCAAAAATTTTACAAAAGAGCACTAAGAGCTAGCTGTTTCCTCGGCTACTGGTTCATCGAGTTCTAAAGTTCCGTGATTCCGTGAGTCACGTGCCCTCAAAGTAATCAAAACTTCACCAGAAGTTTCGAAGTGGAAAAAAGTTGCATGTTTCATGCAGCTACCAATAAATCCTGACCTGTCCTGCTACTTTACCCGTGCCCATCTAAGTGACAAACAACAACGGCACCGTCGAAATGAACAGAAAACCGAAAACGCGGTGCGGTGGACTACTGTGCAAAGCAAACCTGCAGCTCTAGCCGCTGTCGACCTCCAGGTTGGGGTTGCTGGCCCTTCGGACGAGCTCCTTGCCGCCCCCGCTGTGGCCGTCCTCCCAGCTGCGTTTGTTCAGCATTTTCCCGAACGAGAAGTAGCGCTCGCGGAGTTTTTCGCGGATCTCGTCCTCGTTCATTATGGAGCTCGCCTCCCTGAAGTTGAGGTAGATGCGGCCCTTCTCGTCGGTTTTTATGGGCAGGATTTCGGTGCAGACGTTCCTGGCCTTGGAGACAGCCTCCTCCTCGGACAAGGATCGCGAGTCGACAGAAAGGCTCCTGGTGGACTTCGAGGGCTTCCGTTTTCTGTTCCTGATGTAAAAAGGGTCCCTGTCGCTAGCCTTCACGTACTGCACGATGGGCCGGTTGACACCCCACTTGGGGCGCTCCTCGAGCTTCTCGCTTCGCTTCTTCCCTTTGGCCTTCGCCCTGTAGGTTGTCGTTGTCGTGGTTGTGGTTGTTGTTGTCGTCTCTGCGTCCCTGCAGTCGACAGGGGCGGCTTCGTGGGGCGCAGCGGGCTTCTGCTTCGACGTTTGGGTCGTTGTCGTGGTGGAAACCTCGCGTTTCAAACAGACCTTGTAGAAATTGTTGTGGAACAGGCACAACTCACATGCCGTCGGCGTCTCCGTTTGAGTGGATGCATCCGAGCACCCGTTGGTGTCATCCTTCGTGGGGCTCGCGTTACGCAACACAACCTGGTTATCCTTCTCGGGAAACTCGTTTCCCTTGACATCAATGGCGTGGGTGGCGGGAGTGGCGTCCGCGATTTCCGCGACTTCACTGTTCCGCGTGCTGGCGCCACCCCCGTCCGCGAAGATCGAATAGTGGCATTTTCCGCAGAGGTGGCACAGGGACTCATCGAGCCTCTCGCTCGTTTGAGTGGGGCTCGTTTGAGTAGGGCTCGTTTGCGTAGGGCTCGTTTGGCGGGTGGAGACGGTGCTAATTGTCTTGTTTGGCTCCTCTGGAGTGTTTGTGCGTTTGCTTTCGGGCTCCTCAATTTTAATCCCACTATCCTCGCTTGTCTGTTTACTGAGGCTGTCTTGACAGAGGCCAATCCGCGACATCATTTGCTGTTGTTGTTGCATGATGTACGCGGCCACTTGAAGGTTCCCGAAGGAATTCTGTAACCCAAAAATATCCGTTGTTACTGGAAGTGGAATAAGAGTCGTCGGTTGCAGAACAAGTGCAATACTTTCCATCTCCATCTCTGGTTTAGTAACAACTTTTGTCTCACTCTCTTGAGGATTCCTTGGAAAAGTTTTCTTGAGATTTATAGGCGTCCCAATAAGAACTTTCTCTTCAACTTCTTCGTCCTGGTTAACTAAGTTTTCTTGTCCTCGTAGCACATTTTGGTCAGTAGGAGCAATTGGGTGTTTCACCACTGCTTGATTGAATCTCATATTCTCCTCAATTGCTAAAGGTTCTTCCACTTTCACACTCCTTTCAAGATCAAAGTAGTTTTCAGGAGGGCCCTCTATAGGTGGAGCTCTATTCTTCTTCTTTCTATGCTTCTCCATTTTAGCAGCCTCCTCAGCCTTTGCAATTGCAAGCAGCATAATTTCCTGCTTCTTCCGAAATGCCTCCTCCTTCTCCATTTGGAGCTGCTGCTCATACTCCAATCTAGCTTGTTCAATCTGGCGCTGCCTCATCAATCTTTCTTCTTCCAAGCGTTCTTCTTCCATCCGTCTTTCTAGTTCCCATTGTCTTAATCTTTCCCTTTCTTCCAGCTGCTGTTTGATAGCATTTTGGAACTCTATAGCTTTTCTTCGCTTGTTGACCCTCTCCGCCAAATCGATTGGGTCCAAGGGGATGTTTTGACCGCGAATATGTGACACCGAGTGGACAGAATTGGTGTCATCTTCACTATCTTTTAAGTCGTGGAGTCCTCTACTCAGCCAGCCTGGTCCAGATCCTTTGTAGTCGTTGTTATTGCTTCCGCACTCAGAGCTTGCCTTCCAGTTGTTCCACTTGGCCCTTTCGTCGCGAGATTTTGGACCGTACTCACCACAGTCAGGGTTCAGTTGGTAGGTGCTTGATGTTGATATGTCTCTGCTGATATTTGAGGGACTCGCTGGAGATATGTAATAGTTGCTGAAACAATTAAAATACCTCACTATTACTTTAATTAAATCAGTATAACTTACATTTTAAGAATTAATATAAAATTCGCTCAAGTTTTGAGCTTAAGGACATTATGAGGATTTTTCGATTTTTATATTTTCTTTTAGTATGACATCTTAAGAATATAATCTGAAAGTTTCATAAGAATCGACCCAAAATTGATTGATCATGTCTAAAACTTTAAACAAAATAAATATCGAATTTAGGTATATGTATTGTATAATGGATTGTTTCGCTAACAAAAGATTCCTAAAAAAACGCTTTTTTCGGCTCCATGACTAAGTATACCTATCCCCTTAAACTTCTGAAATAATATATCAGTTCCAAGGTTACGAAATCTAATCTTGTTTTTTAAACAAGTTATTATTGCTAAGCAAAATATTCTGGGAAATGTTACAACTATTCATTTTACAAGTTGAAATAAATCCAGTAAAACAAATACTTGGATGAAATGTTTTCGTTTTCAACTGACGGAATTAAAAAAAAAAAAATACAACGTTAATTCCAAATAATTGATATGTTATTGAATATCTTTAAATTGACAAGAACGAAATAACTAGGCTACGAAAAGTGAATGTTTTCATAATGATTAATTTTATGGAAGGCATTTTAACTGGATTTAAAATCGATTTCTTTTCAAAATTAAGTCTGAAACCTAATACAAGTTGTAGACTATTTTAAGAGTTTAATCATAGTTAAATTAATTTTCTAAAATAGAGCTTGATGTTAGATAGATATAATAATTCTCATTGAGCTTTTTCAGTTGGGAAATTATCGCAAAAGGAATTATGTAGAATCAAAAGATTCTATGTAATTTTCGTTAATTAAGAAATGTATAAAACGTGTCTAAATTTGGCCAATTCTTGAAAATCCAATGACATTGCGTGCCATTACTCACCTCTGGAAGTCGTTTGTGATTCCATGCCCATTCGAGGCGTCAAGGTCAGTCCTGGACGTCCGAATGGCCTTTTCTCGCAACTGCTTTCCATTGATTTTCTCATCCTTCGAGTCAATTTTTTTCTGATTAATCTGCGGCTGATTCTGTAATTTCCTCGCCGTCCTGTCGTAGTTATGGTAATTCTTATAGTCCTTGCTCAATCCGTGGCTGGGGTGATTCCCATCGGCATACCAAATATCCGGGCTGTTTGGGTTATTTCCGGAATCGCTTGTGTACCCCGAGGTGTCTTCGTCTGGCTGAAAGTTATTATTTGTGTGATTCCTGACATTGAAGTTCTTATGTCGAATTGCAGGAAGACTGGGGCTTCGCAACCGCTGTTTAGAAATTTGGGGGATATCGTAGAGTTTCGTATTTGGCGGATATTCCTCGTCGTTCATTAGCTCGTAGCTCCTTCGTTGATTGCCTCCGCGATCGATATATTGGCCATTTTTGGTGTTGTTCCTCTGGCTGATATCAAGGTTGGAGTAATAAGTTCTTATAGACGTGCGTTCGTACTTTTGCGATGAGTGCGAAAACATTTCGCCCATCCGAGCCAACTCCTCTGAAAAAAAAATCACACAAAAATTCACAAACTGGACGAAAGAAAGCGAAAATTTAGAGATACCTTTCTCTTTAGCCCATTGCTGCTTCTTAAACTCTAGCAAGGACCTGCCTTTTCCGTAATTCATTATTATTTTTCCATGGTAGTGAATTGTCGCGTACTTTTCTTGCAATTACACTTCACTTCAGACTGTTTCCTTCGTAACTTGGCTCTTTACTGAAATTATCGGCTAAACTTTGGCTAGAAATGCTAAAAGGAGCCCCAACAAGCTTGCATGCCAACACAAACTCACTAACGACGCTGTTACCTTGGATACTTGGCACTAACAGAGCTCCACGGGAAAGCTTTGGGCCCGCAACTCCCTGAGCAAACATCCCGCGCCGCCCTAAAGTAGCGCTCAAAAAGTAATAAGTTTTCCTTATCAACACAACACCTAAGTTCATGCACCTTTCTTACTCCATGCAGTTCCAAGAAGGCCTCGTCCTTATGCAAATAGGCGTGAGGCCATACACCTTGGACCTAACAAGTCCGCTGCGGAGGGGACTGCTGCAACAGTTTGTTCTGAGCTACCCCTTGGCTAGGACTAGGACTGAAAGGTTGCTAGCTTTCAGATATTCGTAAATATTTACGTACATAGTTATGTATGTACATATGTGGAAATTCCCTAGGTTGAATGAACCAATGTAACTTCACTCAGCAAGTTTTGGTGCTATTTTGGGCCTATAGGTTCCAAATGTGGAAAATTACTGCGGCGGAAAGCGCCTTTTCCACGGAGGCATTCTCCTTAATTTTCGTTTATTATGCACAAAAATTTCTTGCGCACCACTCGACAAATGTGGTCGCAAATTGGAGCATTGTCCCCATTTAATCAAGGGTTTTTGATGGTGAGCATGAAGCAAGTGAGTAAATTAGACCCTAAAGAAAACACTCTTCGCGTTTTAGGAGGCACGTAAGTTTCGCTTTTTCGTTTCGCGTGATTTCAAGAAGCGTCATTGACACAATTTTTCAATATTTTCTTGGGACAAATTGGCTCGAAGCCTTGCACTACTTGTGGAACAATTAAAGTTGTTGAGAATTGGTTATTTATTAGGTGCAGTAATTGAGCCTAAGTTCTCTTTTATTTCAGTAAATTAGTTTTACGACTATGTTATTAGATATTACGAAATTTAATTGAAGCTATTATTTCTTGAAGAAAGGTTCCAAGCAAATTAGCTAAGCACACTTTTATTGAAGACAATTTTGCACACGCCACGGATGTGTTCTCTATTATCGACTAGCGCGCCATCTTTGAGTTTCCGCGATAAAACTAATCATACAATTTGGAAATTTTGTATGAAACCAACTTTTAATGCAGCTTGCTAGACGGAGGAGATTTTTCTCTAGAAAATGATCACTGACTACTTATTAATTTCTTCAAATTATTATTATTTAAATTTGGCCTTGAAAAACGACATGAATCTTATGTGTACTATATGTGCGGCGGCACGTTACAGGTAGCAATTCTTGACCGATTTTGGTGATTCTTGTTTCAATCGGTTCACCAACTACCAGAACTGAACCCTATTGATTTTTACCTACATACTTTCCTACTGAAATAAAATAATAATAAATTGACGATCCAGACATAAAACATATCATTATATACATACATATAAGAACAACTTCCAGAGTATGCTTTTTTAGTTTTACAACGATTTTATTTTATTTAAGCTACTATTCGTTGCTGAAAAATTCAAATTAATAACAGAATTAGTTTATACCAAAATAATTTTTTGCCTAACTAATTTAGGCATTATTCTATAGTACACTTCTAGATTTGGAATTGAACTCTCCTTCTATATGGTAGAATTGAATTAGTGTAGTATTCGACGTTGTATAAAATAAAATTTATTTAAGATGTTTAGGAATTTTTAAAGTGGATATTCGTTTTTAATTAAAATTGTATTATAATACTTTAATGATATTCAAATGAAACGTTCTTCTAGAATCTAGACAAAATGTAGATGCACCAGCGCAGTTCGAATAATAGCATAATATTTTTGAAATTAAAAGTTACACCTGTAGATAAAATGATATTGTCTATATCATTAAGAAGTTTTAACTGGCTTCCTGGCTTCCCCGAAAAGAGCTTATTAAGACACTAAATAAATAAATCCATTTTGGATTCGTGCCCAAAAGTACTTCTCACCCACCATAAAATTCCTAATTATCGATTCCGCCCCCGTGCCTTAATAAAGTCATCAAAGTTCGATATATCGTCCCTTGGCTTTGCGGACGCGCATCTGTCGACGGCCGGCTCATCCGCTTGAAATGAATAATCTCGTTCTGAGGGCGGCTACGTTAAATATCATAACTGGACACATCAAGAATAATTTAATTTCTTAATTTCGAGGAGCTCACCAAGCAAAGGGCCTCCACCGGATGCATATCAGACACGCTGGAATGCCCTCTGATTCACGTCCAGAATTTTGAATGCGATGAAACCGCACTGCAGAGCACTAAAAGTCCAGAGGAGCCGCATTATTTAAAGGAATAGTATTAAAATTAGGTGGCTGCGTCATGTCTCTAGACTTTTATGGGGTATATTACCTAAAATTTGGAATTTTTCTTAATTCATCAAACGTAAGGCTTGCGGCTGAGTGGCGCCTTCGAAAAAGTGTAAAGAGTTCTGTCGTACCACGGTGGCCATGTGTCCGATTAAATCGTGACTGCTGTCTTGAATTTTGAAGAAATTATAAAACTCCTAATGAAGTGGGTTGTCGCGTTCAACAGTTTTATGGCCGTCGACAGTATGGGCAATAAATCGACTATCCAAAGACATCTTGCTATCAGGACAAATAACGCTCTGCCGCTGGTTTTGGAGACCTGAACAAACTCGGTGCCACCACATGTACCAGAAGTTCGACAAAAGACTATTTATCTGGCTTTTGTTCGATTTCGGGGTTGAGGTTCGGCTGGTCCATTAACAGTTTTCACACAGACCGAAGCCAGCCACTCAACCCCTGACAAGACGAGTTCAAGACGTTCTCAAACATGAGCACACCTTGGCTTGAATTGGGACCGCTGCGGAGGATGGGCCGTCCCCGTCACTGCCAGCGATATAATTTATCATCCGTAAACAGAACGTCTCACATCATAATCGACATATTCGCACAAAATAAAGCGCGTCCAGAACAATGCGTGCCACGTCAAAACCGAAATAAATATTTATCCAGACGGCATTGTGAGGGCTGGCCGTCGTAATTATTCTCTCGCGTTCACCTAGGGGAGATCGGTTCCTGGAACCTGGACCAGGGAGGCTGATCGCTCTGAGGGTAGACTAATTTTCGTTATTTATTCCCCGCCTTTGTTCAATTTTGTTACTTGAGAAGATCCAAGGGTAGATGGAAATCAAGTCAAGGTGAGTGCCATTAATCATTCACTCGCACTCTGCTCTATCGGACTGTTTTGACTCGGAATTGTGCGACAGGAAAGTGAATTCGAAAGAAATCTTTAACTGAAATTTTGTCGTACTAAATGATGCTTTCTAAGGTCTATGGAGGATATTTTTTCCCTAAACACATGTTTCCATGTAGTCGAACAATTTTTGATTAATATAAATAGCTTCAATTTACTGAGTATGTATGTTAGTATAATTAAAAACCAAATAATTCATTTTACTAAATTATTTAAATATAGCCATTAATTTATCTATACTTAGTGACAATGTTTAATTGTACATTCATAAGTGCGTTTCTTCCTAAAACTCTATAATTTTCAGTGCCTATTATGTATGATCGCGGCGTTGCTAAATTCTGATCGACATTCTGAGCCGGCTGCCATACCTAACTTCTTTGAATATTGTCTCCCTTTGAAATTTTTGAGTTTCAAGCAAAACTTTTTAATTTTGTGAAAAAGGAACCAAAAATCTTAAGAGAATTTATTATTATTTGCTTTCATGATTGAAAAGAATAAAAAATTTTATCATGATTTATCAAAAAAAATAGAATAATGCATGCAATTTTAAGGGTTTTTGGACGTAGAATAAACTGCTGGTCCTCAAAGTTGGACTATAAGTAAAGTTTTATCTTTAAGAGGAAGATAGAGTCCACGACTGTTGGGATGGGCACTGAGTTTGAAAGGGTTAGAATGAAGAGTCATGTGGGTGGCAATAAAGCGGCGCCCATTAGAAGGATTTGAGATAGTGCTGGGTCCGGGCCTGGAGACGCTTTCAGCTGCTTTGCGTTGAGCCGCCTCGTAAAATACCTTTGCAGGAATTGGTCTAGGGAAGACACACCATCGCGTCGCTTGGCGCTCATTGTTGCGTGCCGCGGAATGGTTCCATTACACCGGCCCATTACAACTGGTTCTGACATTGAAAGTGATAATTTTGCTCATTTTTATTGTGCGGCCGGGCCGAGTCAGCCATCCGGCGCGCAACCGTCGTCCGGCCGCCGCCGTGCCGCCGCGCCACTCGTTCGGTGGATTTTCTTGCTGCCGCGGTTGCGACGTTGTTTCCTTTTTCTTTCGGAGTAAATTATGCGGCACTAAGGCAAACAGCGCGTGTCTACCATGAAATCTGCTATTATGTGCCATGTGATCCACATTTCCCATTACGAAACCGATTGTGTTCTTACAAGATCGACTAAGTGGAAGCTTAGTCATGCCGTGCCGCGGAAAATTGCGCTTTTCTTCGCGGTGACTTTGAATTAATGTGTCGCACCTGATCAAGTTTCTGGGGAATCGCCGAAGAATTTACCTCGCTAGTCACCGCCTGGACAGCAGTGACGCGAAAAGTTATGGGACACGCTCTACGTGGAATTGACATTGCAAAAACACAATTAGATTAGTGGCTACTTCAACTCCAGGAAAATTATTGATTTCCATACCCTTATATGGCAGGTTGAATTCATGTGCATATCACAACGTCTCACGGGTATCCTACCTTTTTACAAAATAATCAGACCGATACAACTCGTGGAAATATTCTCACGTTTGTGTTATGAACTTATGACTAATTTCAGATTATCTTAACGACGTTTTTCAATACAAAGTATAAACGGCATAGTACCGAACAAATAAATACATACACTTTTTTGCCATTGGTTACTTTTAATAGCGCGTTAATTAAAACTTTTACTATTAATTAATTAATGTTCATAAGAAAAATCATGCAAATCATGTATTTCAGAAATCCCAAGGGGTAGTAATCAAGCTTTGGTGCATATATTTGCATCTATTCAATTTTGCAACATGAAAATATTAAACATGAGCACAATCTCTTTAATTTTAAAGGTGATTTTTAATGTTATAATAATATATTTATCAATAATTGTTTATTTATCTTTAAAATTGAAATAACTGGCTATCGTAATTCAACATTTAAGCTTTTTAAGGAGATTAGCCTCATCTTGGGTTTTAAATTAATTAATTTTGTTATTAAATATTGTTTCAGTTCTTTTTAGGATTCCGTGCTCTTCTTAATCATCTTTCGTTTATCTTGCTCAAAAAATAAGAGATTTGCATATAAATAAAATAAATTAAATCAAAAAGACAAGAAAGTAGCTAAGTGCCCATTGGAAAAAACAAACTTAGGCTTATTATACAACCAAAAAGATTCATAATAAATACATCAGTATGAAAACTGTTTCCAGGGAGAGTCGAATTTTATTAATATTATAAATTTATTACTTTTAAATGACTTAAAAAAATTTTGCAAAACCTTTTGATTGGACTAATAAGTCATAATAATAAAAGAAAATGTTATTAAAAATCTTAAAAAGGATTGTATATTTTTTTTAACTGGAGTTTATAATATAAAATTGTATCTATAATATGTAGATCACGAAAAATTACAGTGATGATTGTCTATCTATCGTTTTCTCCTAATTCTATGTATGTGCCCCACTGAAACGATGTTAAAAATTTAAAGCATAAGAAAAATGCGATTCTGAGATGGTTAAGTTTATCGCCTTCTCCAGCGGAGCCAAAAATTGCTTCCGCCCACGCTCAGCTTTGCCAATTTATTTCGATCAGATAAGGGTAAGTGTGAGTAAATGCCCGATAAACCCTGCGATCACCACTAACTGTAATTCCCATCTCGCGGCGTAATAAATTAATAAATCCGCGTCCACACATCACCTGAGCACCCACCTTAACCCGGTGGGAATGCGTCAGCGCGACCGTGCCGAGCCTCCAGGGTGATTTCGCGGCATTGTCGCTCACTTGTCAGCGATAATGCCGAAATGCGGGTGTCTCGCGGTTTTTGGGTCACCCGCGGCACTCAGGCTTAATGGGCCCCATAACGATTCGCCTGTCGAAACAAACCGCCTCGCAACGGTCGCGGCTGAATGTCACTGGGACATGGCACCTATTCCGCGAATTCCGGGCAAGGATGCTCCTTTCGCCCGCGCGATCGCACCGCTTTCTTCACCGCTCCACGCCTCGCGGTGGGCCCAGCGGAATTCTGGAGCAGGTGTGGGTGTGCGGGCGCCAAGTTCAAAAATTGTCCGGCCCGGGCCGCCCAATTTCGAAAGAGATCGGTATCGCCTTCTCGTGGTCGACCCGCGGCCCAGGTAAGTGGTCCAGATTCGCGCAGGTGCAGCCGAATCATCGCGACAGGCGAACAATCATAAAGGTGTCGGCTGCGCGTGTGACGCAAGGTTCGCGGTATGCGCGCGTAATGACCGACATCAAAAAAGCATTTATTTTCGGCGAGGTGGGTGAGATTGGCGCGCCATGCCCGCTGCAATATTTGTTGATATCTTCATTTTATTGGACACTTCCAGTTAACGATGGCAGTGCGCCTCAATTATTCAGCCGACGCGAACTGTAAATCGCGCAACTTTGTCCGCGAACTGCGAGCACTGCTGGTTACTTACGAGCGCTATTAACGCGCAATAAAAGCGACCTGCCGCATGACAAGATATTAATTTTTAAGTGCACATTTAAATTGTTTTTACGGCCGTAAATAAAATTACGCCCTGCCCAACGCATTCTCTACCTTTTCAGCAACTTTCTGGGATATCTAGAACAGGTCACGGGAAATTTTAAGTTTTTGTCAAAATAAATTAATTAGGTGCCCACCCTCTTTCCAAGTACTGCTGGAAAGTTCACGACCGAACGAAAGTAAAGCTCTTGACAAAGTCGTTTCCAGATTAGCCTAGATTATTTTCAGAATTTTGGGTGAACGTCTTTGTCAGCTTCGAGTTGAGAAATGGTGTATTAATTAATTTGAAGGCAACATCACCACTTTATCCTTGGATGAGTGATGAAATAACGCCTAAATTCAATTAATGTAGTTCTTCCAAAATTTTATTAAAAGCATGTACTAACCATGCAACCGCAGTAGACCGATTTTGGATCATAATTTTATACTTATGCATATTATATCTAATATGTCTTCTTTACAATGTAGCGCGGGACGCAAGTTTTGGTATAATGTAGTATCAAGAAGTTTTTTAATAAACAAAAATTTTAATTTGTATTTTATTTTCTGTTCGTAATAAATGTTTTGATTAATTAAGATTTTAGTTCCAAATGCCCTTTCAGTGTGCTAATAAAATCAAATTTTTAACATGTGTCTCTTTTCATTTCTAAGAGCCACTTTTACAACGGGTCATAGTTGGGTTACTCCCTTAAAGGATTTCTAGCATATATAAAAATAGATAGATGGCAGTTTTCTAGGATATTAATTTTGAATCTGCCATTGAAAGTTGAAAATTCGAGATAGTGGTGCGACTGTTACCAAACAACCTTTTACATTTTTGAGGAATAGTGTTCAAATAATGGACAAATTTTATTCGACTTTAGTGGTAATCGCTTTTCGAAGAATGTTAGTGTAAGAATAATAATAGAATTTACATATTTGCAACCTTCAAATGATATCCGATTCAAAAGAACTGATTGATAACTTTCAAGACCTTTTTGAAAATCAAAAGTTATTGTTTAATTAATTCCAAAAGAAGTTTGATTTTTTCTTAAATATTCCTAAAGTGTAAATCTGCCATTTAAAGTTTTTTAATCAAATCAGAAAGCCTTGGGACATTTTCTGGCATTTATATTGGAGTTGCATATAAAACTTGTTGGATTATAATTCAATTTTCTTGATAAAGAGACGACTTTACGCTATAATATATCAACCTTCAGTTTCTTAAAATACAAATATTTTTTGTATATTAGCAAATTAAAAAAAAAACAGACAATGTGCCGATCGATCGATCAACGAAGATCCTTTCGTAAACTGATAACTATGAAATCTACGACTATCATTTCACATGTTACCGATGCAAGAAATTTTGTCATGTTTACATTTCATCGACGTAACTAATTGGCCGATAATTGATGAGCACCTCCGGAGATGGCTCGGATGATCTGTTGGCAGGGTTTTGCGCAAAATTGAACATCTGCACGGGTTGCATTTGCCGGGCTACCTATGAACTTTATCTTTTACTGTCTTGTTGCGTCTCGGTGTCACTGAACGCTGCACAAATCGCACAAAAGGCGATCGAGATCAATCGATCTCCGGAACGATTAATCACCCGGTGCAGGCACAAATTGGGTGTAAATATGATCGACTGATGATCGATAGCGTTTGGCGGGAAACAAATTGTAACGCTGGCCCACACTCCCTTCAAACCTTCGTCGGCATTGTTCCCTTTCGGGCTGTGCGTCGGCATGGTCGCGGGAATTCCTCCCCGGAGTCGAGGTGATCCCCGTGTTGTGCCCATTTAGGATCAGATCAATCGTCCAAGCCCCGAAGTGATTGATTAGTTCGTGATTATAATTAATCAAAACTAAGCGTTTCGGACGAGGAAAAATTCAATCAATTGGACACAGTGACAGGAAACACAGGGAGACCGGACGTGCTCGGGTTCTGGGTAAAGCGCGATGATGCTCCGGCAAAATGAGATCATCGGACGCGATCGGATCGAGCACCTCCGCGGGCTAATCGAACGCCCCGAACGGCCCAATCTTTGCCAAAATATCTCTCATCCGTCTTGTTCGCGCAGTCACAGTGACCGAAAGTGACCGATCCGCGCCGCGAGGAATCTCGCGCGCAATGTTCCTTTTTTAGGCCCCGACCCCGGCCCGGGAGAGTGTGAATTATGGCCGGCGATTTTATCTGTTGGGAAACAATGCGCTCGGTGTGTTTAGAGCGGCCCAAAAAAATTCAGATCGAAGATATTTGCATGTAATTGATTTGTAGTAAAATATTGACAGCTGTATCGGTGAACGATTGGATTACCTGCGTGTACCGGGGGGTTTTGGGGCGCTCTCGTGGGTAAATTGCTTTCTGATGCCATAATTCACCGGAGCATGAGCGCTCCTTTTCGAGTTTGCAATCGAAGATTAATGGAATAATAAAGTCTTTCATTGGCGGCCTTTTACTTCATTAGTTCGTTTCATAATCAAGCAGGTAAAAACGCAATTTGCAAACCATTGACTCGTCATTTAGCTCCCAATGTATCTTCCTTTTTTTCATATATTTGTTTTCCTTGTTTTAGTGCACGCGCCGAATGTTTTTTTAATATTTTACAATTGGTTAACTTCAGATTTTTGCAACAACCAAAAACTTATTACTATTTATTACTATTTATGTTTTTCTCAAACTAGAACTAAGAACATATTACAAAATAAGAGGTGGATTTAGGTAAGACGAATTAATTAGGTAATTATTTTGTTTTTATATATTGACAAGATATTCGACTTAAAAGGTTTGTGGAAACAAAATTAAAAAAAAAGAACATTAAGGAAGTAAATATGAAGAAGCAATTCCCAGCCCTGAGAAAATCGTGCTATGACGGCTTAATTCCCTGCTCCCACTATCGTTGCATCGAAATCCTTTTTGCAACCTTTTAACTTCGGAAGAAATTAAGCGACGTGTTTGAGCTAAGACACTTGAGCTCTTGAGCAATCAATCAACTTCATCGCGGGTTTACTGCAAATCAATCAAAAAAAGTCCTGAAACGGGTGCACGGCAACCGGGAAGCCCCGGGAACTCCATCGCGCCGGTCTGGATGGACCGGGATGCCAAAGTGAATTATGGTCAGTGGCCTGGCCGCATCATAACTTTAATTAGTTTGCGAGCCACTAACTAACCGCTCGGGGACGACTCAAGGGAAGGCATCCGCAGCAGCGGCAATTTATCGTTCCCATAAATAACGCGATTGAGGTCTTGAGCACTCCTTCGCCGGCGCATTATTCAGCTGGCGAAAAATCTCGCGGTCGCGCCGATAAGTTCAATTTCGCGCAACAGGGTGACCCCTGACATATTGACGACACCTGAGAGCCGCTCATTACGTTCCCTAATGGTCTCGCATCTTCGCGATTTCCTTGGATTTGTGACAAACACGTTCATCACACCTGACATTGTCGGTGAAAAACATCCACTTGCGGCTAGGCAGCTGAAAGGAAGGTGAGTCCAGATTAGATGAAGTCTTAAATTTACGCCATTGCAAAACATCCCGCGGCTGTGGGAACCATGCGCCAGGGGCTGCTCAACTGTTCGGCCCGTCGTCGATTTGTAAAGTGTGCAGCCATTCGCCTAATTGTTATTTAGGAAAATTACCAACGGCATCTTTCGCAACGCTAATTAGTTTACCGCAAAATAATCTTCCAAGAAAGAGGGCTAAACCACCGGGGCCGCTTACTTCTAGCACAGTTCAGCTAGCTAACTATGTATTTTGAGGTGTCCGCACTGTTCGAACAATCTCTTCTCGAAGATTGCGGATCTTTAAAGACATACGCGTAATATCGTACGATCCATAAAAACTCTTCTTATTGCACAGAACAAAAATGTCGCAAATTCTACCAAAGTTCAAGTTATAATACATATTGAAGTTAAAGATTTAACATATTAGGTACTGTAACGTTTAGAAAGTAAATTTCTTGTCAGCATACCATAAAGAAGTCATAAACTCAAAAAATTATGATATTATCAAAAAATAACGCTATGTATAATTATAATATAATAAGTATTATATAATAATACCACATGGGAAGTTGGAATAGTTGGCTGAGCGGTTTGGCTGAGAGTTAGCCTTTCCGGGGTTGTGGGTTCAATTCCCATATGAAAATGTTAGTTCCAAATGAAAACAAAACACTTACACAGAAAGTGCCATATGGGCTAAGTTCCCGAGGGCGCGAACAAAAAGCAGAATTCGAGTTAATTCACCCTCTAAAAAAAATCATTTATAAACAATATATTAAATATTGTCTGTTTAAAAGAAAAGTATTATATACATATACCAAGCCTAGTCTATAGCATTTTATGAGTTGAGCCCATTTTGAAATTTGAAATCTTCCATAAATATGCGAATAATACATTCACAGAATATCGTATATGTTCAATTCATTTTCTATTTTCCAAAATAGACATTTGTAAATAGGTACATGTAACAAGACCAAATCTTCACATGATAAACTTTTCTTGGGAAAATCTAAACTCTTTGGAGAATCTTATTTCAAAAATGGAAGTTCTAAAATCTATATTGTACCTTCTCACCACCTCCTCACCACGACTAAAAAGAAAACTTAATTTGTGAAGCAATACTTCAAATCTTGACCTTGACATAAGCAACTGTGTTACATAGTTCAAACTCCCACAATATTTTTCAATGGGTTGTCGACAATCACCCAAATATATGACAACATTGAACTTGCAACAATGAGTTGAGCTACGTTTTTCACTAGATCCACATATTACATCAAAGTGGGTTCCACTTCAAGTGGAAAATCTTTGTCACGTAATGAACTTGGAAATTATGGTGGAAAACGAAAAACTCGCGGCTTATAAAAAAGAAAAGAATTTAAGTGGTGCACGGGCGTGCAGTATCGTGCAAAAATTGTTTAAGAGCGCATATGCTTCAATGGGAATGTTACAAAATCTTTTGGCGTACTGTGGAAATCCATGTTTTCTCCGTGCTCCACTGAACAATAAAAAATTTTAGATAGAACTAGACCACTGCCTGAGAATGCGCTGGAAAGAAACTGCTCGGTTGGAGGTCAAGGTCTCTCCAATTTTCATTTCTGCTGTTTTTTCCCCTGTTGTTTCTTTGATTACCAAACCTGCTGGGTTTTATAGAGCCCGACGAGGTGCAATATTTCTGAATTATTGCGATTTTCGCTTAAATTTCCTTCTGCATAGTGATTTCGGCGCTTTTTGAAAATTAAAGGAAAAACGATACCAAAAAGTGTCCCTGTCCGCTTAATCAACAAGTAAAAAATTCACCAAGGATGCCCTGGAGCAGGAAGTGATTATCCCGCCCGAGGTGAAAATTCATCTCTCATTCTTCGACGGTGGTAAGATTTATATCGCCACTTACCCCAATTTGTCAGTTTCTCTCCGCGTTAAATGGCTTTTCATCTTACTTTGCATAACATTTTAATCTGAGGAATATTAATGGTCATTTAAGGCTTCAGGTGTTGTTTATTAATGCCTTGTCCCGGCCGTACAACTGGCCATACATTATCAAGTGTTGCTGGTAATCAAAGAGAAGGCGGTTCTGTTTGTGAAATCGCACCTAGCACGTTGGAAAATGTTCATTTTGATAAGAGACAATTTTGCTAAGACGGCAACTATTATATAGTCAGCTTGAAGATAGCGTCCAGCATTTAATCGTTCAGTTTGAATAAATCAAAAGACGAGAGAGTCGTCGCATCTCTTTTTGAAGATACTGTATAGTTGATTTAGTACTAGCCGAGGTCATAGTTTATGTACTTATATGTATATGATAAGCATTTCGGATCAGGCCATTAATATGGAAAATTAAAACGCCACGATTCTGGACTGTCTCAACTTTAATTTTAAGGCTAAATATTCCACGAACATATGGTTTACCGAGTAAAAATATCTAAATTCTTTTTGCACGTACGTAACGCGCCCGATGTATACCCAAACAATTTCTATTTTTCAAGCCCGCAACAGGCACGGTTGTCGAACAATCACGCCTGCATCGTGTTTGTAATAGGCCCGGATTTCCCTAAGATACACCCGCAACGGGTAGAATTTTTATGAAACGCGGCTGCAAAAGACCCAATTTTTTATAAAATCTTCTCTCAACTCAACTCAACAGGCATGTTGCAGTCGTCTCTATATCTCTCTTATTTTTCTTCAAACATACTACGGGCCCCATTCGGGTGTATATCGGGCGATTCTTCAATTCTGAGTGTGTTACGGGCGCGTTTTGGGCCTATATATGTATTTTTACTGGGGTTTTTGAACAATTTTGATAAAATCAGATCTATAATATAAGTTAGTAATGTAGTTATGAATATACCTATGTATATCAGAAAATTGTTTGAAAATCGGGCTGGCAGTTATGAACAAACCATGGGCTGCCATTTTTGAGTCGTACACTGTCCTATTAATTGAGCTATTTTTTGCGTAAATACACATTAAAAATCCATTATGCTCTTAAGTCTGAATTTAACACGAATAATTTTTTTTTTTTAATTATTACGCTGAGTGAAGGACACGGGAATGCGAAGCTTAAACTTTTCCTTTTATTATGATTTTAGTTAAACCTTAGACTGCTATAAGTATAATTAGCCTCTTTCTTATTTATGCCAGTGTCATTGATAATGTCAAAGACAACATTTATTAGATCAATTTCAACTCCATGCCATTCTAAGTGAGTTGTTCATAAATCACGAGTTAATAAGCCCAACCCTTCGCAACTTCGCGTGCATTTGTTGGTGCTCCATATTTCAGAAAAATTTCAAAGTACTCCCACACCAGCGACAGTCGGATCTGAGCCATTGTCGTCGAAATGACGCGGTCAGGCGCAATAAGTTTGCGTCAAGCGGTCCCCTGTTTATAGACACAACTCAGAATGTCAATAAAAAGCAAAAACAATGGGATCATATAATAACTCCTCGAAGACAGTATCACTGGGATCTGTTTCTGCATTGTCTCAAGAGCGCGGGAAGTCGGCGGGATCGGGCAGAAAATTGCTTTCTGAAAAACGCGAAAAGCGTTCAAAGCGGCTGCCCATCCAAAGGCGACCTTTGTCAGTCAGGCCGTCCAGTCGCCGGGGCCTAATTTGTGATCTCAAAATGAGCGGAAAAATAAAATAAATTCACCGGCGGTCCATAAATTCAATTAAATGTTTGCGACTTATGCGCTGCGCCACAGTGACCGCATTATGCAATTTCGATGATCGCTGCCGATATGCAAAGTGGGAAGAATCTTGAGTGTCTGCCAGGTCTCGTTGCGGCGAGTTAATTGCGCGAATTACTCATGTGATTGACTGGCTAATTTGGACTATTGGGGCAGGCGACCGAGGGCATTCCCGCGCTGCTCGGGCTCCGGTAATTAGAGGTGTCCACCGCGGGGAAGTAGGAAATTAGCTTCTTTCCCGCCACCAGGTCCGCTGGTAATTCACTCGGGTGATATCACTTCCTCCCTCCGAGGCGACTGGATTATAATTAGGCGATTGCTTGTTTTGATAAATCCATGAAATTGAATCTGAGTACTTGCCAGCTGCATCTGATCTGATTCTGGGAATGTGAGAATTTCAAGAAAATCTCGTTAGATTCTGCTGGATCCGGGTCACGATGTCCGACCTTCTGCCAGCGCAGCTCTCCGATGTGCTTAACGATTGTGAGGCTGACTTGCAAAAAAATACTCGTGGAATTTTTCTGGCTAAATATGGCCAGTGATTTAATATTCCACCTGAAATCACTTCATTCTCATTGATTCTGGGTGCCTTTCACGCATTAGCCGTGATCTGTAATTTCTGTAATGACACTAATTGCTTGCTAAGATTGATTGAAAGAAATTAATAAAAATGTCGTGTCGAATTTTCGCTCGCGTCTTAAGGTATCCCGGGAACACTTATGTAGTTTTTTTAAATTGGCATTTTCTGTGACCAATTAAATATTTCACAGCAATTTAAATTTACTTAGTTTTAGTGAGTGACGAAGTTCGCTCGCAAACTTCTATTTAAATTGAAACTATGGGGAGTACAACATACGAGGAAAATTATGAAGATAATTTCATAACATACGAGTATATAATGAAACTAGTACAAAATCTCTTGATTTTAACAGCAGAGCATAAATAAATGTTACAGATAATTTTAACAATCTTATTAAGAAACATATTATTTATAACGGATTGAAGTAGTACAAAAACAATTCCTTCTCAGAAACTACTACTTATGCATCAATTGTTAATTGGTGAAATTGATTGTCCAAAGCTGTTTTCTTCGCTTAACATTAACACTAAACCTTACAATCTCCGAAGAATCGAAATTTTACAAAATTAGACTCATCGAACCAACTATGGTAGGTTTGGTTCTATTAATTCACTGATAACTCTCTACAACAGAAATTATTATTTGCTAGATTTTAATTTACATAAATTACAGATTAAAAATATATTTTTGAAAATAATTAATTTTTGCTTCTGTTTCTCGACATTTTAAGGTTTTATTCTATTTTAGTTTGTTTTCACATAATATATGTAATATGTATATTGCATATACTATTATAAAGTCGGGGCGGTTGTCTATTGGGTAAATAAATAGATAAAAAATAACTTATCTAATATATTCAACATTATCTACTATAAAAGTGAATCAGACTTTATTTAAATTTTTTTTTTAAATATTTTTAAAAAATGATGGAAGTTTCTTATAGAATCAACTTTAAAATCTCTTACTTACATCATTCAGTCTGTTTGTTAAACGACTTTTTTTTCTGATTTTCGTACATATCATCGGGAGTAATTTCTTTTATATTAAATTATGATACTAATATTAAATTTTTCTGATCTGAAGTAAATCTATGTCTCTTTTGGAATATATTTTTTAATTTACTTAATTATTGTGTAATTAGTTAACAAGGAAACCAAGATGGGACTTAGTCGACCTTATTTTATTCATTAACTAGGAAGTCAAATGTGGGAATCTTTTAATTTTTATGGTAGAGAAACGTCTTCCCTATTTTCTCTAATTCCCTGTAAGTGGTTTACTTTGCAGTTTCAAGACTGTTGTTGAGTACTCCCAACTGCGCAAGTTAGCAATTACCTTTTTCTGAAATTAACGGGGATTTAACTACTTTTCCCACTTGGCTGCAAAAACAGCGTAAAAGCCTCTTCTGCAAAATTGAATTGCCTGCAAAATGAGCCAAGCCCAAAACGAGTTCATCTCGTGTCATTTCATAACTCAGGTGGAGCAGGGGCTTCTGTCGTTGCTGGCATTTAATTTTTATAGCAGAAACCAACAAAACACTCCTCAAAAATTAAACAAAAATTCAAAAGTAAACCGAGCCAAGTAAAGTGATCTCGGCAACGGATGAAATATTTCACACATTTCGGAGCAGTGAGCCCATCGCGGGATGGGGCTCCTGACGCCGTTGCCGCCTCCGCTGCATCTTCATCCGCCGGGATGGGGCTCTATCGAGGCTCCGAAGTGGATTTGTGCTATTTGCTTGGATAATTAGTTGATCTTAAGACAGTGGATCTGGGCTCACCGGCGAATGTTTGCTCTTCGATCGGCGGCGATTTGAGGTACCTTGTTTGCCCGACCGTTTGGTCGAAATGCTGAGTGCTTTTAAGGTGATCTGAGTGAAATTTCCTGATTTTGGGGCTACCTGCGCTGCAGCCGCTGAGTGACTGCAGCCGCACCGTGAACTTCAACCGGCTACCCGTGGAAATCAGTCGCCGCGAGTTTTCTCCCAGAACGACTTGGGCAACAATTTAAATGCAATCGCTCGCAGTGCAGTCAGCCGCCTACAGAATCATCAGTAAATCTTCGGTGTCGGTTCTTACAAAATCCTCCCTTTCGGGTAATAGGTCCGGAGCTGATATCCGCCAATTACAAAACCTTTTGGTAGCACACCACAAAACGGTTACAGACTTTTAATCGAAATATCTCGTCTCACGAAAATCGGCTTTTTGGTCTCTTTGGCCGCATTCATTGTGAGCGATTGCGGGTATTGCACTTGCCAATTTAGTTATTTTCTCACTGGCGCACTGCTCACCTCCTGTGGATTGAGTTGGCATGCAAATCTTTCCGCCAGCAACAACAACTCCGCCGCGGAGCAGCACAATGCGCACAGCCATCCGATAGATCGGGCCAGAAGATCTCCTCTGGTCTTACGAAATTTTTCTTGAAATATAATGAAGTGATAGTCGGGCCGCTGTGAGATGCCGCCGCTGCGCCGCTCCCAAATTGGAATGTTGTCAAATTGAATTAGCACCTCACCGGATCGCGCTGTGTCATGCTACGACTGCCAGCTCAAAGTGTCTTTAATTGTCATTAAAAGTGATGATAATCGTATTAGCGCGACTTTGTGCGGAATTTCGTCCGTAATTTGTCAGTTGGCCGCTTTAATGGCATTTGGCCACAATGAGCTCCCTTCATCGCCTATCGTTGCGTCGAAGATATTTAAATCCAGTGTATGCGATGAACTCCGTTACATAAATTGGACATGCTAATTCCTAATTAACGCTGATTTTGGTTTTCAATGATCGTTATTTTGACGAACACGAATAGGTACATACGTGTTTTTTTTTTCAGTGCTATTGGAAAGGTTTCAAAACCATATTGATTAACTTTTTGGGGCCAGACATGGCTCTTGAATGAAACATTGATTCAAATAATGATTTGTTCGTGAGTTAATTTTTTCCATATTTCTATTTGACTGTTTGAGCAGTGTCGCTATTCGATGCGAATTTGTAGTACTTGACTATTAGTTGATAGACTTGAGAACCATAAAAAGTTAAATTTTTCATAAATATGGTTTTCTGAAATGACTCAAGCCATCACAACATTTTAATTTTACCGTCTAAATAAATGGGAGTTGGTACACGAGGAAATAGACAAATTAAACAAAATATTTCCATATATTAGTAAATGAGGGATTAAACTTGATGAACATTTGACTGCAATTCTACAAAGGTTATAAGAACTTAAAATTGAACGCACAAGGGACTGAAAAGGTCCGCTGAATGAATTTTATACCTACCGATAGCATTTAAAGCGTCATTTTAAGGTAAAAAAATTATAATAAATATCATAAAATTTGATATAAAAATGAGTGGTTTATTTAATTTTATTGAATTTTTTATTAAAAATAAAGATCTTAAGAATTGACATCAGGTCAAATTTCATTAAATTGTAAAAGTTAAAGTGTTTGGCGCACAGGAATATTTTAAGGCTTAAACGGGTAGTCAGCTATTTAATCGCGTGTTTTTCTCGAAACATAAAAAACTAGTGCCCGATGGAATGACTTTTATTTTGGATCAATAATTTTGTTAGGGCGCCTGATGAAGTATTAAACTTAAATTTTGTTCCTGTTGCTTTGATGAAGTTTACTTTAAATATAGTCTTAATACTTGGTATGAAATTTAAAGGAGAAACATTATAATCCTTTGAATAATTCGTATAAATAAACAGTAAATAAACAAATTTTGATAGAATTTTTGTTAATGTTAAAAAAGGTTTTAATAAATGTAAATTTCTTTTGCTATTTCAATCTGTTCTACTGATTGGTTGAAATAAGGGTTAAAGAAATGCACAGCGGTTTTGATAATCGCTTGTCAAGATATTGGATAGAAACAAGCGTCAATAATTTCGGATTTAATTTACTTTGGGTGGTAAACAATGTTGCTTTGAAAGTATTCAACTGCTCAAAATCCTCCAGAACAATTTCATGAATTTCGCGCATAATATTTCACGGAAGTGGTAATCCTTCCCGGCAAAATCAGAGGGTCCCGTGAAGCGTAGCGCAGAAGGCTGCAATCCAGTTACAGCCCGAACCGGTAGCAGTCGTTATCCCATAAAAGTGTGAAAAAAGGGATTATAAAGGTCGCAGAAGACGACACATATAACGAGATTACAGGGCCCAAGGACGAGCCCGGGGCTAATGAAGACATTACGCTGCGGCGGAACAATGCGTCCGAGCACCGTGACGAACGCCAGGAACAGGAAGAGCATTTCTCGAGGAGGGTCCTCTTTGGGAATCAGTCTGATTCCGATTGAACGGGAGCCATCGACGGCGATAAAAAATCACGCGGCATTGTGTAAAATAAACGCACCGAACGGAAGTCATTTGGATCTTTTTTTTGGCCGTGTTATGTGCATGATTGCGGCGATATGGCGCAATTAACCCTTTCTTCCGCGCCGAGTCAAAGGTGAGAGTTGAGGTGGTCAACCGCAAGATCAGGGCAAACAATGGCGAGGGGTATGTTGTTTTATAGTCTAGCAGGGCCCACTTTTCACAGATTCTGACATTTATTAATGCAAGATCATAAAATAATCTTCCCGAAGTCCCTCGGACTGTGCTTTTTTCTTTCCACTGATTTATTGCTCAATTCAATTCAAGAAGTCGAGGGAAGTGCAGATGCTGTTTTCGCGGCAAAAAGCAACACTCCAAAAAATTAGAATAATAAAATTTGTGGTTCTGTTTCTAGGAGGTATGCGTCGCGGAACACCGGGTGCTTTTAACGAGTCTTTCTTTCAAATGGGACGGACTGTCTGTCGCAATTAGTGCCGTATGAGTTGTAAAAAAAAATTAATAATCCTCCTTCGCACCTGGCTCGCGACGTCTTTGATCGACGCCAGACAATGCCTCAATTCAAAGCTCCTAACAATGCCGTGATTCCCGTCGTAAAAGCTCAGTGAGCAATACTCCCCCATTAGCTTTTTGCCGGGGCGCGTTTCGTAACGCGCGTCGCGAGTTTTTCCAGCAGCAAGGTTGCACTGATTGTCTTAAGAAAATCGCTGCTGCATGTGACACAATTACCTGCCACCGCTGCCGCCGATATTGCCATTAGTGTCGCTGCTTTTGTTTCCCCAGTTTATCTACGTTGGCGGTCTCAATTTTCAGGGTCACCGCTGTACGCATTTCAATGGGATTTTCTACGTTGGCCGCTCTTTTGTCATTTTCGCCATTATCTGTCCCAGGGAAATTGTATCTAACCGCACGACATGTTCATTTTCAGTCATTAGAATGAAATCGTCTAATTTGTCTAACTCTGGACGGGACAGTCGCGTTCTGCTTTATTTGCTCGATGATTTATCGTTCTTGTGGCGCTGCCACTCCATGATCCATTCCATGATCGCGAACTCTGCAAAAACCACAATAATGACGGATCAAGCGCCAGCGGATTATCTAATCGAGTCGACACTGAGACTGTAATGAATTGTGACTAATTGTGGGACTTGTTCCAAGGCAGCCGCCCCACAGGTGGCTATTTGATTTAAAGGAAGAAAGGAAATGCATAAGATCAAGGACATTAGCACTATTATCAATAATGTTTTTTTAAATAACCGCTTACAACCAGATTTTTAAACGAAGCAAGAAAGAGATTTTTTCACATTACTGAAATAGAAAGGCAATTCTTACATTCCAAAATCGAAAGTTAAGGTAACTTCTGCAGAGGTTGATTTTCGTCAGTTTATTTTACATATAAGACTAGAAAAGGCAATTTCAGTTATTCTTAGATCATTCAGTAAATTTCAGTCTTTCTTTCTTTCCCGTGAGTATATCGAAATTAACGGAAATGCATTTTTTGTAGAAAACTTATGGTTCTTGACAAATTTTTTATTTACATTTTCAAAATGTTACTGTATAACCGTCTGCTTTTACATATTTTTACAAAAGTTGAAATTTTTAAAAAATGTCATGCGTATACAGAAACGTAAAGTGCATTAGTTGCCTCTAAAATTGCTAAAAATATAGCAAATTTATATAAATTAGTTTAATTTTTCTTTGATTACTAAACACAATTTACTAAAGAAATATTCACCTCGATTAAAGCAGTAAAAGATGCAACTAATGACGAAATGAGAAAATTAATGAATTAATGAATATGTTTAATTTTTAAAAAGTAGGTACCTACATATATGCAGTTATTTCATTGAGTTGATATAAAGACATTTCGTAAAAGAGAAATAATTAATAAGGCCTTTTATATTAGTCATATTTAATTCTTTAACATATTTCATAGGCGCAGGGATATCAAGTTGGAAGAACGATTGTTTTAAATGGACAATGGTGTAATTTTTGAGTTATTTTAATTATTTGACTGTACTTATTCATATTTTTGTATAAAAAAATAGAATAAATGCCAAGTTTTGCGTTCTTCCATAATTTTCGAAAAAATCTCAGTTTCCATCTCTTCTCGGCGGTCGGCCGTAGTTCCTCGCGTCCAAGAGCCCTTTACACGACTCACGAGCCCGCGCGGCGGCGTGCATTGTTTCAGCTCGTTTTATATAATTATGAGCTTAAGTGGCGCATTACCATATCCACTTTGCAGCGGCATTGCAATAATTCCCGGCTGGTAGCCAACGCGCTGGTTCTGGCGAGAATAGAAAAAAGCCAGCGAAGTTCTCGGCGGTAATTTTCTCCACGGTGATTAGGCCGTTCTGATTCTCACACCCACGTTCCCTTTCGTTCGTGCCATTTGCTCTGCATTCATTCCTGCGTCTTCCATCGGCGCGATTTGCCAATGTCAGAACAGAACGCGACGGGCCGCGATGCTACCGCCGGGGCGGGGGCGGAGGCGGGCCGGGTCCGTCGAGGTCTGATTTGAATGGATAGAAAATCGCAAACTGAGGCGAACTGATAACGAAGAAGACCTCGCAGAATCCCATTGTTTTCTATGGTCTGCAGCGCTGCAAAAGGTTAAGGACGCCGCTCTTATGCAACAAGGTGGATCGCATTGTGTCATTGATTTCATGCTCCGCGGTGCCCCCGTCCGCCGCGCCAGAACATTGTTTCGCACCGGAGAAGAAAAGATCTTGCAACATCTGCCACAGCTGCGGAACGATCCGAGCCTCCTCAGAATTTTCGGTGTATGAATTCAATTGAGCCACTCGTAATAATATGAATTATTATTCCGTTACTGTAGCATACAATTATCATTAGCCGCCGGATGAATGGCTTAAGTGGAATGCCGCGGCGCTGCTCACTCCCACACCATCCACCAGCTGGGTCAAGGCTGCTGCACTTGTTCCGATTAAGTCGCTTGAACCGCATTGTCACTGTCGTTGCGGCAATAATTGTTATCATTACAATTATTATTGTTTATTAATCAACGGGCGCTGCTCGGACGCCCGCGCCATGGCCAAATCGTTTTGCGCGGTGAAGGGATCACGATGGCTTACTTGAAGACGTCTGAACCCAGGCGCCTTCATCGGTTGACTTATTTACCATAATTTTGTTAAGTTTGACGCAATCAGCGATTAAACTGCCGATCAACCAACTCAGACCCTGAAGATATTTTCATGATAGCTTTAAATAATTATTTCTTAAAGAATATCTCAATTCTACTTAACTTTTTGCGGCCTTGAAAGTTGATAAATATAATATAATAATATAAAGTGACGAATAAACAAAAAAAATGTGTCGGTCAATTGTATGCACTTCCGCAGATAATTAACTTTGAAATTTCGGATATTTCCATTTTGCTGTCACAATTTTTTGCACATTCCAACAAAGTTTCATTGCAAATTGTATGAATACCCTAAATTAAGGACATTTTCACCTTATCATTCTAAAAACGTTTTTAAACGTTTTAATTAATTACAGGTAAATATTTTTTTTTCATCTTATCGACGATGGCAAGCACGCATTTATGTTATAAAATGACAAATCGAAGTAAAGTAAAACTTTTCTTATTTTCAGCTCTTGTGTAGAATGTTTTACAGTAATCCGGTAGAAATATTTTTAATTTAAGGTTTTTTCATAATTTTTACCAAAAAATTGTGGGAGTATGGAGAAATTGCAATGTAAAACTATCACTTTTCAGAATTTTAAAGTTAAATAACTCATGCAAATATAAGCGATCTAAATTTTATTAAAATCCATGGAGAGACCTCAAACTCAATTTATGCCTAAATCAATTTATTTTCTGTTCGTTATTGTTTGAAAGGAATTATTCAAAGATACTTGAAATTTATAAAAATCCTAGTGTCATTCAATACTAATGACCAATAATACTAACCTATTCCGATTAATTTCTGTTATAAAATTAGTATGAAAATGCTATTACAATTTGCTATTAATTATTACAACGTAAAAGCTAGTACCGATTTTTAGTGCTTTAAAACAAAACTTGATCTGAGTATATATGTACATATGCATATAACTATACAATTACATAATTTTTATGTATTTTACAGATTTTTTTATATGAAAAGTGCATTAGGGAGTTATTTGAATCAACGTTGTTTCAGTAGAATTGATATTAAGTATTTATTAACTCTCTGCTTAAATTAAAAATACGAATTTAAGTATATAAAATTGACATTGAGAAATAAGGGTACTAATTGAAGAAGCGGTCGAGTATTGGACCAAATATACGAGTATATAAATCCTTTTAACATTGGAATTCTCTTCTTACTCAGGCCATTATTATTATTATTTTTTTTTATTAAATATTAATGTAGTAATGTTGATTTAAATTTTCCTTGTAAAGCATTTATTTGATTACCTGAATTTTTCGAAAATACAAAGAGCTTAAACTCATCTTCTGTGATACCGCTTTTGTCATTATACAAGAAATTTCCGAAGTGGCGATCTGCCCTAAAAACAGACAAACGACCGAAACCTCACAGACCGGAAATAGGTAATACTTACTTTTGATCCAAAATTAATTGACCTCTTCCCAACTGACCCGATCCGTCCGTCGGCGAGCAGCAAACAGGCCGGACATGAAGTGACGAACTAATTCCCTAATTAGCTCCAGGAGCCCCTGGACCGCACACCGCGACAGAGCAGGGTCCAGGAAAGTAGGCAACCTTTGCGGCGAGTCCGGTATTTGGACAATGTCCAGCGACCTCATAACGATCGGAAAGATCAAGTCTTTTGCCGAGATTACAGTAATTTTCCGGCGAATATCTCGATCTGCCACACATGTCGATAAACTCCAGGTAATTGCTGCGAATGCGGCTAGGTTTCTTGCGAGGAGTCGCCGTGTCCCCCGGCGGCCGCTGACTGATTCCTTGGCGGGGGCACGGCGACAGGCCGCCAGTGGAGGGGAAGTGGCCCTGCGCCCTTTGTTGTGCCGCGGCCACTTAGAGGGTCCCGGAACTAATGAAGTTGTTTGCCCGACTTGTGTCAGGTAGGGCCCAACGGCAAGGAAACGCGGCGTAGGAGTGCCCGGCAATTAAGGCTGGACCTAGGCATTTATCCCTTCTTTCTGCAAATGTTGTTTCAAAAACGCAAGAACAATATTTCATAATTTAGTCATTATATGTAGTACCTCATGGGTTTGATCTTAAAATACCATATTTTGAAGACATAATCTTTCATTCTGATAATCGACATTTTGTGTCAAAGAGTGTTTTCTTCCAAATCGAGATTCTTCAAATGTTAGTACCTACCTACATATACATTTAATTTCATAATTTTTTGAATTAGAAAATATCACAGATTTTGATAAAACGTTTATAATTTGAGGTCGAAAGTGACAAGCATTTTTATATTTTTTTTTCATCTATTTGACACCAAAAAATTCTTAATGGAGACAAGCACGCATAAGCCGTTTGAAATGATAAATCGAAATAAAGTAAATTTTTCTTTATTATTTTGCTTATGTTCGGGACTCTTCCAGGAGATATTCTAGAACTTTAACTTTAGGATATTTTGAAAACTTTTGTTAGAATTAGTTGACTATAGTAAAAATATTTAGGTAGCTATTAGAAATTTCGTAAAGGTATGTAGGTATGAAATAATTATCATTAAAAAAAGAATCTTCGACAAAACTCGATCTGGGATATTTTTTAAATGTAAAACATTAGTGACTGGGCTATAGTTGTCGATTTTGAACAAAAAACGTTATCCCTGTAGAATAAAATTTGAGAATTTATTTGGCAATATTTTTTCATTAGGAGGCTGTAAATCATCAGCCTGGAGCGACCCACCAGGATCGAGACCAGCTCAATGTAATCAATAATCGATGAAAAACAAATTTCCCGACAATATCTGACACGTAAGATCTCGGAGGTCATGTTGCAGGGACTCCTTCACACCACGGCCGATGTTTGGATCTCGATAACATAAATTCGAAGAAGTTTGTTTCTACCGAAATGTGCGGAGCACAGCATCGCATTGGTCCTGTTTGTAAATTTGTAAGCTACTCAATACCTGGCCTTACCTGGGCTCCGATCCCTTCGTGGATATATCGTGCTGACCGAACACACTCCATATTTATTTTTTTTTACCTTCCCCACACTCTTCCCTTTCTGTAGTTTTCGTTTTTGTTCTCGTTCCCTGTGCTTTGCGTACCCTTAAAACTCTAAATTCATTCTTGTCCGATGGTATCGCGGTGGCTTCTTTATTTCTCACCTTGTGGTGACCACAGAAACTTCCTCGACACCTTTGTTGGTCGCCAACATTTCATCTCGACGTCGACGGTTGCCTACCCCTCGAGAGGTATCTGTGGCAGAATTTTGTCAAAATGTTTAGTTTATTGGCTGGCAGCGAAAATATTGTTCCTTCGCTTTGTTGCTAATGCACGAACAGCAGGTGCGATGCGACTCGCCAGGCGATCTGGCTGAAAGCAAACAAGATTTATTAGCCATCGAACTGAGTAAATCATGTAGGTAATATGGGACCGAAATGATCGTTCCTCGAGTCAGCATTTTCGTGGAATGTTTAGTTTCATTTTATTTATATGTTTTTAGTTCAAAGCACCCAGTAATAAGTCTCAATTTTTGACGGAAGTTATTTCGAAGCCACACAAAAATATCTTAGTTATTTTATCTGAATTTTATTATTCTAAGTAATAGATATTGTTTAATAAAGTTTTATAAATCCATAATCAATTCCTTTCTTTCCTTTTTCAGGTTAGTTCAAGAATCTTGGATTTTTAAAGATTCAATTATTAACTCTCACCTCACAGCATTTAGGTAAGTCAAAGAAAACTTATAGGAATTTATTGCTATTGCTCCAAAAAAAAAAAGACGAACTTCCAATATAAAAATACGCTTTGAAAGTTCGTATCTGTTGACATAGAACTACGTCTTTCCCGGCGGTATATGTAGATGATTAAATGGTGCAACGAAAATTGTACACACTTTGAAAGTTTACATATATCTCCTACAATAACAGTCGTAGAATAATGAATCAAACGCTGGTAGAAAGCTCATGTAGTAGATTTATTATAAAACTAGTTTCAACCCTTAAATGCAGCAGCATAAAAAAATATTACCAAAATTTCTCATGATTCTGTCTGAAAGTAGAAAAGTTGCAAACAATGCCATCTATCCGTAACATACAATTTCATATAAAAACTTTTAAGAAGCATATTACAAACTTTCAAAATTATTCTTACATGACAAACTTAAAATAAGATTGCGTGTGTTTTGTTGTTCAACTTTTATATATCGTTGTGTAGATTGTATCTTCTTGCAAAAACCTCTACACATTTTTAGACAAGTTTTAGATCAGTTTTGATTCGTAAAATGATCTTTTAAGATTTTAAACCACAGATTCGGAACGACTTTGGCTTAAATTTCTCATCTGGCAAATTACATATCTACAACTTTAGGAGGATCCTGCATTGAAATGATTTTCGCAAGACACATTGATAATCTAAGTTGACATAAATATATTTCTTATTTTTTTTATTAAAAATTAATACCATTATTATATTTTTTATCGCCTTTTTAAAGAAGTATAACCTGAAAATCTCCAGATCGAGTTCCCGAAAAACAATTAAATTTGTCTATAGATGTCTACATCTATACATGAAAATGGTCTACTGAATATGAATTTTTTTAGATGATATCGCTTAATGTTCATAAACGGATACAAAAAAATTTAATACGTTGTTTTTTGCAACAAAATACGACCGCCCAAATGGTACCTAAATGTCTTCAAGAAAATCAGTTTTACGACCTTCACATACTCCCGCCTTATGCGCGATGACCAAAGCATGTCCGTTTAACATCGCCAACACCTCTGACGCACTGACGAGAGCGCGTTTTACGAATGATTAATTGCGCGAAAATAATTGATTATTTAAAAAAGCCCTCGTCAATAAGTGCGCTACAACATTTCGAATAAAGGTGCTTTTCATGCGGGGCTCACTCACTCGCTGATCCCGTGTGATCCTCATTGTGAGCGATGAACTCCGGACAATTTAGCTCTTATTAAAAACATTTTTATTAATGATGTTCTCGCACCATTTGACTCTCAATGTTCCCGGCTCCGTCCACAATGGAAATCTGATTTTGGATTTTCGGTTTCTTGTTATGACTTTCAGGTCAAATTGTGTCATTCCTTGAGAGGCTCTTTTATACTGGAACAACGTGAAAAATGATTTTCTTCCCTAACTTCTTCAGAGGTGGTCCGCTGGCAGCAGTAATAGATAATTACGCAAGCCGAGCGATTGGTGTGTGGGAATTTTTCGAATATCCGACTCACTGCTCGAGCCAGGTCTGTTTTTGGTCTAGATTTAGAACGTGGAATTTGCACCACCTTTTCCTCGTTTCACCTTACCTATGAATCTGAACCTGAACCTGAACCCGATCCTTATCGGAAATGTTACATTTTCCCGGCAGCATGGGACCCGGGAGATACAAAAGCACACCGCAGCCGAGCTCAGCTAGCCGGATTATGTTAATTGGCCTTCTGGTCTTAATTAAAGAACAAAAGCAGCCACGAAGCCGTTAGTGATCTCATTATCAGACGCTGATTTGCTTCAATCTCAATCGGGAATTTCGATAAACGAACAAACAGAAAAGGCTAGATATCGGCGCGTCATTAACATAAATAATTCGTTGATCTTGTTTCGGGCCCAGTAAACCCCGGACCGGAGGATACCCGTGTTGCGCCAGGTTTAATGAACTCGTTATCCACGCTCGATCGCACTAAACAGCCGAACGAATTGTTATTGTGCCCCGAAATGTGTTAAATTATCAAAAAATTCTGGCCTGTAGTAAAAGCAGGAGAGAAATTTGAAAAAAATGTTAAACAATGAAACAACAGGAATTTTGATAGTATGCATTTTTCAGAGTCAACATCTTTCGTGTTTTTAATTATTTAATGAGATCAGTTTCTGGCGATCGCTGTGAGACCTTCTAATTAATCGCGCTTCCACCGGATATCGAACACGTTTAAAATTAAGTCGTTATCGGTCATTTGCTCCTATTCGGACAATAGACGAATAGTACAAAATATATTCAGATTTCGACGGAAGCATTTCACACTACTTTTCGATATATGTAAATATAAATATTTTAAGACTATTTAAATACTGGCCAATTAATTTTTGAAACCTTGAAAAATAGATTTTGCTCCCCGAATAAATTTTTTTAAACTATATTTTTGAGTTCAAAAACATTTTTATCGAATTCCGCTATGGAGAAGGAAATATATTATATTTTATACTATTAGAAGCATTAGCTTTATACATACATATTTCAAGTTTAAGTGTGTAAGAGGTATTAAATACTTGTGATTGAATTTCAGAAAAGGGTTAAAATTGGATCCAGTTCTGCGTAATGCGTCTTAACAATGTTTCATTCATGATTGGGTTATTAAAAGAGTGCAATATTGGACCCTTGAGAGTGCTAAAATTACTGCAATTTATGGGATTTGAATTCTTCCTCCGACTATTATAGAGCTCTTCAGACATCTTTATGATTGACATTAATACCATGCTTTGATGTCCATTCATTTGTGCCTTCTGCAATTCCACCAACAATGCTCAGTTACAGCGTTACAATAAAATTTCTACATAAAACGACGTTGCCCTACTTCGACATAAATTTTCCAAAGAAATACATAAAGCCGCAAAAGTTGTTAAGTGAAATCCATAAAACCGAGCACCCAATCATGTTTATTGGAACACTGAATATTTCCAATAAATCAAGTGCACATTCGACTAGGAATTCAATCAGGCCCGGATCAATCATCACCCTAATGGAAAATTCTGATTAAGGTCTCTCTTTATAGTCATTTGCTGATAGGTCCAATTAACCGCGCTGTTAATCGCCGGGGCAAAGCGAAACAGATCCGTGCGCCACCAAACAAACATTTTATTATCCACGGTAACTCAATGCGCGCCAGAGTTGAGTGTACGATTTTATTACGCCCGCGGATCAAAACCGGCGGATACTTTCGACGGAGGCGCATTCCTAGACGCAAGTGTCTACTTGATTTTCGGCGCCAGCTGTTGTAAAATGATTTCTTTACCTTCCAATTAATTATTGATAGTGTTAGAGGTGTCATTGAGCCGTCAAAAACTGGTATTTGCGGAAAAAGTCGACAACTTCTCGGTGGATAGTAGAAATTGACTTGAAATTTTCAATCGTATGAAGTTCTAGCTTTGATACTAAGTTAACACGGACAAAGTTGTCCCAGATAATTTGACTTTCATTCTTACGATTATTTCTTTTAAAATATAACTGAGCTGTTATACATACATTTTTCACAATAATAAAAACGATAATCATAGGCGAAACAAAGACAAAAACAATGAGTTGTAAGGTAGGGTGGTCTAAGAGTGCGCATTTCTCAAACTAGGACCCATAAATTAATACAAGAAGTAAATAGAAAAATAAACTTTATTTCTTCTGAAACCTTATCTATTAAGCTATTTTAACCCATATGCCAGGAATAGTAACTTTACTAATATTTGGTGGAAAAAAGAAAAATATAATTTACTTTCGACTTATGTATACTGGCACACTCTTATAAGTCATTTCACTGCGTACTTTTACACATTAGACAATATTAAAACTTTTCGTATCACTAGCACTGGTATTCACACTTTTTCACAAAAAAATGAAAAGCGACCGCAAGTGGGTTGACATGACAAAACACAAGTGAAGTTAGCTCCGTGCTACATTCTTAGTTTAAAATACCATGTGTACGCACTTTTATCCACCGCGCACTCTTACACCAACCTAAACTCTATGCTTTTTATTGGTGTAATTCAAACGATAGCAAATACGTTCCGCCGAAACATGGCAAGTATATAATTAAAATTATCAAAAAATACCTTCCTAAATTATTTTAAAAACTTTATCAACGTTTGTTATATCAATCTTTAATAGAAACAAGAGCAACATTGCTCAAATCAATCTTCTTTAACCGTCAAAAAATGTTAAGACAAATTATAATACAAAAATAATAGTTGACTGAGAATAGATCCTTGACGAACACCAAATATTATCATCCTTTCTAATTGTCTTGGCCGACGCTTTAATATTTACATACATAAATAAAATATTTTCAGGTATAAGCTACAAATGTACATACTCATTTAACAATTTATTACATCCTATTAAAAATAAATTCCGACATTTATTAAGGTTTATTTTCTTTACTGATTGACAATTTTGGGTCGTTTGTTATGACCGCTTTGTGTGTCGCAAGATCAAAAGTGTGATCCTCAGGTGGCCTAAAATCATCGTTTACGCGAGCAATAAATTTCGCGCGATCATTTATTTGCAGATCCTGGCCGAACCACAATGCCTGCTAAAAGTAAGGTTTTAATCATTTGCAATAACTTGACGGTGATCGATTGCGTCGGTTAACCGGGAATCTGCCCTTAGCAAATGCGCCGGCGGGTTCAAGAACGCGAGAGCAAATTGCGCACATTGTGGCGAGCTTCATGAATTATGCACGCACTTAGCGAACCTCTTCAGTTGCGTAAGGCAAAGAAGTTTTGTGCAGCACAAAGAAACGGCTGGTCTCTCAATTTCAATTCAATTTCTGAACACTCCCAGCCTAATTCCGTCTGTTTTTAACATTATTTTTTGTATCGGCCCGCATCGAAGCACAATCTCTAGAAATGATCTCTTCTAGGGACCACAAATGGCAACTTTGTTTTGTGGCTGCGGTGAGGCAACATATTTCAGATAGTCACCAAAATCGAAAATATCCTCACCTAAGCAGGCAGGTGGTGTGATCATCCCTGTTAGCCGTGACGGCGATTTCTGGGATTACACCGAAAAAGTCTCGAAAGTTAATTTATCACCCGAAAACAGGAGAGTTCTATGGGTGATCTGATTAGGTGATCCTCGGCGCAGCAGCAGGGCAGGGAGATCCTACAAAAAAGAGTCCAGATAGTGAAAGGTGGTCGCCGGGTTTTCCCGATTGAGGGAACAATCACTTCTTACGAGGACTCCCGGGCCTGCCACCGAACCCGAAATTGAGCTCCTCCCGTTTTTTCGATTTATTCCCATTTTTTTCCTGAACGAATTGATCGTTTTTGTGTTTTCCGCTGGGGTTTATGACGGGCAATAAATTTTGAGGAATCATATAAGTCAAAGTGTATCAAATTTTGAAATCGTATAAGAGGACATGATTTACGGTTCTGGCTGGAATTAATCGGATGTGCCCGGCATATTGACAAAATCTCATTTGGTAGAATGTTGCAAAGTCGACATTTACATAGACATAAATTAGAATTAGATAGCCATAAAGTTGCGGGCATAAAATTGGATTTAAAGCTTCCAATCGATACTCAGGTGAAACGTGAGAAATTTGGAGCAGTAGTGAAAGTCTTCTTGGGGTTCTGGTTTTTAAGTGCATCATCAAATAGTCGAATGCTATCAAATTTATGGAAATGCATTGCGGATTTTATTTGAAAATAGGAATTCGTTAATGCATTACCTACTAACGATGAGAGAAGGAATTTGGGAGTGGACAATTTTGCACGAAAAGGTTTAAGGTAATATTTTATGCTATGAAGACGCTTTAGAGGTAAAATAAAATCATGATTTTAATATTCGCAGATAGTCGTACTGAAGATACGATGATATTGTGTTGGTTTTCATTGAACCCAACGCACGCATTATAATAATCTTTAAAGACATAAACACTGAAATAAAGTGTGCTAGGAATTATCATATTAATAAAATATTAATTGGAATTTTGAATGCTTGAGTGGAATGGAATGTTATCGTTAAAAGATTGGAAATTTTAACATCTTCATCATAAGAGAAAATTTAGAGGAAAAACAGAAAAGTGAAGGCACCAAAAGAATTTAAGGCCAAAGTAAATTTTATATTTATGTTTTAAACAATTGAAAATAATTACTTATTTTTAATTATAGTGATTAACGAAGATCCTTGGTTAAATTTACCCGAACTTCTTCTAAATGTAGACAGATTGCACTTTTTTTCAAAATTTGAAACTGCATGAAATCATCGGTGGTTTTAAATGAAAAATCTGTTGTCTTAAAGAAAGGTACTAAAATAATGTATTTACAAAGTAATAACTGTAATATAAATATTGAATACGGAACGTTATTCCTTGCGGTAAATTAAGAGTTAATTAAGATTACAGCCGTTACGGTTCCTACTTGAAATTCCACACATTCTTGTTGATTTTCCTAACGATTCAAATAGAGGTTCCGTATGGCAAACAAACAGCCAAAGCAGGTTCTTTGCCCTTCTTATAAAAATGTAATAATTAAAAACTCTCCGCGGGAACCGATAACGCATTACAACGCGCCGCAGTGGTCACAATTCAAAGCAAACGGCGTCCGTAGAAGCGGCCGGCGGGGCCGAAATTAATGGGACCCAGCACCCGTGTGTAACTCACGAGCAATGGAAACTCGAGATGACAATGAAAGTCGTTTTTTCACGACCCCGGGGAAACTGCTGGAAATCAAAAACGATACAAGCGGCCACAATTGGTCTAACAAATGAAATCGCTGTTCTGACGATCGGGCCGCGCGCTAGGGCTGATGAAGAAGCCTCTCTGCGCGCAACGACAATAATTTAAGTTGTCACAGCCCTTTATGAACTAAGTGCACCCAACCGGGCGCGGGTTTAATAAACTCTGGCCGCGCTGCCACCGAATATTGGACTAAATGAAACGCGTCCAAACTACCTCCGAAGTGTCACATTTTTTCGTATATTTATTTGCCTAATTAATAACCGGAGAACTACTGATTTCCCGGGGAGATACTTTTTTTTGAGATATTTCCGTGCACCGCGTTGATTGGGCCCTAGTGTTGATTTTGTGATGGCGGAGCCAATTTCTAGCTTGAGTTATGAAATACCAGGAAAATAAATTCGCCGCTGAGGACTCGTCTGCGGCAGACGGCTTTGTATGTTCTGACGTGTTGGCGATTCGCCTAGAATGAGTTCTGAAGAAGTACCGAGATGAGCCGCGGCATTCTCGGGACCGATTCCCACGGTAATGGTACTTTTAATTAAAGAAATTTGCATTAGAAAGTCAGCAAAACACCCATTCCGGTGCAGTGCTCCTCTATGACCGCAGCAATTCACACCGTTTCACATCTCCAGAAAATGTGTCTGTCAACGTCCGTGAAATGTTACAGTGCTCGCACGGACGGGCACAAGTGTTTATGGGTCTATAAATCATAAAACGGCAAGATGAGCCGTGCCAGACTGCTCCTTCGAGCGGGGCGACAAGGGCAGCCCTGCTGCCCAGGAATCCAATTTGCAACTTCACGCGAATAATGAAAATGGCTTTTCCGATTTTGTGTTCTCAGGTGCCACTCAGGCGATTGATGCAATAAAGAGTCATCGCGTCGTCTTAGCGTCTTGCCGGCCAGTGGTCCAGCCGCGGCCTGGTCAGGCTCCGGCGACTGGGGCCGCGAAAAGGAGCCGGTGAGCAGCACAAATCCTATCAAATCCTTTCGCGAGCCAGGGCGGTAATTGTCCGCTCGCGATGTGATAAATGAACCAGGCCTGCCTGACGGACTGCTACAGAACCTCCAGAGCCCTAGCTGGCGGCCATTAATTGTATTAGGTTCTGGGACCACGTTCCCCAGCCTTTTTCCCTTTCTTTCAAATTTACTCCTATTTGTCAGCTCATTCTTTAAGGCGAGTTCTCCGGGCTCGGGTGGGTCATGTTACAGCCTCTCGGACGCGAGTCATTTGTTGTCATTATATGACATTACGGCTAAACATTAGATTACCGCGTGTGGTAGGTCATTTATTCCTGGTTTAACTACGCCTTAATCTGGTGACAAATAGCGCATTTTGCCGTGTCAAACAATGTTTCTCGGCGGCCTCCTCCTCCGCCGCTGACCACTTGGCCACCACGCGGTTCGGCTCGACCGACATCCTGTCCGGAGGGCCCAATTCGAACTAGCGTCGCTAGTTCAGCTTTATCGCGCTCCGTCTGACTTCCAATCATTTATTCTGTAATGGACCATAATGCAAGCGATTTGTCAGCTAAGGCTTCTTCTAGACTACTAGGAAAAAAACTGGTCGAGCTCGAAAGTAAAACCGACGATTATTTATTTTCAAAAGAAAACATTTCTTTTCTAAATAGTCTCATAAAGCTTAAACCATCTATGCTTTGTTTGTTAGGAATATTTTTAAACTGAATTGCGTAGGATAAGAGCAGGAATAATTTCGAAATAATGAAAGGATTATGCATACTCCTAAATAATGATAATTAGAAGATAACATCATTAAACTAGTTTTTGGAAAAGTTAGTTTCTTTTCTAAAAGCTAGCCAGATTTGTAAAAGGAATTATTTGATCTATTGATTAAATTCAAAACTTTTTAATCGCATTTTAATTAAATTTAATGCGATCAACTTTGAATTGAACTTTATTTTACTTTATGAAACGTCCTGTTTTGATTTAAAGAAGAAAACATTTTGTTAGAGTTTGAAAAAGTCTACTTTTGGCAATCAATTTAAATTGAAGCGTAAATAGTTTTGTATGAAATTTTAAACCATTCGGTTTTCGTTTTTATTACAGAAAAACATAAAATATGTAAAATTTTAGAATCATTAATTTTTGCTTCGAATTCTTTGGATTTTAGACAGCAGTGCTTTATATGATATTTGTAAATATGTATTTCATTCTCTGTTTTAGGCTTTGTTACATTTACATAATTAAAAATCACTACTTTGATTAAAATGTTCAAGATATTCACTTTGACTTTTACAACTTACTTCGGTAATTTCTAATAACATATTTTAATCAAAGTTAGAACGACACAAAAGCTCAGTTGGTAGCGCGCCACGTTGAGGATAATGTGGGCAGTAGGGTTTTGTGGGTTTAATTTGCACTGAATTTAATTTTTAAGATTATATGAAATTAGAAAAGATAATTAAAACATTTTTCATTTTTCCGAAAGGGCTATTTCGGAATGTAATAGAATTTTTTTCATTAAAATAATAAATGCAACTGTATGACTGAAAATTGATAGTGTCCTGGTAGATCATAGCCTATTTTAGATCACAAAACGATTCTAAGATATTGTTCATATTTTCAAAGTGCTGATTCATTAATTTGAAAAGTTTCGTTTTAATACTCAGTTTAATTGTGAAAAGGTTTTGATTTTAAACAAATTTTCCGATTTTAATATATTTTTCTAACAGATTGGCAAGGATATGGTTTAAACTTATTGTTGTCTCGAGTTTAAATCTCTTTTAGTTAAATTCTTATAAAGGACTATGCGACAATGACTAAGGAGGGATAATCGCAATTCTCCCTTATAATTTAAATTTAAATTTATTTGCATTATCATGCATAAATGCCTAGATATAACCAGATACTCTTTAGCCAGCAAACTGTGCGAATGCGTCTGAGTTAAGGTGCCTGAAAAGCCACCCCATCTAACGACAGAATGTGTCGCGTTAGACCTGTAGGAAATGAATCGACATGGCGCCATAGTCAAACGCGCGCGGGACGTGATCTTCATAGACAAACCGCCGAGAGGATCAGATCGAGGCAGACGACATCAAAACCCTAGGAGCGTACCTGGCTGCAGTAAATACAAAAATTGTCCTTATCCGTTGCCTGGCGCGGATTGCCAACGAGGTGCCCACCTCCGCCATGAGCGACCTGGCCGGACGGCGAAGCCTCCGCCAATGGTCCACTTCGAGCGGACGCCGTCCTCCGCCTGAATAACAATTGCACCCGGTGCCTTAGACTTAGGGAAATCGCAAGAACTCTGGCGCACACTCCGTCTTACAATTTACGAGTGGTTCTACAACGCGGAGAACGCGGGATACCTGTCCGATTGCGTCTCCGAGCACATCCGGTTCGCCCGGCCTAATTAATATGCCTGGCCCGGCTTCGTAAGGGAAGTGATTTATTTCAAGTGAAATAATAACAGACTAACACCGCGCCCGCCGCGCATACGAATTGCGGCCGCGGTGGGAATTCGCTCGGGCAATGGCTCTCTATCGCGCGACGGCCGAGGATGCGTTTCCGAGATTTATCAGATTTCCTGTGATCGTCTTCCTGTCCCGACTTCTTCGAATCGAGCGACCACCTAGCCAACCCCCACCCGCATAAAACTTCTAAATCTTCCAAATCTTCTTATCTTAGCCGCGAAACGCTTCCGGTTCTTAAAATCGCATCAGCGCACAAACGGCTGCTAAGCCACCGACCAAAAAGTCGGAATTCGGACAGCCGCCGATCGGCGAGACAACCTTGACCTTGCCCGGGATAATAAAAAGAAAATCATCTTTTTGCCCGACTGCCTTGGAGTGCTTCTCACTTTTGTCGTTCGCGTAGTTCGGTGTATTTAATCCGGAATCGCGTCGGTCTTCGCAATTTCGCATTGTTTTAGTGCTTCTGTTTAAAAGTGAAGCGGATTTCGTCTCTCTGCACCGAGAGGTCTTAATTGAATGTAATTTCCATTAAATTGCTTTTTTATAGTCCCGCAGACTTAAACTGAGCTGAGCTCTTTAGCACTGAAATTGGGAAAATGTGTTTACACCTTCTGCAGGTGTTAATTAGTCACGTTCAAGTTATGAAATAATTGATAAATGCACCGGCGCACCATTGCCGCGGCAACGGACTGGTGGGTCTGCCTTAATCAAATCTGCGCTCATCTCATTAATTGTTCTTCATTAATTGCTGTTGGCATTTAAGAGGTGATCCTTCCTCTTCGGAGCAATGGTGCCGTTCTGTGCACCTGAGGAGGTTCTTTTAACCTGAGTTATTTTTAGAGTCTTTAATTAATTTGCGGAAAAATTAAGAAAATCAGAGGAAGCGGCCTGTCCGCCAACGTCCATTATCAGCGCCATGCCATCACTTTATGTGAGAAAAATATTTTCAATCGCAGGACAATGCTCAAAGACCTTTTCCTTTTATAGAAACTCATTAAACAGTGCAAAATGAAAATTGTAACAGCCATTTGTCGGTAGTGGGCAGTTCACCATTTTCAACACTTTACCACAAGTTACCACGAGAGGGTATAAGTATTTTTTTTGCCTATTCTTACGAGATTTTGATGAAAATTAAAACAAAGTGATTTTTGAGGACGCTGATTTCACAAATAAACTTCGGAACTTAAAATAGCTGAGTAAGTTCAATTGTTGGTTGAAAATATATAATAGGCTTTAATGTAAGAAAGTCGAAAATAAATTTTGAATACGGTACCAAAAATATCTCGAAGAATATTGGTCGATTCGAAGTTTGAAAAAAAAAACTTTTGTAGAGTGTTTTTATTTCAAAACAAATTCATAAAATTTCTCCTTTTTAACGTCTCTGTAAAGGTTACATTTTTAACCCCGTTGAAATAAAATTTATAGTTGGAAATTACGATCATAGTTCATGCTCTCTAATGAAACTAGAGACCAAATGAGTTAAAAGCAGACCAGAGTTATTGGTTTTATTAAGGTAGATTACATCTTGAGATGTTAATTTTTACGATTATCTATAAAATTTCAGGTTTTACGATGATTGTGTTAAACCTATAACTAATAAAAATATTCCAGCTTAGTTATTTATTTAGTTAGATTTCAGTTTCTATGAAATACTTAAGTTTCGATATGAGCAAGTTATTCGCTATAACAAAAACGAGAACCTAAAAAAAAAAAACTAAAAACGTCCGACAGTATCTACATAAATATTTAAAAAAAATGCTGTTGCAAATATTAAAACTAACCTTTGCATATATGATTTTTTTACATTAATTCGCACTTAGCACTCACTTCAAGGCCCGTTTCTCAGAAGTGTTCCACAAAAACCTCACAATAAGTAAATTTAATTTAAATTTACATGCAGCTGCCGAGAAAACATGACCTTATGAATAAAAAGAGCTGATTAAAGCGTCTAACCATCTGCTTGAGAAGAAACTGAGGAAAGACCAACAAAAAATTAATAATAAACTTAAACGAAAAAAAATCGTCCACAGGATTTGATATTAAAAGTGTTGCACCTCAAGATTAATGACACCAGCCCAACCTGTGGGGTCGCAGCGGTAGGAAACGCCGAAACATACGGAAAAGCATTTTGTTTTCGTTTTTGAGAAATCTCAAAAGGTCCACTAAACACACACGGCTACCTGACGCAGGTGAGATCGTGATGAAGAGGCCGGGACCAGCGAAACGAGATCACGGGACCAGGGCGCTTCCCGATCAGGAAATGCTTTTGTTTTATAGTTCTCTGAAGCCATTTTCCGATCCTCTGATTGTTATCATTCCGCGCGGCCGAACCCTTCGATCATTCGGGCCAGGTATTTATGTCAGCCCAAATTAGATACGAAAATCGGTCCGGACTTGTTAATGGGATGGGAAAGACGAAGCTGCCCATCGCCATAATCATTAAAGCGGGGCTTGAAACAACTGCCTTATGGTCGAGCCGCGGCCGCGGCTAAATTGAGCGCTTATCAGCGGCAGCAAATCATCGCCGGAGTGATTTCTCTGGGTCGCCGTTTGGCAACGTAACGAGATCATCTTCTTGCGCGCCGGAGCGATGCTATCCGCGGCATGCAGTCAGTCAATTTTGGGCTGAATTTTTTCGCATAAAAATTTATGTGACCGCCTCAAATTGAGTGAGTGCTGCTGCCGCTCCTGACAACGCGACGTCCGTCCCGTTTGGAGGGCGCGTTCGCCGCGAAATGGTCATGATCGCCTTTAACCAGGCACAAATTATGACGGCAGCAAATTAATGGCCATCGCAGCGGAAAAATGCTTCTTAATCATGAATTAATTGCAATGGATTCTTAAGATTGTTAAATTTCGTGTCCAATTACCCCCGGGGACAATTCGCTGCGCTGAGACACAGCGCGGCTACTTGGGGGCTAACGGGGTTATGGTGGTTTCGTACGCCTTCCGCAGAGGACAACTTTCGCCATTTTGACCGAAAACTTAATTATCTCTCTTGCATTGATTGCATCGCTTCATTTTTCGTCTCGTTGTAGTTGCTGCTAATGCCTCCGATAAAGATGTCTTTAACCAGAAGACAGTCGGTGGTAGGCATCCTATGTCTTAAAATAACTTGTTAAAGTGAGTTAATGTTTTATAGCCCTGCCTTCAATCTGATAAAGTTCACAATATTTAAAAATGTCGCTTAAGCTGAGTATAATTTGCATGATAAAAATGATTATTTAAAAAAACAAACATGTTTATTATATATATTTGCATATGTTCATAAGTACATACTCAAAAAGATAACTACATTTAAAAAGAACATTTATTTACACTGCAAAACTGGATACATACTTAAAAGATATAAAAATAAAACCAAAATATATTAAATTAACAATAATTGATTTTGAAAATGTAAAAGTATGTATGCATATATAATAATAGTAGGTACTTTTGTGGAACAGACTGAATTTGAGGTATCCTAACGGATTTTGATGAATTGTTGTAGAAACGTTCTCTGTCCATGAGACAGACAAACTCAATTTAAGCCAATCTACAATTCCACATTTTCTATAAAGTAATTTCTTGAAAATATGTATGTTTTATACTATCAATGGATGATTAATGCTCAGTATCATCACTTAGAAACAACAAAAATGTCTATTTGCAGCTTCGAAGCTTCGAAGAGAGTACTTTTAAGACATGATGTTCACTCGATTTTTCCAAAACAACAAAGAAAACAATTGTTCTTTGAAATTTTTAAAAGAACTTTCAAAAGCTTTTCGCATATTTTGTTCAAATATTTATTTGTATTTCTGCTACTAACAAAATATAGCAATAGCGTTTCTGTGTGTCAAATAGTCTATAAAACTTCAAAACTATTACCACAAAGTTATCCTCAAAATAAATTAGACTTAAGGGCTACCAAAATAAAAAAAATATATTTATTTCGGCGAAAATAGCTACTATTTTTCGTCCAGTTTCTGCTGCAAAAAGTTTCACTTTGCACCACAAAATCTAAGTCTTAATTGCCTCAATTTAATTCCTTCCCGCTCGATCCCAGCGGGAATGGATTAAATCGCCATTAGAGTGAGGTTTGGAGGTAACCGAGTTAACCGGTCACCAATGCACAAAAGGCCGCAAAAAAGGCTGTCTGGAAGCGATTCAGAGAAATTGCGAGTCTTTCCTTTAATTTCACTCTTAATGGAGGTAGTTGGAAAGCGGTTACACAGTCAGTCAGAAAGTCAGCGCATTAAAGGTAACCGCGACTGTGGGAGAGATGAACCGCCAAAAAACCCCAAGTGATCATCATTAGACGACATCTTCATTAGCAAACACCTGGAGACCATCCGTCTTTGGTGGTCAGCTAACGACCGAAAATGAAGCAACTACCGAAAACGGAAGTTGCCGCCGAGATCCCTTGTCAATCTTCGCCGCGTTTGCTGCCAAGAGGGAGATCGGTGCGTTAAGGCTGCGCGATTTAACGCGTATTTGTCTTGGAAGTCGTCGCCGTCGTTTCGATTATGGACAGTTGGCAGCGCGGTTCACACGGGCATTAGCGGTGGAGTTTGGGGCTCGTCCAACTCTGTCCGATGCCAGTTGACATCGCCGCGTTATGAGCTTTAAATTGGAGCACTGAACTAGTTGCGTCAGTGGTCGGTAATTGCGTCACCCGGTGTTTAGAAAGGCTAAATTAGAGCCGGTCACCGGGAGAATGGGGTAATTCCCCAAACAGGACCGGAAGAGGCCGGAGTGTTTTTTTGCTATTACCTGGCTATTTTTGGAGCTGTCTTGCGAGTATGCTAAATGAGGCGAAAGATGCGTAATAGCCTAAAGATGCTTGGAACTTGAAGCCACTTATAAATTTAGGGCCAACTATGAAATCACTTTAATAAGTTTTTTTTGTAGTGCTTTGCTTTAGAGTTTTTGTCCCATTAAAAACCACATTTGGGCATTTAAAAAAAAATTTAGATGTCGATGAAAATTCCACTATATGTTTAGAGTCTCAAAGAAATTCGTCGCAATGGAATGATTGCCATATTGAATCTGAAGAACTACATAAAACTTAAGCAACTTAATTGCTTTTACAAATAGTATATTTAGTTGTAGTTTGTGTCACAAGGTAATTTTCATATTTCAAGAAAAAACTTTAATGTTTCAAAAAATTTCCTACTGAAGGACAAAATGCACACAGTAACAAATTTTTCTAGTAATATGATTACTAGATAAGTCTAGTAAAATGAAATTCCAGTAAAAATGACTTTTATTATACGTTCTACTAATTAATTTACTAAAATTTATATTAAAGTTATAAAAATTTACTAGATTTATCTTAACCACTGACAACATTTTTAAAAATTATTTAGAGTGTATGTTTTGTTACAAATATAGGTATATATTTTATTCTATTTAAAACTAACATCAGTAAACATTTAAACGACGATTTTATGACTACTTTTTTATAAATCAACTTTAACTAAAATGTATATACTATATGTATATTAACAAAAACGAGCTTATTTCAATAAAACTGCAAATTTGTTTTAATACCACCATTTAGTCGTTATTACAGGCATTCTTGAGAATGGCTTTTTCCTTACTCCTTCGAGGTTTATGTGGTTCTTTAAGTGATAACTTCGCAGCACGTAGTGATTCCCAGGAAATCGCAAGGAGCAGCCTCGCGGCCGGAGCAAAAACGGTCCAGAACAGCAAGATCTCGTCCGAACACCATCGGCAAATCAAATTGCCCTCGAAATCATGATCGGGCAGAAGTGAGTTGACACAGGGACGGGACCGACCGGAGGACAGACGACCGCCAGCCATCGCGAGGAATAATTTTCCAGAATGAATGGCGCAGTCGACAGGCAGGCGCAGCATGAGGCTCCGGAGCACGTCCCCGGCGCAATATGAAAAATGTTTTGTTGAGCTGGTTCTAACATTATGGCCGGAGTGCGGCCGAACGAGACCCCCCGAGTGGGTCACAAAAAAGGAGATCAGCAAAGACAAGAAGAAAATTAACAAGAAAGTGGAGAAGTCTCATTTCTGTTGTCTCTTCTCGAGATCGAAGTACCTGTCCAACACTTTTAGCACAAGACTGGGACGTTTTTCTCTGTGCGATCCTCCTTTAAAATTTTACTGGGGCCCCGAAGAGCCCCCCGGGTGTGCTCCGTGCGATTGGATACTGAGAAAAACAGTCTAAGGCCTAGAGCCGAGAAATTTCAGAGGTTTCAGATGACATGCAGGGCTCCGAGCGACTACGAGGAACTCTGATACTGCTCAGCCCCGCAATATATCACCGGAGCATCCGACGAGCATCGACGGCCCGGCTGAAAATGAAATGGACAGTGCCGCGAGATCGACGGCCGATCTTTTTGTACATCGCGAGCATGACGTGCCTTATGATTGATCGGAGACGTCTTCACCTGATAGAGGCACCGGGTGACGTGAACTGCGAGCGCTTTCGGCCGTGATTCATGCCCCGATATCCGGCGAACATGTTTTGTTTGGCCCAGCAGAGCGAGTGATAATTTGATGATGATCACTTCGTCAAAATGATGGATTAGTGGGATGAGCCTAGAGCTAGAATTAGGTCATCATCAGCCCTGGTGGGAACCGGCGACACGGCGTGAATCACGCACGCGCAGAATCCGGGATGGGCGACCTTAATTTTTTTTTACGACTTCTGATTAAAATGACGACCACTCTCCGCGAACAGTCGCACGCTTCCATTGAGTGCTAATTAAAACCTGCAGATCCTCTCGACGATCGCGGCGATCAGTATCGCATAATGCCGCGATGATACATCCCGGCTCCGCGCCTCTTCGGCCCAGCTGCCTCTATGCCGTAAATGACCCAATGGTCACCTGGCCAATATATTTTGATTGGCGGTACCCAACCAGTGATCGTTTCCGCAAAACCATCTAGCCGATCTGTGCCCGGGAAGACCTTTGTCCGGCTTTCGCAAAGTAATGATCCTGTGCACATGTGCCCCTCGCGAGCATGCGAGTTTCGACCTCTCACGCAAGATATATTGATCAACCGCCCACATCGAGGGTGGGTATTATGGGCGTCCGTAATTATACCTCAGAAATAATAATTTTTCAGTGTTGAACGAATTCCCTGCTAATACCACGTCGATTTCCTTTTCGGGCTCTCCTAATGGCGGAGCTCGTCGGCCATTCGGCGGCGGGCTTATGCGGCATGTTGTTTGATTTTAATTAGAAAATCTCGATGGTTGAGATAATCAGCACTCGATCGCAGAGTGCAAATAATGTCGAAATGGCCAAGTCCACTTTGCATGCCTTTCGAGCGATCTAGCCGGACTGGGTGTTCCGCTGTAGGTCCAGCACTTGGTGACCCTATGGAAACTGGGCCCCTTGTTGATCGGAATTTCGAAAATTTAAGGCGTTTGCATGATAGTGCCAACATATTAATTAAATTGCAGAACTGCTCTGAGTTAAATTGGAAACTGGTTAAGAGCTGCTAATGCACTAAACTAAAGTTTCAATACGAAAAATAATTTACTCGTTATTGAGATTAACTTTCATCGGTCCGGTTTTATTGGCTCCATTTATTTTATAGATATAATCAAAGTCTATGACAGACTTCATAATAGTTTATGCTCTACATTTATATAAACTAAGTTTTACTATCTAGCTCTAAGAATTTGCGAAATGTTTAGTTAAGCTTTTGACTTGGAGTATGCAGTCTAATCTCAAAAAGTCAATAACAAACAGAGAAACAAACTAGTTTGCTTTTTATGCACTAGCTGTGATTCCTTAGATATTTTAAGATAAAAAATAAACCTCGCTGAGTGTACGCAGCATAAACACCTGGATACCAATTAACGATCATATTTCCTGCCACGAAACTGAAGCAGCAAAGTTCGGCCTGTATGTTCCAATTATGTTCGAATTCAATTACCGCGGCATGTGATCTCCTATTACCGAATTTAACCAAGGAAAAGCTGTTAGAAAAGCCGAAAGTGAGGAAGCGGCAGTCATTCAAGCGGTCGACTTCCCTGTGGTCTAATTAGCCGCGAAGAAGAAGTGTTAGCCCGGAAAAAAATTAATCAAGCGGAGGTATCTTGTTAATGCCGGATCCCGCGAACAGAGAACTGATCCGAACCTTTTTATGAAACAGCAGCTATACCTCCTAGGTGGCATTAAATCAACATTACCATTTTTTTACGGCCCTTGATTCCCACTAAATTGATTTAAGTGCTTCCGACTGATAATTTGCGCTATTTTGATACTTTTCAGGTCATAGAAGAAATTTTTTTTTTAAATTTTATTTTTTGTCAAAGCGGTGTGAGAAGACCTCGAACAAGACTCTCGTTTGAGTCTTTAAAGAAAGGGTTCTGTTTTAACCGGTAGCACTATGCTTTGTGGTGCTCCACAAATTCTTTTGCCCAAAGGACTGCGAAAATCCTGTCGGCAAATCCCGAAGGAATTTATTAATTTCGGCCGCCAATTAAAAGAATGTCACGCGAGTGCTTCTCCCAGGAGCACACAATCGCAAAAGGTCTTAATTTTTGCGTTAAGCAAAATTCAGCGGCAGTGCGGCATCTAAGATAAGCTTTCGCGAACAGGTAAATTAAGAGGGAAACTGAGGCAAGGCGTCGCAAGTGGTCGCCGCGCCGAGTCCCATCGCATCTGATTCCGCTGGGAGAAATTCCAGGCATTTTGCCCATAAAATAATGCGCGAGACTGGAACAATTTTTGCATGTAGCCAACTCGAAATTCTGCAAATACTGCGGATGCCGAATTGAAACAGAAGCCGACCGGCCGCTAACAATGCTCCGCGGCATTTAATTATCTCGGCGATTGGGCCGCCTCATATGTGCGTTCATGTGCGTTTCGTTCGCAACGGAAGAGGAATTCGCCCGAGGAAATCGATTATCTGCGCTCAACTGGTGCCAAATATCGTACGCGATTGCGCCGAGACGAGGACGGCTTCCAATTTTCACGTAATTAAAATTTCCTCGGAGGGCGTAAAAATTAATTTAAGGCAGAGACACCTTCCGCGACGAAGAGGCCATTTATATTTGCGTTCGGTGTGTTTTCTTGTCCTAATTATGTAAACACCGGCCCGAGCCTTGTATGCACTTGTCCGCCGTTTTCTATTCACCTGAAGCGCATTTATATTGACCAATGCGGCCGATAAGCGATTTGACCGACAAACAGACGCGGCCTCTTTGATCGCTTTCTTCTTCGCGAGGCGAACGCTATTCCGTGCAACATACACGGGGTATTGTACTCTCCGCGGATAGACGGGCTCACATCATCGGTTGGGAATTGGATTTGTAAACAAGACCTGATTTAACATGGAAACATTTCTCATTCCTTTTCGAGATGCTGCGAGACCTCTAGCCGCTCGCTCACTTTGTTCCGAGGTGCTAAAGTGGAAGGTCAGTCTTCCTTCTTGGTCAGCGGCCGGCCATTCGGCGCTTTTTGATAGCGACTGGGCCGCCAATTAATAAAATTCCTAGGAAATTTCATTCTAGTTAACATGAGGGTATAGGAAACAATTCAGTTAGGTTAGAACCTATCCCAGGAAATGCGGTTTATTGCAACTGCACGAACTGGCTACCAACGCTTTCGAATAGTTATTTAGGATATTTCTTGCAAATATGCTAAACAATTTTTATGGTATTGTACCTAATAAGGAACATATTGCTTTAATACATATAATGCATCAAGTTCCTATGGACAGTACTATAATGTGTTGGTATGAGTTGTAGGAATCAAAAGATTGGAAAATTCAAGTATGTTTTGTAAATAAATGCTGACAATAATATGATATGAAGTATGAACCCTGAAAATTTGCAATTAATTCCAACCAAAAGCGAATGAATTTCTGAATTACACAATTTGTTTAATATTCAAAGGTAAACTTTTCAGTTTCAATATTTGATGATCCGAATTCAAACAACAGAAGTTAGCGAAATAAAAATATATAAATTTTGTAGAGAATGTAAGGACTCAATTTTGTATCTAAACATCCATATTTAACTGACACATTTTTTAACAATCATAATATATTTATAACATTGAGTGAGTACAAAAAGAATATAATATAATAGACGACCTAAAACAATAGATAATATTTGGATCTAATATTTTTTCCAACATAAAGTTTATTAAATCAATGTATAAGAACAAGATTTTTACTGTTTTCAAAAGCTAAGTAATGCATCGAAGGTGAGACTAATGCCAAGATATTCTGCAGCTTCGTAAAATTTTATTCTCCTACAGCACGCTGTAAATTTTCCAAAAAATTGTCCAAATCACATTCAAAGCAGGAATGAAGCACGAAATTGCCATAAGCGCAAGAATCACTTAGCTAAGCGAGGAGTCAATAAAATTGGAGTGATTCAGCACGTCAAGAGCATTACGCCGCCATCGCATTTAATTAAACTTAAACCAGAAGTGAGCCCCCATAATTTCATCTCATTCGTATCAAATCGGAGGCACTAAAACCGACTGATATCCTCTCAGCGCTCACCGATCGTTCCGATAAAATACGGAACATAAATGTCGTCTTTCATGTGCGCTTCCAGCATAAAATCATGGTTAATATAGGACTGGGGCAAAAAAGGTAAGGACAAGAGCCCACTCTTAATCCTTTGGCTTAAGTAGTTCAAGATATAACTGCCATAGAGATTATCATAAAAACCACTTTCAGAGGCTCGTCCCGGCCGACGCTGGCCTTTCCTCTGATTGGCTTTATGACATCGATGACACTTTATTATTGTCAACCACACGCACAGGTACGTGGTCGCTACCTTGCGGTAACCCCATCTCAGGTGAGATGAATGCTTCTACTCCAGTTCCATTTTCAGGGTAATGTCGTCGCCGCGGGGACCACACAAGACGCGATCGCGAGTGTCGCGGCCCATTGGCCGGCACCGGCGCGTATACAAATTGGCCGCGATGCCGTTTTGTGGATCAAAGAAACCATTGAGGCGCTGTGGTTCTTTGCATTCATTATGAGACACGCAGTCACAGTTTAGCTAAAAAGCAACTTAAAAAACGAATGAATGGCGATCCCGCGAGCGGTGATCGCGCTTCTTTTGATGTGGTCATCGGCGGCGTAATTGTGGCGATCGCCTACTGCTAACTTTAGTACTGGGATCACTTTTAAGATAGCGTCCCGCAAGCCCGATCGCCTCCGGATAGTTAATATGTGCAGATAGTAATCGCCCCGAGACCAATTTTTACGATCGCCCAAATGAGAGGGACACATAAGTAGCCTTGTTAATTTGGAGGAATCCGATTTGTGTATGCACTGCTTTCGAAATCGGATGGAGGATCTCGATCCGCTTTATGGGATCTCATGAAGCATGCATATAAACATGACATGAAACCCCTTCGATTGGGAGAACTCATTTGAAAATGTATCTTCTTTGCGACCTTTTTTCATGTTAATGCTATTTTATGACCCCCTAAGGGCAATTTCAATTTATTATTTTGAAGGGCTATGTCATTTAGCCTTTTTATTGAATTTTGTTTGTTTTTAATATGATCAGAAATTAGAAAACATTTTATTAAGCCCCATTCAAACTCAAATTAAATACCCAAAAAGCAGCAGCGAAAGGAAGTTGGTACTTAAGTGAATTAAGGGGACAAAATCTCTTGAAAATGAAATGAATTAATGAAAACTGTTGAAGTAGGAATTTTGTCAATTCTTTGTATTTATTGTATTGTATTCTATATTTAATATAGCCTAGATTTCTATTTCTCAGAGGATGTTTAAATAAACAATTTCGTAAAAAATTTGAGCATTAAGATTTTATGAGAAATCCAAATTTTAAATAGTTTCACGTCGGCTAAGCCCTACTATACATCACAAAAATTATAAAATTAACGCTTGATTTGTTTTTGTTTTACAGAAAAGCCTTTTCCTCTTAAATGTTTTTCGACTTTTTAGGTTTAAACTGATTTACCTAGAATATACTATTTGAGATATCCTAAATTACTCGATTTTAAAACGAAATTTAAAATTAATATTTGTAGCTTACAATACGAATCTAAAATCAAAAGTGTTTTATCATATTACGTCTTCGAAAAAAATAGTGTTAAAAAGTAAAATAAGTCTTATTTTATCAAGTTCTTGAAAGTCATAGGAGCCTTTCACGTTTTTAAATCAGAATTCGCAGACTCAGCACTCAGCTATTACACAAAAATATGAAAAGATTAAAAATTCCTGCGACCGCTTAAAATAAATGTTTCCGAAAAAACTAAAAGTAGATTTTGTACGTTAATTTTATTGTGCAACTATAGCTGAGGGTGCAGTCGTGTATTTGAATTCCGTTTCATGTTCTTTTGAAACTTTGCGGTTTTTTTAATCAAAATTTCAAAAATCGTCACGCATTTTCCCACTTTTACAATTTTTTTTTCTCGAAAACTTATTATGGGGTCTTCGCCAGGGTTTTCATGTTTCTCCTAAATGAAAATTTGATCAAGTTTTCTTACTGAAGCTTCACAAGTTTTTACAAAGTAAGGACATAGAAAGTACTTATTATGCGATTTTTTAATAATACCATCGCTGTTATAAATAAATTAAAAATCTGCAGTAAAATATGTAATTATTTCTTACTTTCTAATTTTCTGCCCATCTAGCTACTTTGAGGCTAGATCACTGGAGGTTGCGTAGACCACGACTCAGTCTCCTGATCCCCTCAGGACCTGTTCATATTTGTTTTGAACGCTATTTTATTCACTCAACAGTTGCAACAATTATGCAAATAAACAGAGACATGTCCTGGTCAGATATCGACGAATCCCCGACTGCCGCGACTCATCCCGGCCGAGTCAATTCCATTTGAGGGAATCGCTCGGGCCATTTATTCATATGCACGGCCTGGAGCCGGGCGCGCTGCATCTATAAAACAATAAAATTCAAACCCATAACTTATGTCAACATTGATTGTCTCCCTGAACCGTACCGAGCCGCGGCCTCCGCGATCTCGCGGATCCTGGGCCCATGGCCACGGCTACCGGAGCATCTCCCGAGATCTCGTTTTTCGCGATTCCCATTTCCCTGCCGACAGAAGTTCGCTTGACTGACAGCAAATCGTTATAATGTTTCTGGAGGCTCTGCTCCGCGAATATTTGCCCAGGAACGGTCGAAACCTGGTTTCAGCGGCTCACACATCCGTCAAAGTCAAAATAGAGAAATCAAGGCATATATAGCCCCAGCTCGACAAAGAGATTAGACGAGACGGCATAGGCCGCGGCCGTAGGCTGGTCGCGGCGGCCAGACGAGCGGCCGGGCCGCTGACAACGCTCGAGACTCGAGACAATCGGATGCTCCGTTCGCTTTGTTTACGTAAAATTGATAGAATGAATAAATTACGGGTGCGATACGTGCACGGCGCGGAGCCGCGGATCGGAATGCATAGATCACATTAGTCCACGAATTGAAGGCACTTGTTCTTGTTTTCGCGAGGCAATTTGCATATATCGACGAATGTGCACGTCCGAGCACCCCGGCTGGATCGAGGCATCGAAAGCGTGAGATCAAAATATTTAGCGCTCTGCCCCGGAGCTCGGTTTGATTTACCTGGTCGCGGTACGCCGCCGCGCCGCGCCGCGCTGGCCATCCGCCTCCTGGCCCTCGCGGAGCCCGCGATTGAGATGCGCGCGAACTAGATAAAGTGGTAAATCGAAGCTGACGAAGCTGAAAAGAAGCGCGTCATTAAAATTTGATTTCGCTTCGTTCGAGTCACCTTAATTGATCTAGTTTTTCTGTGCGGTGTCATTACTGCGCCGCTGTTCGCTCACCGCCTTTGTGCTTTCTTAGATCTTGTCTTGTAATTTGATCTTAATGACCAGTCATTACCATAATTTGGCTCCTGGTCTTAATTAAAGCAAACACCCAGATGGCGGGCTTTTATTTTTCCGATCGCGTGGGGATGGCCCCCGATCTAGATTACAAAGCATCGGGCCTCCAAGTGTAAGGTAATTGGAGGAAGCGCGAAAAGTGCGATTCATTGAGAGGGTCAATTGTGAGTTTTTGCGAAGAGCTGCGAATGATTTTCGTGAAGAAGACTGACGTAAGACACATTCACTTTGCACAATAGTGCACTACTTTTTGATTTTTATAACAATTGGCATGCCTACTATAATTAACCGTTAAGAGATTGCATAATCTTGGTAAAGAAACCCAAGTGAATAATGCGAACCTTTTGCGTGTACGCTCGTAAGAATGGCATAAGGTAGACAGCATTAAAAACAGGTCAATATCACAAAGACTTGTTGTATAATTGTAAAGAATTACGTAGGTTTGTCGAAGTACGATAAGTCAAATAAAATATGTTTGCTTCCGGCATCAACCCTGTAAAAACCAAATACCACTCACTAACACATCACGAAATCTCCAGAACTAGAAAGCCTACAAACTTAAAATTTGGAACGTATGTTTCTTTAGGCTTCCAAGTGATTAGTCAGAGAGGATTTTTCGGAATTCAGCTCCTATGGAAAAACAATTTTTTTAGCCTAGGTTCTATAAACTTACAAGGGCCTACGAAAGTCTAAAAATGAAATTTTAAATAAGAATATCCCCTAATATAACCAAAACAAAATTGAACTCAATATTATTTGTAGCGTCATGTCAATTTTCAAACCATTATTACCTAAAAATATGAAATTAGCTTATTGTTACTGCTAATTTTTAAATTGCTATCTTCCAGTCTCGTCAAAGAGTAGTAGCAAATATTGATAAAATGGGTGACAATCTTAAAAATGCCATAAATTTCAAGAATAAAACATTAGTCAAGGATATTCAATTTTTGAATGATAGTTGAATGATAGTTTTCATAAATCAAACCAAATAGTTATAGTTATTTTCACTATATAAAAAAATCATTAAAATTTAGTATTATTACTAGGCATTTCAGGATACCCCTTAAGAAAATCATGCAAAATGTAGTAAAAGTAGCTAGAAGAAATGCTAATATTTCTATAATCATAACTTTCATTTTAGTTTATATTTTTAAATGTCTTATACTTTAGTGTTTCATCTCTTCATAAATATTTTCCTTAATTCTTAATGACGTTAATAACGTCTAAATGTGAGTACGATTTGGTAAAATGGGATAGATAGGTCGAAATAGTTTACACTTATAAATTTCTTAAGTTCGCATGTCTTTAGGGTCTTCTCGATTATTTAAGAGTAATGAATAGTTTGCTGTCTTCATCAAAGCAGTTGTATTGTTTTAAGATACTTTAAAATCATAATTATTTTTTACTGCTGAACTGAAAGTGTCCTTCAATATTAACCCCTGGAGTGTTCTAGTATAATTCAGCGATTGTGCCTGTTTATTGAAAAAACAAATTAAAAAATATAATATACGTCATCTTTTAATTGTTTGCCTTGGAGTGGAAGAACACTAACATTTATTCTTGGCGAGCAGTTCTAAAATCCGTGATCCCTTTCACAAAAATTGTAATTATAATTACAAATTTTGGCATCATCAAGGCCCTGATCGGAGCAAGAATCGCGTCATAATGCGCAGTAATACGTTACCGCCGATTAAAAATGCATTTAAATGGCGGACAGTTTCCTCAATTAATATTAAAGGTGCTTGCTTAATTTTTGCTAATGTGGGTCCGTTGAAGTCAGCGAAAACGGTGAATTTATTGAAAACGTCCGTGTGGCGTGTAAGTCTTAATGGCAGTTATCCCACCTCGCGGGCGCGCAATCTCGATAAAATTGCCCGCAGATATACTTAACCGTTTTTCGCGTAATTTGTGCATCTTTTAACGCGCGGCCATAAGCCTGCCAGAAACTGCTGAGACGCAAATCGGAGGCTGGCGCGACTCTGGACCCGGACGCGAGATCACCGAACTTGTCGCGCTGAGGCGGCTTTGACGAAAATTGCCATATCGTCCCCACGAGCGGCGGACTCCGGCTACATGCAAAACTAATGAAACTGACCCCGCGCGGACACATGTGAGCGCGCAGCAATGGTAGCAATTAATGAGACTCATCAGTTGTAACAGAAGAGCTCGCAGCCTGGATCTGTTCCTGGACAGCTAAGAAATTGAACAGGTCCGCAAGAGTTAGTGCGGGGCCCGTGCGACCTGTGCATTATTAAATATTTGCTCATCGCCAGCGACAGCCCCGCGCAGAGGCGATCAACCGGCCGGCGATAGTGCGGCGATGGCCGCAAGTGGGGCTCCTCCGTCATGTTGGGGCTCCTTCCCAGTTCCCGGGGCCCTCGACGCACACCTACTTAGATCGGCGCGCCGAGATCTGCGCTCTTTCACGACGAGGCCTAGGTGCGCGCGGTGTTATTTTTCTCACTTTGTTCAAATTCCCGGGGGCATAAATCACCTTTGGGTAACAAGTAAAGCGCATTCGCAGATAAACATCTCCGGGGAACTGGCTTTAATGGGTTCAAACATAGATTTCAATTAATTTTCAGGTATTTTGTATGTTTGCCCGGGAATCGCCGGGGTCCGGGAGACCCGGGATGCAGTAGGAAGCTCCCCGCGACCTGAACCGAGGTGTTGTCGTTTAATTGCGTCCTTCTCTGCATAAATTCGATAATGTGGCACGCCGCGCCGCGATGGACGTGGTGGCCGCGGGAATGTCGGGTCGCCTCATCCGGTGACCGGCGCGGAGTCCACCTCGTTCCCAGTTTTTGATATTTGAAGGATGCGCGCTCCGCCGCGTCGGGGTCAGTTTATGGTTTTCGCATCGCATAGCCAAAACGTGACCCATTTGGAGCGAACCTCGAGGTGAGCGCGCTCCCCACAGAACGGTACATGTCGGATTGCGTTGCGTGTGGTAATTTCACTAGAAATTGTTTCATGCCCATGGGAAAATCTCGGCCCGTAATTGGACCCATTAAAGTTTTATCATCGCCGTAAAATGGCGCGATAATTTGACAAAGCCGATACCACGCCGCGATGTCGTTAGCATCTCCAATATTCGGCGCAGACGGCGAATTGTTCGAGATCACGGCACCGCGGCTCCGGTGACACGCTATGCTGCGTGTAATTGGAACGTGGAGGCGACAGTTTTATTAGAGGCCCTAAACGAATCATAAAAGATTGCCCCGGGAAGATCTCCCGGTCCATCAGAGCCCGCTGCGTGATTTATAGGACCATAACACCTCTTCGCGTGCAGCCCCGGCCCAATTTGGTCTATAACCCGGGCCGCAAAACAAAAGGGCCTCTGTCGCCCTTTGTTTGATCGCCAATTAAACCGAACAAACGCTGTACAGTTAGCTGAAATCACAGAAATTCTGTGAACCTTCGGCACTTGGCGTTTAGCCCCCGTGTGTTTGCCCTCGGAAATTAGTTTGCCCACCTCACCGGGGCTCCGGGCCCTCCTCCAGGGGGCAACCTTTGTGCCGCCGAGCAAACATGGAACGATTCCCGGGCCTCGGCAAACACTGCGGCTTTGGGGTTTTGTTGGATCTGTGGAACCTATTCGAACTCACCTGGGAATGGAACCGTCGCAAAGGCACTGGCTGCCACTCAAGCGGGGCGCTGTCGAGCGGCTCGAGAATGGGCGGCGGCAGCGCTTCAAAGAGACCTGGACAAATATTGGAAGTTTGGGGCCACTTGGAGTCGCGGGGACGTAATCAGAGTGCTAATAGAGAGCTTTTCAAGAACGTCCATGCGTTGTCCGAAGTCGTCCATTCATTTTGTTCACTTTTTATAAATCAAAGCAAAGCAGTCCATCTACTGCTGTATGTGGAATTTTCGAATTAACCTCTGAATTGTGCCATACAAAGAAATTTTGTAAATTTTATAAAATACTATCTTTTTAAATTAATAAGTCTATATTAATTAATATTTTCATCAATAAAATCAAATCATTCACCAGAATCAAGAGCTTTAAAACAACGAATTTATTGTTGAATTGACTAACTTTAAAAGTGTTTACTAAATATCATAAAAAATTGTTTGAATTATGAAGATTGAGTAAATTAATTAAGTTTCTTTATTAAAAAATCTCTTAAACTATAGTTATTTTGCTACCCAATTTCAATTTTCAATGAAGTGGACAATGTATAAATTTTGAGAAGTTTTAGTAGGAGAATTCGGGGCCGAAAATTACGATTTTGAGAAAATATTGGGAATTATTTACAAAATTTAGTATTCAATTCATAATACTTGAACTTTGTTATTCAATTTAGGTGTTTTTCATTTCATATAAATTTATTTAATAGTGTTTACTCGGAGAGGAAACTTTTATCCAGTACTTCGGTTAGTTGTTTCTATAGATAAAATCTTATATTACATTTTCAAATAATACCTATATTATGGTTTCCTAATTTTTCTTATTTTTAAATTAAATCAAAGCCAATCATTTATAAAAATTTACAGGCACATTTTCTTAGGAATAATTGCACAAATATTGATCAGCCTGATGTTAGTAAAAGTTGACAATTTTGAAGACGAAGTATGTTTGGACAGTTTTGCTTTTCGATTTGTATAAATAGTACGAACATTGAGATTTACTACAATATTATTATTATTTAAATAATAGAAGATGTTAGGTAACATTATAAATGCAAAAGGTTTTAAGTTAAAATTAGTTCACACTATTTTGTAATTTTTGGCGATAGTATATTATTTTCTCATATTTTTTAAAAAAATATTGTTTAGGGATTAATCTAAATCATTGCGTTATTCGTAATCAATCTTTACTCTTACTGATCAAGGTCGTGCAACAACATTAGATGCCTCACATCGATCGACGCTTCGAGTGAGTTGGCTGTTTCCTCAGATGCAGAAACGTCTTTAATTGAACATCTATCATTCTTGCAGGTGGTGCTCGCAGCACCGCATGATTACTGGACTGCAGCGGTGGTTAATGTGTTTACCTTGTGCTAAATTACATTTCCGACAGTCTGATTGCAGTCGCAACTAATGCTCTTCTTTCGTCGTGACGTAATTTCCTTAGAGCGAAACCACATGATTAGCCACAGCCCCTGCAATACAATATAAAGTACGGCAGCCATCGCCGGAGTGTGACTGGCCGCAGTCACGACAATGATAGAAAATTTTATTAATAATTATTAGTCAATCCGCCCGGGCAAGGAGACCGCACCACCACCTGAAATCGCACGCTCGCAGGTGGCGAAAGAGGCGATGTGTGGCTGCCTTTAGTTTCCACAGATTCCCACAAACTGAAGCGGAACTGCTTTGCATTTATCGGTTCTAATGAGCGGCTGTCCGCCTGATTAGTCAAGGAATTTCCTGCAAGGCGTCACCTGAAAATCTTAATGGATTTGGCCAAAGATGAAAAATGAGAAAAAATTGCCGGCGATGACTATGATGTTGAACCGATCACTCCGCGGACGCCGCAGGTGTAGCGCTTGATTGGCAAGCACAAGCGCATTAATTGAAGCTGGATGATTTCATTGTTATCAGTCGCGCGCAGGTGAGAACGTCTTTATCAGAAAAAGCGCGCGGCGCATTCAAATTGACGTCAGCGGCGGGGCTGGTTCCACGCTTCGTTCGTAATCGATTATAATTAGACTATTGCCTGGACGAGGTGTTCGCGGCGGCCACTTGAGAAATTCGTGCGGCCCCAAGACGGTTGATGCCAGGCAAATTGCGAACGTGCTGTTTGTGCTTTTCTCAGATTTTCTGAATTGTCCGGCGATTACTGACCGGACCTAATTATGGGAGCGATCCCTGCTAAGTAAACAGGGGTCCGTCGGGTGGTGAACCTGCGCGCCGCGAAACAGCCGCTCTCCGCTGACCGCTGACCCAATGACCTGGCCGCGGATCGCCGGGTCATCTAACAGTTACCTGGGCCGCAGCGATCGCGCGCACCTGGCCCGTCATATTAACTTCTCATCAGATATCTTCCGATATTTAATATATGACATCTCGGGCCGCTCTGGCTCTGGCTCGGTGGCCACTAACGGAAATTATCTGCTGCACTACAAGAATTATTGAGCGAAACAGCGAAATCACGGAGACCCCAAACATGTGACCTTACATGCCATAACACATGTTCACGGTTCAATTTTCATGTTATCTAAAGGAAATTTCTGAAATCACGATCAAGTGGCTCCGGCTAACCCGGAGTCAGCTGGATCGATGTGGCGGAAAGGAAAGAATTCCAGTGCACAGTCAATTCTAAATATGTTGGGAATCACTCTGGGACATGTGTGCCGTGGCACGTACGGCACGAACCGTGCCGAGCCAGTATCCAGATCGCGACAAAGATCGTACGGTATCTGCTTACCGCGGCGGCCTCAGGACTTCGCGGCGTATTCATTACCTCATGGATTTGGATCAATAGGGGATCAGCGTTTTTTTCCATTCTTCGCGGCCGGCGAAGGCACAATGATATTTGGGAACAAAACGGTGGCCCCCGGGAGCACGTTGCAAAATCCAGAGGAGATGTCGTGTTCTAGCCGTTCAAATTTCAACAGACGATCTCCGTACGTTGTGCCATGAATATGACATTTCGGCGGTACACGTGCTCCAGCCTCTTACTTGAGCCGATAGATTAATCTTTACATGGTTAGTGGGATTGACTTTTATTTATATAATTTTTACATATTAACCTACTTTGATCTTTCCTTGTCTTTTACATTATTATGCATAAATATTATGAGCACATGAGCGACTTATTATATTTATTGCTCAAACAAAATGACGAATTGTATAAAATTTAATTAAAACAAACATTTTCCTCAAGTAAGGAAAGACAAGAGACATCATTTTCATATTAATTTTTATGCTTGCCCTAAATAAGGCCCAACTGAATTGATACGTTAAAAAACTACAAAATCATTTTAATTTTAATTTGAGATATCAGCTCTAAAAGGCTTCTTGAATTATATCCAAAACGTGTAGCAATAGTTCATTCGGTTTTAGAAAATTATACGTTTTGAAAGTTGCCAATATTATAATTTTAGTCACTAATTTTGCCTGAGGACATTTGAAGCTTTTAAAAAATGTACCTCAATCTCAATAGAGAAAAATATTTAGCATACCCAATTACAAGTCAGACTACACCTACTTTGTATATATCAAATTTAATTTGACAACCTTCGAAACTTGTGTTTTTTCTAAATATAGTAAAATGTTTTCTTTCTAGTGAAGCTCAATGAAAATTCCTATGTATAGAAGCATTCGAAGATAGTAGTAACTGTCTCAAAACTTGTCTAAGTTCGTTAAACGCTAAATCAAAATTATAATACCAGGACTTCAAAACAATAAGGCTAAGTGTGGCGGCCATTGCCCTCCTTCGCATACATCTGGAGCCAAAGACGAGGGAGAATACAAAATCAGAACTATTCGCGGCATGCGCCATCCTGCGATGAATATTAACTATCGCCTCCAAATTTATATCAGGCCAATTTGCCTGCGTAGAGCGCCAAGAGGAGTCGTCCGGCCGGGCCGCTTTGGGGCCGCGTTGGGGTAGGTGCTCCGGGCGGGAGGCCAATCTCGGCCTGGGACAGCATTATATAACACAACGAGAAAGCGCAATCAATTCTGGACATCTTTATTGTGCATTGTTATTGTTAAGTCGACTTTTGCCAGCATACCCGAACAACTCTATGGACGATATATTACGATTTATGTTGTTCCTGCGGTATGCGCCTACCTGGTCAGGAAGATCTTTCCAATTTGATTTATGCGCACCGAAATGAAAAATCGGCAGAGCCGGGAGACCATCTCCTCAGCTTCCTTCTGCGCAAATCCGAATTGTGTGCGAGCGGGCGCTTCGTCTGCGCGCGCATCTTCGAAACGCGACCTGAAACAATACCCACAATACCCACAATACCCGCAAAACCCGCAACATTGAATCCAGAATACTTTGCAGGAAAATGGTAAAGATCTCATTGTTCGCTGGCGGTCGTGGGGCCGCGCGGACGGGAGCACCGGGCGCATCCGTGTCGGGCTCTGCCGGGCTCTCGTTTCATTTGGCGCTGATTTTAATTGAAATTGTTCGGCTAGAATTCCGCAGAGTCAGCGCTCTGTGCCACTTTGAATTGCTGAAAGTATGAGCCCCAGCTAGCGGCCATTAAGCGAGGAATTTTAACTAACCAAAAATATGTTTGCGCCTCCTGCGCGCACTAGCGAATTATTCACCCGGGATTTGTTACATTTCGCCAGGGCACCGCGCGGCTAGAACGCACCTCTAATTTGCGGCGCAGTGCGAACCGAACCGGTGTCCTCCGACGGCTGGAATTTACTAAATTTAACAAGTTCGCTCTGTCGAACAATGAGATGATTAGGCTTCATAAATACCACGGATTCTGGACGTGTCTCCGCAATAGGCAGAGGCGCAAGTGCCGCGTTTTGAAGATTTCCGAGAAGCGACTAGAGAGGTCCACCGCGGCTGGAGCGCGCGTGTGTAGCTCTTGCATTTCATCGAATTCGTAGAAAGTTGCAAAATTTGCGAGCTGCAGTAATTGGTAGGCGCGGGAATTTCCCCGCCAACCGGCACTTTTCCATATCCCGATTCGATTCACTTAAATCACGCGAACTATTCACTTTGCCGTTCTCAGCGGTTCGGCGGCGGCGGAAAGGTCAGCGCTGCTGATAACATAATAAAACAGGTCCAGGTCGGTGGTCCGGGTACGTGCTCGAAGGGAAAAATAGCTGCTGGTAGAGTTACCACCCGTACTTCTTTAAGTAACACTCCAATTTCCTGGCAGCATTCCATTTTACTTATTAATTTACCATATCTACCTAATAACTTCTGAAATCCAAGTAATACCAAGTTTTTTGAATTCGTAAACCTCTATAATATCACGAATGAGTCAGGAATGAAAATTTATTTCACTTTTATTTAAGCCCGTCCATACGACAATTGTTTCTCTAAAGTTATTCACGAACAAATATAATCAAATCAAAAAAAAGTTACATAATTTGTCTTGTTTTTCTTAATTTTGACGTTGTTACATTTCAAATCTGATTAAAATCTTCATACACATAAGAAACTAAACAATCTTAAAATGTAACAAGTGTTTGTGAAAATATAAGCGAACATTTCCGTTTAAGGAAATGTGGTCTAAATTGCGATAAATAAAGAAGAACTGAAAAACTAAGAAATTTTCCGGCGGTAAAACATTTAAATTTAGCATCTACCTGCCACACTGTTAATATATTTTGGTTTGAACACTGTTTAAGTGAAGTCGTTAATTTTTTGGGTTCAGGGAAATCGAAAATTTGAGACTTCATAAATGAATCATATGTTAGCTTAAAGTATAAGGCGCCTATTGTGGTTCCGATATTTTTTAAAGGGCACTTTTCAAAAATTGACAAAAAAGACTTTTTTTAGTTACTAACACTATTTTTATCGAAAACGTGATGTGATAGATAGAACATTTTTGATTTTGGATTTGTATTTAGCACCCTAAAAATTACATAAAGCAATTGTTAAAATTCACACGGCTTTTGATCTGCCAAATTTTGCAGGCCTGTGTATGATTGAATTATTCAGAAAAATAGGAAAAGGCGGAAGGCAAAAACTTAAAATAGCGTTAATGTTACATGAAAGTTTCAAAATAAATTGAAATTATCTAAGGAAGAATGTTAAAAGATTATATCTCTAGATGAAATATGGTTTAATTTAAGACGTTCTGTTGGTGCTCTACAAAAAGATGGCAACCCTCGTCCGGGTACGTGCTGGAAGGTAAAATTGGCTGCAGGATTTCTCAATTCGAAATCGCAAAATCCCATAAAATGTGGAGCAATTGGGCCGTGTGTGGAGCTCGAATTGAAATCCAATAAATTCCACCTGTCTTGCTCTAGGTCATGTTAGCATATCTCACTGAGTTCATCTCGCGTTCCCACCAGCGCAGGCCAGGCGGGATCCACCTTTCGAATGCGCGCATAGGTAAATTACAGCCTGGCGCACCAGCAGACGTTAAGGTTAATTTCTCAAATCCAATTTCTTGTGGTCTAAATGCAATTTATACACACGTAGAGGCCCCAAAGCAGGTCACAGACTAGCGCTCCAGTCGGTCCGCCGCGGTGCCGCGCGGGCTCGGGGGCCCCAGGCTCTATCGGCGGCCTGCTCCGGCACACAGATGCAGCATGTGGGAGAGGTCGCCGGGGTCAGCAAATGAGCGCATTTCTTCGAATTGTTGCACAAACTTGAGTCAGCCACTCGAGACGGAGCTGGTGTGCCAGCGCGCTGATCCATTTTGCCTAAGAGGCAACTTCAGCCCGAGATGATGATGATTTTGCCTGACTTCTAGACATTTCGGGAATTGATGCGCACCGGCCGCCGGGTCTGTCGGGGCCCGTCTTCTGGCCGTGCAATTAATATGACACCCATAACTTGCAATTATCGGTGAAATGCCGAGGCGATGATGCGCTCTTTCGGCTCCAAGTGGCGAAATTGGCCGCAAATGCCGCGGGAGCGCGATTACCTCGCTAGTCGATAGCAAAAGTCACTTTCTTCCCAAGTGCCTCAAGTAGGTCATAAGATGCTCTGCATTTCAAGTCTTCGTGACGCATACGAATTTTCGTAAATCTTGGGAACCAGGCGACGCGCTAATGCGGCCTTCGATTGCCACTTGGTCCACGGGGCGGGAATATTCTGCGTTCCAGGGTCAGTCATTATTTCACATCAAATCCCACATTAGCCGCTATTTATTGGTAATTCGAGCGGATCTCGCGGCTCAGATGGGCTTTTTCCTGCGCCCTGAGGACGCCTCGAATTGCGTTTCGGCGGTTATTTAGTAGCAATGATATAATTTTTCGAAATTCTGATTAATGGTATTGCTCTGGTCACTTTTCGTTGGGACTTTCAGATGGTCGCTAGCTTACTGTGAGTTACTGTGATTCACTGGGAAATTTGGTTTATCTGAAAGGAATTTGCAGGTCAACAATTAAAAGGTGAATTGCACAGATTCGGATTTAATTTACTGGAAGAATTAAGAAAGAGAAAATCAGCAATTATCAATATCAAACTCAGTAATGACTTACTAAAAGTTGAATTACAGAATGATATCTTGCAATTAGAACCGTGTGAATTATGTTTCTGATTTTAATCTAGACGTCTAGTGCTATGTTAGATATAGAAGTATGTATTTTCCATCAACTCTTGAAACATAGTCGATCCAATTTCAATCCAATCTGCGTATCTATGGGATTGAATCCGAATTCAATCTAAATTCGATCTTGTATTCATACGTAGCAATAGATAGACCCACGATCACAATCCTCACATACAAGCTAGGCTTTTGTGAGTGATTAGCTTTAAGTTAGGTAGATAATATATACATGAATTGTATTTAAGTGTTACAGAATGAATTAAATAAATAAATAAAAGGGGTTAAATAATCCATCTTCCGAATTTTATCCTTGAGCGGTTGTTGTAACACACTTGGTAACCGAAAATTTTAAATTTTTAGAAAAGTTGCAATATATATTTTTAAAACATTTGCACTTCAGAACTGTCGTTATTATTCAAAGCATCTTTTGTAACCTTTCGAAATGCAAAGTCCTACTATTGGTGTTAACTACTCATAAGGTCTATGCAAATGCAAAAATCAAATTATCTATCCTTTCCCATCCTCAAAAGCTGTGAGCTCCACAAATGGAATTATAAAACTTTCTCATGCTGGCGACTAATAGGCGCTTGTAAGCACTAAATAACAATTTCTTGAACATTTTCCGTCATTTCCAATCTTAAAATTAAAATCTTCCTATATTTTTATACAGATGATGAACTTTATATTTAATTTTAATCATTTTAAAATTAAATTGAGGTAATATTTAAATATGTCTATTTAAACAATTTTACAATAGTTGGAATAAGTATGTTACGATTTTTAAACGGAAAGATCAAATCGGTTGATGAGAACGGTTTCCAATATAAAGGAAATCTCTATCAAATGCCTCGAGTGACGGAAGAAGGAGAATACTTCTGCAATGCACTCATTAATTCGTCGAGTGGAAATTTATTGAGTGCCATTTGGAGTAATGCATGCAGCACTAAATCAGGTGTTTGTAAAAATGCGCGTAATTTATCGCCAATGGCAATCATGTAAGGAAACTTTATCGCCCTCATTAGATATCGACAAAGTCCAGGTGCGGTGGCATTTAATATTTATTGAACTCAGCAAACGAGTGTGTCAGGTATGTTTTTTCTTTCCAGTAATTGGCCGCATCTAGAAACTGGCACCCGACAATTCCACGCATCTCAGAACAGCTCAGAATGATTTGAATTCGAAATATGTAAATCTGCGAGATTTTTAATAAACAAAGGCAGCAGTGCGGCAGGCTGCGAAATAATTAAATCCCCAGCGAGCATAAAAGTCCGCGGAACGATCCTTCAGAATGCAACCGTCGCATAGGCGACTTCTGCCGCTCATAGGGCACCACCGCGTCCAGGTACCGGCCCACCTGAACGCCCCGTAATGAGCATTTTATTGATTTGATTTTATCAGGTGAGGCGGTCGTCTTCGGCCGCGACCGCGCATTTCCATACCTCAGGCTCCTCGGACAGCGGCTCAGGGCGAATATTTTCGCGAGCAATGCGAGCACCTGCGACTTCGCTCCGGCTTAATGATAACCGCCGCGGACGGTTATGAGCTTGTTGAACCAACGCTCGAGTCCGTGTCGTAGCGCGTTCGAAAACGCGAAAAATGCCGCGAATTTGATTGCGACGACGACGGTGACTTTGGTGGTACGCGCGCGCGGCGGCGGGCGGCGGTGGCGCGGAGCTGGGAAATTCGAGTTGATGGAAGGTATGTAGGTGAGTGCCCGGACTCATAGGAACTGATGCAAGCAGCCGGGATGATTGAAAGGTGACTTGGAGTGGCAAATGAATTAATTTTCCTTGATTGCAGCGAAGGCATGTGGAATGCTCGCAAGGCATGCATATGAGGACAAATCACATGCCTATGAAATTGGGGAACAATTCTGGATGCTTTCAAACTGCCATATCCATTCTTGCAACTATTTATGAAGTTTTGGATCTTGGTACGTTAATCATAGTTCTATGTATATTCAATGTTTAAAAAATTAGTTTGGATCCTAATCATGGTGATTTTGAATGAGACACCGCACGCTACAAGAGACGTGCTACTTAGAGCAAGTAACCCTAAGGAATCAATTTAAATTATTTTAAAGCATTTATTGGACGAGTTGTACTAATAAATAATCCTTTGAATTCTTGTGTAATACAAAATTGGTCTTCCAATTTAATTTTCTGTTAAAATAATGATTCACATTCTGATTTTATTCTTTTAAAAACTGTATACTGCGCGGTTTTTTCCCGAATAGTTGTTTGAGTCCAAATAAGCATAACTTGGTCGGCTATATCTCATAAACTATTTGACTCTAGTAAGTCGTGTTATTTTTAAAAGTAATTTCAGTCTATGCGCTAGTATTCTTGAGTTTTTCAGATTTGTTCGAATTTATGTTCAGGGTGATATCTTGGCCAACATAAACCTAATCAAAAATGGCCACTTTGGAGTCGGTTATTTCAAAAATGGGACTAAATTTTGAAAAACGATTTAAACGATTATAAAAATTTTAAATTCCCTTTTCAACGATACTCCACTCGATGGGGTAAGTAAAAAATTTTTTATTCATGCCCACTTTTCATGTAGGGGAGTTAGCCTTACATTTGTTTTTTTCAGTATGTTAGTTCATATCTTTGTACCAAATTTTGAGCGCTATAGTCCTAAAAGTCTCTGAATAAAATGACTGACTTGCGGACGGACGGACGGACATGGCGAAACTATAAGGGTTTCTTGTTTTGCTACGAACTCTAAAAAATGCATATTTAAAAAGTTTAAGCAAAAGTTTTATGGTGTAGCAAAGTTTGCTTTTATTTAGAAGTACGTTAAAGTAAAGAAAATAATCATTCAAGTATATTACTAATAAATGTAGGGATTTTATTTTATGTATTATATAATAAATTCAATCAGAAATAGTGTCTCAGAAAAAATTGTACTCCTGTTCATGAAACCATAATATACTTCAGTATCCTTTCGCTTATAAATTGAGATTTGAATCTTAATACATTTATTAATGTTAGGTGATATTTTTCATAATGTTTTAAACAGTTTTGGACCCCTGTCCGAACTTTATCACACCGTGTTATAGTTTAACGTGTCACACTGTGCCGGGCTGGGCTACTTTGCATTACAAAAGTGGAGATTCTCGGGTAGCACGATTCCTCAAAAGCCTGCACATCGGCGCGGCAGGGATCGGGCGATTTCCATAGTGTGACCAGTCGATTTCGTGATAATCCATTATTAATGCCAATCAGAAAATCTTGTGGCGCTTATCTCTAACAACAGTCGCACCTCCGTCCTGGCCGAGCCAGTGACAATAAGTTGGAGAAAAAGGACGGCTCCGTCGTACTTTCTTTTTGCGGCAAAGCGCCACATTCTGACGGGCCTGGCCCTCCTCTCGATCTTATTTCTTTGTTCGGTAGCCTGCCCCGGGACTGTGCTCGAGCCAACCGAAGAAAACTTTATTTTTCCTCGACCGGAGTGAACGCGACGCCGATTTGCATTTACATTAAATGCGTGCACTTCCATATTTAGCTGCCAATTGTGTACGCGAGCGATGGACTTTTAATGCGCAGCCCGGCACTTCCTAGATAAATTTTGAGTGAATTTCTGGAGTCATAGCTCGTTTTGTGCCATCGGCACCAGAAGCTAGCTTCTACTTCAGGTGGCTCTTAACCCAGCCGCGGCGTGCAGAAGCGTTCTTAGGATTGATGTCTACCTTCGCAGGTCTTCACGGACAGGCATTAAAGTGATTCATTCACTTTCCGCCTTTGCTAATTTTTAAATGACTGCAAATTCTGATCTATTAGGGGAGCACTAAATTTTCCTTCTGGACGCGCTTGCTATTTCGTCTCAATTAAGGACTCAAGTGAAGCTCGGATGCCAACGACTCCTAGAAAAGGTAGCGCTCGAATGCTACTCTCATCATGATTGAGCATTACCCTACAGTGGCCCTAATGGCTGCCACTTAAGCCGGTAATTAAAATACCGGGGATGCGGCTATCGCCGAGCAATTCATCTTATTTGCGCGCTTTTGCGTAAGAAGCAAAAGACGCTAAATGTTCTTCAATTATGCGAACGTCTGTCGAATGGCCGGTAATTAGTGGGCTGCTCTGATAAAAGCAAAAAGATCGACTCACCCCCGGATGATGGGAAAACACTTCCTCTGAGAAATTTTCTAGAACTATAAGCTAATCTAGACGCGTAAATTTTATTGTTCTAACATTATGTGCTCGCAATGGGAAATATTGGGATGATAAAGAAAGATTTTGAATAACGATTTCTTGTATTTCAGTTAATTTTACAAAGATTGGAAGTACAAGTTGACTTCGAGACACAAGATCAATTTCAAAGATAACGTAGTTAAGGCTAAGGACTTCGAGAATGAAGTGGGGTTCTATTAGCCCTTACGACCTCTTTTTCCCTTTGGATAGGAGTTTCTAGCTAGGATTCCATATTTGGGAATTTCTCCTAATCACATAATCGTTTTAAGAGTTTATTTTAGTTTTATCTTCTCTTGTAACAAAAAAATAAGTCCTACCTACAATTTTGAAGTAAATTTATAACCTTAAAAAAATATGTTTCTTTCTATTAAGTTGAGGAAAACGTTTTGGAATTCATAATTAATATTGAAATTGTATTTAAAATTGGATGCAATACCTAGACAGACTGCAAAAAATGTTTGAATTTTTGAATTATTCTTTAAGTTATTGTGACTTCAACGTACATATTTCAAATAATTGTGAGTCTCCACTTTCAAATTCAAAACTACCATAACTAAGATGATATTAGCTATAAATGTGCCTTATGAGTATACCTATATACGCTTTAGGTTTTGGTTCGAATGAAGTCAACATTAGCACAACCAATTCTAATTTTTGCTTTCAATTTTGTACTAATGCTTATTTTTCTATTATAATCTTTCATAAAAACCATAGTGGGTTGAGAATTTGATTATACCAATAACATTTTTTCAAAAACGTAATTGCAAAATTTAATTTAAACTTGAATTTAGTAGGCAATAAAAAAATAAGCAATATAGTCGAAAAGAATATAAGTTTCGGATGTTTTTCGGCTAAACACCATAATAACTTTCAGATATTAAAAAGCAATCCCTTCCGGTAGAAGGACGAGTATAGCTCTATTCAACAATGAATTATATGTACCTAATTCTATCCAAATTAATACTCGTAATATAATTTAAATTAACAATATTTATAAATTACAGAATGAAACATGTTTGTTTGAAGTAAAACTTAAACTGTTATTTCATGCACAATTTTTCATGATTAAATCTAACCGGAAGGGGTTAATAATTTTGAAAAGAGATATTTCAATATTTCTAAAAACTTTGAAGTTTGCTCAATACAGTAAACAAAAGTAGAAAAAGTTTTGAATCTGTTTTATTCTATCCGTTTTTATTAATTACGTAAGAAAATGGGATTAGGATTAGTCGCGAAAATTCAGTTAATTTTATTTGATTAGTGTCACCTCTTAAAAGATAACCGTAGTATTACCATAAAAAATTCCTCGATGCTCCCTCAAATCTAATCGGCAATAAATGCCAAATAAATCCTGGCTTGATAACTTTAATTCCCATTCGACATCGAAACGTAATGTTGATCTGTTCTTTGAGCTGCTGCTTATCTTTCTCCGTTGAATCGCTAATTGCGGGTCATAAAAGCCTTGTTTTATCCGGAGAAAAGTTTCGATGCGGTGTTCTGTCGTGCGAAGTGCCGCGAATATAAAGCCAATAAACGCACTAATGACAGAAACTCGATAAAACACGGTTTTAAGACGATCCAAGGTTTTTCTCAAGCGATGCCTCAAAGAAAAAGCGGCGCTCTGAGGCGTCTTTGATTAGGCCGAGAAATCCCCCGATATTCAGGTGCTTCGGATTGAGCCCGTTTTATGCTGTGATTTATCACGCTGTCATCTGTGATGCAACTTGACTTCGAGGTGATGCACTTGCGATTGGATGCAAATGACGCGCAGAAAATTCCTTTCATCATCATAAAGAGGGTTCGGGCGGGAATTAGGCGGTGGGGGAGCGGGTTTTTTTTAACTGATTTCGTGGCAGTCCGATTCGCGGGCTTGATCCATCCGCAGCCGGGGACTTTGCGGAGGTGATAAGATTTCAGTGATTCAACTCTTCTCCCCGGGGTCAGGCAGCGGGGTCTTCTGAGACCCTCTCAATTAATCGTGGGCAGGAGTCCTGCTCATCTCGGACCAGTGGGACGATCATTAGCCGCTGAAATAGAGCCCCAAACACGTATGTGGAAACTTTTATGGTTCGCCCGTTGTTGGCGGTTCATATTTCACAGCTTGAGATATTAAATTCCTCAACGAGATGCCTGCGCCGCTTTGGCCTCATTTGACCTCTCCCACAAATCATATAGCACTATCTGCAGTCGCCCCAGAGCCCCGGAGCCGCTCCGCAGCACTGCGCAGCCCCGGAACACAATCTCTAGCTGTGGGTACTAGACCGAGGACCAGAGACCATAACCCCGGCGTGTATCTGCGGATCAGACCTAATATATCAATTCACGTTATCCCGGTCTCATATCTTCATATCTTGGCATCATATCACATGTGGAGTTCAATTTGCATTACGTCCGAGGATTTATTGCGAATTGGATTTGAGTGGACTTTGGGCAAGCAATTTGTATGTGAAAATTTTTCATTGTCAGTCCTTTTTCGCACTCGCCCCGTTGTTTTCTGGCCCCGCGTAATCGACTTTCTTCCGATGTGGAGTCCATTCTGGGCTTGATTTATTCGCTCAACACTAGAGTTCAGCTGGCAGGTAGATAAGCTATATCCAGGGAATAGGGAACTAAGCAGGGCACGGCTCTCATGTGTGGCTCTCGATGAATTCAATGAGACCAACCCAAGAAAATGATTAGTCGCACTCAAGGATCTCAGATTTTCTATACCTAACATATACTAGGGTCCTTTTAAATTTTTACATTTTTCTTCCAAACAAAAAGGATTCTGGTTGCAATTTTAGTTATAAAATTAAAGACCTATTGTCTCAAAAGTCAAAATAACTATTACTATTTATACATGCAGGATCGAATCTAGATTGAATCTGGATTCATGATTCAATCCCATGTTTACGAGTATTCGCAAACTGAATTGAAATTGGATCGAGTGTATTCAATCGCGGAGAGCTGGCTCAGTACTCAAAGACGCAGATCGAAAACTCAATCCAATCTCGATTCGATCTCTCAATCCGTCATGTATACGTAGTATATAATAACTGCGTTTTTTTTTTTTTTTTCATTTTCCTATCCGGTTCAGGTTAGATAGCAAATTTTGCATTAAATTGAATTTTAAATGTCCTCACGCAAATACTTCAAGATTTTAAAGCTTGTGAAAAATGCATCAAATTACCATGATAAACTTCAAACCTTGAACCAGATAAATTTTTGGATTAAGTTTTTAATACAAAGTGGCAATTTGATTTTATTTTCGCGAAATAATAATATAATGTTTGATATGGGCAACTTTTCATAAATTTTGATTCAGTGCAGAACTTCCTCTTAAACCTAGAACCGGAACAGATTTGAAAAAAACACAGCAGCAAAAATATTAGCCGAAAAATTGCTTAGTTAGCACAATTAAAATACCAGGTTCGTTGTCTAAGTCTTTCGTTTTACCATTTTTATAACAGTTTTATTGGCACGTCTTTTGTGCTAGAATTTTTATTTAATTTATAATATTCATATTTTTAATAATATTAAACTAACCATTTGTTACAAAATATTGTTTAACCTTTTAAGGACGGGACTGGTCGATATGTCGACCACTCAAGTATCATAATATTTTTGAGTGATTTTGAGAATAATATTATGTTTTGAATATAGGAAATATAGTGTAACAATTTTAGGTAGCATATTTGACCTTGAAATAGTGATTTCAAGGTCGAATTTTTATTCGGTATTTCGACCCCAAAGGGATCAAAATTTCGCCACATCCATGCTGTTGATCCTGGGTCATGCTGAGAGCGAAAACGGATGTATTTCTTGCATTCATAAAAATCATTACTATTTTCCTGCATCCCACGCAAAAAAAATGTACAGATATCATTTCGGACAGAAAACAACGAATTTGACCTTGAAATGCAATTTTCAAGGGCAGAGATGTCTTCTGGACATTTTTCATTATCTTTTTCGTATTCAGCGCATCCAATTACCTAGGAAAGCACTGTTTATTCCACAAATAAAATTTTTAACATGGGACTTTCCGTTCCAGACGGGACTGGTCGAAATTTCGACCAACAAATTTGTCGGGCACTTGACGTGACGAATTCTTCGATTTGATGTACAAATATTGTAAAAAAAAAAAGTCTAATTTCAACGTAAAAATCCCCGTCCTTAAAAGGTTAAGGAGGGAGATTCATTTGGGAGGATGAAAATAAGCGCATTTTTAAATATTGTTTGTGTCGGAGTCAAAATTTTTTAGATTTCTACATTATATCCACACGCTCTATATGAACCTAGAATAGCCAAAGAAAATTGAAAATTCGAAAAATGTTACGTGTTGGAAAAAATATGTTTGATTTTTCATGATATATAGTAAAAATATCAAAGTGTGAAAAATTGTATTTTAAATAAACTCGGGTCGATTTTCATCTGTTTAACTGTTGCGTGCTCTCAGACCGAGCCGAGGAGAGGCCCAGAAGCGTTCACAGGCTAAACTTTAGAACGACTGCGAATTTCGTTGTATAATTTGGATGATATTATACACATATTTAAGTAACGAACTCCCCCTTAAAATATTCTCTAATTATTAACTATAAAATACAATATAAGAGTTAAAAATAATGATGTACATAAATGCCCTTGTATTTAGATTTGCCACGAAAACTTTTCTGAAAAAAAAGTACATAAATAAATACTAATAGATGTTTTTGGTATTTGGATTAAAGATAATAGAGTTACGAGTGACTAAATGGTCACTATGGTCATCCACGTCATCAACAAGTATCCTGCTTCCTCCTGTCTATTTCCCGCTGATAAAGTGAGCTCCAGGACCATTTAGTAATGACTTGATCTCGTAGGCGCGTGCAAAGAATCGATTAATTCTCGGTCCGAGAAGATCTCGCGGTCCGTCCGCCAGGAAGGGGCCGCGATGCCGCGGCGGCAGCCGGGGAAGGCACGTACACCGCAGAGTGTGCGAGGCGAAATTATCTGAGGTTCCATCTTTGTAATTATAACTGCCCAATATACCCACCTACACCGTGGGCGGCTGTCTGATCGATATATTCCCGGGTCTGCGCGGAGCGCGTTATTGAAATCGATCGCGTTGTCTGGGGCCGGTTCACATAGGCAAAAGAAGATCACGAGCATCTTGGCCCGGAACAGCGACAGGAGGGCGGGGACGGGACGGGGACTTGCAGGCGAAACGTGCTCCGGTGGGGCTCGAAAAGACAAAGAACCATGTGCCCCCCGATATGTGGAGCATTATGCGGAGCCCCACCGCGCACCAGCCATCAGCCGCGCCGTCGTGTGTGCCAGCCATTTAAGTCAATGTTTGAATAAATCGCCCTCCACCTATTATTATTGAGCCATCCCGGCCGGCGAACGGCCCCAGATAATGACTAGGTGCATGCCTGGAAATTAAGTTATTTGTTCGAATTTCATTAGGATCGATACGATCTTGAAAAATAGGTGGGAAACGGATTTGATGTATTACAAATGGGCTTTCCGCCGCTTGACATGCGGCCGTTGGGAAAAATCTCTAACAGAGTTCACTGAATGCGGGGAGGTAAATTGAAGTTCATGATTTTATCATACGTCGGATAGTCGAAGTCGACAATCTTATAAAGGAAATCTTATGTATGTTTAAAATTAGCTTTATACGAGTGTAGCAATTTTTAAGATTGCATAGTATTTTGCGTAGTTACGCCAATTTAAATTAAACATTTTTGAAGTAAGGCTATACAAAGGGCGTACAAGGGCCATACTTTATGAATCTACCAAAATGCTTTTATTTTAGTTGAAAAAATTGAGTTAAGGTGCTTTGTACCTTTACTCTGATAGCGTGATTTTAGCCACCATTTCACAAAAATTCCAAAAAATTAGAGGCTGACTTTAGGTTGAGGTCTTCACGGAAGTTTTAAAACCTGAAAATTGATGGGTAAATTAAGAACGTATACGGTTTGACTAATAAAAACTGACTGAAACGCTTTATTTTTCCTGCGGGCTTTTAAATATATGTGCCTCACAATGATTATTTAGTTATCTTATTGCCTGCTAATTATTTATATAGTGCTTTTGCATCTGAACGCAGACAAATTCTTCAATTGAACGGGCGAAAAGTGCTAACCATGACGTGCTGACAATTCAAATTACAAAATTGTGTCATTAACTTATTGTTTACAATATTTATTTATTTCTTGAAAACTTATTTCTCCTAACGTTTTTAAATTATATGCTTAAATTATGTTCACTTCAAATGTTTTGGGCCTTGCAAGATTTTACCACGTATTAAGCACGGGTGAACAAGAGAATTCCTTATAAGATAATATTAATCAATAATATTAAATATCATTTTTTTATTTCTCAGTAATTTTTGTGTATATGGGCGTTTTCTTTATTTGAACTTCGGCCTCGTACAGTGTACAGCCGTTTGGGTCTTTAACTCTATTTTGTCCCTGTACATCCGAGTGTATGCTATAAATTTGAATACATACAAATTTTGAAAATGTTGATTTTAAGGTTTATTATTAATTTTTATGACAGGGAGCACGCATATTTGCCATATAAAACCAGACCGAAGAATTAGGATATTGCGGTAATATACAGACAATTTGTAAATTGTTATAATAATTTTCTAAATTTTTAAAATATCTCGGAAAGTATAGGTATATAGTATTATCAAAGAAAAAAAATATTCGCTTTATAAAATTTAAATTAGAGTCATGATTTCGGGAAAAAAATACACATAATATCTTAAAATTATACCCTACGATTTTTTCAGATTGATTTGAAACCTATCAAACTAAAAACCATTTTTCGTCACATATGCAAATTACTTAAGCATCTTACGCCAAAATACCTAAATTTACTTAAGTGCACTGTTTACGAAAACAAAAGGATATCATGAATGATAATTAAAGTTATTGTCGAATGGCCAGAAATGTTTTAAAAAAATTTAAAAATTTACTCTAAAACGGTAGTGACCTCTTAAGCCGCTTAAAATTACTCCGTTCCGCTCAAGAAATTCTCAAAATGACGATCATAATTGAAATTTAATCTGCGACCAGTGCAGGCAATTCTCCCACGGTGTAAGGAGCACAGTCGTGTAACATTACACGAAAATTGCCGTCTTCCTCCGGTATCCACTCTGAATCAATTTCAATTGCTCTCAAGTTCGGATCACGTTATAGTTCCATCACGAAAAGAAAGCATCGAGCCGATCTAGCGCTTTCGTGACACCGTCTGACCTCCGACGTGTTGTCACATAATTAAGTTAAACACGTCACGCAAAACTCATTAGCATCCAGCATCCCGCGAGACCTCTTCGGCGATAATTCCACAAATATTCCTCCGCTCGGAATTACCGCGAAAAAATTCTGAAATCGGCGATTAGTCCCGAATCAGAGCAGCGGAGCGTGCTACGCCGGTCGGGATAATTGGAAATTTTTTCGGTTTAGAACAGGGTGGCTCAGAAGAGTTGCGCCGCGGTCTCATCGCCGCGTCGCGTCGCGTCGGTCTAACCGCGCCGGCATTCTTCTTCCGTGACTGGAGCGCGGATATTTCACAAAATCGATGTACCCCGGGAGTGGGTGTAGCTGCGAGGGTATCGATGCTGGCAATCGATTGTAGTTGCATATCACATCGCGGCTCCAGAAATATAATTCAAATCAGTAAATGACCCCTGAGCACCCTTCGACGCCCCCTTGCATTGTTTTCCGAAATACCATTCCGCGAGTGGAGCGGGAATCAAATAGAAATCGTTGCCGACAGCCAAACTGCAGGAAATGTATGAAACAGGAGTGCGGTTCGCTCGTTTAGAAGAATGGATACAGGTCAACCTCTGTCTGTGCTCTTAAAACGAAATAAACCGCCCCAGGGCCGCATCTTGTGCCTGGCCGGCGCAGCAAAACGACCAAAAATTATAACTACTCGCGGTTTGGCTAGCGAGCGCCGCGCTGGTCCGCGATTCCCGCCAAAGGAGCTCCTCCGAGTGGAGGAGGCATAGAACTAGACGCTGGCAGGGAAGTCGTTTAATTGTTGCAAAACTGCATGGAAATTAAAACAACTACCAAAAGGGTATTTATTACTAAGTGATTTGAAAAACTTTCTTCTACATTTATTAATAATTTTTCGTACTTAGTCTTTGAGATTGTATTTAGCATCTAGACGTGCATGATTCCACATAAATTTTAACAGCTAAGACAGATCATATAATAGTATGTTTAGAAAAGATTAATTATTTAAATCGTAATTTAAGTAATTTAGATAATTCTTATAATTCTTATAATTTGTGGCCCTTCAGCACAATCTAGGGCATATACACTCTAAATCTTTTTTCTAGGGAAATGTTACTAGAAAGCATCTAGTGTTGAGTTTTTCTAGATTACTAGTGCTTTTTACTAGGAAACAAGTTACTCTGACCGAGTTTCCACTAAAATTTAATTGAAATCTAGAGAAAACTTACTGGAAATCCTAGAGATTACTTACTGGAAATCCTAGGAAGCCAACTCTAGTTGTATTCTAGTTGATTCTAGTTCGAAAAAGGTTTTGTGTGTACATTTGTATGCATATTTTTTATTTTTGTCGGATAAACGTAAAATCACCTCCCAAAATTATTTAGGATGCTAAAACAATGTTTGGTATATTTAAGGAATGCTGAACTATACTATTATTGTATGGTTTTACAATAAAAATAATAAAAGTGCAAATGCTAGATGGTATTTTACATTATTACGTTTTTCAGACATAAAATTACGACTGCAGGTTATAATTTTACAACGTAAAAGTTGGCATAATGTTGAAAAAATAGACTTTTGAAGCGAAGTTTTCCAATTAAGTTGCAAAAATAGGTACTCCAACTTCTTCCATTTTTAAAACAGTAATTTTATACACATTTTTGAAAGTGTACATACACACAATGGTATATTTTTTCAAATTCTAAATGAGCTCGTCCATTTAAGAGTCTACATTAACGTGTTTAACACTCTACATAAACACGTTGAGGCTGGATAATCGTTAAACTATCAAGTCTTTTAAAAATTGTATGTGTTTTAAGATTAAATAAATTAGCCTGATTTTGTTTTAGAAGCAAAATCATCTTGGAATTAGTTGAACTCTAAATGATCTGAGAATGAAGACACATTTTCTAGGCAAATTAGTGCCTTGTTGATGTTGCGTCAAATGGAATCATGCGCTATTATTATTATACGAAAAAATTTGTTAGTTAAATTATCTTCTGATTTGTCCATATAACTTTTCAATATTCAAGTACATCTTTACAATTTCCCTCTATTTGGAGATTTTCTAAAGGCTGAAACGCAATACTCTTATGAACTAGCATCTCTAAGAAAAATAAAGACAAATATGTCGCTTCCAGAAGTCCTTCAGCATACAACGTTTTAAAATGGACTCTGCGACTACTCTGTTCAGAGTCGACCTTTCTCAGTAGTGGCTAATTTTTCAGGACCTCTGAACTTGCCTCAATCAGAAAACAAAGCGAGGTAACTTGGCCGTTTGTTTGTTTTTGGACTTTTCAAAAAAAGCGAGCAAAAGCAATCGCCGAGGAAAAGTGGCCAAACAGAAAAGTGTCCTCCATTGTACGGACAGAAGTACTGATTATGGCCTCCCATTAAATTCCAATTCATTGGCAATGAACTGAATTAACATAACAAATTATTCGTTCGTGACTAAGCCATAAATGACTTAGAAAATTCTCAAGCTGCTCCCCGAAGATGCGCAGCACCGCGCATCGTACAATCGGTGAAGAGATGCGCTACGCTGCGATGCGCCTTCGATCGGGTGTCATTTCCCTTCTTCCTCGTTCATTTAAATACGCAAAATCTTATTTATGCGACTGTTCCTGAGACGGCGCGATGCGGTGCGGCGTGCGCACAGACCCCTTTGTCCGCTCATTTTCGTTTCTATTTGTTTTTCTGAGATTTCTGCAATGCCAAGATTTCACCAGGTCATCATAGATACGCTCGGCACCTGAAACTTCTCTCGAAATTAAGATTCATTCGATTTGAATTGAACTGCGGAGCGTATTGCTTCATTCTATCTGAAGAATTCCAGTCGACAGGATGTTTCAATTAAAAGGACAATTTCTGCATTCACTTTATGGTAGAGCTGCAGTTCAATATAAAAAATATTTGGCGTAACTATTTAATGAATTAATTTAGTTTAAATCATTTTCTGTAATATGTACATTGTATAATACATACATACATCCTTAAAAAAATTAATGTCTTTTTTGTTTATGGGTAATCCTATTTTATTAACCACAATACTTTGCAAATTTAATTTCAAAAATTTTCGCTTCATTTTAAATTCTTCGAATCTTTATTATAGATGAAATGTTCCGATTCACAATTTTAATTGTCCTTATCTAAGTGCATAAGTGGCTCTGCTTAATAGTGCTTTAATTTTACTGAATTCTCAACACACAACACAAAAGTTACTCTAATATCAGTTGAACGATTTAATGTATTACTGGGTAAAATTGATTATTTCTACCAAATCCAACCAGAATTTAAGACTAGATACTTCAGAAAATTTTCTTAGATTTCAGATGATATTTTACTGGTAAAACAGAGAAAAGCATCACTGTTTTTCTAGTTATATTTCTCAGAAAATTATTGGATTTTTTGGGAAAAAAGCCTGTTTGTTGTGAATTTCTTTTACTTTTTTAATATGTGAGGTTTTGTTTTCATCAATTGAATCAAGTCTGCACACCTAACACCTAAGTATAGTGTGCTGTTTATGGAATCTACACAGGAAGTGTTACTCAAAACGATTAATTATTATACAGATATTTTTTCGAACTATTCGTAATATATCATAAACTTGATTTTCTGCTATAGAGCTCCTAAATCAAGATTCCATGTTAACTTATGTAGATAATAATTTGCCCATGGTGACAATTTAATATGTTTACATCTTGATCCCTTTTCGAGCAGAAGAAGGCTTCAACAATTCGCATAAATAACATACGCTATCACAGAATATCTCACGAAATCCGATACACTTCGACATTTGACTCAAATTCCTTATCAACTTCAACAGAATTGTAACTCTCCTACGTAAAAGTTCAGCAGCGCTGAGGTAATTTAATTTTGTTCCTGTTTTTCCTTAAAAAAAACCTCGACCGTGGCCGCAGAGTGGAAACCAAAAAAATAGAAGCCGAAGAAGAGGCTGCGCGAAGTGAGGCAGCGATAAGCAGGATCAAGGGTAACCAAACCAAGAAGCCTATAAATGTGTCGTTATCAATATTTCACGATCTGCAGAGCGATCTTGTTACTCGCCGAGAGGACAAATGTGCAGAACTTTTGCAATATGTAAACGGTTGGGGTATCGAGATCGAGCGATCTTGTATTTGGTGCCAGACCATCTTTGAACGTGTCCACATTTCTTCGGTTTGTTTTTCCCCCGCCGTTGTCCTCTTATTTGCGATGATATTTGATTCTCACACTGATCGCCCTGCGACTTTTATTATCATTTATTGCCGAGTTTTTTTTTCCCCCGGTGTGTCCTTCAGCTTTGTTGCGCATAAAGCCACCTGAAAAACGAAGACGACGGATAGATTCGAAGTAGCTGAGTAACCATAACACGGAAGATTTAAGCGTCGCGATCGGTTAAATACCACTCGAGTTGTATTGGAGTTGTAACTAGCCGGGCTGCTCCTGGATATCTGCCCGAAGTGTCTGTCGATTCCCGGGACGCAGGCCGGGCAATGAGGTTGTTTTGTGACCATCTTTTATGGATTAACACGAACTGCTCGAATTTACACACGATGCGATCGTGCTTTACTAAATTCAGTTAGTCCGTGTTGTTTAGCTTTAACTACTTGCGCTGGCCACGGAGCCCCTGCGCAGGCTGCTGGGGCTCGGGGAGGCCACCAGACAGACCAACTAACAAAATACCTGTCCACGTTTTCGATGTGCATCGGTCGCGTTGCTCTTGTTCGGCGTTTTATCGCCGCTTTTTTGTCGCATCGATGGGCCTGCATCGAGGTACGCAATGCCCAGAGCCCGCCGTTGCACCTCGTGCAGAATTTATGCACTTATTCATATTGGGCCACTGCTGGACATCATAACCGCGGAGTGTACACGACACTTCATTATTTCTGAATCGCGTCAAAATTTGCATACAGGCGACTACCCACAAGGGCGGCTTAATTGGCCGTCCAAAAGCGGACTAATCGGGCATGGCAGACGCACAATCGAATCCGAGCGCAGTCGCAGGGCGCATAAATAACCGTGTTGACATTAGCCTACATTCGTCAGACGCATAAAGCATAAAACACACTATGCGCCTCAATATTTATTAAGTTTTCATGCTAATCAGACGGTTGGCTAATGTACTCGATGTTTTCACCGGGCCTGCCGCGCGCTGGTGTAGAACCGGAGCGGGACATGGTTGCCGCCAATAAATAAATAAATCAATAGGAGCAAAATATGCGGCCGTTTTATTCAGTATCAACTCCTGATGTGTCGTAAATATTGGAAACGCTCCAGTAACCGTCGAGCGCATAAAGGCGGTAGCAATTGTTCCACTGATCGCGACGGCATGGTGTGGCGGTATCGATTAAAAATCGTCTAGCCGACTGCTTTCGTGGGATGAAACACACATTTTTTGTGGACGTATCGTTTCTTTTTTTCACTAAATAAACAACATTTTCGTTGACGAAACTTTCTAGGTAAATTTGAATTTTACACAAAATTTGTCACTGGTCGTGATAAATCAATGCTAACTGCTCTTTTATGGTGATGAAGTGCTCAAATAGCTGTAGAAATCAACAAACAATGTGTTACGTATGCAAATGCGCAAAACGGGTAAAATTTCACGATTTTCTGGATTTTACAATAAATGGTCTATAGATCTCGCTGATGAAGTTTATTAAGGCATCACCTGAATAGGCGACGTTCAGACTAAATAGAAAACATCATTGCAGCGGAGGTGGCTGCGCGGAGAGATTCTACTGGGAAAATGTTGAAATATTTGTTTTTGAAAATAGTAAAACCAGCCAAATCTAATAATGATAACAATAAATGACAAATAACTCAATTTGTCTCCTATTACTTTATGTGTGTACATACATCTTACTTTTTAGAAACCACTAGAATAACAAGTTTCAGCTTTACCTTCTTTAAATAACTTGGCTAGTTATTATTATTTAAAAGCTGGTAAGGAATGCTCCCAAGCTTTTGATAATTGGCATAAGAATTAATGTTTATGTTTTCTAAAATAACTTGTTCTGTCAAACTCTAATTAAACACCTCCATCGACCATCCACCTTAGTTTTTTTTACAAATTTCCTTAAAAATGCGTATATAGGAGCTTTTTTCGGGTTGCTGATTTGAAATATTTATTGGAATTACCAAAATCAAGAAGACAGCTCCAATACGGGTCCATAAAATATTAATAGTAGTGTTTTAATTTCAAATATTACGAAATTCTAAATTGTTATCAAGTAAAAATTTGACGTGTGACAAAATCTTAAAGACAAATATTGCAATTTCATAACAACTCAACTACACCTTGTAAAAAATAGAGTATTTTGGCAAGAAGAGCATTAATAATATTATTTTTATCTGTATGGCCATTATTTTGGATGCACCATTTTTAAATTGCCTAAAACTTTATCGATTTTAGTTAGGTTGATTTTGCATGAAATTCTTTTGCTATACTTGGCCTGGAATTAAAAGTTAAAAAAAAAATAGACATAGAATTACCTAACACGTGACTAAAAGCAATGGTTTTGAATAAATGTGCTAATAGTTGCAATTATGGTAACATAAAAGTTAATTTAATGGCTTGACGCTCATATAAGCAAGTAGGTACCATTTATTTTTATTTTCTAATCAGGAGCCAGTTTCATAATTCGGCACTCCATTACACTTTTTATGCGACAAAGTCTGGTGGGTGTTTACAAATTTATTTCTTTGGAATTTAAACCGAATGTGGCCATATGTGCCCTGAATGAAATAAAAATGGAACTTTATCGGGCACCTGCCTAAAGGTGTTATGCTGCTACCTTACTTAACCCGAACCCTATATTTTGGGGTCCGCCGAGGCGTACTATATTTTAGTAAAATAATGTGCTTCACGAAAACCAGGCTGACCGGAAAACTTCAGTTTCCATCAGCATCGCGATAAATAACGCTCATGAGGGGCACTTTGCTGACATGACAAACGTTTACGCGCCGTGAGCCCGAGCGCGACTCGCGGCCCCAAGAATGGCTCCAGCGGGAAATCGAAGAGCGCATTTGACGGGTCATTCACCGCAGCGAGGATCTATTGAGCCGAGATTGAAACGCCTCGTCTAATGGCCGGGACAAAGAGACCACATACAGTTTAACGCCCCCGAATCGCGGGCCCCACTGCAGCGGACCCGCGGGCTCACCTTCATTACTTGGGCCATTGGGGCACTGTGACGGACCGCGCCGCCGCTTAATCCACGAATTTATTGGGCCCATAAAAGTTTGAAAATCAAAACGAAATTCGTTCGCGGTGGGCGATCTCATTACTTAACGAGGCTAGAAATCTCCCAGCCGAACGATCATGCCACCAGGCAGGTACAATTTTTGGCATCCCGTCATCGGGTTCGGGCCGTAAATCAGGTGATTTTACGCGATTTGGAAATTCGATCCACTCTCTGTCACCTGATACAAGCGGTGCCATCGTAAATCGGAAAATCGACCTCCGGTACACGGACGCGCCGTGTAAACGATCGCTTACGGCCGATTCTGGACACGTCCTGGACGGTACCGGGTCATTCGACGCCTGCGGTGCGTGCTTGTTATTGGCCCTTTATAGCGCTGGGCAGAGGCTCAATTTTCTCCAGGGCCGCGATAAACAAGCCCTCTGAAGAAGACGTTAAGTCTCCCTCTTGATTGCCACCCGTCCAGGCGGAGATTAAGCCAAACTTTCCCATAAGTCATAATATCCCCATTTTCTCTAGCGCGGCCCTCTATCGCGCCGCAGCCCTAGCCGGCGTTTAAAGCCTCATTACAATGCACCCATGAATAATTACACAATCACGTGGCCAAGCGCTTCGACAGGCCGCGTAATTAGGCGCAACAAATCAACCCGTCCCGAGTCCAGGGATCAGAGGCAAAATGAGCGGGCTCATCATGAGATCCACATTCGCGCAATCAGATAAAAGTGTAAACGATGATTGCAATCGCGAATTCGTATCATTTCGCGGATTGTGCCACGATCGCGCCGCCAGTGTGCCTGCAGCCTTGCCTAGCGCGGACCAGATGTGCCCGTGTAGTGGTCACACGGGACCGTATCTGGCCGCCTGTCTTCTGGTGGCAATCCCCGAGTTTATGGGGATAGAGCCTCATAAAGATTTCTAGTTGATGTGAAATTGACGTGAAACTGATTCGGATCAACCTGTTTAAATGGTCACGCATTAAGCTGGGTCCTGTACATGCTCCATTAAACGCACCGCTGGAGGTCTCAACTCTGACTTTACCTTTAAATGGCCGTGCGCGCCGCACCGTAAGTGGTTTGCTCGATTTGTTACGTGAGAATTGGACTAGACTAACCGATTGCGCCGGCGATCGTGTGTTTTGCAAACACGAGCAAGATCGACGGGCCTTTTTAGAGCTGCAATAAGAAATCATTATAAACGAAAAAAAATCACCTTCTACTAATCGCTTCGCTTAAAAAATTGATGATGGAACTCAGCGCCGCAACTTTTGTAACTTTAATGGTAATTTTCCAACCCAAATATCGACGTTTAATCAGGTTTTCACACCAATTCTAGACAGAGTACCATGTAGCAAATTATTAAATTAAATTAGCTATTATAAGAATGAAGAGATTCACTCGCACCCCTTTACCCTATAAAATAAAATAATAAAAATTCAAATTCAGTGAAGGCTTTGAAGAAATTTAAAATATAAGTCATAAGATACTTTATTAGTTTTATTAAATTTATGTTTAAAGTAGGTCTGCGTTCTTTTCATCGGATTCCGGCTCTGGTTCTGGGTTATGTGAAAATAATGATCTGGGTTAGCGATTCGTTGTGATTTATAAGTTGGGTTACCTGCCTTTCTAAGATATTAGTAAAATTTTAAAATTGTCTGTTTGCGGATAACGACGAATGAAAATTAATTTAATAAATAGAGGATGGATGTGATAAATGAGGTATCAATTGTTTTTTCGAATTTTCTGACAGTTTAAAATTCCTATTATAATGTCAGAACGACAACATTTGCCAAACAAAATTCGACACCATCGCCTCTATTAGAATATTTTGGAACTATTTATGTAGTTCTTTGATCAAGATCCGCATAAATATGTGGGTAGGAGTTGTTGTTGTATTTGTATGTAAAGCGATGTTTAAAATACAAAAAGATATACTTAACATTTTGGCTGCATACAAATATGCACAGTATTTTTTTGAATTCCATTCGCTTGCTAACATTTATAGTTCTTACCATAGAATCATAACTAAGTGTCGCATCAAGTACTAAAAAATTTCTGAAAATTTTGTTTGAATATTTTTTGATATTTGTTTCAAACAAAATGTTCATGTTTATTCTGAATCTGCCTTTTTTTTACAGACGTAGGCGGACATAGCTAATCTTGCAATGAATCCTTGAAAGGACTTAGGGCGGGTTAACTTTAGTGAGGACCTAAGGGTAAAGAAGTGATTTTAGAGAAGAGTTATTTACAAACGTTGGTCGGAACACTTCATAGAGTTGCTTAGTAATAAACTAAATAAATTGATTTACACTGCTTTACTTATAAAAACCCACGATTTTTATTTAGGTACATGATTTTGTGATAAACCGACCTTCAGGATAAATAGGCGTACATATATTTTGGTTAAGATCTGTATAAAAGACATATTCGTTAATGACGTAATAAAGCAGTGACCCAAATTCGTAAGAGATTCTAAGTTCACCCCACATTAATTTTTTACCTCCTGGTTTTCTTGGCTAGTTATCCAAAATCCCGGTAGGAGCTGATGCAAAATTGCCGGAAACAATGCAGCGACGACGTCGAACCGCACCATGCGGTCGTCATCGCGATCCGCGGAAGGCAGCGCGAAGGTAAGTAATAAACCAATTAAAATTGTTAAACGGTTCAGGTTACATGTAACATTTATTTGACTTGTGTTCCGGACCCGGGACTGACGTGTTATTTCGTTTATCTTCGACGCTGGAACACGGATGCGTGTGACGGCCGGGATCGCCTTAAATCGGGTGCTGCGGCGCGCTGCGCCGGTGTGTGAGATATGCGCTGCTGCGCGCGATATTCCCAGCGAATGATCCATCCACCTTGCGAGTCCGCGCGCAGAGCGCGGCCCCAGAATCCGCAGAGTTCTTGTTGCCATCGAAGGGCAAAACGAGCGAAAAGAACTCCCTAACAAGAATAACTGCAATTGCCGTCGATGTTCCTGTAGCCGGGTCTATGTTCACACCTATTTCTCGGAGCTATCTGGTCCTGGTGCTCGTCTTTTGCAGCATCTCGCGCGATTTTGCGCCACCTCCCCGCCATCCCGCGGCCGTGCCCGGAGTGTCCCCAACAATGCCGGACGATGTACTCCGGCGCGACCACTTTAAGGTGGAAAAATTATTTACAAATATTGGCCGCGGTTCACAGGTAATTAAACTACAATCCTCTGTAGGAGTGAGACAATTTTCCAGAGATCCCATCTTAACTGTACATGCCCCGGGGAATTGGGTGGGTGTATCTGGATTGTGGGAATATCACTCCAGAAATCGGGATCGTTATGAGATGCGGTGAAATTGCAGATTGCGCGCGCTCCGCGCCGCGATATATCGTGGCTCGTTGCCCTTTGGCCGGGCCCTCCATTCACTCCGCTGATGGGATTTCTCCGTTTAATTAGGAGCGCGGGTGATTTTTCTGGTGATCGAGCGCGCGGTGGGAGGAGGACGCTTTTTGCTAGTCGAGGTGCCTCGGCAGTTTTCTTGGTCTTGTAGTTCACCAGCATAGAACGGGTCGAGAATTTTAATTGTGCTATTTAGAGACTCATGGAAAATTATGTTTTCTATTGCAAAACTTTCGTTAAGAGATACAAGTAAAAAACGGTTGCAAGACCTGAAATATTCTTTCCAAAAATGATTGTCTTTCGCTTAGAAGCAAACAACAAATAAAACTTGAATTAGAATAAAATTGTGAAATGGTAGAATAGTGAATTTTCAAGATTTACTACAGATAGACATCGGCATTCAAGAACAAAGAACAAATTGAGCTTGAACTTCCAGGAAAAATTTCTAAAAAGTTGTTTCTAAATATATTTGATATATTCGTACACATGTTTTATTTTTACAACTTTTAACAAGCATCTCTTTTCTTTACAGTGACTATTTACGCAGACCATATTTTTCAAAGCTCATTAAGAACTACGTCATCTTTCGCGTGTGAGGTGTTGAAGTACGATAGTTGGAAAAAAACTTAAACGAGTAAAAATCGAACACAGACTTGTGGCGGTACGAACATTTCGATGGCTAAAATAATTTTGATGGTAAGTAAAATTTTATTATAATAGTTAAGTGTATTTCGTTATTTATTCTCTTTGTTAATCTCAAATGACCCTGTTTTGTTATTTTTTTTTAATTACAAAGAGATTTAGGACACCTTTAGAATTTATTTCATAGTGGTCACCACATCTAACCATCTTCCTGGGTAACCCCGCGTTCGAAATTAGAAAAATCTTGCTGATTTGCGTTACCTAGGCCTACCAGCTGTAGATCAGTCAATTTTTTTTTTCAGAAATTACAGCTGATAAAAATCTGTGTCTTAAAATTGTGACTATATAAAATACACTCGACTTCTCTTTATTAATTGCCTTGACTATTTTTATTCTGCTTTTAAAGTGAATCAATTTGAATCTTCTTTCTATTTTGAAGAAATTGTCTTAATTACTATTATGAAGCTTAATTTAAAAAAGATTTGGATTTTTAATGATTATTAAGTAATTTTTTTTTCTATTGGTTGATAACGATCAAGTAATAATCAATTATTATAAATAGTAATAAGAAACGATTTTTAACCGACTTTAAAAATGGAGAAGCTGTCATTCCGAATTACATCTTTTACATTTTTTTTACGAGCGATCAAAAAGTGAAAATTACCTCATAATCGTTATTGCCCAATTTATAATTTTTATTTAGCTAAAATAAATTGAAATAATTGATTTTAGCTTGGTATAAAATTATGATTTGTTTGTTTTAAATTACTATTATTAATTTAAACCTACTTTTGGAAAATAGGGTTACAAAAATGAACGAAGAGTTTAATTACGAATTTTCATAATATACATAGGTACATATAGATACATGTTAATATAGATACATTAACATATACATATATACATATTTTACAAAGGAAAAAAGCATAAATTCGAAAACCCTATTTACATGTTTACTTATTGAGCGAAAGGAATACAAACCACTTAATTGTTTGGTCTGTTAGTAGGTAGATAGCAAACGTCCACGCAAACATTTCTTTTCAATTTCTTAATTAAATTATTGTAAATAGTCTCGCCTGTAAATGTCTTTCTATATAAAAAGTGCGTTATAATCGAACAGCTGGTACAATGGCATGATTTGTATTTTATGGAAAGACAGCAATTGAAAACAAAAGTCATAAAGCCCCTCGAAGGTGTTAAAACACGATAAAATTCGACAAGTCCAAAAAAGTCCTGACTCACGGGCCAACAAAACGCCGCGTCCATTGTAAATCAATCATCGCCGGGGTTTGAGAGATCTCCGATGGAAGTCGAGATAGCGACCAAATCAATCTTTTGGGCATCCCGGTCTGGAGCATCATCCCACACCGGCGCGGCGCGGTAATTAAATTTTTGTTCGCCGGGCAGGCGTCTGCTGGACTCGCGGGAAGCCGCCGAGCGCTCAAAATCAATTTTTGAGCTCAGAGGTGAATCAATCGGCCGCGAAGGTGCCAAACTCTCGCGGCCGCCCAACAAAGCCGCTAAATTCCGTCTGGTGCTGGTGCGTTCCACTTACTAATTATAGGCCACGTAGGCGCGGAGGTGCCATCCTTATTTAGACCAGGTTTCGGCGTCAAACCGGGCCAGGTCGTGCCGCCCGCCTTTCGCTGACTAATCGCTCCCATTGTCGGGGTACGCGGCTGAGACGCAGGACCGCGGCTGCCGAATGTCAAACTTTGCTGATGCTTCCATTGATCCGGTCGCGCCGCTTCTCGGAAAAGGCGGCGTTCACAATTAAATTCACCTTACAAGACGCCCACCGCTTGAGGTGTGAAATAGACTGTAACGCTTCCCGCCGCCGCGCCGCGGATAGTGCGTGCGGCGTCTTTCGACTGTGACAAGTGAAATGGGTTTGGGATGAAAGATGATGGCGCTCTTTTATTTAACTTATCATTACCACCTTCAACGCGGAGCTCATCTGCTTTTCGGCTCCGAACTGTTGGAGGCGGACTCTAATTTTATTTAGACAAATATTGCTCGTCACTCGCCGAGGCGCTGGCGAAAAGGATTTATCGCACACTTGCTACTTAAGTGGAAAAAGAAATCGCTAGAGAGTAAGTGACTTTTAAGTCGTCCAAGGAGAGAAACACTGCAAAATAGTTGACATTTTAAGAAAGTATAACTCCGATAAAAATAAAAGAGCGATTTTTTTTATTTTTTTTAAATTGGTTGGAGTTCCATGCTTTTAATATCCATGCGGCGAATAATTTTGTATGTAGAAAGTCGTCACTTGCGATGGGCGGCACATAATGTATATTTTTTTATAAATAGTATGGAGCTTAAAGACTTTTTTGATGATATGGAATCTCAAATAACCATATGAACCCAAAACAGGCAATAAACCTCTCCCATAAACCACAAGCAAGTTATCCCCACGCAACTTAATGTAATAGTCCTTTTTCAAATAATACAATATTAAAATTAAAGTAAGTTGCAACAGTATTGATTTTAAATTTTTAATATTTAGTCAAAGTAATAAAAATTGGTAGGTACTGCAATACTATTATATTAATTTTGAAATTTTAATTTTTAAATATTGAAAAACTAGACAACTTAAATAATTAGGGGCTTTTTCTAGAATAAGAGCTACCCCATAAAATATAATGAAATGCAATCAAAATGCATATGTTATAATGAATTTTACTCTTGGTTTTTTGCTAAAAACAATAATAGCAAAACATAGTACATTATTTAAATAAAATAATACAAAATCATTATAACAGGTGCTGGTGCAATATGAATTACGCTGTCATTTTATTGAAATTTAATTTATTATACAAATACATTTATCATTAGAAGCGTATACACTAAAATCAAACTAAAAAATCACTATGTCCAGAAAACAATTTTTTATATTCAAGACAACAATATATTATGTTATCTATCTATAGTAAAAGAGTTAAATATCAAAAGATTTTTTTGATTGCTGAGCATAGTAGACTATTGTAAATATATATAATGCTTATTGTTATCATGGCATTAAAATCAAAAAGAATAATATAATATCACATAAATTCTTTAGTAGAAATTCGTGAAATATTTTTTATGGTAATAAGTATTATAGAAGATACAACGAGAGGCTCAAGTTACCATAACGATTTCAAATATTCATTGCCTTCAAAATCGCAATCTATAATTAATTGTCTAAGCCTCCACCTCCATTGAAGAACAAGTGGGTTCTTTATTTGAATTGAAAGAACCCCAAGGTGATTGCCCTCTGTTGTGCTAATTTGACCCAAGACTTGTCATTGACAGCTCCGCTGTAAATTTGAATGGATTTAGACTGACACCCATCAGCCAAATCGGGTCAGTAAAGCGCCACTGAACAAGCGGAGGAAATTAGCACAATTACTGGCATTCCTAATGAGCCTATGATAAATCTCCTAATCTCCTACTTACCATAGGCCTCGAGATCGGCTGGGGACCGCGACTGCGGGGCCGTTTGGGCGAACAAAAGCATAAATTTATGCTCCATATACGGGCCACCGCGCAGAATGGACAGACAAATAATCTCGAGTGAGTTGGAGTGCTGTTGCGCTACAAATGGTCGATTAACTTGATGTCGTTAATGGATAAAAGCGCGTATGCAAATTTGTAAGGCGCTAGTTAGTCGCTCGCCGGCTGCGATAACACCCACCTCCGGGCTAGCAAACGTGGCGGGGCTGAATTAAGACCTCAGGCCCCGGTAATCGTAATTTATAGCCGCGACAGCCAAGTGGATATTTTCTGTCAGAATAAGTGCAAAATCTGACACAATGCCAGCGCTAATAAGTGGCCGGCGGAGCGGTCGGGCCGTGCAGCATAATTGAGAATTTGCACGTTTGCACGTAATCGGATTAATTGAACTCATGAGTTTGTGGATTATCGGGGCTAATAACGGCGGTAATTAGCCTCAGACGGATGATGCGATGGGATCGCTGCTTAATTGCCTTCTGTAATGCAAGGTGAATGGACTGAAAATGAGTCGCACTAAGAAGGTCCTTTTCGCTAAAAAGGGCCCGCAACCGTCCTACTCAAGCTAATTCGTCATACAGACAAATACTTAAAACTTTTCTATGAAGCAACAATTAAGAAAAAGAATTTAGACCGAATATAAACTAAAACTTGATTCTAGCCAAAAACTGAACTAGGCCATTTGCTTCACTTTACGAAAGATATGATGTAAATCCTGATTTGTGGATGCTCAAAAATTTTAATAATAAATTCAAATTTAAAATATTTTAACCATTTCGACTTCGAAATGCTGTTAAATTAAAACCCAAATACTAAATAACAGCGATAAGATATCAAATTTTTGTAAAATTTATTAAGATGGAAATTACTTAAAATAACCCTCGATTAATGAAGCTGTGATTCAATCGGTATTCTAGTAAAATATTTCAAATTGAAGTAAGTAGTTATTATTTTTTACTATTCTTTGTGCTATTAAAACTTAGAACCTTATTCTCGAAACAAATTCATTTCAGTTACCTTTGACTTCAATTAATTTTTTCGTTGAAAGTGCTTAAAATATTGTGATAGAAAAGTTCAGTCAGAAGCTATAACTAAAATGAATCTCTGAGAATTCTAGAAACCTTATTAAGGGATTTTTTATCCAAAGAGAGCTTTCGTAGACTCTTTGCGATTTGATTAGAATGGATTTAAGTATTGGGCCATTATTATTTCACGGAAGTTTTCTTTTGATTTATTCTTTAGAAAAATATTAGCTGTGTTCTTTTCATCTTCCTCTCTGGTCAGGTTAGATAGCAAATTTTGCATCGAATTGAATTTTAAAAACCGTCGCGTATATCAAGATTTTAGAATTTGGAAAAATACATCAAATTGTCAATCTAAACTTCAAACCTTGAATCAGATAAATTTTTGGATCCAGTTTGTGACGCAAAGTAGGTACATATAAATCCAGACAATTTTATTTTATTTTAGAGAAATAAAAATTGTTTGATATGGGCAATTGTTGATATATTTCAATTCAGTGGAAAATTTCTTAGCTAAAACTGGAACTGGAACCGATGTGAAAAGAAAACAGCTATTATATGGTATTCTAAATTTCTATAGTTATCAACGTCTATTCCTACAGACTGAACATGTGATGGGTCCAAAGAAATCCTAGAAGTCCAATATGTAGCTATCTAGATTCGTCCTAGAGAACCGAAAGTTTCCTTTTTTTTCGAGATTCCTGGCTAATTATATGGGAGTTTTTTCAATTTTTAAGAATGAATGATTCACAATTTGGTATTCAATGTTGTAAATTCAAGATGGTGAAAACAAAATGGCGTTTTTTATAATACTTTATTCTATTCATGTAGACCAATCAGAAGGTAGTTTTGCCGGAATAGTTTGATAAGTTGAAGGTGATAATTATAGAATTGAAAATGTGTTCTTTTGTCTGTAATCGAGTTAATTGGTCTCATGACTTTGTGGATTATCAGCGTTGATAGTGACGGTGATTATCCTCAGCCAGGTGATGCGATGGAATCGCCGCTTAATTGCCTTCTGCGATGCAAGGTGAGTGGACTGAAGATGAGTCGCTCTGGAAGGTCCCTTGGGTCGTAAAGGGCCCGAGCCCGGCGTCGCTAACTGAGCCCGCCACGCAGACGGGCCGTGCAAATTAAATGCCTCCAAAGTTCTCAAGCGCGGAAAGCGAGCACCGCAGAGATCTCGATGGATTGAAGTGCAACCGTAAATAATAAATCAATCAAAGGCTGTCCATTACCCGCAGTACTTATGATCTGCATCTATGCATCAGCTCCTTCGGCGCAGATATACATATCTCCGCCGGAACACATGTTCCAGAAACCCATACAAGCGGCCCGAACACGAGTCGGCTCAGCTCCCCGGTGCAATCTGCGCCGCGGTGCTGCCGCCGAAGTAATTTGCATACGAAAACATAGCCCGGCGGGCCGGGGGGCGGCTGCGATACGCCGCATACCGTCCCGGGGCCATGTGAACCGCGAGTGTGAACAAGTGGCTGATTGTTAAGGACCCGACTACTGGATGCGATGCGGCTGGACGCGCCGCGCCGCGTACCAAAAGCGGCATACCAGAGTGAAGCACCTCAAAATTTCGACCGCGACTACTCGCACTTGCCCGGCCGGAGCGTCTTTGCCCGATGTTAAGACGAAAAGTTGTAAATCATTGCACGGAGCTCCGCCGGACGGGAACGTGGAACGAAATTGTTTCTTGAAATTTAGTACGCGGCTAGGCGAACAGTACCGGCCGACCGCAGCCAAGCCAGGAACATCTGAAACTTAATATAAAGTCGTAAATTTGAACTCCTCGAGCCGGGCATTGATTTGATGTGGGAAAGTTTGCGGTTATTACTTGCCGATGAGGAGTTGGTTTACGAACTTTCGCTCTTTACGGACATCTGCCCGACACCGGCCAGCAAAGGGAACTTTATGGTTCGGCTGTAAATCTCCGCCAGGCTGGCTGGTTTCACCAGGAAAAGCCACTTCCAAGGAGCAGGGAACTTCTTTTGTGTACCGTGGAAAGTGAAGTAATCGCGCTGCGAATGTAAAATGTATCGATTGTAAAATTTGCGCTAGTAAACATAAAACGATCCTCATTTGACCGAAATGACCTGATGATTTCCGCTTTATGGTCTCTAATGAGTTACGACGGATTTCCTAATACCCTCCTCTACTTTTCATTGTAAGGAGAAGACTCCAGAAATTTATAAGAGTTGAAACTTTCGACATCAAACATTCGTACTTTGTTGTGCTTGCTATTGTATCGTTATAAAATCCATCTATTGCAAAAGAAATTACTATAAAGTTTTATATTCATACCACGATACAATAAAGGACACGACTCGGGTGGCTTCTTTGACCAAGACGGGAAACTTACTTAAAATAAGTAACCGCACAAATAATTTTTTTCGCATCTCTATGAAAATCTTTCAAATGTAAAGTTCTCAAAATTTTCCTTAAAAGCACTGACCCCAAAATCCCTCTCTATCCACTTTAGGTTTTAAAAAATTCTTAAAATTTGAAATATTTGGTATTCGAATATCGATTGAAATAGCCATATTTTTTAACTTTTCCACCCCTTAAATAAAGGAAAATAATAAAATGAGTTTTATTTCGAACAATCAAAAAATAAAAATTAATTCTTAATCATTATGGAGTGATCGAAAAATAAAAACTAGCCGACAAAATTAAACCTTTCATGCAAAGTATTATTGAATCTAAGTAAGTCTAGAAATGAAATAATTGGTTTTAGGTTAATATAAAGTGATGACTTTTTTGTTTTAAATTTCAGAAATAATCATTATTTTCGGTCCCTGATATAAATAGAACGAAAGAAAAAAAAATAGTAAAACAATTTTATCTTTGATGAATATCCATAAAAAAAGCAATTACCACAAATTTTTAATGTAATGCAAATTAAATACACCTGTTCTAGTCGCGTATCATTTAATTACTTCTTTTGTTGGCATTACTGTTAATTTTAATTACTGCAATAAAAACGGGCCTGCATTCAGAATTTTAAGAATTGCACCAACTCAACTGCATCTCGAAGTTTTCCCGACATTTTCCAGGCGCAGTTGTGTCGCATGCAATTCGCGCAAAGTGTATTTAGCGCGTGTCTATAGGATTTCATGCTAATTACATCAAACAGGCGAACGAGCCCCGCGCAGATGACGAAAGAAGTTCTCACGGCGGTCGTATGCCTTCTTATTGTTGCTGGCGGTGAATAGCGCAGCGCGCGTACAAAGTATTTTGCGCTAAATTTATGCTAAGGTCAGTTAAATGGAGTGAAATTACCTGAGATTGAGACAAGATGCATCGCAGTTGTCGGCTTTTGGATGAATAATGACACGTTCGCCGCGCTCCACGACAGCGCGGACGGATGGCTCGTCATGTTTGCTTTGTGGCTAAATTTGATTTCGAGAGATAAAAGAAAGGCGACTGCGTGATGGAGGAGGAAATTAGTTAATTAAAGTGCCTAGCGAGGATCGACTCAGGTAATGACTTTATTAATCCCAAAGGCGTACAGCCAACACTCGCCGCGACTCGCGAGTCGGCGGCGACGAGGTTCCTTTGCAGAAGGTCGAACCGCTCGAATTCCCCAGAAATGGCAAAAACCATATCGTTTATTATGTTTATTGAATTCAAATAATCTTCTATTGATAAAACAAATACATTCACTACAGTTTTCCGTTCAATTAGATAGAATCCAGGAAATTTGTATTCTGCGGTTATTTTAATGATTTTAATGAAATTTATATGAACTAACAACCATATTCTAAATCCCTATCAGGATTCGTTAATTATAATCTTTATTATAGAATTATAGGTGTAAAATTACACCATCCGTATAAAAATTGCAAATACAAAAAATTCTAAAAATCAGATGTACGCTTTCAAAATTCAATTAATAAGATATTTAAGAATTATGACAAAATTAACATCAATAACTTGTTTTATAAATAATATGGTTTTAAGCAAAACATGATTAATGCTTACTCTGTCTTGCTGCGTGAAAGCGATGAAAAATCAAAACATTTATGAAAACTTTTAGAATTGCAAATTATTTAAACAAGAAAATATATTTTTTTCAATATATACGACTTTTGAAATTTGCTTTGACATTTTTGCGTGTCTACAAGGCGAATATTTTTCGAGTTTCGATCAAAATGAAAAGTGCATCGAACTGTGGCAGTAAAAAGCCGCGAATGAGTCAACCGCGGACAGACAATGAGCAATAACCCATCGAACTGGTAGCGGAGTTACAGTTGGGACTAAAGTCGATCGGTCCGCGATTAGCATTCAGCGTGGCACTTTATGACATGTGCTTGCGCTTTTATTAACCGTCGTCGCCCAGACCAAAGTCGGTTAAAATCGTTCAATTCCATATGCCACATGCACCGTGGCGCGACGAAGCCATCGCGACGCACACCTTGGCGACACTCACCTGTGTGCGCGGCCGCGGTTCGATCGGCGTGGATTGGGCGAAACTACAAAGTGATCTGCGCGCGCATGCCTTAATGTCAGAAATGATTTACATTTGTTGAACGATCGACGACTTCAAATACGGGCGCGACGACGTGCCCTCGCCGCATTTCGTATTCCGTCAAGGTGGTTAGAATTTCGTTCAAAGACATTAAGGAGCATAATATTTCAATTTTTTTGTTATTTTTCCTCCCTGCTTGTGCTCGCGGTGTTCATAATGAGCTACTGCACTTGGCAGCGCGGCGCGTACGCAGCGAGCTCCACCAACAACTCCATCGCAGCCATTTCTTGGTGGCAGCGCTGGCGGTGGTAGTCCGTTTCCTCTCCGACAACGGACCCAGCATAATAATTGAATGGCGATTGCCTCATACCTTTTTGTGCCTAACTGAACTGATTTATGAAATTTTAGTCTACTGGCCGGGCTAGAAAATGCGCCAAGTGATTTTTATTTGCTGCCCGAACAGCCATTCGTCCACCGCCTGATTGAGAGGCCGAGCGCCGCGCTCGTGTGGTCTCATTGTGTTCTAACGATCTCAATGGAGGCGAGCAGCTTCTTAAGCAATCCTCCCGCAACGGGCGCAGGTCGTCACTCCAGGCCGATTCTGTAATTTTATGCCCCCGAGTCGATTGTATTCGTAATTAGGCATTAAAGTAATGTTCGGCTCATTCAGAGTAAGTGGCAGCACGATTGACCGCTAAAAAGGCAGAATGTGACAGTCTCTCTTTAACGCGGACAGATCCAACCGAAAGAGCAGGCGAACAGATTTCATATTTCCATAATATTTGCAATCATTTGAATACATAGTGCAAGAGTAATAAATATCAGTTAGTTAACTTCAGACGTTAACCTTTAACCTCAGATTGGTTAACTAAATTACCAGCCAATTGCTTACCTTCTGTGCTGCAGTTAGTACTCCACTTACATAGATCTCAAAAACGTCTAGTCTCTAGTATTTTCTCAACAACTCAAACCATACTATTTTGTGGTTGTTAATTTCAATCACATGTTGTTCGACCGTGATTCAAGAGTGCAGCATTCCTAAATTGTTTAAAACATATTTGAACATATCGTCTTTTGTTTTAAATTTGTTTTAAATATACAGGAAAATGACTGAATTAGAGGGCAAATTATTGTCAATTAAACAACAACAATAGGATCAAACAAAAAATGTTATAAAATCAATCAATAATTATAATAATAATAGTTATAATAGTATAATACGAAAATTCCGAAAATAAAATTACAACTTCAGATAATTCTAATTAACTAGGTAAATATAAAATAAACGTAAGGACAGGAAAACAAGAAGAAGAGAAATAAAGGTGACGCAAAGTAAACGAAAAAGAAGGAGAAAATCTAAGTTTCTAATCAATTACCTAAATCTGAGTGAGTTATGGTTTGTTAAAGCAAGTTCTAAGTAAAGTTAATTGTATTCATTCAAATTTTCTACATTCTGAACGGATTTAATCTCCGTCGGTATCAAGAATAGATATTATGATTGAACATAGCAAATATAAAATTATTTTTTTTAATGATATACCACATATTTACATATGAAGAAATTTAGTATGGTTTTCTATTCTTTTCTCTAAGGTCGAATGTCCATTCTAATATTGCTAACATAATTGGAATGTGAAAGCTTCTTGTTTTAAAATTACATAATTTTAAATTTAAAAGAGTTCTATAAAAGTCAATTATACCGATTTTGCTCATAAAATAGTTGAAAGTAGGTACCACTGCCGCCATCTGTTAGCGATAGCAGGTTCTACCGATCAAGACGCGTCTCTCGCTCTCTTAGCCGCCGTCATGTTACCGCATGGACCCCACCTGACGATCCACCTGAGTGGTAAATAAAATCAGGTGATTATTCTCAATTTTCGCCACGCGATTGGCTCGATCAGGCCCCTCCCCCAACTGGTTTTGTTCGTTTTTCCTCCGTCTTATGTACATACGTCCGCTGCTCCTCTCTCGGTGATCTCTCAATGCCAGCGGAGTTATGTAAGAAGCGAGCCGAGACACTCGCCAGGGCGGCCGAGCGCCGATCGAGCCGCGATCGCGTGGAGGAAATTGGGTGCACGGCGCGGCGGAAGAAGCCTCCTTGCGTTTGATTGCCCGCAAAGTCTTCGACGCACGCGCTTGACCGAAGCGCCCGGGCGAAGAAGGACAAAAGGAACGAAATCCGCGGATTTTGGTTGCGAAGCGACCAAAACGCGGAAGTTCACCTTCCGAGCATCGGTGGTACCCGGGAGGCTGCGCTCGCCCGCCACGCTCAAGAAAGTGAAATCGTGGGATATGCGCGCCGGTGCCCGTCGCGCTGGACACCGACCACCGGGCTTGCTGCTGGACTCCGCCGGACCGCCGCGACGGCCTCAAGGAAGGAAGCCCGCGATGAGAGAGGTCAGGCGTCTTCGTGTCATTCACTGCGCCGCGGACGTGTGTTTTTCGGGTTCACGGCTGTTAATTATTTACACATAATTTTCGTACTTTTTCCCGCTTTTTTGCGAGCCGACTTCAATTCTGCGCGAGATGAAATGAGCCGGTGACGTGTGATGGACGGCCGCGGCCGGTGCCATTGGGCCCGCATGCGGCCAGCCGCGAGGAACAATGCGCTTGCATTAAACACTGTGGGAACTCGGTGAACTCGCGCTTTCTACCGCTTTATTCCCAAATCGCGGGCTCGGGACTTCAGCCCAGAAATGATAAGTTTCGACACATTGACTAATTGATAAATTGAGAGATTGATAACTGAAGGCCGCTGAAGGTAAACACTTTCAATATGTGGGAATTTAAAATTTTCTCAAGAAATTTATGAATTTTTATCATGATTATTATCAATCAGTTTGTTTATGCTTCACCGAAAAACATAGGCATTTAAAACGGACCATTATTAAATAATCACAAATTGCTACAAATTAATGTAACCATATAGTAGCATAAAGTCCTCTTAGGTAATAACGCAAAATTCTAGATAAGTTCGTAAAATCAATCAATATATTAGCAAGACGCAATGGTTTGTCATTTAAATTTTGTATTAAATTCAATTTTACGAAGACAAGCCAGTCTGCCATTAGAATTAAAATAAATTGACTAGCACTAATAGAAAGGAAACATAAGTTAATTCCTAACCTTTATAGTTCCATCCTTAGTGTACATTTTACAAATGTATTAATCAAAATATTAAAAAACTGGTCCAATTATTTATTTATTAATTTATTTCCTCCTTATCTTTTAATTTTACTTTTTTCTAACATCATTTTTGATTATTCAAGTTCTATTGTATTTTTATTCTTAGTTTTAGGTACTTAATAGAAATATCAATAATAATTAACCAATTACGTGCTCATGCATAGACAGACTATTAAAATTGTGAAAAATTACCCAGGATAACCGAAAAACAGCATTACTCGGCATAACTCAGTAAAGCTGAGGCAATTTTGTTGAAAAATGCTCGAAAGTTCGAAATTACTTACAGACACAACTATATTTATTATAAACATGCAAAATTAGCATTATCCTTTTGTTGTGTAAGTAGTAGTGTGCCTTGAAAAGGCCCAAAATGTGGCACTATTTTAAATCGTATGATAAACACTGGTTAACAAATCTATTTTTTTTTTTCCAAAGAATATTTTATTGTTGAACAAAGTAGAATTAATTTTACCTTGCTTTCATTATTTCACCCACTCGGGAAACTTATGCCCATAGATAGAATGGCTATTTTTGGAAAATAATTAAAAAATAAAGATTTATCATAGAAGTTTGTAGCGTGTCTTAATGAAAGTCTAAGTCCTGATTCACGGATTATTTTGAAATATTTTAAAGCCTTTTGTATTTTTATATAATAGCTTAGAATTCGTAATCCACGGAATAAGTCCTTTATAAATGATTTGCCAATTCTTTAGAAGAATAAATTTAGAGCTAACCAGTGCAATAGATTAAGAGAAATCACAAATAATTTAATTTAAAGTGTACCACCCGGATTTTAGCAGATATTCTTCCTACATTAACTTATAGTAGCGATAAAGAAATTAATATAAATGTAAACGATTCAGTCCCCAATTATCCGAAAGTATTTACTACTAAATTACAAGTAATTAAAACAAATTACCAGAGCCCGCATCATCAGCGCATTTATGTAGATCGCCATCTGGCGGCGTTTCTGTGTGTGTGGCATGTTTCACTCGTTGGGGGATTGGCTAATCGCAAATGAGATGCGCATTTGTCCAATTAAGTTATTGCAAAATTTTTAATTTTTATAACTCAACCGGCAGCTGACAGATTCCACTCGGTATCGTGCCTAGAAATAATTTCAGTTTCAACATCGGCGTCGCCGGATAACGTGCAAACAAGACATTCACAATTATAGCGATAGAACGCCTAATTAAGCCATATATCAGGAGCGGAATACAAAAGACACGACCGCCTAATGAGGGAGAAGCTCGATGCCGGGGACCGGAGCGCGGCCCACAGATCGCGATCACCATCGCGAGAATATTGAAAATTCTAATGATAATAATTTCCACTTCGTGATAACACTGATCGCGAGGGTACTTCATAGCTGGAAAATTATACACTTTAGAGCCACTATTTACTGCTCCCCTACATCTGTGCAGATAGCTGCGATTAGGCATTGTGCTCACACTGCGGATCCGATACACGCCGTACGCGTGATCATGCGCCGCGCGGCCGATCGCTGCCTCTAATAAGGTAAACTTAGATAATTGAAAATGATCGTAAATAATTTTTGATTGAAATCAGATTTATTGAACAGGCGTAACATTTCGATAATTTATAACATCGATCGAGTTGGTGAGGCGGCCCACGGAACCGATGCTCCGCCGAACTGAACCAGAAGAGCCGAGGCCGATCCCAGGGCTGATGCCTTACTTGGATAGCGCATATTCCGATGTTAGTACCCGGCTTAGTACTCGAACTGAAATCGGAGATCACATGCCGAAGGTTTTTGCCAATTAAACGTTGTTAGCTTTGATTCGTACAATTCGATAAGGCCAGCCTCGGCATAGGGGGACCTCGGCTCTTCTTCCATATGGTAACCCTTGGGCTCGGTATGAAATAGTTCTGTAAACAGAAGATTCGATCGCATGCACTTTGAAGATCGATCGCATTTGTGGACACCACCGGGTTATGAACTTGTGTTCGGGACGATTCTTTCCGAGTTGTGGAACGTGTGGCTCGGGATGAGGGCAAATCTCTTTCTCATGTTTCCGATTACTTTTATTAGGGATCTCCGTGATCTCGAAGGTCAGTCTGGAATGTTAGCTATTCGAGAGGTGTGCTAGTTGTACCCGAGGATGATTTTATGATTTATGGCCTCCTGATTGCTTTCGCTGATGTTGTCTGGTTCTGTAGAAGTTTTGTCACACTGTTGCGTCATGGAATTCAGACGCGCGGAGACTTCATTCTTATCTATTAACGAAGTACGGATCAGTAGAACTGCAGCATTTTTCCTTAAACTATTCTGTTTAGAAATACATTTCAGGAATGAACAATAAGGCTTATACAATTAATAATATAATGTAGAACAATAACAATTCGCCAAGGTGATAAAGTCCGAAAACGTTCTTAAACGAACACTTCTTAAGTGTTAATCTGCGTGTGGCAAACACAAAGTAAAAAAGACAGAAAGACGGATAGATTGATAGATATCTAGATAGATAAGCATGCAGACAACTAAAATTCATCAAAGATTCGTCTGCCCATTGTTACAGGAAGGTGACGATGAATTTATTTGACAAAATGTAGTATTTTTTCGGGAAGAACTAACAATCTTAGTATATTATATAGCATAATCTTATTTGAAGTCGAAAGCCGAATAGTTGACTTGATAAAGTACTGAAATTACTTACTGATAATTATGCCTGATTTAAGACAGTAATCCTACTTTACTTGATAATTGCCTCAAGAGGGCCTTCTCACTTTCCACTTTAATCCTCTTTAGGAAATGGCTAACGTACCAAGTTAAATGCCACGAATAAGCAAAATAGAGCCATTACAAAAGGGGTAATCCTGCATAAAATATGACTGAACTATTAAAGTGAACAATTCTGCGGCAGTAACGCCGATTTATGCAACATTTCGCTACGGCCGATGGGTTTTTTGTATGCCACCCATCTAGCGAAAGGGAGCCGTGTTCTCACGCCACTGGAAATATCCGCAGAACACTGCTCAAAGAAACTCAACACAAAAAGACCTTCAGACACAGTTGAGAAGAAAAACGACTTCCTTCTTGGCAAGGCGATCTCACAAAACACACCGATGAGATCAAGACTTTCGATCGTGCGCTTAATTTGAGGGAAAATGACATCGGGTAACTGCTCAAAACCCAAATTGTTACTGATCCTCTCTAATAAACTTCTAATTTTCACGATAGCGCAAGGAAAAATTGTTTAACAACGCCATGAGCCACATCACGATCGCATTGGGGGTAGAGTGGTCTATGGGCCAATGAAGATCGGGGAAAAAAATCGTCCAAGAATCTCCGATTAAGGTAAAGAAAGCCATGGCGTTTTCTTGTAGCTGAAAACACATGACGACAAGATCACGAAGAGGGCACCATCGGAGCGCAGCTTTTTTCTATTGGAGCTGCTTCTAACTTTTTCTGAATCGCTGACGAGCTCTTCGGAGCCAGCGCTGATTCACTTCCGAAGGCATTTAGAAAAAAAGCTGGACAAATTGACATCATTAAGTGATCAGTCGTGGGAACTGGACCAGCTGGATCACAGCAGAAAAAAACGCAATTCAAGCAATTTGAAAGTACTGTCCAGATTCACTTTCTTTTATTGTGTAAGTCCACTAAATTCGAATTTTCTTTGTATGAAGCGCACGATCGCTTTGGAACGATAATAAGGCCGCGAATGCCAAATTCAAATCAGAAATCAACTTGGTAGCTGGAATTCAGCAGTAAAACAAATTCTGAGAACTGCACCTTGGGGTCAATGAATCAGTAAAGATCCCCCAAAGGAAACGCATTTAACGGGCAAGATCACCTGCCCGACAGGAAGGTTTGCGCGCCGATTAATTAAAATTCATCGGAGTCTCCATTATTTTTATAGGAACATAAATGGCGCGTGGTTCACATTTTCCTGATTTATTCTCGGCCCGGGCCAAGCCCATTGTCTCGGTAACTGAGAAGGCGGGGGTTCGCCAGCCCGCCGAATGGCCGTCACGTAACCGAAATTAAATCATCTCAGCCTCAGCCACCTGAGGTGGGGGCGACTGCTGCTAATTATTCATCGGCTCGCTCTGCATCGAACGCGCAATTTAGTCACAGACCAAAAATAGATCTTTTATGAGGCGGCAGACTTTTCGTATTTGGAATGCAATTGACGCATAACGGTATGACTTCCATTTTGTTTTGAATTTTTTTAACAGCTTTTTTTATTGCTGCTTATTTATTTCGCACGAAATAACAATGAAAGTGAGTCGATAAAATGGAATAAATATCTTAAATATGACCTCAAATAACAATCAGATGAAATATTTAAAGTTTCAAAACAATGGTTTAAAATAGGAAATTTGAATACCAATTAAAGAAAACAAAAGATCAATAGAACAATAGGGAAGTAATCTTTCGCAAAGAATAACAAATAAAATAGGATCAAATAATAATAATATTAACACTCCAAAACAACAAGAAAGTTGAAATTTTTGATAGTGCTTAAAACGGTTACTGGTCTTTTATATGTTCTACAGATTACGAATCTCTGAAATCAATTTTTATAGCTTGCAACCATTTTTGAGAAATCGTTTTTTAGACATTTATAAGTAGGTTATTGTAAACAAAGCTCAAAACGAAACTTACACGAGTTTGAAAGCTCGAATCTCAAACTATAGCATATCATTAATCTATACTATCATACTTAATGTTTTTTTTTTTTTTGTAGTAATTGTACGTAAATTTACAAATATTTCCTAAATTGGCTGAATAAAACGTTCCATTAAAAATCACATTATTAACATTTTTAAGTAAAGGTTTTAAGCTTATCGACAGAATAGAAGCACTATTCGATTTAGCAAGATTCTTTTAAAGTGATATTGTCTTTATGGCCAACATTTTGAATTTTTGTAAAATCTTTTAAGTAAGTCTCAAAAATTAAATATCCCAACAATGGATCGGAGACTATACAGAAGATTTAGTTGTAAAGATTTTGATGATATGTAGTAATCAGTGATTTAATGAATTTCTGTTAATATACATAAATAAATAAATGTTTTGAGGTTATTGACTAGGTTTTAAATATTGTGCGAAAGGTTTTTTTCATTAAATACTTGATTAGAACAAGTTTTTAATTTGTGCATAGAGCTGAATTCCTTCTTGGCTAAAGCCGGAAGTTCAAAAGACGATCATAGACCATTGGTGGTGTGCTTAGGAATACAATTTGGCTTCGTTATCGCTTAATCTGTTAGATTCCTAAAATACCTAATCTCAGCCGGGGTACCGCCCTTAATTTGTAGTGCCCCGGCAGAGTACTCAAGTTCCATGAAATACACCTGATCCCTATCTGGAGAGCGATAATACTATATAATTGTGGACATGGTCGTCCCTGCAGCAGGTCAACAAATAGCACATGGGTACAAGGTGGAAATTATCGTAAATTCGATAATTTTACGACCACTATGCACGCCACCTTCGGGGAGATGAGAATTCCAAGATCCTGGGCACAAAGCGCTGTCGGTCGCCAAGGGCCCCAACGCTGGGAGCCGGGGCACCAGCGCTGGGAGCCGGGGCCGGGAGCGCTGCGCTGCATCTCCAATTTTAATATCTCGCATTATTTGTAATTAAAAGCCCAAAGGTAAATACAACGGCCGCGTTGACTGTTGGCAAATTTAAAACGTCTTGCGGCGGCCCGGTGGGGGCCAGGGGGCCCCGGGACCGCGGCCCGCGCCTCCGCCGAATGGCGGATTGTTGTTAATTGAATAGCACGAGCGGCTAGTTCGACTGACGATTTAATATTACGGTTATTATCGCTACTTAGGAGGCTGCTGTTTCAGCTACCTGTTAGCCCACGGACATTGGCCACAGTCGCGCTCGGAATTTATCGCCGCGCTGTCCGGCGCGCTGGTCATGTGTGGCTCTATGGGCTGATGGCTCCGCGCAGGATCATAAGTTACCAATTTCGCTTTAACTGCATTTTGTTAATGGAAATTGAGTCTAAAGTATGGCGATTGGGGGATTCTCGGAAATTTCCAGGGCGATTGTAAAGTACCCTGCTTTATGAGTTACGGCTAGCTGAATTCCATAATTTATGCTCAGCGTAAAATCTCGCTCGGAAAAAATTCGCACAGAATGGGGTAGACGTGGTGCGGTTTAGTGCACCGCATAATGGTCCATAACTTTGGTACTTCATGCGGACGAAGATGAATGGCCTGGGAGCGTATTGTCCTGCTTCCAACCTTTCCGCTCGTGAAACGGTTTCTGGATCGCCTCAAGGCTCCCCGGAGCGTTTCTTGGCTTTAAAATAGATGTACAACCCGCAATAAATTTTTAATGTCATTAAAATAAATACAAATGCCGGAAACTGCTTTACATACAGCATAAATTTCATTTACAATAAGTGGAATTAGAGTTTCAAACTGGTACACGAAGTTTTTATCTAAAAAAAAAAAATTTTAGTCCTTCTATTATATAATATCTTTTCAAATTCGATTGGACTACATACCAAAGGATGTGTTTTATCGGAAAACGCACCATATCTTTGGATTTTTTATTTATTTAATTTCATCGGAGGATTCTAAATGTAAAATACTGACAACTAAGAATCCTGAATAATGTTGATCCACACCCAAACATTTTTCATTTTTCAAGCCCGCAATATCGCGGGCATTACGCCTGCGTCGTATTTGCAACAGGCCCGAATTTCTCTGAAACGCGCATGCAACAGGCCCAAATCTTTATAAACTACCCGCATCGGACGCTTCTTTTATTCCGATCGTGCTACAGGCTCGTTTCGAGCCTATATACTTTTAATCGGGATTTTATAGAAACCATAGCTTTATGTGAAGTCTATATTCATAAAAAAAATGTTTCTCGTATGTTTTTAATCAAAAGATTTAAATGTTAGCTTCTGTTTACTAATTTGTTTAATATAGATAATAAAGTTTTGTAATGATGCCGTTTACATTACTACTACTACTAATTGATATCTAAACTGTAAATAACAGTAGTTATATAGCGACTTTAAATGGCAAATAAGAATGAGTTAATTATTTTTAAAAGTAATATCCGCAATTTTACGTAAGTACTTTTATAAAACTTTCATTCAATAAACGCGGAAGGCCTCGAATTGTACATAACAATAAACATTTAATATTTTAATAAGAAACGGGTGGATACGATCAGCCCACAGTGGAGGAGTTCCTCCAACGAAACATGTGTACCCGTCAGAAGTTTAATTATTATGTAGGATACTACTTTACTGTAAGATTAACCTATTAGCAGTGGAAAGCCCAGCCCCTAGACCATAAATCAGATAGTGAGTGACGGCCTCCTCAGGTCATAGTGAACTCCTGGACATAAACGTTTTCACGACGCGATTTCTCCAGCTAATAGGTTAACTAAGCAATGAAGAAATTGAAAATTCCTCACAATTTCATGCGTTTGAATAAATTCGAAGCTTACTCGCAATAAAAGCAATCGAGATACGTTTGTACAACAAAAAGCCTATTAATTGCCGACTGAACCGCTGGTAAAACGACGGCCGTAACCATTCAATTAACGCAAATCGTCTACTGAATCCGCTCCCAGTGATCCGCGTAATGCGCCTCTGGACACTTCCACCAACCTGTCCATTATAATTTATTAAGTTTTCCATGGTATCTTCATCTAATTTCCAAAGTGCATTCGAACGCTACGCCACGTCCAGCCCGATCCTCCTCCCTTACAAAGGTATGCAAATGAAAATTTCGACATAAGTTAGCATTTTAGCGGACCCAGTCTTACTGTCAATGAGCCGCTTACTTATGAGCGTGTGTTGTGAAATTTGCATGAGGCACCTGCGGAGCACGTCCGCGACGGAGCGGAGTGGTCCCGGCCGGGCCGATAGAGGCCGCGATTCTGCGGAAGATCTGAAAATCATGTGGTCTTAAATTATTGTTATTGACATGATGAGTCGATAGATAAAATCGGACATGTCGCTCCGGACTGGTTGCGTTAGAGGCCTCCTTTTAAGTGAGGCGCGCGCAGCTCAGGTCCTTTGCCAGGCGACCCGGACACTTTAGGGGCCCCCTCCCTCCAGAGGTTGGGGCGTGCTGTCAACTCGCGGCACACCGTGCTCAGCACTATGCAAATTTTTTGCTTCTTGTCCAAGAGATTTGCTATGATGACATGTGCATTCGACTGCTGAAATGTATGCTAATTTCAATGGAGAGGCATGTCAGCCTCTCACTGGCGCAGGCTACGGGAAATCACACGTAAATGAGGTGATTTATGGAGATTGGGGCTCTGTAACATCTTGATGGTATCGCTGGGGCTCCATCGCGATAAAAAATGCGCTTGTCAACTTGTTTTGAATTCCGATTGGATGGCTCTGGACGGGGATAGGAAGTGGAGCTATTAACAATGCTCAGATAGGAATCTCACGAGTTTTTCAGCTTTTGGTTTTGCCGCCTTGAAAACATGGAATTCGCCTGATAGGGATCCGGAGGAATATCACATATTTATTTTTTCGTTCTCCTTCGCCACATGCATATGGAAGTATTCTTTCGCCTTTTCAGAATATAAACTTCAAATAAATTTCTAAATTGTGTAAAATAACTTATATCGGCTTCTTTGTTTTCAACAGTAAATTTATTAGATGAATAAACATAATTAAAATCTAAAACAACCAATGTTGCAATATTAAGATTTTGATGAGCATCGAGGGTTAAATTTCTCAAGGATTTAGATCATTTAAAAATATTAAAATGTTTCCGATCTCAAATATATCAAAGTAAATTTTTAAAGCAAATTCATCGACACTAAAGGGCTATTGTATGTATGTCCCTGGAATTGCTGATTAGTAAAAATTTCATTAAATTCATTAACTTGTCACTATTTAAATATTTAAACGCGGTTTTCTCAAAACAGTAATTTTGGAAATAGCGTAAGTGATAACTTCAGACATATTTTATTGATCTCTTTCAACAGAGGCTAGAACTTACGCCGTTTTGGAATTCCCATCATGACATTCCATAAAGGATTATAACTCCGCTGCTAACAATTTTTCCTTTAGGAGGAAATTTTTGGTCCAAAAGAGATTTGTGCAAACACGATTTTTGTTGGAGCTTTATTTTTAGCTTCGCTGAATATTCATTCTGAACAAACATGAAAAGTATTTAAAATTTGCATAAATTTATTAATATATACGATAAACTATATTTTGCTACCTCGACCGAATGTGATATGTTTGCAAGCTTATATTCCATCGATATTATAGCTTCTACGTACAGAGCTGGTACCAAATTAAAAATCTTCAAGTTATAATTCAAACGACATTATTTTCAATCTTGGTTTACAACATTTTAATCTATTTTAAATCAATTGCAAATTCTGTAAATTCCAAGCAACTTGAAATTACCATACTTAATCAATTTATCGAATCAAATTTCCAAGGATGGTATTCAAGTAGAGGCCTTTTCGAAAGTTGAATCAACAAACATTTGTATAATTCTCAAATTTGTTTTACCAAATTGCCTTGCTTTTGAGCAAATCGGTCCTTAATCGTCGATGAATTTAAATGCTCCTGTTTTACATTCAAAATTGCAACCTGATACGAAATGAATGTCCGGATGATCGAGTCGTTCGACAGCGCATAATTCAAAAGTCAATTAACATTAATTAAAAGGCAAATATGTGGCCCATGAAAAAAGCGTTACCAAAGCTAATTTCCTGAGACGTTTCGTGAAATTTAGCGTACGAATCTAGGCATCCCGCTAGTCTAGAAAATCTTGTGGTATCTAAGAAATTTGAATATATTACTCGATATTTGTCCACCATAATTGGATATCAAATTTCCGTCAAAAAATACGCGTCCGAGCAGTCAGCCATATCGTAAATTGACTGCTGATCATTATCTAATGAGGCATCAGTTCGTCTTGTCTACTGTTTGATAGCATCTCTCGAGATCAGCCGCCGAACAGCCCCTCGCGATCGGATCGCCGGCGACCAGGAGCAGCGGCACCAGCGAGCATAAATAACGATTTCTTATGGTTGTTGAGCTGATTTTGGTGGCGACAATTTAAATATTTTTAAATATGACTAATGAGTCTGTTGATGATCGTGATGGCTTGACATATATTTGGCGGCCGGCTTAGTCGCCACAGTCGGCTTTAGGACGCTTGGTGGTGGCTCCGTAATTGGGAGCTAATGAAAATCCGCAGGTGATGGACTAAAAAATGAATCGGAGCCTTAATTAATTAGTGAATTTTAAGAGAAATCCAAATCTAATAATTTATTGTACTGTGCGACTGGACGAGTTCACCCAGAAACTCTGCTGCCGGGTGTTTGTTGTTTTTCTTCAACAGCTGTATGCTGCTTTTTCTGCGTAGGGGTTTTACGAGGGATCGGTTTTTTACTTTCCACAACGTCCTTGATATCTTGTCAATGTCACCCAAAGACCAAATTTTGATAAGAAAAAAAATTATAGTTTTGTAGGAAGACAATTTTGTAGCATACAGCGGTCAGGATAAATTATTACGATTACCTAAAATATCGTAAATTTCAAATAAAACGTCAGATTATTTAAAACATACTTATTTTATGTGTTTCTTCTGCCTTCATTAATTAATTGACCCTGTGAGACTTGGTGTAGCCTAAATGTGATTCCATGGAATATTTGCATTAGGTTTTAAATTTTTCGAAACGTCTTATTAATTTTTTCCAATTTAATATTTTAAGGGGCTTCTGTAATTATTAATTTAGGTAATTAGCATACATACATATTTTAAATTAAATTGACTAACTATGATAATTTAATGGATAAAATTATAATAGAAGGCCTATTCGCATAGAAATTATTTTTTGATTTAAGTATATACTTATATATTAATTTACATTAATATAAATTATATGTACATAAGTAAATTCAAAATCTATACGAAACTTTATGAATGTATTATTGTATACCTTTTCAATTTAAAATATATAGCGTGATTGTAAAAGGTCTAAGTTCTAATTTAATTTAAAGCATTGACGAGGAGGTTTAATGTTTTAACTACACCTCTAAGAATTAGTTCCAATTTTTTAAATCATTTCGAAGCAAATCAATGGATTTTTAAAACAAATTTTTATTTCATATGTTAGGAAACATTTCTTAATATTTTTAAATATACGATATTTCATTCATTTCGTTCATTTAATTCTTACACAATTTTAAGTCGTAACAGAAAATTTCAATGATTTATCAAAATTTTTATTAGTTTTCTATCGAAATCTATTACATATCATGGAAGATAAAATTGCATTATTTCCATGAAAGCTGCTCCTCTAAAATGTATGGTCATAAATTTGATATCTAAATACATGCATAAATGTGAATATTAATAGTTGACTTTTATGACATTAGGAGTGGAATGCCCAGTTTGAAAATATCTAACTAGGTACAAATTAACGTTGAAAAAGACAAGCCACGTATTATATGTGATTTTTTAAAATAACTTTTCTGCCCGAAGCAATTTCTTCTATTTTTGTAATTACAAATTTTATGTTACTGTCGGTTCTAATCATTATTTTTGATTATGTAGCAAAATTGTGCTGACACACAACCGAAAGGTTCATTTGGGTAGCAAACTTGCGTTTTTACAGTAGAAATGCGCTTTACTCAAATTCAAAATTATGCAAAAATAATGACTGATGTGATGAATGTTCTATTAAAAAAAATTATGATTTTTTTTATGTTAAGTAATGCGACTGAAGTTGGGTTTCGTCTGTTAGTTATGGAAATATACATTTTGATTGTACAACACGCTGAGCTGTCCAATCATTATTGAACGCTCACTCGTTTTCCCAAGCCGTCTAAGATTGGTTCGATTGGAAACAAATTTCAAATGCTGGCTCCACCTTCGAGCCGGAGTAGGTGAGCCCCCATGGGCCCCAGAGCGACCGCGTTGCGTCTCATCCGTTTCTGGAGCTCCAACCAGATCAAAGTTACTATTTTTCGAGTTATCAGCGGAGATCGCATCTCGAATGTTTACGTACGTTCCAAACTTGGCGGGGCACTAATCCGCGGCGATAAGATCAGCTGCCAGCTTCAATCGCCGTCTCGCGAAAGCAGTCATCATCGCAGGCATCCCCGCGCGGTCCCATCGCGGCCGCGATGTGCATTTATTTACGCGAGATGCTAATGAGTTGCGATGATTGTGCTCATGCCTGGGCCACAGTTCGCGGCCGCGAATCGACACATGGAAGTCGCGCAATTATGAAAAAATCACGAGTATCAATTATGGCGATAAGTTGTAAATTGTAAGAATTATAAAGACATGGCTACAAATTGTTATGAATTAGCCCCGCGTAATTACATGTTTGTTTATGAAATTTTCATCCGAATGTACTTGTAAGGCTGGAATGCGGATTCGTTCGCTGAAATAGATATTTTGAAGATGCGCTAACGACGGGGGGCGAGGATTATTCATAAATCGAACCGGCAGCGGCATCGCGAAATAAATTCAAATTATTTAAGGGGAAATAAGACGGGCAGGTAAGGCGACCATTTCGAAATTACGGCTGGTCTTGCATAATTCACATTTTCGTTTTTAGATGCAATGGCTGGATTCGCGTCCTCGAACACGTTTGAAACGCCCACTATCTTTTAATTTAAGCCTATGGCACGTTTGATGTCTATATGTCTTTTTGAAAAGTGGCGCTTTCCTTCAGTTGCTGTTTTTAACGACTTGGGAATTTCTGGTTTGAAATACAGTAAAGATCATATGCATCTAAAAGTAGTTAACATGACAAAGATGGTTTGACATTTTGATATAAAATTATGATAACTCAATTTTATCAATCATAAGTTTTGGCATATGTCTGTATAATTATATTTTACTTAACGTGTTCCGTGACTTCTTCCAAAATAATATCTAAATTTGATACATAATTATTCAATTTCCTTTTCTTTTCATTTTTTTAGACTCGCCGCATAAAGCCTTGAGACGGATGCATAATTCATTTTTATAAAAAAATTGGATTTGTTCAGGATATCACTGAAACTGGAAATAACTGGTAAGTAATTTCTTATATCAATGTTTTTTAATTGTATGCAAATCACAACGCGATATGGTTGATTTTTAGGATCTAAAACAATAGCAAGTCTGTTTTTGGGCATATTTTGCATTAGGACTAAACAGGTTTAACTTTAAATGCTTCGGACTATGATACAATTTTAAATAAAACGTAATGTCATTTTAGTAAAAACGGCATAGGCAATTGAAGACCACCTTTTTAATAATATCTTAGGTGTGAATAATTTTATTTCAAAAATATTTCAAATTGCATTTCACTTAAGGGACGGACACCTTAAAATCACTGATTTAATGACATCAAACTGCGACAAAAAGTCTTATGTCCGTGTAATTGAAGCTGCAGCCAAAGCAAGATTCCTCATAAACACTTTTCCAGATTATTAAGCATGCCAGACCCCCAAAATTTAATCAATATGAGATTTTTCTTGTCTGTAGAACCTAAAGGCGAAGTTGTTCTGAATGTTAAAGTACAAAAAACCCGAAGACAATCGATTTTAAAAATTCAAAATTTGCACATTACGGTGTGACATTAAAATGCCACACCGCAGAATTATGAAGCCAGCAGAGTAACAATGCATTAGCGACTGCAAAAATACTTATAGAATTCATAACGTAATATTTCGCGCATAGCATAGGAATTCAGACAAGATAGCGTCCAGAAAAACGTTCAGGTTTAAAATCACGGCCGACCGAAATGGCTCGGCTAAATTATAACAGAAATACCATTGCATATTACTTGGGCCAAAAACTGAACTCATAAAATGGACTTAATGGCAAACATTAGTTGAATACCAAGAGTCCGGCATTCGGAGACATTCGCGTCGATCGGTTTCAGTGATCATAACACTCGTCATGGAGGCGCGGAGCAGAGCAACATCCGTCGAAAAACAAAAGACCGCTCACAAATAATTTTCCTCCAAGAAATTCCATTAGAGTAAGTTCATGCTCGCAAGAAAGAGCTCGAGATCCCAGGACCGGGTCCTATTAAAATTCATTTTTGGTACGTGATATGAAACATATTCGCTGTCAACGAGCCGCAGACAAAAGGAGTCGTCCCCGGACGACGAGTCAATGGTGCCGAAATAAAATTGAAATCATATTCACGTCTAAAGTGCCCAAGAAATATCTAAGACAAAGAAGCCAGCGATGCCAAACGGTAGTGCCGTCCGCGCGCCCAACTTATTATTTAAGTCGATCGCGACGATTGCCAATAAGTCCCAGGCCGGTGATCGCAAAAAGCCGATGCGAAAAAAGTTCGGCTTTCAAAGGCGTCCCGCTCGAACCAGACTTAATTAAAAATGCAATTTTCGCTTTATTAATATTCTCGAGGAATATCAATATCAATGCTGGAAATGCGATCGTGTCCACCGCGAACGACGTCTCTCTATATGGCAACCCGGCCGGAGGAGCAGCAAGAACGATCGCCGGACTCGCCGAAATAATTATAGCCGTCATGAGTCGAGTGGCGATCGATTTTGCGGTCCAGCCTGCTTACGCAATGATATTGTCCTGCGCTACGACAATTTGAAAAATCGATCCTCATTGGAATTCAGTCCACTGTGTCATATTTAATACAAAAATTTTAATTAAGTCCAATTTGTTAGAGCTTAGAGCAGGTTCGGGAGGCGGATCATACCGATGCCGCGGCTGTCTCCACATGACCAGCGCCGCGAAAAAATTACTTATAAAGCCGAGTAGCCGGCTGCTGATCGAGGGCTGAGGAGTCTGCCCGCTGGAAGTAGGATCGCCGATCCTGGGCATCTTGATCGCGGACCGAGTCATTTACGCGTTATCCCCTCATGCACTGGCCATGAATTATTAATTTCTCATTTATGATGAGATTGATTGCCTTCTGAAAATTTTTTGGTCAATTAAACATGGGAACGACCAGGTGGTAAGCTGATATGACATGATTAATGGTGTCTGGCGGATCGGATCGCCATTTTCAGCATCCTTAAGAGTGTTAAATACTAAATCTTGTACTAGATATCTAGTGCAAAAGAGAAAATTCCTCCCAGATTTCTTAAATGAGTCAATTTGGATTAACACTTTAACCACAATTTTTTGTTTCGAAATTTAGTATGTATGAAAAAATTAAAACGTTTATAATATGTAGAATAAAATAGAATGAAAATGTTCGGATTGCTCTAGAGAAATAGGCTAAACAAAATTAGGCCTATACTTCAGACAAATTTTCGCACACACTTTCCTTTAGAAAAAAAAAAACAAAACGGCGATGATTAGTAAATGTTGAAAATATAAAAATATTCTTCTATTCGTAGGTCAGTAAAAACTAAAATTATATGCCAAATTGTTTGTCTAAGCTGAAGGCAGTTGCATTTTCGTCGAAATATCAATTAATGATATAAAGCCATTGTGATCCTTTCATTTTGATGATCCTTTTGAAATAAAATAGTAATATTGTTTTATATAGTAGAAAAAAGTTGTAGCAATCTTAGTAACCGTTCGTCCTTTAAGAATATCAATTGTATCGAATTGATCAAAATGTCCGAAAGCAAATCAGGAATTAATAGTAGTTTTCGTCTATCACACTATTTCTTGTTGTATAGAATTAAAAAAGTCCAGAATTTTGATTGAAAAATCTCGATTTTCGGTTCAAAAACAAAAGCTTTGAGTGATATAATCACGATTTGAAATTAATTGTGAAACTTCATCGGTCAAAAGCCTTAAATAAACACGCAATTTTTCATCATTATGGTTGTATCGAAAAATTAATCTGCCAACCAAAATCAGTATAGAAATTTACTACTATACTCCACATGATCTCTTTGCGGTTTATAACTCTTTCTATTCTATTAATTATTTCGCGTAGTTTTTCTGCCTTATTCGCTGTTTCTAATGGACTGAGATCAGCAAATAGCTGTCTCGAAATTTATTGAGCAATTTTTCAAATAAACGAGCAATGTTTAATATTTTGCAATATTCTCAGATATTTTTCAGTAACAACTTTAATTTCTAGCAAATGCTTAAGTTTAACTCATTAGTTAAGAAAGTTCTATGTATATGCGAACTTTACTCATTCTTGACTTGAAAAATCGAGCAAAACTTAATTGCTCAGGTTTGACAATAAGACGCAAGTTAAGTTCTTTTTGTCGATCAGATCGTTTCACATCTTTGAAAGCTACAGAAAGTCATAATCTCTAAGTATAAGAGTTTGAATCCAAAATGTTGTAAATTTTATATTATAGGTATCAAATATAAAGTTTGAACTCAAAAATTCTAAGGGTCCTAATGATATTTTTTGTGGCTAGATGTTCTTCTTGTTTTAATTATTGCTTGTTGGCTAGATTTCTCCAATTCCTCGAGGCCCTTGTGCATAGAAACCTTGAAGTAATAATATCTTTGGATTCTTCTAGCTTCGCTTAAAGATCAAATAAATGAAAATGAAATTAAACGTTCAATTTTCGCCTTCAAAACCCAAGCTCAAAGATTCCCAAGAAGGCTCTAAAGCGCTGCAGCGGCGGCGGCGGCATTGCCAAGCACAAAAAATATGCCCCTGGCATTTCATCCCACTGCTGATTCACGGAAGAGCCGGCGCGTCCTCACCGGGGTGCATGTAGTGAATCACCCGAAAGCAAATTGCTAACAAGAAATTAATTCAGCCTAAATGCCAAATCAAACACAAAACGCCTGCCATTGCCGCGGTCCCAATCCCATTTATCACGGCCTCATAGGGAACCGTCGCGTTTCGGGGGACTCGGCCCAGGAACTGTAGCAAAAACGCTCACGCCGGGAAATTAATAGGAGCCCCGAATCCGTCGGCCGCGGCCGGGTCGGGGCGGGCGTGGCGTGGCGGCAGTCATTAATTAAAATCCGATCAGTAACAGCAAAAGTGAAAATTTCGTAAGCCGTCCGCCCACCTGGGTTGCCATGTGGAGCAAAAACACGAGCCCCACGATAGGAGGCAGTCGGGCAGCCCCGGACCGCGAAGAGTACCCGCGGCCGGGTTTCTCACGGCGCGCGAACTGTTCCCAGGGAAGCGAAATTAATTTCCAGATCCATCCGAGGCTGAATGACGCGTACACCTCCAAATGTCCAAAACCGTGCTAAGAGTGATTAATAGCTACTTAGGGAACGGTATGGTCGCGCAGTCACCTGTGTTCGACACAAAAGCAATTTCGCTGTTACCGCTGCGTAGGCAATTTAAATAGGATCGGTTATGGGTGTAATTAACTACCCAGGTGGGATCGCCATGTCGTCATTAAGACGTTGAATAAATTTCCACGCAGTCCTGCGAACGTGGCCCGCCGGCCGACCTCGGGTCCGTCGGTCGAGAGGGTCCTGGCCGCGGCCGGCCACGACGGGACCGCGCTACCCTTGTACCATTTTAATCCTGCCCGACCGCATGGCTGCGAATAATTTAATTACACGAGGTAATTTATGATTATTGATGTACAGAACGCACTTTGGCTAACGATTGTCCGCTAGATGGGGATCAGTGGATCGGCGGATCGGTTCCAATTTTCCGGCAGACTGCGCCTCCGCCACCAGAGCACCTCCGGGGCTCCGGTGCGCCCAGTTCGCGGCGCACTTGCCGGAAGGGTACTTACAGGTGCTTTACTTGCTATGAGGCTCCATAACCGTTCGACTCCCAGCAGGTTAATATTATGTTTTGCCTTCGGCGTCATGCATGAAAATGTTTTACGAGAGAGGCCATAAACCGAGGAGAGCGCAGCATGCTCGAACAGGGCGAACAGGGCTATGCTGTGCCACAAAGTGCTATTTGTAATTTGTTACAAAAATAAATGGACAAGATAAATAGACGTCTGCGGCTCGGCCTCTCGTTCGTTTGTATTATATGCAAATTATGAGTTATTGTTCGGCCGCGCTCCGATCGCCATAATCTTTCCGCGAGTGATAATTGCGATATTTGAGCGGCCGAGCAGTCGACTCCGAGCCAAATTGGCTTTTGTCCCGGCCTGTTCGGCTATTTGCCGCTAAGTGGACGGCCTAAGCAGCGACCGATGATCGACCTTTTGACTCTGTCCGTGATCTTGTCAGTCGCTTCATCCGCACCAAACCGAACACAAATTTAATTATATTTGCTACATAAAACCAGGAATTTCTGATAGCAATCACTAAATTACATATTCCATTTCAAAGATGCATTTGAACCCATTTGCTCTGCACAATAAAAAAATTTTTTTATTTTTACTAGTATATATGGTAATATAGTAAAATTTACACATCTGAGTAACAAATTTTAAAAATGTCCTAAATTAATATTGGAACTTACAAATACGTACGTCAAGTTAAAGAAATCCTGAATTTTACTAATTTGAATAAGTAAAATTCAAATAATTTGATCTTTAATAGTTCTTTAGTAAAACTTAGAACTTTTCTTTACTTATACCAATATTTCAGTGAAATAAAATTCCTATACATACACTAGTTCCAAAACACATATTGTTGACGCATCGTAACCCACAGATAAAGCAGATACTAAACATGTTTATACATTCATGCATATAAATAATACTCCTAATCTTTATTAATAAAATATATATTTATATTAGTTATTATACATTCCAAATGAACGTTAATTTCGCAGGCCTAAAAAATAAGATTATAAATTTCGCGCAATTTTTCAAATATTACCTATTAATATGAGTAATTTTACAAACATTGATTAAGAGATACTGGGTCCTATTGCGAATATCGTCATTTCTGCGACTAAGAGTCGATCTTACGAATCGAAAACAGCTTACGAAAGCCCTTTTTGGGTATACAAACTTAATAAAATTCTTAATTTCTCATAAATTCGTTTCAATAACCTCTGACTTCAATTAATTTTTTCTTTCAAAGTGGTTAAAATGAGTCGATAGAACGTTAAAATAACTGGATTGGATTTTTCTAATCGAGTTATTCGAACCACTTTGAACAAAGTTATTAATTGAAATCAAAGGTTACTGAAATTAATTTATGAAAATTTAGGAACTTTATTAAGGAATTTTTATCCAAAAAAGGGCTTTTGATACGCTCTTTTCGTCACAGAAATTACGTTATTCGCAATAGGGCCCACTACTCTTATCTGAAAAACAAATGTAAAGAATTTGTTTCAATTTAAAATAAACGATATCTGAAATACATTATTCTAAACTACGTCCTCTTATATTAAAATAAAACAGAAAGTTGTTTTTTAGTCATAGGACAGTATAAGTTTAATTTGCACTTTCTTAAATGAGTACTGTTTGATTAATCAGTGATTTTGAAATGAAAGGAGTTATTTTATCAAAATATAATTCTTTAATACGATATCAATAAAAAAATTTTTAAGTTCAAAAATATAGATGGTGAAGCAAAAAGCTCGGAACTCCAAAATAAATATAATTTGAGTTAAACAACTTTTTTTAAGTTAAAATAAATTTGACGTTGTACGGAGATAAAAGTTAATTTAAAAGAAATGTTTGATCACTCATTAGTCTGAAATGGACTAGTATATTAAAAAAATCTCTACTAGCAATTTAAGTTATTTTCAATCTGCTGAAAGCCTTAAGAAAAAATAGACTGCAATCATAAATTGTCATCGATAGGAAACAAAAACCTTGTAGCAATAAGAATTCCTACGCTTTTTGAAAACTTTCAGGACACGCTGACCTACGTCCGAATAAATAGTTAACTGGCAGGAGTTATTCTTGTGGATACTTATTAGTTTCCATCAGTCATCCGCAGTGGTGCCCTTAACTAGCAAAAACTAGAAAACTGCTAAAGTTATTAAAACCCAGATGGGCCCTCATTGATTTACCTAGACGACTGGTTCGAGTGCATATCCACGGAAAGCGCATAACTCGCGCAAACTGCCCACATTCCCACAGCGGCTCGAGGAGGCTGCCTAGCCCAGGAGATGAAGACATCACGTAGCCCAGTTGATCACTAGATGCCACGGAATTATTATTCTAAGATTCATACATACGAGCAGCCAGATCTCATTTTGCCCCTTTTTTGTGGCTGGCTGTTGCCGGTGATCGCGGCGGGTTTCAATGGCCACTCGATCCGCCGCTGCTGAACATGTCATTTATGTTTTATGATTTATTATATGTTGGGCACTTTGCCACAATTACATGTCAGTTGCCTCCTTGATGCGCCTCACCGAGCCAGTGCCGGGTACTCGCAGAAAATGGCAAAAATGTTGATCTATCAATTATTAGCTTTCATTCATTGGAATTCGAAATTGATGTTCTGGTCGCTGCCATAAGTTGAGCCCCGACCAGCACCACTCCAGCCACAACAACTTGATAATGTTATCGGCAGTGATTTGTGATTCTGCCGGTTCGCATCGGAGCGAGATGCGAAGGATATGTTGCCAATCGATAAGGACAAATTAATTAAGCAAATTGACTTATCTTGGCGGTTTTGCGAAACTGGCTGTTAATATCTTCAGAAAAATTACATATTTGTTTTGTACGATGTTTTGGACTCACTGTCCATTTTTGTTTTTTAATTACTTTTCCAGGTAAAATATCAAAATTTCAAATTTGGATGTTTACTGATCAGATTTTTGTAATATTTTTGTAGTACATAAACAGCTCGTTATACAAATGATATGAAATATAACAATCTGGGAATGGACAGAAATGACCACATATCCTATATAAAATATATTTTCGTGTAAATACAGTGCTCATTGCAAGAAGGCGAAAAATATTCCCATACAATCGATATCTAAAATCCCTTCTGAAAGCAGAGATTTATCACTTCCTTTGTCAGTAAGAAAGAAGCTATCACCACCAGAAATCTATCAACACCAATAGTACGATATGAAAAGAAATCAATTCCAATTAACGCCTATTTCGTATATAACATAAATACCAAAAAAAAAATCCCAGAACATTTTATAAATAAGTCTCCCAGGAATTTCTTTGAAGGCAGAAGGCATCACCTTTGAGATCCCATAATAAATTTCCCCTAAAATTCACGATAATCCACGATAAAAACGAGAAAATTTAAATCAATTCACTCACGACCACGATCGCAGAACAGATGTCCGAGAGCCCGTCCCTAACGATCAACAAACTCTTTATAATTGGAAGACGATGGCTCTCAGCGGCGGTAATGAAAATTTAATGAACACAAAAACACAAAATATGAGCGGCGAGGAACACGTTTTTCAACTCGAGTCCATTCAAAAAGCGCAGGTCCAGGCCAACAAAAGAGGGCTTAACACGTGTTTATTAAAAGAACATGATCTAGAACGGGCCGATATGATCTAGCGGTGGGCTGCAGCCGCGATCTGAGCAGGTAGGATGCGCAGGTCAACTAATAAATTTCCCTCCTACCATTTCGTGTCTTGCCTTTAATATAATTTCACGATAACGATCATTAGACAAACAACTCATTTAGTTAATTAATGAGTCTGCCTCGGAATAGTTATGATCTGATCTTGTCAGTTTGCTATGATGCATTCTCCTCGGTCGCCAGATAAGCCGGCGGCGCACTGTGGGAAAACCGAGGTGATCGCAGGAAGACCGCTGGATCCGCTCGATCGGAGGAAAGTGCATGTTTTGTTCTTCCTGGGCGTTTGAGAAGTATTTGGAGGAATTCCCTCCGCTCGAGAGGTGATCAATATTCATTACGATATGATCGGTCGTAACAAGTACTTCAGATGAAATTCGGTTTTTTCCTGCCTTTCAGAATGCGAGTGAAGATTGATCACGTTCGCACCACCGAGTCAAGGCTTGAATTGATCGATGATGTGATTCGTAGCACGTGTAAATTGCTTTCATATTGACCCAAAACTTAGTGCTATATCTGCGACGTAGTGACGCAACAAGTAATGACGACTGCCATATCTACAAGCACTAGACAGCTAACTGAAGGCTGAGCGATGAAGAGGTATTTGAAATTGTTTTGAAATTTTGCTGAGTACTGTTTACAATGCTTGGTCAATTTTTGATGAACCCATGAAATACGAGTTTTATTACATTTTGAAATAAAAGTTTATATTTGTTAAAGTTTCTCATCAATAAGAGGTATCCGATGTACTGTCTATATGATAAAGATATTATTTAATTTTTTTGCGACTGTTACGAAACCATTTTTTATATGTAGTAACTTTTTTCATTAACCCTATTCCATGTTAATTATCAACTTAAATGCTTTAACGTAATAAAAATAAAAAACATTATTTGATAGGCAAAAATACATCTGCTTTTAAGAAAACCGATAGATTTGAAAGAAATCCTGTAAAAGACCTAAAAATTTAACAATAGCACCCGTATTAAAAAGAAACTCATTTCGATATAACCGCTTTTAGGTCTTTGGGCTTATAAAATCTAAACTACATAGGTATTGAAATTTTCTGCACAATATTTTGGAAGCATGTCATCAAAATATTTAAATGAAATATATTTTTTTTTATAGCTGGATTAATTTTCTTACCATAAAAGCCACAAACATTTCTTGATGAAATTTAGCATAAGTATTGTGAAAAAAGGATTCCATGCACTTTGTAATATTTTTTTTTCTTTTTTTTTTAATTTAAGCTGTGTAGCTACTTGAGTTTCTCGGAGTTTAGACTTAAGATACAACGTATGGCATAATTTGCATACGCACTCAGCGCAGAATCCTCTTGGCGAGTGAATGTCGCTGCATCGTGTGGTCGGGTCGAGGGATGAAAACGAGTAGGTAACCTACTTGCCGCTGCAGAAGGCGATTTGAGTGAATGCGCTTCGTGATAAATTACGAATAATCAGTGTCATGATGAGCGCTCCGATACATTTTCACTTTTCTCCCCGACCACCTTAATGTCGTAACCTTGACCGTGTGCGCATCTGCTCCGCGAAATCGCAGCAGAAGCCGAAGCATCCCGTGCACCGCGATCGCGCACCGATCCATGCAAATTGCGCGATTCCAGTCGCGCTATATATTGATGAATACGAAATGCAAATGACGAGCACCTTCCTTTTATACGAGGTATTTCCCATTTTCACATGATCACCGAGCGAAGTGTGGGAACTGTGCTAGAGCTGCAATTTAGCGGGCTCCCCGCCCGATCCCGACAGCGCCGTTCGGCTGAACGATTTTGCTCTCGATCTGATCTCGTCTTTTAAGAGGCTGCGCTGCGCTGGACCGCTGCTGCTGCGGGCGCGCTGCAAGCAGCGTCTTCGGTGTCGCGCTCAGCCCGCTTTGCAAGCCCCGTCCCGTCTCTGATTATTTTATTTTCCGCAAAATATGGCTGCAGTCGACTTTCACGACTGTTTGGGCTGCTCGGCTGCTTATAATAATAAAATCACGATGCAACATGCGCTACATGACACAAGTTTAGCCACCGGTGAACTAGGCAAGTCCGCGACTTCTTCGCGGGTCTTCTCGGCTCCGGGGCTGTTTAAGATGTTCTTGATGCGGTCGGGCTCCAGAACTGCTCCGGACACTTTGGCGGCTGTAAAGTGTCCCTTCTTATGGATTCCGAGCACTCCCTGCTTAATTTATAATTATTGGGAGAAGAACAAGGCAATTATTACAAATTACATCGAGTTTCCTTTCAGAAAGTCAATTTCTTGGCCGTTTCTTTCAATTTACGCGGAGACATTGAAGATGCAGCGTCGTGAGAAAACCAAGAGAAATCTTTTCAGTTTTTGCATTCCTTTCGCAATTGGGAAGAAAAGTAAATAGCCGTTTTGTAGATTTGTAGAGACCTGCAGCAAGTGGGAGTGAGTGCAGTTGCTGCAGCGACGAACTTCTGAATAAGTTGGAAATTAGAGAGAAAGTAAACATTGCAAAATTGCATATTCTATTAATACCAACAGGTAGATTTGCCTAAACTCATTTCGAAATATTTTTTATATGCTGAGTAAACTATTTTTCAGTAAAAAAAGTTTTTAACTATTTGCGATCATATATTAATTTATACCCTTAATCAACAGATAGTGGTATTACTATAAATTTTAATGTTTTACGACCCAGAAATATAAAATTCGACATACATATGTATGTATGTATGCAAATATCTACTTATGTTGGCATTGTACTGTTAAGAAGTTATAATCAATGTTACAGAACTTGACTTTTTGTCGCATGTCATTTTTAATAATTGTAAGTTAGTATGTTGCATAAATAAATTTAATCAGTTAAAATGAAAATTACATTTTCAGAAGGATTAGAAAGATTAAGGAATAATTTTATCGGAAGCTAATTAATTCATTTTTATTTTTGGGTATTAGAAACTTGCATTAATCTGAAGAGTTCTGAAATTTCAAGGAAAATATAACCATAAAATGTTTAAAAAAACTCACCTCAAAGTTGCTATAAAATTCGATATAAGGCATAATGTATTTATTTATTTGGCCAATTTATATCCTCACTGACTGTTAGAAATTATAAAATATACATTAAACTACTTTAAAATTATGTTTCAATATTTCGTATCTTATATTTTATTTGATTTATCCAACAAATCCTTTACTAAAAAACATTTTTATTGATTTGGTAGCAATAAAATGGTTATGAGATCAATAATTTTTGCAATATAGTAAAAAAACCTCTATATTTATAGTTCTGGCATTCCAAAGATGGATGAGAGAATATAGTTTTATAGTTCTGGCATCCGTAAGATATAATCCATCGACCTAAATATATTTATTGTTTTCCCAGAATATACTTAACAATTTCTGTCAATGTTGTCTTCTATTAACAAGAAGTAATAGGATAATTCTTAATTTCCACCGCATTTAATTCTACCATTCGGCAATATTTAAACAAAATCCTTTTTCCGAATTATAAAATTTTGAAGCACTGCTGTAAGAAAACAAATGATTTCAGTTGATATCAATATTTACTGCGCTAGGCATCTAAAAATCAGGGGAACTTTTATCTTGAAACTTGTTCACATACAGACGGATGGATGACGTTGAAATGCATTAATAATATATTAAATAAAATCTCTAAAAATCTTAAAGTTTTAAATGCCGGTGGTTCTACTGCTAAAAACTATCCAATATAATTTTATTCTATTATTATATAACTGCTATTTCTCAGTATTTTGCATACTAGCGTTCTTCCAAGCAGCCAACAGGATGACGAGCAGACCGCCAAGCCTCCGCTGCAGATGATTTCCTGCAAGCGGGCTTACGTTCGGCCTTGGTATTTAATCAGAGGGAAGAAGGCGTAATTCAAGATTCATAGATTCATTTCTATGGCTGGCTTCTTCCTTATCTCGCTGGCTCGACGGCTACGGCCGTTCTTTTATGCCTCGTTAAAAGGCAGTTAACGCTGAATAGTTTAGTGCGAAGCTGAATGTAGGCAAAAGCTGCTGATCGATTCACAATAAATTCCTCCATTGAAATGGCCAGAAAATTAATAAAGAAGCATCTCGGCTGCCATAACTCATACCAGCACTAACCACCAGCCGAGCTCCCCATGCTCCCCGGCGTCGCCCGTAAAACAAAGCCAATAAAAGCGGCGAGTTCTACTCTTGTGACACCACAGGGAACGCACTCGGACCGCTGCGGCCTGTGTGTGTGTATGATAATCTCCGCCAATAAAATACTTTTTCATCAAATTTTGATTGCAGGTCGTAAAATTGATTCTCTGGCCGGTAAAGAGGATTTAATGACCTTACAAAACTCAGAAATTGGATCTTCCAAGCGCTGCGGGGCTCATAAAGATTCGATTTTATGGGGGCTCTGCGACACGCCGGACAAGTAGTTTGTATTGTGGCCAGCTCATGTTCATTCATTAGTTATAAAGTTTTCACCAATAAATAGCTGAAATCGTATACGCCTGTCAAAACGGGCAGCTTTATGCCCAAATATTTGGGGACCAGTGCCGCATTCCGCGGCGGGCCGCCTCGGACCGCGCTCCAAAAGACAGGCACGCCGCTACCTTTCCGGTAGCAGCACGAAATTACTCCGAATTTTATCGTGACGCTGCAGCGCGCTTGTTTTGCTCCCAATAAACGTAATTCAATTTTGTTGCCCCATCAACCAGCGCTCATTACGCGGAGGCCTTGGACGTCTTCCACTTGATTGACTTGGACTACCTGTAATGAGAAACGATTGCGATGACGAGGCGGCCGCGGCACGGCACGGCACGGCACGGCCAGACGGCGGACGCTGCGGATGCTGCGGATGGCGGCGGCCGCGACTGTTAGATGTGGTCTAGCGAATGAATTTGCCTCCGAATTCCAGGGGCCAATTTGTTCCTCAATAATTCTGTCGGATTTCGCTCGTCGCGGGCCACCACCGCGCGCCGGAGCAGAACAAAGCGCCACGGCGGAAGGACGTCGCTTCCTCGAAGAGCGGCAACCGGCCGCCTGACTCAGAAGACGCTGGCTGCCCATCCGCCCAAGTCGAAGTGGCGCCCGAGCCCTGGGTTTCTAATTTGCAAACCGCAAGAGCTTAAGGTAATTTCTGCGAAAAATTCTACTTAGCCGCGGAATTCAGTTTTCCGCCGATCGACGTCTTCGTGAGGTCAGTAATGAGTCTGGTAATTGCCCGTTGGCGGAGTTACGCGAAATTATCACGTGTGAATGGGCACGGAGTTCACGACCCAGTAACAACTCGAAAAATTGTAACGAAATTCCGAACACCACCACACAGCGGTCTGAGAATCTGATCTAGCCGGAAAAAAATTAATACTATCGTTAGGAAATAAAATATCTATTCAAAGTGGTTTTCTAAATGCTTCCTTTTCTTCTACGAAGGAGAAAATATAGGAAAGGTTTTATAGAGAATATTTCTAAACCCTTCTGAAAAATAAACCGTATTATATCCACTATTTTTCACACAAATTTCTAAATACAATTTTCTAGTTGGGTTCCAATCACTAAATAATTATTTAATAGAGAAACTAAAAACTAATAGGGTTCAATCTCCTTTTGGTTTCAGAACCCTTAAAATAGCTCGTTAACGAACTTTAATAACTCTAACGAAAATGTCATTAAACGATCTAGCTTAGAATTAAAATGTTCATTACAAGTTCAATTCATTGCAAAATTAAGTTGCTAGCAATTTTTTAATCTAATTAATCCAACAACTCATTAAACTACAAATTAGTAATAAATTCGAATACATTCAGTCAAAAGCCATTTATTTTTCGAACAAACTCGTCTAGAGACTCGATTATATTTATATTTCTAATATTCAAATTTATAGTTTTTTAAACGATAAAAATTTTCATAATTTTCCATACTATATTAACGATCGCGATCTCAGTGCGCCACTAGCGATAAAAAACCAATTGCCATGCGCGGGGTATTAGGAACAAGGTAACGAAAAGAATTATTACGAGACATCTGAAAATAGCTCCGTCGGGTGGTTAATTAAAGTCAACGCTTCTAAATCATATTTCATATTACTTGGGCGCACTTTCACGCGTGTCACATCAATCAAACTGATCCGCGCATCGATGATACACGCTGACCGCCGCCGCCGCCGCCACCGCCGCCGCCGATCCGCGCCTGCACCGACCCAGGCTACATGCGCTTGTGATTAGCGAGCAAGACTTGTTCCTTGTCGAACAATTTCTCAATTTATTTATTATTTTCTTGCTTACATTTCTAATTGCGCCCAGACTGGATTCTTTTAAAGAGCACATCGAGCGCCTCATTAGAATTACAAATGGGCGCAGTGGCGCTGCCGGGCCCTGGTCAGCGAGGTCCGGCGCGACGCGCATCCCCCTCGCGATTAATTATTCAAGCGAATCTTCGGGGACGTCAAACGAATTACTGGCGGCGCTGATGCGACAAGGTGTCGCTAATCAAACGAGCGTAATTATCATTGCCGTGCAAGGTCATTACGGCGACCAACTGCAGTGCTCGGGGTGTAACACGGCATAACACATAAATTCGCAATAAGGAAATATTTACATAGCACGCAACTTACTCCGGGAATTGGAGAATCTTGGCAGCTCCAATGCGCCCGTCTTGACTTATTTTAACAAAAAGAACTATTTACATACACTTTCCACACTTTTCTGCCATTGCTATTATTCTTATTAACAGAAAAATTCTGAGAGTATAAACGGTTAGCATAGGTCTTTTGATTCGATTTGAGGAAATCCATTTTGCTATCGACACATTATAGAAAAATAAAGAAAAATAGGTTTATATAATAAGAATATATATTTTAAAAAAATGTTGTTTTCATATCATGCAAAACTGCGATTCTGGTTGGATAACAACATATTTTGGCTTATTAACGGTGAATTGTTAACCTCCCATAAATTGATTCCTGCTGAAAAACTTAATCACTTAATCTATTAATCACTTGTCAGCAAATTATTGTAATATGTGTCAAACAAAATTGTTGGTCAATAATGCAAACAGGTTTTTGGTATTTAAATTATATTTTATGATCATAAGTTCATGATAAGTTCTAACATTTAATAAGTGTAAAAACTACTCCTTTTGCCTTGTTTTGCAATGAACGTTATGTTATTAATTAATCATCATTTAGGTGTTAAAAATATACACTAAAACTGCGGTGTTATTTTCAAAAATCAAATGCAATGACGTATTAAAAGCAAGTTGATAACTTAATTCTTTTGTTCCTTCCTTATAATAGAGTTCCAATTAATTTTTGTATTCTATTCTGCGTACGTGTATGTAAATATTATTATTTAGAAAAAGATCTTACTATTTTCAAAAGTATTAATTTAATTTAAACTACAATACGATTTAAAAATACTTGCCGCTTTATTTTACTTCTATATCACAAAGAGTACGTAAAACTCAGATGATAAATGAAGATGTTTACATATTTCGATCATCATCTTGAAGTCATTCTTCCCTTACGATCGTTGCATACTTTTAGGCTTTTTAATTTGTATAAAAATAAACTTCATAACTCTTCATCACTTTCAGAATTTCTTCAATTATTCAAGTAAATTTCCTTAAGGATATTGAGAAAAGTTATTTATTTTATTTATGTTTCTGCACTTATAAGTCAGCTACGTTGTCTTTGGAAATAAATTAGCCATCTTCGTCATGTTTACTTATTTTACCATTTTTGAAGAACGGCGGGTGTAAGTGACACAAGTGAACACAAATTTTTGTATAGTTGTCGTTTGCTAATGTCTCATTTTTCTACTTGAAGTCGCCTTCTGTAAGCATTGATATTTTCAGCATTTCGACTTGCTTGAGGTTTATTAAGAAATTTGTGATGTTAATTGGGATTGCTTTTCTTTAAATCGGTAGGACACTAAATCTTCGCGACTTAGATGAATAGTTGGGTAAATAACTAGTTGTGAATTATACAGGAGAGCTATTTCAAGATCTGACTGAAAATTAACTATTAGAAGATTAAATCATAACATTCTTTGGGATATATAGAGTAAATGTTAAATTTTAAGAGTTTCTTGAACTACTCTTTACAGGTTAGATAATGTATCTAGCTTTCAAAAAATATATTATATAAAACCTCATGAAAAACATTAATCCTATTGAACCTTCATTATTTCTAATTCTAAGCTACCTAATATTATAATACAATCTATTAATCTTTCATAATTTCTTCTATCTATCTTCTATCGTAATAGTTCAAAATTGAAAATCGACTGCCTCAATTCCAATTTCAATTACTTCGAGTTTTATTGTTTTTATGTTTGCTATTGGCCGTATAAATAGTTTGAGAAATAGAAAACTTGTTTTGATTTTAACTCTTTTAGTCTATTTAGATATTAGTTAGGAAATTCTGCTCTCGTTTTAAAATTTATGGATTATTCTATTACTTACACGACTTTAATGCAATAGGTGATCACGATGAGAAATTTAAAACTTTGTCATGCTTAATCTTTACATCCTTTAACACCGCAAGTCCTCTTCCAACCTCTTCGAGTGCTGTGTTCCAGAGTCAACCAAATTTGCAATGGTCGGATGCAAACCGAAGCAATAAATCATGCTCCTGAAGATGTGAGCAATACCGTTACAAAATCCAATTCTATTTCCTAGACGATTTATCTGAGGCAAGCGTCTTGACATAGAAATTATGCTCTTGGCCACAAGCCGAACAGCACCATCACCCAAGCACCTTTCGATTCCGAACGAAAGCGGCGGTGCATCTCACGAACATCTTCCGAAATTGGCAAATTGAGGATTTGACAGAATCCATCAGCCACTGTCCAGTTACTCAGACGCACCGGCCGGGCTCTCCCAATTTTCTAATGTAACTATTTCCCCGACCGCCCGACACCAAATAAGACATCTCCAGCATCGATTGCGTCTATTGTGGCCAGCATTGACCACAGTCGATTGCAATTTAGCCCCGTGGGCAGATGTCTCGGGTAATTGAAAAATTTCTCTATAGAAACGTCTGGCGGAGTCGTCATCAATCGGCGGACAACGCCGGTCTCGTCGCTGCCGCCGCGGACCGCGGCTGCCCGCGCACCTCCCGCCAATGATGAATTATCCCATTCAGCCATCAACAATTTGTACGTCTCCCGGCCGGCGAGTGACATCGTGCTCGTCAAGCAATTTCCAATCTGCACTGTGCTACTTTAGATTCAGCGGCGTAGATTCAAATCGATGTCGGAAATGATAGTGCGCGACGGCGGCGGGGGCGGCGGCGACGAAACAAAACTCCTCGCATGCACCAAATGCGCCGGGGTAGCGCCAGTGGTCCAGTTGAACCAGCATCCCAGTCGCGCCGCAGGATCGGCGCAATTTGAGGAGTTGCGTGCAGGGCGCAGCAGCAGCGCTTCTCGCCGCGACGCGGCACGCATTAGTCGGCCTTTTAATGATGATTTAAGGAGTCAACAACGTAATTTGCTGTAATTAAGAGCAGACCTCGGCCGGACAGTGATTAGCCGGGTTGCGTGCCCACTCGCCATATGTCCGCCACTGATCCTGCACAGCGGCTCCGCGCTACTGCGGAAGCGGCGCTCCTCAGGTGGATGGCGCGCGGGTTCCCACGTGAGTCAGTTGAGACCTGATCTACTTACCTGGGAGCCCGGAGAAAGCAGATCGCGACTGTTTGCTTTCCGTCTCGGAATCATCGCCCATCATCCTGCGCCGGCTCGGAACGGCTCGACGTGAACTTCCATCAATCACGCGGCCAAAGGTTAGAAGGTTGATTGAGCTGATCAAGTCGCTATTCTGCCGCTGATTGATATTCATCCCGGGCCGAGTGCTAAGTAAAGGCAAAATCCATTTATTATGCAAATACATCAAACGCCCGTCAGGGTGATTACTTTCCGAGAGGAGTGTGCTGGGGCTCCGGCGGGAGTAGGTAAGGCCGCGTCTCGGGTCTGGCGAGCACCATGTGAACCGAGCCGATCTGAACTGAGCCGAACTGGATGGAAATCAGCAGAACTTCTTAATGTTGGGATCGCGATCAATCTCGGTGAATCGTGGGTGTAAATTGCACCTCAATTGACGTCTGATTAAGGTTGAGGTAGTCGTGCCGTGCCGGGATTTTGTAACATTTTTTGTCGCAACTGATTCGAGCCGTGAATCAATCACTCGGAACTGGGAGTAATGCCTAACACCACGGCGCGGCGGCACGGCACGGTGCGGAGGACCAGAATCGGGTGAGATCGGCCGGGAAAATGTTTTGTTTGCTCTCCTGCAAATGTTAACATAATTTTGATGAGCTTTTTGCCCGCGATCGTGCTGCTGAAAAAGAACACATTTTTTGTTCGGTTCCACAGGTACGCAGCGCGGTCGTTTGGTTTTTGTTTTGCATATTTTGGGGAATTCTGCACATCAGCGGCACTAAATCATGGCTCATTAGAGAAGCATGTAAATATCAAGAGGTTACGATTTGAGTAAAGTGTTTACGAAATATTTCAAAAGATCCAACGAACAAAAATTTACGTTGTACTGACTAGTTCTGACTAATTTCTAAATGTTAAAAACAGAATTTTTGTTCATATATTCCGATGTTGCGTTTGTTTTTCTAAAATTTATTGTGGTCACATTCGTAACTATGCATCTTTAAATTTAATAGATTTACAACCCAAACATTTATTGGCGATAAATTGAAAATTAACTGCTTTACGTAAACTAGTTGCAGGAAATTAAAACCAATAAAAATTCCTGGCGGTTGTAGGTGTAAATTATGAAATCCTTCCAAAAATGGACCTAATTACTCCACTTTTTCTTTTATTTTCTTTATATCTCACAAAACACTGACTTGAACTTGGATTTTTTACTTAGGATTCCGGAAAAAAAAAGTATTTTATTTAGCATACATTTAACTTAGTATACACAAGTTTTTATCGAAATGAATACAAAATGAAAACATTTATTATTATTTGAGCGTTTATGCAATATCTAAATGTCGTTCGACGGCCCCATCGCTATCTCAGGATAATATTAACTTAATCATTTGTTTACATTATTTTAAAAATTTCAAAACTATTAAAGTTAAAAATGGAAAGATGAAGAAATTATGGCTGTTTCTATCAGAGCCGATAGGAGAATTAAATATGTTTGAGTAAATAAAGAAAAGGAATTAATGTTTTAATAATCAGAAATTGCAAAATAATTGAAGGAAGTGGATCGTAAAATTTGTTTTAATTCTACATCAACATAAAGTTAGGTATTTCTAATTGGGACTTTAAACGACGGAGGCGGGGAAGATAATGGTGCGCCTCACATAAAATAATAATGGGAGCAACTGCTTCCCCGACCCGCCTTTAAATTCTGACATAAATTTAATTCCCGCAGCAGTGCCATAAAGATCCTTTTATAACATCGAGTGTAAATTCCGATTCGGCTGAGTCACTCGAGGGGCAGCGCGCTAGGTGGTAATCGGACGAGAAGATCCATGCTGGGCATTAGCTTATAATCAACATCTGTAATAAGATCCAGCCAGCGTCCGCGGCTCCGTCTGGCCGCGTCCTCCTCCGGCTCTGGCTGGAACAAGCGCTAATTAGCAAATCAGCCGGCCAACAGGCGCAATCCGCGGAACGGCCAGAATATGATGTCTTCCCATTTGCCTTGCATCAGGCCCGACTGCTTCTCATAGATATCGTCAAGATCAAAATATTTCTTTGAAATCGTATTAAAGGCAAAGTTACGATCCCGTGCGTTAGCACCCATTAAAGAACACGGCCATACGTGCCTAATGATCGCGAAACAAGTGATCTGGCCGCGCCGGGCCGGGCTGCCGCGGCCGACGCGGGCGATTCCACTCTATATAAAAATATTCTTTATTCGCCCGTGAACTATGATCGCGGGATGCGCACTTGAAAATGTTGAGCAAGGCCTCGAGGAGCACCTTGCGGCCGCGACTGAGGCTGCGGCTGCGGCTGCGGCTATCGGGACGATCGCGGCCTGACGGCGTTGTCATTTAAGGTGAGTTGCACAGCCGCTGCGTTATGACCAGTGTAAATTCAGATTTAATTGCTGGATTTTATGGCCGTCCTATCCGAGCGCGGCTCTAAGTAGTTTTGACCGCGAACTCTGTGGGTGGATGAGCACTGGTAATAGCACCCTGGAATTTTTCGTGTTTTACCAGCCGTTAGCGTCCCTGACAACCGAGTTAAATTGCTCTGAATTTATTGCGAAAATTGAAGAAATTAAAGGACGTCGCCCGCCAGTAAGGCACAGCGCCGAAGCGAGGCCAAGTGCTTCGGATACTCGTTTTATGGATGTTTGCTTTTAACTGGCCGTGTGGGAAGTTATTTGGATCATTCTGCACGCCAATTTGGTAGCTAAGGTCGTTTTGCACAACTTCACATTATGATTATTTACTTGCATTTCAAACAAATTGCTTAAATAATACCTGTAACGTCGAGAAAACTCGTTTCATTTAAATATGTAATATAAATTATTATATTATAATTTTATTTTTAGTGCAAATTGTCTTCACTTTTCTTTAATAATTTATCTATTTTATTGAAAGTCAGCCTACACCTTGCAATAAAACTTTATTATTTTAAAGTAATCAATGTTTTGGAACATACTTTTCGTATAATTTATGTAACACTTTCTAGTACTGACTGACTTAACTATATAGGATTCGAGATTTTGGCATATTGTGCACTTTAAATTTTTTCTCACTAGAATGCAATAAATAAGGAGTTGATTTCCTACAATTTTACTGTAATTATTTCCTTCAATTTTAGTTTTTTAGGGAATATAAGTATATAGAAAGATAGTGAAGCATACCTACGCACATACATTAAATCGTATACAACTGAGATTGCAAAAACGTTACTTTATTTTGATCACAGCCGCATAAAAAAATACGTGAATTGGATGAGAATACCAAAACTTCTTAAAATTTTACTAGTATAACTTTTTATGGTAGTAAATAGGTGGGAAATGGCGCTCTTCATTTTCTCTGAACGATATTTTCGAAAGACAATCTTCAAGTTGTTAAGAGTCTGCCAGTATTGTTAATTATGGCCGTTCTTGAATTCACATGAACTTCCACTTAAATCTATTTATTTTTCCCACTAAATGTTCTCCGAAAAATTCCGAATAGTGCGTAAGGCGTTTGAAAATAAATGTAGATTGCAAATTCGAAAACGGTCTAAATTTTAGTTCAAAAAGCTTGTAATTTTCATCGTTTTCGTATATTAATTTTATTAAACTTAGTAACTAATGTTATGGTAGGAATGAATAAAAATACAATTATCTTACCTTTAGAAAACCCTTATTTACAGTGTAGAAATCTAATAATAAATTTCAAAATATGTATCACGAAACCTGTGATGAAACAGTGTGGAACAGTTTTGCGTGAAAATGATAAATCTGCAATCTCGAATATATTGTGGCTAGAATTCAAAGGCTTGTAATTTTTCAATGGTTATATTGAGTGAAGGACGACTTAAACTAGAAATTTTATTTCGATTTTTCGTTCAATTTTCATACAGAACCAATTTAATGATTTTCGTTTAAAATACTCGATATACAACCAATGTTAGTTAGTTTTAGTACACCGCTCGTTGGCTTGTTGATTGTCCCTGCTCCTCCAGGCTTTTTAGGGTGCGCTGCAGACCTCGTTGGCTCTTCCAGGAACAGAGCTGGGAACACAGTCGACATTTTGTCACACTTAATAACTGCGCGATTGCAATCTCGGCGCGACTGGAGCTCTACTTTTGTTATTTCTCACCTCCGCCGTCGTGACCGGATCTGCACGAGATTTGAGCTAGGTGAATTTCAATTCTCCACCTTTTACCCGAAACACAGAACAAGGAAGAAGCCGGCAGCCGAAGACGAACGGTCGCGGCTGATGCGAACGTGGAAATTTTTGAGAAAGCAGAGCCAACCTCCGGAGGCTCCGGCAGCACCTCGAGCCACCTCTCGAGCAGCCGAGGTGCCCCCGATAACGGAAAAATAAATATTTTTCCAGAAAATCCGACCGACCAAACCCCAGCCGAGAAGCACACAGTTAGGCGCGAGTTTATTGAATTAGTTTACTCGGCTTACGGTGGTTGTGCGGCTCCTCGCGATGCGGGACTATTGTCTCAGGTAATCTTCACGGAATTGATTTTGTCTTCGCTGCCCGATACCGGCCGTCGCGCCGCCGCCGCCGCGGTTCTGTTTCCCTCCCGCATCAATGGGTCCGGTGCCTTTTTTTAATAAACACTCTGCGCGGTGGCGCGGCGTGCAGGCCGTCGCGCCGAGCGGGAAGACAATTCCTGAGCGCGCTTTGTTTTCGTTATCATCGCATGGCGCGACGCGCAGCTTCCGCGCTCGAATGGGGCCCAGCATCGGCACCTGGACCACACTGGCTCCAGGGGCGAAAACGAAATATGCAGCTCGGGAAGATCGCGCCGCTGCATCATTTGCGCCGAGGAGAAAAGTTCGCCGTTTTGGAACTTTCGAGTTTTCACCGTGGAAAGGCAGAGCGCCGATGCGCCCGCGACGGCGCGGGCGGCGCGGCGATGGCGCGCAGGCCTCTCTCACTCGGAGGTGGAAATAAGAAGAAAATGGTTAAAACCACACGACAATGTTCTGGTTCCCCGTAAAAGAAGTGTCGTGTAGCGAACTCACGATTTAGATCAGGGTCATAAGCACGTACCGACTAAATTAACCTTTGAGCGAATCAAGTCGGTGCATAATGGATTACGTAGAGCGATCGATACCTGGGGTTCGCGATACCTGTGGGAGTTTTCCCCTCAAATTATAGTCCCGGGATAATGCCGAGTTATGGCTTTCTAATATTGCGGGACTTTATTAGGTTTTTGTGGAAATTTTGGTTTATTTTTTAGTATCGATGTGGTCAGGTCGGCGTGGATTATGTCCGCTGTCTGCCCATTCGTGGCGTCGCAGCCGATGGCCATTATCGGAATTAGTTGTAATTTGGCTCGAGGTAATTTAGTCCTTCCCAGCACCGTTACGAATTTTAAATATTTAAATATAAATTATATTATCAAAACATCGATCCATGCCAAAGTTCGATCAGTACAGAGTTTTGCTTTTCACGATGATGAGTATTAACATGATGCATATAAAAATGCAATGTGATTTTAATGTAATAATCTTTGCGAACGATAAACTCACATAAAAGTGTTCCAAAAGTAGGTCATTTTTTTTTAAAAAACGCAACAATACATTTCAAACTACCATGGAACACTTTTTAAATTTCCACAGAATATCTTCATTTTTCACAGATTTATAAAAAATACACTGATTACTCCGAGCTGTATGTATGATCCGATTGTGTTAAATTGAGACTTTGATACAAAGTGGCAACGTGGAGATTTTATGTTGTATCATTTCCTATACTATGGAATTAATATCATTTAGAATATCGCTTATTTTTTTAAAAACTGTTTTTATTTTTACATATGTACAATACATACGTGGCTCATATTTGAATCTTTAAAAAAAACTGTCAAAGATGCAGCAATTTTAGGGATCTTATAAAAGTATGTTAATAAGTTTATAATTCAATTATAAGTTATAACGCAAATAACATAAAATTTGTTTAACAAACTCATGAGGGTGTATTATACTAATTTTGCCTAATGAACATATGTATACATATAACGTAATTTCATAAAGAGCATCCATGGATCATGGATCCTATACGGTCACCAAGTTTAAAAATTAGAGTACATATTTCTTAGCACATAACGATGACTGAGCTGGCCTAGAAAGTCTCGGAAGTGATAAACATATTAAATTATTGTTGTAGGTGTTATGCATTTACATGATTTTGTAGAATTAAGAGTCGTTTGAATGTCTCCATTATAATCATTATTAAGTTCGACATAAATTCCCATAAAATTAGGTATTTCGATGAGTGTCCCATTCAATTTATTTTAGAGAGTCAAGTGCTGCAGAGAATGTCTCATTAACATATCTACTTATATATAAAATAATAAAGCCATTTTGCAGCATATCTCAATAAAACGGTGTATTTATGCGCTAAAACAGGATACAAACGACATGTTCTGAGTACAACATATTTTCCCAGGGACACAATGCCTGAGGTAAATCCGTCCGTAAATTGATCCAGACTCCCTATAAGCAAGTAAAATATGGAACTATTTAAAACGCGCGCTGCGCAGCATTCCGTTTGTCACGGATATTAATTGGATCGAATAGGAGCGAACTTAATCCGCGGCCAGTCGCATGCAAATTCCACCGGCCGCTGCAGCATAATCGGGCGCACAATGGTGTTGCGTTTCTGGCTGATAGCGCTGAGCCCATAATCCGCGCCGGAGCGGCAGGCAAATCCAAAGGCGAGCGCGCGAACTGGCCGCCGGGATGGGATGATAACAAACCGGTCGCGAATTGAATGCTAGTTACGGCCAATAAGGCGGAAGGAGTTCATAAATAATATGAGAAGGTGACCAATTCCCACATTGCCGGTGCAGTGCCGATCGCCGGCCGGGATCCGATCCGGCGGCCAAATGGCCCGGCTTCCTATGAAATATGCCAGCAGCTCGCAGAGCCGCTCTGCATACAATGAAGAAATAATTTCTGCGGCTCATATTCGTAGCGCTGCACAATTACCGCGGCCGCGATGCCCTGCTCCAGAAGTGGCTGTGCGCTGTCCCCACCGGCCGCAGCGCACATAAATTTCTGAATTACCTGGCGACAAATTCTTTCTTTATTGCTCCGCGAACAATACAGCAACAAGTCATTTATATCCGTGCATTATGCAGTCACTCGGCCAGCAGATTGGCCGGCGATCACATAATTGGAGGCTGGGGATCGCAGGACCGCGGCCAGTGGTGCTCTAGCCCGATGTCAAAACATAAATTAAAAGTCAAAACATCGACGGGATCGTTTGTTAGCGGGCCGCGGTGACGCGGCGGGTGACGGCCCCAGTGGCCGGCGAAATCTAGCCAATGCAACTTTCCACTGTGGGGCGCATCGTCATCACCGTCAGATGCATCGGCGGTGCACGGCTCATGAGGATGACCTTTCGGTGCATCTGATCTATCAGGCCGCGGCGACCACTTCCAGTGTAATTGCACCTGCGAAAATGGTGCCCACCTCGGCATTTGCGCGGCTGCGATTGGATGACTCGCGACTTTAATAAGCTGCAGGTGACACAAATAAATGTGTGGGTCACTGGCGGATGTAAATCTCGCGGCACGCATACAATGGGAAGACCCGGATAACGGTTAGCTCGCGAGATTAATTTCACTCGGCCACCTCTCAGGACGAAATGTTAAAGGCACGGGTTAATAGGTCACCGGCTTGATAAATGCCCACTAGCGGGCGATACTCGTCGGAGGCGTCGAGGTGCTTAATTGAGCAGTTTTGTCTTCTCAAGACGCTCCTCGGAAAGTAAATCCGCTTCGGTGGTATGCTGGTGGACAGTTGCCTCCAAAAACGGCGACCCAAAACCACTACTTACTTCACTTTTATCTTTATCTATCAAAAATTCGTGCGCGCGAATACCACTTGCCACCTTCCACTATAAATTCAAAAGCGGAAAACAAGCAATGAAACAGCAAAACCATTTCATAAGACCATCAGAGGCGCATCACTGAATAGAATCACGTAATTCACCATCGGCTGATAATTAGAATAGTTAGGGGCATGTTGGCTGGGAGTTGTTCCCATTTTTGGATTTCGGACACAGGCAAATGCCGAAGAAGAATTGAACACTCATAATGGATGGCCGCGGCAACACTATCGTCATTAGTGGAACAAATATTTTCAATTACGTTTGCCGCAATATCCGCGACTAATTAGTTTCGCCTCTTTGGGAAAAACCAGAGACTATATGTTTTCAACATATTGAAAGAAGATGTTTTCAATTCAAATGCGATTATAAATTCACATCCTATGGGGGTGCACTAGAAAACTTAATGTTGCTTTTATGATAACATAAATTTAAAAGTTTATCTACTTCATTAAGTTAAGTAACTAATTTTACCTATTAAAAAATATTTTTTAAACAGAGTACCTATACCGAAAATTTTTACTAGCTTTACCATCGTGTTTGGACTTCTACTCTCCGTAATCAACATTTTCCAAAATAAGCTATAGCAGATTTTAAAAATGTGACCACTAAAACCCCTTTATAACAATTTTTATATAAATTCCTAGGAACATAATAAAAGTCGCCGACTTGTGTAGATCCACTACTTGAGCTTCCACATTTTCTGCATGCTCAGTTTCATTAAAGCCGTTTACAGTTAAAAACGTGCGGTCGCCATTTTGTATCCGTTGTCTGTTGTTTTAAAATTTCAATAACGAACTCAAAATTAACAATTCAAGACCTATTAACTCATTTTATATGTAAATTTGAAATCACTGCATCATCAACTTTCAATTTTCGATAACCAACTCAAAATACCTATCTATGTTCGTTGTAATTTCCAATCCCTATATTGGATATTGGAGGACAATGACATAGCCAGTTGAAAACGTTGGTTAAAAATCAATCAACTTAGATCAGCTGTCAAATAATTGTTAGAACAGATTAGATAGAAAAATAAAAGAAATCGCAACAAACGCAAATCGATCAGTTAAGATCATCAAGTGTCAGTTGTTGCGAGAGAAAGAAGTTTGAAATTATTTAAGTAATTTATTGTAAAAATAAAAGTACTTAAATTCTAATATAATATAATAAATCGTTGGCTTCGTCTGGAGTACATTCCACGGTCAAAATTTGTGGATCAGAAAAGATTGATTATTGTCAACCTAGATCAGGCTCAACGAACGCGAAGCAGTTTAGATAAAAAAAAGGAAGTACACTTCTCATCGTACGCGGATCTCTTGATTTTTTCTGTTATACTAGACAGATCTAGATCAGTTAACAAACAGACCTATTTATTAATGACGTTGGATGTAAAAGCAAGTAGAACGTATCAAGGGGTTAAATTAGTGCGTATACAATATATAAAAGGAAGGAAGGAAGGATTGCGGAGTTAAACAGACAGATTAAGATTCGTTCGATGGTCCTTTCTAAAATCCTTTTGTAATGAACACCTCGTTATAATGAACAAATTTCTCGGTCCCTTCAATGGAAAAAATAGGATTTATTTTACATATCCTGATACTCCTCGGTTATAATGAATAGACGTTTTACTGCATTACAAAAAGCTTTTCTTTTTTTAACTAAGGCATCTACCTGTATGCGATTTACGATTGCAATTTGAATAAAATGTCCGCTTCCACAAGTGCTCTGAGCAGTCCTGGAGCTCTCCATAAACACGATAAATTTCCTCCCTCACAAGCTCATTGTCATGTTTGTTGGCAACGATCGTACTTCAGCGTAATGACGGTAAAGCTATCAAAAGACTGCTCCTTCGGCCCACCTCCCCCAGAGTCCCGGCCGAGATGCAAAAAGTTAAGCTATCTGGAATTGCGATATCTGTCGCTTGCTATTTGCCAATCACATCCATTCTAGACATTGCTTTCAAGGCTGCAGGAACGACTGCGGCCGTGTCGTCGGCTGACATCGCCAGCACTAAATAACAAGGGACTAATCACAAATTCCAATCTATATAGCGTCGTCCCGGGCAAGTCATTTAACTACCCGACGATAATTGTAACCGCGTTGACACAAATTATTGCTAATAATCGCATTTGTTTGATTTAAGACAGTCGGAGCATTATAAGAGGTCTCTCGGCGGTGACATACACAAAAAATCGCCACCGTCTTGTGGTCCCCGGGATTATGTGCCCGGCTGGCGGATTATGCTGCTATTTCTTATGCTCGATGCTGTATGCAGTTATGCACCACATCGCTCTATGTGAAATGCAGAGACGCCGAGATATGCCGGTAGCCCTTTCAGCGAGAGCCTCGGAATAACCAGCGCATTGGCGGCGGCCACCTTTGAAGTTGCCTCAAATGCAATTTCGCTTCCCCAACAATTCACATTGTGGAATAATGAGACCTCGGATGATAAGAGCCCGAGCCCGCGCGTTTGTGGAGCACGAGATTCGCGGAGATGATTGCGCCGCCGCTGCGCGCCGCTTCGCCGTCGAGATGGGCCAAGTCGGCGTTCCTGTGCGGTGCTGGCTGGGCCTGCCTAGAGAGAGTTCAGTTCACCTGGGCTGACATCCGTCGCCGCTTAGAAAGGTGTCACCAAGTTCAGAGCGCGGAGAAAACGACAAATGACGCCTGTCGCATTGTCGGCGAGGTCACATGCGCGAGCGTTTGTCTGCCAGAATGCAGATTTATTTGAGCCATGGTAGAGTTCACGGCACGGCTGAGCGCTCATCGACACCTATACCGTGACTCGGGAAGAATTTATGCCTGCCCTCCGCGGCTGAGGATCGGCTGGGATGAATGATACCATTTGTCGCGATATCCGCGATACCTGGTGATAATCTCATTGTCAATGGCCATTGATTGAGCCTGGCGGACGGCTTTGATCTGTGGCGGCGCTTGTCTCAAGATCAAGGGTGCCGAGGTGCTCAATGGCTGGTAATGGGCCCGGGGATAAAGGCGGCCCCTGCAAAAATGCATTCCCTGCAGCGGGTCCCCATCTCCTACACTTTCTTCCAATAAATTAGGTCGTTATCGGGCGATGCGATCGCACCGGCCCGTCCCGTCCTCGCTCGTCGCCCAAATGATGTTGTCATGTGAATTCCCCGTTCGAGGTTTCAACACCAAATTCCAATCATCGATTCTGTAACCAAATACAGCACCCGTAATATCGCGATAGACATCAAAAATTTCAGCACCGGGGGAATTTACTTAACCGACAATGAGCCGGCGACTCGCGATAGTGGCACGGCTCGGTTCGGAGGTGTTGGAGCTAAATAAGATGCAAAGTATCTGCGCACCAATTCCCAGATAGTATCAGATCGAGCTCGCGGTTGTACTTCTAACACCTGAGGTACCCCTTGTCTAGAGTCGGCCGGCTCTCGGCTCTCGTTTGCGCCGCGACGTCGTGCGGAATAGTTTCTTTAAAGTAAATTACCATCGAAGACCAATGAAACAATTAAGGCTATCAGCGCGGAGCCCATAGGTGAGCAGCCCGGCGAGCTCCGTCCGCGGATCCTCCTATATCCCGCGTTCTCACATATCAGCGGTTCGGCGATATTCCGAGCGCCCACATTGTTCTGCTATCTTCCCGGCATCTTTGCAACTCAATATTGTTTCAGAGACTTTGTGCAGATCGCTGCCGGGTCTGTGGGCACTCTGCGGCTGCAGTTTCCGTTGCGGGTGGGAAAAGCCACCTCGCCTCAGGTGACTCTATCTGGCTTTGCTCTTTTTTTACCTTAATTAGTTAACACCAGAACGTTCTCGGCTTATAGATGCTAAATATCGCAAAATCGGTAAATCTAGAAGATGTGCTGATATACTGCAGCATGCGATTTCAACTTGGTGTAGCTAGCTTTTATCCTTAAGCTTCAAGCTGCAAAGTTGTGCAACTTTACACCTTAACATTTAAATTTTATTTACTCAATCGCCATCGAAAGTCATGATAAAAGAAGAGGTACCAAAAGTCGTACATTCTCGAAACAGACAATTTTAAGAAGTCAAATATAGAGGTGGTTTTAAAGTCAACATACATATTACTTTTAAATGAATATTTTCAATTTAAGTAATAAAAACTAACTTTTTAGTAGTATGTATCTTGCGAATGCCATTTTGGATCCAACATACAACATTGTTAAAAATTTGGCTCGAAATATTAAATTGGGATTCCCAGAAACCTTCCCACACCAATCTTGGGTACGGAGTTTAAAATTAGCGGACCTAATTACATATTTTTATGAGATTTTGCTAATACAAACACTACAAACTTCACTTGGCCATTTAGTATACAACTCACAGAACATTTAAATGTATGTTTTAAACAGTCTGCCGTATTTTTCATTTCATTAAGTCAAAAATCTGTAACAAAATGAATACAGTATTTATGGATTTTGCTTAGAATTTTACAAAAGTGTTTATGAGTTCTAATTAAAAAGTTATTATCGGTTTCACCCAATACTCAATAATTACACTTAATAAAATATCAGTTTTTCATCTATTTACAAGAATTTATTAGCGTTCTAAAGTAGAGTTTGCTTTATTGCGTTAAAAGTATGCTCCATCTTGCCATCCATCTAGCAACATTGTTGCTCGAAGCAGTAAAAATATTTGAAATATCTTACACCTATCTGCTGGGGATGCAAAATTATCAGCAATTTGAAAAATTCATAACGGAAAGCAATAAAAATTTCTTTTGATTTTGCAATCAGGCGGTAAATTAGTTTTCGCCGATAAGGTGATACTTAGCAGCTCACAAAATCAGAATTATCAAATTTTAATGGCACGGATAAGAAATTGCTTTGTAAAGAGCATAAATTGTCTTTCAGCCACCTCAAGCACGAAGTTGCTGTGGTGCACAGCAATTCTGCGATAAAACGATTTCCTTAATGGAAAAAAACGCCACTGCATAAAGTGGAGCCGATAAAATCTAATTGCCCCTAAATGAAATGCACACGTCATAAATCGCGCATAGTGCCGCGCAATGATTGTGTCCATAAAGCAGGTTTATCGCTCACCGCATCCAATGCGGCGCGGATCACTCTTCGGTCGGCGCGGACCTAAGTTCGCGTAGTTCCAGATTTGGGATTACCAGAGGGATATCAAGCAGGCCCCAGCAGGAGTTCTGCGACTAAAAGTCACCCGTAAATCGTCATCTGGCAACGGCGTCCTCTAATAGGCTCCGATCTCAGCTCTGGGGGACGATGGTGCCAAGAGTTTCCACGGAGACTTTATGGCAACAATTACGGCGCAAATGGACTTCTTAGAGCGAACTTTTTGTAAGTAGCCATTGATTGATCGGTGAGAAAATAATTGACTTAGAAACTGCCAGAAATTGCTCCGCCAGAGTCTTGTCGTTAGTTCGTCTTCGTCGGGGACATGCAAGAGTCCTTCAAGACGTTCGATCGGCCAAAGACGCCGGAATATATGTGCACCTTGGCTACGTCAGTTCGGTAGTTTAGTTTGCATCCGAAGGTACTCGCCGGCGTTAGGGTTCAGTCCGTTAAAATATTTTTATGAGACCATTAAAGCGACTGATCCGCCGGAGCGTATCGCGGATGGCAAAAGATGGATATAGTGTCAATGCGGCACTAGCTCATTGTCTCGCGGCGGCCCGGTCCAGGGTCCTGCAGCACAGGTGAATATTGCCAGCTGTTAAATCAGTTTTATTGAGCTTCATTATTTCGAAAGCGACGAGTGCGCACGACGCGGCGGCGCTCCGAGCCCGCCCCATGAGTAACGAGCGCCGCAACAATATATGGGAGCAATTAAATTCAAACTGTGCGGACGCCGGAATGGGATTTTGATACTCTCGTAATATACTTCGAATAGTAAAATACAAAGTTATCATTTTTCCACTTAATAAGGCGCAGACAGATTCCAATTACATCACGGGGGGGTCTGGCACTGGACCTCACTTAGACACCAAGGGGCTTACATACATAAGTTCATAAAACTGAGGGCATAAAGATTTAATGCCACCTAATTAGCCCAAAGATTAATGCAATTTACTATTCGGGAATGTACACTCTGCTTCTATGCTAGGGCAACAGTTTTTGTTCTGATTTAAGTAAAGCGAAATGGAACTAGTAAAAAGAAAATATGTAATCATCGCTGTCAATTAGGAAAACCAGTAAAATTATAGCCCTACCTCGCGAATGACCTTGATCTTGTCGTATCATATCAAGGTCATTGTCCTTAGAAATTTTATATTGGGACGGATAGAGGGCTGGTGTATATATTTTTTTAAATCAATTACCTTAAGATACTATGCTGGTGTAAAGACCTGTGCAAATTTTTATTAAAATTTATACTTTTTCTTTTTTCCCCTTAACTTACAAACCTTTTTATTGTCATCTTAAAAATTCAGTTGTACCTTTCATGAAACAACGACTTAAATATTTAGGGCCGACGCGACTGGTGAAGACAATGATTTTGTTAGCATCTCAGCTTTAAAAATGTGTCTTTGCTAGTCGAATAGAGCAAATTCGACCTCCGTAATAGGGTACTTAAACTTTTGAGTTATAGCTATATTACAAATCACAATGGTAATTGGTGAAAGTGTAAAAAATAATAAATAAATAAAACCTTTTTCGTGATTTCATATATATTTAGTTTTTCATTATCAATAACATTTAAACAAGTTTTAATGAATATATATATTTTTTTTTACACCGTTCCGGGAAATCGTTCTAAAAATTTTAAAACCAACTTAATACGTGCCTACCAAATACTAATACCATAATTGAAAATGCTAGGTATTATTATCTTTAGTATCGCAATCATTTTACTTTCATCATCATCAGCAAGGAAAGATAAATTTAGAACAATAAAAATACTGATTTAATTGAACAAAATTTGCTCTATGAATCATAAAACAATTTTTGAGATTGCAACAATATCCATTCTATTTTTTTTATTTTTGTACTTGTAATGAATGTGCCAATCTGCATAAGGTTTATAAAATTGATGATGCTCAGTAGTTCGAGACAGCCCTAAGATATCAGACTCGATGCGTGCTCTCTGGTATCGGTCATGTAAATCAAAGAATCGCGTGTCATTAGCGCAACCCGTAATGAAGTTAATTAACATCCCGAAAGGTGTGCCGCGGCGCAGGTAAGGTTTTCGCACCACAAGTGCTGCGCAATTTCTTTATGCTATTAATTAGCATCAGAGCTAAAATGAAGATCAGACGTGTGCAGGTACTTAGAAAAGGGCTCCTGCCGTATCCAGCGGCCAGAAAAGCCGCACCATCGCACGCAGCGGCCATTGTGTGCTGAGTGGTTTCATTGTCTCGCCCGATTTCACACATCGCGCCGGAGAAAAGGTGTTTTGTACGAGGATGGTGCAGGTCAGCTCCGAACACCGGTGGCTTTGTGGCGGAAAGAAGCTCCTCAAAGGGCTCTGGGAAGGTGAAATTGTTGCGCGGAAGCGATCTTCTGGCAGCGTTTCGAATCTTCCCCCTGTTCTTCCGCGTCAACTGTAAACCCCGGGTCAGAAGCGCAAAATCGCCTGAAACAAATAGTGAGGTGCTTGATTAAGCGAATTTCCGAGCGAATTATTCGATCAAAATTTATCTCATTTGCTACTGTTGGACGGCGCGGTCCGCAGTGATATTATCTCAGCTACGAATCAAATCCCGCAGATCGTGACTGCCGCTGCTCTCGGGAACGCATTAAGGCCGCCGTTTGAAATGTGCCGTATTTACATTCCGCGATTGACTTCGACGGCTGCCAATATTCGCCGTGCGGGGCCGACTCACTTCTGGACCTCGCGGACCGCCGTCGTGGAGCGCGGGATTCGCCCGAAGATGTCCAGCTCCCGACCGCTATGGAATGATTTCCTTATGTTTGGCCACGTTTATTTCTTATTTGCCCGCTAACACGCTTAGTTCATTCTTTCGAGATCAAGGTGCTACGCGTACGTGTTCATTAGCGATAATGATCATTAGCACCTCCGGCAGCTACATATTTTGTGTCGCATGCTTTTGGAAGAGAACGGAGCCGCAGAAACGAATGCGCTGGTCTAATATTAGCTAATAATAAAATGGTCGAGACTGTGGCAGAGCGGTTTTAAAATTTTAACTCTAAAAATGGTATTAATCAGATTTCGATCTATTGGGAAAGGCTCAAATTCTTTGCTACATATGCAATTAACTAAGATTTTAAGATGAGAGCTAAATGACTACACCAAAAACTAAAAACATACCGCTTGTGATTTAATTTTGTTATTCGTCTGTCTGTTCTGTCTGTCTGTATATGTATGTACCATGTGATCTTTTTATTCGCTCATATAGAATCTTTAATATTTCGTAGGACATATGTAATTTGGAAATCGAATTGAAAAACCACGCTCTACTAAGAGTACAGAATTAAAAGTTACACCTAAAAACAAAAATGTAGGTAATATCAATTTTATTAGAATTCTAGGATTCTTAAATTCAAAAGATAAGACCTGCCATCTATTAAAATTTTATTTAGCAAATTGCTTAAACGCATAAGGCGTCCCGAAAAAATTTAAAAGGCCCACTGGTAGCCCAAACCAGGCACGGCGACAAGCTCCTTCTACAAATACCTAAATGAGGCACGGTGCACCGCAGCAGAAATTTAAGTTGATAAAATGTAGCCTGCCACAGGCACGTATAAATCCTAACGCATCCAAAAAAGGCCCAAATTAGGCACAGTGCAAACATTTTTTTTGCCATCATTAAAGAAGGAATACAGACCCAAAATGGGTCGAAAAATCATTTAGATAAATTATTTTTAAATTTTCGTGCCTGCGTTGGGTGCATATGTACCAGCAAATTAACCTATTTTTCAATTTTCATGTCTGTTTTGGACGTTATGATGCCTGATGCGGGCGAATTTGTTCGCTATACTTGCTAGCTTTGAGCGTGTTTATGTCTCAGAATCCGTGTTTCGTTTGAGAGCGTATGCACCAACGAATAATTTTTACTCTGGATAGCAATTTTTAAATATTTATCAGTATAGAATTAGAGTCTACTCCTACTATTAAGATTTTATCTTTCGAATTTAAAGGAGATACGTTTGCTATAAATTTATTTTTGGATTGACTGCTATGTATCGTATAACATATTATGCATTTAATATTGTAAAATTAATAAAACGTCCAAAGATTTTATGCACGGATGTACGGTTGAAATTTTAGATGGCAGCCAAAAGGACCCAACTTGAAAATATGTATTTCAATTTTGCTAGCTATAAAATACAACAGCTAAGGTAACCTCTCCTTTCTACTGCAAGAATGTGTATAACATGTTCTTTTTTATTAAGAAATTAAATTAAATTTATGATACTACTGGGTACATTGGGGTTTTTCTAATTGGTTTATTACGAATATCAGTCTCTAAACTACAAATATTTGTTTTTTAATGCATAACATTAAAAATTCGATAGAAACGGATCGCTATTTCTATTTAGGAGCTAATTAGCCCTCTTTCTGATCGTCTTATGCATCAATGTCCAATTGGCTTGATCTGGTGGATCAATAACTCCTTTTGAGGCATGCCACTTCGCTGTGCGGTAGGTCGTTAATTAAACGAAGCGAAACGGCGCAAAAACTGTTCCCATATTTCTCGAAAGGTCAATAATTTCTGATTAGTTGCCTGGACGTGAACTCCTTCCGGTACAGCTAATTAAAGAACACACATTACGTGAATCGTCGTATAAATGGCTCTTCCTCTGGCCAAGAGGCGAGTTCCACTCCCCTTTTAGTGCTCGTCGCGGTGGTAGCCCCGCTGACGTTACAATATTGGTTTTCTGCGGCAATTACGAGATTTTCTCACCGATAAATTCTCGCAGCACAATTAAAATCGAAGCCACTTTCATTAAACCATTTAATAACGTTGTAAACGTAGCAGAACAGTGCGCCCGAGCACAGCGCCGATAGTGTTCCGCGCAGGTCGCAGCCCGGTGGAACGGGAAGCACTTAAGAGAGGTCCAATTGCTCCTCGCATCAAAATGTCGGGCACGGCGAGGAATCGACTGGATCCATTTACTCTTCGGCCGGGCTGCTGGAGCTGGACTATCACCAAACCGAGACGTCTTGAGACGATCTCAAGATGGTGAGAGCCGGGGTTACCGCGACCCAGCGAGCCGTGCTTCTGTGCAGCTTCATTTAGGAGCAATTAGATTTTATCGCTCCGCGATTTAATTCTATTTACCAACACATTTATGATATCTCAATATCGGTAGCATCACGGAGCGTCGCCTTTATTGCCTCCGCTGAGATCGTTTTCAGCTAATGAATGGGAGGCTGGTGATCTCATTATCGGGCGATGGCAAGATAACGCAGCCCAGGACCCGGCACCCGGCTCCCGGGACCCTGCGGTGGTGCTATTCCTCGTGTACTCGCGCTACCTTCGGTGTTCGCGTCGCGCGGATCTCTACTGCTGCTGGTGCCGTAAAAATAATAAATTTCCCGGTAAGTGACTGGGAAAATTTGTTTTTCTAGGGTGTTCCTTATAAGCTGAAAGCAGTTGATAAATTTTTATGGAAATTATGGGATTGCTAGAACGCGATGTGCATATCTCGCGGAAAGCAAGTCGTTTAAGTGGAGTTCCTTGTTGCCAGCGTGCGAGGCCTCCACTTGGTTTATGGGAGTCATAACTGATACCTTTGGTGTTTGCTGAATGGCAGAATGCGGGCAAAACGGTCTCAAGCGTCTTTAAATGGCTGTAATTGCTCTCCGAAGGATCGCCTGATTACCTCCCATTTCTAAAGATTGTCTTTCCTTACTTTTTTTTAACACTAAAATGCTATTTAGCGTTTGTGGATGTTAAGGAAAATGAAAATGTACGAGTTGCTTATAAACTGGTGGATAGAGATTTCTTATCCCATATATTTTAAGATAAGTTTCTTGTTGCAAAATATTTTCTACTACTTCATATTTTTAAGAGAGCTTGTTTCGCATCATACCTACATTGAAAAAAAAAATTGTATATAAGTTCTATTAAAAATTAGTTGAAAATTTACGAATAAACTCTCGAACCGAATATTCTAAAAGTTTCCTTTAGATGTAATTCTATCATAAAATTTTAATGTTTATTAAAACTCAATTTGTAGCACATCCTCAAAACCCTGATATTTCAGTATAGTTTCTAACTACAATTCTCCAATTCACTGGATAATTGGGAAGTTATTTTGTGGGTCGCAATATTCACTAAAGTTTCCTTTAACTTAACTGAACTTCTAGCGATAATCGTACACCACCGGCATGTTCTAGTTGTGTACTGCTGGAATTCTTTGAAATTCGCAAACCTTATCGGTGTATGTTTATTAATTTTGTATTCGTATTTTGTTATTCAAGTTTGATCGCTTTTAAAGGTGAGACCAGTGATGTTATAATAAATAATAAATAATAAATGGGTGCCTATAAATTTTCTTATGTGAATACACGATTTTCTCTTCGTTATGTTGTCAAAAACTAATAATGTGCCCTATTCTATTAATTTCAGAAATAGCCACTAGTGGAGTGGTGTGACTATTAATCAGTGGAAATTGTTAATATAGGCACTGTTGTTATTAAAACTTTAAAGAGCTTTCACAAACTAATGATGAATTTGTTTATTGGGAAAGTTTTTGCTATTTTTGATGAGTATCTGGAAAAGAAAGTTAATTTGCGTGATTTTCACTTATAACACAATTTGAACAATGTAAAGGTCTATTGATGTTTAGATTTTATCCCAGGAAAAAATTCCAAAGAGCTCCAAAAATCGAAATCTGGAACGATTTTTTGCATATTCCCAGAAAATTATGGTAAAGTGGAAAGAAAAAGTTGGAATTTCATTCTGAAAAGTTCTTCAAGAATCTTTGAAATTAACGAATTAAAGGTAAATACATACATATCTATCTTTGTCTTACCGACAAACTTTTTTTTATTTCATATCCGTCACTTTGATCCTAAATGGAAAAAGTTTAGAAAGTCCCATCAAAATCCGTGAGGAGACCTCAAACTCAATTTATTCCAAGGGATTAGTCCAAAAATTGGAAACATTTCGTGATTTTCAAATTGCTACATATATTTACATATCCGCGAAAAATGTATGAATTTTAATGAATAAGGGCTCACTCGAAAGCTTGTACTAATTTATTTTAAACCGAGATTCCACCCTCATGGCTCGTTAAGGAGTGATAAAAGTAATGAATCCTTGATTTAAAACGAATAGCTATTCATAGCAAAAGCGTTTTGGCAGCAGGTACGTAACTACTGCGGGAGTGGCTATGATAGCCACTTTCATTAGTGAAATTAGAAATCGGACAAAAGTGACAATCCTAGTGGCTAAGCGAATATAGCCACTGTATAGCTAGTGGCCTCCAATATCTATGATTTTCTTAACTGAGCTTAGAAAACGGAGTCGCCGTATCTATTGAGAAAGATAACGATACTTAAAATTGCTGGCTTGAGTGGATTTTCAAGAAAGTATGAAGTCCACTTAAAACCATCCATTTAGCGTGAAAACGCCCACTTAGTGCTACTGAAGGCGTTGTGGGCCAGGCCCATTTCATCAACTTGTTTCTCACGATTCGCTGGATCGAGAGAAAAGTGCACTTCCAATAAATCACCCAGTTAAGCTAATTTCTCCAATGTCCCCCTCAATTAGCTCCAGACTTTGCACGTACCTCGGGAAAAACATCTCACTCCGCTGCCATAAGAAGAAGTGCCAACCTAATCAGTAGCTGCGCGTTATTCCCATTCCGCGGAGGCCTTCTTCTGGGGTCTCCGCGAATCCGCGGCTCCTCGTCAGCTCCATCGGCACGGAGGAGACGCGTGTAAAAAAGTTCATTAATAAAAGTCACCTGAGTTAGTGCGCGTCTCGCTAAATGGAATTATTAATTACCCGCACCTCGCGGCACCGGCCACTGGTGCCACCATTCTATTGGCAAAAACTCGCCGCGTAAATATTTTCTCAAATTAATAATTTGCGCGTCGCGAACCGAACGGTAGCAGAGCGGCTGGGGAGCACCGGTGCGGCGGTATCGCCGCAGCATCCCCAGCGGACCGCAAGCGATGCTGCGAATGGTGTCAGCTGGGAATTACTTTTCCGCGGATAATTTTCAGGCCTGCATTTAGCGACGTTGCTCAGTGTTGGGCCGCCAGAGTCGCCACTGCCGCGACCGCCGCAAAAAAGTGAAACTCCAAATTATTAATCTCTTCTCATTCTTATCTGCCGCGGGCTTTATTAATTGCATTTTTGAAATATCCCCGTCATTTCTTACGGCCGAGGGCACGAACTGGTGATGGGCCGCCGAAAGGGGTGACAATGGCGCTTCCCGGCCGCCTCATTATATTACTAGTTATTTATGGCATCTGCAATCGCGGTGTTTTGCTTGACTCCTTACAAATGGGGCTTGGCATACCTCGGCAATTAAAGGAGGAAGGCGAAGCGCATTCTTCCCGCGATAGCGGAACAAATTGCTGGATAAATGACAGATTGAAGATATTTCAGCAAGTTAATTGCATGAGTCAGAATTTTTGAGGACCTTGGTACCAAAATATTTAAGTTACAGGTTTTTACTTGTTTCGTTCGTCCGTTGCGAAAACAATTTTGTAGAAATAACCAAACACTGTCAATCTGAGGGCCTAGTCCTTAAAATGTATGGTAATTTTGCTATGCTATGTCTAGGTATAATTACCTAAAAAGAGGAAAATTTGACTGTGAACACCTTTTATATTTTGGAGGTGACTATTTTCACCTTAAAACGTGAAACCAGAAACCAGAAACCAGAAAAAATAAATTCCTAAAACCTATAATATAATGAATCAATAGAACTATGAAAAAAAAAAGTTTCTAGAGGGTTATTGAAAGTTTATAGGAAAACTAGTGTTAATCCTAGATTTCATTCTTTTTGAGAAGGTCGATGAATTTAACTTAATAACATTTTATACGTCTCCTTCCAAGATACGGAACTCTCGCGAATTTAACTTAATAACATTTTATACGTCTCCTTCCAAGATACGGAACTCTCGCTGCGCGAATGCGACTCACACTTGGCCTGGCTCTTTTTATTTTTGAATGTTCTTCTCCCTTTTAGGAATTTAGTGATTGGTCATGAGTTCTTATATGATTGATGATTTCAATTTTTTTTTTGTTTTTGTTTTTTAATACAAGAGAAGAACTTACAATAATTTACTATTGTTCTTTTATGTTAATAGTATTTTCCTACATTTTAATATTGCATATTTCAAAGTTGTTAATTATATATTTGTAGTAGCATACTGTCACAAATAGTAAAAATACAAACATCTTTTTGTTGGTACAATTTCTTCAATAAATAGAAGTTTCCAATTAAATATTCTTATAAAAAGGGAGCATCGAAGAATATAACTAAATTAATATAAGTTTCGAGTTAGGAAATTTTTGTCTATTATATATTTTTTTCTTAATGCCTCATTAAGGTTATAATTGAGTGCAGGCAATGCTTCGTAGAAGCTGTCAAGATGTGCGTAAGAACGATGAAGTCATGTTGAAGTTGCCTAATCGTCTTAACTTTCGCTTGCTCGAGGACAGCCAGGGCTAGGGTAAAGGGATCCATTCTAGCCTTTATCGCAGCAATCTCCTCTCGGGCCGGCGATCGGCGGAGTCTTCGAGTCCGCCTCGGGCATGCATTACGACTGCCAAATGAAAGTTATTAAAATGAAGACGTTATGGCTGCATCTTGTCTCGGCAGCATAACAGACATGGGCCGCAAGAGGAGCACTCTCGCCCGACGCGGCGCGGCGCGGCGCGGCGCGGCGGCGGACTGCAGTGCGCCCGAATGCAGTTCCCATTTTCTGGTCAGTTTCCCACAGTGCACGAGCTTTCTCCACGGTATCAGAAATATCTCGTGGATATTTTTAAGATATCTCCACTTGCACTTGCGCCTGGCCTCTACCTGGCCGCCTGGTCACCTGGGTGTTGCTGGGGTCTCCTTCTAGCCGCTGTCGCGGCCCGGGCCCACTTTTACGGTCCTTCTTCAATGAGTGCGGATCATAACTGGCTGGGATTAGTGCAAAATAGGCTGAGGCTTTATTAGCTGCAACAAATTGCATTTTTATCGGCTTGTAATTTGTTATGACAAACTTATGTGAGAAAACGCTAGAAATGGTTTAGTGTTGCAGTTGCCTTGCTTTTGCATCTTCGTGCGTCGGTCGTCTTCGGCCGATTTCTCAGGTGGATTTCTGGGACTTTGAGGCGGCTGGTCCGTGAGATAGCTGTGACCGTCTAAATTTCATACTTTATGATGACGACGTGATAGGCTGACCATTTGAATCTGAGCTTGGGCAAAATGTTCACGGCAAGATTTATGGCTGGAGGATATTAAACGTAATTGCGAGCAAGACGCAATACTGGAGCACCTGTTCGTAATTGCGTTACGTAAGTCGTTAAATGAAGATTTCATGGGGAGCATAGGTTGATAGCTTGAAATTAGATTTCTTTAGTATGCAGCCTATTTTTATTATTTGAAAATAAAACATACACTTAAAAACTAAGGACTTAATTAGAAAAAGATTTTTATTGCTAAAGAAATTTTAAATAATTGACTATTAAAATTTTACTCGCTGTATCCTGATATTAAAAAATTAAAATGAATTCACTGATACAAGATATGCTTCTCTGTAATTGAGGCTATCAGCGCAGAAGTGGTGTAACCCACAATTTTTGTTGGGTACGGTTTTTGTGTAAAATAAATTCGTTAAATTATGATCTTTCAATACAATAGTGGCGTAAGCCACCTTTTAGAATTATCAATAGATGGCAAAACAATTGAAATAATGTTCACAAAATAAATGCAATTCAAAAACAATTTAACCAAATTTTAATTCCTCATTATCTCCTAAGAAGTAGTCTGGGGTTACACCACTTCTGCGCTGATAGCCTCAATTAACAATTACTAGCCAAATGTGTAAAGTGAAAATTCTATTTGAAATCATATATTTTCTAAGATATCAACTCCAATTATTATTCTAATAAGAAGAGTTCTACAAATTTCTAATAGTTATAATATGTAGTTCAAATTAAATAACAAAAAACAAATTAAAATTAAAAACGAAATTAGCAAAGAAACTCTCAACTTTCAAAACATAACTTAATTGAATTTGTAGCTAATTTTACTTTCTCAACTGGTGCGGCACACCTCAGAATTAAACACTGTAGTTAGCCTCTATTAGGAAAGGTCATTAATTTTCATTCATAATGTAGTCTGACAAAAGGAAACAAATTGCCTATAGCACAAAAGCAGGTTGTTCAGACCAATACGGATTTGCAAGGAAACTATTACAAAGTGGCTTAAACTTGCAAGCTGCTCAAATATAGGCAAGTGGAGCAAAACCGTACAAAATCTGAGAAAACAAATTGAGAAGGAGTGGACAAGGAGAACATGAGATTTCTTCGATGCATCAATAAATTTTTCCCATGGAGATCGCCAAAAAAGATGGTAATTCCCCATGAGGAAGCGCAGGGAAATCCAGTCGAAGACGACGACGACAAGTACTGGCAACAAGTTTTAGGCGAATAACTGCACCATTGTCGCTATAAACATTTGAGCACAATCGCGCATATACCGCTGCAACAGATGCACTGCACCAGCCATACCTGTGAGGATTAAGAACTGCATATATGCACTATTCAGCCATTCGCAACGTATAGAGAGATAAAATGACAAGCAATAGGAAAACAGTAAAGAACACAGGCGCCGACTCTGTTCAACTATCGATTATACATCCATAGAGACGTCTGCGCCAGAATCTGCATTGATAAATGGTGTTATGGTCCATGCCGAGATGCTGCGGTGCAGAATCGCAGTTCATTTTGGAAAGTTGAACTGACTGAGTTGCTTGATGTGCTGCACATCGAATGCTAATATGCTCGAAAGCTGCCTGCGAAAAACTGAGTCACTTTCAAATTCAGACAGCCTTAAAGGAAGCAGCTGCGTCACACTATGAAAAACACGTCTGATAAAAGGAACGATGTGACAACAATGACATCGTTTCGATGGAATCGATCCTCTCCGGTGGGAGTCGGCCCATAGATCTCAAAGACTATTTCTAAAACCTATTCAATTCAATATTTATTTTACTGTTAACAAATATTTTACAGGGTCAGTGTAATTTGTATTCATTCCATAATAAGATCGATATTTAATTCATTCCTGACCCCTTACGGAATTGCGAGGAATTCCTCAAGAAATTCTGTTGAAATCTTAATGTGACTTCAACTGGTTCCAATAATAACTCAAGTTTTACTTGACCACCCAATTCAAATTTTGCGGGTAGCATAAGTATAATTTTTGTTGCCATTCGAACTAAAGTCTTTAAGACATTTTTCTCTTAGCTTTTACAATCTTTCAAAATTTCAGACACACTATCAAATATAGTTCAAGTGTAGAAAATATGTATTAAAAAACGTTCCGATTTCCATAAAGTATTTAATTAGTTACATATGTACATCTATTTAATTTTCCGAGTTAACGACCAATTGATTTGATATTATAACATAAATAAACATTTTGAAGAAGAGTTGTAGTATAACAAAATTATTCATTCAGACTAATGTGGATTGTGTCCTAATTATTGCGTCAAATGTTATAACAAAGTTTTTGAATAACTTACTATATGTAAGATTAAACTACTCATTTTCAATTTTCAAATTTATACGATGTAAGATCCTTATCTACGTTAGAGAACGATGAAGTCACCTTTATCCAAAAGTGTCTTGTGAAGTTGATTCAACGGCTACTTGGCGCTGAGTATCTCTATCACCATATTTCGTAGAAGCTCCATGGACTCCTTGAGCCCAGTGGTCAATGACACCTCTGGCTGGTATGCGGAATTCAAAAACTCCATCACGATATTGTCACAAAACTATTTCTAACTTATATTCCGCTGCCGTTCTATCGTTTAATTCAACCATCCACCGGTACCTGCTGGCTGTTGAATTTGTTTTGAATTTGCATCGGGGAATTCAATGCCTGCGAAAACATGCAGAGAAAATAGATGACTGGAGCGAAGATGCTCCTCCGAGGAACGACGGGCCACGGTAGCACCAGCCGCAGCAGAACAGCAGCACTGGAAGCACAAAAACCATGCATCGAGTGGTGTAAACCGAAGTAGATCCAATGCCAAGATCACATTAGAATGCCATAAATAGCTTATCGCGTAATTGAAATTAAATTAAGTCTGGGGAAACGAGCTAAAGTGAATTTATTCGAATTGAGGGCACCCTGGAATTATTTCAATCGTACTCATTAAGTTTTTCTAGTTTTCGATGTGCTTAATCCTTTTAAAGTAGATAACAAGGTTGTTGACGGTGAAAGGATCAACATTGCTCTTGGCCGTGATCAGCAGATTCCTAATTTATGAAACTCTTACATATTTCTGGATTACAGCAAAGAGTGCCACCAGCTAATTAGCATAAGCTCAAATATAAAGATCACTTGATCTTACAATGTAGGAACTGGTTTAAACAGAGACTCGATGTATCGGTTTTTTTATATACATACATATATACATATATATTTTTCTCTGCACTTGACTCGAGATTTTAAAGAATTATCATGAATCTGATCGGAAGGAAGATCACTTCTAGTACTATAAATTAAGAACTTTCACTAATATTGCATAATACCAAATAATTTATTAACAGAAAGGGTGTTTTGAAAATGTCTTTCTTATTTGGACACATATCAAGTCTTAATCAATGATTAGTACCAATTTTGAACATTATACCTTCATAAGCCTTTAAAAACTTACATATGTATACTTGAAAATTTGGAATATTTCAAAACAATTGAAAACACAATATTTTGCGGAAAGTTTATTTGATAATCTAAACAATTGGTTAACTGTTGCTTAGTCAATGAGTTTCTGAAAATGACAGAAGAAAATTATTTGGTTCCTTTGAATAAAACCTTTAAAATGAATGAACCGAAACTGGGCAAACGATTTCTATGAAGTTTTCCACTGTGTTACAACAGAATGGCAGTATTATCCATTGAGCAAGACAAACTGGCGGAGTTGTTCATTCACAAACCTAGAGTTTGTCAATAGCTGCATCCATTCTTCATTGTTCAGATCAAATAGCATAAATCATAAATACCTGCAAAAGTAATCGATAACACCAAACAATTCACTCTCCTGAGAATAGCGCGGTTTGGCTTCCCGCATTTCTACTGCAATGTAAAATGATCCCGACACGATTCGATCTTATTCCCACGATATATCTCCACTTCCCCGCAGAATGATTGTAATATTTGCGCGGCCGGATACCACGGCGCGATACCCCTGAACTGAATCGCCGGCCGGCCAATATCAGCTGAATAAAGTAGCGCGCCGGAGAATCTTGTGGACACGAAGATCATCACCACCTCACCTGAAAAGGAGGTCTGTCTTCCCCGTGCACCTTGAAACATTTTAATAAAGCAATGAATCCAACACGTAATTACGTGGTGACTATTTCACTTATAACCGGGGAGAGAGATTACTAAAATCACGACACGATCACTTACCATCCGAATCATGAGCAGAGGAGCCGCGGATGGTCTGCGTTTCAACCGTTTAGAAGGCCGCGGAGATCCTCCGCCGAACTGGGGCTAAACGGAGCAGAGACGAAGAAAAAATCGTGAAAATGTTTTCAATAAGACCGTCCTGATGCGCGACGAAGGTACTCACTACCCAGCGGAGCCGCGCGGCCCGGCAGACGAGGCTGAAAAACGTGAAAGATCACTGATCACTGATCTATTTCTCTAAGGTGCTCCGCTATGGAATATAAAATACCTGTCGTGATCTATGAATTTTCAACACTTATTAATGTGTTCCCGGTACAGCCTCGAGGTGTATTGGTTCATATTTCTCGACGGACGGCCGCGGCGGATTTCACTCGGATCCGGGGACGTCGATTCGTCCAAGTAACACCACCGTCCAGAATCAGGGACCGAAAACGTGGACAAGTAGCACTTGACGTTTCACAAAAGATTGATGAAAGATCGAACTTTTTACTTATTTTGATCGATGAAAAGATCAAGCCCGCGAAACGGTGTCATTAAAGGTTTATTAGAATTGAAAAAGATCGAGAAATTGGATTTCGTTAATCTGCAGCGCTGCTGTGACCCTGATCTGAATCGTGATCTGTAAACATGAGATTTGGCCTGTTGCAATGCTAAGACGGAGGAGATTCACTCTTTGCCATTATTTATCTACGGCACGATTTTTAGTTAAGTTTTTAACATGACGACGACGAGCACTGCGACGACTGCAATGGGCCTGATGATGAGGCTCATGATAATGATGACGATGATGAGGAGACATTGCTCAAGTTCAGAAATTATGCCAGCAAGTGCTCGGCATTCCTTAAGTATATCAGCGAGATAAATCTTTTTTTCTCCAGAGTAATCTGCGGTTGCGGATGCAATTAGCATTTTCCGTTTTAGACTTAAATAGACATAATTTGATTAAAGACCTCCGGGAAAATACAGAAGGCAAAATACTCTACAACTTTAGAAAAACTTTAAGGACCTTCCTGTAAATACTAGAACGATTTATAGACACCATTTGCATATGTTTAGGTGTCAGACTAAATACAAATTTAAGCATATTAAATAACTAATTTTTTTTTAAATGATATATGAAATAATAACACTATGTACTTGAATTTAAATTTCTCGACTAAAAAGTGAAATTGGCATTAATTGTCTATGACGTTGCGTTAGACCACTAATTTTGAGATTTTAAAACTAATCGCTAAAGATATCAGAAATCAAAATTAATGTAGATACTGACTATTTATATTTGTATATTAATTAAATTGTAATACTTATGGAGGAAAAATTTAAAAGCCTCGTAAAGGATGCTACATAATTTTAATAGGACTTTTTCCATAGATTATAAATCCAGAAATTAAAAATTTCCATCACTCGGCATTTTTGAGAAAAATAGGGTAAAAACTAAAACAATTTGTATTTTAAATATATTTGAAGATTTAAAAAAATAATACTAAGCTAATTGTGTTTTACATTCACTATCAACTGCATTGTATAAAGTAAACGATTAACGCAAAAAATCGAAATACATAAAGTATTTTGGGAACTCATAAAGAATTTTGTATTTTAATATAATAGGTAAATGGTGATACTTTTATTTGATCCACATTTCAATCTTCTATGAGAATCTCTCATTTTATAACTAATTTTTTGAAATATCCAAAATACAATATTTTATACTCTTCTAACCAATTTTTTTTTTTTGAATGTGACGTGGTGGAACATTTTTGTTTGTGATAAAGTCGTAATCTACAACAAAAAAATCCTATATAAATCATGTATTGTGTTACTTGTTTTCTGGAAAAATTGGTGTTGACTAATGATTTAATTAGTGGGCTTAGAAGGCAAGCAATTTTGCCGTTAGGTATTTAGAATAACTTTTATAACTTTTAGAACCGGTTTCTACATATGTATATCGTTCTGACTTTTCTGTTTCCAATATTATTCAACTTAGAATTTGCTTGAAGATGAAGACGAATGGTGTAATTTTGCCCAACGATTAAAAATTCCCAGAATCTTCGAATTCGCTTCAGGCTGTCCCGCCACCGCCGCGCCGTCGGGTTGAAGGGACAGCTGAGAACAAATTGTTGAAATTTATAACATTATTGTTCCCGACTTAGTTAAGTCTTAAATCTCAAAGATGCATAGAAGGTAAGCGAAACAATTGGGACCTCTGAAAGGCCCACACAGGTTTCAGGCACCTAACAAGTGTACGACTGGACAGCAACTGTTCCTGTTGCCGAAGTTCTTTATTGCTTTCTTCCCTATAACTAAATTACGCGAATATAATGGCTAGACGCGAATGGAAGTGCCCACTCCCTAGATGGAGAACAATTTGTCTGGCAGCTCTAAACTGGGAGGCCTTTGTAAGGTGGAAAATAGTTGCGAAAAGGCAACTTCTCCTCTTAGCGAACCATGGGGAGATTTAGGTAACAGAACCAACAACTGGAAATTCGCAATCAATGTAGAAAAATTCGTTATAAAAATTTACTTACTTCATAAATGTTAAAATTTCCACTAATGTTAGTATTTAGGTATCTGCTTGTCGAGATGAGCATGTCGAAATTGTCACAAGATTCTATAGAAATGAGACAAACATTGTTATCCTATCGTTAAAAGTGATCTACTTTCCTAGGTGGACTACAGTCAAAATGCGGAAATTTTCCAAAGAAGATGGTAAAAGTTAGCTGAATTCTCAGATCGCTGCTAGCCCCACAAAGGAGGCTGCAGCGGAGCCGATCCCCGCATTGACCACTCGCTTCCACGGACGCGAACGAGATCTAATTGACATCTGAATAGGAGCGGGCGCATCTACGGAAGAAATTTCAAAACCCATTTCTCCTTATATCGATTTACACAGATATCAATTTTTAGTCCTTGTCTTAATTTACTTCCCTTTTGGGTTGAAATCGATTAATCCACATGTGGTCTTGCGTGCGTTCTCTCGGGTCCGAACAGACTTCTTTACGATGACGTTAAGTAATCCATTGAATATCATCATAACTGCGGTCGCGGCGGATCCCTCCGTGTGTGCGCCGAACGAGCGGACCCAGCGAGTGCGGGCCTCGGATTTTAGCGAGTAGATTCCGGTGACAGGAGCGGTAGATTGTCTCCTCTTAAAGTGCACCGATAGCATAATTTTCCACCATGTGTCACCAATGTGGGCAGCACTAGCCGTTAGACTCTTCTTCCATATTAGTCTAATGGTGGAATTGTTCATTTATTCGCAAAAACGATTGCGATCTACCTGTAAATTGGAAAATCAAGAAGCGGATCGTGCCACGTAAAGACGTTTGATGGCGAGACTTTATTGGAAATTGTTCCAAAGCAACTTGCTTCAACAGAATTAATATCGTCGAGAATTCCTACGTACGCACTTTTGAATTTTCTACAATACTAATAGATTTTTACTATTAAAACATTTATTTATATTTTATAGTAGTATCGGTGAATGCAAACCAAGTCAACAATTTCATTTTAATAAGTTTTTATTAACAAAATTAAAATGTTTTATTCTGCATCCGTTAAAACGAAAGTAGAAAACCCATCACTCTTTGAATTATCAGAATGTCTCTAAGGTCAAATTATGGACCCCATTACTTGTTGGTCAAATTTTACTAACGCACGTAAATAATTATGTTGATTTATCGATGGACATTTTAAAAAATGTAACTTCTATTTTGTGTTTTTTAACTATTCCTAATGACCAAAAGAAACGAAAACGGAAACGGAAAAAGTAAATTATTGCAAAAGTCCAAATATTAGAATTAATTATTCTAGCCTTTCTAACTCTTTACTTTTGGCTATAAGTTGTATTTTATATGTTTGGGTCAAAGTCTGAATTTTAGAGTTTAATAGGTACTTACAAATTTTCATTTGACGGTTTCGGTTAAGATGATATTGACCCAGTTTTATATTTAATCAACTATTTTTAGTTGATATGTTTTTTTTTTTATATTATTAAATCGCAATGAATGATGGTGTAAAATGAAGATACAAACGATGTGTTTGCACGCCACAAGTACATTTCTGAAATGTTCTGAATGCCTTTGGTCTTAAAGAGCGATGATATATCACCTATCAGTGCAACATGGGTTTCGTCACCTCTCTAAATACTGCGCATAGTTTCCGCTCTTCACGATGCGTCGTCCCCAAGAAGTGCTTGGAGGCTGACTAAGAACCGCATCAGATGATATTCCATAAATTACGGCGGAGAACCATAAATTTTGCAATAACAAAATGCGCTCGATGTTGATTTTTTCGCATCGATCATCAATAGTCGCTGCTAAATACACTCACCCGGATGTCAATGGTCCCAGTCCTTTCCTAGTGGCCTTAGTGCGCCGCGGGCCTTGAATGGAACGTGAGCACATTTCCCATGACATAAAGACATGATTGAAGAATTGCTTCCCATAAATGCTATAAAAATGAAAGTATTTTCGTTCGACAGTTGTTTAATAAATGTTTGATCGAGCGAAGTGGGTCAGCTGGACTGCATTTTTCAGGGGAGGTTTATGGACTGGTCCAACGGTCGACGGAGGCTTCCTCGCCGTCCGCGGGTCCCAGAGATTCCGCGTGTGATGCCGCTTATGGTCCCATTACGCATGATTCTGTCATCTGGCTCCGCCGAAAGAATAGGAACGGATTGCCGCGTATGACACATTGATTGACATGCGGTCTCTCCGGCCGAGTTATAAATGGATCCGTGCACTGCGGTACTTAAAATATGACAAATGGAAATTTATTGGCATTTAACCATTGGGAAAACTGCCATTCACTCAGCCGGAGGACTTATCAGAATTTGTAATTGAACTTGTGACAGATAGATAAAAGCCAGAAAATTTATTGGAAATTTATGGCGCACTTTATTTACAATGGGAAAATGTCTTCGCTCGTAGCCACTTGTTGCTGCAGTTGGTTTTTTGCAGAAAAGAAAAAAAAAACATCTACATCTTGCCTCGAGAACGCAATGAGTAGTTATGTTGGCATGTTTTCGAATTGTTGCGAATAATGAAAAACATTCCAACTATGCAACAATAACCAGACATCGTGGAAACCAATGCTTTAAGAGGACCGGATGAAATCTTCGATATGTTATTGTCGTTTCTGAGCCGATTCCTCAAAAACTAATTAATCGTTTTAAGTCTGTATGTACAACTTTTGTCGAAAAGACCACTGAATTGCTGCTTTTGGCCTCAACGGTCTTAGGGTTCGTAACATATGAAATTAATAATGAAATAATTAAAATCCTAGAATTTTTGTATTAGAATTTTTTGCTAGAAAATGTAATAAAATACCATCCATTTAAAACGTAAAATATTGTGAAACCGATTTTTAACATATTAAAATTTTCTCAGTTTCAAAAACATGGCTGTATAAATAATTAAAAACAAAATCGACAAATACATTCATCATGGTTTTTGGTGAAATTAAATATTTTTAGTTTTTATCGCGTGAGTCGATATCGGTAGAATCGGTTCGACTCTTTTTAATTCTATCGGAAAAAGTCATGGTATATGTATATCGTGTAAAGCGATCGACTTTTTCAATTTTAAAATACAAACTTCCACTACAAATTTGTCAAACTGACGTGGTATATTGAAATTTATGACGAGACTGTGCAATACGATAAGACGCAAGACAACGATGCAAGTGCAAGTATACTAATAAAATTACTCCAGGCGGGATTACTCGAAACCACTTATTGAATTGGGTTCTATATTATAAATATTTAAAAACACAACTTTTACACACAAACAAATAATTTTTTTTATCAAATACCTACATCCGTTCATAGCAACAAACAAATCTTCTTAACATAAAAACGGAAACCTAAATTTTCCTAATTAAAAAAAAACAGAATTTCAATCTTTTGATTTAAAAAAATCATACCATTGCATATTAAGTTCACCGCCTGCAATATTAATTTCTCATTTTTAATTAGTTGCAGAAAGCTTTTTTTCGAATAATTAAATGAATACACAATTTATAATGTTTAAAAAGATATTATACTTACTCCACCTCTAAATTTAAAGTAGACTCTCGCGATAATGCCCAATGTCTCTAACACTAAAGAAAGGAATAGGATATTAATTTTCTCATATGGTCCCCTGAAAATATAAGTTTGCGACATTTTATAGTTTTTTTTTCATATCCTAAGATATGTGAACATTAGAAAATAAAACGAATTTCATTTGTGTATAAAAACAGAATATATTAAAACTATTTACTTTCTCACACGTTCAAACAAGAAAAAATATAATTAAAAAATGGAATAATTACAAAATTTCTTCTATTCGATGCTTAATAAAAGTCAACAACGTTTCCTATTTACACGAGATATAAATAATGCCACGAATAAATTAAAGGTACAAAACATCAACTAAAACAAGAATTTACCCTTTTGAGTGAATTTGAAATTTTACAAAGATACAGCTTCTGTCGCAGGGCTGTTCTATAGCGTAATTGTAAACGGTCTCATGCCTTACGAGCTACCTTAAAAGTGTCCTAAGCAATAACACGCAGACGTCTGCAGTGACAAAAGTTAAAATTTGTACAGTTCTGGCACCAATTCGTTTTGTTTATCAAAATTATAACGATAGAGTTGAAAACTGGCACAAAGTCCCGCTGATCCCAGGCAAGAAAACTGGCCTTAGTTCCGAGCCTTATGGCACTTCATGCGGTCTGCTATCCGGACATGGGCTGAGATCGTACCAACGTTAGATCTAGAGGAGCAGGCTTAGGAAGGTCAATAGCAGTCGTTGGTGGGGAAGTCGTTCTGCACCTCTTGCGCGATTTCACGGACAGGTCGATGGGCTCCTCCTGGACGCTGATGCAGCCGCTGAAGCTTCCTGGAGCTAGCGGAGGAATGCCGATCATGGAAACGGGCGAGAACTGGCTCAGCTTGGTGCTGAATGGCGGGAATCCCTTCAAAGGTTCTGAGCAGCTCCTGATGTTCTCCGCAGTTGCCACCTTCCTGAGCCTTTCGTCAACTGAGCTGTCCAGGACGCTATCTTTGTTACTACTCGTGTCCTCCGGATCGGCTGAAGAAGCCCCCGAATCACTGGGCGAACTCGTCCTTGGGTTTGACTTCGTCTGCCCGTTGTTCCCGTTGTGCAAGGGGATTCCAAGGAACGGTTTTGGAGTTGAAACAGGACTCTGGAGGTTTGCAGTCTTTTGTTGCTGATGCGTTTTATCCTGATAGGCTTGTTGTGACTGGATTTGCTGATGGATATGACTAAATTGCTCATAGTTGGCGGAAAGTGTCTGATGTTGATGGTTCACAATTTGCTGCTGGGACTGCTGCTCTTGAAGTAGACAGTGAATTTTGAACCAATTCGACCGTCGTCCGTAGCGAGACCCACTTTTCGACATTCCTACCAAAAGACACTTTCGAAGACGACATGCTTTGCATGCTGTGCGATTTTTCTTATTAATCACACAGTCTCCGTTGTTCTTACATCCTGATATTGCAGATATGTTGTTATACGTCCGACCAAAAAACGACTGGAAAAAACAAATAAAAATAATCAGGTATAAATATGTTGTAAAATATAATATATAAGAAAGAAATTTTCTAATTATAATTACTTTTAGTCAGCCTTCGGCTAATTACATATTAATCGCCAAAATGTATGCAATATAACAAAGTTCAGAAAAGGATGTCTCATTTTCTTCTTAATTTTTTATACCCTGGACTAAATTTGTTTCGAAAAATTACTTTAATTTATTTTAAAACGTCAGTCCTTAACGTATGCCAAAAAATAAAAATATGTATACCTATAAAAAACAAAAACCTTTAGTATCGAAGATTTAACATAACAAGCTGAATTGTTTGACTTAATTCCGAAAAACAGATAGAATGACTGAATTTGGTATCTGTTCATTGGTACTAAAGTAGCAAAATTTAAATAACTCTAACTTAAATGGTTTAAAGCATTTCGAAATAGCTGATAATATTTAGAGCGTGTCTAACTAAAAAAGCCCAGAAGTCGGCCGAATATAAATGTCAAGTTCCAGAATTTAAAATCGAGATTATAAAATGTATAAGAAAAAAAAACCGACTAATATATTTTATTGGAAAACATAAAATTTGTATCGCTCAACGAAACGAGCACCGGAAGAGAAAAGCTCCACTTAGATAAAGAGGTCGCCCATTAAGATTTAAACAAATTTGCAGAAAAAGTTAATAGAACAAATAAATACAAATAAGCGAAAATGTTTCCATTCGAAAACAACCGGAACAAATTTAACCTCGTCCAGCGGAGGCTGCGAACTCCAGGGGGCGTAATTGTTTAGTTCGTTTCGAAGATTCGCCAGTTTTGCAGTTCACCTGCTTTCTTCATAAAATTTTAAAAGAGCGTTCTTAACGTTTTGCAGCAATTTTCGAACATTTGCTAGATCTTATCAGAGCTATAAAAATGCAGATTACACTCAAGCCCATGCCTGGAGTTCGTCAAATGGCCGACTGACCGGTGATAAAATTTTAGTGCGAAAACCACAAAAGCCGAAAACTGTCGAAAACGACAAACAGCGCTCCGAGGAGAGCCTATCGTCCGTCGTCTCGTAAATTTGGACCGGCGGCAGTAACTTTATCTTAAATGTTGATTATTTCCTCTCGCGAAATTATTGCCCCGCAGGCGGCGTGGCTGCGCGGTGCGAATGATTTCTCCAATTTCTTTTAATTCCCGAAATATTTTAATAAAATTTGCTAAAAAATGACGCACCGGAACGGATTTCGTACGAGGGAATCAATTTTAATTTCGATCATGGCCCGCTCAGGCGTGTAATTTGCCAGCGATGAACTCGCTGGGTTAAGTGTAATAATCCCGCCGCGGACCGCACGGCTGCGGATCGCGGGCAGGCCGCGCCGGCGACGCTTAATTCGATGGTGGTCCAATTCCCGTGCGGAGCCCCGGCGACGGAGAAGATCTGGCCGCAAATTAAAAAGGCACCAAATGGCCGAGAAGAAATGCGATCTTCGGCCGATCACACCTCGGATGCGCACTCACCTTGCGATTACGATAAAAATAAAAATTTTACGATACCAATAAAAATGGCGCTCAGCTGATGCCCGGACGGACGCATAATTTAGAATGCTTTCAGTGATTCCCTCAGGTAGGAAGGTGTTCGTAGCTCGCGCCAAAACCTCGCCTCAACGGTCGTTAAGCACGAGCCAAAGGTGCTCACCGAGGCGGAGGTGTCGAATTTTCGCCGCGGTGTGCCCCGTGTAATGAGGGTGGAGCAGACACCTTAAATATTCATTTGTTGGCGAAACGTGAGACATTTTTTAATTAAATAGGCCATTAATGCGCTCAGGTGAAATGGACTCACCGCGATATGGAGTAAGAGGATCCGACGGGTTGGGCAACTAAGGTAATCCCAGCTAATCCGCTGCGAGGCGCTGAATTTTAAGACGGCCCGGTCTTTTCAAAGGCATTTAAGGAAATTTATACAAAATTGCTCCTCATAATTTTGACCAACAAAAGTAGACTGTTTACATAAGAATGTTTTGATGGCTGCATATGACATGAATGGCAGAAAACATCTCGTTCCATGTTTTGGGTTATCTTGAGTACATTTAATTTGGTTTCATGAAACGTGAAAGGTTCAGTTCGATTTCCCTAAAACGGAACATGCGATGATATTTCACTCCATAACGAACTTCCCATATAATAAACTTTTCTATATAACGAATAATTTTTACGATACGAGTACTTTCAAAATAATAACTATAAAACATTTTCCCAATAACGAACTTTAATGACTCTGTATAACGAACATCTTCATAAAACGATATATTTCTAGCTTAAAATGTGTTCCATTATGGAGAAGTTTACTTTCTATTCTATATAACGAACTTATTAAAAATTAAATTGTTAGCAATTGATTTATTGTAATTAATCGCACAACTCATAAAATTCGGTTTCTTGTTTTTTTCACGTCTAATTTTATTAAAATATAAATTTCCAAACAGGAAGTAAACTTGACTATAAGTGATTTATGATATTGATTGATTGATATTAAGCGAAATAAATAAATTTATTTATTATTGTACATACTGCATATTAAGTAAGTGATTTAATATAAGAGATTTGAATGTATTTCATTTTAAACAGACTTATGCAGCTTTACAAATATCCTGCTCAGTCCTTTCGACAAATTTCGAATTGTTTAGTACGTATTGGTAAATATCCAAGTAATATTATCTACAATTTTCGAACTGATCCCTTATGCTGTTAACATTCAAATTTGTTATTTTTCATAATGTTTTAGAAATCGTTGCTATTTTAAAACAAATTATTCTAAGGAGTAGTCTATAAATTACATCACACGTAAGGGGGAGGGTCCAACAAGTGTCACAAAATGTAACATGGGGAGGAGGATTAAGCTGTTGCTGCTGATAAAATTTTTATTTTATAGTAACTCCTAGTTTGTCTTGGACTAGAAAATAAATTTTGGTTTGATCTCTATGTTAATGTATGATTTATATAAATGCTAAACACACACTTTAAAATGAATACATATTACACAAAAAAAACAATGAATTACAAACGAATAATGTGTAGTTAACTATTAAATTATAAACACAAAAAAAAATAATTTGTGTAGTCAGCAGTGTAGGGTTTCACCCTATATATGTAGAATGAAAAACTTTCCTTTTTTCGCATAGAATTAATCACATAATTTTATTAAAAAGTTGTATATTAGTTGTTAGTACATTTAAGTGTTAAAATATAATTTTTTTTTTAATAATACAAAATGACAGACTGCGACAAGATAACTCAAAAAATTATGGATTGATTCTTCTGAAATTTTAAACACGCATTCGAAATAGTATTCCTTTCTAGATGAACCATGAAATATCGAAAATATTTCAAAAGAGATATTTTTTACTATTGATCAAAAGTTTTTTTTTTTTTTGCGGATCAGTACAACAGACGCTAAGCTGTACGCCATTTGAGTCTTGCACTCAACTCTTTCTGGAAGTGTCATCATTTTGTCCTATTTTTAAATGAAAATAATATTTGTTTAGACTTAAATGTATAAGTGAACACTACATACATATACGAAATTTTACTTAAATTGAGTTATTCGTTCTATGCGAAAACAATTCCTTAATATTGGCAGGAATTTCAAATTCTCTATAGGGTAACCCCCTGAAGTGAAAAAGTCGAAAGTCACACAGTCACTCAAGTCACAGTTTTCGATTAAAGTCAGCCAGTAGTCCGTATCTATTATAATTTATGAAATCTTGAAGTTGTTGCTTTTGTCGTGCGACATCATCTGAATGTGACAAATTGTTACATAGGGGAGGAGCGGTCTAAAAACCGATAAATTGGCATGACGTAATTTATGGATTAACCTTAAATAAATACAAAGGATAAAATCAAAATATTTACTTCCAAAAGAAAGAAGAGTGAAATCTTTTATGAGTAAGAGAAGTTGTGTCATGGCCACAAATTTACTTTGTATGAATATATTAGAATGAAAATTATGGAAATTACCTACCAAATACATAATGCATATTGGCATAGACTATTCGAAATTTGAACATATACGCTATAATTATTTATTTTAATACATCTACCATAATAATTTATATATCGCAGACGGATCTGTTAATTGTTTTATCAACGCCCCATTATTACACATGCTTCTCTCTCAAAAGCCGTTGGCTAACATAAAATTTACTATAAGTATGCAAAACCCATTTTAACTCTCCACTCGCATGAATGTGTTAAGCTGTTGCCCCGAAGTATTGCGAATGAAGTGATCGTGTTTCATTTCAAATGACATGAGATTACTCAGCATTAAAAGAAGTCAAACGTCGCGAACGAAATACCCCCAGAGCCCACTCGCTAATAACTTAATCTTTGGAAATTGTTCTATCTCGGTGGAAATAATGGCCACAATCAGAACGTCTATTTCGAAAATAGTAAAGATCATGTAGGCTAAATTATTCGCAATTAAAACGATATCAGAACTGATTAAAATGGCCATTAGCCATAACGAAATTGCTGTGCGAATGTGAATGTTCATGTACCTGGCGAGTTCGCGCGGATCACCTATGGGACCAGGCGGGTATTTCTTGCGGCTCATATTTGTACATTGGTTTGCTCGAAATAGCAACGAGATGAAGATGATCGGCGGCGAGGAGGAAAAAACGTCTTAGATTGAGGCTAACAGCAATAAAAATGTACAAAAAGGCAATTGGTATCAGCCCGCGCACATTTTGGTTCTCACGTTCAATCGTGGCGATCGTAACTTGTCCATCACGGCACGGTTCGGTGCAGGACGCAGTTGCTAAGTAGGCAGAGATCTTTCGGTTCGCTCGATCGCTCGCTAAAAATGTAAACAAAGACGTCCGAGATGATTAATTCTCTCCATATTGCCGGCGAGCCATCTTCGAAACTCTCCGAGGTATCTGCGTTTTCCCGCGGGGACGATCCATCTTGGAGCTGGAGGTTGCCTTGAACGGTCCGTCGCCGTAAACTAGATCACCTCGGCGATCAGTCGTCGCTTTTTGGTTTTCCCTCCGCCTCACGGGGCCGAAATAGCGTTCAATTAAAATCTATGATTTATGTCCGAATAATGGAGGAATCCTACCCCTTTCCTCGCTGGCGCAGACCCAGGGACCGATCGCTTTGATACTTAAAAAACTGTTAAAGATAATTTGACGGGCCGCGAGTTTTTTGCCGGCTGATCTACGTGCCCTCAGGTGAATCGAAATGCAGTCAATGACTCGCCGTGCCGTTCCGGCTTCGAATCAGAGAACTCATGTCGTAGGTGGTGAAATGATCACCTATTTCGATCTACGTAATGATAGTGTGGGAGACGTATCACCGATGATCGGCTAGGTGAACTTTTGAATAATGCGAGGATGACGGCGCATGTTCTTTGACATGATCTTGTTAACACGTGAGTGGGCTAATTTATATGGGAAAGTCAGCGTGCATGCGGTGAGTGGAGCTTCTTCCCGTCCCCCACTCTTCTTGCTTTTCTCTGGTCGAATCGAACGCGATTAGGCAAAATTGACTCGTTTTCGAGTTGAAGGTAAGCCCAAATTACAAGTTTCCTGCTCGTTACATAAGGGCGGAAACTGAAAACCTAAAATTCGATGGGCACAAAAACTTTGATAAATGTGTACGAAAACTTTTTAATTACCGCCGTCCTCTGAACCATTTCTAAAATTCGAGTGGAGGATGCTTTATGAAATTGTCGTACTCCATGCTGAGCGTAATTTCGTAAATAGTGACCTGCATCATTAATATCCGTTTGAGCAACTTTCAGAGCCCAAAGAAGGTTAATTGTTTTCTTAATGATGATTTATATACACGTGTAACCAAAACTTAAACTAAAAATGAAGCATTCGAATAAGGTTAGTTGTCGATCTTCATTCTCCGTATGTTTTTTCTGCATACAAATATCATTTTACAATTAATTCGGTTGATTTCAAACCAAAAGCTAAATCCTTTTACACAAAATAATATAAGACAAGAGAAAAATTTTGAAAAATGAATTCTAGTGTCTGTTTTTGGTTGTCCTATTTGATTCTTTGACGACGAACCCAAAAAGCTACTTATTTTTTCTTGTCGAAATGTCCTACTATTATTATTACATACATTTTTTCTTAAGTTTTTTGAAATATCTAATAATATATATACTAATTTAAAACAGAGTACCCGTACAGTTTAAAAATGTGGAAAACTTCAAATATTATTTCTGCTAAATATTTCTGATAATATCTTCAAAGTGTTAGAATAGTTTTATATGAGATCTAAATATGTATTTAAGCATTTTCTAAGGAGAGGTACGAAAAGAATCGATTCAATTCAATTTAAGAGAATTTAAAGTTAAGAATTTCATAAAAATCATGAGCCTTAATAAAAAGATTTAAAACTAAATAACTTTGGTTATTAAAAACATTTAGTTTTAAATTAAAAGTTGTATTGCTTAAATCAATATCTCTCATTCTTTTATTAGCACAAAATTACAATCTTTTAAAATATTTTAATGAATAAAACACGATGCGGTGGCTATAGTTCGAAGATTTAAAAACCATTAATCACTTATTCGAAGAAAACATGAATATCTGATTTACGAGTATATACTGTCCAAAAAGATAAAATTATGTAAATTTTCAAATTCCAAATTGTATCGAGGTCACATTGCGAGACCTGATTTGGCATATTCCCACATTAATAACTACAACTACAAATGTAAATTGTTTGTCTAAAAGTAAAATCTGAAGCAAATGAGACTCACCTTGCAACCTTCGCACGTAAAAGCACCAAAGTGGAATCCCGCCGCCGGTTCACCGCAGACCTTGCACAGTTGGTTCATCTGGAAGGAAAGAGATTTGCAAAGGTAAATGCGGCGTCCTCGGCACTTATCTAATATTTGCAGAAGACCGAAATTGCATAACCCCTCCTGGCGAAAATATGCATAAATTACCATTGTTTATGCAAACGGCGGTTCCGCCAAGCGAAACTCTCCTATAAATCCCGCCACCACTCGCCGAACGCACATAGTGCTCTTTACGAGCCGCCAAGCCCGAGCCCATCTCGCTCGAAATGCTCCTCCGGGGAACTAGTTACTAGTTAGCCAAAGAAATTCCGATTGACATTGAGATAAAAAAGTGTCGCGGTTTATCTAATGTTTTTGCCGGGCATATCATCGAGAGCCGTCGCGGAGGGCATAAGCGCGCTGGGGCTCGTTCGGCATTGATAGCCTACAAAGCGCCGAGCGGATCGGAACAAACCACTATAACGATCTGAACACCGAGATAATCCGATGCTGAATGTATTCGCGCGGGCAAAAACAAGACCATAAGGATTAATGGCACTGCCGCCCGGCGCAAAAAAGAGCCACAGTTTCGATACAAATAGACAATTAGCTGCAATCAATCGGCGCACCGGCAAAGGTGGGCAGCGGAATAAACTACTTGTTGACATTTATGTCAAGAGGATAGCGAGAATTTACTGTCACGGTGAAAAAATAAAAACCGCCGATGAGTAAATAAAATGAGAAACAACGGCGGGGCCCGCTCGTTTGCAGCGCGACGCGGCGCTGTCGCGGACAGACCGCGACCGAGGAACTAGTCCCTGGACTCAAAGCCAAACCGCGCAGCGGCTACAGCGACCGCAGCATCCGCAGCCGATCTAAGCCGGGTAGCCGAGCAATTTATCGTTCATGCGCAATTTGCTCAATAATTAAATCAGGTGCCTCTTAATAGTTTCGCGGGCAGCACAATGTGTTGTTGCACCGCCGCGCCGCCGCAGCATCCCGGCGCATGGAAAAGAGCCACCTGATGACGTGGACTGGGCTCGGGACCCACTAGAAGACCACAAATTTCACGTCGAGAAAGCGTCGTCGGGGGCAACCTTCGTGCGACAGAATGTCGACTGTCGACTCAGCCTGAGTTACTCAGATCGACTCCGGACGTTTTTCATTTGATCGCCTCGAGAATTGCAGCGCGTCACGCGGGTCTGTCCAGACCAGCAGAATCTGGCAGATGACAGCGACAGATTTACGTAATAACGGGCGCAGGTGAGTTGATTCTAATTAGAATTGACTCATCCGCCTGAATTTATTTGCAAAATACCTAGACCGGGATAATCGATGTCGGTTCGGGACATTCATTTGTAGTTTGCGCACGGCAGTTCAGGTCATCGCGCAACATTTGTCGATAACTCTAAAGCCACAGTTTTTGAAATGCCCATTAAAAGAATAGGATTTCTGTACCTTACATTAATTATAATATATGAGGTTGGGTTGGATCAATACTATCAACCTGACAATTTTAATTAATGATACATCTAAGATTTTGTTTTCTAAAAACTTTTTATACTTAAGTATCACAAAAAGAAATGTTGATCATATAAATAAAAGGCATTTGCTTAAATCCAGCAAATAATCAAAAAAGATTTTTAGCATTAGAATTACTACGTCAATCATGAATTAAGGAAAGATTATTATTTGTTATTTTAAATGCCGCGAATAAAGGTTATACTCCTGTAAGTATTATGGTGGGCATTTTTATGAATATAATATTACATTTAGATAATGTTACAAAAAAGGATTATATTGAAATCTAATGTAAATCGTTAGATTTTATTTTGCACATTTAGTTGATCGTTTTGTTGTTGTTCTTGTTATTTCAACTATTTTGTTATACCTAAGTTTAAACGTCCTGTTTAATCTCATCTGCATCCACTACATATTAAGTCTATGTCGATTACCTATTTGATTTTCATTACTATCGTATGAAATATTTTTATTTGTACATTTATTACCTTTCAGTACCCCATATTGAATCCACTATTTGGAATTTGAAAATGTTATTTTCAAATTCGAAATCAGCAAAATGGAAAATTCCCCAGAAAATAATTTTTTGGCAATAATTTGAAATTAAAAGTAGCCCTTTTGGTGCGCCATCTTTAATTTTGATAAATATGAAATCTGTTTCTTTATATTTATTTTAATTCAAATTACCTAAAGTCAAAGAAAATCTATCACGATATTGAGTTTGCAAATTTTTATAGCATATTTAAAACCAACCACCCGATGAAGTTTCATTTATTCTAGTAATTCAAATAATTCTTTATTCGTAATCGTTATTTGTTATTCGAATAATATTTATCCAACTCTGGTACTGAGTTTACTTTTCTAGATAAAGTTGGAGAGAAATCTTTATCGAGACATTTTACGACTATGGTACTGAGTTTTCGTGGTTAAGTTTTGCCATTTATAGTGTTACAATACCCAATAAATTGCATTGCTTACAGAGATTATAGTTTACCCAATACCAAAAAACGATCTATCCGTTATGAAAATGTTTCGTATTTAAAATATTGACCTAGCTTTCGATTTACATATATATTTTGCATTAATTTCTAAAATAAAATTCAATAAAAGCCTATAAGCCATTTTATACGATTATATGAGAGGTTAAGTTAGAGAAATTTAATCTTATAAAATAATATTTAAATAAAACGCGAGTAGGGTCCAGTGCCTGATCTCTGAGAAGAATTTACATGAAATTAAATAACTATCAAAACGTGATTTACGGTGAGGTGAAGACATGCGAGCGAGCGGCTTAGAATATTAAGCACACCAATTTTGCTGCTCACGAGACAATCACACAGTGAAAGCAGCAGGCGGAAAATTTTACAAAATATTTTCCCCGAAGTACCGTGAAAGACCGAAATAGTGAAAATATTCGCCGACCGCACGGCCATAAAGCGCTGCTTCATTGAAAGAGCGATTCGCCTGGTTGCTGGCGCTGGACCTGGATGCTGCCGCCGAAAGTCCATTTCTTCCCCGCGAAGACACGGCGACAGCGAGGAGAGTCAGCGGCTCATCTTCATTGAATTATCGGCACATACTCCAAGAAGACATAAAATAAAAGGAACCGTTATAATTTCTTAAAGATGATCATCGGTCAGAGTCCCAAGAAGAGGAATCCGGTGCCATGGACCAGTATTGTCGGGGTCATGCGTCGGCTGCTCCTCCGTGAGCCGCGCTGGCCCTGGGTCCGGAGGTGCTCCGCAGCATCCGCCGAATCCGAGAAACTTGAAGACGCTGGTCCCCGGGAACCGGTTGGGTCATACCATTTTTCCATTTTTCCCCCCATTTATTTTTTATTCGTTTTATTTTTGGCGCTTTTTCCTGCCTCCTCCGCGAGTTCTTTTGAACCTGCGCCGTGTTTTCGGTTTTTCAACAGTCGCTCGCTGCCTTCTGGACAATTTGTCATCCGCGGTTTTTCCACCGCGGAAGCAACAAGGTGCTGAAGACAAGGCATGCGGGAGTGTTTTGATATTTTTTGGGTGACATGTGACGTGACAAGAGATGCTGGCTGGACCCCGCCGGCATCAGTTGCGGGACAAAAAGTGATCCCGAGTGGAATGCTTCTTTTGTCCTACGCTGCTTGAATTTTTGACCTCTCCGAGCGGATCGTTGGACCTGAAATGCAAATTAGACGGCGATCGCGGTCTTTTTGCTTTCTGATTGAAATGTAAACGGTTTATAGGCGGATTATTGATTCTTCAGAATTGTGAAAGAACAACGTCGAACCGAACTGACAGGTGGTCGAAATATGCCCGGAGAATATTTCGTGAAAGGAACTGAATTAGATGTGGTTTTTTGAATTAGGCATTTCTCAAATTTATTGATAGCGCAGCAACCTGACCACCCATTGTCAACGATCTTATATAACTCTACCCGCAGAGTTTAATTAGTGGATTTCTTGATTTATCATTTTTCTCATTTTTAGCCTCCCTAGAGATGGTATCTGGAACGTGAATTTATGGCACCACATTCGAACTTAATATTTCGAATTTATTTAAGTTGACAATAAATAAATGGGGACATGCCTTTGTAAATTAATAAAATATATCGTTCAATTTTAGATATTAGGTAATATTGAAGTCATTATACATCACATTATTTGCTGGGACAGACAGATTTTGTCTTAGCTCTAAACCGGTTAGGGTTATCTCAGTTCTAGAAAGAGGTGTTGAGTGGACATTTGCTGCATGAGAATTTCGTTTCCGTTCTAAATTCAGCTAAGAAAAACCGACAGCTTGTTTGTGTAAGAAGATAGATTATCCAAACTGCCTTAGTTTTTTCCAAGCTTCATTTAAATAATTTATGGGAAAACACTTAATGAACCCTAATAAAGATTAAAGAAAAACCATTTGCGTGGGTTTTGCAACATTCCACTGTTGGAATTCTACATTTTTTTTTTCGCTTATCTAGATCAAAACGAAATTTGCATTAAATTGAAATTCATCAGCCTATCTACAAAAAGATTTCAAACTTATACAAAAAGCCCATCCAATTGCCATGACTTTTAATTTTTTTTCCTACGCAATACCTCAAATCTTTAGAACAAAAAATTAGGTTAACTTTTCGGTACTTTTCAAATTCTTTTCTGATGAATATTGATAACTCAAAATTCAATTGAAATTTGGTTGTGAATAAATTTGACAATTTTTTCCCAGGCAAGAGAGCGAAGAAGTTTGTAGCTGCCTAAATCCAGCAATTTTTTTTATACAAAGCTTAGGCACTAATCATGTATTCAAATATAAAACCAATATTCTACTTAGTTTCCTAAATCTATACTTATAATAAACCAGTAAAGCTAGTTTGTAGCAATGTATAATATTTTTTCAAAAATTTGTTTTGAGGGCATGTGTAGCATAGAATAGAAACCAAAACAAATTTGTTTTTAAATGTTTGTCTGTTTGTCTATCTGTCTATTTGAGCGCGCATCACGTGAAAACGGCTAGGCCGATTTCAATGGAATTTTTTTATTGTTTAGCTAATAGTCTGTCTTAAAACCTTATCCTAGTTAGTTTTATTTCGGTCCGTTGAATAGATCCAAAAATGGAAGAGGGATAAACAAAATATAGACAAGTGAATTAAGATATGTTATGTGATTTGCTTTTATTTTTATTGAAATAAAAAAACTTAAGCGTAGGTACAAACCATTTTACTTATTATTGTTTTTTACACAGGACTGGAAAATTTGGTTGATGAAAACTCCTTTTAGTTTTATGTCATTTGTGGGATGCCAAACATGAATCCAATATCAAAATTTTAGCGTGAAAAAGTAAAAAAAGTCTTTTTTCACAAGTTTTGAAAAGCTTTTTAAAAAATATCAGAACGTAATAGAATACTTTTACTTAAATAAAAGTTCAGATATTCAGCCATTACATAAAAATAGAAAAAAGCTTAAAAACTTCTACGACAAAACCTTTTTCATAAACGAATTCAGTTCATACAATAAATTAAGTAGTGAACGGAGCAGGAGCAATCTACTGAAATACATACTTCCCACAAAAACTAAAAGTAAATATTGTACGTTAATCATATTTCATAACTATATGTGACGGTATAAGTTTTCATTTGAATTTCGTTTTGAGTTTTTTCGATGCTCCATGATTTTCGAGTAAATATTCAAATTTGGTCAAAACTTGCATTTTCTTATGTTTGACTCTATTTTTCTCTAAAACATGATATGATGGAATGTTTTCAATTTCGAATTCTCAGTCTACGAAAAGTTTGTAAACATTACACATACATACATCACTTAGTCCAGGGGAACTGTTGTTATTTGAGATCACAGTAAGGTCAATACTAAACCTTCCGAATATCTATTATATCATTTTACTATTATTATCAATTTTACAATATCATTTTAAAAATGTTTTTAACGAGCATGAGAAAATACAACTTTTCAATAGTTGTATACTCATGGAAATTACATTACTACAATTCTCTGTTATTACATGCTGACGATGTACGTCAAAGCACTATGTTTAGTGGGGTTGGTGATATCATCAATTTAATTGAAGAAACCAGGAAACACAAACAGTGCATTGAGCCCATAAATAACGTCTGTTTGCGCAAAACAAACTCATCAAACAGAAAAGTGTGTATCACCGGAAGCTTTTGCAACTCCTCTGTAAATGAGGCAGGTGCATTAATGAAGTTGAATTCGTGACCGATTAATTACGCGATGGTGCAGCTCAGTGTCACATTTATATCACTCGGCGAGACCTTAAGCGTCAGCGACGCGCCTGAATTGAATCTATCAAGCGGGCGGAAAACCCCGCTCCCATGAGAGTGAGACGACACCCATAAGGTGTGAAAGTTCAAGAAATCAGACAAAAAGTTGAACGCTTCTGCGAAAAGTGCCGAGTCCCCCGCGCATTAATCTAATTATCTTCAATTACTTGATTCTAATTGACACTAGTTGGCCGCCAGTCCGCTGACCACCCAGCGGACCCATCGCAACCATCGAGTTTGTCAGGCAATTATCAGGCTGAAAAGATAAATTTGTCACAGCATCATCGCCATAGCGGGGACACGATAATGATGATTGACTACGAAACCGCGGGACGGGGTCCGCAAGAGGGAATTAATCAAAACATGTCACGACTCTTACTCTATTTCCAACTCTAATTACACTCGACAAGATGTCATCAAGGTAGCGCGCATCTCTCGAAATGTGCCATCGCCGGGACTCCAGCGGGGAGGGGGCTAGAGGAGGTCCGCAGCACGGAGGCTGAGCGGGACAAAAACCGAAATTAACCATGAAATTAACATCTCAACAATGTCAGTTGGTTCAGGTCTGATCATAAGCGGTCCCCGGACGCAAGAAGCAGCCCAGCATCCGAGCGCGCGGACCGCGAGACAGCGAAAATTCCTAATTAGATCGAGATGAACTGGTCGCCGTGGCCCTGTCGTACCTTCGCCGGAGCACGCTCGACAGCCAGGTAAACATACGCCGGAACACGGCTCTGACGTGAAGACGGACGGCTACCAGGTGAAATGTCGACCGATCGATCAATTTTCCGATCTGATTGCGGCTCCAATGAGATCAAATCGGAGATTCGCCGTGCTGCGGTCGATGCGGAGGATGCTGTGGATGTGGTCGCCGCGGTGAGGATTAGTCTTTCCTCCCGGAGGTAGAGCCGTCGCGATGATTATCTGACCCAGCAATTGAATGCTAAACGTCTTATTATTATTAATGCGCTGCGGCGTCCTCCGCTCGCCACGCCGGCCGTTTTGACTCTTCACGGCACTCGAGGTGAGATCATTTCAGGAATTGTTTACCCAAGAGGTGGATGGGTGAATGGGAGTTTCGCGGTTTGAGGGGAGTTTGGAGCGCTTGTTCGCGTCGCGTCGTTTAGCGATTTATAAGGCAGATTGCACAGCACAAAAGAATTCGTTCAAATTGTAGAATTGGGCCATCACTGGAATTTTATTGCCAAAAAATTGAGTCGAAATGACCCAGCAAATTTGCCCGAATTACAGCAATCATAGGCAAGGTGTGGCATAATAAAATCGAATTAAAGTCAAGTTGAATTTTAACTGTTAAAAACATTTTAGTGGAATGACAATTACAGAGAATTTTTCTCTTCTATTCCCAGTTCCGTCGTTTCCGTAAGGGCACGTGGGGCACGAGCCCAGAGTCTCCGATACGATGTATTTTTTATCCAATTAACCAATTTAAAAAAAAACATATTGGTTTTTTAGTTCAGCGCATAATTAACAACACAGATGAGAAACTATGCCATCTAGTGGTCACCTGCGTTAGCGCTACCTATAGTATAGACACGTATGGTGCGGCGACGCTAGCCCAAAAATGAGCATTTTTACTTTACTTAAAAAATTCGTCATTTTTAAAAAAATCATTAGTTTTATGAACGCATCCATTCAGTACCAGGAAAATATAGTTTTCTAATAAATCCCGTTGATATTTTGATTTCTGATGATCCAGACTTGAGTTACAGCGAACACCTTAAAACGCCTTTTGTTTGTTTTGTGGATTGACAATAACACACATTTTTATGACTATTTTACCATAAAACATTTATTAAAACTTCTTGAAACATATAGTATTCGAATAAAAATATGATGTTTTCATCCAGGTTTTTTTTTTTTTTTTGTTTTCTAAAAGGGCCCCAAACTTTGTGTGCCCCAGGGCCCCTATGCATGGCCTAAGACGGCCCTGTATTTGTATAAGTACTCTTAAAGAAAAAATAGTTTTTAGTTCAAGTTCAACCAATTAAATTATAAAGTTTCTAAAAATCAAGTAATATTTGTCCTCATAAATATCTTTAGCACTAACGTAATTTGCTTTAACTTAAGAAAAATTGTATTAACCGCATTTTGGGTCTTCGTCTCTAATTTAATGGAAGTTACTCATAAAAATGAATTTTCATACAGAACTTTAATCCGGAAGTATCACGTGTACTTATTTTATAAAATCTCCAATAATCTTTATGTAGTTCAGTTCATTAAAGTTTATATTTATTTCTACTATGATCTGTCTTTTGGCACCTTAAGGATTTCATAACATTGTCTAATTTTAAATAATTTTAGATATAAATATCAACACCACTAGACAGCACCAGTTCAAATCTAGCTAGATTAAAAAATCCCGATTTTCGTTGTAACGAAAAATAGAGCAATTCTTGGTATAATTCTTATATTCGATCGTCGATCGCAATGTTTCATTTTACTGTAAGTCATAGCAGTGATTAGTTCTAAAAAAATGGTCTAACGAATGTTTTGCTTTCCAATTTTGGTATTTATACACAAAATCGTGGTAGAAATAATGTTAAGTAGTCTATCTTTTTACTTATACATATATATAACAAGAAAATTCCACATAGAAGTAAAAATTAATAATTTTCGGACCTTTCCCTTTACTTGTAATATGAGACCTTCCTTCGTGCCAAATTTCAAGATTCTAGGTCAAAAGGAATTATTCTGTAGGTTTTAATACCTCAATCAGATTTTGCATTAATTTCAACTCGATACCTCTAGCCATTTCTTAAAAAAAGGCTCTTGACAGGCAGACGGACAATAAAGTGATCTTAAAAGGGTTTCTATAACCCTAAAATACACTAAATTTTTCACGTATGAATAAAAATGTGTTAACAGAAGAAACTCGGGATCCAAACAGAATCGCATCAACCACGGCAATACAAAAGATTTCGAGAGTTTGGACTGATTTCTCCACTTAAATCGTCTTTGAGTGCGGCAACGAATTAACTCATAAAATCTCCATTTATCACTTTAACCAGCCACGTGCTGCTCATAATTATGACAGTGACGAGTACCACCGACAATACGCGGAGTGGTCCACTTCCAAAAATCTCTGCTATCGCTCCAAGGGAAAAAACTAGGAAGACGTCAAGACCAAGGAGATTTCTAGAGCTAGGCCATTGCGGACGTGTTTTATATTTTTGATTAATTACGGCATTCTCCGAATGTAACAGTCATTAAATTTGAATATATAACTCGTTTGCCGTGGCGCAGAATAATGGAGGCACATTCCTGGCCGGAGGTTCCTTTTAACGCGGCGCGGTACCCAATGGTAATGGTCCACAAAAGTGAGCGCAGTCTCAAGTGTAGAAAAGGAAAATAAAAATTGTAGAAACATAGCCATTATGCACAAATGGAAATCGCTTTCAAGTGGAATTTCTAGATGACTCAATTTTTCGTTACGATCTGGTCCAGCACTTGCCCAACACTTTTTGGTTGATGATGATACGATCGGTAAGATCTGGGAGGAACAGGGAACAGGTGTAGTGGCCACCTCAATTTATCTTCATTAGAAAAATTTTCGTAAATGCCCTGAAAGTTATTAATTTTTGATGAGGCTTTTAAAAAACCATTATGAAGTTTAGGCATAACGTCATCGGTTTAAAAGTCTAATGGTGGACTGTTACCAACTGTGCTAGAAGGTTTTATTAAGTAGTCTCAAAATGACTTCTAATTTAGGCGGAGATTTTATCCAAGTGCTAAATTACCTTTTTATACAACATTATATATTAAAAACCGTATATTTAAATCATGACAACATCAATCGGCAAATGTTTTTGGAGCTTTATCAAAGAATGTGATCTACGCAATCCAGTTAAAAGTCTATTTTTAAGAATTTTACGACTTTTCTCGTATAAAGTTGAAAATAAAAATATGACCCAGTTTTCGAACCGTTTTGAATCTTAGAAAAAAAACTTGATGAATTTTTCATAGCTTTAAAAATATTTGCCATGTTATTCGCATAAAGCGTAATCAAATTAAGTCATTCTTAGGCAAAAATAAATGTTTGAAAAAAAAGGAAAATCATCTAAATTAAGATTTCATTATACATGAGCAAAAACGCAATCGGTAGTTTGTCACTGATATCATTTTATGACAATAAAGGCTGAGAAAAAGAGATGTCAAATTTCACTGTTAATCACCATAAAAGCGATAAACCGGTTCGATCGACTCTACACCACACGGTGATAAAATTAAGTTTATTTGCATTGCGCGCGGGATGTAATTTAAACGCGATCGCTATAAAAATGACGATTGGCCTTTAATGTTAGTCGAACAACGCCAAAATATCTATATGCAAATTTGGATATTGGGATTCTAATAACTCACATATTAGAGGTAAAGTGCAAAAAAATTAAGTCATAAAATCTCCATATGAAATATGCTCACCACGAAAAGAAATGTGAATGTGTCACTGGCAAAATGCTCCTACTGAAGATGATTTCGTTACGAAAGATCATGAAATGCGCTCGCTCAGCACGAGACGTGTAAAAAAATTAAAAAATAATTAAGCTCTTCAAATTCACCATTGGCACGAAGATCACCTGAATTTACGTGACAGCTCTAAGTGGTTCAATTGGTCGAGATATATCACGTAATTGATTGTTATTGCCCACCGGTTGCACAATAATTCGAGCCCGCGTAACGAGCCTCGTATGCGAAGCAGCTGCGCAGGTGAACACCACCCACAAGCCGTGCGCAATCCACTTGGCTAGAGGTTTCTGGCTATCAGGTAAACTGGCTCGTTAATCGCTGCAATTAGAATGTGCAGGCCATGCGACGAGCTGGCGCAATGCTCCACTTCTATTGGCCGATGCAAATGTTAGAAGGCGTGGCTAAGGCCAGAGCGATATCATCTCTAATCCCCGTTATTTCCCACCTGTCGACAATGGCTAGATCGGAGCGCTCGCTACCCAGGTGAGCTTTAATTGAAAGTAACCAGTCAAGTACTCCGGATTTTGAGATACCTGGGGGCAGCAGGTTGTCATATGACCACCAGTGGGTGCTCCGCACTCTGGCTGGCTTCTGGCTGGGATCATTCCGAGCCCCTCCAAAGTGGCTATGTAAAGAAAACCGTCTTACGTGACACCAGCTGAATTCAGAGACATTTTTACAATGGTGATCCACATTGGGGCTTAAGATAAGTCGCGGTTCAATTATTACGTCCTGTAACTACAGCCAGCGCAATTTAATTATTTTGCTGACCATTAAAATCTGATTTCCTGACATTTATTACTTGCAAATCGAGCTATCTTACTGACACTTTAATTTTTTAATAGGTTTTACTAATTGATAATTTACAGTACAAAAATAGCAATACAATTAAGCAATATGTGTATATCTCTCAATCATCATTCAATAAAATTTGAATATATCTTATATACAGATAGTACAACGAAATTATTATGGATTAAATAAAATATATTTATATCTACCTTTTTTGTCTAGAACTGCCATAAGGTTTTCTTAAATCCACCATTTTAAATTGAAATTGAAATTTTATATGTATAATTAGAAATTTTTAATAGCCCAAATTTATATGGATAATTATTTGAAATATTAACTAATAATAATTAAAAAGATTAATGGTTGGCATTTTATTACTGTACATAATGTTTATTACTACTTAACATCAAAGTTGCCAATCAGATATTGTTACTAACTATATGCCATATCTTTATAACATCGGAAAAAGATAGTTATAGACAAAAAATAAATATGTATGGTATTATTTCTGTCTAGGTATGTTCAAACATATGATCGAGGATAATGTAGTTCATAAAGTCAGCTTATATTTGTCAAAACTCAAATAACATGATTCTAACTAATCAAGTTTTTATTGTCAGTCAAAGATACATTTTTTGGCAGTACAAAAATGGGGAATTGACAAATGCTAAAGGATTTAGAGTTAAATTTTGAACAAATTTCAAAACTTCTTCTCTTAACCAGAGGTGCGGCTAGTAATAACTAATAAATTAATTTCACCGACTGCATAAAGTCGCAAAATGATCACTTTATGAAGTTCAATAACTGTCAGGAAAATGCTCATTTACCTCTTCATTACACACCGTGAGACCGCACAGCTTGTGTGGCATTTTTGGGCAAGATGGGAAATGACCAAATGACCAAAATCGATTGACTCTTTATAACTGCTCCAGGCAAGAAAAAGTCGGTAATTAAATGAACCGCTTTAACCAGGAAAACTCCATTGCGGCAGCGAGTTGCTCACTTCCCGAAGACCACGGACCATCTAGGTCTAACCAGGTTCGTGTCTTAAGTCTTTCGTTTTGCACTGCAGCCGTCTAGTTGTGATCGGCTGTGGGCCCTTTTCAATTGGCTCGTAACTTTTAATTGGTGGAAATTCCGTGCGAAAGAAGACTTTTGTCTTAAGCATTCCATAAAACTCACACCTTTAGGCGTGGATAGCAAGTATTTTGTTATAAATTTTGCTCGTACCGCAAAACGTTACCTTGCGCGTAATAAAAATAATTTTTACAGTGCGCCACAAAATGGGGCTTGAAGTGCGTTTTCACGCACCTCGGCGGAGCTGTGCCCAAGAGACCATAGTTGGGGCCTGCACCTAGATACGCTGGCACACAATGGGAAATGCCTTCTTGCACAAGTGCGGAAGAAGAAAAGATGTTTTCTTAGTAAATATCCAATTATAAGTAAACAGTAAAACACGGCGAACCATTCGCACTTTCGAGAAATCGTAAAAAGTCCGGAGAGGTGGTCGCGGGTCCAGCCGCGCTGCGCTGGTTTGCATCCGTAATGTGATACCCCGGCCAGAGGAGATGAGTTGTCCCAGGACAGCTTTGTAAAAGGTAGGCAATGACCAGAGATTAGCACTTGTTTTGAGAACTCTTTGTGCAACTGTGCCACGGCCGGGAGTTGGTATTGATTACATGTGCTGAACTGGAGGCGAGCTGCGAGCTAAATTAATTAATGGAAATTAAATGTTCTCTTTTATGGGGGATTGGCTTTGTGGGGCTCAAAGGGAATTCAATTTCGCTGCTATTGAGTACACTCGCCAAAAAAATGATATAACAACTCTGGAATTTCTTTGAAACTAAAGATTGATGAAGTAAATAAATAAGATTTGGGTAGGTATTATGAATTACAAAATATCCTTGGATTGGTCTTATTATATTTCGAAAGAAAAACCAAAACTACTTCAATTTTATAATTTTTCATTAAACATGTTTCTTTTCAATATAAATGTTAATATCTTACGTATATCGGTGTAATTAGTTTAAAAACAGCAATTAAGGGACGCCCGTGCAGAGCTTGCAGCAAGGACGGAGCGTGGGGACCGTAATCTAACCATTAAATACATTGATGGCATTCCTACAATCGTAGTATCCTCAAAAAACGATTCCCCGCAGGCGGGACCGCGGCGGGAAATCTAGCAGCACCATCATCATTGGCCATTTATGTCCAGAATGTCCGCGGGCTCAAAACAAAACTTCCAGCACTCAGGCAATCTATTGCAGCGCTCTCGGACAACTTTGACATTATCATCTTCATTGAGACATGGCTCAGCAGTGATGTTCTGACTTCGGAGTTGGGTTTCCTGAATTTTAACGTTTTCAGGTGTGACCGGTCTCCCGAAACGAGCGCCTGTCAACGAGGTGGTGGCACTCTCATCGCGGTTAGGAAGCACTTGGCTGCCACCCCAATCCGACCACCAGCCTCACCAATAGAACATTGCTATGTTATTGTCAAGGCTCATGGTACAACTCTGATGGTTGGCGCAGTTTATCTTCCTCCTGCAACTTCTCCAGACATATTTGAGCAGTTTGGTGCCTCGATCGTCGACATCCGGACCCGCGTACCTCAGGCTGAAGTTTTTATTGCGGGCGATTTCAACCTTCCTAAAGCTGCTTGGACCAATGAAGATCGTGGAGCTTCCTGCTTTGGTGGTGGACATGCTGCGGACACTCTGGCGAACTACATAGGCTACCTTAATCTCTTCCAAGTAAATTTTCTCACTAATATATGTAATAATACTTTGGACTTAGCTTTTTGTTCACTACGTAGTCCTTCTACGGAGCTAGCAATTGAACCTCTTATTAAATTAGATCCATACCACCCTGCTTTTATATGTAATGTACCTTTTAATGCTGATTCTGTTCGAAATAACATTCAGGCTCCTAGATTTGATTTTAAACGTGCCAACTATGACCAGATTGTATTGTATTTGAATTCTGTTGATTGGGATACCATTCTTCAGTTGGATGATATTGACTCCGCAGTTCTCGCGCTGTACCATGTTTTATATGAGGTCATAAATGCTAATGTTCCGTGCAGTCCCCCCGGTAACCGGTCATTCCCGCGTTGGTTTACTCCAGAACTTAGAAGCTTGGTTGTTCAAAAGAAGCTCGCGCATCGGGAATACAAGCGAACAAGATCGCGGCTGGCATATGAGACTTTTTCTGGTCTTCGTGCTCGCTGTAAGTCACTAACCGAACTTTTGTACACGACTTATTTTGCAAATCTTGAGGCTTCAATTCCTCACAATGTTAAACTTTTTTGGAGTTACGTTGCCGGGTTGCGTAGGGATGATTCGTTGCCTGACTACCTGTGCCAGGAGTCTATGGAAGCGTCGACTGACAACGATATAGCGGAGCTGTTCGCAACACAATTTAAGTCTGTTTTTGGATCTAATCTCACCGCTAACTCCGCTCAGAACTCTTATATTCGTGAGTCAATCGATTTGGCATCGTTGCATATCACAGTGGAGGAGGTTTTCTCGGCTCTGGAACGGGTAAATATTAACACTGGTCCTGGCGTGGACGGTGTCCCGAACCTCTTCCTTAGGGAATGTAGGTTTGCCCTGGCACGCCCACTTTGTGCCTTGTTTAATCTGTCACTGTCTTCTGGGTCAATGCCCGCCCTGTGGAAGAGGAGTAGGATAACGCCCATACCAAAGTCTGGCTCGAGGGTTGATCCCCGGAATTATCGTCCGGTTGCGGTCTTGAATTCAATGCCTAAACTTTTCGAGAGCATTGTGGTCGACAAGCTATCGGTTGTTTGTAGACACGCGCTTGTTGAAGAGCAGCATGGCTTTAGAGCTGGCAGATCTGTTGTTACAAACCTGGTGCTTTTTAAGAACTATATCTCGCGAGTGTTGGAAGATGGTGCCCAGGTGGATGCAATATACACCGATTTTGCAAAGGCGTTCGATCGAGTCAGCCACCCGATCTTGGTTGCTAAACTCGAGCAATTTGGTTTTTCCGGAAGCCTGCTTTCCTGGCTGCGTAGTTATTTGGCGGATCGCACACAATCGGTTTGTGTCCGGGGTGTGTTCTCTAATGAGTACAAGGCATCCTCGGGGGTCCCGCAGGGCTCTCATCTGGGGCCTCTTTTATTTAACATCTTCATTAATGACCTCGTTACGTCACTCAGTTCCTGTAAAGTGCTTTTCTATGCCGATGATGCTAAAATCTTTCTGCGAATTGATGCTCTCGATGACACTAAAAAAATTCAGGACGATCTTAACGCCCTGGAATCGTGGTGCGAGAGGAATGAATTACCACTTAATATCTCGAAGTGTAAAGTTGTCAGTTTCTCTCGGTCTAAATTGCCAGTTGCTTCTCGGTACACTCTGGGTGGTGAACAGCTCCAGCGCGTTTCGGAGATCTCTGACCTCGGTGTTCTGTTCGACACCTCATTAAGTTTTTCACGCCATATAGCAGCAGTGTCGCAGAAAGCTTACCGAGCCCTCGGCTTTATTAATAGAAATTCAGTGCATTTCTCATCTCCTTCCACTTATCGGTACCTTTATACCGCTTTAGTTCGTCCTCATCTTGAATATGCATCCGTAGTTTGGACCCCGTCTGTGGCCTCTGACGTGTACCGTCTTGAGGGGGTGCAGCATAGATTCTTGAGATCTCTGGCTTTTAGGTCCGGTACTCCGATGCACCCATTCGACCACGACTACTCCGCTATAGAGCGTCGGTTCAAGCTTATGCCGCTTGAGGTTCGTCGCACGATTGCTGACATGATGTTTCTATATAACATAATCAATGGTGTCATTGACTCCATTGATCTCAGAGGCCTTTTTGGCATTAATGTTCCTGCTAGGAGTCTTCGCGTACGGCATAACCAACTATTTCATGTTGGGGCGGCGAGAACCTCCTCAGCTAAATCGGACACGGTTAACAGATTGTCTGCAACCGCGAATATGTTGCTGTCCACGGTCGATTTTTTTGAACCGATACTTGCTCGATTTCGTAGGACAGTTTTTGATGCGCTTGTTGCTTGAGGGACCTGCGGTTGTTTTGATTTTGTGAAGTTTAACTTGCGGAGTCAGTATTATCAGTATTATTAGTATTATTAGTATTATCATATAAATTCTAGTTTCATTTCTTATACTTGTATTATTATTGTTACGAAAAGAAGTTTTTATCGTGGAATTAGCATTATCACTCAACTTCTTGTTTCACTTGTTATACTGGCATTGCTATTGTTATATTTGCATTGGTATTGTTATGTCATAGGCGATATATTATTTTATTTTATTTTTATTTTATTATTGTTATTCCTGCCACTTATTAGTAAGCAATTTTGTTATTTAGTTACTGGGTGTATTCCCGTTGAATTAATAAATAAATAAATAAATAAAAATGTTATTTTTATTTGTTCTCATCCTTCTCTTTTCAACGCTTTTCCATGGCTATAATTTAACTGAATTTTTAATACATGGGCGTTTTCTTAAATTTCGAAATATAAACTATTACTTTAATTATTGCAAGTATTTAAGTTAAAATGATCAAATCAAAATTATGGTTTTTTACTGTAATTTTTATATTCAAATAAAAAATGTATTTTCAATTTTAACAACGTTTTGTGTTAATTTTACATTTATTAATTATTTTGTTATGTTAAAAATTCCTTTTTATGAAATTAGAAATTTTATTAATTTTGAAGTTTAATTTTATCATCCCTAGGCTTTTTTACTCCTACTTCTTCTTCATGCTTAATATACTTAATAATAATTGTTAATTGTTAGTATCTTACTAATCTGAGAGAATGTAGCATTGTTAAAAACTGTGGCGAAGCTAAGGATTTGCTATTGGGTGTTCAGTTAATATTTGTCAACCCTATATGATACGGTATACGTACATATATTTGTTTTAGTTCGACGTTTATTTATTTATTTCGCTTAATACAAGCTACAATGAATAAATGTACCTAAATATAAACGAATAGATGTGAAGACGGTCAAGTCGATTTATTTTAACATTCTGAGCACTTAAAACAAATCGACTTAAGCCTGTCCGTCTGACTACGAAAAGCAAGTCCTTGAACTTCCGAAAACCACACAGCATCAAATAAGCGCTTTAATATTTGCCTGACAATATCAGATTTTTCATCAATTTAAAATCTCTTCAATAATGCAGGTTTCTTCTGCAAAAACATAAGCTTCCATTATTACAGATTTCTGCAAAATTAAATATTAAATTCTAAAAAAGCAGAGTCGCAGCCACATCAACTCACAATTTTTATCAAGCTGAAAGTCATGGCAAGGATGATGGCTCTTTAAGCATTAAAACATTGAGTCTAAAATTATTGAATTCTCAGCTTTTTTACATACATACAATAACAAGCAGGGATTTTTTCGACCTCAACCGCTAAGCGGTTTATAGTTGCATTGTTAAATATTCAATATACATAAAAACTGAACGCCCATGCGCCATATAAAAATTAAAATTAAAGAGACTTCTTCTGTAACGTGAAGTCTGAACAGCTTTTTATTCACTCTTTAACTTTTGTATGTAACATCGTTTAGTTTTCATATTGAAGTGCCAGTATATATTTTAGTATAATTTTATATACCCAACATTTAAAGTATAAATCAATTTTTATAAAATTTTTCCAACTATAATAATCTTGTTTTTTATTTGTCACACATATTTTGTTTGTACTTTATTCGGGTGTTCACTGTTCAGTGAACACCTTGAACACTACCACGCTGCGCCACTAGTTACTTAAAAAATATACAAGTTCTCAAGAAACAACTGAATCACACATTTATTAAAATTTAAATTAATGGTGTATACTTTATTCTTTGAGAAATGTAAAGTTTGAGGATTGTGTTGACAATAAAAAATATGCTTATAAATATCTGGATAATTAGTCCAAACATTCTAGATATATCGGAAAAAGGTGCCTATAATTTTCGAGGAGTCCAAATGCAATACCTACAATAAAATTTTGTATAGCTTAATTTATCAATTAAAATTATCTACAGCATCTGCCCTCGCCTTATCCACAGATTGCAGTCGAACAAATACAGACATTCAAAAATGTTATTGTCCGTATTTTATCGGAATTGAAAGAGCTTTTTCAGATATATTTTCCCCTTGGTCGCTTGCCTTACCGCAAGTTAATTATTTGTTTTGCGATTTCACGTTTATGCCGGCACTTCCCATTCTTGCGGGCAATCTTCAATCAGTAAACACAAATTTGCGGTTTGAGTACTTTTGATAAGATTTAAATTAAATTGAACCAGTTCAAGATCGTCATGTGCGGTCCAATTAGTTCCCGTACTCAGCCGCAATTTTATTTGGAGGAAACTGATGATTTTTTCCTGTTTCCCACAAGTTTACTTCGATCAAGCAGGGAATTTCGACTGATGGGATTCAGGAAAGAATCGAATTTAATAAGCCCTAAGAAAAAATTCCGAAATTGCTTCGGGAAATGTTGTGCTAAGATATGTTTTTTGTCCTCATGAGAAATCGTGCGCGCACTACGGCCAGTGGCTAATAACTCAAGTCGCTGCACTTTCGTAATAACTTATGTACTCATTTTGAAATCGGCGGCAAATGATGGATTATCATGGATTTGGATTCCACTCAATGCAGGTCACACTCTGCGTAACTCCTAGGGCCGAGAGTTTTGTAAATACCCCCCCGGCCCTCTCGATCAGTCGTAAATCTGTGACAGAGTAGCCCCGCAGCCGTGCAGTCAACGCGGTGATAAAATTAATCAAAACGTCGCTCTGCTCCTCCGGGCGATGCGATGCGCGCCGCAATGTTTCAGTACCCCCGGAGCTGCAAGGTTAATTCACTCACTGGTGACTGAATAAAGCGCATCGAATCGCTCCCGGTGATTTACGATCGTGTGAAGCCTCGGCGCGATACTTCAACAAACACTGCGAGCAGTTCATAAAAAGCGAATGAAAAAGTGATAATTGCCAACGAGAGCACTCAGACCCTTCGGAGCCCTCTGCCCCGCCGGATGAGCCCTGCTTGTTGCTAAACTCTAAAGGATCATCGGTGTGATCGCAGTCACTCAGGCGCGCCGGCCCTTTGTGTCGCGCGCATTGTTGTCGAGCGCTGCACTACTTTTGAAGGGCCAAATCATCCCTCGGGCGATGTCCCTTCCACGCCGATCGGCGGTATTGCAACCCAGGGATCATTAATTTAAATGTCATGAGACAGTTTCGTCCTTTGATCTCTCTGGGTGAATTGTTGCTGGTTAGCATTCGTTGGCCAACGGGTTTTGTACCTTCGGATCTGTAACAAATCGACAGATCGCTGAAAAGAGCACTGTCAAGGGCAATTGACTTTATAGAGAGGCGCTGGGCTTTTGTTAGAATTGGACCGATGGAAGTTTCATTGGGCGCGAATGGGAGCTGTGCCCGAATATTATTCAGAGATTAGAACCCTCTTTCCAGGAGAATTATCTGTTGATCCTGCTTTGAGTGCTGAAGCCATTAATTTCGCATGAATAGGGATTGTTGTCGTCTATATCTTAAGGCAACATTATAACTTACTTTTTTGTAATGAAAAAAAATAATTGTATTGAAATTAGGTTTAATTAATTTCAGTTTCGTTAAAATAATATAGTAGTAGTATCGTACAATTGGATCTTGAGTGACAAATTTAACTACCATATATACTACAACTTAAATTTAGAATTGTTGAAGGAGAAATAAAATATTACTCAATTTTAATAAGACTGTAACGTAGCAATGCCATTTAAGGGAATTTTTATTTAGAAATTCATGTCCTCAACATTAAGTTCTAGAGTTTTAATTATCAAACTTTCGTTTTGAAAAGGTCTGATTTCTCGGTTAGTTTTAGTTTTAAAAACCGAATTTTGAATATACTAAAATACAAACAAATCTTGGTTTTAATACTGTGATGCAGGCAGTTTTATTATTTTGTAGTTGACAATTTCGTTTAAGTCTGTTAGTTTGAAAAGGTAATGTATTTGAATTACGATTATACATGTGAAATTTGCTTTTTTGACGTTCCTTTTTTTATGCTGAATTTGTCTAACATGTTTACTTAAACTTATTATACAATATGTTATTTTTAAAAATAAAATACTTATTTTTGCATAATGGTATACATGATTTAGTTAGTTAGTTTTAAAAGGATTTTAGGCTCGTTGTATGATTAGTTCAAACAATTAAAATATACAGTAAACCCAGTACAACAAAATATACGTATAATCCATAAAAAAAAAAATATTTAAATCAATATTTGTTTCTGTTGCGTAACCTTAAATTACCTATTCATAATATGTAGTTTAGGCTATGAGACTTATCTTCTAAATATCGGAAAATTTTAAGGACCCCAGTCCTATAGATCCTAAATACGGCCATGAGTATTTGATTGTAGTTCACTGCTAAAAGAAAGGCGTTTATGTGTTTCGGGTTTTCCCCATAATTAAGCCTTTTATCTTATTCTCTATGTTATTGTTCACATAACAATAATATTTGTAATTATCATAAATAATTACTTTTAATAAAATTAGATAATATAGTTATTCTATAGTTACTGTCTACTAATTTTTAGTCATCTATCTCGACAGTCAGGATACAAAAAATCGTTCGAGTCGAGTTAAGTGAAAATCGACACTGATAATAACTAACATATTTGATAATTTGGAGAAAAAAGGGTGTTTATTAGTAATCAAAGCAAAATATCTTTTACAGCAATAAATTAAACTATGCAAATTACATTTGTTTCTAATAGGCAAAAATGTTCTTCCACTTAGCTACTGTTCTTATTTCGAATAAGTAGCCAAGAGTTATTATACTTTGAAATTGAATCGCTAAAATGTCAACTAATTATCACTACTTTAAATAGCCTCGCATTCGGCAGGTGATGAATTCCTCCAGATCACACGATCGAAATGAGCGTGGTAACCGGAGACGAACGCCAGCATCAAAGTCACAACTCTGCTCACCATAATTTATAATGTTTGACAGAGAGCCGTGGGGTCGACTTTCAGCTGAAACTTCCTTTCAAACGAGCACCGATCGTCTTCTTCAGGTGACTCACTCCTCTTTGGAGAAGAAGCAGCGAAAGCCGCTAGAGCCGCTAGATCCGTCCAAAAATGATCTCATTTAGCCTTATTACAGATGAAAGCTAGCAATCTAGATCAATCAGAAAAAGAGTCATGACAAAATAAATCAGCAGGTTCGGTGATGGTTGCGAGGTCGTGCCTTTGCGACGGATTGGTGGCTGCTGCTAAAGAAGCCCGGGCACGAACGAATTTTTCTCCGGTTTTCAGGTGCTGAAATGATCGAGCTTCTTTAGACAGAAGTTGCACAGAGGCGCAGACACTACCGGGGCAAAAGAAAAGATCTAGAAGGCGGTTTACAGTGGTAAGTCCCCCATTCTCGCGGCCGTTCAGGTGATGATGATTCGGGAAAAAGGGCAAAAAATAACTCCCGAGCAGGGCAGACCGCAGCGCAAAGTCCTCGAGCGAATTTTATCGTTCGTGGTAATCGATTTCACAGTTTGCGGCAGTTTGGCAAGAGGAAGGCCCGGCCAAGTGGTCTATCCGCGGCACGGGCGGAGGCAATCAGGCCCGCATTGTGATCCGAATAGCAGCGGGCGGTCACCTGAAGACGATTTGTTTGCGCCGTGGCCAACTTGAGGTTTCTGTAAATTCGCGCTCTTCCTGAAGATACCCAGCCGCGAGACTGCTGGTTATATTCCCCTTAGTTAGCAGTAATTGTCCATCGGACACGTGTTTTAAGACCTCGTTGAGTGTCCCAATGACGGAAGTTTCGAAGGCGAAATACAGCAGGGCGCGGCGGCGACTGATAAAAAATATCGCGCTACGTCTTCGAACCACTGACTTTTTAAATGTCGAAAAATTGAATCAAGTGGTTCTGACGGGCGAGCATCATTTTTGGCAATTAAAGAAACGTTTAAGTCGTTCCGCATAACCTTAATTTTTTGCCTTTTACGGACGTTGAATGAAACTCTGATGAGCTCGTGAAAATGGGTAGGTCTGTTACAACCAATCCTGTAGTAATTCGTTAATAAAATAAGAAAACAGAGTGCGCCAATGTTTTGACGCTCTTAAGGTTAAAACGGACACAAATAAGGCAGACATCTCTTTCAATTTAAATGAACGGAGAGCAATAAATTTGCAAAGATTATGAATTCCATAATTCCGTTCAGCATCACAGTGAAAGGATCTGTTTGCTCATTAATAAATTTTAAAATAATTGGAGCGTAAAATGTTGGCAGTTATTAACATTTTACTTTCTTTAGATCGCAAAGGACGAATGTAGTTTAATTTGTCATTTACTTTTCTTCATTATTAATTTATCCACAACTTTCTTCGGGATTCGATACAATTAAAATTGTTTACTAAAAACCAACCCTATAAATATCGTTTCGTTTGCATTGTTTAAAATAAATTTAAAAATCGTTTTCGACCTCAGAAATCTCTTAAATTAATATTATTTTCATATTTTGATAGTGTATTGTACCTAAGTAGAAAATAAATAATATTGCAACCAAGATTAATGGTTGGTTATTTTATTTCTAGATTTTAATTTTTTAATTTCGAGGCATCTGCCAATTTCTTTTAAATAATTCAAATTTTCTAAATTTCTCATAAATCCTTTTGCCATTTCTTTAAATATCAAAGATTTCAAAACATGTTTCTAATAAATTAGCTTTGAATTTAATTAAAAATATATGAGCGCTTCGATTTCTGTGAGAAAAAAAAACGGAGATTTAGACATGTAACTTTAAAATTTGAAACTTAATACCTTAAGCGACCTCGTATTTTAGCTAAAATAACCTTAATTCCCTAATTCACTAAAACCCCAGAAATTATGGAAATTAATATTCTTTTGATTCTGCATGCGCTGATTATTAAAAATTCCATGAAAAGACGATCAATATTTATAAACCCGGTCAAATATTAGTCAAAGTGAATTTAAACAGGCTGCACAGCACCGACCTCACGGTTTTAATTACCACCAAATTTGATGTTCGTCGGACACATTTCTGACAGGAACATAAATTTGAAAAAAACCCACGAAATCTGAGAATCGGCAAAAAAACAGTTACTTAACATTTCAAATATTTAAAGAAAAGCTACCGGCAAACTTAAGATGTTAATCAAGTCGATCCCAAAATGGAGCAGTGCCGAATGGGCTGGGACGTGACTCTATCGACTCTGGGCTTTGTTAACACGTTCACACCACTTGTGCCGTCACAAAATTTATGACAAACATAAAATTCCATGTAAGTCGCAATAAATTTCTGCTACAGAAAAAGAAAATGTTTTTGGAAAAAATACACCTAATCGAGCCAATGTATCTTCTGCGTTCTTCTTACGGGCAGGAGTTATTCAAATTCCAAATTCCCGGGACAAGAAGACTCGCTGGCGAACTCCTGCTCCAAGAGATGTTTAAAATCATCTCCGGAGATGCTTCAGCTCGCATAAAATTTCTTCAAAAATGCAGCCGAGCTCCCATGGCGGGGCTAATGGGACCAGTTGGCGCATTTGCCCGAATTTAAAATCGATGGGCTCTGTTGGCCCAAGACGCTGAAGAGCTCGTCTCGTGATAACATTAAGTGACTAATCTGCATTTAATTTCTTATCGGCCCTGCGAGCCCGGCCCGATGTCGGTAGGAGTTGGTCGCTATTCTTGAGACTGCAGATCAACACCGCTCAAACTATTCGTCGCGGCCATAAATGAAAATTTCTTCTCAATTTTACCACCGCAGTCCAGATCATAAAATCTGCCCCAAAATGGGTTAACGACCGGCGACTAGTGTATCTTAGTTTTGCTCCGCGGCAGAAGCTGCGACACAAAAGATCGCATGAATATTTCACGTCCAATTAGCCGTGCGACAGCAGATAGATGCGATAAAGAGCAAACGCCCTCGCCTTTCAGATTACAACTTTTTTTTTGTCCCGAGAAAAGTGCGCTTTTTTCAACATGCTTTCTTCGACCTCGTCGCAAACGAACACCGCAGCGGTGACATATTTATTAGCACGCTTTTGTTCATCAAATCGCAAAGTGGCATTTCGCGTATCGTCTGAGTCATCTGTAATTTAATGTTTTGGCGACGTTAGATATTCTGAAAATTATTACGCAATACTACGCTATATGCTTCATTTGATATACTACATCTTCGAATTTTTTTTCTCATTTTTGTTTACTCCCCATATTCAAATTTATTCGACGTAAATGGACACTAAGAACTATGGTGATGACAAATTTATTGTATTTTCGATGTCTTATCTACAGGAAACTTTCATATGGTAGTAATGATATCTACTATCTTTATAGTTTTTTAAAAAAGATTTTCATCCGGAAGTACTTTTGTAGGCTTTCTGCGATATTAATGAGTTAATTTTGACCATTTGTACCAAGGAATTTGTTCAGGTATCTGATAATAGAGTTTAAAAAAAATTGAGTAATCTTGAGTTCCTCACAACTTGCATTTTAATAATAACAATTTTCAGCACTAAAGATGAATATCAGTCACAAAATAAGCTTTAATTAATTATATCTTGTTATGAACGGAATTTGGCATTAAGAAAAAGTTCGAATGATTATTTTTAATTTGTCCTACCATTTATAAAAATTTCTGGAATTTTAGTAAGATAAGATTAAGTTAAAGAAAGCTGTTTTTATTCTGTTTGAATTTTATCTAATACGCAGTAAAGTTAATCGATTATAATTATACACTTGATTCATCAGTTGAATATTAACTGAAATAAATCAAAAGTAAACATTCTCATGACCATTTTAAAAAAGCACTACGTACTTATTAAATGTGGATAAATTACAGAGCGGCCGCATACAATTTAATTTATACTTCGACCTTATGGTCCATTTTGTGCAACAAGGCTTGTTAAAATTTAATACCAAATACTTATGCAAATGAATTTTGTTTTAAGTTGAACAACGACATCAGCTGCGTTTTCATTTTCCTATCTGGATCAGATTAGGTAGTTAATTTTTCATTGAATTTTATTTTACAAGCCGTCATGTATGTCAGGTTTTTAAAATTTGAGAAAAGTGTATCAAATTTTAATAATATTTATCTATCCAATCTTTAAACCTTGAACCAGATGAATTTTGGTTAAGTTTCTGAGGCAGTGTAGGTATAAATCCATGCAATTCGATTTTATTTTTGAGGAATAAAAAATATTCATATCTTTCGCAATAGACAAAAATATAAAAATGTTTATATCTACGCTTTATTTATTTATGAATTTAGAATAGATGCTTCATTGTGTGTTTTGTGCATTTGTTGTCTTCTGACGAGTTTATTTTTTCTTTTAAAATAATCTGCTCTTTTCCTGCCTTCAATAATTCTTCTATCATAAAAAGTTATATTTTTCATCTGCAATTTGCATTCAGATAGCTTCTATTATTATCAAATTAAACAACTTTTTTACAAAAATTTAATATGTATACCTAATTAAATACGTTTTCTCTGATAAAACTTTATAATATTTTAAAATTGAGGTTCTGAAAGTTTAAAAATCATTAATGGTCTTAAGCTTTTGCCCGCAATTTTATATACGACTTTCGTATGAGGTTTTGTGGCAAAAATGTTAATACAACTTTAAATAGGATGTAACTCTTATTGTATTTTATATATTGTTAGTTACATTTCCTCTTAATCAATAGTCTTAACTTATTTCTACTATTGTCTTATTTGTATATAACATTCGTCTTTTTCAATACACACATGTGTTATATTTTGGGGTATCTTTGTATCTTAAAACCTCAACCTTAATGGATCTTATTGTATTAACTTACTTTGACTGTTTTTCAAATTCCTATAGTTGTTCTTTTTCATATATTCTCTAAACAATTGGATCCCTTGGTTCAGCCTTTGTTTCATTTTAAAGTGAAAAATATAGCTATAATCGAAAGAATAGAGCTCATCAGAAAAAAGACTGTTTGCAGTCAATTCCAAAAGCATCACCGATAACATTTATTTTATGCAAATATGAACTTAATGCGTTAATTATGTAAATTTGGGGCCTGGAGTCGTTACTCTCCCAAATCGTTATTAAAACAAAGAGATCTTCCCGGGGCAGCCGAAATCGCCATAAAAGCCCACCTACACCCATGCCAGGAACTAATAAAATCTCAGGATCCCGCGGGGTCGTGACTCAATAAATCCGCTGGCAAAACATCCCCAGCGGACCATCTGTCCCTGCGCGTCCAGAGGAACGTCGTCGGCCAATGGCGGCCGCTCGTAAAAATTTTAACAATTGCACAGAAGTCATGTTAATGCAAAATACAGGAGCAATAATAACAACCAATCGACAACGAACGACAAAGTCAAGAGGAGCCCGGTCTGCGCGAGTGTCACGAGCGCGGTGTCTTCGGATGCAGCGGATGCTGCATCTCATTTGGCTCAAAATCCGATGTCTCCTAATAATAACAGCGTGGCCGGGTATCAAAGACGACAGCACCTGGGCGGCCGCGGCGTCGGGGGCTTACACTTGACATTTAAACAATAATAACAACAGAAATATTGAACGAGTCCGATTCGATTTTAAATATACCGGGGAGCGGCTGGGCCTCCGCAACCCCGGGCCTTCGTGGCGCGGCAGCTCCTCCGGACGGATCGCGCAGGGCTCCGCGGCTCCCGTGCGAGCGGCTGCGATGCCACTCGATATGGTTGGTTATGAACTTGTTCCAAATGTCCAGACTTTGTGTATGACAAACAATCACGGGCCGGAGACAAGACGGTGAAGGGCGGGAAGGGCGGGAAGGGCCGCGACCGCGATGCGACAATATAAAGAAAAATTTCTTGTGGCGCGACCGCTGGACCTGGACCTGGACCAGACCAATTCCGGCCGAGAGTCCCCTAGGTGCGTTTATGTAATTTGAAAAGTTATGGTAAATTGCAACTGGTCGGCCGGACCGAAGCGGCTATCTGGAGCAGTGCACTTCGCTGCACTGCAGCCGCGACGGTTTGTTGCACCTACGTGTCGCTCAGGATGGCGACAGGCCGGGCCGTTTCCCGAAGTGATACCTGGACGAGGTGCATGTCGGCGGTAATTGCCCCGCGCCGGGGAACAGGATTGGACGCTGTTTCTCACCCACAACCGACGGCCGCCGATGGAAATGGATTCCCCCTTAAGGAAGAAATCCATAAGTCAAACAGTAGCCCCGTAACTAGCGAGAAACCTGGCAGGTAATTCGCGAGCTCTTCGCTGACCAAAACGATCGCTGAATTGGTTGCGAAGGTGAGTTATGGACGACAAGGCACTTAGGAAGTCATTTCGCCAAATTCCTGGAGGAGTTTTGTGGTTTGCTTTACTCACCGTAAAACAATCAAGATTTATGAGGGGCTGTAAATAACCGGCCGGCAGACAGGTTTAATATGCTTACTTACAAGGACAGGGCTCAAGGAGTTAAAATCTAGTGAAATCTTAATTCAATTAACAATTCAAATTTATCTTTTTAGCATAATTTCTAAATTGACTGAGCAAAATTGGCAATATCCACTTTTGTAAATTTACCGAAATTGAAAAAATCGTTGCTTTTTAAGTATTTCGGTAGATCAGAATAAAATAATAGCGTGTTTTTCAAATATCAATAATCAAATTATCAGCTAGTAATGGTTTTATTGACATTAATATATTGGCAGCAACTCAAAGTATTCGAAAACATTCTAATTTATTTTTCTTTTTTTTAAGTTGACTAAAAGAAGAGAATTTGGATTTTTTTTTGGAGATCCAAAAATTCTCACAAATTCTACCGAATTATTTTAACTACTTTGAATGAAAAAATTAATTGAAGTAAAAGGTAAAATAATTAATTTGCAACAAATTTACGAATTCTATTATGGGATTTGTACAGAAAAGGGGCTTTTAAAAGTTATTTTCGATTCGTTTCGTACGAAAACTAGAACAAAGCGCATTCATACATAGTTAAAAAAATCTTTAATTATAAATAGTCATAGTAGTACCAAGACATAAACTTCTTAATTTGTTAAAAATAGTTATAATTATTCCTTTACCATATTTCAATATTACCATAACTAAAACTGAATTGAAATGATTTCCATTTAATTCAAAACGTTAAAAATTTTCCGTTTTAATTATTTCTAGATGTAATTATGCATGCAGTTATCCAAAATATGAAAGTTCTTTCAGCGACTTCTTTTGTGATATGGTTTTTAAACTAATTTTCGAAAATAGTTGAAGGTTTTTTAATCCAAAAAAGTCAGGAATAAAATATTTGTAACTACGTTTGTAGCAAATGCCTAATATCCTGTTGTATATCATCTATAAGGTATTATTGAAAAATATTAAATTATAATACTTTAAACTTGATAGTGATCAATATACTTGTCGACTTTCTAGTTATCGTAGTAACACCATACAAATCGATTACATCCATATTTTTAAGAGTTACCTTGTATATGCCAAGAAAACGTACATAGGTACTAAAAATCTTCTAGTTAAACGTCCTATTAAAATTTCAAGAATCGTTTAACACTACAAATAATAGCCAATAAATAAATTTCGAATTATAGCTTACGCAAAACGATCAGAAAATATAATGAAAGTGTAAAAATATAAATTTTACTTAATTAAAATTTTGCTGAAAAAACCAACTGGTGCTAATAACAGTTAAAGAGTTAACGCCAAGAACTAAATAAATTTCGAAAATGTCCAATTTATATTTAAATTACCTTGGTTAGGTTAAAAAAAAAAACAACAGCGAGTGGTGTTAATTAACTCGTAAATTTCATATGGGACGACGGTGCAACTTGTGTGGTTTAAATGTCATTTTTGCTTAATTGTGTTTCTTTGATAGTTCTTGCCATGACAAGATGCTAAAAAATGAAGTCCTCTGTCCACTTGGTTGCTGAGGGAGATAATTTTGAAAACATCTTATCAATCAAATAAAAATATCAAAAATTAGTTGGCATTGTTTAAAATATTTATTACTAACATTTGTGTCTTTGTTTTTTTTTAATCTTGAAATAGTTTCTTGATTCAAGTCAGCCGCAAATATTTTGTGATTAAACAGGTAGCGGTACAAATCGAACAATCTTAATTAAGATAGTTTATTTTTGAGATGTTCAGCTCCATGTGCCGAAAAAATACATAATCTTAATAGGACTATGTGTTTTACATATTTATCTCAAATTCCATCTTGAAATAAAATTTATAACTATAATTGAAATAAGTTGCTATATATTGCATATTAATTATCAAGTAATTAGTTATATCAAAATCCCACTTCAAATCGTTGGATGTATGTACATAATTGCTTCAACAGCAACAAGTTGTTGAGAAAACCCGAGTCATATCTTTATTTTGTATGGAAAAAAATAAAATTAATAATACAGTAGAGTACTATAAACACATGATGGAAAATATCTTAACCGGGTTGCGGTTGTCGTTGCTTTCGAACCGCAATTATTATTAGCAAACTTAATTACGAGTAGACAAAGAATCTATTCCCGATCGTAGATCTTGATTATTTTATGACATCTTACTGCTTAAGGAAAATACCAAACATTGATTGGAGAATTGATTCTACTTTCAATTATACCATTTGTAGACATAGCCTTAGAAAATTGCACGTCTAATCGATCTCAACGATCTAGCATCTAATATTATTAAAATTCAGATTTAAACAAGTATGTACTTGAAGATAATGTTTATATTTAAATAGTGACTGTACTGTCAACAGCAATATCAACAAATACGATCGCGATCTTCTTCAGATCAAGAATTTCATCTGCAACAACATGAAGTAACCATAAACCTACCTTTTCAAAGTACTCAAGACAATTGACTAAATCCAACGAATCCGTGTCAAGCTGTGGCATAAGATCTTATGCTTTCGCCGCATCATCACATCAAAACCTGATCATCACAAGAATCGTTGCACATGCACTCATTAGTTAATCATTCTCTACTCCGCGTAATAGTAACCTTCACTTGTCATTAGAACTTCCCCCAGGTAATAAATAAATGCAAACAAAAATAAAGAGTTTAAAAAAAATTTAAAAAGGCAAAAAGGAAGCTAAAGATCAGCGATCAACACAAAACCGGGTAGCACACGATCGCTGCAACTCAAACTCACGTTTATGATCGTTATGAATTTGGAGTTGGGCTCAGGTTGGTTCGGAACACTTTTCGTGTAGAATTCATACGTTCACTAATCGCACTAGAACCGAGCTTATCTTTTATCGCGTTTGCAAATTATTTGCGCTGCAATCGGTTGCGGTTATATTGTTAATAATTTAATAAATTTCGCCCAATATATGATGCGAGTAGCATGATCAAAATGTTCGACTGTGTATTTGGGCGCAATTTCATGTTGAAAAAATATACCCCAGACCAACTCAAGTGCGGCACCGAACTCACGTAATTAAATGCGATCTAAACGTCAAAATCCAATGTGTGTGTTACGATTACGATGTTTTGCAGAGAAGAGTCAGTTGACGACTGAAGAACCCACTGCAAGGTAAAAATGTTCATCTCAACGTGCCTGAGCCTGGGGTACTCTGCTTCGGCTCAGGCGGCCTTAGGTACGGCGCAGCACGGCACAGCACGGCGCGCACACAGCGAGACGAGCCGATGGCATGCCTGCTCTGGCTTATACTGGCCGATCAGATTTTATTTACCTTTTTTCTACCTGTATATATTTCCCTCATCATCATCATCATCATCATCATTGGCATCATCATCATCTTGTGTTGCTTTTTAAACAGTGCACTGCTGCCGTGGCCATTGGCTGATAGTCTTCCTGGGGTACCGCGGTGGTTCTTCGAGTCGAGGACGTGTCTCTTCTTGCTTGTTGTGTAAATAACCAGCAGAATCGACGTTCATGATCGACTTTATCAGTTCCCGATTAAAAACCAAAAAAAAAACCTGGTTGGATGGAAAAGAAAAATAATAAAAAAATATTTGCAATACGGCCGCGAGATCCCAGGGAGGTATTGCGACACCTCGCACAGACCATTTTTCATAATTAATATTTTTATCAGTGTATAAATTGGGCAAAACTGCCTTGACATATCGCAGTGACAGCAGTCCATGTCCGCGTATCCTCCGGCTAAATTACAAAGCCAATCGATACCCTCACAATTGCGCTTCTTATCGCTTATCATCCGGTCGGACAGCTCTTCACCTTGCCGGGCGCGCCACTAATTAAGAACTCGCGGCGACAAAATCGCCATCACATCGAATCACGTAGTATCGGATTGCATTTGCTGTCATTTCATGATATTCATAAGGACTTTATTAAAAAAAATCAGGGAAATTGATAGTAGCATAATTCGCAGTATTGGAAGCTGATCACTTCCAACTTCCAACTGACTCACCTCTAAAAAAATAAATAAAATCTTCCTTAGGGGCCACTTAGGATCAACTGCCAGCTATCGATCCGTTTTGCGTAACTCTTCACGAAAAGGTGCGATAATTTTCTCATTTTTACGCTTCGGTTGCGACGTCTTTTTTCGGATAATTGTTTGAACTCTGGGCGCATTCCTTGACACCTACACTTACTGCAGGATTGTGCAACACACCTGGGCGTCGGTGTGCCCCGGATGCGATCTCGTTGTTTTCGTACAATCTTTCGAAATTTAATTGTCGGAGATGATAGGTACCCACCTCTTTTGGGCATGCTAAGATGACCAATTTTGATCAGATCGCAAGCTCCATAAGTTCTGCACTTGATTGCTGTCAGAAAATTTACTTTTCTTTTAGGGTATTGTGTCAAGGTGCGGACTTTTGGGGTGATGTCTTTTTTCCAAAAATTGACTTTAAGTACATTCAATTAGTTGAGTTAACCTGACCTGCATAGCTCTCCAAAATGAAGTGGTGTTGCCACAATTTATGGCGGAACATTTAATTAGTGCTTGCGGTTTCGGATAATGGCTTTTAACTGTTTGTGTACGCTATTCTATAATATAATATTTCAATTACCTTCTTTTAAAAAAATCTCATTAAATTGAGATATTGATGTTAATGAGACATTCATTATCGATATAGCGACCGTAGTATTTTTATTATTTAGGTTAGGATCAAGGTCTCTAAAAATATTTTATAAATAAATAAATATTTTAATCTTACTGCTTTAAAAACATCTTTTTAACTATCTTAAATTTCACTGATGAAATTAAACATTTTGCATTATTTAGTATTTTTTTGAAGTGTTGATTAAATTTTGTTTTTTTTTTTTTGCTTTTTGAGAAAAATTAAATTTCCAAAGTTATGCGATTATGACCAACTGCTTGGTCAACAATGCTCCTACAAACTAAAAATATTTGTTCCAATTTAAATAACTTCCATTTGATGATACTGGGTTCAGTCTCAAGTATTAAAAAATAATTATTTTTCATATTAAGCAATGAGCAAATATGTACATACATAAATAAATACATCGTAATTTATTTATTTCTACCATTACAAAATCAAATCTGAATATGAAGCAAACATGTGAATTAAAAACAGATTTCTTAAAATTTAATTTAGTGTTATTACGAATATTTAACGCATTTTGCGAAGTCACTATATACAATGTAAACCATTTTTTTACCTTACTTTTGATTCCACAACGTAAGGAGTACAAAATGAGTTACAGATTATTTAAACGACTATAAATCACGCCTGTTAAAAGTACTAAAATGGTCCTGAGCCTGTTTTCGAAAGCGTTTAAATAAAATAAAACCAAAATTTCTCATTTTGGGTGTTGGTGCGAATAATTCGGCTTCCTCAAAAATTTAATTTTTTATATATCATTATGAAACGTGCAATACACTAACCAGACATGACCGCGAAAACCCTCCAGGTATGTTTTAATAAAGCGTCTAAGCGGACAAGTAATTGAAAAGCAAGAAAAATTGCATCCCATCAATAAGACTTACGACGGCCAGCCCCTCGCTGCCGATTTACATTTTTATAAGTGAAACTTTTTAATTGTGCGGTGCTCCAAAACGCCGAGCTGTCTGAATTATAGCCAAGTGAAAACCGTCGTAATCTACGCTTTTCATCAACACTTTAACAACGCGTATGTCTTGAAGAGTGACTTTGAACGAAAGAAAAAAAGGAAGACGTCTCAGAGTTCTGCCACCTTCTGCTGGTTGGAACCAGGTTAACCAGGCCGTTCGAGATAAAGAAACGCTCCTATAAATTCCGCGTACTTGTTAAACGCGAGATCCAATTAAATCCGCCGTAAATCATCATTAACAATTTTCGGTTATTGGTCGGCCGGGTGATGTCCGGACCCCCGAAAAATTAATTCGCTCAAGTGGAAAATGCTGCGAATTCGCTTTGTGGTCACCTCGGGCTCCAGCCGAGCCCCAAATGGTGGACTCAGGCCGAGCATTCGTTGGTGGCTTTAATCCTCCTCTTCGAGGTGAGTAAATTGCTTCGATATTAAGGAGGAGGCAAGACGCCGGCAAACAAATTGCTCACTAAGTTCCGTTTAATTTTGGCAATTAATTACAATTTCGGAGCTCTGTCGGGGGACAGATTGGGGTCGGCACAGTGTGCAGGAAGTAGCCGTTCTGTGGGTGTCCCTGCGCCCTAATCGTTCAGCTCATCCATCGGCGATAGACGGCGGTTATTAAGGTGATACGATTAAGCCCCAGTCGCTTTTACGTAATCCACCTCGAGGTGTTTTTGCCACCTTTCCAACGAAGACTTCCTGAGATTGGACGCAATCGCATCTTTTGGTTTTTCCGCAAAACGATCGCGCGCTAATTCCCCATCGCCATGCGGCTGAGCGTTTTGTCGCGTCTCACCTGGGCAATTATTGCATTAAGGAGCAAATGAGTAACAGCGCAAAATAGAATTTGACGGCAATCAGGCTAATTACCTTCTAGTTGCAAGCGCGTTTTTGTCACGCGTAATAGACTTCTCCGGCTGGCCATTGATGGCTCCAGGCTGCGCTTCATGTTTTGTCATCGTAATCTAATTATTGCTCCCAGAGGTGATTAAACGTGTTATCTGGAAATTCTTAAGAGCATTTAACTTTTTGCAATCATTTGCGCACAATTTCAGTTTCCTGAGACAATTTGTTTGCGGTCGATATGCTGACGAAGTGCATCCGTTGTGGTTTCGTAGCACGTACCACACTTTACGAACTTTGTACTTTTTGTATCCTATAGAAGATTAGGAAATTCCTGATTCATAAAATACTTTATTGATTTAATGGAAACAATATGTTCATCGTAAAACGTTAACAGATCATTATTGGTATCATTAAAATATTACTTAAGATACTAAAAGCAATTTACATTCTTCTATCTCCCAAATATCTACATAAAAATCTTGACGGTCACACAATCCGGTTTCTTTCCAGTAAATCTGATTCCAATATACCTAGGTAGATTTAAAATCTTTCATAAAAATATTTTCTCAAACCTATTCATAGTTATTACCGGCATGGCTTAATTCTTATATTATTATATCTGTTTTAACGTGTTTTACATTTAAGACCTTGGGCCTTATTCATGAACTCGATTCGAATATGAAAACGATTTGATTTTTAGTTTCGACCGAACAGTAATTTTGTATTCACGAATTCGATCAAATCTCAAATTGTTAGTGCCCTAAGAAAAGTTGGAAATTCGTTTCGTTAAATTCACTTTTTACATTGACATTTGATTTAAATGTTTAAATTTATTTTCGGTATCCAAAGATATTAATAAAAAATGCGAGTTTATGTATGCACTAAAATGCTAAGTGCGGCATTTTTCAATAGCTCCAGCAGTGCTAGTGAAGATCAGGATGAGCAAAGAGTGATAAAAAAGCGAATAAGAGACACTTCTAACTGCCTATAAATACGTTATATTAAACTAGATTGGTACAATAATAGACAGGAATTTCATATATTTTAAATTCAAAATATTATTCCGTCTCTCAAAATATTCGTTCCACGATATCTTAAAACAAATCTCTTTTAATTTAAAATATAATTCACGGTTCTCTTCAGCTTCATCCAATACATAAATTATTTACACTTTATTGCAACACTTCGTAAAAACCAACGTCGAATGAGGGATACGAAACAGAAATATCACCGAATGCGTTTCCGATGAACACCGAACGACATTTCGACAAGTATCGAATTCATAAATTCCATGAATTCGGATCAGACTCAAATTTCTAACAAATCGAATTCGTGAATAAAGCCCTTTATTAGAGAAGTGCATTCTACGAGGCTCGAACCAAATTATAATTTTAGTCGAATGTTAGTCGAACCAAATTATAATTTTAATAATATTTAAGTTAAATATTGATAAGTCGCTTAACATTTTTAAACATTTAAAGAAAAAACACAATATAAATAAGTATGAGTGCTTATTACGAAAATTACCTTCGATAAACCGAAGACCTACTATGTATGTAATTTCCAACATTTAACTACAATAATTTCGATGAATACCCACCACTTTGTGAGCAGCTTTCTCAGCCAGATGAACTACTGCTTTACGCGAAATATTGTTCACCATGGCATTTATCACTTCCACAGTCAATGGAGACTCCTCCCTGATTACAGCCTTTCATTGGGCGAAAACAAGCAGTCCTTTGCCTTTACGCGGTGGAACATCTTTCGCCAGGTTGAGCAAACAAACCTCGTCGTCGTGGCGTATGACAGCCGGCTGAATCGACCGTGATTTACTGATATCAACGCTCCGACGCGACGCCCTGATAAATGTCCATACAGCCCCGGCACTTAAGGTCTCTTGTTTTGCCAACACGGTGTCATCGATAGTAATCGATAATTTATCACCGATCGCGACCAGACCAAATGGCAATCAAAGGTAGCATCCCTTCCGATCATCAAACGATGAAAGTTGAGATCGGACGAAGATACCTCCCCTTGTACCTTTAGATTGTGTTTTCAAAACAGGAAACACCCCTTGCAGCACCCAAACACCATAGAAACTGCAAATCCACTTTCATCCCCTAGGAGTGGTTCCAATTTCCAACAATGTCGAAGCAACTTGAACTGTCCCCCTGACTGCGCGGAGACCTCGTGGTTTTGTTGACACGTCCAAGAGCCACTTTCAGGAGTAATGAAGTGTGACGATGGCTGGCTTCGGTTCCGATTTTTTAAATGAGCCCATTGTTGGTTGTGACTTATAAATCTCCATATTAAGAGCTCTTTGATGGGTTTTCAACGATAAACCTTTTTAGAATTTATGTGATATTGATTTGATAACCATGCGAAGAAAAGAAGCATGTCTAATGCAATTCTTTCCATAAAACTCTTCAAAAATAATAACACAAGGCTTTTTCAAAATGTTTATACTAATCTGAAATTTATTACAATTTAGTTCCTACTAAAAATTTTACATGCAAATTTTTCAAAAATAATGTTAATTTCCCTTTGATTAAATTTTCTTCATATTGTAATTTCTTCAAAGTCTACATTTTTCACGAAGCGTTCAGCATCATTTTCCTTCTATTATATCCTAACAAATTTTTCTGTTTTTAATTTAAACAAAAGTACCTACTAAGTCTTTAAAACATTTTTGTAACTCAGACGATAGAAATTAACACCTAAACAAAGAAGAAGAACTTTTGATGGTCTTAATGAGATAACTAGATTTTCCGATACCTTGTCAATCATTTATCTATATATTCAATTATATTTCTAATTATTAATCATTTTATTTACAGTATTATTGAATATATCATTGGATAGATCCCATTTAACACTGAAGGAAAGTTGTTTTCAGATGTTTGAAACTAACTTCCTTTTTACTCAGGTACTTAATTAAAATCATCAATTAATTCCAAAGAGGTGAAGTGCGCCGGTCGTTTAAATTCATAGCTGTTTTAAGTGTCAGAAATTTCAATAATTTTTAAGTCGTTCAGATCGTATCAAATTTCTTTTTAACAACATCTGACAAAAATTGTTATTTACTAAACAATCACAGAGCACAAAAAAGACTTCTTGCTCTGAAACCATTCCGAAAACATCCTTAATTCAATATATCAAAAAATTCTTGTGTCCAAAACTTATTTTGAATTGATCATAATTTTTTGGGACACGATTTCCCTCCATCTAAAAAACACGAGAGAAGCACTTACTTACACCTTAATCAGGACGAGATCAGAGCAAATTTTGAAAATTGTTTATTGTTTATTATTAACAATAATTTCGGGTAAATAACGATCTTGTGACGCCTGACTCGATAAATGCGCTATAAATAACATGTTTATCTAAAAAATCAAAGAACTCTCGCGTTTCCCCCATTTCGGGCGAATTTTTAACCGGGGCTGGGCAGAACACATCCACGCCGCGGACTGCTGTCATAAATAACCGATAAGCAGTTAAAATATTATTAACCTGCCATTAATAACCCGATTTAATGGTTTGCCCAGACACCAGCGCAGAACTGGGTTGGCTGGCGAATTTGGCTGCGATCTGCGCGTTTCTTTCTTCCCAGCACCGATCGCAGGTTTGCCGCTTAATTTTTTTTCAATTTTTTCTTTGGGGGCATTTCATTTGTGTTCGCTTTCTCGCCGTAAACATTTCAAAGGATAATTCAATAAATTCCGGTTGAAAATTAAAAATTAAAATTTTAAATCGAAATTTCATATTTTATGTGGATCAGTATGGCTTGGTGTTTTATCGTGTCGTTTCCACTTGGGCTCGTTGGTTTTTTCTTCCTTGCCGTTGTTTGGACAAGGGCAATCGTGAGGACGGTTTAATGCGTCCAGCATCAAATCAATGCACTTCGAAAGCGCTTCGGGTGACACGACGGAAAGATTCAATTTTCTCGAGCAGCACGTACTTGTTCGATTCCATCACTTGGGGTGTCCCCGGGGCACGAGTAAATAAACACAACTCGTAAATATTCCGACTAACCACAAATTTAATTGAAAACAAACACGGACTGCGCTGACGAAGTGTGGGGCTCGTGGTGCCCCTGGGAGATATTCAGGGCCGCGCAGCGAGCGAGTTGCCACATGTTTATAACTTTTCTCAGTAATCTGCTACAAATTAACGTCGAATTTAAAAATTTTACTTCCAGGTAGATAATAACAACAAATTAATGAATACAATTTACGCATTGTACGGAAATTTAAACCTTTTTTTCAATTTTATCTATTTTTACAAAAGATTTAAGCGAACAACTCGAAATTTAGTTTGCTATTTCCCCGGTTCGTCGCTTTAGTCTTTTGTTTTTTGTAAGAGTTTTGAATGAAATTAAATTGAGTGCTCTCTTGTTTTTATTGAGGAGTTTACAATGAATTTTCACAAAACAAAAAATCGTCTTTATACTATACGTTAAACCTCTAAACAATCACGACACTCAGACAGCGAAGCAAGATAAATGTTAATATGATGATTAGGATGACAAATCTTGTATTTGTGTCATCGAAATTAATTTGCCTTTTAAAATCGATTCCTTAATGTAAACTTTTATTATTTAAATTAAGATTTAAATTTTTAATTTCTAAATATATTTCGCTTTAGTAATTACAAGAGTTAAAAATTAAAATATTTTGAATATTAGACATTCTTGTCAATTCAAGATGAATAAATGAATCCAAAATTATTAAAATCTCAAGTTATTGACGTTAATGCGAAACCAAAAAGACGAAAGACTATTAAAAATATTAATAATTTTGAGAAAATTTAAAGAAACATCAAACAAGTAGGTATCAAAGAAGCATTCTAAATTGGAAGTTATTTTATACTTTTTATTTTTTAAATGCGGTTAATATAGTTCTAAAATTCAAAAGTATGCACCTATCCAACCTTCAATTATGCATATTAGAAATATCCGGATTCTTCGCTTAAGTCTTTTGTGTTTTGTAAGTATTTTAATTAAAATTGCGATAGTAACTTCCTTCTTGCTTCGCGCAAGTATCTCTGCTGGGAATAGCGACAAGATAAATCTGCACTTCGTACTATGCGTCGCTAGAAATGGCCTTTGTCGCTCGGACAATTTCCTAGAAATCATTTTGCAGTAATGCACTGTGAGAACATACCGTTCGCATATTTTCGCAGCGGACATTCCACTCAGCCAAAATTTGCATTGAAATTGAAAAGCTCACCCATTAAATAATTGCTCCTTCTGAGAAAGGCTGAGCTCCTTAGTTGAGTAATTTGCCATAAAATCGACCGGTTATGGCTAATTTCCATGCTAAATTTCCAGTTTATTTTGAAACAAATGATAACATGGCTTCAGTCACCTTTAAGATAGCGAGATTGCGATCGACATGAGATGCTGCCCCTCCTCAGACGGCAATAATATTTACTCTAATTAAAGTCGGAGAGCGGCGCGGTTTGTGCGCGCATTGCATTCAATTTGAATTGGAATCGACTCATGCATAATAAGCTCGTAACTCGGGTTAATTCCAAACGAGACCGAAGGAGATTAAGCTTGGCGCTCATTAAATGGGACAAACTGAAAACGACCAATTTGCATATGGGCATATGGTGCACAGTCGGCGACAATCCCATATTTTTCGGTGCACCGGCACTCCAGGAAGGCCGCTGCTGCATTCAGTGCACCGCTGCGGTGCATTGCTCGTCCATAAAAGCGGAATTTCAATTTTCTTAGAAGAGCGGTTATTACGGCCGGCACAGGAGGATGACAAAATTAATGAAATTGGAATTACCCCGGGCGAATATGTCACGTATTTGCATTTATGACGGAATTGTGTTTGCTCTTGTCTCGTAATTCCATGGAAGCAGCACACCGCCGCACCACCAAACTGGGTGCATCTTTTGCATCTTGCGACCGTTGCTCAGAACTTGATATCTGGTTTTCGGTCTCAAAATCTTCCTGCATCCCACATTATGGCAAAAGTTTAATTGAATCGCGGATTGTTTTGAGGTATGTTAAGTGGGCATTTGTCATCGAGACCTCTGATTCATGGAACGAGCAGCGACAAGGTGTATTCCACCGGCGGAATGCTCGCGCTGCTCCTGCGCCATAAACGAGGTGAAGTACGTGAAAAAATGGCGAGCCGGAAAGGAATTCTCGGGCCGTTTTGTAGCAAATCGTAAAATGTAAGAAAAAGAAAGGTAGAAATTATTAGGTTCGCGCAATGGCTTGTTATTAAGATGTTCGAACAACGTCTGGAAGAAGAGTTCTTGTTAAATCGAAGAGAAAAACGATCGTGGGAGCAGGCGTAACTTTCACTTTAGAGTTCTTGCATCCGCGGGCGATTAATTAAGCGCCCTTCAAAAAGAGTTCATTGATCGACTGTTGACGATCGACGGGAAAGTTCCAGTTGGGCCTATGGGGAAAAACAAGCCCGTTAAATGGTTAGGAATTCAGCTTTATGGCATTTAACAATTTCTGCTTCCTGCTCGCGGGCCCGGCAAAAAGTGGACGTGAAACAAATGACTTTCAGATAAATGCCTCGCTCGGCCCAGCCTCCTGATTGCAGCGCAGCGCCGCAGAGCCGATGTCGCAACGTTTTAAAGTAGTTCAGGGAATTTGTATCAATCTTTCAAGCGAAACAAGTGCCCGCCACCAGAAACTGTGGCACCTGCAGCCCACGAAGCAAATTCGAACTTTTTCCAAAGGTGCTGCTGGTGCTGGTCCCCAGCGACTTCTTGTCCGCCAAACCCAAATGGTCTGGACCATATTACCGCTGGGACTCATTCTGAGCCCGAACAAATGATGCCGGCGGGCACAAATCTTGTCACCGAAGCAGCAACCGCGGAGCGCAGAAGCTGCCCGCGCGGCTCAATTCTTCATTTGGTCGCCATAAAGCCTAAAACGCGCGAAGGACGGCGCGCTGGCTCTGGTTTGGCGAGGAAGTCTGTCGGCCTGTGATTGGCACGATCAATCTAAATCAAAGAAGGCTGGCTGCCCGCGACACACCGCGCCGCAGCGCTTTTCATTTGGCCGCCGCTCGGGGGCTCTTTTTCCTCTAGCCGAGGCATTTTTTTTTCCCAACTCCTGGCGACTTTTATTTTACGGGGTACGATAAATTTTGAAATTGGAAGCCACCAGGGCCCCGACGGCAATAGTTCCCCATATTTGTCAGCACTTTGAAATTTTTATTCAATTCAAATCTCCGATTGGCTTTGATTAATTCTATCGCCGGCGCGATGGATCGGATCGCCGCGTCGGCACGGATAGAAAATGAATTGGCGAATATTTACGGCGGCGCACCGAGCATCCGGAGCCCGGCTCCGAGCCTCCGAGGGTACCCCACGGTGTCACAGGGAGACTTATTATGCAGCGGACGGAGAGATGTCAGCCGAGGTAATTATGGGAAATGGATGAACCATCGCCGCGCCGAGGTAAATTTTACCAATTGATTTCTGCTACTTTTGGCGCATCTTTCGGGTTAAGTAATTTGCTGTGGCAACCAAGTGATTTGTGGAGGACTAATTTAGATAAAATGTGCGAAAACATTTGCTTTACCTTCATAGGCATCATAAATCCAAACCAACTGCAGTGGAATTCAACGTATTCGAGTGCAACTCGATTTCGTCCAAATGCGGGTCGTTTTCCAGGATGGGGTAAATAGATATGTATTTTGTCACAGAATTATGTCTTTATTTAAACACATTTTATAATTCACTTAAGATATTTAATATTTCAAAAATATTTTAACCTAATCCTATTTATGTTTTTTTTTTAACCTTTTAAACGACAAGCTGTGTTTAATCCTAGGGATTACATATTATGTTTTCTATACAAATTGTAAGAAAAATAAACTAAAAGGCATTTTAGATAATTCTTTTCTATATGGACATAATTAGAGTACCTATAGGTTTACAACCTAGTACCAAGATACAATTTAAAATTTGTACTCAATTATTAACTTGCTGGAATAAACGGACCATCTTACCCCAAAACTGTTGAAATTAATAATGAGTGATTGTTGAAAGATAATTTTTATTTGTTTTTCTTTAAAATATATTAGAATTTCAATTGTTCTTTCAATTATATTTTAGCTATCTTAAAAGTTTTAGTATTTAGAAAAGCAACACCTTGATCTTTTGGCTGCATATGAACAACCTACGAAGCTACGAAAATAATTGCTTTACCAATCTTAGGTATTTATAACCATCCTACTCAATAAATTCAATGGTTAATATTACGTTATAAAACTTTTACTAGGAGTTAATTTTCAGTTTTACGGAAATATGTTTTAATTGAAATTCCATCAATATTTTATTGATTTTAAACAGGATTAAAAAGTGTATTTGCAAACAACTTATTTAGACGATCACATCCGCTCTCTGACCTCAACTATTCTTACAACAGAAAATTGATCTTATTAAAAGATTCCATTCGTCAGGTATAAATGGCATATTTCCCGTCATAGTTTTACTGGCGTCTAGTCTAGACCATTCTTTGGCGAGTTACCTATCGATTTCAAAGAATTTGCTCTGAATTTTTTCCTGTACGTGGTGGAATTTATTAGACGCCATCGAACTCCATCGAACTCCATCAAACGCCACCTAGAGTCATATATGTTTTTATTGTATCAATAACCGCGACTAATTGAATTCGACGCAGTAATTGTTAAAGAATGCTACTGTGATTGATTTATTGTCTACAGTTCGAACTAATTGCACTACTATCGGAAACCAATTGAATCTGTAACCCAAAGAACGAGACATTGGTTTGAACCTTTCCAAGTTCGGTTTAAATTCCGCGATCGTTTGCTTTAAACTAGACCAGACGCCCAGAAATACCCAAAACCTAAAGCCTTTCTCACAGCGATCTGCGTACCTCTTTCGAACCCTGAACTGGCTCGCAGATCACCTTTGATCCGTTTACGTAAAAAACGTGCATAACAAATCGGCCGGTGTGATTAATGGGCGTCCGTGGAGTGTCTGCTTTTATTTAGTCCACTTAACTTAATAACTCAATGACAAACGACAAAACAGCTTAGACCCATCCCGGCGAAGGGTTAGGGCCAGCTCTGCTCCTTGCTGCCGTTCAGTCGCGGCGATCTCATTTGCTACTGTCCGTTGGGAGTTAGGCGACGCATGATCTTGTTCCTGTCCTGTTTTCTGTTTCTGCTCCTGATAGAACGACAAAACACGTTCCACTCCCTGCGCGACACAAAAAATTCGAGCGCCCGAGAAGGTCACATCGTAAATCCTTTTGAATTTTGAATGCGGTGCTCATCTCATTAATTTACATGTCACTCGATTCTGTAACTGTCGTGTTGGATCCGGCGAGTCACATGCCCGTCCAGCACTTTGGGCTTCTTGCGTTCTCCTTTCGCGCGCCGCTGCCGCTGCCGCTGGTACTTCTGGTGGCTGCGCTGCCGGTGACGAAGATGGTTCTGGTTGGCCTTTGTGCAGAAGTGTATCATGGCACTTAGACAAATGATAATCTTGAAAAATCACTGCCAGCTCCTCGTACAATTTTAATAAGGTTAGAGAGCCTGACTTCGATGGGAACATTTCGCAATAAGTAAAGGTCGCATGCTATTAGAATTATTGGAGGCTATTTGTCTAGGAGACGCGAGACGGCTTTGTCGCAGGTGCATTGCTATCCAATCGAAATCGTCGCAAGTGAGAGGCCTCTTCTTGCTGCATCTTGCAAGATCTTTAGTGGATAACCATTTAATTAAGAATTTCTGCTCTGTTCGAAAATTTTAAACATAACGATCCCTGTAATTATCGTATTTTATTTAGAATTTACTAGAATGCATACATCAATGCAGTCGTTAAGTCTTGAGTTCAAAATTGAAAACTTTTCAGGCGAGAATGTTTATTTGATATAAATTAAAGCTAGATATTGATAGTAGTGTTTTCAACATTTGCATTATTCATAGTATTAACCATTTAACAATGTATCGAAATTATTCATGAAATGAGTCGTTTACTTTGTAAGTGGTGTAAATCCAGGGACACCTACCGCTCGATCCTGAGCCAACGCTAGCATTCGATAAAGTCAATACATGTCTACAAGGAATTTGAGTGAATATAGTACAAAAAATATTTTGAATTTGGGTGTTTGGGAATGAATATGTAAATATACTATATCAGAATGTGGATATTAAAAATAGTTATTTCAAAATGACGACCAAAAATTTGCAACTTCTAGCGATATGCGTATATTTAACACTCAGGATCTGAAAATCTGTCTTCGAAATAACCAAATGAATGTATTATACATATTACTATATCAAAATTTACAACTACCAGTGTTATATATTTTTACGAAAATCAGTACAAAGAAGCTCTCAAGATCTTTTATTTTAGTTTTTTATTAAAATTTACAATTAGAGACTTTTAAATTTAAACACAGTAATAATAAATAAATATCATTTGAACGTCGAATGTATTGTACAAATTATGATAGTATTTTTTGCGTAAATGTACTGACACATTTTTCGAAAAAATTTTGATCAGAAAATAAAAACACTGTTTTCGGCAGAACTTATCTGTATAAATGAATTTATTCTGTTACATAAACTTACATCGAAATGAAAACTTCTGGCTATTTGAAGGTATAATACCTATTATATATTAATTATAATAAAAATATAAGGCTACTGTAAAAGTACAAGCCAAGAAATATGATTTGAAGTAAAGTTGAGGTCAAGTTTCTCATCTTGTTGACTGTGTTCTAACCCCTTTTAGCCTTTCCGGCTTTCTGGAAGATGCTCGCTGTCCCTGAGCCACTTTTTACCACCGGTCCAAGCAGAGTGACTTCTGTCACGAGAGGCGCGATTAATCACGGCCAGCTGCGCTGATTCCAGCGACAGTAGCAACAGAGGTGCCGGCTGTCTGCGTTAAGAATGAAAAATGATTTCGATCTCGTAAACACAAAGGACTCCTGTGCCACGTCCTTAAAGAGAGGTGCGTGTCGCCAAATAAAGGCGTCCGGCACGGCGAGATCTGGGGCTCTCGATTGCTTAAAAATTAGCTTCCATTCACGTCCGCCTCAGAGTGATGCTCGAGGGGCGCAAAACCGAGCGTTACATGCACGGCTGTCAATAAAATCGGAGCGTGAATTCTTTGATTCGAGCGCGACAGCAGCCGAGGTGGTGGTCTAACACCTCTGACAATGGCCAATGCGATCGCCATCGCGTTCATCCATCAGGACGCAAAAATTGGACGTGACTAGCCCACGGCCGCGGGCTAAGCAAACGAGAAGCCACGCAGCGCGGCCTAATGGGAAAATATCTCGCGAGTCGCGGCACGGAGTTGCGGACACTCTGCTCACCGAGTTTGTCACAACCATCGTCCGAATGAAGAAAGTTTGTGTCAGGCCATTTCTGGCCGCGAGATGTGCACAGGTATTTCGTAGGCATGTTCACGTATTTATGGCGACTCAAGTGTGACCTTTGTTTGAAATGTTGTTTTCATACGAGGTGGCATACCGAGCCGGTGCAATCTTTGCTGATTGATTTATGAGACTCTTTACCTATCTGTCCGCGTTCGCGAGGACCACAGAAAAAAAATTGAAAGTCAGCCGAACGGCCGAGAGGCAGATTTGCGCCAAGACGAAGTCTTTCAAATCGCCAAAGTTTTATTGAAATCGCGCGTTAAGTGGAAAAAAAAAAGTTGCGCCACTCGCGGCAATTGTAGGCCACCGCAAGACTACTCTATTAAGCGGGTATCAGCGGAACAGCCTGGTTGGCCATATCCATTCATTTCCCACCAGGTGGAAATAAAGTGCGCGCCATTCTCCCTGGGAGATAGCCGAGGTGACTAATACGAGTGGCCCTAAATGTTGCACTAATTAGTACACATCGCGGCGACTATCTCGCCCAATAAATAAACAAAAGTTGAACTTAATTTCGTTTAAAAGCAGCCACAAATAACCGCGGCCGGGGCGAACGGCAGTCGAACAAGTTGTAGTCGCGCCCCGCAGGAGCAACAATTAAATAGCGACCGATTGTGACTCATTAGGAACACGAGCGACAATTGCCGCGGGTCCCGGAGGAAGCTGCTTAACACAGGATTTGCATTTGAATCCGCAATTAGACGATTCCATTAAGTGGCATGTCGGACGCGACTTCTGATACACTTTTGTCGTTATGCGGGTAACCACGGATTGTTCGCCGTCGCCGTCGCGCCATCCGATCCGCGGTGGTGATCTGATTCAGGTCGCCTCTTTCCATTTGTCTTGAGGAGACAGCAATTAGAGGTGAACCCAAGAACCTGTGTAATCCATTTAATCGGGCTGATAAGCCCCAGCCGCAGGTTTCCTGGGAACCCGCGGACTGGGCTCATTCCGCCGCCGCGATGCACTTCTTATGTAAGCGCCCCCATCGGCGGCCACTCAGGTGAACGGCGGTTTTCTATTAGATTTCATTGTCTGTCTGTTTATGCCGCTTTGTTCTAAATGTCAGCGAATTAATGAGATGTATGATTTACGCCCGTGCTTTATGCCCGGCTAATTGTCGGTGATAAAAAGTTCGGGATCATCGGAGAACAACCCGCTGGCAATCCGGCCCGGCTTCGTCTTCGTCTGGCCAAACGAGTTTCTATGGAAAATGTGTCCAAGATACCAGTTGGACTGCACTAATGGTTGCGAACTGTGGCGAATCGTGCCAAATGTGTTGAAATTTGCATCTTTTCCTCAAGTGATTTATTATTAGTGAAGCGAAAACTCATAATGATGTAAAATAGCGTCGACCTGGTTGAGGTATTGCCATCTATCAAATCAATGAGAGAATTGGTTTCAACGATTATCATTTAGCAAATTCATTTTCTAAACAACACCTTTACAGGTAAAGCTTTTAAAAAAGGCTAAAGGCTATTTAATAACATTTCCATTGAGCCCCTTTTTCGTCTGCTACCTGCTTTTATTCTTACTATCTACTATGATAAACCTAAGTATTAAAATGAGTATTATCTTTAATATCGATGCCATAAAAAACATTGATGGTATTTTTATCATTCATTAATCATAATTATGTATAAGTATAGAATGAAACTTCGCTATAATCGCTTTCTGACTAATTTTTACCGATTTTTATAGTTATTTAAAAAAGGGCGTATATAAACAATATTTCTACTCTTCTGAGCTACCTATGGTTTGAGCCTGCCAAAAACTTTCTAAATTTTTTACCTAAGCCTTCACTCTGCAGTAAATAATTCACTTATTATTAGCTTTTTGGAGCACAAATAATATAGCATTTACATTTCAAATACAACCATTTCAACGATATGCACAAGCAAATCGAATTCACCGACAACCAAATCAAATTCAACAACAACCATACAATAATCCACGTCAGTTTTTTCAAATCCACAAGCAACCATAAAACTTCAAGAACAAATATTTTCTAATTATTGTAGATTACGAACGGTTGCTTTTGAAATTGAAATGGTTACTATTGAATTTGAATTACTAGTTGTAGTTGGGAATGGATGTAGATATTTTATATATTGAAATAGTTTGTTATTGAAGTTCATATGGTTATGGTTATTATTTTATTTTATTATAGTTAGTCCCGATTTTTATGGTTGTCGTTGAATTTACTTTGGTTGTTTTGTTATTGATTTAGTTACATTTGAAATATAAATGCTATACATTTTCTACAGATTTTCTTAATATTTTGCAGTAAACATTAGTTACCTGTTTACAATATACAAAAATCATAATGCATGAAATAAAATTATTATGCATTAATACCTGATCTCATTAATTGTATGTACAGTGAGAATACGAGCAGCTTTCTGTGCCAAAAGATTCAAAACCGAAATACAAGAGTTCCCTTGTAAATCATAAATTATTCAAAACATAAAAATATCAATGGCCTGTTGACCAACAAACATGATGTGAACCTATTCACACCATTGTGACCTTATTGAACAGAAACTCGTGATACTCGCAACCCTCGTCAGAAATTCTAAATACTTCGTTTACAGGCTATTAACTTTTCATGCATATTATGACTAAAGGGAGCAAACAAAGACACATTTTCGATAGGGGAAACCAGTGAGGAAAGTCAGGCTAAATAAGTTACTTCGACAATATATACTATGAAATTTCAAGACTGGAATGCGTCCTACCGAGTACGACTCGAATAGCTAGAATTTACATCTCCTACAAAGTGAAAGAAATAACCAATAAAAAAACGGTTTAATTAAAACTTGTCAACACATTTTGAATGATAGGCTTGCTTTTTACGTTTAGTTTTTATTAGACAGGTATTTAATTGCTTTTATTTCTCAGAATCGTTTTGTGCCATAAACAAAAATTACCCTGCGAGTCGATGATAGTCGTCATAAAGCCGTAACGATCAAGTAGCCCGCAGGAGGCCAATTAAATAAATTCTGAATATTAAGGGCATCCTGAGCAAACAAAAATTTATACCACACCAGCCATCATCCTTCAGCTTGAACAGCGGAAAATTCCGCGCCCCATCATCGCGCCCGTCAACCGATCTCAAAAGCGAAAAATATATTTTGATGAACGACTATTTCGCACGAGAGAGGTGTTATAGGCTCCCAGCCAGGGTGCTTTGCGAAATCAATAATTTCCCGGAGCTAATTAGCCAAAGTTTATTGATTTCATCTTTTCAACTCCTTCACGGGCGCACGGCACTTTCTCGATCGGCGGCGGCGATCATCAAATCAAGCATGCAAAGAAGGTTAATGCGTTCTGGAGGCCTTTAATTTCTGTCCCAGGAGGATGATCGTGACATGAAAACGGCTTAAGTGAAAACCGAAATGAATTAATTGCCAGGTAGCCCGGCGGTCGCATCGAAGACAAAGTAATTGATTTTTTCGCTTAATTTGATGTTTTCACGGTGAGACTTCGCCGCACCATCCAGCCGTTAAATATGTTTTACTACTGTCGTTAAAGGCCCAAACCCAGCCGTGCCTCGAATTGCTATATTCACGGGAAATTATTAAGCCGCTTATACGGCCTTTTAATGAACTGACATAATAATACCGCCCCTCAGATGGCCGATCGTGAAAATCCCGCGAAGTTGAGCGCGGCTCCTGGGCCAATTTTTAGGAATCTCATCGGGCCGACGCAGGCCCCGAACCTGTGACACAATGTGCCGGAAAATTTGTACAGGCAACGACTTGTTTGACTGGGCCATTCTGAATCAGAAGTGCGCGCCAATTAAGTGCTATAAATCTTCGGGAGAGTTCCTCAGGTCCGTTGGCATAAATTTAATCCAACGTCGCGCCTAAATCACGAGCCATCTTCAAGGAGACCCCGCAGCGCACGGACATCATAAATAGAGCCCCAGCTGAAATTTTGAGGTCAAAACAGTTCTGCAGAAATCGCGGAGGGTTTTTTTACCATCTTACTTTGCCGCAGCATGCGTACGGCTGGCTCGTTACGCAGCCTTTTATTATAATAATGCGCGCCACAAAATAATTTCGACAAGTACCCCGAGCCGCAGAAAAGCCCGCGCTAAGCCCCATAAATTTCAAAATTTATGAGAATGTTCCTTTCGCGTGCCAAAATGTCATTTCGAAAACTCTACAAGATTCTGAGCCGTCGTTTTTCGAGTCGCGTTTTTCTGCGGCTCGCCCGATTTATCTCACATTTCATTAAAACCTTACCCAAATTAGCTGCGCGTCTGAAGTTGCGCCACTGCTGCCGTCGAGCCGCTGCCGCTGGAGCTAATTCCGCGGTTAGTGAACAGTCGCGAAAAGGCGCGGTGTTATGGCCAATTAAAATCAAATTCCATAAAATCGGATCAAATTTATTTTGGAATTTTTTGCCTCTCGAACCAAATAGAATTTCTAATGTTGTTTATTTCCACGCGGCCTTATGACTGATGAGTGGACCGCGATTTAACAGTTAATTTTGACAATGGGATTAGAATGCCCAGTCGGGCTATTAGGCGTTTTAATAAAATCAAATGTTTATGGCCACCTGGATCGGAAAAAACACTTCGATTATGATGATATTATACGGCGCTTTTATGGCCTATCTAGCACCTGCTGGCGCTCAAAAAAGACGCCGATAAATTCTGCTCAAGTTTCTTGAATTTTTCACCGTAGAAGTGGGTTTTCTAGGTCAACTTTTAAAGCGACTAACACACACTGTGCGCTGTTTAATGATGCTGACTGACGGGGAATTACCCTCAATAAATATAGCATTTTGTTTTCGAATCTACATACCCAAATTCACATATGTTTATTAATTAGGGACCAAAGACTTGATTCTTCTTTTACAATTAATTAACTTGATAATTTAAAATTAAAGCCTCGTATAATATGGAATCATATTAAGCTACCTCTTGATTTTAATTTTAGGTTATATTTTTACATTTACATATGGCAAGCGTTCCTAAAGATATCTAAAACATGTCTTTTAAATGGAACTGAATGAAAAATTTAAAATATTCTTCAAACTAGAGGAAATTAGCGTCAAAATCAAATAAACAGAAAGAAATATACGTAATCTTTATTTCGTTTTCACTAACCTAATTTTGTAAATTATTATTTTACAATTTCAAAAACTATCACTATCAGGAAAATACTGATGTCAATCAAGCAAGGTCAGCGACAATGTTGATGACTTTTTCTATATTTTTCATCAAAATTGCTTTCTAACTTTTTCTTTTCAATCCATCCTAGTTTTCGAGGGAATCACATTAATCATTTGAACAACATCACACATGTCATGATGGTCAAGGCTAGCAGTTTTATGTCATAACACGTTTTGATTAAAATTGCATATTACATAAATTCATATAACGTCAACATAAGGAGAACATGGAAAATATAAGTTTTACTAAACTGTATACAAGTAAAGAATTAAATTTTATTACAAACTTATATTAATCCAAAAAATTTCACTATTAATTTTCCTTCATTTTACTTAAAAGATTCAAACGACTTTAGTAAATATTATTTTACTGATGATCAAATGCAAAAGCCTTTACTTTTGTTATACAATATTTACGATTAATATCTTAAATCTTCTATATTTATAAATACATTATGTATTTTTTCAGATAAGCAAAATTGTTTATACGCCTTTCGTACGAGTATTTGATTCATGCAGAACTCTCATGATTTACATAAAAATAAAATATTTTAATTTTGGTCAAAATTGAATTAAAGCCATCGCATTGTTAGCAAAATACTCGTCGGAAATAAAAGTCATTGGTTAAGGGTAGCGTTCGTTATGAATGTGTTCCACATCAAAGCTCTAAATCCATCCGGTCGTAAATAACTTCAAGCGCACAAAGCTGAGTATTTAAAGTCAATAACTCAGTTCTCCTTCTAAAGGAATCCCGTCGTCTTGGGCAACCGAAAACCGCGCTCGACAATCAGACTATCGGAGGCTAACAGAGATATTGGCACAAGAAGGCCGTCGTACAGTGAACTGACCGCAAGTCGGTCATAACTCAGTCTGGAATTGTAGCAAAATGCAGAAATTTACGACTCCCGCCATAGATAAATACCACACCCCCGCGTTAAAAAATCATCTCATTGAGGCTGCGCGCCGGACCGATTTGGACCGAACAAGATCACCTGAGTCCCCTGGAACCAGTTCACCACCGCGCTTGAAATCTTTTCGTCTCGGCGATCTTTGTTTGTTCACTTTTTGTCATAAAGTGCGATCCAAGAAGCTCACCGATATCTGGAGAAGCCGTTTCCGTGTGTTTGCCCTTATTGTGGCCGAGGCAATAAATTTTCGTTGGAAATGGCAGCAAAAATGAATTTTATGTATAGCACTGGAGGATTGAATAGCCCCAGAATATATTAGCGATATCAAAAAGGAGCTGCAAGACATGTCGCTGGCTAACAATAAAATGCACAACTCATGTAGACGAGAGACCAACAACTTTGTCGTGAGCATAATTCCCTGCATAAAATTAACCAAATTTGTGTTGGGGACACAGCCGGGAACTGAATTATTCATAAAACGGGGCAACTCGATCGATGTTCGCTGGTGATGATGATGATGAAGATGAGGGTAATCACCAGCGATCATGTGCCATCATCGATCGGTAGCATTCGTCTAAGCAAGTGTCCGGTGGTAAATTGAATCGCCATAATCAGCGGCTAGTCCATGTGCCGGGCTCGTGTTAACTAGACAGGAGAAAGAATTAAATTGATTTCATAATTTTTTTCGCCTCCTCCTTGTGGTTCTTTACCTCCGGGAATAGACGACAGATCGATTTCTATTCACTGATCATTGTAATGCAATTTATGAGTTTGATATAGAAAAGTTTATTGTGTATCAAAATGTAAATTGTACATTGTTCTGCATTTACATATTTCAAAATCGGAAAATTTAATGAAATCCTTAATTCTTATATTTTTTTGTGTCATTTCCGATTAAATAGGACTAATTTATTTTCTTCTAAATGTAAATGGGTATAATTTAGAACTATAAAATTCTTCATATTATCAATAAATGAACATAGGCATTTCCTTATTTTAATACACAAATAGAAATGTTCACTGAAACGGCTAGAACATATTTGATTGAGGACATAAATTCACAATTTAAAATGTTTGCTTCTGTCGATAAAACATTTACAAGAACCAGAACTTCTGGCTTCTGATCTTCAGATGCACTACCTTCCCGGTTTTAGTTCGCGATGATCATTGCATAAATTTAGGCAACTTTGGAAACCATTTGAATGGGTCCATTTTATCTCATTCAAGGTTTCCCTAAGGCTCAAAATGCAAATCAAAAAGCATTCATTAAAATATTGATAAATTCGAAAACGATAGAACTTTTGACTGAAGTCTTAAGGTACTACTTGAACGCTGTTTTATGTATTTTGCATTTTTCTTTTACGGAATTCGTTATTTGGTCTAATAACAAAAATTGCGTTTTGTAAATTGTTGTTATTACAGTGATTTGACGTGATTGACTATATTAATCGCATCACAATCTTTTGTAGAGAAACGTGTCAAAAGAAAAATTTGCTAACCATTAAAAAAATGTGTAAAAAGTTATGTGTACCAAGACATTTGCTTGGTCTGTTTTTAAATTCTAAAGAAGATTATTCTACCATTATATGTATGTAGTATTAATAAAAATAAATAGAATATCTGCAAAACAGATTTCTGCAATATTTCTTCTTAAATTTTTTAAAGTAAATTGGAACGCAAATTAAAAATGTATTCCATGTTTGACCTACATACATACATATATTCAATTTTTTATCTGACAGTTGTAATGATCATTAAAATGTGGTTGTATTATTAATACATTGGGACTTTGTTGAGAAATCGTGTATAAATTCTGGGAACGAAAAATTAATATCGCTATTTTTTCATTAAAAAAACGCAATCAATGATTCAATAATTTTTAATTTTGTTAAATATATTTTTCAGAATCTGAGAGCATCGAGAGCCTTCCGGGCAACTGAAACTCATCAGCCAAAAATATTTTGAAGTCAAGTGATAGATGGACGACAAGTTCAAGTAGCAGTTCATCATGCAAGCTGACAAAGTTTCCCATGGAGCCCGAATTTCACCTGAACTATTTATGAGTGCCTTATCAACGAAAACACGTCCTCCAGGTGCATAAATCATCCGCTGCATAAAGGAAATCGCCCGAGGCCCGCTTTGGAAATTATGCGAATCAGAAAGTGCTTAAAATCCAATTTCGGGGACAAGACATTAATTTTCGTAAAGCACTGGTCTCGGGGAGGACCAGAGGGGCCCCTTTTGGGGGTCCGGAGCAGACTTGTAGAACGGCGCGCTACAAATGTTTTTCATGCCTCCGCTCGAAGTAATGCCCGCTAATGACGTGACGAAAAACTCTGGCGAATTTCCTCCTCGGCGGCCAAGGGCCAAATTGAGCTGGCGTGGCCGGGCCCGGCCCTTTGGACCGGTTGCACAGCGATTTGAGCGAAAAGAGTTTTGCTGCAAATTGGTACGTAGGGCGAGTTTCCGTGGTGGCTCAAAAAATAAACAAACCTCCAGAGCCCTGCGCGCATTCCGGGGAAAACACCAAAAATTGCCCAGTCGCCGGTTGTCAAAGGAGGCAAAATTGCATGTTCCCGCTGGACCCGGTCGGGCTCCGCGGTGCATCGACAGCAATAAATCATTTCGGAGGCAAAATTATGCGCGCAATGACCAGGAACCCCGGGACGGGCCACGATCTCGCGGCCGCTGTTCGCGTTTCTAAAGTCGTGTCGGGGTCCCGTTAATTGATTTAAATGAGGATATAAATGGCACGCAATTTTTTAGTGTAATAACCATATTTAGCCGCCGAGTCGGGCAAGTAGGTAATTGCGCCCCTGGGAGTCACCACTTCACCTGTGAAATGGGCCGCATAGCGACGGCGGGCCTCCGGGGCATCCCTCAACTCCGGCGGTTTGCGCGTTCGCAGGACTTCGTGGTGTCGGCCGCGGCGCGAAATCTCGAGCAGATCCGCGGCGGTGTGACACGTTTCGTTGAGTCGCGGAAAAAAATGCCACCGCGCGGCCGTTTTCCTAGGTCGCGTCGCGTCCTCCGCGCGATATGGTCGCGGCCGAGTCCTTTTACGGCGCACTCATTATTTCCCTAGAAGCGGTCGCTCGGCTCGAATAAATTAAATTCCGCGGGCGATTTGTGTTCACGGCACGTGAGGAATTCCTTTGAGGTATGGCTCTCCGGCATTCCCGGCAATTTAGAGGAATAACTGAATTATTCATCCGGGCATAATTACTGATCCAGTTCCATGTTGAAATGTCATTATCGTGTGTCGCGTCCGCGCTCGCCTTTTTGCGGCTCATTGTTCGACTGATTTCTGTCGCCGGGGTATCCGCGGAAAGGAAAGTCGCCCGCCAGAGCCTAGGCCGGCGCAGGCTGCGCAGCCTCTGAAAAGCATTCTGCCGCAAATGGGCAGTTCATAAATAATGTACGTTACGTGAGATTTACTCTCTTTTTCTGCGACTCAGGTGACAATTGATGCAAAAAGAATAGCCAGCTCGGCTGAGACGATCGCTTTTTGTTTTCGCGTTTTTGCGGCGTGCGCTCAGAAGCGCTACTTCTGGAAGGAAGCAAGTCCAACTGCGCAGACGTGTGGTGATTTGCAACAATTTATCTGCGCGATCCAAAGATGTCTCATTGCAACCTCGTGTGCTATGAGCGTGGATTAAAAAGAAATTCGCTTCTGGGTACAGATTCCAGGCCGTTCAATCTTAAATTATCCTTTTCTATACCTTAAAAGTGGACTTGATGACTTCAACAAAATCAGTCGAACCTATACTTTTTCTAAGAGTAGGAGAAAGCAACTTAAACTCTACTTTCGAAAAGAAATTTAGTATTCATTTCAGGCAAAAGCATCGGTCTTTTAAATCTAGATCTAAAGACCAACAAATTATATGATTTTTGGCTACCTGACCTACAATACTATAATTGAAATTTACAAAATTACATTGTCACACAAATTTTAAAGGATATTTTACACTATCCAACAGTTTTAAGTTTTGCTGTAACTATTACATATGTATATGAACACAAGAAAAGTATTAAAACGCTTTGATATCAGCACTTTTTAATCGATACCGACATACTAATTTCAATTACTTTGAATTGGAGAATTCAGCTAGTGGCACGCAGGCTTACACTTGTCTAACAATAAGAAAACAAAATAATGCAACGCATAGAAAAGATAAGATCTAAATATTATATGCTCATGCAATAATGATTAAATCTTTTAAATTATAACAAAACTCAGTATCCTTTTAATGAGAATTGGAAATATGCACAAAATAATGTAAGTAATTTCTTCTCACTGTGGAAAGTTCAACTTTCGAAGGCTGAACGCCATAGGATCAAAGAAATTTTGAAATTAAAATCACAATTTCACAGCGTTCCAAGACCGTAGTTAGAGAGAGGCTCACTCCATTAATAAAAATTCCTCCAAATATTTCTCTGACTGCTGCCTTGAGATTAAAAATTTACCAAAAGGATGCATAGAAAATCTATTAGAAGTTATTTGTTGACAATAAACTCATGTGCAGCGTATACATACATATATGTTGAGTAAATCTTACATTTCAGATAACGAATTTCGCTGAAAAACATAATCCAAATGTTATTCTATAGTTACAATGATCGCATTTTTAGTATTAACCCTATTCAACATAGAATTCTTAGATTTTAATATTCCTCGGTTATCCAATTTAGAGTTACACTTTTAAAAAATATCATTTTTATTTTTGAGTTAATAATGCGTAGTAAAAATTAGCACAGCGCGGCGTCGGCGCTGTTCATTGCTTGCCCTTTCCTTAATAAGGAGGGAAATTTGTATGTCGTCTTATGCGAGCTTCTTGTTCCGAAAACATAGAATAACGGTGGAGCGGTCGTAATTGGAGAAACGACATGTGCCTTACAATTGCACAATTCCCAGTGTGCCTTACAAACCTAAAGGGAATCCGACACTTGGAAGTAGCATGGCTAAGTGCAGTTGCGGCTCCTCCAGCACTTGTCGGCCAGAGTCCTCGGTCCACTGGGAATCCTCCAGACAATCGTCCCGCGAACTATTCCAGAAGTCATAACAACATCCCGAGCATGGCCGGCCAGCAGATAAATCAGCGGCTCCGACTGATGCGAAAATTTGCATCTCGGGCCGACACGGGACCCGGGAGAGAGCGCAACAAGCCGTGTCGACGGAGTTTCCCATCGCGACCAATAAGACATCGCCGGCAATTTAGATATAACGCGGCGATAGGAAACTCATTTGCCACAAATAAACTATCGCGGCAGCATCATTAAATTTCAATAATCGAACCATCCAGGTGAAATTATAACCGGGGAGGTACATCAATTGAACGGGACTCGACATCGCGCTACAAACTGGCAGCGTCGGGCGCGGATCGGCGCTCCGGTCCGGCCGCGGCGGCGACTGAGCGGACCCCGCGCACCCAGAAAGCCCTCACGGCCCCGCGGAGCGCCCATTACAAGCGGAGTGGCCGCGTACATAATATTTATGCAAATGGACGTTTGTAAAACATGCTACAGTTTCTTATTTCTCACACTGCGCATCGACCTAATAGAGAAGTTTAGCGTGTTTCGGTGTTTGTTTATTGAATTAAATTGCCCTGTGATTAGAGCGGCATCGGCCGGCGTCTTGCCGGAGCGACGCGGCACAGCGCGCCGCACTTGCCGCGCTCTTAATGACGACACTTGAGGTGTGTGCTCCGGGCGCCCAGCGAATCGCGCCGCCGTTTCCACGGGTGTTCGTGCCCTACAAGCCGACGTGCAGAAAGCTATCATGATTAATAGAACCTCGAGGGCTCTCATTAATGCGATTAAATTATGCGCCGGCAATCATTTACACCTTTAATCAACACGGGCCTGCGGCAATAGAAAACAGTTTGCACCAAATAACAACCTTGTTATTAATGCGCTGTTTGATCTAGCGCTATTTTACATTTTAAATTAATCTTTATTGCTCGCTAGGTCTGTTAAGCCATTACAAATTATTAAGAAATATCGTGGGTACTTTAATAAATTCCAAGATTATCAACTTGAACTTCCAGTTTAAAAAGATGCAACATTTTTAGCTTCCGAACTCCTTTTCATTATTTATTAGTACATATACTATGCATACCTATTATTAGTGTCCCAGGATTTGTTTTCTGATTGCCGAGGTTTTATTTAAGTATGACTACTAAATGGTAATTACTAATATCTAAGTAATAAGTAAAAAAACATAACAATACCTTCTTTCATACATATCTGCATTCAAATATTACTACTTTTAATGTAATGTAATTTTACACTTTACAATTACATTTCAATATTAGTATTAAGATTAAAATATTTAAAATCCAAATTTTGATGCTTAGTTTCACCAATTACTATTAATAAAACTCAAGAAAATTTTATAACATTCGCACAATGCTAATAATTCCGTACAATTTCTTTCAGAAGCGTTAAGATTAAATTATTTTAAAATAGAATTTTAAAGATATGTAGTTATAACTAATCAATGTATTGTAATATTGCAATACTAAATTTGCACTTTTATCTAAGTGAACATTATTTGCAAAATTTTAAATGTCCCTCCTGTAGCAGAAAAACTAATAAACAATCAAAAATGGAAAAATCACCTTATGATCAGACATTTTCCAATTTCCATGGAAAAGGCATCCTTTTGATCAGATTTTATACAAATTAAGCTTAGAAAATGTAAGTAAATAAAAGATAAATTTAATAACAGTTGACACACACAAAAACGTTCAGAAATTAAACCTTCTTCTTCGATATGGACTTTTTACAAATTTCCCAATTTTTAATGAAAAATTATATTCAAAGCAAATAGAAATATGTAGCTCCTTGGACTGGAAATAGCCCCTTTTGATTGGGACAATAAAAATATGTCTACTATTAGTAAGAAACTACTCACGTTTGATCAAAAGTAATGACAATTTTATGTAGCATCTTAGATTAGAAGTGGAATTAGTAAAAAAATAATATCCTCTCAATTTATGCTTCCTATGTCTAAACTGCAAGGTCAATAGAGTTAATTAAATAAGTTTTAAAAATAAAATAAATCTGTTAAAAAGAGCAAGAATATTTTAAAACCATTAAAATGAGCAATTTTTCTAACTACTGTAATTCAAAGAGACTTATTCCAATCAACTCAAAACGAGTGGGTATTTACCTTAAAACTATAAATTCAAAATGAACTAAGTCATGAGAGAGTGATGAAAAATCGCGCACAATTAATCACGGCTCAAGCCTTTCCCGTCATTTAAAAAACCATCAAGTGCCTCTAAATACGAGGTATATGATTCCATAATAATTTCCGAAGTATACTCATATTTCTCGGCTCAGTTAATTTTATTAAAAACTTCGAAATTAATTGAAAACGATTTCATAAGCACTTTCTGTAGCCCTAAAGGAACAGTACCTCAAAGGTAAGTCCCGCCCCATTTTTGGAAATTAATTTCAGCGCCACGCCTGAGCTGGAAATATTCGTTCATTCCATAAACACTTCAATTCGCCGTAAAAGTGCACTTTGAATACATGAAAATGCTCAACGTCGAGGACCAATCAGTTCAGGTGCATTAAAACGTAGGATGTTTCAATTAAGCGGAGAGCCAGCAAATGTGGGGTCCAGCGCAATTAAGATTCAATTAATCGCTGTCAAGCGAACGCTTTCTTTTGCAAAATTTCAATTTGAAAGATGCCGTCAATATCAATTTAAACTTCTCGACATTATTCAGACTAATTGGGCTGAAGTAATTTTCGTGCAATTTTCGGAGATCAGACTGGTCCAGCGTGATCTGACCATCTCAGGTATTCGACTACCGTTTATGGAGTTAAAGTAATTTGAGTGGTTTGAATGGTATTTTATTAACGGTATAACAGGAAATCAAAAATGTGTTTAATTAGGTGGCTCGCTGAGAATTCGATCAATCTTTATTTTAAATACCTACATAGAAGAAAATGTCGCTTGGTATTTTTAGACGATTTTTGTCATTTATTCAATTTTTCATAAATTTGTTCGACAATCATTTTCTGAATCGTTTAGGGTTATTTGTGTTTTATAATGGAAAATTATTTTACACAACAGATTATTGAAGTGTCATGTTTAAGAATTTGCTGAGGTATTAATGAAGCATTAAAGTTGATATGGTTGGTTAAAAAAAATATATAAGGCACCGAAGCATCATTTTACCAAAAGTAATATATATATATGTATTTATGTATGTTTAAATATTATCGTAAAAAATATATTTTGCTTTCATTCTATTCAAAATTTTATTTGCAATCAGGAAGGAAGTTAAACCATAACCTGACTTGTTACGTTATTTATTAAAGAAATTTAATTTGGCTCAAAGTACAAAATTTCTTTAATTTAGCAAGACATTTTGTATTAAATTGAGTTTTATGAACTACTTACTCATATATTGTATAAACAGTAGTTAAAATCCTTCATATTCATCAAATACCTTAATATCTTAATTACAACATCTTTCTAATGCCACAACTGTCTTCCTTCTAAGGAAAACTTGAAATATAACAAAAACTGTCAACTGATTGAAAGATACTATTTAATTATAACAAGAGCATTAGACTCAAAATGGTTGACATGTTATCAAACCAAGTTTGTATCAAAACCATTGCTATTTTATTTGAGTTACACAAAAGTGTCCCATAATAAATTGCCGTTCCATGTGTGTGTCGGTCGCATGTCCCACTCGCAAAAGACTCCATTAATTTTCAATTAATATTCATGAGCAGTGCAAAAGTCTCTCTTTGCGTAGCATTGGAAACGCGTCTGTTCTACGCACCATGCCCGTAAGAATTTGCACTACTCGCCCATTCCCGACGCCGCCGCGGCCGCCGCGCCGCTATCCCGTTTTGATTGCTTAAAACTTAAAACGAACAATCGTAGAACATACTAAAAACTGACTCTAAAGGCGACTGCTGCCATTTTTGCGCGACTCGATCGTGCATTTTTGCATGATCGTATGGTCAGCTAGCATGTCGCTGGTGCAGCGTAATAGATCCAGTGCCGGGCTGAAATTAAGACAGCTGTCGACGGTGATCGATCTGGATCAGTCTTAAAATAGAGTTGTAAACTAATAAATCATCGATTTATGGTTAACGCGATCGTGCAACTGATCGATTCACAGGCGTGTGCTAAGCGCAAAAAACTCACCTGAATCCACCTTACATTCGCTAGCCATTTTATGCGCGAGCAGCGAGGGAAAAACTTGCTTACTCGACTTAATTACCAGCGGAGGAAGTCGAGCCACTTGATAATATCTCAGCCGAGATCTTTGAAATATTTCAGACTTTGAAAACGTCCTTTTTGCTAGTAAGGCTTCAACAAAGTTAGCTTAGCCCTGTTTTTCATGCTGGATTTATGGAAGTCAAAAAAAGATAGTTTGCTCTACAACCACATAAATCCACATTACTCCATCGTTTGCATGTCCATTTCCGTCCCGCGCCACATAATTTCTTGACCAGAGCAAATGTTACTTTAAGGCTTCAAGTTAAATGCGCTCCACGAAGCCATTGATGGATCCGGTAATGACGCCTCCAGCGGCATATTAATAATTTTCGCGGCACTGGACTGGTGCAATTAAAATAAAATCACTCCATCAGCAGTGGAGATCAGCCGATTCCGCGAGGATCCCTATTGGCTACCGGTAGGCGTTATTCGCGGCTTTTTGCCGCGTTGAGTGCTTAAGAGGTGTACCATTAAGGATGGCGAAATCGCGAAATTGCGCGCTCTAGTGCAGCCGCAAAATATCAAGATGATCCGACATTCTAGTCTGGCATTAGCACTTATAATCTGCGATCGACGTAAATAGAGCAGGTCCGGGCAGGTCGTCATAAGCACAACTTGCTGCCGTTCGGCCTCGACTTGGATTAGCGCATCGCGGAAAAGTCCCAACATTTTTATGACTATGGCAATTTTATGCGGCCGCCAACAATTATTTCACAGTTTCCTTAACGGCGGCAGCAGTAAATCTCGCATCTGATAATTGAATTATTGAGAGCATACTGACAATTAGCCATTCGCAAATGAGTTATTAATGCCGATGATTCGCAGGAAGAGGTGCACTTTGTTATGCAAGGCCTGAACGATTCTTTCACTTTGGCAAGCGATAAAGCAATCTCTAATGATATTTGATGGATCGCAAGCAAAGATTTTTCCTCGTCTAGAGGTGTAGCCAGGATGTATCTGAAGCTTGTGAAATATTCAAACTACCTTTCGGAATCTATGCGCTGCAGTTGAGAAGGAGGCGTTGAGACCTTAATAAAAAGTGAATTTGCTTCTTAATGGTTTAGCAAAGATTGAGGAAGCGATTTTTATCTTCTCGTGCACTTTGTACAATTTTAACAATGCCCACTCTTGGTTTATGATGTTAGATAAGGCTTTACGATATAAGAAAATTTACTTAGATAAACTGACCCTGTAAAATAATTTGTCCTTTCATTTTACCGAAATATTTTCCTAGGACTAAGCAAGTTTAAACGTAACTCTCTGTACGTCAAAATTTCCTAATTTTAGCATAACGTTTTTAAAAGCTGTCCAAAAATGCTAACTTCTTCTAATGGCCATCTCGGTAGAAAAGTGTCTGAACAATAAATTTAAAAATGGAAGATGCACATCGTGTTTTCGACCTAGAAATGTTCATCGAAAAGGCTTTTTAATTAATTTTCGTGAAAATAAATTGTAATTTAAGCTATACAAACCAGCATTTTTCCGCCACTAAATTTCCTTTTTAGATATTACAGAAATGTATTTCTACCTATTCTTCTATTTCCAGCCTAACTTAATTTATGTTAACGAACGCCTTACGGTTCCTATCTTTAAGTTTCAGTCAAAATGAGGAAAGTCTCAATTCCGGCTTCGGTTAGCCGCTTGAGTTATGAGTATCTTAATTTATGAATGCCTAAAAGTCAGCTCGCATGCATCCCACACAGCGAGATGAGTGATGTCCATTGGAATATGCAAATAAACTGGAACATCAATTTTCCCCGAACATTTCATTTTGCATTTTGATTAAGATATTCGTGCCTATCGAAAAGGGAAGCTGGATGGTTATGAGTTGACCGGTAATTGACACGCAGAACATTTATTTATTCGCTCATAACAGTGTGACGGGTTTTCCAGCCATCAATCATCGCACTACCTGGCGCGAATGAAATCTCTCAATTTTTCACATTATTTAGGTCCTTCATATTTTTATCGTTACTGAATAATGAAGCAATGGCACAAGGTGGCCCTGTGCTCCGAAACTTATTACTCACACAATCGCATCAATATTCGTTAAGATTCGCACAGTATCTTCATAAATTACAATTAGCTGCACAGGAGGATCTCAATTGAATTAAATTTGGTGCACAAAGTTTCCCCCGAAATGAATGGCATATCATAAATTTCTCTGGAGATTTTTCCCAATTATTTATTCTTTTTTTTTTATAAGAATACTTACAATGTAATTAAAAAATGATTGGATGATCGAGTTGTAGTTGGTCGGTAAATCACCATTTTATAGTCAGATATATAAAATTGATTTATGTCATCAGAAAAACTGCAAAATCGCAGTTTATAAATGTAAGAATAAGTTTTAATTTAAACTTTACTTCAGTTCAATAGCAATCTTATTAGAACATCAAGCCGTGTAAATTACCTATTTTTTATCTATTTCATATTCTTATTAGAAAGTGTTTCTATCTAAAGAAATCCAATTAAATTGTTTTGACATCCTCAGATGCATATGTTTAGGCTGGAAACTGGTTTCTAGCCAATGCACCTCCCAGAAATGTTGTCCTGTTGGAACTTCTGAAGAATGTGCTTTGGATTGCAGAGGAATCTCGTTCAATCCCAAAGAAGCTTTTTAACAGGTCGACTGCTATTTGGCTACGCCAGGCTTAAAGCTGCAGAAATCTAGTCGCACTTTTTGTTAGAAAATTATTAGTTATTGGATCATTAAATACCAAGGAATGGAAATGAATAATTGGATTTATTTCCTCCTATCATTACACATCTATTCCAGCAATTATCTATTCTAAGCATATGACTTCTTTTAAGAATTTCTTCTTGTTTAACCCTCCAAAAGCGAAGCTAAAACGCGTAAAATTTTATAATATAATAATTGAAACTCTAGCTTTTATTAGAAGATAATTTAAAGAGTGTATGTTCTTTTTTTAATTTCAAAAAACACAATGCACTTCCTCCCGCGATATCGGGTGAAATTTTGCATTTGAAATTATATGAGGATTAACACAATTACAGGGCCGACGCACAATTCGAAAATATATATTATTCAGTTTATAATTTCAAAATGTTAATTTTGTTTTGTAATGCCGACAAAAGTCAATTTGGAAAACGCTTTTACCTTTAAGAAATCACATACATATATATTATATCTTGCGATGACCGTATTATTACAAGGACATTTTAAAAAATTTCCCAATTTTTGAAAATATTTGCAGAAGATTATGGCAATATACGATATATTTTAAGTATCCAACTTTTATTTTTTATACGTTAATAATTTTATTAAATTTAAAATTTATTTAGCAACCAAAACACATAAACAGAAGCAGCACATCGAATTTAGCGTTGAAATTAGAATTTCTTGGCTTAACACCTGGAAAAGTAGGACGGTAAACAAGGTCAACAGATTGGAACGAATCAATTTTTGGGTGAAGCTGCTTCACAAAGCATTTCTTAGGTCGAAGGATCATCCGGCCTTTAAAGATACTTACGCATCGGACGACATCCAAAAAGCGTAGCAAATTGCCTTTGCCATTTAGAATCCTACTTGATGTTACGCACAAAAAGGACGAAATACAAAGAAATCCTGCCGGATAATGCTTTAAGGAAATTTCAAATGGTCAGTGCATACAAAACATGCGAAACGAATTGGGAAGAAGTCAGAATTTTGTCGAAAAATGAGGGATATTTTGGGCTTCTCTTCTAAAGGATTTCTGTTTTTGAAATTCTTATTTGGATAAATGCCTACATTTGCATTGGTAGAATAAATGCATGCACCGATATGCACCTTTCCATTTTTATTAATCATTTTATTAAATTGTTATAATATGTATGTAGCTCTATACAAACCGCTTAATTAAAAAAACTCAATATTTGTAAACATCATATTGTAGATACCTTTAATTGACCAACTGAACAAAAATAGTTAAATGGAAAATATTTGATAACTCGTTAACTCTCGAGTAATAATCATTACAACGTCTTTAAAAACTATTGCACTTGATAATATTGTTCTTAAAATTAGTCTTGGTTCCAAGCGCGCAAAATTTAGCGTTGCAATTGGAATTTCTTGGCTTAACACCTGGAAAACTAACAACGCATAGAACTGCATTAGGATGGAACGAATCAATTTTTGGCCTAGGACCCAGGAATCGAAGTGAAACTGCATCTTCCTTCAGAAAAGGGACACGGCTCGTCCTGAAATGCAAAGACCGTAGCAAATTTGATCGGCTAAAGATGATTGAAAAGGAAACGTGATTTTTCGTTATAGCGGACAGAACCAACTGCTCTCCGGTTTTATTTATTCTACAGAAAGGTCTTGCTAGTTGAGCATGCGTAGCGAATTTCTTTTGAATAATGATGAAATTTCTAAAAAGATGCTGATTTATGAAATGTCTCTGAATTCAGGTAATCAAGAAAATTATTTTTTTACTTTTATTCTTTATTTTCATTAACTCACACTTGGAAAATTATAATTATTTGAAACTGGCGTCATCTGTTATTTTTACTTAAGAACTATGCATATGAAGTTTAGCTTATAAATTGTACCCATTTACGAAAAATCTTTAAATCCTTATTCTAATAACAATTTTATAATATTTTAGGTTTATACTCTGTTGAAGTACGGTTATGTTGAAAGCATAATGTTTGTTAGAAATATGCGTTGTTATAAAATTTGTTCAGTGGACTTATTAGCTTTATTTAATATTTATGTACCTGGCATGTCTTTTAGATCGAGGTGTTTGTTATCTGTTCCTTATCACAGAACTTCTTATGAACCTATTATGTATTGTTCTAATGAGCTCAATTCTGTCTATGTTTTAATGTCGACTTATCAATGAATCGAGTCCAGTTTAAGGATCTTATAATTTTATATAACTTTACTTCATTTTGGTAGTTCACATCAATGTAATAGTCTGAAAGAATTACATTATGCAGTCTGAGTTAAATAAATAGTTATTAATATTATATGCTAAAAACGTTAAATTATACCATTTTCAAAAAAAAGAATCATTGCATTATTTAACTTAGGGAATTCGTAGTTTAGGAGAGTTTTACTTGAATTTGCTAGTTTAGAACATACCTAATGTACGTTTAGTTACAAATAATTTGAAATCAGTTCAATTGTACGAATAAAAAGAATAGACTGAATAAATAAATAAATAATCGTTGTATATACTAAGATTTTGCTGAATAATTTTTTTACAACAAAACGCAACGCTTGTTAAAATTTCATGAGAACAAAACAAGTCTTTTGAACTCTTGAATTGCAAATTTGAACATATGTTATCTAAATTAATTATTCAAATGGTCAAATAAGACTATTTATTAGACTTTATGTTATAAAGATGAAGAATCGTGGATTTAGTAAAACGACTTCTTATCATTAGTACAAAATCCTGTAGCATATACTTAGCTTGATTTAACTTTATATTAAAATATTTAACAAATAAAATCTCTTGTGTCTACAGGAATAATGAAAGTTAAATTCCTGGACGTCCAGGAAAATTTCTCACAGAGTACGTCTTCCGCATCTTTTCAATGAGAAGTGTGCCCGCCGAGATACGTTCGCGGTTTGTGCTGGAAAAAACCGCGATAATAAAGCAATAGACCACGGCAGACTGTCCAGAAGTTGGCTGCAATAAGTGAATCCGACGTCATGGTCTGCACCAATAAAATAGGGATCTGCTCTCGAACATGGCTTAATTGGATTCACTGAGCGGAATGCGCGGAATCCAGCCCTGATGATTTGATTCTGATTTTTCTGGTTTTCTGGTTGGCAGCTATATTCCTCCGGCTTCTACTGCCGGGGATGGACCGCAATTCGCAGAGTATCTCGATGATCTTTCCTGTAATTGTTTGATTTGCTTGACATTTTAATGATGTCGACATGCACCATAAAAGTAAACAAAACCCGAAGCCAATCAGCTGGATATATTAAGTGGAAAATTATGTCCATTTCGAGAGTAATTGACTTTAATTAGGTCTCTTAACACCTAGGTCAATTTATTTAGTATTTGACGTATAAGTGGCATGGCGCAACAGAGCCCGGTTGCTGCAAAGGCTACAACTGGAAATTTTTACCCCCAAGGATGCCGCCGAGAACCAACCAAACATCACCGTTTAATTAAGCCTTTCAAGACAGGCTTTGACATGTTATTTGACGCGGCAGTAAAACTTTTATGACCTAAAATTGCATAGTTGTGCGCTGAGGTCGTGCCACGTGATTCGCATAGAAAACGATAGACTTAAGCAAGCAACTTGCAAATTCTGCCGATGGAGGTAAGTTGAGTTATTTTACTTTTTCATCAGGTTTAACCCACAATTTATTTTGCTAAGCATGCTGAGAACAATTTTTCGTCGCTATTGATTTTACTAAAGCCGAACCAAACAACCGAAAGGTCAATCGGAAAATTACAAAGAAAATTAAAAAAAAAATTATTACACACCTCACCTGGTGAAGAAAACCTACCTAGTCACGTTAAAGTTAATGCCGATTGGCGAAACGTCTCAAATTTGCTCAAGACAAAGCGCCGCTCGACACGGCATCATCAAAGCGGAAAACCTTCCCTTTGTCCTAATGCGCTTCCCTTTTATTTTGGGTGCTGCTTTCTGACGAGCTGACTCATAAATTTCCTGCGGGTGCTTATTGTGTGCTATCACCTAGCTAACGCAAGGACCTTCTAGCGCTAATTTCATAGGTGTTCTGAGGTGTGTGGATATCAGCCGAGGACAGATCGTCATTAGCACGTGTGTTGGCTTTGTAAATTGCCGCCACTATCTCCTGTGAGGTCCTTGGCGGCAAAAATTTCAAAAATTTTCTGATTATCTTGGGTGGTTTCGAGGTGATTATCAAGAATGCTTTCTTCGGACAACTAGCAAATTTACAATTTAGCGCCAGATAATGTTTTTTTTTTTTGACTAAATTGGTTAATGTGGATTCTGCGCGTTGTTGTGAAGCAAATCATTAGTACGTATTGGTTTTATAATAATAACAATAATAATTTATTTTAAAACATCTGTACAAAAATCCACCATGTACACTATATGTAAACTTGAATGATCTCTAAATTATTAAAGTGAAACTATGTTTTACTAGTTACATCAACCATTAAATTTCGAAAATATATATGAACAAAATAATGAAAAGAATTACACTCAGAAAAACATGATTTCAGTTTCGATATTGTATTAATTTAGCAGCTAAATTTTGTATGGAAATTTAGCTGCAGAATTTTTTGCTAAATATTTAGCCAGATAAATAACGAAAATGGTACTGTGTTTTTAGCAACTAAAATAATGATTGTGTCTGACATGTAAATAGATGGCAATCATTTCTATTTAGCTAGAAATTTATCGGATAACGACCTTCTTTCACGCTTGATTTTTGACGGCTGTTGAAGCGACTAAATTGAGAGGTGCTACAGTATCCATGGTTCAAAGTCAAGCAGCTATATTATAATAATAATTTTTCTTAATATATCAAATTTATATAATACATTTTGTGTCATTTCATTGAAAAAATTGTAGTTTTCATTATTGAATAACAAAACTGTTGATCTATTCCCCAAACTGAGGCCACAAATTAATAAGATCTAAAATTTTCCACAAAGCAAATGCACTGAACGGATTACTGGCTTAAGTGATTGAAAACTATGTAAAACAAGTTTTATTTTTTCAGAATCTTGAAACAACGCCATATTAGACAAGCATTAATATTTGCGTTATTATTCCAATTTTAGCATATCTACTTAAAATTTGTTTGATAATAGTAGTTCAAATTAATTTTATAGTATGTAGTTGTTTAGGTGAAAATCAATTTCAGGACTAAATATACTTACATGCGTACGTCTCGAACCCTTTTCGCAATTATATTTAATCGTTTTCAAATTTACAGCGATGCCTTTAACTGGGTCAATCCTTTTAATGCTCATCGCACTACCGGAGGCGACAGAGATCCTATAAAACGTCTCACCGACGCTGTGATGTTGCTGGTAATTGAAGGGCTTGGCCGGGCATTGAAATTGCAATTAGTTGCGATGTAAAGCCGTGCAGAAACAAAACGGGTCCAATTAGGATGCGGGCCAAATGTATATCATTAGTCGCTTGCATAATGTTCCAATAAATCTCCTTAAATTTGAGCAAACAGGGCGCGTTGAAAGTGCACCCCGGCAATTGGTGGCCGAGCATTTGAGCCGGCGCGCCACACCGTGCCGCGCTGTCGCGTCCGTCGAGCCGCGAGAGTATCGATTTCGTCATTGCGCGGAGCTTTAAGGTTAATTATATGCTAGGCATGAAGAGGTGCAATATAATCAAGCGGACTGCACTTGTCCGAAGTGCATACGTGATTATTATGCCATTGAAGCGCCCGCTTAACTCGACTGCTTTATGACGGCGGAGCCGGGTGAGAGCGGCGGCGGCAACGCGGTCCAGAGCAGCGGTTCCGCGGCAGCATCCATCCGATCGCGTTTCACCTTTTTTCACGGATCTTACGCACGGGCAGGCGACCTCTCGAATGTCGTCTTAAGGTGTACCGCGAAATGAGTTTTTGTGCCGAAAAGCGCTTTACGACACAGACCTCAGCGCGATCACTATAATTTTCTCCTGACTGATTTATTTATCTTGCGACCGGCAGAACGTGGAAAACATCGCCGGGATTAAATTCCAATAAATATTGGGCTAACATTACGCTGTCGCAAAAACTGGGTCGTCAAATTTAGTACCTTTAATGAAGCCTCCCCGACAGTGGCCCACTGGCCGGCAAGAAGGCTGCTAGAGGACACTTTCCTCCGTGGTCCAGACCTGAACTCGATTTGGACAGCCGGACACTAGCAAAAACAGCCGATGGCTGGTTAGATGTAAAACCCGCCACTGACCAAATTCAACAAGTGTCACTCGGCGACTGCTCCGGCCAGCCAGGGATTTTCTTTTATTCATAAACTTGAAACTCAGGTGGACGAATATGCGTATGTTCGCAGCTTCTTGTCGGCCGCAAAATGCGACTATTTTTTATCCGTTGTCTGTTTTTGCTGCAGTCGTTGTTCTTGGTCGACTGGTCGAACGCAGAATAAATTTTAGCCGATAAACAGCCAATATGCAGCCAACTTGTCAGGTGAATTTTAAGCAATTCACCAAACCCAGATCAACGTAGACAGGCAATTTGTTACATTACCATAAGACATGATAATCTTGTTTTCCATAAGGAATCGGCCGAGATATTGGTCCAAACCTCATACAAATACTGCAGCTTTTCGCTCTATTGCGTAAATTGAACGATTAAAGCCGCTGTCAAGCCTAATTTGCTCCTACATCCTATGAGTTTGGGAAAACTAATCTTCGATAAATGTAGTTAAATGCTCGTTTATTAACAGTGATTGATTATGGAAAAACAGATACCTTTTTACTCGACTTTCAAAACCAAAAACTATTTGGGTATGCACTTATTAACCATTTTAGGCGCAAGAAAGATATCTTTGGTACAGGCAAGTGCGCTAAAAACTTTTAAATTATTCCTTAAATGTTGAAATATACTATTCTATGGTAATATCCCTGTCCTCTAGCCGAGTTCTTTCAATCGAGCCTCGGTCAATTTGGGCATGTAAATTGCCTTTATAAAAGTTATCAGCGATGACCTAAACTAAGTTGTTACGTTACAAATAATTCAAAAAAGGCTCTTTCAATAATATCAAGTATTTCATTTAGTTCTTTTATAGTATACTTATAAGCCAGATGGTCTGTACTATCAGTCATTTTATCTTAAGCCGAAATCATTTGAGAGAATCGCAGTCTTTTTATAAATTGAGCCTCAAAAGCAACGTTCACTTAAAAGGACTTTTGTATCCACTCATCTCTAACTTATAGTGCATTATGAATTAGTTCCAATACTTCGAGCACAAGCAGAGTGAACAATAATCAAAAATCAATTTCAAGTTGAATAGACTGCCATTCTTCAACCATTAACTGAATTCTTTTGTGAGGATCCTCCTCAATGAATGGCCAAGAGGTAAGTCAGAGTTTCTCATTGTCCTAGAATGGTTGACACTTATTGATCCTTATGAGCACCTTATGAACGCTTTTAAAGGTGATTTGCAGTAAAATTGTTTTCGTCTTTTCAAAGAGAGTCCTAGTGGCTATTATTGATACTTTTTTCAATAAAATTTTTATTCACTTTCACGCCTGACTACCTTTGAAGGTTGCTCAATTCTCTTTTTGGGCATGGAAGTTGTTTTCAGGTGAGATTTTGATTTTTGGCGGCTTTTAAACCATCAAATAGGATAGGTAATTGATTTTGTTGCTCTTTTCAAGAGAAAACATATGGCGTATGCTCCTTTTAAAATTCCTTTTAGAAGGTCGCCATTTTTAATCTTTTGTATATATTACACCTTGGTTTAAGTGATCAAATCTGAAAGACATATAAATTAGTAGAAAGACATCTGTCTAATCAAAATAGAATAACTCATCTTTAAATCGTTCACAATAAAATTTACCAAAAACATTCTACCTCTTCAAAAAATGTTCACTAAATCTTTTAATTCCACATATTTTTTCAAAGTAATTGCTTTATGTGCTCGCTATTTTCAGAAGCTCTTCTGTTTAGTAACTAATTTTTATACATTAAACAATTAAATCCAAGCTTTAGTTAACAACTAATGTAAAGATTAAAAATTATGTTCAAAATTAATAGTTTTCGGTATTAGAATCCATTATTACATTATACTTAAGCCAGGATTGTAGGAATAAAATTCGAATGAAGATCTTACTTATGGCTTATTATTATGAGTGCTGGCCAAACGACACAGTTGAAGACTACCAACAATTTTCCAGTTTATGATGCTACGTAAAATTACGCCTCTCCATTCATTTTATTTTATCTCAACAGGAAATGGTCTTCACAATGATTTTTTACAAGATGTTCACTTTAAGATCACCGGACTTATTCAATTGTCGCACCAAGATCATTGTTAAATTACTACAAAAATCAAATGAAAAGAGCACCGTAGCTGATGCTGAGGTATTTTACTAAAAATTCCATTCATTCATTTCCTGTATCTCCGTGAAAGGACTCAGGAATGCTCATTGAATAGGATTTTGAAGTAGTTTGAATGCGATGTTCCTCACAGGCGAAATCAGGAGATGCGCCTGAGTGACCTCAAATGGCTAAAGGACACCGAAGTTCGACTTTCCTCAAAGAGGACCTCCTACACTTGGACCTGAGTGCAATTCATAAAGTGGCACTCGTGTCCTATTCTTGTTAGAGTACGACTAGTTGAAAAGATTGCGCTATTTGAAGTATGTAGTTCAATAGCCAAAACAATAAACCAATGGGAGGCTTAAAGGTGATTCTGAGCCGCAACTTGAGCTGTGAAAGAAATGCTAAAATTACTCAACACGTGGCGGTTGCAGCAGACAATGTAAAAGGTATAAATTACAGCTGGGAGCGAAACAATTCTTTTGGACTTTATTTTCGGCGGTCTTAACATAAGCAGACCATAAGATTTCAAAATGCCAAATTTACACGGGTCGTCTGAAATCACCTGGCAAGAACTGATTAACTACACAGCCGAATTCATTCACACTTTCTACGAAGGTTTCACGCTAACAATGTTTTAAATGCGGCATTAAAGTGAACAACGATTTATTTATTTACCTTCCATATGACTAAAATATAATACTAGAAGAGTTTCTAAAGCAATAATTATAAGCAATTCATTAATTTTGGATTATTTTTGAACCGATCCTTCTAAACTAATTTCCAGACATTAATAATGCTTGTTAAAAGATAGGAAATATGGGGTCACGGCTTCACGAATTTCATAATTAGGTTTATGATAAGATAAAATAAAAATCCTGAACTCTAAAGAAATGAGACAAAAGTGAAGAGCAGATGGAACCCAATAATTCAGTGAAGTTAACTTTTGGCATCAGAAATTAGAATAACTATTAAGATGTCACGTTTCTTTTTTTAAAGCATATCTACTATCTACACAGATTAGTTGAAGGCTTTCGTAACAAATAATAAGTTCAAACGGTCGACCTAAAAAAATTATCCATATCTATGTATTTGTTTCGAAAAATTTGGATATTTCTATTTTATTTTTTTAGGTGAAAAAAATTTTATCTTATTATTATCAGAATAAATGGTAACCTTAAAATACAACACTTAACGAAGAATAATAATACAAAGAAACTGAAAATTGAAATAAAGCAAAAATAATACTGAGAATTGACAACAATTTTTCCAAATATATATCTTCATTGAATCGAATTTTGTGGACTAAAATTCGCTTTTAATATTCTATATTACATAAATTTCTCATACGTAATTATAAAACAAATAAATCAATCAATTCTTTTTACCATTTGCCTGTTCACAAGCTCTCTTAACTCCATTAATGCCATAACTTTTCATATTTAAAACCCTTTCTGATACTGATTGATCCCAATCCTCCGCCACTTCAGTAATTCCAAGGTGCTAGTTCCTGCTCACCTTTATTCTCAGTTTTTACGAGGATTTCTTTTCCCATCTCACGCAAACCATCCCTTGAACGTTTTCCTCATTTGTTATTACCCCTGCCTGGTGTATGCCACCTCCCCTGCTAAGAGACCTGCTTATCCAATGGGATCAGGTATTTTTTCTAGCCTCTAGCAAAGTAGCACCAAGTGGAATTAGGAAAATGTCTGATCAAATGCTGGTGGGGGTGGATAGTTACTATATAAGCTGAAATCTTTCGATCGAAAGTCAGAAGTTATCCGAGCTCCAGCAAGAACAATTCTTAAGTGGCTGGTTTCTTCCTCGGGACAAATCCCTCAGGGGATTTTGTCGTAGTGTTTCTTTGGGACAATACTTGTTCCAGGAGTTGCTGAATCAACAGAACATTTTAACGAGGAAGGCAACGTCACACCAACAGGAGGCGACTTCTCGAAATTCATCCTTGAAAGGAACTCTGGACTGAAGCCGATGCCACCACTTCTGGAGGATCTAATTTCCGGATCGGAAAGCCAACTGCCATGCAAAACTGCCGCCATCTACCTCATAGTTGGATGTCAATCCCCAGAGTATGGTTCGGAGCGTCATCCAGATCCACCTGCATCTTGTGCAAATCTACTTAATTGAAAGCTTTACGTTGTAACCGACTGTGATACCTTTAACACGTGCTACATATTCTAGCAGTTAGAAATTGTCTTCCATTCGTAGGTTTAAACTTTAAAGAGTCTAAGTGTCTAGGGGTAATAACATTGTTAGTCACGTAAGTTAGTCTTGATAAGTGTCTCACCATTCATTGTCTTCCGGTTTGTTTGTTTTGCTTTAGAAGTAGGTTACTTAGTGTAAGAGAGATATGTAAATAAATAAAACACTTTTACAAAAAGAAAATAGTTTGCTTTTTATTGAGGAATTGAGGATTGTACTTTTTTAACTTTTCAGGAATTCGCTCCGAAAATATGAAGTTTTGATTCCTTTCAATGTTAAATATTTTTCTTATTCTTATTTTTCCGTAGTGACATAAACTGAAATTTCTTAATGGTTTCTTTACAAAGACAATTTCAAGGCTTTTCAATCTTCACCATCTGGTTGTTCAAATTTTATTAAAAAAATTAAATAGGATAGAAAAATCGGGATTATAAAAGTTGTACTTTATAATGATCAAATTTAACAAAAATCAAAGAGGAGTAATTCATTCGTCATGAGTCTTATTCCCTTAACCCAGTATTTGACTCGACAATATTCGAAAAAATATACCAACGTATTAATATCAGTTTTAAACGATTTTACTTCAAATTATTAAAATTATAAACTCGCTAGTTGAATTGCTAAGGTTAATTCATAATAAAAAGTGTCTCTCAATTTGTTTATTTATAATACTTCTTATGAATTCAAATCTTTGTGACAATTTTCCATAATCCTTGTAAACTTTTATGAATCGGGTAAGGAAAAAGTATTTATTCTTACTTTAGGTTGCGTAATTTTACGATTTCCGCTTCTTTTATACAATTTTAACTAATATTTTGGTTTTAATACATATTTTTATTCGTCTCATGAAGCTAAGATTATAATAAAAATACATAATTTCTTTCCTATAGGAATAAATAATATTGTTTTTTATTTAATTTACACAGAGTCACAATTAAGCGCTGTAAAAATACAAATGAAAACATCAAACATTTTTCTGATCAGTATCGTTTTTTATAATCTGGAAAAATACATGAATTTTTGGGGAAAGACATAATTTGAATAGATTATGTGAAAAAATTATTCCAAAATTTGTAAAGAATTTAAGTTAAGCGTATATGACACCCTCGGTTTGCAAAAAAGTGTTAAAACCTTTTTCTTGAAATTATTTTATTATAAACATGATTGGGAATTTATAGATACTCACACTATCAAGATATCACTATCTAGAATCAAAATGGTTTATTAAAATTTTTAATTTTTTAGAGCAGGAAAAAATTAACTTCTTTTTAAGGCAATTACAGGAGTTATGGTACCCCATGGGGCCGAATTTTATATACCTTAAGTTTGGCTTGCTTTATCAGTTTTGTATTTTTTTTAAATACAATTATCTTGTCATACAAATTTTCAAAATACTCCATTCTATAAAATCTTAAATAATGGCAAACATAATATTTGAAAGTAAAATATAATCCGGGTACCAAAAGACAAAGTAAACGAAGCGTAAGACAGCCTTACTACAAATTACAATATTTCCAGTGAAATAAAAAACAAGCAGTAAGAAAGGCTTCCTAACTTGAAGGCAGCATCTGTGTCTAATGAAGCAGAAGTTCTTAGCTCCTGCAAGTACAGGAAACATGATACCACACCTTTGTGTAGGAGGAATCATAACATGATCGAAATATGAAATTCTCCCATTTTGGGTTGAAAGTGCACCAACCCAATTTTCCACTGTCAAAGCCTTGTCAAACGAGGATTTCCTTGCGATCTCTTTTCCTTCCCTCTGATCGCCCGAGGGCCCAACTAACCCAGAATCAGTCAACCGAACTGAGGTTGACCGAAACCGAAATAGAATTATTCTAACAAATGTTTGTTTAGAACTCACCCGCGCCCAACAATGCAACAGTTCCCTATTCATCCTGCAGTGGTGCATTGTGTCCTCTGGGAATGCACACTGAAAGAAAGCCTAATTCCCTCCTTTCGGCCTTCGAGACATTTCTGAAGGAAGGATATAATTCTTTCGCTCCTCTCCACGGGCGTAGTTGCTGTCTGCGCTATTATCTAAGAAATTGATCTTATCTCGATTCAGACGCACCAAATCCTCAGGACCGAATGCAGCAAATTCGCATTGTCCGTGGGATTAAAGACCAGCTCTATCTCAGTTGACGTCTTCTCTCGGCTCCCTGTCATTGGGGCTGAGACTTGAGATTGATCCTGAAAAGGTAAAATACTTTCGAGGGCAATATGAATTTTTTAGGATTGGACTGTCCAGGACAATAGACCGGGAGGCTGTGCAGGGGCTTGGAAGCTAGGTATTTACCAAATATTTAGATCGGTCGATGAGATAACTTTCGAAATGTCCTTTCTTATTGACAGATCTTGCACTGCTCCTCTCGACAGATGTCTATCGCAGCCATATCTGCGAAATATTAAAAATGCGCCTGGCAGAAGTAACAAGTCATGGTGTAGAATTACAACCACTTTAGATGCTCGTAAATCTCTAGGGCCAGTTTTTATTATCCTCTAAATTTACCTGGCGGTTATATCAAGATATTGCTCGCTATGCGCAAAGTGCCTTTGTCTTATCAGATGCTTTGTAACAATGTCAAGGAAAATTTTTCGGTGTTAAGAGCTCTTTGAGGACTCGGTGTTATCGCGATTTTAAATTAGTCCTATATTCAACCCCGATCGAGTCGAGAGATAAATAATTTCAGAGAACGAAACCGTACAAGATGATCTGATAATAGCTGGTCCTGGTAAATTGATGATAGAGGCAAACAGGATTTAGTTATTTAAATGAGATTTTATTTACCTTATTTAAAAGCGTAATTCAAACTTAACCCCAAATGATATTAATTTAATTTTTTGGCTTTGAGTAATTCTTTAGAAAGTTTAAATATTAACTCAAACTCACTTAGATTTAAGCGAAATAATTATTTTTAAGATAATGTTCGAAGATATGTTAGAAAATCATTTGAAAGTTACTAAAATTTTGAAAATTTTTAAAAAACTTTTATTACAGGAGATTTGCTTGTATTTAAAATTTATGAAAGAAAAATATTTAAAATTTTCTTTTATCCACTTTGAAGTCAGTAATTAGTCTGAAAAATGTTCAATTCAAGATTCGAATTTTTGTATTTAATAATCATAGTAATTTGATGCATTGTTTATGCAAATTCAAACCTTTTTTCCTGGGGACTATTAATAAATTTCAATTCAATATAAAAATTTTTATTGAACTAAAATATACTTTTGTAATTGATAGTTTTAAGTCTAACTTAATATTTGAAAGGAAAACTATCACTTTAAGTCGCCGCTTTAATTTTGATTTGAATGATTTGTTTACAGTGCTGCAAAAGTATAGAACTTAAGCAAAAAGACAACTTCTAAAACCGTTTCATATTTCTCCCCTAAGTAATTAGTAACAGAAAATTGTTTAATGGATATCGTGCTAGATTTAATGATATTTTTGTCTTTTCTCGTAGTATTCTATTAAATTATTCAAGGGAATTTTGTGAGCATTTAAATAACTTTAATGGAAATAAATTAAAGCCACTGCGGCTGTCCTACAATGTTTGTACACAGTAGGTAATTTTGCAAGCATTAAAAGGAAATCGATCACCCTGAACACGACCGACTTGAAATTTACGCAATAAAAATCGCATTAAGGGACAATTTAAAATTAATTATTTCTTTAACAGCTAAATCAAGTTAAAAAAATTTAAAAATAATGTCCACATCGAATGGACGGAGTGAAAAAGTTGGTCCAGCATAAAAAATGTATGTTTACCCGGCAGCAATTTGCGATAATTTGTCATGTACGATGTAAAACACGGTCCCTGAGGTCACTGAATTTATGGATGACTCGGCAAATGGCTGCTGACCCAAAGACCGATCGACGGCTATGCTTAAAAGCATCTCCCGCGGAGCCCGATTTTTCGGGTAATTGAAAAGCATTAATATAATTGTCGCAGTCTGTTTTACTTGGCCCATTATGAATGATTACTTCAGGCGCGGGCAAGAAGAACATTTGTCTCGCGGGTCAAACGGTCACCGTGAACGCGAGGCGCGTTGTTAAAATCGCAAATGTTAACTAAAACAATTTTTTCTCCCTCCGGCTGCTGGCGGCTCAAGATCGCCTGTACCAAAATTTTCCGCGGGTCCCGTGTGGGACGGCGCGAGATCGCCGAGAGTGTGATAAATGGCCCGGTTATTGGGTTATGCCTCACGAGATCTCCCCAAGGAGCATTTCCTGAAAGTAGGCTCCGCCAGAGTCTTGGCCAACGCAAAAATTATGGCCCTTGCGGACTGAGTACGAAAACTGCATTTGTTTTAAGCGGCTAAGCAGCTTATCGCCATTCGTCATTAATTCTGATTTCTGTGGATTTTGCGACGATGAAGCAACCGTTCGAGCAGGATGTCTTCGCAAATAATGAGCGTGTCGATAATAAGATTCGCGTGGATTTTAATGGTGTTTACTTTAGCTGGCCATTCGAGATTTAATCGCACTTCTCGCTCACTTTATTATTTTCGACAGCTGGCCCCAAATGATCGATATGTCACAATTAAGAAAATCGTAAGACCTTTCGATCTTCGCAGGCTTGCACAAGGCTGTTTAGAAAAGTTTCTTCTATAGCGTATTTAAGTAGGTCTTGCACCATGACAAACTACCCACAAAACGGGGAATTGTTAATAGAAAAGATCCTCTAGACACGTGTTAAAATGGTCTCTTCATCAGTTTCGTGCCAATCACTTGATTGATTAATGCGACTCGCACAAAGGAGAAGATCTTTTTAACGGAAACGTACACAAAATACTCCCACATCTTCTAACCATAAGAAATACCACTTTGGCCAGAAAATTAAGGAATTCTCAATGTACCCGTATCCTTAGCTCCTTAAATTTTGCCAATTTCTAAGGATCAGCAGCTATTCAGGCAATTTCAAGTTGAAAAATACCTCAGTTGCCTTTTTGTAGCCTTCGATTTATTTGAAAATCGAGTTCAATCCCTCGATCCTTTTATCCTTTAAGGCTTCGCTGCACAGCCATTCACCGCGCTGTCGTTCCTTTCAATCTTTTATAATATGGTTGTTAAGTCCCTTCCTCTTAATTTGTTGTTCTGCTTCCCCTGCCTAGGATTTACCTTTCAATTTAATGCCTCACAAAAAGAGTATTTATTAGGTATCAGCGCGCCAGATCCTTCTTCAGGGGCTGACTGGGAACATTTATGTGCAAAGGAGCTGCTTTTTTTCGAATCTTGTGTGAAAAGGATAGGTAAAATTTCAATACCTCAAGATTCCTTTGAAATGAATTTTTTGGTAAGAAACTCAAAAAAAAACCTTCTTTCCTCTTATATTTTTCCGGGAGATAGGAGGAACAATAGGTGACTTATTCATGTTTACAAATGTTTTCATAAAATATTTTCGGAGGAAAGGTAGATTCCCAGTTTGATCGATAAACAAAGATTGGAATTGTTTGATTTTTCATTAAATTATTTTTAATTATTGTAACTTATGCATAAAAACAACCAACATTTTTTTAAATGTAATTTCATTCCTTGCTAAAATGTAAAACAAACATCGTAAGAAATTTATAACTTTAATACAAGAAGTACGTTGGATGTTAACCAGAACTTTGTAAGATTTTTACTCGTACAGTCCAATGTATTATTTTAGTAACAAAGAATTCTATGATATTTCGAAATCGAAAAATTTTAATTATTTTCCACAATCTCATTCTATAATCATGAAAAGTAAATCGAACCCACAAAATCTACTGCCCAGCTGGCTTGTCGTAGACGTGCCACGTTACCAATTGAACTTTTGTGTCATTCTAACTTTGACTAAAATATGTTATAATAAATTGACAGTGATTTTTAAGTCATAGAACAAAATTTTGTAAACATCGTAAACTTTTTAAAATCAAAGTAGTGATTTACAATTATATGTATTTATAAAGATCATATAATGCATTCAAAAATCTAATGAATACGAGGCAAAAACAGATGATTCTAAAATTTTACAATTTTACAATGAATTTATTTCCAATGTGCTCATTGCAAATAGATTTGGTGGCGTCTATTTCTATTTAGCCCATCAGTTCACTAGTTATAAAAACTAAAAATACCGAAAAGAAAAAGGAAGCGATAAAGGATCTGCTGGCTCCCACTTAATTCAAATCTCACCTTGAACAAGTCTAACTCATTTGGTCGGAACCTTTCATCCTATCCTATTAATTTCCTGTGCGCCTCGTCCTGCTTCTGTTAATTAATTCGAATACAAAAAATTATCCTTTTAGCGGCGTTCATGAATTCCCTCTAATTGGAAATTATCTGAGAAACTCGAAACGCCACTTTAAGGCGTCACCGGCTAATGCCACTTGGCCATTAGGTTTTATCGGCCTGTTAGAACATCCCGTCTACTCGATCCGGGAAAAAAGGACGATTTGTAGTCCTCGGGCCTAAACAAATGCGCGACGCGTCGCTTCAAATTCCTATTTGCCGGAGTTTAAGCCGATTTTAAACGAATCCATTTACAAACGCGTCCTTTCATGTGCGATTTGTTTAGCGACGTCGCCCTGTGTTTACCACATTTGCTCCAAGGAAAGTATCCAGTTTCCTTGAGGCACCGATCCAAGGCCCGTCGACACTTGAGAATAACTAACCAGACCGGGGCTGATATGGTCAATGGCATGGTAATGATTGCGCCGATATATGATACTTTTTTCTGGTAATGAAATGTTAAGGACGAGATAACACGGAGGCGATTCTAACAGCGAAAGTCGTTTCACTGTTAATTATAGGAGTGGCCCACATATGGTTGGGCCGGGTAGGGTCTAAATTTTAATGATCTCGTAAAAAACATCACTTCCAGACCTTTTAATTTTAACCCAAGTGCTAGATTTTAAAACGACCATCAATATTCTAAGTGACACACACCAATTACTAAGATATAGTGAAAAAGACAAATGTGGCTGCATGCCGGGCACGCATCCATTTATCCAGGCAATTCCTTCAAGGATACGAACTATTTTCGCGCTTCTTCCCTGATAATTCCCGAATTATATCGCCTCGTTTGACTTGCTATCCACCCCGTAATCTTGTTGTTCTTTTGACGCGCCGCGGGATAATTGCGAAAAAGAATTCTTTGTTAAGACTCCTTTGAAATTGGTAACCTCATCACAAGGTGAGATTGGCCCTGCACGACAATCTTCGAAGACGCGATCTATTTTGTTCGGTTTCCTTCTAATCGCTGGAAGACGGCAAACAAGGGGCACAAAAACCGAAGAGGACTTCTTCGGGGGTTGTTAGCTGCTCCTAACAGTCTCATTCGTGCCGACATAATAGTTGATCGCTGGTGTGATTACACCATCCAAAGAAATGACTTGATTGTGTGTTACCCCGAGAATTTAGGGCTTCCCCTAACCAACCATTCGCTTGTTGCGCAAACAAAGCCCTCCAGGACTAAAGAGAGATCTCTAAAAGGACTCAAATTGAATAAGTAAGCCCTCAGGGATGCTTTGTGCCTTTTTAAGGAATTAGTTTTATTGTTTGGTGGTATCATTGAGCCTACATACGGACAGTCCTTGCTGAGCAATGTCCTGTAAAATGCACCACGTCCTTTCAGAAAACGAAATTGTGTTAGGCCTCAAAAATTAAATGAAGTACGTCAATTCCTGCTGAGTAGCGATCTACAGTGATACTATTAAAGGTGATAAATAATGCTGCCCTAGGTAATATGCGTGTAAATAGGTTATCAAAAAGAAATGATTTTGTAAGATAGAAAATGTAAGGTAATAATGTTTACCTCAAAACGTTTGGGATAAAATAGCTAATTTTTTGCACTGCCCCAGGAAAAATCAAAGGATATTAATATAAAAAACACAAAGACCGCATTTACACTATCATGGGCTTGAGTCAATTTCATCAGCGCTTTCTGTCATGAAAATGAACGTTGCATTTACACTATCATGAACATGAGTCAATTTATTTCATGAGTGATTTTATCTTGAAAATTACTCTGTAGAACATTGTTTCCATAGTAGTCTTTGAATCCCCACTCAATTTTCGCTCATAGACATGTATCAAACCACCTTAAAAATTATTTGACTCATGACTACCTCGTCCCCTGCATCTCCTGCATTTTTTCCACCAGTTAGTCGTAGCTTCACGGCCATGAAATTGATTCATGCCGATGATAGTATAAATGGGGTCTATAGTTTGTAATTATTTTAAAAACATTTTTTTTATTTACAGTTATATACATTAATATTAATTTTTTTTATAACCAAAATACACCAAATAACACATCAGCCAGGATTTTGTGTAGCCTATCATGAAAAGAAAGAAAAATCGTCTTACTCACCTTACGCCTTTTTGATGTGCGAAATTCTAGCTCTAAATAAAAATCTAAAAATGTTGCTGTCCAATTTAGTCCAATTTTCTCTTAATTAGTGAGCTCGTAAATTCATTAAAGAAATTACTTTAAAAAACCAGAGCAATTCTACATTGTAAATGCAATATATTAATTATTTTATTAGTGATTATTGTTCACTATTATTACTACGGATCCATAAGATTAGCTTCTAAATGATAAAAACTCGAACAAAAATATATAAAAAACATTCTTAAATTACTTCTTCATATTAACCCTGTAGGACATCGTTTCCAAACGAACGATTTACTTAAAAATCAATCAAAATTTCACGCTAAACCAGCGCATTCCCCCAAGATAGCACCCAATATCGTGATAAATTAGATGAAACATTTATTGCTTGAATAGAGCAACCATTAAAATTCTCCCTTCATCGAAATGTTCCGATAACCATGAAGAAATTGAGGTTATCAATTCACTCCAAGAAATTCACAAAAAAAGTCGAGCCCAACGCCTCGGGGGGTAAAACTCAAATTTTTGGTTGCGTTCGACACACTCAAGGCTCGTCCTGAACACGTGTGCACACAAACCGAGCCTAAAGGATACAAAAAAATATTTCTCGAAAGATTATCAACAGCACAAAACTGAAGATCCAGAAAAAACCTTTCGGACCCTTTTTATGTGGACATGTTAAAGTGACTACAGGGTGACACGAAAATATAATCTCTTTGAATACTTCTAAATGGGACTGCTGTTTCTGAGCCACCCTGTAAGTTTTAAAGCCATTAACATGATCTCGCCATATTCGTCCAATTATAGCCCTAGCACGACTGTGACTGAGGTCATTCGTTTTTTTATGGATATTTTTTGTTTTACGGAGGCGTCGACTGGAGGGACTTCTTCCACTGCACGTGTTCAGAAAGATCGTGGGACAGAAACCAGAAAACTCGGAGATATCCTTTTATGTCCTTTGAAGAAGGTCGTACAATGTGCCCCCATCAAATCGGCTGTGAGCCTCGCATATAATTTGGGATTAGTTCAGCAAGTGGTTTTATGATCCTTCAGCAATCACGCCAGAGACCCTAAAGGGTCTACCTCGTGTTTCTATGTTTGGCTGCAATGTCAAAATGTTTAATGTTTGATTGCAATTGATATGAGAAAGGGAGGAAAATGTGATCTAAGGAAAATTCAATCATATATATTTCAGAATTTATTTTATTTAGGTAACATTGATATGGTTATATATCATTCTTTGTTCTACCATATTTTCAGCAGAAAACAATGTACTGCAGACTAGGAGTATTTAATTAGTTTGAAAACAATCGATTTTTGTTTTTCATCGATCAGCGTAAATGATTTTAAAAAAAAACTATTTAACCGAATTGTCCGAAATTTTTATACTATGTATTGCCGTTGATTAAAAATTTCATATAGATAACTAAGTGTTACTCTTCTTATTGCCTTTATTTATTTCAAGCAAAGTAGCGTAACTTAAGAGAAGTGTTGTAATATTTTAATTAAAAAATAGTAAAGTAGTAAGAATTAGCATTTGCAATCTTGGCAGATGCTGAAAGTGTGCGGGAACATCACGAAAGTCTCAAAACTGGCAGAATCTGGTAGTCTATTAGAAGAATGTTTGACTATCTAGGATTAAAATATCGCTAAATTAATTAAATTAAAATATTTTTATAAAACCAATTAAAAAACGCATTTTTATTACTTGTGCTTTCGAATTGACAAATCACCTACGACAGTTAGAGGTAATTTTTCCATGCACCTAATTCTGCTTTATTATACATATACTATTTTAAAACAATGAATGAAAAAATTAATTTAGAAGTTTTAATAAGATATTTATATTTTTTACAATATTTTCATTAGAAAAAAATTACCAAAAACCAGCCAGCTTTCTTAAAAGCCCGAAGTAATCATTCACTATAAAAAGAACCAAGGGTTTAACTAATTAACAATCCTCATTTTAATAATATGTAGATTGGAATAATATCTGGATCACATAATCATTAAACAGTAGAGGTTGAACTTCTAGACGATATTCTTAATCAATTTTTAGTGGGAAATGCATACAATTACCACTATTTAAATTTCCGCAATGCGTAAGAAACCCTAAATGATTTTTTTGTCCAAAATGTCAAGCAAGATTCAAAATCTGAAGCAGTAAAAATATAATTAAATATTTGAAGAATGTCCCATTTATATTAATACCTTCAAATAAATTAAAGTCATAGAATTACCACACAACATTTTATTTTGAATTAATCTTGGGTAAGACTTTATTTGAGCCCTTTTAGCAAAATATACAAATCAGCAAAATGCATAAGTAAACTAAAGATTCTTTTACTTAGTTGGCTTAAAGCGCTTTACAAAAAAAGTGTATTTGCACAGTTTTCAGAAAACTTAACAAAATCCCTTAAGAGCCAGCTAGGAAAAACATTTTGTCTAAACTGCATAAAAAATTAACTAAACACCGTACAGCAGTGTTCAGAAATGCAAACAATTTCTTCCAAAACCGCCCTCTTCGCATGTACACAGTTTGTTTGCACGCCTTAAAAACCTAAAGACTGGCAAACCTTCAAAAGTCAGGCAAAGTACCTGTTTGCCTAATTTACATACTCGTGACTTTCCCTTCCTCGGAATCATAAAACCAAACAAAACGATATTCGTTAACCGTAAAACACGGTACCTTGCAGGTAAGGCAGAACCTTCCTGCTACCATGGATCGGGGAATCCCAGAACCACTTGCATAACAATAGATCGGACAGGTATTTAAAATTCCCTCAGGCCTTCCCTGGGAGGAAAAAACTCAGGTCCCTTAAGGAAGGGCTCAAAATTAGAAATTCCAATGGGAGTACAAGAGAAGTTCTAATCCTTCCTGCCTGTGTGTGACGAATTCGGGATTAGGGTCGAGGGTCCCGAGAGATGCGGCAGAATAGCAAGAAGAAGAAAAAACGAAAGAATGCAAAACACAATATCGAAATTTGAGATCGTCCTACTCGCTCGACCCTTCTCTACACTTGCCGGGCCCTGAGCGGGTATTTCACTCCCACGATCGCATCGTGAACACCTGCCCTTTTTCTGAGCTGCGATTGGGCACCGCTCCAGGGTAGGTTCGTCCAAGGGCTATTTAAGGATCGCTCGAATTGCTAGACACCACAGTTACCAAGCAAGTTTCACTCCGATCAGAGCGAGTCTTAGTAGAAAGTGAATCAAGATGAGTTTCATTCGACGAGAGTACAAATTCGACAGCACCGCCACTTTGATGGATAAAAGGAAGCTGTCGACTTTAGGCGGAATCAGGCTAATTCTGAAGCCTCTTCTCAGAATGATGAAGAAGAGCAAGTGCAGCAAGAAGACGATCGGCGAAATCATGGACAACAAATACAATTCATCCCTGGAGGACATGCGGAACGATTCCCACAGCGAAGTGTCCGACAACGACGCCAACGAGGCCTTGGAACAGCGTCTTCTCGAGGAGATCGATCAATGCGAAGACGGCGCAAGCATCTTCATCTTGAACGGCGACCGACGCGAAATTCTACCGGTCAGCAAAGGACGCAACTTCATCCCTGTCCACTTCGCCCGGACTGGAGCTGGAACCTTTTTCTGGACCTCAGCGACAACGACCCCACAAATTTGCAAATCGCAGCAGCAACAGGAATGGCAGCTGGACCGATGGGTTCAGGCCTAAGTGGCCCCAACGAAGATAAATCGTGAAGCTTTCACCTGATCTCAGATAGCTTTAATTCCCCGTGATATTAGATTAGCGCGATGTTGTGATCCGTTCATGTCTTCCATTCTTAGGTTTAGGTCTTTATTAAATTGCTAAAAAATATGCAAATTGTTAACTAATTGTACAATTTTTTCTACAAAAATAAATTTTATAAAAAACTTAATTTATACCGATTTTCTTCTCCAACATTTTTCACTCCACATGTTCTTCTTTCTCTACTTTACTCGGCTGTTTTGGTAAATTAGTTTTAAAACAACTGAATTCTTGAACTGGTTTTGAGAAATCAACTCTTCATCGTATTTGTGCCTTCAACTTTGGACCTTCTATAATTAAAGTAAAATTGCTCAACACATCATACATATTTTGTTCTATTTTGATTTGGCATTCTTATTCGATTCTTCTATTTCGAGAATTATATTTGACTTTAAAAAACTTAAAACCGCAAAAGTAAAGTAAGTAAAACTGGGTTAGTATTCAGTTCTATAACCAAATTTTAAAGCAAATTCTTCACATCATTGTAAATAAAATATTTACAAACATAAGGAGATAGAGAAGTGCTTTGCCAGAATGCACAATAAAAGTAAACTACATTAAACAAATCTATAACTAAACTTCTACCATGTTTCCATCCTTCCAAAATCTTGGAATTTAGAATAAGTGGTATAAAAATGTTTCCATCATAGTAGCGTGATTTCATTTGATGTTTCAAGGGTCATATTTTAATTTGTTTCATTTGTTTATATTTTCTTTTCTTTGTAACTACTTGTTCCAATTCAATTCAATATCAACGTGAAATTATGAGGTTTTGATTGAGATTCTCTCAAAATCTCAAGTTTTTAAATTTGCATACTTGTATGTGAACTCTATGTGATTGTCATATGGATTTCGTGAAATCGCACAAAATTTCGAGATTTTGGGGAAATGGAAACTTGTTATTAGACATTTATTTTTATCCCCTTTGAAAGGAATGATAGATATTAGGAGGGATATTCACTCTTCAGTGCATTTGGTCTTGTATGATAGCAAATTCTTACTACAAAGTGCAAAAACAAAATTCATGTGATACATATTGTGTTGGATATAAAAATTAACAATAGGGGATTCATCTAGCTTTTGAATATTACACCCTTGTAATATCTAGGCAGAAGTCTATTGCGTTTTTCTATTGCAATTTACTCATACGTATTTGTCATTCAAACTCAAAATCTATCAAATTACCTACTGACTGCATATGTCATGGAAATTTTACAAGGCTGTATTCATATTACCGGATACTCACTCTTCACTGTAAGAAAATACTACAAATTTCCTATTTACATAAAAATACACCGAAGAGTGAATACCCACATTTTATTAAAAGTTATACAAAAAATTTTTAAGTAGGTATCTTACATAATGATCTAATAATCTACATAATATACGTATACAAAACGATGCATTGCGCGAAGTTATCGTAAAACGGCACCAATTCACTGCGATTTCGTTTGACCTCGTAAATTTTGGTGACATTTTGAGTACAAGTAGTATTTTGGAAAAAAAAAAGAGAAAAGTTACATATCTTAACAGCAGAATTTATATAAAAGATTTATAGCATATTTTTATCTCTGTATTTATATTCACATTCTTTAATTTATGTTCAAAATTATTCATGGCAAAAATGTCTTCAAATAATAGAAGGTAACCAAGCTTTAGTCTTTAAAATATGTCAATGTAAATGGAAAGTATTGTTGGTTATGTTTTAAATAAAAAAAACAACTTCTTTTATATTGGGAATCTAAATACTAACCAAAAATCTTAGCAAAACAATTTCAATCCTGTTTCCACTCTGTCTGTCCTCACAGCATACATGAACCTTTCATTCCAACACGTACTAAACACAATAGGTAATCAAAGTTCGATTTCCTCCATTATAAAATGCAAAACAGTGTAATCAAATCGATTTTAACTATCCGCGACTTCCCTTAACGCCTGTATTTAAATAAAACATCACGTCCTAATAATTGATGGTGTAAAAAAACACGATCAGAATATATAAACATCGCAAACCTACCGTACCTCAAAATTGTATGAATCACCCACTGATCCTGATCCTGTTGGAACGTGCTTCGCACCAAAATATCCTGTTTGATCATGTCGATACAAAATTCAGTCAGAAAACCTCGGTCTCTTTGTGATAAGATTTTCCTTTCTTAGGTGAAAAAATTAAAGTAAACAGTAAAAAGACGCCATCTAAGGAAGTTGCACAAAAGCCGAAGATAAATGCCTTGACCGACTTTTGTCCCCGTTTTAACTGTGAAGAAATTGCACGTGAGATATTTTGTAATGTGAGGATTGATGATTAGGCAAGGTAGACAACTGAGGGTTTTCCTGATTTAGGTGCTATAGTTTCTTCTTTTCTTAACCTCGGTTTCTTAAACGGAAGATTTTTCCTCAAATATTGGAAACAATAGATGCAGACGGTTCATTTCCTAGAACGTAGATAAAACAAAAGATTTTAATCAAAAGAATCTAGGATCACCTGAATTTTGCTACGAAATTCTTTTTAAAATAATTTAAAACTTAGAACAAAAATGCCATCAGATTATTTTCTGCTAATTTATTTCGACAAAAACTGAAACAATGCGAAACTTACCTGATAAATAAAATCTGTTCTGAAAAAGAGGCTTTTAAGAGAACCCCAACATCGTCAAAAAATAAGTCCATTTCAGCAAATGCTCCTTAAGATGAAGTTCAAGCTTTTCTACTTTATTTTAGGTATTTTCCGGGAGAAAAATAAAGCTGAAAACATATCAATTTTATATTTTAAATGATAATAGACTGATTTAGTAGACAAAAGTTTATAGAAGGAAATGTATTTAGCGTTCATGTGCTAAAACTTGGTAAACTTTTTAGTCTGTTACCACTTTTATTTTTGCACGCGAGTCTGAAATTAGAAATTGTTCAATAGCGAAAAGAAAAGATTTTAAGTCTAGCAGCCCAAGCCCAATATTTTAAAAATTTCTAAGTGCTATAACCAGAAAAATGCTTAATCCAAAAGTTCATAAATTTCCGACTTAGACTCTCAATTTTGTTATAATTTTTACTGAAACTTAAGTCATAAATATTTTTAATGTATGTGTACTCAAAGAAGCAATGCAGGTAACAAAGTTTTACAATTTGAATAAGAAAACGTCTTAAATTCTTTAGTAATGATATCATTGCATAAATAATTAAGAACAAAATAAATTTTAGTTAGGTTCATTTAAAACTTCACACCTTAACCTGAGAAATCGAATTATTTCAGTACTTTTACAACCCTCGCAAGTAACCAAGCGAAAATGTGATGGTAACTGACAGCCGTATTTTATACCCTGGAGCTAAAAGTGTCAGCGTAAATTGATAGCCAAACCTGTTTTTATAGCCTGTTCCCTGCAACCTTGCGCCGGTAAAGTACCTGTTCCCTCCTACGACGCTGCGAGCCATAAAGAACCAGAACCAGCAAGCGTCGTAAAAACCACTTTATACCACCAGGGAGATCAAACAGGTTCTCCTCGAGATCCAGAAAAACTCAGGGCCAGGGAAAATATTATCTTTGCCCCCATCCCAACTATCGCGTATCCTTATCCAAACAGATCCGCGTCCTCTGTTTTTATAGCCGAAGTGATCGCGGTGTGATCGACGAAACACTGTTGCTTTCGGTTTCGCCGAGCCCCTCATTTATTTTCTTAGCTGTAGCCTTGAGGGTCACCCTGTTTGTATGAAAATTTTCTGAAGATACAAAACAGCATCCATCAATTTATGGAAAAAAAGGGATTGGTATAAAAACTGTCCATCTCGAATCTCATCTTTTTTCCGTGACGATGATGAAGGGTAAGCTAAGGCCTAAGCCGTTCTTTCCCCCTTTTCAAGATGGAAAATGCATTCTCATGCAATCAAAAACTGGATCTAACAGCTCTTGAATAACAAACACAGGTACGAAAGGTCCACCCAGAGGTATTCGATTCTTTTGTGGCGGCCATCCCTCGACAAAAAGAAAAATTTTAGGTGATGTTGGATGGATCTTTGATGTTTTCTGCTGTAACTTTTTTCCTTATCGGAGATTTGGACCTTTTCCAAGGTTTTTTTTTTTTTGTGCGACCGAATTTCGTCCAGCGTTAATCCTCCGGACCGGCAATTTGAACACGTGCATGAGTTTCTGCATCTCGGACACGCATCCTTTGTGATTTGAGGTGCAGTCCGTTCATCTTTTATTGCAGAGGACGAAAAGGGCTCGGGTCCGATTTAATATTTCCTGTTGTAACGAAAAGTTCGTTACTTTTTTTTATGCCGAAAAAATCTTAAGGGTTTCTGCAGTTTTTGGGTGGTTTATTTGGTCAAGGTATCTGAAACTGTTTGGGGTAGAAGGTTTGAAGAATTTTTAATATAGGGCAGTGGATGGCAACTGGCAGTAATTGTAGAAGTTTATTTTTATGCTTTATTTTATAGAAACGTTCATAATTTAACTTAAAGGCAAATATTCAAAATAAAATAAAATATATTTAGTTGCAAAAGAATAATAGTATTGTTTGAAAATTATGTTATCTACATTGAAAATGTTCTTAAAACAATGCAGGTGGAGAGTAAGAATTTGTGCAAAAATTTTACAATGCACTATAAGACTCCTAATAAAATTTACGACCCACCTCAACACCTTACTTTTTTCCCACGCAGAAAATTCTCAGAGCACCGACAATATTGAAAAGATAGTTTTCTTCAAAATCAGTCCTGTCCTCGAGGACAATAATAGTTTCCACCTGAGAAGATCTCAAGACACCTTGGAAAATCCAAATCAAAAAAAGAACCTAACAAATTCTGGTCACTTTGAGGAAGCTGTAAGGTTTGGTCTTGAACCGCCTTCGATACCTGTTTTATTACCTCATAACCTGCGGGGATTTGCCTCGAATTAGTTCCGACAACATATGGCAAACGAGGATTCACTCCGCCGCTGACAGTGAAAAGAAAAATTTTCGGGGTGGAGTTGTAATTTTCGGCAAATCCATTCAATTACGGCTAAAGGTATTCAAGAGGTCGTTCCCACGATTTGGCATTTCGACAGTAGATTAATAGGTGGAAAGCGATTTCTCATTAGAGTTGCACCTGCCTAATACCCGAAGCTGATTGGTAGATCGTTAGATGAGTAACACAGTAATATACCAGTAAAATCTGTCGTGATACAGAATTTGAATAATTTAAATAATAAAAATTGGTTCATGTTAGCAGGAATAATATTTAAAAACAACAAAAATGGAAACTTATTTTGTTTAATAAAGGGACATAAGAAAATCTCTGCCGCAAAAAAAGATCTATTTATAAGACAACTCAGTTTCTTGACTGGCGCCAGTTCTCAGTATGTGCCAATTGTTTTGAGCCGTCTTTGAAATTTCTAGTTGTTCACACTCTGCATGAGGTGCATTCTTCTTTCTTCCATTTTTTTGTTTCTTAGCAAATCTCAAAACTGTTCAAACAATAGTTCCTAAGATCTTTTCCTATCATAAAATTTAGTTCTTAAAGTCCTAGAGTGATTTTAAGTGAATCACTGAAGCGAAAATAACTACATATATGATAGTTAAATTTTTATCAACATTTACAATTATTAAAGAATTAAAATGAAAACACCAAATATAAAAATTGTTACTATATGTAGCAACCTAAATTGTCATATATTTAGTAACACAATACGATAATAAATAAAATCCTAAACCGATACCCAATAACAAAACATCCAAATAACCTCTAGGTTAACCGCAGGCTGTAAAACCCTCCTCTTTTAAAGATACATATAAGCGACAACATAAAAATGAAACCCAAAATAGAAATTTAACCCTTTGCGACTTACGTTATATTTATTTATGAGGGTAAAACCAGAAACGTCAGGGTTTTAAAGGGTCATTTCCTACTTCCAACTATAAAGAAAATAGGAAGTATTTGAGAGATTTATTTTCTGAACATTAAAAAACTCTTTTCTCATGCATTTTGTATTTTAATTCCTTGTTTAGTGTGTTATTTATTTTATTACGATTTTCCTCCAAATATTAGACAAATTTCGGAGCCAAACAAGCGTAATAATTAAAATAGTAGTTTTAGCGACAGTCGAATCATTTTATTAATTTAGAGTTTAGATCAAAACTAAAAATCTTTATTAGGTAGGTACATGCCTGATTTTAAAATCTAAACAGCAAACATAAAAACTAAAGTTGTCCAAATTATAGTCAAAAAAACTGGTGAAACCTCTTAGTATTATAATAGCACCTATATCTGTTAATTTCGATAATGACTCACAATTATCAACCCTAATGCTGCCATTACTAAAACCCCTTCGATCAGACAGACTCAATCATTAACCCTTCCAATTAAGATTGTGTAACTCATCCAATCAAGCAATCGAGAACTCCATCAAAACACGCTTAGATAATTCAGAGGGTGACTCATCCCTCTCTGGAGGAATCTTTCATCGCACCCACAAAAAATAGATCCAATTTATCCTCCTTGTTACATCAGAATTTCTCAAAGCCCTGACCTAGCCGACGAAGACGCCGAAAACTATAGGATTTTTTTACTCAGCCTGAAATCGGTTTTTTGAAAAGAAGTTGCTACCTGATATAAGAATTTTTTCATGATGCCGAAAACTCGTCGCGACATGTTTGGTCATGATCAAGATGTGACTGGGATCGGGATTGCATGTAGGTTGGGTTTGGTGCCACACAGAAAACTCGATGTGCTCTAAAAAACGTGCCCTCAAGTGTTGCAAGGAGAAAAATGGAACAGTAGAACTTTATAAGTAAGTTATAAAGGAATTAACTCGAATAATCTTAGTAATTTTGGTGTGAGCAAAATTATGTATATGAAGAAGGAATGCAGACGATACTAAAATGAAATTTAATTAATATAAAATAAAAATATAATTTTGAGGGCGTCAGAAAATTACATCGATAGGTTTCATTAAAAAAAAAATGTTATGTATGTATAAATGACAAAAATGGGTGTTTTTGCAGATAGTTAAACATTTTTAACCTCTGTAAGACAGTTTAAAAAATTAATTTGATTCTTAATCTCTTTAATCTGCAACCTGAATGATTTAACAACAGGCTAGTAGAATACATATAATTCAAAAGCTGTAATCGTTATAAGTTAAAATCTCTAAAATAGAAGATAATTAGTTTTTTTACTTTTTGGTTAATAAACGAAAAGTTTAAAACAATTCCAAAATTATGTCGTGATATTAACCTCAAATACATTACACGATCATGTAATTTTGTTTCAATAAAAATGTATGCCGCAAATATTGAAAAATACGAACTAATTGACGTTTTCGGACGAGCAAACAAAACATAAAACTCGTTATATGCATATGTAAATATGGAATTATTTTTAATTTAGCAAATATTGGTTGAATAAAGATTGATCGAAACTTTTCAAAAGATTTGATGAATCTGTTATACGTCTTAAGTTCAAGAACCTCTTGTCAAGTTGCAGTGCCATACAAAAATTACTATATTTTCGAAGTTTTTGTCAGTTAAATTCAATTAACTTCAGTCGATAAAAATTTTGCTAAAAACAACACTACCCAACTCCGAAGCCAAACATTTACCAACGTAGTACCCATTTCTGAAACATTCTTTTTAAAGAATAATGTGACCAAAACAATTTTAATATATTTTTTCTTTTCTTTATTTATTATTATATTATTGTATAAATGAATAAAAAAATAGAAAATCTTAAACCTAAGAAAATACCCGGAAGACAAATTAAAGCTTATAACCAAACGCCAGACACTTTCTCGATATCTGATAATACAATTTTAGCAGGAACTGGACCTAAAACTGCTGGAGGTGGTTGAACCAAGTGGCGCTAATTCCATCCCTCCACGAGCCATCAGAAAAGTAGCGAGTCTCTTTCTCTGAACATGAATCAAACTCACGTGGTTTGCCCTTCAAGTCAAATTCCAGTGGTTGATTCTGTTCAAGTCACTAGTTGACCTCAATGAAAGCGAAACAGCCGAAGATATCACAGGGTGATCCCAGAGTGTTTCTGAAGAAACACTTGAAGAACAAGTTGAGTCTCCTACGCTTGCGCCCAGCGATCAAGAAAATGCCATTCAATTTTCAAGGGCTCAATGGGTTTCTGCGCCGTCGTCCAGAAGAATGTGCCTGCATTTGTCCTTGCAAAGTGCACGGGGATGTAGAATTTTTCCTTATTAATGGTCTGGAATTGTTTTGATCCTTTTTCATTGAAGATGAAAATCGCTGCGTCGTCAGGTGAGTTCTGGATTTCTTCAATCAACCGCTCCTCGAGTTCCTCATTAGCTTCATTGTCCGATGCTTCAGAAAACCAGTCAAAATCGTTGTTGCGCTCTGTTGGGACAGCGTACGTATTTAGTTTGTCCTTCTTCTTAGATTTGAAGAGCTTCCTTAGTACTGGCTTCAGGATGTTCTTGATCTTCCTCGAAGTAGACACTTTCCCGCCAATTTTCCGATAGGAATCCTTCGGCAGCAAACAGCACTGGTGTACGTGATTCATTTTCACAAAAATTACTGAATATCTTCTGATCGTACTGAAAACCTTGCTAGACAACGACAACCTGCCTAATGATGCGCTACATCGCGTCGTCCGGCATTTATACTAGCCCAAGGGGTACTTGCCCTTACCCCCACCCGCATGAAATTTCGTCGAATCAGTGCACTGATTAAGGGCAGGTGTTCGAAAATCCTCAGGTTCACAAAATCTCTTCCTTACCCGAGCGCATCAAGAAAAGGGACAAAAAGATTCGGGCCAAGAAGCAATCTGCCCTGCCCCTCCGCTGCTTCGGTGTGCCCCGCAAGGGCCGGCATAAAAAGTGCTGCGAACCGTGGGAACCTGAGGAAATTTCGAATAAGCCTCTGGGCCCCTTGGACACCATATGGCAGCCCGTTTGGTCTGAGTCAGCGTCCCTTTTTTATGTCCTCGGGCTCTCTGCATATCCTTCATGTGAGCATCCATTGATGTATGAAGGGCCGAAATTTGATCTTGAAATTATCAGCGGAGCTCCAAACAGGTTCCGTCTACCTCCGCGCACCTAAAAACAGGTTGGGCCGCGGCCCTGTGATTATTTAATCAGCGTCGAAGTCCAAAAGGGGTAAATTTATCGCCCGGCCATTGTTTACGCGCCGGCCGCGCCAAGACTCTTAGCGTGAAAGCACGGCCGCGTAACTCGATGCCTTTTCCCCAAAAATATACAAGAACACGAGCTAAGAACGCTTTACCTTATTATTATTATTTTTTATTTTCATCCATTTCTGTTTTGATTTTTTATTTGGTGTTTATCCGCCGGTGGCTGTTGAATGACGCGGAAAGGGCTCGTGTTGAAGATGCGCGTATCAAGTGCGCAGCCACTCCTAGGGACCGGTTCGAACTTTTAATGAAGCAGAAACCATTCCGGCCATTATAAATCTCCTAATTAACCAAAATAAAAACTGAACGTAGGCGGCTCATCAAATGTAGATCAGGGAGAAAATTAATGTTTTCTTTCCAATCAAGGAATTTAGTTACGCGTTGCTCTCCTTCATTTATGTGCATGTGAAAGGCTTAAACTTAGGGGCTAGAAATTGAGTTGATTGTGTCGATTTGGTTTGAAGCCACTCACTCGAAATATATTTAAAGAAGGACAACGACCCTATAATGATTTATTTTTATGGTACTGAAGTGATGACATTTTCAATGGTAGTCGAGACAGAATAAAGTTATAGCTACTGCTGCCCTTTTATCTTGCTCTTAATTGAGATAAGGAAACAGGTAACAACACGCTTTTTACTAAGTGGTCTCAAGGTACAAGATATTGAAACTCGCAGTCTTCGTAACTTCTTGCTAGCATGATACTAACTGCATGTGTATAAAATACATACAAACATATACCACAGGTTTTTAATTTTGACTCAATGAATTGATTAAGTTTTGAATTCATAAAAAAATAAAAAATAATAACAAATTGATTTTAGACCTTTCCTTTCTAAGTAATTACATTTGCAAACAACTTGTGCAAATTTTGGCATTCTTTCCCATGTTTTTTCAGCAATCTCAATCTTGAATCGGTTATTTCAAAAATCTCATAAGTCAATAAAAACTGTGCAACAATCACTTGGCGATTTTTTTTAGCTTATTATAGTATTTATGCTTCTGTAAAGCATACAATCTACTTGCAATATTTTTATTATTAATATAATCAGTTAAAAAATATATTAAAAAAACTGTTTTTGACTTATGTTGTTTTAGCAGAACACAGAGTTTAGTGCGCTTAAAATTCAAGATATAAGCCATATTAATTACACATTTATTAAAAATTAAGGAATATACATATATGTAAAATATAGACATTTTCATGTATTTTTAGCATTAAGGGACGTAATTATATTAAACTCCATGCTCATCTTCATTGCCTTCAGGTTCTCTAGTTACTCAATTATATATTTAACGATAGAATGGCATATGCTCTTATGTGATACTATCCTAAACTTGTTATAAATCGTCAATTTTCTTACTGTTAGTATCATAATGAAAGCTCATGTATGTCGAAAGGTCAAATATTGTCTTTTGATCGTTTGGAACATTTTTGCCATGTCATCCAGCTTTTTTAAATTCCAAAATGTCTTCAGTTTTAAGCTATTAGATTGGACCTGGACTTTGTAACCAAATCAAAGTATTTTTTTTTTTGGACATACATATACACAATTCTCACATTTTTTTTAAAAAACTCCAAAATTACGGTCATTAAGTAAAAATGAATGACCGCGTACGAGAAAATGCTGATACATTTTTTTCAAAACGATCTCGTCTGCACGGGATAGGACGTTGGGACTTATGTGGGTTTTATCCAGATTGTTATTCTACCTATAAGAGCACGTTTGCAACATAAAACGTGTTTTTAAAAAAACTTGACTTTTTGAAATAACCGATCACTTAAAGAAATTAAATTTAGAATTTCTTGCATTCTGAAGACTATAACTTCTAACTATCGTTTACAATTTATATTTGATTATATATTTCTATATTATTCAAGGCTTCAAAGCCGCCTAATTGCTTTTAATAATCGTAATTCTCTCCGATATTTTTTTCTATAACTCGGATCATATCGCACCAAAAATAAAACACGACACTCACATCTACAAAAAAGCCTGTAGCTGTAAGGAAAATAATTTTGCGGAATTGAATATAAAATTAATAATGTAGTAGAGGTATCAGGTGTAAAATTAATCAAAACCACGATATTATAATTAAAGCATTTAATTAAGTAACCATGGCATTAACTCATTCATCAAATAACCCACGAAAATTTGACCACCACAAGAAACAACTTAGCAGCCCATTAATTTTCCCTTCCCGAAACACCAACTAAACACATCCACGCAAACCTGACAAAGAGCCCCTCATGAAGAAGTTTCTTACTTTCTTCCTCCCACGAGGAAGTTTTTTAGATTTCTTTTCTCAAGGGCTCAATTTTAAATCCTGGCCCTCCTGGTCCGATTTCATTTAGGGGAGGAGTTGGTTTTCGGGAACGGGTATAAAAGAGCCAGGATCGCCCTCAGCAATTCAGTTCAGTTCAAGAGTTCAAAAAAGCAAAATCCCAGAGCCCGTTGCACTGTTTGTTGACCAGCAGAGCATCAGCTTCGGCTGATCGCTCCTGCAGACCGACCAGAAGAAGTGACCTCATTTCTTCAAGCATCTTCATCTCGGGATCTTCAAAAGTGCAATCTTAAAAGAGTAACAACTCCTAACAACAGCGGTTTTGTGGTTTTTGTGAAGACCAGTGTAAATATTACGAACTATGATGAAACGGAACCCAACCTGAGGCACACGATCACCGATCCCAGTGACTAGTGGCGATAGTGTGGCCCTCGAAATCAATCACAAGCGGAGAGAGATTCGTAACTGACTTAGCAGCTCCCAAGAAGGATGCCCATCAGCAGAGTCTTTTTGGAGCTGAGATTTTGGATCTTACCTTCCATGGATGGATATCTTCTGTAGCGGCTAAAAACGGCTGCGTCCCAGCGGCGCTGCCTTTTAGGTGTAATTTAACAAATCGACAAGCTTTAAACTGTAACCCGACTGTGATATTAGTGCCTTCGTTCGATGTTAGGTTTAAGCTTCGAAATGTAAGAATTTGTCTTCCATTTAGTCTTAAGGTGTAGTTTAAGATTGTAAGGAAATTTGTCTTGATCACATTGTCTTCCGGTTTGTTTGTTTTGCTTTAGAAATACTCTTTTACATTAAGGGTAACATTGTAAAAAGAAACAAAAATAAATGTGTAAATAAGAAAATAATATCTTTGCATTTCCCATTTTTATTTCACAAGGTTTCCAGGTTTCTACGGATCAAACAACGCTTCGGGTGTGAAAATCAAAAACCCATTACAAAAAAGATATCATCCAAACTTCTTATTTTGACTCGTACAATTTTAAACTAAAAATAGGTCCTAATGCTACTTTTATATAAAATTATAAAGAACAGACACATGCTACACCCACGCTTATAGGAAGGTAGTTTTTAAATAATATTTAAACCTCTTGATAGTATCGTGGCCTGTATTAAATATCATTAACTTATTTTATTTTAAGTGTTTCGCTTTCTTCACAAGAAATAATAATAATAAAATAAAATAAATATATAAAATGTTTAAAATTAATTCATTCAAACGATTTTAATTTAATTTCGCCGAAAAGTAGGCTGCAAAGTTTAATAATAATTTTTGTGGTAGTTTTTCGTTATGGGTTCCAGAGCTATAAACTTTCTTATGTCTGAATATCCGGAATTGCGAAACCAACAATAAAATGTAGTTTTCTCTTAAGGGGACCTTCTCATGCTAAATTGAAAAAAATTACTCGTTTCAAATTTTTTTTTGTGGAAAAACTACTTTATTTAGATACATAATTCGTTTTGTATATTGTAGGGTATAGTTTGAAATACATAAAAAAAAAAAATTTTTATTGCCCATTTTAGTTCACCGCTACCATTGTAGACTAGACAATAAACCTTTAAAATAGTTTATTTTTTATATTTTCCTTATTTTATAAACGTTTTTCCAAAGAAGTAAGAAAAAAACTTGTTTTTGGGGTAGTTTACCCGAATTTAGAAAGGGAGGGGGAGGTATTTTATGACTTTTCAGAGGTTTATTGTCTAGTTTTGAGTCTCAGGAATAGAACACCGTTTGAATTTTTACTCTATCTGTTACAGGAAGCCCAGAAAGTGTCGCACCAGTTTTTAAAATGAGCCTTTTTCAGGACGCCCTCTATAGTGGTGGTGGTGAACTAAAATGCCAATAAACATTTTTTTTATGTATGTATTTCAAACAATTCCCTACAATATACAAAAAGAATTATGTATCTAAATAAAGTAGTTTTTCCACAAAAAAAAATTTAAGAAGAGTAATTTGTTTCAATTTAGCATGAGAAGGTCCCCTTAAGAAAAGCAATTCTTTTATTTTTTTGCAAAAATTCTAAAGCATTTCATTAATTAACATGCTCTTCCAATAACATTGAACGAACATTAGGGACGTTTATTCTTTCTTTCAGAAACGATGCCAGCATTTTAAGTAAAATATAAATAAGTGCACATAATTTCTTGTATGACATTTTCGTTTTGGAATCCTATCAAAAATTGCCTACGTAGTTTATGTCGGCATTGTCTAATGAATTTCAGGTTGTACAAATCAATTGTTTATTATACATATATTACGAATGCTAACAACAGTTTTACAATTCAATATGCCGACATGGCTATACATAGTATAGTTAAATTTTTGGGTATGTAGTATGAAATTAAAAGAAAGAAAATATGCCGAGATTTGTTTTTAGATGTACTTAATCAATAGATACGAACGCTAAAAAAATTAAACAAAAATTGTTTTAATGCTTCATAAAAAATTGATGTAGTATTTTCCTACAATACATTATGTACATACATATATACATATTTTGAATACGTTTAAGTGTTTAAGTGTTATTGTTTTCCATAGCTTCAGTCTATTGATTTTTGTTATAAAGTTATAGTTCGATTTGAACTCTAGCAAATTTCTAAAAGCAATAATAATATATCAATTTATATTTTGTTAAGTTTTATGAAACACTATAATTTTGAAAGATAATGTTTTAATATTTTCATGAACAGAATCATCAAACTAATAATAATGATGTAAATTATAATATATTAGTATTAAACTGTTAATTCAGTGATAAGTTCTACTGAAGCCAAACGATCTAAGATTGTGAAGTTTTCCTAACTTTAGAAAAGTCCATTTAAGTTCCTATGGGATGGTTGTTTTATGTATTATTAAATTATTGAACTTTCTTTATTCAGACTTTCAAACTCTACTAAAAATGAGAAATGTATGGACTATGTGCCTCAATATTAAATATATTTTGTGTATATATTATATATTGGAATTTTTGTATCATTAAATTCAAGAGCAACAAGGCAGCACAAAAATCGTTACAGCACTTTAACCTCTCGAATGATAAATATCGAAGTTATTAAAACCTCGGCCCAGCTGTAAAATTAGAGTCGATTCTGCTTTACAGCCTAATTATTCCCGAAGGAAGCTCCCGAAGGAGGAGGAGGAAGAAAAAACGGATCCGGCACACAAGGCTCGGTCCCAATTAACCCTCATGCGATCACAAAGGCAGCCAGCACCACCGACTTTAACGGAAACAGTTCCCACACTTTACGATCTCTGGAACAGTCGCCAAGTGCGCGTGGGGCAGGTGTTCAAGGAACCTTTCGTCCTCCGCAGCGCTACCTTCCCGGGCCGCTCGAAACCATCGAAACTTTCTTAAGCAGCTCAGGGGTGCACTTCGTGCATGCGCATATCACGAGACCCCGATCCTGGGCCTACCGTGGGAACCTTCCTGAGCCCGCCAGCAGTTGATGGCAGGACCTTTTGTCGCTCCCGGGGACTGCCTAAATCAAATGCTAAACGAAATTTGATCTGCATGCGCGAGGGGTGACCGGGACCCGGGATAAAGGACCTTTCGGGGTGAAGAAGCGTTTTTTCCTCACTTGCGCACCTGAAGGGTATCAATCGTTCGCAGCCCCCGACGCATCTTCAGCCATGGGAAAGTGCATTTTTTGCATCCCGCCCGAAGACCTCAAGAAAGGCAGCGCACTTTTACCCCGCGATTGTGGCCTTCGGTCTTGTCTTGGGTCAGTCGCGAGCAATGCACGTGGGGCCGCAAAGTGCTCTTTGAGCATATCTTGGACTCGGGACCAGGCCACTCCTCAGGTACACGCTTCAGCGGTTTGCACTTTTGATTTCAGACGGTTTGAGGAATTCTGGTCTAAGCAATTAAGGGCTATAAAATCAAAATTCGCAATATTCACTTTTGCAAATTTTGATGAAATATATAAAAACATTAATCTCAGAAGTCACACTAATAATTTAATTATAGTTAAGATATTTTGGTATATTACAATATATAAAAAATCTTTTACTCGACTCGACTGTTCCCTCATAGCTCCTAAAATACTTATTATATTTTGGCAAATAAAGTGTCATTTGATGCGTGTTAATAGTCTGCGTGTCATAGGATATATATAGTATGACTCCTCACTAAATCCAATATGGCGGATTTTAAAACTAAATTTCACAAATCAAAAGAAAACTTAAGATACTTTGTATCGCGTTCAAATGAAAGGTCTTGATGAGAACATTCCAAAAATAATATATGTACAATATATATATATGTATATATGACAAAAGACAAATAATTTTTAGAATTATATTAATGTGTGAATAATAATTAAAACAAATAAATAAAACCTTTAGACAAAAATTAATTATTATAATATTAAACTTTTATTTTATTAAACTTGTTTACTATTTGATAGAATGACATTTGCTTTATATTAATTTTGTTATAAAATATTTTGAAAAATAAGCAGTCAATCAATGAACGAAAATGATATCTTTGTTTACAATTTACTATAGGAAAAGAAAATTATTTCAAATTTTTCCTTTAGCAAAATTGAAATGGTATTATTGGTTTAATAGAAAAGTTAAATTAGTAGAAATTGCCATATATGTATTTGTTTCTTCGTTCTTATATTAATTTGTTCTAGTTGAGGAAATGAATAGTGATAAGTCTGAAGGTAAATGGTGGTACTTTGACTAAGTATTGCGACATTGAGTCGACTTCGGGTCCAATGAATGTATTTCATTGGAAAATGTAAAACGGACCAGTGATTGACGCGTAAACTGTTTTACGCGAAGTCGCGGAGAAATTGACTTAACTATTAGATTGAGAAAAGAAGCGCGCGACTAAGGTGATCAAAGGGAAATATTTAACACAAATAACAATTCGCGAAAGGTAAAAAACCACTTGCTATTCGATTTCCAATTGCAGAGTGGAGCAATTGGCTCATCAGGTCCCCTGTACCTTGTCCAGGTGAAACAGGCGAATGGGAACGACCGGTAGAAATGCCTTTCTTCGCTCCGACTCGCATTGATACCCTTTTTTTTCCGCGGTGCAGCGTTCTCACATATTTTTGTGGAAATGTCTGAAATTGCTTAGTATTTCTTTATTTTTTTTTTTCGTGACTGTGTCGATGTTGCGGGAAATTCCTGTGCACTAATTAAATCAGCACGTTCGTTTTATTATCGGCTGGCCGCAACGAGCCCGACGGCCGACACTCCAGAAATAGCTCGAGTCGATCTGACCGAAATTAAATTTAACAACGTTTTGATCCGCTTACGATGACCAGGGGTCAAAACGATTAGAGACCGCAGGAACAATGCCGCAGCCGCGCCGCCGTGTGCCATCGCGTTCAAAGCGGCCGCCGTGTGCTACCGCCGCGGCCAAATAAGGCTCCTCAGACAGCCGTCCCTAGGTGCGCTCTGGAGAATCGCGCCGCAATAGAGCCACCAGAAAGGAGGCATCCGAGGTATTTGGCCGTGGTATGATTTTCTGGAATGCTTTTTTTCCCCACGGACATCTCCGCCGCCGGTCTTAGAGTCTTGTCTGTCTGGCGGCCGCTGATAGTCGCTCTATCGGCGGCCGTCTTGTTTTCAACTGAAACCGATATGTCGCCGATATCGACTAAGGTCTGATTATCGCCACTACAATTTTTACTCCGTGTGAAAATTGAATTTCACTCGATAAGTGTTGGCCGTCGCGCCGCAAAAAATGCCTGAAAATCTCGGAAAAAAATAAATACGTGGAATAAATGCAGTGATGTGCGCAGACTGACTAATGTAATTAACACTAGGAATGGATAGGTATCAATCAACGACAGACAGAGTCAGTTAGGCAATGAAACGGGTCGGATTTTTGCGCATTTTTTAGATTAAAAACAGGAAACTTACTGATTTTTAGTCTATTTACAAAATGAAATGCCTTTTAGTCGGTGCGTTGTGCACTATTACTGCTTTTGGAAAAAAACAGGTTATAAGGCCATATCATTTTAGGTTACTATCATTATATTAGAAAATGTCTCAGCATTTTTTAAAATGCGTATCCATACAAACATATAGGTATGTTACAAGTCTGCTCCTTTTTCCAATTAAATTTAAAACAATTTTACCAATTTTAGTCTTATTGGCACTTATTGAGCATACATAGTTTGACATTTTATTACTCAAATACCATACATATATCCTTAATTGATTCATTATACTTTGCCGCTGCTGAGGTAACTCTTTTTAATACCTCATAACATTGATAGCAATATCCAATTATGCTTGATACCCAGGTTTAAGTTGAATTCTGAATTTTGCAAGTTGATGCCGCATACTACCAAACTTTAAATCTCCACTTATTTATGTATGTATAATATTAATTCAACAGGAATATTAAAATTAAATTGAAAATCGACATTTAGAATGCCTACAAAACGTTTAATTCAAATAAATACGTGCGGAGTGGCATAAAATCACTAAATATGGTATAATTTCACTGTCTGGAAATTTTGGTCTTAATTTTAAACAAAAACGATTGTATATAATTCCACACGGAATATTGTTTACGAAGAAAACTTTTAAATGTTGTAACTAAAAAGGTTTAAAAACGACATTTCAAACCTTCCCTCAGTTTAAAACTGAAACCGCACATATGTAGTTTAACATTGTAAACTTGTAAGTTTTAAAGAAGTTTAAATATTTAAACCTCCTTAAAGCTTATTAATAAAACCTGGGCAGCATACAATGAGTGAAAATGTTGTGAATGAGATTGGTGAGATGAGTGAGATTTTTTCCAATTCAATAGTTCAGAAACTAAATCATCATAGTTTTCAAAAACTTGAAATTAAGTATTTTTTTAATTAGAACTGAAGTAGTAACTTTAAGAAATTACACAGAGACACAGAGAACACGAAATCTGCTAGTTGCACAGCGGCGCACCAAAAGGGCGAAAACTCGCAAGCATCAACATTGGCGTGAACTTGTTCTTAATTTTCAATTTTTAAAATCTGGTATATATGTATGTATATACACTCTGCTATAAAAGAAAAAATGATGTAAATTAAAAAATGTTTTTGAATAAAACTTATAAAGTTTTAAAAATGTGGTAACCTTTATTGGAGGTCTGATCATCAAGTTAGGGGTAATCCTGCCATCTAAGATCAAAGGTTACTTTTTGTAATAGAAGCAACTTTTCAAATAACTCGCTTGACTTATTGAAGTACTTTAAATGGTTAAATCCTTTGATTTCACTCAAAGAAAGCAGTAAGCTTTCAGCAACTTCGCGTCAAATGATTGCATCCTCAATTTTTCCCATTAGCAGAAGGCAGCAATTACCACAACAGATTGCAGGCCTGATTTGTCTGCAGGAGGACCAAAAAACGGGCGGCCTTCATTTCGCCACAAAGGCTTTGGAGAAAATTGTTAATGTCCGCTAATATGCCAGTTGTGGAACAAAACGTTGATAGCAAGCAGCTAGCAGTCGGCAATTTTTTTGCACGATCGTCACTTCGGTGCAATAAAACGGTCGCATTGAGTGTAAGAATGCCCGAGGGAGCTAGTTAAGTCGAACGGGTGAAAGGCGCTCTAGTCGGCGAAAAAGAAAACAGGAAAAGGAAAATGTCTGGACTGGCGGAAAAACCGCGCCAGTGCACTCCTCCTGTTGGCCAGGTCGGTCAATCAGCAGGACGACTGCAGCGACAGCAGCGGATCTATCGCGGCCCGAGATCTCACAGATCTTGCGCCAGGCAACCAGTTCAATCAAGCTAATGCAATTAGCCTCAATCAGTTTTATCGCGGAGATAGAAAGAGACATCATCAGCATATAAATAAGGTTGGCGCTGATAGTGCCGCAGCCTCTGCCCAGGGGCGATTACCGCGCCGAGTCGGCGAATGCAACTGCAGATTGCTTCAATTTGTCTCTGGAACGTAGCTGTGTCTTAAGTACTCGCGAGACTATCGCGGCTTTTGTTAATAATAATTACCTCCAAAGCAATCGCGATAGTGCGAAAAGTGGGAACAGGTGTCTATGCAAACAGCACTAAAATTTAACACCACCGCAAAGGTTCGACCCACTTATGTGAATCTAAGGCTCTGCAGAACTTAGGCGAACTTGCTCAGCAAGAAATCGCAGTTAAAATTCGCACCATCTAATAAAAGTCGCGGGGAGAGGACAAGTAACCTTGTTGCATAAATTAAATAATATCTTATGTTCTAATTTGCATTGCAAAGGAAAAACACTCGTTAAGTACGAGTGGCAATCGCTCGCCAAGGGCTCCGTACAATTTACCTAGCACCTAACAAAATAAATATTTTGTTTTACTGATTACTCCATAAAGCAAAATGTATCCTATCAAAAAGAGTATCTATTTTACTCGCACTTGGCCGAACCGTGGAAAAAACAAGAAATCAGGAAACTATATACAGAAAATATTGTTTTGAACCAAAGAGTCTAGCCTATCTAGAATTCGAACATCGTTCAAATCAATTTTTTAAACCTTAGCTACTAATTTATCGACTGTACAGGCGACAGGGTGACTCCTTAAATAGATAAAGTTTAAGTTTCCTAATAACACTTTCTATAAAGGTAAACGAATTTTAGAACAGATTGAGTTTGAGATCTTCTCACGGATTTTGATAAAACTTTGTAAGAGTGTTCATTTGGAGACAACAGTGAGGAATATGTAAAAAAAAAACATTAAAAAGATATTTTACTTTGAAATTTCGAAAATTGAGATTATACTTTTACGATGTTTTTGCATATTTCCACAAAATTTCGTTGCAAATTTTATAAATACCTTAAATTAAGAACATTTCCACCTTTTCATTCTAAAATACTTTTTAAGAATCTTTGAAATTAACGATTTTTTACCTTTATCAACTTATCGACGGTGACGAACAGGCATTTGTCTTATAAAATGGCAAATCGAAATAAAGTAAAATATTCATTACATATTATCATCATTCGTGTACAATTTTTTACAGAAATCTGGTAGAAATGTTTTTAATTTAAGATTTGTCCATAATTTTCACCAAAAGATTGCGGAAGCATGGAAAAATTGCAGAGGTGGTAAACTATCACTTTTCCGAATTTTAAAGTAAACCATTTCACGAAATAAAAGCGACCGACTAACCGACCTTTATTTGCATATCCGAAAAATAGTGCCTCGTATGCATAATGTAAACCAATAAAACCATTTTTGGACTTATGTACTTTTTAAAATTATTAAAGGTGATAGTGATAAATTATTCCAAACTGATCCAGATAAATTTTTTTTTAAATGCCGACAAAATACTCTTTAACATAAACTGAAAGAGGCTATCAAATTTTGTTTTAAAATAAATGTTTTTCCTATTACACTTTTCTTTCAAAGTAATCTACTCACATTTATTTGAGTTTTGGCTTAAAATGTAATAATACTTTTTGTTAAATTTGTATTCCCGAATTTTACAAATTCAATGACATAATCTGTAAACATACAGACAAGTTTTACTTTAACCCTTGAATTTGACGATACTACGCAGAAAAAGTTTTCAATGAAATATTACGAATAGTTTTTAACGAACAAAAGTTTTAAGAAATAATTTTAACCTAAAGAATATTGGGTGGAATTAAGAAATATTTTAAAAAGATCGCGCATCGCAAATCAAATCCCCTTCCACCTCGGGCCAGGACAGGAACATGTCACGTCCTGGACCCGGCTCATAAACCCGTCAAAGTGTGTCAAGCTCACGACGAGCACGACTCCGACGACGTCCCCGCGGCTGGCCGTTTCTTTTATTGGCCCGAGCAGGCAGCCGACACCTGTGGACCGCGGCGGAGCGGTTCCCACGCTTCGAACTCGCCCCGCGCACATGTGCCGCGGTCGCCCCTATTTTCGCCTTCATCCAGGATCCAGGCCAGTAGAATTTCTGTCAAAAGAGGGACCCCGGCTCAACCTCGGCTCAATTTCGACCGCGGCCTGCACCTGTCGATGCACCCTGAACGCGATTGGTGGACGGCTCCGGCCGGGGGTAACTCCCTAGACCCACCCGACGTATAAAAGAATGGCGACGACTTCTCGGAAATCACACTCCAAGTCGCTCCTGCTTTAAGAAGGCTTCTCGCAGGAGCTTAGCCAAATTAATTTAAGTCTACGAAAAAATCCATCGACGCCTTTGAGGTTTTCACTTTCACGAAAATCCGGAATCTTTCTATCCGAAGGTTCGAATCAGTGCAACCTTGAAGTAATCAGTGGCATTAATTAAATTTTCTTGTTCTCTTAATTCTTAGGATTCCGAACGAAGTGCAATAAGGCAACAAGATGTGATAACACCCTGTGATCCCAAGTTTTCAAGCTCAAGCGTTCTGTGATAATTTTGGGGAGGTGGAGCTCCACGAAGTTGGGAACTGCCACGTTCTGACGGAGGTTCGGGACCCCCCTGGTGCAATATTAGCGTATCAACGGATCTGTGATAGTTTATAGCTTTAATTTTACTTTAAACTCTTTTGAGTTTCACCGAGTTCTTTGAATGTACCTTTTTTTGTTAGTAATAAATTTACAAAACTGACGGGAACCTCTGGTGTTTTATTTATTACATATGATGCAAACACATTTTCAGGGCATCTTGAAGTGATTTTTGTTTGATTGAATGCCGAAACCATTCGTAAAACAAGACTAAGAAGTTTTTATCGGCATTGAACAACTGATAGAATTTTAAATATTTTGCAGCAGTTTGAGTTATATTTTTAGATTTTTCATTCAAAGATTTTCAATAAAATAGGTATCACGACGTAAGTACGCTGCGATCAATTAAAAAGAAAATGTATAGTTTCTAAGTTAATTTACTGAGATCGAGCTCTTACATAAATAAAATCAAGATCGTGAAATAAAATAGATGGTATCTTTTAAAATAAATTAACATATCAAGGATACTTGGATGAGTGCTACGATTTTGCTTTCGGACTTATTGCCTCACAGAAATTAATTATATTCCCAGGAAAATTTTCGAAATATAAAAAGCCTCCAAAGAAAATTTTTCATCAGGAAAGGGATCCAAAAGGGAAAATCGGAATTTCACGTTAATTTTTTTCGACGCAACATCAATAACATTAAAGAAAATTGTAGAAAATTCAATCAAAATGCAAAATGTAAATAATATTAATCAACAAAATCACTTCTTATACGTGTGTCAAGTTTTACTAAGCCATTTTGTTACTAATAATTCTGGAAAATTCCAACATTTTAAGCCTTTCCCTTTAGAAGAGCTTCTTAACGCTAAGCTGAACTCTAGCGAATGTAGAAATTGCGTCGTTATTAATATTTCTTCCTTATTTATCTTCAAAAATTAAAAACTTCGGCGATATTGAGAAAACATATTTTTTTTATTACTTTATGTTATTTAACTACAATATAATAGATTAAAAGCAATAGGTTTTTTTTTATATAATGGTTTTATTCTCTCGTTCAGTATGAAATAATGTATACATCGCTATACAAAAAATATAAGAGCTTCTCATTGATACAGTATCAATTAGTTAACACTAGGCATAAATAAAGATTGGGGTAATAACAAGTATTAATCGCATTAAAAATACACTTCGCTTTAAAAACTAATGTAAAAGGGAACAAGTGGGAACGGTCAGGAGTAGTAATAAATCAATTAACATTTTATTTTCCACTTTAAAACGGGCGGGCATCCGCCCTTAAAAAACAGACTGACTCGGCCTGCCGCTCTCTCATACAACAAATAAACGCGCGCCGTACTCAATTAGCCTACCTAGCTAAAAACAAAACAATTGCAATTTTTACAAAAACTCAATTTCTTTGTATATTTTCTCCACAGAACAAGTTATCATAGTGACAATTTTGTCTCAACATTTCTGTAAATTAAGGCCGATTTGTTTTTTTTATTTAACCGCATTTTTAAGATTAATTGTTAGTTTTTATTTGTTTGTCTTATGTGTTGGCTTTGTGGGATGAAATCTAACTTCTACGAGTCATATAACTAGATTCCTAATGGTTTGTTGGATGGTGTTTGTGTCTTGTGGAGTTTCACTGTGGAACTTAGGACTATCTAAGCAGTTTCACTTTTTCACTTTCTCTGTTGACAACGGCGGTGACGGCGTTGCCTTAACTTCGAGCAATTGTGGGTAATTTTCTACTATATTCAACAGTATTGTGTCAATGTAGTGTTTGAGCCGTTGATTTTCGTCCTCTTTGTCCTTGAAAGCTTGCTGAAGCTGAAATACAAAATAAAGGAGAGAAATTAATAAAAATTCGAAATGTGTTGCATTTTGTTCAATTCTTGCATTACTGAATTCAATTCTATATAAATAAATAACGATTGTTGCAGATTTTCTCAAAAATTCTGAAATTTTAAAATTATCTTTATCACACATCAAAAGATTGGTCTACAGTCGATAATTACATTTTTATTGTCAGTATCTACATTATAATTTGAATTTTTATCAATAAAATCTACCAGAATAATCACAAGCTTGTATTATACTTTAACAAGAGCAGTTAAAGAAAAAAGACGAAGGATCTAATTTTTACACATTAAAAATACCAACCAATCCTTTATTTTTATAAATTTTAAATATATAAACATTTCCCTTTCTAAAAAAATACTTCTTGAAATCCTCTTTTACTGAAATTGCTTACAACTTTCACTCGACTCAACACAAAGACACATTTTAAAAGCTGAAACGTTAAGAAAATTGATATCTTGCTAGTGCAGTCGAGCAAAATCGACATCAATATTAGAGCTTTTAATTTGACGTCAAAATAAAGAACAAGAATTGTAAAGCTTATGACAACCAAATTTCTATCTTCTTTAATTTTATAGATCTCGATCTTGATATGGTTCTTCGGCTTTTTAGGCAAAACATTTATTGTTTTTAAGTCGCTCATCTTTGCCTGTTATTTTTGTTTCTTTTTTTTTTTATATAATAAGTTTAATTCTCAATAATTAGACAAAAACCCTAAAGTCGAATACCCAGGTGAAGAAATTCTCATCTGCAAATGTGCGGAAGAATCTACATACATATATCTGAATATTTCAATTTATAATTTAAGAAAACATTATTTTCGTTTGAAATTTGACCTAGTCCTTTGCAGCTATTTTCAATTTTACTTTAAACAACAACCATCTAACACCTAAAGCTAACGAAAATAAGTAATTATTGTTAGTCAATAATTTTTATTTGTTTAGTTAGTTATATACGAAGAAAAAGCATCAGTGTAACTAATCATCAAATATATCAATTAATCAAGTTAATGAGAATTCTTTCAAAACTGGTCTACTGTTAAATATACGAATATTATTATTAGGATTAATTTTTAGGCAATGCATTCCTACATTTGTTTAAAGTTAAGAAAACCCCACCAAAAATGTCTACGTGACTCTTGTTTATGCAACTTGTGGCTTAAATCCATTAAATGATGAATGCAATGGAAAATGAACGAATGATTGTACTTAAAAAATTGCGATGAATAAATATGATACCCATTGAATTAATTTAAATTTTTCAAAAGAAGCAAAGCCTGTTAACACAAATAAAATTGCTTGCATTAATCGTGTGTTGCACACAAGCAAATACTTAAAAAAAAAACAGCTTTAGCCAATCCCAAAATAAGCGAACTCAAATAGCACGGTGTGCCTGAATTTTTTATTTACCTGACTCAATGATGCCAATGTGGCTGAATCCACTGAATCCTGTAAAACAAATAACACAAAAATAAGCAATGAAATGATACCAAAATGATAATGAGAGTTTATGTAGTTTAGAGTGCGTTTGTAAAACTTGAGAAACTTAAATTATAATAAAGGTGTCTGTCAATCATCTCATTCGTGTTGTTACTTTGATTTGTAAAAATTAGAAAGCTGTTGCAAAATATTTATAGCGAAGTAAATTTGCTTTCCATTCACCAGTGAATAAAACACCTTTACCATTAACTGATCAGAAGAAGTGTACTAACATTTTTGTAAAAAAGACAACATTAACCCTATTAAAGATTTCCTTAATTAAATAACTAAATCATATGATAAATTTTACCACCTTTAATATCGCTGAAACTTTGACTAACTTAAGCTGAATTCGATTTGAACTAAGGCATTTAATTGTATTTGTGTATTAATTTTTTTAAGTTTACAAACTATACAGAGAACTTAACTACATATTCCACAACTGAAGAAGTTAAAAACAAGAGGGTCCAAGTGTAAGTATGTACAAAGTTATCCAAAAGTAGATGCGATTAATAATGAACTTAAAAATATTTTGTGTTTCACTTGATGCTTATAAAATTCAAATATAACTGGCCTTATTAAATAAGACATTATTTCATATTTTCTGTGATTAGAAATGTTTGTGTGGTTTTTATAAAATATTCTTGTTTTAAATGAATTTTCTTTTCCAATAACTTCTTTATAAATACGTTTAACGAGTATCATAAAAGTTTTCTTGTAGTTTAGATAATTGAGGAAAAGTAAGCTGTTAAACTTCATGGCTCTATTTATTAATTAAAAGAACGGCCTATAATTGTAAACCTGCCATAAAAAATATAATCCTTAGTTTTACGACTCTTCATTCTAGCCATCAAAATTATTTCCTTAAATAAAAGGCGAAATGATAATAGAGCCATTTCCTAAACCACTAATATTTCTTAGACAGTCATAAAGATTAACTACCATGCTACATGCAATGATTATTTCGCTTAACTAGCAATTATGATCTATAGCCAACCAAGACGCCTTCGGTCATTTTAAAGAAGAAAGGTTTCCTAACTGAGTAAAATTGATTACAAAGCTGAACAAATATTGTAGTATTAAACATGTCTTTATAGTTGTTTCTTAGATTATGTACTAGAAACAAAAAATTTCCAACAGATAAAATGTCGATTTATCAAAAAACTTTTGAAATTATTTTATATTCTCGGATTAGCAACTGTGCGCTTTCAAACGAATTTAACTATAATATCTACGAAATATTCCTAAGCCTGAAAAGAAATGCTGGTCACCAGCTTCACCTTTTTCTATGTATTCTTAACAAAATTTCATAGTAACCATTTCAAAAATGAATATCACGATTAACAATCGAAAGATTTAAAAAAAAAAATATAGTACCTCAATAATACCTAAAACTTCATATTAATGGTTTTAAAAATACCAAAATGATTTCATTTCAGTCATGCAATTTACATATTAACTACAGATTTCTGATTTTACATTTGTATAGAACATAATTATGAATATATATATATATTTATTATTTATGTACTACAAACAGTTGCTTAATTAATTATTTCACTTAACCCCACAATGCGTCTATTTAATGCAGTGAATATGAAAAGTAATCTGAAATAACACGCTCCAATATTTATATACTCAGAAATAATATTTTATAATACAAGTAATTATGAGACCGAATACCTATTTTCTCTTTTACAGTAACATAGACATGCTGATCAAAAGTAGCAAAAAATATTCTTAACCAAACAACTTCTTTAAATTTATCGATTTGTAAAGGAAGAAAAGAAATTGTTTTTTTTTTAGATTTGTACAAAACATTCCATCTTAATGCAATTTTCATTGGCTAAATTATTAGATATCATTCTAACGATCAAATGCAGATAATGCAACATAGGCTTAAAACTCTACCTGTGTCTGTGACATCTCCTCCAGTTCTTGTGCAAGGCTGTTAAGCGTTCCATTCAGCAAGTGTCGACCTTCTTCTACACCTCGTGTAAGGACGGCAGCTTGCAATTCCTCGTTCTGCTCCTCAAGACCTAAAATTTAAAACGAGGACAATTACAAAGACGCTCTAAAAAATGTTTAAGTGAATTAATACTCTTATTCTTTTGTCTCAACTCGTCTAATTCCTGGTGAAGTTCTTCCAGTCTTAAAGTCTCTGGTGATGTTGTTGGCAGGGCAGGACCACTTTCAGACCTTAGCCTTTCAAGTTCCTTACTTAACTCTATCATTAAATCCTCAGCAATTTTCTTCTCCTCGAGGTACTTCTTTTCGCGAGACTTTGCATCGCTTAGTTCCTGCTGGAGGGTTGCTATACTATCACGAGCCGCTTCGAGTTTCTCCTCCGTTGAATGCAAGTCATTAGCTTGCTTGTCGCAAAGGATCCTCAGCCGTTGGGCCTCCTCTCTCAGGGTGTTTGCTTCTATTTCAATGGTCCGGATTTTTATTTGACAATTCTCATTTTGTAGGGCTGCTTCACGTTCCACACGGGCCAGCAGTTCCCTATGACGTTTTTGTTCCTCAGCTAATCGCTCCTCAGCTCGTAGTTCGGACTAAAATATAATATAGAATATTAGTCACAAAGCATATGTAAAAAATTTTAATTATAAATATTTCACTCCGTACAGAAATTCCCACACAATCCCAATGCACAAAATCATCTCTGCAACTAAAAACGGCAGTTTTTGTAAAAGGGTTTGAAAGTTTTCGGAAAACCACATCCAGACTATTTTGTACGAACTTGTACACTTCAAAAGTAGCGTCTTTTGTATATCTTAGCATTATGAGAGGCGGGTGAAGATTAAATTTAAATTTTAGGTTTTTGAATTTTTGTAAAAACGTCTGAAAAAAATGCCAAACAATTTCGAATTGACGACTTGGCTAACTTTGTTTGCCCCAGTTGAGTTTAATCATTCTGATGGATAAAAGGAAGAATAAAAATTATTTTTCTCCGACTTACATATGTAATATGTGTAATTTCTTACAAAGAGAAAAGACCACTAGTTGGCATTAATGGCATTAACAAAGTTAACTTTCATAAAAAAAACATTTTCTTTTAGGAGTTTGCAATTGCTGACTATAAAGTAAAAAGACCTTTCAGCTGCAGCAGATTTTTAGATAAGAGAATGTAGTGCTGAATTCCCCATCCCCGTTCACCCCATTTGCGAACATAGTTAAGATATTTCCATGGAGAATATGTTAGCCAAGTTATGAGAAATTCTCATCAACTTGCGGAAGAAACGAAGGGATGAGGTTGTTATGGACCAAACAGTTTCCGAGGCTTTAAAAAAATTTAGAGGGGGATCAGAAAAATTTGTAATGTCATATCAAATTTAGACCGAGCGTCAGCGAAGAATATCAAAAAAAATGTCGATTTTCTCTTTTTGGTCATAAGAAGATAATAATGTTGCCCCAGCTGAACTTAGTACAATAATTAAATTTTCAAAATCAGTTAAATCCTTTCTTGAGAGAAAATTTCTTTAATTTTGACAACTCGGCTCATAACAGTGTCATGTTCATTATAGAAAACGCTCACGAAATTGAGTCATGATAGTGTAAATACGGTCCATGACTTGTTGAATTATTAGAAAATCAATGACAATATCAATTTGTAAATTGACACCTGCTTCATAAAAAAATGTATCAAGAAAAACTAACGATTGGCTCAATTTTTACTATAATGAACTGCATATCCCTGAATTAGGGCCGGTTGTTTGTGAAATGTGATTTAAAATCAGGGACATATTTCTGAAAAGAAATTTATAAAAGTTTTGAGTTGTTAATGTCCGACTTTTTTTTTAATTTAGCTATAGTTATTTTATAATCGAAATCTACCGTGACATTTTAAGGTTAGGCTGTTACTTGTTTATTATTAAAAAAAAAAATTAGCTACATACTTCAAGTTTACACAAAAGGTCATATAAGATGAATTGAACTAATTTCTGCAAGCAGGCCCAATCTTTTGAAAATAAAATATAAAGTCGACGTGTAGAGTCGTTTTAATTAAGCTTTATAAATTCGGCTTCAAACGGAAACAACGTGTCGAATTAAAATAATATTCAACACACCGTTTACATTCGACAATGAATTACATAAACTGGTCACTGCTTACAGATTCTGCAGAAATTCTTACCAAACGAGTTTTAGAACAATTCACGACCAGCCAGGTGCAATGACTCCTAAGCAAATTAGTATCAGCAACATGAAATTAAAGAACGGCCTTCAACGAAATTTTTATGTCAGAACGACCGCATAACACCGCGAAGCCGCAGTGTTTCTTCACTCCGAGAACGCAACACAAAACAAGAAACATTCGCCGGTTTGAACTTTACAAAAAGAAGCTCAACGTCTTGATACACGCCGCTACGAAAGCCCACTCTGAGCTCAATTACCTTTCTTGTAAGCATTCGCAAGGTCCGTCAGCGGTACTCCAAAAACCCGCGAACGCTGGCCAGGTGCAAATTGAGCAAAAAAAAACTCGTTCAGAGTGTTCCGAAACGCATCTGAATACCATCGCATTAGCTGAATTTAGGAAATATTTACTGCATTCAAAATCACATTTACAATTCAGCTATTGTTCTTATATTGCTGAATGCATCACTGAGCTGTTTTTGTGCAGTTGAATTGTGCAGTCGACCACAGAAACGCAATCGCGCCGAATTGAAGTCAGCTAGAGGCCAAGTGTGAATTGATAAGCGAATCGACCGCGATAAAATAAACAAACAAATAACACTTTGAAGTGGGTGTGATGTTTACTCACCTCCCTGTACTGCTCCTCCAGCATATGATACCGAGCCTGTAAAACAGCATATTCCGTCTTTGTCCTCGTGGTGCGGTCCTCGACGGTGGTCTGGGAGTCAGCTAAGTCGGTGACTTGTCTCTGTAGAAGTTCCAACTGCAAGAAAGAAAATAGAAAATATTTAGCCCGACTCGTGCTAATTAGGAAATCGAAGAAGATTAAATTAGGAAGCCACCAAAAAGCTGCTGTACTGACACACGACGCTTTCAAGTGGTAGATGTCGTCGAGGAGATCGCCAATGTCCATCGGTGACTTGAGAAACATGAGGAGAGCACTGTCGAGTTGTTCGACTTGGACGCGATCAGGTCCGAAAACGCGGCACCTTCATGTGAATCCGCAGAGATTTTTGTTCGTTCGTTCGTTTTCTTCAGGTGCTCAACCATTACACCGCGATGGCGAGTTTAGCAACACCAGTCGCACTGGGGAAGGGTAAACTAAACCCAATTTGTTCACAGAACCACAAAACAACGGACGGCATTTAGCTAGCCTCGCACTCAGAAGCGGTTTTTGTGATTCATTAGGCGCGAGTGAGGTCACTCGCGCTAAATAAACAGGCCGTCGCGTCTCGCGTCCGTCCTCCAATTACAGCGATCGCTTCTAGCCAATTGACGCAATTAATACGACTACGAATCCCGCGGAAACTGGGCATGTTGTGCGGGCGGAGTGCCCACCAGAACCGAACTGAGTATCTGTCTTTCTAGTATCTGCCAGCCGTTCCCAGGAATTCTATTTTCGCTGCCAAGCGACGCGCTGTTCTAATCAGCTTCAAGGGAAACTTTCTTCGGGCTCTACAGAGATAACCCTCGTATTCGTCTTCCGCCGATTGTTTAGGACCGTCGATTTACAGTGTTGTGCAAAACAATAGCAACATATCAAATCTCAATTATAAATTTAAATACAAATAATTAAATTTAAAAATAAATTTATTTGTTAAAACTTTTTTTTTAACACTTAACTGCAATATTTTATTCAGCAACATATTCAGCTATTACATATCACCCAGGTGTGGGTGTAAAGTGTTAAAAAAATCGTTAACAAATAAAAAACTTATGTTGCTAAAAGTGTACTTTTCTCAAAAGCATAAACCAGTTTTTGGTCGGTATACATAAGATATCTTATATCTTTGAAGTTTCTGAGCGCATCACACTTTTATTTTTAGTTACTTAAATTCCAATACTACTGTGGCCGTTCAGACCCAAATGTTTGGCTTTTACTTTTAAGTACAATTTTATTTATTTATTTTTTGTTTCGCTTTTAAAGATTTTTAAAAATAAAAGTGTTTATGAAAGCAATAATAAGTATAATTTTTTTAATTCAATCAGCAAATATTTCAACATTTTACTATCAGTGTATCGCCTAAAACTCTCGATTCGATTCGAGAGTTGAGTTTCTGCGGTTGAGTATTTAATTCAGCTTAAGAAAAGCAATCGCTGAATTGAGCAGTCGACCATAAAAACTTATTTTTAATTTTAAACTTCAATTCAAAACTTGGTTATTCGAATTTTTAACCAATTCGAACTCGAATTTTTATGAGAACCCCGTAATGCATCTACTCCTATTTTCGTTCGAAAGTATAAATATTCGAAATAGCGTAGTTTTTCGGAGTACCGGTGGAAGCATCAAGATAGAAAAAACAAGAAAATACAACACTTTTAAAAGAGTAGCAATTTTAGGATAGATAGGAATTATTCACAAGTAAAAGCTGTTTTTATATTTTTAGTATATTAGATAAAAGACAGAAGAACTTTTACTCGGTGTTATACCAAAACTAGTGTAGTTTTTTCCCGGAATAAGACAATTACACATATCAATTTCATCTGAATCTTCATTTTATTGAATTTTCTTTGGAAAGATTTGCACAACACTGTAAGCCCAACGATGTGGAAAGGGTCTCAGGGAGCGATTTATTTTTGGCCCTACGGCTGGTGCAACTTGTCCGCGGGACGGCAGGCCGATAAACAAACCTCGAGAACCGCCATGTGGCACAATGCGGAAAAAAGGCACGACGGGGAATTGTTTGAATTCTCCAAGGTCAGTCAACTTCTTGAAGATGGTCAGCCCGAGGAGGAGCTGATTCCATGACTAAGAAACACTTCCGCGACCATATTGCGTTTCAGTTGGCAACCTCGCGATGCCAGCCAAATTCGGCACGGCGCAACGCCATGATTGTGTCGTCGATAGGCGTGAAACAAGGTGTCTTTTGATTGACGACCGAAGGGGAAGCGGCTGGAAATATGCAAAACATGTTGATGCAAGTCGATTACGACATCAAAGCTTTGTTTTGTCGCCGCTGGTGGGCACTACTGGAGCCAGTTGTGGACGAAACATGTTTCATAAAATATACTTAAGTGGAAAAGTTCAGTTGCTTTTCTTAATTGGGTACCTGGCGAGCTGCATAATAACCAGGCAGTAGTCCTGTAATCAGTTTAATAAGTCTGAGACGGTTTTGGCTGTCGACAGTCCATAAATGATAGACTGGCTCCCCTTTTGAGCGGCTCTGGGAAGCAATTGTGGGCTTGGATCGTAACGTAACCAATCGATTTCATGGACCAGTGGTTTAGGGCAGCTTCATTAACTTCTGTCTGGTGCTCAAAAGGAAGGAAAGGAAATTAAGAACAGGCCAGTGAAAGTCAACAAACACTTACTTGGCACCGCAGAGATCAGCGGTCAAACCACATTCATACACGAAATTTAAACCACCAGTACTCTTAGTCTGCGTAGTACGTTCTACAATGTGCTTACCATGTGGAACGAATATTCAAATTTTTTTTTGTGATGAATTCGTTTAAATCATTATGGATGAGTTGACTTACAGCCGGTTACAAATAAAGTAGTCTATAAAAATAAGCACTGTAGGTGTTATCTTCCCATTTATTGGTCTTTTAGAAATAATATGTTTTATTTTCTATACTTATAGCGTAACTACTAAATTTACAACGATGAAGAAACCCACTGTAAAATGTTTAACTTTTCTCTAGCAATCGTAAAGCTCGTAGGTCGCTGTTAGCCATATTTTTCAGTGACCTTTTGTTAGAGACATGACCTCTGGAATCCCCAAGTAGGAAAAGTTTAATTTTGTTTTACCAAAAATGGCTATTATCTATTGAGAAGCTCATAATAAATAAAAGATATCTTTGAGGTATTCTATGTGGTTTATAATCAAATTTACGGGAACTACATTTTCCGAAAAAAGCCCACGAAGGTTTTTACAATCTGTGTCAATTTTTAAAAATCGGGCTAAATGTCGAAACTTAAACCCAAAAATGGTAGCTTTACGTTAGTCAAACAAACTTCTTTCTAACGTATTTATCTGTCTGAAACACTTACATACATATCTTCAAAAATCAATAAAGTTAATTATTTTCGAACAATTATCACGAATTTTGACACAAGTAGCGCCTCTTTACACGAATCAGACAAACCAATGACTTCCTACATCAATAATTTTGTTTTTAATTCATATGAAAAAAAGTAAAGGTAGAAGAGAGATTTATTAAAAATTACTAAATACGAATACCTATACCTACTGAACATACATAATTCAAACTTTCAAAGAATTACACTAAAATGAAAAATTAAACGAGTGTTTATTGAAGTTAATATTTTATGAAAACGTTTTTAATAAAAATGGCAGTCATATCCTTAGAAGGTCTTGCACTTGAAATACCAATTTCGATTGGCACTAATTTTTTTAACAGATTTCTCCTCTTGAAACTCTATAACATTTTTTGTTAATCGATTAAGAAAGTTTTGCGTAAATTTATTTTGACGAAAATTTATTAAAAAAAAATCCAAAACTCTTGACGTAAACCTAATAGAGGCCGAAAATAATTTCAGATATGCATATGTATGTCTAAACTAAATATTTATACATGAATATTCTTATTTGCGTGCAGACGAAAAATATCTACTAATATTTTTGACATAGATCAACATATTTTCGAAAATTTATTCTATATTTCTTAAATTTAATTCTTACTTGTTCATTCAGATTGTCACAGATTTCTGCTGGAAATCCATTCATTTTGCTGAGGTCTTGAAGATCTCCTCCGGCTTGTCCGTTGATATTCTTCTCAGAAAAGTCACTTAAGATCTTATTCTTGAAATTCTTCAAGTTTTCGATTTTGTAGCAATTGTTATTGTTGTTGTTGTTCTTGACGATCTTGTTGTTGAGCGCGTCCTTGTTGAGTATTTTCCCACTTTCGAAGGCCACACTGCTCGGTGAGTTCGCCTCGATCAGGTTGAGCTTATTCTCGATAAAGATAGTCGAGTTGGGGCCGGAAATCGACTCGTCGAAGTCGTTCGGTTGCAGGCTGAGGAAGGTCTCCTCGTCGATGAGAATGGGTCGCTTGCCGTAGTCTTGCAGGCTATTTACATTAAAGTTTAAATCCTCTAAACTGTCGCTACGCTTTGGACTAGAATTGGTTCCGCTCTTCAGGTTGTTGCTGTTGTTTGTACCGACGAACTCGAATTGTCCCTGCCACATGTCATAGTCGAGGTCCAGACTCTCTGGTTGGCTGGCCGCCTCGGACGTGGTCATGTTTGCGTCTTCGACCTGATCGACGTGGGAATCTTCACTTTTCGCGCACTTAATCTTACACTAGAACTTAGAGGAGAATATGGCCACTCATTTGAAAGTCTTCGGGTGATGGAGGTGCGATCGCTTGCGGTAATAAGATCGCGCACAAGCATAATTTCACAATTTTCTTCGATTTTTTCGCACTTACTTACGACTTAAGAGTTTCTCATGTTCCTGCTGCGACAGATTCACCTCTTTCGCAGTGAAAACAAATCGCACTTTTTGCTCCCCGGCCCTCGCTTTTTGTCTCACACCTGAGACGTGTTTTGCACGGTCGCGTTTTATGCAAAAGTGTCATACGATAGCTAAGGAAGCTATCTTCAGACGGCGTCACGCTTCGATTGGTCCCTGCAGGGTGAACTAGTTAGTTAGACGATTCCCATGTCTATTAGCTAGCGGCTACGCGGTTCTATGCCCGTGGAGTTTTCAGTTTTTTTCGAGGTATTTCTTAGTTTCTTCTTTTCTTCACAATTTTAATTCAAAATTATGCAACTCACAGGAAGCGAAAGAAAGAAATTGTTTTTCGATGAATATTTCGCGCTTTTTACTGATTTCTATTTCTCGCTACTTCGCCGATGCCGCCGGCTTTTTTGTTAACCGCCTTGCATGTCTTGATTTCTTCGGCGATTTTGTGGTCATTTATGATCGATTTTGATAAATAAATAAATGCAGCTGGCTTCCCCAAACGAATGATTAACTGGACTGACTATCATGCGATTTCTGATTGAAATTCGCATAGATTTAAACAAATTAAAGTTAACAACATCCGTGATTAACGTTAACAACATAAATAAATGCAAATATAAAAACCTTTGACCAAAAAATTTAAATTTTTTCATATTTCATAACAACTGCGAAGTGATAGCCTCTTTGTTGGATAATCTAACGAGGCTCTTTTTTCTCTGTTATCGCGAACAGCCACCCACTCAACGTCTTCCGAAAGGCGGCAAAATGTGTTAAGCAAAGAATTGATTGTGGAAGTAGAGCAATTTTCATAGAAAAGAAAAAGTCTACAACTGCGATAAGGTCAATAGAGGCTTGGCTTGAAATACTGCCGGCACTGCGATTTAGTGTTGAAAAACCTTAAGATATTTCCTTAATTTCTTTTAGGTCTTTTGAAATGGACAAATATGCAATTTGCTGAAGACCCGACGCTAATTTTAAAATATTTTAGAAATTTTTAATTATTATATATAATTTTTTTTCTTTTAACACGTTCGTGGACAGTAAAACGTTTGTGCCATATACATATGTAACTTCATATTAAAAATGAATACGAACGTGTTAACCAAATATTGAACATCTCGAGATAAGTTGTAATAAATATCTTTTAGATGAAACTATATTGAAATAAATTAAAATTATTGACTATTACAATTCTTCTTCACTTAACTTTTATCATTTTGAATGATTTCTTTTATCTGCCACGATGATAATGAACTAGGTTCTTTATTATTAAAATAAATAAAATATTTATGTCCTCTTTAGTAAAACTTTGGTGCTTTTCCAGCATGGTTTTGATACGATTTTGAGTCAATATTTTTTATGTTTGATTAAATTTAAATGAACAAAGAAATAGCCGTAATTTCTAATTAAAAGTGACACTTCCTCTTACTCATGCAAAAGCCAATGTAAGCAAATTGAATTTGGAAACGTGAGTCAGCGGCAGAATGAGTGCAACATGTGCATCATCTTGTAAACTTTGATCTAAAAATATTTTTCAAAATATCTCAAATGCTGAGAAATATCATCTGTTCCCACATTAAAATAAGAAACACTTGACCCAAATCGGAGTTTGACTCTTAACCCTTTTGGTGAATGGTCATTTTCTTAATTTTCTAGTGCATGGCCTTACTAAAACGAAAATAAGTCCAAACTGTTAGCTGTTGCAAAATGTCTCAAGAAGATGCCATGAATTCGTAGTAGAAAACAATTTAGAGAATTTTACGAGCCCTGAAATGGTGCAGAATTGCATAATTTTTTTGTTGCTCTGTTTCTGTTTCTGGTTGATTGCATTAGCCGGAGTAGAGGCCATCATTCTGCGTGATGAATGGCTATGCGCTCGGGTGTTCTGGATGAATCGGTTTAAAACTTTATCACAACGAAAATGCCAACCGACTTCCTGTCGCGCATGGTGTGCGTTTTAATTCTAAAATTATTCTGAAGAAACTCATTTCGCCCGCCCGCCAGTTATGGATGACGAGGGCCGGCTTGATTAAGAGTCGGCGCATTTCCTCGGATATGTTGATGATAAATTCCTACTCACGTACTTGCTGTTCGGCTTAAACGGACGGACGTTGCATGCTTGACGGAGTCAACACGTCAACGACTTAAGGTGTAAGCAATCGTCCCATCTGAGCTCACATGGTCTCAACCTTAAAATGTTTTGTTTAGAAAAGTTCTACGTACGGCTAGCAGACGTTTCTGAGATTTTGTAAATATTCAAGAGGTTTCCGGGACTTTCTTCGCTCCATGCAGGAAGATTTGTTTGGAATGGAAGCCGCATGTACGATCATTAAATGCCCGATCGGCAGATATTCACTTTCGCATTCTGATGAAGTGCCGAAGCCGGGATTTGAACAAACTTGTCCATAGTTTCCGTTGAAAGAAATTTTCTTTTTCCTCTTAAAGCAAACGTGCACTTCTCTGTTGCGACCTTTCCCCACAAACATGTTCGTTATTTAAAACCAATTTACTTCATTGAAAGTAAATTGAGAAAATGTAATTCTGAGAAAATTCAACTTTTCCGTGTAATTCCGATCACCTATCTTTCTTCAGATTTCTGGCCCTTAATATTAATAACTACTTCAAAGATTTTTATCGATCAGCCAACTGACTGGTTCAGAGGAGTTGCATTATTTTGTCGACTTCAATAAATATTTTGCTTCAAGCCTTCGATTCTTTTTGCGTTATGGTTCAAAGATTTTTAATGACCGCTACTGTTTTGTTGTGCTATGTAGCAAAATTCCTATGACTCTGGCTGCTTCAGACGGCTAAGACTACTCCACCTTTTTTAATCTTCTCCTCGGGCAAAAAGCGTGAAGAAAAGCCAACAAAATTGAGACCCCGAAGAAGCAATTATTTGGTACAATGGCCATTAAGACTCATTTGCATGACGGTATAAACTCACGAAGTCGATCTACCAGTGGTTGCTAACATTTCTTCTGATAGTAGCAAGCAATTTATATGTTTCACTAAAATGAAAGTTTGCGTTTAGATCAAGTGCTTTGAACACTCAGACGAACATCGCCTAATTAGTTTAAAACCTCACTCCATGGCATAAAATTAAAATCACGCGAAGAGCACTGTTTTCCAGGTGTGTCTTCTGGGTGGCTACGGAAATCAAATGTTACTATACAATTGCAATTTGCCACTTTCTGTCGTTTTCTTGACCCCAAGCCAGAAATTCCGCTGCCTTTGGTTATAGACAACAAGTGGAATTTCATGAAGGAATTCGAGCACCTAAAATAGCTCAGATATTTTATTGTTTTTTATGTTAACCCGCCGAAGCATTTATGCACGACTGAAATTGCCTTGCTAAGTAACTCTACACAGCTTTGGAGTTTTGTAAACTGCGCTGTTACTGCACAGTACTGACTTATTGCCTCTAGATCGTCTAGAAGGCAAAAATAATTACGTACAGCATTAAAATACTCTCAACACTATCAAAATGAATGTTATGAGAGCAGTGCACTTTGTATTTCATGTAAGCGGGAATTTAACTAGCTTAGTTTTTTCCTAAAGCACAAGGTCGAATGATAGTCTATAGTAATTGCAAGCAATTACTATTTTTTTGTAAGATATTAGAATTGATTAGATGTTGTTGACTATCTGCTTATATAAGTACTAACAAGCCTTAAGATATTTTCCAAAACTAGTTTTTTTATGCTTCACATTGACTAGGATCTCCATAATCATGGAACTTGAAAACTAAACACCATTTGAAAGTTTGTCTTAACTAAAAAATGTTTCCAAGTTCCATACGATAGGGCCCCAGTTCGCAAAAATACTCAAGAGGTTTTAATTAAGATTTTAATTTTATATCCTAACATGACATAGTACGTCATATAGTTCATTAAAATTTATTACAAGTGATATTAATTTAAATAAAGATAATGCTGTGGGTTTTCAAAACATAAAAGTTAAGTTATAATCAAATATTTCTGTGAGCACCTCCTCCGCTCAAATGAACACGAATAGCTCATAATTCATAGTTACATAAAAAAGGCAAAAATATACATCCAAAAAGGCTTTAAAAAACAATAATTTCTTTATTACAAGTATAAAATCGAAAAAGGCAGTGAAGATTTTATAAATGGATACAAATTTGACCTAACGCCCTAAACAGGCAATTATGTCTTAAGGTCAGGGTTAAGTAATAGAAAATTTGAAAAACAGACACGGTCCCATTGATTAATTAAGATTGATTACAAGGCAACGATAAATTGCATTATACGACACAACCCATACTTGAATTTAAAAATTAAAAGTCATTTTTTATGCCCGAGCAAATGTGTTTGCATGTGCTCACATTCTGTTTATATATTCACTTATCATTAGTTTTTGCGCATCTTACCCCTTTTTTGTGTGGCATATAAAATAGCATCAGCAAAATATCCTTGAAGTACATATTTTAATTTAAATGATTAGTAATGCTTTTCTAGAAAGAAAAATGATGGTTTCTTCTTATTTCGTACTGTCTAATTATGAAAAAGCAAATCATAACTTTTTCCACATTTTTTTTTAAAAAAGCTTGAAAAAGTTTTTAAGTCGCAGATTATCTTCAGCTGTATGCGAATTGAGGTAAGAGGCTCTAATTGAAATTCAACAGTATGAAATTAATAAGCGGCAAGGTTGCAAATTAAAATACTTTTCCAATAATATTATAAAATTCTGCACCAAAGATATTTAAAACATGCAATTTCTCTAAATTATCAAGTGAATATTATTTTCAAATTCAGTGCTTTTTACACTATGATATAATAGAATTTTTATTGAAGAAAAACAACAGTTTAAAACTAAACAATATACGCAAAATAAATTACCTACTTCTTATTGCCCGTGAAAATTTAATCTGAATCACGTAATGAACTTGGCAAACGCAATGTCTTATTACTACAGGAGGTAATGGATTCAAAAATAAAACATTTCATTAATTGGAAATAATTTTATGAAATCGATTTCGACTATTTGCTGATTCTCTGCCAAAGAAAACGTGAATTTCACATGCTCCAATAAACATTAAACATCCACAGCACGACAGTCGTTGTGGTGTTCACCCGCAGAAAGTTCGTTGCCAATTTCACTTTCATTTTCCAGCACAATTCGATCGTAATCACTACAAATTTTTGGCACACACCTTCTTTGCTCTGCGGTAACATAAATGATTTATGGATTGATTTTTCTGTTTTAATTTCATTCAAACGTTAAACGTGCTCAGGGAGAATCTCAAATAACAATAGAAAATTTGTAACGTGCCAAAACAAACAAATTATTTTTCGGTTGTTATGGCAGAAAGAATAAAATAGGTATTTTTTAAAACAATTATTAAATTTAAAGCATACATTTATAATAATTTGGGCCATAAAAAATGATTTCAATAAAACCGAAAACATAGCCCTGAAAAGTTTTCTTATGAATCAATGTTTTTTTTTGATCATAAGTGTTTTTTGTACGTTTCCGATTCATTTACTGGAAAATTTATCGAAAACTCTTTAGTAATTCCCTAAATAATTTACCCACCAAAACTTATCAAAATAAAAATAAAAAATTATTGTATTTATTTTAATTTTCAGTCTTATGATCAAATTTTATGAAATTAATTCTTATCAAGGTTTATCTCATTTTAACGTGCTAATCTCGATGAGATTAAATGCACACATAAATACAACTCAAACAAGTAATTTAAGTAAGACATACTATCTGACACGCATTTGGTCAACATACGGACAGCTGGGTATAGTGTTGCATAACTTGTTTAGTTTTCGTCTATTTTTGAAGGACGCAATATTTTTCTGTTTCCTTTTTACAAAAAAAATATAATTTCTGGTTGGCATCATTTCTTTACACATTGATTAGACAGTCTTCGGACAACATTTTCCCGCAAATTTACTGACGAATAGCAAACATTACATTATGTGACTGAAAATGAGTCATATGGTTTTTAAAAAAACCCAGACGAAGAAAAGGATGATTCAATAGACGTTCCAGAAAGACTATCCCAAAGATTAGCGATCGTCTAACTGATTCGTCCTCGTAAAAATCTATTTCAGTTAAAAAACGATCTCTTTATAAAATTGAAGCTATAGTACAAAGATCAGAACTGCGAGAATAAATAGAAACAGAGTCGGTCTAATTTCCCGAATGAGTTCGAAAGCCGACCGACTTGTCATAATTAAATCAAAACGCGAAATTTTTCGCATCATTAGTCAAAAACATTATTTATCTCTGTTGTCTCTTGGCCTCAATGACCCACCCCGCGAGTTGAATTTAATTCCATGAAAAATGATCACAACGAAGAAAATCATCTTTTCTTCAGCTTCAGCACTAAGCTGAAAAGCAAAAAGGAAATTCTTCATTTCAAGCCGAGGGGAGGGGAAAAGACGGGCTTGGAAGACTATCGCCGAGTGATTTTGTTCTCTCAATTGGAACAACAAAGGCTTAATTGAGTTACATTCTGAGCACAATAAAAAATAACTCATCGCTCCTATTGTGCTCGTCCAGCGCAGCATCTAGGGCTGACGGAGGGGAGGGAAGGGGAGGGGCGGAGACGTGGTCGCAGAGGAGTCGCCATCAGGCCGAGATGCTGAAACCTGGAGCGATTGTTTACACACAAAGATACATAAATCACAGGTGATGTATGCACGTATCCAGTGGAAAACTTGCAGCTAGAAACCAGAAAAACTAAAATCGCTAATAACAAACACCCCGTGAAAACTGAAAACTTCATGAGCAAGAGACTGAGACTTTTCTGGCCAAGACGGGCTTAGAGTTTCTTGCCTGCGAAAATCACGATTTTGTTTTCCTTGGATTTAAGCGATGAACTTTAGCTGATAATCGGTTTGCGCATGCGCAGATCACTTAGCACGACTAAAATTAGAATCTACTTCACTTTATGCATTTGCAAAAAAAAAAACAAATAAGTAAAAAACAAACACCACTTAGCCGCTGAATCGCACTTGAATGCCCTTTCTAGAATCTAGCTCCTTCTGGTCGTGGGAACACCAATGAACCGTTCAACAATTTTCATGACCGCAACTCCGCGACTATTGACCGGTCGAGGCACCCACGTAGTAGCGGGGCGAAAACGACGACAAAGACGACGAATCAGGCGCTGCCCGCGAGCATAATAAGCTTAAAACGATAATATTTGGCGAATTCGCCGATGCGATCAATCGTTTTAATTTTGTATTATCGACTGGGACCTCTCAGTCTCAGCAGAAGATAAGGAGGGTCGCGAACGGAACTCGCGGTATATTCACGCGGCGTAACATCTTAACGCATGAAGCGCTCTTGGAACTCTGTCCGCTAGCGACTAGCGAGCCGCGGCTCAGACGACTTGGTCCGCTGCCTCTGTTCGCTAAACCCACAATCGATAGACGCGGGACGAGCGCGAGCAGCGAAACTCGCGACTGCAGCGGAAAAGAAGCAGTTAAAATTATAATTCGAATTCGACCGGGACTGGTAACGCTTGCGTTCCGCTCCCAAGTAGTTCGGTTTGTTTATCTTATCCGCGGATTTTTTACCTTTAGACACATTTCTTCTTCTTCGTTCTAGCCTCTAGAGGGGGGCGAAAATTTATAGATATGATGCGATTCGCGAAGTCGCGAATTTTATTTTTATCCCATCGGCCAGAAAACATATGGCAAGCGACGACGACCGAGGCCCGGCTTCGTTGGGGCACATCGCATCGATGGTGAGGAAAGACTTATTTTTCGAACAAGGAAAAATCGGTTAATGTTTTTCTGAAGGTTGTTTAATTTCTTGAGCACCAACTCAGCCAATTCGGCAAATTTGTGCGAGGTGTGCGAGGAAGGAGCCACCCAGAGTTTCTCATCCCACACATTTGAGCACCCCGCGGTCTTTTGTTACACGAATAAATAAAGGGAACAACAAACTCATTGAATTGTTTTGCATATTGGATAAGACAGAATAAATCAATTTTAACTTCCTGCCGTGCGTTGGTCGCTATTTTTTGCCTAAGGTTAACTCACGCCAAAAATAAAATTCGACTATGGTTATTCTTGCACATGGCAATTATTGAAAGAATCCTCTTTCCTCCGAAGTTATGTTAACTAAATTTTTCTTTAAATGCTGACAAGAGCACATTGATCTAAACTACTTTTTTTAAAAACTTTAAAATTAGCTGCTTATAGGAAAAAAACAAGACCGCCATACACGTGTCAATTAAAACGAAAACACAGAAAAACTCTGCCGGTAAAAATAATCCAATTTCGACAATAGAAGTAAAGAAAATAAGACTCCAGTTGTAAAAGTAAGTGGAAGTAAACGTGATAGACGAATACCTAATTTTATGAATTTCTTAAATTTCGAATATGATTTGCTTAAATAACTAAAAATTAAAATTAAATTATTGATTACTAAAATCCTTTTCGGTCATGCGTTAAGACATTGAGGATTTTTTTATAAAAGGGAAGCGTCAAGAACGTTCTCATACAAAACTAGAAAATGAAGAAAGTAGCATTTCTTGCATCATCAAATAAAAGCAACACTACAAAAGTATTATAGGTTACCTTATTGCTTACCTGCTCCAGTAAGCACAAAATTATGAACTTTAGCTATTTAGTTTGCTCAAAGAAAAATTCCAGTATAAATTGAAAGCAATTTCTCCCTATTCAAAATTCATTCTTGGCTGCCCTTAAGACCTATACAGAGGAAAAAAAAAAAAAAAACAACGAGGGTACAATTTCCGTCCCTAACGAGATTACAAATTCATCGTCGAGACAAAATTCTCTAGGCTTCTTTTCTCCACCAGAACATGACTTCATACCACGCGAGAACATAAAGTCGAAGAAATAACAATGCAAAACCAGATCCGACCTCTGGCTTGACAAACCATTTCTGTTTTTCTTCAAAGTTAACCGAAAGGGTTAGTAGGTCTCCCCAGCAAATGACCTTACGTAAGTCTTAAGTGAATTATAAGAAGCCGCAAATATACTTGGATGTGTTTAAGTCCATGTATCCCCGGCGTGGAAGAGTTGTCGAACCGAATCGGTGCAAAACCGCACAATTTCCTTTTTAACTCTCATGTTGGATGCGAACGAGCTACCGGAGAAATGGCAGATTTCTTGAAGAGTGAAAAATGAAAACGTTCCCACCGAGAAGACGTGGGGGATTTTCATTTCTTTCCATACAACCGAGCATCCCGCATGTCCTCCTACCGACCGAACTGGTTAGCGAAATCTCCTAATAAATTTGCATTAACTCCGCAAATAGTTCAAGCAGATTCAGTAAACCGGGCTTCGTTACGACGACGGCAGTAGCTGTCTTAATGAGATTTGGAAAATGCATTTGTGGGAGATGCGCAGCCCCTGATATGAATGTCTTGCCGCGCCCGTGAATCTTTCCAGTAAAAGATTAATGGGCTACCAGGCACACTCCAATTACCCTGGGAGCACTTTTCAAATTTTCCTCCAATTATTTTTGATTCGCTTCGCAGCGGTTACGACGGCTTCATGACTTGTTAATTTAATTTACGTAATTTAATGAAATTTTCGAAAAATCATTCCTACTACATGAATAATGAGATAATACTTTTGAATCTTTTTAAATTACAAAAACGAATGGTAGAGAAAACGTTTTTAACCGTCTTCAAACCATCGCTCATTTCTCTTCTTTTGTATGTATTACATACTTTTGATTTGGCTAAACAAATTTTTTCTGAGTTTAACTTTTTATCTTTACCATATAAACTTAAAATTTGTTAAATATTCTATTAAAAATCGAGTAAAATAATTTTTGATAGCAACCGCAGTTGTATAAATAAACAAACATTTTAAATCTTTCATAGACGTCTTAGGCATTCACCCACCAAATTTTTCACAGTCACATTAATTTGTCATGACACAAAATAAATTCAGTATCCCTCCAAATCCGAAACCCAAAATAATCTTTGAGTAAGAAAGTCCAAATATTATCAGAATTTTTTAAAAAAGCATCGCCCACATAAAATCATTGCTAAAATGTTTTTAAATTGCAAGATAAAGTCTCAATGGAATATTTCAACCTCCGGAATTTTGTCCAGAGAGCTGATAGCTTTTAACCCCTCAAGCAAAAATAAAATTTTGCAATCGCTTCACCAGCGATTTTACATTAATTTTGCAGAACTCACTGCAGCCAGTTTTAATAAGGCCAAAAAGTAGTTGTTCGTACATTTACCAAGTGAGCCCACAAATCTTGCTAATCGTAGAACTAAATCACCAGATTTACAAGGCATGCGACACCTACGTCAAGCAGTCGTCACACGTCATAGGACCTGCATGAAAGGCCTCCTAGAAACCTCCGACTGCAACCAACTTACAAACAGTCGGGATTCAGTTGCGCAACCGAGGAATGCCTTCACGATATGCAAATCTTGATAGTCGGAAAATGCGACTACCAGCGCTATCTGGCGGCCACAATGGCTTCCCATGCTCGTGCTGAGACTTTACTTTGTTTCGCCTTGTTTTCTTATTAAATTTTCATTGTGAGCCCAATTTAGCAGTGTCTGAGGAATGTGCTGTCGGTACTCCGGGGAAGGAAAACACTTTTCAGCCAATCCCCTCCGATAGACTGATTTTCACGCAGCCAGCTTATTTAGAGTTATTGGGAGATTTATGGACCTCACCATTTTCGTTTTGACTCTGCGGATGGAGGCAGATTTATTGCTCTGAGGATGGGCGAATGGTCGGCGTTTACTTAAAATTTAAGTAATTGAAGAAATTAAACATCATGCTGGTGGTCCGGGTGTGGACGATACGCGATACCAAAGATCTAACTTAGTCAGCTAAGAGCATTTTGTTTTCTTAAATTGGATCTAAAGTGAAAGCGCTTTCGTTTTATGAAAAGTTAACAGGCAGTTCAATTTACTTAAGGTTTTTATTTGACTCGTCAAATGATTGTAAACTTCCTTCGACGACAATATTACTCTTTATAGGATAGATTATGAAAAATAGTTTCTATTTACAATATCAAGAGTTAATTTAGGTGTCATGAAATCTATACAGAAAATATTTCACACTTTGTAATATTTAAAGTTTTTGGGTACGTAGATTAATTTTAGTATTCTGTAAAATCACCATTTTAGTTGAAGATAAATTACGTAAATTTTATCCAAAGTAATAAAGTAAGGAATTTTTGCTTCAATATTCGCACTGCCATCCGCACAACTGTCGTTTTGAATTTTTGAAAACTTTCTATAGCACTTGCGAATTTCAGACAAATCGAAACGGTCAATACCTCTTTTATGGAAACTTATCGTTTTCTTAAGGCACTAAATCTTACTTTGGCAATAATATTTACTTATAATTATTGTGTAACTTAATAGTTAGAATTAGTATATCTAATTTTAAATCGGAATGACATTCTGCAGAAATAAATTAAACGATTCTATTTCTTGATCAAATGTTAATTCAAATTAGCATTACTGAAGTCTGGCATTTTGTTTGCGTGGAAATATTTTCAGCAGCTACCAAAAAGGCTTTGTTATTACAATCGAATTCGTGTAAAAATAAACAAAGTCAAGGCTTTTGTCAAGAGCAATCTTCCGAAAATTGTGCTATTTAGCAAAATAAGCATCTAAACAACTACCGTACTTGCTAATTTGTCCGCGGCCCGCCCGCGCACGCAACTTCAGACGCCATCTGTTGCGTTTCGACTTTGTTGAGCAGAAAAGCGGCCGAGCGACAAAACAATTTGTCAAATGGCTCAAATCACATGCCCTAGCCGACGCTCCCCAACGTCCTTGGGCAGCTTTCGTCGCGTAAGCGCTGGCCTCCTCAGCCCACCCACGCGCGGCCCAACAATTCCTCCAGGTGGTGGGCTCTTGTCGTTTCCATGGGAGCAGCAGCGGAGTGATTTCTCAACACTTTGCAATTGTTTGCCACTGTTTTCCAGGCCGCTCTTTGTAAAATTTGTGCTTCTTTCGTCCACAATGAGGAGACACCTCAAGACACATTGCTCCGGCGGCAGGTCCGCGGGCGACCAACAAACCCACTCCGGTGGGTGGCATGAGAATTGTAGCCGCGCTGCATCCACGTCACATTTACTTGCACGCCACTCAATCCGTCATGTTGGCGATGTTTTACATTTATGGCAAAAAAATGGAGAAAAACAGCCGAAGCGGCCTTTTTTATGGTGACAATGTTCACTGAATACAAAATAAGAAAAGCCACATTTTCTTGCTCAAGGGAAAGGCCTGATTTTCTTTTTGGTAAAGTAGAGACAGTTGGGAAAAAATGGGACAGATGTGAATTCCAGCTTAATTTCGAACCTGAATTGAATATTTTGCTTAAAAGTTCACTTAAAAAAAAACTACTTTAGCACAGATTATTTTTAAAACTCATAAAAAACCAATAAATTTAAATTCTAAAATAGTTCTATTGTTTTGGCTTAAAATTACCTTAGGATGTTAGAAATGAAAGGTACAATACGTTTCAATAGATGGAACAAGATTTATAATACTTATTTTATCAAAATGTTTAATCAAATAATACGAACTTAAAACTTTAAAAACGTCTCGAATGTATATTTTTAAACTGGCCTAACACAACTTCAACAGATCTTAAACGATTCAGTTGAAATTTTCACTGTATCTTTAAAAATATATATTACGTATAGAATTACCTTAATCTAAAATATAATTTAAGATTTGAACGTGTGTCATTTTTAAAAAAACACGTCGTTTTTACACATTAGTTATGTCTTAATAATAATTGCCCAAAATTTCCTTATTTTTTGAGCCTATAGTGACCATTACAACTTGAAAACCATATCCTAAAAAATAATTTCTCTCAGCTCTAAATTACTTAGGTACTTTCTTTTGGGACTTTGGGAAACATAAGGCATTTTGGCGGGAAAAAATTACTGAAAATTTTATTATTTTTGAATTTTGAAAACTTGTAGCTCATTTAGTTTTATTCGGTAAAACGAATATTCTTATGAATCGACTGCAAGCAAGCATAGCCCACATAAGTATTTTGGTTACGATGAATATCTACAACAAAATTTTGATACACCACTTTTAATTTAAACATACCTTAAAGAAATAGAAGTCGAAATTTAACTAAGAAAGTTTAGTTTTTTTTAAGAAACCTCCTAAAGTTACTGAGCAACTAGATACAAAATATTCAAGCTAAAATAAATTTTATAAATTAGTATTCGCGTCTCGTACATTCAAATCCAATGAAACGGAGTACAATTGCGATTTTACCTCGTACAAGATTTAGAACATGCAAATCTAGCTCTATTGATTTGTATCTTATGACCCGCAGATGATCTTTAAATTATTTGCACCTGACCTAGAAATCTTCTCTGTGAAAAACATTGAAAGCAAAATTTACTCTAATTGGACAGTCAGACACACCTTGAGATGTGCATTTATCTAAAAGAATACACCGATCACCTTTGACCATGGATCGATAAGTGATCTTTGTTGATCGAATCGAATGAATATGTTACTCTGCGTGGGCTGTAAATTGGTTTTCCAATCAATTCTCTCCCACCGGCAGGAGATCACCTGACTTTCCTTGTCAAGGCCGTAGGATTTCTCCCACGATTTTTGTGCTATTAATCAACCCAGGGCCATGTTCAGGTGAATTGGCTCGGAAATACGTGCAAAGTCCCCAAAACAAGACCGTCTTTTAAGGCGATCGACAACTAGAGAGTGAAAGTAACAACAGAGCGACCCCAGAGACCATTTCCTTTGATCCCTAGCGCCTAGTCCGCCCAGACCTTCGTTGCAGTCATTCAGAAAGCGCAATTCGCGTGAATATTAATTAAACCTAGTCCCAGTGCTCGCCAACTCAGCCCACCTGAATTCGTTATTAATCTGCTCCTAAGTGGACCTTCGACAGCTCGAGTAATGAACTCGGAGGAAAGTAATAGCTCTCATCTGGCGCAATTACGGCGGCACCGCTGTCAGCGGAATATCGCGTGGCCGTAGAAAGTGGCGTTTTCCTGAGCGGCACACCACCCGCTTGAGACCTGCTCGCGTCCCCTGCCGCCCGTGACGACGAAGACGATCGCCTTGAGATCACGAAAGTTGCGGGCCGGCACACGTGAAAGAAGCGGCTGCAGAGAACGTTTTCAAGAGCAAGGTCGGGGACAACTTTTCACATCGCGGCAAACAGGTGCAGTGGTCCATCAACCGCGCAGCATCACCAGATCGCGAGCCGATAATCGATCGCGGCAGGCCTCTTCAGGTTTCTCTTTCGCTTTACTTTCATTGCAATCGCATGGAAATGTCGCCCGACCAGTCAGCGACTTCTGGGCTTATGTTGAAAAATTAAAGACGACCACTCACCTTGTGATTCAAGTCTTGCACGTCTTCCAGGCTGACATCGCTGTACATGTCTTCCGTTGTATCGCAGATCGAGCTCCTGCCGGACGAGTTGAAGCTCGACGATCTGTAGAGATGGCTGCAATTGAAAATTAAAAGATACGGATTAACTAGTCGCAGTTACCTGATACCATCTTCTATTGGGCAAATATATTGCATAATTTTGAAAAAAAAAAATCAATAAATTAATACACAAATTTTTGACAGTAATTTTCTGCACGGCCCACTGATTGAAATATTTTTTCGCTTCGTTTTCTATAATACCTTATTTTTAGGGATTCGCAGCTGCCCTAGTTTCGTATTTTCAGCCTTCCGTATGTAACAGTCATTTTATTCAGAGATTAGTTACTACGACTATAGCGTTGAAATTTGGTACACATATAGATAATTATACCGGCTACAAATATATGTATTAACATTTTCGATTAGGTTTTTGTCGGCCAAGATATCACCCTGATCGCAATTGAAATAACTTTTAAAAATAACACGCCTTATTAGAATCAAATTGTTAATAAGATATAGTCGATCAAGTTATGCTTATTTGAACTCAACCAACTGTTCGGGAAAATCCGCGCATGCGTTTGTATGGATGTGTGTGTCTGTATGTGTATGCACAAATATGTAAATGTGTATGTATGTATGTTTTTTATTTATTATTTTATTTACCATTATATTATTCATATTTTATCGTTTGTAACAAGCTACGGAACCCTATACAAACATGCCCCGGCATGGTCTTGACTGCTTTTTCTTGCAGAACATTTTCGGTTTTTTAAGCTTTCGCAAAAAATTCCAATTTCCTTTTGAAATATCTTCACATTCGGCATTTTTCAACCAATATCTGATGGCTGAAGAATTTTAAACGAGACATGTTTGCAATCAACAATCCTTCGGCGTCAATTTAGCAACTTCAGCTTATTATCATTACCTACCAGCAATTTATAAATCGTATCGTTCAAAACGGTAAAATTTAAAATTACTTTAAGAGACGGATATAACTTTATGAGAAAGTTCACTTAAAAATTACTATCAATTTAATTAGATGCTCCTACACGTATAAAATGTTTAAATAGGTACATAGAGATTTTTTCATAAAAATTCTAACAAATAGAAGACGTTAAAAATTTCTCAATTACCTAATCAATTTTAAAAATTCCTCATTAATTTTGAACACTAAATCGTTTGGAAATTTTTTCCTAAATTACTGTAGCTGGGCATTTACTAATAAGCTTTGTTTAATGGCAAAACCAAAGCACTAAAATATAGAAATAGTATCAATTAAGAAAGAGTCTTATGAAAGTCTTCTTTTTAATTATATTATATGTACGTTATCTTTTAAATATACAGAAACTACAATGAAGTTCGTTCGGATTTTTTTAATAGAAGGTTATCTTATTGTAGAAATCTGTTAAATTCCAATGCAAGAAATTTATATCTTGGTTTTCATTTACCTGCCATAAGTAGTAGCGTAAAATCGAAACTTTATTCCGAATAACCGATTTCAAAATTCTAACGAAATCCATCTAATTCTTTATCTGTACTGTACATACATATCAAGTTGTTGAACTACAAATTCGAATAAGCTTAGCTTAGCCAAGACACTTATTAAGAAAAGAAAATCCTAGGCTAGCATTCCTTAAATATGAAGCACAGCAAATTCTTGTTTTGAAAAGATCAGAGATGTTTGCAAACAATTTTTAATCCTTAAAAATTATAAAAAAAAAAAAAATTTCAAAAACGAGATCTCCCCAAATTTTCGAATCATAAATACTATCAGACTTTACACCAAGCCTCAGCTTATGCACAAACCATCTAAAGCTAAAATTTCCCTTAGGTTCAAGCTTTAGAAAAAAAAAACTCTCTTTAAAGCAAAAATCCCAGGAACAAATCTCTTTGAACCAAAATTCTCTCTGCTTAAGTGGTATAGCGGCGTGAAGTAAAGTCCGTGACGAAATTTATGTTTCACTCGCTTCGGAATTTGTCGGGCGGAAGTGTGACCACATGAAAGCAAATGAATTCCGATACTTTTTACTCTGCGGTGGCTTTTCTAGGCGATGATTTTTGTTTCTATTTTATATATTTTTTTCTCCATTTTATCGTCGCATTATTGTTTTGCGGTTGCGGCTTTCAATGGACAATCAGTACGCAATACGCATGAGGTAACAGGTAAATACTCAACTCACCTCGCTAAGGCATTTGAACCAAGTTGCCGGCGACCAGAGCTGAAAAAGTAAAAACAATGAAATTAGTTTAGCTGTGGATAATTTTAGGTAAATTGAATTTTAAAATTATTTACAATAATGGGGTTAGTGTTGGGTAAGTTAAGTAGCAATTGCATCCACTGTGCGATAAAAGTAAAATTATCCGTGTCTCTGAAGATATTTTTTAAGACAAGCATTTTCTAGCACTCATAAAACGAAGCAATGGAATGAACTTTTGTTGAAATCTTCATTAGGTATTAATAGACCTCGTTATAATTTTACATGAATTAGAATCTTATTCATAAAGTATAAAAACTCTCCCAAAAAAATTTAAATTTGCAACAACAGCGAAACAAAATACATTATTTTCGCTGCGTACAGATTTTTTTGCCACAAAATACACTTTCAATGTCTTCGGAAATATTTCGCTTTGGTTTAGGGAAACCTTGAACTTAAATAGGCAGAAAATATGTCTTATTTTTTTGAATAACTTTGAGTAAGCTCGGATATTTTATCAGAGTTCATTTTTGTGCATTTAAGCACGCATTACCTTATTATGCCAGTAAAAAATATGAGCAAAAACTATAGAGATTTATTGAAACTAGAAACACTTTTGAAGAAGGAAGAATTCCACATCAAAATCTTCAAAAAGAGGGTAGACGACTTTTAGTTAATTATAATGTAAAGCCTAATTATTTAGTTATGTATTATAATAAATCTTACATTTTGCATACAATTTTAGGAATACACCTATGGATTCTAGGTTCTACGTTCTACAATGAAACATAAAAATAATAAAATAATATTGCATTATCAACAAGCAAATTCTAGTTATGACACCCTAAAGAACATATTCCAAATTTAATAACAAATATAACAAGTGTTCTAAAAACGAAATAGGTCCAATAGACTTTATAAACCCATATAATTTTATGTTCTTAGGAAGAATAATAAGATTATACAGCTTCATAGTCATTGAATTTCGTGAAAACGCTTCTAACAATTTTGATTTTCTTGAATTACTGAACACAGCTATATAAAAACGAATCAAATTTTTTAAGCAAACCTTTTAGCTTGGATGAATAAGTTATTTATTAATAATTTGAAGAATTTTGACTTCCAAGAAATGAAATTTAGGTCCCTTTTGGGATCTACAAACCGCTAAAAGCCTTGAAATTTTTAAAATACCATTCCCAACAAAACGAATAAAGGTGTTTTTACCCCTTTACCGAAAAAGGCAATATTTTATAAGCCTGTCCCCAATGCCTAAAAACGCCTCTGACCTCATCGCGACAAAGCGACTTTACCGAGAAGCTGCAAGACGCAAGACGCAATGAACTCCAGTCGAAGGCACCGAAGGCTGAGAACGCGGCATGCGGCGGTGGTGGTGTGAAATTCGAGCATGCTAATTATTCCTCCCGTGGTCGGGTCGCACCTATGAGTCACATGGCATCGCACAGCAGCTGGAGTCGGTTTAAACTCAAAATCAACACCCCGTTCCCGGCAAATCGAGCCACTCAGCCAACCTGTCGTAGGCGGTCAAAGCTTGCAGATCTGGTTTCTTTCGCTACCTTCTTGGCATCTTAGACAGCGACCTTAAAGAGCGCGGTCTCAGCGCTAAGCACCATTTCTAATTGATAGATGCTGGGGCACGTCAGTCTTCTCGGCGAGGCAGACTTAATGGCCTAAATATTTTCGGTACATGGGTAGCGGCTGATTCGCGAGAAAAACCGCTAAAAGAAATTAAAGGAATGCGACTGCTTCTTTGCTGTTCAACTGAAACAGTTACGCAAGTCTATAGAGGGAGAGAAACTTCTTTGATCGCTGAACGAACCCTGAAAAGGTCATTGGGCGGTCTACAGCTTTTAGAAAGCGATGTAATGAGCGCTTTGCGGTCGTCTTACGCCCGATTGACTCCACTCATGGCACACTTGAATGGTGCTTTATCCTCAGAAGCCGACTTCGACATGGTACCACAGTACTCCCCCACCTTCTGAAGACCATCCCACTATCATTAGCTTTCGTCTTGGGCACGTAATCACTGCTTACACGAGCGCATCATTCCTTAACAGAAACCGGAAAAGAACCCTTCATCGATTTTTCGACGGTTTTCACTAATAAAGAATTGCTTTATTCGAAGGCAACTAAACTTCTAAGGAGGTAAAAGCTTTTTTTCTCTATCTAAACGAATCGTCGAATGAAAGTACATAATTACAAATTTTACAACAAATAACTACAAAGTTCTGACTCAAAATTAAGTACATATTAGCTCAATTTCGAAATTTTGAACAATGTATGTATGTATGTAGTTAGTAGGTACATAATAACGAGACTTGAAACCTATTTTTCAAATATGTTATTGAAAAATATAGAATAATTTCTACTATGCCTACTACCTACACTAGCACCAACTATAAGCTTAGGCATGAATTTAGATAGTGTAGAGTTTGGTTCATTTTTTAATTTCCATAAATAGACTTGAACCTCAAAACGTGAAATCTAAAAAAGTAACGTACGTATAGTGTAGATTAAAAAAAACAACGCACAATGTGTTGGAAAAAAATAATTAAAAACATTTTCTATATGGAATTTCCTTGACTTTCTGAATGTGAAAAATTGAACATAGGTCCTTTGTGATCTAAGTTATTTTCTCTAAGAACAAATTAGAACGATTGTTTTAAGTTACTACTGATCTGTCCTAGATATAACCTTTTTAATGTCAAATGACTCGAATCGAAATGCAAATGTAATTAAAGAGAATTGGAGCTTTAAGCGATAGCTACCATGATTTTTATGATTCCCAGGAGCGCGATGTATCTATCAAACTTGACAGCGAAGGCTCCGTGCCGGCTCCACAAACCGGCCGTTAATTTATAGAAGCTCTGCAAGGTTAACGACCCCCCTCCAGGGACTTTCACTGCTTTTCTACGGAATTTTGCAGTAGAGATAACGAGTTCAGAAATTGTCAATTAAACAGCTGCAAAAGTGAAAGGCCAGCCAAAATTGCCCGAAAAGTAAATAAACTTTGTCGCGGGTACACCGACCGCGGTAGCCAGAGTCAATGGGGCCCCTTTTTGGGGCACGCTCGCGGCCAGTCGCGCTGGCTTTGACTCTGAACCAACCCTCCTCTGGTGCTCCACCTGAAGACCAGAGGTGGCCGTCTGACGGCCCCAAAGTGGGCACTCCGTCCGCAGAATGATTGCCGCAATGTGATTAATTCGCAGCCTCGAGCAAGACTCGTGGGTAATGGCAATTTTCTTACGTCATTTCAACTGAAATCTTTTAGTTTTTGCCATGACCAAAGATTGCCTGGCTTCTTAATTTGGAATTCGGCGATTGCCTCAGGTGAAACGTGAGAACATTGTCTGGGCTAAAAAAAGATCAAGTGTACGAATTTACGTTAGAAAGGACAAACAATTTCGTAATTGATGTATTTTTTGCATTTTGAATGCATTGAAAATATTATTTAAGCTTAGATTTGGGTTTCATTTATCTCTAACATCACGCAAGTAGATCAATAAATCCAACTGCTTAGTAATCTTAAATGAGCATATCAATTTTTGTTAGCTGCACGCTAAACATTATTTTCTTCATATATGGGAAAACCCGAATTGTTTCCCTACAAATAAATAAAACCCAAGGCCAAGTTCGTGGCATGGAATTGTAGGCGGTTTCCTTAGTGATGTGTACATTTCTATTAATCTTCTAAATGTACTACCAAATTACCAAAAATAATTTTCAAAGGTTTATAAAAAACGAAAAAGTTTACAATCCACTAAAACCAATTCAAAAAGCTCAGATACTCATTCTTTTGTGTTTCTTACGAAATAAGATCTTCAAGGTTTTTAAAAGAATAAAAGATCCCGGAAAAACTACCAAGAAATCGTCGACAAATTATTTGAGAAACAACATACATAAAGCGTTAAGCGAATCGAATTAAGTGCCCTTTTGAATCTTTTGAATGAAGTATCTCAAAATGTTGATCGAACTTAATCTTGTCTGACCTTAGAATGTAAAAAATAACACGAAAAAATTCAACTGACAATGAGCTACTTAAGTTCAGCGATCACCGCAATAAAATTTTTGTTTTTCTGTAACTTAGCACTTAAAAGCGAAGTGAAATAAAATTGATTTCTAATAAAAACCTCACTTTCCAATTTTCTTTTTCTTTTCCGATCACAATACTTTCTTCATTGCCATTTTCGCACGATCCGAGAATAAAAAATAGCTGTATTAAAAAAAGTCTTCAAAATTTCGAGATTCTGAAAACCATGTTTGACTTCATTTATGAGGATTCAAAAAAACTCGTATGCAAGATGCCGGCTAACCTTTAAATGTGAGATTTTTTTAGATTATCAGTTGCATTTGCAGCAGATAGTCAGGTAAATAGCCAGAAAAATAATAAATAACCTATTTTATTATTACTCATTGTTAACTTTAAATGTTATTGTCAGTCTTCACTTTGAGCTTGAAATTGACATTGACTCATATTTACTCATAGTCAATTAAATTGCGTTTAACTGTGTTATTTACAAAGTGCCTACAGAAATAAAATTATCCTGATATTGTTTGCCAGTCACAGTGATAAATTGCAATTAACTTAGACAATCAAAACTTAAACATAATTTGTACTCAAAATTAGTTATTAATTTAATGAGTCAACAAAATGCCTATTGCTGTGTGCTCACAAAAATATTTGGAAAGTTCCCAACCGATTGAGCTGTTTGTAATTTAGTGCCATCGGCTCGGCTAATTCCCATCAATTTCCACCGCAGAAATAGTGAAAGAGCCCCATTTTCATATTTTCATTTCAATTTAAAACTTTTCCTGAACGAAGGTGCCGTCGTAGACAATCGATGGGGGCATCGAATCAATAGGAATCAGTTCCATTTCCTCCGTCAAGTCGCATGAGGGCAACAAAGCGGCGTTTCGGTGCTCAAAAATAAGCCCGCAATGACCCGATCCACTCGGGTATTTTTACCTTTTCACGTTTTAAGTACCTGTGCGACTGTGAAAACTCATCGGCACCGGAAGGCGAAAGTGCGCCGCCAAAATAAAAACCGCCGAAGCGGAACGGTGCTTCCGCGCATATGTGAACAAAAGTTCGTATTCATGTAGGTCAGCAGTAAGACGGAAAACCCATCGTCCGCCGAGTGGGATGATGTGAAAACTCACAATTAAGTATATCAAGTGCTGACATCTTTAGATTCCTCAGCATCCAAGGCTGCGGTCGTAACATCTGAGGCACGTGATCTGGTGCATTTCCACGGGTCCATGAGACCCGGCGACTAATTTATGTGGCCATTCTTATCCCAGAAACCGCGCGGAATCCCACCTGAAGCGCGTAATGATCGCGCCGACTCATGGACCACGCAATTAGCGCTCTGCTCGCTTTTATTATTATTGCGTTTCTCAATTTTTTTCCCAGACGATTTATTTGCTCAGATCTGAATTTTTAATTCGATTAGCCTTGCAGCGGTTCGCCAGCCAATTAACCGGCAGTAAGTAGGCTTTCTCGCGAGGAATTTGCAACAATTTCGCCACGCGAGAAGTGTCGAGCCGCTGCACCGGTGGAAGGAAGGAAGGAAGCCGCAGCAGTGCGCTGAGCCCGGGAATTGACGTTCGTTTGGATAATGGCAAGGTCGCACGAGACACTCGAAAGAATTGAGGGTTATCGATGCCACTTTTGGGTTACATAAAATTTTTGTGTAAAAAATAGAACGTGTTTTTGGATCCCGCCGATGGTTTCAGTTTATTCTCGATGAGGTGTGAACGTCGGAGTTTCGTAATGCAGGAAAAGACGGCGAAATTGCTTCATATAACCAGCACGGTGCCAAAATGTTGCGGCACTTGTCGATATTTTCATGCTGTTTTTTATGCGCTGCTTATTTCAGAAGTTGTTTACGAAAAAGCAATTTGATATACGTAAAGTTACATAAAATAGATATGAAACTCTTATATAACAGACGCCACGCTTAATATACCTATTAAGTTAAATTTTATAGCACACCTGAAACAGCAATCAACAAATTTTTCGTCTTATTTCAACCAAGTAGTTAATAAATGCATAAACATAGGCTTTGTGGAATCTTAGAAATCCAAAATACTTGGAGGTTTTCGATGTCACTACACTGAAAGAAATTGTTAACTATATTCTGGGAGAACCATATATAAATATATGTAGTTCAATGGACTATATTCTCGCACTATCTTACGGATGCCAGAACTACAACTCTTTTACTATATTGCAAAAATTATTGATATCATTTTATTGCTAGCAAATCCATAAAAAAATTTCTCAGCGTAATTTTAAATTTGCGATCAAAATTTTTAAAATTTAAGATAAAATCGACCAAGTTAAATAGAAGCTAGAATATATTATTAATAACAATAGAAGGTCGTACATAGCTTAACCTGGATTAAAGGAAGCGGAGTGAATATACATAAATAGGGTATGAATTCACTCAGAAAAATGCTACTGCTTGAATTAACTTAATTTATATCTTCATCTTTCTCAACGTTAAAATTATCTAATCGACTTAGAAAAAATTCAATAGTTTGTATTAAAACAAGTCTACATTGGAGAGGTCATATTGCACCTGATTCAATACAAATTTTAATAGTTATAAAATTTGTAGGTTTTTTCTCTAGGTTGGATAAATCATAGGTACTCTCTACTTGATTTTAACTCTGCATTTGCTAGATTGGATTAAACCCTTTTGTTTTGATTCCAAATTGACCAAATTGGACTCTACTTTAAGAGTTATCATAACGCAATTCGGGATTAAGTGAAATCCATTACCGAAAAGATTGAAAGTGTTACATTTACTCCACTTTTTTTTTTCAGTGATACTATGTATATATGTATAATTTCAAAATTTTGGATTACATTATAGTGAATTATGAAATGTTACACTTCATTAAATTTTATTTTGAGGAACGAATATTTATGCAAAAATACCATATCACAGATTCTTTACACTAATGTAAAAATTAAAGCAATTCGAATTCCAGAGGTCATGTACTTTTCTTTAAGAGTGACGACTCCCACGAAAAAACTTAAAACGATACCCAATTATGTATTCAAATGACGTACTTACAACTGCTGTTCATACATAGCGAAACTTAAATCACAGGCTGGCTCATGCCATTCATGGATCAACGCGCAAAAACCATATCTTGGCTGCAACTAAATTAACGAGTCATTCGTTTTTTGTCGGAAATTTAAAACTATACAAAATCTTGATAAAGTTACTGCCGACAAACAAATAGAAACGAAATTGAAGGGTATGTGAACTTTCACTCGATTTACCTGATTCAAAAACTTTTTAATGTTTTTTTGCAATGATTTGCAACTTTTAAGAGAGAAAGTAAACAAAATTGAAATGCATATGCAACTAAATTTTTTCTATTAATTTTGGCAGGAATTTAGTTTCTTGGTGAAACAACAAGATATTTGATGATTATTTTATAATTTATTACAAAAATAATATATAATAGTAAACTAGGCAATCATCGTGTAACTTCAAAAAGATTTTGAATTTTTAAACAATGAAACAAACACCGAATTTATTTATTCAAGTTTGTAGCTAACAGACTATGTGACAGAAAATATACATGTTTCTCAATCGAAAAAGAAATGCGATTACTTAAATCGAATATGCACTTATTACTTTTAGTGTTCACCACGAATGAATAGTTGAAACAATTTCTATACTACGTCCAATATTCTACAATCTTTCCTTCTTTCACTGCAAATTAACCATTTCAATGCAGATCCAAAGTGTAAAGTTTAAATTCATCTGAACATTGGAACAAATATGGAGAATTCGACGGAAATAATGCTTTAATTCGCTATACTCATCACTTGAATTTCTGAGCCTGATTTCCTCTAATTTGTAACATAAGCATCAACTCCAAAACGTTTAGTGCTCTGTAGCAGTGGTAAAAGGCGGAATCATCGTTTCTAAAGAGTGCTTAACCCGACCGCAGTACTCGAAAATAATGAGGGCTTGGTAGCGCTTAGGGAATAACCCTAAATTTAAATTATCCCACCGAACCGCAGCTGGCCTAGATTTGGGCTCCGCCAAACTTCGGAGCAACCGCATCATCAGAACACGCTCTCGCCTCGCACTCCCACAGCCCTCGCTCGTGGCATCCTCAGGTTTTGCTGACTGAAGTCCCCCTTATCCGCCAGTAATCAAATTTTTACAATTTTTTGGATTATGTATTAAATTCGCCACCCACTCCCCGGGAAGTTGCATCAACTCGCTAAAACGGTCCTCTCGCGGTTGCATAATCGCGTGAATGAAAGATGAGTTATGTAGCCATAAAAAAAGCGCGCGGACAATAGAGCAAAAAACAAAACATTAAAAAATACCAACTTTTTCAGGTAGCTGTAATCATAGGTGAAATTATTGCAAAAATCATTATCCATAATTGTATAGCGCGGGGGATCTGGAAGTTAAGTGATGAAGCAGTTAATCACATGACATGAAACTTCGACAGGTCCTCCATCGAATCCGTAGATTTTCGTGCACCGCTCATTTTATTACTAATTATTATTTTATATTTTTTGTATTTTATATCTGTTGACATATCGGCGGACAGTGGACAGGCAAAGCGAAAGCGGTTAGATGCTAATAAATTGTTAATAACGGCAAAAGCACGGCGAACATCACACAAATGTTAGTCATGCTGGCGTTAGAACACATCAAGACACCGCCGTGGACCACACAGCAGCTCGGCTTTGGATCGGAGCTCGTCAGATGCTCACTTAATTCTCGGGTTTATTGGGTGCCCCGCTGGGAAATCACAAGTCACTCGAGTCGAAACGAGGCTCCTTTTGAAGCGTCTAATTAAGAGCGAACAGCGTCTTCTCCGCACCACCTTAAGACGGTCGTCTCATCACCTTACGTCGCAGCCGTCGCGTGGTCTCGCAGCGAGAAAATTCGCACTTTTGATCGGATCAAAGAGTTCTCGAGACGGGAAACTCGCGACTTCGCTGGAGTTCGACAGAAGCTAGCGAGAAAACTTAAAACCGAACCGGCCACATTCCAGTTACAAACTGCAAGAAATCGCGATGGGAACCTGCGAGCCCCAAAGTGGAGAACCGTGCCGAACTGCAGAGAATGCGCGTCTGGAGGAGCGTAGTCACGCGTACAGCGGGGCTCCGGAGCGCTAGGTTCAGTCCATAAGCCACCACGGGGGCCCCGGGCTTCGTATGCGGCACGCTCGGTTCGAAAGATTCGGATTTTGTCTGGTCTGGAGGACTGTCGAATTCGCTGTTTCTCCACCTAAGAGCACATGGGGCTTCGGGGAGCTTTTCCAACTCTTTTGGGGCCCCGAAGACGACGTGTGGAGTGGAGACCAGGTGGATTGGCGCGCTCTCCAAAGTCGGGCTTGGCGCTCGATTTTGGATTCTGTGGAGCTCGCCGCGGCCGAAGCGGTCGGTCGGCGGTTCTTTTCTTCAATTGTTTTCCATTTCTGAGGAGCACACGCTATTTGCTGAACTTGCTCTCTGTTTGATTAGGTTTATTCCAATTGACACAGATACGGCGTACATTAATGTGCGAAATTTTTTTTTTATTTACATATATACAGTGGAAAAACTGTTGACGAAACCCACATTGGCAAAAATCGTACAATTTTTAACCTAGATACCCCATTGTTGAATACATTCGAATCGGATCGAAAAGAGCTTACAAAAGCCCTTTTTGGATAAAAATTCTTTAATAAAGTTCTTAAAATGTTCGTAAATTAATTTTAATTACCTTTGACTTTAATTAATTTTTCCGCACATAACGTCAAAATAATTCAATTGGATTTTTCTATCGGATTATTTTAATCAGTTTGAACAAAAAAATTAATTACAGTGAAAGAACACTGAAAGGAATTTCTGAGAATTTTAGTGATTTTATTAAAGAATTTTTATCCAAAACGGGCATTGTAAGCTCTTTTCGATCCGATTCGAACGTATTCAACAATATGGCCCACAATATTAATATACATATAATGTAATTTTTAACCGACGAAAAAAACGGAGGAGGTTATCAATTCAATGCGTATATTTTTTTTTTTTTTTTTTTTTTTTTTTTTTTTTTTTATGTATGACCACGCATAACTTTTTACAGAGTAGTCCGATTTTGATAATTCTTTTTTTATGGGAAAGGGTATACCCTGAAGTTGGTCCCATATAAATTTGGAAAAAAAATTCCAACCCTAAGGGTAGGAAAACAAGGGATGATTGATTATTCACTCACTAATTGTAATGTATGACCACGCATAACTTTTTACAGAGTAGTCCGATTTTGATAATTCTTTTTTTATTGGATAGGATATACCTCGAAGTTGGTCCCATATAAATTTGGAAAAAAAACTCCTACCTTAAAGGTGGGAAAATAGGGGTGATTTATTGTTCACTCACAGATTTTAATGCTGAGTTGTGTATTAGGTACAATTAATTTAAAAAAAAAACCTCACGATGAATGAGCTTTAGACCTGTCAATCTCTTATGTGTAGACCTCTCAGTCTCTGTATTATAGCCACAAAAAATTATAAAATAAAAACTTTTTAACAAAAAAATTAAACCGCCGAAAAAACTGAAAAGCAAAAAATAATAAACCTTTTTTATTTAACCTTAATAACTAAGTTCTTAAACTAATGTAAGTACATATACCTAAGTAATTTTGAGTCGGCGCCAAACAAGCACATTAATTAATAATTACGTAAAGCGTGATGCGCGGCGGCGACGCGGCCGGAAAATGCCGAGCGTTCACGAAGTTAATGTCAGCGAGACAGCAACCCGATGATGTTTGGCGCCGACTCAAAATTACTTAGGTATATGTACTTACATTAGTTTAAGAACTTAGTTATTAAGGTTAAATAAAAAAGGTTTATTATTTTTTGCTTTTCAGTTTTTTCGGCGGTTTAATTTTTTTGTTAAAAAGTTTTTATTCATTATTCATTTACTCTATAATCATCACTCAATTTTATACTATTACTGAATTTTTACGTAATAGTGCATACCACAAATTCACTATCACATAATTGTATCATTTAATCACAAAAATTAGTCTAGAAAGCCATAAATTGTTTCTATTAACACTAGTACAAAGATAAAAATAAGATATAAAAGTTCTAGAATACTTTTACTCTTAATCATAATAGAAAGGTGTTTACTGATACGAAGCCCCATATTTAAAAGTTAGCCTAAAACAAATGAGGTTTTCCCAACGATTTCGATTAAATTTTTGGGAACATTTATTTTAGGTCAAAAGAGACAAATATGCAAAAAACAAAAGTCCGTCGCTTTTAATTGCCGAGAAATCGATTCTAATAAAGCATTAAATCCAGCCATAAATATGTATCTAGATCAAGAAATCACATTAGTTCTTTTATTTGGTAAAATCAAAACAACTAAATACAAAAAATAGACAAGAGTTATGTATGTACGAGTATATTCCAACTAACCCAAATATACATATATACAAATTAAAATCCACCACCAAATTAGCAAAATAGTGAGCAAATCAAAACGTAGGCGCTACTGAAGCAGAAAAATAGCAATAAATATCCCACTAGTGCCCATTTCTGATGTTATCGCACTATTTAATAAAAGCAGTTCTCCAGTGCACCGCGGCAAGCGGAAACAGAACAAGAATTAATAAAATCTCGAAGATATCTTACTGTCGCATTGAGCCCCATCGTCTGTTCGGCAAGTTATCCGGATTGCTGGAAGACATTATTTCATGACATGAATGCCAGATCTCACAGGATTTATTGGGCCTTATCCTAAAGCCTAATCGCAGTCGGCACGCAGATGAAGCACACTGATTCGATCTACACAATTTCCTCAATATTTCTCCGAATCACAATTAATGCAATATTTCTTTCCCCTGAAGACTAAGAACGGACGCGTGTGTCCGTATTCCAAAATTACTTCTTCTCTGATTGTTTTGTCGTTTGGGCTCGAGGCACTTGGGATACCAGACAACGGCCCCAAACAATATAAATCCATTTTAACTATCTTATTTCGGAATTCAAAACACGACGCACGGAGCAATAATGCGATTTAATCAATCTTTTTATTCATCTCACTTCCACGTACCATAAAAATTCAGCTTAAACTGTTCCCCGGTAATTAACTTTTCTCAAATTGGAAAATCTCAAAAAACAAAACAAGGTTCTTAAGAAGAGTCAATCAATTTCCTCAGCATAAAATCAATAATTGCCCGCTCATGGGGAGCAGTTGCATAAGGTCTAGCAAATTATTCTTAATCATTGGCCCCATCAGCACCGGGCTTCGAAAACTTGGCCTGATAAGTCTTGAGAAAATCGAAGAGCTAATCTTAGGCTAGTCATGAACAGCCACGCTAATTGTGAAACTTTTGTGGAAATTGGGTTGAGAAAATATTTCTTCAATTTACGGAGGTGCAGTGCATGCAGTTCACGTTCGAGAGGATTATTTGTGGAATATAGAGAGTTCCTACAGAGATGCTTATTAGCTTAGTTAATCAATATCAACAATAATATTTGATTTTGTTCCCGAACCGAATGTGCACTCTAGCATATATTTTTGGAAGCTATACATAATCGTATTTTACAAAGTAATATAATTGAATAGACCGGCAGATATACATACGATTTGTTGATTTAACAATTTATTTTTATTATGAAGTGTGCGACTCTAGTCCAATTTTTTTAATTAAAAGTTTCAGGACGTGTCCCAAGATAGAAAAATGTGCATTTACCAATCAATGTGCTTCGCCTGGAATCGACGAAATATTATACAAAAGATATAGCGAACTCTTACCTGCTTGGTGTACGTCTTAAACTCGTCCTTGACCACGTATGTCTTGAGATGGAACTGCGATCATCATCACTAAAACAAAAAGACCTTTAGTTGTACATTCGAACAAAATATAGTACATTCATGCAATTTGAATAAATGTTTTATTGACCTAGTTAACAAGTATAATTTCCAGCTACGTTAAAAAACAAAATGACCTAAAAGTAGTGCTACAATTAGGTATATGTATAAATATCAAAGTTAATATAGAGCACTAAAATATTCTTCAACACGCCTAAGTACAATGTACTCAGGCAAAGTATCTTACTCAAAGCTAAATTTATTAGTGATGAAAGAATTCATGCTCAATTAAATTTCTGAACGTTTCCTTATGTATTCCATTTTCACAAGTCATATACGCATGTGTAAGACGATTTAGAATTACAAATTTATTTTCGCAACTCAAAATGATTAGGTGACAAAACAATTTTCCTTGGTTATGCTACTTGTGGAATTTTGGAATTTTTTTCATAAATAAAATATAAACTTAAACTGGTACTCTTAAAAATCGATTGTTTGAAAATTCTTGGGTAGTCTATTTAAGTATCTCTTTTATTTACTAGAGTAGAACGAGAACTTTTCAAAAAACTCTGACATTTTAAAAACCCTTTATATGTAATGTGACGTAAATTTTGTAAATTTAGTATATTTTTACCAAAAAGTGAGGGATGTTTTACGTCTTCTATATTTAGTTTTATCCATTTTAAACCGTCTTCAAAAAAGGTGGGGGTTCTGAATCCCTTTGCTTTTTACGTGCCAATTTTAATTATTTTTTTTTAATTTAAGGGCCGTATTCACCGATAAGATAAACACACATCTGATACATAAATTTACGACCACCCGAATAAAGTCTTATAGTTATCTGTCAAATATAAGCTCAAAAATCAAGCTTACTTTAATCTGTGACAGTTCTTCTTGTTAATGCTGATGCCGAAAATGAGTCCGAAAATCGTTTTTATCTAGATCGGTGAATACCACCACATCGGAGTTAAAATTTGACAGGCTAAAAATTATTCAGTAGATTATCTATGTCAGTGAATGCGGACCTAAATAAGTATACCTCCAGGTCCTATATAAATTCGATTAAGATCTGATAAATAAAAAGTTCGAAATAAAACTTTTTCTTTGAACGTTTGAAGTCGGCGCAAATACTTAACTCATAAAAATTCCATTCATAATATCATTGACAATCAATTTTAGTTTTTGCGCCGACTTCAAACGTATACTAAAAATAATTAAATGTTTTTATGTACTATTTTTACACAACAAAAGACAACAAATTACATAAAACATTTTTAATTACAACTATAATGAGTCATTGTTTTTGAAAGTTGTATAAGTTTCCTTTTTTAATTTAGTATTTTAACACTTTCTCCAGTTATATCGTTTTTATAACAACAGCTAATATTAAGTATAACTACTATAGTATATAAAAATAAAGGATAGAAAATTCTTAAGACTAATTTTAATAACCTACAAAAGCAAAGCCTAAACGTGGTTTAAAAGAACTTGGTTGCTTACCCGTTTGGCGTCGAGTTGACATGGGGCGCCAACTCGAGTTCAACTCCTCTGTTGTTGTTGCCGTCGTTGCTGTCGCTGCTGCGTCCTGTGACACTGCCGCCTCCGCCCTCATGATTATCGTTCTCCCCGAAGCCCTCGAAGGACTCGCCCTCCGACAGCGAGGAACACTGCGATTTGGGGGCATCTGAAAGGTGGAAGCGGATTAGTCTCATGGGTGAAATGCCTACGAAACAATTCGCAAGCGGCGCGGGGATTACACGGCCGGTCTAATCAAAAAAACCGCCCAGGACGCGCATAAATTAAGGGCGCGCCAAGTGGAGCGCGATATTCAACGCGACATCGACGCTGCGGTGATAAGAATTCATCGGCAGTCCTTGGCACGTTTTCCGATAGATTGATAAATGGATTCGCCGGATGGATGTCGGCTTGCCGTAGGAAGGGAGTGGGTTTTCGAGTTGGCCGGGTAAGTCGGCCGCAGCGGGGGATTAGCGCTTCTTTTCGCCGGCGCTCGCGTTGTGTGGCGAATATAATTGGCCTAATTTGCTCGTGTAATGAAGAAATTTATTACGAGAAGAAACATCTTTCACTTGGCACTTCTCCGGTACGGCGGGCGCCCCAGGAGGGGCAGGTCGATGGTGCGTGACCAAACTGGAGCACTGCACGTTGAATAAAATCAATTAAAATTCAAGTGACTTGCATGCCACCGATGAATGGGCCGAGTACGCCGGTAGTAAAATCGAATTACTCTGAGGAAACAAAATTCTCACTTTCCGCACTTTGAACCTGTCGATGAGATGCTTATCGAGGTTAAATGGAAATGGAATTTGAATAGCAATTCTGCGTTGGTCCGTAAACTAATCAATCAAAGAAAGAAATTTTAAATGCAAATCAAATAGTACGTCCGCATTCCATTTGCCGCATTTCGCATTCTTCATAATGATGCAAACTCTTTTCCATGATTGATTTCATTTATTGATCTTCCAGAAGAACTTCTATTAAAAATCAAGCTTTGAAGCTCACATTTTATTTCGCCTAATGATACAAAGTCAGATTTCTTTAGATTTCGCCATCCATATGAATGCCGTGACCTATTTGTTTGTACCACCAATCAGTAAAACTCGAGTTACTTGTAATTGTATTTGTCAAGTTTTACAATCAATATTTATACTACTCCAAATATTTTAGAAGAAACCATGAATTGCTTGTTATCCCATAAAAGCAAACAATAGGTTTGCATTGCTGCGTGATAATTACTTACATTTTTACTATTAATTATCTCATAAAATATCAATTCGCCACAATTAGTGCCTCTTATTAATTTAATTTACACCATGAATAATGTCCACGTTATATATGAGTATAAAATATTTATGCCTTTTTAAATTACTCACCTGTACTTGGCGGACTGGACGGTGCCGGACTGGAATCATCTGAGTCAGCCGTTGAAAATAGGAATGTAGGAGCTTTGGTCGACTCCTTGCTGCTTGGCATGGGAGCCATCATCACAGGATTATTTTCTGGAAAAACAGAAAACACATTAACTATATACTGCATTATAAATTTCTTGTTCAAAAAAACATACTACTTTTGAGGTTAAAATGAAACACATTAGTGAAAATTCACGTTCCAACTAACAGCTTCTCTAAAGAGCAGAAAACTCCTACCATAGTAAATCGTTTTTCAAGGCATGAAACTTCTTTTCAAAAAGATGAAAAGGAGGATTAAAAGTCTGCTCCAGTAAAATAAAAATAAAAATATCCTACAATATACCAAACATTCCTCTTGTAGAAAAGAAACTTGGATATTTTACACTCGGAAAATTTATGTCCCCAACTATACCTTAACATAGAAAAACTCCAACTATGTATGTAAATGTATGTGCAGTGTAGCCATGTGCTCATACATTTCACTTTTTAAAGATTTTTATCACGCTCTACAGTACACGAAAGTGGTCCATATGCAGCATTCATCCATAAAAGTTACGAGTGCACTCAAGTTCTTATGTTCCTCAAAACATAGTACCTACTAAAAAATTTCCAATATTTTGTAGTTTCAGTCTCGCAAGCACACATCTCTCAGCAGTTAAGAGTACGCACGAAAGGGTTTTTGCTTGTTGCAAAAATTAAATGATCTTTCAGTGGCTATATTTCTTTGGTTTATGACATTTCACATTAAGGTTGGCTTATGAAATTTCACATTAATCTAATGGTGTGTTAATAAAATGGAAGAAATTACCGTTTTAAGTATGATTTAATAAGTATAGTAAAAACTTTAACCTCAAAAGCATATTTGTTTAAATTCTGTTACTATTACATATAAAAAAATGATTCCTTAATATACATATAAAAGAGCACGTCCTAACTGACTGACTGATTCATCAACACCGAGCCGAAACCGCTGAAGCTAATTACATGAAATGGATGTAAGTTTGTATGAAAATCCCTTATTTTTTAAGATAAATCATGAAAATTGGTATTTAACTTTTAAGTTAGAAATTAAGAAACTTTAGGATTGTTTGAAATTTATTCTTTAAGGGGGGTAAAATAGAGGATGAAAGTTTGTTTGGGAATTTTATTTTTGTTGCTAAAACCATGAAAATTAGTATTTAGCTTTTTGGTTGGAAATTAAGAACGACGTGTATCAGAAAATCATCTCCTAAATGTGGAATATACGTTTGTATCGAAGTCAGTCATTTTAAAAGTGCATTTTGGTATTTAGTCTATTGGTTTGAATTAAGTACCTACAATCTACATATATGAGATAAGCCCTTAACTAATACCAATTTTCATGGTTTTAACCTTAGTAACGACGGTACTCCCATACAAACTTTCATCCCCTGTTTCGATTCTATTTCATTTATTTCGAAGTCCCCGCAGACATAGTCGTATTTCATTTATTTCGAAGTCCCCGCAGACAAAGTCGTAAGCAGAAAGCTAGTAATTGCATAAACTTAAAAATTAATAAGGAGCAAGTGTGGAATGCACATTTTATTTAAAGAGATAGCATTTCTAAAAATTCTAATTTTAGAAGTGGGATTAGCGATTGCCACACTTGATGCTTAATAATATTTTAATAGCTATCTATTCTAGGCATTACAACACATTACTTGATATTGTTTATTATATAATGAGATAAGTAAAGTACAGCGAAAACGATAACAAACAAAATCGAAACAAAATAATTACCACAATCAGAGCGAATAAATGAAAGTATAACTAATACCTTTTATTCAAATTTTTATTTGATCAAAAGTGAAAAATGTTCGTTGAACATTATTAAATATTATAAAATTAGTTACGATTAGACTTCAAAAAGTATTTCACCTACGTAAAATACCGGGCAATACGATAAAATTTATACACAACACTACAGCAAAACAAAAAACACAATTCAATAGTAAAAACCATTCAAGCCGCCTATCGAAAAAAGTCACTCCACTGCATGGTCATATTATAAACGAAATAAAAATCAGAAATAACGCAATTAAATCACTTTTACATCATGAGAATGATGCAAAACACACCCTCCTGCCGCACGACCGAAACAAAAGAATGCTGCTCGAATTTGTTTTTTTTAATTTCCCAACTATTGTTTGCTTTACTAATTTTGTTAATGAATAAAAGGAAATTATTTTATAAAACTGCTAAAGATATTTTCACCAACTGAATTTAGTTCAGTGAGCAGAGCTGCACGTTGTGTTGCGGCGGAAAGTTGCCGGAGTAACTTTGGAAAAAAGCAAAAGAAAACTAGTCCAACGATTTGAGAAAAGCGCCTTTTTTTGCTTTTCCTCAGCTCTATTACGCTTTGATAACAGAAAAGTTGGTGGATTCATTGAGAGGACTACGGGAGTGTGGCTAATTAACGCATTGTGGTAATTAAGCGTGCAATTTGCACGCCACTCTGCTAGGCGCAATATGCGCAAATGATAAATATACGGTTACGAATTGCCTCGTTTCACGTTTCTTTCGCAATAAACCTATGATTATGCAAAAATTCGCATTGATCGAGCCGCGCAGTGTGAAAATCCATTTCCACACTTGAGACTCCCAGACGATGAGGGCGATCTAGTTTTAGTTCGAGCCTAATTAGTCCTATCTCTCACAGCATACCTCCAGCTTTCGACTAATTGGGTAAAGAACTGAATTTTTCTTAGGGCGACGACAATTCCAATCCAATCGGATTATCTTTGTACCCACGTTGAATACTACCGCCCACTAATTGGACTTGAGACCGTGGCATAAACAAGCTACCTACTTAAGAAAACGAGGATTTTCTCACTCCCTACAACCTCAAGTCGTCCAGACCTGCATGAACAAAGGTAAAACAATACAAAGAATCAGTGGCGTGACTAAAAAGCGTATCTCGATTTTCAACGCATGCACTAGGCGACGTCTCGTAATGTTTTTTTTAGATTCCTCAATGCTCTCAACGACCTTGTGCAGGCGAAATGAAATTATTTTGGAATTTCGCACAGTGTCCCACAGGCTTGGGGCTATTCACCTGAATATTGCAGTTTCGCAATTTTCCCACCCATTTCCCAAATACCTAGGCAAAACCACTTGTGCACTGCATAATTGGCACGAACCAGCATAATTTTCAATTTTTTTTCCCATTTAAATAATTTCAAGCCAGGTGTATAGAAGTTATTCAGTCCCGTGAGGGAACTGTCGACTTATTTTTCCACTTGATGAACTCACGGATTATAATTGCTCCTCTTGCGAGGTTTCTGCGCGGTGGTGCAACTGAAAAACACATCTTTCTTATTTAGTTTTCTTTATGCGCTTTTATTTTATAGTTTTATTTTTTCTTCTTCTTCTTCTAGAATGCAAATTCTCTTGAGAAACTCGATTTCTTTAGCTTTGTGCTCTGATTATTGCTGCAGCACCACTTGTGCCTTCGCCTAATGATTCGTACCAACGTAATCTGATCATATCCATAACTCGGCTATGGAGGGAATCGATTCAGAAACTTGTAGCGCCAGGTAGCATAATTAGCTTATTCAGGTGCAGCGCCTGAAACGTCAACAAGTTTCAACTAACAGGTGGAAGTAGCGAGCAGTAGGATAATGAACTTTTCGGTGGAAAAAGGGTTTGAGTTATTACCATCCGGCACTGCTTTTAGATGGTTCTCGCTTCAATAGGCAGGGCATTTTTGCATGCAAAACCGCGAGTTTTTCACAAGCCAACTTTACAAGCGAAGCGTTGAATTTATGTTGAGGAATATTCCCACAAAAATGGAATTTGTATACATATATGTATGTATGAACTTCACTACCAAAAATCTCTTGCGTGACCTCATACGGGTGTACATGATTATAGCTCATACTTTTCTACTTTTATAGAGTTCCGACCCAAAAATAGGAAATCGAAACTTTATTTTGATATTTTATTATCTGTCGGTATGTCTATCCACCGACACGTTGGCAGAAATACATGAATTTTGAAATGAATAATGATCATTATTTCTTTTTCAGAGCCAATACTCAACATAAAAGTTGAGAAACTTATAAAACAAGTGATGTGGACAACCACAGACATAACAGACACGCACAAATGTATCCTAAAAACCATTTATCTTGATATTTTGAAAAAAGTATTATATAATCAGAATTTTATATATTATCTCCGAACCCAATCTTTGTCAAATATATGTATGTACAAAAATTAAGAGTCCAAAAGCGAAAAAAGATTTGTTAAAAACCCATCCTATCGAATACCGAACATCACGAACGAATAATCAATCTTACATAACACATTTCACGCTTAATGACGAAATCATATTTAATTTCATGTATTTGTAATACCTTACCGAAATCAGACTACAAATGAAAACCAGGAAATTGGCAATAAAATGTTGCCACCCAACATGGACCGTAATAAATTTCTCCAAGTAATTTCTTAGTCGCCTCCCAGATACGGCAGTCCATCCAAATCCAGTCAATTACTTACTAAAGATAGCCTCACCATTGGAGCGTTCCCCTTTCACGTCTATTTTAATTTTTGGTAATCGACCCGTTCGACTAAGACGTGTAACTTCACTAGAAAGGTGTTGTCGCATAAATCACCGTCCTTTTAAACGGGTGGAACTCCACAATCTAGTAAAATACTTTGGGGCGGAAGAGAAGAGCAGATTGCAGCTAGAAGTTATAGGCTAAATTTTCATCAGACAAACTTTATATCCTTAATTGCATTACGAAAAGATGCTGATAGTGAGGTATTCAGGAGCATTTCGAGGGAGACGTACAAAAGCATTCCTAAGGTCTGTAATCAGAGGCAGAATCTAATTACTTCGCCTAGAACGCCGGGCAAAGGGAAATTTCATAATTAGTTGTTTCATGGGAGTCTCAACGGATGGCTTCTTGCATTTTACGATTATGCATATCGCTGAGGCGGTTATTTTTAGAACTCCGCCCGCGATGCATTCAGCCCCGAGCCAAAACTGAAAAGACTTAATGCAATTCTTAAAAGCCTTCTCTAAATGGAGAGGAAGGCGTTGTTCACCTTTCGCAAGTTTTTCTTAACATTTCACGCTCCTCAAGACGCCGGTCTCGGCGGCTTCGGCGACGGACCAAGGCAGCAGATGTTTCTAGTTCAAGTTGACGCGGCAATGACCAGTTGACACCTTTTTCGACGAATTATGTGTGGCTTTTCCCTGTTGGTTTTGTTTTGTCGCCAAGGTTTTGGGAACCGAGCGTTGCATCACTGAAGATCCACACCATTGTGAATAAAACCGCCGACTATTTGACTATTTTCAGCCGCCGACGTAGCCCCAGCGTAGCGTAGGTGCGTGGGAATTTGATAATTAGCGCCATTCATTAGCCGCTGATGTGGAAATGTTTCGGTGGATTTTTGCCTCGCGGCTGCATTAAATGATTCATTCGACGCGTGGTGGCGATTTATCATGACTTAATCGAGCATTCTAATTTATTAGATGAACTCCAAACTTTAACGACATCTCCACAAAAGGCAATTATGCCTTTTTTATTAAGAACTGGTTTTATAAGAGCTAAACAAAATATAACGAACTGCGTTCCATAAGTTTTAATTAGAAATTTATTAAATAATTTGTAATTGATTGTGTAACTAATTGCAGACCGCCAACATCTGTGTTATTAATTATAAATTTTAAAAAATACAAATAGTCGTGATTATCCTAATTTTCAACAGTTTGTTTCAATACCCGAAGAATTATCATTTTGATTCAAATTAATCTAACCGATAATTATAAATAAGGCCACTCACTAATTTTGTTGAAAGTTTGTAGGACTGTTCATTTGGAGTCACTTGTATTTCCCGAGATATTTAACTATGAAATTGTTTAACATTTTAGCGCCACGATTTTTTGCATATTCCTACAAAATATAGTGGCAAATTATAATATATAAGATACCATAAATTAAGGGCATTTCCACCTTTTCATTCTAAAAAAAATTCTTATAAAATCTTTGAAATTAACGAATTAAAGGTTTCGACTTATTGACAGTGGTACGCAATTGTCTTATAAAATCATAAGTCGAAATAAAGCAAAATTTTCTTTATTTTCAACTCTCGTTTAGATTTCTTTTACAAAAATTCGGTGGAAACATTTTTAAAGTAAAATATCTTAGGAAATATGTATAAGCGACCGACAAATTCTGTTTGCATATCCGTCACTTTTGGCCCTAAATGGACATTGCTACAAAGTTTCATCAAAATCCGAGAGGAGACCTTAAACTCAATTTTATGCCCAAATTATTCTACTTCATATAAACATGAAACTTTCTTTAGTTACACAAAAATAAAATAGATATATAAGTATTACAAAAAATTATTTAACATAGTGCGATTCAATTTCGTTCATCAAGGAAAAGTTTTGTTGATTGTTAAATAATTAGTTACCTTTGCACTTTCTTTTAATATTCCTCAATCTTCTCCAGAAAATGGCAGTTACAATGAATTTTCTAAAAGTCCGAAAAGTGTTCGTGATTTCCGTAATTATTGTCAATTAAAGTCCAGCCATACTAATTAGTTTCGTTATTACGGATAGTTTTCCAATTAATAAAATTGTTTTTGTTTAAGTTACTTCCCTTTAATAACACTAAAAAAAAAGTCTTGACGAAAACCCGAATCATTTATTTAACGACTATTAAAAAGGTATAAAACCTAAACCTTTTCAGGTGGTTAAGCTATTTCGAATTAATCAGATAATCCCCCAGAATTCCAAGAATGCATGAAATTGCTGCCGTTTGCATTTCTTTAATAAAACAAATTGGCTATCCATCTCCGGGAATTAGCTTGAGAAAGGGAAAACTTCGGACTACTAATGAATTAGAGCAACGATAATAGGATTATAAACTCCTGCCACGTCGCTTGGAAAATTACTCTGGCTTTGGAGTCGAGAGAAGTCGACAAATTAAGATAATTTACTTGAGGTGCTTTGGGTGAAAAATTGTCACCAAACTAAAAAATATTCATAAGTCATCTTGTGTTCCTCCCTCAATCCCACCGCTATTTTGCTTTGTGGCCTCCACCTACTTCTCGAAACCCGGGACGCGAACTTCCTCCGGTTGTCAACCTTTTGTCGCGTTCTTACCGCGCCTTTACAGTTCTAAGATTCACGCCTTAATGACTGAGCAGGGAAATCCGTTGTCATCCCGCCAGACTGCCGCGGAGCGTGCGAAAATCTTCCGTCACAGTTTTGAAGATGACGGCTGTGGTGAGTGAATGCTCACTCGAGAAGTAATTTTCCGTCGTTTTTCCGGAATTGCTGTGTGCAAATTGAATTGAAATCGACAGGAAAAAATTGTAAATAATTCCCGACAAGAATTGCTTTTTACACGGTGCCAGCGACACGGTAGAGGTGAGTGCCTTCGTTTCCTCTGTTTTGTCTAGCAACGAGCGCATGTTATCGATTTCGACCGGAATTACCTGCCCTCACCTTCGAAAGTATCCGTAAATTGTTTTGAGTTCTCGGTGCGTTAATAATTCACGCAAAACTCTATTCTTGGAAAGTCGATGTTCTTCGTCTTAAGAACCTTTTTGTTTCCCAAAAGTTTTGCGACTGAAAGGGTTGAAAGAGCATTCCTTAGTTTATTGACTACAAAAAGTGCGTACTTCAGGACATCAATTTTGAGTAACTGAATGATATTTGCTTGCTACAAATACAACTTAAATTGGAGTTGAGTTTATATTACATCAATTATGTAAAGCATTAAAAATTGAAAAGGGCCAAAAATCGTTGGTCCTTTTTTCAATCACTGAATACTTTTTTAAGTAATTGACTAAAATATAAAATAGATGTAGAAAGGGATGGTTTTTAAAAAAGGCTTCATTTCAAACAACATATAAGCTTAATGTTTGAAGCTGATTTTTATCTCTGATAATGATAATAATGGCATAATATTTAATATTTCTTTATATTTAAAAATTTTTCAAACAATACCTCCTCTTTCTACAGAAATGTGACTTTAATGCGTCCTCGACCGATGGATTACGTAAAACAGACTAATGACTAAAAAGAGGTGAGGATTATTTCTGGCATGAAACCGGACTCTTTTCCATGTCTTTCGTTCAACAATTATTTGCAGAATGACTTCCCGAAAAGTTCTCTAAATGGTTCCACCTTGAGTCGCACCTTTTGCAAATGACCCAACAAGATCACGCGACGTGCCACAACTCAGCAGCTTTGAAATCCTCTGTCTGAATGTAGAACGATTTTTACGCCCTGCCAATTTAAGAGTAGTTGCACGTGATTAAGCCCACCAAGGAGCAGGAAAAGGGTCTCAAAACGAAACTGGTGAGTTGAAAGTAGAAGGGTCCCATGGCAGGATGATCAGGAGGTTTTTAAACATATTTCCAGACAAGTCCGACACGTGAGCCAATTTCCGGCGGATGGAAATCCGGGACCTCTTTGCATTCCCGCCTCGTACTTGAATGTAGTACTAGCCTCGCTGCACGTGTCTAGACCGTGACGTTCTCGAAATGAAAGCACATATCTATAAGACAATTGCAGAGTGTAGGGAAATTTTATGGATATGCAACTTCTCACCCAGCCATGAATATTTTGTATACTATTTCAAGCACACCCACGACTTGCTTCTAAACTGGGAATAGAGTGGATATAAAAGGAACATTAAACAGGAGCATTTCAGAGCATTGCTTCGAAATGTTTACCCACTTAAGCTTTTGAGGGAAATTGACAAATGTGAAACTCTAAACAACGTACAATGTTTGGGAAATGTCTATAGTCTATATGTAAAATTGTAATTCTGGTGGGAATCCGGATTTACATTGTTTTGCTACTGTTGGATATTTTTAGAGTTATGCACCCATATCCTAAGTATTTGTAAAACATATATTTTTTATAAATCCACTCAATTTCCGAAAATTGTATACGACTTCGAAGTCCTTAATGCAATTTAGTAATCGTATATCGTTAGACCCTTACACTTGTCCTACAAATTTTTGTACGATTGTAGTATAATTTATTCACCATATTAAATTTTCAAAGCTGGTCACTAATTTTACAATCATTGACCTCCAAAAGCCTCTAATATACGATTTTTCGCTTCGCTTTGTAATGTAGATCTGAAGATTGTCTCTTTTCAAACAAAACTGATGAAGGAATTTTGAAAATATGCAATAAATTACATACATTTAGTTTTTTCTACATCTTTTGTTATACATGCATAAGTATATGCCCTAAAGCTGATATCTTGCATAAAAATTAAGGCATGGGAAAGCGGTATCATATAATATTTGCATGAAGAGAAATGAAGAATGCCAATATCCGTGGTTCCCATCAGAAAGAAAATATAAATTCGGCAAACAAAAAAAGAGTTGCAAATTAAATATATGCAAAAAGAAGCGAAAAGTAAAACCGAACATTTTTTATGCATCCTCTTCGTCGTCTTCCTCATCTTCATCCGCTTCTAAATTGAAACCTTAGGAGTTCACCTTTGCGAGTTTCTCAGACAAAAGACCGTGGAGGCAGCCACCGTAGTCACATTTTCAAACTTCATGCTCTGCGGTGTACCAGTTACGGCAGTAAAAACTGAGGAAATATTTTCTTCTTCAAGTCGTTCGTTTGGCTTGAATTTCGTCTTCACTCCGCTCTTCGTCTTCAAGGGTTTGCTACACCTCCCAGAGGGACCCTGAGTCGTTTCAGCGCTCTTCGCGAAATGTTCGTGGTGCAGTGATACCTGGATTGCGAAAAAAATTTAAAATAAAAATATCGCTGCCCGTGCCCAGAAATGTTGCTGTTAAAAACGTGTGCTGAGACCCGCGGCTCAGAGCCTCTGCGGAGCTAATCTGCTCCGAGTTCATAGTTTTCCCCGGGCAATTATGGTGAGGGACTTATGCAACGCTTTTTATGTTACCCCAAGCAGTCCGCAGGTCTGACTGGGCATTAACTTGTAATTTGGTTGTTAAAGAATTCTTTGAGAAATTTACTGGAAACGATGGCACGGTATTTTCTCGTTTTTCCTGGTGGTTGCCTCATGCCCTAACCACGTCACGCTGGTCAGTAATCTGGCAATTAGCATCTCGCAGTTGCCTGAATGAAAAGCAGTAAAGTTTGCCACTTTAACGGCCATTAGATTAGCCGAACTGAGAATCAACGATTATTCCCACTAAATGTGCTTCAAATATTTAGCTAGGTGCTTCCATCAGCTCTATTCGAAAATTGTAGAGAAGCCTCACAAATTTTATTAATGAATTCATTTAGGCACAAATAATTTTATTGTTCACGATTTATGCGCACTATTCCCATGGATATTGATTTTATTGGAAAAAAGAAAGATGTAAAGTTACTTGAGCACAATATATAACCTTATGTGGGAAAATTGACGAGAATTAGCTGTGCGGTCACAGTAGGAAATGACTGTAACATTGAAACGTGCAAATAACTTCCGATATCGTATTTAAATAATGGCAATTATTGTGATTCATCACAAGAAAGTGCTTAGAGCATTGTCGTTTTATTCATGTTTGGATGAATATATTGTATTTATTGTATGATTATACATAAAAAATCGTTAATTTTCCCCTACTCTCGTAACGTTTACTAACGTTCCTCTTTCAAAAATATTCTTATTGGACATTCCTGTATCAAATTTCGGACTTACAAAAACAAAGTATTTTACTGAAAAGGTAAATCCAGATATTTGTTTACCATCATTAGAACGAGTATTATTACAGCTCTTAATTTAGTACTTACTAGACTTATGTAGTCATTTCAAACTAACTAATTAAGTACATATTTCCAAATTACAGAAGCCCCAACTTGCCTTTGTCTATCTAACAGAATTTGATTTCGTTTGCGAAAACTTTTATGAAAATACGCTGATTTGAAGTTTTACTCTATAATCTAAATGTAAGTAAATCTAGGTATAGGTAAGTATAACGTATGCGTGTGCACTTGCCTTTCTACATTTTGTCCCAGAAAAATAAGCAATACCTAACATACAATTTCATTGTTTTGCATATAAAAAAGATAACATCGTGCACATATAAAAATGGTTGAGTACCAGCTTCTGGAATGTTTTTAAGATAACAGGCGCTTGAATGTGCGGTTTATCTCATAAAAACGAGAAAAAGTCAGTGTTATGCAATTCTGAAATGTTTTAACAACCAATTGATCTCGCTCTTTTATCGCTCAATTAACTTTTCTGAAAGTATGGGAATTAAATTTCGCTCTATTACATGTTAATCCATAATCTGTCCAGTCCAAAGAGTTGAATAAAAATGGAAAGTCGAAAAGGTACCTGCCGCGCAGTATACAATGGAAAATAAAAGTCGAGAAAACGCATGTGCATTGAAATGCGTGGAGTGTGTTGAAGAAAACAGCATAAAATGTAATTAAAGAAAACAAAAAGGTAAGAAAACCGAAAACTCACTTTTGTTCACCTTTGTAATTGTGCACCGGACATACACGTTCATTTTTCAATTGAATTCAAAACCTCTCCACAGGCATGTTTTTATCACTCGAAAGTCGCGCTTTTTTCGCTTGTATTTTTTTACTGTAGCGCATTAAAATGTATTCCAGCTTAGTTCCGATAAGATAAAAATAAAACAGAAAATTTAGCAACTGCCGTCAAGTGCTTGTCATTGAAACTCGCCTGAAGGCACCTGAGTCAGATGGGCCGGTGTGCCGAGGGTTATTATCGTGTTGAAATATGTGGGCATCACACATACGCTCAAATGCACTCAGGTGGAGGATGATTCATCTTGTGAAATTCAAAGAAAACTGAGGGCCGCCTAGACCATTTCGGCTTCCCGAAAAAGGAAAGCTAAAATTAATTGGGCGCCGTCCATTCAAGTTCAATTTACATTAGGCACGCTCTTGGTGCGGGCATCTCAAAAACGCAGAAAATGGTGCATTCGGACGGAAGCTGGGCGAGATGCATCTGCTCATAGTCGAGCCATGTGTGCATCTCCCCATGGAAGTAGGTGTCGAAACGATCCTCTGTAATTTTACGCGATTTTACGGGGGCGTTTGCTGGAAGGAGATACTGCTTATCACAAAATTATGTTGTTTCTTCCATCGCATCCCGCGGGTATAGTTGGCTGGATGGCGTGTGGTTTTCACGGGGAATTTAATTCGAGAGGCGTAGAGCACCATAATCCCGGGAGGTATGCAGTTGGTATCAGATGCAGATCAGGCTCCGATCTGTTTATTACGTGTGTGGCATTATGCGTTTTACTGGAGCAATGCCGGCAGTATCGGTTATCGGATGTTTTGCGCCACAAAAGCCGTCTAAAGTGCGGAAGCAATTAACGGCGGGAAACACGTTTTCTCCCAGAGTTTCACGGAGATATCGGGAACAATAATTTAGTCATTATCCGCTGCGTTTGAGCGTATATCACATAAGCACATGCGAAATGCTGACAAGCAGCGATCGGTAGCCACGGAAGAAATTTGTCGGAAATATCACGAACATCGTAATGTTTGTTTTGAAGGAGCACTTCTAAGTTTTAGACAAATTAAATATAAAATGAATACGCTTTGCTAATTAGACTTTATTCTAACGATATCATCGAAGATGCTCGATCAGTTGCGCCAAATTCTAATCTATTGGTATACAAAATTCTAAATTTAGGCTTTTAATTTACGTATGATTGGTAACTTCCCTGATTATCATTAACATTTTATATAAACAAACTTATGGACTCTAAATATATGTAGCAAATGCTTCAATTCTTTCAATTTGATACCATACCATATACGCCCCAAAACTATTTAACATTTTTGCGCTATGTCAATAAAATGCAAGCAGAAGGACCTAATTTATATATTACTATCAGAGGTCTACTGCTAAATTTGTTTTGAAAAATTATTTAACTACCAGAATTGTTGAAGAACACGAAAGATGACGAACAAAATATGCAAGAAAATTAATATCAGAAGAAAGTTCAAATAATTTATATAAATTAATGATAAAATCTATGAAATTCGCGTTATATTTGTAGCTTTTATTTCCATAAACAATGTTAGCAAGTAAGGAGAAGGAAATATATATCAATTTAAAACAAAATTATTAACATAATTTATTTCGTATATATTAAGATTGAGCATGTATCAGATGTTTTGATGCTTAGATTTTACCTGCGTATACGGCTCAATTATTCCTTGTATAGGTACATGTGATGCAGTCAATTAGTGGTTTTGTTGTGTTTTATTAATTTTTAGAAACTAAGATAATGCAATATTATGTTCACTCAATTAGCGAAATGAGCCGAAATTTACGTAATGATCGAATTCATTTGAACAAAATTAAATTTCTTTTGCTTTGGTTTTTGAGCAACTCCAATAAAACTATCAGCACACACCGCTTGAGGTGAAACCAATTAATACCAGGTTAATTGAAATTGACTTCAACACCTGGAATGCTTTGTAGGCTCTTTATTTCCTCTATCTCGACTTTCTAAGGCTTTTTTGTCTAAAAGAACCGGAGGGAGCGGAAGCAGAGGTATCGTGCTAACGAGCCCACCTCTCGCAGGTAGATCAATCCACAGTTATATCACGAGCCCGTTTCGGAAGGTATAACGCAAAACCCAGCGACTACGAATATAAACCTCGATAAATAATCATATCACAGCTATTGTACCTTTCCACCGGTGCCATTCATTTGCGGATGGCCTTGGGGTCTATGACACGGCTGTGACGAAACACAACCTCGTGACAGTAGGAAAAAACTGTGTCACTAGTGACTGACTCGCGGCTAGAGAGCAGCACGACTTCGTATATGAAACACCCTGTGGCGCCCTAACATTTTGGGGACCTACAAAAGCGCAACAATCGCCTGAACCTGAAATTGCATTCGTTGGCAAGAAAACGCCCGAAAAATGCTAAAATCAGCTGAAAGAGTTTTATTTGCCTTTTGATCGTGTTCAATTGAAACGTAAAATACCTGCTCACCTCACCTTACCCCGCCGCGACCACCTCACCTCGCACACCACACACGAAAACGCGAAAAAGCTCGCGATACAAATCCAAAGAAAATCAGCACAATGAAACCACAGCCAGCCAGCCAACTCCGCGCTCTTTCCCCCGCCCGCTGTGAAGTTGGCTTTTTCCAGCAAAACGAACTCTCGCGGAGATATCCCTAGCCGGCACCGACGGAGCCACCTCCAATCGCACCGACGGCCGAACGGAGGTAGAATTACACCTGCGATAGGAGTTCTCGGGTATGCAAATTTTTTATACCGAAAATACCGCTCCGCTGGAGGATTTCTCCGCGAAGATAAACGACGGGATAAGCGTAATTTTCAGTGATTTCCTCTGATTATCGGGGAGGTTAAAAAAATGGCAAAATGGAAATGTTGCAAAATATTAATAAATGCCAAAGAAAAGCGACGGCGCCGGTTTGATTTTACTCACCTGAGACCACGGCGGCGAGCACTCGACAGACGGATGAAGGTGTGACGACGGATTTCTTTTCTTGTTATGTAAAGTTGTACAAAAGTCCAGTGGAACTGGTTTTTGATCAATTTTCGCGCGAATCATTTATAAAACACGTTTTTTTTGCTCAATTCATGGATAAAAAAGGCACACAAAAATAGCACTAATTGCGCAAACAGACCTCTGTTGAAAAGCGTATTAAATTTAGCAGCGGTATAAACCGGGCGGTATTACGCGATGAAGTGCTAAATTAAAGATGCCAACATGTAGGTATAAAATATAATATTATTTAGTCTTAAAAATGACTATTAAAGAAGAAATAAATTTAAAAAATTGCTCGAAAATAGAAGCTCAAAAGATTCAACTTCGATTTCCGATAAGCTTAACCAAAGGATTTAAAAGTAAAGTAACTACAGTCTAGACGGAAGATCATTTTGTTTTTCCAACCATTAATTAAGAAAATTAATTTTAGGTAGATCGGTAGGTGACTTGTGCATGTGCGTCATAAAGAGAGCCTCAATATACATAAATCTGTCTTCTGGCGCGTTCTTTAAATTCTTAGAATTATCCTCTCGAAAGTAGTAGAACTCTGTCTGGTTCTATTTCGAAATTTGAAGATTTAGCATAGAGTTTTTAAAACATCTATTCATTGTTTTTTTTTTTTTCGACTAAAAACATTTGTCTGAACCTAATCATGATCAGGTCAGGCAGATGAGCCCAAAAATGGTTTCGATCGAGAACACCAAGCCGATGTCATCAGTGTGGCTATAAATTTGTTAACAGTCTGAATGTACCTACTATTTGGTGCTAATCAGGAAACCTGATACTAATTAGTTCTAGACTAGGTTTTCATATTCTAGACCTGACTTGGCTTAACACTCTTTTAAGAATATCTAGAACAAATTTATGCATAACTATTCTTCTTTTAATACTCCAGAAAATGAATCCAAAAGATAACTTTTCCGCATAAAATATCCGCAGATTTATGTACATGCGAGTACATAAGTATATGGTAAAGTTCCTCTTTACATTCCAAAACATAATTTCGTCCAAAAACGACGAATTCCCATCAATTAAAGTGTGTCAACACGAAACTCAGGTGACACCGAAATCACTTAAGTGCCACAGGAAACAGTTGGGAAAAGGAAAGCCCAGACCCAGAAGAGCCCACATAAAAGTCGCTCTGTGCGGCGAATACCGGAAAAGATGATCTTTCAGTTAAGTAATCTCGGGCCCATTTACAAGCCGAAACTTCAGATTTCTTCGGAAAAAACGTGAAGCGAACGCGACAAAAAATCTGAGTGGAAGGCCCCACTTTAGTCACTTCAGTAATTTGAGTATCGCGGCTGCGAAGGATGTTGAGACCCATGAAACTCCCGAACTTCCTCCACACCTGGCCGAGTGCAGGGCTAGAGGAAGAAACTGCAGCAATTGCTCCTCACGGCTAAATTTACAAAATTGAATAGTACTGAGGTGTTTTACCTGAGTTCAGTGGATACGTTACGCCGCGAAAAGTGCGACTTGACGGTGCATTAGCGAGTCGAGACTTCGAGCGGTAAAGTGGGTTAATTGCAGCTGATTTGGGAAAAAATAAAGTAAGAGCTGAAGAGTTTTTACAACTCCAGCGCAAATTATCTGAGTTTTACAGCTTGCTTGGAGTCGGTTTATTTGCTTTATAACAAAAATATGCACAAGTACAAAGGCGCGAAGATAAAGGTAAAGACGGAAAAAAGTTACAATACGCAAAAATTGTATAAATAATGAATGTGTCCTTCATCATGTCAACTATCTGTTGAATGTAATTAAACGACCAACGACCATTAATCTTATGAATCTAGGTGCTTACGTTAAAAACATCATAAAATATTTTTGCAACACAATGAAGTTTTACACGAATGTTTTTTATAATATTTAAAATTACATTTGTGAAGAAACATTTTGATGGTTCATGTTTTTTTAAAAGTCTCTTGAATTTTCTATTTTGATGCCACCTTTCCCAGCTATTAAGTTTCGGTTTTCATTGGGGACTTGGAGAATTCGTAGAAATAACCGCCAAACTTTGTATTTATCCATATTTTGGAATAATTATTTGAAAGACAATTTCGAATTTAGGAACTTTTTGCATAATAAAATAGTGTTTTAGGAATTCGTAACAAATTCGTCGTTTTCTAGAACTTCATAAAATGTTTCATACCTTGTTTTTTGCTTTTATGGAGTGTGTACCTTGATTCGTAGTTTTGTTATATTTTGTATAAAAGCTCGGTAGCGTAGTAGAAGAAATTTGAAAGCAATTCTTCGTTTATGATGTTTCTATAAAAAAATTTTAATGTGTATTTTAAATACCTTTTGGACATAGACCAAGATTATGATTAGCTCGACGCCTGGATATTAAAAACGCGATCTCAAAATATGCATTGACCGTTTTATGAACACAAACGAATTTAGAAACGATATTTTTTAAAAACCTAAGCTTACCTTTCTTCAAAAAATGTTGCCCTAAGTCACGAGACAATCACCAGAACTGGCGCTGATCACTGGCAGAGTTCCGGTCGGAAATGAAATCATCCACAGCGGATCGCACCGACGAGACTCGAGACTTTGAATCACACAAAAACCAAAGATTTCCACTTTCACGAAACGAACAGCACTTTGGACGGGAGAAATTTGAACAGGACAACTGGCGAATTCCCTCCGAGTGTCAGGGGCCGGGACACGGGGGAACAGGTGCAGTGGGATGCAGCGCCGCCCGGCGGTAGCGCACAACTCGCAGAACAAAACTTTTTGAAAGAATTTTCACTTTTAAAAGATTGCCGATTTTAAATCGCAGGGCGAATTCCTTTCCTAGTCGTCCCAAAAACGCTAAAAGTCCGAAAGGCCCAGAAAACAGGTTAAGAGATGCTCTCCACTTCCGCGAGCGAATTCTCGCCAACTTTAGCTGCTGGTGCACTTCTTCGAACAACAAAAACAGAAAAAAAAACCAACGGAAAAAAAGAAAAACAAACGGTGAAACGGCGGCGACGAGGACTGAGCACCCAATTTTCTTCTCACGCGAAAATTACCACTGTTTGACTTCGACGGAAGTTATTAGAAAAAATATTAAAAATTTCACCAAAGATATTTCAAACTGGTGCAGAGCGATGCAATCGAACGAAAGTCAAAATTCTGTGGACTGGGCGACGGTGACAACGACGAGGACGAAAAGTTTCCGCGAGCGCAGTTTCGCGTGCAAGGTGAGCGCGGCACAAGGTAAGGAAGCAGAACGGCGCGGCTGAGGCTGACGAACGTCTTGAGAAGGTGCGCTCACGACGACGCTCGACTCGACCACGTCCACGGCCAACGAAGCGAACGAGATTTCAGCGGAGAGGAGCCAGCCAGTGGCAGGCCAGGCCACGCACACAGCCGCGCGGCGGCCCGTTTTACGCCGTGCCGACGGGGCTGCGGTGGTGTGCGGTGTTTGGCTTTTGGCGTTGCACAGCGGCACAAAACCAGAAAGCAGCATAAAAAGCATGGGAATGTGGGAAGACGCAGGGACGAACAACGCGAACTACGCGTTCACAGCCGAAACTAAACTTCTACTCAGCGAAGTTTTCAATTCAAATAAAAGAATTCGATTCCCCCCGAGTCAAAATTGTCGTTGTCACATACTCAAATGATACACGGACTTGGAGGCATAAACGCGCCCAAAACTTGTCCATAAAGCGACCAAATACGCCTGCAACAGGCATGAAAATTCGGGACGCAATGCTCACAGTGTGAGGCAGCCTGTAATTTAACACTTTAAAATTTTGCTTAAGAGCACCGTGCCTCATTTGGGTATAGAATAGAGGGTACCGTGCCTGTTTTGTGCTACATTTGGGTTTGTTAAATTTTTATGGAGCCATGTCTCTAGTTCTCAAGACACATAACAAAAATTTGTATACTCAACATATTCGGTATCAAAACCAGACAGATAAACAAAATAAGCTCCTACTTTTTCCATCAGCGCTATATTTCACATCAACTAGCGTCACTCAGTAGAAAAATATGAAATTCCGATGTCCATGCAATTATTGCTTGAATTGAAGTTATAAGAATTACAAACAAAATCTTCGAAACAGCACTGAAATATGAATACACAATGAACGTTCGATAAAACAATTTTTCGTAAAGAATTTGTACCTTTAATCCTTAAACACTGACAACATTACCACTGAAGTAGGTATCAGGTTAATTCTTTTAATAATAATTAGGTAAAGATTTTCACCGTATCCAGTTCGATATTACAAAATGCCACCTACATACATATGGATGTACGATACAGATTTTATCACAAAAGTCCGTTAAAAAAAATTCGACTATACTTTGTATCCCTATACCCTGCATAAATCCATCAATAAAACAATCACAAATCCTTTGATATAAGTACATATTTGAGAATTATTTCGGAATGAGTTCAAGAAAATTTCAATAAAGTTATCATAAGAGATTGTTATGTAAAAAGACACATGACAAAGAAGAGCTTTCATTTGTGACACGTAACCGGGAAGAAAATGTTAAGTTTTTGAATTAAAACCATCAATTACGGTTAGGACAATCAAAATTATTTCAGATATTTTATTTTATTCTCAACTGAATCGTAAAAGATGACATAAAACCAATTGAATTTTGGTTAAGGATGGATAAAATGGTTTATTTGTAAAAAAAACTGACTTTATATTATTTCAATAAACTGTTGACCTCACCTGCATGACCAACTGATTCGATTCAGTGCTTTTAACATTCCTTGGTTCTAGCGATTCATGCTTCAACTCACCTGTGTAGGTGAGTGCATTGTACAATCTACCCATAAAATATATGTTGGTTGGAGCATACTTTTGGCTCATTGTGCCCCCCTCCGCGCGGGGGGGTGTTACCTGAAATCGAGCCTATGCAAGAGTTATGCAAATGCGATAGGGAAGAAGTCCGTGGGTGCGTCACGAAAAAGCACGACTCGCGACCCTTCGAGGGGCCCTTCGCACGAATAAATGATTGATTTTGATATGCACTGCACGTCGTCGACGTCTACCTGTGCGGGGGTGTCGAACTCCCCTGCAAACAAATTACCGCGAGAGGCCAAGCCCGTGTATACCTTGAGAATTTATGTCGATGGTAAAAAATGCCACCGGACAATGAGCAGTAAATGCCAAGGCACGGACCGCTTTCTGGGCAGAAGGGCAAGGGATGTGCGGTGCATGCTAATGGAGGAGCCTCGGTGTAGTTGTGAATTGGTGAAACCTGTTTGACCAGGTCGCCTCTATTTGTTTTCGTTTTTTGCCCACCCGCCTGCCGTGTCTGCCGCGCCGCATACCTGAAAAGGTGAGCACGACGCGATGTCGGGCGCGCAACAGTCTTCTCGTTAAGACGCCCGCTCCGCGCCCGCTTTCTTCCAGCGGGCTTCTTAGCCCCGGGGATTATCGCAACATCAGCCAAGAAAGCCTCAAATCCGCTCTTAGGACCTTAAGGTTTAGGTCTTGCGATTGAGTCATTCAGGCCATTAAGGGGCGGGGGTCGGGGACTGCAGTCCGGCTAGATAAATTCTTGGTTGCCGGCCAAAACAGAGAATCCTCCAGGCGCCAGCCGTCCTGCCCCGCTCTCAACTCTCAAGTGTTTCTCGCAGCGCCACTGCAGATTACAATCGGGCAATTGTCGAGAGCTCCGCAACTTAAGACTTAGATGGCGACTCCTCAAGACGTTTACTATTTTTTCTTGGCATCAGCACCTACCTTCACTTTTACCGTTAGGCCATTGATGCATTGAACCAACCTGGCCGGACCTGACCTATGAGGAATGCGAAACGAACTTTTCGGATAGCGCGGAGGTGTGAAGATGCATGCCATCAGTGAACGCATTTATAGACTTTACTCTAGTTTCTTGGACTTCACGAGGTTTCTTTTGAAGAAATGTTTTTTTGGAGGAGAAATCGTGAAGGTAAAGAGGTCTACATACATAAACTTTTATTGTAGACATGGTTTCAAAATTGCACAGCTAAGAAAGGATTTTTGGAATGTAGTAAGAATGGTACCTTTAGTCTATTTATTAAAGTTTGAAAATTCAATGTAGATAGGTAAATTAAATAATACTTATTTAAACGGATACCTACTTTAGCTAGTGTATTATGATTTAAAATAAAATTTATTACCTTTAGTCTACTACTACTTTTTGAAGGTTGCTTTGTCGGGTACACATGATACTTTTTGAACACAAATGTAATTTTTTTTCTAGATACACTTTTCTGCTTCTGTAGTCAATACTTTTTGAAAGTTCGTTGAATTGTTGATTAATGTAACATCGACTTTCTCGTTTAAGGTATCATATATCTTACTGATCTAAAAAAAAAATGGGTTTATTGTTTGATGCGATAAGAAATCCCATCAACAATTATTTAAAATTTACGAGATTTATCAGTAACTTTAATCTTTTTTACTATCATGCAATTAAGGTATTTTCAACGTTTCAGAATTTTTTAAGTTTTGCTTACACGCGAATTGTAAAAAATTATTTTTCTTTGTTGGGTGAACATCTTTTAAAGAAATCGCTATTGCAATTGCCTTGTTTCTTGAACTAAGATTTTTCTAAGTTTGGATTTATGTAACTGACTAATACACGGAATTCGAAAATTAATTTTCTCCATTATTCGCGATAAATTCTTTAAAAAATGTAACGTCTGTTTAAAACAATGATCGCATCCGTTTTCCGCCAGCTGTTTCCGGTGTCACCAACTGCTCAGTAAAGAAATCCCGCTGCCATTTGTTTTGACGTCTTTTTGAAAAGTTGAGGTTAAAACCCGCAGCGCCGCAGACAGTCAGCTGAATAAGCAAAGTGAACGTGAGACTATCACAAATTAAAAGTGTTTTTAGGAAGTAATTATGCATTAACAGCAACTAAGTAGTACTTAAGTAAAAAGATCAAAGCATGCATTTCTTACGGCGCGCTTCCGCTCTTGGGTTAAGTCAATTAAACGCACAAATTAGCCGCAGACGATTTTGTTCCGATGATGAGGTGCTGTGATTTTCAGTGCTCTTTTTTCTCGAGTTAGTGAACTCGCTTAAGTTTCGATTTTTCCATTAGCAGCTTACGAAATGGCCGAGGAAAATATTCAGTGGGGCCCAGCCCACGGGATCGATGCATATCGGAAATTATTTTGGCGCCGTGAAGAAGTGGGTCGACTTGCAGGACTCCGGCGAGGACGTGACCTTCTGCGTGGTGGACATGCACTCAATCACCCTTCCACAGGTTTGTAGGCCCAGGTGCAACCTCTTAATTGTGCCTAAATTTCCGAATACCTTCCAGGATCCGTTTATCCTCCGGCAAAACATTCTCAAGCTGACTGCCACAATGCTTGCCTGCGGGATAGACCCCCTAAAGTGCACTCTTTTCGTCCAGTCTTCCATTAAGCAGCACGCTGAGCTCAATTGGATTTTAATGTGTTTGACCACAATGGCCCGTTTGGCGCACTTGCCCCAGTACAAGGAGAAGACGAAGAGGCTGAAAGACATTCCGCTGGGGCTCTTCGTCTATCCGGTGCTCCAAAGTGCTGACATTATGCTCTACAAGTAAGTCAACGAATTGTTCTACTGCAAGATTTTCTAATGCTTCACTTGCAGAGCAACTCACGTTCCAGTGGGCGAGGACCAGGTCCAACATATTCAGCTAGCTCAGCACTTAGCTAAAGTTTTTAATTATAAATTCGGGGAGACCTTCCCCCGCTGCCAAGCGATCATAGACGATGATAAGGCTTCTCGTATAAGGTCTCTACGGGATCCTACCAAAAAAATGTCCAAATCTGATCCGGACCCAAAGAGCTGCATCAACCTAACAGACGATCCTGCGCAAATTGTCGAGAAGGTAAAGAAGGCTATAACTGACTTCAAATCCGAAGTAACCTACGAGCCCGAGGAGCGACCAGGTGTTAGCAATCTAATTGCTATACATTCCCTGATTTCTGGGAGTACTCCAGAAGAGGTGTGCCGGGACGCCCAGTCGATTGACACCGGAAAGTATAAATTAACCGTCGCTGATGCAATTGTCGAACACCTGAAACCGATTCGGGAGAGGATTGAGGACCTTATGCAGAACCCCGACTACTTGATCTATGTTCTAGAGGACGGAAGGGACCGAGCTGCGGAGATTGCCGAACGTACCATGGTTGAGGTCAAAGATAAGGTTGGCCTTGGCGCCAGCACCAACCTCACTATTCCCGCTAAGCTCGTTAATGAGCTGTAACTTTTGAGCTTTGTCCCTCCAGCCCTTATTTATTGTTTGTAAATAAATCGCCCTCTCAGCTTTACTTTCCTCCAAAACAAATTGGCTTACTTTATATTCACTACATAATTTTTTTTTATAACAATTATTAGTCTGTGTAATTCAGACGAAACACGCTTTTCGTTTGATTTCTCACTAACAAGGCCTAAGTAAGTTATCATTTTACAAGCTTGACATTTTAATTTAAAAATGTCTCAGCAAAAATTATTCGAGAATTTAAATATTGCACTAGTCTCTTCTCTTAAAAAGAAGTTGCAATTTTCTATCTACCACTTTGGTGTTAACCCATTCATAAAGCTTAAGTGATATCCGATAATTCTGTAATTTCTTAAACGAACACATTGATCCTTATTACGTTGGAGGCTCCGTGAGATGACGTCTTGAGTAGCTAAACTGCGAGGAAACTTTCTTATAGAAACTAGCAACATAATTCAGCTATAAATCGTCTTCTAAAATGACTTACCAGTCGTAATAATCTCTTAAAATCTTTTTAACCATTGTTAAAGGTTACACTTATAGAAAATTAAGAGTGAAGCTAATCCTCTTTTAAACGCTGTCCAATTTCAATTTGACTGATCTAAATTTTGTGTATTGAGTGAAAAGCGAATGTTAAAAATAAAGCGAGTTTTAAGTTAAATATATCTTTTGCTTCTAATTAATTGGATTCCAGAAATTAATATGCTAACTCCAAGTTCTTGTTAGTTTCAAATTAAATGATTTTAATTAGGTGAATTGTTCCGTACAGGGATCGCGCTAAAAGGATACCGCAAAGGGAATAACTTAAAAAAGAGGTAAACGTCGATATTTCGATTTTTATATTTTGGTTCAACGTACGGGATGCAAGAGAAATTGCGAAATAAGTTTAACTTCTTTTTTAGAATAAATAAAAACAATTTAAATGTTTCAACTTAATTTGCTGTACACTGTTTTTAAAAAAATCTCCCGCGCGTGTGCCACTTGTTGATTAATTTTTTTCCTGTAATGGACCCTTCTTTCGTGTCGCCCTAGAAGTTAATCGGTTTACCGAAGTACGCAGCCAAGTTGGCCTCTCGCAGAGCCTCTGAGCAGGTCTGGAAAGAATTAAAGAAAGTTATTCAACATTTTCATCAAAGTTCAATTGAGCGCAGACATTTCTAGAGCTGAATTATTCAAGGCGGTTTTAATCTAATTCTTAATTAACTCTACTTGAAATAATAAAAGCCAAATTGTACTCACCGGATGAGCGTGGCAAACACGTGCGACATCCTCAGCAGCAGCTCCATATTCCATCGCCAGAACAGCCTCGTTGATAAGCTCACCAACTCCCTGGAACGATAAAAAAAATCCCATAATTCCCTTTCTACAACTCAAAAACTCCAAATTCGAAAACTTACAGGTCCAATCATGTGTGTGCCAAGTATTCTGTCGGTTTGTTTGTCTGCCAGCACCTTGACGAAGCCATCGGTCTCGTTATTTGTCTTCGCCCTGGAGTTAGCCAAGAAGGGGAATTTACCAATTTTGTACTCGACGCCCTCCTGCTTGAGGGTCTCCTCTGATTTACCGACCCATGCGACTTCGGGATGGGTGTAAACAACACTGGGGACGCAGTTGTAGTCGATGTGAACATGACCACCGTTCATACCTTCGACACAAATTATGCCCTCATCCTCGGCCTTATGAGCCAACATGGGACCGTGAATGACGTCACCGATGGCATAAATGCTGTAAATTATTAGAAAAACATGTTTTTATAAGCCAGAATTTAAGGGAGAGTTTCGTCACTTACCTTGGGACAATGGTCTGGAACACTCCATTCACTGGAATTCGGCCCTTGTCATCTTTAACAATTCCAACATTTTCTAAACCTAAATTTTCTGTGTAAGGCCTTCGTCCGATGCAGACGAGGAGTACATCGCAGTCCAGCTCCTCCTTTTCGCCCCCTTTAGCGCTCTCAACTGAGACCTTGATGCTGTTTCCAGACTTCGTAGCACCCGTTACCTTAGTGCCCAGCTTGAATTTAAGCCCTTGTTTCGTCAGGATTTTCTGGAACGTCTTTGAAACCTCTCCGTCGATTCCAACACCTCCGATAGTCTCCATAAATTCTATGGCAGTGACTTCAGCACCTAGTCTGGACCAAACTGAACCCAGCTCAAGACCAATAACACCTGCTCCGATCACGAGCATTTTCTTGGGTACCTGCTTCAGGGATAGCGCTCCAGTGCTCGACACGATGGTCTGCTCGTCAATCTTCAAATGGAAAAGAATGTAAAAGAGCTCAAAGATAAAAACGACGATCTTACAGTAATTCCTGGGAAGGGTGTAACATCAGAGCCTGACGCGATGAGGATATTTTTCGCTTTCACAGTTTCTGTAGATCCGTCCGGTTTCTTGACCGACACCTCGTTCGGGGAAGTGATCGTGCCGTGGCCCTGCACGTGGGTGACCTTATTTTTTTTGAACAGCTGGGCAATGCCGCCAGTGAGTGCCTTTACTGCGGTGAGCTTCTGACCCATTAGTTTCTCTAGGTCGAGCTTTACCTCCCCGCAGACGACACCTCTAGCAGCTAGATCGCCCGAGTGAGCCATGTGATAGTAGTGCGAGTTGTTTAGCAGAGCTTTGGAGGGAATGCAGCCTACGTTCAAACAGGTGCCGCCCAGGGTCTCCCCCTTTTCAACACTTATTGTCTGTGAGAAATTATTTTAGGGATAAAAAAATATAGTTAATACAACCAGTAATGGATTTGTTTTGAAAGCTGAATGATTTCGCTATAATTGGTCGAATTTGTGGTTTGTAAATTTTGAACTTGATTGATTTCAAGAATTCAGTTTGAGCAGTCGACTGCATAACTTAGCAATTATCTTGTTAAGAGGATTTGAGCGAGCGGGCGACTGCAGAAAATGAATTTTCGAAGTCTAGTTCCCAATCTCCTTAGCGGACGAGGTTGGGAATCCGTGGTTACCTTCATCCCGAGCTGCGCTGCCTTGATAGCGGCCACATACCCTCCAGGTCCGGATCCGATCACGACGATGTCTGCTTCGTGGGTGCTGGAGTAGCACCGGCCGTTGAGCGCCCCAAGAATGGCCCCGTTGGTCTTGAAGGGAGTCTGCGTCGAAATGGATCAAATTAATCACGTGAGCGCTATCAGCTCCTCGGGCCCGACGGGTCATGACCTCTGGAGGAGGTCTGCCCCCGGACGATCACCAGTCGCCCCGCATTGAGGTTATATTGCATAACTTTTGACACTTCGAGAGGAAACCTACCCTTGCCGCTGCAGTCAACGCATTCCGCAGTCCGCACTGCATTTTCCTGGATTTTGTCTGGGCGAAGCAACGCAACGATTTCAACCGGCTGAGAGCGAGTCTAAACTAGCAAGAAACAACAAATCTTGTCGCGGAATTTCGTTCTCGTCCCGTCGGCTCCCTTCACGGTGATTAGATTTATGCGAATCCGTCTCACCGACTAATCTGATTTGATCTGACGGGCCGGGATTTTTTCTTTTATTAGTTGGTACTCGTGCTTTTGGGCATTTCAAGTACTTTCCCTTTTTAAATCGTTCCAGAGGGCGTCGTCGCCTAGAGTGGGTCTAAACATTAATTCGGTGAAAATAAATTATTATTTGGTATTAATTGTGTTTCTTTTTAAATAAATGAATGCCGGAGTTCTTTTAAGATCATATCAAAGTATCTTAATCCGGAAATAAAAATTTGAGAATGCTCCTACACGGTACAGTTTACACGAAACAAGCAAAAAGTTAGGGAAAAATTATGAATATGAATTGAAAAACTTTAAGCAATATGAATAAAAATTTTACTATCATCAAATTCCAAATAGAAAAGATTACTAAATATCATACAATATAAAATATTAATATTTTAAATTCTGTCTCGTTGCAGAATATAAAATTAAAAATCTTCAAGATCTTACTGTGTGAAATCTTAAAAATAGGACAACGGAAAATTTTATCATCGATTTAATCAACCGTGAAATTCTTAAGTAGTCTAGCAAAATATGTGGTTAAGGTGTTTTAATTATTTCAATATTTAGGACAAATTTTTGTATGAAAACCCCAATGAAGAACTATCCTACTTCTCTATTATTAGTATTTAAAATTTAAAATTTTTACTGCTACGAATTAATTGGACATAGCGCTATTATCAGAGGATGATTTGAAGGAGCATTTTCCAAATTTCATAAAATTTGTTTGCAACTTTGTTTATGTTTGTTTCTATAAGCCCTACTTCCGCGACGCTGTGTGTGGAGATGATGATTTTATCCCATAATTGGCTTTTCACGTACTTTATGTCTTACACAAAAGTTAATTAAAAAAAACATAATTTCCGAATTCATATAACTATCCGTTTCTAAATTCTAAAAATTTATGCATTCGTCTTCTGAACTCCGACGAAATTAAAATGTGAAAATTGTAGCAAATTTAAAAGTAAAAGATATATTTTGATTTAATAGATAAGAAATTTATTTTTCATTTTATTGAACTGAGCGAGTTACAAATTTAAATAAAACTCAAGCTTTAGGAATACAAAGAAAAATAACTTCGATTCCTTTATTGGTTTACGGAAGGAAAAGTTTCTCAGTGTAGGGTTTTGCGGTTTTACTTTTCATTTATCTATTCGTGACATAATCACTTTTATAAAAGAATGAAAAAATTAATTTAAGCTGAAGTAATAACAAAATTAAATAACAAGTTTCGAAGACACCACAACGATTTGATGATGCTTTAATTCTGAACCGGCCCCTGTCGATTTTCCCCAAACATCCCGAAAATGGCAATGCCATCGGGAAATTTCCTACCTCGTAAATAAATTTTTTTTCCCCTTTCAGTGTGACAGTTGTCGTCTTGGCAAGCAAATGACACTTCCAAGATGGTGGTGCGGCGGCAGCATTTGTTTGGCGTACTGTGATTTCACGAAAAGAGTCTTTCAGCGAGAAAACAGAGCCTTATTGCGGATTAGTGGTAGCCAGTAGGCCTGCTAGGTAGTATTAACTCGAGGTAGCCCCACTCGGACGCCCCAGGGCCACTGGGAGTCGACAAAGCGCGCAGCCACAATGATTAACTACGGCAACATGATGATGGGCGACCAATTTCGCAAAATGGAATCATATTCACCGAAATCGTCGCCCCGCGGGGGCAGATCGCCCGTTGTGTCGAGGCAGGACTCCTCGGGGACTTTAAAGACAACCATTTCGCTGGGGAAGAATCCCTCGATCGTGCACAGCGGACCATTCTATTTGATGAAGGAGCCTCCAGGTGAGGGGATTTGCCCTGCGTCAGCTTGGAAGGGATTGAGATACTCTTCTTTTATTTTAGGGGATTGCGAGATCACCGGCGCTACAAATCTAATGACGCACTACGGACTGGAGCACTCATACAACAAATTTAGTGGCAAAAAAGTCAAGGAGCAGTTGTCGTCGTTTCTACCAAATCTTCCAGGAGTTATCGACGGAACGGGGAACATGGTAAGTTTTGCTAGTCTCTAGGGTGCGAGGGTACGATTAAATTGACGATTTCGTTTTCAGGACAACAGTTCCTTGCGCAGCGTGATCGAGAAACCACCGATTGGAGGTAAAGAACTTCTGCCTTTAAGTAGCGTACAATTGGCGGGCTTCCGTCTGCACCCTGGTCCTGTAAGTATCCTCCCCGCTTTTCTAGAGCGTTCTACTCAATGTAGCCTTTTTCGCTTGCAGCTTCCAGAACAGTACAGGACCCTCAACACAACACCAACGAGGAAACATAAGAACAAGCATAAAAAACATAAACATAAGGACGGTGCAATACCCCAAGAAACTTCACTTATGGGTAAGTGTCCCGAGCGTAGAAGCTGCGGCAATCAATTCACGATTCCTGTCCACTTTTCAGATCCGGCAGGCCTTGATACTCACGAGAAGAAGCATAAAAAGCAAAAACGGCACGAGGACGACAAAGAGCGGAAGAAGCGCAAAAAGGAGAAAAAGCGAAAAAAGCAGCGCCACAGTCCAGAACATCCCGGCGGGGGCAGCGGCAGTGGGGTCACCATGCCACCCCAAACCCAGCTGTTCTAAGGACAACAAAGCGAGGCAACAAAAATCAAACAAACTCCAGCGTTCTGCCGGTCGCAGGAGCCTCATTTCGTCACCATTTTCTTTTCCCAGGGAGAGCGGCCCACACGTATGCGTTTCGTTCTTAATCTCGTCGGGCGCTTCCCTGACCCCGTAAACTGTTTATTTATGTATAGCGGAGCCACAAGACAAAGAGGAGTTATCGTAAGAAATGTTTTATTTAACTATTACTATTAAAAGCAAATTTACATAAACTCCGCATCTTTCATTCCATCTGGGCCCCCGTCTCTTCCGATCGTGTTTTTCAACAGGTCGCGCACCAGACACTCGTCGGAGAACATCGGGTCAATGTGCTTGTTCCTGCGGCAGGTTACTTCTGGAATATTTGCGGTGATTTTCCCGTCTTTCACAGGAATCAGTCCTCCAGGAAAGACCTTTCTAGCGAATTTGAGACACTCGTCAAAGTCGCACATCGGACAATTGCAGTCAACATCTGGGGGTTGGAGGACTGTTAGCAGCTTCCAGTGGGGGCCCCAAAAGGCTCTTGTTTACCTGCGACGACCTGTTTCTTCCTGGGCCCTGGGTAGGTTGAGTCCGAGGTCAAATCGATGACGGGGACGTCCTGCTCCACAAGGAAAAGCGAGCGGTCCAAGTCTTCGTGGACCGTTTTCACTTCGACTATTCCTGCTCGAATTCTTTTTTTATCGTCTTTATGAGCGCACATCGCAAATTTTAAAAGGTTCCTCCAAAACTTCAATTCAGGGAAAGTTTGTGGCAGTTGACAGTTCTAAGATAGTTCATGTTCTCCCCGGCCGATGGCGCTATACTCACATTTCAGAATGCTGAAACAAGTAGGAGGTGGCAATACTAATTAACGGAATAATTTCAAACGGTTCGAAACTCGGAAACAAAATGGGTGCGAATTGCAGTGCAAATGAGTTTTGTTGGAGTTTTAAGTAGATTTTTTGAAAGATTAATTGCAATTTAACGATCGCGATAAAGAATAATTTTCCGCCTATTCTACAGATCTTCTAATGTCCAGTTTTATAAATATTTTAGAAGAGTGCTTCTTTAAATCGTCTTCCATTAAACGTGGACAAATGTACAGCAGTGTAATGTTTTAGGTAAAAGCTAATTCCTTTACTTCAATTACTGTGTGGACTTTGTTTTGATGGCCATATTATTATGGCTCTTAATGCTATCATAAATAAAGCCAATACCATCTTAGGTTTTATAAAAAGACGGTCCAAAGAATGTAACGATCCAAACATTACCAAGCTTTTGCACCGCACCTTTGAAAAAGACGTGATATCTCAAAAATTGTCATATTGTCTGAAATTTTGACGGAGTCAATTAACTCCGCCGAATTGTTGGGTGTAATGTCTATTTCTGTTCCGCCTCACTCCTTGAGGGCTCATGATTTGCTTCATCTAATGCATCATAAAATTAATTATGAAAAGCATGAGCCTCCGTTTGTTCAACAGGTACTTTTCGTACTGCGATTTTAACATTTCCAAGACTAAGTTGAAAAATCGTCTTAAGATCACTATGTAATTAAGCAGTTATAATGCCATTTGCAGTAGTTGTCTGTTGACGAAATTCCAGCATTTTTTAGAAACTATAAGTTACACTATTGTTTTTAATCGATGAAACATGTCCCTTTTATCACTTTTTCTTAAATCCAAGGGGTTCCAAGATATTGGCAAGTTTTTAGGCAAGACGAATTATTTATTTGAAAATTTTAGGGGCTATGAACTAAGATTATTAATTAATTAATTTATTTATTATTATTATTTATCAGTTATCAGTTTCTTTGGAATACATTTTTTTTAAAAATGCCAAAGGGCCATATTTACGCTTTTTGAACAGTATGTTAAAAACAATCAACACGTATTATTAGAAAATAATGAGTAATGTTAAACAATTAATCTTCACATTTAAGACGCAGAAATTACACCTTATCTTGACGAGTCACACTCGTACATTCGTCATGCACATAAAAAATATGCATCTTGCATTCGACACAAACCCCCCATACAAACAACCTTGTCTTTTCGGCACAAAAAACAGTAGGATTTTTTACTGGTAGGCTTCTCCTTTGGCTGTTTTTGTATGAGGAGTTGTTTTTATTTTAATGGACCTAAACCCTGGCATTTTGGGTGTTTTTGACCCAAACATCTTGATGATCACATTTACATATTACAACATTTTGCCGAAAATCACAATTATCGGTTTCATTGCTACAAGCACTTTCTACACATAAACTACAAGAAAATAGCCACCACTTAGGTACCTATATTCCAGTACCGAATCTCTTTCAAATAACGTTTTAAATAATAAATCTTTTTCAACAAATATGTATAAGCGCCGACATAACCTGAATTGTGAATTACGTTTATACATTTTTTAAATTCCATAGGCCAGATAGAGCGACCCTATCTGGACGAGTTACTTAAATAACCATATGTAGTTCAGTTCCCCGTAGCTTAGGAGTTATAAGAAAGTGGCCATATTAACTGGCTGGCCATATTCCTTCCGTATCTTACATTGTAGAATTGTTGAGAGTTCTTTGAAAAAAAAAAAAAAATAATTAATGAAATTAAATAAAAAAATATAATAGTTTTTAATATATTTATTTTTTAAAAAACTACAATTCAAGGCAAAAAAAAATGAGCCTATGTCCTTTCTTAGAAAAATTAGACGATTCTTTTCGGAATTTTAGAGTCGAAGATCAGCAATTGAGTTTAAGAAAAATAGGTGAAGCATTGTTGATGAGCACTCTTTTGCTTTTCACTTCTGACTTAAATTACCTCTATTACTATTCCTCAATTAGCTACTTTATAAACAACTCTAAATCTATAAATATGGTTAAACTTAAAATACTTCTTAAAAATATATGACCTTATGTGGTAATTTTCTTTTCCTATTTCTTGCACAAATACTGTTACCAGCACATTCTGAAATTCGTCTTCTAATTATTGATCCTGGCGCAGATCTAGACATTTCGGAATCGAAATCTTCTTCATCGTCTTCATCTTCGTCTTCACTATCGCCCACAGTTATGTAGTCCTTGTCTTTCCTATTGTTTTTTTTATCTTTTCTGGACGGCTCAATGTACCATTCGTTGTGCGTTTGAGCATGCTTTTTCCTGAATGCCACGGGGCCTGGTGGTCCTGGGGGTCCTGGGGGTCCTGGAGGGCCTGGTGGTCCTGGAGCTCCTGGTGTTCCAGGGGTTCCTGGAGTTCCAATTGATCCTATTGGCCCTATTGGTCCGATAGGCCCGATAGGACCGATTGGCCCAATCGGGCCGATTGGTCCTATTGGCCCAATAGGCCCTATATCTCCAATTATACCTGGGAATCCTGGTTGTCCCGGTCGACCTGGCTGACCTGGCTGACCTTTCCGACCTGGTCGACCTGGCATTCCTGGATGCCCTGGAGGCCCGTGCATACCTGGCGGGCAATTACAATAATTTGGTTGCGACCAGTACATATGCGGGGGTGGGTGTGCTGGGTAGCGATACTCATATGGGGCAGGAGCAGGAGTGCTTTTTGCCAGTCCAAGAGTTATGCTTCGCTCTTTCGAATCATTGGATATGGTAGAGCCAATACCTGAAAAAAAATTAAAATCTAACATGATTTTTAAAACCAGCAGGACTAAAAATTCTTACAGATAAGCAGAAGTGTAAGAATCCGCTTCATCTTGAAGATTTGTGACAGATCTAGCACTCGTTTCGTTTTTATACAATCTCCTCTGAGAAAAGATCTCGTGGGGTCATTAGGCCAATTCCTAAACTAACTGTTCTGCTGCGATTTAGCCAGGTAAATGTCTTTAATTAGTGAATATTATTTTAGAAATATTGGCGACACAATAATTTAAGAATAATCTCTTGATTAGCCAATTTTGCTTTTGTCTAGCGAAGAATGGTTCTTGGGCATCCGCCGAAGTTGCGGCGAGTTATGTCATCACTTTGGATGCATGAATGTATCGCCAATAATTGGGTAATGGATGGGGGCAATGATCCTTCTGCGAATCAATGCAAAACTCGTTCCGTGAGAAATTTATTGTATTACAAGTGTCCAAACTTATCAACAGTCATGGGAATATATTGCCACTTGAGTTTGCCCGCCCATTCATAATTTGCACGCTGCAGAGGTAGCAGAGTGCTAAAATTTTGACTTCTTCATCAGTCTTTGTTAACTGTGACCACAGTCGAACCTACATATATAAAGTACCTGCCCGAACGATTCAAGGTCGTAGTGTTTGGCGTCTCTCCTAAAAAAGTTGTCGCGACAGAATTAATTGCAATTATGGAAGCCAAACGATTTTCTTTTACGGCGGCCTGCGATTGGGCTGATTGTTTATTTTTTGACATGGTAACGCAATGTGGGATAGATCATGGTTGATCCATCATTCTTAATCAGGTTTTGGCATGGTGCTTTTACCCTAAACCTCAAACTGATACGTTAAGAACCGATCGCTTTGGGTTGGGTGAGTATTGTTTTGAAATAAAATCATGCAACGAAACCGGAGCTCCCATGTGCGTCATCGTGTGAATTTGAAGTTCAATCGATTTTAAGAAGGATTGTGCTTGTGATTGCGAAAATGAAGGCCAAATAAATGAAAAGATAATAAAATTGATTAGCAACATTATAAATAGAGTGAATATTTAACTTACTTTGGATGTAGCAGAGTTATAAGACATTTTATTTTATTTTACTTAGTGTGATATGATATTTTGATCAGGTAATTGTGAACGAATTTTTCACTATACTTTCGCTATACATATTAAGCGGAGAAAAATATTTTAATTTAATTAAGGGGGGCACTTAGTGTAACAGCTCAAAAAACACGCCAATTTCAAACATTTTATTTTTAGACTAACTATATTTTTGTGATATTTTAATGAATTAGGCCTCATAGAACATCTTTTAAAGTTGTTAAAAATATTTTGTATTAATATTTTCGGTATGGTAAGCATTTCTATCAGACGCGTTGCAGTTGCGATGTCCAATTTGTGGGAGTAATTACATCCCTTAGAGTGAACCTGGAACATCCATTCAAAAATTTCTTGTTAATAACATTCATAATTCGTAGTTACACCTATAAAATATATATAAAAAATTGAAAAAAAAGTATTTAATTTGAAGTTTGAAAAAATTGTTCGATTTTTCGCATCAAAAGTTGACCTATAAACATTTATAAAAAAAATTATAACAATAATTTACCAATAAAGTAGGTTCAACTACGAATAAAAGTTGTTCTTTAAATCTGATAAAATTTTCAGCCCAAAATCTTTAATAGTTTCTGAGATATTACTCCCACAAAAGATGTTTTACAAGGCCTAATTCATTAAAATATCATAAAAATATATGTAGTTAGTCTAAAAATAAAATGATTGAAATAAGCGTTTTTTTTTTATCTGTTACAATAGGTGCCCCCTTAACACGTTTTGGGGTAAGAAGAGAGAGAGAGATTTAGTTTAAAATACATTTATTTATCCTTATTATTAACTATATCACTAAGAAAATTGGTGGAATAAGCTCTAAGTTAAATAAAATTCAGTTTACCATTAGATACTAAATATGTAGTTGGTAGTTACAGAAGTCTCTAATTCTCCTGAAATCCTTCCATATTCAGAAAAAGTACATTACAAGTTGAAAAGTAATAGTATGACGGAATAATAAAAAAATTCAAAATTATTTACTAACTCATGTATTTTAAAAATATCAATTTATTTCAAAGCAATACTTATGACAATCAAATTTGTATACATATACATAGAAGCTTTTCAGTCCAAGTTTAGTCCCGCCAATTTTTCTTCCGACCCTTTAGCCAAGTCGAAGGCACTAAACTGGCCGAGCCCACTTACAACAAGAAACCCTCCGTGACCACTCTTCTTGAGATCTGTTCCAGTAGGAGCAGTGGTGGCACTTGGCGGAGGAGTTGTTTCACCTAAAGTTGAGGGGGCGAGTGCAGAAGTTTCAGGGCTTTGAGGAGCTGATGGCCCTTGTGTTCTTGTTGGATGGACGAGATCACTTGCGGTAGACGTCTCAAAAACGCCTGGCGTTTCGGATTTCGAAGGCTCTTCAGAAACTTGAAGAACGTTCTTCTTTGGAATCTGTCCGGTTGGACCGGGGCGTCCTGGTGGGCCTGGAACTCCTCGTGGGCCCGGCGGGCCTGGGGGTCCAGGTAGACCTGGTGGACCTGGTGGCCCCGGTGGTCCTGGAACGCCTGGAGCCCCTCGGGGTGGAATTGAGTCCTCCGCAGCAGATTGCCCTGTTGATTTAATTGGAACAGAATTTGGAGTGACACAGTTGCATGTTACTGGCGGACAATGGCCGTAGCTTACAGGCACTGAAGCAGGAATATAGTGAAATGTTGGCATAGTCAATCCTTGCGGGAATTTCGGCCTCACCTCATAACTTTTCGACGCTATCCACGGAATATCTAAAAATATTTAATGCTACTCTTTATTTCTTATTACAAAAACTCAAAAATTCAGAAGAACTCACAGAAAACAATGCACCAAAGCTCTGCCCTCATTTTGATCTTTCTGTTCGAAAGACCTCAAACTGCCTTCTTTTATAGCTACCAAATCAAGTCGGATGCATCTCATAAATATTTGAGAATCGGAATAGGCACGATGCATCTTAAAGAACATCTATTTTGGGGACTAAAGACCCTAACTGTTCTTCTTGGTTGGGTCATTAAAAATTAAAATTCTAGCCGATAAAACCTATCAATTACCCCTCGCATTGATTAACCCCTCCATCAGAATGATATCTTAATTTGAATGGAAAAATCGCACTATGGTGGTCCGCTCAGGCAAGCGCTGGAGCAGACGCCAGCAAAAGAAATAAAAAAGGCATTAGAAAATCTAAGAACTGGTTATCAATTTAGAGTCAATAAATGACAAGCAGACTTTCTTCGAAGCACCTGGGGCTTGTGCTACTTACATACATAGATACGTGACGCGGCGAGTGAATTGTTAATGCTCGGATTACATTCCCTTTAATTGTAGAGCGCTTTTGACGCGCAATGCTAATTAATGGCATTACAGTGAATGATGCACTTGTTTTTGCAGAAACCTTATCGCTATCTTCGCCCTTGTTATGAAAACTGCGAATTAATTCAAGACGAAAAGTGCTATTTTCATGCTTTTTTCATTAATTGTGAAATCTTATAGGAACTTGAACTTTACTTGATTTTGATTTATGAGTGTGGATTGAAAAGTTCGTCGCCTCACAAGGAAAACAAAAACAGATTTCAATGAAAGTATTTTTATTAACACTTTAAAAAATTGATTTAAATAATTTTTAATCAACTTATTTACTACAAATATTATATATGTATGTATTAAATTCACCATGAATACAGAAAATTATAAACCTAGTTACATTTCTCAAAAAGAGAATTTATGTTCATTAGCTTAAATGTTTTAGGAGTTTAATTTTGTGAAGTCCTTTCACATACTTGTATCAAATAAAATAAATCTTTAGCTGGTGGTTGGTATTACATTGTATCTAAATCAGAATCAACCTTAATGCATAAATTTTTAAAAGTGGAAAACGAATTTAAAAAAACCAATTTGGTTAAAAGCATTACCTATTTAATCCTGTAGATTAGGTAGATGTATGTATGTATTTAACCATAATCAGCTCCTTCTGACAATGAGTTATGTTTGAAACTTTCATTTGGAAAAGGCGAATCTGTTTTCGGAAAGGCAGAAATGAAATTTAAATTGTTAAAATACACATTTCACAGAATCATCCCAATGAAGTGTCAGTAGCATAGAACTTATGTGTTCCTCCGGAATTCATCATGTGCAGATAAACCAAATTTCAGCAAGAATCCAATTTCGCCTCGTAGTCCAAACACCGTCGACCAGGGATATTCTACCCAAAATAGCTTACCTTTGCGAAATTCCTGGAGCCGCACATATCCCATGCAAATGGCCCTCATGTTCAGATGGTTTTCGGCCACAAATACTTTAAGCCGCACAATATCAACATTTCTATCCGGGCTTGGTTTGGTATGTCCAGGAAAATCTCCTCAGTCGGATATACGTGAGTGGGTACGATTTTGTTTATTTCTCTCTTCCAGGCACTTCTACTTATTTAGCCGGAATTACACCTGTATCTCATGCCTGGATAATCATACCACCGATTTTGTACGAAGTAAATCCACGTGAACATACCCACGCCTACATATCATATCAATATTTTCAAAATGAATGATATGAAATAGACAAGATACGGTCGAATGGGGCATGTTTTCCTGTTTTATTTGGTTAATTATCAACCGAATCAGGCACATGTCACGTTCGGTTGTCCTCTGGAGATATTATGAGATGGGTGCGGGGGATGTCGAAGTGTACAAAAAGTGCTAGTGATAAGCCAACCCTAAGGTTTAAGAGGGCACCCTAAGTAATTGTGGAAGTATTTCCGTATCCGAATCCTTTCATCCCGGTTCTGAATAGCCAGGCGGTATTCACACGTTTCACAATAAGACCACAGATGTGAGTTCCGGAGGGCTCTATTGCGAAAAGTTTAGCAAATGGGATAGGGCACATTGTTCGGTTAGGAGATGCATCCAGAAAATAGGATAGGGCTAGGGTCGCATAGAAATCTTGTTATTTGGTTCGCTTACCGTGTCAGCACTTGACTCTGTCCTGTTTGTGGGGCAGGAAGCACATCCTTGAGCTATGCAATCAAAAACATTTCCAAAATTCCCTCAATCGGGATGTAATCCGGTTCGACACAAAATCACATTGGATGTTCTCTGGGTTCATACCACCGGATTATCCTCCGGTCTCAATTAGAATAAAAGCTTTAAAATTTAACACAATTTGCAATGCAACTCGCGAGCTCACTATACAGCAAAGCTACTGCGAAAGGTTTAGGGTTGACGGACCCCTTTCGCAGTTCTTTTACATTCATTCGAGTGTTAATAAGCGCGAGTTTCCATTCCAAATCCTTTTAATTTGCAAACTTCCGTCACTACAGCGTTGTGCGAATGGGCGAATTAAAATCTTTTGCGGCATACTTTCACACTAAGCGGATTGTTTATGCGCCAGTTAGGCAATTTAGCAAACAAAATAGTTTTTTACCTCAAGGCTAACGAACGACGGAAGATTAACTAAGAACCTAGCCATTGATATGGTTCTTTTTTTACTAGCATTGCAGGATAACTTATATAAGTTAAAATTAGTTTATACTTTTAGGACTTTTATAAGATTATTAGAATTCACCTTTTCTATTTTTAAGCATAGTGGCTAAGAATTCTAGGTTTTCTTCAGAAATTTCTTTCGGAAAACTTTGTAACTGTTGGTTAAGTACAAATATGTAATAGGTTTATTTGTAATGGATTTAGTATGTAAGCCTATACAACTGCCTAAGTAGCTATTGCCCTATCTTTGATGCCCTTTTCGATTAAATTAGATTTTTTAAAAAACCTCCACAGACGTGATGTCATTAAGTAGAACGATCTCTTTTAAATTATTTTTTTTTCTTACCAATTAAAAAAAATTAGAAAAAAACAGGTAAAGCAGACCGTTTTTCATGAAATTTCAATTAACCCGGAGACTGACTAATTAAATTCAAAGTTTCCGATAAGAAACTTCGTCCTCATGGTACTTAAACACATTTTCGACCTTCCTCTCTTAAGGAAAATATTCCATCAAAGACAAGAGGAATGGAAAATAAAGTTAAGAAAGTTCCTGGTACCGCACAAAGTCTCTCATTAAAAAATTAACTTTTAATAAAATAAAGGCGCCTCTGGGCGGGCATAAAAGTTTATTCACCTAAATTGATAAAATTGACTAATTTTACAAAAAAGTTGATGTCCCACGCGGTAAAAATTCAACGGTTACTTGTTCGACGGAACGGTTGACGACAGTAAAAATTTTCTTATCCTCGTCGTACTCCATCTTGACGGATTGTATGCACATCCGCATATCAGTTCTGGTGAAACCTGAAAATATTATGAATAGTTAAATATTATGTACTATGTTTCATTGGATGCTGGCGGCACTAGCTTATGCCTTCTTGAACGACAGCGAGTCAGTGAACATTAAAAAATGTTGTCTTTTTATTCCCTGTAATATTTAAAATAAATGTTGCTTTTTACTTTAATTTGAACTGAAGTGAACAGCTTAAAAGAGTAACTTCAACTTAGTTAGTCTTAAATTAACGAAAATTTGTATTTTATAATAATGCATTTCTTATCCTTTCCATATTAAATTTTTTCCAATATTTCTCTTTCTAACCATTAAAAAAAACGATTGCGCCTTCATTTTAACAAGAAATAAGATGTGAAGATAGCCTTGTTAAAGTTTAACCTTTACCCTATAGAATAATTTTAAAATGTTTACGCTTTCCAATTTTTTGAGTACCCAGCTTAATTTGGTATCGAACCTTTATAAATCCACATAACCTTGTTATGGCAGCAAATTTTCCAAATTAGAAGATTCTTATCGGTACTGCCATTTATCCAGGCTTTTGTAAAACTATGACCCATCATTAGGTCGGTTTAAGCCATAGCAAAGCGCCTTATCGTCCTTGCAAAGTCTCCAGCCCATTTATCCTAAAACGTTTTCTTGCAAAAGTAATTTTTCTCTCATTCATGTCTCCGTACCTTTACACTTCGTAAAGTTAAATTTTCACCAAGTTTTTGAAACCTTTAGAAGTTTTCGTAGCACCTTTTCTCAACATCAACTGCTTTCCTTTCTGTGGGCTAATGAGATTCCAAAATTCCCGACCCGTCTTCCTGTTACCAACTAAATCCCTTGTCGGGAACGCATAGAAATTTACGTGAATTTTCTTGGCATTTCTTAGAATTCCAGACGTTTGCATCATCGTTGCAGAACCTCAGATATTCAAGAGTTTTACAAATTGCTGCACTTTGCACGCTTCTCTTGGCGAAATGTTTTTGGATGGAATTCGACAAATATGGGAAAGTTACGGCAGGAAACCGATATTACTCTCGCACCACAACTTTAAGGAGTTTCCAAGAATTCGATATGCCTTAAGAATTCTTCAGCTGCCGATGATTTTGGGCAAAATCTTTCAGAGTTTTCGTTTTGTACCACCTTTTGTCAATATTGGAATGCCTGGTGCTTCCCAAAACGAGAATTCCAAAACCTTTTCACCCTACTACATACATCCTAAAGAACGTAATGTGTCTGACCTAAATTTATTATGTATGCGAGCACGTGAACTTTGCGTGTTGCGACCCGCGGCTTAAAACGATTTAAATGATTTGGCTAACTGACAATTTATTTATTTAATGGCAACTTTTTATATTTTTTATTTATCTATAATATCAAAATGTTTAATATGAAAGCAAGAGGGAAACGATATTTTATGGGAAGATAGAAGACAAGATAGAGTTAATACTTTAAGATTTATATTTATACTATTCGTTTTGTTTTATTATCTATTGTTACATTAAAGTAATATCTAATTTAGTGTAAAGAATATAAAATGGTCTGAATTGTCATGATTGATGAGGTGAGTAAACAGATACCCTCAGGATTTACTCGCGCATGAATTTTGTACGAAACATTTGTTCGACCTCAATTGGAACATGAGTTATAATTTAATATAACATCTAATAATTTACGAAAAGCAATCTGATCCGAAATTGAGTTTGGAATATTATTAGAAGTGCTCTAAATTCTGAGACGCTTGATTATAATTTCATGCAGGCAACATTTACTTTCAAATTGGGTGGTTTAAATATAATCTTATAGAAAACTATTCCGCGGTGGTTTATAAATTCGGACTATATTTTAGATTTTCCTTTCCAATTTATCAACATTAAATGAAGTAAAATAAAATTATTCGAACTTCCAGATTAGTTTAACAAACAAGAAAACTAATTGCCGAGCATTTTATACATTTGTAGAACTTCGTGCTTACACGGCTCTTTTGGGTGTCTGGAGTAATTGGAAATTTTAGAAAGATCGTATTAAAGGTGTATACTCACTCGCCATGTTCAGGCAGTTGTACAACTCCATTTGGCAAGTATTTTCAAAAACCAAGTACTCATTTTTGTTGACTGCACATACAGGTTTCAATTCTTTTGTGCAAACTTCTTTACACTCCTCCGCAGCTTCCCAAATCGTTTCAGTCACTGTGTTACCTCTTACAGCAACGCCTTGAAATTATGAAAAAATATTTGCTCAATTCGAGCTGGAGCAAAGGGCGTATAATTTACTTGAACCATAAAGTGAAACAAGGAGCACCAACAACCACCTCATTTTGTTTACTGTCACCTTTTAATTAACGACAAAGTACTGGAAATGCTGTCGCTTGCTGAAAACGCTGGATTTTATACTCTGCGCGCACCTGGCCGCAATTGAATTTTATCAGGCTAATTAGTTGGCGCCGAGTTGGGTATATCACTTCATTCAAGCGGTGGGGCTCCCTCAATTAAAATACATATTATATTTACCCGAAATTTGGGGTCCTATACTAACAGGGGGTCAGGTCCCCATGGGGCCAAGGTATTCAAGGAAATCAGATAGACAAAGGTGTTAGAGTTAGACGAACACGGTTCATTGACTGAAACTCGTGTTTACATGCGAATTTGTGTAAATTAAGAGACACCTCCGACCGGAAAGGTTTCGGTCCCATGAGCCACTTAGGTCAGGGCTTCAGGTGAAATTAGATTTTATATAGTATTTTTTTTTGCGGCTGGTGCCTTTTGCGAGGCATTTTGTTTAATGTGCTGATTTGCTGTCGCAACCAGTCGCCCAACAGGATATCGCAAATTATTATGGTTCTGACAGGTATTGCATGGAATTATAGGGCTATGATTTTTTTCAGAGTAAGCTCGAAAATTGAATGAGAGGTCGCCTGACTGTCTTGGGGTTTATCTGACTATTTTAGGTCTTGTAAATGGGCGCTGTCCCTTTGTGGCCGGAAATTTTATTAATGCGGCAGTATTTGAAAAGTAAACGAAATACATAAATGTGGGATTGAGCGAAAAATCGATTTAGAAATAAATTTCACGTTTTTCCTTTCATTACTTTTGGGATATATATCAGACACTTTTGGGACAGAAGATTTTGCAGTTTTCAGAGTTTAAAGTCACTTTAATAATTTTAAATTGTAATTTAATTTAAAGGTAATATGTATTTAAAAACAAAAGTGATTAATGGTACCTATTAATAATTTAATGGAAATGACATAAAACTTGCAAGTTTTCCTAATAATAAATTCTAGAAATCTTGCTGAGTATTTTGTTGCAACTGAAGGTGAAATTAATTCGTTTTGTGGAATTAATGTTCATTTTTATAGTACTTTTCCATGAAACTCAATTACCGAGACTGCAGATGCATAATGCTCAACTTGAAAATAAATTATTTTTATAAGCCTTAGGAACGCTTAACAAATTTAAAGTGCACTTTAGCTAATTGCCTCGATTTTCTCAGAAATGCTGAGATACATAATAATAACACAACTTTGGCATAAATAAAATATGTAGGTACTTAAAAATTTCTATTCTTTCAGTTCAAGAAGATGTATTTAAATAACAAAGGAAATATCTTTAGAAAACAAAAAAAGTTATAATTTTATATTATTATAAAGCTTATAAACGACAAGTTATATTGTACAAAATCGTTCTCCATGTTGTAATACCAATTGAGTTAAAAGATATTTGCATGAAAATATTTAAATAGAGCTTAGCTTTCTGCTAAGTGTGTAATTCTTATTTTGTAGATTGTATAAATTAAGTCGACAGATGCTATTAAAATTTTAAGTTCTCAAACATATTTTGGGTAGACAAAAATAAAATCAAGGGACTTTTTATTCCCCAAGCAGAAGGACATCTGTTAGTTGCTTTATCCCACCAAATTTAACTTTATTTGTGTGCTTTCTCTGTTTTCGCTTATTTTATTTCAAAGGTCAAAAATTCTTTTTTAACATCTTCAGCACGTTTGTATGCTGCAGAGCAGTGGACTAAGAACTGAAGGCAAGCCGATCTAAATAACGACAAAATGCATTCTCCTTTTGTCCTCTTAAATCAAGTTAATCCCTTCGCTAAACCAACTTTCCTACTCCTGTTGACTTTCGGAGTACTTTACCAAGCAATTTTAGAGCTTTTCCCAGCATCCTATGTTGCGAAGACTAAAAATTGTCCTTTCCTGGGATAGTTGAAAAAACATTTTTTTTTCTTTAGTAAACAGAGCGACAATCGCAAAATCCTTAATTATAGCGAAGTCTGCAAAAAAAGTCCGAAAATATCCTGGTGAAGTCAGTGCAAACTATGAGAACGAAAGGGCCAAGGACGAGGTGGCAGGGACTAGTGAACGCAATGAAATTTTACAACAAAATCTTTATATAACTGGACACATTACAAGAATTAATTACTTAAGAGGTATTGGAAAGTTTTCCACTTCTTCCTTAGCGCCCTGCCCGTCTTAAGGTGGCGAGCCTCTGGAGTTTTGTCAACGTCTGGTTGCGACTGTTTGTCCATGTCGACTCCTTCGTTGTTTGGGGCCATCTGAATCACCTGAGGTGCGTCGGCAGTTTCATTTAATTTGTCTTTTTCTTGCTGCTGTAAAGCCATTTTATCAGCGGTTGTAGTTTCAGGCTGCGACTCGCCCATCCGAGGAGTGTCTTCAATTTTATTGTCCGTCTTCGGTTCTTTAATAATTTCCGGGATAGTCTCGTCTGGGTGGTAGAACTCCTTCTTTTCGTCCTTCGGATCTTCTTCGTGAGCTAGTTGGATTTTTTGCTCACCCATTTCAGCAGTAGCATGATTTTCATTTTCAGCTGACTTACTTTCATCACCATCTTCACCTTCGGAGGTATGTTGCTTCAGGTATTTGCGACATTTCATCAAGTCGACAGTGGTCCACTGTTCGGCGTAGTCGCATCTGTGAACTCCCAATTCGCAAACGTTGTAGAAAAGTTGAACTCTTTCGCCATTTGTCGCACAAACGGGCTTGTAGCTGTTGCCACAGTTTGTGGGACAACCTGAAGCTGGTTGGGATTCTTCCACCTCATAGCCAGTGGATTCTGGGGTATAGTGGCAACCACCTGAACAGATGGGCTGCTGGGGAACGACGGGAATAACTGGCTGAACAGGGTATATCGGATAAGAGGGGTAATACGGGTATTGAGGGTAGGAAAGCGTGCCTGGTTTACCTGGAACACCTTGGGGTCCTTGAGGTCCCTGGGCTCCTTCTGAACCAGCGGGACCTATTGGCCCAGGAGGTCCTGGATAGCCAGGCCTTCCAAGCGACCCTTGTGGACCAGGTGGGCCTGGTCTACCTGGAAATCCTTGTGCACCAGTTGCCCCAGTGTCACCTTTGCTTCCTGATGGTCCCGAAGGACCAATTGGTCCGGGTGGACCTCCTGGGCCTGGTGGACCCGCTAGGCCTGGTCGTCCTGGATATCCTGGTCGTCCTGGAACTCCTGGATAACCTTGAGGACCTGTCGGACCTGGTGGACCCGGATATCCGGGGCTACCGTCAGCTCCTGGAGGACCAGGGGGCCCTTGCTCACCGGGAAAACCTGGTGGACCCACATCACCCGTTTGTCCTTGTGGACCCGGATATCCTGGTGCTCCCGGGGCTCCTGGAGATCCTGGAGCACCTGGTCGACCAGGAGCACCTGGCACACCTGGATAGCCTTGTTCACCTTTTTGGCCTGGAACTCCTGGTGCACCTGGGTACCCTGGATAACCCATTGGACCTGCTGGACCACTTGGACCAGGTGGTCCAGGCGGACCGGGAGGGCCTGGAATTATTTGAGGTGGAGAAGGAACAGGAACATGCACAATAGATGGTGCAGGTTGTTGAATTGGAACCAACTGTGGCTGCAGTGGTTGCTGTACGTGAATCAACTGTGGCTGCTGCACATGAATTACCTGAAAATATTTAAATAATAACGAATAAAAATTCAAGAAATTGCTAATTATATATATTTATATTTATTCATTTATTTATCATTTACCTGTGGTTGCTGTGGTTGCTGGACATGAATCACTTGCTGTTGAGGTTGTTGAACATGGACGATTTGTGGGCTTGGTTCTGGAGCTTGAACATGGATAATTTGAGGTTTTGGCTCTGGAGCTTGAACGTGGATAATTTGGGGTTCTGGTTCTGGTGCTTGAACATGAATAATTTGTGGTGAAGGCTTTTGTATTATCTGCGGCTGCTGTATAATCTGCGGGGGCTGCTGAATTATTTGCGGGGGCTGCTGAATAATTTGCGGGGGTTGTTGAATAATTTGCGCCGGCTGCTGAATTATCTGCGGACCGGGCTGGATAATTTGAGGCTGCGGCTGATATACCGGCTGATAGATAACTTGTTGTCCTCCATATTTGTCATACTTGTCGTACTTATCCTTTTTTCTATGCGCGTTTGCTATGCCCGGAATAACCACTAAAAATTGTTATTTTTTAGACCAAAATCTTTTAAAGGTAAAATATAAATGAAGTTTACCAACGATCAGAAGAAGAATTTTCCACCTCATCTTCGCCGACTTATCGCACATTTGTGTTTGACGAGTTCCAAAATATGCGATCGGCTTTAAATACTCTTAATCTAACTGTACATTGTTGCAATGCATTTCCTGAATTTTTACAACATGTTCTTGCAGTTAAAGCGTATTAATTTCCTCTTCAGTTTGAGGTCCACTCTTTGTCCATTTTATTTTTTATCAAAAAGTCGTTAACTGCGAGGAGGAAGGAAATAAGCCCCCCATTAAATCCACGGTGCGCATATCCCCAAAATCCCCTTGCGTTTATTGCACCTCCGAAATTCTTACCTTAATGTCGCAGCTCGTTAGCATCTCGATTTGCATGTTCCCTTCGGATTGGTCGTGACATGGTCCAAATTAATTTCAAGCTATTTAATACCTGCTGGATGTACAATGGCAGCTCTCGTTGGTTTTATTTTATCTTTCACGTTTAATTTATCTCGCAGATATCGCCAAAATATTCGAATGTTATGCAGTGGGACAGGTATCAGGTCTTATTTTGGATTTGCAAGGTTAATGCATCTTTGGGTCTGGTCTGGTTCTTATGTTAATGAACTTTGCAGTTATAAACATTCTCCAGATGCTAGCGATTGCATAAGTTTGTCGGTAACAGAAAATTAAAAAATTTAATTTAGCAAGAACTGGACAGTGGGAGGTACACGGAATATGCAAAATTATGTTCCCATTTGTTTTTAAAGCTATATAAATAGGCGGTTTTGTATTTTATTGATGTATGCTTTTAGTTATTTACGCATATGCTACCACACTGCCAGTTTAACGGTCACCGAACATTATTATACTATTTTTCAAAATCCAGATCTATAGACAGACGGTATTTACGCATTCCCTACACCTGGAAAATATATGAACTGCACGTCAGCATTTTATCAAAATGTATTTGACAGAGTCATGTTTTACTTTGGGTAAATTTTCGTTGATCCAGCCATTGCGTACATCAAATATCTATTAGATAAATTCGGAAAAGGCATCGCAGTTGCGACGTGGACAAATGAAGTTGGTGTGCACGATGTACGTGTATAAAATTCATGAGCGACCTCCATAAATGAATAGCAACTAAGGCCACCGTATGTACGAATTCATAAAATCATTAATGATTAATATCAAAAGCATCGGTGAGGGCTGCTACACTGACGTTATTTAAAGCAAAATAGGTTTAGGGATCGAAAACGCTTTCATTTTGATAAAGTAGGTATATTAATTATTTCCTAGTGAAATTACAGTATTAAAATCTTAACACACATTAATATTAATTTAGGAGTTTGTAATTTTGAAACAGATATAAATTACTCGATACGTTTTCATTACTGCTTAAGTAAGTTTAATTAATATTCTTTCTATGTAAGCAAAAACGCTTGTGATTAAATAAATCTTATGTTCCGAGAATTAATCAATTAATTTAATTCACTATATTCAGAACCAGAATCCACTTCATTTGAGTGGATATGAATGTAGACTTATCCGAAAAGCTCGGAAGATTATGCTGCTGATTTATTTTTATTACTACTTAGATTATAATAGTGCGAGATAAATGGTCCGAGGAATAGCATTACTAATACAAGCGTTTCCGTTCACATCATGAGGAGGAAGACATTATCGTTCTTCTACAATACGAATTTATATAATATACCAAAGAATTATTAAATTTACGTTAATAATTATGTAGTTAATCCAATTTCTTGTATTTGGCAAGTATAGTAAAGGTGATTATTGAAATTGCGTATAGTTTAAAAGGAAAAATCTACAATAAAGAGCTGTTTAGAATATTTATACGACCAACGAAAAATTTTACTGCGTTTTTTCTTCAGTAATAAAAATAGTTATGTAGACGAAAATGTTTTTATTACAATTTATTAATATAGTTAGTAACCACTTTATATGGTCTAATAATAAAATAAGACTTTATGTTATAATTAATTTGATTTTTGATGCTTGATTGAAAATATCTGATATTTTTAAAAAATTGGAGGTTTATGAAGTAATTCCTATTTAAGTTATAATTAGTACTTTTGTTACTCTTAATAGTTGAATTATTATTGTAATAGAGTTATGACGTATGTACAAAATTAGAGTGCTAAATGTGGCCCGAACAATTAATGTGATCTCATATTCATTCCATTCAAACTATATTCCTTTCAAATGGAAATCGGTAAGCTATTCTAATTAGTCCACGGAAGGAGTTTATACCTTTAGTTCGACGTATTTCAGTATTAAAACAATACATAAAGATAAATGCTATTCAAATGTAATAGAACTAGTTCGAAAACCCGAGAACAATGGTGGGGTTCGTAAAGTGAAAACTTTACTGAATTAGCTCATCAGGTTAAAGTACCAATTGCTGGTGGCATGAATTCCATTATTGCTGGAGTACCGAATTTAATCCCAGCATAATTCGTAATGTGAGAGCATATCCATTGGGGAATGACGTGGATTGAGTTGGACCATCACTACATAACGACTATCATCCGCAGTCACGCAGCACCTCGAATTATCATGAACGCAGCAAATGAAGTGCATGTGAATCCCTGCCTCCAGTCATTAGCGGGGGTGTGATTGCGTGGATGAGAGCACCTTTCACGGGGGCGTTCAAATGAAGTTTCTAGGTTAAAAAAATTAATCGGGTCAGGGATCCGACTGAATTCGTAGGGCGAACTTTTGCTTCGAATGTCGAGAAGCAAGTTGACTTTGTTGGCGGAGGTGAGTACTTTCCAGCATTAGTCGAAAGAGATTAACGGGGTGAAATGTGAGCTAGCCTCCGCAAAAGGACCAACATGAGACATGTTGGAGCACGTGAAATGGGAGCACGTGAAAGCTCCTCTGGGGTAATTGTACATGAAATCCCTGGAGATGTCTTTTAGAGGTATGAAACTAGGAGACTTTGTAATTAGTGAGCGTTGCGGGGAAGGGCATCACCTAAGCGTTGCCGTTGTCCTTATTACTGCAGACTTATTTTGAACAAAGTAGATAATTGCCAAATTTACTGCTTTCAAACATAAATTCCCCAAATGAGTTCCTACCATTGAATGGGAAGTCATCTTTAATGAGTATCGCATAAATCACTGCAAATTAACTAAATTGGAAATTTGGAAGACATCCGTCAACATCAATGGACCAAATCTCTACAGAAACATTTGGTTCCTCCTAAATATCAAATGTATTTTGTCGACGAATGAAGACAAACAACAGCAGACTAACAAGAGCGTACCAGGAGAAGACGGTGGGAAATAAATGATCATATTTTCACCAAAAATCAAATCGGATTATGTCCGGACAGCTTCAAGACGGACAGCCCATTAGTAATGGGCTTCTAAGAGTCTTCTTGAATTAATTAGTGCAGAGGCGGATAGATAAAAGATGTGTCCGATTTCTATGGGAACTGTATTGCTATATAAAATGCTGTCTAAATCATTAGTTTAGCTTGCCAGAAGTGAAATGTTGTGAAGATTATGGGCTGGGCAATTAACAGGTCGACTATCTTTTCTATTTTTTAAGAAACTCGGTCACATCCGAAAGAACTGGTTCAACTGGATTTTAACCTGAACTTCTTTTAAACTGCTGAGTCATGGGAACATCGCTGTCTGTAAATTTTTCAGCGAAATTGTCTGTCACATATTTTTTGCTAATTGTTACTACTGTCAGGGTTAATTTGCCACTTAGGTTTTTATCTATATATTTTTAAAAGGAATTATTGGCCATCGACTATTATTTTGTGACCTTAATTTTGATACTGCAGACGGTGGATGGGTATACTTTAGAAATTCCCATGAACTATTATACATATAAATTGAATAATTATAAAATGGAGTCTACATATTTTGAATTGAATTTTTGAAGCCTTTAATTTAATATCCCTAATAATAACTTTCAATTTAAATTTGTTTAGGTTAACGTTGCGGCATTTAGATTTTCTTGAAATTCATTACAACAAGACAATATAAACTTTTAATTTCTAATTTATCAAATGAAGGTTCTTAATTACAATACAAAAAAGAGAATATAAAGATTTGTAATTTTTTTCAGGATTTATTATTCACGAAATTTTTTAGTTAAATTCGCATTTGAAACATATAATTCACCAGCGTGTAGTTAAAAATAATGGAATTCTTAAATGCATGTAACATGATACTACAGAGAGAGTATTGAATTAAAAAAGTCGTAAATTGTGTGAATGTTGTCAGTTATAATAGATCTCATATGTTTATTTGGTATTAAATGGTTTCAATGTCTTTTTTTTTATTAAAGTAATACAAAAGAAACGAAAATAAGAGTTTTCGCAAATTAAAGTAGACGTGTGCTCATTAGAAAAAGAGGAAGATATTTGATCTTTAAATTAATTTGAAGTGTAAATACGCGCTTATCAAGTATCATTTATCAGCACAATCGCAATTTGCGCTTTAAATATATGCTCTACATGACATCTACTGAACAGACACGTTCTTGGGATAGATTCATTTAATTACTGCTCTGCAGTACGCGCTGACAGTTCGGGTATCTGGAACTGGCAACTGCTATTATCCGGCGGAGAAGGAGTTTAGTGAATGGGGTAATTATTTTCTGTACAACAAAATATTTATGAATTTTTTCTTCATGCAATATCCCAGTTTTATACCAAAAGAGAGTTGCTATTTTTATAAACTAATTAAAAAATTAATAGCTGTTCAAGTGCCATTTAAACTGCTTAAAATTGATTTAATGATGCTTTCAACATAACCATAAATTAATTAAGTGCTTTTCAATTAAATAATTGATTACTTATCGATTATTTTTTCTTTATATTATTATTGTTTTGTTTTGGGACCATGTACTTTCTGAGTCGGCTTTAACACTACATACATATGAGTGACAATATTTGAATATATTATAACAAATTTAGATATTTATGACTAATACGTTTCGGATAGAAAAAACTAGTTTTAGGAACTGAGAATAAAAGTTCGAAAATATTACATTTTTGTAGCGACGTAATTTAATTTCAAGTTAGCTTTAATATCAAAACTAATAAAGCAGATTAAGTTCACATTACCTCTCTTTCTCTTACCTTTTGTAGTTACAAAATTAAAATCTCGTTTTTCTGCAAATTTAAACACAAATATCTGGAAATCTCTTAATTGAAAATAAGCACCCATATATTTAGCGCTTATCTTAAGGCCGAAGTAGAAATCCCCAAATATCAGAGGCACTCACGTTTGGATCTTTTCCTTCTTTTCCATCCATTTAGCCAGCTATTTTCGCCGTTTACTCGACAAGCCTTATTTTCAATTCAAGCCGAAATCTTTCTAGGCAATAAATTTTTATCTTAATTCCCACTTAGCACTTGCAATTTTAAACGACCTGTTTATCTTCCAGCGCCCAACCTCTGCGCATCGCTAGCAAGACATTGGTCGGCTTCTTCCCGAAATGGCTCTTCGTGAACCATTAAATTTTTGAAGCGTTTACGATTCAAACAAAAGAACCTCTGACCTTTGCACTTAAGACGACTTTCGCTTTGAATTATTGAATTGGTTCGCTTTTTTTCTTAATTAACTTTTGGCCGGCAACGAATGGTCGCGAGGCAGATTTTTGAATGTTAGACAAAAAAATTCAATGAAAGGAATTTGTTCTGTTTTTGTAAAATTGTTTATTGTGGAGCACTTATTAGGGTTTCGAAAGAAGTGAATAGGGATTTGTTTTGTTAAATTTAAATTATTTCAAATTTTCAAAGCAACATATCTAAGGTGAAGGTGTGGGTAACGCGTGGAACAAAATTTATTCACGCATAAATCAAACAAGTTCCGTGAGATTGCCAGTGAACCTGATAAAAACAAAAGCCAAATTATCGCAATAAATTGCGTTTTGATGACAAATTGCATGGGATCCTGGTGACATATCTGATCGCCATATTTTGGTCATGTGTGTTGGATTTTGTACCAACCTTCTATAAGGCGAAAATTTATTGGTGGCAAAATATGCTCTGTAGGCGCTGGCACGGCTTGTCGGCGATGCAATCAAAGTAGAGCAATTTTGGTGAAAATGGGGCTTAATTTTATTATATTGATAAACGCCACTTTAACAGATGGGATGTAACATATTACCATGGATGGAGCATACAAAATTTGTTCGCGAACAATAATTCAATTATTTCGTTATAGCACACTTTGTGGCACATTCAGCATAATCTAGAAGCTGTTTGTATCTGCTTTGCAGATCGTAAAAATTCATGAGGATCGTAAAGTTAACGTGAATATATTATGCATTAAAACGCGGTTGCTTTGTGGCCTATTTTGGATGGTTTATTTATAGATTTTACGCGGTTTGATCCAGTCTCGCAGTTTTTAGATACACCAAAGAGCTTACTGAGTTCAGCATACATCAACATTATTATCAACAAAGCAAAAAAGTGTATTTTCATTAAAAAGCTTTAGTGTTCGCTCACAAATTAACTTCCAAAACCTACATAAAATAGTATACTTGTGAAGATTGAATTTTTACACGTTCCTCTATAACTTTTCATGTTCCACTGCATTTTCACGGCATTTTTCAAGCTTCATTAAACATTTGGAAAAATCAAAGTATGTTTGCATTCATAGGAATATCTACATATGAGCGTTTTTTATGTGCTTTTGATCTGCATATGTAATACATTTTTTGTACTTAGAACTTTTCTGCACGCTGCTAGTACACCGGTTTTCTATTTGCTGAAAGATTTTAATCTACATGTTCTGTGAAGGAGTTCGTTTTAAGTTTTTGTCGATTTTCTTTTAGCCATAAGAAAAAAATTATTTCTTTTATAGAGACTTTAGATCACATAGAGATAGCATAAATTAGATTAAATTTAGAAACTAGAAGAGAGTTTTAAATAAAACTATTATATTATATTAATTTGATGTTCCAGAGGTCACATTTGTATTTCCTTATTCATTATTTAAAATTTATTTTTCATTCATTTATTAATTTTATTCATTTAATTTTTTATTCCTCTGTTTTAACAGTTGACAATGAGACTTGTGACGATCTCTCTGCTATTTATAATTCATTTGCTAAACATTTCAGTAACTCATCCTGTGACGATGTCTGTGATATAGATTTAGATAATTTTAATAACATGAATTGTTTTCCGACACATTGTTCAAATTAAGCTTGGGTGAATTATACTATTTCCAATTTTGTGGAGTTTTCAAATTTCTGTATCACAAAATTAGAAAAGCGTAAACAAGTAGGCTGCACGTAGACTGATTTCAGCAAATCATTTGATAAGCTCTCCCACGAGGTGCTTATTCTTAAACTTCAAGGTCTTGTCTTTGCCAATGACCTTCTTCTTTGAATTAAGTCATATCTTACGAACCGTTCCTTCAAGGTTCAATTTTCTTTTATCTTTTCTGACTCTGTCCTGGTTCTATCTGGCGTTCCACAGGGCAGCCACCTTGGACCTTTCTGTTTACTCTTTTTATCAACGACGTGTTTCCTCTAATTGAGAATGCGTACGCTCTCGCATACGCTGATGATTTACAAATTTTTTGAGTCATTCCTTCAGATGCTCATCGTCTCCAGGACGAGCAAAATTGTTTTACTGAGTGCTATAATGCTAAATTTTCCTCAATAGATTTTCATCATATAGTAAAGTTGTGATAAAGGCATAAATAGAGTTTGAGGTCTTCTCACGGACTTTGATGAAACTATTGTAGGAATGTTCGTTTAGGGTCAGAAGTGATGGATATGTAAACAAAATTTGTCGGTTGCTTATATTTCCTGAGATATATAACTTTAATATTCTGAAAAGTGAAGTTTAGTTTTCTCTATATTCCCATAATGTTTTGGTGAAAATTATGGAAAAACCTTAAACTAAAAAGTTTCCATTGGATTTCTGTACAAATTTCTAAACGAGTGTTAAAAATAAGAATAATGTTCCTTTACTTCGATTTATCATTTTATAGGACAATTGCGTACTCGTCACTGTCAGTAAGTCAAAAGAGATATTTACTTTTAATTCGTTAATTTCAAAGATTTTTGAACAAGTTTTTAGAATCTAATGGTTGAATTGTATTAATACAAATACAATTCGCAACAACATTTTATGGGAATATGCAAAAAATCGTGGCGGAAAAATGTCAATTTGCGAAATTTCAAAATTAAATATCTTGAGAAGTACAAGGGACCAACAAATATTTTTTGAATATTTGTCACTTTTGACTCCAAATGAATACTCCAACAAAATTTTATCAAAATCCGCGAGGAGACCTCAAACTCAATCTGTTCCTATGTATACATATGTACTTGTTGATAAATAAATAAATAAATTCTAATATAATTCAAATACAAAAAGTGACATTAAATATTCCAGATAAGGTGCGAAAATTCCTCAAAAAATTTTCTGTGAAAATTAATTGAATAATTGAATAATTAATTATTTGAGTATAGATTTTTTTTACAGGTAGTGGTTTTCTTGTAATACGTCTTCAAATTTCAGATATTCTTAGTGGGTTTCGAGCAAATTACGTTGGTGCAAAAAGGAAAGTCAGTGTATTACTGAGGCAGTCTGCTTCATTCGGGTTTTCCCATTCAGTAACAAGAAAACGTAAAAGCTCAGTTAGAGTTTTCCAGCTAAGAAACAGACAGGCGCTGGAAGGTTTTAAATTGTAGCCGTGATTCGAGGAATGCCAAATTAAATCTGCCAAATTGGAATGAACTCGGGTATAAGAGAGGCAAGCTCCACGAGGAATTTGAAAACTTTTTCAATTTACCTTGTAGGCAACAACTGCTCCTAAGTAGGGAGACAATTAATAGAAGAAGTCCTCCTGGAAATATATGACTGCTCCAGACAATAGGTAATTACCGTCCTTTGCCTTCCTTAATGAAATTTAAGTTTCTCTATTTTTCCTTCAGTGAGCGGTTGCCCCCCGGGCGGCGGAGCGCCACAACTTGTCTTTATTATTTTGTCGTTGGGGCATACTCCCGCCTTGGGGGCCCCAAAGGAGTTTGTTTTGTTTTCCTCGGCGGTTAAAGCAGTTTACTCACGAAATGAAACCGTTTTCACAAGAGTGAAAAGGGGGTGAAGAAAAAGGCGCTGTTTCTCTGTTGTCCGGACAGTAAGAGTTCGCTTTTCTCGTTTTGTTGGCTTTGATTGATTGATTTGGTGGAGCACTAAAAGAAAGGGGCTCCTCGCTCCTCTTTTCTTGCGCCCGAGCTTTCATATCATTAGGACTGCGCCCTGGGTACTTTTTAGGGGCTATTTAGATTGCTCACGTTGCGTGGCTGTTTCTGACAGGCACTCTCACTCCTGGTCTCCTCTGTGGCCTGGCAATCAATTCATTTTATTGGATTTGTATGAACTGTATCGGGAAGATAATTACTTTCTATGCTCCTGAAGGTTGAGTTAATAATTGTATTTTGATTCAAAGGCACCCCTTTGAATGAATCTAGAGTCTTGAAGGTGTTTGTCTCAAAACATCAATCAAATTTATTGGCCCAGCAGCAGCCCTATATATTTCTTCTAACAGAGCAGCGGTGCCTAATCCCAGCTTAAGTCTTTTCTTACCTGAAAAACACTCCAATTCAATTAAACCTGAGCTGTCAAGCCTATTAAAGCAACTCTATGCAAAAAAATAATTAAATTTTTTCCCAGAACGAAGGGGGGTAAACATTGATGCCCTTCTCGACCCCGTCTCGCCCATTTTCAATTAACTAAATTCGACTATTTAGCTCATCAAGGGATGAAAAGACGTTTTATACAGTGCTAGCTCATTACCGGTGGATTTATCTGAGTCTATTCGGAAGATAGTTGCGGTTTCTCAAAAGGATATTCTAAGCTTTGAGATATCCTCATCATATACATACTGTCTTAGAAACGTCAGTACTTTGCGATGAGGGAATAGCTGATTCATTGTATCGGCATTAATGCGAATTATTTGGATACCAGGCGGCATGTTGACACCCTTTGGCGGCGAAATTCAAGAGTGTGCCAGTTCGAAACTGAAATTAGTTTATATAAGTCGCCTCCTACACATGAGCGAGTCCTTTAATTCGATGATTGGCAAAGTTTCATATTACACTAAGGGAGGTGTGTGGAGAAATGATCTAATCTGAGATAATTATAATGTGAAGTGGCTAGAACATCCAGATTAAAGCTTTAATGCTTTAATCTTTAGAAGGATTTCGTTGATATTGTCAGAATCATATACAGAGTCGAATGGAAAAGAGGCGGGCTTTTCAAACACTCCTTATCCTTGCTTGGGGCGGAGAAGCAAAGTTTTAATTAGAATGGACAGGGAGTGGACTTGTCTGAGAGGGTTTCTTTGCTAAGTTTAAAAGATGGGTGGGTTTTTTTTTTATTTTTGCTTTTTTTTTGTCTTCAACAGTCTCAATCTTAAATTGTATTAATTGGAGATTAAATGATTGGTCATACAAAATAAACTCTATAAACTTTTACTTACTATACACTAGGACTTTCTGGACATAGGAAAATGATCTAAAATTAAGATATCTTCCGCCATATCCACCTATACTTACGTTTTATTACGTTTTAAACCAACTTAAAAAAGAGGATTACCGATCAGTTTGACATCTATGTGTATGTAGGGATCTTTGGGATTATTATATTCAATTTTGATGTCCTAATTGAGGTAGGTAGGAACTTAAAAAAAAAAAAATATGCGAATATACAAAACAAAATTAAATGTTTAAGTCTTATCAATGCTGAAAGTCCGACTTGCCGCAAAGAATTTGCTAAACATACATATATACAGTGACGTGCAGAAGTGAACCCAAAATGGTATTATATTTAAATTTTTTTGCAAGTTAAGTACTCATTAACTGCAGCAGATATGATAAAAATGGTTATTTATAGGTACGCGAAAAATGATTATAAACAATTTTCTACAAATTAGGTGATTAATAGTTAGCAATTTTTTGCAGATTTAGATCTATAAATTTATAGTTATAATTATTTTCAATATATTTTACAAAATACATTATGTTCAATTTCTGCAAAAAATCGCAGAATCCCGTATTCTCTATATTTATTGAGTTATGTATTTGAGTTTTATTTCGTGAATAACTCAAAAATGGCCAATAGGACCTCAAAATCTATTTGAGCATTTCTATATATACATATATATACAATTTTACCCTTTACAATATTACTCATAACCATTTTTACGATATCTGCTACAGTTAATGAGTAATTTGCAAAAACCTTTAACTACCATTTTGGGTTCACTTCTGCACATCACAGTAGTTTTTTGAATAACGTACGGAATACCTACTAATAGTCAACAAATTTGAAAAAAATTAAAGTCACCTTAAATTCGTTGTTCAGTGATAAAATGTAGATTAGAAAAATGTCGATAGCAAGGATTGGGCCACTTAAACATCAATAGCGTGCCGCAACTCTGCGAAATATTCAAAATACAGTGAAATCATTTTGAATATGAATTGAAAGGACGCTCTCCAAATTCACAAGCTTTCGTACGAGGCTCTTCATTTCGTACAAATGAAATGCAAGGAATTCATTTCCTTTCTAGAAATCCCTGAGAAAAAGAACTCTCCATTTGTATTCAGAACTTCACGTGACTCTCGGGGTGAATCCTCGATTTTCCCGGAAAAATGAGGCTCACTCAGGGGGAGAGGCGCCGATTGAATTAAAAATTTGAACAGCACAGGGCAGTTCACGTGCAAGACGATATCTAGGCATCTAGCCGCAGGCTCTAGTTAATTATAAGTAAATTGAAAGTCTTTCAAATTATAACCACTTCCGCTCCCGCACCGAATACTTTGTTGATTTGATCTGCCACCGCAGAGCTCCCACTCGAGGATGATGAATCAAACACAAGCGGGAATTAATGAGGAGTGGAAAGGTGCGGCCGCTGAATAATAAAATCCGAGATGGCGCAAACCGTCGAGGGTTTCATCCCTTGAAAACGCCCGGATTCCCCGAAAAGGTGTGAGCCTTCGTTCCGGACACTTTAACATGTCACACCGAGTGACACAAAATGGATTCACCGTGCTGTAATTAGGTCCTGGAAGGATATCCCATGTGATTCCCAATGCTCCTGTTCATCTATTTGGGATGCTTTCGCTTTCATTCCTGAAATATTTGTAGGGTTTTTTCGTTTTCAGTAGCTCATTCGCCAACTCTTGGATCCATTAAACATTTCTTAAAGTCCCTTTAAAGGGATCTCTGTTTGCACTGCGAATTTGACTGATTACTCTTTTTACTTCATAATTTACACTTTTGCCGCATTTTTTTATGCGGTTTCGCTTGCTCCGCCCGCTAACCTTGTTATCCACGGGTCTGTTTATCTTTTGATACGCCGCGAATACAAAGTTTATTCAAATCGTGTAGAAAAAACTTCCAACAGAGAGGGGTTATCTGTCGGCCGAATTTCGCAGAAAACAAGATAAAAATTATGCAAATGTTTTCGTTTTTTGTTTCGTAATTAATGGAGAAAGTTATGAAATACTTTTTTTTTTCTTTATGTTGACTTTAGGCACAGTCATTCTGGTTGAAGTTCATTGGTATCACCCTTGCGGAAGCGCCACGTAATAGAGTGTCAGAGCATCAAGTTTTTCTCAATTTTTGTCCGGGTATTTTTTGGAAGGACCCATTTTAAAGGGCTTACATATCTACAATTTTGTAAAAATTCTTTTACTGTGAAATTCCAGTTGCCTTATTCTCGTTTCCCATTTTTTGTTTAGAGAATGATTTACGAGATATATCCAACCTTGATTTGGTATTCATTAATAGATTTTATATATGTATATTGCAGAATAATTTCTAATTACTCTTGGAAAAGGTACAGAATTATTTGACGGGCTAAATACGTTATCAATTAGTTTTGCATAGCCTTTAATCATACGTGAATTTATTAAATCACGAGAGTATCTAATAATAAAATTTTCGAATTTTATTGAAAATAAAACGAATTTCCATTTACCTCTAATAAGTATAACCTTAACTTCTCTTTCCCATTTGAAAGGTATTAGTTTTAGTGACAATAAATTGCCCAAAAAGCAGAACTCGTGTTGGGTACATGGTTGGAAATATTAACAAGACTTCTAACCATCACTTATCATTTGAAGCACCAAAGTTTCGTATGCCAAATGGCAAATTATGATTGTATGCAGAATTTCAACGTAGCCAAAGTGCTAAAAATGGGTTTTGACTCCGACAGATCCTCACTAAAGTCACGATGCACCGCAATATCCAACTGCATAATTTCCCATTCAATCTGGCAGAACTTAGCAGAGGGTCATATTAGTCCTCGTTTTTGTTACCCTAATATCGTGCAAAAAATATATCAATTTTGAAATGACTAACGTGACCCAATAGTAATTTCTACCATCTCTGCGATGGTTGGATGCACCCCATACAGGGTGACTCTCTGTGACTAATTAAAGGAAACCTCTAAGTGCACTCCCCCGCTGTCTGTCGCTGTTTCATGCAGTCGGGGTCTTATTAAAGCTAAACGTGTCGGGCCCTTTCAGCGCAAAATGGGTTAATACAAAAGTTTCACCCAAATCGTTTCATTTTATCAGTCCCTGGACGCAGCTGGGCGGGGGCGGGGGTGGTAGATCGAGGAGTAGACCAGCCCTAGTTGGCTAGTTCCTAGCAGAAAGAGTGAAGAACGAAAACATTGCCCCAATGGCAGGAAACTCATTACGCTGTTGGCCCTAATTGAATTGTAGCAGTTTCTTGTCAAAGAAACGCTGGCCAAGATACCCCAGACGGGCAGCTCCTTGTGAGTAGTCTGGGAGAAAGTATACAAAGTTGCTTCGAGGATGGGATAAGACAGGCTTATATTGGCCTTAATTACTTTCGACCGGCTACTTTCATCCCCAGGGAAAATAGTTCCACAAGAGGAATAGTTACGATGTTGATAAAATTTTTAAGATGTTGCACTCTGGTAAAACATTTTACTAGCCATTGACTTTTATGAGCCTAAATTAAAATAAAGTGGCTTTACGTTAATGTAAATTAATAGCAAAATATAATAAACTAGCTGCCAGATTAATCTGTTTAAATCAGAAAGTACTGGCTTATATTATGCTACATGGGCGTCGGCAGAATTAATTTTAGGGACGAATTTTTGGTAAATTTTTTTTTTCTTTAGATAATATCTTTATAAAAGATTAACAATATTTTTCTAATAAACTAAAACGAAGCCTTCCTATAAATTCGAGGCAACTTTAAAATATTTTTAAAGAAATTAATTTCAAGTGGAATAAAATTCGATCTATGCTGCCATCTTGTATCCTCTTAGTTTTTATTCACTTTAGCAATATAGTGTAAGCGTTTTCAATATTTTCTTAAAAAATAAAATAAATAATAAATAAAAAGAATTCTTGTTAAAAACTAAACTAAAGCAACAAATCTTCAAGTGAAAACATCGAAAACTGGTTGCCGGCAAGGTATTATTAGAATTAATAACCCAGACTATAAATAATATAAATCTTTAATGTTTCTTTTTCGAGTACAAATATTTATATTTCGGGTTTCATTAAATAATTCAGCAATCAGCATAAACTTTAGTTCAACAGTTAACAATTGCCAAAACTATAATTTGAACATGAAAACATCCTTGGCCTTTTACTTGAAACAACTTTCTTAAGGTGTTTCTCCTTTTCTTTTAATACTTCGTATTTTTAATAAATATGTAACTGCAAATGTATTTCCCACGACCATTTTTCCTTTGTACTGTACATTGCGTAACATTATGATTAAAAACAAAATTGATTTTTTAAAATTCCACGGTACAATTTTTGTTAAAATAACGAAAACACAAGCTCTTCCCTTCACTAGCTCTGACTTTTTACTGGTGGGTTTTAAAGTTTCTTAGATACTGCGCCTTGGTGGTGGAAGTAAAACATTATCAAAATCAAGTGACCTTCTTTTCTCTGATGTGTCCGAACTACGAATGTGTGAAATCATTGGAGAATAATTTTTAAAGCTATGATCATTGAGAATATTCTCTGCAAAAGTTCTAATTAACTTGTAGGCATCGTCAATCAATTTTCTGGTTGCGTGTTCATAAGAAACGCAAAATCGAATGAAGAAAATATTATTTACATACGAGGGAGTTAAATGTATTTTTCTAGACTCATTTAAGCGCGAGATTAATTCTCTCGTGAGTTCTTCTGAAGAAAAACCAGCGAATCCCTTCATGCAAAAACACACCATGCTGAAATATACTCGGCCTACTTGGGCGAACAGAGGATCATTTTTAATGTATTCTTCAAATCTTCTGGCAAGGGAAATGTGGTTTCTTATATATCGTATAATACCTTTTCTCCCATAGGACCTCAGAGTTATGTAGAGTCTTAGTCCACGTATTTTTCGTGTCATAGTTATTGATTGCACCTCCATGTGTTTAGACAAAGGTATGTCATTACCAAAGTACTTTATGTCAGAAGGTACGATAACTTCTTGCAATAATTCCATATCTTTTACCCAAAGAACAGCCCCAGGAGGTGATACTAGTGTCCATTTGTAAGGGTTGACGTTAAAGGAATCAATTCTCCTTAATTTGTCAATAAATTGCTTATATTCTGGTAGTATAAATGAAGAGCCTCCGTAAGCTCCATCCAAATGATACCAAACATTTGGCCATAGTTCGAGGAGGTCTTGCAACTTAGATAAATCATCAGCAGCTGCTGTACCAGTTGAGCCGAAACACGAGAGTACAAAAAACGGGTGATTACCTGCAGCTACGTCCGCGTTCATTGTTTCTTCTAGTAGTTTAATATTCATAGCATAATCGGGTTCTATGACATCTATAAGCTTAATTTGAACGCGCTGAAGCATTGCAGCCTTTTCGACACAAGAATGGGCTTCCTTCGAGCAGTAAGCTACTAACCGATTTAGGTTGTCGAACCGATGTTTGTTCTGGTATTTGGCATGAAGAATCTTCAAAGCCGTGTTTCTCGCCATTAGCATACATAGGTATACAGCCTCTGAAGCAGAGTTCGTAATTATACCACCACCAGAACCGTTTGATTCTTCATGAAGAAGTGCATCTGGTAAACTTAATGCCCGGCCGTAAAGATCTGTTGCAATTCGATCAATTTCTATTAGAGATGGACACATCCCCGTACTAAATCCCATAATTCCTAGACCTGCAATTAGCACTTCGGCTAGCACTGATGCGTAACCACTTGCGCATCCGAAATATGCATAAAAATTTGGATGGTCCCAGTGCAGCATGTTTGGAATAATGATCTTCTCCAAATCCTTTAATATTTGAAAGAAATTTTCTGGTTCGGCCGGTGGTGATTGGGGTAACTGACTTCTTATTTTTCCAGGTGCTTCATTGGTTGTAATTGGCAGATACTGCACGGTTTGCTTGTATTTGATAAGCAGCGAAACGCAGTAAAGGTATGCTGTGCGGAAATCCGATAAATTCATTATTTAAAATCGACAATTTACACAAATAATTTAGCTCTATCAACTTTTGATAGTTTATGACATAAATAATTAAAAACTCCAGTAAGAAGCCTACTTGTTAAGTAGCAGGGCAGTTTTAACCGAAGTTATATAAAAATAGATTCAGGCTTTCAACCTTGGCGAAAATAAAAGGACATTGTCAAATACTAAATTATTCTTTCCGACTAATACTAATATATTATAAAAAAGAATAGTATTTGAGTATGTTCGAGGTAATTTCCGAAATATTTAAACCGCTTTAAAATATTCGTTTAATATTTGAAAGGTGACACTGTCTTTTTAAACAGAGGTCATATTAAATTTTATCATAAAAGACAATTGTTGATCCAATATAGCTAATTAAGTTACTTAAATTTTAAAGAAATGTAATAAAAATTAGTACTTTTGTGGTTCGAATGAGTCGTATTTGTTGATTTCTATACTCTGTATTTATAATTTCATACCTGTTCAGGGAGAAGAATTATCAAGAGTTCTGCAGTTTTTCTTTATCAAATATGACAAGGGTCCATCAGCAGATAACAATTCATTACCAAAATAACCTCATTATTTTCATATAAAAACCTTCTTGCGCTGAGAAAAAACATTCCAGTGGTGCATTTTCTCGGCTTCAGTCTGCAAAGTTTTCTTTTGCCATCAACATGAAATCTGCATTAATTTTCTTCGTCTGCGGTACCTTAGACTTTTAGTAATAATTTGAGTAATTTGTGTGACAAGCTCCTTTATTATTTCAGCTATTGTGTTCGTCGGTGCTATGGAGGATGAGGAGTCTAAAATGGTCGAGATGGGTGAAACCAGCCGAGGAGGATGTCCTAAGTGTTCTACCAAGGAGGCCCCTACTTGTGGTTTTAATGGAAGATGCGCTCGTTGGTTTACAAACCCATGCTACCTTAAAGCTTATAATTGCTACAACAATGAACGTAATCTTTTATTATCTTAACTAATTTTACCATTTTATTTTATATCAACTACTTTATTATAGGTTTCGCTCAGTGTGACAACAGCATGTGCCAGTCGTGTTGCCGCATTGATTGAATATAAATTTAATATAATTTAGCAGAAAATATAAAACATATATTGTTATTTTTGGCAATTCTATAAATTCGTTTTATCTTTATCAATATCCCACTGTAAAGCTCTGTGTTTTATTTTTGAGCTAGAACTTTTTAATTAACTTCAAATTGAAATACATTACGATAATGCATATATGTACATATGTATGCATACTATTTATTTAAAATTGAATTTGTTTCGAATATGACTTCGTATGCATGATTTGTATACATAAGGCTTAATAGAAATGCCACAATTTCTTATCGTGCTTAATATATCACCTGGTGTAAGAAAATAACCCTTTTTAACGACAAAATGTTCAGCCATCCAGGATAAAACCTTTTTCAATTTATAGAATTTAATCATAAACAAAAATCTCAGTTTCAGACAAGAAGCGTTTGTAGAATCACGACCTTCTTAGGAATTTTCAATTAAATTTTCTTTTAATGTTTTTTATGAGGTAAAAGAGACGCGAACCCTGAAACTCGAATGTCTACAAAATCATAGCATATCAAAAATATTTTTCGTGAAATTCATTCAAAGGAATTTCAGGTTATTGTTTTCGTGTCGGTACTTCTCAGGCAGAAAGAGATCAGATGCAAAAAAAGCAGAGGCCTTCCTCCATCTTTTGCCAGAGGCAAATTGAGCAGAATCTGCGAAAGCCTGAATTTGCTCCAGGTGGGAATCATGGAATATTCAGGAGCTCAAGGAACGTGGAATTTGTAATTCAGTTCGTAAAGGAGGACGTTCTTGCTCTGGGGTGGAGCGCATAATTAATTTACCACGTTGAGTGCTTAATTGCTTTTCACGATTTAATGACTACCTTTGTGGCACTAGCAGCCTTGACATTCGTGAGTTTACTTTTTTGCGAGATATAAAGAGTTAATTAGCTATTAAGGCACCTTTCAAAATCGTGTAAATCTGATCAGAATATTCATTAAATTATTTTGTGTAAAGGAGTGATATTTAGTGGTTTCAGTACAATTAATAAAGGATTATAAAGCAGTCTTCTTTTAAGTTCAAGCTGCATAAACGGAATTTGATATGCATATGTATGTACAGTACATATGTATATTGTAATATGCTTTAAACTTGGCCAACAAAGAACATACCATATCATATTCTAATAACAACTTTACAAAAACATATTTCAGGGTCTCGATAGGTCTCTGCTCCTATAATTATAGTGTGCAATGTCAGATTATCTCCTACAAAGCAACGATAAAATTATTGACAAGTTAAATAAAAAAATATTTAAGAGAACTTTGTACTTAATATCTTAAGACGTGAAGCCTTCAAGATTGTGTAACTCAGGTATGCATGGTAAAATAATTTATTCTGTTTGCACAAGGGCCTTCCAGGTTTTGGTAATTTAAGCCTTAAGTTTTGGCTCAAAAGGAAAACCAAACAGATTTGGGAACATGGTGTTAATATATTTGATCCTAAGTAAGCTCACTGATGAAGACAATTAATCTTATGAAGAATGGAACACTAAATAAATTAGTTGAAGTTTAAGGAAAGGGTAAGGGAAGTATGTTCGTATTTGTAGGTAGAAAGATTTTATGTGTTCAGTTATTCCAAATTTAGGCCAAATTTTTCACCATTTAGAGAATGAGAATTTAAGGTAGATTTAGTGACTTAAATATGTATCGAAAGAAAAATTCAGTACCACAGTCAAATTTGGGCGCAGTTGAATTTTTAGAGTTTCAAAGAATTTCTAAAGATAAGCCCGTAACATGCCCGATATACACCCAAACATTTTTCATTTTTCAAGCCCGTAACAGGCACGATTGTCGAACAATCACGCTTGCATCGTGTTTGCAACAGGCCCAGATTTCCCTAAAATAACGTCTCGAATACTGATTACAGAATATTGTAAATAAAAATTGGAAGTGAATAAATAAATTATTTTACAAAAATATTATTTGAGTATTAATTCTTCATAGTAATCCTTTTCTAGTTATATTCGCCTAAAGAAAGGCAGCTAGAAAGAGTCTATATCCGAACTTTAAATTTTTATTTTTATTCTATTCAAAAATGCTACGGGTCCGATTTGGGCGTATGTATATAGGATGCTTCTTCAATTCCGGGCGTACTGTGGTCGCGTGTCTGGCGTATATATTTTTAGTCCAAGTCTGAAAACTCGGAATGCCGGCTCGAAAATGAATGTAAATTTAACTAAAACTTACGCAGAAAAAAATGAGAAATAACAGATGATTTTTATTTTAAATGTTAAACACATAGGATAAGTAGTAACAACTAAAATACAAAATGGGGCCGTTCTAATGTTATTATATGGAGCCGAACTTATTCGAAGGCAATACGGAAAAAACTCCTTTAAAATAAAAAATCGGATTATAATTTGAGTGACATTAATTCTTTCCGCACAGGACTTCGGATAGTATTTAAGGATTAATTTTTTTTAGCGTAGTTCGATTGTTTTTCAAATGGTCTTCTGTATTCCGTAATTTCTTATATTTAACTAAAAGTGCAAATTTTGTTGCATAAAGCCATTATCTATTCTATACATATACTGATTTTACCTCCTACATATCCTTATTATTTTGTACCCTTATATGTTGACGCTTAAATTTATGATGAATTTTAAAAAAGTTCTTTCTGTACGTCTCCCTTTGCAATCATGCTTCTCAGGAATTGGAGGGATCAGGGTATTTTGCGAACGAGCCAAATTGCTCTGCACGTTATACGTTCTTAGGTAAATCTGTATAAAAATGGATCTTTTACAGAGCGAAGAGACTTTATTTTTGCACGTTAAAACGTCGTGTGAACATCGAGGACTTACCGTGCCATAAATAATTTTTCATATCTTAGGACTTAACTCTAATTTGCTTTGCAGGCTGGAGGTATTACGGGCCTCGTTAAGGAAACATACGCCACATTCAGCCGCATTAATCTGTCGGAAGCTGCTTTGCTCGCTGCTTCCGAAATGAATTTACGAAAACAAGTCTAATATAAAAATGGTCGGGGGAAGAAGTCAAGTTGGGGGCTACACCCACGCCCCGGCAAGGTGGAGCAGTGTCAACGGAGCGTCGGTGCAAGCGGTGGTATCCTTCCATCGCGTCCTTCGTGCACTTTCCGCCGCCAGGACCCAAACTGCTTTTTGTTTACTCTAAATTTGCATTAGCGTGGAGTTTTTTCCATTGTCTCCGTCGCCCCGGTACGGCAGTTAGCGCTAGAACAAAAGCAGAACGCCGTGTCCCTGAGGGTTTATTTCGTGCAAACTTCCATTATGAGAGTCCTCATTGTTGGGTCAGGAATTGCATGACTATCTCGCAGGTATGCCGTTCACCTGCATTCGCGCGGTGAGCAGAAATTCTTAGCGGCGGCGGTGAATATCACCCGAGGGGACCTGGTTCGATTTTCTTCTAAGGAATGCAACGGAGGTCGAAGTCGAAGTATCCGGACGCAAGTGGCGTGTGCGGAGAACGTTCGCTGGGTCACTCCACCCCCGCCTTCAAGGTGCACTCGACGGCAGGGTTATAGGGTTCAAAAAACAATGTCATCGCAATTTCACCGGAGTGCCACTTCGACTTCGGTGCTCCGGTGCGGATATAATTCATTATGGCTTCGTTCCGAGTGTTGGAATTTTCATTTTTCTTTGTAGCAAGTTTGGGCAAACGCTTGCCTTTAAAACTGGATGTCCTAATTACCTTCGTGCTTAATTGAGTGGGTAATTAGCCAGGGGTAAAGGGATAATTTGTCAGCTGTACGATGACTTAATGATGGTGGAACACGTAAAATTGGCCATTAGTGTGCAAACGGTGCACTCGTTTTCCCCACTTTGTTGCAAGCAATTGAAATTTTTAATTGTTTCTAAATTCGATATCAGTGGATATCGTGTTAATATTGCTATTTTTTGTTATTCAGGCTAAATATCTTTTATTCATTTTATTTGCAAAAATGGCAAGCCGACCATAGATTTTTGTTTTCCATTATTTAAAAACCATACCTAAGAGACTTCATTATCAAAATCAGTCAAGCAGTGTAGAAACAAAAATTGGACAAAATGGTAAATGATAGAAAAATAAACAACAAAATGTTGAAATGCTTTTTATTTGTAATTAATGCACTAAGGATTTTCTATATCGATTAAAACATCATCTAGCTTCCGGTCCGAGTTGGTTAAAGACATCTTGGTATCTATTTCTCGCTATCAAAGGGAAAAATATAACTTTCATTCAAAAACCTTACAAATATTGTCGGTAGGTTTATTGTTAAAGCTATATTTTCTCGTTTTCAAACAATGAAAAACGTAGAACACTGGCAAGCTTTTCTAGTTTTTCCAAAAAAAATGCCGAATAAATACACATAGAATACAATAAAAAACAAAAAGCCATTTTATACAACTTAAATAAAAACAAATAGCAATCTTAGCACTTTAGCCACTTATGTCGAATATAAAAATTATTTAGAATTTCAATACTCATTACCTACCACAGATAATTTGAGATAGGTTTTTTCGCGCCGGTGCTGGGTCACATATGATCCGTCTCCTGAAAAAAAATAAATAAATAAATTAATCATTTATTCAGATTTTTAACTTTAGCTTAAATTGGCCTAGTAGTAGACTTTCAAAAAAAAAAAAAAATGTGAACTTAACAACTTAACAATTTTTGTAGCATAACAATTTTTTGAAGTTTGTATAAGCTAAGTTGTGGCAGACATGTAAATTTTCGGTAAAATTAAGTCAGAGAAGTATGTACCTACAATGAAATTTAATAACCTCGAATCAATGGGATCATTTTCCATTTCACATGAAATTTCGAGGAATACAAACGAAATTAAATTGCCACTTTCATGATTTTAAACCTGAATATTGCATTTTGAATTTGTCTTTAATTGTTTTGCGAAGATTTCACTTTGAACGAGCAAATAATCCGTAAATTTGGAGATGAAAAAACTATTAGATGCAGTTGGGCTAGTATTCAAATTTAAACTTTATCTCGCCACCGAGTCTCATAGTCGGCGTAAATCCAGAGTTTTGCAATTCAATTTAGTCAACTTCGAAAACCCAATGAAACTAAACCACCGACACCAGGATAACTTGATTCTATTCGTTAAACTTACTCTCAGAGTGAGCAACTGCGGGCACATCTCCTTTGGTGGAATAAATTACGAACCTTGAACTTTTGGAATGAAAGTATAAAAAGTGCTATTGAGCCGAGCCGGTTATGAACTGGGATAATTGTGCTAATTGAATCGAATTACTTTGAACTTGTGTTGAATGTAGTTCAATCGAAGTTTTCTTAAATTTAAGTAAAACTAAGTAGTTTTGTCCTAAATTGTAAGTACTCATTAGAACATATATTTTTTACAGTACGATATTGCAGTTTGTTAGTTGGGTATGCAAATAAATCGACAAATTTACAGAGACTTACTTTTTGCACATAGTCTTAAAAGTTACACAAATATGTAGAAAGAAAGACTAAAAATTCAAGTTACGTAAATGAACTCCAAAATTACTGACAAAGTGGCAAAGTAGCAAAGTGTTTTAATTACGATGGAAATCTTTGCTCATTTTTTATTGTAAAACTTGACAAAAGAAATCTCATACCCTAATTATTCTAGAGCCTAAACCGTAGGTCTGAATAATTATTTCTACCCGAAATTGTGTTGTAGGTTCAGTTTATTTAAAACTTTTTTAGGAAGAATAGACTTAATTTAAGATAGAGAAAATGATTAAAGCAAACCGAAATAGATGAGATACTTCAGCGGACGATTGCTTCTTTTGAAGTTAAAGAATTCGAGTTAATGAGGTTACGTTGTGAGCAAATATAAAATGATTTTGTTGCATTTATTGGGACCTTAATTATGTGTATGTTGAATATCTGCACACTTTAAGGATATAATGCATTCAGTATTAAGTTAAGTTAAATATTTGACTGAAAGATAATTAGAACTTGATAAATTCGTTCAATTAAACTTTTTGTATCATCTCTTAACCAAAACCGATTGTTTCGACCGAAATAAAATAGTGCTTTCCATTTTATGCACCGCCATGTATGGAATTTACAATTCCTACTAAATCGAGCGTTAAGCCGATTTTATGCTGCCCACATCCATTCCCACAGTGCAAACCAACTATTCGATTTTTCTCCGAAAGGAAGATTTATTTGGCGTGCATTTTACCAAAGCAGGATATATTAAATTTTTCATATTTCATGTCGTTTTCTACGAAAGGACAATCGCATTTTATATGTGAATGATAATAATCAAGCATACTAAATTTGTTTCCAGAGAAAATTGTGTGATAATTAAAGATTTACCATTCACTTTATTTTGTTATTACAACATAAAGAACTTTGGAACGAAGATCTGCTTATTTTAATTTTAAAGTTTGGTTCAACAAGAACAACGAATAATCATGAGTCTACCTACTTACATATAATACTTTGAGTTTCTAAGTCCTATTTTTCTCAGAGTTTTGAATAGGATAATTTTATTTTAGATATTGCGACGTACCTAATAATAATATGCGCAACCTTTTCTCGGTTATCTTAGGACTTAAACTTTCTGTCGTAAAAAAAAAAAAAAATTTCGGCTACTATTTGTAAGTCCAGCACAAAAGTCTTTTAATATTCTAAAGACGAAATATGAAATGCTGGAAACGTGTGATTATTATCGACGTCTGTTATAATAACCGAAACTCCAGAGGCTTTTAGACCTTCATTAAGGACAAAATTAGGTCGCATTATACATTCATTCAATAAAATGTGTTCTGTATCTTTTGACGCAATAATTTTTCACCCAAAAATATTTACTTATTAGCTAATGATACCTATGCTTTTAAAGGAAATAAACCCTGAATTATATGCAAAAACTGCCAGCTTGGTCTGCTCAAGGGAACCATGCGAAGTATATGAAAATTTCAAATATGTATACAAATTTTTATCGAAAAGGATATCTTTAAAAGCTTCTGAGGGGTTCTGAAGGTGGACATGGCACGGCTCTCGTTGTCCTTCAAGGGCATATCGTTCTCCTTGAAAGCGTTTCGATCCAGCTCAAGTCCTTACCTTAGGAACTGGAAGCAATTGGGTCTATTGGAGTTCCCAATTTTTTCTCATATTTTATGTAACTAGCGAAGTCATATTCATGCATGTTGTAAGGCAAGGGCGGGTTTCCGCCGAAAGATTTCAATAGCTCTTTTATTTTCTGACAACTAAAAGCAACTCCCCGATGCCCCAGTCAGTCATGCCCAATTTGCAAGTGAGATCAACAAAAGAGTTGCTCTTTCTCGATATTTAATAATTGTTCCCTGTGCCAGACCTTTCACAAATCGTTAAAAAAATCTGAAAGGGATTCAAATGTGAAGGAGGGTTTTCAGTGGAGTGTCAAGCAATTATTTTCAATACTCCATTTTGGCAGGCTTACGCAGTTCATTCTCTGAAATATTCTGCTCCGTCGGGGTCTCCTTTCATAATTTTAAGGTATTTTCTCGGTTCGTGATTTCACCTTCAGGTGTTGGTTGCTATGTGAACCTCATGATTGATATTCGTAGGCTCGATTTCACTTAGTTTCCATGCTTTCTGAATGCCAAAGTCTACGAATGTCGCAAATGTAATTTACTGATTTATTACCTTTGAAAGATGGAGGAGGGTACAGCTTTTGGAATATTGTGTGACAAATTAGAAACATTTTTCATCAGTGATATTCGCGCGGTTCTTCAAGACTTAAGAGCACTCTAGGATCAATAAAGACATTTTTCAAGTTAGAATTTAAAAATAACTCAAATTATCTTAGACGTTCTTTTCGTCGAAGTTATAAGTAAACAACTTTTAATATGTTGTTTCGTTTTTGTTACTATGAACTTAATTTGATTTGACTGAGTTATTACTAGTTTTCAATGTGAAGCTTCCTCCAAGTTTATTTTTCAAAATAAATATACTTTTTGGAATCATATTTTTATTTATCTGTAAAAAAAAATAATATTGAAAATTAAATTTCCAATGTTCTGTTTACTTCTGATTTCTTACATAAATGTACAATAAATAACTTAAGATTTTGATGAAGAAATAAAATTCTATAGAGTCATATTTTGAGGTCGAAACTTAACAAAGTTTAAAGACATTGATATCGATTTCGATTTGGATGGATGAAAGATAAAAATAGGAGCTTTATAATACCTATTAAAATTGCAGACCATTTGGATTCACAATTTGTTGACGAAAATAGTAAATAAATTATGATAATTGTAAAGCGAAATATAAAACGAAAAGCAGCGTTTGAAAATGTTTTTGCGTCATATATTTGTATTTAAAATGACAGGTTCAAATACTTAAGATGTTTTGAAATTACGAATTCAGCAAAATGTTTTATAATGAACATAAACTTGAAAGAATTTATGTTTGTTATAACTGACGAGTATTAAAAGTTATTAATTAAAACCAAGGATAAGTTTCACTGATATACATATATATCATGTAAAAAAAGGCATACAAACCCTAAGTAAGTTCGATGCAAAACATACGAGTATGATCGAAACGCTGTTAATAGAATTTTAATGCGATTATTAATTTTTCAAAAGAAAAAAAAAAGGGGTTTAAATTTTAATAGACTTTCTTTCGTATAAGGCGTATAAGTAAATATTGACATTATAATGTCATAGACATAGACATTTTCGTATTGGCTGTCTTATTTTTAAAATTCGAAGTTTATTTCTACTGTGGTTATAACGATTTTCTAATTTTTTGCTTTATACATATAGAAAAAAACACCGACAGACCAGACTAGGCTTAAAATCAAATCAAATGCCACTCTGGGAGACATGAAAACCCTGCTGGAATCAGAAAACACAGCAAGGGACAAATAGAAAAAAATAGGAAAACATCGTCAGGGAATGATTTCGAATTGTGTATTCCAGGCACCACGTGGCGAAAATTGAAATTCTAAATTGATCTGTGCGAAACTTTATTGCCGCTGGAGTGCACGTAGCTGCCCTATGTAAACATGGCGACTTAATCGGTTTAAGTTCCTAATTCCATTCAGGATTTTGCGTTGCTGGAAAGACAAAGCGTCGCCACCGGGACGGGGCTCGGGACAGGCAGGAACGATGCGGCTAATGGCGAAAATGCATCCGGGGGCACATCGAACACATTCTTCGACCGGATATGTGGCGGCAACATCACTCCAGGACTGCCGAAAGTTTCGCTCCGCAAGTCCGGCGAAGCGGAAATCCGACACAAGTGCACTCTCGCTGCCAGACTCCTCTGCCAGGACCACATCCTAACGCTATTAATGACTAAAGTAGTGTGTCTAAATTAAATCCAAATAGTGATAAAAAGTTATTTAGGTACAGACAGCGGTGCCGCAATCAAATAAGTGCTAAATTAATTATATCTTTGGAGCACAGCGAGTACGCCATTACTCCTAGACTTAGCCCTCCAAGGGCTTCAAGGGCTTCAAGGGCTCGAGAGCGTTCAGGGCCTCTGAGAGCAGCTGCTTTCCAAATGTAATAAGCAGGTGAAGATGGGTGCTTTCAAGGTTCCGAAGGAACCTTCTGAACGAAGGTGGGAATCTGAACAAATTAGAAGTTAATTAAGGTTAGGTGCAATAACTTGGTCCGAATTGCACTGGTGCACGGGAGAGTGAGTCATCCCCTGCCCGCTGCAGTTACCTCAATTTCCAGGCGGAATGCGCTGCTCTTTGTTGTATCGCGTTTTGTTTCTTTAATTAATTGCAGCTATGGATCTCAGGTGGTATGAGGTATGAGGGATTCGAGTGCTTGCAGCATGCACCACCCCCTCCCTTCCCTTCTAATGATACAGGTGTAATGACCGTGTTACGTACTTTGGGTGATTTGTAGCTCCGCTGCACGTGAAATTCCAGTGCAATTAAAATCTTTCAAATGCAAAATGTGTGTTGCCTGTTGGCAGGTTATTTATGGGTAATTTCAAGGAAAACACTAAGGTTAGTGATATTCAACGTAAAATGTACTCGCATTAAAGTGAGATGTAAAATATACTCAACAAATTAGAAATTCCTCCTGTAAGCTCTAAGGGACCTCCATATGTCGCTGAGGAATTGCTCGTTGTCACATAGGAGTATTAATTTTTTAGACTAATAGAAATGTTGTAATAAATTCTGTCAGTCTAATGAAATAATGCGGCAATTTATTCAAATTATAATCGCATGTGTTGTTTGTAAGCATGCAGCACGCTGCAGCAGAAATAATCAATGTTATGACTAAATTGCATCATTTAGGTCTTACATTATATTTTCTTTTTTACGACCCCTATTAAAATATTTAAATTAAAAACATAATTGAATAATAAAATACTTTAACAAACTGATTGCGTGTGCCATTTTAATTTAAAGCGAAATCAGTCTAGACTTTTATACGAAGATTTTTAAAGTGGTAGGGCAGAGGTGACATAAAAGGGAAGTTTTTGTTTTGAAGGTTCTAGTAAAAAAATGAGATAACCAATTAAACAGTTGTGAATACAATTAGAAACCTCAGTTAGTTCACTATTGATATATAACAAAATAATAAACCTTTCTTTATTCTTAATAGGGATTCATTTTTATATATATAGATTGTATGTTTTCTCAGTTTAAAAAAAAATGTATTTTGTCTCTTTCATCAATAGACTGAAATAATAAGGAAAATCACCTTGTACTTTATTGAATATTCATAAATGCATTTACGTAGAGCTTTAAAACCACTTTTTTAAAACTAGTTGAACATCAACAGTCTTACCTTTTTTTTTTAATTTTTATTAATTAAACTAAATATTAACACTTACCGATAATTCAATAGGAAATCAACAATCTCACTTCTTTTTCCTTACAGATAATTCAATTGAATTAATGGATGGGTGAAAAAAAAAAAGTTGGTTTTGCATTTCTTTGAAATATCCACGCCCCTTTCATAACGATTTGTTGTGTCTCTTTTATAAATAGCATATATTTAAAAAAATAACCTTTAAAGTTACAATTTTATCTAAAAGGTATTTTTTGTATTGTTTATCTGTAATTGAAAAAATGACTGAATACAATGACAAACAGTTCAATGAACCATTTGTAACATTTCAAAAAATTTTGGATCACGAATAAATTCAATAGTATAAAACCGTCATTTTTAAAATTACAGGAACTTGAAGTTAGGGGCGAATGGGTGTACATTGGTGTTGCCGCACAACAGACATGTTCTGGGAGGATTTATAATAAGCCTGTAATTTGAATTGTCCCATTTATGCCACCTCTCCCCTATTTCTAGTTGATATAACATTAATAAAGATATTTAGAAAGTAATCGTTAGAAATTAGACATTTCATTCGTTAACCGTATTGCCAAAATGTTCACATTCGCCGACTTTAAATTCGACTCGTTAACTATAGTAATGGATCTAATATTAAATTCATAAACATATTAAATTCATAAATCCAAGCAAGCACATACATAAATATGTAAAATATATCCACATAATTTCAGCCCAGACGAAGGTCAAAATAGCCTTAATCTCGCTGCCAATCAAAAAGTGGCTGTTTACAAAGAATTTAATTATTTTCGATTAGCATGGAAAAGCTTCGCTCAAAAAAATGTTGTTGCCATAGCAATTTAAAATTAATCAAAATTAGATAAATCCCACAAAAATTCAGACTGCTGCCATGGGAAAGCCACAGTCTGCCCCAACAATTAAGCTTAAGGCCGTCGGAAAAGTTCAATATTTTCCTAGCCTCACATCTGAGATGCCCTGGAAAAACGCGTTGTCAAGAAATCTCGAATGGGAATGATTTATCTCGGCTATAATCTCCTCCGACGGACTATAAATCTCGTTAATTTTTTTATGAATACGCCCAGATGGCTGTGCATTGAGCAGCCATCAAGAGAAAAAGGAGAATCAAAAAGAAAACCTTCTTACATAACGCCTGCGGACAGGAGTTCGACACGAAGGATCCAACAAAGGCAGACGCTAGTCACCGCGGTCGGGTGGAGGAATGTGATTTATACGACTCGCCGCCGTGGTATGACCGATAGCACCAAAAGGTATCCCGGAGGTGGGAGATGATTTGTATGATTCATTTATCAAAACCTCCGGAGGCATTCCGGGGCACCCAACAAGTATCCCTCAACCGCCCCCGCACCCACTCACCAGGAAATGTTTTCCACCTTAAGGAGCCTTTCTTAAGAAGCATTGCGACTTCGCGATTTTGATTTACCGCTGGTAGTGCGCTCCGCTCGCTACCCATTTATTTAATAATAAATTTTATGGTGATAAGTTTCCTTTTTTTAAATCCCTTTCACCACGCTCTGAGCAAAGCAATGCCACTTGGGTGAGAGTGGGAGGTTTTCTTTAAGAATCTTGATCGAAGTCTTAAGCCAAGACAAGATGCCTGTTTCGCATCGATAGTTGATGCCACAAACATGGACAGATTAAAAACCTTTTCTTTTCTGGTAGCGAAAGGATTTCGCCAAAGCCCCGCCGGAAGGAAAGGGCAAATTTTGTTTGTCTCGATGTCTGCCAAAGATTTAGAAAATAAAGAATGGCATAAACTCTGCTTTCAGTCGGTTGATGTGCGATTTGACCTTTATGGATGTGTGTGTTAAACTGCATGATTAGCATTAATACGGGTGAACGAAAACTGAGGTCAATGAACAGAAAATATTCCGGCATTCTATAAAGATTTCAATTTTAAAGGGTATTTGAAAGGAATCACGAATTTCTGCACGAGGAATTTTGATTCACTTTATTTCAATTTGTTGACTTTAATATAGGTGAAGAATTTGTATGCTTTCCAAATCGTTGCTCGACATATAGTAGGTTGCAGGGAATATGTTATACAAAAATATATGTATATTTTTATTTATCCCATAAAACCATTTTATTAATACTACTACTATACTCTAGATTAGAATAGGTATATGTTGTCCAGAAAAATATTGAATGAATAAAGTACAATACACTGGTTGATTTCTCGAGTATTTCTATATTTAATAAATTCAGGTTTTATTTATACCAAATCAATGCGCTGATTGTATCTATCCCTTAAGATGCTTAATTTTTAAAGATTTTGTACCTAAAAGCATAAAAACGTAACTTTTTTGTTCATCTTTCTTTTAATAATACCTAATATTATTTAGAAATTATGTTAATAGAGTTTAATGCTCTATATATTTTCGAGTTTTCACAAATATATGTAGATACTTATATAAAATACAATCGACAGAAGAAGCAAAGATTGAGATTCTGTCACGGCAGAATTTATTTATTTATTTATTTGTTAAGATGCTTCAGTGCAAAATGGAAGTAAGATTTAGACGTTTGAAAAATTTCATGCACTTTCATGTTTATTCTGATAATAGTACTCTGATCCTTGTACATATATCCTTAGTATCTCATTAATATATCAACACATAAGCCGATTTAATGTGGTAACCGAAGTGATTTTATATACATAAATGTTCTTTTTTTTAATTCAATCTTTTGGATTGCGTTTATGTTCTATAATTAATTGACTTTCTTCATCATTCTTTCTTTATACATCGTTAGAAAATCATTGATATGAAACGTACAATCCAAAAATTTTAAAAGGTTGCATAGCAACCATAAACTTTCCTTCTCTCGTAACTGGCTGGATAATAAACAGGAAATAATGTAGTAAAACCATGAAATGTCTGTGAATTTCGAAACAACTATAGAGAATGCAATAAATAATGAACTAGTTCAAAGGACGAACGTTGATAGTAAAAATTTTATAACCCATAACTCTAAAGGCACTAGTCTAAATATAACTGGCCACGAGCTGGAGTATTCTGTTGATTTTTTAAAAAGAACGACCGTCTTTTATGGGTTGCTTTCCAAATACCAGTATTTGCTAAATATCACACATGCAATTGGCCGCGTAATTTTAGAGATGCACCATTTTCCAGCGGATATGAATTCTTAATAAATCTCAACAAGGAGCGGCGTCAGTGGACTCATAAACTGGGCAAGACACAAATTCTAAAATTCGCAACTGATCTAATGTGACAGGTCGTTATCACTTTTACGACTGTTTCCAGGCTGGGAAATTGGTGGTTGTTGCATAAATTCAGAGTCTCGTTATTCTGAACGATAGTGGAGGATTTAGCCAGCGAGGACAGCTCTTCTGCACACTTGCTATGGAAAGACATCATAAAATCATAGAGCTCCAGATAAGCCCTGCTGCATATGAATCCTTTCTGGGGTGGGGTTAAGGATAAAAATTTGAGAAATTTCCAGCAGCAGCCACAGTATTAGGGGAAGGAATAGAAGAAAAAGAATTAATTTGGGTGGATATGTTAGATCCTGGCTGGGTATTAGCCCGAGATACCCTTGAGATTTGCACTGCACTTTTTGATTGCCCCACATACTCGTACATATCACAGTCAAGAAAATATACGGGCATCATGCGGGATATAAAGCCAAGGATATAATTTATCACATATGAGGCAAATTCTAGCAGATCCCTGCTACGGGCACCAGTGGGTGGGAGTACTTCCGTAAATTTATTTTAGTGAAAGACAATATGATTCAGCAAAATTTGCTCAAAAGGACTCCCTTCCAAGAGATCTTGTGTAACAACAATACGCTTAGAAACTTAGTTCGGTTTAGGATTGTTGCACTGAAAGGAATCGGTTTAGCTTAAAGCGCTAGAGTCCTGCTGTGAAACACGTAAAACCCTCTGGAGTACGACATAAAATTCTTAGCAAAGTTTCGCAAACTTTCCAAATGCTAGCAAAGCACATTGCATGCAAATATTTGCCATGTAGAGGAAATATACTTTTATTTCCCTCTCGACTTCTAAACGGTTGGAAATGAAGTTGATATGCAATGGTTTAATGCAAATAGTTGAAAGAAATAAGGAAATATTTGTATAAAGCACTTCTTGGAATTATATACCAAATATTATCAAACGTGCCTCCTAACTGGATAAATAACTAATAATTCATTTCTTGAAAAATTAAATTAGTGTGAAACAGAATTTTTTCTATATCTCCCAAAACTTGTAATAATGGAATGCAAAATGATAGTAATAATTAAAATTATTAAAGAAGATAATTACCCTAAATCACAATAATCTCTTACATCACGTTGGCAATTAAACCAGTTTCCGATACCATCTACCAAGTATACTATCATACGACAATAGTTCACCAATAGATCAGATTAATTGTAGGTGTATCCTGCAACCTAGGGGACAAAGAGTAATTAAATTCGTAATGTGGTATAAAGGACAAACAAAAGTGGTTATTTATAACTATAGAATTTGAGGCTGGTAAAATACACCTCATGTGGTAATTTAGGACAAAGCATAAACCCTTAAGCATCCAAAGTCTTGAGCAAATTTCCGCCGTACGAAAATATTCATTAATTAAAAGGGCGTCTCTCAAACAAATTTAATCGGGAAAATTGCACTGAAGTCAAATTAATTAAAAACTCCAGAACGTGAGAAGTGCAAAACCATTGTGACTTGTTTAAACAGTGAACATTTTGTGTGCAGGACATTTTTTCAGTAAAATATGCACCGGAATTTGCATACTTCCACTTTCCGATTTTTTCCTACTTGCTTCTTCTAATATCGAACTTTCACAGGATTAAATGTTTAGTTCTGGCGCATTGTCGGCCCTTTAATCTATTTGCGAAAGTCGCCTTGGACCAACGATGATACCAAGATTCGAGCATATACCCAGGCATTCCTTTGGATGATTTGCCTCCATAATTTGCATAAACGAAATCTTTTATATACCGACTGCACGTGTTCGTTACGTCACATACATGAATATTTCATTTCACCAGGATATCCACTTTTCATGTCATGAGATGTTTACGTTTCCATGTGAAGCAAATTTCGCAGAGATTTTCAGAGGTGTGATAAGAGTTTCGGTATGAATTTTCTTTGATGTGGTCCTGCTACCACTTTTCTGCGTTATACAGAAAAATTCAACATTAATTTCATATTGTATCAACTTTTTCTGGTTCCAATATTTATTTTTAAAATGGATTTTTTTATACATATTTTAGGAAAATAATTGAAAATATTCAAGATTGTATTTTAAGCAGAAATATTTTCTTTTAACGTTCTATGTTAAGCTTGCTTTTAATTAAAAACGAGCGGGTAAAGTAGCAGAATAATTTATTCATTAAAAAGTTTAAAACAATATTTGAAGATAGTTGGATGAAAAGTAAGTTAATACTGAAAAGTGCTTTTTGTTGTTTTAGAAATGTTAATGAAAAATGTATAAAGTAGGTATTTAATGAAACTTCGAAATATTTTAATTTAAATTTTTTTTCCGCAAATTAGCGATTAAACAGTTTGTTACACAAAACTGATTTTTCCAGATGATATCCTCCTATACAGAAAAATCTTAAGTATATAAATATAGCATAGAATTTATCATGCCAGTTTATTAGCTTTCTCGCGACTTTTTCAATTTAATTTCAGTTTGATCAAAGAAGATGACATACGGCAGTTACAAGATAAAATGCTCTCATTGTCATATGATTGAGCACTTTATGGAACTGCTATAAATAAAGAGAAACTCAAATATTTTTTTTCTTTTGGGGCGAGTTCTTCAACATTCAGGTCAGGTTATAAAAAAAGTATGTCAAGCTACTAAAAGATTGTTGTTTCCTCTTGAAGTTACTATGGATGTTTCGGCTACAGAAAACTTCTCAATTGGATATCGTCGTTTTATTCTAATTAAGTAGAACAGAATTCTGCTAAGCCTCTTCATTAGCCGAGAGATTTTACCTCATCTACCAATTCCCCTTGAAAAGGCTTCCTTTCTTCAGGAAGAAAACTTCTGAACTTTTACATTTAGGATGCAATTAAAGATGGTCCCTTCAAGTTGTTCAGCACGGCGATACCATAGAAAAACTTTCTGAAATCGAGAAAAGTTTCTTTCAAGTATACTATCTTAGAATTATCTCGTCGAATGGATGTACATATGCACACATGCCATCAACGTAACGCTTGAATAGGGTTTAAATGTGTATGGAGATGATACCTATTCAGGATACATATCTGATGTATAAAAAGTTTTTCCCCGGGGGTATTTTCAGACAATTATTATTTAGGAAATTGAAAAGTTCCCAAAAATTTTCAAAGGACATTATTTTGAGTTGAGAGGTGCGCTAAACTGTGGAAAATTAAATGAATTAGATTTCATATATACATACATATGTATGTATGTTCGAGATTAAATTGTCTTTTGAGATTTTGTTTTAATGGTTTCGGCAAAAATAAAATTGTAAATGTATGGGGTTCTCTAAATTTGATTAATGTTTGTAAAAAAATAGATTTCCTTATATGTCTTTTGAATACCATATATATGTATGTTAGTTATTATAAATTTACTTGTATCTACTTAGAAATTTCCGAAAATGCGGAGATCTTTGGTTTGTAGACTAGTTCTTGTAGTATTAGTTCTAAAACAAACCAAACGATTTTTCTAAATATGTCACATAACCAACTCTGCTGTTAAAAGGTATATAAATTGCCCGTCCTCTTTGAGGATTTCCAGATTATCTTCCATTTTGTGAAATGTATTGAGAGGATATAAAAAGCCAATTGTGATCTTGTCTTATTATTCCCAAATTTCCTGCCAATCAACATTTAACAAAACTCTTCAGGAAAAAGGACCGACCATGGCCAACCAGTTCAGATGAAAATGAAAAAAAATACCATTTGAGGAAATCACTTCCAATTTTCCCCCTAAAAGTATTAGCCATAAACCTCATTTCCTCAAAAGTTCCTTCAGAGGAAGCCGCAGAAGCTGGGACCGTGGGCCACCGCATTAGCCTTTCAAAGTGGTAATTTGTTGGGCCCTTTCCATTCCATAAGCATCGTCTTATCCACGGAATTATTAAAATAATCGACTTAAACCCTCGTTCTTAGCTCATAATCCTCTGGTGGAGTTTGCCTTATGTGCTACTGCCACCCACCCGTCATTTTAACCTGAGGATTGCCGAGGGGTTTCGTCGGTCTGCATCTGAGTCACTAAGTCAGTTCTAGAATAGGAACAAATTTTAAGAAAGTTGAAGGATTCTTCACCGGAAGAGAATAATATTAGGAATTTTCAATGATTGGATTATTTTAAAGTTTTCCTTCCGAACAAACCTAAATGTTTCCGTTTGAGGTTAAAATTCTTCCTATTTCTTGAAGACAATAAGGTAAGGGTCAAGGACCAGTAGCAATATTGAATCAGGAATACGCAATAATAAATGCTGTATTGCAGTATCTTAATATTTGAAATATATATTGTACATGTACATAACTTTGCGGTTAATCTGTTTACTTGCTAACAAATATTTTAGGAGTTAATATTTTTGATATAACATATGTACAGGAAAATATGGTTGGTTTTATATATTGGTACACTGTATGTATTTATCCATTAAATCGGTAATATAGCGTATTTTTCCAAATTAAACAAAATTATAAGTTAAAATCTATGAATTGATCCAATGTAAAAGCGGAACACTCCCTTTTTAGTGTGTATATAAATCCGTAGAAATATGTTTAAATAAGCATGGAGTCATAAACTGAACCTTGATTTGTTCGGCATATGAAGACCGTGAGTGAGTTTTAACATTTATTTTATGTCAACAAAAGGACTAAGTTGATTATCCTATCCTGTGAAAAACAGGTGGTAAATATCAAAAGAAAACTCAAAAAGTTAAGTATGTCATAATTCCATTCCTGGAATCTAAAAATGACCACAAAACTTAAATTTAGCAGATAATTAATCTTGCCCATTTTGTTAGATGTGTTTCGCACGTGGAAGCTACGCAAAGATATTATATTTCGAAAACCTACTTAGATTAAATTTCGCAAAAAAATGAACATGAAATGAAATATGATCTCTGCACAATTCGTGGAAAAAGTAACACGTTTATGCCTAAAGACATTATGTGTGGATTTTCTTTATGAAATTTCCACAAACAGTACGCCTGCATGTGTAAAGCAACTTTCAAGGTAAGTCCAACTGAGGTTTTATAATAAATTTTAATCGGATTTCATTCTTGGTCGTAAAATTAGTAAACATAAGTAATATACGCGGAAAAAAATAATCCTTACACGACTTCTTAGGATGGATAGGATATTTTTGGCACGTTCTTTTCGTTCAATGAAAATCTGAGAGCAGAAACAGGAACAGCTTGAATGCCATTGAAGACAATGTGAATACCCCAGGTAAGTACTCCGCACTCAAAAACATTCTGTTGAAATATCCCCATAATTCCAGGACCTTCTGCAAGAGGCTTACAGGAAAACGAAATAGACAGGCGAACGATGTGCAGAAACCTTCGCGTTACGCACTTTGAAGTTTTGAAACTCAGTTCGCCCGAAGGCGTCAGAATAAAAGCGCCCTTATTCTCCCTCTGCGAATGAAACAAAGGCCAAAGTTAGGGCATGTGAGCCTTGAATATTCGCTAACTCATATTTCTCCTCATATTTTTTTTGTTTTTGTCTTCCGCTGCCGCTTCGTTGCGCCTTTCGCAAATGGGAATAAAATGTTTGCAAGAATTTTTGCATTCGTATTGACAACTTTCTTGAGTGGTTTGACTGACTAAGTGCAAATATGTATGTAGCATGAGTTTTATTGTTCTTTTGTCTAAAACGACTAACTCTAATTTTATGTAATTGCCAAATTTCCCAGAGATTTAAGTTTGCTTTCTTTAATTCAGGTTGTATACGGCTTATAAGAGTTCTTTATTTTCATTTTCTGGATTTCTTCTCATGTCATCAACTACTTACATCTTCTTATGTAGAATTCATTCGGCGCAGATTTAGATAATTCATATTGTTTTTTTTTTTTTGTGGTCATAGAAACACAAAATTTTAATAATGTAATGTAGACATGTACATTGTACATTATGAAACTTGTATTGGGTGGGTTATTTTCAGTTAAGTTATTATAAAATATTTTTATCATTATGTACCTACATGTGTAAAAATATTCATGCTAATTTTTTTAAAAAAATGTATGAAATATTCAAATTTAATTCAACCAAAAATCAATTTTTGTCAAGCTCGCTTGTCACAATTTTGCGATTATTACCAGCTACATTTAAATATGCAGGTATAAATATTTGGCTGTGCGAATACTTAATTGCGAATGATAATTTTTATTTGTTTAGAGGTTATAGAAAACTGTCGAAGCGTATTTGTTCACATATTCGATTAAATGAAAATTTAATATGGCAACCAATAAAATTTGTATGTATGTTATAATGTCGAAATATTCCTGTGGCAACCTAAATACGTCTCTTGAATAGAAAATGCATTATTAAATGCAGGTTGCTCCAATTGAATTAATTCGAATGTTTTGTTTCTATAATAGTAAAAAAATTGGTATTAAAAGTTTAGTTGTTTGGTTTTCATTTAATTTTGTAGGATGAAAAATATTACAGCCGAATAATCACTAAATACGTATATGAAGCTTATGAAGCAGTTTTACCTCAAAACTTTATAGAATTTATGTGTCTAAAATCGTACCTATATAATACAACATTTTTACAAACAGTCTGGTGGGAGAGGAAGGGAGAAGAGGGCAATTTTTTATTGCTTTCAAAACAACTCAAGATAATTTTCTTTATTACATACAATTTTCGAGCAACATGTTGTTTTTGACGGAGCCTACCGCATTCACAATCTCATTCATTTATTTGGTCTATAAATTTAATTTTAAGAAAAAGAAGAAAAGATTTGTTAACAACTTTACATTTATCAAATGAAATGAACGACATAACGCGGCATATTCGTCGTTTTCTTCATATTTAGAAAAGACCTAGCAACAATCATATTTAAGTGTCGTTAAGGTGAAAGCTTGTTTTTGGTTTAAAAATTGATTCAATTCAATTTCCTTCATTCTTGTTAACGAAATTGATATCAGCTCGTGGTTGTTACAATTAAGTCATTAAATCGAGCTATAATAAGAAACTCATTATGAAAGCCCCCCGTCTTCTTTGAAACGTTGTTTTGATTGAGACGTTTATTATTACTATGTCAAATTACATGGAAGGAGATTGTGGGTGGAAAACAACCTTCAGTTTTGCGTCGGAGATGAAGTACTTAATGTATGTACGTGTATGTGTCTTAAATAAGAGAGATAGGGTGGCTGCATCTGTTGAATTAATTTTGGGTATGAATGTCTCCTTGAAATGTTATACAAAATTACATAAAGTTTTAAGGTATCGATTTTAATAACTAATGTCATCGTAAATATCAGAAAAAGGGCTAGTATTGAAGAAGATTGATTTGGATCGTCTGGCTGATAATGTATTCTAAGTCCAAAGCCACAGAGCACCGTCTGGCAATTGTTCCCCGAAAGTGGTAAATGTGACCCATCTCGTTAGGAATAATGAGGCAAGTGCATTTTGTGGTAGAACGTGATGAAAATTTCAAAACTTGCACCTGCTAAGAGGATCGATTTGCGTTCATCCCTTTTCGGCATCCTGTGGGATAAGTTGACAGAGTCAGGGATTTTTTGTAAAGTTTTATTATCATCCGTTACGTGTAAGGCTAGAGGGACTATTGGATATTCACCGGATTTAGGATTAATTTACATAACTCGACATCGACAACTCCAGAGACTTTCAAGGACCTTTTTTCTATTATTGTTTGATCAACAACAAATTCATTCGATCTGAGATAGGTACTATTTATTTTTTGCTTAGTCTTTTATTCTCTGCATCAACAATTCCTGTGAAATTTTTACAATTTCAACTCGGCAATATGTGGAAACATAAAGAAAAGTTTTTCTCCATCTTTGAGAGGATTTATTTTTCTTTTACCTCAGATTAGGATTCTTAGGCGTTATGGCAAAAGTTTCAATTGAATAAGAACAAAATAGCATTGGTAGAATTTCTTTTTTTGTGTGAAGACAGCTTTAAAACTTTTTCTTGTATGACACCATTTCTAATGGCAAAAGTTAAGTTTTTATCATGCATTACGCATTAAAATCAGGTAGGGAAATATATTCAGGGCCTCAAAACTTTTAAATCCGTGTATATTACTTATGTGATGTATATAGAATGTATTATATTATTTTAGCATTTGTTTTTTAGTTTGAAACAGAAAGGTATGCTTGCGAGTTTTTTCACTATCACGCACAGACTGATAAACCTGAAATTTTGATAGCCATAGTTTAAAAATAAATCATATAGATCATTACCTTGTAAATTGTAAGTAAACTCAAAAATATATTTATATTCGTCTAAGTTTATACCAAAATATTTGAGTCTTAAGTACCTGGAGAGCTATGTGATTTATGTCGGTAAAGAATGTCGACTAAAATTAACTTGCATTGCGTAAAATATGAAAGCCCTATTTTGTTCCTCTTATCACGACTTATTATCATGAGTGCTATTCACATCAACAGTTTGATGGCTCTTATTCTCCTTTATCTTATCATTTTTGTTTTCTGCTGAGATTGCAAAAAAGGTATTGTTGCTCTCTCTATTCAGACTTATTGTGGCCATTATACCCTTTTTGCAGTAAAACTGACACCATCAGATAATATATGGGTCCAATTTATTTGGGGACTCTAATATCAAAAAACTTCTTATTGTAATGAGGTCCAACAAAAAAATTCCCTCTCCATTCGGCTGTGACAAGAAGACACTTGTAAGGAACTGAAGGCGCAGGTTGTACAAAAGTCCCCCAGGACCCATATCAAGTTGCTCCCTTCAGCACGGTGTTGTTAACATGTTTATGATTCGTGGCATTCCTGAATTTGGGTGACTAATGGGAGCGAATGTGCACAATCTAAGTATGTTCATCATCCGGTAGGGCGCACAAACTCAGGTACAACAATTCATCATTTTTGAAGACAAATCACCTGAAAACCCTTCGGGTTACATTACCTATGCTTAGAGATGCTTCCTGAGTACCTAAGCATTCAGATGGAAAAATTACGTGTCTACATGCCGAGCAAGTTTTCGGGGGAGCACGGGTCGTTAGTCATCCGGACCCTTCTCGAATATGACATTTGAAATTTGGAAAACATTCATAACGCCTCCGAAACGGATGGCACATATGAGTGACCAAAAGGTACACGCATGATATATTGGAATCCGGTGATGTGTTGTCCCTGGCGATTATTTTGAAGGGTCGGCAGCTGTCTGAGGACCTGATTTCCGAGCAACAGGGGAAATAAGACCCCAACTCGGGTGGCTGAACACAGAGAGAAGTGTTCAGTTCGAGATTTAATTCGTAACTGTCGACGGAAGGATCTCGGAAGTGCCATGTTCGCTCCTTAATTTGATAGTCGGCACTAAATTAAGTTTCTGATTGTATATCCGGCGACAAGTGACAAACATCTCTTCCGAATTGACATTGAGTTTTTTCGTAAAGCGAAATTTCTTGGCCAATACTCGTACAATACCAATAGCACTCTTTTCACTGAAAGCAAACCCTCGGATTTCCACTTTGCTCCAAATTAATTTCACTTCTGCGGTGGCTCACAAATATACCTTTTGGAGTCAGATAACAACACCTTTCGTGTTCGCAAAGCATTTCCACCTGTGAACAGTTTGAGCTCGATAAGGTCAAGGGGTAATTTTCACTGCAGAGAGCACTACTGGAAAATTAAAGATCCTTTAAGGACTTTATCGCTGGCGAATGTGCTAGCTGAAAAGCTTCAAGTGATTGAGTTCGAATGGAAATGGGTTGCCGAGTGCACTGGCAGTTCGACATAAAAAAACGCGATTCCCTATAAAACGCACATGTGCTTTTGCCATTGCTTGGCATGGCTCTTTTAGTTCAGCCATCGTCTAAAAGGGAAAATGTTTTTGAAAACTATTTCTTTTAGAGCACTGCTGGATACGAATAAGTTGGGGCGTTCTATGAGTAGAATTTTATGGTCTCTAGTGCTCTAAAGTTCAAATGGCACAGAGAAGGTGTGTGCTCAAAGGTGTTTGTAATCGCGGGAGCTTTAAGTAAACTTAAATAGGTTTATTCGTTCATCAATTCCATGGTTACATAGAAAATCAAGGATATTGGTTGGTGGCTTTCCGGCAGTTTAAATTGACTTAGAATGTTCTTATTACTTTTACTGAAAATCGCAAAATTTTAAATCAGAACTATATTAACACATACATACATATATTACAAAAACCGTAGACCCTATTTTTCTGAATAGCATGTATGTTATTGAGAATATTTAATTTAATCATTCCCATATAGGTACAGCATTTTCTCCGATAGCTTGTTCAATTCTAGTTTCCAACCAGATTACGTAAACAAAGAAAGTAAGAGTTATGTATATTTACTCCATTTATTATTGTTGGCTTTAGTATGTAAATGAGCAGCATAGAATGAAATGGTCACATACTCATAAGGTTTGTCTGTTAACTTAAGTTTTTACCCATGGAGTGGAAAAATTGAGCTCTTGACAACACTTCGCCTTTTAGCTAATTTTACCAGATTTTACTCATTCCGCAGAGCACGAATAAATTTGGGTAAAATCACCGAATTCTTGTCATACCTGTAATTTTTCAATTGTCAGTCTATGTGTGATTTGCATTTTTACGGTACAGCTGAATAATTTTAGAAGCAAATAAAAACCATTTTAAATAATTCCTTTAGTAAATAAAATAAATCTCTAATTTTTTCTTCTGATTTTTTAATATTAATAAAGTTTACGTAGTTATGCAAGGAAAATTGAAAATTTACTCAGTTTTTATTTGAAGTCGTTGGGTAATTTTTGATAAACATACCTCTTCCTATATAGTATAGGAATCTTTTTACCATATCAACCCATTTTATATCAAAATTTGTGTACCTAATATGCATCTATATTTAGAAAATATAAAGCACTTATGCTTGATATGTGTTTTTGTGCTCTACATACTTCATAATTTTCATGACATGTAAACGTTGAAAGCTCTTTTTTTACGTAAATCCAATTTAAATAAAACAAATTGGCATCATGGTTGTTAGCTACTTATATTACAGTTTAAAAAAATATGTATTTAGTAATAAATATTGTAAATTTGAAAAATCCATAATAAAACCAATTTTGTTAAATAAATTAAATTAAAAATTCAAAGTGTTATTATGTACTGATGTATTAGTTCAGTAGAGAAATTAATTTATAACAGCGAATTCATTCCTTTTTAGTATTCATAAAGGATTGCAAAAGGAGTTTCGCCCTTAATTAGAACTTCGAATTTTCGATAATGTATTTCTACATCAAATAGAGATACTGAATTATTGGCTAGTGCAATTTAAATCTTGATGGATCTCTAACGAAATGCAATTTCCGCACTTCCGTAAGTTGCTAGCTTCTATATCTGGATAGTTCATTACCTGCCTCAATATTCTATTCCATGGCTATTTGCTTTGAGGAAGGCTAGAGTTGTTCATTCGACCACGTCCCAGAGAATTAAGATTAACATTGTTATTGAGGCCATTAAGGGCACAAGAAGGCATCTGGGGTTCGCGTGCCTAACCTTAAACTCTGTGCCAGGCAGCGCGTCAGACTGAGGCTAACTTATGCCCTTTCTTGACACACTAAGATGAGAATTTATCGTCCAGGCAATTTCTTTCAATTTCTTCTTCACATATTGCCACAAGCAAGTCATCGTGGAGCTCCCTGCTCCTCCTGCTGTGTGCTTTCTGCATGCACCACGGAATCGTGTCGTCACAGTGAAATTTCCCTCCGAACAATTTGTCCGACAAATGCCGGACAGGGGCGGAAACACAGGGTCCCTGTGCCCTAAGCCCTTATTGGAGTGGATTCAGGTCAGGCACGTAATTGAAATAACAACATGATTCTGATGATGGTTTGATTTGCACGAGATGCGATCGGAAATTGCTGTGTCCATGTCACGGAGCTCGTCCTCTGACCCTTCTGGCGGCGGAGAAGGCCCTTGGTCCTGGAGTTTGTTAAGGATATCGCCTGGAATCGGGTTGGCCAGATGTCATAAAGCGAGTGGGGCATGGATCGTACCCCTTGCAACTGCTGTTCGAAGTCGTTGTTTTCCTAATACGATGACACCCAATCTCCACGAGTGGGTGCATGCTCCCTGGTGCATCGTGATAAGCTGAAGCGGCTGCAAGGACGAGGGCGACTCGTTTCCTTTTCTCAAGTATGTCCTGCAAAAGTGTCTAGCCAACTTAGAAATACGTAGGTATATATACATCTCAAGAAAATTGGAGGTTTATCTCGTGCGCACAGCCTTTGTTTGGAAACCATTCCGCCGGCAGTGGACCATAAATTAGCTCTGCCAGCTCCCATCTTTATAGTCTATATCTAAAATCGTCAGCCATCCGCGAGAGAATCTCAGCAGTGCGACATTTTCTTCGTCACCAGGCGCGAACTCTCAAGATTATGGAGCCCATCTGTGTCGAGATACTGCAGGTTTTCGTCACGTTAATGCGCCCGATTAGCACTAACCTTGAGTTTGACTGTAAGATAAAAATGGGAAACTTTTCTCATTAGCATCTCTCGTTTTTCCTCTTGTGGGACTCACTGGGACAATTAAATAAATTTATTTTTTTCTTCCATCCCAAGAAGTTGGAACATTTGAGGCTGTGGGGTTTTTTATCATTGGCTGAGTTATGACACTAATCCCGCTGAGAGATGGCACTTCCCGGGAGATTGTCACTTACAAATTTCAATAGAACTTTTACTCAGTTTTCGCATTGAATGCTTTCCTTGTCGTCCCCATGATAAGTTAGCGCTTTCCTTCGTCCTCGTCTCGAAGTGTTGTCGCAACTCGCCAGCTGTAATTGCAGAGCGCAGCGGGTATCTTGAATGACTGATGAAAGTGAGAAACGATACCCCGAAGTCATTATCTTCAAATATTACCGCGGAAACTAATGACTGCCTTGGGATGGGACTAATTTGTTGTTTCATGAAAGTTTCCCATTTTGAAAGTTATCACCGAGGTCTGGGAATTGAGGCCATTGCACTGGTTTAACTTTATTTTGCTCGCATTTCATCCTGCCATCGGAGACATCGGGAATTCTGTTCTGAATACATATACCATTTATGAAATTTAATATTTAGATATTTTTCTTTGAAATCGTAGAGTATATTCTGTTTTATATGTAGAAGGTTAGTCTAGAAGGAGCATTGGCTCCTATTCTAAAAAACTAAGCAAAATCACAGACTCAACTTTTGTATAGCAAACTGAGTTTCAAATTGAAACCGAGCTCAGTTGTTATCCGATTGACTCAAAAGGAGGATAACGTTTTTCGGGTGTATGCATGCATGTATGTAAGTATATCTGTTTCTTTGACACGCCTTGCAGCCTAAACAGCTTTATGAATTTTAATAAATGAGGTGTGGTTAGACTCGTTTTAGTTGTGGGAGTGCTATATAGACTATATAATTTTTGAGAAAAATAAATATGGCCCCCATTTTTCTCGCATGTGTATTTTTTTTTTCAAACATTCCGATATGGGTATCAAATGAAAGGTCTTGATGAAATCATATACATTAATGTTTATATAATAAACGTACGAAACAATTTGCTCATAGATTTGTTACGAAATTGTTTTTTACCCGACACTATTTTTTCTCATTTGTAAATTGGTAGCCTCCGACAGTGTGTCATGATTTGATAGCATGAATTTTAGAAGGTCGGCCTAAATTTTTAGCCCTAATAAGTACTTTCTAAAGGATAACAATAGTAATAGTAAAATTTTTAATTTTTTGTGTATGAGCTCTATAAATACTTGTTTATATATTTTCAGCTACATTTTTTTACAAACAGTCGAATTTTATAGTCTTTTTTATTAACTTTTTTTTTTCTATGTAAAAATTGAGACTGAGCTTTTGATCACCTTTTTAGTACACGAGCATACATGATATTTACCTACAAACCAATTTTCCCTAATTTTTCTATAGATTACCGAAGTTTTAAAATTTTAATTGAATGAGCTTTATTGATACAATATTAAAAACAATATGTCCAGTTTTATTTAATTCTAATCGAATGTTCAGAAACTCAAGCTATTTAAATGTTTAATGCAACTGTGGAATTTAGGAGAGTGGGTCCAGAAATAAGTTAAGTTCATGAATAAACAACAATTCCTTTCTTAGGTTAAATAGCTAATTACAATGAGATTAATCAAATATTATATGTACATGTAATTGAATTTGATAACTTTATTTATGAATAAAAGGGGGTTTGAGCAGTCCGTTCCGACTAAATTGAGAGTTATTGGTACTTGCAGATAAGAGTCCAAACCCTCAGCTTAAAGTGTTTTTCCCATTATCTGTCTGCTCGCAGTTAAGTCACACAAATTCGAAATTGCTCCTTCTGAATTTGAATGCATAATGCGCTATTGTTGTTACCCCTTAGAACAGTCCTGAACGACCCTTTACTGAATACTGCACTTGTCCTCTAAATGAACAAAAGCTTATCTCATTGGTCCAGACGGAATAAAATCATTTGCACTCAATTCAACCGTCAGAACACGGGTACTTGAAATAAGTCCCGAAGTCAAAGAGCGCATCATTCACCTTAAGGCAATGGATTTGCTGCAACTCGTAATCACGGCGAATGTATCAAAATGACAAAATCAAATTTGAGTAGATTCCTCAACCGGAATTAGATTGAAAGCAACGGCTGTCATCGTATTTTCATCAGACCGAGAAATTGCTTTAGCCATGAATAAAAATTTGCATAATCCACTCTTGTCGAGGGTTAAGTTGCGAGTGTTGTCAGCGCGAACAAGCAATATCAACAACTTTCGACTCGATTTTCACGGAATGTCTTTATTTTCCGTAGCTCCTCGGGCGCTTTGGTCCTCAATGTTAGTGATGCATTTTCCGCCATATATTTTTGGTAGTGAAACGTTCACGGGAGATGTTTCTCCCAATTTCCAGTAAAACGATCAGTCTTCTCGAGAATTTAATACACGATTACTGTAATAAAGCGCCAAAACTCGCAAAATTCCGGCTTACCTTCACAGGCTTTTAGTCGTCAGTATTTTACTAGTTGGCAACCTGAAAAAATTCATGGGTGAATATAAATGCGGTTGTTCTATAGGAAATCAATCTTTTCACGAGCCATTGATTCTCTTCTTAGCTTCTTAAGGGAAACCAAGACAATGAGGGCTCCAACGCAAGTGATTGGATTATCTTGCTTTAGTGGTCCAGCTACTGACGCTCTACAACTCGAGAAGTATGTTGGTTATAAGACTTCGATAGCGTTTTGAAGATAGGAAGAAAAATACAACAGAAAAACCGAGTTTGGATTAAACTTTGCAAAAAAATTTTGATTTGTGACTCTGTACAACAACTCCTTGTAGAGCGGAAAACAAAATTAAAGATATATTGTCCAGAAAGGATAAAAATATGGTCACTGGACATTTTGCCCAGATTCTACTTTATGATTGATGATGTAAGCTGAACAATGTGCGCTTTTCTCGCTAAACAATTTGAAAGTTAATGTCATTGTATCCTGTATGTCTCTTAAAGAAAGAAAATTAATGGTTTCCACAGAAAAAAAAGAAAAATGCTTTAAAATATTCCACTTTAGTTAAAGTTCAAGTTGACCATGTAAAAGGCTCTTTTATTTTTAGGGTATTATTACCTTACACTACTATTTAAAAGACGTATTTTCAATTTTTTGAGATAAATATAATATAAATAACTAAAAAGGAATGTAAACATATATTAATATTTATTTCTACATTTTTATGGGTTTGCATTATTATTTTCTATAAAGCTAGCATTGTCTTCCAAACTTACAAAACTGAATCCGAACCGCTCTCCAACCTGAAAAGAAATTAAAATCAAATTACTATTAAAATTACGATTTATATCAGAAAGGGTGAAATGAAGGGATTGAACTTAAAAATATTAATATAACTTTAAAAGTTCTTGGTCTTGTTGTATGAAATTTTAAAGTGTGATTGACTTAACAAAAAAAAAAAAACAATCACAAAATAGAATCATCGTAGTGTTTTGGATTTTTAGAAAAATTCCTTTTTGGTTTAAGTTAAAGTTCTTACGTTGTTTTCCACTGCAGTTAGCCATATACAAAAAGCAACTATTTGAGAACTCCCGAAAGCAATTTCCGTTGAAACCACAAACTGGTTGGTATAAAGTCGAGCATGCTCCAGTAGTACAATTAGGCGGTTGTTGTGCCTGTCCACTGGCGCAGAGTAGACCTGCATTAAAAGATGGGCGCATTAATTATTCATGAAACCCGTAAATATTCAAAATATCAAAAGTACCAGCGAGGATAATGCAAACAGTGGCTAAAACTTTCATTCTCACGTACAGACGGACGGTTTCTTCTTGTATTTCTTGTCAGCACAACACCCTCTTCAGAACTGAATATAAATTAGGCGAAATCTTGTTTTTATAGCATTTTCGCTGGTAATCGTAACAATATTAAAAGTTTCTTAAGGTAAAAACCTCGTAAATTTTTGCGGAATCCAGGCCTTATAAACAGCTGTTTGCGCTACTGGTGAAACGAAGAACGCAGATAATTTGGCAGTAAATTAGGGAATTGGGAAAAAAACCAGAACACGCCAGGAGATGACTAATAAATGACTGGAGAATATACGAACAGAATTTTAAATTGAGGTAAAACAACATTTGTATTTCTGCAATAGTTAGATAAGCTAAAGTAATATTTGTAAGTAAATGTCGACTTGCTAGTTTTTGAACTGGAATAAATTAAGTTTATTCCGACAAAAGGAAAAGTGCCACTAATGGGACAAAGATTGATTACTGATGATTAAGGAGGATTATCGTATTAAAAAGGAAAAAATTGTGAAAAAGCACGTATTCTGTATTTTTGTTCCGAAGATCACAGGGGAGAATCATACATCATTTATTTATAGCAAATTAAAAAAATCCTTTTCTCTCTCGCAAAATTTTGGATTTTTTAGAAAACAAAAAACTGGTGTAGGTATTTTAAAAATTCATTAATTATATATTTCTCTCTGTATTCATGAAAAATAAAACCTTAAAATCTATGCACTTTAAAAGAATGAGGCGATTCTCAACTTTTCATTTAGAAGTTATTGTAATGGGTCCGATTTTTCGAATTGAAAATTTTGTAATATCTCCACGTTTTGAGGAGAACTTTTTTTCGTTTCGAATATCTCGTGAACAAATAATGATATTGACCCCGCTCCGGATTAATTTCATTCGACGCAAAATTGCATGATGAATCACTTAATAAGGATTGCCAAAAATTTGAATTGGCGCCAAATGGGAAGTTGGCAGTGTGGGTAGACCAGTCGCACCCAGCCTCTTTTTCTTTTCTTATAAATCAAATCGGAGCCACTTAGTCTCTGATACGAGTACCTTCTTTAAAACCCTACAATGTGCAACTTCTTAGGAGAGATGCTGCAACCGAAGATATTAAAAAAACAGAGAATTTATCTGCGAACCCCGACTTTCATATTTTTCTGCTTGGAAATGAGCTGTGAATTATGTTAATTGTTTTGAGTGAAAAGTCGTGTTTTAGGAGAAATTAAACTGTTTGTTATTGAGGTGAGATATAAATATCCAATAATTTTATGCCAAATCTGTTCGAATTAGAAGTCTTTTACATTTTGTGAGCTTTTGTTCTATTCCAATAAAAGATAATAAAAGAATACCGTTTGCTAACAGAGCATTTTTATAAAGTCTATTACGTTGTAAGAATAAAAATTTGATCACAAAACATCCATCATCCAAACATATAATCTCTCATTTTTCGAAGTTAATTCAATTTCCCGATAATACTGAGATTTGAATAATTAATATTTCCCATTGTCCCGCAAAAATGTATCTTTGCGTTCAATTGACCTTGGAGAGCTTCACAGTAAACGTGTTCATTGGAAATCTTATTGATTACGTCAAAACAGAAATTCTATTTTAATCTCCTATTCTCCTCTACCTTAAAAATGGTACACTGCAAAAGCCCTTCTAATAACCTCTGTGCTAGTTTTAGTGGAAATAATATGAAGCGTTATAGTTTTAACCTATCCATAAATAGAGTATCAACATCTGCTTATCTCTGGATTAGCTGGAAATTCCCAGCGAAGGTAAAGAACTGATAATGATTAAGAAGAGTTTTGTTTTAATTAATACGACGTTTAAGATTTCTTGAAAAAACTCCACTTAATTAGTTTGGCGCCTTTTCAGTGAATAATAAATTGTGGTTTCTTAACTAATTTTAATATTGCAAGATAAATCACTTAAGACGAAGTAACATAGTGATATGCACATACAAAACCTTTCAAAAGCGGTTTAATTAAAATTTTTGTGAGATATCTAATAATTTTATAGATCTTGGGTGATGTGAAGGCAAACTTCTTGTTAAAAATAATAAAACATAATCAAAACATAGCTTATAAAGTTGGTGAACAAGTTCCTGACATAGTAAATATCCTCGGAAAGTTCTTCAAAAGTTTTCATTGTAAACTTGTTAGCATAATTTCTGTGACATTCACTATAAAACAATAAACTGCAATAGCAACTGTTGACATGCAACTTTTAATTAAACAAGACATTTTGAATAGTATTTTTTACAAAGTATAGTTAAATGAGGAAAATAAAAAGATTTTCTTACTTGAATGTTTTGGCAGGAAAGTAGCAGTTTTCTTAAAATATAAACAAACAAATTTATAAAATCAGCGAAACGTTGTGTTAAATTCCAAACATTTTGTGTTTGAGAATTTAGTTTTTGCAGTCGACTATTGACTATTGAGAGTTGCTTCCTTAAAAGATGGAAACAGAGCGACGAAAATCATGAAATATATTTTTGGGATACCTTTCCGCATATATTCCCTTAATAAGTCATAAATTAGACTACTTTGTCCAGGTTTGAGGATTACCACAGCAATAATAGGCGAAAATAAAAGGCAAACGTTTTTAGGAATGCTGCATTTCATAATTAGTTTTAATTAACATTTGTTGTTTTAAATTGTCAAATCTGTGCTAATGATGACCAAAAAGTCTACTTATTTCTGAAGCACCAAATATGCTTTTCTTGTTATTGTCATTTCCCTTTGAGGTCTTCTGTCCTTTTTGAACTAAATAAAGAAAATTTTAGGAATATTACGGTAAGCATTTTGTTACTGCAGAAATTAACTTCACTTACGATGATGCCACATACGCCTGGGTTTCCAATGCCTGGTACTATGGTCGTTGTCACTATCATCGTCACAATGATCGTCATCTTCGTAATGATGATGATGGTGGTGCTTTTTAGTACGATGTTTTTCTGCCGCTTCATCATCATCATAGTCGTTACAATCGTTGGCATCTTCATTATGGTGATGATGGTGGTGCCTTTTAGCACGATGTTTTCCTACCACTTCATCAGCGTCACTACAATCATCGTCAGAGTCGTTGGCATCTTTATTATGATGATGATGGGGGTGCTCTTTAGTACGATGGTTGACTACCGCTTCATCATCATCATCGTAGTTACAGTCGTTGGCATCTTCATTGTGATAATGATGGTGGTGATTTTTAGTGTGATGTTTGACTACCACTTCATCATCATCAGCGTCGCCACAATCGTCGCCAGAATTGTCGGCATCTTCATTATGATGATGATGGTGGTGATCTTTAGTATGATGTTTGACTACCGTTTCATCATGATCAGTGTCACTACAATCGTCGTCAGAGTCGTTGGCATCTTCATTATGATGATCATGATGGTGCTCTTTAGTATGATGTTTGACTACCGCTTCATCATCATCAGTGTGGCTACAATCGTCGTCAGAGTCGTTGGCATCTTCATTATGATGATCATGATGGTGCTCTTTAGTATGATGTTTGACTACCGCTTCATCATCATCAGTGTCGCTACAATCGTCGTCAGAGTCGTTGGCATCTTCATTATGATGATCATGGTGGTGCTCTTCAGTATGATGGTTGTCTACCGCTTCATCATGGTCGTCGCCGTCAGAGTCATTGGTATTTTCATTATGATGATGATGATGTTGCTCATTAGTACCATGTTTCACTACCGCTTCATCACCATTATCGTCGTCAGAGTCGTTGGCATCTTCATTATGATGATGATGGTGTTGCCCGCCATCTTCATCAGAATGATCACGGTGATGATGTTTGACTCCCCTTATATCATCATCATCGTCGTCATCATCGCTATCATCGTCGTTATGATGAGATTTCTTGTCATGATAGTCATTTTCTGATATTCCACGAGTTATTGTTTTCTTCACTATGATCAATGTGTTATAATAAGTATCTTCTTCTTCATGATCTCCACCATTCTCTTGTAAACAATCATCGCACTCATCCAAGTCATGATCATCATGAAGGTCATGTTTTGTTAATGAATCTATTTCAGCTTTTAGGTATTTATTTTCGTCGAAACTGTCCTCTACATTGTCTCTGCTAACAGGGGATGACCAAACTAGTGCACTAACTAGATATTAGAAATGGTTAGTATTAATTTCAAAAATAATATTAGGAGTATAATGTTACTGCAAAGAAGTAGGTATAAGCAAACTTTCATCTTCTCGATTAGTTCTCGAATGTAGAATAGTAAATTTTAACAAAGAGCAGCTCTATATATTTGCCGCGGTAGAAGTTTTATCTTTGAAAATACATTAAAAAAATATAAAAGCAACACATGTGTCACGTTTTTGGTAAAATGTTGAAAGAATTTATTTAAATTCTCTAATGTTGCTATTAAAGTTGGCTATAACAATAGTAAAAGTAAGTTGTTTTCTTCGACAATTTTATCGGAGTAAGAATCTTCTGTAAATAATTACATGCGTTCTACTTTTGGAAAATAAACTGCGAACACTTACATATTAATGAACTATATGCTCTGATAATTTTGTTAATTTACACATATTTACCTTTTACAAGAGCCTTATAGCTATAAAATAAAGTGGGTTTATCTTAGGAATACAAGAGTTAAATATAATTAGGTCGAATAAAAACATTTTTATTTGAAATAACTTTTGAAGCAAATACTGCCTTATCAATTTACGGAATTTTCAAATAAATTAAATCCATCATATTCTTCTGTTTCATATCGTTGAGGTTGAATGAGACGTCCGTCAAAATAAATGTAGAAGCCAAAAAAGGATACGCATATGTTAACAAGAATCCATCCCTGAAACGTATATAGTGGTGCATACATTAGTTAGTATTATTAAAGGATTAAATTTTCAAGATGATACATCAAATAGATACATCAAAATTAACATTCCGTGTATGTATGAAAAGAAATTAATTTTTAATCGAATAATAAATTTTTCATTAAAACTGTACACAAGTTATTACATGTGCTTATATAATAATAAAAAAATAAACCTATTAAATAAAAGGCAATAAATAATGCGTACCATTATAAAATTCGGACAATTGATTTGCACTATTCCAAAAATGTTGATTTTGCCATCATTTAAAGAATTTCTGCATTCCTTAAGGGTTCTTGTTCGGTTCCGATTGAACTCATTGTTTTCATCTAAGATGTTGTTTATTACTGTTAGCACTGCTTTTACCTAAATAAATAACTTTATTTCATTTATGCTCCCAGTAAGCTATAAAAGAATTACTTTTGATTCATATAAGTAAGTTATTATGAGTACGCAGAAATAGTCCCAAAATATCCATGCAAAGTATGCGAAATGTGTTATGAGAAAAGCATTTTCAAAGTTGTGCGGCATGTACAATTTCCAAAAAAGTAAATACTGTACAAGCATGTAAGTTGCATTTATCATAGCTAAAATATTTAGAGTAGTTAGCAAAACGAATTGCTTTTGAAGAACTCTATTCAAAGATGAATTTGTTTCCACAATTGATTTTATATCTTGAAGTTTTCGTTGCATCTCATCGTTGTCGTTAGTTTGCATCATTCCTGGAAGTATTTCAATCGAACTTGTGGAAGGGTACTCAATGTTAAATATAGATGACTTGATTTCGTTTTTTCGAGAAATGTACTCCACGTCAGTTTTCAGAGCTTGAAGTGCATATTTGCTTATCCAAAGTATTGAAGATTGCATTTTAATCGAGCAGGCTACGCTTGCATGGGGCAAAAACAGAGCTGAGACTATCATAGCATATTCTAATTGAAATTCTAAAAATTTCGCAAGCTGGCAGATGTTATAGACACCCACACATAAAACTGCTAAATTAGTAGAATGCAAAATAAAATATGCCACTACTTCTTCTATAGTTGAAGTTTTAGTAAATTTTGGAAAATGTTTAAGAAGAATACTTGAGTAATTTGTAACTGCTTTAAAATCAATCACTATAAGAAAAACAGCAGTTAGTCCTAAAAAGAGGTGTAGACGCATGCAATTGTACACAAAAGGGTAAATATAATTAAGGAAATCTATTACGAACAAATCCGCAAAATTCTCATAAAAACAAGCAATAAACCAAGAAATATAACACAAGAACGCAATCACACTCGGTATAGAAACTCGAAATTTCTTTTTCTTTATATCAACAGCATGAATTTGATATCCGCTTAATAGGAAGAAAACATTCATCACAATAAAAACCCGTCGGATATTCATAGTTTCGGCGTCAACCTCGAGTAATGACTAACCATTTTATGTGAATTTATTGTCATTTAAAATTGAGACCGAGATTTATATCTAACCGCGAACTGTAACTTGATGGTAATTTAGATAGCTTGATTTATTTTCGGTGTTATGGGAATTACCTGTGTACCTAGTAATCAGTAATAAATTGCAATATAAACATAATGCTTATATCGGCAAAATCGTATACAATCGAAGAGTATGTTTCAACTAAAAAAAATTGATTTTATAACATTATTTTAATAAATAACATTCAAAGGGTTTTACAGTTTAAAAATAACTATTTAATAAAAGATATAATGAAAATTCTCATCATACAATGACTCAAAGAACTGGATTAATGTGATTTTTAAAAAAACAAATTTAAAAAATCATTATGTTCAATATGATTTATTTAGTCATCATATTTTGGAATAAAGTAAATTTTATATTGTTACAAATAAATAATTTATATTTTATTTTTCCATTTTTTTATAAGTTGCTTTTTTGCTTTTGTTTTTTTAAACAAAACCCGAAACTGATTTGTTATTTTTCTTAAAGATACTGAGATTTATTAAAAGGCAAGGATATCTTGATTTTAACGGAAATGAACTGAAGCCACATTATAGTTTAAATCCACCAGGTTCATTGCACTCGCTAAAATTTGAATTTACATATGCTACAAATCGCCGCGCGTTATACTCCGTGAGGAAAATAGAATTTTTCAAGCCAATAAAAACAAATTCATATTGTGAAGGTTTCAGCTCGGATATGCTGCTTTAAAAAATTTGCGTAAAAAACCAGAGCTTTCAAGGGCGATAATATAATACATATATATACAATAAAATTAACGCATTATTTATCTTTGAATTAAGAATTTGTGGCCTCAACAATTCCCATATTTATTTCATTTTTGATCTTAAAAATTCAAACAGAAACAGACTCAGAAATTATAACAGATATTTTATATTTAGGAATTTGATTTGATTTTAATATGTATAAAACATTATATATTGTAAATACTACATAATTTAAAAACTTATAAATAAATAATAAAAATGTTACTACCGCTTTCTCTGAGTATCAAAATTTATTTTCAAAAATGTTATCAACAAGTTAAAGTCGTTCTTAAATATATATTGCATTTTAATATGAAACGTGCTTCCCGTTTTCTTTTATTGCAATTTTATACTTATTTTAAGGTTAATTAAACTTCTCTTCTATTGTATATAAGATTTAAGAAAATTTAAGGCATCATTAGCTGCATTCGAGTGATATTTTCCGAGTTTTCAAAATGAAGTTTTCCTTGCATGTTCTTTTCCTGTGTAACTTCCTTTTTTTATTTTTCATATTTATTTTCATAATTGCCTTCTATAATTTATATTTTGTTTCAGTGGTTGCACTCAGTGCAGTTGCTTCTACTTATGGAAGTGATGGAGGCATTGGACACCGGGGAGGCAGTGGGGACCAAGGAGGCTGCGGAAAAGAGTGTGGCTGTGGTTGTGGCGGTATGTGTCTAATATTTTTAATAAATATACGCTATCAAAATTTGGCTTGTGCTCAATTTATAGATAATTACGGAGGCAACGGTGGCAACGGCGGCAACTGTGGAGGCAACGGCGGCAACGGCGGAAGCACCGGCGGCAACTGTGGAATCAACGGCGGCAACTGTGGAGGCAACGGCGACAACGGCGGAAGCAACGGCGGAACCAACGGCGGCAACTGTGGAGGCAACGGTGACAAGTGCGGAGGCAATGGCGGCAACGGCGGCAGTGATTATATTACTAATGTCGAGCAAACCAGCATATTGGTTGACGCTAAGAACTAGGACATTCCCTAGTACTGGAGATGGATCACTCTTGTGTAGTAAAAATATGTTATATTTCAGTTAAATAAAACACGAGAGCATAATTAAATGAGGAAGGTTTACTTCTATAATATTTTTATCTTCTGTATTTTTAAGCATTACCTACAGACTCCTTTCGTTTGTATTTAATTTTCATTTTGGAAGTTATCTGAAAACCTTATAAAAATCATAAATCCTTTCCAAACAAATATTACGCTTGAATTACCTGCAGTGCAAATCTTATTTTATTTTTTTAGCGAATGGTTAAAATTTAAAAGCAAAATTTTGCAATAGCCTTCTGCTGTTTTACATATCAAGATAAAGTTAAGTGGCTCTTTTTCATGGCATGGCACGGTTTAACCCATTTGCTGCGCTGAATATTTAGCTGAATATGCTCTCGGTAGCGAATGGGTTAATAAATTCGCATATTCAGCACTTTTTTATTTACTCTTTGTTGCATTCGGAACTTTTGTTGCTGTATAATTTATGTAACGTTTACTCACAGAACAGATTTAATCAGGGCGAGCACGTTTTAAAGCAACTTCTATTTTATGTGGTAAAATATATAATAATTAAAATTGATTTTATTAGCCACTTCCAAGGTAAGCAATGAGTATAATTTTTAAAAACTTTTGTTAGTTTGCTAAATTTATTTAAAAAAGTTAATTTATTTTTATTGTTATGAAGGAATAGGTGTGTTTCTTAATTTTGTTTGAAGACGTTTTAATCTTAATGTCAGACACAAATTTGTGACTGATTTTATACAATTCTTTACCGATACTTAGAAGTATTAAAAATTGACTGCTTTTGAGAAGTGAGAGGTGGCCACATTTCATTGCAGCGCATAAAAGCAGACACAGAACTTGCTTTATGTCGACGACACTTCTGTTTGCATAATAACAGATAGAAAAATCACCTCTCTATGAGAAATTTTAAGCTCAGATTCAGATTCATTCAAGAAATACACAGTAAAACATTTTAGCGATTTTACTCAATATTTTACATTTTTTCGAATGTAAACTTATATTTTTGTATAAATTTCGATAAAAATTTATCTAGTGAGTTTTACTGCTGTACAATTACAAAAGCTTTCATAAGGCTACATAATCAGACATATGTAATTTTCTCGAAATGTCAGACCACTTACGCACACATGCAAGAGGCTTGTAAATATGTAAATAAAGAAGGTTTTGTCTGTTCGGTTCGGAGCCGTTCTTTTCCCGCCGTAGTTTGTAAGTGCTCCGGCTGTCGTTTTTTCTTATGAGTATTAGTTGAATTCAAAATTTTATATTTATATCATGCAGCAAGAATACGTGTGTGGAAACGCTTCCTCTCGCCTGGGTGTGGTTTTCATATCGGTTTAATACTACTCCGAGAAAGCGCGTGTCGAATGGCCCGATGTGTATATAAGATTTTGATAATTGTTGTGTATTGTAAATATTTTTAAATTGAAGAAAAGAATAATACAAATTTTACTACAGCTACCAACAAGATAAAGTCGTTCTGAAATTTATATTGCATTTTTAATATGAAGCGTGCATCACATTTCCTGTTATTGCATTTTTATACTTATTTTAAGGTTAATTAAACTTCTCTTCTACTGTATATAAGACTTAAGAAAACTTCAGTGACCATCAGTTGGATTAGAGTGATATTTTCCGAGTTCTCAAAATGAAGTTTACGTTGCATCTTCTTTTCCTGTGTAACTTCCTTTTTATATTTTTCATATTTATTTTCATAATTGCCTTCAATAATTTATATTTCGTTTCAGTGGTTGCACTCAGTGCAGTTGTTTCTACTTTTGCCTGTGATGATGAGATTTGCGAAGATGAGAGCGGCGACCAAGGAGGCAGTGGATACCAAAGAGGCAGTGGACACCAAGGTGGCAGTGGACACCAAGGTGGCAGTGGACACCAAGGAGTCAGTGGACACCAAGGAGGCACTGGATACCAAGGAGGCAGTGGACACCAAGGAGGCAGTGGACACCAAGGTGGCAGTGGACACCAAGGAGGCAGTGGACACCAAGGAGGCAGTGGACACCAAGGAGGCACTGGATACCAAGGAGGCAGTGGACACCAAGGAGGCAGTGGACACCAAGGAGGCAGTGGACACCAAGGAGACTGCGGAGACCAAGGAGGCAATGGACACCAAGGAGACACTGGATACCAAGGAGGCAGTGGACACCAAGGAGGGAGTGGACACCAAGGTGGCAGTGGACACCAAGGAGGCACTGGATACCAAGGAGGCAGTGGACACCAAGGAGGCAGTGGACACCAAGGAGGCAGTGGACACCAAGGAGACTGCGGAGACCAAGGAGGCAATGGACACCAAGGAAGCAGTGGACACCAAGGAAGCAGTGGACACCAAGGAGGTAGTGGAAACCAAGGAGGTGGAGATGAGTGTGGCAGTGATTCTGGCGGTAAGAGTATAATATTTTGAAAAAACGTTATGAAACTTCGGTTTCTGCTTAATTTAATTTTTAGATAACTGTGGAGGCAGCAGCGGTGGTCCCACCACTAATGTCAAACAAGACAGCACGCTTCTTGGCCTTTCCCTTCCATTCCTTAACCTTCTTTAATATTGGAGAGAAACTCCTGTGTAGGGAAAATACAATTTATATTGGAGTTAAATAAAACTTGAGAGCATAATTAAATGAGAAGGGTTTATTTCTATTTTTATTTTTTGTACATACAGACTCCTTTCGGTAATTGGAATAGTTTTTCATTGATTTCTGATAAGGATGAAAAGTCGAATTTAGTGAGACATCAGTTTAATCAAATCAGTTCTTGTGTTTCTAATCAATTTTCATTTTGGAAATTATCTGAAAGCCTTATAAAAATCATAAATCCTTGCCAAACAAATATTACTCTTGAATTACCTGCAGTGTAAATTTAATTTTATTTATTTAGCAAAAGGTTACACTTTGAAGAAGAAAATGTTACAGTACCCTTTTGCTATTTTACATATCAGGAAAAAAGTTAAATCGCCCATTTTCACGGCAGGCCACGGTTTAATAAATTCTCATATTCAGCACATTTTTTCATTTCCTCTTTGTTGCACTCGGAACTTTTGTTGCTGTATAATTTATGTAACGTTTACTCACAGAAGAGACTTAAGTTTTTTAATGAAACTTCTATTTGGCGGGGTGAAATAGAAGAGTTAAAATTAATTTTATTAACCGTTTTAAAGCCAAGAAATGATTATCGTTTTTAAAAACTTTTGTTAATTTGCAAAATTTATTTAAAAACGTTAATTTCTTTTTAATGTTATGAAGGATTAGGAATGCTTCTTAATTTTGTTTGAAGACGTTTTACTCTTAATGCCACAAAAACAATTTGTAACTGATTTTATAGAATTATTTATCGGGATTTAGAAATATTAAAAATTGACTGCTTTTGGGAAGTGAGAGGTGGCCACATTTCACTTGGGTTTTTATAATAACAGATAGAAAAATCACCTCTCTATGAGAAATCCTAAGCTCAGATTCAGATTCATTCAAGAAATACACAGTAAAAAAATTTAGCGATTTTACACAACATTTTAAATTTTTTCGAATGTAAAGTTATATTTTTGCATAAATTTCGATAAAAACTTAACTAATGTGTTTTACTGGTGCACAGTTACAAAAAATATTATGCGAATATACAAAAGCGTGCAAATTTCTTATTCGAAATGTATATTTATAAGGCTGTTTTACAAAAAGGAAATATATCCTTGCAATTTATACGTTAAAAAAATGCAAAATTGCATATATTTCATTGTTTAATCAATCATGTTTGAAGAAGTGCGAGAAGATTTTTGCGCAAGTAAGTTGTAGTGTTTCGTACCCTAGTGTTATTTTAGGAATATTAATATTGATATTTTGTAGTGAATATTTAATTACGTCTTACTGATTAAAATGTATTCCAAAGAATACAGTATAGATTTAAATAATATCCTAGAGTATAATAAACATTTGAACTAACTGTACTATACATATTATTAGTTACCAATTATTTATTTAAGTTTAAATATATAATTTTAATTACCTAAATACATTTTTATTTTTATTTTGAGACATACTTCCTTGGACCAAAAAAATTGGAGTCCACTTAAAAAACAGCTTGTACTGATTCCAAACCAGTTCCACAAAAAATAAATGAACAATGTTTAATTATTTTCAATAAATTTGGTTCGGATTTACAGCGTATCTTGTGTGCGGGCCTCAAATACTTTTCCTTTCTTACTTTAACATTAGTTCTACATTGCTATCGCAAATATATTATATTAAGAATAATAATTGTAATTTTACATTGTGTAAGGGCTTCAGTTTACTTCAGTTGAATGTATGTACTTTTACAACTTTATGTAAATAAATAAAATTTATTTGATATATTTTCGCCTAACCGATGTAAATCAATTTCACTTATTGTGTAATTTAGTAAAACTTTACAGGTTTGTTGTGGCAACTTATTGCCTATTCAAGTATTGTACGCATTTTGTACTGTCTATTATAATTTTAAGGAGTTTTCTAAGTCCATAAAATATTCTAAATACGAAAGATTTTAGAGATCCCAATAAGTAACTCTACGGCATTTTATTACAGGCATTGTAAACTTTCCTAAGTCCCATCAAATTCGGAAGACTCGAATGTCAGTGGTCAAAACCTTCTATATTTACATATTTACAGGCCATGAACTGGCTTCTTGCATATGTGAGTAAATGGTCTGAGAGTTCGGGATATATCCATTAATCTTATGGGCGGAAAATGAAATCTCCAGGATGAAATTAATTAAATCGGGTTCTTTGGACACTAGGGCCATAACAAGTTTTAAGAAATTGAAACCACAGAGGTTTCCATATGAGCCAAAAATACTAATGAATTTCTGGCGAAAATACACGAATTTTTCGATTATTCTCTTTAAATAAAGAATATAAAATTTTTGAGTTCAAACCAAACTCAACAGAAAACTCGAGTGCCGGACCATTAACAAATACGGCGGGAAATTGGAACTGGCTCCGACCCGAAGAATTGAAAATTACTGCATTTTCGCCAGAAATTTATTAATATTTTTGGCGTATATGGAGTAAAAGCCCCTGTGATTTTAATTTGTTAAATCTTTTATGTCCTTAGCGTTCAATGAACCATATTTTATTCAATTTATCCTAGCGATTTTATTCAGCTTTCATTAGACTACATATAATATTATACATATGAAAATTTCTCGAAATATCAGACCACTTACGCACACATGCAAGAGGCTTGTAAATATGTAAATAAAGAAGGTTTTGTCTGTTCGGTTCGGAGCCGTCCTTTTCCCGCCGTAGTTTGTAAGTACTCCGGCTGTCGTTTTTTCTTTTGAGTTTTAGTTGAATTCAAAATTTTTATATTTATATCATGCACCAAGAATACGCGTGTGGAAACGCTTCCTCTCGGCTGGGTGTGGTTTTCATATCGGTTTAATACTACTCCGAAAAAGCGCGGGTCGAATGCCCCAATGTGTATACAAGATTTTGATAATTGTTGTGTATTGTAAATATTTAAATTGAAGATAAGAAGAATACAAATTTTACTACAGCTACCAACAAGATAAAGTCGTTCTGAAATTTATATTGCATTTTAATATGAAGCGTGCTTCACGTTTTCTTTTATTGCATTTTTATACTTATTTTAAGGTTAAAACTTCTCTTCTACTGTATATAAGACTTAAGAAAACTTCAGTGACCATCAGTTGGATTCGAGTGATATTTTCCGAGTTCTCAAAATGAAGTTTACCTTGCATCTTCTTTTTCTGTGTAACTTCCTCTTTTTAATTTTCATAGTTATTTTCATAATTGCTTTCTATAATTTATGTTTCGTTTCAGTGGCTGCACTCAGTGTAGTTGCTTCTACTTTTGGAAGTGATGGAGACTGCGGAGATAAGGGTGGCAGCGGCGATCAAGGAGGCAGCGGAAACCAAGGAGGCGGAGGTAAGGGTGGCAGTGGTTCTTGCGGTAAGAGTATAATATTTTGAAAAAAACGTTATGAAACTTCGGCATCTGCTTAATTTAATTTTTAGATAACTGCGGAGGCAACTGCGGCGGTCCCACCACTAATGTCATACAAAAGACCGGATTGTTTGACCATTTAGACGTTGACGTTCTGTAATATTGGAGAAAAACTGAAAATACATGTTATATTTGAGTTAAATAAAAAGTAAGAGCATAATTAGGAAGGTTTACTTCTATTTTTATTTTTTGTATTTTTAATCATTATATACAGACTCCTTTCGGTAATTGGAACAATTTTTAAATTGATGTCTGATAAGGATGAAAAGTCGAATTTGGTGAGAGATCAATTTAATCAAATCGGTTTTTGAGTTCGTAATCAATTTTCATTTTGGAAATTATCTGAAAGCCTTATAAAAATCATAAATCCTTTCCAAACAAATATTACACTTGAATTACCTGCATTGTAAATTTAATTTTATTTATTTAGCAAAAGTTTACAATTTAAAAGGATAATGTTGCAGTAACCTTCTGCTATTTTACATATCAGGAAAAAGTTAAATCGCCCTTTTTCATGGTTGAGCACGGTTTAATAAATTCTCATATTCAGCACATTTTTCCATTTCCTCTTTGTTGCACTCGGAACTTTTGTTGCTGTATAATTTATGTAACGTTTACTCACAGAACACATTTAATCAGGGTGAGTACGTTTTAAATTTTTTAAGGAAACTTCTGTTTGACGTGGTGAAATATAAGAGTTAAAATCAATTTTATTAACCATTTCAAAGCAAATTAATGAGTATCATTTTTAAAAACTTTGGTTAATTTGGACATTTTTTTAAAAAGAGGTAATGTTTTTTGAATGTTATGAAGAATTAAGGAAGCTTTTTAATTTTGTTTGAAGCCGTTTTACTCTTAATGCCAGACAAACAATTTGTGACTGAATTTATAGAATTATTTAGAAGTGTTAAAAAGTGACTCCTGTTGAGAAGTGAGAGGTAGCCACACTTCATTGCAGTGCGTAAAAGAAGTTGCAGAATTTGCCTTAATGTTGACGACATTTGGGCTTGTATGATTACAGATAATAATTTCTTGTTTAAATACAGCGAGTAAATTAACGTCAGTGTTTTCACCTTATATCTTTTATTGTTTATGCGTAACCAAGTTTTCAACTGTTCTACCGAAAATCGTTTACAAAAACGGCTTCATCTTATCTTTCCCCTTTAAAGGTTTGACGGCAATGCTTCCGCCTTTTTGTTTTCTCTTGGTTACTTTTCCTTTGCCCTTGTTAAGTAAGACTATGAAGTGAACATCTGATATTCCTCAGACAGTCATCCTAAAAGGGTGGCTATTTTCATCCCCAGAGTGCTGAGCAGTGAGCCTTAGAAAATCTTGATGGTAGAGTCAAGTGATTAACGACATCTGAATTACCAATGACAAAGAAATCATCCTCCTGCTTGGATCGAGAGTACATAGAAAGTCCGGGCCAGGAGAATAGATAAAACAATCCATTTGAACATTTCATCGACTCAAGCAGGCACTTAATCATACAAAAAGCCCCCGAGTAAAATTTTCGGGTTGGTCCTGGATAAATAGAGCTCCCCTTCAAAGTCCCCACAAAAACTTCCACTTTGATAGCAATCCCGCAGATATCAGATGCTGTGGCGGCAAGAACAACAATCGAGTGATAAACAGCCTTTCACTTTCTTGAATTAATGAGCTGCCGCCTTAGTAGCAGAATCATGAGGCTGTCCTTAATCACACATGAGACATACTGCTCGCGTCTTGGATGAATAACGGCCGGGTAATTGGGACTAATTCCACTTCAAGGTCATTTCGAAGTAAACCTTTTGTGCTCGCGTAAAGGACTTTAGCAAACGTAGAGTTTCAAATCAAGCGTATTCGGTGCAAACAGTCACGAGCCACTTTCGGGCTCGGGCGAGGATTTTGTGATAATTTTGCGCTACTTCAATTAGAATTTATCGTCTCAACGAGCAGGTGCGACTCATCTTTAAAATTCATCTAGCAAGAAAGTGTTTCGCTAATTTGATATTTATTTCACGCTTTTACCATTAATTAAAGAAACTTTTTGCTACAAGAGATATAACTTAATTTACGATTTATATTTTTAAATGTTATTTACACTTTAAGGTTGCCATTCCTTTCATTCTAGCTAAAACCAAAAGCGTTTTGTATTTCATATATATTTATTTTTTCAATTGTTGAATTAAAACAACATCAAAATATTTAAAGATTTAAAATTTACGAAACTTAAGATTAAGAAAATAGCGAAGACACAATTTTAAAATGTTGATATGCTACGAAAATTGTCTTTGGTAAATTACGTTTCTGTTATAAAAACAAAATGTTCGAATAATTCTGTAACTTTATTTTAAATCATAATGTATGTTTGTTCTCTAAGTTGTATTCAGCAATGTTTTGATTTTTGCTCTTCAACATATTCGCGCTGAAGAAGTATAGTGTTTTAGATGACAGTTTTCATTAAGTATTTAAGACGATCTAAAGCTGAATCAGGACAGCATTGTTGGCAGGCAGATGCATCACATTGAGTGAAAGCTGGAAAATATTAAAAGTTAAAAAAATGTAACCTTTAATTTCTAAAGATACTTACTAGATCCATAGAAGTCTGCATAGAAGCAGTTGAACTGATTTAGAGTGCAGGGACTGCTAAACCAGCGAGCACATTGCCCATTAAAGCCGCAAATGGGCCTGCTGGTATAAGGGCATTCAGGACAATTTTTGTAGTACCTTCCTGAATCTTTGTCGACTTCTACGTGGTCAGAAAGACTGCCATCAGACCCGGCAGCAGCAGCCAGAACTGCGAACAAAGCAGGATAAAGGACTTATGAAATAATCTCGGTTTCTCCTATTGTCCGGGTGTAGTTACCTAAGCCTGCGATAAACGCTAAGAATACTTTCATCTTAACGTTCTGAAGCAAACACAAAAGATTCAATGAGTGCTGCTGGCGAAAGAACATTTTATACAGGTAGATTTCAGGTCAGGTACAGATAAAAATAGATGGTGGATCAGATGGGCGCTGTGTGTCGCAGTCAGATGATTTATCATCAGTAAGTAAGTCAGCAAATATTTTCTTTCATCTTTGTGAACTTTTGTCAACGATGACGGAAAATTTAAGTGTAGGTAACAACAATATTAACTCAGTCCCATTCCTTAACTTAAATTTTGTTTTCCTCTTCTTTATTAAAATAGTATAAAAGCGAACATCAACTGTGTTCGCTTAGTTACGCAGGAACAAAGGGAAATTTACGTTCAACTGGAACTATAGGGAACACAAAAATTTTTCGCATACCTCGCAATCTCTCCAAATATAGAACAAACATGTTCTAAAATATATCTATTAAAGTTTAATTAAATTCCGGAAATCTTTCAGAATTACCTTGAACGATTTTGTTTTGAAAACCGTCCATTTGAAAATAAAACGCTGAATATGCGAAGTTTTGATAAAAAACTGGTCTTTGCAAATTGGTACTTTAAAATCTGATCATTGACTTAGGGTTATTTTAAGTTCACATTTTTATATGGGTTTTCAGATTTACTTTCATGACGCATTCATCTAATAACCTATAATACTTAAAAGATGACTACGAATTAAACTATTGATGGTAACATATATTTACCTACATACACAAGATTTGATGAACAAATTATTGATGTTTATTTCAACTACAGGAAATAGCGAAGAATTTTCCATTTAATTACTGGACGTTTTTTTCTTACAACGTCAACATTTTTATGTTATTACACAGCACATAAGTTTTTGAATAAAAATTAATTTTATTTTTGCCAACTGTATCATATTACTGTAAGAAAAGCAAAAACTTCGTTGTTATTAGATTTATAAATGCAAGAAAACATCATAAAATCTATCCTCCGGGATACTTCAGAGTAAGTCCGGGTTTAATTATAAAGCATAATGTTCACGAAAGTGGCAGATGTTTGTTTTCATAATACGTTGCCCATTAAATCTAAAAACGCTATATAATCTGTTGTGTCACGCCGATCTCTATGTCAACGTGCAGGGCTGCCCTTTTTTCCCCGAATAAATATCCAACAATCTTACGTGAGTGTGCCTGATCGGGTTTGGCCATACAATAAGGATTGCAAAAGGAGCACTGGAACATTTCCAGGACTACAAAGCGACAACCCACCACTGTTTTTTCTCGGAAACCGAGCAAACAGGATCCCACGTTGGAGCTTATTACAACCAGTCAAATCGAAATGGAAAGGGTTCGTGGCCAATGTATGTCAAGGGACGAGTCGCAGCAACAGAGAAATTTCATTTTTTTAAAAATCATTGCACAGGATTACTTTTGGATCACGGAACCCTTTAAAGCAAATTGAAAACGAAGGATAATGCTTGCAGAGAATTTCTGTTTCTGGAGGATTCTATTTTAAATGGAAACTGAAATTCATTCCATTTGGGATTTCTTCTGAAAGAATTTCATTTCTCCGTGGTGGAAATTTTTATGGATAATGGTTAAATTGAAGCGACTTATTCATTGTTTTTTTGGTTTACGACTTCCTTGATTCGTTGTCTTCATACGAAACATTTCCAAATATGATGATAGAATTCATGTGGTTGTTGGTAATGCGTCGTTCGTATGTTTTATTCGTATCTTTTCAACACCAGGATCCATTTTGATAAATGAGTTATTTAAAAACGAATTTTGGATGACCATGAAATATTTATACATTGTTTTATCCGTTTATTTTTAACTAGCTGTGCCCGCGACTTCTTACACGTGGATTACAATAAATTAAGTAGGAACCAAATTTATACAGTCTAATTGTAAGCCTACCAACGTTTCTAAATTACAAATATTTACAACAGATTCAAATTTTAAACACATTGAGGAAGCTTCATACGTATGTACATTTATAAAAATTTAGGTATGCAAAAGTAGTAGGTATATTATAATTTTATAAAGTTTGCACTGTGAAATTTAGGTACCCTTTTGGTGATTCCATTTCAAATCGACAATCGACTGACATCGACCATTTTTAATTTGAATGAAATTTAGTTGTTATATTATACATACATATATTATTAAATGAAATTCCACCAAATGATTTGAGAAAAATAAATTTTTTTTGGATTCATTTTAAAATAATATGTATAGATATAACCAGAAAATGATAGTAATTTTATTTAGTATTATTGAAAATAAGTGGATTTTTCTGAAAATTTCTTCCAGGGAATAGTGGAAATGTTTTCTTTTATTATAGAATTCAATAATATAATACTAATTATACAGTTTCAGATGAAAATGAAAGAATTATTCAAATCGGCCCCAGTCGTTTCCGAGACTATAAAAAATTTTAAAAAACACGAATTCTGACACAAAAAGTAGTGCAAATTAATGCAAATTAATGCCCTTCAGACCTTAATCCAACACCCTGTATTAGCGTAGATTTGAGTGACTTCCCTGTGACCGTATTGTCATTAAATACAGCTTAAAATGATCACTAAACTATTACAAAGAAACTATAAATAGCCAATTTGAATATCTTCAGTAGTTTTTTTATGATACGCGCACAGACACGAAGTAACGTTACGGTATTATTTTTAAATTAATTTTTCTACTTCATCTACATTTTTCCTATTATTTGTCGAAGATTTTCAAGTTCAATTGAGTTCATTGTCGTCAATTTCTCACATGTTTAAATCATATTAGTTAATTTCATGACTTACAAAGTGGGGTTCTTCAAAAAAATTTCCTGACTGGTGAGAAGATTATCTCTAATGGAAAAAATAGCAATAACCAACACTATTGCAGTATTTTTATTTGATTGAAAAAAATTGTTGAAAATTAATATTGTAAAAGTAAAATAATATACAAATATTGATGTTTTTTAAATTATTAAAGCGTATATATGCTTTGTAAAAATGGTGGTTGACGCATATGACTTATGATTAGTAAAGCAATATTTAATTCTCTTAGTTAGTTTTTAATTAGCGATCAATAAGCAGCATCTGCATAAAATTATTAGATGCTGACGTCTTTTCAAAACAATTAATTATTCTAAAAGGAGTTGTTTTCGCCGGAAGATCATCATTCCCGATTAAAATTTATAAATAACTTTGAAGGAACCGCGCGCGATAGTTGACGCCCCGATGCATCGCTCGCGTTCGTGCAATCCATTATCATTAGTGTCGCCGGGAACTAGCTGCGCTCGCTTTAATCACCAGCTCAACTCGTTGTAACTTGGTTAATTCAGGTCTCGTTGAGCTCTTTGAAATGAATAATGCAAGCACTCACTTTGGCGGGGGCTCGTAATCCACCGGCTTGAACAACTCGAGCGACCTCCTGTTGCGTCGCGGGCGGAATGCGAACTTCCTCGAGGTGATGAAAGTTTTAATAAAGTTTTCCATAATGAGATGCAAGAACAAAACTGCTCCAATATTTCTATTTTTTTTTTTTCTTAATTTCTCGGAACGCATTACCGAGGGTAAACGTGGCGGTTTTCTCTTTTGACTTGTGCATTCGATAAATTGAAATTGCGCACCACGCCAATTGTATGGGACGGAAAATTAATTATGAATATTGCAGAAAATGTAATTTGCTTTGATGTTTAATTTTCTCTTTTGTATAAGATTTAAATAATTTATTGAATTTCATTTGCACACACCTACACCTCTTCAGTTTTGCATCTCGAGTGTTTAAAGTTTATATAAAATAAAATAAAGCCTAAAAAGTATGAATGCAGGTATACATTTTAGCACACAATTATTGTATCAACATTTAGAATTTTAAGATAGAAAATTTAATATTAAAGAACGATTTTATGTGAAAATTGTTGAATAAAACGAGAAATTTAAAGTTTTTTAAAGAAATTTGAACAGATCATATTCGAAACCTCTATAATTAAATTATCTTCATGCCTACATATGGTATCATAGTATTTATTAAAGTAAACCGAATTAAATTTTTATGTGTGATATTATAATACTAAAACTAACCCAAAGAATCGTTCGAAAAAATGTAACTTTACGTATTGTAAAGCTGGCACAGGTGCTTACTTCTATCTTAAATAATAACATTAGCAAAGCAGAATGATTCTAATTTTAGAGAACTCAGAAAGAAGTTTATCGTTTTAAGCTCTATTTAGTTTCTTTGTTTTCAATTAAAATTAATACCTTCCAGCAAAAGATGTAATACCGTTTTTGTTTTAAGCTCTATGTAAGGTACATTTAGTGAAAATAAAAATGAAGTATGTATAGTAAAATAAACGTTTGGCCACTAGGACTAAATTTGAATTTTGATAGTTCTTAATAATTGATAGTTTCATTCACTAATTAAATAGTGCTGTGAAGATAAGAACAACTATGGGCGAGCATTAAATCTATACTAAACAAATGAAAAGAAAAATTGCTATTAAAATATCAATAATAAATTATCCTCTTTCAAAATGTAATTGTTTAGAAACCAAAATTTTCAAATTCTAATGTTTATCTGCAATCATTGAAAAATAATTATTTTCTTTTTTACATACCGATTTAATTGTTGTTGTCAGTTTGGATCAGATGGATGATTTTGATTTTCGATTTGGGTTCTGTTTATGAATATACATATATTTGTTTGCGGGGAATTTATGCGTTATTTATCGTCTTGTGCCAATAATAATAACTCACATAATCAAGTTCCATTGTTTATATTGTACTTATTCAATATGTATATCCGTTTGTTATCATCAGGTTCACAAAATCTGGTTAAGTCTTAATGCAGCATGCATTCATACATCCTCCTTTTGGGAGTATCTTAACATATGCACCTCATGCAGGATTCGGTATAGATTCAAAGCAAATATTTAATTTATTATTTAAATTGCATATGAACATAAGTGGATAAACATGGAAATTTTGAATGAACGCAAATAGAGCAGATTAATGCATTTCTAAGTAAAGATTAGCTGAATGGAAGGAAGGAACATTTTAGGATAATCTTTAATCCGTACTCAAAGAACTTGCTCGTGTGGATAAAATTTCAAAATTCTTAATATTATCGAAGAAAATTCAATTTTTTCCAGAATGTGTGAGCACATACTCTCTCCTAAGATTCTTCAGTGAATATTTGATGAAATGTGCGGATGCCTAAGCTAACGCACGAAAAAACGTTTCCTTTGGTTTGTGGTCCAAGAACAAGTGAATGTCTTACGAGTATAAATTAGATTTAGCACATTTGTGAATTCTGTGCATATGTTGCGTCTAAAAACGAGGAATACCTCACATCTTCCATTGTGCGGAATCCATGCTATTTCCCCAAAATGAGATTATTTTCAAAGATTCATCCCTGTCAAGGTGAGCACAGAAATTTACAACTTGATAGACACCCCTTTTCTGTTTAGGTCTAGAATTTGTGTATAAATTATATAGCCGGAATACAATATTTGGAAAGGTTTAAGAGTTTCCGAGGCCCAAGTCCCTGGGGGCATAAATATAGTAATAATTTCCCTCTTGAGGGTTATTTTATGAAGATGAACGGAGAGAGGAACAGTGATTTTCTGAATTATTTAACACCGATTTCTACCTTGCTCCATTTACTGTATTCAGGCTATTTACGACTGGCGGCTAGTCAACCAGCTAGCTTCAAAAGATGTAAATTTACTTAGTGGGATAATTTTGGGAACATAACCATATATGTAATTGGCTCTTTCACGGCTGAGTCATGTAAAGAGTTTTTGCATGAGCAAAGAAATCAAATTAAGCTAGTTCCGATAAAATCACAGTCATATATTTCAAACACGTGTTGAGTACTGCGTCATATCGATAGAATTCGCACCCTCTTCGGAGTTTCTTTTGTTGAATACTATAGCTACTTAATCCTTTGAAATAAATTATATCATATTTCTCAGATAGATCAAAATCATGACAATCATGTCGACGGCCTTCGTTGCATAACTACAATAGAATTCATAGGAATTGAAAAGGATGCTATGCGCTCTTCTGTCTATTATTAGGTTTATATTTAGTCCTTTAAAGTTACCTTTATTTTGTGCTCTAGGATTCCTGAAATATTTCTGTGATTGTGTACTTTCCCAATCCCTTTCTAGTGTATGTGCGTAACCGTTTTATCGCATTGTAACTAAGTAAATGAAAATTTTTCGTAAAGCCTTTAACCTTCGTTTTGCCGGAAGGCACTTAATTACCTTTATCTAAATCGTCAAATGAAGAAATTCAAATTGTCTTGTCTTAAGCCTGCCTTTGTGTGGGCGTCTCCTTTTGTTCAACTCCCTCCAGATAATTCTAATGGGACATAAATATTTTTCTGCGAATTTTGCGCAAATTAAATTTCTTTTCCGTAAGCATGCTTTGACCCTTCTCTACTTAAAAAGTTTATTTTTGTCTTCTACAGTTGATAACGATAAACGTAATACCTACATTTATAGCAACTTTATACTCCTATGAGATTTTCTATATTTGTAGACAGTTTGGGAACATTCGGAAGGTGATAGATAAAGAGGTATTTACTTGTCGGTTAGATTAGTTTTACGGATTTTAAGGATAGGATTTTAGCATTTTAAAGTTAACGCGATAAGAAAGTACGTATTATACATAGATATATTTAATTTAAGATCACCAAAATAAATTAAGTCTAGAAGTTCAAAAAGTATTATTAACATTTTTAAAACATATAAACAAGATATGAAACCAATCATATTATTCTAAAGAGCTACACAAGTTTAACGCAATGAAAGTGATGGTAACATTTTTGAGAAGTCTTTTATATTAATTAAATAAAATTGTTTAGATCAGATTATTTACTTTATGGCTATTTATGGTGTTTATTGCGTAATTTCAACTGTTATTAACAACTGATATAATTCACTTTCAGTTCTGATTTTCCTCTAAAACAATTTGATGAAATTCCGTAGAAAAATTTAATTTAGAAAAAATAAAACCGAATAGGTATTGTAGACAGTTTTAATACATATTATAAAATAAATAAATATGAGTTTTGAAGTTCGAGATTTGTTTTGTACTGATACAACAATTCAAAATAAAACTTCATTTTGTAAAAGAAATCTTTGAACTTTCTCATAATTCAAATACAAATGGAATACTTATTTGTAGTACTGGAAGGTACCTAAAAATACCTATTATCACCAGCTCACTTTACTTTTTAGCAATGAAAAATGTTGTAAGCCAATTTTTCCTTAAGTTATGAAGGTAAAGGCATGAATATCATTGTTTCTAAATTTTCGTAATTTTAAAATTTGTTACATGTTCTACATACATACTATATATAATTTTTAATGGCATAATAAATAGTATATATCTTACCTGTGCATAAATTAGTATAGTTTTTATTGAGACAACTTTTAAATTCGTTTAATTTTATGTAGTCCGAAAAACAATATATGTTTCTTCTCTTCATTCAGATTTTTTCGCTACTTGTAATAAATAAATAATAATAAATAAAAACTCAATAATTAGAAGATATTTTTGTTTCTTTTCAGTTCAAAAGGCACTTTCAATAATCAGATTAACATATTAAAAAAATTGATATCACAATCGAATGGCCCATATAGAACGAAACAATTGCTTAATTCTTGGAAATATTTCGAAAAGGCAAAAGAACACAAGCATGATAAAATCACAGGATTATCACATCTACCAGACTTTGCATACCAAGGGATCAGACCAAAATATGACTCAGTTGGCAGCTTGCATTTTAAGTCGGTTTATCTCTAATGCAATCGTCCATTTTTCGAACGCAAAGCTGCGATTTGCGCAATTAAATTATATCAGTGGAAGCTATCGCTTCTATATAAAAGCAATTAAATCTGAGCTTAGCATTTGATGCGCACTCGTTTCATTCTGTTGAAGGGCAAATACAAAATTAATTAAGTAAACGCAACGAAGGCGTTCTCGTAATTATAATGAATGGATATTTCACCTGTAATTGAGATAAGTTTGCGCAGATAGTTACGGATCATGGAGTTCTACAAAGTGATTTCAACTATATTAAGGGTGGCCAGAAAGCCGATTATGCCTATTTCAAATTGTAATCATATTACGTAGTTCTATTCCCGCAGTTTTTAAGCAATATGACAATAAATATCTTCATTTGCTTTATATTAGGTAAAATATTATACATTTTTTTGTTTGAGTCGAATAAATGTTTCTTTTGCATACAAATATAAAAACTTATAAATATTTCTCTGTGTTATAAAAAAAATTAAATTTATTTTATATAGGTCTGTTCCTTATGGTGCATTGCCAGAACAATAATAGATGCTTTGGAGATTGCCCAGACACGGAAGATCTTGTGTGTGGATGTCACGGGACGGACTGCAGATGGTTCACCAATGTATGCACTTTACGACATCACAATTGTCACCATCGTGCCGAAAGTAAGATATCTTTGTTTTATATTATACATAATAAAATGCAAACATTATCAAATGCTTTATTGTTTTTAGTTTTCCAACGAAGCAATCATGTAAATTGCGAAGATGATGATTAATGTTTGACGAAAGAAACATCCAAAAGTGGTATATGTGATTTATGTAAATAAGTGAGAACTAAAGAAAGTATAAGAATTGTAAAAAAATTGGCTAAATATGAATTTGATTTCTTCTATATGAGCGATTAATTAGAACTGTAAAAGTGATGAGAAATGATACTAAAAAAGCCCATAATCTATGATGGCATTGAGTTTGATAGCAACATTAAAAAATCTTTTCCAGATTATAAAGGGACTTGTGATTGCGAAATTAGTTAGATTAATGATGTTCGGTCTACATGTATGTATGTATATGATGAAACAAACTTTTTGTTGCAACTCTTTCTAAATATATGTGAACTATGTATTTTGATGTTATCAATCTATCCTTTTAAAAATATGTTTTGGTGATAAAATATTAAAGATGATATATGGGCTTTAAAACAGCATTTTATCAAAAGAAGTATAAGGTACTTACATAGCATGTAGCTGAAGAAGTTAGTATATAATGAACATACATGTCATTAACACCTCTCTCCTTTCTATCATCGGTGTGTAACATAAAATAACGCAAACTTAGCTGAAAACTTAAAGTTATTTTTAATAGACTACCAGAATGTAATTCCATAAGCATGTCATATAAGAATATTTTTAAAACACCTAAACTAGTTTACCATAATTTATTGCAATTTCATTTCAAACGATAAAAATTTTATGACGAAATCCCTCTAGGATACGGCAAAAAGGCTTTTGATTCATTTTAAATGAAGGACACAATATTGCCAACAAAATATAAGTAACATCGAATACGCTGCTAAACTTTCGCAAGTTAAAAAACTTTTTAAATTTCCCTTAAAAACTGAAGAAATAAATTCATACCCAGCAAGGTAAGCATTCTAATACATACATCTTTTAGGTATGTACCTATGTACTTCGAGGAAAAAATTACTTTGATATTCATAGCATTAAGAACCCTCTTTTTATATGTATAGCATGAAAGATGTCGCGGAAAATATTTTGAATTTATTGCAAAGTGCAGTGAAAGTTAAATAAACAAGCGGAGGTACTTAAATACTCCCAAGTGTCGAGCAATCGTTTGGCGAACGACTGTTTTATTACTTGTGCTTGTGCATCATATAAAAGTTCATTTTCAGAACGGTGCGAGGAGTAGTTGCTTTCGCATGTGTATTTGGGTTTAGTATCAAAAATGGAGTAATAAATTTTATGAGTAATTTTACCAACGCTATTGAATTGGAAAAGTTTCAATAATTGCAACCAACCACTTTATTGCGTTGCCCCGATAGCTGAAGCTAAATTACTTAGTGTATGCATATTATGACATAGTCTTAATTATGGATCGTATCGTTTTAGGTTTGAATCTGCTTTAGTGGATTTTTAAATATTTTTATATAATTCTATAAATATATGCACGTAACTCTTTCTCACAAGGGCATGTTCAGATTTAAAAGAAATATTATTCTTATCATAAAATACATTTCAAGAAAAACACATTTATATTTTTTCAGGACTATTTCCAAGAATTTACCTTCAAATCTTTTCATGTTTGATATACATATGTACATATAAATGTTATATTTTTTAAAGGTGGATTTTGTAGTTCGTAAAGTAAATTTACATAACTGGTAAAAATGGCAGAAAACTATATCTCTGATTTTCAGAGCTCTATAAGTTCTGGAATAAGCAGGATGAGCTCTTTGTAACATCGTCCACACATTTTATAGGGGCCGAATACTCATAAAATACCACAGAACTACTTTACTATCAGAACTAAAGCAGCTCAATCTCATGTAAATATACTTAACTGCAAAGTAAAGAAGCAGGAAAAGTTTTATATCACTTCCCGTACATGAGACTAAATTGTATCATAAAAAAGGGAAAGAGGACAAAGTCTTGGCTACTGCTCCAAAGTGACGTTCTCCTGGTCCTGCCGACAAAAATAACTCAATGCATCAAAGCAAAAATTACTGCTTTGAAGCGCCTTCAAATTGCTTCCACGGTTTCGGCAGAAGCATAAAAAAGAATCTTTGAACGCTTCTATCGTGGAATGCGGTAGGCTTGCCTTCCTGTTTACATCCCTTCGCCACCAAAGGAATCGTAAAATAACTCGCAATCACTGGTTCTGGGAGGCGGCTGAATTTCAGTAGAAGTTTTATGACGCATGCCTTAGTCCTGGAAGCCAAGTTCTAGATTCTCTTCTAGTTGCCTCTGTCCTTCTGTAGATCGATTGTGCATAAACGCGCCATCGTACGTCTAACTCGGCCATTTATCGGCAGTAAAGCGGGAGAAAACTCCTTGTCACTTAACTTTATTATCGGAATTCACTGGCGTGGTCCTGACGATAAGTTTTAAAAAGGTGTTAATTATATTGCAGTAAAAATGTTCTATTTTATAGGGCTTTCAAGAGAATGATCATATCGGACTATTAGAAGCTGAATAGATTTTAAAGTAAATTATTCTTTTTCTTTGACCTCATACTATCTATTTATGTATGTACATTTAGTAGCTCAATTTTGAGCATTTTCTATGACTATAAATATTTATCAATATGATCACTCAGCGTTAATTGAAAATCTATGATTTCAAAATCATTCAAAGACAATACAACATATCAAAAACGAAACATGTGCATTCAAGGTTTATTGATACCAATTGTTCAAATAAAGATTTTGCTCGTGTTATCTTTGTTTTTTGTACAGTGAATTTTTGGTAAAAACCTTTGTGCATGCATAGCAGCAATGAAATGCTGAAAAGTTCATTATAGTGTAAAATAAAACAAAAATCAAATAGTGATAAATCAGCTGTATAATCATATTAGTCATATAAACCTTTAGATTTAACCTGAAATTCACCAGAAATTTCATATATAAGAAAACACCAATAAGTAGTTTAATCAGAACATTCTTTAGTTCGAGCAAGAACACAACTTGTTAAGATAAAGCTTTAAAATGAAATTCATCATTTCCATTGCCTTCGTTATCATCGGTAAGTTGTATTTAAAGAATTTTTTTTTTTACCAAACTCCTATTGGTTGAGATAACAACATAATTTTCTTCAATTATGAAGTTTTTATAATATAATTTAATTTAATAAATTTCGATTACAGCCCTTGCCAGCAGCGTTAGCGCTCAGTGGTACGTCGGCGGTTACTGCACCAAGCCCTGCAGCGTTACCAACTCTCTTGTTTGCGCCTCGAACGGACAGTGTGTGAACATGTTCAAGAACAACTGCCAAATGGTCAAATGGAACTGCGACAAGAAGGACGGTAAATAGCGAATTATCCCTTTAAAAGCAGTATTCTTGAGATAATCACTTTTCTTGCTTTTCAGAATTCATTCCAACCCAGACAATAAACTGCCTTCTCGGCAGACAGTGCCAAGATATTCCAGTTAATATTCCTGAGTAATATGCTTTATTCCTTTTAATAAATGATTGCGTTGAAAAATTCATTGAATTTAATTTATTTTCATTTTCCTATATGTATAATAATAATAATAATAATTATAATATTTTGATTGCAAAATGATATTACAATACAAGCATGGACTACGGAATTTATGAGGTGTTCTTTATTTAAAAACAGAACTTTTTTTTTATACTAGAAAGTATCCTACTATATTATTTTATTCAAAATTTCCTTCACTATAAGTAACTTATTGCCTTTACTTATTGATATTGTGGTTGCAGTGTGTGAGTAAATAAATTATAAGGACCATAAGTTAATCATTAAGTTAGTAATAATTGGAGAAAATTTAATATTTCATTAAAATTGAATAAATAAAGAAGTTTTCTAAAAGAATTTATAGGTGAGAGCATGTTAAGTGGATTTTTAATAAATCCCAAATCGAAAACGAATCTATTATTAAAATTTTAAGTGTATATCTAAAATTGAAATAAATAAAGAATATTTTTTCAAGAAGTGCCCCACTTTGAAGTCTTTGAAGCCATAATATTTATTTGAAAGTAAAATGAAAGAAATGTAATATTTTTGCTTCCTTTCAAAAGCTTTCCTCAACTACTAAGTATTGTTGGAAGAAATTGTTTGCGAACGAACTTCGACGATCAATTAATTCGAAGGTGTTTTGCAGACCTCGAGCGTCCGTCAAATGTCTTCCAGCCACAAATGAGAGTATAAAGAGCAAGACGTATGCGTGGGATCTAGCCTCTAGCAACCGTAATCAAAAGCTGGCTAGAACGTATTAAGCGCCGGTGGGATAAACAAAATCCCAAAAATAGCCGCGACAACCAGCAGGAGTCCGAGGTGCGAATACCCGCAAACAACTTCGCCCAGCAGAAGGAAGTCTTTTTGATTTAGGTGTGTAAACAAGCGTGGGGCAGCCGCTCGCGGGCCATTGAATAAAATAAAATATTCGGGTAATTAATTGAATGGACAAATGGGGCATTTCACAGATGGCAGCGTTAATGGGCGCGTTCCCGCCACCCGCCACCTTCCGGAATTAGTTTAGCCATAATTTAGGTGGGAACTACTTTTTTTTTAGCCAGCTGGAGGTTCTTCTGCTCCAAAGTGGCTAATGGTCTAAAAGCGGCGAAGTAGGGCGAAATGGGAAAGTTTTGGGGAGCCTCTTCTCCTGTTCGTCAGACGGGAGTAACTTGATACAAATTTCGAATTCATGCCTATGCCAGGACATGCTTTAAATACTTTATCCTCCGTCGACGCGTGTTTCGAGCCAGGTTTCATCCCTACGTAACTGCGTCACCGCAAGCTGCAGCCAGGGGAGGATATCGAGGCACCTAATTGAATTTCGGAGCCGCAACTTCTGCTTGTAGATGCGGTGGATAGACTTAATTCGATAAATTTGTTCTGCTTAATAAAACATCTGCCGCTAGACATTATTTGTTTTCTGGCTTCCATTGCCCGAGAATTATTTCAATCCCAACCAATTTCGCGTACATATCCCGACCAATTCAGAACATGCGCCCATTATTTTGTTATTCTGATGGCAAAAACGTGTTTTCCTGGAGCATTAGGCTGCTCAAAATATGGTCCACCGTCGAATGAATTAGGAGCTTACGTGTATTTACTTTTTAAGATGCGGGAAATGTTCAATTTATTTTAGTCTATTTGATAAATGAATACCTGATATTAAAGTGGAGCTTCCAAATTTATATATAAGAAATATTTTACAAATAATAACCTTGCTGCAGAAGTTGAAAGAGTTTACATTTTTATTATAAAAGAGTTCTTAAATTGTACGGACAAAAATCCAAATTATTTATTTTTAATTTGAAGGTGGAAGGACTATATAAAATAGTTCTTTTAATATTGTTGAAACTATAGTGCCTTGTATGCAGTCTTATTATCTTGCATTTTAAATCTAAATCATACTAGTCCCCTATTCTGTCACTTACTTTATTAAATTCAAAACACTATAGGTATACTTACAGCTGCATTCAAAAATTCCTAAATTCTAAGAAGTCCAAAACCATGTTACCTCTTCTATTTAAAGAATATAAATTAAGAATAGATCTTCCATAAACCACAATTACAGACATTTATTTTCATCTTCCTATTATAGAAATTTATTTCCATCAATTTTAATCCTTTAAGATTGCAATGTAGCAAAGTATCCCCTTAAAAAGTAAATAGGTATGTAAATAAAATAATTAATTTAATTAAAAAGTTCCATTTATACTTAAGAGAATGTCGTCATGATAAAGCACCAGCAATTGAGTGACTACTGACGAGCCGAATAACTACAATTAAAGCCTATGCTGACGTAGTCCATTATCTTCAATTGCTCCAATTACAAGAAGCGCCGACAAACAATACTTGATAGAACTGATTAAATGAGAGCCACTTGTTACAGCTCAATTAAACACTCTTGGGAAGTACCCGTTCACCATTTTAACGTAAAGAAGCAATATTAGTCAATTTACTATCATGAATAGGAGCTATATATTAAATTTTATCTTTTGTTGAATATTAGTCGTTTAATTCATTTTATATGTGCATATATTTATTTGTTTATTTATTACATATAACTCTTAGAAAAGATTAACATTTGAAATGCATTTAAACTTTAAGTCGTTTACTTTGATTGGTTGGGATAATTATGTGTAACTAATTTTTATGGTGCTTGTGCACTCAGACATTTAATAATTTGGTTTGAATTACAACAATTTGCTTACTGACTGATGTTTTAGTATTTATCTATTTTAAAGCTTGCAGTCTGTGAAATAAATGAATAATAATAATGCAAATAATCATAGGTAAAATTAATAAAATATAAGAAAGGATTTTTATGACATCAGAAGAGTTTATTTGAAAAATCGTATTAGAGAAATTTATTCAGGAATATTAACTGGAATATCTTGGCACTGTCTGCCGAGAAGGCAGTTTATTGTCTGGGTTGGAATGAATTCTGAAAAGCAAGAAAGGTGATTATCTCAAGAATACTGCTTTTAAAGGGATAATTCGCTATTTACCGTCCTTCTTGTCGCAGTTCCATTTGACCATTTGGCAGTTGTTCTTGAACATGTTCACACACTGTCCGTTCGAGGCGCAAACAAGAGAGTTGGTAACGCTGCAGGGCTTGGTGCAGTAACCGCCGACGTACCACTGAGCGCTAACGCTGCTGGCAAGGGCTGTAATCGAAATTTATTAAATTAAATTGTATTATAAAAACTTCATAATTGAAGGAAATTATGTTGTTATCTCAAGCAATAGCAGTTTTGTAAAAAAATTACATATAACTACAACTTACCGATTATAACGAAGGCAAGGGCAATGATCAATTTCATTTTGATTAATTTTGTTACTTGTGTACTGGTTGCAACTGAAGTAATCAGTTGTCGGTGGGTGCTTATATATGAAATGTATCTAACTACTATTACAATAAAACATTGACATAAAAACGTTAATACGATGCCATATTTTGTCCTTCAAGAGATTGAAGGTGCATAGTTTAATGACAAGATTTTTTATATTTGAACAGCAGTTTCTGTCTCTAAGCGATTTTTATTTTCCTGATAGAAATTTTGAAAATGGTATGCATTATTGATACAAGTGTTAGATGAATTCAAACTACACGTGCTGCAGCTTTTGGGCATTCATTTGTAACCTTTATGTCGGTGAAAGGAAAAGTAGGAATACTTTTTTAATTTACCAACAATTTTATAAAATTTGTGAATAGTAGTTATTAATAAATAAACATTTTTTAAGATTTATAAAAACTACAAATATTTGTACAGCACCAGAATGGTCTATTAAGACCTACATTTTGATATTTATACACATAACAACAATAGTTTTCCGTTTCTATATATTTTATTTATTCATTAATAAAACCCTAAGTAATTTGCAATTTAATTATAATCAAAAATGAAATGCTATACTAAGGTTTTTATTGGCAACTCAAAATAATTGGTTTCAAAAGTTCAATTATTCGATTGACGGTTATTATGTACTTGACTACGATATAAAACTATGACGAATTTTCCTCAAAGCATATTACCATATTATATATATTAAATTAGTTTCAGTTACATGGACTTCATTTCTTGCGTTATCCTATAAGTGAGTTATATAAATTCTTGCAACAAAAGTTTAATATCTGCCTTTTTCCCTTTCTCAGTTGGAAACATGAGCCTTCTTTTTAACCGAATTTATGGCGAGGTATGAGAAGTGGGTTTTGTGGGTTCCACAAATTCAAACGTTGAAGGCGAGAACTAAAGGTCGCAGCCACAGCCCATAGGCCACAATAGGATTTAACCCAAAAAAGGTTTTGCCTTTGTGTGGTGGGATATGGAAGGAATCGTTCGCTTTGAACTACTTAGTCCCAATCAGATCATCACGAGGGACTTGTTTGGGCTGGCTAAAGGTGGAAATGGAGGCAAGAACGGTCAGCTTTTCGGTTTAAGAAGAAAGACACAATTTCATTTATCCGTGCGCATGGAGGAGATATTTGTTATTTAAAGTTTATCAGTCCAGTCAATCAATCCTTTCACGATGATAGTATGTAATTATAATCTACATATTGATTTATCTCATACTTGAAACTTTACTGAAGATGCGAAAACTCAATTTCATGGAGGCTTACTAAATTCATCAAGGTATAGTTCATTGTGCAGTTTAATTGGACTTGGGTGAGTCGAAAACAGCGTGATAAGAATCCCTCGAGTTCATTAATGCTGCAGGCCGGGTAACAAAAGCAATGTCCGCGCCGATATGCTTCCAACACGCAGGTGATTTTATTTTTTCACCTCATGAAAAGTTTTCCTCGCTTACTAGACAAATAGGGCGGAGCGTTGTGGACAGCATCCCATTTTATGCTGACCGAAGGCCATTAATCAACTTGATTTGTCGGTCAGTTTTCAGGCGATTAAGCAACGCCTTGAACTCGTGATCCATTTTTTCGATGTTTTCAGAGTAACGCGAGCCTTTTATTAAGTAAATCGTTTTGCTTTAGGGAGTTACGATGGAGTTTCTCTTGTATTTGATCAAACCAACCCTCGCCAGATTGATGTGGCAGCTAAGGAAAACATTTTTTTTTGCTACATTCAATGGAAACTCCTCCTTGTTAGAACCTCGAACGTGACGTTTCACTTTTTTTCCTGCCGGATGGCTCTCTGAACTAATATATTCGTTAACTTATCGGAAAATGGGGGCAATCAGTGCTACCCTGTAACCTTCAAAGGATGAAGTTTCTTGAATTTTTCCTGTTTTACTCCGAATAACTCCTTAGACGGGAAGTAATTAGAAAAGTTCAGCAGAACATAGTGATACTCAGGCATGGTTGATTGAATTATCTGAGACGATGATTCCATTATCAATCGATCTAATAGTTAGTGAAGTTTTATTAAAACGAAAAAGTTTATTTTCGCAGAGAAAATCATTACGTCATTAGTCATTGAAGTGCATGACTTTTAGCCTTTCCCTTAATCAGATAATAGTTTATTGTCACTAACAACATTAGCTTTTATTTATAGACCTCTTAAATGGCATTTATTTAAATTGTTCCATGATTTATTGAAAAAACATGTTGACAGGTATACAAAAAAACAAAAAAAAAAAAAAAAAAGGTCGTTTTATTTTTAATTTACAGAGTGCCTCGTGTTTCACTCTATCGAGTCAATAGATTGAAGCTAGTCCATTTTTAGGGTTCCGTAGCAAAATAAAGAACATTTACAGTTTCGCCATGTACATTCGTCTGTTCATCTGTCCGTATGTCACAGTCATTTTATTCAGAGACTATTAGGACTATAGCGCTGAAATTTGGTACACTTGTAGATAATTATCTCCGCTACAAAGATATTTATTAAGATTTTGAGAAAAAAATTTTAAGGCTACCTGCCCTACATGAAAAGTGGTAATGAAAAACAAAAATTACTTACTCCATCAAGTGGGGCATCGTTGAAAACAGAATTTAAAATCTATGAGGTTTATTAAGCCGATTTTCAAAATTATGCCTCGTTTTTGAAATATTCGACTCCAAAGTGATCATTTTTGATTAGGTTTGTGTCGGCCAAGATATCATCACCCTGAACGCAATTTTGGAAAAAAATCTGAAAAAATCTAGAACACTAGCGCATAGACTGAAATTACTTTTCATTTTTAATTAAACAGTTCAAGCTTTACAAATTTTATTTGAAATAAAAAATATTAACATCAATAACACATATCCAGCACGGAAAATTTTCTACTTGAAATATACATATACGCGGTCTATTTTTTATATTTTTCGTATACGATACCTATTAAAAAACTATATTTTTATAATTCGTGTAGGACAATTATAAACAAAAGATACGTAGAATGTATGCGAGAAATATCTGATTTATAATTTGGCATATAAAATTGAAATATATTTTAAGTATATACATATTAAATGTACGTAATAAATACTAATTAAAATATTTTAAACATATTTTGAATATACATACATATCTAAATGTGAAACTTTAAATATACATAGAAACTTATAATTTTATGAGCGAATAAAATATGATTTTCAGGGGCAGCACAAAAATAAAATTCAGTTTTTGTTCGACGAACTCCGTCTCCGGGTCTACATAAAAATACTATAAACTACGAAGTTTATTTTATCCGTGCACAGAATAAAGTATATTTGTTAATGTAAAAGATATATTTATTTTATACGTTAAATATGCGTATTGGTCTAACTTTTCATATCGCTATAAGCTTTCCTTCCTTATGATTCACACTTAGAGTTTGAATCGAGTGAATGACGTTCTTGTTGTTTTTTGCAGGAACACCAAGCTGTTGTTGTCACACTGAAAAGGTCAGCTTGGTGTTCCGGATCGAAATGTCAATATTTTTTGGATTCGTCTGCCTTTTAAAAAGTATCCCTATATCGGCAAATTTGGCAACAAAGTATACATGCATAGAATATGTATATTTTTAATATGTTTTAAATGTACGAAAAGTGGCAAAATCCATAGATTTTATGTATACATAAAAATATATGAAAATATATTTCAGACGTATATATTTTTTTATATAATATTTTCACATATCAATTTTTCCGTACGGGAATGAAATATACAGCAATTTTTAACAGGAAAACCAACCGAAACGAAAGTCGAATAAAAGCTTTTGTCGATGGGATTTTTAATTTCAAAAAATTTTGGTACACTTGTTACTGCTAATTGAAATATTAAGGATTCAGAATAGTTAAAAGTGTAATTAATCATTTCAAGTAGTTCACGGAAGCCAACAAAATAAAAAAATGTATTTCTAAAATGCATCCACCGAATCTTCTTAATGCTATTTTGCACAGCAATTTTCAACTACTCATGTTCTGCTAGCTACCCGAGCATATGGAGAAGCCATCATAAAGCGTTTAGTAAGTTTTATTTTAAAACCTCACCTCTTTATTCCTTTTTACTAGGAATAATTTACTATGAATTTTGGTTATTAAATTTTAAAAATATAAGTGAAAATCATATCTGCATCTACTTTGTAATTCTTTTCGGTAACAAATTTCCAACAGGCAAAAATGTAAAGTTTTAAAAAATTAATTTCATTTTTAGACTCCTATGAAATATTACATATACCTTTAGGTGCAGGTAGCTCTTTAGTTAGGAGTATATTTTTAAATACCACGCATTTTTAATTAGTTTGAACTAAAAAAAGTTTTAATTAGTAGCACTGCCTACAATTTAATATGCCAGATAGAGGTTAAATGTTGAATTTACCAAGCAATGAGCAGATTTTTAATTAAATCCTCTTAGCACTGCTCGTGGCAATTTTGTTGTAATAAAATTTGTTTAACTCTGATCTGTTTAAATTGTTTGCTTTAATTTGACTTTTCACGCTATGGTGGATAGCTCATTAGCTCATGTCCGTATTATTGCAAAAATGAAATTGACTATTTTGGCTGACTGCATTCATTATTCAAAAATACCAACACGAATATTAAAGCGATTTTTGTTGAATATCATATTCATTCGGCGACAATTGAAGAAGGAAATTTGTAATTTGAAAGGGCTTATATACATATTTAAATAGAAAAAGAAAATTTTCATTGTATATAATTATTTAAAAATAAGTGTTAAATAAAAACGAAATCTATTGTATTAGGAAACGCTAGACTAACAAGTAGTTTATGATGAATTTTTCAACAATAAATGATATATTCAAGATAATGTCATATTATACGACTATCACTCGACTTCGATTAAAGATGTTGTCTATTCTCTCAATTTGGCGATACATATTTAGTTTTAGGATTTAACAAAGATGAACTGCATTTTTGCTTGGGCTGTGAAAAAGAAAATTCTAGATCAATGCCAATAAAACAGAAAGAACATTCCTCTACAATATATATTAGTTAAAGCGTTCTAATATCCCGAAAGGTTTTATTTTACGTCATTCGCTGCCTTCTTCTGTAGTTCCAATTGAGTCTTTTAATCAATTTGGCGTTTATATGAATCCTAGACGGACGATAATATTCTTTGAATTACTCAAAATTAGAGTGGAGATGGGCCTTAATTAAATTACTTCCAGCGCTTTTCGTCTTGTGCAAATAAAAATTTTCCTTCGAAGCTCTTGTCTTCCATAAGTTCGTTGGTTTAAGCTTCTAGGAAAAATAAACATCCTCGGTTTCGTTTGTTCAATTTGAACTGAGACAAATACACTCGATAAAAATCGACATTTCTCAGAATATAAAATTGCTGCTACTGTGTAAGTTCTCGCAATAAGATCTACATACATAGCTACTGACCATGCTGTGTCCATAAGACTTAAAGATTTCGGCAAACAACTGGCAGTGGAGTAAGATCTAACCTTGGTAAAAAAAACCTAGGCAGTGGCTAAAGTTAGCCCGCAAATATTTAGACGTCTCTGCATGGTTCCCTCAAAATCCTCTTTTAAATTATGCCTAATATCACTGAATCGCTTTCTGTTGCGGGCACTCTACCCAAATTTAATTAAGTGTTGCGTCGTCCGCACGGCAAAAAGTTGGGGCCGATTATAAAATTTATCCTCTACAAGAATTATCCTGGCGAAACCCTTTCTCGGGTTAAATAGCAATTCATCACGGGTGTCAGCCCCAGCTGAATGGCGTTGTACTTCCTTAGATGCATGAGGTCTCGGCCAGGACGAGGCCAAAGGACTCATATTTTTTGAGTCTCTTGTACTTATCCAGGCCCCATTAGGCGAATCTGGTATTCATAACTTGTCTACCCTTCCAATTAACGAGGAACCGGGCGAAGGTCCTGTTGAAACCATGTCCATGTCTTCTGAGTTCAACAGCGCTTTATTTAAGAAACAGACGCAGTCTGCAAAGCAGCTGCTTCTTCCACTCGGTTTCAGTTTCAGGACTTGGTTATGGGAAAAGCAGGTCAAGGAAATGGGTTTGGTTGGTGGAGTTCCACCCGGGATAGTCCCCGACTGCCTTTATTCAATTTAAACAACTTTTGTTTGTGTCTACTGCAAAATTGCTCCTGTTCTCTTTTGCTATGTGCACCCTGCCACTCACCTTCCATTGAGATGAAGCCCAACTCGAGCATTCCCTTTCTTAGAGGCGAAAACTAGCCGAAATCCTGAATGGGATTTTCCATGAAACAAAAAGCGAAAAGACACGAAATAGCTGCAGTTACTGAAGATGCTATCTATTTATTCCAAAGACGATGAGATGCACGGCAGACTCTCTTGAGATATCTGGCGCAGTTCGGTAGCTGGTTACCGAAAATACCCTCACATCAAAAATTTAAATTCTCTTGGCATGATCTGCATATTGTGTGTTTACAGGCAAATTCTTACGAGATGAATAAATCAGGATATCTTGAAAAAGTAATTTCTATGCAGAGGGAAGATGTTAATGAGGCGACGGCCGAATTGCGGCTGCTTGTTTGCGAAGTTTTCAAGTACGTTCATGAATTTTGGAGGATTTTATCGCCCCAAGTAGATGCCAGCATATTCTGATATTCCGCAGCATAGGTTTGCACGTTTTGCCTGTTTTTGTCTCTCTCATCCAATAGCTTATTGGAATTTTCATGCGAGGATAAGAAGAATGGGATAGTAAAGTGCCATTTTGAAAATGAAGGATTTTATTGTCCACAAAACCAATTTCGGTAATAACCAAATTAAACTTTGAAACTTTTCCAATTTACCAATAAGTTAGGGACTATTTCGCAGCTGAATTTGCCGAATGTACTACTTTCGAAATTGGGAAAATTTTCCAAAGTTTGGTTTGCCTGTGATAGCTTTATGGGCACAATTGCGCCAACTTACTTTCGCTTTTATTTCTCATGAAATTATTTTTAGGGAGATAACAGCAGACACTTGAATTGACGGTGATGACGGGTTTAAATATTGATCTTAAAAAATAAGACTATTTTGCCTCTACAACTTAGAAATTATCTTAAAATCATAATAGGAAATGATTTCATGGCTTATAATACTTATATTTATAATGTGTGCAGTTAACTTCTCTTCTGAATGTGGAGGTCATTCATCGTATTAAATGTAAAATTACACCGATGTATATACTTAGGCGCAATAACACAGAAAATTTTGAGATTCACGAAAATTTAATCATTATTAAATTACATTCACGCTTCCCATCTTTTGTATTACCTCCCATACGACCTTTAGACTCAAGACAGTTTTCAAATCAGGCCAAATTTCAATCGGGATGCAAAAGGTCATAAACGAGGTATATATTAAGTTCTGCGAGTTTAGCAACGTCACCCGTTCGACCGATTTTCGACCATCTTATTGTATAGATCCTGTTATTTTATCATGTGAATTTGTTTAACAAATGCAGTCGCTTGGGTAAAGAAGTAAATTTTGCAATCGAAATCAACAAAATAATTTAGATCAATATGAAAAATAAAACAAATTTAATTTTAAAACGAAATTGTTTAGCGTAGTAGAATGCAAAGATTCATTTTTATCCCTTAGACCTACTGCAATAACGATATATGTGAAATAAATATCATTGCTATAGTTATTCAAATGTCAAACGTTTGTCGTATCGTAAAATAATAATAATAAGGCACTTATGATGTAACTATTATAATATTTAAATTACTAGTAGTTAAAATTATGCCAACATTTTCGAATTTGTAGTTTTTGAAGTTTTAAGTTGTATGACGAAATTTAGAATTCTTTTTAGGTTAGTGCCCAATTTCTGATATACAATTGAAGGAGAGATACACATTTATATTAAAAATCTTTATAGCGGCTAACTAACTTAATTAATTGCTAAGAAAATGACGAAGGTTTAGTGTTCCATCAAGTTCGGGTCATGGACCGAATATAACTGAGAAAGATAACACGACCATTAAGAAGGAAGACGGTCGTTTTGTTTTGTGTAAGACACACTTATTGAAGCTGAAAAGACTCGGGAAAAACGGCTCTTATACTGGAAAATCACAGAAGTGTGGGAGGATTTTCCAGGGAGCTTTTATCAACGGCATGGCATGCCTTTCTGGACGCGAAATTCAGGTGGAGCTTTCTCCGTGCATTTCGGGACTAGCAGCCAGGCTAGGCCAGTCGTACGTTCAAATAACTAATTTAATATCAAAACAGAGCAGTTACAAATCGGCTCTTGAGGTGTATGGACGTGCTAGAAATTAATCTCCTGAACTATCGAAAAGTCCTCGCGAGACTCTACCGAGCAAACGGCATATCTCCCAAAGTTGTATAGTTTTGTTCCATAAGTTTATCTAGTGGCGGTCGGTGTTTAGTGGTTCTTCAATTAATTAGCCCTTATCACTTAGCCCCTTCCAGACGAAGCGCGGGAGGTTAACAACCTTCGTGGTGGGCTTGTGCAAAATGCCACGCATTAGCGGTGTCCGCCACGGAATCGGAGGTTGAAGTTAAACGCGACTCCGGGGAGGCTCTGTGCCGGCAGTCACGCACGCGAGCACAGATACCACTTACGACTCTTACGTGATACTTAAACTGAAAGGACGGCCAGTGGTCGTTGCGTTGGAATCGCTTCCGAAGTGTTAACCCTTTAACGCTGTGGAAATTGAGTTCTTGCCGGATAGTCCCCGATCCCTAGCCGGGGTTAAAGTGTCGACGGGTTGAATTTATGACGGCCATAAAAGTGGATATTTCATGACTTTGAATAATTAAGGGAAACAGTCCGGAAAGTTTGTTTTTGCAAGTGGCAATGAACAGTGCGATCAAGGAAGTGGAAACGAGCACGTCTAGACCTGCTAATTGGATTTCCTTGGAGTAATCGCGTCGAAATCAAATGGCCATCGCCTCCGGGCACGTCCCCGCAGCGCCCTCTATGTGAGCGATCCAGACCAATGGTAATCAGTAATTCATTTGTTATTAATTGCGTAAATTCATCTCTGGTTATCGTGCCATCCACGACCCGTTTCCTAGCTATTCTGTAGCAATTAAGCAAATTTGCATTTCGGACCGGGGTGAGAATTCCTCCGTCCCGGCCGGGCGAGGAAGGGTTGCTGGATCTATGTTATGTAGGTCGACGAAACCACTATCAGACGAATAATTAATTAGCATTGGGTTCTACTGCACAGTTCGGACTAGGCGTTAGTATTCTGTAAACAAATAGTCCTTTATCAATATTGCGCGAGATAAGGCGCCGCACGTAAATGTACGCATGCAAATTTACAGCGGAATTACCCCATCAGGGGTGAGATATTTATTGTGGCCGACCTTTCGGGCGTATTATGTTTTTTCTTTTCTTCTTTATCATTCTTATTGGACATTTTTTACCCGAAAGTCATGACAAGGGAATTTATACTTCCACAAAGGAACTGAGTCCCAGCTTGTCTTCATATCCCAAGGGGATTCAAAATTTGGGACACGGATTCGCTTTGAACCTTTGCGAAATATTTTATAGGATTTTTTTTTTTTTTTTTTGTTTTATAAAAAAGGAAGGTTTAATACGATTTTATTTAAAGGTGAATTTAATTCCTGTTCGTAGAACTCTTTTAGTAGTTTTTTTGGTAAGTTCCTTCATTTTTACGTCTGTTTACCTAGACCTATATCTGAAAGGATTAGACTCCTTCCTGCTGTCATAAGACAGCTTTCACTGATTTATAGATAAAATGCCCCATTTTCGACCTTCAAAAATGAGTTACATTTTACTTTCCATTTTAATATTTAAAATTTAAAAATCGTTATATGATATATTATGTATGGCTTTATTGCTATGTCCGCAATAGGCGATTTATGCAGGGTACCCACTTCCATTAAATTCTATTCCATTTATATTTATATGTTTTTCTATCCAATTGTTCCATTACCAGAAATACCATTATATCATTTGAGAACAAAAGTTTATTTTTATAACAATTTTTGATAAATATAGACCAAGTCCGGTTGTTGCTCATGCTTTTTCGCAAATTTCAATAGAATTTCTGATAAATAATTAAGAAAGACGGACGAGTGCAAGTACATACAACCCGCGTCTTGAGGGTTCCGTACCATTATATTGTCGCTTAGTATATAATTACTTTATAATTAACTATTAAATTTGAATGATAAAAAAAAATACAAATACAATAACAATTTTAAAATGATAACTATTTTACAATTTGAAAAAATAAATCTAAAATAGTAATTTTTGTTAGACTGCCTGTGCGCAGTTGAATTGAAGAAGGTATTAAATTACTTTATATGTATATTCATTATGGCTTGTAATCCTTTGAGTTTGTTTTATTTTTAAATATTGTAATATACAAATTTTTCACATTTCTCAATCTTTTATTTCAGTTAAAATTTTCGTTCTAAATAAAATAAGATTTCCTTGCAATATTTAAGTACATGATTTTCCTATGGAATAAAAAAATGAGCAATATTTTTTTTTCCTCTTGTTTTTTAAATTTTGGATCACAATCTACTTACTAGCATTAATTGAAATAAAATAAAAACGTTTTTCAATTCAGCATCTTCAAAATTACATTTAGTAATGGTTTTCGTATATTATCTGTAAAATGATAATTATTTTCAATAGTATCCAAATTCCAGATTTATTTCCTTTAATATACGCTTCTAAAGTAGGAAGTTATAATATTAACTATAAACGGTCAATTGTCTGTGCATTTTATCTTTTTTGAATATACCTTTTATAACTGATACCTATATTACAAATAAAAATTTGTGATAAGTGGATAGTCTCAGTAGAAAAATGTGATTGCCCTTTTGAAGGCAGCAACTGTAGAAACAAAATATTACGACATTTTAAAAGTTCCAATCCGTGATTTTTATTGAAAGAAATTTAATATTGTCGAAATAATATGAAAATAAAAAATGTGATAAGAAAATTGCTTTGATGTTGTAAATAAATAATTGTTATATCAGTTTTCCGCAGTGTAAAATTCAAGTTCATATAAACCTCTCTAATTGGTCATTGAATTTGAACAGTTATTGTATTAAGTAAGTATGAACAAAATCAAAACATATATGCTAAAAACGTAATTCCTCTGGCGGGAATCCATCTCAAAATGATAAATTATTATTTTAAATTTGCACTAAATAATTGAATCCATTTTATCCCACTATTCCTTTGTGCGACGTAACGATTTCAAAATCCAGCCAAATATTTTCCAATTTGAGGTCAAAGATACTTTTTTAAATGTTTCTACCTGAAGTTAACCGCAATTGTCCCAAAGTATGAGGATATAATTGCACATCGTTTTGTACAAAATATAAGATCCAAAAGTTAACAAATTTTCGCGAAAGTACCCAGATATAATTTTCAGAAAAATACTAAATAAAATGACTGCCCTTTTTTTTGAAACAGTATAATTATTCCATTATCCCCCAATTCTACCCAATTTTCGTGGGACTACCTATACATTACTGCGCTGCTAATTTTGATCAAAAGTTAACATTTAATTTCAGTTGTATGTCCGGAACATAGAATGTGATTTACCAGGAACGAATGGTGATTTAATATTTTTTTATATTTTTTGTAATGGAAACGGCCGTCGGTGGTGGCATTATTAAAATTCAGGAGAATGTTCCTTGTGGCGAAATTCCTACCGGACAAAGTATCCGAAGCATCCGGATACACTTGGAAAGAGGAATTAAGCAAGTGGGTGCCGGCGGACATTGTAAATGACCACGTCCACGTCCTCCTGACGGACGCTTTTTGCGGTCGACGTTACTTTCACATGTCTCAAGAATGAAAATTAGCCATCAGGCGATCGTGGGAGCGACCACTGGCAGACAATCCTTGCTCCTGACATACCCGGGCCTCGCAGCCCCAGCCCTGGAAAGTTTCCTGCTCGGGGCTGTTTGGGGCTGTTGCGCTGGGACCGACGGAGGAATTTTAATTAAACTGCTTAATGCCTTCCAGTCCATCTGGAGCTGGATTTGACAATTTTAAATTGCGATTTTTATGGACTTACCCGACGGACCCTAGCCCACCTTCCTCCACATTGTGCAGTGTGTCACGTCGCCCCGCGATGCCCATTATTCTTTGAAAAGAGAACGCGTCCGGCACAGGAATTTGACCCACGCGACATTATATTGAATTTTAAGCGGGAAAATCAATAGCCTCATTTGAATAAGTCGACCATTCAGTGGTGGTTTTTTCCCTCAAAAGGGAACAATACGGAAAATAGAGGTCGCCTATGCCTTGCCGGATGGTTGGCTCGTCGGGCAGCTCATTCCCGTAAGTGTACTCTTTTCGTATGCAAAGTGCGAACCCATAATGTGGAAAATTTTATTAAGGACATGATCGAATGAGAATGGTTTTCCCATTAAAAATTATTTTATTGCTCGCATTGAGTTGAACTGCCTGCTGGAAAATTCTTCAAGATTGCGATGCCACTACGAGCGGAAATTCTAAGCCATTTAATTTGCATTTTCGGAAGAGCTATGTATGTATTCCACGGACGTCTTAAATTTTAAATCCCAATTTTGAACGAAAATTCAAGCATAAATTTTTATTTCCCAGGATCATGCTTTAACGAGCCTTAAAATGAGGATTATGTTGTAAATATATGTTTTTTTGAACATGTTTAAGGACGAATTATAAGCTTTTATTGAAAAGTTTTACGGGTCCATTTACATACATATTTTAATTTAAAGTCCACATTAAGGCACATGTCGAGCTGTTGATAGAAATCCGATACTTATTATTTACCTTGCCCTTTACAAAAATAAATAAATAAATAGGTAAGTACTATGTATAATGTATCACATTTCCACTATAGTGATAGAATTTTCTGAGACTTGTTTTTTTAATCCTAACCACTTGTTAGTAGTAATTGGAAAATCCTATCCATGTCATCAAAAATCCTGTTATATATTAATTTCGGACTTTCTGATTTCCGCGAAACAATTTTCATTTAAATTTTGTTTTCCATGACCAAAACCTAAAAAAATTGTATCCAATTTCAATTAAGATGAAAATTATGCGCAGTTCTCCTGCTGCAATCGTTAGTGATAGATCTACTGAGAAAACATATTTGATTTAAAAAGTTGACCAATATCTGTCTCTCCGTCATCTAATAATGAAAGAATTCAACAACATTTAAACTTTTGTTAGGAACTATGTAAATAAATCGATTTACTCTGGAATAAATGTGATTTTATGAATATTGTCACTTTAAAATCAATCCAATTTTCAATGAGACAGCTGAGTCCAAATCGAAATATGATAATAAATTATTGCGAATCAAAGCTTTAAAGAACGTTAGAAATTTCTTCCATGTTTCATAATATATTTAAGGAAGGAAAGGACTGTCGTTATTCTACACTGAGAGAAAAAAGTAGTTGAAATCAACCAATTTTTAACTATTTTCATAGCTAATTTTCAACCAACTGTAAAGTAGTCAAATGTGATACTAAGAATTAGTTAATTTTGACTACCAAACTAATAAAAGCATACTACAAAATAGTTAAAATTTGTAACAACATTTTTAATTATAAAATAGTAGATTTCAACTACTTTATTGTCCGTTATTATGTTTACTACTTTTTGAATAAAAAGTAATAAAATGTTACTACAAAATTGTCAAAATTTGTAACAACATTTTTGATTATAAAATAGTAGATTTCAACTACTTTATTGTCCCTGATTATGTTTACTACTTTTTGAATAAAGAGTAATAAGATGTTACAATAAAATAGTCAAAATAACTTACCATGTCTTCAACTATAGCAGAGTCAATTTTAACTTATTTCTTGTTGATGTAATTATTTTGGTTATACCTTTTAGGTAAAAATTAAGAAAATATTACCATATAAACCAGATAAGACGATTAATTAATTTCTCAGTCATAAAGTAGCAAATTTAAGATAAGCTCTTGTTTTTTGCTATGCAAACAAATAAATCTATTAGATTACTATAATGGCAATTACTTGGTTGAAAATATTGGATTGTTATAAGAATAAAGACAGTTTTAAAGAAAATATATACATATAATTTTTATACATTACAGAAATAATATTTATACATCTTACAGAAATAATATTTATACATACATATTTGGTAAGTTACATGGCAACTAAATTCTTCTCCATTTTTGTAATTTTCACAAATTCATATTTAAAAATACTGACAAATTATGGATATACTTGAGATGAGTGATTAATTCGTTAACTTCCTGAAAATATCCATTGCATATAAAACAAATGTAGGGACCCATTTTAAAAAAATTAATAATATTGAGAGTTGACAAGATATGATAGTAAATAAAATTTAGACGTGCCACTCGTAAATTTAGGACAAGTCTATTATAAGGCTAGACACTGATGATGGAAGTCTTATTTTTGAAGTTGAGATTTCATAAAAAAATTTTTCACAAAAAAGCCAAACTGATTCGCATTCTAAAGTATACTTTAAATTGAAAATGTTAAATATCTTGAAACATACATCAAGCGCTTTCAGAAAGCTATCGAACTTATAAATCGTATTTTCCATTATTACATAAAATGTTCTGATACTGAAAACTGATTCGCCTATAGCTAACATATATGGCTGGCAGCCCAAACCCATTTCGCGGTACATTTTTGATCTTGAATTTACAGTGGGCAGTAGGTCATTCTCACTTACAATAACTGTGATGAAACTTTCCTGCGATGCGGTGATAGTGGGGCGCCAATGTTCAGTTCGTTCGTCGATTTTTCTTACTTTGATGCGACTGACAGGTTGTAATATACAATGTAGAAGCAAAGCCAAAACGACATTTCTTGAATCTAAATAATTTATCAATTAGTAAAAATAATTGTAAAGGATAAATAATAACATAATACCTTCACTTGAATTTTCTTGCAATGAATCCCATAATCGCCGACCAGACTTGTCCTTAATCTTGTCTACCAAAGTTGGAAACTTAAGCACAAAACTTGACCATTTGCTGAAAAGTCCCTGTGATTTTTGTTCACCGAAAAGAAGTGAAAAATCCTTACATATCTATAAAAATAACGTACTTAGAACGAAAAGAACACAATTTGGTTATGAGTAATGTACCATGAATGAAATATTTAAATTAGTGTATAATATTGTATTTTTAAAATGATAACATGTGATATTACATTACCTTGCGTTATAATTTCTATAGAAAAATGTTGTCATATCTTTCCAAAACAGAGAGAACCTTTAAGTACTCAAATTTTTCACTTATTTTCACTTTCACAAACTTATCACACCGCGCACTGTTTCATTCAGGACCTTCTTTGCAAATGAATCTAATCACAAGAGTCAAATGCTGAAGCCGTTATATTGACTATAAATTGGCTAAATCGACTATAAAGTGGTTAAATCGACTATAAAGTGGTTAAATCGACTATAAAGTGGTTAAATTGACTACAAAGTAGTAAAATAGTAAAAATCTACTATAAAATAGTTGAAGTTGACTACAGCGAGGTTAATTTGATTACAAAGTAGTAGGATAAAAACTGCAAAATGAACGTTAAAATACAATTATAGAGATTGCAAGCGAGCTGAAGAATCAACTATTTGTGATAGTCATTTATGACTACATTTTAGTTATCAGTGTTATAGTCGTTTAGCTATTTCATAGTAAATTTCTGACTATTTGTTACAATTTTTAACTAACTTCAACTACTCTTGAAGAAATGTTTGTTGTTTCCGTTTGCAAGTAATCAACTATGGAAATTGTTAAAAAATAGTTAATATTTGACTAAGTTTTTCTCTCAGTGTAGGTACAACCTGTGTTATCTGATTACGTCAATAAATAGAGCTGCAAAAAGGAATTTACGTTAATTTTAAATAAGACTAATTTTCCGAGTTCTCGTCGTTCCTACAGTGTGGAAAAAAAATGTTTTGATAACATTTTTTTATGTTTTTAGAAATCGGACAAAAATGAGCAGCTGTAAGTATTTGAGGCATATTCCCTCGGAAAAATTGTCCACCAAAAGTGCGCAATTTGTTGTGCCGAGTCAACTTGGCATTTTTTTGTGACGTGAATTGTCCCTGAATAGTTTCCGCTGTGAAATGAATGCGTTAAAATTTCACTCAAAAAACTGAATATTGTCACGGATGAACGACAGAATTTTTGGGGCGACGTAATTTCAGTGCCAGGGTGCCATTCCCTGGATATTTGTACAATTCGTGATTCAAGAGGGACCCTAATGTTTTAAAACACAATTCCTGTCTGAACACTGTCCAGGGGGGAGATCCCTAGTAATTTCATTTCGTTGAAGCTCTTAAGCCACCGCTCGTCCCTTCCACTTCCATCGTCCGGAGTGGCAGAATAACAAGAACTAAGTAGCCCTTGGAACATATTGTGACGGGCATAAAACAAAGTAAACGTTTGCAAAAAGTCCCTCTTAAGTAAGATTATACCTTCGTCGATAGTTCGACCAATTTATTTCAGTCCCTTGGAGGAGGGTGCTCGCCTGAGTCGGGTGACCGCAAAAGGGATTCGATGGGAATCAAGTGTATCTGGCACTTATACACGCCTGTCTATTTGCTAAGTCAACTACCCTTGAAGCCCTTAACCCTACCGACCTGCTATAAAAAGTAATTCCCGATGGCATAAATGGGATCACCTGAGTTGCGAAGGGTTCACAAGTAGTCTCTTGTGCCAGAGGAGAGTAAATACCACCGGAGCAATTGCCCTCGCCTAGAGAAAAATCCCCCGAATAGTCGAATAGTTATTTTGCGGCAGAAGGCAGCCCGGGAGTCCGGGATTCATCCAGAACTACACAAAATATAATGTGGAATAGCAACCTCTGGAGAGTTGCATCACTTGTGTGGCCTGAGAAGTTATCTCCTAAGTTTGGTTTCCCTGGGAGTTCAGGATGTGTGCCAATATTCCAGAAATTGTTCGGATGCGGCGGGAGTTCGTATCACTGGATTGAATCACTTTCTGGATCGCCCTCTTCCACCTCCGATCCTGGGAGCGCTATTCGTTGATGCAATCGGGGTTCGAATGGAAGGGTTCGACTTGTCTGCACGCGATATTGGTTCATCATTTTGAGGGACTCCACAAAGAAAAAACAGGGCTAATTAAGACAAGGGATTTATAGTTATAATCTTTGGTTTCGCTTAGTTCTAGACGCCCGGCACCTTAATGGGTTCTATAGCATGCCACCAGATGGACGTTGGCTCATTAGTTCTTGACTCTGGATTTTCGGGCTTGTGTTTGTGCCCCTGATGAGAACGACCCTTGTGGAGGAACGGTCAAGTCAGGACTGTCGTTGATTGGTGGTGGATGCAAGGTTGTCGTTTATTGGGGAAGGTGGAACTAATCACTTGTTTATTAAGTGGCAATTAGACGCTATTCTGCATGTAGTATTTTTCGGGGCAATTAATCCTATAGCCTCTGAAGTAATTGGAATGATCGTGCTAGATTCTTTGATTGATAGTCTAAATGAGTTGATTCAATTGCCAAATTGATTCGAAGGAATAAGGACTGAGTAATTGTTTTCGCAGCAATTTAGAAGGACTATTGTTTATCTAAGTTATATATTTGTTTCATAATGAAAAACTAAGTGGTTTTTCCAAGTATTATACAATTTATTCTTTTATTTTGAAGGATGTTTTCCATGAACATGACAACGCTTATGTTACAAACTGAAAAGATTTCGAAATGTTTGCAAATGTTTAGTTTGTAGTCGAAAATATTGCCAGTATACAGTAATATTAAAAGAACCTCAACGGCTAACAAAAATGTATGCGCTAAAATTCTACAATTAATTTTGATTTTAATTTAAAGTTTTATTGCTTCTCTAACTATATTACATACATATATACATTGTTTAATGAATACTTTGAAAATATAGTTATTAACTAGTGAACTTCCGAAACTATAGAAAGTAGAATTTCGGATATTTTCATAAAATAGTTACATACAATCTAGTCTTGATTGTCAATGAACGCATTATGAAATTTGCCATGAATTCAGAAATTAAACAGGAATCAATTATAATAAATCCTTTTTTAACAATCGGAAACATTTATACCTATATGTAATATTATGTGCATTCAGTTAAATTTCACTAAATAAGATATAAAGAGATTCATAAGAAGAATTTATTCCTCATTATTTGCCACTATTTAGCTAATTTTAGTTCTCCTTTTAGTTGGGGTTTTTATTTAGGATTTTCGTTTGAATTCACTCTGATAGGGATATGAAATAATGTAATACTGGGTAAAACTGCAAATGTTGCTGGTTCAATCGAAAATAAGGTTATTTTAAGTATGCAATATTAAGTGTTCTAAAATGTTTTGGGGTAATTAAATTCATTTAAATTTAATTTCCGCGGAGAATTCCGTAAAGAATTTTGAAACGACCAGGAGCTGAGCTATTGTGGAATATGTATATTTGAAATTCCGGAATAAATTGAAGCATAGTTCAAAGTGGTTTCTTTCCCACAGTAAGAGAGAATTTTTCAGACTGAAGAATTTCTTGATGGAACGTGCTTCAAGAATTTCCCTTCCCTGAACGAGCGAAATGTGGAATCCACAATGTTTATTAGAAAATGGAAAGGGAATCATAATATTAATTAAATTTTTAGCATAATAAATCACAGATCTACCTAAGAAAAGTTTTTTGTTTTTGATTAGCGGCGGTATGAGAATTTAAATTCCAGACTCACTTTCATAGTAATCAGCAATGATTATAAATGTACTGTAAAATTACTTGCTCGTTATCTTAATGGGTAATTCAAGGTACCTCATTGTTTTTTAATGATAAACCTTTCAATCGTAATGACCGCCTCTTAAGCCAAGAATTTCGGGCCACCTACAGAGGTAGTTCCGTTCTACAAAGAAGCTAATTAAAATTCTCAAGAAAGCACCCGGAAAATTTTCTCGGATTCTAGTACCCGTAAAATTACCTTCAGTCTTCATGCGTCGATCCCATTTAATTTGGTTCAGTTTTAGCAACCGCATCCCATTAATAGCGCAATACCTTTCCGGAACTGTGGGGTGCCCGCAGGAACAATATTTCCCGAGAATATTGTAAACATCCTTAAATTAATACCTCAACCGAAAATCGGGCATAATTAGGCTTCTGCCGGCAATTCGCGTGCGCTTACCAAGCGGAAATATTGAAAATTTGTGTGGTAATGGGAGTGAAATCTAAGGCACTAACACACGTGCTTCATATTTTGGAAATCCTTAGAAGCTTACTTAATCGAAAAGACCTTCGTTTCATAAACAGAGGAAAACAATTTGAGTTTGCTCCTTATGTATATTTGCTGATGGCCAATTTATTTCAATTCTCCAAATTTGAACTTTTTAGAAAAGTGCACACGTTTCAAAAATGGTTTCAACAAGTATGCCACCCTTATTCAGGGGCCGTGGTTTTCTAAGAAATTGCTGGTTTTCCATTATGAGATATTGGTGGTAATGGATGGAAGTTCGCCCGAAATTCAATCGAAATTCATCATACCGTCCTTGCTCCATCAACAAGTTGGAAAATCGCCATATGGGAGGAGGATAGAGATGAGGGACCATTTAAATGAACCGCCGGGAGCAGCTCGGCACGGACCTTCTCATTACTATTCTTTCTGGGTGGCTGGATTAAGATGTTTACCCTTGTGTTAAAGGACTATACCTATTCGAAGGCCCTCGCGTCGGGTCTGATGGCATCTGTCCAGTAAAGTAGAGGATTACTATGATCCCCTACATGGACTAGGAATTACCCCGCTCACTTGAAATCCGAGATACGACTCATAGTTGGGACTGGGACTAATTTTAATTGAGGACGACCAAAATGCAACGGTGCGTGAATTTTTATTTGAATTATCCAGGGAAAGGGGACTTTTGTATGCTGGACAGATAACTTTCAAAAGATTTGCATATCTGTCATTTAATGCTAAGGATTTTATTTGTTTTTGACTAACGACCTACATATTTAAATAGCAATTCACAAAAAGGTTTCATGCTCGTATTTGAAATAGATAGCTTTGACCCTTTATAAAGGATATTTATAAATCCGGAAAACTTGTTTCTACCTTTTTTTAGAAACGTAACTAAGACGAAGTATTAACAAATGTATCTGAATAGAGTTTTAATATATTGTATATGTACATAGTATATGTTGGAATTCTGGAAAATATCAACAAGAGAGATCATATTTCTAAAATAACAATTAAAAGAGTGACAAAACATGCGTTTTAACCGATTCTGTCTTCATCAAAGAAAAATAAATAGAAACATATTTTTCTAGCAAATATCTTTGAGACTTTTTGAAAGAAGACTGAACGTACATATATTGTGTAATTTAAAAAATTGTGAAAATATTGAAATTAAGTTCAAACTCTTAAGTAAAGTATATTTATATTTTTCCAACATAATTAAAGCAACAATTGAAATTGCTCGTTTTATTGAATTTTCCGCACCATAGAATGTTTACTCTAACGCAATTTTATTGTAATTCTGTCTGAAGAACGAAAATCATTATTTGAATTTGAACAAAAGTACTCACAAAAAAAGTTTTATTGAGGCTGGATATAAATAAAACGAATACTTCTTGAAATGTGCTGAACACATAAATATCGAAGTACCAGCTGTGATAATGCGTCTCTTATGAAAATATCTCTAGATGCTCAAAAATATAAACCTTTCGCTAAGTGTGAAGCGCACGTCTTAAAATTCCCCAACCCATAGACCGATAAAACATGAATTACAATGAACTAAAAACCCATAAGCACCTTGAAAAACTCATTCACATCAATGTACGTTTTGAGCCATAATGGCATTTGCCATGAAATAAAACTCAATATTCCAAAGAGCTCGTAAAGCACCGTGTCGCGCAGAAGGGTCACATCCATCGTTCAAAAAAATTGCATGAGTTTATGGCAAATAAAACTCCCGTCAAAAAAATCCAATTTTTGGCATTCCTTTCAATTCAGATTTTACATTCTTTAAACGTTTTATCGAATTGGAGTGGGAGATAGAAAAAAATGTGAGGAAGAATATGTGGAAATGTTTAGACATAAACGAATTAAACCATTTATTATTTTATACAATTAAGTTTTCAAACTTCTGCAACATTTGGTATCAAACAGAGCAGAAGCCTCGTTAATTTTATTTTCACAGAGATATTACGTCACTACTTTATTAATGAGGAATCATTAAACCTGCTTTCAGAATTGTTTATGTTTGATGAATTTATCTTCTTCCGAATGAATTTATTTCTGCATTCATTGTTGGAAACTACTTAGCAAATTAAATTCTATATTATTTGCAATGTAATTCGTTGTCAAAAGAATTAGGACATTAAAGAAAAGTTTATTATGATTTTTGAGGAAAGAAATTTCACTTCAGCTAAATTAACTCGAGAACATTATTTTTTCCGTCCTGAGGTTGACTTAACTCTTTGGAAATTAGTTTCAAAATAAATAAAAATGATTCATGTCTATAAGTTAACTATTTTTTATTATTCTATTATTCTTATTATTTTAGATTTTATACTATAAATATATTTTTGATTTTCGGTTAGAGCAAAAGTTAAAAACAAAATATAAAAACAAATTATATTCAATATATGATCGTAAAGTATGAGATTCAAATATTTAAGGTAAATAATTCCCAAAAAAATTTTTAGGTTAGGCTCCCAGCTTTGGGTTTCAAGAAATTTTGATTTTTCTTTTCGAAAACATTGCTTAGTTCTATTTTTTTTCGTAACAATTTGAGGAAATATTTAATTTCTAACAACAGAACTAAATAGATATCTCCTCCGAGATAGTTCTTGTTTTAATGTGTTTATTCTCTATCAAACTCTTGAAGATAAACGTTTTAAACTCTAGAAACTAACGAGTTATAAAATAGTGTTTGAGTTTTACCCACTTACGATTAAGATATTTTAATTAGGTACACTTTCTAGAGAAGAAACTAGAATTTCCGTTTAATGTAGACATATACAGGGTGTTCCACTTAACCTGAGAAATTAAAATAACTCGAAAGAAACGTATCATACAAAAAAATTCTCCAGACAAAAAATAAATATCTCTAAGGGGGATGTAGGTCTGTCCTAAAATTAGCCATCCCTTCCACCCCCTGTGGTTGGGCCTGGGAATCTTAATTTTTTATTGCGTATGATTCTACGGGAAAACATACGAAACTTTTATCTGAAACATTTTTTCAATTCATTACAGGGAGTGCAGGGGAGGATGTGTTGTGTGTAAAAAAAGGTTCCGGGACGGTCGAATACCTCGCGAAATACAAATCGGATCGAAAAAAGTAAAAATATGTATAAAATATTTTTTGAAAAGCTATCCAATGACACCACTGGGGGTGGGAGCAATTTTGAAATCTTAATGTATGTGTGATGCGTTTTTTTCGAATTATTTTGATTTGTCAGGTTAAATGGGAAACCCGGGAGAATTCTTGTTTTTCGTCCTTCAAGATTATTTTTCAACATATTTCACTGGAATATATTAGCTGTAAGTATGTTAAACTTAAATACTATCTTTAATTTTATAGGGTACGTTTTTACTTCGGGAATTGGGTTTTACCCTTTAGAGTCGAATGCCTGAATTCTATAAGCTAGTTTGGATTAGTTAACCAGTCTTGATTAACTGATGTTTAACCTCTACTTTTTTTCGAAAATAAGCGTTAAATTATTTTCTGAGCACGTTTTAAAATGAATAGCGCTTTTAAACAAAAATTACCCTGGATAATTTGTGTCCTTGAGCAGGAGCTGGAATTACTTCGTTCTCTGCTAGCACTTAGTTAGTCTGACGCATACAAATAGCGAGTTATGGCGACGGAAAGGGGATCGTAAAGAAGTCAACTGGTTGCTAAATCCATACTCATTTTTAATATACCTGCCATCGACGGTGTTGGGTTTCTTTAGTGTCACTTTGAATGCATTGTTCTCCCACCCGACGGAGCCTTTTAAAATCGCGAAAGCAGCAATCTGAGCACTCAAAATCACCATTTAAAGTCTACGAAAGCATGCAAACGGTTTTACTGCTCATTATCCTTCCTCTGCGAAATGAATCTAATATTCAACGTCGAGTGGCTTTATTAAGTTTACCACTTCAGGAGCGCCCGTAAAAGACACGTCTGTCTGCTTCTCTGGGAACGATGCTGGCGTCGTGACGGCAGGTGATACGTGGCAGGTACGTGCGGGGCGTCTCATCCCCACGGCGCATATATCAAATTACGAAAATTACAGGGGCTTTTTTCTCTCCGTGATTTCAATGAACGTACCTTGCCTACCTGGGCTCTATTTTATCCCCCGTTTTATCAGCGGCGTGCATTCAAGCGTCCCCGTGATGAGCGCCAGAGGCATAATTTTTTCATGAGCAACAAAGTCATGTTTTTCTCGGTTATGTGCCGCCACCCACACCCACGTGCGTCGTCTTCAGCCCCAACGAGTGGGGCGGCGCGGCGGCGGCAGTGACGAATTCAATTGTAAGGAGCTGGAAATCTTCCGTGTAGCAGCAAAAGCTCTCATGGCATCATGCGTAGCTGCTGAAAATCTCGCCGTTTCATGGGCAATTTCGTAATACCCACTACCCAGGTAGCCGGATAGGCTCCCAGGACCCGGGATAGCATGGCTGGAGCACGAGCCAGAAGTGCGGGAGGCACCCTTCTATCTCTGGAACATTTGATGGCAAATTGAAAAGGACGAGGAAGATTACGTCGAGTCATATTGTATTTGTGGTTTCCATTGACAATCGAAGCCGTCCACGTTTAAGGGCGGAGGAGAAATTCGACGAGGGCTTCCTGTTTGGCGGCTGTGTCAACAGATCCCAACTTGCCACCTTTGTGTACTTGACTTATTGCTGCCGAAGTGCGAAATTCAAATAAAAATATCACCTCAGAAGCGCCCCAAAAACCGAACCACAATACCTTGTTTGATTTAGTTCACAAAAAACGATTCCTCGATTTGGCCCTGAAGTGGTTCGAGAACGTCAAGGGTCTTTCCGGGCTGAGGGAGTTGTAATAAAAATTCCTCCGTAAAACGAATATCTGTAATAGAAGTTTGGAAGAATTTTCACTCAAATATAAAAACGATAATAGAAACTTCAAAACCACATTCAGTTATGAGGCAGGCTTTATACGAATTTGCCCAAGAACTTCGAAACGTTCTGAAATTATCAAAGTTCTTCTATAGGTACGAAATGATGACAGGTAACTTTATGGGTCTCTATAGAATTTTATGAGGGTACTAAAAGCAGAAAATGTAAATTCCTAAGATGATGAAAGTAGTGAATAAATAACAATTTTCTATCAAGACCGGAAAACCAATTTGCGAAGCGAGTACCCCTGGATCTAGTTAATTTTTCAGGAGCTGTAGTTCCTCCTGTTAACTATGTGGTCGGCCGAGGAAATAACAGCCATAATTGAACCCAACATACCCAATACAAATAAAAAGGAGTATATTTCTGGACAGGAAACTTTATCTGGTTAGAATTCATTACAACGTAATTGGTATCTTGAGTGGAAAAACACATCACATCCCTTTCAATCAATTAACGTACTTCTTTAAAAATGTATTAATAGAATTGAAACTGGTATATGTAGGTAATTTGATGGTATTGGAATATTAGAGCTTTAAACAGCATTGCGGAAGTAATACCGGATTCAACACTTTTATTATAAAAAAGTTGGCACGAAAAATACTTGTAAAAACTCATACCTGAAATATATTATTACTTATTTTGTAATCGAATAAGGAAAACTATGACAAATTATATTTTGTACTAAAATTTTACGAAGTGAAATACTTACTTCAATTTAATTTAAAAATCGATAGACAGTCGAAAGAAAAGAATGATTTTGAATTTCCAAATTTGAGTACGTATGTATCTAATGAAACTGACTGCGATTTTTCTTCATTAATAGGCTTTATATATCATACAAAAGGCTAATTAATCGGTCTGGTGCATTTCGAACAAAGGAGTGATAGGCAACTTTTCTGTTATAATTTATTTTTTAGTGTTATTTGAAAAAAATATATATATATTTTAAGCTTTATAAAAACATTTTTGCGTTCAAACTCAAAAATTAAATTTTCTTTTTTTTCCAGAACGGCGACAGAGCTTTCATTTTAATTTCATAACATGGGCACCAGAATTACGCCAGTACCACTAGCCATGGAAGACGGAGATCCATTTTTAAATCTTTCGGAAGGAATGTTTGAGGAGTTGAGATTCTTCAGTTTCGATGGAAACTACAGTCGTTTCGTGATAAACGACACATTTAACATGACCAGGGAGGAGGTGCCAGGGTGTCCGAAGATAACATATTCAGTCGGGAAGACAATAGTCATGATTCTTTACGCGATTGTTTGCATAGTTGGTCTTTTCGGCAACACGCTCGTCATTTACGTCGTTCTGCGGTTCTCGAAAATGCAAACAGTGACCAACATGTACATCTTGAATCTCGCCCTAGCGGACGAGTGCTACTTGATAGGGCTTCCGTTCCTCCTAATCACGATGTACCTGGGCAGCTGGACGTTTGGGGAGGGGATGTGTAAGGCGTACATGGTCAGTACATCGATCACCCAATACACGTCATCAATTTTCCTGCTCATTATGTCCGCTGATCGCTACATAGCCGTCTGTCACCCCATATCATCGCCCCGCTTTCGAACGCCATTCGTATCAAAGATAGTTTCAGGTATCGCATGGACCACATCCGCTGTGATCATGCTGCCTGTGATCCTTTTCGCGAGCACGATTGAGTACACGCAGGACAAAATGTCCTGCATCATCAAGTGGCCAGAGGACCAGAGTACCCAATCGGGTACAACATTTACACTGTACTCACTGATCTTAGGGTTCGCCCTACCCCTCAGTTTTATCAGCTGTTTCTACTACCTTGTGATACGCAAATTGCACACCGTCGGACCGAAGAACAAGTCCAAGGAGAAGAAGCGATCACACAGGAAGGTCACGAAATTGGTGTTGACAGTGATCACAGTGTACGTCATGTGTTGGTTACCCCATTGGATATCCCAGGTGGCTCTGATACACACCTCGCCGCAGAAGTGCCACTCTGCAGCCGAGTTGACACTCTTTCTGCTGGTCGGATGTCTCGGATATTCGAACTCCGCCATGAACCCAATCTTGTATGCGTTTTTAAGTGATAATTTCAAAAAGAGTTTCCTCAGAGCGTGCACCTGCGCCACAGGCAAAGATATCAATGCCCAGCTTCAGCTCGAGAACAGCATGTTCCCAAAATTCGGGAAGCACAGCGGCTCGGAGCGACTCCTGGCATCTAGCAGAAAGCAGCAGAACAGTCGTCTGAACACCAATAAAAACGCAGGTATTAGTACTGACATCATTGGCCCCGAAGAAACTACAACTATGACAATTCTAGGTAAATCTGTAACAGCTACAACGACTGTATCTACAGCGAAACCCAAGGATCCGGCCGATGAGAAACCACCGGTTCTTCACACAGATCTGTAAACATTGTATTTTCTAAAATGTTTTCTTTTTTAAGGACTTTGTGCATATTTTTCTCTATAAGGTGCTGTACTGTAATTTAAGAAACCTTCTGTAAGAGTTCAGATATAAGATTATAAACTACGCTTTTATGTGCTTTTATGTACATATCGCACGTTCTAAGCCAGATCAGTAGCTTTAAGCTATGTGTCGTTGTAACTATATGTGGTCAAAGACGGCTAATTCGAGGTTGTCGAACAAGTTGTTCACATTTAGAATCAATAAAATCTTTGTTTTTCACAAATTGTTCGTTTTCAATAAAAACAAGTTAAAACTTAATTTCTAAGCCGCAATAAAGACTTACAGTGGAAACAAACAATTTTATGGCAAGTGATTTTGGGGCTTTTCTGAATCTTTTTCTGCTTCTCGTTCTCGCACCAACATTCAGTTTTTCGTCTGTGCCGTAAAGGCTTTCGTACCTAAATTCCTTTTATATTCGCAGGTTTAGGTGTAAGGGCATGTTCTTATTTTTTGAGCGAAAAAACGACAGTACTAAGCAAACATTGAAGATTACAAAACTAATTTTGTTTCTGTTTTTTTAGAAATTATTATTATAATACAGAGCGTCGAAGTAGAGCCATAAAAAAAGAGGTACCAAATGACCCTGGGATAACTTAAGTCAAGGACGTCTGAAACAAAAACATGAAAAGGGGTTGGTTTAGAAATTTTATCCTCTAGTGGTTTTGGTAGCATAAGCTCAAATTTTCAAAAACTTTGAAAAATTACGCACATTTTAAGAAAAAATAATTTTTTGGGGGCAAAAATACGTAAAAAAGCGGGGCTAAAAATTTAACGAGTGCATATTAGGCCAACATTCTACTAAGACCCAGACTACTACTGGGCAACATATTAACGAATAAAATTCAACAAGATTTAAGTCGCTAACTTAATTATTTGTTGTTATATCTCAGTGACGCCACCAAAAACGATCATTTCGAGAAAAACGCGTTTGAAGTTTGAGAATTCGCTTGTTTTACGTTGAGTAAAAATTTTATATATGTACATACATATATAAATATCTCTGAACCTGCTTCGAATCTTTATTTCACATTTCATATTCTGCACTTAGATCATAAATGTTAAGTTAAAAAAACAAAAATGTTTTTTTACAAAAACATTAAAACATGCCCTTAATCTAAAATCCTTAAAAATACAATACTACATGACTGAGTAGCTCTACCGAAAAATATTGGAATGTTAGAGGAACATGTCATGTACCTACAAAAATTAAAAACAATTGCCCTCAGCACTTAACCATATTTATGAAGTATGTTCCAGTGCTACATCAACTTGTGACAAAAACATTTTATGTATGTATGTAACATGAAAGACAATAAAATTCCTGCAATAACATTTTCAATTAATAACTACAGGTTAATGTAGCTTTTTATTTTCTTCTTAGATATTAAAAGTAATTGTATACTGGGGTTTAAAAATCGCAAAAATAAATACAGAGAGAGGAGACTGCCTTACAAAAATGCTGCTTAAGGGGCAAAAATAATGAAAAACACAATTAAATAAGACCAGTACAAACCGAGATCAGGAATTCTGTGAAAATATTAACTAAAGACCTTTCAAAAAAACAATTATTTGGAATTTTTCAAGCGAGATTTTCGTTCTTCTTTGATGTGTAACAACCTCATAAATTTTATAATAATTGTATTTATTCACTCCTAAAAAGCAAAACAAGCAAAGAATTTCTCTAATTTTATTTGTGGTGCTAGCTCTGAAAATGCAGGAACATTAATGAAAACTGTTTACGGGTGAAAAATATCAAAATATTAAAAGTATTACTTCCTAGATTAAAGGCTGCTTTAATAATTTATTGTGCCCTGAATTTCGATTTACAAACTTTTTTTTTGTTCACAACACTTTTGAAAAGAAAAATACATGACTATGAGCACCAATTATAAAAAGAGTATTTAAGGGCAAAATGTTACGGCTATTTCAAAAAATGGTAAGATAGAACCTTTGCTTTTTTAATTAATTTTACTTGTTCTTTTCAGAGGTTTAAAAGCAGTAACTGAAATGTTTAATTTCCCGCAAATGACTTTCAGAGAGGTAGTTCTTAATTTAAAAGCATTTTAAGATATATTTTTTACGATAAAATCGATGTTTAAGCGACACGTAACCGTGTAACATAATGTTGTTAAGTGCGCGTCGAAAAAATTTTCCAAATAGCTTAAGTGCATTTGCGGCAAAACTGCCATCCGCTCAGGTCGCGGACGGGTAATTTTACGAGCTCATGTGATGGATTGCCCGAATGTCGTCGTCAGAGCCTAACATAGTTATTAGGTTCGAGGAAGCCTGTCAATTTTTTGATTAAGTTCTCCTTTGGAGCCAATGATGTACATATGTGTGAACGTAGTTCGTGTGCTGTTTTTTTTTTCGCAAAATGTTCATAATTCATTCAGGGTTGACAGGTTTAGCAATGTCGCTGGCCCATTTCTCATTTATATTAAAAATGGCAAGGCGCCTATAGTTAATTAGCCTATAGCCCTACTTTTCTGTCTACCATCATATGGTATCGAATAACGTCGTGATTGCTTTTCACTTGCACATGGGATCACTTGAATTGAGTTTTATTTATTTTTTTTATCGCAGCAACGATATGTATGTTCTTAATTTGGTTGTTGTTAGAATGATAGGATTGAATTGAAAAGCTGTATGAAATTGCACGTTTATTTATAAATAGGCAATTTTAAATTTCAATAATATTAAGAAATTCAAAAACAAAAATTCGTTTCACCGTGTTAAGTGTTTAAATATAAATATGCTCTAACCATGTAAATATAGAACACAAATATAACATATTCGTAAATCAGAGAGTTCAATAACAAATATTGAATCAACGTCACAATTCAAAGAAGGGCTTTAATTGGAAGGCTTTATACATTTTATTTTGCAAATAAGCTGCTTTTATAAAATTCCATTTAATAAAACTCAATTTCAAAAACAAATATGTAAGTATCTGATTGTTTTATTAAGTGGACAGCGAAAAACTTACTTAAAATACATCGCTGCCGCGTTTTATGGTATTTTGGCATTTTGTAGGTACTTCTGGAATAATTAAATTATTGATTGGTGGTTTACAACCCTAAAAGTGGATATTATTTCTTATCTCATTGAGTCCTTTTTCCTAGACAAATCATCAACTAAAACCGTTTCCAAATATTTGTAAAATTTTTAATTTTTATTTTATAGATTCATGATCGGCGCATAACTTACGGATCAGAACTTTTATCTTTTTTTATGGTACTGTGTTATCAAATAATCGAATGATTGTCAATAATTGCTGAAAGAAAGGGCGGGGAGAAGGGAGAGTAAGCAAATGAAGTTTCTGGGAGGAAAGCTTCCAATATTTTTTTGCGTATAATTGCCGTCGACGAATGATTGCCTTGCCAACGAATGAAAATTTTATAATTTCATCTGCGGGCCTCATTAGTATTTAATACCCTTCACTGAGCACAGAAAGCCTATTTAATCTGCACGCGTACTGCTGCTCGTGGAGACATTTTGTGCTTGGGGGACTATTTTATATTTCCAAAAAGGGCAAGAGTGTCTACAGCGGTGACGTTGGTAATCACTGAGTAAATAACGAATTTAAAGCGTCTCGTTTTGATTTTGGATTTTAAATTATGTATTTTGGCTCGTATTTGTATTTCCTAACGACTTTGTGATAGGAATAATTACAAATTTAATAGGAATTTCCTCTGTCAAACGAACAATCACTGCCCGATCAAAGAAATCCTTCCAGACTAATCAGGAAAATATGAAAAGCGTTTTCAGATATTTTGACCAATTAAATTTGAATGTAGGTAGACAGAAATTCCAAAATCATTTCGTTCATTTTTTTAGTAAACTTTACGAAAATTATTAGTTCTTGCTGTATTTCCTCTTCCAACGCATGAAAATTGCTTTCAAATCAAAACATAACTTTGATCATTAACTGAATCCAGCAACATAATTAAGGGTGGGTGATAGTTTTCTAACGCAATTACGTCTACACCTCGTCTGAAAATGTTCAACAATATTTCTCATTAGCGTCTAAAGCAACAGTTTTAATAGTTAATTAATAAATTACTAATTAGTTATCAGTCATGACACGTTTCTCCTTAGCCATAATCATTAAATATTTATTAAAATTCATACGTAAATCTTACGTAATTTGCATATATAAATTATAAAAGTAACCAACTTCTACGCCCTATAAGATTAAATTAAAGCTATTGTTTTTATCTTTGCGATAAATCGAGGGTGCTTTATATTTTTACAACAATTTGTACATAAGTATTAAATACTAGTAAATTATATCTGCTTTTCTTTTTTCGTGAAAAGTGCTTTAAAGACTAGACAAACATTTCAACAGGAACTACAAATGTCTTTCTAAGCATTACCCATACTTAAACAATGTGAGGAACGAAATATTCTGGCAAACAACGTTTTTATAGAAGAAACATCCTTAAATAATTCGATTTTCCGCTTGAAATAAATGTTCTGGCAATTTGGGGGTTGTTAGCTATTTTCTTTCGGGAACGAGTCGACCTCAGCAGTATTACAAACTGTTGGGAGTGACAAAATTTTGGACTTTCCTCCGGGTATGTATGCAAATAACCAATATACTACTTAAATTCTTTTATCAAAAACATCCACAGAAATCTTCAAGAATAAAAGATTTCGTCTGTTTACTAGCCCGTGGCAATTATTCCGCTTCAGGGTGAAACGCTTTGAAAAATGTTATTTTGTTGGAAAAAGTGTGCCCCAAATATTTAAGGTATTTCGTCCATTTTGGGGTATATTTTGGGCTGAGATGTCTTGTATCCTACGGCCAGTCGAATTGAAGATTTATTTGAAAAAATTCGCTTTAATATTGACGGGTTTTATTTCAATGTATTTATTTTCTTGTCTTTGAAGTCATCAAATATCCTTCAACGATTTCCTGCACTCTAGTCTTAAAAGAACTCCTCAGGGGATTCAAATAAAATTTTAATAAAGAGTATCTGAGGAGGATTAGGAAGCATTTTAATAAAATTTCAGGTAGGTTCAAAAAAAAAATTCCGCAGAGCTTTTCACGAGTTAGAAAGAAACCTTTGAATGAATTTTTGTTGGCTTTTCATAAATTACTTATTTCATCGTAAGTCTTATTAAAGTGTAATTGGGTTCTAAGCTGAAGATAGTCCTACATGTCATTGAATGCAGCATGATTATGAAATCTATTTATACAACATAAATTAAGGTAAGATTTTCTATTTTGCATTATCAAAATAAATAATCAATGGTACACAATTTTCTAAGAGTGTTTTTTCATCGTTCAAAATGTGTCAGCTTATACATTTTTAATGCCTTAAAGTATTAAAACAGCTTTAAATTAATACCAATGAATTGAAAAGCACTATAAAATAAAATAAAGGACAATAGTATTTTCTTTATACCCAAATAAATTTTGTTTTTGTATACATACTAATTATGCACACATCAACAACAGCCAAATGTTTATATTCGAAAAAAAACATTTTATAAAGGCTCGATTTCAATAAAGCTATCCAATTCATGCAATCGATTGTTCCTTGAATTTATTTAGTAAGAGGGTTATATTCAAAATCGGCCTTAATCACATGTACGTTTGATAAGGATATAATTTTATCTACCTTTTAATCTTAATGTACTTAATATTATTTTACTTTGGTCAGAATGAACCCATTACCAGCTCTGTACTAATTATACTATTATGAGATTTCTACTAATTCTAATAGCAAACATTAATAATTGGAATTCAAATAACGAATTTGGGATTTCAATTGAAACTTTTTATCTGTGTTTCGCAGATAATTCGTACTATAAAAAACAACTTTCCGACGTCTGCGATGTTGTTTTGAGAGATTTGTCCTTCAATACGCAATTTCTTCTTAAGGCTTCTTCATACTGGAATTATGTCTTACCAGAAGTTTTTAAAAATATTCTTGTCAATGCCCTGCCCTGCCCTTTTCAAATGTGGTACAAATTTAAAAAATTATTATATGTTGCGTTCGTAGAGGATTATAAAATATCACTTCACTTAATTTTTGAGGTAAATATGCTATAAAATTTAAAATATGCCTTAAAAAGTCTTCTTTTGCCTTCTTTGATCAGTTTCAATCCATTAGAATGCAAACAAAAAATCTTTCAATTATTTATTCTAGCCAATCATTGTTTCTTTAGGGAGATAGAAAGTAAATATTTGTATACATCGAGAAGGTACACAATTGCTTGTTGTGCGAACTTAATTCATTATTAATTAGCGTTTCGTCGTTAATCAGGACCGAAAAGTAATCCAATTAATATACTTATATTTTGTTTCTTAACAAAATCAGAAGATATACCCGAACCCGGTTTATTTACCTTACAGAAGGGTCTAAAGCTCAAAAGGGCATAAACAATTATTTTCGTCGTCAGGTTTTACTGCAGCTATAATTTAATGATGATGAATGAATTGAAACTTTAAGGAATTTCATTTGAATAATTAAAACTTCAAATTTACGTTGTCCATAATATTGGGAAAATGTATTCTGAGTGAGTATAACGAATGGCCAGGAAGATATCTCAAGGGCGAAATTTTATCTGACTGAGATATAACTGAAATATAAAATTGTAGTAAAAACAAATTAATATATGATGCGTATCGTAGACGCACCATTACACGTTAATTATCCAATGAATGAAAGACTCAAAGCGTGACGAACCAGTGAATGGAACGTTTTAATCATTCAATACAGAATTATGAAATTTCGCCTGGCATAAAGTGCACGAGTTTTGGAAGTGTGTGTACGCAGTAATTAAAATATATTTTTTATTCCATGTTATTAAGTTCTTAATTTATATTATTCATAGAAAGTGCACATGCAGTTCTTTGCACGATTTTATGCACTTAAAATAAATGTCGATACAAAAAGATATATGTAATAATACCTACATATACATATAAAGTATACTTACTTAAAAAAAAAATGAGAATATTAGTTTTTGTAGAAATTCGACTGTTTCAGTTAAAGTTTATTTAATTATATGAAAACATTTAGAAATTTTTACATATAACATTTAAGAGCTCTTAAGCCCCAAAGTTCCAAATTTTTTCATGAAAGAACCAAGCCATTGCCCTTGGAATGGCCTGAATAAATTCTCAGACGAGAACACCCAGCAAGTGACAGAATTAGAGTAATGAACTGAGCGTAAAATCAATCAATCGAATGCCTTAGTAAAATGTTTCTTGAATTGGTCTGTGTAATGAGCTAGCTGTTCAAGAAACGATGGAAAATATTGAGACAAAATCCGTTCAATATAATTTTCCACAGTTTGCAAGAATTCGCCGAGGATACGCCATAAATCAAATATCGCCGCACAGTCAGCAGAGCGTTGAATGAATGCTAACGAATTTATTTCTAATGAAATCTTCGAAAAGAAATTTGGTCTTTGTAAACTCGCGGAGATGCCAAAATAGCCCACCCTAGGGCCACGGGTCCTGCAAGCCGGGCCAGCAATTTTTCGACATCATTGGTTAGAACTAATCTTGTTAGCTTAATTTGGTTCCATTAAAATCTCTGCCGGCTCCGGTCATAGCGGATGAAGCACAAAGTGCTCCTCCACTGGCCGGCGGTGTTATTGCCATAAAGTGTCTGCTCTAGAGGAGCTGACTCGGGGATTATGTTTCTATTACTCGATCTTAAAAATTTAGCCCTTCCCGCCCAGGGCCCGGAGGACCCGGGTCCATTTAACCGCGCAAACACGCCTCATCCCGCCCTCGGGTAGCGCAATAGCAACTGCAAAATTCCTCCCAAATAAACTAAAGAGCCCTTCAGACCGGCTAGGATCAGTCTGTAAGCTGGCGGGAGTGGCGCAGTTCCCTGGCTCCATATGAAAAGGAAATTTGAATCATGACACTGTCTGAGGGTCTGAGGTTGAGATGGGCCCATGATAATCAGGTTGCGGGCGGTTCTCGTTTTCTTTCTGCTCGCCTCCGCCCAGTATTTTTTTCGCCCGCGTATTTAAAAGCCGGAGGATATGGATGAAACTTCGACCTTTCTTCGAACTTCTCCAGACATTTTGGGTTCTTCTGACATCCTGCCGCCCATTCCCATTCCTTATGATTTTTCTTAGGTTTCTTATTCCCAGATAAGCACCGCACGTTCCTAGCATGCCAGTCGCAGGACCAACAGTGCTCCGGGAATTATTTGAATTTTTTTGTTTTCGGTTCTAGCAATCGCCACCGGCGGTTATACAACCCAAAGAGGTATTTGGTTTTTGAGGAATTTATTATGAGATTTCCACCAGTCCCTCAGTGACACTTCTGAGTGATGATCGGCGAAGCTAAAATTCAAATGTAATTATTTCGGCGAGAAAACAAAAAATTGAGCTTTTACTTGAAAATATCGTTTTAATCAGTTTTTATTACATTATAAAAATGTTCTCAACGAAATTTTTTTTAAAAATTCATTGCAGGGTCACAGTTTTGTTCTGAATTTGTACGTTTATTAATTTCTCTTTAGGAACTCGTACTCCAATGAATATAAAGTAGTTTCCATACCTATCCTGACCGGGAGACTTTTGATTATTCTATAATTTTACTTCGGTGAAACTGAACAATTGTCCATCTATTGGTCTGTGCAACTTTGTTGGCTATTTCGGTGGATGCCAAAATTCTCACTGTTTATTTTACATATCGTTTGAGGGTAGTCTAATTGTGAAATCAAATGTAGCAAGCAAATAGTCTCGAAGCCTCTGGCTGGCTACAATAAATTTGATAAGTTATTGAACATTTTGGGTTCATTGCTATCCATGATGAGTGAAATCTGCACATCGTTACTAATTTTACTGTGCCAGAGCAATGTCAACAATGTAAATGTTGAATGTCTTTCGGTGCAGATTACGCGATGAAATTATTTTCCGCCACGATCAATTTGTAGCCAGATGGAGGTGAATTAATAGAACTTGTTGTTTATAGTGGAATCAATAACAAATGTGTGTACATAATTGAATAATAGAAAAAAATGATTCAAACATGTTTTACTTGTTGCGTTAGAATATCATTTTGGATGAAAAATCAAATAGAACTTGGAACGATAATGAATGTTGAGAAATATAAAAGCAGAAATATTATTTCTCAACATTTCCACTTAATTTGTCTTGTAATATAAATGTCCAAATTACTAAATTGCTCTCCAGAAGTAACTTGATAATTTCCGGAACATTTTGTTGAGCTTCTCGTAGATATCCTTATTTCTTTTTGCAAATCTTCAAGTGACTTGTCAAGATATCAAAATAACCATTAGCTACAGACATTCATCCCAAAGAAACTCCTTCCATAGCAATGATAAATTTCTTATTTTCTATCTCTTACTTTCTACCGTGCCTATACGCAAGTTAATAAAAATCTTAGCTTCCATGTACATAGTATGAGACTAAGGCGAAAACAAATTAACTAACTTGAAATTAAGAGTAAATTACGGGCAGGCAGGTATGATGCTTAGATATGTAATATCCTTATTTATGTTTACAATTAAAATCGTGAGATAATTTCCCGAAAACTCTTAAATCACTTACCGGATATATCTAAAGTATTTTTTCCGGAAATTTCGATGTAATTTACCATAAAAATAAACAAAGCAACGTTTCCGAATACTAATTTGCTTTGAAATTACCTTGTTATGTTTAATATATTTATTTATATATACTATAATATAATGAATTCTCATTTACTTTGGAACTCGTTAATAATATTCAGTTCAGTGAATTTAGGTTTTGACTACATAATTAAAAGTATGTTGCCTGGCTTGGATTATTTTTCATTAATTAGCCAGATTGTATTGAGGCATTTAAATATAAAATAAAAAAAAATACATACATATACATATGTATGCATTTACAATTTGTATATTTAAAATAAAACAGTGAATTAAAATATATTATTTGTTTTTAAATAGTTAGTTTGGTTGCTTTTTCGAGGCATATATGGTATTTCATTTCCACTAATTTGTCGTTCTAATAAAAAAAACTATAGTTTTGTTCTTTTATTCAGATCGATACCTTCATATGAAAATTTCTGCTTTTCTTTATGATAAATTATCATTACTCATGAAGAAATATCAGGCATCTTTAAAACGCGATTTCATGGGTTTAATGCCCACCCAAATAGGAAAAACACAAGTAACATCGAGACATGCTCCTTACAGTCTCGACTTAATTTTCTGAAAGATGTTTTAAGATTGTTCTGTAAAGAGGAAAAAACGTAATAAATAAGGTTAAAGAACAAATTAAAATGGATTTCATTCCACAGAGGAATGAAAATGTATTAAACTAATTTTATGGTAAAGTTACGGCTACAAAGAGTATTCTGCTCTATTTCCCTTTTATGGGGTAGGAAGTTTCAACTTGAGTTGACAGCGATGTATGAATTTAATTAGAATTTATAGACAATCTGCCACTGACGCAGTATTATAAATAGAACTTTGCATGTAGAGCTGATAGTCGAGAGAGCTAAATATGATGATGATACTATTTTGTTGTACATATATACCATATACACCTGCGGTCATAAAAACCGCACCACCCAGGTAGTTTCAATAATGCACATAATTGAAGGAGGTAGGGTAGGGGGAGGGATGCAATTATTTGACTTGTTCTAAGGGGGTATAAAAGCAACTTTTTCGGTGAAAGGATATTCAGTTTAAGTTAAGTGGTGATAAGATAGAGTGAAAATAGTGAAATGGCCGGAAAATACAGGCAGTGGTCCCGAGAGGAAAAAGTGAAAATTTTTACATTGGGAGACCAAGGTCTGTCGTATCGTCAGATAGCGGCTACAATAAGGTGCAGCCATTCAACTATCGTTCACTGAATGAAGAAAAAGGAGAATGTGGACCCTCTAGAAAGGACGAAAGGATCTGGAAGAAAACGCAAGACAAATTCAAAGACTGACAAGGCCTTACGACGGATGTCTTTGAAGGATCGCTTTAAAACCGCTGCCTGTATGAGGGCAGAGCTGAGGGACTATCATCAAGTCGACCTTAGTGCCGAAACAATCCGTAGAAGGTTACGACAGGTAGAACTTTATGGAAGATGACCAGCGAAAAAACCCATGTTGACAAAGAAAATGAAGGCGGCTTGTCTAGCAAGGGCGAAGAAGTACGAAAATTGGACGAAGGAAGATTTGTGACGTGTGATTTGGTCCGATGAAAGCAAATTCAACTTGTTGTGTGCAGACAACTTATCATACGTGCGACGTTCAGCAGGAGAAAGATTTGAGGAAAAGTGCACGATTAAAACAGTAAAGTTTCCTCAAAGTCAAATGGCCTGGGGATGCTTTTCTTTCTACATCCTAGGTCCTTTGCACTTCGTTGATGGAACAATAAATGCTCAGAAGTATGGGCAAGTCATAAACGAGTTTTTGGTACCAGCCATTGAATAGTACCTTTCGTTTACTGACGAAGTAATTTTCCAAGATGATTCGGCTCCTTGCCATCGCGCCAAATCGGTAAGGATAGTATGGCACATGAACTGCCAAATGTCTATTTCATAAACAATTAATAAAAAACTAATTTATCCTCTTATGTTTTTTTCAGCTCCAGAAAACATTTTCTGATCTTGGAATTCAGAGACTAGACTGGCCAGCGAATTCGCCCGATTTGAATCCAATTGAGCATCTGTGGCACGTGATGAAACGGAAAGTAGCAGATCATAAACCGGAGAGCAAAAGAAAGCTGAATGAAGTACTGGATCTTGTGTGGAAGAACGAAATAACAGATGACATCACTGGAATATTGGTGGACTCAATGCCTTCTAGGATCGAAGCGGTTATTGCAGCCAAAGGAGGGGCTACGCGGTACTGAACACTGTACATACAATGTAAGTTATGTGTAAGCTATGTGTAAATAAAAATATACCAAATTATCCACAAACTTCATAATTAATGTAATAAACAAGTAAATAATAATAAAGTATGAAAATCAATAATTTAACTGTTTTAATTTATTTCTCCCAAAAAAAAGGCAGTAGGCAAATGAAATTCTACCAAACTGTTTATGAGTTACTATTGATTATTATGGCAAAGAATCATTCCATTCGGAAAAGTAGGAAACTTTTTATTCAATTTTTTCATATGAATTTCAAGTGGTGCGGTTTTTATGACCGCGGGTGTATATTATACATATATGCAAAAAATGCTAAAAAAAGCGAAACATGAAATTAGCTTTTTATTTCTCTACATATCAGTAATTCATTGTAAAAGTTGTTAATCTTCTATTAAAAATAATCGCATCTTTTGGTAAATTATTGCAACCCTTATTATATTTATTCTTTTATTGTTGTTACCTCAAATACTTTTTCATAAATGTAGAAATAAAGGAGAGGTAAATATCTACGAGGATAAACAATTTGCTTTGTATCTACCTAAAAAATAAACACTCAAAATTAAAGTAATTCTTTAGAATATAATATTTTATGCTCCTGTACCTTCAACCATAATCATACGTAAATTTGTTTATTGTTCTCTTTATAAAGTGTAAAATAATTTTTTCTTCCTATTGTTCCCAAACGTTTTGTTTCAAAGGACTCCTATAACAAAGAGAAGCGAAACCGATTTGCGGAAATATTGTATTCAAGTTTTAAAATTGTTTGATTTATAAGAACACAAAACAAACGAGGTCTGTGCGAAAGTCTTTTTACCATCTTCAAAGAAAATTATATTTACATCCCCTTTCTAGAAAAATAAAAAAAAAAAAACGGTGAGCGAAGAATCTATACATAAATCAATTTATTTATGACTGAATGAATACAAGAAAACTATGTTCAGCATTTATTGTATATTTTACATTTCCACTTTAGGGGTCTTTACGCTGTATTTAATTAATGGATGACGTTTAGTGATTGATAAAGCTACTGCTGAACTAATAGGTTAGTGTACGTAAGATACTTGTCGAAATTAGTCGGAAATGCAAATTACATAACTCAGAAGAACCAAGTCTTAATTCACAATGAAGGGACATGACTATCTAAGTAGATGTATTTAAACCCACTTAAAACCAAACCATAATATTTTATGTGAAGAAAATATGTTAATTTATGTAACATATATAATATTATATTACATTTCACTACTCTTTTGAAAGTCTACACATGCATCGTTTTAGCATATAAATTGGCTTGACCTATCTATTTAAATTATTTATTCGGGGTTCTCATCATTCATTCTATTGAAATTAGTCGTGACAAATATGAATATGAAATTCAAATGTCTACTAAATCGTCCTTTATCGAGGAGGCACATACACCACACTTTTGAGGGCATTTTGCTTTGTTGCAATATCATAAAATCAGATTTCCATTATAAACCTATAATATTAAATAATTAATGCTGCTACAAGCCACAACCGCACATTTCACAATATTAATTAGAGTGGATGTCTGTGATATTTTCACGCTAATGTGCACAGCCATGAGGAGGAAATTGAGTAATTTGCGTGAATATGGCACCGAAGGTGTGAAAAATGTGCATAATGGGAGCCATCTGGACATTTTACAACCTGAGGTAAATTACCCTCAGAAGCCATTTTAAGAAATACTCCGTTCTTTATTCGGATTCTTCATATTTTTCCAGTTTCTTCTTCAATTAAATCTGAAATAAACACGACGCCGTTTGGTGACAATGAAGAAGGATTTCTTTTATTAGTTACACTTAGACCTGTCATATGGAGGTCTGCAAAAATGCTGTGGGTTACCACTTCTTTTGGTACTAAAATTAAAGGCTAACAATATCGAGAAAGTTTATTAAGGAAATATCGAGTTTTAAGATGGATAGAAAATATTATCGGTAGGCATTCAAAGACCGAACCAGTTATGACTTTTTTTGAAAAAAGTTTACCTATTACTCTCGATCGATATAATAATTTCGAGCTAAGAGAAAAAAGCTCAACGGCTTTATTGTTTTTCTGGTAAAAACAAAAAGCCAGCTTAGCTTTTTATTTTTACGAGTCAGAAATAAGAAATTTTAAAGCTTAATATTTTTTCTGGTAAAAATAAAAAGCTTTTTATTGTTTTGAGCCAAAAAAAGCAAGTTTTGAAGCTCGTTATAATATTATTTTGCCGTCCAATTTATCTAGTTATATACTTAAAATAAAACTATTTGCCGTGGCAAGTTTTATATTGTAACAAATATATGACAAAAAATGGAAAAGCTTCATTGAAAGTCCTTTTTAAGAAAGTATGTTAATTTTTAAATATTAACGGCTGAGGAAAATTGAATTTGAATCGTGATAACTTTATAACTCAAGCTTGAAAAATTAAGAATCCAATGTGGCTTTTTTCTTGAAAAAAATAACGAGTTTCAGAACTTGTTATTTCTGGCTTGAAACTATATAAAGTATCTTCGCTCAGCTTCTTTAGTTTAGAAATTGAAAAATACTAGTTATTTTCGGTCCCTGGGTATTATAGCGATATAGATTCTGCATCTATTACTATTATCATTTTCTGCAACATTACAAAGAAAAGTTCAAAATGTGTATGTGTAAGTATAATAACATTTTTTGCTTTTTAGAATTTTTAAAGAGAAAATAAAATATAAGTAATATATTCTAGTTTTATATTAAGAAAATACTAAAAATATATTTTCCTTTTCGGGCTATTTTCAAATAAATGTTATATCTTGTACTATCCAAAGCAGTATGTCAGTGGGTGTAGTTCACGAATGATTTAATTTCGTGATTCACAAGAATTCACGTTTCTTGTAGGTGTTCGATAAATTTCTTCACGTAAACCTCCTCGAAAAGATATCAGCACTGAGTGCAGTGAAAGAGGAGTATTCAGTTTTGCTGACTGGATTTTTGCAGTTTCCTTCTTTTACTGGAAAATTTGCATATTTATGGAAAAATAACGGAATAGAGAGTATCAATCGTTTTTGCCACCGGACTCTCTTTCCTCTTCTGATTTTTATTTGAAACATCTATTTTGCATGGATGGGGCGACGATGGATTTTGAGGAGGTGAATCTCCATATTTTAGAAAACCATTTACTAACACTTCATCATCAGCAGACATATAATAAAGTGAGAAAAAGTATGCAGACGACGACGACAACTACCTCAGAGGATATCCTTCACCTTTATCTGAAGTGAAGAAAGGCCCCGGCATCGATGGAGCTTAGATCCGAGAGAGGTTCTTACCCTTTTCATACTTTCTGACGAAGATCAAAAGATTTATGTGATACATTAAAAACGCCTCCTAGGATTGCCTCAGGATTCCCGGATTTCTTTTATTTGCGTCCTCCTACTCATCTGGACGTGAACCTTAATAATAGTGGAGCGTTTGCAGGAATATGGGTCTCGGGAAGGGACATCATTTTTATTTGCAACAGGACCCATAAAATTCGAACCGTCCCTCCCCATCGAGCCTCGTCAGGGCTGCAAAGAACATCGGAGTCGGAGGAGATATTTTTGGTGAGGATGCAAAGCAGGAAATCTAACGCCAGTGTGGGGGTTTCGTCTTTGTTGGGACTCCTTTTAACTCCCCCGTCACCCATAAAACAAGTGCAGCACTCCCGTCTGCTCCACATTTCATTGGTGTGACGGCGCATTACTTTGCATTATCTCCGTCGCCCGTGACAAGCAGTGCTCTGACCACAAATCTAATGAGAACCACCCTGTGGGGGCGTCTCGACGCGCTCCAGAACCATGCATCGCACGGCGTCATGTCCTTATAACTTACTTACTTCACTTTATCAGTTTCATGTTTCAGATAAGTTCCAATTGGAGCAGTTCTCTAACAACAGTGCGGATGTCGGACGAAAATTTGAGGAATTGCGTGGGTGTAGCGATTGAGCAGATGTTGGCCGCAGAAGGGCTTCATAAACTTGGGATAATTGGATAATCTTCCTGATTAGCGGTTTATTCTGAATGAAGATTTATTGAAATTTTATAGACCAAGGGGGAATGGAACATCATTGGCTGATTACCCTACACGTTTAAGTATTTTTCCTAATTTCAATTTTGTCAAAGATTATAGAAGCAATCAGTACATTCAATGAAGTTGAAGGACTTCTGCTATTTTCAAATTTTTACGATATTTGTTTACAGGGAATTTTTATAATTTTGCAAATCAAATCCAATTATGTGAAATGAAATTTTTCTAACTTGATTAAAACTCGGGTATACTCATGAAAACAAATTAATATCATATGAGCAACCAGCAAACAAAACAATCTAATTACTCAAAGTAAATTAAATTTTACAGGAGGAGCAAAGAATTTAATGACATTATTTTGTTGAAATAAAGTTAAGTTAATAAAAACAAAAGCAGACTGAAAACGTTTATTTAAAGCTTTCAAACGCGGGTCATGCATGGGTGACCCCCACGGCATTCAATGTGCTAAAAACAGTATTACCATAAAAGTACAAAAATCCAAAAATGGAAGTCACTTTTTTCATTTTGATTCACAACTTACAGATTTGTATGAAATTATTCGAAACTGTTCAAACTTCACTGCAACGGTAGCGTTTTGATCGTAATCACGAAATTCTGACTCGATTTTAACATACTTTTAGGACGTTTTAATTGAAAACGAGTAAAAAATTATATTCATAGGTCCATGAATAACTGGATTTACAACGAAAAGTTGTTTTGACCAAAAGTATAATTTAGGGCCTGTCCAAATCCAAGTCTACGTCTTCGTCTCGTTATGACAGTTTATGATGTCAGCAAACAAGATTAACTGTATTACAATTAAGACCAAGAAAAAGCCAGTCTGTTCGAATTCGATATTTGATATTTTGAATTAATTAAAGTAAACCAAAAATGTACTATTCGACAGTATTCAAGAAATGCTCCTTACAGTTTTTCTCATTCTATCTTACGAAGTCAACGCAAGCTCTGACTCGCTCATCAAGCTAAGAAATCTAAACTTTTATACTATGCACGTAGTTAAGCTCACAGCATAGGCATGAATTCGAACAAAGCTCAACTAGATGTGTCGTCACAAACTGTCATAACAAGACATATGTAGATAAGTTACAAAGAATGCAAAATAAAAAATTAAAAATGATTTTCAATCCTCCAAAGCTTTATTTATCCTTGAATTACACAACAGAGCAAAGCAAACATTGACCTTGTCTCCGTCAAAGAGCATATACCATAAATTATTACGAAACTTTACTTATTCCTCCTTTTTATGGAATAATCTTCAAATTTAAAATCCGTTTTTATAGAACCAGATTTGTGTATAAGTGAAGTAAAAGTAGGTAAAAGTAGGTATTTATAATTTTAAGACATTATATAACAATTAATAAGGGTTGGTCTTGTAAATTTATTTTATTAAATGCATCTTTTTCTAGTATCCAATAATAAACCACAGACTATAATATACAATATATAATATATGTATATTGTTTTCATTAATCACATACTATATATGCAATATTTCTTATACCTTGTATTTCCGGCATACATACATTATATGCAATTTGAGAGGTTAAACTCAAAAATATGTGTGTAAGCGACTGTAAGAAGCTTTAAAGTGCAGAAGCTTTAGCTTTATTTTATTTTCGAGTGCATCTCAAAGATTTCAGGTTTGAAGCAAGACTTTCAAGGCTGGTTTACATATTTCTTGTATTGCATAGTAAAATATTCTTAATAATATTTTTTATTAAATATTTTAACAGCATCTTGTTGGCAGAATTATATGATGAGTCTAAAATTAAAGCTAGCAAAGTGAGAAATTCTGAAAGAAAATTTATATTAATATCAATTAAACCAAATTTTTGAAAAGTTAATAATTATGTTGTCTGCTTTTAGTTATTGGTATAAAAATACCATGTAAAATAAAAGTAAACAACAAAAAAATATACATATATTTCAAAAATGCGTAAACTTATTATATAACACATATGTAGGTACACAAAATTTACTGAAAGAGATTAAAGAGATCAGGCGAAATAATATTTGAGGCCTAATGAATCATTCGTTGATTAATTTACGTTGCACTTTTTGTAGTTATTTGTTGTTATTTTGATTAACTAGAATCGTGCAGTTAGTATATTTGCTCTTAATAAAATTTGTATTACTAATGTAAGATATGGAGAAAAAGTTTTGTTCAGAATATACATAATGGAAGATAGAAAGAAACGACGAGACGGTTCAACTCCGTCAAAGTTACAGCTAACTTTCATTTTGTTATATGTATGTATTTGTTCTATACACTGATAATATGTTGATTCAAGTGCAGTCCGTAAATTTGAATAAAAAGATAACAATTAGAAAGCTTCCACTATGTAGTTACCATGGCGCAACTAAGATTTTTGCTGATACTTGGCTCTTTGTTTATTGCCTGCGGACAGGCTACTCCAATCCGTGGAGGTGTGTTAGAAGGAAAAATTGTTACATTGAATAATTATAGACGGCAGATTAATTCACTGAAAACCCCCTATATGGTATACGTTGACGTTGTGGATTTGAACGACCCACGTGATGATGCTCACCTTGTGCACACGTCATGTGGAGGAGTTATCATAGGTGCTAAATCCGTCTTAACTGCAGCCCATTGCATAGTTGTTGCCCGACATCCATACATCACAATCGTTGCTGGAGTCCAGAGCTTGGATGTTGTGTCTAAAAACAAGGCTCAAGTGACGATAGCTGACACTTATGTAACGCATGCAAATTATATGGGTGAGTGCAAGATTACTGAAGAAAAGTACGTTCTTTGTGCCAACGACATCGCTCTTATCCGCACCAAGGACGCCTTCAATTTCCGTCCTTCAATTAAGGCTGCGCTGCTGGCAGGTTCGCGTTCTAAGCAAAAGATCGGGACGGGTTGGATCTATGGTTGGGGAATGACGGGGACTAGTTTACATTCGGATCATCTTCGAAAGGCCCAGATGAAGTTAGCGCCTTTGAAAACATGTAAAAATGCTTATGAAAGTGTGGTGATCAGCGACTCCTACTGGTGCGTAGTTTCGGATAAGACTAAAGCCGCCGCTTGCCCGGGAGATTCTGGAGGGCCTTTTGTTGTAAACGACATTGTTTACGGCTTATTTGCATTTAGCAATGTTTTTATGGATGATAACGATGCCATCGTGGGTTGTGATAATACACAACCTAGTGTTTATCTCAATATTATAAAATACGAGCACTGGATAAAGGAAAATGTTAAAAAGCTTGCACCTCAGGATTTTAAAACTCATCTTAAATTTGATAATGGCAACAAACCACCAGTTCGACCTAAACAAAAGTAGGGGCTTCCCAAGTTCCCAAAATTTTGAGTCAACATACATTGACATATCATGATATGTTGTCATATCAAAATGACAAAATCACTTGTTGTAGAAGAAGAATTTTTAAGGATTATAATTATTAATAGTTAAGGCTTGCTTTATAAATTTTATTTTATTTCTGTTTCTTAAAACAAAAAATTTCTATTGGTGGAACTACAATGTTATACCTGAATGAATTATGAAATAAAATATATTCTTATATGAACTTCAATTTATTCCGAAACAGTTAATTTATTAATAAATTATCCTCCATTAACACCTCGAGCTGATTTTTCACATAAACAGTGAGATTTGGATTTAAAAAACTTTATTAAGGAAACTTCAGTATTCTTAAGATTCTTAAGTCTTTTTAATATGTCCCTTAATTATATCTTATCTAATTAATGTGATTTGATTTTTCACTGAAGTGTGTGAGTGTCAGAATTAGAGGTAAACATGAATAATTCCAAAAGATCATAAAATGTTTAAATTTTTTTAGCTTTTGAGCACATCAACCGTTTCAATTGAGCTCAAAAGCTATTATACAATATCATGAGTGATAACACCTCCTTAGATATAAGAAATTTAAAATATAATAGGAAAAGTCCCATTGTACAATCTACAGATGGTAGAATTAAACCTTTTGCCGCACGTGTTGAAGTATTGATTCAATTGTGTCTCTGGCATTCACCTAGAGTCAGAAAGAAAGTTGATTCTAATAAATTTATATAAAAGTATAGATTTTCACGATATTAAGCAATAGTTATCGCCATGAGAGCGCAGTGTAACGTGCTAACGCTTTTGTTAGCTCTGTTTCATTACGGGGGGACAAATCCAATTTACGGAGGTATTTTAGAGGGAAAAGTACTTACATTGAATAACCATCAGCGAGAGGTTAATCCACTGAAAACCCCATATATGGTGTATATTGACGTAGTTGATTCGAGGAACCCAAGATCTAATTTACGAAATACATGTGCAGGAACTATCATTGGATCTAGGACAGTACTGACGGCTGCCCATTGTCTTAATGTGGTGCAGCAACCTTCGATCACTATCATCGCTGGAGTTCTCAATTTAGAAGTTGTAGGACCTGAAAAGGCTCAAGTAATAAAAGCTGAGAAATATATTTCACACAGCGATTACAAAAAGGACTGTAAAACTTCACAGAGCAAATACTGTGCTAACGATATAGCGTTAATTCGAACAGCGCAATCCTTTAATTTCCGTCCATCAATCAAGGTAGCAGTGATCGCAGGTTCGCGATCGAAACAAAAAGTCGAAAAGGGTTGGATTTATGGTTGGGGACAAACCGAGACCGGTCAAGATTCCGATCATCTTCGAAAAGCTCTTATGAATGTATCTCCTTTAAAAACTTGTCAAAAAGCTTACAAAAGAATTGCGCTCAGTGATGCTAACTGGTGCTTAACGTCGGATAATCGCAAATCGTCTGCTTGTCCAGGTGATTCTGGAGGTCCATTCGTTGTTAATGGAGTCATTTACGGTGTATACATTTTTGGTTCTGTTCTGACAGATGGAAAAACCGGCGAGCGACGTTGCGACTACTATTTACCAAGTGTTTACGTTAATGTTATTAAATATGAGAAGTGGATAAAAGAAAAGGTTAAGGAACTATCTCTAGAGGATTTCAATAAACATCTCAAATTCGATGATGGCAGTAGGTACACACCACCTGGATCACAGTCAAACCGAGGCGTGACTCAAATAAAGCCACCATCAAAAAAGCCACCAGTGAAGAAAGACGTTACACCTCAAACCAATCCTAACAATTCTTTTAATTCAAAAGACTTTAAAAAACAAAAAGGAAAAATTCAAATTCATCAGCCACAAAAGCACAAAAAAGTTTCTCAAGGCAAATAATACTTATGTATATAAATATGAAATATGTAAAAAAACAAAAAAAAGTTTTGTTTTTTCTAAGTTATAAATAAAAATTTATATTATAATATATAACTATGTTTTTGCTCATGAACTTGATTTATTTATTGTATGTGTGTTCATGAATTTAGTCGTTGGAAAATATAGGATTCAAATAAAAATTTGTAATATACTTTTTGTAGTATACTTATTCTGAATCAGTCAATTCTTGCCAAATTCACGCTGATTATTTTATTTTTTACAAATTAAAATCTTCTTGAAATTATTACTTTTACTTCATTACTAATTAATCTGATGTTTAAACATTTGTATATAAAATACCTTTCATTTTAACTTAAAATTCAAGTTTTAAATTTGAATTTCACACCACAATAAGTGGAAAAATAGGTTTTGTACACATAATTTAAATTTTTGTCACTTTCCACGTCTGTCAAATTTACTGCTATAATACTTTAATTTATTAGCAGAAATTTGAATCGAATTGGCTAAATAGTTAGTGAAAAGGTGCGTTAAAACTTGTCAATAATACATTTACAAAAAATTTAACATTGATTACCATCGGACATGGTTTAGTAATGTTCCATTATTTTATTTCTATTCTATTCTATTTATTTATATTTCTTTGTTTTTCCTACCAACACAAAAATTTTTAGGTACTCATTTAAGATACGCAATTGTCGAAACATGCTATTTACTCTAATCTACTACTTGACCGTTTTTGTTTTCTATCAAAATAAAATAAAATATGCGTTTATTAATTATGAAAAAAAAATTAATGGTACATTTCTGTAAGCAGGAATTGCATAATGTAGATGCAGGTAACTTATTATAATATTAGCATAAGTCTGCAAAGCGTATACAACAAAAATTTTTGGGATGGGGTTTGAACTGCTACTTTAAATTTTAAGTTTTTTTTTCTCACAGAATTTAATTTTCAATTAAAACTAATTATATTCTTGTTTGAATTGCATACATTTTGGCATTTTAATTTTCACCAATATTGTGAATAGAATTCTATAAATTTGTGGATAGATATGTTTATACCAACTAACAAATATGTAATGACAAACCGTGACTTACATATATATTACTAAATTTTTTAGAAATTTGGAACAAATTGCAAATTCCTACTTTTCACAAAAACATCTTTTTTGAAATATGAATTCTTAATTAAAAATTTCTTTTAGGATCAATTTAATGGAAATTAATAATGGGGAAAAAACAGAAAAAAGGCTATTTGTGATGATACGTCGAACGCAATTGTAAAACAACAAGTAGAAATAGAGGTAGATGCGTTTATCGATATAATTTTAAGGTAATCTGATTTTTTCAAAAAATATGAAAGTTGAAATATTTGTTTGCATTAGGTACCTTCTCCAACTGAGGCCAATCGTGGATTTAGTTATTAAGATTAAATAGCATTGAATAAGTACACTACACGTATGTGAGTCTCACTTCTGACTTTACGCTTAGTAACGTCATTATTAATTAATGTATTCATAATCCATTGTCTTTTTAATGTTCATCTGTTTAAATATATGGTGTAAATGTTTTCAATATGGTATAAAATGGCATGGTTACCAAATACCTAATCAGTTCAATTTCATCTGGTGTTTCAATATGTTATTATTCGTACTTTGCATCGTAGTAATTGGGTCCGCTGCATTTGCTGAACCGATAGTTCACGGTCAAGCTTTACAAAATACCAAAAAAGCGCCATTCACAGTTTATGTGGACATTGTTAATACAATCGCACATCCCAAGGTAAAAGGAAAATTTGTGAGATATGCAGATACATGTGCAGGAACAATTATTTCCAAAAATGCAGTTTTAACTGCGGCACATTGCATACCAACAAAGGGGCAGGTGGTCATAACAATTTTTGCTGGACGTACAAAGTTATCTGATTTCAAAGGAGCACAAACTGCAAAAATGGATAACTTTGTCATTCATCCTGGTTACGATAAAAGCAGTTGGGTGGACTTGGCCATTATCAAACTCAAAAAGGAACTCAGTCCTGTAAGAGGACAGGTTGAAATAGCAGAGATTGGCGATATTGTGCCAGGAGGATACGCCACAGCTTTAGGTTGGGGTATAATAGAAAATGGAGAAGATAGCGACGTTTTGAGAACCGCCACTTTGAAGATTGTACCAAAAACGAAATGTAACCCATTTTTTGAAAATGAGCACAAGGTCGTCTGCGCGTGGGCGGACAACAGAGAAACTACTCCTTGCATAGGAGACTCCGGCGGGCCTTTAGTGTTAAATGGAAAGTTAATTGGCGTTTTGGCAAAAGTTCTTTCAAAGACCACAATTTATGAGGGCTTAAAACAACATCTTTCTTGCCATGGTGAGAGGCCTAGTGTTTATGTTCGGGTTCATAAATATTTAGCATGGATTAAAGTAAACAAGTAAATTACACTTCCCTTAAAATAATTTATTAAATTTTTACTTTTGTGATACTTTTACCCACTAACTTACATATATACGATTAAAAGAGGAAAACCCAATAGAGTTTTTATATTTTATTTCCGATGGGTCTCTGAGACTTTTAGATGTAAACAGTGAATGCAACCTTACATCCTGAACTTTTATGATGCGACAATAGTTTTAATGTCAACTTCTGCACAAAATATTTGCACAGTACATTCTTTTTTTGAAGTGAAAACTTCTTTAGTTAGTTAGGCAGGTTAGATGGGGGGTAATTTTAAAGCTTCTGTAAACATCACGCTCGCGTGACGCGTGACGCGTTAATGCTAGCACTATATCTGTAGCTATAAGTATGACGTGTTGCGCAGCAGTGAATGTATAGATAATATACCCAGTACACGTATACACAGACCGACAATTATGCACAAGACTGTAAAGTTATACCGATATATATTTTATTAACAGGCGCCAATTAAATTGTGTTCTTGTTTAATTATTTTAAATGCTCAAGTGTATGAGTATACTGTGCAGCAAAAAGTGATTAACATATATTAAATATTTTCATATACGCATATATAAAATAAAATAAAATAAATAAAATAAAAATAAAATAAAATAAAATAAAACAAAATAAAAATAAAATAAAATAAACTAAATAAAAATAAAATAAATAAAATAAAAATATAAAAATAAAAATAAAAATAAAAATAAAAATAAAAATAAAAATAAAAATAAAAATAAAAATAAAAATAAAAATAAAAATAAAAATAAAAATAAAAATAAAAATAAAAATAAAAATAAAAATAAAAATAAAAATAAAAATAAAAATAAAAATAAAAATAAAAATAAAAATAAAAATAAAAATAAAAATAAAAATAAAAATAAAAATAAAAATAAAAATAAAAATAAAAATAAAAATAAAAATAAAAATAAAAATAAAAATAAAAATAAAAATAAAAATAAAAATAAAAATAAAAATAAAAATAAAAATAAAAATAAAAATAAAAATAAAAATAAAAATAAAAATAAAAATAAAAATAAAAATAAAAATAAAAATAAAAATAAAAATAAAAATAAAAATAAAAATAAAAATAAAAATAAAAATAAAAATAAAAATAAAAATAAAAATAAAAATAAAAATAAAAATAAAAATAAAAATAAAAATAAAAATAAAAATAAAAATAAAAATAAAAATAAAAATAAAAATAAAAATAAAAATAAAAATAAAAATAAAAATAAAAATAAAAATAAAAATAAAAATAAAAATAAAAATAAAAATAAAAATAAAAATAAAAATAAAAATAAAAATAAAAATAAAAATAAAAATAAAAATAAAAATAAAAATAAAAATAAAAATAAAAATAAAAATAAAAATAAAAATAAAAATAAAAATAAAAATAAAAATAAAAATAAAAATAAAAATAAAAATAAAAATAAAAATAAAAATAAAAATAAAAATAAAAATAAAAATAAAAATAAAAATAAAAATAAAAATAAAAATAAAAATAAAAATAAAAATAAAAATAAAAATAAAAATAAAAATAAAAATAAAAATAAAAATAAAAATAAAAATAAAAATAAAAATAAAAATAAAAATAAAAATAAAAATAAAAATAAAAATACAAATAAAAATAAAAATAAAAATAAAAATAAAAATAAAAATAAAAATAAAAATAAAAATAAAAATAAAAATAAAAATAAAAATAAAAATAAAAATAAAAATAAAAATAAAAATAAAAATAAAAATAAAAATAAAAATAAAAATAAAAATAAAAATAAAAATAAAAATAAAAATAAAAATAAAAATAAAAATAAAAATAAAAATAAAAATAAAAATAAAAATAAAAATAAAAATAAAAATAAAAATAAAAATAAAAATAAAAATAAAAATTAAAATTAAAATTAATAATTAAAATTAATAATTAAAATTAATAAGTGAAATTAATAAGTGAAATTAATAAGTGAAATTAATAATTAAAATTAATAGTTGAAATTAATAATTTAAATTAATAATTAAATTGAATAATTAAAATTGATAATTAAAATTAATAATTAAATTAATTATTAAAATTAATAATTAAAATTAATAATTAAAACTAATAATTAAAATTAATAATTGAAATAAATAATTCAAATTAATTAATAAATTTAATAGTTAAAATTAATAATTAAAGTTAATAATTAACATTATTAATTAAAATTAATAATTATTATAAAATTAATAATTAAAAGAATGTTAATATTATTAGAAAACCGAAAATGTTTGACAAGCTCAATCATTAATTTAAACACAATGATGACGTCTATCCATCTTTATTACACAATATTATTAAATTACATTGCCTCAAACTTGAACATCATTGGAGTAGTAACCGCATAGGTTCTATCTTCTATTATTCAATTGCTGCAAGTATTTTAAGAATTGTACACAAGATTTAGAAATACAATAGCGGAAACCCTATTACTAATCGTCATGGTATAAAAGCACGGCCACGAAAAAGTACATTTAGTTTTTACTAAGACTTTTAAAATGTACTTAGGCATAATTTTTACACTTGCTGCAGTTATTGCAGAAATTTCTGCAGAGCCGGTAATTCACGGTAGTAGTGTCAAAAATCCTAGTGACTTTCCGTACATTGTAAAACTTTCAATTTATTATACTGCAAAGAGTCCAAAAGGTGATATTAAGCAAAAAAATACAATTTGCGGGGGAGTAATAATTACAAAGATCACAGTTCTTACGGCAGCACATTGCCTACAAAATTTAGAAATGAGGATGACTAAAATTTTAGTTATTGCTGGCAGAATCAATTCTAATTCTATTTCCACTGAGCAGCGAAGGACTGTGGAAGCGTATAGAGTGCATGAAGAGTTTAAAAGTAATCAATTGAATTTAACTACGAGTAGTAAAAGTCTACCGAACGATATTGCCATTATGTGGCTCAAACATCCTTTCAAAGTGAATCAGTTTGTGAAGCCTGCCAATTTTTCAACTAAACTCGTTAATGTTAGGAATGTTGTGGGAGAGTTTGCTGGATGGGGGCTGACCACAGACGGGTTTCCTTCTACGGATCTCAGAAAAGTTCAACTTAAAGGCATTACGTGGCAGGACTGTATACAAAGATATAATTATCCTATTTCTAGTAATATGTTTTGTGCCCTATCTGTAAACGGAGAGTCTGTAGCAACAGTTGGTGATTCTGGCGGTCCTTTTATATACAATAATAAAGTGATAGGACTGCTTTCTTTTGGAAGGAAAACAACAATTCGTCGTGTGGATAATGTGCAAATATTTAGCTGTGATCCACAAAAACCTCTAGCTTTTATAAATATTTTCAAGTACAGGAAATGGATTCAAAGTTGTATTTTAAAATACAAGCGATTCTTAATATAAATTTTTAACTACTACGTTATCTTAAATGTTTTCTGAAATCATTCAATAAAACTACATTTAAAAAGAAAGATTGTGTTTTTGTTACGTTAAAAAATATATATATATACATATATATATAAATATAATAACATATGTATACGTATTCAAAAAATACATCAGAATTTGCAACAGCGATAACGAATGATTTTCCATACAAAATAAATAAAATTTAATAAATATATTACCTAAAAATGTATTGCCAACTAGGTGCGAGTTTAAAATTGATATTTAATTTAATTGGCGGTTGTTAGCAGCAAGAATCGTCATATTTATGTGTTAGGCAATCTAATTAATTATTGTTATTTCTCTAAAACATTTTCAATTAATTGTGTTTAATTCAATTTGTCGATTCGTTTTGGTTCGGTTAAGTAGGTATGCAAACTGTGCAAATTTTTGTTAGTAATAGTCATACTATAAAAAGTTCGATATGAAAACTTATACAAAGTCTTTTCTGCGACTTTCGAAATGTACTCATTCATAATACCACTTTCTGTATTTATTGTACCAATTTCTGCAGAACCAATAGTTTAAGAGTGTTATAGTTAAAGACAATAATAGCTTTATTCGATAGAGAAGATCAAGTCACTAATGTTTTAGTTAGTGCTGGCAGAATCGATTTTTCTGTCCACACTTTCACTGAGCAAATACGATTTGTTCATGCTTATAGATGCACGAAATGTTTAAAATGAGAGATTTAACGCAAAGTGAACGAAACACCTCACAAAATGTGTGCTTTATGTTAAATTTTAATTAATACACTAATTAAAAATCAAGCGAATCCATCGAAGAATTTTCTTTCATGAATTCAATAATTAATTGCTTCTGAAGAATTTTTTAGTTTTAGTTCCATGGCTCCCTAAAAAATATGATATTTTTAAAGAAAATACTCATTACTTAATGTTGATTAATTTATAAAAATCATAAAAGTCATAAATATTTTTGTCTAAAATTTAATTTTCTAAGGTAATTGTAGACGTTTAACTAAAATATTAAATATACATATGAAACATAAAGATTTTATAGATAATGCTTTATTTTGGTATTTGTCACATTCTTATAATAGTTTTGAAAAATTATTCAGAAAATCACTGGAGTACTAACAGATTAATTTCTTAATCTGTTATTCATTCGAATTTTTGAAGCTTTTAAGGTTAGTTTGGCCTTATAAAAGACTAGTTTTTGTTGGGATATAATAATAATAATTGAAGTTAAGAACTAATTTTAACTTTTTACCACATATGAAATAAATAACTTGAAAACTATTTATTTATTTATTTATTTATTTCACACATTTCATCTACTTCATTTTCAAAATGTGTGTCCTTTGGTGAATTTAGAAGTACGAGTATGTATAGTAAATTGCCAAACATTAAATATATTTTCCGGGACGAATTTCTTGTTAAGTACTATATAGTAAAATCTTTACAGTTTCTTAGAAATATTCTAATTCAGCAGGTAGTGTTAAATTTCAAGGTCATTTCTTTCATTTTTCATCCATCAATGATAAAAACCTGTAGGAAATTAATAATTCATTTCCCCACACTAGTGCGATTATGACAAACAAGAGTTAGCAAACGATCTGTGCTAGTTCAGCTGTAAAGAAATAATGATCTGCACGAGTGTATAAACACCACGTGTAAGATCATCACACATATGTACCTATAAAAGTAGTAAATTTAAGCTAATTGTGAATTAATTAGTTAGAAAGATGGTGAAGGCGTTAATATTCGCTACTGTGCTCTTATTTGAAGCAACCAATTGCGTGTATAATGGAATTAGTGCAGGAAATTCCCTTACAAATGGAGAAAAGAAATTTATCGAAAACAATGGGGAGTTTCCGTACATGGCTTCAGTCCAAATTCAAGGCATTCATGCATGCGGTGCAGCAATTATAAAATTGGACTATGTATTGACCGCGGCGCATTGTCTCTATAAAGTGGCTCTATACACTGTACGAATCAGGGCAGGCTCCTACTGGAAACTGGGTAAAGACAAGTTCTTGCAAGAGCGTTCAATTAAGGACTTGATGTTTCATTATAATTTTGATTTGGTGAATGATGTCACAGAGGATTTGGTAGTTGTTAAACTCGACAGGCAATTTATCCCAAACAATTACGTAAAAGTGATTAACATGCCAAAACAAAAATTTGCCAAAAAGTTCGTTAATAGCATAGCAATAATGCTTGGCTATGGACGCGTGAACGAAACTTTAAAGTCTGACTTTTTACGAAAAGCCAGTGTGAAAATTATGAAAAACAAGGAATGTATGTCAAAATATGGATATATTGATAAAGTTCAAATGTGTGCAACAGGATTTCAAAGTCTTACAGCTGGACTGGATGGTGATTCTGGTGGACCTATCATTAAACGTTCAAAACGTTCATCAGACTTGTTGCTTGGAGTTCTTTCCTTCTCAATGACGAATGGCCTGTCTCAAATAATAGATCCTGCTCGCCCGTCAGTTTTCGTAGAAATAGCTGCAATGAGGTCGTGGATTGAGGGAGCTATACAAGAACTTGGCTCATGACTTATATTAAGCCTATATTCACACTAATTTTTAAAAGTATTATGCATAATATTTAAAAAGAACTAATATTAAAATTGAATTTAATAAACTTAGATTAATAGATATAAAATATATTATAAGTTTCAGTTCATTCTTCGTTATCTTGAGATTTTGTAGATTTGGTAGTATTTATACCATTTAATATAAATACTATCATTCAAACATCTGCCGAGTACACAATCTCAAGATAGCGAAACCAATATGCCGACCCAATATTATAAATTTTAAAGAATTGCTATATAACTACTTGTGACTTTTCAGAGTCGATGGTTTCTTAATTTGAAAATAATGTAGCAAGTTAACGTGTTCCAAATTGCTTTCATATTCATGTGTTACTACTATTATTTCATAAAATTAAAGTGTGTTGTGTCGCTTTTTATCTCGCTAGCGTCTGTAACGATAAAGGCTTAGCTTCAGCTTAGTATGGGGTGTGTTTCTACCACTTGCGTAAGTAATCTACTCATTATTTGAGCAAGTGCTTAAAGTTAGTTACGTAAAAAAAATCGAACATTTCAATGGCTTGCCGAACTTGTTATAAAAGCTGCCAGTAACAACTACTTGTCAGTTTTAGTTTCCAGTTTTAAAGAATGATTACTCAAGTTCTTCTAATTTTCTTTGCTGTAGTTTCATGCATTTCTGCTGAACCATTACTATGGGGTACGATCGTAAAAGATCCAACTACGTTTCCATATGTTGTGAAGATTGACATCTTTATGACCATACAAAACACCAATCGAGCTACAAGCTTTGATTGTGTGGGAGTTATCGTAAATCCCAACGTAGTTCTTACGGCAGCTCACTGCATATATGAAGAATCAGCAAAAGTAACCAAAATTTTAGTTACAGCTGGCAGCATTGACTTAAATGATGGTGGAAAAACTAAACAGAGGCTGGCAAAGGGATATAAGGTGCATGAAAAATACGTTGAAAGTACAAACAATTGGTTTACACCTAATGTAGGTCAACCGAACGACATCGCCATAATCTGGTTACGTGCTCCGTTGGATTTGACTAAATTTGTGAAGATTGCAGAATTTCCCCAAGAAAAGCCTTTTGTTGACCATCTCATGGGACTTTCTGTTGGCTGGGGTGTTCAAGAACACGGATTTGTTTCAAATGATCTTAAGAGGGCTATTGTTAAAGCTATAACACAAAAAGAATGCGTGAAGAAGTATAACTATTTCATTTCTGAAACCACTTTCTGTGGCATTTCCGTCGATGGGAAGTCTATACCGTCTGTTGGTGACTCTGGATGTCCTTTCATCAGCAACGATGAAGTACTTGGAATATATTCTTTTGGAAAGCAGTTATCAATTACTCGGCCAAATGGGCAACAAGTGCCCTCCATCGATCCAAGTAAACCGATTGTCTACACAGACGTTTTCAGCTTTAGGAAATGGATTAAAAATACTATAAAATCTGGAGCTCCAAAGAATCTATGCGATTTTTCTAAGAAATTTCCTAGGAATTGTGCTTTACCTTAAGTTTATTTTGTATTGTACCATGTCTATTTGTTGAAGTTTTCTTAAATTAAAAAAAGGTTTGGGAACAAAATAATTGTCCTACAATAATTATCCTAATAGTTAAATTGTACGAATCCTAATAAAATAAAATCACCGCATTAATTTCTTTTGATTGTTTTGTCAAGTTCATTTCAACGATGTTTTCCGGGCTCCAATTTATATAACTTAGCGCATTTATTTGTTTTATATTATACTTACTTTTCTGATTAAAAGTTTAACAAAACATATGTAAATAATTTTATTTATGGTTTTTGGTTTTCTTAATTTGGTTATGATTGATTACAAGTTCCCAGGAATCCAGATAGAGTTACTGTCTCATTTCCTTCATATATGTTTTTATTATAATACTATAAATATTTAATTATAAATATACTTGTATATATTGTAAAATTTATTTTTTCAAAATAAGAAAATTGATCAGATTTGTGAATTAAAATTTATTCCTTTCTTAATTTTCATAATAACGTGTATTTTGCGATCTTATTATTATTATTATTTATCTTTTTTTTTTTTTTTAAATCAATTATCTAAATGCTCATTAACATAAATTAGAGAATGAAGTGGTTAATTTGTCACATTATATAATTGGAATAAAATATACATACATACATATGTTATGTGCATATGCATCATAAGTTTTACTATAACTATATTTCTTGCAGTTTGGTTATAGCCCACTTGATTTATTTTTTATTTATTATAGTCGTTTTATTCTTGAAACAAGCCTGTAGCAAAAATATATGTACCTATACGTTGTAATATATATTAAAAATTGTAAAATTCTTATCTTCATAGAGATAACGTTATTGGAAGCAGTGCCTATTGGAACAAGTGTGGTAAGTGCTTTTTTCGTTCTACACCTGTTTTTGAATTCAATAAGGTTTGCTTAGCGCCTCTTATGATTGATAAATTTCAATAGCATCATTATCCGCCCGCATGATATGCAGACACTTATTTCGTGACACGTGGAAGCCTTCTACACATTCAAACTTTTGCTTTGAAACTGGTTTTTGTTTCATAACCAAGATTATGAAGACTGTGAAGCTTAGAAGCTGTTTTCTATAAAAGTTAAAAAGTTGGGAATAATTTTTGTAGTATCTTCCAGTTTATTCTCAAATATGTTCACTCGCATTGTTTGGATTATTGTTGCTTTTGGTGCAACAATCTCAGCCGAACCAGTTCTTGATGGTGAGATCGTTACAAATCGAAATGAATTTCCATTTATTGTGAAACTCACAATTATCGCGAAGGGAAAAAGTCAAAATTCTTGGATCGAATCCTTTTGTGTGGGAAACATCATCAATTCCAATGCAATCTTAACTGCGGCGCACTGCGTATATGATTCTCAAAATAAAATAAGGAGAATTTCAGTTGTAGCTGGTCGAATCGATTTCCGAGTTCCAGGATCTCAACAGAAGCGTTTCGTAAAGGCTTACAAAGTCCATGAAGATTACAAAACTATTAAAGAAAATATTTTTGCACGAAACGTGTATCAAACCAACGATATTGCGATACTTTGGCTGGATAGCCCTCTAGAAATAAATGAATTTGTGCAAAAGGCTGAATTTGCAAAAGAAAATATCAACGTTGGAGACATTATTGGAACATCTGCTGGCTGGGGTATTCAGGAGTGCGGAGAAATTTCTGATGTTCTTAAAAAGGTTAACTTGAAGGGAATTACTCAGAAGGATTGTGTTAAAGTGCATAATTATCATTTATCACGAGATGCATTTTGTGCCGCATCATTGAATGGAAAATCTCTAGCCACAACTGGAGACTCCGGTTGTCCTTTTGTACACAACAATAAGATTTTGGGAATATTGTCATTTGGGGCAAGAATATTCATTAAACTTGAAAATGGAAAAGAATTTAAGACATGTAGTCCAAATCATCCACTCGTCTATACAAATGTTCCGAAATACTCAAAGTGGATAAAAAATTCTGTAAACTTGAAACTTCCAAAGAAGATTTGTAAGACTTTTAAGCAATTTGCGAAATACTGCGCTTTGTTTTAGGAATGCTTTTTTTTAAGTTACTTCTCATTTTCTTATAAATAATTTAGTTTTTAGTGACGCAATTTTTAAATCAATTTAACCACTGTACCATTTATTAAATTATGAGTCTGAAACTAAAAACATTCTTTCGTATATCGTGATCGTTAAGAGAAAAAACATATTTTGACCACCATCGAAAAATTATGTAGCATTAAAGACAGGAATAGCAATTCCTAACTTAAAGACTGAAGCCAAAACAATAGCCTTATAATATTCCTAACCTTAATAGGTATATGGAAAATATCCTTTAAAAATGAATTAGCTTTTATAAAATCAGTTAATTTAAATTTCAATATTGAATTATTACACTTTTTTTAAATGTTTATGCAGATTTTTATTTTATATTGCATACATTTAGGAATTTTTTTAAAATTACAAAATAGTGGGTAAATATACTTGAGTTTTGTTTATTTTGAAAGAATACGCTTGGAAGGTATAAAAGTGATTATAAAGAGGTGAGAACCATTAGCGGATTTCATAGTATTTGCCTAAATTTCTGCCTGTCTGTTTGCACTTTCCAGCTAAATTACGATATTATCTTTCCCCTTTTAGCCGCCTATACAAGTACTTATTTAGAATAAAGTTCTTATAATACAAGTAAACATATTTCGTTAAAAACGATTTGCTGAGCTGAGTTGGGCAATTTTAATAATGTTTGTCTCCTAATTGTCCAATTGATTTAGAAAGTTACTTATTGGCAACAGTTTTTCTTTGTATTTAAGACTAACACTTATTTAGACAGGTGAGTGGTTTACGACATACGCAAACAAAAATCTGAATCGATTGTATAAAAGCCATAAGCATCAAATAGATTTTAGTATTGCTCACTAAATCTTAGAAATGTCTACAGGCTTTTTGATAGCATTTGCCATATTCCTTGCATCATCAACTTTAGCAGAACCTGTGCTTTATGGCAAAGTTGTGGAAGATCGCTCCGAGTTTCCATTTGTCGTTCAAATAACTTCATTCAATGTGGCAACTAACCTTAAGGAAGTTGTTGAATCGACATGTGGAGGAGTTATAGTCAACAAATTCGTTGTTCTGACAGTGGCTCACTGCATTACTGAAACAGGCCAAAAAGTTTCAAGTATGTATGTTGTTGCTGGGAGAACTGACTTTACGGACAACAGCAAATTCAATGGTCAAAGAAGAAACGTAAAGGCTTACAAGGTGCATAAAGATTATAAAAAAACCGATTATCACCTCTTCAAACGAAACACGAATTATCCCAACGACATTGCCTTACTTTGGTTGGTCGGTGGTTTCCAGATAAACCCATTTGCAAAACCAGCTATTTTACCAACGAGTCCGACAGACTTGCATAATATCGTTGGGATATCTGTCGGTTGGGGTGTGCAGGAGTGTGGATATAAATCGAAGGTTCTCAAAAAAGTTCAATTAAAAGGATTGAACACCAAGGTTTGTATTCAAAAATACATACAATTTTTACCGGAGACAGCATTTTGTGTCATGTCGGTTGACACTAAGTCGATTACATCAGTTGGAGATTCCGGAGGACCTTTCATTTACAACAAAGAAGTCTTGGGACTTCTTTCTTCCGGAGATACAATTCGAATACGTCGTAACGATGGCAAAAGCAAAGATATTTGCAATGCCAAGGTTCCTGTAGCATTTACAGATTTATTTGCGCATAAGGACTGGATCAGTCTAAGCTTACAGGAGGAAGCTCCAACAGCACTCTGTTCTAGTTTTAATAAATTCGTCAAAAAATGTGCCTTAATTGGCCAGAATATTAAGACTGGATAGAATTATTTTTAAACATTTTTATTTTTTAATTTAATCAATTTTACTTAACACAACAAAATACGAACTGTTTTCCTTATTTTAAAAACCAGATTAGCAATTGATTAATATTTAGTTACGTAAGAGTGCAATATTCTTAAAATAGTCAAGTTACATTTTAAAACTAACGATTATGTAAGTAAAAGGCAGTTTAGATTTCTGCTACCTATTTTAAAATAAATCATAGCTTATTTATATGTTGTGACAATCTTTTATGTTTAAAATAAAACTATTTGAGGTTTAATATAAAAAAAAAACAAATACAATTTTTATGAAGTTTAAAATAACCCTTATTACATCATAGTTTTCTTAAATGATCGCTTTGTTTTTGTAAACTTTGTAAGTTTGAAAGAGCACAAAATTTTCCCTCAGGTTTCGAGCAAAGCTTGGTTGGTGGTTGACCTTTTATATTTTTTTTGAGAAACTCCACATATTTAGCAATATGTGTATAACTCAAAGGTCTCCTCTTATCTGTTTTAGATTTTGGACCAAAAGAAAGTAATCCCAGCACTTCGCCATTGTACACTAATCCACTACCAGAATCACCTTTGGTATTTATCGATTTTCCATCAGCAGAAAATGCGCAAAAAGTATTTGGGCCGTTATTGTATCCAAGAACGTACCTACAAGTTTCGTAAGATATTAAATTAAGTGTGACCTCTTGCAACTCATGTTCTTTTGGTTGTCCATTTCGACTACCGAAACCAAGGCCGATCCCGACGATATCCCCGGCAATTGTAGCGGCCGATAATTTAGCTGTTTTAATAGTATTAGTTTTATGAAACTTTTCCAGCAGCCATAAAATGGCGATGTCGTTTACTTGGAACTCATCAGGACTTATTAAATTTTTACTTTTATCTTTATAGTCCTTGTGTATTCTGAATCCTTTCGCTGCAACCTCCTGTTTCATAGAACTGGAAGAACCAATCGTTGCATCTCCTGCAGTAACTTTCACCGAATTCACTCGTTCCTCTTTGTCCATCAAGCAATGAGCAGCAGTCAGCACCATGGACGTAGTAAATAAAATTCCACCACAACCGTACAACGAAACTGCTTTTGTACGCATGTGCACGGTTTGAACTGTCAGCCTGACAGCAAATGGATATTTTTCAGAATTTCCAACAGAAACACCAAAGTCTGCTGGAGAAGCGAAAACTGTAGAAGTGAGTACACCTAAAGTCACTGTAGCGATCGACAACATTTTGAAAGAAACTGAAGAGAAAAGCAAAAATTTAATCTTTATAAATTAGGGTTAAGCGATTGAACTGGTTCAGATGTTTGTTTTTTAAACCGACCAATTGTTGAAATATTATTCATATTCACGTAATTTATAAAGCGAACCATATATATGTATGTAAATTAAAACTCATATCTATTGTATTGTCGTTAATTTATGGCGTAAAGAATGTGTTGAGCATTTATCATACATCTCTAAAATATTGGTTTTGAAGCCTGTTAATTGACTTTTATCTTTTCTGAAAAATTGGAGTGATATTAAAATATATAATAATATCATATCATTTTTGAATGAGATGATGAGATGAGAAGGTATTATATATTGAAAGATTCATTTCATTATCAGATTCACGTTTTTATTTTATTGGCTTGAGTGCATAGAAGTCGTAGTATAAAAATGGGACACACCCACAAGTACAGACACAAGCACTTAAATTTATACAAAAGCATATTATCCATACGAACGAGTGGAAATGTTTTACAATTGTACAAACTTTTGTACCAGCATTGAAACAATTGTAAAGTGCTTTCAAAATCTATATTAATATGTTAATTATGTGATATGTATTTCTTTTACAAATACAGTTTTAAATATGTATTTCCCATTCTCAGGAGCGAAATTGCGAACTGAACTCTATGTATTAAGATAGAGTTCTGTTCGATTATACGTTTGTGAGTCAACGGCCAAAAAGAGAGTTAATTATGTTAATTAAAACCTAGATCTATGTAGATCTTGTAACACTATAGCTTTAATATTTCTTTGCATAATATGGCGAATAATTAGGCCACAGTTTGCGTCAACATCACTAGTCATTAGACAATATTTTAAAAAATAAAGCTCGACAACAATTTCACTCTAGTAAAACTAAACTAAATTATGCGTCAAATACGGAACAGTTGGCTTTGGATTTCCATTGTCTTTCAAGCCATTGTTAAGGGTAAATAATTCTGCAGTACCTAGTTTTTGAAATTGTATGTGTTGAAAAATGCGGATCATTTTGGTTAAGACTTTTTCATTAATTCATATATTTTTAATTTTTTTAAAAGAAAATATCACCATATAGGTGTAGGTTTTAGGCAATTAGGTTATATTGAAGTTAATGCTTTGCAATATACTATTCTTTAGAAAAGTTGTGTTATCAAAATAAATATTGCACACGTTATGTAACACTTTGTAAGTATTAGCTCTGAGTGTAAAAGAGAAGCAAAAAAAAACCAAACAAATAAGGAGGGAAAATTTTGAAAACTAGCATACTGTCGAAGGATAAATATATTAGAAGCTTTTCTATTATAACCTACTTATTGGATACATTTTCCAGTTAAAAGACCACAAAGCTTGACAAAAATATCGAGTTTTATCATTATCTGGAATTAACCAAAAGTCTTACTTAAAATTTTACTCCTCAATAGAAATTAATTTCTTAGCAAAAAACGTTCCATTGTTTGATCTATCTTAAAATAAGGTTATACACACATACTGTCAAATGACTCATGTATAACATATGGATGGTATAGTCATAACTATCTACATATTCGTTCAAGTTTAATTTGCTGTTGGTAGCTAGAAGTCAAAGATTTTAATTGATATAAATACCGAATGCTATGACACAGGTCTTTTAGTACATACTTTGCAAGCATTACCATAATGAGTCTGAAATTGTTTGTAACATTTTTGGTATCTACCGCATTGTGTTCAGCTGAACCCTTTGACTACGGAAATGTTGTTCCAAAAATCCACGATATTGCTTATCTGGCACATCTAACGATTACAACAGAAAATGTTAGAACAAAAGCACTAGACTTTGTCGGTTGCGCAGGGATTATTTACAATGATGATATCGTGGTTACCGCAGCGCAGTGCTTGTATTATGAGAACGCCATTGTAAAAAGTGTGCAGATTTTAGCAGGGACAGTTAATAGAAGTGATTCTGGACCATATGTGCAAAAACGACAGGCAAGTGGATTCAGGATTCATGATGGATACGAACTCAAGAAAAAGAAGCTCTTCGGCTCCACTAAGATTCAACCAGACAACATCGCGATGTTATGGATGAATAAACGTTTTGTTCCTGATAGTTACGTGGTGAAGACAGTTAAATTACCTCATACCGATTTTAGCATAGGGCTCGTTGGACAGCTTTATAGTTGGGGCCTAGAGAAAAACGGACGAAGCTCCCAACTTCTTCAAAGTATTGACTTAAAGACGATGTCGGAAGATGATTGCAAAAGTCGCTACAACCATAAAGGCGATCGTAAAACATTTTGTGCACTTGCACCTTATGGAAAATCGGTTATTACATCTGGTGATTTTGGAGCTCCGTTCGTGAGTGATGGGAAGGTGATTGGTTTACTCTCTTATGGAAATGGAGAAAATAAACCGATTATTATTACAAATATAATAAGATACATGGGATGGGTTAACCCAAATAAACCACCCGTTAAGAAATGTACAAAATCTAAACGAAAATTCTGTGCTTTATAATAAAAATGTATTTTTATATCGAGTTTTTCAATTTTACGTAATTCTCGTTTTAATAAACACTCATTCAAACTAATGTATATAATACTTAAAAATTTACCTCCAAAAAAAAATTTTGTAGGAGTGTTGGAGCATAAAGAGTTTGGATGTGGTAGAAGTGTATGATGTTGTAGTTTTGAAATTTTTTTTTTTCATTGGCTCATATGCTTAAAATGTATGTAAAAGCTCAGTGTCAACTACGACTGTATGTAGAAAAGCCGTGTTCGGTCTGAATTTAAAACTTGGTTTTTATCTAAAAACATCAAGTGTGAGCTTTTGCTCAGTTTTTTGGATTATGAACTTAAGACTTGAGTTCCCTCAACTCAATGTTCAAGTCCACTCAACTCGGGATCTTATAACGTAAAATGTGAGTTTATTTCATGGGATGAAAATTTGAGTGGATTCAATGTTTGATATGAGAGATGAGTTAAGTCAAATTTTGGACTTATATCATATATGGTTATATCGATGAAGAATATGCACAGTTTTGAAAATGGCTGCTTTTACAATAAAATGAGAAAATCGGAAAAATCAGAGAATATAACCATGGAATATTTAGAAATATGCCAATATGCATACAGAATTCATGCCTATAAAATTATATAATATATTTTAGTGTCATTTGAACGTTTTTTTTTCTGCATTTGGGACTTCGGACAAATTATTTTAATATCTATATACTTATGCTTAGGTTCAAGTTTAAACAAAAGTATTTATTAAATTATATATATAGAAAATCAATAATTAAATTATATTAGAAATAAACTAAATTGCTTTTATGTAATTTTTCTTAAAATTAAATTCGGTACTTATAGAAGCCATTTTAAAAATATACAATTATACAAATATATAATTATACATACATATGTATGTAGACAATGTAGAAAACTTATTTTAAAATTTAAGACTCAACCAATATTTCCACATTTGCTAACGTCATAGTTATGTATATGTAGTCGTTAAGAAAACCTTAAAACTTATCAGCGCGTGTTTTGAAATTTCAATAAACGTGCAATTAAACGTATGTTACACTACAAAATTGTGGCGTAATTTTCACAAATGGTTCAACATGTGCTTCTTAAGTTTTTTAACGATATACATAGGTGCTAGGTGTAGTTTTATATAAATTTGCCCAATTACAATATCGGGCCATCAATGTTCAAAATGATTTTGAGTGTTCTCCTAATATTCGCTGCATTCATTGCCGAAAGTTTTTCTTCGCCAATTGAATATGGAAGTGCTGTTGATAGCATCAACAAATATCCGTTCGTAGTTCATCTTCTTGTAACATCGCAACATGTAAAAACGAAGAAATTTGTGGATTCTGGTTGCGGTGGAGTTTTGTTAAAACCAGAGATTGTCCTCACCGCCGGCCACTGTATGTACGAGGAAAAGCGGATTATCACTGAGATAGAGATAACTGCTGGAAGTGTTTATAGGCGGGATGATGACGACAGCCAAATTGAGACCAGATTTGCAGCAGGATTTAGAATACATAAGAAATTTGAGCTGTCGGAAAGAAATATTTTCACTGAAAATCATTATTTACCATACGACTTAGCCATGATCTGGCTAAGAGCTCCTTTTCCTGTAAAAAGCAATCCAAAAATACAAACCATGAAATTTATAATAAGTGATATTGAACCAAATACCATTGGAGATGCCGTCGGGTGGGGTCAACAGGAAAATGGATTAGCATCAAGAGTGCTTAAGAAGACAGAAATGAAAACGATTTCCAATGAAGAGTGCAAGAGACGGTACAAGTACAAAAATGGACCGAACACATTTTGCGCAATTTCTCCGGATCGAAAATGTGGCATTTCTTGTGGTGATTCTGGAGGTCCTTTTATTTATCAAGGATCTGTGGTTGGATTAATCTCCTACGGTGGTGTAAAAATTACAAGGGATGAAAATGGAAAACGAAGGAGCTCGTGCGACATGAGAAAACCTGTAGTTCTGGCAGATATTAGAACATATAGGGAATGGATGCACCTTAATTTAGAAGAAGGAGCGCCGACTAAAAAATGCAAAAAGGCAAAACAGAAATATTGTGCTTTATAATAAGTTTAAGGCTTTCTCAAATCTATATATCACTGAAATACGGTCTTGCATTATTTTACGCAAATTGTAAAAATCACGTAGATACAAAAAAATAATAAAAATTTCATCAAGAGTGATGTAATTCATTCCAGATGAATGACTGGTTTTTTACATACCGGTTTTTTACTTTTAAATATGGGGCGAAACTCTTAAAAATTAATAAAGGCATTAAAACAAAATAAAATTATTCATGTTCATTGCTTCAATATTATAAATCGTATTTAAATATATCATTTTGCATTCAAATTTTTTTTCTTTTTATGGTATATCTGCCACATCACATTCATATTTCATTAATTTTAACATCTTATTCTCATTTTGTGGTGTTAATCAATTTTCTGACAAATTCAAATATTAACACATCTGCAGAAATACACTGAAAGAGAAATTACGGAGTAAATCGAAGATTAAACATGAGTTCTATATAAATTAAACTGACGTAATTTTCAGCCAGCAGTTTCAAAAATGTATTTGAACTTAATTTTCACCATCGCTTTGTTAATTGTAACAAGTTCTAGTTCGCCTGTTGAATTCGGGGATCCTGTGAAAAGTATCCAAACTTTTCCTTTCGTGGTTCACCTCAGAATTTCAAAATCAGATTTCTATTCGAAAGAAATATCAACTGATGGGTGTGGAGGAGCACTATTAAAACCAGGAATTGTGATCACTGCTGGTCACTGCTTATCGAAAAAAAAGTTTATAATCAGTCATATAAAAGTGACCGCTGGAAGTATTTACAGAGGTGATGAAGATGACGAAATGGAGACGAGATTGGCGAAAGGATTCAGCATACATAATAAATTTGAGCGAGAAGAAAGTTTAGTGAAATACGACTGTGCTATGGTGTGGCTAAACCGTCCTTTTCCTGAGCATGAAAATCCAAATATAAAATTAGCCAAGTTAATAGACAGAGATATTAAGCCTGATTCGGTCGGAAATATTGCTGGATGGGGTCAACTTGAAACTGGATATCCAGCAAAAGGTTTAAGGCAGGCTAAACTAAAAAGAATTTCAGATTCTGATTGCAAAAAGAAATATGGCTACAAAATCTTTCCAAACACATTTTGTGTTATATCCGTTGACCTTAAGAGTGGAATTTCCTTTGGTGATTCCGGTGGTCCTTTTATATATCAAGGATTGTTCGCTGGAATTGTGTCTTATGGAAAAACTATAAAAGTACAGGAAAAGAGAAGAAAACTTGCTTCTGATGCTACTAAGCCTGTAATACTTACAGATATTCGAAAATATAGTGATTGGATTAACAAAAATATTAAAAAAGGATCGCCTCAAACTATATGCATGAAAGATGAACAGAAATCTTGCGCATTGTTATAAATACATTGTACTTGCTTTATACTTCTAACGAAAAAAAAAAAATTAAATTGTTATTGTACTTGAGATAGTTGTTCTTTAATAAAAGCATTTCCATTAACAACACATGTTTTATTAAAATCGTTTGTCGAATTTGTAATAATTGCAAAAATTATGTTGGTTTACAAAGTATATACATATACGTATATATTATATACTTTTCTTTATATAATATAGATTACAATTTGCATAATTTTCAAGAATTTAAGACAGCTTAAGCAATTCTACAGATTCTTGCTCTTAATTGGTATAATTAATAAGATGGAAATTTGCTTGGTACCTTTTTATTATTTCTCAAATAAAATTTTCTTAGCAACAATGAAAAATTATAATTTTGGTTTTTTGTGTTGTTGTTGGGTAGTTGTCTTTTGAAGGGTAGGTACAGTTCAAACTCAATTCGTCATCATAAAGCAGAACAAGTGTTTTAAAACACGTGAATAAACAAATATGATTTGAATTGAAAATTTTGCTATAAAATTTAAGAAACAAATTTCTTATCTTTCAGTTAATTACAGTCTTGTTGTGAACTTAACACTACAATGCTTTGGGGTATATTCTTAGCATTGCCAGCATTACTTACAGTAAGCTTTGGAGAACCAGTTGCAAATGGCAACGTTGTTGCGAATATCGAATCATTTCCATACGTTGTTCACGTTCTCGTTACGTTTAAAGACACAAAAACTAAAGAATTAATGGATGCTGGTTGTGGCGGAGTAATTTTAAAACCTAAAATTGTACTGACCGCTGCTCACTGTGTGTCTGATAAAAAAAAGATTGTTCACGAAATTAAAATAACCGCTGGAAGTGTGTACCGAAAAGATGAGGACATAAATATAAAGACGAGATTTGTTTCAGGATTTCGAATTCACCAGAGCTATACACCTGAAAAGGTAAATTTATTGTCAGCAAATTTGTATCTGCCCTTCGACATCGCAATGCTCTGGCTAAAAACTCCGTTCACAGTAAAGCCGAACTCCAGAGTGGAGACAGCAAAAATGCTGCTTAGAGATCTTCCGCCTGATACCATAGGAACGGTTGTCGGTTGGGGTCAAGACGAGAGCGGAGAACCTTCAGAGGTCCTAAAATGGACCAAGTTAAGAAAACTTTCAGATGAGCAATGCAGACAACATTACGATACCGGTCCACATACGTTTTGTGCGATATCTCTTGACAAGAAGTGCGGAATTTCGCTTGGTGATTCCGGGGGCCCTTTTATCTACGATGGAATAGTTATCGGGATTACTTCCTTCGGAACAATATATGATGAAAAAATTGGAGGTTCCCGGATTAGAAGCTTTTGCGATCAAACCAAACCCGTGGTTTTTGGCGATATAAGAATGTACAGAAAGTGGATTGGATATAGTTTGGATGAAGGAGCCCCAAGTTACAAATGTAAAAAGGATCAGCAAAAGTTTTGTGCTTTGTAAAATCTAACTAATTATATTTAAAAAATACTCAAATTAAATATAAGAGTGGAAATAAGTTGCATTAATAATTTAGTTTTATTTGAAGACTTTCTTTATTACGAACACTAATGTACATATATTCATTTTAGCATAAGGCATCAATGAGAAATTTTTATTTTATAATAATTTATACATTGGAAGCAATTATTCAATAAGTCTTGTTTAAAATTAAATTTACCACATACATAACTTTCATGTTCGTCGCTAAAAAGCGCTGAACGCTTTTCTATTTAGATTAGCAAACTCAGAAAAATTAACTTTTACTTTTGATAGCCAGATGAGTTATTTAATATGGGTTAAAAAAAATATTCGGAAGTCAAACTAGATTCACTTTATTCCCTTTCCAGCATAACTGAAATTCAGTCTTACTAGTGAAATGACAGATGTCTCTATAAGTTTTTAAGAGGATAGGTTCCGATAAAATAATTTACTTTTGGGAACATTTATTGAAAAATCTCATTAAAATTAATTTTAATAAATAAACATCAATTAATTTTATCGCGGTTGACATTTGCCAGATACTATGACTTTGATTAAACAAACGTTATCTAATTTTCAAACAATTTTAATTGTAATAAATAATCCAAAGATTGACTGAATGAGTTACTTTTAATTTTAATCATACTTTCATTGTTTTAAATAGGTATGTTAATAAAACTTATTATACTTGTGTCTTTTTGAGCTTGAAATAATGTTTGATCAATGCAGCAATATCATTTGCTTACTCCAACCGAAAATTTCTCATTTTTAAATGCAATTCAAATATGAAAATTTAATACAAACTCATCTAAAAAAGACAATATTAGCATCGAATTATTAAGTATTTTTGTTCGTCTGTATATGTAGAATATCTCAAAAATTCTCAAAACGACATTTAACCTTGCTAAATAACTTTTTTTTTTTTTTTTAAATAAAATAACTTTAATAAGACATGGATAAACGTGCTTACATATACCGGTATAAGTAGAATTTGATATAGAGCAAAATATTGTTTGAATTTTATTTTGATAAATGCAACTGTTTCTTATTAATAGAACCGTGATCATAATAATTAAAAAGTCATATTTTTAGCGTTATTTACATGTAAATAAATATATGTAAAAGTGTAATTTACATAAAAATACCTTTGCACATATCTGCATTAATTGATTTATATTGTTGTTTGGATGATATGACTTTAAAATTAATATTCGTACTAATAAAATGTAAACAAAGGGCTGTGTGGTCTCGCCATCACTGGCCTTGACAAGTGATGTTTATTATTTTCTTCATTAAGTAGATGTTAAGTGTATTACTTACTATAAATAAAAAGTAACAAACTCGAATATTAAAATATGTTTAACCACTGTAAAATATTATATAATACTACTTTTTCATCTGGCAGGGCTCCTTTTAAACATTGCACCTTAACCTTGAATTTGAATATTCGTTCAAACTTGTAAATAGGCAACTGATTTCTTATTAATATTATAGATTGAATTAATAATGATAGGCATAAATATTGAAAATTTTAAACAGTTTTCATATAAAAAGAAGTAGCTCCAGTTCGCCATTTTGCCACATTTACAAGACAAGACTGATCCAGTTTTAGTCAGCTGTCGTCTTAGCACTCTCTTTATACATACTTCAAAGTGTTAATTGATGAAGAAAAAAATTGCGAAGGTGTTTTCATTGTCAGCAATTTTACCACCCGTGCATAAGTCGAAGTTTGTTCAGCCATTGCCTGGTAACAAACCTTGTGGATCAAGAGCACCACACAATCCAAAATTTTGCGAAAAACAGTCTGACGGTGTATTGGGCGATATTTGGAAAGCTGCCAATGATGTAGCTTATATGCGTCATCACAACAGATTTTCGTATAAAACAGAAGTAATGAGTAAGATAAGTTAGTTGTCTTTCCAGTCGAAATGTTCTTCCTTTTGTTTGCATTTCTGGTGGTATGCTATTCTGCGACAGGGATAGGTGCTAGTCCCTTAAATGAAGGCGAGGCAGTTGGAAAACCCAGTGAATATCCTTTTGTGGTGCGGATGAAAGTGGCCAACGTCACGATCAAACATTACGGCGACGTATATACGATAGAGCGGATCTGCGGTGGGATCATAGTTAAGCCCGATACCATTTTAACAGCAGCGCACTGTCTGTGCGGAAGTTTGAGTAAAGTGAACATCACAGTTGTTGCGGGCATCATCGATCTAAAAAATGAAGCTGATGGCAGCGCACAAATTATTGCGGCAAGCGATTACAAAGTGCACGAAAAGTTTGTCGAAAATTCAAAAATTAACAGTGATGATATCGTCGACTACAGCTCCAATGACATCGGAATGGTGTGGCTAACGCAGTCCTTTAATTACACCAGTTTTGTGAATGTAGCAACGCTGGAATTTGAGTTTGTCAATTTGGACTATATGCTCGGAAAAATTGTAGGATGGAGTAGTGATGGACATAGTAATAAAAGTGTAACTCTTCATTATGGAGACGTGCGGATTATGCCTCTTTCGGTTTGTAATCAGCACTACAACCGTCTATTTGCCAACGAAACTCTTTGTGTTCAATCTGCTCATACATATCCTTGTTCGAAGGACGCTGGTGGTCCTCTTGTCTATGAAGGTGCGGTTGTAGCAATTATTTCGAGAGTTAAAACCGAAACAATAAAGGATTTAACTGGAAAAATGACTTCAAAGTGCTCTCCAGCTAATTTAATATTGCTTACAAGAATGGATTACTATGCGGAGTGGATTCAAGCAAATCTGATAAGTGGACCTCCAAAAAGATTGGAAAAAGTTAGTTGAAGAAGTTAGAATAATTAGAGAAAGATAAACGAGCTTTACTCTAAAAGCTATAAAGAATATTATGAAAATGTAAAAGATTTTTAATAAACCTATTGTGAATTTGGGAGTGGTATTATTGCCTCTATTTTGGCGCTTATATATTTAAGAATGAGTATTACTTATAATTTATAGAAGGCCACGACATCAAAACAACATGTGACGAGCATAAGAAGAGAAGTACATATTAAAGAATTCTGATAATTTTACAAAGAAATTGTTTTCATTTAATGAAATAAAAAATTTATTTTAAATATCAGCACACATTACAGAGGGATTTATATTTACAATATATGCGGATTTAAGCATCTGGTTAAATAATATTTCATTGTCGAGGAACAAAATAGTCCGTAAAATAAAAAATGTACATAAAATTAATGAAAATGAAAAAATCGCAAAATAAATTAGGAATTTAAAATAAGAAGCGCGTTAAGCCACTCCATACGATAACTTAAAGTATGCAATTCACTAACGTGTATTATTTTCCGTTTAATTGTCTTAAAATCTATTAATATTGGTAAATATATAACTTGTATTTATTTAGAATTTTTTTTAACCTATATAAAATCTATTTCAAACCATATAAATTGTTGTTACTTTTGATACGACTAGATTTATTTATATATTTTATGAAGGATGTTTTAACAGTCTGCAGATAAAAATTCCTCTAATATAAATATTAGTTTAGCTTTGGAATGTACAACTAATATAAGTACTTTATTTGATATTTATATTACAAATATGATGTTCTGATTAATTTCCTTCTTTTTTTTTATTTAAAATTATCCAGTAAAATTATCTAGTAAATCTCCATATTATAACCTGAAATTTAGATTATTAGGGCGTTTTTAGAAATGCATGATTACTTGCATGCATTCCGTCAAAGTTGCAGTCAGTTTACTTGCACGCATGTGAATTGAGCAACTGCAAATTTGAACAAAATCCGCCATTTCAATTGCATTCATAGTGTCAAATTGCTAAATTTGACATAAAACTATCAGCTGGAGAAAAGCCTTGGCACAATGGATGCATTCCTTTTTATTAGTCTTTATGAAAATTCATACCTAGAATTAAAATAAGCTTCCATTTTTTCATTAAAGAAAGGCAGAAACGCTTTTTTTTTTGCTTTAGATAGTCGCCAAGTTAAAGCACACCTCTACGACAAAAGAAATGTCACTTTACACTTTGAAAACCGTTACAACATTTTATAGCTCTAAGTCTTCTTGTTCTTAGCCAACGAAGTCAGCTTCTCATTTTAGTTCCAAAAAATGTCTAAAACTTGCGTGGTCCGATTGCATTTGTGAACATGCAGGCTAAATTGTTGAACAGTATGCAAAAGTAAGTTTTATGCAACTATGCATTTCTCTAAACGCCCTAACGCCCTTAATTTTTAATTCCTTTATTGTTTTGCAAATGTACGTAGGTAATTTTCACCCTAGGTATTTTGCTGTTGTTTTTTACTTGCCGGTGTGTCACAATTTAACGCAAATTTGAACATTAGTTACATGAGTGCTATATACATACGTATCTACATCAAACATTTGACGTTAAGGGCTCACATACCCCTGGGCGCGCTGAAAACCTAGTCAATTTGAGAAATTATTATAAAGGTTAGGTATATGGTGAAAAAAAAATTAAATTGTTGATTCAGCATTCTTTATTAACTTTTAAACTATAAGACAAAAATGAAAAAAAAAAATTTTAATATTAGCATTATTTTTTACATACATATATAAATGTCCTATATTTTTAGACAGTATTCAATTTTTTTTAACTTTTTTTTTTCAAATCTTGATAATTATGTCCTCAATAGTCTGACAAGAGGTTTTTTTTTTTTTTTAATAAAGAAATTACAGTATTTCAAACTTTAGTATGCATTAAGAAAAAAAAATTAATGTTTAATAATTTATAAAAAATTGTCCAACCAAAAGAAAAAAAAACTTCTCTTCAGACTATAGACGAAATAACTATCAAGATTTGGAAAAACAAAAGTTAAAACATATTGAAAAGTGACCGAGTTATCGTGCAGACACTATCGAAAAATATAGGACATTTATATATGTAAAAAATAATGCTAATATTAAATTTTTTTTTTTTTCATTTTTTTTCTCATAGTTTAAAAGTTAATAAAGAATGCTGAATCAACAATTTAATTTTTTTTCTCACCATATAACCTTTATAATAATTTCTCAAATTGACTAGGTTTTCAGCGCGCCCAGGGGTATGTGAGACGTTAATAAAAGTGAAGCAAATATATGTATGTAAGCAGAGACACTGAGAGGATTGCTTTGACGTCAAAGTATAGCAGATCTTTGTAACGCTGGCTCCGTTCATCGCCAACATTTTGTAATCATTTCGTTGGTATTAGTTACTACTTTGTCGTTTATTTTTAAGAATTGATCGTATGAAGCCAATTGTGTAATTGTAAATACATTTACTAATTTTTTCTTTATCTGCAATAATTATTTCAACATTTTCTAATATTCTAGAAGTTTTATGATATTCTAAATTATAATCTCAATGATTTGATTAATTTTATTTTCATAGAACCTTAGATTTTGAAAAAGAAAAGAGGAAAATTATATACTTAAAACAATATATTTGAATAAACTGAATCAGATACAATTTATGTTTTAATTGCTATGATACAGGAGACCTTCAAAATAGTCAATTGTTAGTTTTTCCTTTTTTGTTGTTGGTTTTGTTGTTTTTTATTAGTATTATTTGAAGGTTTTGGCCCATTGGAGCCTGATGGAGTATTTTTTTTGTTAGGATTTACAATTTTGTGGGGTTTTTCAGGTGTTTTAGACTGATTACCAGGTTTTCTTGATCCATTTGGTTTTCTAGTTGTGGTTGACTGTTTTTGTCTATCGGATTTCGTCGGTTCAACTGGCTTTGTCGGATTATTGGTAGCAATTTTTGGTGGTCCCCTTTTATAGTTCTTCTCGATCCAATCAATATATGGATAAACGCGAACAAATACTGCGAAAATCCTGTCGTCAAAATTAATCCAGCTAGTGATACCAACCACGACTTTATTAACAACGAAAGGTCCACCAGAATCGCCTGAATCTGGATGTGATTTACCAGTGGTACAAAACTGGTTATAAAGGCGATTTATTATAATTCCTTCGCAAGTGTCTTTCGGTGCGACTATCATTTTAACTCTCTGAAGAGTTGTAGGTGATACCTCCTTTTTTGTTGAACCCCAACCTACAGCAACTCCGATCGCATTTGTTAAATCGGTCAATGCAGACTCTAGGTTTGCAAGCCTCATTCCTTGTCTCATCTCCAGCTTCTGATCCAGCCATACAACCGCGATGTCGTTTTCCCCATAAGGTTTCCGACCACCAGAAGACGGGTTTTCATTGTAATTTGAATGTTTCTTGTAGGCTTTCCCTGTAGCTGTTTGCAATGTCCCTTCTTTCAATAAATCTGTGGTTCCAGCTTTAACTATAATAAGTGGTGGATCCACTTTATCTTCTATGCAATGAGCGGCAGTAACAACAAAATCTTCCTTTACTAAAATTCCAGAACAGACACTTCGATCTATAACCTTTTTTCCGTTTTTCCAAATTCTACCAATGATAAATAAGCGAACAGTGTAAGGATGTGATCTTATGTCGGTAACAATTTCGCCATCTTTGATGGGCGTGGACTGGACACCCACTAAGGCGACTAAGAACAATGCTCCGAGCAACATCTTCGTCTTGTAGAAATAAAATATTATTTAATAAAATGTACAGCATCTATTCCTTATATGCAACTCCGAAAAAACGTTTGCTCTTGAAAAACTGAAAGTGAATGCATTAAGTTCCACCTGAGTAAATATTAGTTCATTTGAACAATCGTTGCTTTCTGCACATGTGAGTTGAAGATATGCGTGAATTCGTAAAACTTATGACGAACTTTCACTTTTAATAATAGATGGATGATAGACAAAAGATGCGATTTTTTAATGAACTTAGTTCTTAGTACATTTTCCCCATACAAATCTGAAAGCCCAGGTTATCTTTGCCAAAAATCCAAATTATTAAACATAAATGGAACGCTCTAACGCCCTCTTTGGTCGGGTTTTATATTTTATGAAACCAAAGAATCTTAGCGAACCTGACTATATGGTAAAATGTTGTATAATTCGATAACTTTCGAGTTTATATCGGCTTATACAGAAATACATAACACGGTGCATTTGTGAAATTTTTAGGGATAATTACTTCGTAATGTAATTTACGTTTAAACACTTTTTCTTTTAATGTAATTCTATAGTATAATCTCTCTGAGTATAATTTGGCAGTAAGCCTAACTCTTTTTTTAAAGGTATAAATTCGGCGAATTTTGTTGTAAAATATTCGCAAATGCAGCGTGCAATGTTAGTTTAACTGAGTATAGTCTGACCCGACAAGGAAGGTGTACTTGTTTTATGCTAATTTAATTCACTTTAGTTAACCGGGCAAATAGCCTTACCCTTGTATATTATAAATATAAATTCAAGGGTTTTACATAAATAACATTTAGCATTACCCTTTGAAAAAGATTTTTTATAATTTTTGACATTTTTCAGCTCTGAAGATAAAGTCGATTGACGCTTCGTAGAATTTCCTTAGTCATTTTTTTAATGGTCTGGAAACCCAGTTTATTAAAAAAACGCAACTAAACTTTGACCACTACTTCTTTTTGAAATTTTACAATTGAAAAACTTAATCAAGAAGTAAGGAAAGCTTTATTACTAATTTTTATTGTAACAACGATCAACAAAGCTCATTTACAATACAATAGCTGCTTTTTTTTTTTTTAAGTTTAATCTGGATCTGGAATTTCGAATTGAATTGAATTTATTAAACTGGTAAAGTTATTTCAAAAACTTCCATTAAATTGCATTGATTTTAAGTTGTGACCTAAAAAAATTATTTGATTCAGTTTATGATGTAAAGTGAGCAAGAGTCAGTGCAATTTGATGCTCATTTCACAAAACTAAAAATCTTTGCTTGGAGTCACTATTTGCAAATTACAATAAAATACAAAAATTTCCTGTGAAATTTGATCCGCATCCAGATGACCAAAAAACCAATAACAGAATCAAAAATAATTTTAATAGATATTTTTTAGTAAAACGACAAGGAAAAAATGTAATAATTAATAATGGTATCCTAATTTAAAATATGCTCTATAACAAAAATTAATAAAAAGATTTATGTTCTTAGATTAACAACATCCCTGTTTGGTATCATAAAAACAAGGAAATAGGGTAACTTTAAAATTTATGAGATATATAAAAAGTTATAATAATGATAGCGATTACAAATTATGGTATAAAGTATTTTTGTTAATAATATTAATACGTGAACATCGAAAATTCTCGTGCCTGTTTTTAGTATTTCTTATATAAGAAGGGGTATGAAATCTATATCATTCGAAAGGTACTGTGCCATAGATGTGCACAAATCATGTGTTTATGAATTCGGTAAGGCAGGTAAAATAAAGTGATCAAACACACATATTGCAACAAAAACAAAACAAAAAAAATGATGAAAGAGTATTTACGAAAAACATAATTAACTCCTCCTCATAACTATTCATTTCTTTGAAATGGAATTATCATTTATCTTTATTTATTTGTTATATTATATTATTCTACCGTTTAATAGTTGAAGTATTATTTACTTTTAAGGAATTTCATATGTTTACTAAATGTTTGCTATTAATTCCCTCATGTTTCCTTTTTGCCCTTTCCCACTCTTCTCTTCACAGCGTCAAGGTAAGAATTATTAATTAATAATTTGCATACAAATAAATTCCAATTAATTATATGAAAAACAATTTGAATTTCTTTACTTTATAGACACAATTGATCGAACTTAGACCACAGGCTATACTAGTATGTATAAAGCTAACTTCAATGGAAGTAGTCGATACACAGTAGGGTTGAAAAAACATTGGAATATATATTCCAAGTTATACGTACCATACAAACGCCAAAATGTATGTTAATAATAATATCTTTGAAGTCAATTGAATATGATGTCTTGATCAGATTCATTTCCAGTTCTGATAGTTCCAATTTAAAGTCGACATTTGTTAACTAGTTCGAATTAGACTAGTATTATATATTGATTGTTAGACTGTTGGTTATTCGCACACAAAACTCTATTACTTTTCGCGAATTTAATCATGAACCGAGATATGTTTTGTATGTGGAAGACAAAGCATCTGGCTGATAATTCAAAAGACAATAGCGTAAACATTTAGTTGCATACTTTTGGTGTGTTCTGAAAAATATACAGTGAATAAAATAGAATTATGTTTGGTATTTGTTACTAATTATGTTTATTTGTTCTTAACAATTCACACTCAATATTATGCAAGTGTATAAATTGTGCCTGGCGTAAACATCAAAAGTATTAAATGATAATCCAAAAAATGCAAAAAATGTTTAAATTTTTTAACAGTTTTAACTTCGCGAAAAATAATTCAATTTTAATGATCAAAGCATTTTAGAAAGCTTCCATCTTTTAGTTTATGAATCAGAAGCTTAAAAAGTTTAGTCATTCCCCCACCTCTGTGCTAAAGTTAGAAGAGTTAGAAAAATAATCTCTTAATTTTTTATGAACTTTGAGAGCGTATAATTAAGCCAAACATTTGACAGCTGTGGACATGAAAAAAGAAACATTTCAGCATGTTGATGTCTGGTACGATATTTTGTGACACTATTAACTAAAAGAAGACACATCAACATTTTAAATTCCACCATTTTTGACAAAATGGCGGTCCAATAAGGGAAATGTGTGGAAATACCGTTATTTAACGTGCTTTTAAAAAAAACTTCACACGAGATAAACAATTTTTTTTATACAATCGTGAAGAAGCGCTTTGAAGAGGATACTTGCAGCTTTCTAATGACACCTCGAACATCATTGTGCGATTGTTATTTCGGGAAATACAGGACTTTAAAATTAAAACAGGTACTTTTACTTTTGCATTTTTTGGATTATCCTTTAATACTTTTGATAATTGTATTTTGCATATAACCTTTTTTAGTAAAGAAATATAAAACTCGCATTTTATTTTCACATGAGGTTATTTTCGTTAGAAAAATAATAAACACAACGATTTATTAATGATTTCTCCCTTAGAGTCTAATTCGTCATTTTTCTCAATTATAACCCCATTATTATTAATTAAATAATTATTATAATTCTAAAGTGGCATTTTCAAGGAATCAAAGTTTTTATTCAAGAAAAAATCATTAATAGATTAATCATTTGCATCAATATTGTATTCATTATCACTTCAACTATATTTTAATTTTATATATTTAACTTGTTTTAACCCTCTTCAATTCTTACGATTTGATGAAGGTTCACGTTTACGTGTTCTGCTCCTGTTTCCTAAAGATTTGTTTGGACTTCCTGATCTGCTAGATGCATTGGAAGAGCTACTCGAGTCTCTCGATCGTTGTTGACACAATTCAATTTTACTACCAGAAAATTTGTTTGGAGTGTTTGGAGGTCCACTTTCATAATTTTTGCTAAGCCAATCAACATAAGCATCAATCCTAACGTATACGGGTATTAGGCTCTCGTCATGTGCAATCCAACTAGAAACTCCAACTACTTTATTCTGAATAACAAAAGGCCCTCCCGAATCACCTTTTGCAGGATGAGATCTTTTTTTTAAAAGGGCTGCGCAAAATTGCTTGTATACTGTTGTTTTCGCTTCCTTTTCACAAACTTCTTTTGAAAGAACTTTCAAGTTGGTTTGTTGCAATGTTTTAGAATGATCTTCTACTTTCGTTTCACCCCAACCTACGGCAACTCCCTTCAATCCCGTGAAATCGTTCCAGACACTATTTATAGAAGCCGGTCGTATTTTAGAGGATTCTTTAAACTCCTTGTTTAGCCAAATAACAGCAATATCATTTTTTGAGTAGGGTTTGCCGGACACTATATCACTAGGATCGTAATCCCGATGCTTTTTATAGTCTAACATCAGAGCCGTTTCACTAACTTCCTCCACTAAATCGACTATTCCGGCCTTAATCACGACATGGGGTCTGGTGACATGATCCTCTAGACAATGGGCTGCTGTTACGACAAAATCTAATGTAACTAAAACTCCGGTGCAAAGGTTTTGCGATGGTACAATTTTTCCTTTGTAGATATCCTTTGATGTGATAAATAAGCGAACAACAAATGGATAATCTTCAGCACTAGAGACTGGATCTCCATTTAGAATTGGTGAGGATTGAGCAACTGTTAAAGCAGCTAGAAACAGCGTAAAGAACAGCATTTTCATCACCGTCACCAGTTATACTAACAGAATTTAAGCCAGACTACGGTTTTTATATGAACTGAACAGACACCCACGTTACACGTGTATAATGTGCGACATCGCTTTGTAAATTAATTGTTTGCATATTTCGTCTATAAGACAAAAATACTTCCTTTTTGTATGATCAGCTGGTGATAGAAATAATATTTGACATTTGGTGCAAAGTAGCTGTTAGCTAACATAATATTTATATTCCATTAAAAATCGTGATAAAATTATTACAATGATATTATAATTTTTCGTAGATAGGAACATTTACAAACCAATATATGTATGTGTTTATAAAAATAACGCAAATGATTATGATTAAAATCATTCAATGATTTTTTTATCTGTCTGTTGGAACTTTAAGGTAATAAACATCGTTTAATAAAACTGGATATAATGAAACTAAAATTAATTTTTACATTATATAACATTAGTAAAAATTCAGTCGATTTCTACAAACAATTTTTTTTTTCTTTAAAGGTGATCTTATAATGAACGAAAAATATATAGAATTTTGAAAAAATAAAAATACAGCATAAAACGGATATCAAATATAAAAAACTACGAAACAAAACACAAAAATATTGTTTTAATTCTTCGTCTCTGAAAAGACGAAATAATCTGTCAGAAAGTTAGAAGTCAGTAATTAAAAAATTAAGGCTTAGAAGTTTTGAAATTTATTTATTTACATTATTTATTTTTGATGAAGGCATTTTACTGATATTTTCGACTTATTTTGTGAAAAAACAAACTATTTATGAAATTTTAAAAAGATATTCAAAGTGTTGCAGTTTTAAAAGAATATAAATTTTCTTTTTTTTGGGTAAGACATGTGGAATTATCTGAATTAATTTAGTATTTGCAGATAAAAATCTTAAGACATATTTTGGCTATCCAATGCGCTTATTAGTTATTCGATCTTCCATTGTTTGTCCGTACAGGGCTGCTCTGTCTATTATCTCTAGAGCCAGTAGGACTTCATTGCGTCTTCCTTGCGCTGCCAGATTGCACTGGTATCCTTCCACCTGAACTATTAGGGTTCGATCTATGTCCTCCAGGTCTACTAGGACTTCCTGGTCTACTCTGTGGTTTGTTGCAAGCGATCTTTAATGCACTTTGCCCAGTTGTGGTTTTTTTTGCATTTGGTGGACCATTTCTCAAATTATAATTTAAAAAGTCGATATATTCTTCAACTCTGACAAATACGGTTATTTTTGGAATCGGCTTTGGTCCTTTAAAAGTGGGCAGCCAACTATTGATGCCGACTACAGCGCCATCAATGACGAAGGGACCACCCGAGTCACCTCCACCTGGATATTGGTTCCTTTTTCCAACCACAGCGCAGAACGTTTTATCGCCAGCAGATTGTTTTGTAAATTTCTTACAATTTGCCGCTGAAATAACTTGCATTTGACCTTTCCGAAGGGTTGTGGTATCATCAGCCGCGCCAGTGTCACCCCATCCCATAACAGTTCCAATTTTATTTGTATAATCTTCATCATTGCAATCAATTTCAGCAGGTGCGATCTTCGACGAACGATCAAACTTCTTTGCCAGCCATACGACAGCTATGTCATTTTTTATATTTCCTTTCTTATCATCCCCTGGTTGATAGTCTTTATGCTTCTTATAGCCTATCATTTCAATTTTTTTAACATGTCCGTTTACTGAGTCTACTGCGCCGGCGGCTACCACAACTGTTGGTTCGCCGTGTTCATCATCCAAACAATGAGCTGCGGTTACAACGACATTCAAAGTGACTAAAAAGCCGGTGCAATGCGTAGGTGATGCCACTATTTTTCCACTTTTCTCTAATTTAATTTTTTCCTGTATGTGGAGTTTAACAACAAACGGGTAGGTTTCGGCACTCGATACAATATCACTATTAAATACAGGTGTGGCGTGGATTACGCCACATGATATTAGAAACAAGACGGCAACAAGCATCTTTCCGTTGTTGAAAACGAACTGAATAAAGAATATTTTGCAATTAACTTTATATCGATTGATTTTGACGAGAAACAAAGACTAAAACCACTCATAACCCAGAAAACGTTAATATTTATTTAAACAAGTGTAAATTAACGTCAATACTTTTTATTTCAAACCTTGTTTTGAATGTCTTCTATACAAATTAAACTAATTTGCATGTACATTGGTGTTTATGCATATGTATTATATTTATATATATGTGCATATGTACATTAAAGAACAAAAGTGGAAGAATGCATTTGGTCAATATTTCGCATCTAGTATTGTATTAATTCAGTTGTTTAATACAAGGATACACAAAACCTTAAATGCGAATTGAATCATTTATGTTCATATTCATATTCGCTTATTTATTTGGGATTTCTGTACACAAGAATACAGATCCTTTTGGTAGCATACTAACAAAGACGATAAAAAATAGTACAAGTATATTAAAGATATAAGGAGAATGAAAAAGAAAACTATTAAATTATAGTAGATATACTAAAAAGGAAAGAAAAGAATGAAAATGATAAAAATAATGATAATAATAACTCAAACCGTAATAAAGAATAGAGATGAAAAAAAAGAAAAAAAGAAAAATACCTACATATACCAACAATGCAATTGCCAAACAATTAATATGCTAATTATTATACGTGAGAAGTAAGCGCTCGAACTCAGGGAGTTCCAAAGTCGGGAACCACATGCATGGAAAGAAACGCACATCCAAAATAGGTCTAATGGTTAAATTTTTTACTCACATACAAAATGTTAAAAAACAAAGTGGAAACCATTTAAAGACACTCGCGTCTGCACGAGAAATAAGAATTTTGACTATATGTATGTAGGTAAAACAAAATAGTGTGTCAATAAGCTGAACAAATAATTGGTTTTCAATTCAATCAATAAACTATATAGCAAATGTAATGCACTTGTTAATTTTAAAAAAGGAATGTAATAAGAGAAATTTAAAGACAAATTGAAACAAGCTTTTGTTATAATAAACAGAGTTTTATTTATTATATGTTATTATTTTAAATGAAAAACCGTATTGTTTTTCCATTTTGAAATAAGGATTAAACTTTTGAAGTGAAAGTAATTTTTGGACTTAGTAACAAAACTGAAAAAAAAAAAACTAAAAACCTATATTTTATATTCTGACAATGAATAAGCCATCTGTATTTGAAAACACTTGTTTCTACGATTACTGTAAAGAAAAAGCTGCGTAAACTCGAGTAATACGGCATAAAATCCATATATTTTTGATTTACTTCGAGACTTTTAGATTAGTAATTTCAGATCCAGCTTCCAGTAATCTACCATTATTTTGAAATGGTAGCGTTACAGCTTTTAACTTCGTCATTTTTCCTTCTTGGCATATCGGCAACCCCGATATTTAATGGGAATGTTGTAAAAGTGCAATCAAACTTCCCGTACATGGTGTACCTTGAAGTTTTCGAGGAAACTAAAGTCGGTTATTGTGGAGGTGTTTTGGTCAGACGAGATGCTGTTTTAACTGCTGCTCATTGCCTTGTTTCGTGCCAAAGTAATTTTGATATTCGAGCTACAGTTGGAATTTTAGACACAGATGATGACGAAGGTCAAGCAATTCGCTCAAGTGGATTTAAAATTCATAACGATTTTGGTGGAGTTGATCCAGATGATCCCAAATTTGCTCATAATGACATCGCTTTGGTCTGGCTGCGACGTAAATTTGATCTTGATCAAAGTATTAAATTAGCAATTCTGCCAAAACAGCCTGTCAGGATGCTGAATTATTTTGGTATTGCTCTCGGTTGGGGCCAAACCGAGTTAAATAAAATGTCCACCTTGCTTAAAAGAGCAGATCTTAAAGTAATAGCAATGCAAAAATGCCAAGAATACTTCACCTACGAGAGTTTCATTGGGAAATCATTTTGTGTTAAATCAGATAATGAGCTCGATGGCACGTGCAGTGGTGATTCTGGAGGACCTTTCATCTTTGACGGCGTGGTTAGAGGAATACTTTCGTTTTCAGGAAGTAATCTTGTTGTTGAAAAAAACGGGCAAACGAAAGTGCAATGTATCCCTAAAGTCCCTCAAATATTCACTGATGTGTCCGCGTACCACGATTGGATAAATTATCAATTGGAGCACAGAGAAAATGACGCTAAAAATATGCCTAAAAAAATTCGAGGCGTTTGCTCAAATTCTCTTTTGGTTTATCGCGAAAGAGGTGAGTGTATTTAACATAAAAATTTAAACCAAATATTTTATATATCTTCATACCATCAGATGTTTAAAATGCTTTTTATATTTCAGTGAAACCCGGACAGATTAATAATAAAGTAAACAATAAACCCAATAGAGGAGGTCATAAGCGACATAGATCCTAAATTAATGTTGCACTAATTGTAATAGATTTATTCATGTTGAAAATAAATTCGAAAAATTATTTACAATTTACATGGTTTTCTTTCTTAAATATAAAATACAAAGCAAAAATGCTTCCTGTACCAAGCAGCTTAACCCACATTTTTCCTACTCAATTTTCCTAATATTTTAAATAATTTTTCAAAATAAATGAACTCGATTTATGAAAATTATGATAGATAGATAGATAGATAAATATAAATTTAAGTAATATAAAAATATGAATACTTTAGAATTAAATATTTATCCCTGGTTTTTTACGCCATATAATTTCTTGTTTTGAGAATTGCTAGGACTCTCTGGTTTTTTCTTGCATAAATTATTATTGGTATCACTTTTTCCAGGCCTATTTAAATTCGGTGGACCATTTTTCAAATTAAAATTTATAAAATCCAAATATTTCTGAATCCTGAGAAATACAGTCAGCGAGGGTTTTCTGAGAGGAGTCCAACTGGTAAGACCAAGTACAAGGCCATTAATTACAAGCGGCGCACCTGAATCTCCCTCACCTGGGAACTGATTAGATACATCAATAGTGCAAAACTGATTGTAAAGAGCAGATGCTATTTGTTTGTGGCAATTATCTTCTGAAATTACTTTCAATTGACCCTTTCGAAGAGTGGTAGTTTCTTCATCTTCTGTTGTTTCGCCCCACCCGACAATAGATCCAATTTTATTCGTAAAATGCTCTTCACCACAACTTAGTGGCGCTGTTCCAATTTTTGACGAATATTGAAAACTTCTATCAAGCCAAACGATTGCAATGTCGTTTTTTAAATAAGGTTGCTTAGTCTCCATATCTCCTTCTGCAAAATCCTTGTGTTTCCTATAGTCTATCATTTTTGCTCTAATCACTGAGCCAGTTTTTAGATTTACTGCCCCTGCTGATACCTTTACTCTTGGTTTTCCATACTCATCATCGAGGCAATGAGCTGCAGTCACAACAACGTCCATTTGTACTAAGATACCTGTGCAATCGATCGAATTCGTTACAATTTTTCCTTTGTATTTAATTTTTTCTTCTATATCTAATCGAACAACATAAGGAAATTGCTCATCTTTTAAAACTCGATCACCGTTGAGTATTGGTGTTGCATGAATTGTAAGAAACACTGTTAGAAAGAATACTTTTACGACTAACATCTTCCGGAATTTTAAGTTAAACTAACTGAAAAACATCTTTACTTTTTACATATATATATATACACATACAGATTTATAGGAGATGTAGAGTAAAAGAAAAGAAAATTAAACACTTGATAAAACAATTTCACTTACTCAGTCTCGAAAACGTAATATCAGATGATCTTGTTACTGACCGGATAGTTTACCATAAACCAACAGCGTGTTCTGGAGTTTAACATCACTCTTATTTCACGAGCTGTGATTTTAGAAAAGATTTTAGATACTTTATTTGTTCATTGAAATGGCAAAACCGGCTTATCCGATTAAATAATACGTAATAAATTTTCAAATTAATGCATTTCAAATCTACAATCAAAGTCAATTTTGTTTTCTGGAGATTTCTTTGATTTCTTGATATTGTCCAAAAATTACTTTTCCTTTCTATATTTCAGTTTAACACAATTGCTGACTTTTTGGAATCAATAAGCAAAGCATGGTTCAAAGCCCAAATATCGAATTTTCAAGTGCTGTAATATGGCATAAGTTTAGGAGCAGTGCCTCAAATATCTGACACCTATTACTGAAAAGAAATTTGGATAGGTTTAAGACACTTACTGTGAAAATTTGTCAAGTGCAACTTCTCTTCAGAAATTAGTTGCAAGACAAATCAAAATCAACGAAACAAGACGATAGCATATGTATGTATATATGTACTTTATGAGGTATTTATTTTTTTAATTTGTGAAAAGTACAATAACTTAGAAACAAGTAGAAGAAAATGTTATACAAATATAAGTACATACATATGTATATGTATTATTATATAAGTTATCACCTGTTCCTACGTACAAATATGGGGAAAGCTGCGCAAATAAAATCAACACATTACCCAAATGACAAAACCTTTATTAGCTCAGAATTTGAAAGAGAAGAGATCAGGTCTTTAGTATTTTACTTTTCTCCAAATGTTACCACTTTTGATTATAACCTCAACAATTTTGCTTCTTTCGTCGGCATCGCCAATAACGAATGGAAAATTGGTTGCAGTCGAAAAGAATGGCGTAGTTCAAAGGGATGGTATTTTTCCTTTCATGGTATTTTTAGAAGTGATTGAAGTAATTAATAAAAAGAATAAAGTCGGTTTTTGCGGAGGTGTTTTAGTTAGACGAGATGCAGTCGTAACAGCAGCTCACTGTCTTGTAAAGTGTAAAAATAATCCAAATATACGAGCTACTGTTGGAATTTTGGATACAGATAATGACATAGGGCAAAAGATTTACTCGAGTGGTTTTAAAATTCATGAAAACTTTGGGGGAGTTAATCCGGATGATCCCAAATTCGGTCATAATGACATCGCATTAGTTTGGTTGCGCTCTAAATTTGAACTTGATGAAAATGTGAAACTTGCGACACTTCCTAAATTACCGATTAGAATGCTGAATAATTTTGGTACTGTAATCGGATGGGGATTAACAGAGTCTCAAAAACGATCTAAGGTATTGAAGAGAGCAGATCTCAAAGTTATATCACTGAAGAAGTGCCAAAAGTACATAGCTGAAGAAACTTTTAATGGAAAGTCGTTTTGTGTTAAATCAGACAATAAGTTAGATGGCACATGTAGAGGAGATTCCGGTGGACCTTTTATTTTTAACGGTGTGGTAAGAGGAATACTATCATTTTCTGGAAGTGACTATGTTGTTGACAAAAACGGGAAGACAAAATTGGTGTGTCAACCAGAAATTCCGCAAATATTCACGGATGTGTCTGCATACTACGACTGGATATTAAAGCAGTTAAAATTCAGAGGGAACGATGCTGAAAATATGCCGCAGAATACGAGGGACGTGTGTTTAAATTCGCCCATGATTTATCGCGAGATAGGTGAGCTTAAAAATGTATTTTATATAATGTCGATAATTACAAAGTTTAATTATTATGGGTATCTACTTATATTATTATAATTATATTAATTTTTCGTATATTTCAGTAAGCTCCTAAGACGTTAAGCTCTCACACATAAGCCCACAAGACTTACAGGAGGGATATTGTTGACCCAAAAGAAATCTTTTTGAATTACAAAATAAAATATCGAATGAGTTTTATTTGAATTTATTTAGAAATGGAAGAAATAGTCTGATTGAAATTACGCAATTATATCGAATGTCTTTTAAATAATAATAGCATCTGTTATGTTTTTATTGGTTTCACTGTTACACATCTGTAAAATTGAAATATTGTGTTAAGATCTGTGATATCTTTAAGTTGAATTAAAACTTGAATACAACAAAATGCAGAATTACGTAAAGTATAAATTTATACTGTTTAATTTTATAAAAACATGGAATCAGCAATAAAATTGTGAGTTCAAATTACTTAATATAAATTTACATTTACGTTGACTTCATGTATTGTTGTTAATATTTTTGTAATTTTAAATTTGAATTGGTGGAGGGTATTCGACCTTTACACGAGCTGGTTTAAGTATCTCGTCTGAAAAATAAAAATAGAATTGTAACAAACCTTTGACAAATAAAATAATTAAGAAAACGAACTTTTTCTCAAATAATTGAAGAAACCTTTCTTGCAAAGTTTAGCGACTTTCTTCACTTCTCCAAAAAGCGATTGTCTTTCAACATCTCGTATATTCCAAGAAATCCACTCATTTAATTTATACACATCTGTGAAAACTGTCGGAGAAGTAGTAAGACACTTCAATTCTTTTACTTCATTCGGAATGCTTTCACAATCTGTGCTTCCGTGTGAAACTATGCCTGCAACGACTCCATTAATAACAAAAGGTCCGCCGGAATCTCCATGTGCAACTCCACTGCCACTTTTTAGAGACATGGCACAAAAATTCTTTCCGTTGAGACTAGTGGGATAGTACTTCTTACAAGAATTTCCAGGTATAACCTCAAGTTCAACCTTTTTCATAACTGTAGACATGTGCTCTGATTCAGTTTTTCCCCATCCAGCAACCCATCCTATTATTTTGGGGCTTACAATAGGCTGCTTTGGAAGTGTAGCTAACGTAACGCGGTTCGTCAACACGAATTTTCTTTGAAGCCAAATTAAGGCAATATCATTGTGCAAATAAATTGGACTATGTATGTCAACGTTACCACCAAAATTTTTATGAATTCTATAGTATTTTGCAAAATTTTGTTGACCTTCTTGGAGCGGTAGATTAGGAGCTCCTGCTTTTAAAAAAATACTTGTTATCTTGCCACAAACAACCACAACATGTGCTGCGGTCAGCACGATTTTTGGTGCGATTAAAATTCCTGCGGCGAGATGGGTTCGTTTGAGTTTTTCAATTGATTCTTGCTCAATTTCCATAAAAACAACGTATGGACCTGCATTCACTACTTTTCCATTCACCACCTTTCCTATGTTTAGTTCTCTTATAATGGGCTCAGCACTAATTGAAGATATTATAACTGATGTAACTGTAAGCCACAGAAACGCCATTTTACTGAGCAATTATTTACTAATTCACTCCTCTAATAGGCTCCTTATATGCAATAGAATCACATGTCTCGAGACAGTTGGATAAATAATACATAAGTAATGATTATCAAGTTCTTGTTGTCAATCAGAATCAACCGCATATCAACAAGCTTTCATGGAGAGTTATCCACAATTTACGCCCGCAGCAAGGAGTAAGTTCAAATCTAGGAACATCTTTGAAAAGTTTAAAATTTGTTCAGGTTTTTCATCATAGAAAAGGTTTATTGAAACACGTGTGTTTTACTATGAGTTTTTATAGTATTATCGTATACAAAATAAATACCTATAGAGAATTCGGTATAATTTTTCTTAAATTTCAAATTAATAAATAACAACTCTATTTATTTATTTCTTCTGGTCGTTTTCTTGCTTCATTATTATATTTATAAAGCTAAGAATGTCTTCTATGATTTTTCTTCCAAAGTTACACTAAAATTGGAGGAAGAACTTTCATTGTTGTGTTATAATTTGGGTTGCCTTTCACTGAAAAAAAGGAATCTTAAAATCGTTCGGAAAATAAAGTATATGCGTAGTAACAAACCTTTTCTTACATTGTTGGCTCTATTTTTTCTACAAAACTTAGCGATATGAGATACAATTTTTTTGATTGAAGCAACGGCTATTTTTCTCTCAATATCTTTTGTATTCCAGTCAATCCATTTTATATATTTATATGTTTCCATAAAAACATAAGGTTTGGCTATATCACACTGCGTTACTTCTGTTCCATTGGAATATTTGTCAAAGTAGACGCATCCGTGGGAAATGATGCCAGCTACTACACCTTTAATTTGAAGAGGTCCACCAGAATCACCAAATGCAATTCCACTGATCCTCTTAATGGATTGGGCACAAATATGTTTTTCGCTGGGCGCATAAAATTGTTCACATGTATTTTTTGATACAACTTCCATTTGAACTTTCTTTAAAACTGAGGATGTTTCTTTGGTTTCAGTTTTGCCCCACCCAGCGGACCATCCCTTGTCTCCAGTGACTAAAACAGGGCGTTTCGGAAGCTTGGCCAACTGCACTCCGTCTCTAAGCTGAAAACGTTTATTTAACCCAACCAGAGCAATATCATTGTGCATATATGTTGGACTTTTTGGATCTGCTTCACCACCATAATCCACATGTGCTCTATAGTATTTTGCATAAGTTTTCTGACCCAAGTTTGATTGCAGTCTTAAGTTAGATACACCGGCCCATACCAAAATACTTTTTACTTCACCGCATACGGACACGCAATGTGCGGCAGTTAATACCACTTTTGGTTTTATTAAAACTCCTCCACAATTAAATTCATACTCGTAATCGTCTCCTTCAGCTTCTTTATACGAAATTTCCATATGCACGAGGTAAGGAAATTCATCACCTTTGATAACTTTTCCTTTCACCACCTGTCCTACATCTATACCTCTAATTACTGGCTCTGAGCTAACGAAGGATGTTATCACAGTAATTAATAAAAACCGTAGAAGTACCATTTTCAATAAAAAATTAACTGCAGTGTTTCTCTTAAATTCGTTGTCTTATATAAGGTAAGGCGTCACTAAACATTTCGAAACAGCTGTATAAACACGATATTTCTCAACAGCGAGTCAATCATATTCGCTGAATTTACCCAGTTAGTATTTTATGTACATAGTTTATAAGCTCGTCATAAAAGACAATGAAAATATCTCGATTAGGATTATTTTAAAGAAAACATAAATATTAAATGTATATGTGAAAGTTATGTGAAAGTTATTAAATTTGTTTCGAGAATCGCATATTTTGCTTATAATTTAAAATGAACACGCCCCGCCCCATTCTCGTGAAAGTCTGTTACGTAGAATACAAATCAATCACAAAGTAAGATACAGTGTAAATTGTTTTTTAATGAAAATTAATGGTAAAGACAAGATGAATTATAATCTGAAACTGATTGCCTCGTAGTTTTGATCCGCTATTAATCTAAAATAGTAGGTACTAGTTATTAATTACTTTTATTAGTATCATTGTACTAAATTAAAATTGGAGGTGGTATTGAAATATGATCATATTTCCATTCACGATTTCGTTTAAGTATCCCTGAAAAAGAAGAACATTTAAAAGCAATCAAAAATGCAATGTTAAAGCAGACAAACCTCTTCTCAGGAATTTTAAAAGACTTTTCCTTCTACAAAATCTACGAAAATTCGTTGCAAATTGTTTTGTTGCCGCAATGAAAGTTTTTTGTGCAACATCACGTAAGTTCCAATTAATCCAGTCCTTATATTTATATACATAAGTGTAAACACTGGGGAATGTAGTGTCACATTTCTTAATTTCTCTTCCATCCGGAAGGGTTTCAAAGAAGGTACATCCATACGAAACAATGCCAGTAACTACGCCGTTGATCACCAGAGGTCCACCGGAATCGCCAGGCGCAACTCCAGAATTTGTAAATACAGATTTGGCACAGAAGTTTTTTCCATTGAAATTTTTCAGTGGATAAAAGTTAATGCATTCCTTTTTTGATATAGTCTGAAGTAAAACTTTTTTTAAGTCCGATGATGTTGGCTGGGATTCGGTTTTTCCCCATCCAGCAGCCCATCCTTCTTCTCTATGAGGCAAATTAGGATGTTCGGGTAATTTAGCTAACTTAACACCGTCTTTTAGACTGAAACTTTCTCGTAGCCAGATCAAACCAATGTCATTGTGTAAAAATGTTGGATCTGTTTCATCATTGTCTCCGCCAAAATCTTTATGTATTCTATAATATTTTCCAAAATTTGTCTGACCCGATTCTAGTTGAATTTGCAATTTAGACACTCCGGCCCATACATAAATACTTGTTATTTTATGGCAAACCGCCAAACAATGTGCAGCGGTTAGGACTACTTTTGGTTTTATTAAGACTCCTCCACAATTATAGCCGGCCTCCTCGTGATCAGCGTCTATATATTCAACTTCCATATACACGAGGAATGGAAATTCATCACCATTCACAACTTCTCCTTTTACAACTTGTCCAACATCGAGGCCTCTGATAACTGGCTCGGAACCAATGGAGGATATTACCACTGTTACTACGGCCAACCACAGACAGAACATTTTAAAAACTAACCTACGTACTATACAGCATTTCTTCGTCTTATATAGCCTATACCTTAGACATCTGGATCAACAGTAATTGTCTCACTAACGTCATTGAATATCATTTATTCAGTTGCTTATTCGATGTAATTTACGAACTACTTTTTGGAGTTTATATCTCTTTAAATGAAAATAAAAGTATAATAAATAAGACTTATACATAGAAAAAGATAGATAAATATGCTGTATCTGGACCAGAAATTTTTTAATGATTATAGTGGATATTTCTGCTTTTGTTGTATAGATATAATATCTTTTAGTACATCAAGTAAAACCTTAATATTTACATACATACAATGATTCTTTGTAGTCCCAGTTCACAATGAAAATCTGATTATCTCTTTGTTCTATTTTATACAATTATAAAAACTTCAAGCACAATGTTATCTACATCTAGTTTGTAATGTGATACTTGATTAATAAAGAATAATAATTTGGTCAATGACGACCACATTAAGCTCCTAAAATTATGCCGACTAAATACTCCGTACAGTAGAGTAAAGAATTTCTTTTTACTACTTGAATTATTTTGCTTATTGCGTTTTCGAAGTAAAGTTGTCTGACAGACGAAGGGAGAGTTACTGACAAAAGTGGCTAATAAATTTCGATCTGTTCCCTTAGGCTTTAGAAATGTAAAAGTTTTAATCTCCCTGCTTTTATAAAAGATTTTCTGCGCCTCAACTTTAGGCGATTCTAATGTTTAGTAAACAATTGCATGGGCTCCGGACTTATAAATTTATAAGGAGCAGAGGACTGTTGTAAAATTCTTTAATTAGATTTAGACGGAGTAATGCTTCTATTCTCTTCCAGCTACACAGTTTTTTACTATAATATAATACATACATAGTTTTCTAAATTATTAACATACGTAAATATCTGTATTACATACCTTTCGGCCCAATCCAAATTAAATAAATGGTTGTAAAAATAAATAATTAATTTTTTTTTAACAATAGGATTAATTTATGAGGACTCTCATAATCATCTTCGTGCACTACAACCTATAATTTTTTAAATATAGTCTACGACTTCTGAAATTTCGATACTAATTAATGTTAAAATGATTAAAAAATAATTTATTATTTATTTCTTTAAAATTTTCGCAATAATTATTATGCTTCAATAAAAATTATGTTTGTTTTGTGTAGCAATTATATTAGAATCAGTATTTCTGAGATAAACAAATCAGCATCCAACGGTTTGGCAAATTGATCATGTACTCGTAAAATACATATAAATTATATTTACAATGACATAATAATAATAAGTTTATTTTTTAACTTTCCTCTTATCTATTTGGAAAATCATCATCACATACACATTGTTCGTGAACTAGAATCTACAAAGATCATATTACTGAAATAATGAATCACTTAGCTCTCGTTGATATCTGAATTCGCAACCAGAATTAAATAAAGAGTATAAAATTTTGGAATTTAAAGTTCAAGACATTCACGTCATATCGAACATATTTCTACTCATTTCTAAAAAATTAATTTTCAAGGTTGTTTAGAGCAAACGATTGATTTCCTAAATTTTTTTGCAATTCGTTGCTTTCAAGGCAGCTTATGTTTAGGAAAATAATATTTGAGCTGAAAGATACAGCATTATATTAGATATTGATAAATAAATAACTACTGCTTTCAATGTTGTCCTTTAGTAGGAATTCAAAGTTATTATTCAGTAATTGTCAATATTTAATCAAATGTATTATGTGAAAATGAGCTAGCAACGGCCAATGCACAGACATTTTCAAAAACACAAAAACAACACAGCTGCATTGGAAACAATGGCTTAACTCGTTGGATATAAGGTTTGAAAAAAGTGTTAAGACTTCAGTTTAACAGGAAGAGTCAAGGGCTAATTATGTTGCGATCTGCTGTTGTGATCATACTTTTTGTTGCTTTGGCTGCGGCGCGCGGACCCCAGCACAGGGTGGTGAATGGAAAACAAATTGGTGATATAGTCAACGGCGAAGTCGTAAATCCAGGAACTTTCCCTTACATCACTTACATTAGAGCAAGCAGGCTTATCAGATTACGGCTGAACTCCACCCACATCGTTGAATATGTCTCTGCAGGACGATGCGCTGGAACGATTATTCGGGAAAATGCTGTCCTTACAGCCGCTCACTGTGTTAGTGGAACTAAGCCGGAAAATGTGACCCTAATCGCAGGAGTTGTCGCCCTTGACCGAAAAGAATCAAGTGCACAAGTTCGAATCGCCAGAAGGTTTGTTACACACGAACAGTACGGAGGAAGCTGGGAGTACGACATCGCCGTCATCTTCGTACCTAAATTCGACTTCAACAAATTCGTTGGCAAACTGACCCTTGCTAAACCTGCCGATTATTCGATTGGAATGACAGCCATCGCCGCCGGCTGGGGCCGCAATGTGAACGGAACCTTAACTACTTCGCTTAATGCAGCTGAGATGACTCTTATGGAAAATTCTTTCTGCGAACAGTACACAAACAACAGTTTCTTGTCTCTAATTTGCGTCATTGACGCGGCTAAGAGGAGCAAAGTTTGCAACGGAGACTCCGGCGGTCCTCTTGTTAAAAATAACATCCTCGTGGGTGTGCTCAACGGAGGCATCGATATCAAATATAAGGGCAGACCAGACAACGGATCGTGCAGCCCTGACCTTCCCACTGCTTACACTAAAGTTGCTAACTACTGGTCTTGGATTACTACTCAACTTTTGTGGGACAGTAATTATTTAAGTCAAGAGTAATGTATAAATAACAGCAGTAGTCAATCAATGAATAAATGTCAATAAAAAAAACTTCATAAACAAGTTACAGTCGTTTTTTAAACATCTATCAGCTTGTTTCTTTAAAATTCTATTTAAAATCACGGTACTATATTAAAACAAAATTAACCATGTCGCTAAATACATATATAGTAGAAAGTTTTTATAGCGAAGAAATAGTTAGCTCAAATCATTCTGAATTTTTGTATTCGTCCATTAGGCTGTTTGTTATCAAAGTTTTGGTCAATTCTCACTAAATCTCACTCAGTCAAAGTTGGAGTAACCACCTATGTATGTCGCTAGATAGGTTTTTAAATAAATCAAAATACTTTTTGTCAGGAGGAAAGAACCTTAAAGCATATGAATCATTCCCAAAGTTTTGAATGCAAAAGTAAATCGCTTTCTTATATAATGATATTTATTAATTTTTCGAACTAGAAGTGATCAACAAAATTTTCTTGCAGCCAAGAAGTAGCCTGATACTTTTCAAATTTTCGTTAAAATTTAATTAAGGCTCCGCTAAAGCAAACCCCCTAACGAAAACACGAAATGTACTTAATTGCACTGAATGCACTTATAATATTTTATTGTTGTGCGAAATAAATTTTATACGAGTATATGAGCTAGTAATTGTTAATAGTTTCTTTTACTACATTTTTACATCATTAATTCCTATACATAAGGTGTGTTTTTCAGGATTCCAATTTTTATGTTTTATTGCTGTCAATCTGGTATAATTGGCTTTTAAGTTTTGCAAATAATAGCGCAATTAAGTTTTCTATTGCTTGATTGGTTTCAACATTTTTTGTGTTTAATTATTATCATAAAATTTACTTTCGTGTATGTAGAAGCCTAAATAAATTTTGTAAATACTGTAATATAAAAGATCTTATAAACCCTTTTGCAGAATATTTAATCAATTTTAAGTTAGTAGAATGCAACTGACTGGTGTTCCAGCGAAGACCTTACTATTAATAGTTCCAAGGCCGTCCTTGTACCATTTACCAAAAGGTATACCAATTGGATCTTGATCCAATTTCCATTCAAAGTACGGTCGTTGGGTACTCGGATGAAGTCAAATACTTAATAAACGACTAAATTGGAGTGCCCATCTGAACAAAATCTCGAAAAAGGCTACAAGAGCCTTGTGAGTTTGCAGAAAACTCATCGGTTGAACCTGGGGTCTCAACCCAAAAATGATCCTCTGGTTATACAACACTGTTGTTAAACCTATTGTCACTTAGGCCGCTCTCGTATGGTGGCCTAAGAGAGAGCCCCAATCTAGATCCGGAAAGTCTTAATTGGTACACTGATGGCTCGAAATCGGAGCATGGCACTGGAGGTGGTGTCTATGAAACCAATACTAAGGTCTCGTCTGTAACGGGCAAGTGGCCCAGCGTCTTCTAGGCCGAAGCCCATGCCATCGAAACCTGTGCGCGGGTGAACCTCAATAAAGTACTTAAAGGCACAACCATCAACATACTCTCTGACAGCCAAGCGGCACATCAGCTTCATAAAATAGGTCTGTAAGTTGAAACAGAATGTCGACTACTTCTAGAGGACGAGGAAACAACAGCTCACAACTTGTGTGACTGTCTGGCTCTTGCGCGGATTAGAAGTAAGACCCCGAGTAAGGAGTTCGTAAGTTCGGTTGAGGTCCGTAATTCTTCTGTGGTTGATCTTCTGGCCTTCCTTAGTTAAGCTGATCGCCTACTACACTAATGGGGCACTGGCACAAAATACCGTATGGTCGCAGTGCCCACTATATGGGTAGCCCTCCACTAATAATAATAATAATAGTATACTGCAAATTTTCTCGTCAATTTGAAAAATAGGAAAATATTTTGTCCATATTTTAGTGTAGGTGATATAAACTTATATTAAATTTTAAATTAAAGGATAGTAAACTGAAGAAAAACAAATCCATGCAATACAGTAAGCAATTTACTAAATGCCTTGATTATTAGTTCAGGTGTTTGATTTCATCTGCTCGAAGAACTTAGGTTATGCAGATAGCAACCTACAAGTTAAATACTAAAAAACAATAAGTGTTACAAAAGAATTAATGTAAATACAGCTGTTTAAAGCACACAGGAGAAAAGTGGGGTGGATTAACATATTTAATATAAGAGTCCAGTTTGGGAAAGTTTTGTAGTTGCAACTGGGAACCAAGCAGTATCAACAATGATGAAATTTATTCCGATTTTCTTGCTTCTTGTGGCATTGGTAGCAGGACGAAAACCTGAGTTAAGAACTGTGAATGGAAACCAAGTTGGTAAGATGGTGTCTGGAGAAGTAAGGAATCCAGGTACATTTCCATTCATTGCTCACATAAGGATCCTTAGAATATCTCGCAAATATATCAACGCCACCAATACGTTCAAAAGTCGGAGACACACCGGACGTTGTGTTGGATCTATCATTCGGTCGGATGCAATCGTGACAGCTTCTCACTGCCTTAATGGGACTCATCCACAAAATATTTCAGTCAGTGCAGGAATAGTCCACCTTTATGAACCGCAGCCAACTAGACAAACTCTCGTTGCAAGGCGGCTTGTTCTGAACAAAAAGTTTAAGGGCAATTGGGAAAATGACATCGCTATTATCCTTTTGAAGGGAAAATTCAATTTCAACGACTTTGTGAAACCGATCAAAATAGCAAGGCCCTCGGACTATGAACTTGGAATGAAACTTACTGGAGCTGGATGGGGACGTAATTTTAATGGCACATTGACGTCCTGGCTGAACAGCGCAAACTTAGTACTTCTGAACAATTCTTTCTGTCAACAGTACTCGAAGCGAAATTTCTCTGGACTTTTGTGCACCATTGATGAACATCTTACAACCAAAGTGTGCGCCGGAGATTCTGGGGGTCCTTTGATTAAAGGTAATATTCTTGTGGGTATACTTAATGGTGGTCCCGAACTCAACTATCCAGGGAAACCGTACAGAGGAGCATGTGATCCTCAGTTGCCTTCTATTTACACTAATATTTCTTATTACTCGAACTGGATTAACCAAAATCTTCTACGATAAGAAAGGCCTTTTTATGAATCATACTTACATATCTAAAAAAAATAAAAACAATTAACAATCTTTGTAACTAAAAATGTTGAATCGAAATTAGTAAAAAACGAAGGTTAGTAAACATGTTTTTCTGCTGTTACTTTTAAATTAACAAACCTAAAATTAAAACATAAAAGCAAGAGAAATAGTCAATATGTAATTCTAACAATCTAATTTAAAAAGGCATACACTATATGTATAGCACATATGCATGTAATTATTTAAGTTAATTAAATATGAAGTTTAAACGTAAAAAACAACTTTAAAGGGGTATGCGCTTAATGTAGAAGAATTTTATAAAATAATATGCATAAAAAATGAATTAAAGTACTAAGTTCTAAGATATTTCCATTTCTAAAGATTTTTATTATTATATTCATAATGGCCTTTTTAAATCCTAACGAGAACTGGTGTGCTTTCCACAAATACATATATGATAAAAATATTGTTGTCATTTTCGCTGTCTTTCTAATTTTATTCGTCACTTTAGTTCGGTTGCTCATTTTATACTTTTGGCTGGGTCTTAACTTCATTTAGTATATTTGCTAGTGTTTAGGCAAATTGAAACGAATATTATCTTGCATTTAAGTTAAAATTATATTTAATATTATTAGGTATTATATGTAGTTAAACCCAACCCAATAATTCTTAAGTAACACATAAAGTCGTTATAGCAAATTAAATGCATATTCCAAAGAGAAATAATAAGAAAACTACAGTTTACATTTAAAATGTCAAATTTGGTGCAAATTGTAAAAATGAAGCTGGGTGCGACTGGTCTACCCACACATTTTACAACAATCATTTTGTATGTCTTTTTGTTACAAAAAAAAAGCCGCCAATTAAAATTTTTTGCAAACCTTATCAGGTGTTCATTATATAATTGTGCGTCGAATGGAATCGGTCCGGAGTCGATATCATTATTTGTTTACGAGATACATATGCGTGACGAAAAAAAGTTCACGAACGTATGAACTTACCCACGTATCCTTCTAAAACCGGTCAGAGATCTTTCTAAAAACGATTGATTCCGACTCTAGTGACCTCAAAACGTGAAGATATGTCAACATTTTCAATTCGAAAAATCGAACTCATTACAATAACTTTCAAATGGGAAGTTAATAACACAAAGATTTGTTAGACAAGAATTCGACAGTGTACGTAGAATAGAAATGAGCTTTCATTGCCAGCTTAGAACGTTTACATTTACCAATTTTGTGTCATCGCTAAGCTTCCATTTTAGTTGCAAAGATTATGGTATATATACTTTAACGCCATGTCTACACGATATTTAAAAAAATAACGACTTAATTAGAATTAATCTGCGTTTCTAATGTGTGCTCAAATATATGTATGTACATATATTCGTAATTGAATTTAATGAATTAAGATTTAATCAGATATTTTTTTTGTTCTTTTATATATAATTATTAATATTATTTGACTTATGTAATTCTTGGTTCGTATAAATGTTAACTAATAATTTTTAATATGAAATTTGGCGTCTAGAAATCACCAACAGACATAAAATAAAATACCTAGTGGTGTATTAAAATTAGGATTTATTTATATCACTTCATTTCTTGATACAAATGAGTATACTTTGTCAAAAATTTTCTCACCAGGAATACACTCTACATTCTCTAAACCAAATTAGTCGGTGTGAAAGGGACGTTTTTATTTTGAAGGTTCTAGTAAATAAATGAGACAACCAATTAAATAGTTCTGAACAGAATTAGGAACCTCAGTTAGTTCACTATTGATATGCAACACAATAATAAACCTTTCTTTATTCTAAGGTGTATATTTTTTCAGTTTAAAAAAATGCGTGATTTCTCTCTTTCATAAATATACTGTTTTGAAAGGGACACGATTATTTATGAAAGGGACAGTGGCAAAAATAAGGAAAATCATCTTGTGCATTTCTGAATATTAATAAATACATGTACGTGTAGATACGTCCCTACATGTGCTTTAAAATCACTGTTTTAAAACTAGTTGAAAATCAATAGTTTTACTTTTTTCTTAAAGACAATTCAATTGAAAATTACTATTTAAGGGATGTTCCTAATGGATGGCTTGCATTTTTGTGAAATTTCCACGTCTCTTTCATAACAGTTTGTTGTGTATCTTTCATAAATATCACACATAAATTGAAAAAATAACTTCTAAAACTGATTATATTCAATGACAAACAGTTCAATAAATCATTTGCAACATTTCAAAAGACTTTTGGAAAGAATTACAAAAACTTTATTGTAATTTGGACCACGAATAAATTCAATAGTATAACACCGCGATTTTTGAAATTACAGGTATACTTGAAATTAGGGGCGAATGGGTGTACATTGGTGTTGCCACACAATAAAATATTGTTTTTTGTGCGGGGGATTTGTAGTTAGCCCGTAGTTTGATTTGTCCCTTTTATGCTCTCCTACTTACATATACTCAATTCAAAAGTTTTTGAAATATCAATCAATCACATTTTCTAATATTATCAAATAGGAGCTATGGATAAAGCAAAACATTTGTTTCTAATTTTGCCCATGATAGATATATAAATATATGTATTGTATATGTATATAGATAATGATTAAACAAATTTTGGTATTTTATTTCTTTCCTTTATTAATATTATTATTTTGTATATTCAATAAAATATTCATTGTACGCGCATCTGTATCTGTAGCATCTCATCATGCCTAATTTGACTATCGATCCAACTTCTGTAGTAGGACACATTTGTGAAAATAGAAGGATATGTTGGGTCACAAGTGCCACTTGGAGCATGAAGATGTTCCATCGTACCAACAGATATTCCAACCAGAACATTATTGCTCACAACAGGTCCGCCAGAATCTCCTGAACAGATTTTCTGCACTTGATTTAAATCGATGGCGCATAATACTTTTTCATAAAGTCCAACTTTGTATGCACATGAGTAACTATTAAACATTTTTAAATCTGCACGATATAACCAGGGTGTTAACACTCCAGTCTCATCGTTACCCCATCCGACTGCTGTAAGATCCATGCCACCTTGATAGTGGTGAGGCCTTCCAAGAGTAATTGTATCAACATAAGCTGTAATTTTGAAGCTTTCTGTCAGGAAAATAAGAGCTATGTCATTATTCCAGTATTTTTCATAATTTGCATGCGAAACAATTCGCCTTCCACGAATGAATTGTGCGCTTGGTTGTGGTTGAGCTACATGCACTATTCCGGCAAATGCTGTCACGTTTTGTGGAACCATGTTCTCGACGCAATGCGCAGCGGTTAAAACAATATCTGCTCGAATTATGGAACCTCCACATCTTCCTGTAGTTCTTACCGTCAAAACCCTATTCACTTGGGGGAAATATTTAGCGTAATATCTGATGAGCCTCAGGACGACAGCATATTTGAAAGTTCCAGGATTATGAACTTGTCCATTCACAATGCTTCCAACTTGTTCTCCATTAGCTATTCTGAATTTTGGGTTACTTCCTGCCACCAAAGTGGCAAATATCACAAAAGATATCAAATACTTCAGCATTTCTAGTAATTTAAGCTTGCAACTGAAAATGCCTTACCGTATCTAAACCTTTTTATTGATAAAAAAACAAATCGTATTCTTTATTGTTGCTCACCTGTGCACACAGTGTGCTTTAAGTTTGATTAAAACTGCACTGAAGTACGCAAATCGAAGACTCATTAGTCATTATATAAGAAAGCCAGTTAACAACACGGTGAATTCTTTGTGTATGGCTCATAATACAGTAAAATGATTGTATTACTAATATATTTAAAAAATATAAAAATACTGGATTTTCTTAATGTGTAGGTACTGTAATACGCCTGTGAAGAGACTTTCCTTTTAACAGTGTCGTTTTCGTGCTTTACATAAGAAATATATACATAGCAAGTAAAATTTTGTTGAAACAGATTGGTATATTATAAAGATGGAGGTTTTGTTAATTTGAAGTATTTAATATTTGTTGAATCGAAATGGTACTTTTTTAAATTTAAAAACATTGATCGCATAAGTAAAAACTAAAAACTTATTGTCTATTTCTACATATATGTCTTACTGTTGTCAAGGTAGAAACAATTATTTAATACAACCGATTTTTCACACATTTCGAATTTCGTTTATCGATTGACGCTTTCAATGGTGTTTTTAAGACAAAATAATACACTATTATTCTATTGTCATTAACAACAATGAATACATCAATTGTCACATTTCCATTTTCTGAGTATGGCAGCATTATTGGCTTATTCAAGATTGCAGATGTTTTCATTTTACTCTCCAATGGTTCAAGAATTTAGCTAAATACTTAATAGACAGAAAGCATTTCACAATTGGCTATTAAAGCCTAGTATGCTGTTCCCAAGGAAATAGCTCAAGTAAAGTATGCATTTATTCTCAAATGGAATTTTGATAGAAGGTCAGAGAATTTTGACAACTTGTCATTTTTCAAAGAATTAATTAAATTGACGAGGATATCAAAATCCACGTATTTTCCACCATCCACTTCGTTACTTTATATATATTATATATACATATATGTGCTCCGACACTTATTCCTTGAAAAAACGTTGACTTTTGGGCGAACAGCGCCATCTAGTTGTGAAATTAGAATTTAGTTTTAGGTTTGCCGATTCCTTACGAACAGCATACCACTTTAACAAGTGTAACGAAAATAAATTCCTCAAACATTTCTTGAGCTTTACATGTGTTTTGTATAGGCCAAGAAATTTCTTGGCAAAAACATAACGGGCCTAAGTCATGTTGAGAGGCTGTTTTATTTAAAATTAACTTAAGGGGTCTACCCACTTCTCAACATTTACACAATTGATTTTTTTTTTACATTTTTCGAAAGTATTGTGCTTCAGAAATACTGTGTAAAATTTTTAAGAAGATCCAAGAATTCCTTCCGTATTTATAAGCGATTTGCGAAAGTCACTGCTTGGCCGCGTAATGGTAAAAAAAATTTTAAACGCGTTTTTCTGGAAACAACATTATTACGCCTTGCGCCCTAAATTTTTCAGAATCTACTCAACCAATTCTCTTCAAATTTTTTCCACATATTTTATACATATGTGGCTATCGGCCATACTAGATTCAAGTAAAAATATTGATTTTAATATTGTTTTTTGCAATGATATAGCAAAAAAAAAAAAATAACGTCAGTGTAAAAATTTTTTGTTTAACGGTCCGCCATTTTGTTATTTTTGCCCCAAAATTAATAATTCTAGTACGGCCCATAGCCATTATATTACTGATCATGAATCTTCTCTAAAATCTGTTTTGGATCATCCGAAAGCGAGATATTAAGGACGCAAGCTGATTTGGCAAAATAAATAAAAACAATTTTTTTTTTAACTTTAAGTATATTTTAATGTAACCCAAAAAGAATTATATCAATACATATATTAGAATCACCAAAAAAAATTTCCAAAAATTAAATTTTTTTTTTTTGGTTTTGAAGAAGTGGGTAGACCCGTTAAACGAAAATTAATGAAACAATATGGTTTAAATTTTGAATACGATATATTTTGATAATTTTTGTTTTAATATAATTCCTTAAACTAAAATTTTACTCGTATCTGAAATATAAATTATCATATGCAATTTTTCTGATAATCCAACTTCTGTAGTGAGATACGTTTGTAAAAACGGATGGTAGAGTGGGATCACAAGAACCATTCGTTGGCGTGCCATCAACTGAGTCGAATGTGCCAACAGATATACCAACTAGAATATTATTAGCTACGAGAGGTCCACCAGAATCTCCTGAGCAAACTATTTGCGATCGATTTGGATCCATCGCGCACAATAATTCGTCAAAGTACCCAACTATGTACGAACATGTTAATCTGCTTTCCATTACAAAATCACCTCTAAATAGCCAATCTGTCGACTTCCCATTCACATCAAAACCCCATCCAACTGCTGTTACGTTCATTCCATCTTGGTAGTGCAAAGGTTTACCAAGACTAATCGTACTGACGTGTCCAGATATGACAAACTTGTCCACCAGGAAGACAAGAGCTATGTCATTTTTCCAGTTGTCTTTGTATTGTTCGTGTTGAACAATTCGTCGTCCATGACTTATTTGGGCACCTGGCTGTTTCTTGAAGATGTGAACTATCCCTGCAACAGCCGTAACGTTTTCAGGATCGGCGCCCTCGATACAATGCGCGGCAGTTAAAATTATATCGCTTCGAATGATGGAGCCGCCACATTTTCGAATAATAGTATAAGAAATAAAACGATCTGTTTGAGCATCATATTCGGTATGATATTTGCTGGTCGTTAGGCGGACAATATAAGGAAATGTTCCTGGATTTTCCACCTTTCCATCAACAATTCTTCCAATTTGATTTCCATTCACTATTCTAAACTTCGGATTCGATCCTGCCACTAGAGGGGCAACAATTGCAAAACATATTAAAAATTTTAACATTTCTAACAACTTCCACTTTAAATGCTTAACTGGAAATTATTTAGCTACGCAAAGCCTTTTATCGGTGGAAATTCATAATCGTTTATTCGATTTCACCTGCGCATACAATACGTTTTAAGTTTGGTTGAAATTTTACTGCCCCGCTACACTTGGCGTCGAACAGAATTTGCCATCATTTCATCTCACTTGGAAAGGTGATAGCAGGTGCCGACGACAAATTAGCGTATACCCTGATCGGTAAACGCTAATTATGTTACCATTTTGAATTTCACTAAATTCTCGGCATTGTTCTCTATTGTCAAAATATCTGTAAGTCAGTAAGTCATCAAGTAAAATAAATATTATCTATCAATACAAATTTAAGCGTTTAAATTTTTATTTTGTCCAAAGTTCTTGCCGGCAATATATAATTCGTGCTCAATTTATAAGGCAATGAAATAGAAATTTGGGAAATCATCTTTTCATTCATCCTTCTTAGTATATAACTTAGAATGGACCCATAAAAGAGTCTTAATAGTAACAAAATATTCCACTTCGAAGGTATTTTCATTCGTATATATTATAATTTATTGAACCAAGTTCTCATACAATGTCCTTTTGAAGAAAACATTGTTTGATATATTTAAAATTTATTGTAATTTAATAATACTATAACTCTTTCAACGTTTAAGTTCATTTATTGACAAACAAAATTGTGGAACAAAATATTCGGAAATCTAAAGAAAAATAACTTTATTTATGTAAATATTAATCAGAAAATTTTTACCGGATTTTAAAAATTTCTCTGTATTTTAATTTGTTGTTTAAGAGATTGCTTATTTTTCTAAGAACAAAATGTCATACCCAATCTTTTCCGATATCCAATTTGTATAATGGGACACGTTTGTAAAAACAGAAGGAACTCTGGCATTATAGAAGTCACCACCACCTATGCCACCAACGGTTAAACCTACCAGAAAATTATTTCTTACAAGAGGTCCACCAGAATCTCCTCTAGCAGTTTTCTGTAACGCCTTTGCGTCAATTGTGCATAAAAGTCCATCATGCAAACTGACCCCAGTCAAGTGTTGACATACATCTCTACCCAGCATCACGAAATCTCCACGATGTAGCCACTGTGTCCGGATTTCATTCAAAAGATGACCCCATCCGACTGCTGTTACACTCATCAAATCTTGGTACTGAGAAGGTCTTGCAAGTGCAATCGTGTCAACATATCTTGAGTTTTGGAAGTTGGTTGTCAAGAAAACTAAAGCTATGTCATTTTTCCAAGGATTTCGGAATTCTTCATGACAAACAATTCGCCTTGCAGTAATTGATTGCTTACTTTCTTGGAAAATTCCAGTGTGCACTATCCCAGCAATCGCTTCAACTTTTTCCGGTAGTGCGCCTTCCACGCAATGAGCAGCCGTTAAAATTGTATTCGTTCGAATGATGGATCCACCGCATGTGAGCATTCCGTATGCATTTATTGTGGCATTATACATTTCAATTTCTAGGTGGACAATATATGGAAAAGTTCCCGGGTTTTGTACTTGTGCAAACCTATCTAAGTTCCCCACTTGCACCCCATTTGGTATCATCGCAGTTAATTCCGCCACCATCACGGTGAAAATTGCAAAATATTCGAAGAACTTCATTGTCTCTAAAAACTTTAACTCTGAACTTTCAACTAAAAGTTCTAAGGCTGACTGACGGCTTTTATTGCTAGAAAGTCGTTAGTATTTCACTTTCCTTTTGCTGCTCACAAAATACGTCTTACGCCTTTCTCAAACTGCGTCGGCGCGGACGTGCGCAACTTGGAAGGCTCTGAGGTATGAATTCTGGAATTTAGCAAACTGATTGACTGCGAACAAAATTTTGACGTCAAATAAAATATCTAACCACTAGACATTTTTCTATAACAATTCCGTCACATTTTTGTGAAATTATTGTTGTTGGTAACACATATAATATATACTTTTAAATAAAGGGAAATAAATCGGTTGAAATTTGGATTCTTTTAAAAGAACTTTTTTCTTTTGCTTCAAAATTATACATAATTAAATTCTCGAAGACTAGAGCAGAAGCAAAAGCTACGAACAGGAGATTTTCTTCGAACATTTTGTTATAAAACTTGGTGTGTAGATAGCTTTGACCGGTGAATTCTTCTATTCTATGAATATGCTGTAATAATTGCTGAGGATCACCTTGTCACGTAATTATAATCAGTTACATGAAAAGATTTCCAAACGTAGGAGGAAATCGAAGAATAGCTTTCAACTCTAAAGGAAAAATAGATCAATCAAATTAAAAACTTACTTTATTAAACTTTGAGAAAAATTATTCAAAATTTCGGCGAAGAATCACGATCCAGAACCCTAAAGTACACCAAGTTATATAACAAAATGTTCAAAAAAATTATACTATTTGTATCGTTTGTCCAACTCTAGTATTCGAAAGAGTCCTTTTAAAGGAGTGAACATTTTAACCGATAAATCTCCTTTTATTTAAAAATTCTAAGGGTATACCTAAAAACATAATTTCACAAATATGTTACGTAATTGTTGTAGAAAAATGTGTAGTGGTTATATATTTTATTTAACGTCAATATTCCGTTCGCAGTCAATCAGCTTGATAAATGCCGGATTCATACCTCAGAGCCTTCCGAGTTGCGCACGTCCGCGTCGACGCAGTTTGAGAAAGGCGTAAGACGTATTTTGTGAGCAGCAGATGAAAAGTAAAAAACTAACGACTTTCTAGCAATAAAAGCCGTCAGCCAGCCTTAAGACTTTTAGTTGAAGGTTCAGAGTTAAAGGTTTTAGAGACAATGAAGTTCTTCGAATATTTTGCAATTTTCACCGTCATGATGGCGGGATTAAATGCGATGATGCCAAATAAAATGCAAGTGGGAGAAGTTTTGTCTGGAAAATTACAAAACCCGGGAACTTTTCCATATATTGTCCACCTAGAAATTGAAAAGTTTAATGCAACAATAAATGCATACGAAATGTTCACATGCGGTGGATCCATCATTCGAATGAATGCAATTTTAACGGCTGCTCATTGCGTGGAAGGCGCACTACCGGAAAATGTTAAAGTGACTGCTGGGATAGTGCACACTGGAATTTTCCAAGAAAGTAAACAACAAATTACTGCAAGACGAATTGTTAGTCATGAAGAGTTCCGAAATCTTCCGACAAATAACATAGCTCTTGTTTTCTTGATGGACAAATTTCAAAACTCAAGATATGTTGACACGATTACACTTGCAAGATCGTTCCAGTACCGAAATTACATGGGTGTAACAGCAGTAGGATGGGATCGCCTTACTAATGAAAGGCAGACAGAGTGGCTACATCGTGAAGATTTCGTCATGGTGGACAGAACATCATGTGCACCGAGTATTGATGGTTTACCCTATAACTACTATGACGAATTTATATGCGTCCTTGACACAAAGGGGTACTATAAACTTGGGAGTGGAGATACTGGAGGACCTCTTGTAAACAATAATTTTCTAGTAGGTGTTTCCGTTGGTAACCAAAGGCATCCTGACGACCTGTATGAATCTATTCTGCCATCTGTTTATACAAACGTGTCTCATTATACAAATTGGATATCGGAAAGGATTGGGTATGACATTTTGTTTTTCGAAAATATGCTATAAAACGCAATCCCTTGAACATATTTAAAATTAAAATGCGGGGAAGTTTTAAAATTCGAAAAATAGTTTCTGATTAATATATATTTGCATAAATTTTCCTTAGATTTCAGAATATTTTGTCACACAATATTGTTTCTTAATAAATGAATTTAAACGTATGAGTTAATTTTGTTAAATTACAATAAATTTTACATAAAACAATTTCTACTCAAAAGGACAATGGACAGAAATGTATAGTATATGTACGTTTGGTTACTTTTACGACTCACCTCTTTTTTATCTAATTTGAAAATATGGCTAATTGGAAGACTGTTTAATATACTTTTATTCTAAATCAACCTTTGCATCATTTTACACAGCAATTTATATGGGTTGTTACTATGCTTATTCACTTTTGTTTAACTAAATTTGTCATTTCCCTCATCCAAGAATGAATGACTAATAATTTAGGCAATTGTTTCAAAGAGAATTAAGGCGGAAGATTTGCACAGTTTGCCAGAAAATGACTAATAATATTAAATACGATATAAAGCAGGACGAACTTGTTCTTGAATTTGTAGTTATTAAAGTCATGTTGAAGTATTACGTTGCTTTACTATTCTGCAGCTCCGTGGTGGCAGGAAAATATGTCGATAGTAAAAGTTGGAGAAAGCTTTTAGAAGGAAAGAGTAATGTTTTAAAGCATAGAAGTTCTTTAGACGAAGGAATTGGTCCTGTAAAATATACAGCTAATTCTGCTGTGGTAGGAAGTGGTTTCTCCAAGGATAGAGGCGGTTCTTCTGAGAATAAAAGTGCAATAGTTTTTCCATTTCTTATACTCATCGAAACCGATAAATTTGATTTAAATTACGATTTCAAAAAGCATAGATTTGACACGCATGCAGAAATTGGTGTTTGCAGCGGATCGATTATCCGAGAGGACGTTATTTTAACAGCAGCTCATTGTTTAAAAGACAGGAATGCAAAAGAAGTTACAATTTTCGCAGGAATCGCCAATTTAAGTGAACCTAAAGAAAGTCATCAAAGAGTCGGCGCCGTCAGGCTCGTTAAGCACGAAAAGTATAACTACAATACACCTGGATGGGAGTTTGACATCGCTCTTGTATTTTTGGAACACAAACTGAATTTTACCGATTATGTAAAACCAATTAATCTGCCTAGTGAAACGGACTATTGGGCGGGAGAGACTGCCACAGCAGTCGGTTGGGGCAGGACCACCTCAAATGGAGCAATAGAAAATCAGCTACATGAAGTAAATTATGAAATTAAGCCAAATTACTTCTGCCAAATGTTTACCAGTACTTCTGTTACCTGGAAAGAAATCTGTGCTATCGACCCGTCTTATAAATTTAAAGTTTGCAGGGGTGATTCTGGTGGCCCACTTTTTTCGGGTAATACAATTCTGGGCATATCGAGCTCTGTGCTTGAGAATAAATATTCGAATTTCCCTGGCTTTTGTGATCCCAAACTTCCAGCAATTTTTACTAAAGTCTATGCTTACATGGAGTGGATTAATAAGCACCTTAAAGAAAATGGGAATCATAATAACGTTCAAGAAATAACAACGTTACAAAGTCCGCTAAAATTTGTTGTTTTTCATGTAAATCCATATTCCTTTCGGCCAGCACAAAATGAACAACAATTATATCGTTATTTTTTTAATTGAATTAATATCCTTGAATAATTATTATTTTAATTTTGTTTAATTTAATAAAGTTTTGAAACAACACTATCCTGGTTAATTTTATTTCCCTCTATTATTGAAAAAATGTGTTGGTTCTTAGATTCTTATCAGTTAAAAATGCTGATTTTCCCCAACTAGTGTATATTGGTTATTAAGATAACCAACTTATAAATCACGATAAAATTGTCATACATAAAAACAATATATTTATCTTTTCTCTTTCAAGTACTTACTACAAAATACGATCCGACTCTGTTTTACACATAATTTTCGATTTTCTGAACTTTAAACATAAATATGTCTATGATCAAAAAGGCAAAACAACTTTTATACCTGACAATTCAGAATCATAAGTTAGTGATCTAGATCTAAATAGATCTAATAGATCATATGAATCATTGATCATTTTGAAATCTGAAATGAAATCAGTAGGTGCTAAAAAATCAGATATACATATGTAATTACATTTGGCGAAAAAACACATCTGTTAATTAGGCACTTGTTCATTGAGTAAATGCTTTTAAAGAAAACAAAACTAGTAGTAACAACAAAAGAAAAAATGTCACATTAATTCAGTTATTACAGGTGAATCGGGTGCGTAATACATAAAAAATTGTAAATGATGTCACGGCAAGTAAAACAGACAAGTTACCGTGAAGATCACGTATGATATTTTGGAAGAAAAACATAATTTTAAAATTATCGTATTGTGTTGGAAAAACTTACTCAATAAATTCTTTTACCCTACCCACATAGTTTTATTTACGATATTCTTTTCTCAAATCTGAAAAAGATGCGAAAAACAAAACTATTTCATCTTCAAATTCCAAAGTTATTTGTATACAGAAAAAAATACATAAAATCAAGTAAGAATTAGAACTAAATAAAGAATTTCATGTTTTTACGACATGTGCTGTAATTATAAATTTTTATAAATGATTTTTTTGTTTTTTAAGAGATAGACGTTATCAAATTTTGTTAAAATCAGTTTACTTGATGTGAAAGAGCTGAGTTTAAGAACTTGCATACGTTTTTCTTACAATCAGTCCTCTCAAAAAATCCTCTTTTGTATATAAATAAAATAAATAAATGAAAAAATGTTTAAACAGCTGCCAAAAAATTTATCGTGATAACGAATGATTATGCTTTCAATATAAAAGCATAGAAATGTTCGAATGATCTCAGTAGTGTCCAAAAAAAGTCGTCAGAGGGCTGAAGATGGCAATCTTTCAATATTTCCTCATAGTTTTGTGCTCTATTGGATTTTCAGAAGGAACAGCAGCAAGTCGCCACCGTCGGGTGGTCAACGGGGTTCAAGAAGGTTCACTAGTTAATGGGACAGTGCAAAATCCTGGAAGTTTTGCATTTATCGTCTACATTACATCCGAGCAGCATTACATAGCCCGTGACAAAGTCACCAACGAGTGGGCGTGGTTCTCTAGTCTTGGACAATGCGGTGGTGCGATTATTCGAGATGACGTCGTTATAACAGCCGCTCATTGCATCAAAAAAGCTAAAAAGGATAGTGTGAGAGTGCATGCCGGCATTGTGCATAAAGATGAACATCAGGAAAGTAAACAGGTCGGCTCTGCAAGGAGTTTAATTTGGCATGAAGACCACGACGCAGGTTGGAAGTTTGACCTCGGTTTAATTTTCTTAGATAAAAAATTCAGTCTCTCCGATCACGTGAAATTAATAAATCTACCAAAAGCAGAGGACTATGCAAATGTACTCATCGCGACCGCTGCTGGTTGGGGGCGCGATGAAAGTGGAACCGCAACAGATTGGCTGAAAAGTGCAGAATTTTTAGTTACAGACAACATCGTCTGCCAGCTACACACTCAACACGTTCTCACTGAAAGCGAAATTTGTGTTATGGGAAAAATGAGCAATGCGACGGTTTGCAAAGGTGATTCAGGTGGACCACTCTTCCACCAAAATGTCCTTTTGGGAGTCGCAAGCAATGTGATTGGAGATCAAAATCCAAATGGTTCGTGCAAACCTAATTTACCCGCGGTTTTTGTAAAAATTTCGAATTATATTGCTTGGATTAATGAGTGCCTTCAAGCCAATGGAATGGAGATGGATGTATTTAGACAAATTCAACTAGTTCGGAATTTTTTTAACAATACACGAAAAGAAAGCCATACTGCGTCGAATTGAAAATCCCTTTAAAGTTCTTGGTGGGAGTTTTAACAACGTAACAAATTTTTCGTTTTCTCAATTCCTCTCTAGACTCTAGACCATGAAATAGATCTTAGTCCTATTAGCATATAACCAAAGCTGCTTTATAGTTTTAAGAATTTAAGCGTTTGTACAAAAGGGTTACGTTTTATTATTTTAATTCTACATACATACATATATAATAAAATTAAACTTACTCTCTCAATATTGATTTTTCAATCGTTTTCCATAAAGTGTATTTTGACACCTTGGTTATAGTATAGTTTACTTAATTTTGCTAAAATTTTCAAACTGACGTACCTATTTCGAAAATGGCTAAAACAAATTATATAAAATAATATTTTCTACAAAACATGACCTTTATGAAATAAATATTAATAACTTTCATCAAAACTGTTCTCATAGAGCACTGTAGGTGCTTATGATAATTCAAACTTCAATTATTCAAAAAGTATAAATCCCTTTATTATTAAAATAATCTAAAAGCGCGTAGAAGCAGAGTTATTATAAGAGTTATACACAATATTTGGCACAGATTGTGATCTTCTTCCATTAGCAGCCTTCTCTTTATTATTATTAAAGATTCCCTGTTTACTGTGCCACACACCGTAAGAGAAATAAATAACAAGACCTTTAAGTAAAATATATCTCACAGTTGGTTTTCTTTAAATATTTCAAAATGTATCTTACCAACTCCAATCCAAATTCCAAATCTCATCCACGTTTTAGCATCCAGTTTTAACATCAGGTAAACATTGATCAAAATTGAAATTCCAGGCAGCCATGGAACGAGAGGTACCTTAAACGCTACTGGAGTACTCGAAACTGGCTGTAGGGAAATAATGAATAATGTTGCTAAAACTGGAATAAAAGCTAAAACTAAAAGGATTATATCCACATGTGTAATCTGTTCATAATGCTCTTCGAACTTTTCTAAAATAAGTGCCAGTAAGAAGCACCACATGCCTGCAAAAAATTAATTTCAAAAATAGTCTTTAACAATTTCATATTAAAACCTTACAATAAACCAATATGCCGTAAGTTGCTATATTCGAACTTAGTTTGTTTGGAGTTTGGGTTCTGGTTAGGTTAAACATTTGTCTAACAACAATGCGTAATTTGTCACCAACACTTCCAATGACATTGCCTTTTTGGCTCTTCCTCCTCTCCTCGGCTTCATATCGTAAAATAAGTACACAACCTGCAACCATGGAGTAGGCCAGAAGGGTCCCAATAGACATCATTTTAACGAGTTCGGTAAGATTGAAAATTGCGGCCAAAAAACCAGTCAAACATCCCGTGAGTATAGTTCCATTGAAAGGTGTTTTGAACCTCGGACTAATCTCTCCCATAAATTGGAACAGAAGTCCATCAGATGCCATAGCAAATACAATTCTTGGTAATGGGAACATCGAACCCATGAGACTTGCACAAAGTCCGAACATGGCACCAACACTGACCACATATTGAGCGGCTGTCCATCCGTAAATTTTGAAAACGTGTGGCAAAGGGGCGTTTTCATCTTGGTCAAAGTACGGCAACATAAGGGTGAGAACACTCGATACGCCGAAATAGGCCAAGAATATCATGGCTAAGGATACAATCACAGCAAAAGGAATTGATTTTCTTGGATTTTTTGCTTCTTCACCTAAAAGTTATAAAAAAAGGTTTTAGAGAAAGGTTTTTGGACACTTTTCGTTCAAATATTACCTGCAGTTGCAATGCAATCGAATCCAATGAATCCATAAAAGCAAACTGCAGCTCCTTTAATAATTCCTGATACGCCATAAGGCATAAAACCTCCATCTCCAAATTGATTTGGAGGGTCACCAGCAGGAACTTTGTCTTTTGGAATATTCCAGTTGTAGGTGTCAGCTAAAAGAATAATATTTGAAAAATGTTGAAATATAATATTATAAAATACCACAAATTGAATAAAATAACTAAAGAATAAATTTTTATTTTAAATTATAGCCTTCTTGTTTGAAATTCGAAAAATCAATTTAAAAAGAAAATGTTTGAACATAATGACTTCTTTGATTTTTTATACTCATTGGATAGTATGTTTTATTGAAATATTTATCTTTTCCAAAAATGCATGTATATTAAAGACTATTATGTAATTAACAAATGGATAGTAAAAATTCTACAATAGCTGTGATATTATTACAGATATGTGCCTATGTAGATTAAAATTATTGATTGTAATGCTTGGTTTCCTATTAAAAGATTAAAGTTGCACTTTGTATTTAAAGACTACATGTATCAAAAGTTAAAGCTCGAAAAAAAGGTAAATAAAATAACATATTAAATTAGTTTTAGCTAATTCTTCGAATAAAAAATTCCATACAAACTTTGCAACAAAGAATTATAAAATATTCAAGTCTTTATCTCAATAAAAGCAATTGTAATGCAATAAAATGAAACGTTTGGTGCAATTAACAATTATGAATTAACTGCAGGTCATTATTTCCTTATCGCAAAATCACCCCCTCAAGAGTCCTCAGTTATGACCTCTTTCGCATTCTTTCTCAGAAGTACTTCACCAAAATTGTACTCACTTTTGAAGGCCCCCGCAATTATAACGAACAAAACAACACTTAAGTTGAGTATCGTAAAGACGTTGTTTATGATCGTTGACTCCTTAGCCCCGCAAGCGATTGCCACTGTAAAATATGAAAAACATATTTGGATTTTTCTATGTTTACTTGAGATTGCAAAAACAAATAGAAGAATATGTGAAGAGCTTTTACCAGCAAATAAAATTGTTACGATGAACGCAAAAAAATCTGGATATTCGCTTAGACCACTTATGTTCATGGGCAGGTGCTCTGCGAGGTAGGTGCTCATTGCCTTCCCAACCAGAGAGTCTAGGTAGGTGCTCAGTCCCTTGACTACACTAGCAGACCCTAAAATGCACAAAAATGAACCACGAGTTCAACTTTAATGACTACAATAAAAACACGTACCTATGGCGTATTCCAGAATGAGGTTCCATCCAATGATGAACGCTATGAATTCTCCAATTGTTACATAGCTATAGATATAGGCTGACCCTGCTTTTGGTACACGAGTACCAAACTCAGCGTAACACAGTCCAGCGAAAATTGAGGCTATGGCAGCTATTAAGAAACTTATAATTACGGCGGGCCCTGCATAATTCTTAGAAACTTCGCCTGCTAAAACATACACTCCTACTCCGAGGGTGCTTCCTATTCCTAAGGCAGTCAAGTCAAACGCGGTTAGAACCTTTGCTAATTTTGATTCAGATGAATCTGTAATTGGCTTTTTTCGGGCGAATATTCTGTATATGTTGCTGATCATTTTGTACAAATTATCTGTTCTGAAAAGATTATTCAAATAGTATATAATAATATACAAAAATAACTAATCGCAATCGAAAGATTAGTGCAAACATTTTAATTACTTAATTAATTAATAATTCCAGTTTACTAGAAACAATTAGATATTTTTATATTCGTTCAAGTAAAGGTTCCACTGGTCGAACACAAGACTTTTACTGTTTTCTATGTAATCATAAAAATCAATATTGCATGTACATATGTATGTTTCAAAACTCACAATGCTCTTCCAATTTTATGAAATAATTAAAAAGTAAACATAAATGGACTCTTGCGCTAATTAGTTCCAATAATGTCAGCAACCTCAAAAGATAAGTTTGTGGTTGTTCATACTGTTTTTAACACTTGAACAAATTTAATAGCACAACAAGTTTTAAAATTGTGTAATTGTTAAAAATGTCAAAAACATGTTGACGGTTTTGAAAAATTACTTAAAGGCTAGACTTTGCAATAAATGGACTGACCAAGGATCTCATTGTTAGTCTCTTTTGGAGACGAGCTTATCAAAGTTTTTACAAGATTCAGGTCTTTGCAGTGTTAAACCGAAATGGTCCATTATTTACTTACAAGTAAAAAGATGACTCCCTAACTGCATATGTATTATCTTATATGTATATACAATTTTATTAAATTTTCATATCATGATAATAAAAAAATAAGTGGTCACACGTGGACAATCAATTTTATCTACCGCGATCAATTTGAACAATCTAGCGACTGAACAATTTTGACTGATCATAAAATATTATCATATTTATGATGCCATCAAAAGCACTAATGATTCGTGGAAGCTTATAATATTAATTTTAGAAAAATCCAATTAATGTTTATAAACACTAGTAATCTTGCGGTTTACGTATTTACAACCGCTAATTTTTAAAAAAATACTCCCGGAATTTAATTACAAATAGAAATTCTTATACAATGAAAGCCGAAAATAACATAGAAAACGTTTTAATTTTTATTCAAACGACAGAATTTATTCCTCTGAATATCTTCGAACTTCTATTTTCGCTGGAAATCATCTGTACATTAAATTAGAAAGATAAGTACAAAATATATATAAAGGTTAAAGGACTTTTAACATTTCTTTCACATGATTTGGTTCATACAATTAATGAACAATTTTGCAGAAAACAAAGGATTATTACACTTTATATGAAATTCATCATACATATACATATACATACGTTACGTGCTTCAGTTTTGTATCTCAAACCAGTTAAAAGTCAACTTAATCCAGCTCGGACAGGTAAAAACAAACTTTTAGCATTTGAGTAATATTACCAAATGTTATGAATAAACTTTGTGTCACTCCAAGAAAATTAACCAGCAGCAAAAATTCGATATGTGATAAGAATAATCTGACTCAATAAGTGTTTAACAAATAAATTGGTATTCCATCAAATCAGATTATCTCAAAAAGCTAAAACTCTTATCATTCGGTATGATTTAGAAACTTAATTCAATCAGATCAAAACAAGCAATTACAAGCCGTAAACACTTCAATAGGCAAAAATGTTGGATTACATTTTATTTGAAAGGGGACAGTTTTTTATTGAAATATATAAAAAATTATGTTACCCTAGTTTGGTTAGTTTCAGGAACTAAGAACTTTTCTTAATAGCTGCATTTCAATATTAGAAAAGAAAGAAGAATATTAAGGTCGTGCAAATTTCAAAACTGAACTTTTGCTTAAAGTTTTATATCATAAAGTAAAAGTACACTTATTTTTAAATTCTAAATAACAATAATGTTACGATTATACAAAATAGTTTGCACAAATCTTTGATCGCTTTAAATACTAAGTGTTTATAAGAAATAGAGAGTAATAATTAAACTTACAAACTGAAAATCAAAATCTAAATTCGATAAAAATTCAAAGAAGTCAGAACCAAAACAATAACACTATATTTAGAGAAAACGATTTTTGTCACACACCGCACTTTTATAATACTTCATACCGGTGGGTAACTTCTGGTTAAAATGCAGAAACTACTTCTAAATTATAAGAGTCGAATTTGAACTCATCCTGAGCACCCGTTCAAATTGGGATCCGTCGCGTACTAAGGAACCTGCGCCAAGACGTCGAAATATCAAATGTGAAAAACTGATTAGAAACACTTATCGGCTTGAACTATCTCATTGGGCTTAAGACATTTAGCACGTACTATAAATCTCTCTTGGATTGCATTTTTTTCCAAGCCTTTGAGTTGTCGATTTAAGAAAGCACTGCCGGGTGCGTCGGCAGATATGGCACCAAAAGAATTTCCAACGATAACTGCTCAGCTTTTCACTTTTCCCAATAAACTTTCGCCGAGTTGCTCATAAAAATGTTGTCATTTTATTGACACCTCAAAAATACTATATAACATGCCTTCTTACCTCGCGATGATTAAGAATTACTACCGTGTTTTTTCCAAAGCACTCAGCTTAAGGCAGCTGCGAAAACAACAGAGTCTAGAGAAGTCGTTGTGTATGGTTTCTACGTTTTACAACATTTTTTTCGGAGATATCATTTTGGAATGTCTTGTCTAATCAAGAGAAGAGACAATTCTACGAAGAATCTACATACATTCGTCGAAGCACATGTGAGTACCATTCTTCAAAGTTATTCACATCTATCTGATTTTGCTATCTAGCTATTGATTATGGTCGCCTACTTCAGCTGAGTTGCTGATAATGTCTTTCGACTTACATACAATTGCCATAATCAAAAGATGTATGGGCTATAATTTTATTGTAAAATTGTTGCTAGCGTAGAAAATTGTTCTGTTGAATTTTTGTAAATGTTAACTGGCGCACGCTTGCTTGCAACAAATAGTAAACAAATACTAATAGACATAAATTAAATATTGAGATGGTCTGTTCAGGTTTTATCAGACCTTCAACTTAAAGTGTATGGTTAATAACTGAGTAAGTTATGCATATAGAAATAAATTAAGCAAAAAACTTTCTAACATAATATTTTTTTAGGCATACAAATGTGTACTAAGTTATCTCTGATAGTATTGAACAAATAAGGTTTTGTTAGTATGCTTTTTATAAATATAAGTAATATATAATTAAAATATATTTAAAAATAACTTTTATTACGTTATTAAAATGTGAGAAACAACACTTTGCCGATTATAGATTGAAATTCCCAGTTGATTAAACTGTTGTCATGGATATATATTTTAAGTATATTATGTCATTTTACCAAAAAACCGATTTTGTAATATTAAAATTTCCCTAGACTAGATTACCTATCTAAAAATAGGTCATTATTTTATTTTTTATCAATATACAAAGATGTATGGGTTTATCTCATGTCTGGGATATTACACCTACATATAAAGCAAATCTTAAAAATTGCGGAGCACCCAAACACTTCAACGGAAGTACTTACTGAAATCCATAATATGTTTACCTACATTAATGTGACAATAAGAATAATTCTAGAAAGTGGATTCTTGCTTCTTTTGGACCGCAAGCTATTTGAAACTTCAGGTATGAGGAGGCATGGATTAGAAAATTTATCAAGAAGTATTTCGCAACGCTTTTGAACTTTGACCGAATGAAAAGGATGAATTCGATTTTACTTTCAAGCTCCCCGAAAACTTTATCAGGTACTCAAACTTCTGAAAAAATTCGTAAAAGTTTTGAAGTGCTTATTTAGATCTGTAGATAATACGTATGCCACTTAATAATTGTTTTTCCATTCATACATTTTCACTCGTTTTTTGAGTAAAGTACATGATGAGTATAATACATGTGTATGTATAACATTTTGAAAATTTCCTTGTTAGAGTATTTTTCACGCGGGAAGAAGCTTTAAACATCATGTAGTCGTTTTTATATTTAATATTGTACATGTAGAACCATTTTGGTCTTTATACGTGTAAAAGTATAAATAGTAAGGACAAAATTATAAGATTTGAGGGAAAGCTAAAATTCAAGGATGAGTAGCAATAATTTGTCCTAGGTTTTTATACATATTTAGTGTAACAATATTCTTTGGAATTCGTTCTTGGAATATTAAGCACCTTTTGGGTAAAATTTTGATACTACTATTTTGGAATTTAGTACTTGTGAACCTTTTCGACCCCGCTCTTATATCCGAGGCTAGTTACGTTAAAGGGTTGATTTATTATGTTCATTCATTCGTTTTCATTAAAGCCCTGAGAAATATTGAAATTCTTAAAAAATTGCCAAGTTTGGTCTGTAAATTTATCAATTCATACAATATTTTTCTGCGCTTATAAAAACACTGCTAATAACGTGTAGGCAAGGAATTTAGGAATTTAGCGTAATTTCTACATTTTTGTTATTACTTTTCATTTTTATGCATATGTATTACTAAAAATGGACCATATTATCCTGATCCCTGATATCTACAGGGTCCATACGCAAAAAAAAAAAAAAAATTAATATGCTGAATTAGGTAATGAAGATACGATTTAGTTCACTTATATACGAGTATTACATCAGGATGTAGCCCGAAATTCACTTTTTTAAGCACCTTTCGTACTATGACAAGTTTGGCTCGTGGTTACAAGTTCGGGCCAAACATGAATACCACGAGTCAGATTCGTTGATTGCGGTAGAGAAAGCGGTTAAAATCAAAGAAAAATCGCCTGAAGAGAAACCAAATTATACTATCTACTACTATTAGTCTACGCCAGTTTCTCATAGTTCTTATAGTTTGTGATACAAAACACTGTGGGTGGGTTACGAATTAACCGAATTTGTACGCGAAGGGGTTTAAAGACTTTGACCATTCGTTTTTAGAAAAGAATATAAGTCAGAAGTATGCGGAGCCTTAATCATTTTGTCCTAAAGCTAAGCTTAAAGAAGTTTAAGGACATTCCGAAAAAGCATAGTGCTTTTTATGCTCTATCATAAAATTCAACCAGTTTTTGAAGTCTCAAACATTTCCCATTAGATGCCAGGAAAACCAAATCTCCTCTTTAGAACAGGACCCCCAATTTCCCCTGTGGGGAAAACTTGACGAACCTCGACTGTTTTCCTTGAGACAGTCCACCCGCAAACCGGGCGCATGCCCCCCGTTGCATGTAAACAAAACTGACTTTTCCCATTCCCCTGGAAGAGCAGCCGGCTCCAAAAGAAGGGGCAACTTGGGGACACTCGGGGAGGATTGCGCCAGTCTCGAGTTTTATCCTTGTCGCGAAGAACGCGTTTTTCTCGACGTCCTCGAAAAACCTTTTTAAGTCTCATTAGGGAAGTTCTATTTTCTGCGTGTCAATTAGCTGAGGGCAGGGATCATCGGGTGGGTTCCAGGAAAATCCAGTTCTTCCCGCAGGATCCCGACAACTCGAGAAAATTGATGCGAACGGAGTGGAGATGAAGCAGCGGAAGGGCAAGTGACAAAGGAAGCAGGACCGAGTTTGCGCACACCGCCCATCGTAAATGTGTAGATAAACAAAAATCGCGCTGTCAGATCCTGTGGATGTGGTCCTGCGAAATCGGCGAATCGTTGGCGGTGTTTTGGTAACGGAAGCTCCCCGCCGCACGGACGGGTCGCGTTTTCAAGGATAAGACGCTACAAAACAAAACGCGTGTCCTGCGAGCGCCCCGCTGCCGCCCCCATCCCCAGGACCCCTCCAGCCGGGTGGCAGTGGCGTAGCCCCCCGAGCCGCCTACATATGCACTTCTCGCTCCCCAGGGAGGCGCCGGGATCGGGGGTGGGTGCCGCCAGGCTCCACTCACGCCGAAGGATTCAGGCCCGTCGGTGTGGCCCCTGCTTGTGGTAGTCATTCACTTCGCGACGCTCAGGCCAAGTCGGGAGCTTTCCTGCTCCTTAGAAATTTCCGAATCCCGATTCCCGATTCCCTGGGTCTGGGTCCGTGTTACTCGAAACGTGAAATTCTTTTGAAGCCGCAGGTTCAGTGTTAGGCAGCCATTCTCGAAACGCGGCTCGGCGGAAAATTGCGAGTTTTGTGGCTCTCCAGTCGAGCAAATTCTTTCGGAGATGTTCTGGTAAATGGCAGAACAGTTTTTGGTAATGCGACCCGGCGTGTCCCAGTGCGGTCGCAGCTTTAGTGGTCTCGTCACCTTTCTCGGGATTAATTAAAATCTTTTTTCCGACTGTGTGTGCGCGGTGTTGTGGAAAATTTTTGTTTTACGCAAAATTTTGTGATTTGTGGCATTAAGTGTTTTCATCAGGATTACATCGCTATTTTGAAAAATCGACGAATTGTATTTGTTAAGCACTACTTTTAACCTATTCTGGTAAGTATAGATACATTTTAAATAACTAAATTTTATAATAAATTCATATTGCACAGTATAGTTTTTATAATTACATTTAATCCTCCCTAACACTAAATAATCCTCTTATAAATTTTGGATAAGTTCTATTAGTTTATTTAACGCTTTTATTTCAAATTGCGTTCATTTATGTATATCTCGCAATATAAAATTATTTAATTTTCTAATAATTCCTGTTTCTATCCTGGAAAAGAAGCAACAAACTACAATAATTCGGGACTCTTTAAAAAGGTTTGTCTAAGAACAACAGGCTGATAGTACCTACTATTTTCAATTATAGTTCGTATTTAGTTTGCAAAATTATAAAGACCGTTTATTCCAAAATCCAATGCTCCTTATAAACTGTCTCCGTTTAAATTTATTTTATTAACTTATTGTTCATCGTTTAAGAATCTCATTGATGAAATAACCTAGAAACTATTTTAATACGTACTCCTTTTCTACGCATTATCAAGGTTTTCGGTAAGTTATTTTTAAATATCCTATAAGTTTAAACTCTGATTTGATTGTCTATTGTTCTCTAAATTTTTGAAACAAACGGTACATCTTAAAAAGTAACTCTATGAAAGCAAATTTAAAATGATCTTTCTGAACTTTGAAAAGGATAGTTCACACTATCATTTTTAAATTGCAGAGTATCGTTTATCAATTTTTAAGTGTTCTGTCGGTGTTTCTTTGAACTTTTAATATAATTTTTTATTTTAAATGTAAGGAGAGGCCACATAATTCTGAATTTTCAGTTTCAACTTATTTACTGCGAATGAGAACATGAAAATAAATATATTCAAAAAAGTATGAGAATCACTGGCAAAAATTAACTACGTACGGACTCCACCCGACCTAAATGGTCAATTTTTATCTTTTTCTACATGAACAAACTTTGTGGTAATTACTCCGCGGTGGTTGCGAGGTGCTCTCTCTATTCGAATCAGACTAAAACCTTTTATTCAAGGTCAACATACTTTACTTTGAATCTCGCTATTTTCAGATATAACCTACATTTTTAGATTTCGAGTTGTTTTTTTTTTTACAGTACATAGAGCAGTGGTTGAGGTTTAAATTAAAAGCCCTTATGTAGGCCATTATTTTATATTTCATCAGATAGCCGTTTAAAGCTGAACTCAAAGCAGTTAATCGTAGATTCCACAGTCCGATTATTTTCAATGTGCAGCTCTCCTTGAAAGCTCAGGAAAAGTTTATGTAAACTTGGTAATGAGCGAGTCACTGCAATTAGCCATGTGACAGTTAATTCATTGTTTCACACTTGACACCCTTCTTACCCTTCGCACAAAATCAGATTGCGTGCCATTGTTACACAAATTCAGTGCGCAAACCTCGGCGGGTACGCCGAATGCTAAACACTTGCTATTTACAACACAGAGCGAGGGGACTATTAACAAGGTTTTGTAGAAGTAAATCTCTATCATTTATTATAAGTCAAATTATCGGCAAGGTTTTTATTAAGTTTTCAAGTTAAAAGTTCTTCAAATAACAAGCTTTTATATTAAAACTAAAAGAAAAAGGGCTGTTGGTACCATAGTATTTTTATGGTATCGTATTTTGATAATTTTCAGCATATTTTGATAATTTCCGAAAAATGATTTCAAAAATCGTCAACATTTTCTATATTTCAGCAGCTTATCCCCATTTACCTACTTCTCTTATTTGATTCGGAGTGAATGTTGAAGAGTTTTCTATGAATTTGTGAACTAACCACCTATAGTCAGTCAAGTTATTCACTGTGATGATTTTTTAAAAAGTAGGTAAATATAGAAATTACATGTACTTATCTACTATAAAATAACCTTCTGCACATAAATTTAAGCAGAATAAACACAGTAAGTAATTTTTCTAACTAATAAAATTATCATTTATTATACGTTCTAAAAGTCAATTTAAGAGAATAAGTTGAAGCATTACCGAACAACAAAATCTATCTAAAATTTAACAAAATCAAAGTAAATTACATCACAAACTCAGGATATTTTACTAAAACCATATTATTTGAATCCAACAGACGTTGATAAAGTTTTTTTAGTATTTCGGTTGTGTTTTAAATATTTGTCTCGTTTTATGATTAAAATTAACAATTTATAAATTTAACACTATCGTAGAATATCACAGACACTCACACCAATTGCAAAAAGTTGTAATAAATTACTCAACGTGTTCATAGTTGTCGTCATCTTCAAAATGTACTGGCATTTTTTTCCGGTAAGCTTCAGACACCCTTCTAGACAAAATCACCGTTCCCAAGAGCACGGAAGGAACAAGCTACGCCCGAAATTGATTTTGGTGCTGGTCAAAAGAAAAATGTGACTCAATAAAGTCAATCAGGCGATTGATTGATATCACGGCAATTAACAAGACTGACGGCCTCCGTTGTCGTCTAGTGACACGCACCGATGGGCTCGCACTAAACGTCTTTGGTCCGAAGAAAAAATCGCTAGATTCGAAATCTTCAATTAGGTAGACTATACATATTACATACATTTAGATATAGATTTATAGATAGTTTCCAATCTGCGGCATAGCCTTTTCATTATCTCAATCAGGGGCTAGTGGCCAGTCTCTGTGCCTGCAGAGGTGACTGGAATAAGTAATTTTCTCCAGTTTTTAATGAAATTACGCCCCGTGGAAATTGAGCTGGAAAAGAAAATACCTTTGAAGATGAGTGAAAAGCATTTTCCCTGAAAATTGCCGTCTCCACACTTAATTGGACCGAAAAGGCCTTGTCACAGTAAAACTGTGCAATCAGCAGAAATTACGATCGGAAGCGACCTAACTGAGCAAGCCCCATCGATTAATTAAAGCCCGAAAATAGCCCTAAAAAATGCTCGAATAGTGAGCGGCGAACCGGTTCAAGGGATTAAGATTACCTTGGCGGCTGGGCTGTCTGCCGCTAGCTTACTCAGGTGGGTATCAAGATAAACACGCCGCTGACAAAGTGAGGGAAAAATTAATTCAAAAACCTCTTTGAGGAAGTGTTCCAAGGACCGAAATGCGGCCATCCAATCGTCACCTGAGTAACCCTTTAAAGGAGCCTGCGATACTATTGGCGCGGGTGGAAGGGCCGTCGAAGCACCGTGCGTCGCTCCCCCGCAGCGGGAGTGCGGGCGGGTCGGGGAACCTAAGAATTCCGACATTTAGAAATTGACCTAAAAACAAGCCCCGTGAACCCGTCCCTGTAGAGGAGCAGAGCACCTCCAACATACGAATGACAGGACCTTTTATCTCAAGTGAGTGGCTGAAGAGGACTCCGGAGCCCTACAGGCGGCGAATTATCGGGTCGTGCTGGGGCTTATTCCCCAGACCTTGAACTTTTTTCATTTCTGCACCGACAGCGTCCCACTGTGGTGGGGCTCGGCGAGGTGGGTGCGGCGCGACGACGGCGCCCCCAATCGATTTTAGGGCGAATATTATGTGCTGCGAGTAATGTGCCCGAGCAATGGGGGAATATCTCTGGCCGTGGATCGGATCCAAGGGGATGACGACCAAAAGTCCTTCCTGCGCCAAAAAAAAATTTTTTCCCTTTCCCACCCACTCGTGAGTTATTGATTCGGTTCGACAGCAACTAGATAGTGTGCTACCAATTTCGAATGTCGAATGAAAAAATTGACGCCGTTAAATACCTCGACGGATTCGACAGGATGTGTCGGATCGCCGGGAAGCGGCCGGCACCCATAATCGGCTCCCTTTGAATATAGATTGATTGCTAATGGCGCCCTTTAGGGTCAATTGAATTACGGCGGACTACGCGTTGCGGTTGCGGCCTACTCCCCGGATGATTTTATCAAGTTTTAAAACTAATTACAGGCTTGTATTAATGAGGCTCCCCTGTTTGCGTCCGCTATGCAATTTTTCCAGGTTGGCCTCGATCCCACCAAACTGAGGTGGCAGTTCGCCACTAATTCATTTTTCTGAGCAGCGCTCGTTCGGAACATATTCCGGAGCTGTCCTTTATGGCACATTGACTGTAATATGCTCCCCAGTTATAATTAAATAACGACCCTGATTTATGGACTGCGGTGTCATATTTCACTACATGCATTTCAGTTTTATTGAAATCAGCGGTATCGTAAGAGTTCATACAGGAAATTAATTTTCCTCTCTAGTCTACACCTATTTTCCAGCCTTTCTGACATTGTTTGTTTTGTAATTTAAAAGCTTTAAATGAGAAAAGAAGAAAAAACTGAATAAAAATGTAAACAGTATTAGAAGTTCTTACTAAGAAAAATGAACCGACTTTAAAAATTGCTGATGAGTATATCTACTGAAAAAAAACAGAGTAATATTTATATAAACGTTATAATAATAAAACCTTTCAGCAATAATTTTCGGATGCTGTTGAACATGCAGCGTCACTGCCAGGTAATTTGTGATATAGTAGAACTCATTCGCAATAACAAAAAGCCAAAATAAATTCATAATTTTTACTCCTGAACATAAAATGGTCAATATTGATTTTTGTTTTTTCAATTTAAAATTTGGTATAATGTCATATAAAACGATTATGTGAATAATTTGATAAACTTTTACATTTTCGGTTTTATAGTTTTATGATTAATAAGTTATTGTTGAATTACAATTTAATTGTCAATTTTTATGTAAATTATTTTACCTTAAATACATTTATGATGAAGAGAACAATTTTGCATTATATTCAATCCATTACTGAAATTGACACCTCATTAGCGATATTTGATGAAAAGCACGTACTTCTTTTAAATTTATTCGTTCTTAGGTCCTTAAAGTGCAACATTTATTTTATTTATTTATTTAAGCTTATCATTCTTCCTTTAACTCTAACCGTTCTTGTTTTTCGAGCACGCCGGAACATACTTAAAGATAAGTGTGATTTTTTATTTGATTCGTACCAAAATCAATATCGTAATTTCCTCCAATTGGTTTTTTTTTCTTGTTTTTTTTAAAGGATATATTTTCATCTTAATTTTGGAATGTATACATAGTTTGCCTCTTAAAACCAATTGTATCTTAGGTTTAATAATAATAATAAAAATAATATTTGCCTTTATTTTACTTCCTTACTTTACTTTCGTAAATGTGTATATTTATTAAAAATCCTTAAACTCCTACCTTCCTTTGCGAAATAAGTTACACTATTGCAATTACGAGGTCAAAAAGTATTTTAATATCTTAATTTAAATATATCTACAATCACAACATTTTTACTTTGTGTCCACTGCAAAACTTTGGAGCAACTTGCCTGTTGATTGTATGTACGTCCGCGAAAACTGAGCGACAATTTAAAGGGAGCTATAAAATGTTAAAAAAATTTACTAGTTATATTATTTAATTTTTTCCTTCAAATTAATATTTAAAACATTCAGTGGTTTTAGAAAAAATGGCAAACCGTCGTTTAAGTACCTTATCTACCCATTCAAAATTACTTGGTGCTCGAATATTCTTACGCAAAACGTTTCAGGTCAATGTTTCAACAGTTCGATAGAAAATCACCAACATACATATATGACCACAATTAGGTACGTAAGATTTTTCGAAAAACGCGGAGACAAGACGGAAACTGAACCTGCGGCTTTTAGATGTGGTCTGTGATGCTGTGACCACTGAGCTGCCGCGGCACGGATGCCTTCAAGTAATTCTGAGTTTTGATAAGAAGTGCAACCGATCCTACACATATATGTACACACATCCATACGTACGAACACACAGAGAATTTCCTTTTAAGTCGGTTAAAAATACCACTTTCCGTGAAACCCTAGAATCCTTTCCAGCATGTGTGTCCGTGGAGCTCCTGTTAGTTTTTTAGCTCAACCTTAGGGAACAGGAGAACGCAGAGGGATCTCAGGGAGCTTAAGACTATTTACTAACCGTCCGAAAGCGTCTTCTTCCGGGAAACTTTGGTTATTACGTATTTAGGTATAGAACAGAGAGCTTTTCGCTATGAAAAAGTTACTAAAGATCCCTTATTTGTGCCAGCTTTACGGAGACAAGTAGCTGCCACACATATTGAGCTGCATCAAGTTACGTTCTCTGAAAAGTTAAAAGTTATAAAGTTGGTACAACGATTTTATTAAGAAAAATGTTGTTTTTTTTTTGTAAAAACAGCTAAATCCATAAAAAAAAAATAGTTACTTATAGAAGAAAATAAACTGCTTGTTAAAGTTCTTAAAAGAAAGAAAGAATTAAAATTTCTTTTTGGAGCACTATGTCGTTTATTGATTTTTTTAGCGGCATTAAGAGCTGTTTGATAATGGAAAATTACTTTATTATTTATGTTCAGAGAAAAGTATTTTACAGGTAAATACATAGTATGTACATACTTTGAGAAAAATTCAATAAAATTTGCAGCGTGAATGGCATATTATTAAATTAAACACATTAGGTAATTTAATTAGATTTAATAATGAATCAATGCATTTAAGACTTATTCAAACATTTTTATGAGTAGAATATCAAATAATTTTTCAAATTAACGATTGAAAGAAAAGTAATAACAAATATTGAAAATATTTATATCATAGTTAAAATCAGCGACTTAAAGGCTTCGTAAGGTAAGACGAACAATTTTTTGTTATTGTTTGTTTGTTTGTTGTACTTAAGTGTAAAGCACTCAATCATTGTTAAAAATGAACTGAATGAGCTGAGTTCAGACAAATTGTAATCTGTAAAAGTTGTCAATAAAACTAAAAATAGTCCTAGATCCCGAATTGATTGTGCGACCTTCTTCAAAATTAAGTGGTCAGTTTGAGGCTTGAAATCGGTTTCGTCTGCCGAATTCCTATCAAACGACTCCATCCTCGTCGCTGTGAAAAGGATCAAGGGCAGGATGGGGGCGCATCAACCACTGGAGAGAAACCTCATCAAGTTGGCGAGGACCACTCTGACAAATCAGTTAATCTCGAAGTGCCAATCTTGTTTTTCACTAGATGCGAAATTTTTTCCTATCGCTCCTCTCGTTTTTTTTCAATTGCATCCTCATCCAGGATATCCCCAGAAGAACTCATTAGAGCCGACAGACAAAGATGTCGACATCAAAGCTCGAAAAGGAGGAAAAAAGCGAAGGAAGTATCTGAAGGAATGTGCTTTAGAGTCGACACAATTTGTACTACATTCTCCGGGAATGATAGGCCCCCCAAAGGAACTGGGTCCTTGTGTACACACGATGGAAGACGGTGCGGATGTCGGAGGAAGGAATGGGCTACAAACGATGTACTCAAGGATATTGAGATCAAATTAATTGAATGGGAAGAATCCTTTTGGGAGATGGCACAGCAGAAAACGAAGATGAATGGTACTGCGCGGGAGCCGGTCGGAGGCTGGCTGCAGACCATTCGTTCCGGAATTGATGCGGCTGAAAATTTGATTCCACCGATTTACCCTGCACCCGCCGTCCTCCTCTAGGTGCGCGAAAGTCAAAACGTTACGATGTCTGTCTGCTTGTCTGTCCGCCTGTCTGTCTGTCTGTCGGAGGTGGCGGCGACCTGCAGATAGATTTTCGCCATTTCCAGATATTGGCACGCATCGGATTAAAGGCCTCAAGGAAAACCGCCCAGAAAGGGACCAATTAATAATGTGAATGGGAGAAACCATGGCCAGGCAGTTAATGGGTTTTGCACTCGATGGAGACCTTCCGGTCTGACAAGGTCCTCCCATTTACATCAATTTCGATGGATCAGAGAGCACTGGGTGAATGAAGTCATCCGTCTTCCGGTTCGCTGATGATAGCCCTCTAGCTGCTAAGACAGCTCCTTACGACGGCGACGGAGGAACCTTCGAGGGTTTCGATCACTCCGGTCTCAACGAAAATAGATTAATTTGAAAGTTAAGCGAAGGTTAATTTTTTTCTTGTGCCCTCATTGTGAAAGGAGTGGGCTAAGTTGGGATCATTCCGGAAATGCTTCTTGGAAATGTTTGCATAAATTTGCATAAATTTCAGTTTTAAGCGAACATTGATTTTTCTTCTTTTAAATGATCCACCGGAAGTTTTTAAAACTCCAACTAATTTCCGATTTGAAAGCTCTTCCTTGTAAAATTGTTCAGTTTGAGCAAACATTTCCGTAATGAGATTGGAACATTTGGCGGAACTGCTAAAAACGAATTATGAACAGTTGTCACAGAAGATTTTATTCTGTAAAACGTTCCGAACAAAGATTTCTGAATAAATTTAAGGAACTGAAGGTTACAAAAACATTTTTAATATCAAAATTGGCATAAACTTCCCTGTTATCACTTTCAAATAACCGTCTCTATTACATCCAACAATAAAAGAAGAGTAAGTTTTAAAAACTATTTTATGAATACAAAAAGGTTTCTGAGGGTGATGCAGCGTCGACCTTTGCTTAAATTAAATTGTTTGTACATTTTTAAGGTATAGAAAATTAGAAATATGCTGTAAAATGTTCGCAGATAAACTTAAAATAGTTTTAGCTTAACATTATTTTAAAGGGATTCTTTAGAAACAATTCTATAAATAAATAAGACAGCATAGCCACTTTTAGCCATACAATACTTAAAATATAAATTCTATGGAAAATACCTTAAAATAAGTTTCATTTGATTATAATATGTATCAATACATATAATTAGAATAATTCTATATAGTGTTATTGTGTTTCACAGAAGTCCCCAAATCTGGAGCTAACTTTAATTAGATTTAATAAATTATATGAAAAACATACTTTCGGGCGCACTTAAACTTTTCAAGTACCTAAATGGCAAAAAATTCATACATACTCGTTTATGTGTACTTATTATAGTTTATTATTATTATTACCAAAACAAATTAAGCTTTCTTTAAGTTTCTAAACCACAATCGCCTACGGATACCTTTTGCCTGACTTTTTTTGTAAATAAATAAAAAAATCAGAATAAAATAATCATTTTTATTTAATAAAATAATAAAACAGTAGAAATTAACTCATTTTCTTTCTTAAATTTCATCCAACAAAGTTTTCTTATAGTTTGTTAATACTTTTCTGTGCACTTTAAATTTTTGGGGAAAAACTTTTTGAATTATTTACTACAAGATAGTGAAAAACTAGCTTTAGCATTAATTCAGTTTCTACATTGTGAATATTCTATTTATTCCAAATATTTTGAATTAAACTGAACATACGTTCGCATGTGGTGTTGGAGTAAAGAATCGAAAAAATGAAATTAAATAATATTTGTGCCACTTAGAGATCATATCAAGGTATACGTCTACAAATGAAGACTTTAGCGACTTTTTAGCAAGAGCAACGCATTGAAACCCCGAACTCTCGGAAAAAATTCCTGAAGTTTATGTAATCCTAGCAGTCTTCATTACTTCAAAATAAATTGAACACAGTAATAAATACTTCTAATGATTTAATAAAAAATATTCCAATATCAATGACAATAAGAATATAAAGATCTGGTATTTGGAATCTGGATTAAAGTCAATCAATGTACCTATATTATTTTGCAAAATTAAATATTAATATGAAAAATTAAAGTGAATAGGTACATATTTTTTATATGTTTTAAAAGTTGTATTCACGTTAAGAGGAAAAACATTATACAGTCAAAGTTCACGTATAATTCTATCTTAAAGTAACAACATTTATAAAAGAAGAATTTGGTCAAATTAATGTAACAAATATCCCCGCATAAACATCCACTTCCAAGGAAAGAGCAATGAATTTTTAAAAGTATCTCTGTGGGCTTTATCTTATCGTGCATCTCCTTTAGAACTTACTTTTTTGTCTGAACCTTAAAATCTTATGGTGTTCAAAATGGACCTCGTTTTTCCCTCTCATTTATCTAAAACTCCACCGTTTATCTGCTCTTTTCCCCAGATTAAATTACAAAAACGCTAGACCTAAAAAAGTCAATAAAACCCCAAAGAGCAGACGACCTATAGCGTTGCTGAAGGTTGAAAAATAATTGAAAAATTCCACTGCCTCCGCCCTTTAAACGGTGCCCTCCCTTTTCTCTCTGTAATTAACGAAACATCGCCGTGAATGTTTAAAGTGTTCAATTACCGCTAATTACTAAAAGCAATTTTCATAGCTCGCCAAAGAGCACAAAAAGGCGCCGGGAAAAACGCGACTAAAACTTTTTACACTTTACATTTCCATCAAATTTATCAGGACTTCCTCTCCGGGGTGAATTGGGCCTCCTTGGGGCGCCGCGAGCCGCGACTTCACCTGTGTGGGTAGCGAGGTGCCGCCGTCGGTGTTATGTTCACACGAAATTGGAAGGGCCGAGCGGGACGGTCGGAGCGGCCTGGTGGCCGGGCGCCCATCGTCTTCACATTATTTGGTTAATTCTCATCTAATAAAATCATAATTTGAGCCGGCAATTAGGGCTCGCATGTCCTGAGTCAATAAAGTCGAGCTTTTTAATGGAATTCCAGCTCGAAATAGGGCTGCGCGGCACGAAAAGGTGCCCCCGGGCAAAAAGGTTTGCTGCTGCGTCGTCCCGCTGCCGACACGGCCGTGCCCCGGGCCCTTTGTATGGTGCAAAAACCGCGGCCAGAGGACGGGCAATTTCCATAGCCGCGATCAGGTGTGGGTGGCCGGCGGCGGCCCATGTAGGCATATCAAATTTATCAGCAGAGCTTCCGAGGTTGGAGCCACACGACCGCCTCAAGTGGGTTTTTATCATATCCAGCGAACCGCGCCAGCAGTGACCCATATGAAGGGCTTACGTGGATTTGCTGACACCGGCGCCCACACGATGGTTAAAAACATTACTAAATCGGAAGCGGAAGTGGTTAATGTGAAGGTTTCCAGTAAGCCCAGCAGTAAGCGCTGGTCTTAGAATTTCTTCCATTTATTGGCTTCCAACCAGCCGCCCCGCCTCCCGCACGACCCCTGGCCGAAGGAACAATGTCGAAAAATAAACAGCCGAGTGAGTTAGTGGGGAGCAAATTTTGGATAATTTACCGCAGAAAGAATCCCCAAAATGTGCTGTTCGCTACCAAAAGGATGCTGAGCCCACTAAAGCCCGCCGCCCACTACCCGCCGCTCATCTAGGGCTGTGATTTCGAGCAGATTTGGCTATTTATCTTGGTGGATTAGACGGGTTCGCCCGGCAGGTGGGGGAAAGAAATATATCAGGAGCAGAAATAAGTGCCCACCGACTTTGAGGAGCCCCCGCACGGGGGTTGACCCGATGGACAGTAAGTCACGAATTGTGCATATTTAATTTATGGTATCGAGAAGGCGGCTCCTCACCCGACAAATGCGGCTGCATCCCCGAGATTCGGGCAGCAATGTGGCCAAGGGACTCGGATGAAGGGGGTGTTGGCGAATTGATTTATGTTAACCCCGATCATTAGGAGATACGCCAGAGCACATCCCATCACCTAGGAGCCGTGCAGATTTGTTTCATGAATCTTTCACGAGATCCTAAAGGTTTCGGATTCTGCGGGTACACCGCCAAGGTCGGGTAAAAGCGAAGGTGGAATTATTACGTGGTTGTGGCGAACCACTTGACTTGATCGAACCCGAATCTGGGCCGGTGGAGCTTCAATATGCAAATATTCCCCGAGATGACATGACGTTCATTTGAATTTGCGAGATGAGCACATTGTGCCAAAATCGATTCCTTTCGCCATCCCGAATAAATGTTTGCAGTTGCTGTCGTGCAATTTCAGGAAAATGATATTTAAAATTAAATTACATTTATTATACTTAAGTTAAATTTGATTGAATCTACATAAATTAATATCCACATTTGAATTAAAATTGTTTTCTCTCTCGAATAGACCTGGTATTTGTACCGAATTAATAAAAAATTACATTCAGTGCCGATTTTTCAATATACATTCTATTTAATATCAACTATTCTGTAGAGAAATATTATTTTTGACTCTATTTATCAAACTATTCATTTAAATATTAAGAGATAATAAATTAGTTTAAATTGCAACCAAGTCGATTATTTGGAAGATTTTATTTAAAGCAATTTCCCTAAAATTGTATGTAATTTTGTATGACAAAGAAGTGAATATTTGAGTTTCTTTTCCGAAAATTCACATGATCGAAGTTTCAGTGTCAGTTGTAACGAATAAAATTCCGGATCTCATTGGAATTAAATAAGTTATATTTGTTAAATGTCCTAAACGACTTTTTTACTATAATAAAATAAACGAATTAAATTTGTAGTAGTTCAATATATGTATAGAAAATAAAATAGTAACTCATACGAATATGGAGATTTTCGTAATGCAAAGCTAGAAAAATTCGTTATATGTATAATATAAGACAGAGTTTGAGATATCAATCCTACTTTTCACAGTTATTTTATTATTATATAAACCCAAATAAGCAAAAACATAAAATTTCCACATTTTCCTTTCGAATAACATAATAGCTGCGTTTTTTCACAATCGGATCTAGATCAGATCAGTTAAGAAATTTGATTTAAATTAAATTTTTTAAGCTGTATCCTATACAAAAAATTTTAAATTTGCGAAAGGCACATCAAATTGCCATGATTTTTATTCATTCGAACCTCAAATTTTGAATTGAACAAATTATTGGATTAACTTTTTGACGCAAAGTGAATATAAATCAAAGCAATTCGAATTTATTTTTACGAAATAAAAATTATTTGATATGGATAATTTATTCCTAAATTTTAATTCAATGCAAACTTCCCTGCTAAATTTAATCTAAATCCGATTGTGAAAAAAACACAGCTAATATTGTAAGAAACAACGCGGTAATCTTAAGAGTTATTTTATATTCCTTATATTATCCTCTTTAAATAAAATTTGTTTCGAAAAGGTAACGTTTCTGATTTTAAGTCACACAATGAGTTACTTTAAAACACTTCTTAAATACTTATAATACTTTATTCAGTGGGTTCCAAGAAACGCGAGTTGGGGAATGCGAAATATCACAAATATTCACATTGTAAAATTGCTAACATGAAAGTGAAATTAGCCGGGTCTTATATAAATATAAAAACAAATTAGCGAAGATGTATCCGTCGTAGTGAGCTTCCCTGCAGACAGCAGAATTCCTGAAATTGGGTCGCCAGTGGCAACCATCCACAGCGTCTGCAGCCTCTCAGCTGGAGTGGGCAGATATTAAAATACCAGACACCAGTATGAGTCCTTGGATTAGGCAGCCCGCCCTTCGCCCTGCAGCAAGGGCTTACATCCACATAATGCCGGATTGCCGTGTGGATATGTTGATAAGCCTTATCAACAACTCGCTCCCGAGTTTGTTTCCATGCTCGACATCGCCCTTTCATTTGTATCATTCCTGGCGAGTGGTGATAAGAAAATATTCGTATTTTTTATTTGCCGGGTGGGAAGGTGATTTATAGCCCTGTTGCTAAGAGTACTTATCTTTGGCGGTAGGGGTCCAGATGTGGCCCAAGTTTACTTTTGATTGAGCACCGTCGTCGTCCTGTCTCCCGTAAGTTCAAAGGTTCTTCTATAAATCTCCTTCCAAACATATTTTCGACTTGTAAAATACCTAAGTAAAAACGCCCTTCTGAAGCGACTTCTATGTACAAAAACTGGAATCCGTCCTAAGCAAAATATAAATTTGCTTATTAATTTCAGACAGTAAAATGAATAGAATAGGATAGAATAGAGAAATCGGTTAAGCAAATACCTTTTAATATTTAAATATTTGTTGTTATTTATGAAAAACATATTGACTTTATTTCAGTTCTATCCATCTTCGGTGTTACTACCTGCGGCTTCATTTGAGGGCATCTGTATTTTTCCTATCATATTTATAATTAATTTATGCGTAAAAACTAAAAACTAATACGATTTTGTAAAGTAAAGAAAATATTTGAAATTTCTTTGATAAATTTTGATAGGTGTTCGAATAAATATATACATAAGTATGTACATAAATCTAGAAAAATGTTTGATGAAAAACTAAATTTGATTGATTTAAAAACTGTCAGACTCTTTTTCAAATTCATGCCCACCTTTGAAAGCTAGGTGAATATTGATCCCAACATCTTGCTTTTCCCTGGATAGGACGCCTGCAGACACGAGCAGTGGGGAATAATAGTCTCGAATTTCTAAAGAGTTCATGTCTGTACTTGAAAGAATAATATTATTTATGTTCTCATAGTAGTAAAATAAAGTAATAAAGTTTTCTACATTAATTAACATCGTTTGTAGTTTAAAATTATTAAAAGAAAAAAACTTTGATTTCACTTAAGTCGGGTTCCAGCCTGTCTGAAGCGGTACTTCCCAAAATATTTAGATTTCATTCATATCCAGGCAGGACAACGAACTACTCCCAGGCCGGGTTCTCTTAAAAATTCAACGACCAGACCTTAACTGCTGCAAAGTTGTGACGCCGGCCGCTGTTCGGCTGACTCTTTTCACTTAAAAGGGAATCTGTTTTGACCAAAATTGAAACTTTAATTGAGGCAGTTCGGGGACCGTCAGCCGCATAAGCCACACGGGAGCAGTTCTGGCCCGATGACAGCCCTTTCTAGTCCGCAGCTGAGGAGTCTGGGATGAAAATAACTACACGAATTTGGGGCCGTCCGCCCTTTTCATGGGTTTGGAGGGCCGCAGCCATTCTGTTCGAAGCGGAGGGCCCTGCTCCACCCCGTCGGGAGCAAATTTTTCTTACCGAGCTGCAGAATATGCATGGAAGGGAAATGGAAGGAAGGGAGAAGGGGTGAAGGGGTGAAGGGGTGAAGTTGGGCGGGCTCCGCTCACCTCGTCGGCAGTCTGCTTCCTTTCTGACGCTGCTCTGCAGTCACAGTGGAAGCATTCTGCAGAACGTGAACTTTGAGAAACTCTCTACAGCGGAGTTAGACGAACGTGAAGTGCGCACGTGGAAAAAGGACAATGCGGCAGAAGTACGCTTTCCATTGAGCGAAAAACAAAAGTTCAACACACAAAAAAGGGTTCCGTACAAAACATATAAGGGGGTGAAAATTACAAACAACTGGATCCAGAGCCGCCGGCGGTCCACCCCCGATCCGAACCCGCAGTCACTACCGCCCCCACCACCACTATCCACATTCGGGATATATCAGGCCATAGTGGTGCATATTGAAACAGAAAAAAGGGCTGAGTTCACCCCCGAACGCCCTTGCCCCCACCACCCCCCGTGCCATGCCCACACTTACGTATTCATTTGCAGTTAAGCAAATTCGCCAGGAGCCACCCCCGCACCCCTTCCACTCGGTGACGCATACACAGCCTCGGATGCCTATACAAAACGATTTTCACATGCTTCCCTTTGAATACAAAAGGACCCAAAGGGATTATATTGTGACAGGAGACAAAGCAGTTTCAAGGTTATTATGGGGTTGTCAGGATGACAAAGAACACGTCGAGTAGACACTTGTAGTGCGCAATGAATAGTGGCCCTCTGGGCAGGATGAGGCGCTGCGGGGGCGGGGCCCGGGCCGGGGCAGGTTATTTGTTGGAAAAATAAATAAATGCGAATAAGGAAAACTTCTCCGCCACACTCACTTGCAGGTATATGCGACTTTTAATGGTTTTACTTTCATCCCTCCGAGGCTCGGGAGATTCACGGACGCTTTGTCTGAGGCCTCAGCCACCCCTCTTCGGAGTGCTTCTTATCACTTAGGAGTGCCTTTTCTTAGGTATTGTTCCACGACTTATTTCATCTCATCGCCTTTTGTTAACTTTCTCCGACTTTTTCTTCAATTCTCCTTTTGTTGTTTGATAGAATTCCTCAGTGGCTCCATACATATACAATAAAAAGCTGATTAGGGCGGAAGGACGAGCTAAGAAAAAAAAAAAAAAAATGAAAAAAAAATTGGGGAAGAATGGGAGCAGATCTGTAATGAAAGGGTTATGGATGCAAAAGTAAATCGTGAAGAAAGCCAAGGTCTCGTCGATTTACACTGACTAGACATTTTTACAAAGGTTTAATCTTAAAGAGTTTCAATTAAATTTTTGTATACCCTTAAACCCTTTAGAGCACAATTTAAATTCATTAAATCACTCGGAAGTTTGTCTGTCTGCTTATGCATATAAAACTAAATTTTTCAGTTTTTTCGATTTACTTGTCTATATATGTTAAAAAACATTTTTTTTTCTGTCTATCATCAAAATAGGCAGAAGCTGTGTCCGTAACTTCATCATCGCTGGAAAATTTCTTTCCACGCAGTTTTTTTTTTTTAATCTTTGGGAAAAGATAAAAATCAGAGAGGGTCATAATCCAACCCTTTCTGGAAGTTGTTCTACCTTAAGACGAGCATCTTCCAATACTAATTATTTGACTTTTGAATAAGTTGTGGCGTTGTGGTCCCCTTCAAGGGATTCTCCATCTTACTTAAAACGACTATGCCACTTCTAAATCATGATTTTTTCTAGGTAAGAGTCCGAACCGAGGACATATCTTCCAACATAGTTTCAACAGGCTTCTCTTGATTAGTAAGGATATTTATGACGGCGCGATATTCGTTTTTCTCCATATTCCGTATTAAATATCTGATTACCCTAATATAAGATAAGGATAAAGTGAGTCTCCGCCCTTTCCTTTAACGTCTCCGTTCCGCGAACTGAAAAATCCTTCCTCGTATATCAAAAAAGTGTATACAGAGGCTTTGACCTTGGTCCTGAGCTTATCTCCGAGAAAAAACGTTGATTTGCATGATGATTGATTTATGCCCTTTTTCTTCAGCCTTCAGCTTAACTTTACGTAAAAGATACCCAGAAGATTTTAAATTAGATGATTACTCTCAAATAAAGCGAGTTTATGTTTAGATATCATACATAGAAATTTAACCCTGGTTGTCCCATTTAAATCACAAGTTTCAAAAAGTACTACTACACCTCTACTGTTCCCAACATCTTCGTCAGTTTTGCGAAGTTTTTCTTAAAAGATTTGGTACATTACTTTTAGAGTTATAAATTTTGTGAGGATGCAAAAACTAATGGGATCTCTTCTTAAATATCTACCCCTTAGCGAAAAATCTGGGGTGAATGAAAGTCTGAAATCCCTGCTGCGACTAGTCCAAGTTATAATATAAAGATGAAGAGAAGTCATAATCATAATATCTTTTCAAAAGACCCTTTCAACCCAGACATTCACGACTTCATTGTGAGTTTCTTTAGATCCTAAACTGCCCGGAAAGTGCTCAGCGAATCGGCAAATAGCCCTTCATCCCCGTCGTAGCAGCGTTTTTCCCCAATTAAGTAATATGTCATCTCGCCCCGTGACTGCGGCAAGAAGACGAGGAGCCTGGAAGAGATTTTCGAGTAACACTTCCATTTGACTGCAGCCGGGTAATCCCCAATCTCATTTGCCGTTCTCCGTCGACTGCTCCCCGTAAGCACCCATATTAAAAATCCCAATTTACTGCAAATCTCTGGCATATTGAAAGAAAATCAACGGCAGTCCTCCCGCGCTATCTGTTACAATTCCGACCGTCTGGAGGATCCCATCCAGACATGTATCAAGTAATGTTTGCCGGCTCAGGCGCGTAATGTCCTCTTTATTTTTCATTATTTTTCTCGGCGTCTGGAAATCCCATTCCGTCTTTTTCCATCTTTTCCATTTTGTGCTCGGTCCCGAGGATGGCCGCGGGGGCTGGAGCCAGTCGCCGGGACGCTCTGCGACGCCGTGCCGTGCTGTGCCTTGCAAGCGTCCTCAAAGTGGATCTTGAGCGAAAGTACCTGATGCAAGGCAACCACTTATCCGGTGGCACACGTTTCCTTAGATAACGATACCCTAAACTGCTTTCGTCGGGAGATACGAGAGGTCCAATTAGAATCTATGCGCCCCGTGGAGGGTGTATTTGCCTAGCGCAATCAGGACCTCTAGGACATCTTAAGCCGGAGCACCGCCGTCGTCCTGGAAGACTTTGATGTTAGCGTGGTGCTTCCCAGAGACGACGAATCAGTGTTTATGGGGTCGGTGCTGGAGGCGAGGACTTTAGAAATTTCCCAGTCACAAAGGACTCACAGCAGCGGCAGGATGGATGGCGTGGCGTGGTGCGGCTCCCGGAAGAGCGGCAGGGACGAAGCGCTAGATTATCCCGGAGGCTGTGTCGGGCTGGTTGGTTGCCATGGCGCGAATTACACGAAGGCCCACTGATCACGCGGGAACCCTGCGCCAGACCGCCCGACCGCGCCGCACCCGCACCGCACCGCTCCCCCGAGTGTGCGTGCGTAAAGGGCGCTATTTGTCTCCGGCCGAGGTGCCTAGTTCCTTGTGCCTAGTGCGCCTAGTTCCCTCCTCACCAAACTTTCGATTTGTTCCACTCGTGCGCCGTGTATCCTCGCCACCATCAATAAAAGCAACCCTCATTCCGGTGGAAAAGTAAATCTTTCGCTCCTCTGAATATTTAACTGCTGGGCTATGCCGTGAAACATGACGGGGGATTAAAAGCTCTTTAAAACTTCAAAGCACCCATAGATGCCGTGGATGTGTACCCTCCGCCCTCCGCATCCCTCGCCGAGTCCGGACCCACCCACGCGTCCACCCACCTCAGCTCATTTTGTCGTTGTTTGTGGGTCACATACTGCGAAAATGTACCAGCGATAACTCATCTTTCAAAATTTGTTTTCCCGAAATTAAACGTTTCTTAGTGAGGTGAGTCTGATGAAAATGGGCTGAGGTCACCCTTCCCCCTCTTCTCTTCCTCAATTCCACCCCCAAAACCCCCCTTCACAATCTTATTCAGTGCAAATTTAATTTGTGTCTCGATCTGAGGGGTGAGGAAAATTTCTTTTGATTTAAAGCCGATAATCTTAAGGCTTTTGTAGACGGCACCGGAATAGCTCCTGATGGGATCCAGGAAAATCATTTTTTGTAAAATTCTCTCCGAAAGATTATGGGGGTGGTGTGGTTGAGCGGAAGGGGAAAAGTGAGGGGGAGAGGAGAGAAATATGGACGTGCGGATATAAAATTATGGAATTATGACGTCTTAATTGAAGAAGCCGTTCTTATTTCCGAAAAGCTCCTTTGTGGAAAGGAACAAACACGACATTCGTGGATGAAATTAATTTCTCTTAATTTTCGTCTTACCTACGTTTTTGTTGTTAATTGTTCTCGTGTCAAAATCTTGATTAAATTTAAACAAGGTGATGCGAACGTTATAATCTCATTTCTAACTTTATTTGGAATAAAGTATCATATTATATAGATATTGGAAAAATTCTAAATGCATTTTGATGGGGAGAAGTAGTTAGTACCTACCTCATACTGTCATATGTCACAACGAATTTTGTGGAAAAATTTAATTCGTGGTGTAATATAATCCCGAATATAGTGAAAAATCATGTTTTTTGCACTTTTAGGTTAGGATATCTCGAAAACCTGATATGACTGAGCAATTCTGAAATCGGATTCGGATTCAGCACACGAAAAACCTTTGGGTAAAGTACATATATGTATATATGTACGTACTCCGGTGTTAACGTCTAGATTTTCGTGCAACTTTGTCCGCCTGTGTGGTTTTGGAGCGCTTTTAGATACATAATTTTTATTAGTACCAAATAAGTGGCAGTTCATTTTAGCTGCATGTTTTTCATAGATTATGAATTTGTAATTAAAAATGCTGGATCAGGTACTATATTCGAGAAAAATAAAGTTAAAAACTTAACTCGCTTTCTTGTCTGTATGATTGTTTGTTTATCCCCATAAAGATTCCTAATCCCATAGAAGATTATCTCCATCTCATTTCAAATAGATATATCAAATAGAATAATTTTAACAGCCTTTGAAGGCGAATAAATTTTCATTTCTTTACTACAGTGGTATCAAATAATCCTACTATGTATTATAATTTTCATAGAAATCGACTCCAGTGATTTTTTGTTTTTTTTTAAACGTTAGTTCTACGGAAGGTGGAGAAGTTGATTGATTTTTCATCGTCTAGAAAAATTGAATGTTTTAGGAAATTTATAGGAACTATTTTTAAAAAAAACCTTCAACAGTCTTTTTCGTATTGTGTAAATGACTATAGTAGTTAGTCTAATTTTATAGAAACAGTGTAAGGTTTCATATGTTATTCGTACACATACTTAATTAAAATAAAGTAACTATTTTTAAAAAAAAGTTCTTTATTACACAGCTTTTTCGATAAAAGAATTGTACCTAACCTAACCTCTTGCTTATTTTAAATAGTAATCCCAGAAGTAGACATTAAAATTTGTTATGACGATTTTATATTAACTATAATAATAAAAATATATTTTACAAACTTTTTTGTTGTTAAGATTTTCTAAATTGTTTTCATTTTGTTAATAAGACAAAGGGGAAAAATAAGTAAACTTTAAATCAGGTAGAAATCATACTGAAAAAGAAAACACTTGTTTTTGAAGTTCCTCACACCTTTAAAATTTATATCTAGAATTGTTGATTCCAGGAATGTTCTGAAAAGGCGAAGTTTACCTAAATTCAAGACGAAAAATGCTTTGTACAATGCCATGTGGGGCAAAATGGCAAAATTTGCATTATATCGCTCTGTCAACTCGACAGCTCGTTCTAAAATCTTGAAATGAACGTGCGGTGAAAAAAACGAGTCATTCGTCAGAGCCTAACTTCTAGACGAAGCAATTTCATTTCCAGTTTATGTCATGCGTTTCTTTTCTTTTTTTTTTCTTTCCCGAGGTCTTATTGCAAAATAAAAAGCGAAATCTTATGAAAATCCCCCGAAATCCTTGGCACTAGAAAGAAAGCATAAAATGAGCCGCCCGCTGTGTCCGAAATCCCCGGAACCGCCGCACAACTCCTTGTGACCTGCGGCTGAAATAAATAAAAACTAAAAGGAGGAGAATGTGAAAACCTCACATTTTTCGAAACTAATCCGACCTGAAATATTTTAATATTTTAGCGTGGCGAACTTTTAGTCAGTGCAGCGGTAGCTCGAGGATTTTTCTTCATTTCTAGCAGCCCCCGAGCCACGGCACCACCCCCTCAGCTAGCATAGGGTCGCCGGCACAAGACCGAGCCCAGGCAAATTATTGTTTACATTTTATGGTGAATTTGTATGCTATTATACATAAATAACTGGGCGAATTTCGCACAGCAAACAGAACGCAAAAACAGCCCTTACAAAGGTAAATAAGGGCCTGGCCCGGTGAATGCTGCAGCCGTGAGTCCGCCGTCTGCTTAATTAAACGGCAGCGCACCCGCCGTGGAAATCGGCCGCCCCGGCCTGGCACTAATTGCCCTCTTAATCTATCACTGTCAACGGAAATCTGCGGATCGGGGAGGGTTTATAAAAATCCCTTTTTGCCGCCCACTCGCCCTTTACTTTTCCACGGGGCTGTCTCCTGGACCACTTTAATCGCGGCCCGTGCCCGGCGGGTGGGCGGCCTCACTTTTCACGTAAATGAGCACAAAATAGGACGTAAGTTGCTTTTAATTGTTTTTTTTCACGATTCGGTGCAGTTGTCAGCTCCCCGGACCAGGAAATCAACTCCAATGAGCGCAATTAAAATATGCAATTGGTTGTTAGCCGAATTAACTCACCGATGCCGGGATAAATGATTGCTCCCGCCACCGGGATGTTCCCGGGTGGTCATCTGTCGAAGGAGCGCCCGACTGCAGGGCGATGCTGCGCGCTGCCGGCCGGGACTCACGACGATTTAATGACCCCGTGATAAATTGTCCGGCAATTCTTCCCGAATTGTCCATCGTGTCGGATAGAATCTGTCGGACTTGCATGAATTAGTAATTAAATTGTTTCGCAAATTCAACAGAAGATTTACGAGCGTTTCGAGTGAAATGGGGAAATTGAAAAAAGAGGAAAAGAGTGAAATCCAGCCATTGATTGCTTTCAGTTTAAAGGGGGAACCTTTTAGACATTTCATTATGCATGCAACTGCAGCTTACACATGCATTCGCTCCTGTCGATCGGAAATTAATTAATTTATCATTCACTCTTCCTGCCCATCGGCAATTTTTTTTTTTGATGCTTGCTCGAAATGAATTGGGATAGTAATCCCCAGTGTTACTAGGATATTTTTCTGAGGTGTTCTTAATCCTCTGAATCCCACCTGTTAGTTCATAGTTTTGCATAGATGAAATTTGTAAACGTTGAGTTCAGGTTGGGTCAGTTTAGGATTAAGTACTTTTAATATTATAAATAATTATAATTATAAGTAAAAAATAATTGACTGTATAATATCAATTTCAGAATTTTTGTATATATTTATTTGCATCTACATTTTTTTAATCAGGCAGACAAATTTGGGAATTTCAACGTTTCAAAGCCGCTGAGTTCGAAGTTTTTTTTTAAATTTGTTAGATATTTTTTGCGATAGGGGAATTGGGAGCATACTCGCACTTCATTAAAAAGTTTTTAGTTAAGGTTGTTTTAATTCAATTCAATTTAGTTATTTAGCATATTTACATAATAGCATACATTCTCGCTATTCTAGTCTTATACTAAACAGAGAAGTCTTTAGTTTTATAGCAGAATTATTGGTGTACAAATTTAAAACAAAATGGAAGGCAATTTTGAAACCCTTGTAACGGGGTCAAGAATGAATAATAGGCTAGAATTTACAAATAGTATACTTATAACTATCAGAACAAATATTTACTTATGTTCTCAAAGACTTGGTTGTAAAGTAGCAGCTTATTTTGAATGACTAGGGGTGAATGTCATTTAATAAATGGATCTAAAGTTGTTATTAGTTTATTTGTATTTTTTATGGTTTTGTTTATATGAAGGTAATTTGTATGTTAAACTTTTATCGAAATAAACTTCGAGATATTTTATTTCAGTAGAGTAGGGTATATTTTGGTGATTAAAGCTCAATGGTTTATTTGGTCGAATTTATCTGGCTTCTCTTTCTAGTGAACATGATATTTTAGGTGTGTTAGTGGAATGCAAACGCCTTGTTGGTATATGATTTTCTGATCATCCTAAAATGGATAAATTTGTGTTGCTTCAGCAGTTCAACACTTGAGGATTAGTAGTATATTATTCGAAATTTTTAAAATCTTGGGAAGAAAAATTCTTTAATTTCAAAGTTATTGACTTATTAAACAGTCCGCGCAAATTGCTACATTCCCTCTGATCGAAATTTAATTAATTACAACTTCTGCACTTTTGTGGGTCTTTGGTGAAGTTAAAATTTCTGCTCGAAATATGCTTAGATATTGATTGGATTCAAATAGCTTTTATGTTCGCTAGCTCTCTAAATAATTGAAACGTTGGAAATGAATCGACCTTCATAAAGAAGGAAAGAAGCCCTTCTCCCTGCATAATCAGGGTAAAGCGGGGCTGCTTTAAAATGCCAAATAAAATATTAAAATTGACGAGAATTTCGATTATTATTGCTGCAAAGTTTTTGTTTTACTACCCAGCCAATTCTCCCGGAAATTATTTTGTGCTTACCATCCCGAAAGGCACTTCAGGCCATTGGAACCATTACGCGATGAACTTTTCCATGAAATTAAATCCAAAGCACCAAGATTACCCCCGGCCGCTCCGCGACGCTGCCGCCATTAAATTCAGCCCAGCGAAAGCAACTTCGCCAATAATCTTATCAATTTCCTCTTCTTCTTCTTCCAGGACTTTAAGTACTTCTGAGACGCCCACAGCCAGCTGCGTGGGACGCGGCCCGAGGAGGGGCTCCGCGGCAATTCTCGCGGGCGATTACAAACTCCCATCGAAAGATGACAAAGCGTGCCCCCCTTAAGCCAATAAAGCAAACAATTCCGAAACACTCGTAAAATTTCGTAATAAGCAGCGCCCGAGGGGAGGGCGGGCAGCGCCGCTGGAATCCTGAAGCCGTTCGACAACCCACTGCAGTCCCTCAAAATGGTGGAATCATCGGGTCTTAATCGACCCCCCGCCCCGCCGCAGCAATCGGTCCCGCACCACGCGAGCACGAGCACCACGGGCCTCAGATGCGGCATCCTCGAGACGCGGGTGCGCGGGGCGTGGTATCGGGTTCTAGTCACTCTGGAAACGGATTATCTTTCGATTAGCTTAGATGAATCATGCGACCCCGCGGATCATTCCACGACGCTCAATGGCACTTTGGGGTAAGTTCAATTTCGCGCCGTGTCGCATCACGCGAGTGCGTGTCGATGAAAGGGCGGCTCAAATACCTTCCACGTTCCACAGGAGTAATCACAGCGGACATAACGGCACCTTGGCGTCCTCGGCCGGGGCCTCCATCAATTCCGAGGACATGGATAACGGGGAGCACGCGTTGAATAACAACACGGTGGATAATGGCATGACCGAAATCTGCGATGTACCTGATCACGTAGCCAATCAAAAGAGACATGTAAGTAATTAAGCCAGCGAACCGCAATTATACCGCATGCCCGGGCCCTACCGCGAGCTAATTATACTTCCGTTAGACCGCGAATCTACAGCAATCACGTTCCGTATTAAATGGCGATAACCTCTAACGTAACGGCAAACTCTCGCGATTTTCTGCGCGCAAAACAAACAAAACTTTCGCAGTAGCTCAAACAACCAAATTATACAGAACCCTCCCTGATCACATATCGGGGCGAAACATAAATCAATAACTGAGTCATGTATGACCACTGAGCGCGCTCTTACCCGAAATTACACGGGCATACATCAAAAGCTTACAAAGTACCCACTGCTTGTTAAATATTAATCCAAATTAATAAAGTTAGAAAAGTCACTTCCGCGAAATTAGATCTTCTATATTAAATTTCTAATCCAAACAATATGTATGTATGGTCGATACTTGATTTGCATATTTAAGACAATTTTTTATATCAAACTCGCATATTGCACACATCTTTCACTGTATTCGGAGTACACGCGTCCTTTAAGCCTTCACATATACCTTTTGTATAAGAAACTGAACAGAAACAAAATTTTGTTCATTAGCATTTTACAAAAGAAACATTTTTAAAAATTTCAACATTTTATCAGAAACTTTATCGTTTATTATCTGAATTTCACTTATTCAAAATATTCGTGGCTGAAGATTTTGTTTTCTATTATAAAATGTGATGATTTGATAAAAGCTAAATTTTTTCACAATCAGATCCGAATTAGATTAGATATTTTTCATTGAATTGAATTTTAAAACGATTTTAAAATTTTCGAAAAACCCATCAAATTCCAACGATTTTTACCCACCTAAGCTTCAAATTTTATTCCATTTTATTTTCACGAATTAAACATTTTTTGATACATACCTACATACTTATGTGTAACTTTTCATAAATTTCAATTCAATGCAAATGCATAAGTCGACAATTTTAAATTCTTTGACGTGTTTCACTGTAAAATTTGTATTCAGATGAATTAATACTTACTTCGTAATAATTAAAAAAACAAGGTGAAAAGCTACATACAATATAAAACCCAGGTTTTGGTAATAATAATTTATTTACTTTGTCTGATAACATTTTTTTATGTAAACAAAAATTAAATATTTTTTCACATGAATCACATTACAATTTCTAAAGTGCCTAAAGCACAGTGATTTGACATTTAAAAAATTTAAATTCATGAATTGTATCCTGTTCCCAAGAGGAATAACATTCACAAACCAGAGACGTAAGTTCAAGGTTTGCGTAGCAACCCACGCGATTAAACCTTGTTAGTAATTTGAAATATGTAATTAGGCTTAACACACTAATGAATTAAATTTCTGGGATCTGTTAAATTGAGCTTTACCTTCAATAATTGCAGACGTCACAGACTAAGTTTCCAGAAATTAATGCCTCTAAATTCGAAAATAAACTCTAATCTCTAATCAGGTAGGTATCTTAAATTCTCGTGAGATAAATTTACTCAACAGCGCTCAAATTAAATAGGTTGAAAATGAAAACGAAAGAAACCACGAAGATATAATCAACAGTCGCCCCATTTAATTTGACAGTAAAGTGAAATCTCAATCTTAACTTTTGGCTTTATTGGAAATATGAAATTACACTGAGCGATGTGCACTTTAAAATTTTTAGGTAGGTATATTAAAAGGCTAGAATTTGAAGAGGAAGTAATATATTACAATTTCGGTCAGTATAAAAATACAAATTGTATATACATATGTATGTATGTTCACTAAATAGGTATTTAATATGCGTGCTTCTAGAACTAGAATAGTTTCTGAGCAGACAAATAACACAAAAGTTAATTTATAGCCAAAAATTCGTACTTATAGGATATACCGAACCGAAACTAGAAACTAGTCAAGTAAATTAATTATATTATTACGAGTAATTACTCATTTAATCATTTTACTGCTCAAATAATAATTGCACAGGATATTTATTTAATCTATCGGTTGAATAAGTTTTGTACTTCCACTGTAGGACTAAATAACTAATTTTATTACCGTAATAAAAATTTAATAACACCCATATAAATTATTAACTGCTCAAATAATTAAATCCCATATTAAAAGTAGTCCGCATAGATCAAAACTAAAGAGTAATACACAACGATTAAAAATTAATGAAAAATATAATAATAAAAACTAGTCATTAGTGTTTTTCAGGTACATAGTGCCTAAAATACGAATTTTTTCGCCTCTTTGGCACGATTTTGAGAATAATAGTTATCCAATAACATGCGCATACCTCCGCATAATTCACATATATATAAACTAATACCATAAATCTGCGATGTACCTGATCACGTAACAAATCAAAAGAGACATGTAAGTAATTAAGCGAGCGCACCGCAATTATTTTGTCTGTTGGGGCCGTGCCTCGAGCTAATTATATTCGCGTTAACCGCGAATCTCTAGCAATCACGTCCGCGTATTAAACGGCGATAACTTCTAATATAACGGCAAACTCGCGCGATTTTCCTCCCGCAAAACAAACAAAAATTCCACAATAGCTCCGTGGTGTTGGTGTTCGCTCCCCAACCGATTTCAGATAGACGCCATAAAAAGAGATATACGGAATATGCCATCCCTTGGGGCCCTGCAAATATTTTCCGTGGCCGTTTTTATCGTATTCCTAGTTTTCTTAAATTATGGGCGCCTAGCTCAATAATCGATCGGTTCGGGTGTCGTAATGTCCATTAAAATGATTGAAGAGGCGGCTGCTGGGGCGGCTCGGATTAGGAGCATTTAAAAGCGAAATAAGGTACAAATTGATATACGGATGCCTCGTGTCGGGATCCTCGGGACCGAGACCGGGACCGGGACCATCCCGCCGCTGGAATTGTCCTCACATGGGCTCAAATATGGCCGTTTCGGGAACACCTTATGGCCTTATTGGATTTCTTATTTTCTGGAGATTACGGCAAGTTTCGCTTCTCGTAAATTTGTTCATAATTTTTAGAATGGTCCCACACATGGGGTCTGCACAATTGGAGTCTGTCTTTTCGAATCCAACGAGAAAGAAAAGTTTTTTCTGCCCCCCACGTGTAGGGAAAAACAAAATAAGAAGCCGGAAAATTGAACCAATTGTGACTGCTCTTAAAATGGAATCAGATCGATAGAAGTGATTCTATTGGGAGATTTCCGATCTTTTTAACTTCATTTAAGTGTTATTGCGAAAAGCATTAAAAAGGGATAGAGTTTTTTCGGACTTCGCCCGCCTTCAGTCCAAATCCTAATTGAAATTTAGCATATATGTAAAATCGATGTAAAGAGAATATTCTGATAGTTTTATATCATTTGAATTACTAAAGACAATATTTCATAGATATAATTAAAGGAGGTAACTATTTTCACCTTAAAACGTGAAACCAGAAAAAATAAATTCACAGTAAAAGGAAAATCTTTATTTAGTAGGCATTTTGTAAAAGGAAAATCTTTAGTTAATAGGCATTTTGTAATTTGAATGAATTTATTTTTTCTGGTTTCTGGTTTCTGGTTTCACGTTTTTTAAGGTGAAAATAGTCACTCTCATAATTAAAACGAAGTAATCTCGAGAAATGTTATCATCAATTATGTACAATTTATACAATATTCAAAAGGTATCATTTGCAGTGTTCACAGAAAAAGCAATTATCAATGTTATTTCATGCTTAAATACTGATAATTCAGTTCAATTTGTTTTAATTTTTAATTTTTTAAGTGTATAATACAAATATTTATTTAAAACTGGACAAGTGCGAGTAGGACTCGAGCCTTGAGGGTTCCGTAACATTATATTACCGTACAGCTTAGTAAATAGTTACTTTATAATTTTCTATTATATTTGAACTATAAAAAAAATAAAGTTTATTACGTAATAAGTCTATCATTTTGATTTAAATAAAAAGAAAATTCCACATAGAAATAGAAATTAATGATTTTCGGATTTGTTCCTTCAGTTGCCCAAAAATACCTCCTTCGTGCCAAATTTCAAGATATTAGGTAACCGTGAAACTAGAAACTTACATTCTTTATAGTAGTATGAGGCCAATAGACCTTATAGTATTCGATATTAGTTAAGTACAATTTGATACTTCAATCCGTTTCTGACGAAAAGGTCTTGACGGAGAGGCAGATAGGACCATAAAGTGCTTTTTTCCATTATGAAGTACGGAACCCTAAAAATTATTTGTTTTATTCCTTTACTAACTTGTCTTTTACAGAGTTATATTACCAAATTCCAAAAAATAGAGAATTTAATTAAGACCTTTTTAATTTTACTGATAAAAGTAAAATGTCTCCCTTCGGAAGTACCGAATAAGCTAACAATTTATAATATTAGGATTAAATTCTAAAAGTTCAGGGACTAGCTTTTGCGGCTCTCAAAAGTTGCAATTATTAAATTTATTTAAATGTTTGTCCCTCTCTAAACGGACTGCACCCTCGGAGAGGTTACCTGTTTTCGATTACGGAAAATAATTAAATCGGTGACCTTGATTACGATTACTCTGGAAATGGAATTGGACGGGCGAGGATGATTTTATTGGTTGATTTTATTTCAGTTTAACGATTCCTGCTCGTTTGGTGGTCATAAAAATTAATCTATTCGGCCGACCTTACTCTCGTTACCATACAGCTTTTCATCAGGATAATGACTGAAAACGGGCTCGTCAATGCCCGTCTTGGCCCAAAATCAAATTTATTGTCCAATAAAAGCCAGTACAGAAAAAAAAATCTGAGCCTATAACGTATCCATCCAATTATCCGAGTATCCACATCATTTCCCCTTGATCATTTGGCCGTAGGCTAGAAAAGAACCTTTTTCACCCATGAGCTAATTTTCTGTGAGTGAATTAACTCGGTTGCTAGGATCCCCTGGGACTGGCCGATATTTTCGCAAGATTTCACCTGAGCTTTTGGGTGGTCTTCGGTAATTTCGCCGGTCGTATATCACCGGAATTTTATTAGACCTTTCCGCCCGGTGCACCTTGGGCGACGGCCTTCAAAATCGATAAAAATTCCGTGAGCACTAAAACTCCATTTCGTCTGGGCGTAGAACCTTCCGCCAGACTGGGTTGCCACAATTAGCCCCTTTTATTTTTTTGGAAATCCGGGAATATTCTGGAAGGGCTATGTTTCGTGCGGGAGCGTTATGAGGAGTTGTTCGTGCTCGTCCGGATACACCTGACACCTGTCTGTCTGGCGGCGTTACCGCCGATGCAATATAAATTTCATTTAACGCCCCTCTCCTTCCAGGTCCGCATCATAAAGTCTGACAACAACGGCCTTGGCATCTCAATTAAGGGAGGACGTGAGAATCGCATGCCAATTCTAATTTCGAAAATTTTCCGAGGAATGGCAGCAGATCAGGCGAAAGGGTTGTACGTAGGCGACGCCATCCTGTCGGTGAACGGGGAGGAGCTGAGGGATGCCACTCACGATGAAGCCGTCCGGGCCCTCAAACGAGCCGGACGTGTTGTGGATCTCGAAGGTAAGTGGTGTCAGATTTTAAGACTACCGCAATTATGTAAGCCCGACGGGCTGCAAAGGGCTTAATTAAAAGCCCTCCGTCCCCTGCAGTTTTTGTGTGAAAACAAAGTTATCATCGCTCCCGAAAGTCTTCGGTTACCTAAGTTCCTGGAGAACTAACTACCCCCGGCCAGCCGCCCCCGCGCCACCCGCCCCTGCTCAGTAATCGTCGGGGAAAGAGCAAAAACTTTTCTCATTACTCAGCCATCCAGATGCTGCGGAATCCCTTTCTTTCTACTTTAGTAACCCTTGGCAGCCAGATAGGGCTCTGATGGCATTACCACTCACCTTCGCCTATTATCGTGGCGCTGCGGGGGCGGGCTGTTGCGTTAAAAGACTCGATGCCTCGTCGCCTCCCGGATAAGTAAAACGGCAAACAGGTCCTTCCCGCCCTCCTCCCGGAACGGCCGGGAAAACTTTGGTGGCTGCAGACACATCCTCGGATTTCTTCGGGGAAACTTTCGCATCGAACGGAATCGTGCTGACGGAGTATTATGACACACGTAATGGACAGTCTTAAAAATTTCCAGAGGACATCTCGTCGGAAACTGGAATTTCTTAAGTATTCCTCCTTTAGAAATAATTTTAGATCTTACCAGACGGCTTACTACGGCTTACCAACTTCGGGGCAGGTTCTCGGGAATATTTTTAAGATTAGTATTAATTTCTGACTCCAGGAGATCTGCCAAGTTTGAGGCACCCGTTTTTACAATTAAAATTCGACATTTTATTCAATCATTCGACAGAGCTCTTGTAAAACTCAAAAGATTAACGTAAGTGAACTTAGTGAACACGTAATTGAAATATTATCGTAAAAGTTTCAGGAATGTAGAAAATGTAAAATCTTCATAATTGTTGAAGGGATTAACTGATTTTCATGATTTTCATTTCTTGCTATTGAGTCGTTTAGTTTTCGAAAGTCATCAAGTACTCATAAGGGTTTAAAATTCCATCAACGAAAATTTGGATGCTAGAACATTTTAAAGCTTTAAATTTTCACAATTTGTAATATATTTTTATAAAAGGTTAGGTTCGCTCGATTGCTTTAGAAATCAGTTTGAAGAATATCGGGTCAAGAAAACACAAAATAAACAATTTTTTGAATTTTGCTTTTTCGACGATATACAGTATTGGACAACTAATTAAAAATACCCTAATGAATTTAAAAAATTCGAATTTTCGCCTTAAAATTTACATCTCTCCTCAGGTAGGTTTTCCCTGCCGCCTGAATTGCATTAAATAACTCATCATTATTTCTAATAATTTGTTGAGAAACTGCATTTTATACATCTACCCAAAGATGCTCTGTCGGATTCCGTACTGCATGAAGACCACTCAAGAACATCAATAAAAATATCTCGAAGGAATTGTATTGCAAGCTTGGCCATATGCTTTGGATCATTATCGTGCTGGAATTTTCAAATTACAAGAAAATTCTCTTCAGCCTACGGCAGCATTACGTTCTTCAGTATGTCCGGATATTTCTCTTTCGTGAGGATACACTGAATTTTGAAAATCGGACTGACTGGCTTACCAAGTCAAATGGTTCCTTGCAAATTCCAATCTTTTTTTTCATTGCTTGGACTTACAAGCGACTTCTTTCGTGAAACCCTACCATTTAGCCCAGCCTCGACTATCCTCCTTCTAATGGTTCTTGGTGACACCAATTGTAGATTTTCGTAGACAATTTTTTGGTGAATATCAGCAGAAGTTTTTCGAAGATATTTTTTTGAAGCCCTGATGATTGCACGATCTGTTAGGAGAGAAGTTTAACGAGGCCTCTTCCTATGCGGTACCTCTTCTAGTATATTGTGTATTTTGAAATGGTTTACAGCATCATAAACCAGTTTTACCGAGCAATCAAATTTGCCTGCGATTTGCCGATATGTTGAACCTGCTTGCGAAAAATGAATAATGGCCCCCCGAATTGCGGGATTACAACCTTTTGATTTTTCAATTTGCTAAGAACTTAAACAATAAAAATCACTATTAAGAAATGGAAATCTACTTATTTAATAATAGTACTTTAAAGAAATTTCCAATAACTGAATAGAATATTAAATTAATTTTCAGTTCACAAAGCACAAACTTTAGATGTCCAAGCCAAATTGAAATAACTTAGAAACTTGTTGCGCTAGACTTGTTTACTGCAAGGCGAAATCGCATTAAATGATCTATCTGAGTAATAATTAATTATTTCTCCATGACTGTATTGTATATATAAAATCGATTTCAGTGCAAGAGATACTAATTGGGCGTATCGTGTTAAGCAAAATATGTGGAGTTATTTTATTCTACAAAACCACCAGACACCATTCGGTCTACGGGTATGAAATAAAGCTAACTTAAAGGCATTTGTCGAACATGCATAACGAATGAATTATGCATTCATATGAGAAAAAATGAGCTTGAGGCAGTTAGTTGAAGGGTAGTATCAAACAAGTGCACATTAAAAAGTTGTAGCTGTCGAAGGCATTTGAGAAATTCATAAATTTCAGTGCTCACTTGCAGGGGTCTGATTGCTTCCACGATAATAAGCCAAGAAGACTTATTGCGTTCCGTCTCGTATAAGAAAATCCACTTCGAAACATTTTGATTAGCTCGCGCCTGTGGCGAGCCACTGCCGCCGCGCCATAATAAAAGGCATTTATCCACGAATTAGAGTGTGCCGGGAAGCGGCGAAAAATGCCTCATTAGCATATCCACCGTAATATTTTCCAGTGCTATTTCAATTAAGAATGCAAATTTTCCGGTGTTGGATTTGCCTGCATAATGGCAGCGTACTGTGCCACCGGGGCACACGAGGCGACTCCACAAGGAGTAAAAATAAAAATCGAAAGCGCTAAACAGGATGAAATTTTGCCTGCTCCATTTTCTTGTCACGGAATATTTTCTCGATGCTCGTTCACATCACTGGGGCCCTTGGCGCCCGCCGTATCTGGATGGAAAACGATAAAATATTGGAAAAAGTTTAAAAAAGGTCTCACCGAAAAAAAAGAATTTTATTAAAAAAATTGTTATCACGAAGAGCTTGAGCGTGGCGTTGCACAGCATTTGCTCGGATTTTCACTTGAATAATTGCTCCTGCCTTTTTTGCCGCCGCCGCGCAGAATATGCTACGGGGGCGGTGATACTGATGACAAATGGATTTCGAAATGAACTTAGCGCTGCTGGTGTAAAATTTGCTCTATGGCGAAAATATTCGAATGGAAAACACCGAATCACTCCAATGACCTATGAAATCGCATTTGATGAAGCATGAAGTGATTTTAATCCTTTTTTTTGTCGGCGGCCAATTGTGTTAGACTTTTGGTACGTGACATGGTTCGAACTAATTTTTGAGCACATGAACTGGTGCACTCTGGTTTTTGCTGATCTATTCATTAAAACAATGCCAGATGCCAGCGAAACCCGCCCGGTAGGTCACAACCGCGTGCTCCCGGGCCCCGAATGCCTCACCTGGTTCGAGCTGGTCTCGAAATGCGACTAATTGGATGTCCTTGCTCCACTTTCCTCCGACTGATTGAAGGAAAAGCGGATCAGGTGTCATCACACCTCGCCCTTTTGTATGAAAGTGCGAGTGGTTTCCGTCTTTCAAATGGAGCAAAAATCGTTATCTCAACCCTTTTTATAGATTGCATACAGACAGAGGCGCGGAGCTATCGCATTCGCGAATCCGCGCTTTGACGACAGGCGCGAAGCCAAAGAGCGGCATTTCAAAAGAATTTTTTGTAAAATATGAGAGCAATGTACATATGTAAGTTTACGCTTTTATTTATTATCATGCAATTTTGAACGAATTTAATAATAAGTAAACCCTTAATGAAAAAATGTATTTCAAACTCAAAGGATATGCTCTCTTGTCCAAAAGTCAATAATCTGCAATTTTGAGCTTAAAAGCTAAAACTAATTATGATTTAGATATTTCTCAAATCAATCACTTTAAAGCAAATATTTTTTTTAAAACCCTTTCACGCGAAAAACCATAGAAAGGTTTGAAAACTGATTTTTAGAAGTATTTTAGTAAATCATTAAAAAAATATAGCCTCTGCTCAAGAATTCAGCTGCTGCAGTCGACTACAGAAACTGAAATTTTGAACCAAATTGAAAGCTATTCATATTTAAATCAACAACGCACTTTACAATGCGAATAAATACAATAAAGTCCAAGAATTTATATTTCGTACACAACATACCAGCATCAACCACATAAATTGTATCGGAACCGTGCATAATTCGAAGATAATAATTGTAGCTTAAATATAACAAATTTTCACTCCTTTTTGTAAGATATACTGGGAAAGATTAAAACAAATTTTATCACCATGACGGCCTTAAATTCTTTAGAGGGCTTTAAATAAATACAGATAAAATATAATTTTTCATAGAAAGTGAGGGGTCATCGATTTTACTAAGAAAATATTAAAATCATGGGAAAACCTGTCGTTTTTCAGATTTGTGGAAATTGTGAAATATTAGAGTTTAATAACATCTGTAACATGTACAATAGTAAAAGATGATTTGCATAGAATCTTTAAGAGCTCTTTCGATTGCAAAATAACCGTTCTAATTAGCCCTCCCTAGCTTTATAAAATATGTTTTTTAATTTACAACTCTTTTGACTTGATTTATGAAACTTTATGAACGTTAAATTTCTACACAAACTTGCTCATTCAAATTCATGCCACCAATTTCATAAAATTCGTATCTTTCTAATAAGCCAGACAATTTCAATCTCACAATAACCAATAATTTCGAGTCAAGTCACCAGATAAAATTTTTATAGATAAACCCTTTTTATCGAAGTTTCATCAAAATGATAGACGAAGGACAAAAATGCGGTCCTACAGATTCTAAGGACGAAAAAGCTATGAATTCCTTAGTGGTTTAGTGACCACCACAAAACCAAGACGTTATCATAGCTTGACAATATTAAAAATGTCAATCAACCGCTAAAAATTGATACTGCTAAAAAATATTCTGAGTTTGAAGTAGATTTCCGATACATGGGACAAATATTGAAGTGAAAATGAAGAACATATTTTAAATTTTCTATGGAAAGTCTGACTAATAGAGACTGTTGTTGAGTAAGTTTTTATTTGAAATCTTCTCTTGATTACTCAAAGATTTTAGCAGGAAGTAAAAAAAATTTTCAGTTATTTTATATTCAGTCGATAAATTCCTTTAATTCAACTAAAGTGGAAGAAATCTGAACCATCCCTTCTATAAAAGTGCCGTGCCTGGACTTTCAGTTCTAGTGGCGTAATTTTCTCTATTTTTACGCCAGTGGAAAATAATCAACTGCATCTCCGTCGATTGTTTTGCAATAAACTTCCACCGCAGTGAGCTGCATCGTAATGATTATAATGAAGCGAGGTACAAAGGTGAGCTAAAATAACCGATCCCACTCCGGTTACGTCGTAATAGCGCTAAAATATCTCGCCTCTAAACCCATCCAAATATGATAGCACGTAAAATCGGATTTTCGCAACCCCGAGGACTGCGCCACCCGCCGTTCCAGAGGAGCGGAATGTGCCCCGGTGCTTTTAAAAATCTTCCTTTGATCCCAAACCAAACTTTTTATCTTGTGCCTTTGATGAAGTTTCCTCATCCTTGCAATAATCCAGAGGCAGGAGTGACTCCAAGAACGCGTAAGTTCAGGAAAAAAAGAGCCGCTCGAGAAAAACGCGGAAAACCCATAAACCCAAGAAGGAACTTTCATAAATAAAGTCAATATTTAAATTTTCCATCAGAGGATGTAAAAATGCTTGTGCGCTCCGGTTGGTCTGAGGTGAGCTCCAGACTTTGCGGCTGCAGTCCCGAGGGATGAGCAGGAGCAGTCGTACAACTGCATTTTGTCCCGTCGCACCCATCTTTGTCTAATTGCTAGACAATCTTTGGCAGGATCAGCTTAATTCTGCACCCACTCACCCAACCTAAGCAAGTAAATTCTTCAGCTGGGGCATTCCACCGGGGAAGTTGCCGGAGTCGCTTCCTATAATTTAGTTAGGTGCCCGCTGAACAGATATTGTGCTCCAATAAACCTGCAGCAAGTTTAATAAATTACCAGTTAATAATTACAAAATATCTTGCATTAATTAAGTTTGATCAATTTTGCTGAAAACACAACTTTGCTGGATTCATGTACCAGACCACAACTGTGGAAGGAGTTTATTTTGTATAGATAGGCACTTTCAGGCTTACCTCTCTCTAAAACGGATATGCATTTTATTGAAAAGGAAATTATTATATGTCGTTTTATTATAAAATAATGAACATTCCGTATGAAATAAACTGAAACATATAACGTAATTTATTGACAATGTATACAAGCTTTAGAAAAAATGAAAAATAAGAATATACAATAATTGGTACTTAAACTACCTACTTAATACCTTCAATTTTAATGATTCATTCTAAAAATAAATACTCTTTCATACCCAAACTCAAATTTATTACCCTCTTTGAGAGTAGTCAAGTGAAATTAGAAGACCTATTTTAATTCTCAAGTCGAGCTTAACTGGAAATTCGTAATTTATCCTTAATTGCAAAAACTCAGTTTAATTAAGTAATTTCGTTTTTAATAAAATAGATACAGCTATTCTAGAAATTTCAAAGAAATTGACTGATTACGAGTTTAATTATATAACTCACACCTACACTGTGTTTATAATTACCCCAAGCGTGGGAGGTATTTCGTTCAAAGGAAAGTAAAATTTTTTATTTTTGTTGAATTTACTCTGTGTCGTTTTCTAATTAAAAGCTACCTATTACATATTTAGATAAATTTCATTTTATTTCAACTTGAAATTGAGAAGCCATGGAAGTTAAATATTTGTTTTTTTTAATTTAAGAATTAATACACACCTATTTGCTATTTTAAAAGCTAAAATTAAATTAAATATTCTATTCTGATTTTCTAGAGGGCAGAAGTTATTTGTTTCTTTGAAAAGCTACTTCATTGTGATCCTGTTCGTTCAGATTTGATTATTTACATAATTAATGGTCAGTTAAAGACACAAACTGAAATATTACCGACAGTATTCTAAAATGCCTCTGAGTGAATACTTAGAACTATGCAAATTGAAAGACTACGTTAGAGCTACGTAAAATGGTTCCCAGCGAGTCTGTCAGTAATGTCTTTAATTTGAGTATCAAAAGTTAATTTAGTATCAAAGGTGACTCCAAGCTCATTAAATTAGGAGACTTCAGATAAAAACACAGAATTAAGACTATCATAGAACGTAATTGAGTTTTTGTAGGTAAATGTAATTTTAAAACATTTATCTTCATTTAAAGTCAGACTGTTACGGGCATAAAAGTTCTCTGAAGCTATCAAATTGCGCTGAAGGATGTCAGACTTGCAGCTAGAAATAATTTGAGTAGTCAAGTCATTAATAAATAACAAAAATAAGAGCGGACCAAAGATTGTCGTAACTATAGTACAACGTTGTTCAATTAAGCAAAACTAGAATTTGTTTAGAATTTAATTAAACAGACACTTTTTCCTATTGTTCTATTCTAGACTTATATAACATATACTAATCAAATCAACCTGGGCCCTGTAATTTGATTCAAATAAATTTTCATCTGCATGCATTTGCATTAGTTAGTTTGTCATTTTTGGAATATACTGTGTAATTAAAAGGTCTTATTGTTTCATTAAAAATAATTCATTTTACGGAATAATGTGGTAGTTAGCAAATCTCGCGCTTGACCGACTTTTTAAAAACTCACTAAATGGTTTTGCTCCTGCCCCCCCGGGAAAGAAACCAAACTGACCATCACTTTCTGAACACGCTCCGATGCCCTGTGGCCCAAAAACTATTATTTAGAATTTTAATTAAAGCGAAGCAGTGGCGATATAATTTGTGGAGTGCTCCGTCGCCTTAATTGAAAACGGAAAATTCATATTGAGCGCGACGATATTTCGCTGTTAATTAATGAGATGACGACGGGCGCTCCCTTGAAGCTGACAAAGACAAACAGATCCTGCGGCCCCATGTGAGCCGGAAAATATTCCTTCCGCCGGCTGGTCCCGGACTCCTGCCGTTTGCTGCGGCTGAGTTGCATGCAGAGGGCGAAAAGGGAAAAACGCCGGGATCTGGAGCCGGGCGCGGAGCATGCATTCCTCATTTTGTATCTTGTGGAACGCGTGCGGGTCCCGAACGTGTCTTGCACGTCGTGCCGGGAGGTCCGGGCGACGAATATTTGCTCTGGCGCCATTGTTGATCCAGTTCATGTTTGTCAACTAATTTCCTTCCGTTCCCGGGGAACGACCCAGAAGGACGCTTTTTTCCGCACCGTCCGCATCCCGCAACCCCGCGCCCGCGCCCGCGCTCTCGTGTGTCCTAGTCAAGTGTTTTGATTCTTCTCATTGCTCAACATCACTTCTGGCTGTTTTTGTTTCGAAGGCTCCAGAACGTATCCTGGATCTGGTTCTGGTTTGTTGTCGCTCCTCCTTGAAGTAATTTCCTTTAGGCCAGGAATTGTCTACCTCACATTTTCATCTGGTTAAAAGTTTAGGGTTGAAGCGCCCTGCTGCGATGACACGACGAAGGGATGGGGAGGTGGGCGGGGGCGGGATTACAGGAAGCGCTCCTGAATTGAATGTAAGCCCCCGAGGGCTGGTTGTTCCTGTTGCTGTACTCCCTTCCCTCGGCGAGTCTCTTCATTTACTTAGAGTTGCTTTGTTTTCCTTGTAGATGGCACGGAAATTTTGTAAAGTCAAAAAAGGGAGGAAATTTTGGCGGAAAACTGTTTTGGGACGATGGTACGGCTCCTGAATTCCTGAATATATGCGACCAGGCCACAATGAGGATCGGGCAGGCGCAGGGGAGGGCCTAAGGTGTGAACAATTTTGTTGGAAAATGAAAAGTTGGGATTATATTGCTCTAGAGATCCTGGATTCTATGAATAATTAATGATGCTGGTTTCGCTAAATGTTTGTCGGCTTTGCGCGAGATTCTTTACGTAAGGCGATTTGCTTTTCAATTTGAACAAAATCCTCTTACTTTGTACCATTGTAAGTTATTTTGGGGGCAATAAATCGTTTCGAAGCATTATCGGAAATTATTTTCTTGCCGGGCATTAACTTTAGGTGCTAGCTTTTATTCCATTTAAGTAGGTGGAGGGAATATTTAGAAACAGACAAAATGTAGGGATTAACTTCAATTAGCGCATAAATTCGTCATATTTTTCACCGCAATTTCAAAAACAAAGCTGATTGTTAAATTAAGTACCTAAACAATAAGAAGGAGTCAACAAAATATGCTAATTCTAAAAACTTTTGCTTACCATGCAAACCAGAGATAGAATTTTAAGTCGCTTATTGCGGAAAATGTAATTTTGGAACGAGTAGAAAATTGTATAGTTCCATGTTAAACTTCTAATATTTTGGTCCTAATTTCGCATTAATGATATTTTTGCATTATTCCTTGGATCGCAATAGTTACTGAAATGTGCAAAAACTTCGGATAAAATAGAGGATTTTTCGATATATTTAGTAATATTGAGAATAACTGAAATAATTTTAAGGTGGAGAGAAAATAATTAAAATAGGTTTCACTGAAAATAAAACAATCACCTTTCGTGGCTTTCGTTTTGATACATATACATTATAAACACTTTTGATTTCAAGTCTGCCTTTCTTTGAAAGAATAGAATATGTTTCTATTTAGCTGAAATTTAGAGATAGTTGATTTAATTGGACTTAAATTACCAGAGAAAATTATATAGTTCACAAAAACAAATCTGATATGAAACTTTGCGTTTGCCCTCATATAAAAATATCCTAAAAAGTACAACATTACATCACTTTTGGTGGAGAAATAATTTTTAATTCGATTTAAACAAAAAAATACCTCAGTTTCAGATTTTTTCCATTCAGATATTGTACGCAAGAATTTAAATCTTTTGTTGTACCTACATAATAATTTAAATTCAGAAAGAAAAATTGGAAAAATCTGATCCAGAGACGAGTAACTTGGACAAGGTAGAAAATTTTCATACACTTTTCCAGAATCTTTGAGATTATTAAATTATTATTACGTATTAACATGCAAACTGAAAGTGACAAGAGTTCCCTTAAAAATTGTGAAGTCTTGTTTTTAAAGAGTTTAAAAAGGTATTTAAGAAAGCTGCGTTATAAGAAAATGTCTAGCTAAGTAGCAGCGATCGGTTAGATTAAAGATGATCCATTCATTGCAGATTGTAAGGTAAACGAAGCAAATACAGTCGTTGAATGTGACTTCGACTTTGCGAAGAAAAGTACTATTTAAGTTTAGAAAACACAATACAGGATGGTGTTCCAAAGATAACGAATCATCTTATTAACAAAATTAAAGCATTTTATATCATGGGTTGGAGCTATTCCTAATGTACTAATTTTATTCAGATCCCATATAGCACAACAGAAGGTATACACGAGTCAATCAAGTCGTTAACGTAAAATTTTATGCATTGGGACTTTCCAGGATTTAGTACTAATTGATTATCTGCCATACCTAATGCCTGAAATACATAGATGAATTTCGATAAGGGAATGAGTGAATAAATTAACCAAAATAAAAGTGTATAGCTCATACAGTAAATTTGCCAGGAAAATAACGATGCTAGTTGGCTGCTATAAAAACGACTATTTTCAAGAAGTTACAAGCTCCATTCTGCTTGGTTCGGGAAACGCCTTTGGGCACAGCCCGGCTAATGCAGATAGGACCAAGTTCCAGGACACTCATTATCTCGCAAATCTCTTCGTTTTCGTAATGATTTGTTATTTCGGAGAAGGGCCGAGGGTGCAGGGTACCCACTGGTTGCCGGGGGCATCTGCTACTTTTGCAGCGCCCATTGTACATAAAATCATTCCGGCTGACAATCAATTATTAATGAGGCATCTCCTTGGGAAAATTTCTATTCCGGTTCCCTAACAAAGCAAAATAAATTATTTGCCTTTATCTGCTCACATTTTTGTTATTTCCTTCTATTCCTCCGCCATGATTTATAGCCCTGCTTCTCTGGGCTCCGCCGTAGTTTTTTGTTACTTTTGTTGTTCTTGCAGCAGCCCTTGCGGTGACCACCGATCACATTTAAAGGGCTCTCCGGCCCCACCCCAGCGTAACTTTTGCAGCAAATGCTCCTCGATAAGACCTTCAATTATTGATGAACGAAAAAGTAAAACGCTGTCCCATTATCAGTCGATGAAGTTCGGCGCCCTGTGGCGCTCCATTCCATCAAGATGCGTCCCTTCCCAGGCCCAGCTCAGATCCTGCACGATGTGGATATGGATGTGCCCGGTCGGGAACGAATGAATTAATAATTAGGGAGGTGCCTAAAACCCACCCAAGGCTTTATGTAATTATAATTTTATTGTCTCGCTCGGTATGGAAATTTTGTTGAAAAGGAAAGTTACTTAATGTTTGGAAATTACGAAATAAGATCCGATCGATGGCTTTGATGGAATTTTGTGATACAGCGAAAGATTCTCTGCCCTTCTGCTTTTAGCAGGGTTGAAGGCTTTATCGAGAAAAGTCACAGAATATAATAACAAAATTGGAGTCTTCAAAAGATAAGAATATATTTATACACAAATTGGGAGAGAACGAATTTGCATAGTTTGAGCTGAAAATTGAATGGGGATTTTGCGATACTTTTATGCTTTTCTTTCCATGTACATTTAAGTTAGCACTAATGTTGGGTACTAGAGTAAACAGCTTCTGGATTTCTAAAATCGTTATCCTACATAGCAATATCGCCTACAAAGATATTTAATCTCTGAATAAAATAAAAATCAATTTAACGAAATGGTTAATAAGACGAATAATTGGCTTAATTCATACAGAAAGGCTCCAACTTTAGAAAACCAGAGATACGTAAATCCATAAACTTACGTAAGAACTTGTCCACGTAGAAGAATTTCGAAAATCTACGAAAAAAGTCGAATGATGATGAGAATTTAACATGCTACTATGTCGTAAATTATGAACAATAATGCGTTCAACTTTGAATGAAATTGAGCGCAAAATTTGAATAAATTCTGAATTAATAGAAAAACAAAATGTTTATGTTTCCTGTTTTCTTCGGAGGTAATAACGAAGGTCAGGCCTACATATATTAAGGTGAAGCAATTTATTAAAAAATAAAGAAACGACAAACAGAAAATCGAATATGGGGCGAAAGCGGAATGATGTATGAATGATTCTTAAATACATTTGTGCGTTTTCTGATGTAATGACTTAATTATTTTTGTGCTTATTGCGTATTTTTTCATATATTTGTTAAGATTTCACTTTTTAAACTATGGCTTTCCGAAAAAATACTTATTTTTTTCTAAAATAGTGAATATCGATTCGTTGTCAAGTTCCTCGAGAAGACAAAGAAATAATTTCGAATGTCTTAAGTGTGGGACCAACCGAGAATTTTAACTCGTATATAGACTAATTTTATAAGTCAAACAACCTCAAACTTTCAAAACTATATTTCCCATTATCAGTTAAAAAATTTATTTTATATGTTTTGGAACACTTATCGAATAAACTACGTCCTCAACGAATGTTTCTGCTACCTATGGTATGTACATATGTATATCTTTAAAGTGATCCTCTGATCAAAAGTTTCTTAAGTTCTCAATAATTGTCTTTAACTAAATAAGTTTTCGTTCCTTTTGTAATACGACTTTATTTAACTTTTAATTATTAATATGACTGACTGGGAGCCTTTTCGCCATCGTTAGATACTCATTACAGGGAAGAGGCGAGTCGGTTGCAATTTAGCGCATCGATTTTCTGGATGAACGAAGAAAGCAAACTCCATTTGGACTTAACACGCTGTTGGCATTAATCTTTCGCAGTAGTCGTCAGCAGCTGATTTACGACGTTTAATGAAGCAAAAGTTCGCCTGCATTTCCGGGCAGAACAAACGGCCTCGGTAATTCCGTCCGATGTATAGCACTTGCCGTCTAATGGAAGTGCGGATTTCAATAAAGTTCCAAACGACACGTTCCCTGTAATAAATCCCCGCGCCGAGCAGCAGCATCCGTCACAGGAGCATATAAATTTCGCTGTCCTTGGACAGGTGCTCGTATGCGTAAGAAGAAGCCATTGTGCAGGACGACTGGGGCAGGCGCAATCTAATCATTTCCTCATAAAGGGAATTTAATAGCGTTTACCTTCCCCCGGATTCAGGGCTTTTAAAAACTCATAACCACAGCTCTGGAAATCATTTGGCGAAATCAAGGATCCATTCCGCTCGGAAAAGTTTTCCTTCTCTCCTTAAATCCAATAAAACTTGCTTTACATCCACCCCCTTGGCGCCCCACAGCAGCTCCACCCTCTGGGACCGAAGGGCGGCCGGGTGATTTCAGACGCCCCAAAAATGGTTTTCCATTTCGTGGCGGAACAGCTCCGACATTCTGCTATTTTGCTCGTTTCATTTTCTGCGAAAAACCAAAAATTTCGGCAAAATGGGACCGGGCGGGAAACCTGAAAAAGAGAGAAAATCTGGGCGAAATATTTCCTTTCTTGCACCTTGCCATAACGTAAAATATGAGGACTGAGCACTTTCAGGTGTGCCCGGTCCTGGAATATAGCGAAACGCTGTATGACACCCCGGCACTCAAGAAATATTTTCTCAGGCTATTCCTGCACAGCTGCACAATTCTTTTGCACAAAACCAGCCCCCCCGCGAACGATGTGGCGGAGCGCCCCTGACGACGGCACCGTCCGGAATTATTGCGGGGGCGAGTGAATGATGAAAAGGAAAAATTTGGGGCTCAAATTGTTAGGGCTGCGGCGCCTGCAATGTCGCAGGTGGTACGATTCTTCGTCGTCCGCAGCGGGGACACCGACGGTTTTGACTGATGAAGAGTTTCCGTAAATTCGATGGAGCACTGACTGCTCCGGAAATGTGCCAGCACTATCGACTGCTAAAACGACGTCTTTTTCATTTTCGCGGTACAATTTCACAAAAAAAAAATATGAAAATACAAGACACTCATCAATAAAAATTTAAAAATCATTTATCTTTCTTTTACATTGTAGATATGTATATACATATATCAAAGTGACTGAAGAAAAGTATTAATTTAATTCAAAAGGAAACAAACGTAATTTTAGTTTCAATAACATTCACCTAATGCGGGTCGAAATGTTCTTTGAATACTAGAAGATAGAATTTATTAAATAAGTAACGAGAATTCATAGATACATATACATATGTACATATATACAGAGATTAGAAAGTTATGTTCTTTACAAATTGAGATGTGATAGCGGGCAATGAGAAAGAGATAATTAATACAATATTGTATTGTACTTTGAATAATGACGTAACAAATTTTCAAATGAATTGTAACATCGAACATATGTATGTACATACTTAAATAGATCTTTTTGAAAGTCATGAAATTAAATTGCGAACTGATCCATTTAAACAGACTATTGACACATACAGGGTGGGGCATTTATCTTGAGATAAAATAATATCTCTGTTGGACTCGATTATTTCGAAAAAAGTTTCAGACAAAAATTGTAGGGCACCGAGAGGGCCATTGCAAGGTCAATATTACAACTTCTGAAAGCGTTTTCGTTTACTTCTTTTGAGCAGGGAGATTAAAGTTTGTATGGAAGTTCCTTTACTTTTGTAGTTAATATAAAACTATGAAAATTAGTATTAAGCCTTTTGGTTGGAAATTAAGAATAACGTGTTTCAGCGTTTTGGAAATCATTCCCTAAGGCGGTAAAATAGGGCTGAAAGTTTGAGAGTTTTCATCATTTCTAAGGTTAAAACCATGAAAATTAATATTCATTAAGGGTTGATTTTCCTATAACTCTGAAACATAGGTATTTAAATTCAAATCAAATAGTCTAATTTTAAATTACACGCGTCTGTAACTTTTGAAATTACCGAATTCCATACAAACTTTTATCCGCCATTGTTTCTATTTCGAGATACACACGTACGAAGTCGCAGAAAGCAGAAAGCTACTCTTTTATAATGCGTCATAAGCATAACAAAAATTACTTAAAAACAGACATAACTTATCGTAAACAAACATTTAAATTTCTGTCGATTTTACAAAAATATATAAACAGCTGGTACACGTGGTTTTATGTCCAAACACATTTTCTTAAAAGCACAACGTATGACGCATGGAAACGAAAAGCGAATTAAACTTTATTACTTCTACTTGAAATGGGACATAAGTTTACATAGGTGTTTTTTATCTATATAATATTAATAGGTATCAGTAAGATATCAGTTAAACTCGAAGGTATCTAGGGATCGTTTCTAGCTATCTCAAGTTCTTTTAAAATGTCGGTTACCTTTAACAAAATATTTCCAGTTCTTTGCTTTCTGGGCTTAGTACACTTTAGCGCCGCTATTATAAAGGGAACAATATCAGTTGAAGATATTGAAGTAGATGGGGAGTGGGTGACACCCGACTACGCCGATAATTTTCCATTTATGGTACAAATGGTAGTTCGAGGTAGACACCGATGTGGCGGTGCGATTATCAAAAAAAATGCAGTCATCACCGCAGCAAGCTGCTTAACTCTCACAGACAAAATTTCAGACATTTCTGAATTCACCCTTTTGGCAGGCAATCAAGTTAGGAATCAGGAAGATAATCAAAAAAGTGTACAAACTCGTTCCATCGCAAAAGCTGTGCTACACCCCAATTGGCCTGCACATGATGCCGCCGATCTTGCAGTTCTAAAACCATCTGAGGACTTTGAGATGACGTCCTGGGTCAACATCGTTCACTTAGACTACATTTGGTCAGACAACTATGAAGTGGGCCGTATGTTCGGATGGGGTTACACCGAGGAAAACCGATATTCAACTATGCTTCGGCATGCCTGGACGGATATTAACGAAAGTGGTCACTGCACCCTTATACATGTTCCAGGTATAGTGTGCTTAAAGGACGAAGGCGGGGGAAGACCTTGTTATGGAGACTTTGGTGGACCTGTAATCATTGATGGCGAAACTCCTCTGACTCATACCTTGATTGCTATGATTTCATTTAATCCTAGTGCACCATCTCCAAATGAAGAAGGTAGCATTAACTGTGAAGAACAAGATAATAGTATAGGTATCAACATCACATATTATCGTGATTATATTGAAAATGTTGTTGCCACTGAATTTTAACAAACCACAAATATTGGTTGGCAATAATTTTCCAAAAAAAATTTAGTTTTTTTTCTAAAAATATACAATAACACTTGTTTTAGCATGTACCTATATTTCTCGTATTTACATCTTAGTTTTAAATTTTGTTAAAACAAATATTTCAACATAGTTTTCTGCAGATTTTATAAGTTCTTATACTAATGGTCTGATCTGGTCTTGTATATATTTTCAAATAAAATGTTTTTTTCTTCAAAATTTGCTTTCCTATTAATTTCGCTCTCCAATAAATTTAAAAGTTACTTAATTTCCATCTTCTGGCTGAGTCTTACGTAGATAAAATAATGCAGATGAATGAATTATAAATTCTAGCAATAAATTTATCTTTCTTACCTTGTAAAAATGCCAGTCTTGTAATGAACAAAACAAATTAATTTCATTTAGCACCCTACTTTCGAAGTAGTGATCTAAAAACTCCTCCCCAAAGACGGCTACATCTTTGAGTCTAAAAAATCGAAAGTTGGGCAACTTTCACTGGATTAAAAATCATAATAATTTTTAGTTTTTCGTGGTACCAGTATCTTCTGATTTAAGTGAGATCGATTTCATGGATACTGGTCCATGTTCATCGATGTTATCAGACACTGGGTGCTTTTGTACATTTATCTGACACTTGAAGATCTTCGTTTTGACCAAACAAATAGCAAACAGAAATCTTGATTTCTCTAAAATATTTTTTTTCCTGCCTTAGTGATAAATATCGTATTAGTTGAGACCATTCAATTAAAGTACACATAAATTTATACTATTTTAAAAATAGGCAACAAAATATCTACTCATATAGTACCAGTTGAAAAAAATTACAAATTGATTGTAATTTTAATAATCAGAACTGTAAACGAATTAGGCATGAATTCATAAAATTACAAACTCTCACTTACACGATTTCCTATGAAAGCGCCCAGATAGACATTGGAGTTACTTTCGCTGGAATCAGTTTTTTCTTCAGTTATAAACTGATCAGAATCACTTTTGGAACTGATTTTTCATTGGCTGGTATCGCAACCAATCACAGCTCTTAAAAAGCGAACATGCTCCATACAAAATAATCACTTTTCCATCAGAAAAAAACGGGCATCAATTCCACATCAATTTTAAGTCAATTCTTGTCTATCTAGGCGGAAGGTGCGATTTTTGTTCCCCCTCTTTCCCCCTCAGGAAATGACAGCCACGATATGTGTTCCAAACGCTCTCTACGCTGTGAGCTAATCCAGCTAATCTGAAGCTTTAAACTGTGGCCTCGATGTGTCAGGCAGAGTGACGTGCGGCGAACTTTACTTATTATAATTAGTAAAATTCAGAATTTCTTTAATTTTACGCATGTAGGTATTTGTAAGTTTCAATATGAATTTGCAAAATTATTACTCAGGTGTGTAGATTTTTACTACTATTTTATAAGTAAAACTCAAAATATTTTTTACTGTGATATAACACATTTGCCTGACACTTGGATCGAAATCTAACATTTTCCTTTAAAAATCATATATGTATATCGTACTTGAATTCCTGAGGGAAAATAAGGGCATCTTATCTTGGCACCAAGTAGTTCGGTTTGGAAGTAAATTTCATGTCTTAACGACTTTTCTCTTGGGTTGAATGATCACATTTTACGATATTGGAAGAACGTCAGTTTCCTCTCTTATTTTGAAGCCAGTCAGTCGGCACCAATAAACGTTGGGGAATAGGGCGTACCTTGCAACTCCTTAAGTACGTTCTCTCGATCTCATCGCGGTGAGATGAGACTGTCTAGTGTCTGGGTTTGTTATCATCCCACAAAATATTTTATAGCGTCTGCTGTGCAAAGGAGTCATCCCTCGTTGAATTTTTATGAAAGCACATAGCCCTGGATTTAGACCCAGCGAGTAACCCTAAAACCCGAGCAGCCAGACCCACTCGAAAAAGCGTTTAAACACTTGACGTGGTACATCGAGCCCATAAAAACCGCACCAGCGAAACAAAAACGAAAACAAGTCATAATGGCTCGCCCCCGCAGAAATCACGCTTTATTAGGAGTTGTTTGCGTCGCCACCGCAAGTGAATTAGGCGAATTTCGTGCGGCTGCTATTTGCTGATGCGATAGAAGCGAAACTTTGTCCGCAGAGTCGCAAGCCTTCTACGTCACGGAAAAATATGAAATTCGATGTGGGTAAATTACGAAAAATAAAAGGGAAAAAACTTACCCAGGGCGAATCCCTGCGCACAACTGCGGCGGGTGGTGGTGAAAAGAGCCGAATCGGATTTTAGCACCCTCAACAGGTGCCGCGGGCGCCCTTAAAATGGAGAAAAACTTAAGGAATGATAGGAAACAACAAGAAAAGCGGCGTCGACGCGCCACCACCCCCGCAGCACTCCATTCAATTCGTGTAAGCACTCGCCTCGAACGTCTTCGATAGAATAGCGGGACTGTCGCGGTGCGACGTTGTTTTTAATGTTAAATTATTTGCCGCACCATTACCAGGCGACATCACCTTGAAGAGCCACCGCATGATGTGAACGGGCCGCGCCTCCGCCCCTCGCGGGGGCTCCTTGCGAAAGCCCCAGTGTAATGCGAGGGTACGCAGCGGGGGTGGTGGCGGGGCGCGGGCGAGTCTTCCTCAAAGGAATTTCCGTTCACATCATTACTCAAACCCATCGTGGGATTAGTGGGAGGCGGGCGGCGGCGGGGGTGACATGATGCCGAAAACAGGTGAACAAAGTGGGCGACTGGGCGGGGTGTTAAGGGTCGATTTAGCAGGCACAAATAGGCTCCCATCAATCACGAGGCATTTGAATTTACCGAGCGCCCGGGGGCGGGACACACCGAAAAAATCCATTTTTTGCACGCTCATTTGCGAAAAACAAACAGGGGTGATAATAGGATCTTCGGGCGCCGATGTTAGTTTTATCTACTTAAGTGAAACATTCCTCCCACTGGAACTTCATAAGGAATTCAGCCGGTGTCGTCGGATGAATATTTTCCGGGAGACGAGGGATCGAGGATGGAAAGGATGCGCCCGAACGTGCCTCCGTCGCTGATCAGAAATCTAGCGGCGCCCTCCCGCCGTCCTGGTCCCTAGAAGACATTAGAAAGTCCATTGAATCCCATTTTCGAAAGTCATGAATCATCCGCCTTTAACCCGGCCCGGGAGCGATATAACATGCGTTCCCGTCCTCTCGCGAAAGGTTTCCTTAACTCGTCTGAAAAGCTTGATTAAATCTGGGACGACTTTGGATGAATACCGTCGCAAAAAGTTAGATCGCATCTCATCAGATCACGCGCATGTAGGTGTCTTAACACTCGCTACAAACACTCGTCAAATTTATCAGATGAACTCCAGAGCAATGCGTCGTTTCTATTTTATGTACGGTTGAGAACCAGGAAAACAACAAGCAATGGAATTAAATCCATCTTCGAGTTTAAACAAAAAAAAACTATGTAGGTATATCGGATTTCTGCTAGCAAAGGTGTGCGGAAAAGTCTGTCCACAAAATTACACGAAATGTTGTCAAAATTCGACGAAATTGAGATATTTGCAAAAGAATCTCAGAATACAAATACAGCCAATTCTGTTTTTACACGAACTTCTTTTACACGATTTTGTTTTAACACGAATTAGAAAAAAAAAAAATAATTCCCTTTTTACACGACTTATTTTGATTTAACACGATCAACCCAAATTCTAAGAAGAAAATGTTGCTTTAATTTTATTTTTATAACTACGACATTGGAGACGAGGAATGTAAAGCGATTTCCATTTTCCAATTTCCAATTTTCACCCAATTTTATTACCTCAATATGGAATTTTGTCTGCTTTGTCTGCATTTTGAGTTTGGTGTTCAAAGTGAAAAATATCTTTTTGATGTTTATAAACTTTAATAAAAATTATAATAAAATTCGTGCACCCTAATATGAAAACTCATGGTTTATTGTATTATTTTGCAATCAATCTTCTACTTTTCCGTAGATGCAATATATTTTTTAATTCAGAGCATAGACAGCTTGTATCATTTTAATTCTGTCCCAAAACATTAGATAGGTAGGTTTAGTCTTTGTTTTAAGTTATTTGGATAGTACTTTTGTAAAACAACAATACAAAAGTATACAAACATAATATAAAACTAAATCAATTTTGGAGCCTCTATTAAAATTAATGTTTTTCTGGAAAGAATTTATGAGAATTTATTTACTAATCGTTATTAAAAACGGTCAAATGACATATTTTATTTTATGAGAGCGTCTTCAGGCTATGTGTATGTAGGTATAACCTAATCTGTTGGATATACAGAAAGTGATGATTTTAATTTAAAGTTCCGCTTAACTTAATTTATTATTGACAGCAACATCCTTAAAAATACAAATTTCCATTTTAAATTCCCATAATTTTAAGTGGCAATATCAGTTAACGCGTATAAAAAACAAAAACGGACATACATAGGATGTAGAATTATGAATTAATAATTGTCGGAATTTTTCCTTTACTTGTGCTATGAGACCTTCCTTCGTGTCAAATTACAACATTCTAATTCAAGAGGAAGTACCCTTCCGGGACGAAATTTTATTTCCGTTTAGAACTCATAGATCAAAATCTTTTGTTGTTATGGGCCACCTCTCAAAATTGAATTCCACTTTTGAAACTTTAGAACCTTGAAAGAGTTCTCAAGGATAAAAGTATAAATTTGATCCTGGCCATACTAACGCTATAATCTCCGGTATTAAATTTGAACTAATATTTTACTTCGGAGTCGAAACATAGAGGATCTAAATAGAGTTTATAAACATCGAATAGCACCCGAAACTTTCTAAAGCGGGGTTCAATGTACAATATAATGTAAATAAACGTTATAGCCTTAATTTTGATTTGCTCCTCCATGTCTTCAGTGGAATTATTGGGTTCAAAATAAAACTAAAATTTCGACCCGGGCTATAGGTTTTGATCGTAAATCAGTCTGTTAGAACTAAAATACGCTTTGAAAGGCCGCATTTTTTAATTGAATTGATTTATTATAGAATTTTAAATTTTTTATAAAACTATATCATTTATATAGGCGTTCCTAAAAAAGGGTCTTGATCGTATAAGGGTTTCGTTTTTTCGTCCTCTCCGGTGGCCACCTAATTTTTTTATTAGCCACTAATATTTTCCCCGTGGTGCAAAATACTCTCATTCGTCATAATGAAAATAAAATAAATAACTTTTACGATGTGGGATTAGCCGCACGCAAACCAACTTAAACGACAAGAATTTTCTAAACTGTTCCTAGCGGAGGGTGTGTTCTTTTAATCCTGCTGCTGCGGACCCACTCGTTTCCCAGTGGTCACGAAGAGAAGGTCAAACTGGGATTTTGCTGAAAGAGGTAAAGGCTAATGGCTAATGGTTTTATGGCGCTGTGCAACGCAATCCAGAAGCATATGACTTCAAAATTTTGAAGTACGAAACGGCCAAATAGCGTCTTAAAAAGTGAAAAGTGAGGACACAATTTACAATAAATGTGCCGTAATCACCGCAGCCGGATTTACCGTCTCGCCATTAACTAAATCACTTCCCTTACAAATTTCTTCCTCGTTTTGCGAGTATAAAGGGCAAAAAATAAGGGAAAAAAGCTTTGTTATGAATTATGGCCATGGCAATCTCATGTAGTCGTAATCCTTGACAAAATCCTTCCGGAAAAATAATACGAAAACAAAGGCGACGGTGGTAGCGGGAGCACTTGAATTGATAGCGTCCTTGCGTGCGTGAAGTGCCGCTGTAGCGTTCCTCCAGAGCACTTCAAGCGAAACATTAATTTTGGACAGCTGTCATTATTCCCCCGATGAGCAAGGAAAACACGGCAAACAAAAACTATGCGGGGGCGGAGGGCCCAGAAAAAACAAGAAAACCCGAGCCCTGCGAGGATTCCAACCACTTCAATATTTTCCGGGCTATTTCTCCTCGCAACGAGGCAGCCTGACCCGACCTGGCGCGATTGGCTGCCGCCGGACAAGTCTTCGACGGCAGCCCGGTGGAGTTTTGTTTTTCGAAACTTAAAATTGATTTGAGCTCGTTTCATTTTTGTTTTTCCGGCCCTCGACCGTAAATAAGTTAAGAAAGGAAGTCGATGGCTCGAGACAGTCAGCCGGAAACTATTTGTTTGGAGGGCTCCTGTTCGTCTGTTTAATTTTGTTTGCCCCCGCTCGACCGGCTGAGGGCTGATCCGATCAGCTAACTTTTTGCGACTGGACTCATCTATTTAATCAAGATTTTCACAAGAGTTTTTGGACTCAAGAGACTTGATAGGTACGTGAGACATTTTATTTTGATTAAATCTGCATTGCACAAAGTCTCAATTTTTACTATCTTGGCAAATATCCTCACTTTTCTTAATTATGTTCTGCTATTAGAGCCTGCAATTTGTATTATTTATCCCTTCACAAATTAGTAAACCTAATTTTACTTGCTTAAAAATGAAAGGAAATCATTACAAATGTTCATTATGATTTAACTTCATATCAACACCATTTTCAAAAATATTAAAACAACAATATCTTTTGATTTTTACAAAAACAAAAAATCAGTAAGTACCTATAGCGAAAGGGTCAATTCGTTTTGCTAGAGAATTTTAAATTATTTTTATTTTATATTTAAAGAATGATGAAATACATGTGCAAGAGAAACAGCTTTAATACAAATATTTTCAAACACTTTATAATATTTAAGTATTTGAAACAAAAAGAAATTATTTTCGATATGGTAGTCATCGAATAAGAAAATATATGTAATGTATGTATGTAGAGTATTTAAAGTGAAAAAAATACCATATCTGGAACGATTTTTCATATTTTACGTACATAACCCTTTCAATCGAATTTGTTTTAAATTTAAATCGTATGATGGAAACTAAATAGGAAGGAATGATTGTTATATGTTATATTGAATGTTCGTTCTCTTTAACTGGAGTTTAACTTCTATAAATATGTAGTTGAATTTCCTTAGGAGTCTAAGTAAACAAACATTTTGTCAAATATTTCAAGACGGGAATTATATTCTCAAAATAAGTATTTTATTGAGTAAAGATTTTCTTCAATGGTAACAAAATAATTAAAATTTAAAGTTATTTTAAATTTATTTCAAAATTTTTAAGTAAGTTTATGAGTTGTTTTAACTTGGTCATTGAAAATTGGTAGTAGTGGCGCAGTCATGAAAGTCGAGGGATCCTCTTACAAAAAACATATGAACAAAAACAATGGTTACATATCTCAGTTCAATTAAAATTAGTTGACAAAATCTAAATCAAACTCCAATTAGACGCAGTTTAGCTAGCTCACTATAAAAGAATAAATGTTCTATTCGACGTAAAACAAGAAATATCTATAAAATGATAATGTTTGCATTCAGTCGAAAGTAAGTCGATATTTTCTAAAACACGTAATCCGAGTAGACATTACGATGAAAAAGTGCCTTCTTCCGGAAACATGTGTCCCACAAAAACCAGAAAGGGTGATAATATGCAACATCATTGCCTCCAGCTCCAAGCTCGTGTATTTGCAAAAAAGGGACTTGGTAGCAATGATTCGATATCATGGCTCTCTTGAGTATTTTGATTTTCCCATTTTACACCACAAGAGGAGTAAACCAGGGCTTTTGCAAGGCAGACGTTATTTTTTCCATCGAAAGTGCATGGCGGCATTAAAATGGGCAATTTCTTTAGAAAATTTACAACTTCAGTAAGTGTCTCAACAGGCCCATAACTCTGCACCTTCTTCGCTGGTCGTAAATTTAATTTGTTCCTTTTCCTTATGAGTCCTATTCGATTTGGTGGAAGTCGATGGTTCCGACAGGGATGTTATTTTCTAGCCAGAGGGATGCTCCCCGCATCATCCGTTCTGTTGAGGTAACCCTTGGGGCCCGAGGATCCCCCGAAAAGGATTTATTGCGATTCACTTACTTGCCATAGGCAGCGAAAACAAAGCGCGAATTGCTCCAGAAATGGATAAACGTTCTGCGGATGCATCCTCGCCTCCCGAGGAGGTGGAGCAGATACGGCTCTGACGGGTGAAATCTTGCAGGATAAATTTATTACACTTGCCGGGCGAGAAAAGGGCTCTATCTTGCAAGGGCTGGAAGAGAAATTGAGGCGGATCACACGTGTAGACGATTGTGTTTCCTTCACTCGTCGTTTGCATTTAAAGGGGGGAAAAATTTCAACCCCGATCCACGTCCTTCGAAAGGGAAAAAGTATCACTTTCGAGCGCCTATAATTTTTCAGGGAGACGTACAAAGTGCGCGCTAATACAGGTGAAATGTATGCAAAAAGGCAAACAAACGCGCGATAAAATTTATGTCCTTGCTGTGAATTATCATCAACATCATCTGCAATTTTGCGCAAGGCGCGCGCTCCCCTCGGTCGGGGGTTGAAAAATTCAAGAAGTCGTCGTAAATCGCATGGCGTCGGATTATCGTTGTCAGGAGAATGAGCCTCACTTATGAATGGATAAATTTCAGGCTATATTCAGTTAGACTTCTAATAATCCCGACCCCCCGCCCGACTATCCTGAGGATGTGGTAATGGGGTAAACATCCAGGCTAAGATAAAATATTCCTTCATTTTGCTGCCTATTCGGAGCCCGCTCCTGCTGACGAAACGAGGTCCTGAATAGCGCCTCGCAGCGGAGTTATTAGACTGATGTAGATCGGGGGAGGCAAGATGAATTTTTAAAATTAAATTTGAACGGAAATTTATTGTGAACGTTATTCCGGTAACTGGGAAATGTTTTATCCCAGGCAACGATGAAGGATACGGTGTCACTGGGTACAAAGGGCCCCCGTTTTCTATTGTAAAAATTAAAGTTAGCGCTAGTGCAAACAATCTCCCAATTACGCCCCCGTTCGGAAAAATCCCGATTTTCATACTTTAAAGTAGCTACAAAATTTTTAATATAAGCTTTCATACAGAATATGTATGAATTAGTGGTGGGGTAAGGATTTAATCTCATTAATAACTCACTAATACTTTTTCGCTGAATTATGTAAAAGAACAGGTGTTAACTGCATTAGTATGCCTAATTAGATAATTAATTTCTGTGACAAAAGTGTACTGCAAATGAAGGGAAAATCGAAAATATCGTTTTGACAATATTAGTTTAAAATCTAAATTTCTGGTTAATGCCTAATAAGTCCTATGGTATCAGTTAATGGAATTTTAATTAAAGTTAAAACTTAAATTTTATATGATCAAAGGGCAATTTATTGTAATGTAGTTTTCTAGAAATTAAAATTATTCTAAGAGCCCATTTTTCAATAGACTGATAAATTTATTCTGTAGATAAAAAATCTACTTGGCTGTGAGGAGAAATTATTTTGCACTCTATTTATCAAAAATTTACTGACAAATAATAGTTTATCGATCTGATAGCTACCTATTTTAAATTAAAGCTCAGTTGATTATTGGGACAATTCGAAGGATAAATTTATCTGACAATTGAAATACTGGCTCTAACTGGAAAAAAAAACTTTAAATCTTTTAAAGTACTATACTCACTAGATTATATTTCAACAATAAAACCAAAAAATTTGTAGTATGGCAGCATGGATAGCATTTTATTCCACTTTAAATTAGCTACTTAAAAAAATATTTCAAATTTGTCCCTAATTATCGCAAATGAAAAAAATATTGTAAATCGTTTGATAAATAAATTATTCAATGTTTTAAATTGGACCACTTTTAATTCTTACTTTGTTTTAAAAACATAATTTGTAAAATGAGATTTTTTAATTTTTTTTTCTTTGTTTTTTGAACTAAATAGCACTTTTCTATCAAATATGTATGTAAATTCAGTTTCGTTTTGTATACTAATTGTTATTCCAATTATTTCTTACTTACAGAGTAGCTGTCGGTAAAAAATAAGTAAACAAGTTATCAAATAAAAAAGAAACCACTCTTTCCACCTTTAAAAAATTCGGCCTTGGAGAGGTTCAATTTTTTATAATTTGCTACTATGTATAAGAAAGTAAAAATTGTGTGTCCAATTTTTAGTGCAAGTAAAATTTTATGAGGAGGGAATAAATTAACCTAATTACGAAAGCCTCTGTTTCTGTCCAATTTGAGTTTTCATAATATATTATATTATTATGGTGCTCTACAAATTTAGTATTTGCATATTATTTCATTCATAAGAATTCCAAAGATTCACTTTTAGCTTTAGTCCAATTCAAACTCTTCACTCTTAAGTAGGATCTGACAAAACGACTTCGTGTTGATTTCATAAGTTAGTAAATTGTTTCTGATAAATTAGAAAGTTTAAGTGCTTCTGAGTGAAAAGATGACAGTTTTATCTTTCTGGTACTTATGGCCGGTTTCACAATGCTCACTCAGTTAAGCTCGAGGCGAAACTATAATACTAAATATTTTCGGTTTCACAGTCCTTTTTTATTTCAGGCTTAGCTGAGTGAGGAGCTTATGCATTTTGCTTTTATTTAGGACACTGTGGGCGATGTTGCGTTTGATTTCTATTCCCGAGTAAAAATATTTAAATTCTCTTTGCACGCCCACAGCGCGCCCGATTTACACCCAAACATTTTCCATTTTCCCACAACAGGCATGAAGTTTTCCGTTTTCATAAAAATAAATATTTTGTTGTTGTTTTGTCCTGATCTGATTATTATAAAATGTAAGTATTATTTATATTTGGGTATTTGTAGTCCAAAATAATAAAAAAATAAACATTTTAGACATAGAATTATAAAAATGTATTCTTTTGACCACCTAATATTTTTTTATTTATTTTAAATGTTTTTGTAGATGGCAAATAATAATTCGGTACTGTGTCCAGACTGGATCTAAAACCACCCAAATATTCATATTTTACCCTATCCTAGAAAAAGTTATATTATCCAAATTTATCTTACGAGAAAAAATCGAAGGTTTCAAAATAATTAAAAATCAACAATGCCATGTAAAACAGCATACTTTAAACAATAGAATCCAAAATTTTCTTCGTGATATCTTTAATATAATTGAAGATATATGTACATATGTATGTAGTATATGTATAAGATTAAGCAAAAAGCCGAAAGAAGTATAGTTTTGTACATTTAAGACTTTTTATTTTATCGGCAATAAAATTATATTTAAAAAATAAGCAGACATTCTAAAATTACAAATCAATCTCTTTATTATTAAAAAATGTATACCTATACGATTATTACAAGCTGTATAATTCTTATTTAAAATAATCGTTCCTTTTTGGATCATGCCTGTCAAGTGCTGTAAAAATCATGTGCTAATTGATGCCAAAGGTAACTAAAATGAATTTATTACAGATTTAGGAATTATGTTCTGGAATCTATAATCAAAAAGGACTTTGAAATGTCAAAAAATATCTTTTAGTACGGCTTAAATGGCGAATTTTGGCGACTTAAGTGTAGCGAGCACTTAAGCCCTAATCTTCACTTAAACTCGCATCGTGAAACCGAAAAAAGACTAAACGAAAGCTTAAGTGACGATCAGAACTTAAGCTCGCACTGTGAAATCGGGCGTTAAAGGCATAAAACTGAATTCTTAGCTGCTTCTCAAATTGTCTCCCAGATTTTACGAAATATTAAATTCGGCTGTTTTCCATGTGCCGGATTTCTTATAATTGGAATGATGTTATCAACCAAATTACTCTTACAACTTCTTTCTATTTCCTTCCCGGGACTTCGAAATTGTCGCCGCAGTAAAAGTTTAATTACTTAGAAAGTCGTTCTATCTATCTAAGATTTTATACGTCTAGAGTACCTACTTCGACTCTGGGGCGGAAAATCTGGATGAGAACAGTAAAAAAAAAACAAACGCTGAAGGATTTATTGCCTCCTACGCTTTAAATAAAGATTTCCGGGAAAATTTATTGAATATCCTTCCGGCGGACTGGTGAGCACATGTTTTGCTCCGCATTAGTCCCGAAACCAATCGGGTAATAAATAAGAGCAAAGTTCTCGTCTTAAAAGTTTCGCAATTTTTTCTTCTTGTTTTTTCGAAGGAGAATTGCTGACCAGAGCTTAAGCACTTTTTCAAATTTTTAAAACATTTTCGACATTTGTTGCCACTTCCGTCTCCGTGCAGAGACAAAGTTGCCCATAAAAGAATTTGAATAAAGTAAAAGAACGAAAAAAGTTTTGTAAAGAGTACCCGGGCAGCGTGCCACAGGATTCGGACGAGTCTTGAGCGGCGGCGGCGGCGAGCACCAGCCGAGGGAATCAGATGACACTTCCCGAAAAGTTTTTTCATTAGAGAAAAACCGGAACGGGAAAAAAAACAAAGATAGCGGGCGCGAACGTAAAGGTCCAAAAGGACGCCCCCGCGCTCCTGCTTAAACGAATATCTTTTAGGAAAATTGAAACAGGAAGCGGTGGGCGGGAAAAAAGCATCGCAAAGGAAAAATGGCAACCGGGAGCTTAACAAGCTCCTCGCCAAGGACGTTCCCGTCCTCGTCCTCATAATCTTTGCTGGCAGCTGCCCCCGCCTCGCTCCGGGGGCAATTTCCTTTGGTTTTCGATACCACGATACCACGACACCATTCGGCTGCATGTGATCCAGACCACTTTTAGCAATCGCATTGGCTGCCTCGATGGCGTCTACTTTGTCGTCCCGACCTGGCTCCATCGCCGCCACCCCCGCCCTCGCTGACTGTTGTCTTGTTTTGCAGCAGCAGGAAATTCTTGAAAAGATTTTCCAATTTCCTCGCTATTTTAATACCATTCTCAGAGGGGAAGTAATTCGATTCTCAGCCCTCTGCTGCCGGTGCTGCACCTTCCCCAAAGATTAATATCGAGCGCACCGATGCAGGTCTGCTCGCCCTGCACCGAATTCCGGCATATTGCACAAATAGGTTTCATCGTAATCATAGTTGGCACCAGATCTAGCCAGAATTCTTCCACTGGAAAATATTTTTTAATATTGTCCGACATTTGCACATTGTCGGGGATAGGTCGACCTGAAGTAGAAGTAGTAATGAGTTTTAATATTGAACAAGAATTCAGCAAAAATAATGCAAATAGTGCAATTCCAATGGAAAACCAAACAATTTCTAGTTTATAGTCGTAGTGGCACTAGCCATTCATTCATTGTTATCAACTTATTGATGCTCGACAAACAAAGTAACAATATTTCATACTAGTTCAAAAATGAAGGCCTTGTTAGTTCACCTGGTGCCTGAATCTGTTGAAACGCTAATGATTTTAGTATTAATGTGTCTAGAGAAATTTTGAAATACAAAACATATATGTACCTAAACTTTACTTTCTTAATAATAACACTTTCAATACCATTATGAAACTCCAACCATCATAAAATTTACGATGATCGTTCGATCGTTTGAAATAATTAAACGAATTACGTACTGAGAAAATTTTTTATGGATTTGAGGGCAATAAAATGGTTTAGATATCAATAATTTTTGCGATATGGTAAAAGACTCTATAATTATAGTTCTGGCATCCCTAAGATAGATGAGAGAATATTATAATTTTATAGTTTTGGCATCCGTAAGACATCGAACTCGAATTATATTTATGGTTCTATCAGAATATAGTTAACTTTCAGTGCATAGTTCCGCGAAACGGCCAAGCCTTAAAACTTACTTTGACCATGATATAGACTTACTTTAGACTTGACTCTATGTATTTACATTAAATTTCATAAATTTTTAGGGGAAAAAGGATTGCGGGTCTTGCCTGCATTTTTAACCTGAAATGTTTTTGATTTGATTCGAATTTAGTTACCAAATAATGAATTCATAGTCTCTATTTTTTTAATAGTAATTTTTAAAATATTGATTTTTTTATAAAAATTATATAGTAAATGCAATATTTTTTTTCTCTAAAACAAATTTACGAAAAGGGCTATTTTTTGGCTATCGTCTCGATTATAGATATAACCCATATGGTTGTAAAAATTTATTACTTACATTTTTAAATAATACTATTTAAAACATAATATATTAATTTTACGTCTTCATAAGCCTATTCATTCTCTAATAACCATTTTACAGTGGTGGAGAAAATAACAGGTATGTACAGTACATAAGCTAAAAATTCAAAATTGGATTGATGAACGAGTTAAAATAAATAAATCTATGTATGTACATTAAAATACATATATTGTTATTTATATTTTATTATGAACTCATAAATTTGTTAGTTTATTTTTCACTTGTAGGTACGTATTATTTCTTCTACCACTGTAAATTTATGTATGGCTTGTAATATTTCAAACGTAAAGCGTCAAGGGTTTTTGAAGCTCTATACCTTCTAGAATGGCTCTGAAAATGTTTTCCTGGATACAGAACCGTCCGGGGGTGATAACCCTAAGTTCTATACAGTCAAAGGTAATAACGAGTATTCTCCATTAAGTACTTTGTATCTTTATTCTTGTTCAAATCGGAATTTTTAAGGACCATTGCGTCAGTCGAGAGGACAAGCGATAAGGCGACTCGGAACCCTTCTTCGGAAGCAATAAACGTTCCTCATATTCGCCTCGTCTTCGCTCAGAAGGGCTCCTCGTAGCACTGCTCAGTATTTCAGTCGAAATACTCAACAGATTGAAAGGGCTCCGGGCAGTGTTCCTGACTCCTGCAGACGACAAAAACTTTAACGAGCGCACCAACAGCGCCGAATTAAATGCTCGGAATTTCCATATTGAAATAGAGACACCATCTCATTTACTTTGTGTCATCCTGCCCGGGAAGTCATAAAATTTAGACTGAGCTCATCCGGCGTCGCGCCAGAGGCAGGAGCAGGGACACTGGGCGAAGGTTGCCACTATCATCGCCCGGGAGTCGGGACAGCACTTGGACCCGGGGAAGTGATGGGCGCGCCCCTGGATGAGGTAGCTCCTCCAGAAGCGCAACAGAAGGGACTAATAAAAAAATTTAGCTTAAAAGCTCTATAAACATTTCAAAAGTCCATTAGCTTCCCGGGTAGCTTCTGGCCCGACCGGGGGAGCCCTAGCCCTGTCCCTCCTGTGCTACATCTGGCCACTTAGCGCAGCGCCACCCCCAGGGATCTCCGGTGCCGGGCGAAGAGCATCTCATCGGGGATCCGATAACATTCGGGCAAAGCAATTTTAAGTCGAAAACCACATTGCTTCTTGTTTCGGGCGGCCGGGGGAGCGGCGTTATCTAAGTTGTGATAGTATCATCTGTGCAGCTTTTATCCCCATTGTAGCATTATCCGCTTATTTTGTTCACCCGGACTTAAGTCGGTGCCTTGTTGTATCACTCAGCGGAAAGGGCCAGGGCTGCAGGGCCCCAGCGGCGGTGGTTCCTTGCGGGGGCGATGGATGCTCATCCCGGATGCTATTGGTCCTCCGAAAACTCCACTTCGGTCCGAGACTGATGCACGGTCGAGTGGGGCTGTTAAAAGCGTCCTCACACAGGGTGGATATTGAATTTCCGATTATGCTCCAAAGTGAACCAATTCGATGGTTTCGATTATTGGAGCAGGGATTTGCCCGGGACGAGGTATGAATACATTTTGCCATGAGTAGGCCCCCGCCGTAAGCAGCTTTTAGTTATTCGATACAATAGAGGCGAGGCTACAATAATTGCTTTTTAATGCCACAATATATTTCAGATCAAATCAAGTGGAAGTTCTAAATGATCGCCAGGAATTCCTTAGCCTGCGGTATAGAGGGATTTAGCTCAAATTGGTAGATAATAATACGATGTCGAGTGGTCGGGCTTAAAGTGGTAGGAACCCGATACGCTTAGTCTGTAACATTAAATGCTGAGAAAGTTGCTGACTTCAGATGATGCTGCAAGATAGTAAACGTGACTCGAGAAATTTATGACTCTATACCTAACAGAAAAGGAGCAATTTTTCCAACGAAATATGAGCAGAATTCTTTTATTTACAATTTTATTACTTCTGAAATGATTTTCTCTTAACTTCAGTCGTATATTTGATATTTTTAGGCTATCATATTACATCATGCCATATATTATATTGTAAGGTTAAATATCTTGAACAAATATTTCACTAGTGAGCTCTGTCATTTTATATTTTTCATCATCATATAATTTTGATTGTCACAATCGTATAATAGAAGAGTTTTAAATTGCATTAAAAAAATAAGTGACTGATTTCCGTTAAGTTTAAAATCAAAATAATATTGTTAAATCTATATATCCCATCTACGCAATATTTTCGTATCTTAAATCTTCTTTTAATACAGAATACTATCACTGGGTTCTGGACTATTATTTCTGAAATGTAGTCTAAAACTTACAGATTGCCTTTTTAAGTAAATCATTAGGTTATTTAAATACATTATCATTTCACTAACATCATCACCCTGTTCTTTGCAAGTATTATGCATAAACTAACAAATTCGACATTCGGCTGTGGCAAAGATTATATTTTATTTTATTTCAATTCAATTTCAATTTATTTCATTTTCAACTTTATAACCACTATTTTTACATGCTATACACGGCCATATTAGTTATAAAATAAGTTCTTAATAATGGTTGTGGCAGGACGGTAGGAATAAATGTTTTATTGATAAAGTTGAAGACAATACGACAGTACGCTTTATATCCAACTTTTAATTGAAATTGTATACTTAAAAATACAAAGACCCGAATAAAAAAAACGATTTTTTTAAATGAAAATCTTGCCTTGCTTTATTTCCGGAAAAAATTTACGGATTTCAATGAATAAGGGCTCATTCGAAAACATGTATTAATTTTTAAATCGAAATTCCACCCTCAGGGCACGTTAAGGGATGATAAAAAGTTATGGACCCTCGATTTAAAATCTAGTCGCTATTTATAGCAGCAGCGTTTTGGCAGTAGCCACGTAAACACTGTGTGAGTGGCTATGATAGCCACGTTCATTAGTGGAATACGAAATCGGACAAAAGTGATAATCCTAGTGGCTAAGCGAAAATAGCCACTATATGTATAGCCAGTGGTTAATATTAGCAGAATAGGCCCCATTATATGGGTATTTTGAAAATCGTTGAAACTATTTCTTATTTTTCTTACTTGATTTTATAGGTCATACTAAATGTGGACAAAGCAGTGTCTTTCAACACTAATTTCCTCTATCACACTATTTGTGCATTAAACCTCCTAGACCCTAAAAAGGCGACACAAAGCAAACAGTCTAACCAGATAAATGGCATCACATTTCCCGGTGGATAATCCCATTTCCCACTTCGCTGTCCATTATGACGCCATAATATCCAGTGCGCTTCCCACTTCTTAAAATATCTCTTCCCGTGACGGACCATTCCACTGTCTATCCCATCCGAACTCTTATAAAATCACGGCCAGTTCTCGTTGGTGAGCGGCTGAAACAAAGTCCCCGGAATTCTCGAGTGTCTGGAGGAGCGGTGGCTCCCAGAAATGCCAAAAGGGCAAATGAGGATACGGGAAAGGAGCCCGTGGGATGGGGAACAGCCAAGAACCGCCATAAATCTCGCTAAAATTGCCCAGTAAATCATGTGTGATGGCTGGCACTGCCACCACATTCTGCTGGTGGTCCTATCCCTCACATTTTTCCTCTCAATTCACTTTTAGGGGATGTGCTCGAAGTATTTAAAGTTCCAGTGGGAGGCCGGCTACAGCGGTCCTCGTAGGTATCCCTTTTCAAAAAAACAAAAAGGAAAAAAAAATATTTTTTTTTCTGCTCCAGAAATTCGATTCCTGTCTCTTTTTGGTTTATAAATGGAGGAAAATTATGTGACTGAAGTAAATTGCAGCTGACTGAAAATTGTGTGACAGGGCCCATCCGGCTCGCCGGGAAATCTTCCCGGGCCGGGCTGGTATCAGCGAAGGGCGCCAGTATGTCACGAATTATGGCGGACCGGCACAACACCCGGGTTGATATATAATATAAATGTTTCCCAGACGTGATTGTAATGCACAACAAATGTACGAGTAACACTAACGACCCAAAAGGGTTCCGGGGGGCTAAAAACAGGGGCGTCGCACGAAAAGGGCGTAACGTTCGCCCGGAGGAGCTTATCTCGAAGGGAACGGATAATGCACTCATATTCATATCTTCCGGACGACACCCCGACCAACTGGCCCCCGGTTGACTTTAGTACCTGGGGCGAAACTTTTAACAACTTGATTTACTGCGGCTCCCAACTTTAAGTGGCCGCATAAAAAGGGTTTCAAGGGGTTGAACTTATTTAGACACTTTTTATGTTTTGTGCTTGGCCGCGCCTTTTTTATGCTTCTTCAGTTGCGGTTGTGGATCGTGAAACTTTCAAACTTCGGAAATATTCAAATTTGATTCTCCTAAGATGCCCTTCTCCCTGCGGGATTACACGGGTAATTTCGGGAAGTGTGCAACTTTGGTCGGTGTTCAAAGTTGAAACGAGCTTGTTCTAAATTATCCAACCATTTGCTTCAGTACTTACGTACTTCCGACAATGCCGAACTGAATGGCCGTCGTTGCTTTGGTTTTACTGCGACCATAAATGCTATTGCCGCTCCTCGCATTTATTCAGGCCGCACTTTCTTGCTGAAGGTGTTGCGTCTTTATGCCTTTCTCCTTTTTCAACACGATTGCATACCATTTTCATTTTAAAAAACCCTGATTCAGGGGTTTCAGTGGCCTCAATGAACGTACACTCTATTTAATAGACTGAGACTGGCCACCATCCTGCTCTCCAGATTATCTTATCTACGGATCCATTTTTTTTTTAAATCATGAATTCCAACCCGAATTGTGTTACAATTTTAAAAAGGCTGATTTTTCTATTCTCAACAAATGGCTCCTGACTTGCGATTGGAGTATTGTATTTCAAGAGCGTGATATTGACGTAGCCGTTAACTCTTTCTACACTATACTTGCTAAATGCTTTTTGCATTGCGTTCCAATCACTAAGTCTCGTGGCTCGAAACGTTATTCGCCTTGGCTAAATAAAAATTCTAAACATATTAAGAACAATAAAAATAAGGCCTGGAAGAAATTTTGCGTTTCAAGGGACGACACTGATTATGCGTCTTACTGCTCTCTTCGTCGTCAGTACATCATGGATTTGGAGTCTTCCTACAACTCCTTTCTCGACGACGTAAAGCACTCCTTGCGCGAAAATCCCAAGCGCTTTTTTAATTTCATCAACTCTAAGTCTGGCTCTGATGGTTTCCCTTCTATACTTGGTCTTGGTGATGTTATTAGTGACGATCCTCAGAAGATTTCTAATCTCTTTGGTGACTTTTTTGAAACAGCTTTTTTGGCAGACTGTGATTCTGTTACCTGTGATAATAGTTTTAAGGCTTTTTCACACTTGACGACGCTCTCGCCAACTTCTCTAACGGCTGCTGATTTAGTTGCGGACGAAGCCAAGATTTCGAGTTTAATCTCAAGCTTGGCTGATAGTTCTTCTATTGGACCTGATGGCATATCAGCCTTTTTTATTAAACGTTGTGCCGTGCCTCTTGCCCCTATCCTATGTTATTTATTCAATCTTTCTCTCTCTTGTGGTGTCTTTCCGACATCTTGGAAGATGTCGACGATTATTCCACTACACAAAAAGGGCTCTAAGGGTGATATATCTAATTATCGTCCTATAGCTAATCTTTGTTGTGTAGCTAAAATATTTGAGTCCTTGATTTGTGACACCATTTATTTTCACTGTAAACCTTTCTTGCAGTCTTTTCAACACGGTTTTCTTAAAGGGAAATCCACCACTACCAACTTGTTGGAGTTTTCGAATTACTGCATCTCGAATATTGAAAGGGGCAAACAAGTTGACTGTGTTTTTACAGACTTCAGCAAGGCTTTTGACAGAATTAATCACCGAATTCTGCTCTATAAACTTAGCCTTCTTGGATTTCCTCCTCTCTTTATCGAATGGCTTCGCTCTTACTTGACCGGACGTTCACAGAGAGTCTTATTTCGAGGCGTTCTATCCAGGGAAATACTTAATATTTCGGGGGTACCTCAAGGTAGTCATCTCGGTCCGCTCTTATTCATCATTTTCATTAACGATGTGTCGATGACCCTATCAGATTCTAAAATTCTCTGCTTTGCTGACGACGCCAAGATCTTTCGGGTTATAACTAGCGAGCATGATTGTACTCTTCTAAATTCTGACCTTGATGCTTTTCATAAGTGGTGCATGCTCAACCGCTTACCTTTAAACATAGGTAAGTGCACTTATATGTGCTTCTCACGTGGGAAAAGCATCATCACTTTCAATTACACCATTGACGAATGCTCACTGCATCGACTTGACAAAACGAAGGATCTTGGTGTCTGGTTAAACGGCCGTTTTTCGTTCGAGGACCACATTGATGCCATTGTTCGCAAAGCGAGTGCTACCCTTGGCTTTGTCAAGCGGTGGTCTAAAGAGTTCAATGATCCTTACATTACTCGAACTCTTTTTTGCACATTTGTTCGACCAATACTCGAGTATGCGAGTCTGGTCTGGTCTCCATTCCTTAAATCACACATCAATCGTGTTGAGGCAGTGCAGCGAAGATTCCTTAGATTCGCTCTTCGAAACCTTCCTTGGTCTGACCCTTTAATTCTGCCTCCGTACGTGGATCGACTCAAACTGATTTCATTACAATCTCTCGAGCAACGCCGCAACAACCTTAAGATAGTGTTTGCCTTTGATTGTGTATCAGGAAACATCAATTCCCCTGAGCTTGTCGGTCTATTCGACATCTCTGTTCCGGTTCGTCCGACTAGACGCTATGATTTCTTCCATATCCCTCGTCATCGTACTAACTATGGATTGAATGAACCTATTACGTCAATGTCACGCACTTTCAATGCTCATTTTCATATCATTGATTTCAACGTCTCAAAAAACAAAATTAAAAATCAGCTTCGTTAGAATTGACGTTTTTCTTTTGCTTTCTAAATATTGTGTAGTAATCAGTACTTTGATGAAATCGAGATAAATAAATAAATAAATAAATAGACTTGTTTGTATTACCTAGTGACCAATGAATGTTCCACCTTCTCTACGTACAATGTAATTACTTTTTATACTTTTTCGGTTTGTTGTAAAGAAATGAGAAAGTAAAAGAGACATTGTTGTATGTCTATTTAACCCGGGAAGAAAGAACATCAAGTTCAATTAACTACATATATTAAATAAACTCATCCTTGAATGTACTATGAATTCTTAATATGTAACATCAACACTGAACTTTATATGTACATATGTATAAAATCCGTCTGGGAAGTTATGAAAATTATGAATTTTTCCACAAGTCTGGCGATAGTTTTCTAAAACTTTTCAAAATTATAGCTTCATATTTCAATATTAATGTTTAAATCGCATATACTTCTGGAAAATCATACCAAATACAAACTATGATTTTAGAGTGTAATTTAGGTACTGTAAATTTATAAAGTGATGTATGACTTACTCAAAATGATCCTCTGGAGTCCTGAGATATCACTGAAAAGGGAAATTTTAATAGTCTGGCGCAAAAATTTATAATCTGATCATTTAGGTTTTGTGTAATTTATGTATTGAATTGAAATTAAACTTCAGGACTACTGTTCTAAGCTGACGCATAAGTTATCTTATAGTGCTGACTAATTTCATCATATTATCCTATAAGCTTAATACGTAAAGCACTAATTAGTATTATCCTTCAAAATCGCTTATGCAAAATACGACTCAATTAAATGGAAAGCCGAAACGCAACATTCTACCTCATCAGCAACCATTCATCAACTCCATCCAAACCTCTAATTTTCCTTTCATTTCTGTCCCGCCAAGTGTGAAAATTCCAGTGCAACAGACCTATTCCGAACGTATACATAATTAGCGCCTGATTAAATTATGCCGCCTAATTACATTGCATTAACAATTCAAACAATTATTAGGCCTGCAAATGAATTACCTGACACAAATAATAGCCTCCGCTCAAATCCGAAACCATTTAATTTGCCACAGCCGCCATTCATTTTTGCGATTGCTGACGGCGGGCGCCCCAGAGCCCCCTATTTTAGCCCCTAGTCTGGCGCAGACCTCGGCCAAAATCGAAGTCGAGTGATTTCTGAGCGGCCAAAGTTTTTAGATGCCCAATCGAATGCAGCTCAGCTCCAGACGACAGTGCGAGGGCCAAAGGAAGGTGGCAAGTGGCTAAATTATTTCGAAAGAAAATACCAAAGCCACAGACTATTTGCCCGTCCCTGGACGGTTCCAACGGGCGGAGGGCGCTGTGGCGCCGGGCGGGTATTGAATTCTCCCTATAAATCACGTCTTGGGGCAATTAATTTGACAGACAGTTGAGGCATTTATGCTGGACGTGCTAGCAACACTCGTATCTGCCGCCCTTCAGAATAATTTATGAAGCCTCCTCCATAATGGAGCACTACGTCACCCAGACAGGAGCTGAAGAGGCTATCGCCGGCAGAGTGGACTGCTAAATGACCTGCATTACTCCTGGGCGATGTGCGATACAATGCAACCCGATTACAATTGACCTCAGCCTCATCTCGGCAGGTATCGGAACGCTCCCACAACATGAAGGTATAAGGGCCGAATTGGGGCTGCTCGACAAAGGACCGTGGAATGGCGGCTCCTGGATGGGGCTCCATTGTCCTGCCCATTAAATATGGAATAAAACGGTGAGTAACAATTCCCGGCTCTTTTATTCGGCGAGCAACAAGTCTCAGGCCAGCTTCATCCGGCCCAATTAAAAGTGGGATCTCCGTGGCTTAGCTTTAGCTACAGTCCCCGAAAAGTCGGTGGGCGGATTAAATATTCCGCGACTCCTCTATTAATCTATTTGAAAGTTAATTATCTGCTCGGGGGTATCCGACCGCATTAAAACCTTCTAAAACAGCCGAAAACATCCGGATCCACTTTGTGTGCAATTTTGCATCTAGGCCGATACGCCACTGCAGTTATTCCATTTATGGACCCATTATCCCGTAAATCGGCCAAATTAATGACATTTTCAATTAGTTTATTTTTGCACTAATAAATACCCCGTTAAGCGGCCACCACCCATAATCCCATTTGGTAATGCCGCGCTGATTATTATTATGTTTTTTAATATAAATGCAATTTGCATATAATCCCATCAATTAAGTTTAATTTCCCTTTGATTTATCTGCGGTCTGGCGGGAGTCCCGGAATAATAAAAAAAAAATGCTTTTTCCTTGCCGCGACCATAAACAACTCGCGAAATTTCCTCCCTTCCCTCATCGTAGTTGGGAAAAAAACTGAAGAAAAAATAAATAAATTCAGTTGGGTGTTGCCGATAATTATCACGTTCACCAAAAGCAATTAAAAGTGATTTTTTTCAGCGGCTTTACCAGAAATTTATCAAAGCGAGCAATGGTGGGACGAAATTATTGTCGATGTTTTATGTTATCACCACTGGACGGAAAATAAAAGGTACGTATGATGGCAGTATGAAAGAACAAAAACAGGAAAATAAACAAAAATTTTAAATATGTAGTTGAAAATGTGTTTTTTCGACAACTCAATTTACTTCAATATGATTGGAGTGAATTCAAGTGGAACACAGGCAGAAACTAGTTCCTTAAGTTCCAATGCAATGTTTACCTGTAACATACAGCTAGTGTAGAAACTTAGTACACGAACGATCGAATCGATACTAGGGTTTTTATCGTAGTGTCCAATACTCCCTACTATTTTCAACGCCGACTTCGATCCACCGGAAAAAATTTCAACCTAATTTACATTTGCCAATAATTCAAATATCGGCTTTTTGTAGGAATTCGCACTTTGCATTTGTCATTCATTCGACTTAAAAATCCCAGCAAACTATGAATGACTATAATTTAATCAAAAATTTCCTACTTTGCATATCAAAATCAAACACAAGATTTGTTTGACAAATGTCAGTTAATACTAAAAATTGCTGTATGTCACCATACATACACTGTAAGAAATATTTCTAAAATCACTATATTTATATTAGGAATTTTTACTATTATGTATGTTGCAGAAACACAACACGGTTTAAATTTACATCAAAGAACTGGTAAAATTCTGTTTTACTGTTGTCTGGTGTAATATTTTATGTTTTGTTGTAAGAAACCACTCATATGTGTAAATTTCTAATTCAATTTACTTTGTTGGATGTAACTTCTCTAAATAGTTTTTGTAATAGCAGATTTTGTTTGCAATTTTACAATTCCAACTTGAAAATTCACTATTTGCCCCAGTTTTTCCATGTTAGTTGAATTATGGGTTACCATTAACTTGTGTAAATTCAGCAATTAAAGCCTTAGCTACAAGAAGTTTTTACTATCCGAAGTGTACTTTTACACATAAATGTTCAAATTTAAATTGTTTTTTTAAATTGGAATTAATATACCGTAATGGCGGTAATTTCCCAAAACTTTTAAAAAGCATTTAAATCGACGAATGTAAATTTAAACATCGGTGTATTCTTACAGCTTTAATACTAGGCAAAGAATTGCCTATTATTAAAGTAGTAAAAATTTTTTACTGTGTAGTATTGACAATACTATGGTACCTCGATAAATGCACCAATAAATAACCAGTTAGAACCAATAAATTTACCATATGAATGTAATAAAGACAGGAAATTGCTTAACATATATTTTCCTATCTGCTGGTTTTTCATTGTTACATGGTCAACTACTGGTACCTTAAACCTATCAGGGATAGAATCAAGTCCTAAAAATATTGAATGATCCCAAAAATCGCTTTTAGAAACAAATATTAGATCAAATATTTAGTTAAGAAATTTCATAAGGTTTACAAATTAAATCCGTCATTGTGATCGTCATTTAAAAATCCAAAATTCGATTCTATCAAAACAAAGGGCAAAATCCTATATATGTATTATATGTATGTATATTTTAAAACTATATTGATTTTTATTGAAATTGTGTATTTATTATTTATATTCAAAATCAAATAGGTAGATATATGTATGTTAGTTTGGTCAATCGCACTTCTTATCAGAACTAAACATTGCTCAAAAAGCATCGAAGGCAAATGGACACGCATAGCTCAGTTGGTTAAAGCAGCAAAGCTCGCTTTCCATATTCATTTTCCTAAGTTTTTTATCCCAAAATTTTAATATGTATAATACATTTTGATGTTATAATCTGAATTTTATTTGTCAATTTTTAAATTATAAATTTCTCAACAAAATACCGATGAAGTTATGCAGAAGTTCCAGTCGAACAAAACAAAATTACGCTCATTCTCGATTCAAACTTGCTGTAATTTCTGTAATTTAATAAAAATGGAAGGACTTAATTTTTTGAAAATTTCAGCTCCCGACCTCTGAGCTCTAGATTGATACATCAAAAATATTGAAATAAAATTCCCATCAAGTATGGTTATAATGAAAAAAATGGTTCTGCTTCAATTTATTTTTATTTTTGATGACTTTTTATGAAATTATTCAATTACTAAAGATATGTACAAAATTCAAAAATTGGTAAATATCTTTTAGAACACTAATTTTATTAAATGAAATCGTTTCTTTCGTAATTGAAAATTATTCATATTTATGGTAAAACGCACTACAATTTTCTATCAGTGTGCGACCTGCAATGATTGTGACTCGCACTTAGACAAGGCGATTGTAATTTTCGAAATTACTTCTTCTACAAACAAACCGCTATTGAGCAAACTAAATATAGACCAACCTTGGGGACCGCAATTTTCCTTTCGCATCCAGAGCTCTGGGCAGACTTATAAAAAAATTTTGCAATATAAACGCACACTTCTATTAAGTGAAAACCTCTGCAAACTGGCGGAATGGAGCCCATCTTCATTTGCATTTGAGCAATTCTTCTTGTGTTTCATAACGCTGCGGTTGGTCTGGTTGCGGGGATGAGGAAAAAATCGAAATCGTTTTAAATCTGTGGATCTGGTCCATATCCGCCCACATCCCGTGATGCTATGCACATCCACGCACTCCTCCGATGAGATAAGAGGAAAATTGGACGAGCAGATTCAATCTGGCCTTAATGACCTTCTTATTACATTGGGCGGGCAGCTGTTGCATTTAATCGAATTCCGAGCACCTAGGGTCCCTGCTTGCAGGGGGGATTTTTTGATGGAGGGGGAATAACTCAGGCTGCTTAATATGCCTTAAAAGTCCAAGTGACCCGGCCACAAGCCGGGAAGCAGGGGGAAATTGAATGGAATACCCGAAATCTATTACAACACGATTAAGCCTAATTCGGGGCCCAAAGACTGTGTCTACTTAGTCCCACGCAGCCAGTGGGGCCAAAACCCGGGAGGGTCTGCCGATTTAGGGATGATAATCAAAATAAATTTCTGGAGCTGACACATTCTCCCCACCACGTCAATAAGGTTAATTAGAATTTCTCAGCTTAAGGCGAAATCTATTCCAATAAATTGACAAAGTCGTGAAAACGGTGCCGCCACTGTCTTAGAGATCACACCGAATCGCGATTTCTGTTTTCCTTTCGAAATTAGTAAATTCCCTGAAGAATTCGAGGGTGAAACAAATTGACTACCCCTACCCAAGGAAAAGCTGAAAGCGTTTCCAATTTGTCCTGCTTTGACTTTCGTAAGACCACCCTGCCGCACAAAGGAAACATCTTAATAAGACCTAATTAAGTTTTCCGGCCAGGCCGGGCCCCGTCCCAAGTAAGCATGGCTAAAATTAGCATAAGATATCCGCAGGGCCGAAATTGAGTTTTAACAGGGGTAGACCCGTTTCGTCCTGCCCGGCGCTATGAATTTCCATAAACGTTTCATTAAATCCACCAGCTTTAGAACGCATTCGAGCCAGTTACCAGCACTTGCGACGCCAGTTACTAGCACTAGATTTGCGTTGCTGTTTATGTTCGACGCGCGGAGCAGTGCGGCGGGAGTTTCTTCCAAGACGGCCACTGCAGAAGAAGGATCTTACCAAGCGATGGAACGCAGCACCCGAGCAACTCCCAGGACGAAGTTCATAAATTTTATTTTATTTTTTTTACTTAGAAAATCCACGATAAGAAGAAAACACAACTTCTGTTGCTGCTAGACCAATCGAGGCAGCTGTGGGATAGGCCAAAATTGCCAAAATGTTGAAATTTATTAGCTCCCCGAGGATCAGATTGGATATAGTTGATAGTGGCCCAGAATTGAAATTTAAAAGGATGCCTAAGGCCTAGAGGGAGCGGGGCCGGGACTCAGCCTAACCAAAGCCGAACCCAAGGAATTGTGTACTTATTGCGATTTTATCAACTGGCAACAGTTTCTACATTATTTTGTCAAGTGTTTTATGGGGGACGATGCCCAGGGGGTGTGATGTATGGACTTGTTTGCATATGGAAATTCCTCCGAACAGAGGTGTCCTCCGACTTGCGACTCTGTAAAATAAAGGGCAACCAGCGAAGCGTTAAGGGACTCCTAAGATTTGCTGACTTCGCACAGTGGGACAAGGCTGGGAAAATTTATTTGAAATTTTCCTTATAAGGTTAGAAGCCATTAAATTTACGAAACTTTCCTGCATTACATTAAACTAAGAAAAAGGGTTCTTCATTAGTTTCGCGAACTTTGCCCTTTCATTTAGGTAAAACGTGATATAATTCAAAGAGAGATTTGTCCAGTTAGTAACATAAATTAACACATCACAAGCTATGTATGTATGTACTAAATATATGAGATATGATATGATCTATAACATTTTGAATTTGATTTATGTAGTTCTCTGCTAAATTATCTTCCGAATATATAACTTTTTTACTGTCCCCCCGTCACTATAATATTTTATTAGTCTACATTATTTTGAAACAAAACTGATTTTAAACATAAAATAAAATTAGTTAGATGTGATGATATAATTTTAAAATTATGTATTAATTATTTATTTCGAAGTTAACTAAGTTAAAATCTACTAGCCTTGCTGTAAAAATTTGCTATTGTACAGAAAAATCAACAATTAACGAAGAAAGCAACTTAAAAATGGTGTTGCGTTGTTCTTGTTATAAAATTACAAGTTTCAAGCCTTAAAAGTTCAGTTACGATTTTAAGAGAAATTTCCTTATATTTTGTAATGGTATACACAAAATGTGATAAGATAAGAGAAAATAACTCGTTTAACGTAATCTTAATTATCACAACAAACTTTATGATTATCTTCAGAGCTTATCTTTCGCAATCGTAAAACGTAGATAAGAAAGTAAGTCCCTTTTACATTAATTAAAGGAAAGCTCAATTAAATAGAAGTTTCCTTCTTTGTTTTCACTAAACTTTGGCAGTATTTTACTTTTTCTTAGAATTTGTGTAAAAATACTTTTAAAAACTATTACATAAGCAAAACTCTTATCATCCTTCAATTCAAATAAAGGAAGTGGAATTATGGGGCAGTTCTGAAATTCTAAGTAGGTATTGCCAACGACTTTATTTTTGTGGGAGTGGAAATTTTATATTTCCGGTCAACTCTTCTTCTAGGCTAAAACATTAAAGTAAAGACAATTTTTAATTATCTAGTATATTTATCATCAGTGAACGAATAATATGTAAAAAAATCTTGTAGAAGTTAAACTTTAAGCAATTTTATGAAAAAAAATTGCAGTTTTTATGAAATTTTAGGCCATCCGTTTTTTCAAATAAAAGTAGTAGCACTCAATTTTTCTTCAATTTATTTTGTTCAAATTCGAAAAGAAATTATAATCTATTAAATTAATTTTAACCCAAGTCAATCCGACCAACAGAACTTATTCTCTATACTACATCTCGAATTCTATTGAAATTGGGAATATTATATTCTTAAAATGTATTAGAATCATCTGATTGATTCTTCTGTAGACGGTCAAAAGATGACCCTTTAATTAGCTTTTGTTAATATTATATTGCGCGGCTTAAACTGAACATAAGACAAGAACAAATAGGTTTTGTTTTAACTTCATAAATCGACAGAAATAAATCGATATTTAGTCATTGATGTTCTCAATTCACGAGAGAGAAGTTTTTCCTTTTGAATCTGGATAATATCCATTGGTTTCTTAACGTAATTCGAACATGTTTACTTAATGAACCATAGGAATCAAATATACCACCTTTGTATATTACCTGCTAAATTATCTGGATTTGCAGGCGTCTACCGCCAGAACATTGAATAAGTAATTGACTTTTAGAAACGTTTCGACATTGAAAAATCCCTCGAGACGTCCACGAATCCGATGCATCTCCTGGTTCATCACAGACTGCAAGATTTATCTGTATGCGGCAAGCTGCGTCATGTGGGTTCACTTGCACATATTAAAACCTCCTCAAACTCGCGCTTCTTTAATTATTTCTTATCTGTGATCTTCTTTGACGGCGCGGCGGTACCCATATTTACCGAATGCATTTGAGAGCACTGCGCTCTGATTCCGCCAAAGGAATTCATTAAATTTGAAAAGTTGCTAGTTTCCGTAAAACAGAATTGGAAATAAGGGAGAGTTCAGAATTGGATGCAAAACTACTTAGCGTCGTTATTCGTTGCTCTCATTTAATTTTCGTTTAAGAGAAGAAAAAGGAAGAAGTAAAGAAATATAAAAAGCTAAAAGTAAATAAAAGAACACTGCGCTGCACAAGGACATGTGAGCAGATACGCCATCAGAACTGCTCCTAAGCAGAAATTGAATCACTCCAGAGCAGAGCTCGACAATGGCGATAAATATTCCAAGGTAATTGCACTCGAGAAGGAGTGTGTCGTCACGTTATTCAGTGGAGGCGACAACGCTGCAGAACTACTTTTATTTCAGCTGCCACCGACATACGTCCGCCCGCCCGCCCAGCCACCAGTCTTCTGAACACACCCCCTTAAATCGGGGCTGCAGCGATTCCTTCGCCTGCAGCGTCTTGAGCAGCCACAGAGAGAAACCTAAAGGGCCGTGCGACAGCCCCGGGCACCCTTCGTCCTGTGCTGGCTTTCATTATGCTGAGTGTTCTTATATTGTAATTGTCCCTTTCTTGGGTTGGTTCGGTTAGCCAGCACGAAATCTATCCGAACACTATCTAGGGCCATTCTCCAAATCTGCGATAACTGCTCTGCGGGGCGAACCCATCGCAATGGCGAGAAACTCCCGATTTCAATTGCCAGGCCACGGTGGATGAATGGGCAGGGATGGGCTTCAGATCGGAAGGAATCCGAACGACTTCCTGGCACTCATCCACATGGGTGTTATAACAGGATTCCTCACCTATGAGGATTTAAGCTATTATAAGGGAATAAACAGCAACCAGAACCGTCCCAACAGGACGACGTTCACGAGATATGTGTGCAATGCACTTTAATTCCGGAAAGGAACAGAGCTCCAGGAGCTCTGGTGGAAAAGCTGCTTTTAATGGACACCTATAAAATCCAGTGAGTTTTAAGTGTCCCGTCGTAGCGCTACACGCCTTTGTCTTAACTTTGGAACAGACAACAACGTCATAGCGAATAGCAGTTACATACACAGATACAAGTCTATGTTAGTTGGAAGGTTCTGACTACTGCAGATTGCTTTAAATATTAGTAGTAATCTGTTTGGTAGACACCTGGGAGCCCAAAGACATTCCATTCTATTGATGAGGATTGCTTTGCAAGTTTCCATTAACTTCCCAAGATGAGACACAATTGGATACAGATAATTCATGTTAACCTACGTGGGAACCCTATGTTATTACTATCTGCATCCAATAGATGTTATAGTAATTAATTAATAAACATGGTTTGACTCTAGTCTAGTTAGAGATATTAGAGATATTAGAAGGCTTAATATTTTGATATTTCGATTTATATTTGGGAGACTTTCAAATTGGAATTCAAATTTACATTCACTAGTAATAAATGATTTCAACATGTCTGGTTATTGTATTGTACATACGTTTATAAGTAGGGAAAATTGTATGATATTTACCACATGTTTTAAATTATATTCACCTATGTATATCCGGATTTTCATATTACTGTTTTGAAATGTTCACTCTGTGCCCATAAAATCTTTCTTGGTCGAAATCCAAAATGTCAAAATGTTTAAACATACGGGGATTTGGGACTCGATTTATAACAGAAATATTTAGTAAATACGTGACGAAAAGCCAAATTTTGCATGCCAAAACTATAGTTGGATTAGAATTCGTTGCGGTTGTGTAACATACATGGGTTTGAGTAAAAAATAATAGCATGGAAATATAAGTTTAATAAATATTAGAAGTTAGGTAGTATTGTTTGATTTGCAAAACGTTACTGAGTATTAGTGTAACACTTAGTCACATTGGCCTTGAAAGATCCAAAGGAAACGCGGTACCAATCAATATCACTAGCTAGGGCATTTTCTGATTCTATTTTTCGCGCGACAAAGCTCATAGTTCGTTCTAATTAGGGAAGTAATGAAAAATCGATGGATACAGAGATTTGTAGTGTGAACAGAAAAATTAAACATTGATAAAGTTTCAGGCATAGTGCCTCAGTATCGGTGTTTCCTCCTAACGTTACAAATAAAACAGCGTAAAATTCTATTAACTATGACACAGAAAAACAAGTTTTAGAAAATTCTAAGGAAGCACCTAATAAGAATGTTATTTTTGGAATCGAGGCCATAGAAGCTTTACTTTATTAGAGCTATTGGTAAAGCATATGTTTTAGCAAATTACTGCTTTTTACATATTTAGAAAAAATCCATAAATGAATTTTAGCGATATTTGTACCGCAAATAACGACCTTCATAAGAAAAACTACCGCCGTTAAAGTGACCCTGTGAAAGTTTTAAAATGTTGTTTTCCCCGAGAAGTCGTAACAGTTCCTTCGCAATTTTTATGAGCGTTTGCAATGCATTTTAATTGCAGATAAAGACTACTTCTAGAACTAGTGAAACAAAAGCTGCCTTTAATGGACCCCTATAAAAATCTACTGAGTTTTTATGAAGGGCTTGCCACTTCTAATGGGGGGAAAAGAAGTAGCTGGTGTTTTGCGTCATCATTCTCAAAATTGCTGTAATAAAACTGGAGAGCTTGAGAGCCCTGTGGCCTAATTATGACCGACATAATTACGCTCAGTGGCAACAAATCCAAGGATAAACAAAAAATAATTTTCCCTAAGTAATCACATAACAACGGCAGATAAGTAAGAATTTCCTGATACGATGTCCGGGAGACCTAAGAGCCGGATCATCTGTATTTCTTCGGGCCAAGATTAATTCCTGTCTCTACTGGCTGAGGTACCCGGCCCGATTAATCCTGGACGGAGCTGTCTCCCTCTTCCCGGAAAGATTCGCTTCCAAACGCAAAAATTAATCTTCATACATATCCTTTCCGGCGGAGCAATCAAATTAAAGTAATGAACCATCACAGCCCCGGGAACACTCCTGAAAATGCCCACTGAGGTTGCGAGCCTTCCCGAGTAAAAGGAAAAAAACTGGAAAGAAGGAACAAAGGCAGAAGAAAACAAAAGACTCATATCTGGGCGGCCTCATCGCCCCGGGGATGGGGCCCGGCCCGGTCGGGAAGGGCACACATGGGGACATGCAACGAGGCCAGCGCAACAAATTAAAGGAGCCCTGCCAAAGCTTAACGACAGTTTAATCTCCGCCCCCGAGCCCCCCCGAAACCCCTAATGTCTCCTGAGGAAGGAATTTCGTTCGCTATTTACCTTATCAGATTATCAGGCTCAGTTTTCATAGCGCTTTCATCGTGTTCCCGGGTAATTGCCCACATTCCACGGAGCCCCGGTGGCGCTGTTGAGTAAACATTTCCCACTCCTGGCGGGCCAACTTTTACACGGGGACATTAATTCATCCTGAAGGCTCTAATTCTGATGGTGTTCTTAATTTGTCACATAATCCAACCCCCCAGTGTCCTTCGTCCCAGGGCACGTTACCCTGACAAAGGAGCCCAAGGTCTGTGTCATGCTCGCTTAATAAAAGTGCACGAAACCCGACGGATGTGAGCCTATAGAAATGACTTGGCGGGCACAAGATAGGAAAATACGAATTATCCCGAGGGAATTACTTTGTCCCTCCCTTTTGTCCGACCTTAATTTTCTCCGTTTTTACTGTACCCGGTGAATTAACGACTGCTTCCACCTTGTCCATTTCAGTGAAATTTCTCCGGGAAGTGACCCCGTACTTTCGTAAGGCGAGCATCATATCAGAGGTCGGATGGGAGCTGCAGCGGGCGTTTTTATGTCCACTGGGACCGGGAGCACCCACGTCCCCGCCGGCCCCACGGAGCCCCCCGAGAGCTGACACTCGCTACATCCCGCTCCAGTTGACGCACTTGGCGAGGAATTTAAAATATATCGACCCCGGTAAGTAGAATTTCATAATTTTTAGTATTAGAATTAAGACGAGCCCGGCCCAGGTGCATCTCAGCTGGAAACGAAGTGTCGATCAATAATTATGACCGATATTTGCCATTAATCCGTTTTGCAGTACAAGTCACAGAAATTAATTACCGGGTCTCCGCCACCAAAGCACCAAAGGTCGGAGTTGCTAACAGCTGGAGTGTGCGAAGTCACGCTACCTCGAATACGAGCCCTTAACTTGCCACGCGTACATGCACTTTCCGTTAGTATTTTGAAGGGAATTTTTCTAGGGTTTTATAAAAATGGGGCTCTTGACACATATTCAGTATCGGTTAAATAACTTGATAGAGGGGATATAAATCTCTCTATACCACTTATTAATAGCGAGATTTATTGATTAAAACAAATCATTTTCGGGTATTACATCCACTCAAAACATTTTGAAATCCAATGTAAAAAGGATTAATAGTAAAGTGTGTAATATCTGTTGCATTACTATTACATCGTTGTAAAAATTGTAGAGTAATCGATTAACACAGAGGCAATTGTTTTAATTAAAAATTTAACACACTCCTCGAAAGATAAATAGCATAGGATTGGCTAAACCTTACACCCAGAGAAAAAACTATTGTAAAATTACCTAAACCGGCTTGGGTAAAATATTTTGTATGGAAGTTACAACTTCGGTAAAAATTGCCTTAGTATTTGGTTGGTTTATACCAAGCTTAGGCTTCCTTAGATTGGGTAAATTATCGAAAAAAACTTAGGTAATTTGCGTTAGCAAATTTTATACAAGACTAATCATATTTACCTAAGCCATTATATGATTTTTCACAGTTCGATGTATAAAACTTTCGCCTTTGACTTTACCCTTGTATTTAGGCAAATTTCCTTACCAAAAGTGTATATTTCATTTTCATTTTTGCCCATCACTGTACCTATAAATCGGCTGATTCACCTAAGTTCTTGGGTAAAATATACAAATAAAGCGTCTTTCTGACACAAGTCTGCGCTTGATTCCCCAAGGCTGTGTGTAGAAGGATATGTTTTATACGAACGCTGTTTACGTGTAGTGCGTTGAACTAATCTCGTTGCGCTTCATTCAGAGTTATTCACACAGAAGGATCGGATCGTGAAATTTTAAAGTGAAAGAAAGTGAAATTAAGAAGCCTTAAGTGAAATTATAAAGAGGTAAGTTTAATTACTTTACTCTATTAATTATGTATAATAATTAATGCAATAAAGGTTTTGTGTAGGTCTTCAAAACTATGGAAAATTAGACTTTAGCGGGAAGTCTTTACGTCTTTTAAAAGTGTGGGGAAAAATAATTAGCTTGATACATCAATTTATTGACAATTGTAAGCAATGGTTTTATGCAGTATTTGCAAAACAAGTTTTGAAAATTCTCAGATATTAGTTGGACATCTAAAAATTATTCATGGGTTTAACAAAACAAGTCTCTACGAATGTTGTGAAAATGGTTGTCAACAATTATTTCAAAATAGTTCAGCTTTTAAAAAGCATTTGAATAAAGTACACGAGTGTGAAAAAAATTGTAAAGTTGATTCGTTCGTTCAACAGAATTTTGCTTGTAACAATATTGAAAATTTAAAATCTGCGCCAGTTGATAGGGAAATCAGATATTTTAATAACTTAAGCAACGACGAGTTCGACATAAGCAAATTAAAGCAACAACTGTTTACTAAGTTACTTGAATTCACTCTAACCTTGCACAATAATAACAATTTTACTAGAAAAGATGTACAAAATATTCAAACAGCAGTGAATGAATTTATTGTGTTGCCAATATTTGAACATTTGAATGTGTTATCAACTAAATTCTGTCAAGAAGATGCTATTGAAATTGATTTGTTTTCAAGTCATTATAAAGAGCTTTTCTTATCGATTGATTCAGAACACAAATTACTGAAGCATCTGTCCCAAAACGATGGATATGAGAAACCTACTGAATTTTTTATAAATAAAGAAATCTCAAATGTTCATCAAAGTGGAGTTTTCGCAATTGCAGAAAAGGTAAATAAAGGTGTAGTAATGCCATTAGAGTTTCAATTTCGTAAAATATTTGAGAAAGATTTTGTGTTAGCAGAATGCCTTGAGTCCATGGAAAAATTTAATGTAAGAAGTTGTAAATTAAACAATTTTGTACAGGGTGAGTTATGGCAAGAAAAAAAGAAATTGTACGATGGAAAAATACTTATTCCATATTTCCTATACATAGATGATTTCGAAATCAATAACCCTCTTGGTTCACATGCACGAAATCAGTCTATTACGGCTATTTATTATTCGTTCCCTACTTTACCAAATAATTCAAAATTAAATCAAATATACTTGGCTGCCTTATTAAAAGCTGTCGATGTTAAAAATTATGGAAATGACTTAACAATGTACACTTTAATTCAACAAATTATTTCTTTAGAAGTTAACGGGATAAATTGCAAACTAAATGGAACTGATACTAATATAAATTTTATTTTAGGTCTTGTTATCGGTGACAATTTAGGACTTAACCAATTACTCGAGTTTAGTAAATGTTTTTCTGCTAATTCTTATTGCAGGTTTTGTACCGATAAAAAAATAATAACAGCAACAATGTCAACTGAAAATGTGGATTCCTTGCGAACTATTGAAAATTATAAAAAGAGTGTAGAAATTTCTGATGTGTCATTAACCGGAATTTCGAAAAATTCTTTGTTTAATCAAATTCCTTCATTTCATGTTACAACAAATTTCGCTGTAGATATTATGCACGATATTTTTGAAGGAGTTGCTCACTATAATCTTTCACATATTTTAATGTATTGCATAAATAAGCGGTTTTTTACCATTGAAAATTTTAACCAACTAAAAAATACTTTCTCTTATGGAGAAACTGAAATTGAAAATATTTTCAAGGATGTATTACTGACTCACCTAAATAAGAAAAAATTTAATACCTCTGCTAGGGAAATGTGGACATTGGTACATCATTTTACATTAATAATTGGTCATTTAATACCAACTAACGATGAAGTATGGATATTTACTTGCACGTTTATTAAAATAATTGATTCTTTGCTTTCATCGAATTTTACAGAAGAAAAATTGCTTGAATTAGAAGAATTAATTAAAAAACATAATCAGTTGTATATAAAATTATTTGATGACACTCTTAAACCCAAACATCATTTTTTGCTTCATTACCCTCGAATAATAAGAAAATCGGGACCACCAAAATTATTTTGGTGTTTTAGGTACGAGGGAAAACATCGCGAACTAAAAACCTACGCCAAAGTAATAACTAGTAGAAAAAACATACTTATTTCATTAGCTACAAAATTCCAACTAAAATTTGCTTTTAACTTAATGGAAGAAAACCCGAAAGCACTATCTTGTGAAGAATCTAAAAAGATAGTGTTGGAAGACGAGCATTTCGTGATAAATTCCTTGAAAATATTCTCAACCGATTTTTCTTGCTATTCTCAAATATTATATAAAGGAACTTGTTATAAGGCCGGATTTTTCTTATCAATATCTTCGGAGGAATCCACTGAGGTATACTGTATTACCAAGATAATTGTTGTTCTTGAAAGAGATATCTATATAATGTGTTCACTAGTTCCAGGCCATTTCAATGATCATTATTTAGCGTACGAATTATCTACTGTCAATATTGATCATATCTCTATTTTACCAATATCATGTTTCGATGGGCCTCCAGTCCATTCTCATATATTGCCTAATTCAAAAATTATGTTAAGACTAAAAAGTTATTTCAACAATATATAAAAATGTAAAAGCTTGTGATAATACCGATTTTTGTTCTATCATTAAGGATCATTTTTCGAACTATTACTACCAGTATTTCGTGCAGTTTACAAAGTACCTAAATGGCAAGCCCACGAGTAAATTCAGACACACTTTTCACTGATAATCCAGAAATAATCTTTCTGGATAGCAGTTATAATATATTTTCACCGGAACAATCAAATATTGATGCACCAGAAACATTTAAACCATGCAATTCGAATTCAACGGCTTTTAATCCCACAACTGGAACTCTTTTACCGAATACTTTGGCATCCTCATCAGGAAACAATGACACGGCATCTCTAGAATCCCTCTTACGTAATTGGAATCTTTATGAGGAACTCTACGAACTTTTGACTGGTAAGCTCACATTAGTACTTTTTAAAGCATATCCAATAATTCAAAATAAAGAAAACGCTAAAATGTAAAAGCATAGATTCAAATCAAAATATAACAATACAAATTTTAAAAGTAATTATTCAATACAATCATTAATTAAAGTTGAAACAAACTACATTAAAATAACTTAAAACTTGAAATTACAAGTTCTGTTCGTTTCAAGCGTTTTACTAGTATTGTTTTATTTGTTATTTTCGAAAATTCTAAATCACTGAACTATTCATTTGTATAAAAATTCGAAAATTCTTTTCTTCTTCGAACAGCTAAAGAGATTACATTGGAAGGACTCAAATACATCAAAGAAAGACATTTAGATGAGCTTTTTTTCGGAGTAAACCTAAATACTAAAATCATATTTGAGCATAAACTTTCGCTTTGGCAAAATAAATATGTAAGTATTATAAGTTTAGAATATTTCTGTAATATATCAATTATTTTAATTTAGGGTATATATAATTTAAATTCAGCATCCAGTAGAGATACTCTATCAATGACCTCTTCCATTGAGTCGTGGATAAATAATAATTCACCATCAGTAAGCAGCAGCGCCAACATTTGTTCGCCATCAACAAGCAGTAGGAATTCAGATGACGTAAGTTCTCGAATTTTTAGCGTGGAATTTTTTTTTCGCTAGACGCATAATTGTTTATCTTTCTATGTAGATGTCGGTAAAAGATATAATATGTAGAACAGAACAAGGAAAATCAATTTTAAAACGATACCTTGAAGAAGGTTTCCTTTGTCCAGATGCCCGAAGAGAGCTTGTTCATAAAATTATACAATATTACATTGAAAATGACATTTCTCTATCGGTGTCAAAATGTAAAAGCCTAGGAGAACAAATTATAAAAATTTTCCCTAGTGAACAAATGGTACATTATTTCCTTTTCTTATAATAATATATTTTTTTACAATAAAAACCTAAAATTATATGCTTAAAACTAAGTAAAATCTCAGCCTCGCTTTTTGTTTTCGCAGAAGACCCGAGTTTCATCTAATTCAGGCTAAGATTGAGCTCAGTTTTTAAGCATATGGGCCATTGTTGCTTCATGACACTGCTGTTTATGTGTCAAACTTTTTTCCTATTTGGATTTTTAGTATTATGTTTTGAAGCAAATATTTAAGAGTTCGTTAGTATATTTGGTTATAACAGTCAGTCAAAAATATTAACTTATATGTTTAGTCTATCAATTGCTAAGTCAATAATTATATTATTATAAATTTAAATAACAATTCATAAATTGTAGTCAACATATTTTATTGGAAGAGGAAAATATCCACCCAAAGGTAAACTGTGGGACAGGTATCAAGGCAGAAAGCGCGCTTTGCGGAGGCTTCGAACGTGTACCAAGTCGACAAAGTCAATATTGAGCAATGAAATAGAAGACATTTCTGATCCAGGTTAAACATTTTACTAAATATATGTATATTCACACAAATAACCTTTCGATCTTAGAATTTACTGAACAAGAGTTTCAAGAAATGTCCCAAAGCTTAAAACATTTAAGAAAGTGGGATGAAGTTGTTTTGAATTGGAAAAAGACATTAAAATATCGGAGAAAGCAGTTGAATTCTAATTTAACTCTTCAGCAAATCTTTAATAACTGGCCTCTTTACAAATATTCTCAGGCCCCAGAATTGGTAATTTCCATTCACTTTCTATTTAATTCTCAATTTTGCTAGTCTAGTTAATTAAAAAAAAAATTATCCTTATTACTTGTTAACTATTTCATTACAATTGTTTAACTATTTTTTGAACTTAATTATAGATTGAAATTGACTACCATTATATTCATCCGAATAAAACATTTTCATTCACGCGTTGGGAAAAATTTTGCGAAGTAGCATTGGCATTATTTGAGGACAGAATTAAGGACGTTGCAGCAAAAGCCTTATTGGTAGAAATACTCAAAAGGAAGGATGAGCTTAACATAGGTATATTAAATAGATATTTCTGTTTAAACCAACATTTTTTAACTATTCACATATTTCAGATAATAAGAATATTATGTTTCTGCAGTTGATTCATGCTATTTTGGTGCCAACATCTAGAATTTCAGCTGTGTCGGCGAAAAGAGTGAAGTATACTATTAGGGACTCCCAGGAAGCTTTTACTTTATTAGTCTCACAAAGCAGCGATGTTGCCAATAAAATGACGGAAAAACGCTTGGAGTGTATAAAATCAAGTTCAACATTACAGCCCCTCATAATTGCTACTGGAAATGAGTTTGCGTATAATAATTTTTATGTAGATATTGATGGAGAGAAGTTTCAATTTCAGTCATATTTAGATGCAGTGCAATTTTGTTTTAAAGTATTCTTTGTCTTAAATTTAAAGTACCCAAATGAATGTATTGCTGTTTGGATTTTTATTCAAAAATTTCTTTTTTCAATTCAAGACACACAGGAAGAATTTCCAGTTGTAGCAACTTTTATAGCAGATCTTGAGCGCTTAATAAAATAAATTAATAATCATCTGCATGTAATAACCAAATCAACTTTCAATAAAAAAAAATTTAAATAAACGTTGCATTTCCTTATTTAAAAAATTCTAAAATTGAATTAATTGAACTTTCTGGGGCTTAATAATATCTTGCACACACTTTTCTACTTTGCTTTTTGTGGCAAAATATTTTTGCATTCCTCTCGTACTTATTTAAGATGAAATACACATAATGATCCCTACATTCCTACTTTTGTTTCTTAATTACTTTAAATTTTTAGGGCAATAATGTACAATGTAATTCCTACTTTTGTTTCTTTTCGGTATATGAATGAAAAACGTGTTTCGCATCAAAAATAAAAATATCAATTCTAAATCAAAATAAACAATTTCTATTCTTCTTAATTGAATTGTTTATTTTGATTTAGAATTGATATTTTTATTTTTGATGCGAAACACGTTTTTCATTCATATACCGAAAAGAAACAAAAGTAGGAATTACATTGTACAGTATTGCCCTAAAAATTTAAGGTAATTTACCTAAGCTCGCTATATAAAATTGCCATAGCCTCTTTAGGTAATTTACCCAAGCTGCTTGTATAAAATAAGCCTAGGTTACCTAAGTTTTTGTATATCCTGCCGCGATGATTTTAGGTAGTTTACCGAAGTTTTTAGTATTATTAACTAAGCTCAATGTATGGTATTGCTATAGTATTTTAAGGTAAGTCATCGAAATATTTAGGTAGTTCACCTAAATTTCTTGTATAAAATTACCTAAGTATTTTCAGGTTATTTGCAAAAGTTCTTAGGTAGTTACTAAACATTTTTTTCCCTAAGCTTTACCCAAGTTATCTTGGGTGTTTTACCCAAAAACTTGGAAGACCGGAAAATGCACTAGCAATAGTACAAATGGTATCAGGTTTTTTAACAATTTTACATAAGTTTTTCTCTCAGTGTAGCAGGAAATAAAAAAATTAATTCATTAGTTTTATATTAACTTAATCCTCTACCTTATTAAAAATTAGTTATCTCAATTATCTGTTCATTTGGGAATATTTTAACTGTTTTTTCAGTCTAGCTAGTTCACAATATATTAGTTTCAAAAAACGCAAAAAAGGGACGTCCGCCATATTGGGTTTAGAATGACCAATATATGTAGCTTATCATATTCTACTCGTCAAACCTTTTTATTTTATACCCATATCAAGGAGGTTGTGAAGAAAAGGGTAATCTTGAAGACTTTCGGCATATTAAATTTACAAAGAATTGCATATGTTTGCAAAGTTTCAGATCGATATGACAATTAGAAGTGGCTGAAAAGTGAGGTGTAAGATTTTCTTACAATGTTACAAAGTTACAGTTCAAGCCAATAAAAAGCATGTAAAAATATATGTTTAAATAACTTTAAATAATTTGCTCAATTAGTATAACTGATTGGCTAAAAATACTCGAATAAGTAAAAACTTTCAGATATTCAAAATATTGGCACCTTTTTTAAACTTGAAAAAATCGTTGCATTCAGTCAATGGTTTTGGTAGCAGGCTAATAAAATTTGGTATTCTGTATTTTGTACACTATTACTGAAGGACTAACAGACGCTATCAAAAATCATTCTTTTATCGCTTTTTAACAAAATAAAATAAATCTTTTTAAATTTTAGTTGAACAAAGTTTATTTTCCTTCAAATTTAATTACTCATGGAATTTGAAGATAACCAGATTATTTTTTTCGATTTGATAGAACATAAAGTAAAATTTAAAATCTATAGAAAAGACACTTTCTCAGATACACCTGGCTATAAAAGTACAAGTAAAATCTATAGATTCAAGGAGCATGTTACTGAAGCTAGAGGTCATCTACAAGAAAAATTAGATAACGTAAAATTATTACATTTAGTCGATAGCCTGATGATGCCCTGGCAAGGCGAAACACTTTGATATTTAATTGGGGATTTGGAACATCAAGTGTATTACTCTCAAATTGAACTGTTTAAGTTCCAGCAAATGCGTTCTAAAAATTCTATGATTTAAAAAGAAAAGTATTATTATTTTAGGAAAAAGAAGTGCTGATGTTGTAATTCTGCTATTAGACGAATTGTCGATTTATGCAAATGCACAAATATCATTGTAAATGAAAATGCCCCTCTTTTTTCGTGGTGAAACTCAAAAATGTATACTCTTATCCACAGTTAAACTTTTATCTTACATCTGCTATTTAAAATTGAAGTTTTAGGAAAAAAGGGAAAATATTGTCCAGTGAGTAAGTAGTGAAAAACAAATGGAAGCTTGGATTTCGTTCAAATGCCCGTTTTACATAAGTAATATACTATTCTATGCATCTGGGGCCCCGTAGCTCCGCTGGGAAAATTTCTCGTTAGTGGCAACTGCTTTATTTTCGCCAGACTCTCAAAGAATCCCCGAAAAGGGTAGTCTTATCGCCATTTATCAAAACAAAGTTTGAAAAGCCACGAGAAAAGCATTCACTCTGGCGGTGCGATTTACATAAAAAAATAAATCAAGTAGAGCACATGTTTACAAATGGTTCTTTAAAAACAAAAAGACGATAGCGATCTACGGCGCGATGGTGGGCAGACAGCAAAGGGCGACCAGTCTACCTGCGCGAATTTTATATAAAAAAGGGGAAAACTTCGAAAGGGTTGAAAACCGAAAAAAGTTCAGCGCCAGCAAATCCCTTACAATGTGCAGAACGAAAATTCTGTGAATTTCAGTGATTCCCGACACCTCCACACATAGCGCCTCTGTGTGAATGATACTTTCTCCGTTTTATTTATCGCCTGCACGAATGGTCCAAACAGCATTACAATTTGCATAATTCTACATGAAAAATGATTTTTTGGATTTCCCAGCCCTCGTATCTGTCCCTGGCGCTCTATGTTTTGCCGTGCGCGACGGGGCCCCGCGCCCGGGGCAGTCGGTGACTACCTGAATTCTTCATGCGGCTCATTTTCTTCCATTTCCGGGCGGGGCCCCGTCGCGTATGCCAGGGATGCGGCGAGAGCCCTGCTGGGCCGCAATTTTGCAGCGCGGTCGTAAACATATTTTTGTGCATTAATTTGCATCCTACTTGTCTAATTTATCCATTTATAAATACTCCCCGCACGGGTGCATTCGCGCGCTTTGCGCCAGTAATGCCACATCCTCGTTTTGGAGCCGGGTTGCAGCGACTCCGGGAGTCTTCCCGCCGCGGGGGTCGGGGGCTGGGCGCAAAACGAATTTCGTCTGTTCTCAGACTGAGCATCTTTTTTTCCCTTTGCTTCGCTGCTCCTCGTTTTTTGTCTTGTTGCAGCCCCAAGCCGGGCTAATGGGTTCGGAGTGCTGCTGTCGGGTGTCTTCCAAGGCTTTTGGTGCATTTCTTCCGGGCTTTATTAAACATAAATTTCAATTAAACATTTTAATGAACTTAACCAGCAATGTCAGGGGAAGCACTCGAATTGCTTAATGGAGGAATAATTAGAAGCGGGCGGGCGTTTTTCGCAGCAACCTTCATTTTTATTGCATTTTAATTGGAACTGGGTAATTAATGCTGCAGAGGAAATTGAAACATCCTTTGCAGTCGCCGCTAATTGTTTGCGGGACAAAATGAATTTCCACTGAACGAGTATTTCTTCCAGGCACTAACTCGAAAGGATTTAAGAATAATTGCATTTTCCAGAAAAAAGTCGGCTGATTGAGAAAACAGCATTTTTATCTTTCTATCTATATGTGTCCGAAAAATTACTTGGAGTCTCCTTTCGTCATATTTTACTTTATTTTAGTTTATAATAACATTTCCCTTTATAAACTTATCACGAACAGATCTATAAAAATTCACTATAGGATTAATAACTAAAATTTGAAGACTGGAAACCCTATATGGAATATCATAAATTTAAAGCTGTTTTTATAGGTACTTTGGGGATACCTTGTTTTTAAATTTGGAAACAAGACAGTTTTGTCTAGTACGAGTACGTTTAATTCTAACCCTCTAGACAAATGCATGCATAACTCGTAACATAATGTGCCAATTGCATGTTTACATTATTACATATTTAAGATTACATTAACAAATATGTACTTTCGTGTACAACTACATAATTAATAGGCTGATGCTGAAATTTTAACACTTGAAATTCCTGAAGACCAATGCCACAGACTAAGTGTGTGCTCTATAATTTGCTTTCATGGCTCGAACTGAAAGTATAGTCTTTATATTTCAAGACTGATTGGCAAGCTACGGCCGTATCTACTTTAACAATACTTTTATGTCATATTGATACCCAATCTCGAATATCTCGAAAAATACGCTTCGGTTATCGAGACAAATTGCTAAATGGTTTTGCAGAATCGTTAGACGAAGACACGAACTTTGTCCGCGAGATATTAGTTTCCGTCCTCCATATTTCCTGAGGTTGCAACAAAATCCAGTTTACAAACGCTGAACGCAACAGCTAAAATAAGCTTTTCTAAATCTAAACTTATTAAAAATTATTTTACGACTTCTATGGGGCAAGAGCGCATATCGATCTTATCAGTGCTGATCCATAGAAAAACAAGAACTTGAGAAACAAAAATTTTCTTCATCTATGGAATAAATAAAAAGGAAAAGAAGAAAAAAGGCAAGAAAAGTTACTATTTAATAACTAGAGTATTTTTGATTGTTGGTTTTGTTATTTTTAAATATGTTTTGTTTATGAGAATAAATGAATTAGCTACGCCACTGTTGACAAAATTTACTATAGTATGCGCTAGACCTTGAAAAGCCAAATTGCTTACATATGTTATTTATAGAGAAATACCCAATTTTAGCTCATTCAGACTGACAAAAGCTGTGTTTTTTTTCCATCCGGATCAAGATCAAGATCAGTATCTTAACATGGAGTCACAACAGCAACACGTGATCCACACTTTTATCTGGATCTGGATCAAGATCTGAAACGTGTTGGTTACAAAATATTCCACGAAAGCCGCTTGTGCGATTTAGCATAAAGAATTGACAATTGGATTTCACTAATAGCCTTTGAGTAATGCATACCTCAATAAGCAAATTTATTTCCTATATTTTTATTTATTCAATTATTTAAATTCACTCAAATTAATTGCGATAAAATAAACATAATGAATCTATTCTCCCATTGACTTTTGTTTTGACACTTCGTGAAAGCGCAAACTTGCCATTTTCTCAAACTAAACAATTGCTGATCCGGATCATTTTTTTTCATTTCTTGTTGATCCAGAGTGTGATCCAGATGAAAAAATAACACATCTAATGTGATCGAGTTTTTGTTATTGCTTACACTTTAATCATATAAGTGACTCATATTGAATTTTAATAATTTTATGATGCGGATAAAGTCTAAAGTAATTCATTCTTACTTAATGCTGCCAATAGTAAAATGAAAACGGAAAAAGGTGCCATAAACACTCTTTTCGCTAGCAGAAAACGACTGCAAAAGCGGTGGTGTTTGAGTTGATATAAACACGGCGTTGAGTAAGTTGTGGTCGATGTTCGTAGTTATTCCAGGAAGCTGGTTAATGGTGTCCTACTTTTTTTTACTCGAGGACGTAAACCAGCTTATCTAATGGGGCAATTAAACAAATACAGCCGCGCACGTAGTTAGCTCCTAGGGCGAATTGCACCCTCTAATAATAAAAAGCGGTAGTCTCGATTTCGTGCATAGATGATAAAATTGCGGGTGCAATTACCAATTCATATCTCAAACGCGAGAGTGTGGTGCCTCGTAAAAGGTGAAACTCAAAATTGCAGCCATTTGCCGGTCTATCAAAACGTGCAGAACGTCCGGTGCTCGAAATGATTTGGAACGATCACCTGTGCAATTTCTCGGGATAATGCATTTCACCCTTAAGGGGCAATCAAGGAGCCCTATTTACAGGTGGGATTCCCCCGAAATGCTCCCGGCCGGGCCGCATCGCCAGTTTCATTTATTTTTATATCGGCCGTTAAAACGAAACGACACCCTCAGAGTTGCTTCGCCCCAAAAATAAATTGCACCTTGAAAAGGGGGCTGCGGGTACTCCGCAAAATGGAGCCGAGTAATTTTCGTGTTATTTAATTTCCGTGAAGGTGGGCCCCGACATGAATGCGGCTTTCGAGCCGCCGCCAACAACGCGACGCGGCGAGCCCCGTCGGAATGCATGCGGACAAGGACATTACGAAAATTCCAAGAATCCACCGGGCAACGGAATTCTTGCAGCCCCTGGAAATTTCTGCATTTCTGGAACGTCTGCAGCATTCAAAGTCCAATTGAAACTTCACCCGGGCGGATCCAGCCCCTGGCTCCTAGGGCCCCGGCGGGCGACGGCGGAGGCGGCGGCAGGAGCCCCAGCAAGCGGGGCTCACATATTTGTTTGCTCTGTGAATTTTATTTTTATTCTTTTGTGTTTTTATTTTGGGGCCATTTTACCCGGAGCCGGGGCAGCTGCAGAGCCTCCGAAGCTAAAACTTGTGCCGTGCGGCGTCGAGGCGGAGATCGTTTTATGCTGCTGGTTGCTGCATAGTCGCCCGGGTGGGAAATTCTCTCGTCAGGAATTTTCATAACGTCAGGACACATCGTAATAAATACGGGAGGACGTGCGGACGGGGCCTTGCCGGGCACAATGGGGAGCAGATAAAAAGCTCGTAAGTGGCAAAATGGTAAACTAGGTGCCCTCCTGGGTAACATGTGACCCTTTTCTCCTTTCGCCCGCGCGCGCCCCACACCCGGACTCCCGGAAATCGCTGGATTGGCACAACTCCGGGAGCAGAGTACACCCGGGAAATGATGACGTTTCGAAAAGTGAAAAATTAATAAAACCGGGGTGGTGAAGTCCTAAAAACATCACAAAATTGTTTTAAAAGTTGACAGCGGCACGCCTCCGGGGCAGGGGCCACTGTGCACAGCTTGGCTATGCGGCTTTCGCTGAAATGGAATAATCCCGAGAATATTAAAAACGACCGGCCGCTTTTTTTTTTCTTCACTTCTTTTTATTATATTTAAGTGCACGGAATAAAGCGGGAGTCATTCCGAAATCATATTTCGGATAACAGATTGAAATTGTTTATTATTCTGGTCACGAGTTGGGACGCAGATTATTTTTTAATGCGGCATCCTTCTGGGCGGAGGGTGTGCTATAGAAAAACAGATTTTTCGCATTTCAATGGGGTTTCAATGGCCCAAAACGACCCTCGAGGCGCAGAATTTTCATATTGATAGTATAGGCAAACACGCAGCCCGGTCACACAGTCGGCTGTTAAGCGAACAATGTAACAAATAATAAAAATCTGTAATCACATTATTTCGAATTCAACTGAGGATCTCCGAAGAGGCGGCCACAAACAGAATAAACAATTTCATCGTCGAAATTTGCTTTGTTTGTCATACATGAAATAAAAGTTGAATAAATATATGATAACTTACTATTAAGGGATAATTCTGAAATAAAAAAAAACTTATTCAAACAATTCATTTTTTTGATATTATATTTTAAAACCTATTGTAAGAAAATAGCCCACATTTCGTTTTCAATACTCATTTATACAAAGAACGGAAGATGGAAAGTCATTCTGATACTAAAAAATAACTTTAAGTGCGTCTTTCTTGAAATATGTTAGGTGAACCGATTATGTCTATATTCGTCCAAACCAGGGATATATTTAAATTATATGTAATAAAACTCTTCATTTTTGTACTTTCTCTAATTTGTTCGTTTACTATACGAAGATAAAGTAAAATAAAATTATAAATCCCAAAAAGTACTGAAAATAGAACACAAACCGAAAAATTGAAGGGCATGATAAAAGTACTTATTATTAAAATGAATATGAGACCTTTAGATATATACAGTGGCGGAAGAAGTAATAGGTACAAGTGAAAAAATGTACTTAATGTACAAAAATTTATTTATTTTAACTCGGCCATTGACGGGATTGCCAGATCAAATTTTGAATGTTTAGCTTTTGTACCAATTATTTTCGCCAACACTAGAGTAAAATTGCTCAAGAATCTCAGAGCTATTCAAAATTTACCCCTTTTTATCAGATATAATCATCGAGTTCTATTTTTATAAACATTTAATTTACTTTAAAACTGCCTACGTAGTTATAGAGCATCGTGCTTAAATTTAATAAATATAAAAAATAATTTTGATATTTAAGTACAGGGTTTACATTAGAACTTAGGACTTTTTGTAAATTTTTTAGGAAGACTTTTTAGGTTGAAGTCACATCTAATGTATTGACAATTTTGAGATTGAAGTTTTAGGCAATTTAGTAAAATACGCGCAGTATAGTTTCGCCTTTTATTGCCACTGATTTTTAGCGCTCACCAAATAATTTTACTTTTAGATATATCAAAATGTCATACTTTAATTATTACATATATTGATATATTCCAAAAAAAAGAACATTTAAAATTTACTTTCGATTGCATTTTAATTTATAAGATTGAACAACATTTTCTTATTTTATTATATTATTGTGTTCTATGTATTAATTTAAAACGTATTTTGACTTCACGTTTTAATTTCTTTTTCATACCACTAATTTTTACATCCGCTTAAAACCGCGATTGACGCCCTAATGCTATTATCTCAATTCTCAATTAAAACCGTCATATATGAATTTCTGATGCAATGTCAGAACACTTTTTCAAGTTTTTAATTCCCGGCGACTCGCATATCTACCGGCAGCAGAGGTGTGTTGGTTTGCGTTTAATTGATTTCTAACGAAAAGTTTACGAGTAATAAAGTGAATTCGATTCACCCAGTGAGTTCATTTTATCGAAGTTTTTCGTAGGTATTTTTGTTTTAAAAGCAATGAAAAATCATTAAAGTGAACTTAACTGCTCGATTTTCTATGACTAGAGTGATAATTTATACATTAAACTTTTGCCTCGTAAATAATATTTTTATTATTATAAGCTCCATTAAGTTTTATATTTCCGTTTTATCGAAACTAATCAGCAGTTCAGTGGTTATAGTGGAATATTTTCTACGGTTTTATTGAGAACGATATTGCGTATCAACTTTCAAAAATAAATTTTTTAATTTATTTTCAAAGAAAAGTAATTCTTCAATTTAATATCATATTTGTATTTCTCTTCCGATTCTAATTTGACCCTATAAATTTCTTGCAAATTAGTAATAATCCTGATACCATCAACTTGCTCATTTTATAAATCAAAATACCATTTTCAAGTAGGTACATGAGTAAGCTCTCTGCTTATTTATTTTCAAGATTCGACGGCACATGCCTTGCTGTTCCAAAGTCTTAGTCTAATGCATTTCTAACTCCCCTAACAATTTTCTTTTTCAAGATTCAGTGAAAAATGATGTTTTCCCTTACTATGAAAAAATTCCTTTATTATTCTCGTTCATAAAAAGGGGAGTAAAAATGAGATTTATAGGTACGCAGGTTAATCATGAAAATCTCTCGTATTGGGAGCTTTATTTATTGCAAAATTTTCCTGTTTATAAGAACTCTTTTATTTTCGAATCAGCATTGAATTTTATTGCTATGCTTCTTAAATGAACCAAAGTTAGTAAGTCTATTAACAGATAAATATTTTAACAATGCTAAACTATTCCAGACAATTTTTAAAGGATTTATAGGGCAAATTACTTTAGTTGGGAATTAATTCCAGAAGTAATGAATATATTGCCCTGCAACGCTGATTAAACTTAGAGTTGTAAATAAGCAGAGAACGCTTTGCATTCTTTCGTGGACAATGAAAAACTTAATAAAAAAATTTTACTTTGAAGGACGCAGTCAAATGTTTATAAATCATACAAATAACTTAAATTTTTCAAGTTTAAATAAAAATATTCCAAAACGAATACAGGTATATATCACGAAAATGATATACGCTTTTTCTTGAAAATGAGAAAACAGAACGTGCCGTCCTATTTTTATACCCTCATAAAGAAAAAGAAAAATACTTCAGATCAACATATATCCGGTCAAAAAATTTAAGGAGCCTTCAACAAAGGGCCCGAGGATGTCGCTCCTTTCATCATCTCAGAGCAAGCTAACCTAGAAAAAATCAATTTTGAAATCATCTAAACAGGGCACAGACCGATTGAACTAATTTCCTTTATTTCCGCACAAAACAGGGAAAAGGGAACAGTGCCACTGGCAGAAGCAAAAGGAAGTGCTGCAGCAGTCAAGGAGCCCCAGTGAGGGGCCCCTATAATTCTGAAGATGCCATAGATTTAGCAATTTAAGAAAGAGCCGAGATCTCGGGTCGGTCTTCACGTCAGGTCCTGAAGAAGAGCACCCCCCCCAGACACATGCCCAGACGGGTGCAACAAGTGAAGGAGCTGAACCCTGAGAAACGACGTCAATTGCATGCATCTTCCCTCTAAGGCCTCTAGGCCCTATCTTTCCATCTGCCTGCCATAAGAAGGCTCGAATTTGTCATGGAAGAGACGACTCTGTCCGGGGGTTTAATTTTTAATAGAGGTGCAGCGGAGCTCTGCAGACACTCCGTGATTTAGTCGAGTGATAAAACGCAAGAATTAGGCGATGCCAACTCGATCCCGAGCCCAACCGCCGGATAAATCCCGGCCGGGGCGCGTCCACCCACCCACGTTTTTCACGTTCAGTGTCGCATTTCATAATCCTTCCAGCGAGTCGTTTTGACTTCGTTTACCTGGCTGACATCGTTAACACCTCAAACTCCCCCGCCCTATCAAGGGCCATCATTCAGAGGTAACGACGAGGCGCCTCCCGGAGGAGCTCCCAGGTATCTTTCGGGAGTTCCCTGTAAAGTGGCATCCACTGCCGATCTCCGGGCGCACTATGCGGGTGGGGCGCCGGCGGAGCGGGGCGACCACCTCCGATTTATAATCCCGAATGCCCGTGGTTAGATACATTTTGAGAAACATTACGCATGTTATTACGGTCCAATTAGCAACTGGGATGAATGCCGACGTAAGCCCTTCTCTCAGGGCCCAAGTAAAATTAATCCACAATGATACTCCTGCCGCCTGCTTTTGTGGGCTCCCACGCCCGGCCCCGGAGCTCCCGTGATGAATGGATCCTCCCGGCTGTACACGTTCGGGCCGATATTTCGGCTCTGCTTGCGTCCAATGATCGCCTTACAAAACAGGGATTATTTTAAAAGTCGTGGTAATTGCAGGTTATCTGGGCCCGGCCGCCTATTCCGGCCTGATTCCGTTCCCAGCAAATTAATTAAAATAGAGCTCGCCCGGAATCGGCACTTTATTTGCTTAAGTTCCCCAGAGCATCTAGCTCACCGGGAATGTACTGCGGGGCGTTTCGGAGTTCTTCGTCTGGTCCTGAAATTGTAAACTTAGGCAAATTGTGCAATGCGAACAGCTCAGGAGCAGGTTAATTTCGGCAAATGTTCTCTGGGATTTTGAATATTTCCAAATTGCGCTTGCAGGACAGTTTTCTGGCTAAAACCCAAGCTTATCTGCAAGCTGATGCTGCGTTGCTATTTTGCTGGATTAAGTCGACCTGTCGCCACCTGGCCTAAAAACGACATCCCTTTGGAAACGCAGAGTACCTACTTGCAATTTCCAAAATACCTCCTTATCTGCATTGAAATTGCACCAACAAGTTTATAATTATATATTTTTGATATTTAATATTGGGGAACAACAGCTACATTAAAGAAGTTAAATCACTACAATACCCGCTTTTTGTCATATTTTTCATTAAATTCCTATTGTAATTAAATTGCTTTTCCATTTTTGTCAATTTCATCAAGGGAAGTGTTTTCGAATCGTCCATAATTAAATTTTATTCATCACAATGGGTCCGATTTAAAGGAATTAAATACTAACTAAAATTCGATTCGCAAGATAATTTCTACATAAAAATCGAATGGAAAAATGAAAAATTGACTTTTCTATCGTTATGAGATTATATAGATATAAAAATAATCAAGGAAAAATTGAAATAACCACAGAAACAGCATAAAATTGTATGTGTTCTCCACAAAAGTGAGTGAGAGCAAATAATGTGTAGCTTTTAGCGGCATGAAATAAAAAAACGTTGTGCGCACTGCGGAAAAATGTGTCATATGTCATACACAAAGAATTATGGAGGAAGTCATATTTTATTGATTTTGACAAAATTTTTACGGAATACGAGATAAAAAATATTATGAATGCATTTTATAAATAAATATATATATTTTTATCTGAAAAGTGCACAATGAAATATAATTTGAATTTTACAACAACTATTATTGTAAAAAAGTACGCACTTATAGAAGCAGATGCCTTTGTTTGAAATTTGAATCTATTAAAGCTAGGGACAATTGCAACAAATTATGTTCATTAGCGATATTCTGTACCATGATATTATTTCACCTGGGATTTCGAATAGTATATTTATATATTTATATTCCGTCACAGCCCTTAAGATCCCGAATTTTCTTATACGAAGAGTTTGATAGAAAGCTATGGATCGCAGGAACCCTTGAGTAATTGCATCCTTCAATTTAATTATGTTTATGAAACATTCGATTTATGTTGTCAGAAAGAAACGTTAAATATTTCTTTGTAATCTGTTGGCTATATGCTGTAGGTTGTATAAATAAATAATTAAAATAAAAAACTTTGCATGTGAAAGTAAAGGAAAGCGAGTAAAACTATCAAAACATTTAATTTTAAAGGAAAACATTTAAAAAAACCTGAAAAATTTATAATCCACTGCTAAAGCATGTATGTACATTTAAAGCGCATTTTATTTTTACATGCTTATGTTTGTAATTTAAACACGTATATGGAAAATTACTTATTTTGAATAAAAGAAGAACAATTGTTTTAGAATGTAATTTTACATTTGTATGTAGGTAAGTAGGTATTTTTGTGTGGGATCGTTCGAAAGGCATCACGCCAAGTGGCCGCGGGTAGCTCAGTTGGTTAGAGCAGCGAATTTTTCTTTTAAAAACAAAAATTAACTAAACGTTTGGAGTATAATTTTACATGTTGAGTGATGGCAATTAGTTGCCAACATTTTTTACTGTGTAATTATGATTAATGATTTTTGAGATAAATTTGTAGTTTCACAAATATTGTGCTAACTATAAATTAAACGTAAATTCGGTCTTTACTATAGAATTAGTGGATAATATAATAATTACAGTGTTCCATCAGGAAAGGGTAGTCATATTATTCAATATTTCTGAAGATATTTTTCTGAAAATTGCTTCCAACGAAAGACGCAAAAATGCATGCAAAATGCAACAAGAATGACAAAAGAAGACTGATGTATTTCGCGGAAAAAAAAACAAAATATCTTTTCAATTTCGGAATATTCAACTGCTTTTTAGTTTCATTAAATATTATAAAATTACTTTTATATTTCAACTATCTGGCAAATATTAAATAATTTGTACACAACTTGTCAAGCATTGAGGTATACAAACTGAAACGTGATGAATTTTTGTACGATAAAAATAAAAATAATCTCATATTATCTAACTTATAATTTAGTATTTAGTCGAAGAATACTATGTCCTTTTACTAAAATGTACTGTTTGATCTGCGTAAGTAGGACTGCAACTGAAGGTCATTTGAATATTCTAATCTGTGTACTATCAGCGTATAACATTTGTATTAATATTTGTAATATTACACATTTGCTTCTATACCCCTAAAAAAACTCATTTTTCATTTGTAAATCCCGAACCAATCAAAGGTCATTGGCTCCGCTAACTTAAAAAAGTTTTCTCACTTTTCACAGAGCGCGTAAATGGAGGAATTTGATTCAAAACTTGTAAAGTATAAAAGTTTAACTCAGCGAAAAACCTACAAAAACCCACAAAAGCCGGGCAAATAGGTCCATTACATCTGCCAGATGAAATTAGCATAATGGCAGCTCATCCCCATATTTGCTTTAATCAAAATGTTCCAGCGAAAACAGGCGGCGCGGACGGCCGGATGCGCGGTGCCAATTCGAGCCTGACTGACTCCCATTAGGCTTTTATCGCGAAATTTGATGTATTTCCCGTCGATGAAATTAAAACATCCTTCGAGTTGCATAAAAAGATAAAATTCCCATTTGCCCGCGGAGTCCGATAGTGCAGGGCTGAAGGGTTGAAGGGCGAAAGGGCGGAAGGGCGGAAGGATGGAAGGGCAGGGGCTTCGCTGTGCCCGTGGTAACAATGTTAAACAAATTCCCAAACGCATTCAACTAAATTATGCAAATTGCGACGAAATTTTATTTTGCAAGTGTGGAAAATATGCAGCATGATCGACTGAGGGGGGAAGGGTTCGATTTTTGTCTGTTTTTGCAACGAGAGTTCATTTCCCTAATTGCAGGTGCTAAAGCGGAAAATGGGAACTGCAAATGGCGAGATGGTCGGGCTGTGCCCTCTGTGTGATTTTTTTTTTCGAGTTTAACTTTTCAATTTGCACCGCTTTTTTTTCTCAATTTTTTCACAGAGAACCGATGCATCGAGCTGCACTCACCAGATGGGATCCACTCGTGCATTTTGCGGGCCTCCGACTCCCAAGAGGCCCTGGTCTGGTTTAACGCCCTGCACTCGGCGATGGCGAACAGCACCCAAAGGGCCCTGAGCGATGCAAATCGGGCCCTTGTCAACGTAATTGGGGAACTGAAGCACATCGGGTGGCTGAGCAGGCGGATAGGCGGGAGCGATCAGGTGAGTGTGGATTGGAAAATGATTAAGCGAAAATCAGGACTCGGGAAGCCTCACCTGGCCCAATCTAATTCCAGAGCGGCCGCTCCAGCTCCGAGAGCTCCGACGAGAACGACAAGTGGCAGCCGGTGTTCGTCGCTGTGACCGAGCGGGAGTTCAGGTGAGTGGTCCTGGAGCGGACGATATTATACAAATGAAGGCGTCCCGACGCCCCGACCGACGGCCCTTAGGAGTCTTGAGGATGCTTTAAAAAAAAATTACCTTTCCCTTCCAGGATATACGAGAGCGCCCCGTGGTCAGTGGAGGCCTGGAGCAGGCCCATCGAGAGCTGCGTCCTGGCGTCGACACGACTCGCCGGCGCCGGGAACAACTCTTCCCTGAATGTAAGTTGCCCTCGGCAGCCCCAAGGTGCTCCTCGGGGATGAAACCTGACTAATTCCGCTCTATCCCCAGGGCCAGCAGACCACCGTTTTCTGCGTGCGGTGCGGCACGACGCGCGGCGTCCTCGTCTACTGGCTGCGTTCAGAGACCCACCGGGACATGGCCGCGTGGGCGCGATCCCTGGTCCAGGGCAGCCACAACGCCGTCAACTTCCAGCGGGAGTTCTCCTTCCGCTGCCTCTACCAGGGCCGACCCTGTCAATTAGTTGTCCACCTGAACCGGGGCTTCTCCCTGCTCGAGAGCGGCTTCAACGCCCCCGCGAAAACACTTTGGTCATTTCCGTTCGACAAGCTGAAGGGCTCGGCCGACGACGGCAATCGGATGCTATTTTTGGATTTCGGCGACGACGGAGAAATTGTAAGTTAATTTTTCATAAATTTTATGATTTAATATCACCCGCAAATTAAAATTAACAAGCGTTAAACAGCCAGAAAAACTCACAACCCTTCTCAAATTAAATATACCTGGATAAACCACAAAAATTTTAAATGCGGCTCCTATTGTAAGTGTCGTTTTGCATACGAAATGACACTGAAAAATTAATTTGCGCACCCTTGAATCAATTGGGTAAATTAATCACCTCTTCAAAGTTTCCCGCTGAATTTAAATTCAATTAATTGTATTAAAGGGCTCTTTCAGTATAAACGCCAATAATTACATAGTTGAAAATGCTACAGTGCTTTAAAGTGCACTATGGTTCAAATTTTAATCCAAATTTATTGAAATCGAAATATAAATTTGGAGTCTAAGGTAGGATTTTACTCTGAAATTTGAAAACAAAAATATAAAATAAATATGCATTCAAGAATACAGAAAATTGGAGTACACATTTAAATGTCATTTATTTTCTTCAGCTGATTTATCCTCCAACTATTTTGTTTTGTTTGAAATCAGTAACTTCTAAACCCCCTCATACCAATTTTTATCAGAATTCAGTAAGTTTTAAAATTAAATTACTGCCATTTTGAAAATTTGACGCCGAATCTAAAGTCAATTATCCAACAAAACTCCCATTTACCTATTCTTACAAGATTTAAATAAAATTTAAGTAAAACTTACGATAGTAGTTGCCATTTTTATATAACATACATATTTCAAAATCGGGCACCGAATTAGAAATCTTTACTGACCCCACCTTCTCTGCGATTTCAATCAAATTTATATAAATTCTCTCTTCATAAACTCATAAATTGTATTATATTTAGCTCAGGAAGTTTCTTACACAAACAAAAATTTCATAAAAATTGTTAAAAAGTAATTTTTCGTAAACCTACCTCTATAACTTAACAGTGTGTAACACTTAATTTAAATTGGTGAACACGATTATAAATTACCCTTAAAACCAATATTTAAATATTGGTATATATAAAATTTTTGATTGACTACAAGCGTCACCCATTTTCGACAAAACTGTTAAATCTATATTAAAAAACAAAATATAAAAATTACACGTCAATTTTCAGCTGAATTATTTAAAAATTAAAATAACCACTCAATAAAGCCTTGATTGCGTACATGTCAACTATGTTTGCGGGTCAGAAGTGCAAAGAATAAACTGCATGTTTACTACAATATTTTATCAGAGAGTCAACAATATATGTATAATTATACATAATTTATAATACTCATTATCCTTCGTGCACACTGCCCACAATTTTCAATATTTTCTGGGATAAATCATAAAAACAATGCATATTTTTCCATGTGAATTAAATATGCAGTAATTTACTTTAAAGCATACACATGCCATTTAACTCTTAAAATTTATAATTTTTTAATTTTCCAATGGTTCGTTGCGTTCATTTAGGTTTGAAGTTTCTTCCTTTAATTTGCGGATGGAATTTAAATTATTCTAAGACGTCTTCAAACCCTGTTTATTCATAGTCAAAGCTTTTTCAACCTATTTCTTATCACTATCGCTTTTAAATTACCATATCAAAATATTTATTTTTGAATTCATCTAGAACTGAATCGTTCTGTTTTCTCTCCACAGGAACTGGACATGGAGTGCTGTCCGAAACCAGTTGTATTTGTCTTGCACAACTGTCTCTCAGCTAAGGTTCATTCCATAACTTAAGTAACTTAGAAGAGGGAAGGTTTACAGTAGGTTTTTTACAATAATTCAGTGAATTAAAGCGGTAGAAAGCCCTGATTTCTCTTAGTTCAATTCTAATTTTTTACAGTAGTTAATTTTACTAAGTAGCTGAATTTAGTGTATGTGACACGAAAAATGCAACAAGACGAAATGTAATAATAAGGAATCGAAGAATATCAAAAAACGGAGAAAGAGATCTTGTAAAACTTTTCACAACTTTCTAGAATAAAAATTCTTTAAGAAACCTTTTTGGATCATTGTTGTAAACATGTTGTATTTCATATATAAAAAAAAAATGAATACAAAAGCAAATCGAGTGAGACACATTTACGTTTAATTTTAAAGAGAAGTTGGCATATTCATTTACATATCAAGTTGTGTTAAAAGCATTAATTGCCATTGTTTTAATTATGATAAATCATGGATGGCTAGGTTCATATCACGTTGATTAAGTAAAATTGTTTTAGTTTTAAATTTTAAACTTGCTTCCACAGCCACATGTTCTTAAACAAAATTTCCAGATTATAAACACAAAAACTTACAACCCTTATATTCCAGAAAATAATGCAACAAAAAAAACAGTACCAAAAAAAAGTATATTCAACTATAAGAACCATTTTTACAAAAACTACAAACATTTGGACTTGAACTCAATAGATTTTACAAGAGCTTTCCGAATAAAATTTTTTCTTTTTACAAAATATATTTCGAAAACTATTATTCCAGTAGAAAAATGTAAAATGGTTTTTTCGAATCAGCGAATCAGAAGTTCTTTACATAGCAGCGGGCGAAATGTCTTTGTTTACTATCTAAACGTAATGATAAGTGGTAAATCCGAGTAATATAATTAAAACGTAAAACGAGTAAGTGAATCTCAATCATTTTTGTGACGAATCTTGTACTGCAATAGGAGGCATTTTGTGCTGAGGCAATAATGGAATCAAAAATGAAATGATTTATGAAAAAAAGGGAATAAAAAATATTTAATAAAGATTTGTTTAAAAAATAATTTAATTGTTTCATTTCAACTCACCCAACAACTCGTTTTCTCTACTTAAGGTACTTTAATTCTCTCAGATAGGAAGTCGGAATGAATCTAAATTTAAAAAGTAAGAATCTTCTTCAAACTTCTTTAACTTGTGTTTGTGATACAATTTTGAACGAACGCTTTTGGAAATATGAAAGAGATTTTATAACGTGTTATTTTAAATATGTTCTGAAAATATATTGTAATTAATTTTATAACTTTTAGCATAAATCCAGACAAGTGAACTGGAAACAAGATAGGCAAAGACTAGTAGTTTAGGGTCATCCATAAATTACGTCACACGTAAGGAGGTGGAAGGGGGTCCAAGAAGTGTGACAAAATATGACTTGGGGGATAGGGAGAGTCTTGGCTGCTGTGACGTCACATTATCGAGAATATCTTAGTTCTGACAAAATTTTCAATTTATCCTGGTCTCACTTATGTCAATTCTAATTTATTACAATATGCATATAAAATATTTTGAATTATCAGGATGAAATTGTTGAAAATATTATAAGTTTTAGTTTGTAAATGTTTATATGCTAAACTAAAATAAACACACATTTTAAATTTATATTACTGAAAAAAAAACATCAAATTACAAAGAAAATAGGGTAACTACATTTATTATATACACTGAGAAAAATAATTTGCAGTTTTAAGAACTATGGAATGAATCTAAGAAATCAAATAGATGAGAAAGACATTTAATGTACATTTAAATGAAGTATTTATATATTCCAAAAAAATAAAACACTTAATAAATATAATTGGAGGTGGATATAAATGAAATGGGTTTACATAAAACTGCAAATTTTTTTTATTTTGATGATATTAATTTTAATCAAGTTAATTTGAGCGCGATTCAAATGTTACTAATATTAAATTGTGAGCATATGCAAAATTGTGGAAAATTGCAATTCTATAATATAATTTTTTTACGCATGCGCATGATAATGTGATGTCACATAGAGGAGGGGGGTCAACCGAATGTGACACACTGCTGAATTTGTGTGACGTAATTTATGAATGATCCCTTGCGAGTTTTCATTTAACATTGATCTATTAATTCAGAATTACGAATCCTCTTAAAATATACGTTCCACATTTCAGTGAAAAAGCCAAGAGTTCATCGTCACCTGAAGCACAAACCGATAAAGTATTATATTTCATCCACTGCGTCGAGAACCATTTCGAAAATATCGTGTTACAGCCGTTCCGCGTTTAAGCCGTTTTAATAAAATTTTATTAAAATATTGGGACCCACTTGCTGAAGGTAAAAACAACGAGGCAGAAAGGTGCCAGTAAAAAAATTTTAAGCCCGGTAAGCCGCCCATAAAATTTCGCTGGTAAATTGAAATCCACGTCAGAGCGAAATTCATTGTTTGCTAAAATGTAAAATAAATTTTATCACGCTTTAAAAAGCCATCAAGCGCATCCCTTCAAATTACCAAAACAAGTTATCCGTGTCCAACACGTTCGATATTAATAGGTTTTTCGCGTTAGGCCACAGAATATCTATTGCAAGTGCTGCATAGTAAAAAAATATATATTCGATATGTGTGTTATATATATTTTTTCATCGAAAAATCATTTCGTTTTATTATACGAGCGTAAAAGGCACAACTGACAAGCTGCAGCGGCGCCACGTTCCGCCCGGCATCCCCGAAAAGCCCCATAAACCCTAAAGTAACGACCATGTAAAATTTTGTGCCATAAATTTCACGATCGATCTCTCCACTCGTTCGTCCTACTCAAAGTGTCCTGATTTGCCACGTTTTATTCATAAATCGTAGGGAATCTTTGCAGCCAGCCAGGCCCGCACCCCGACACAATGCGTCCTATTTCCTGGCGGGCGCCTCCCACCGGGTCACACTATCAATGAAGATATTTGTATGCGGGGATTCACCCGACTATCATATAAACAATTGATTCCACCACGGGCTCCCCGGGTGCGCTGCACGAGCCTACCCGGCCCGTGACCCTTGCCCGGGACTCCGCCCCGTGCCCTGGGCCCTTACTAGTTCCCGGTAGTCCTCTGTGCTCAGGGATGCATATCAAGTGGCTGCGGGGCGGTTCACTGGTGGCAGTAAGTGACCCGTTTTTGGGCAAGACCCGGAACGTGATGTTTGAACTGTTCCACTGTTTTGTGCAGACAGGACGCAAAATGTTTGGAAGGAGCAGCTACAGGTGTTTGCAGTCAATATGCATTTTACGAGCATGCCAATGTCCTGGATATTGGCGAAGACAATATGATGCGATCCAGTTGCCCGAGAATGAAAGTTTAGATTTTATGGACAGGATAATGATCCCAAGTGAGCCTTTGCACTCTGGCCCCCTTCGTGCCGAGCAAACTCGATTTGAATAGATTTCGGCATTCATTTTTTATTTACGTTGTGGAAACCCCAACTGCTCAGGGACACACCGTTCCAGGGAATGGTTTTCTGATAAAGGCAAATGGGGACTACTTCATTTGCTAGACTTCAAGAGCTCCTTTAGGATTCTTTTCAGGTTAAATAGAAAGGCACTGGCTGTATGAGCACATGTTTGCTCTACAAACTTTTTCGATCCTCTCAGATATTTGTAAAAACCGTGAAAAATCCTTTCATATTTATTAGAATCTTGTTTCCTATTTGCAACAAAAAGTAAATGCAGCAAAAACCATTCTACATATTTCCCAGGGGGTATCTCTACATAATGTAAAAACATGCAAAATCTAAAAATACCAATAATACCTATTGATTTCGAACAAACCAAAGAATACATTTTATATTTCGATTTAATTAAATCAAATTTGAATTCATCTGTGTGTGGAAAACTCCCACGTTTGGGCATTACAATAAAAATCGTTTTTAAATTTCCTCCATATTATTTCAAAACATATTGTTACTGGAATAGGTAAAATGGATCAGAGGTGCAAATTTGAAAATGTTTATGCAGATAGAATATAATATAAGCAGAAATTCTATGGAATTTAGAGCAAACATTTATGTATTTTTTATTCCCTAGTAGTAAAATGGCAAAGGATAAAATAAATTTAGTGCCACATCACGAACGAGCTGTTAGATGTATCAATTAAGGAAAATAAAAATCGATTTATCTGACTCTTTAGATTGTTACCCTATAAAGAATTTACATTGTAGTATATATAACAATACAAAGGATGTTCGAAAAATAAGTAGGAAGCAGTACGCCAATCGATTCCTTAAAGTGTCCTATTCAAGAGTTCTTCAACACAACTCCACCCAAAATCAACATTTCCTCCTCGAAATAGAATTTGAAAAGTATGCTCACTTAAATGCTCGTTCAAGTCGTTGGAAAGCCCTCGCAGGACAGGCTGAGAACTTGTGCTAAAAAAGGACGTTTCATCCTTTTTAAGGCCACCCAACATGTCATAATCCGTTCACAAGTGCTCGAGTATTAGGGCCACAAATTTATTGGCTTGACTATCATAAAACTTGGAAACTACAGGGACTAATATTATGAAATAAAGAGGATTTTATATTAGAAAAGCGCCTAAAGTTTACAGGAAAATTAGGATGATAATTATGGATTATATTAAATCCTGTAATTTAATAATACATTTTTTGCAAATAGAATTTGTCGCGAAAATGTTTTGAAAATGTTCAAATTTTAATATTATTAATTTTATCTACTTTTAGACGAAAATGGATAGTGTGCATGACATACAGCAGCTAATAATGATAGTTATTAATTTACGTGGTATATATATTATAAGTCAGGAACTTAAATGTACAAGTACCGATCCACACTTGACTACTTTTCCCTTTTATTTTAGATGGATACTTTTGAGATCACCATTATGTCAAATATGTATATAAAAGTTACTTTTATTGCCTTTAAGTACTCAGACAGCTTTGGCCGCTTCTGGGGATTTTTTGTTGAGAATAATTTATAAAATCAAGATCACCTTGATCTCCCATTGGGTAAAATTTTATGGCAAATCGATTGAAAAGGGTTGTTTGTTACTTCAAGACAACCCTCCCACCCAGCAAAAAACGTCATATACCCTAAAAATTTTTTTCAATATTCAATGCAAACAACTTGGTCCGCCCTTCAATCAGACTGCGCTCAATAATCACGAATTGGACAATTTTTCATTCCTCGATTGTCCCGAGCTCACCACGAGAGGGTCCTGAACGTCGCTTTTGAAGTATAATCGAAAGAATCCCCAGTGGCTATTCTGGCTCGCATTGATTTGCCTGTCGTTTGCTCGATTCCCATAAAAAGGTCAAAAGAAAATTCTGGTTTAACGAAATATTCAGATTTCGGATGAGCATGACATCCTCGGAGGGGACCAGGAGCACTCTCGTATCCCGAGAAATCACCCTCAATTGTGTTTGTTCCCCGAAGACGCAGAGGTCGAATGGCTCGACGGACATATCACAAGTCATCTCTAAGCGTTTCCAGTTAACTGGAAGCACCGGGGGCTTGTCCCGGCGTATTAAGAATTTCCATCCGAAAGAACTTCAATTGTTCCGGCAAGGAACAAATACCAATTACGCAAAAAAAAGCGCACCGGCCGACCGGAATGCGAAAAAAGAAGCACCCGTGAAGCGAATTTCTCAGATAAATGGTCGATCGTAGCTGAGGAAGTTCGATTGATTCGATGGAAGATTCCGGGGCGAACCTCCGGCGGAATGTATAACGGACTTTCCCCCGCCCCCTGCACCTGTAGCCGACCACGTAACCAGGACGCCCCCGCAGGAGTACATCGGCTGCAGACGGTGATCAAATTACGGTTGATTGGAATCCAATCGATTTTTCTGTTTCATTTGTTGCTAAATTAAGAGCAACAGTTGCAAATTGCCCACGGTCCAGCGGCTGGAAATGCATTAAAAGTTTAATTGACCTGACGGGCTGATTGAGCCACTGGCCGGGTTAGGTGCAAGATGATGGATGAGCTAAATCCATTTCTTGCGGCGAATTTTTCGCTGGAAAACCGCCGGACCGCAGCTGAACGCCATTGAGGTGAAATGTGATGCTAGTTAATCTCCTGGAAATTTCTATTTCGAGGTTGCTCTCGAATTGCCGCAAACAAGCCTGCGGGGGCGTATTTGGTCCGATTATGTGTTTTTTCTCGAAATTCAGAAGTTTCCCGACGATCTACGGGCAATCCGGGCATATTATACATATGACGTTCATTATTAATAAAGCGAAATTGGATCTCGTTGTTTACATGACGTCGATTCGCATAAAAACGAAATAAAGCGCCCCAACTCGAGAAATTTCCCTTCTCCTAATGAAAGTTTTTCAGGTTGCCAACAGTAATTTATTCTTCGCAGTCTGTGAGCAATGAACCTGATAAGCTGCTTTCAAGAAGTAACCCATTTGCACAAATCAAATTCGTTCGATCAATTGAACGCATTTTGGTTCCTTAACCAAGAGAAATTCTGGACAAAAGGTTTAATAGCTTCTTATTCAAAAAACTCAAGAATAGTAAGTCACTATAATAAAAACATTTATACTATATGCAGCAGATTTCACAGGATTCATAACTTTTATATCTTATATATTTTTCATATAACCCATCTAAAATCGAATAGAAAACAAAATACTTAACTTTAAAGAAAATATTGAAAATTAACGCATTGGATAACGATGGAAAATCCTGCGTTATGAGTTTTTTTCAATCAATATGAAATTTCAGGAACAAATTGGAGGCATAGCCACTCAGCTAACAAAAATGAGCTTACATTTTTTTGCAAAATTTTTGTGCAAGAAGCCTTGATTCACAATATATAGGTATTTTCTAAAAAACTAAATTTTAACGTATATTTTTTTTGTTTGATTTAACTTCTTCTAGTTCACTGAGTTGCTAGACCCATTTGGAGGTTGTAAAGCTCCAGGAGCTCCATTTCGCTTAGTGTGAAGCTCATCCATCACAAATCGAGGCTTAATTTTCAACACACTAAGAAATTTTTCTAGTTGATTTAATTAGATGGACTCTAGTAAATTGTTTTAATTAATTTTCAGTAAATTTATCCGAAAATATCGGAGAGTTATTCCATTAAAATTGAATTTCTAGCACATTGTCAAAACCCCTGGTATTTTAGTAGTTTCTATGTATGATAGTTATATTTACTAGAAAACCACAGAACTTGAACTAGAAATACTGGAAATTATTACAATAGAATTCTAGTGATTCACTGTGATTTTAAACTAGGAAACCAACTCAAGTTGAGATTCACTATAATCTAGTGAGAGAAAATTTATAACGAATATTTTCTTTAAAATTAAGTACAATATTTTCTATTCGTGACATTGTTTTGATTGATTAAGATGTGAGTTCTAAATGCCTTTTCACTATGTTAATAAACTCAAATTTTTATAATGTATCGTTTTCCATTTCTAGCCAATTTATAACAACCACATTTGCAACGAGACATATGTAGGTGGGTTGCCCGACCCTAAAACTATTCAATTTAATCGTAATCTATCAAAAAATCATGTTTTTCTTACACGGATTTTTTGTAATCAAAAATAGTGCCACTAAAATACTTGAAAATAGCATCTCCTTCGCCTCTTTTCCTCCTTTTTGAGAAAGATTAGATCAAAAGAGTTCTTATTCATTATTACTATTATTATATAGTATCCATGTATTTTTAATTTAACGTGTTTGGCACCGTTCACCTTCACTCCATCCCAGTATGTGAACTAAAAGATTTCTTAAATAAATTTGAAGAAAACTTTTTCGTTTTCTTTATAAAAATTTATAAAGCAGCTCAAAATATGCGAAACGCGTTCCATGTAAGGTAAAAGATCAAAAATAATTTTTTTTTTTTATAAAATAACTTAACCTTCTTTGTTCCTAACGCAAAAAACATGTACCTAATCCATTATTTATTCACCACTTTATCGGTTCAATCTGTGGGATCGTTATCCCAACTTAATATAAAATTCCTTTTTTTGATTTATAAATTCTAATTCTTTATAATCATTTATTGAAAATTAATATTATTTATTTAAACATTCCTAACCATCCCTATTCTTCATTATCCTAGCTCAATAGATTTTCAAAACTCACTCTTTTATTTTTCCTAACTCCCCTGATCAAAATACAATTTTCCGTCATATCTAGTTTTCACGCTTTTTTTTGTGAGCGACACAAAGTACTTTAATTTTAAGTATTGAATTGGAAAACAGTTTTAATAAAAAGAATTAAATGAAAATACTTAACATTTAATTAGATAAATAATTGAAATAAGTTATCAATGTCGCTGGTCGCCACAATACTCCCCCACCAGCGGAATAGGTACATCTATTCTAGCGTAACTTATCTTTGGTTCGAGCGTCTCGTAATTATTGAAAACGTACTTTCTTTAACTTGAGAATCTGTGTTAATTCCTTGCGAATTTTTGTTGATTTCATGAACTCTGGTTCATGACAATCAATGTTATTCGATACTGGTTGATGTTTAACGAAGTCTAAAATTTGATGATTCATTTGTTTGTTTACATTATCATTAGAATTTCCTTCTGTTAAAATGTCAATTGTGTAATTTCGTGCTGAATAGCAAGGTTTTAATCTATTCAAGGAAATATTAATTTCTTTTCCCTTGATAAGTAATGTATAATAATTATTGTTCCTTGAAATAATTGGAAAAGGTCCTTCATAAGGACTTTGAAGTGGAGCTTTGATTTTATCGTTCCTAACGAAAGCATGCGAACAAGTGTCCAAACTTTTAAATTTAAAATATTTTTCATGAGCATGATTGGTAGTTGGAACTGGTCGAATTTTGATGAATAAATCACGTAAATATCTTGTGAAATCACTTTGAGACAGACTATCTAAAGGCTGTTGTAAGAAATCTGTAGGAAGTCTCAATGGTTCACCATACACAAGCTCAGCGGGAGTAGCTGAAAATTCTTCTCTTAAAGAAGTTCGTAATCCCAGTAAAATGAAAGGTAATGCTTTTGACCAGGAACGTGTATTGTAAGTTATTATAATAGTTTTAAGTGTACGGTGCCAACGTTCTAGTAAACCATTTGATTGCGGATGGTAAGCTGTGGTTCGATTACGTTTAAAACCTAAAATTTTTGCTAATTCCTTAAATAGGTGAGATTCAAATTGACGACCTTGATCCGTAATAACGAATTGTGGAACTCCAAAACGTGAAATCCAATCTCTGCAGAGTGCTTCAGCGCATGTCTCGGCTGAGTTGTCGACTAGAGGAATCGCTTCTGGCCATCGCGTAAATCTATCAATGATAGTGAGGCAATATTTAAAACCTTGAGATGGAGGAAGTGGTCCGATTAAGTCGAGATGAATAGTGTGGAAACGTTCTGAAATTTTAGGAAACGTTCCAGAAGGATTTTTAACGTGACGCGTTATTTTACTTTTTTGGCATTGAAGACAAGATCGTGACCAGTTATTTATATCCTTATTCATCGCTGGCCAAAAATATTTAGCAGTCACCATTTTGTTCGTATATCGAATACTGGGGTGAGTTAAGTCATGGATTGATTTGAAAATTTGGAAACGAAATGCCTCTGGAACATATGGACGCGTTCCAGAAGAGGTCTCGCAAAATATTTCAATATCACTTCCATAAACTGGAAATTTAGCAAATTTATAAGATTTGTTTACAAAAAGCTCTTTCAGAGTTTCATCTTTAAGTTGAGCTTTGGCGATATTGTCCAGATCCACTGAGCTGGGTAAATGAATTTCTTCAATTCTGGATAATGCGTCTGCTACAACATTATCCTTACCTGAGATATGTCTGACGTCAGTGGAAAATTGTCCAATATAATCCAAATGTCTCAATTGTCTCGGTGAAGCTTTCTCTGGATTCTGACGAAAAGCAAATATTAACGGTTTATGATCAGTGAAAATTATGAATTTTCGACCCTCCAGATTATGACGAAAATATTTAATGCCTTGATAAATTGCCAATAATTCACGATCATATGCACTGTAGTTGCATTGTGCTGAATTTAATTTAACAGAAAAAAAACCGAGTGGTTGCCAATTACCTTGACTTTTTTGATGGAGAGCTGCTCCTAAGGCACTGTCAGAAGCATCGACGAAAAGAGCTAACTCTGCCTTGGAATCAGGGAAGTTTAAGAGTGTAGCTTCTGATAGTTGCGATTTAATTATTTCGAAAGATTTAATTGTATCTGAATCCCAATTAACTCTTTTGGCACCATCTTTCTTATTGCCTTTGAGAAAGTTATTTAATAAAAGTTGATGTTGGGCTGCGTTAGGAATAAAACGCCGGTAAAAATTTACCATACCCAGAAAACGTCTAAGGTGTTTCACTGTTTCAGGAAGTTTAAATTTTTTGATTACCTCGACTTTATCAGGAGATGGTTTAATACCATCTGAACTAATATAGTGACCTAAAAACTTTACGTTGGGTTTCATGAATTCACATTTTTCGACATTAATTATTAGACCATGTTCCTTGAAACGTTGAAATATTTGATTTAAATGATGTAAGTGTTCAACTTCTGATTTTGAAGCGACAAGGACATCGTCAAGATAAACAAAACAGAAAGGTAAGTTTTGTAGAACGGAATGAATAAACCGTTGAAATGTCTGAGCTGCATTACAAAGACCAAAAGTCATTCGGGGAAATTCAAAGAGACCAAATGGTGTGCATATAGCAGTTTTTGGAATGTCTTCAGAATCCACTGGAATTTGATGATAAGCCTTTGTGAGATCTAAAGTTGAAAAAAGTTTGCAGCCCTGTAAGTGATGCGTGAAATCTTGAATAAGAGGGATAGGATATCGGTCTGGAATTGTTATAGAATTTAATCTGCGGTAATCACCGCATGGTCTCCAATCACCATTTTTTTTCATGACTAAATGCAATGGTGATGACCAACAGCTACTCGAAGGTCTACAAATTCCCTGTTTAAGCATGAAATCAAATTCCTTTTTAGCAGCTAAAAGTTTATCTGCAGATAGGGGGCGGACTTTAGACACGATAGGATTACCTGAAGTTAATATCCGATGCGTTATCGAATGTTTAACTGGCTTGGTGAAACCTGTGTCTAAGGTAATACTTTGAAATTCTCGTAAAAGATTTTGTATCCGTTCATTCTTTACATTAGTAGCTACCAAAGAAAGAGTAAAAGATGGTCCTGAAACTAACTTTCCATTTGTTGTTAGTGAAGTTAATGGATCGATGAGAATTTTTTGTGAAAGATCCACTAAAAGCTTATAATGCTGAAGGAAATCAGCGCCTAAAATTGGCTTAGAGACATCAGCAATAATAAATTGCCAAGGAAAATCTCTACGAAGACCTAAATCGAGGGTTAAATTTTTTCGACCAAATGTATCAATGGAGGTAGAATTTGCTGCTGATAATCGAAAACCTGTTGGATGTAATCTTCCGGTAGATGGTGGTGGAATTACCGAAATGTCAGCACCTGTATCGATCAAAAAATGCCTTCCTGAAGACTTGTCAAAAATGTGTAGACGACTTGTGATGTTGCCTTTACAATCCGTCGTCTGAGAAGAAAGGCGGTTTATTTTTTTGGTAGGTCAATTGGATCTTCTTTAAGGAAATTACATGGAGCTACACATTTGTCAGCCCTATTTCCAAATTTGAAATGGTACCAACAAAAATTTTTAAAATTTCTGTTTGATGAGGTACTTCGTCCTCGATGTTGAGTTCCTTTATTTAAAGAACGACTTCTTCTTTGAAAAGATTCAAATTTTGCATTTATAGCTTTAAGGCCTGACTCAAAATGCTGAAATTGCTTAGTTAACTTCTCTATTTCTGAAGCAAGTTTGCTTGTGTCTGAATTACTGTTAATTTCAGTGGCGGAAGTTATGACCGAAATAGATGGTTTGTTATAAACCTCTGAAATTTTATCCGCACATCTAGCCAATTCATTTAAATTGCCTGGATTACAAGTTAAGATTGCCTGCATGCCTTCAGGAAGTCTTTGCAACCAAAGAGTTCGCAGTAATTCGTCGTTTACATTATTACTTCCCAATTCCCTCATCTCTCGAAGGAGTTGGGAAGGACGACGATCTGCTAAGCATAATTCACTTAACAGCTGATTTAACCGCGACGATTCACTAGCTGTTAACCGAGAAATAAGTGTTTTCTTTAAATGTGTGTATGGCTCAGTCTGGTGTGGACTTCGAACATAATCACTGATAGTTCGGATAACATCTCCATCGAGAGCAACTAACACGTGATTAAACTTGGTTCTTTCGCAAGAAATCCGGGCAAGTTCAAATTGTGCCTCAAGACGATCGAACCAAAGAGAAGGCATGTCCCTCCAAAAAGGTGGAGGCTTAACCGAAACAACATCGATAACCTGATTGGAAACGTCACCTGCGGCACGCTCCATATTATTAAGATTAAGCATATTATGTCACTAGCACTTTCAACACTTTAGTAATATCAAATACTATCACTTAACTCTTTTTCACAAAACTGTAAAAGGTTAAATTAAAGATTAAATTTTTCGCGTTTAAGCCTACTCCGGAAAATTGTTTACAATAGAATAGATATTCTTTAAAATTGAGAAAGAAAAATAATAATTAATTACAAACTTGGAAGTCTTGAAGTGGGACTAGAGATAGCTGCTGTTGTTGTTGCTGTTGATTGTTGTTGTCTATCGATGTCGTTGACTTTGTTGAACTAGCTGTAATGCTTCTACTGGATGGAAGTGAAGGATGGTTGACCTTGGAACTGTTAAAATGTCCTGGCCTGTCGGACCAGTCGAGGCGGATTTCGCTCCGTTGCCGGAAATATCGGTTTCTTCTCGGGATCAGGAATCATGGATTTAGGTGTGACGCCATGTCTTGAAAAGTTTCTTCGTCTTTGTGTAGATTTAAATGCGTTCCGGTAAGTTCTAATTTGTTAACGGATGGCTCCACTGATTGCGTCGACGTTGTATCTTTAGATTCGTTCGCTGTTGCAAAAGGTGCCTCCTGTGATGGCTCCAGTTCGGTAACTCTGGCAATTTCTTTGGGGACTTTTCGGTGTGGATTTAAGCGAGAAGAAATCAGAAATTAGACGCATTACACTTAACCGAAATATTCATGAAACACAACAGCAGATGCGGCCGGAATGCTTTTTCGATAGCTTTTTCGATACTTCCCAAATTAACTGACGGCGTACGGTGGAAAACGGCTCTTGAAAATGTCGGTCCTTTTATCGGGCCTTCTATCGGTCCTTTTATCGGGCCTTCTATCGGTCCTTTTATCGGTCCTTTTATCGGTCCTTTTATCGGGGTCACCAATTGTGGGATCGTTATCCCAACTTAATATAAAATTCCTTTTTTTGATTTATAAATTCTAATTCTTTATAATCATTTATTGAAAATTAATATTATTTATTTAAACATTCCTAACCATCCCTATTCTTCATTATCCTAGCTCAATAGATTTTCAAAACTCACTCTTTTATTTTTCCTAACTCCCCTGATCAAAATACAATTTTCCGTCATATCTAGTTTTCACGCTTTTTTTTGTGAGCGACACAAAGTACTTTAATTTTAAGTATTGAATTGGAAAACAGTTTTAATAAAAAGAATTAAATGAAAATACTTAACATTTAATTAGATAAATAATTGAAATAAGTTATCAATGTCGCTGGTCGCCACATTCAATCTATTGATTTGGGTTCAATTTGCCCATTTCAAATGTCATGCTTCTTTTGAAACGTCGATATGTCAATAAATTTTCAAAGCAGTGTTTTTTCTCCATTAAAGAAATAAATGAATGAATGCCTGTTTTCATCAATAAATTGGATAAAACGAAAAGTTTTTAAATTCAAATCAACAAATTTGGACAAAAATATGATAAGTAACTGGTTCTTAAATTTTATATTTTGTCGACAAGCACGCATATTTACAATTTATACTTCAAAATTTGCAATATATACCTAAAATATCGCCATACACAGAAAAAACTCGTTTTAAAATTTAATGAAGAAGATATTTTTCAATATAAGAATAATACTCGGAATCAAATTGTTTTCGGATTTATTATTACCGCTGTTACTATTAAAGTTGATCTTAAATTAGTTGTAAGTATCTAAGAGTTTTAAAACGCTATAAGCTACGAAAATAAAGTCAAATACCGGTGGTAGAAATAATTACTCTATAAAAGCTACAGAGATATTTGTTGAAAATACAAAACATATTTTATGAGTTTCGTTATTTTAGCGCTGCTATAATCCTTCTGCGAATTCTTGTGTGTGTTTTTGGCTACGGATGCCGCCTTCAGGCGATGACTGCGAACGAGTCTAATGGGGTGATCTGAAAATTTAAGGGAGGCAGGACACGAATTATTCAACGTGCAAACATGAATTTTTCACGTGCATGCATCCCATGGCGGGAAGCGCCAATTTCGGGATGATCCCGAGGCCACTGAAAACTTGCACGCCGCCGCTCGTAAGAGCACCGGAAAAGTTTCATAATTTTGAACGAAACACCAGCGGTTGAGGGCAAACCAAATATCGGGGCTTTTGCATAGAAAATAAATTTCTCAGGTGGCTCCTCCGCGCCTTAACCGCAGGCACCCGCGCCCCGACAGAGGTGCACAGGACGTCAATCGGGTTTTTGCTCTTCCCGTGATTTCCCTGCAGAGCTGCGGTGTGCGGCGGTGGCGAGCAAAAAGCCCCGTGGGCAGCGACTCTTCAAAGGGAGGGCCCGTGCCCTGCAGTGCTGCTTTGACGGAAGCGCGAAAAAGGAAGGGCTCAGCCGGGGAATCCCCCGGCAAATCCCCCGATTCGTGTTTGCTCCCATTTAAATTTCAGAAATAGCCGAAAATCCGACAACGGAGAGGAACTGAATCGGGTGAGATTTTTGGCCACAATTCGCTTTTTTTCTCGGGCTTCGACAAGTGAGGTCCAGGCTAGATGAAAACCAGCCTACTACCCTACTGTCAGCTGAGGTCCGCCCTGGGGCCGGGGGCTCTGATGGTCATAAGTGCAGCGTTGCTGCAGCAAAACTCGGGTCGTCGGACACTGGGAAAAGTTTCACTAGCACAGCAACTGATGCAGAACGCTTGAGAAAGGCGCCTCCGGAGCCCCAACTGTAGGAAGAAGAGCAGGGGACGGAGCTGTATCTGCCCGGATCGAAAATTCACCGGGTTCCGGGAAGTTTTCTGCTAGATACTCAAACTACAAACTACCGGCAAACAAAATGAGAGTGAAAAAATATCGGACCGATGAAGGAAGTTCGATGGCATGCACCGGGAGGTGGCCGCTCGAAACTTGGAAACTTCCTGGCCTCCATGTTACACGCATCGATCCCTCCGGACTCGGGGTCACTCTGACCCTTGAACTGTGAGAATTTCAATTGCTTCCGCGGTCATTGAAAGTTGATTTGTTTCGAGGGCTCCTGCTCCAGCTCGTGATATGATCCCCGAGATGATAAGCTACTCGCTGGAGAAATATTGTTTTATCCCCAACTGCGCCGGGATGCTTTTCCAGCTGAGCTCACTGAAGGGCCCTTGTTTACTTCCTGCTGGCGCTGTTTTGTATTTTCATTGCATTCTGCTTATCCTGCTTATCCCCTCCGAATACCATTCAAAATGAGAATGAGGATCGACTGATGGCCGGTGCGGAGGTTGTTAGAATATTGGCAAATAATATTACAACTTGAGGCGGCCACTCCACCTCTGTAAGGGCCACTATCAATTCAAATTCGAATTCCGCTCCTATCGAAATGCATTCAGCATGTCTGTAAAACTGCAACATCGAACGAAAGATGGAAAAAATTTCTTTCAAAAGAATAAGTTATGCCTAAATCAAGTTAAAATACCAAATACAGCATACGGTATAATTTTTGACTATTTTATTAGAATATTAAATATTTAGATTAATTAGGCTAACTATTTCATTTCACCAATAACACTTTAATATTATCTCCTAGCTCAACTGTGAAAATGCATAAGGTTTACTTTTTAAATTTGATTTTTCTTTCAACTGATGAATTACTAAACCCTTTTAACTAATACATTATAAATGCACGAGCAACACATACCTACCTCATTTAAAATACTGTTGTTGAATTAATTCAGTCTCACTTCATTCACTTTCACAAACAATTAATATTCGCGGAAATATTAATTTAAAATCCCTTTTCGCTTTTTAGAAAATCCCTAGGGATTTTGCTAAGAAGTGGTAATATTAAATTCTGCAATCGATTTCAACTGTTCTGAGTGATTCCATGAATTTTATGAAAAGCACTCTACTCCGTCAGTAATTCTAGGAAATATAAAATTATTTTCTTAACGTTTTTTCGATTTCACTCAATTTTATGATAAATGTATACATACATATAGCTACGATTTTAATACTTTAATTTGAATATGCAAAGTTTTAAAAGGTTTATATACATAGAGCTTAAAATCCCTTAAACCACCATAGGCTTCTCACTTTCCTTATTTTTTCAGCAATTATATTAAAGCAATTTACAATGTTTTTTGTCTTATAATATTAAGTACATATTCAGGATTACAAACAAACTTTTACGAAATGGAGGCCTAAAAAAGAGGTACCAAACGGTCACTAAGATAATTCCAGTCCGGAAGGTTGAAACATAAAAATCAAACTGCGTTTTTTTGTTTCAAAATTTGTGTCTTCTTGTGGGCTAAGTAGCATAAAAATACTTAAAGATTCTACTAAGCCCACTGGGTAATTTCTTAACGAATAAAATGCATCAAGATTTACAAAAGTCGATAGGTTAGTTCTTTTTCAAGGTATCCCAGTGACAGTTTCAAAAAAAGCTCATTTTGAGAAAAACGCGTTTGAATAAGTTTGAGAAACCCCATGTTTTATGTTACATATTAGGAAAAAAATGATTTTTGAAAAAAAAAATGATAAGATGCTCTTAAGCGTAATTTAACCTTGGGTCTTTAACGAGCGTTTAACCATATTTTTCAACGGAAATATTTGTTGATGAATTCTAATTCTTATCTAAAGATTCTTCCAAAGCAAAATGAAAATTCCAAGGCTCACTGAGCTAATATTTATGAAGCGTGCAGAAGTTAGGTTTGTTCCGAACATAAAAAAAGCGGAATAATAAAATTTATTAAAAATAACTCCATTATACTTCTTCCCACACCTGAAAATAAGTTTTGGCAAATAGCTCGCAGTCCCAGGGATTCTATTGTCCAACATCTCGAGTTTAAGGAGAATCGCGCGCCAGCACCCGGAGGGTAAATCTCTTCGCGGCATGCGAGGCTAGGAGCGGAAGCAGGTGAACGTTTAATGAAAAAGAATGCTGCGAGCACGCTTCCCGCCCCAGGTATGCCCCGATGTAATTAAGCGCAAATATAGACCACATAATCCCGCTTGCGCCCCAATTTAGTATTCCTTGTTGGAACAAAATGTGTATTTTATTGATTTACACCTGGCGAAAAGCATACACCCCGAGGCGGTTACCATGATTTAGTGGCCGGTAATAAAGTGGGCTCGCCCTTCCGGCAGCCTCGTGTGCGGCAAGAATCAACACTGGAAATTGTCCATGTGGGTGGCGGGCTCCACAAGAAATCCGCCCGTATGCCGATGGAATCAACTTTGACCAGTCGAGCCCCTGAACGGGCGCTGCGCTGGACATGGGGCCCAGTCCAGGGCCAGTTCATTTGTAGTCACTCAGCCCCGCCGCCGGAGCAGGTACCCGGCGCCCCGGCGCTCCACCGACAGCCCACAAGATGAATGTTGATTTAAGACGCTGTAATGACCTATAAATAAGACTCGTTACAAGCGATGCATTACGTTGCTAAATCACTTTCTTCGCAAGATGAATGCCCGGCGATCTGGCTAGGATGCTGCTCGGAAGGAGTCCCGGTAATTGGTAATTTAGTGACTCCATTGATTTGAAATATCTTCAGCTGTTGTCACTCTACGGCGGCGGAATTGAATTTCGTAATTAGTTCAATCGATTTGCGTGCCCCGAAAGGCGTTGTGTGCTCAATGTAAGTGACCAATTCCCCAAAATCGCAGGGACAAATTGGCAAAATCAAAGGAATACCAGAGACCGATGTCTTTGAGCCTCCTCGCATTTCACCTTACAAATTGCCCCACTTCAATTAAGATGCTTTTCCGGCATTCAATTAATTTCCCGCATTTATCAGATCAACTCTAACGACAAACACCAAATGTTGGAACCATTCACTCAAATTAAATATTGCGTTATTCTTTTACGAACAAATTTATCGTAAGGTAGATTTCAGAATTTTTCGTAATAATTAAATTTTATGAAATCAACAAAACGTTTTCGTAAGATATGTATGAAGAAGAATGTGTGGTAAACTATGCAAAGTCATCAAATGTATGAAATGTTTTGTCAAAATAATGAAAAATTCGTTCACTTGACACTATTTCTGGTTTTTAGGAATTTGTTTATGATTTTACAAAAAAATATATACATACGACAGAATTCGTCACGACTTCATAATTTCTACGAAAGACTACGAAATATAGTTGTACAGAAAATCCCAAGACGGTCAATTAATTTATGAATTTTGATGAGGAGTTAAATACATAATATTCCAAAATTTGGGTGAATTGTACGTAAATGAGTTCAAGCGCTATCAGATTAAATTTTCTGCTGAGTTATCGTTAGGCAAATTGTTAGCCTTGAATTCCTAGAAACAAAGAATTGCTTTGGTGGGTTGATGGGTGCTATATTATTGGTTTGGGTAATACATAATGAACTTGATAAGGTCCAGTATACGAAAAATTTGTAGGTCGCAGATAAAAAAAATTACCAATATGTGTCTTAAAACTGAAGAAAACTCGTCAAACTTTTAACAGAGCATCTTTGCTTGAATAAATCTCTATATCGGAATATTTGAAATTATCGTAATAAGTATGATGTAGTAACATAAATAGTCGTAAAAAATGTTGTACCGAATTTTTGTAAAATGTATGATTTTATAAAAATGTTCATTGGCTCGAAATCATCGATGCTTTACGTATATTCTTTTTATTTTTTATATTTATTATGAAATCCTTTAATTATTTATCAAAATACATATTGTAAATTTATTTTATATTTTATCTATTTAAACCTGCTATTCTAGAAAATTTTTCGAGTCTGGTATGAGGTTTCATTTTTTTTGGAGTAAATTTTTTAAGAAAAATTAATTAAAAAATAATAATGTTCCTTACAAATTTTATTCCGGTCTTTGTTAATTACAACTTGGGACTGCAAAAGACGTCGAATCAAATACTTGTGCCTGCGTACACACGTAAGCAGGAGAGCCCGCGATATGTGTTGCTTTTGTTTGTCTCGGGCCCCATGTTTAAATCATTTCAGATTTCGCGAAAACAAGCAACATAAAAAGAACTAGTCTATTTTCGCTGGGAGCGGAATCTGCTGAAAGCATAATATAACGACGTCTGCACGACGTGTACTCGGTGGTTTTATGCTGAATCTGAATACGAGCGAAGCTGGGTACTCCCGAGGACTTGTCACCACCGAGACTTCCTTGCCCGCCCCCACACTTGGCTCCTTCGCCCTTTTCTTTTGTTTACATAAAACCAAGGGAGGGATTCTTTGGTTAACCGATTCCGTTCTGCGAATGCCCTAAGAACACGCCACACATCGCCGCACCAGAGCAAGAAAGACCGCGATAACTCAAAAATGTTCGTTTTCAAGTGAAGCGACTTTAATTTACAATTTAATGTCGTACTAAATCTATAGACACAAACCCCAATAGTCGAATTTTACATGTTTACTTAATTCACGTGTATTCCTAGGTATTGATCACGTTTTCCACTTCATTGGAATGTTTTGGGGTGTAAGCTTAATGCATAATTAATGTTTAACGCACGTATCTGTTTCATAAATTGAAAGGGTGTACTGTACAGTTTGCGATTTATTTAATCATGTTGATTTCCGATATTATTTATAATTCTAACAAACAAATTTTGTACTCACTATTCGGAAGTGTTACAGAATTAACTAAAATGCTAATCCCATTTAGGTTTAAAAAAATAAAATACTTTGATTTTCATGCAGGCACTGTCTGATATAAAGAATGTTCGAAATGTTCTCGGAAATTTCCCATCGAACAATTTTCATATAAAATTTGATAGTGTTAAAATATGTAGCTATTCAATTTCGGGAAAATTCATATACCTACATATGTCAATTCTTAGGGGTATTTGGATATACAAAAAATTATTTTATATGAGAATTTTCGAAAATTAAATTTCCATTATGGGTGTTTACAATTAAAACAAACTTATTTTTTCAACTGTGATATAATTTTTTTTGTTTTTTTTTTCAGGATCGATTGAATATTATAATGACTTCCAAATAAATATTTTCAAAAATATCTTGCTTTTCTGAATATGCGTGAAACTTTTTTAATAGTGCTTCAAATTGACATAAATTTCATCCATGTTCAACTATTGAAATACATATTTTCCAAATTTTTACTTAAAAATGGATGTACCTACTAAAGTACACAGATATTTTGCAAAAATTGATATGTACGCTGTTTAATATTAGAAAATTGTTGTTCATATTAAAAGATGCCATAAATCTCCCAGTTTTTGCTAAATAAAATAGTTTTACCCTTAAAGAAACTACACCAAACGAAAATTCACCGGCTGAAAGTTGGTTGTTGTTGACTCTGAACAAGGCAACTTTACGCATCGTTGAAGCTGACTAGGGCAAATTCGTATATTGTACAGTGAAGTTATATCTTCACGCTTCTCATATGCAAAGTAGTATCTAATTCTGTTTATCCGAATTCGGCTCTTCGCCTGCTGAGCAGCCGAGATAAGTGGAAGGTTCAATAAGCGATGTGCGGCTAATTCGGCTGCCGGGTCTGGTCTAGTGCGTTCAAATCAAAACAATTATCAAACAATTACTCACTTGCATGCGTGCTATTCATAGAGCAGCCAGAACTCCGAATGAAGTCAATTGATTTTCCAGGGCTCTAACAATTTTCCAGCAGTAATTTTGAGTACGGTGCGTTGCGTCGGCCGGCACAATAGATTCGATTGTCTCGGCAACGGATAAGCGAACGTACTACACACTGGGACGCAACCAACCACCGAAATGTAATTAATAAAATACTTAGAATCGTTCGCTGCAAAACAATTGCCCTGGTCGGGGTGCTAAGTTCGTTGCGGCGGCGGCGGTTGGCGGGGCCGCTCGAGGAAATGGAAATTTTGTTGCTTCATTACGGCAGAAATGAAATTAGTTGGGCGCCATTCGGCTCGTATTGGAGCCCCAGCTGAGTAGATGGAGCCACTGAGTGTTTTCTGGACGAACCCTTCAGCTGAGGATCTCCGGGCGCCGGGAAATTCAAACAGGATGGAATAAATCAAATAATTGCAAGCTCAGAGTGTATTTCATTTCATTGCATTGCCCGGGAATCTGCTTACTAAATTTCGAGTAATGATAAATTCGAGGATTGTAATTGGCTAAAAAAGGGATGAGCGACAAATCCGGCTGTAAACCCGGGCGTACTCGCATGCGGCGGCTATTGTAGATGAGCCGGATGAGGCCCAACACGCTGTTTGCGAAGCGGGGACGTGCCAATGAATCAATGCATTTTCTCATCTGCACAGGTGTCAGGAAATTTCGCTTTGTTGTTTACTGTGGTCCAATTAACATTTGGTCGCTGTATCGGAAGGGCTCTGTTTACAAATCCCGCTTTCTATCTATTTCGGCAACTGCTCCCACTACGAAGGGATGCCCAGGAAGAGCGGGGGTGGTCAATGCCACCAGGTATTAAAACGAGGAAATTTACATTTGTTGCGATTTCAAATATTGAATTAACTTATACACATATATATACTATTTATACTATACTCAATAAATTCAGCATCGCCGATATTAACGAATTATTTTTAATTATATCTGTTGATTGCAAAATTTTGGGTACTTTGATGGATAGATTAATTCAAATTCGAACACTGTTTGTTAAAGCCTAATTGCGAGCTTATTCAACTGACCGTTTCACGGTCCTAGAATCAAAGTAATTAAGAGATATAGAAAATATCTCCTTATTTATTTATTTTTATTTTATAGAATAACAAATTATTTTTATATTAAAGTAAAAATCTTTTTAGGAAGTGTATAATGAAACAATTTTTCATTCATTCGCATTGTGAAAATATGTTTTACTCAAAACATTTTTATGAATTAATAGATTTGTTCATATAGTCCTAATTCCACGATTGTTGAAAAAAAATCCACCTCATGGGGGGTATGTTTCCAATCTAAAACAATGGAACCGAATAATTCAAACTAAATATTTTGCTAAATAATGTTGTCATTCCCTGTCAAAAGCCAAACTTTTGAAAGTAAAAAAAAAATGACTGAGGTATTTGTGTAGGATTCGTTATCAAAATAAAATTAGTTCAAATTAGAATATTGAAAAGCACAAAGCTTTTTTGCCAATTTACTTATTGGTCTTATTGAAGCTTTTTCGCCGTAAATTAACATGAGTAACTTACCTTTAGCTCATGCTTCACTATGTTGTAAAGCTGAGGTCCTCGTTATAACGTATATATGGCCCCAAATCCTTTTCAGAATTATAACGTATAAAATTGCTACTATCATTCTCTATCCCTTTTTCCCTTTTAATGATATTTTGTACAATATAAACAATATTAACTGAGAAATAAATTCCACTATGTTATTACTCAAATACGAATACTGCAAGAAGCAGACTTGTGTCCTATTTTAACTAAGTTGAACAGTTTTCTGAACCATGTCCCCTTGCCGATACTCGAAGAGCCCTTCGTCAGTGAGTAAAAGCTAGAACCCCATGAAAAGTACATAAAACAAATAAAGTTCTTGATAGTCCGCCCATTGAGCGATCAAATTTTAATTGAGCGCACATCAGGCCATGTGAAATGCATAAAAGCCGAACAGCCGCAGCTCATCCCTCATAAAACTCAAACTGCGCACGAACTACTCAAACTTAGCCGAAACGCAGCTTTTATTACAGCCGAAGTTGCCTGAACTGAAACTATTTCGATTTGGGCGAGTTCGGTCGTAGGGCCCTATCTAATTACCAAGAGCAGTTTCAAGAAACTACATAACTTGGATTTCATTACTCCACCGAAAGCAAATGTACGAGATCAATGCTTAATTCGGTCGAGTGCAAAACTTTCAGTGTCACCGCAACTCCTTTATGCAGGCAGCCCCGGGCGTCGTCGTCATCCAAATTTCGCATTTTATTATCACTCCTAAGTTTTCTGACGTTTAATTAAATTCGTCCAGAAAGCCAGGAGCGGCGGTATAAATACTTGATGCTGCAAATGCAGTCCTCCCCCGGCACAATTAAATGGAAATGTTAATTAAAGCTTATATGGCACAAAAAGGAAGCTGCTAAGTGTGTAAGATGAAGACAAATGAGTCGAGGTGGCCGGGTCCGCCCTGCAGGGCAGCAGTTAGTTAAATTGCACACCAAAGTAACCAAGTCCCAGTTGAACCGGCCGCAAAGTCATAGGTGCAATCCGGGATGAGTGCAACCCGGCGAAAATCCCACAACTCCCATGGGATCTTGGGTGCGCTGGCGGGTGCCGGGGCGGATGAAGTCTTCACCTTTTGCCGGCTCAAGAATAACTGCGGAAACAAGCCCCAGAAATATTTGAGCAAAATTTAACTTTGGTTATTAATTAAAACTTTCCGAACACCTACAACTGCTATCTGGCTGTGGGCAACTCCACTAGACAGCTCGGACGATGAACTTTGTTACTTCGAATGGAAAAAGATAAGACGGCAACTGAGACAATTATGGAAATGCGGGATGCACTTCGGGTCTTCCCCGGCTCCGGAGTGGAGTACTGTGAATTTGTTAAGAAAGTTGATGCTCTCTTCGAGGGCTCGCAAAGAAGAAATTTATTATAACTAAGTTTATCAGCCCTCGACAGCTTACTTTTTATGGAACCCACTTCCGTCAGAGGGTAAAAGCTGTTCTCGAATTCATCCTTAGCCATGCTGAACAAGCCTGTTTAAAAGGCTCTCTGTTGCTATTTGTAGCAACCAATTCAAATATAAATGTAAATTCCTTCATGGTTTCCAACTTTTACAATATTTACAAAACGAAAATAAAGTAGGTACCCACAGGAAACGATATCAGAAAAGTTTTTTTCTAGATAAACAGATATTGAAAGTAGAATCTGATCCCATGTACTTTTCTGGTGTTGATGGATTTAGTGAGGGTACACGAATATTTGCTATTTCATTATTATTCTGGAACCAAGACCAGAGAAACAGAAATATGACCAAAACTTTTTAGAAACTCACTTCTACAGTATTGTTTATTTTCTTAAAGACAGGAATTCGTGCTCAATATAATTTTTAAACAAAGCGAAAATGTTAACTTCTCGAAAAGAAGTTTGGTTGATTTAACAATCCAAAAGACACGACTTTCATTTCAACTTTCACTTAAAGTGATTTTGAAAAAAAATTGAACAATTCCTTCTTTCCCTAAAATTTTGCATTTTAGGACTTCCTATATTTTTTCGGGAACAAATAAAAACTTTAATATTTAAAGGAAAATTTAGGTCTGGTTTTTAAAATTCTTCTAATCTGTATATGCGCTTTACTTCTACAATAACAATAATAATAAATGGTGTCCGAGTTTTATATACGAAACTAAACAATAATAGTTCCTAAAAATATACTTCTAATTAGGTTAATAAATTCAAGACTATTAAAATAACATTAGAAATAAACAGTCAAAAATTGTTCTAAAAATCAAAATTTTCAGACACATCGAGTTGTTTATTATTATTATTTTCATGTTTTGTCTCTGGTCCTTCTTAGCTAAAGCTTTTTTATATGTACAGGATTTGAGAAGAAGAACATCTGAACTTATATTCGAGGTATCATCTTTTAATTTCCAAATTTTTAAAATATACATATATTCGAAATTAGTGCAACTAAAAACTTTTAGAAATTTTAGTTTTCAATTCTTAACAAGAGTCTCCAAAACCAGCACTAGTTTTGATGGCAATCCTCTGAATTGCGGTTGTCATCTTGGTCATAATAAGAAAATCAGACATAATTAAGCAGCACAAACAACCTTCCGATGTAAAATTTAAACTTCAAATCCAACCAAATAAAAGTTGACCATATACATATGTAGTTCGTTCTAAATATATGTATGTATATTCGAGCAGAGAATCTAAATGAAAGCAGTGTCAACTAAAACAATAACATAATTTTTAAATTCAATAACAACCTTTCGCTTATTGCTAAGAATGCCTAAACTATGCATTTATTAACTAAATCATTTGGTTGATTTTAATTCGGTTGGACTTGATTTTGATTTATAAATCCTGATTTTTATTTTATCGTTGAATTATCGTTGAATTTTATTTGGTTGTACATATCGTTGAAATGGTTGTATAAATATATCAAAATACAACTAATTCTCTTTTTACACGATAGATACGTTTCCAAAAAATTCATTAAAAAAAAATTCGTGTAAAAAAAGATATTGGCTAAATGGGAAAATAGTAGATTGGTTCCAGACCTAAAAAAGAAACTGAAAAGTACACTAAGCAATATTAAAAAATTCTTTTTAGAGTTCACTTAAGAATTTATTTCGTGCTTACACATTTTAATTCATTAAATATATTATAAAAAATAAATTACATATATACTTTGAAAAAACGAAAATAATATCTGAAATTATTTAATATGGAAAAAGTAAAATTAATATAAACATAACAAAATTTTATGCATTGTCACGTTTTGACAATAAACGCATACGTTTGTGTAAGACTACATTATCACTGCTATCACTAGAATTATTTTGTATCATCTTGTGAAATTATTTCTGTATTATCACCTTTAGCCTCGTGTATTGAAAGTCGTGTTAAAACAAAACAATTCGTGTAAAAAGAGAATTTTTTTTCTTTTTAACTCGTGTTAAATCAAATTCGTCCAAAAAAAATTCGTGTAAAAAAAGATTTAGGTATACCCATTAAACTTAAAAACAATTTAAAACATTTTAAAGAAGAGCATCGAGATAACGACCTTTCTCAAAAGTGCAGATGGTCCATGGACTATGCTAACAATTGTTCCACATGCATATTTTATTCTTGTTCCCAGTTAACGAGTAATGGTCAAATATTCCATCCTCCCAGAAGTTGGTATACCGAGAAAAGCTGGCTTTTTAGATCCCCAATTAGTCGTTCTGTTTATACCAATTTATCATTAAATCCCCACTCTAATTAATGGGAAGTTCCAGGTCAAAACCAGCTTGAAACACGGAAGCCTCATAATGGCTGGGAAGATTAGCGAAACATTTCCAATTATCTCAGAGGCAAGAGCGGCCCAGCGCCTCTACCTGTGGCAAAAACATAGCGCTTCCTAACGAGGCGCCTTATCACATTTCTAAGCACTCCGGCGCCAAATCATTAGCTCGGGCTGTGCGAATTTCAACTCCTTCAACGTTGATTAACATAAATTCCCGAGAGGAAGTCAGTGCCCTCAGCCAGTATGATCTACAGCAGGGTCCCGGGCTTCCTATGCGTTCTGTTTCATTTGTAAGGTAACCACTAAGTTCATAAATCACTTTTCAGCCGGAGCATGTAATCCCCATAAATCTCGGGCGTAACCATACCACCGGATGTCGGTCCTTGTAAGGTTGAATATTGCCCCTGGTCCTAACCTATGCCGTAACTGCAATCTCATCTTACATCACGGCATATTTGGACGTTAACAAGATTAACACTTGGCTGAGTAAGCTCTTTGACGATGTCGTTAGCCAGGATATGGGGCTGGTTCGGAGACCGCCTCGCCAGCAAAGTCCCGTGCCGCCAGCCCGGACGAATTAACGCAAATGGGCCCATTAGTAGCAATACTTTGGAAAAGTTCCCGGCAAAAATTCAGAGAATCGATAGGTTTTGACCACCGCCCATCCGGCGGTCCTCGAGGTCACACCTCTCGACAGAACATCCTGACCATCTTTGCCCTCAAGAAACATTTCTCGGATCTTGAGGCCCGCTTGAGTGCTGCGAATAGGAAAACTTCGAAAAACATTTACCAACCGGGTGAGCAGCCCCACCAAGCGAAGTTTGTTGCTCCCCAGCAGCCGGTCCTCCGGATCCGCGGGTTCACCCCCGCGACGCCCCCGCAAGAAAACGCGCGATCCGCCCGCAACGCAATTTCACGACCTCATGTATCCTGCATCCTGAATTGCACGAAACATGGATGCAGCACAATTTGCAACTCGTGAAGTGCTGTTGTCGGTCATGTATAACTTAGCGGGCGATGACAATTCTGTTAAGCTGACGAGCGCTGTAAGTGTTCTGCCCGTCCACCCGCACGGGGCCCCAGGACTCCGCCGGGTTGCGTTCCTTTTCCAGCAACAACAGAGTCCCTGGATAATGAATGGAAATTAACGCTAATGAGAGATTCAAGCTGCACTGGCGTCGCCATTCAAATTGAAATTTCTGTAATTGCGCACTTGAGCACCACCCTGTGGTACGCATGGTGCGCCACCGGTGCGCGGGCACTCGCGGCACGGGCGGGTAATTGAATATTTCATAAGAAAAACACTCAGATGCGCTAGGCCTGTACGCTTCGTCTCAACAGACGGGCAATCTTACGACTCCAACTCCAACTCAAACTCCAATTCCAATTCCGACGCCGTCGTTTTCGGCGAGATGCGTCTGGGGAAGCCCATTAACAGCTCCGAGTGAAAATTGAGTTTCGGAGTTTTGCGGACACGCCACGCTGCGTAATGAAGTTCGAGCGGGCGCGCCCTTGTCCCGGCTGCCGGACCTGAATGAGTCCCTAAATTATTAAACAGATCACCACGTCACGTCGCCCGCATCGGGTGCTTCGCCCCGGCAGGGCCGCCTGGAGATGAGGTCAGATGGTCCAAGTTATGAGCGAATTGCGGCTGTTTCAACTATTATTCTCGCAATTAGGAAAATTGTATTGCTAAACCTGGTGGTCGGACGAATATTGCCAATAATTCTTTGCCTGCAAATTGCCAAAACAGGCGAATGGAAAACGTTCCGGGAATTGATTGAGAACCGATATTGGGGTAAAAGGGAAATATTCCCCAAATTATTGAAATAGCAATAGGTGGCTAAATGAATTTGAACTGCTAATTGCAACACGAATGAGTATGTATGTTACCTGGAACTGACCCAGATGGCTGGTTATTTGGTAATGCAAGGTGAAAGCCATGTGGTTATCACTTTTGTACACTACATACATATAGTAGATATATTTTTATTTAGGAAACATCAAATAAACCGAACTCTGTAAATATGAAATGCTCAAAACATTTTAATGAATGAATGAGTCCTTCACAAACATTTTCCCGATAATTAAAGCAATGTGTATTGTACATTTTCCGCCACCACCAGAACTTTCGTAACGCGAATATTTGAAGATAGAACCTTTTGAAAGCTGTAGTATATCGTAAAAGTATACAACTTTATTTACAGCCCTTCTTCTGGCATAATATGAAAATACTGCTCAAATATTTCAAGCAGAGCACCAAATAAAAATATAATTTGTACAAAACTTGGGAAAAAACATTTCATTTCCAAAATTAACTCCCACGTTCAGTTAATTCGAGCCGATTATAAACCCTGAAAATTTCTAAATCTTGTTGTAAGATTTCATAATGCATTTGCGATTTAGTTCCATAATTTAGAATTAATAAGGAATTTTATTTAAAATAAATATGTGAAGGTAAACATGAATAACACTTTTATTCAAATGTATAAGTAATTTCTTTAATTTAAGAACGACTACTATTTGAAATCAGCAACCAGGAATTTTTTAAGTTTTAATGTTCCCACAAACTTTTGTATTTGCAATTCAAAAATTAATTTGCAATACAATTTAAGTTTAACTTAAGGGAGGACACTACAATGACGGATTGAAAAAGGGTAGCTTTTTCGAACTTGTTTTATCTATTCGATTATTTATTATTATTGAACTTATTTCGTGGAATTTTTTATTAAAAATAATTAAAAATTGGGTAAGTTTCAGATGTAATAGCGCCTCTGTATAAAAAATGCGGTCCAATGGCTGGATCGATAACTTCAGAATAATTGGGTCCCGAAAATAAAAATAACAACATTTTATAATCTACATATGTACCTATGTATGTATATAAAAGTTGTTTTCGCTGCACGTAGCTATTTTTCACAAAAATCGGACAATTATAGCTAGAGTTATGATTCCGACCAGGTCGAGAAAAATGCGATTGAAAATTAAACTTTACATGCACGGCTGCGTTGACCAGCTCACTAAAAAGGCTACAGTTTCGTAATTTTTACGAATTAGAACATAAAAATTTCTGTTCATACATACTTCCCAAACTATGTGCTTTCAGAAAATGCAAACAAAAAAATATATTTTTATTTAGTAGTATCCCGCTTTAACATCAAAATTCAGACACTTCCGGTAATTTGAGGTGTATGTTAAGTCCGAAGTAGGACGAACTTAAGAAACTAATCGAATTTTATCATTTTAGAATTATTATTTTGCATAAATAATAACCCAATATTATTGCTAATTTTAATGGTTTGGAAATACTGAAGTAATTAAAATGAAAGTTTAGCTTCTTTCAATGAAGTATTCATCATATATGTAATTAAAGGAAAAAATCTAAAAGCTATTATTACTTTAAGCCGCTGTGCTGAAAATAAAAGAGACAAGCTCACAGACACTAAAAATCTAGCTCGACTAGATAAAAAATGAGCAAACAACTAATTTCTTAGTATAAAAACAAATACACAAATTAATAAAGCATAAAGCAGCATTTTAATATTCCTCTTAGGGCCTAGATCGTAAATAAAGTGGAAAATTCTTTCACCTCAAGCTGGCAAAAGCACGACACGTCCCAGTGCTTGTTTACACTTATAATTGCATAATCCTTCGTGTATCTCTTGTGATCTAATCTCGAATTCATACTTAAGTTTTACTGAATTTTTTATGACTATCTCCACCCCCATCTGGTCAAATGCTTGTAAATTTACAAACACGCCACCTATGTCAAGTCCTGTGCGGCTCTGCCCGGAGCAAGTTACGTCTAGCAGGGAACGGTGCAATCTCTACTAAATAGTTCTATTTTATACTTCGCAAGTTCCCATAAAACCAACTTATCAGACTTCCTCCTCAGCAAAGCTGTTAAAAGATACCAAACATTGTTAACAGAGGCACGTTCATGGAGTCCCGGAAAGTGGAGTCATTCCGTGGCCGGAGCATACGTTGGGTCATGAATTGCATGAAACAATCGTAAAACTTTTTGCCTTAAATTTGTATTTGTGGTTTGAGCCCTTGTGTCGCTTAAAGGGCCCATCACGGCCGTTTCAAGCCAGTAAAAAGCGCGCCCGGGCAAAGAAACATCCCCGGTCAAGTTAATAGAACAATTTTGATAGGCACTTCGTGCGGCCCAAATACTCGGAGAATCGGAGGCCTATGGACTCATCTAGGGCCAGGCCATCGTTTAAATGATTGCAGCCGGGAAGAAATTATCGATCCACGGGGAGCACATCCTCCGGGCGGGGGCGCACAGGGAATGACTTTTCAATGGCGTGACGCTGCCCTTTTACACGCTAAAATGCATATGTCGATTTGACATCCCAAGGGCACCCGGTTGGCCCTTCGCTTTTCGGCATTTCCGCCGAGATTGAGTGGACATCCCCAATTTGCATACGACCTCCGGGCTTCCACAGCCCCCGCCCGCCGACCCGGGGTCCATTGCAGCTGCACAGCATCTCTGATAGGTTCCGATGACGAATGGAATGTGCGGGTGGGTCCATGGTATGTCGATTGCGGGGATGTCGCCCAGGGAAATGATAACTTTTACTTACCGGGGACAATAAGAGCCCTGCTCCACTCGGACTAGCGGGGACCATTTGAATTAATTTTACGATCCTCTATTAAGTCTGGCCGGGCCAACGACGGCTGATCTTAAAATTTAGGAGCAGTTTACGAGCCCATTCGGAGCGGAGTTAGCCGTCGATGCCGTAAACTGCTCTGAAATGTTACTTTATTAGCACATTTAATTAGAAGCGGGAGGTGCGTGCAGGGGCTGATTATTATTCAATTAAGACTGATCAGCTGCTCTGAGAATTGGCCATTTCTTTAATGGTAGTTAAGAACAAGGAGGCCTCGCTCGTAAATTCAATTGAATGTGCAATCAGCAAAGCCTATAATCCCTCGACTATTAAAATTAACGATTGCTACGCTCTCGAATAAAATCTAAGTATAGCTGTTGGCTTCACTTGAATTTATGTATATCAGCAGCTTTAAAACTTTCTTAATTTCATCCAGAATTCTAAAGCAAGAAAATTTGATTATTAAATTCAAAACTATGAGAAACTGTTGTCACAGATTGTTGTGCTTTGATTTACTTCTTTTAAAATTTTATTCCAAGGGAAAAACTTTGAATTTTCGTTCACAATTTAAATGAGAATTAAATTTGAATTTCAATGATCTTCCATTTTCATTATTTACTTCCCTTCCCGTATATTTTTAAGCGCTAAAGTACAGCAATCAATTCGAAAGTATACTCATTATGGCAAAATCTTTGAAATAAATCGTGCATTAACGAATTCCCTTTTTTCAATAGGGAAAACTTCGGCATAAGTAAGATTAAAATTCATATTGGGGAAGAATTGTGTTCGGTTTTCCTTAATCTAAAATTCTTCGATGGTCTGCTCGTAGCAATGAACACATGAGTTGGTTTCATTGTGGCATAATGTGGGAATTTTAAAAACAAGATTATAGTTTATATGACACCAAAATAAACAATATTTATGTAATCAGCTTTCAAGTTCTGATAGTATGTGCAAACCATACCTTGGTTAAAAACCTCCAGACTCATTGCGCGCACTAGGATTTGAATTTCGACATGCGGTTTGCAGCGTTGTACTCGGGAAGAGCCATAGAATATTTTATTTAAGCCTATTAAAAAATCTTCAACAAAACCCATATAGAATATAAAATTGTCAAATTACGAAAAATGTTGGTTTTTTACGAACATGAAGACACATAAAATTAACTAAATTCTGTATTGAATTAATTTCGAAACAAAAGTAAGAACTTGAAATTTTATATTTCTTTTCGAATTCGTTTTCGTACAAAAGTTGGAGCAGTCTTTAGCAAACCCATCGGCATTCAAACAATACAATATGATTTAATATGAGTTTTGATTTGAAGCGTAAGTACAATTTCCTAAAATTTAAGAAAAGTAACTTAGATAACATCAATAAATAAGTAATTAAATAATTCATTTAATGATAAATATTGTCTTGTTCAGAGTTATTTAAATTCTTAAATAATATTAAAATTTTTTTTATAAAAATGTAATCTGTTCAGTTCGATAACTACCTTTAAGTAATGATGGGTCAATTCAGTTTCTAATGCTTCGTTAACTATTACCAGATATACGATTTTTTTGAAATATCGATCAAATAAGAGGAGCGTAAGTCAAAAAAGTTATCCCATTGTAGTCCATGACGACCCACATCAAAAATCTGCACAATAAAATGCTCCTCTGAAGCCCGACCGTTTTATGTTTACAAAAGATTTTACATACAAAATGACGCAAAATAAATTTTTAAGTTCGGAACTCAGCACATGAACAGTGCTCGTGGTTGCCCGGACCTTTTTATTTTTTATTGTCAAGGCGCATATCTCTCAATTTCTTAAAGAAATATAAAAGTCCTGCTGAGAAATCCAGGCTCACGTATGAGACATAGACGTAACAGGACGGCTGCGGAATTTTAAATACACTTAAGCTCGATGGCAGTGATAAACGATCCGGGAAGAGACCAGTCCCGCTCCTGTGGTGTGAATGGTGTGTGTGCCCATAAGTAATCTCAGGTTCCTTAAGAATTTATTATTTCCTGGAGCAATCCCCGCATTTTGAGCTCTGGCAGCATTAACTGCCTGCTGATTATGTAATGTTTCGTATGTTGTTTTTTTCTGGAAGCAGTGGGCATTCCCACCACATTAAACCTTCTCCCAAAGGAGTTGCGATTCTGCACGATTGTCCCCGGTCGCCTGGTGACGGGGCGGATTCCCTCAGTCATCAGATCGGGCGCAATATCTGGTCGGGATGGAAAAAAGGGATCCCATATATCTTTTATCTGTTTCGGAAACTCATATTCAATAAAAATCAGTTACCATTGCCCTGCATCCAGAGGGATTTCCACGTCAGTGGTGAGCCAATTCGCTGGAGAAGAATGGCAACTATTTCTGGCTGATTCTGAAAGTCAGGTGGAGGGCGAGAGATTGGACCACCAATTCTGGAACCATCGAATCCTGGAGTCCAGGACCGGGAGCGGGACGGGGAAAAGTGAATTGAAAGTGGCCAATAGTTTCAGTAACTCGACAGCACAAGTGAGAATGATTGTCCCTGTGAGACACCGAGTGACAGCTCCGGCACAGGGGGGCTGCCACCGGGACGCCGGGACCCACCCGGGGAAGTCCCGGACGGCGTAGGTCAGAAGTGGTCACTGGGCGTAATGGTGCATGAAAGGGTAGCGAGATCGGGATCTGGGGATGTGAGCGTTTTTCCCTCCGCCCGGCCGAAGAGTCTTTTGTAAGTCGAATATTTTCATTTCGCCCGGTCGTGTTGATGTGCTCCTTTCCCGGCGTCCCGGCAGCGTCCCGGTAGGGCGTATATGCGAACGTAGACATATGTCATAATGGCTGAGAGTGTCCTTTATTCGGGAAGCTCGGACAATGGCGTAATAAAGCTCGGGAACAATGGATTTCATACGAGAGTCCGGCTGATGGGTCATAAATTCGACGACAATAAAAGTAAATGGAAAAAGGAAGCGCCGTCTGTGTGGGGGCGGACTCTTTATCCGGGGCCGGTCCGTGCGTCTGCTTGCGTACCGGGGGAGTAAAATGAGACCGCCAACGAAGAAGGAGTCGTCCGGGTGAAAGACAACAGCCACGTCGGGTACATGGCCACCAGGGATTCGATGACACGACGGTCTTCTTTCATAATATTTTCTTTTTTTTAACAGACTTTATAGGCGTCCTTTATTACTCCACGGATAAAGAATAAAAAATTATGCTTTTTCCTAGAAGATTTTCGACTATCCCATAGTGCGCCCACTCGGGTCCTCGGCAAGGTGTCCCTCGAGATAAAAATTAATGAATTCTCACAATATGCAGGCTCCAGAATCTACGACCGGTCGCAGGAGCGGGGATTTCACTAAAAGTGAAAAACTCATATCCTCGGGGCTGCACCTCGGACATGATAAATTGATTTTACGAGGGACGGTAATTTCATTTTTTTAGAGGTGCGCTTTTCGCATTCGCTCCCCGGGACGCTGCTTGGGTACGGCTGTCGTAGATTTTGCCACGTGTGCTCTTAAGTGGGGCTCTCCCATAATTCCCAGCACCCTGGGGGCAGTTACGGTCGGAAAAAAAGGGAATTACCGCCAATATTTTAAATTTATTTGTGCAGGATCAGTCTGCACTTTATAAACTTAAGACTCGTTTAAGCCGTGCAGAAAATAAACATTTACATTACTTAAAAGCAGATTGCCCGTCTAGACGTAACTTTTGCGGGGAGATATTTATGGGATTATTACCTAATTGAATAAAAATTACTACTTTACACCAACAAACTGCGGATTGCGATATTTAAATATTCCTTTTGAGTTTCTACAATATGTCTAAAAATAAGTATTTACTCCAAATTAAAAATCATGATTATACATATTTATTCAGTCGATTATTAAATCGGCTTAATGTATGATCATGATGCTATAGTTTTGTAAAGTCAGGGCACATGTCTATTGGCAGAATAAATAAGTAAATAAAATAAAAGTTAAATTTGATTCTGAGGATTCATGAGAAGAATTTGAATTCTTGATTCATAGTTCTCATTTAAAATTGGCTATGAGTTAAATACGCTGTAATATAGTATATTGTAATTGCGGTCAGAATGAAATTAAATAAAATATTAGGCGATAAAATATGAGCAGTAAAAAGCTTAAAACGTGAAGTAAAATATTTCGAAATGAATAGCATAATGAGTACTTTAATGCATGAAAATCCAATTGGGCAGTAACGCGTGAAGAGGTACTAAATCGGAATTGATCCGCTAGAAATATTGGAATAAGTTATATAAATTTTGTAAAAGGAACATCTTCAGTAAATAGTTACTTAGTAAGCGTACTTCTAGAATATATTTCGTTCAGACCAGCACATATTCGTATTTTAATGATTGCAAAAAATGCTTACTTCTAGAATACTGAACGCCGAAAATCGCCAAACTATTTATCTAATTGCTCAATCATTTATTTTATCACCCAAAGTAATAATTGCCCAGAATATTTATTTAATCTACCACTCGCTGAAATTGTTTACTGCCGCTGTGGAATTAAATAACTATCCGAATTCTTTTACATTACTAGCTGCATTAATTACCACAAAAAAGTTAAATATTCCTCATATCTCATATGAATTATTAATTGCCCAATACAACCGCCCGGATATTTAAAAAGCCGCTTAAATAATTACTTTTTCAAAACAGTTGTTTAAAAAACCGAATTTTTCTAATTTAAAGGTTTTTTTCTTTCATATTAAATAAGAATAAAGAATACAGAAATTTCTTTAATCTTAATTAAAAGTTCTGTCTTTTATATATTACTGAGTAAGATAAAAATCGTTTTAAAAAGCAATACCTTGAATATAAATAATCTGTTTCAAAGGAATTCAGACTTTCATTTATTGTACAGAGGACGTACAAAACTTCTTAACCTTAAATTTCATTTTCGATAAAAGAGCCCTACATCTACACATCGTTCATAATAAAATTGGTTTCAGCAAGCTCACTTGCTATCTAGAACGAAGCATCCTCTTCCAAATGGAGGAAAGTTCGGAAAACGTTTCACCAATTTAAGGTGCTAATAGCCAAAGTTCGCATCCATACACGACATGAAGTGATAATTACGGACCACAATTAGCCCATAAGAGCTCAGGAAAGTGCATGTCGTCCGGGACTAAAAATGGATGAAATTGGCAAATTCATATCTGGTTAACGACACACATCCCTTAAAGGGCCATAGACGTCTCCTCAAAAACACCACAAGTGCTTATCTCGAGTGTCCCCTGCACAAAATGCCAAAGTTACAGAATGTTTTCAAGAGTATTCAGTGCAGGCCATAAAGAGATAGTTTCATTCACACTAGCAGCGCTCCCGACCGGGCCCTCCAGCCGGGCCACTGCGCCCGGCTGGACCCACCTAGATCCATTTTAGCTTAATTGAAATTCGTCTGAGCGAGAAATTGCATGCTATTTACTTGGATTCCAAAAAGGAATGTCCAGACCATCAGATTTAAGATTAAAGGGGCCGACGACGACGGGCGCGGGCTGGGCCGAGGGTCCCCTGGACGGGCTTTACACAAATTTCTCGGTGTATAATAAGCCTGGATTAGTGGTGTAGGACTCCCTCGGTTAAACTTTGGCTCCGGGGGTGAATTGTGCCGAGTTAATTTTGGCGAACTTGTTGACAGCCCTCAGCAGCAAAATTTGTATTCGTAATATTCCCGCACCGCCCCAACACCGTCGAGAACGACTTTCCTATTTATGTGAATTACTTTTGTAGCGCCCTGGTCTCGTTTAAGATCCATTAAATCCTCTTTGTTGCCGCCGATAATAATTAGTTCGCCGACGCGGCCGGCTATTACTCACCGGGCGAGGGAATCACTTTTCTGATTAAAAATTTCCGAGCTGGTGCCTGAGACCGGGGGGTGGATAGTGGGTGCAAGGTGATGAACATCTTTACAGGAACCACCGCCACCCACGTATTCAGATGATAGAATTTTCAGCGAAGAAATCCAATTTCTCTAGTTTTTTGCCTATTCCCTGGGAAGTATCTAAGAAATGGAATCGATCCAATCGGTGGCACCTCCCAGCCACCCAATCATTCTGTGCCGCCCAGGATTTGTCAGCTCCTTGGGTGCGCAGTAAAAGTGGCACGATACAAAATGATCTAAGCGAGGTGAGCGATAGGATTTATGGGGAATTTTGTTCTTTCCCTTTTTTTATGACTCGACGGAAATGAAATGGGCGGCGGTGTTCCCACTTCCACCCGCACTCTACGTCACGTCCTCAGGTGTGCAATGATCCAAGCAGGAAATGTGGATCAATTTCAGCCGTGAGGCAGCACCATTCAAACCTTCAAACCAGCCAAGTTGCTCCCTTACGTCGATGGGAAGTGAATTCATATCCCATTGCAAGGTGCATTCATGTAAGTGTTCTGATTATTGGAGCATATCTCCTTAAGAAATATTGAAGAAATTTGCTTCTATGCAACAAGTCTGACTGTGCAATTTCGAAGTGAATATGTTTCTGAAAAGGCCTTCACATTAATAGAAGACAAGCTTCTGCCTTTTCCCTCAATTTTTATGCCTTCCGCCTGTATCATCCGCAAGTACAGATCTAAAGTTTCTCAATATGATACATATTTTTTAAAAGCCTTTTCCAGCAATGAATATGCTTCCTCGAAAAGATCATATTTCAATAATAACTTCAAAGATACGAAAGTTTCAATATTCAAAAGATTTCTACCCTTCTTCTCGGGATTTAATGCGAAATATAATACAATATATGTATGTATATGTATTCTATAAGTCGATATCGCTTTTAGACTTTGTCGCTTTATGTTCTTTTTAGTTTGAATTTTTATTTATAAATTGAATTCATTTTTATTGATTTTATTTTGAAGGCTACATTCAATTTCAAAGCTGTTCGAGCAATATTCATAAACATTGATAAAGATTCGTCTTCTTGTATTATATTTCAAAAAATTTTGAATTTAATTTTCGGTATTCATCTTTCGCTAAATAAAAAGCATTAGACCCAAAGAGAATCTCCGTAGCTATAATTTAGAAACACAAAATTAAATAGGTAATATAAATTTAAAAGTTATATTATTAAAATAAGTAATAAATAAATTAGTTTCTTTGAATTTAATTACGATATTCAAAGTAAAGAACATTTTGATTGAAGATCTCTAAATGTGCTACAGAGGAAAATGGGTGAAGTTAGTCGAAAAAGTTTGAAGTACATATATTAATTACATTTTATAACTTTTAATTACTTAATTGCAACTCTTATAAATCCATCGTACGATATTTCTGTATTATGTTTAATTTAAAAGTTTCAACTCTTTCATGAATGCTCATTTCGTAATTCAATATAAAGATTTATCCAATTTAAATGCTATTTGCGAATCACTGCCAAACAGCACTTTGGTAATTTATAAAAAATTCAGTGAATCATCTCATCGCAGAGGCGAATTAAAGGAAATCGTTTTAATTGCAAAGAGCATCCAATCAAAATCGATTAGACGTCCATATCCAATTTCAGCTGGCATCCGAACGATGTCAACTACTTCATCGCAGTATAGTGAAGTTAAATCGGTCCCAATTTGCGGCGAATGCACTTAATGTAAAAAACTTGTCGAAACAAAATTCGTTTAGCAAACTTCGAACTTGCTTTCAAGTGGTTGGCAACATCTGAAAGATCCCAAAAGGGTTCAGCTGCAGTTCGCCAACTTTGCGAGCTCAGCTTATGAAGAAAAGGGAAAAGAGCACAAACCGGGACGGATCGGGACTCCCGATGAAATCTAAACTTTGGAGTCGTGTCCCGTTTGTAGCATGATTGATTACTCAACTCTCCCGTCCCTTCCCGATTAATTTTTCGAAATCCCCAACTTTAATTTGGGTGGCAGCAGTTGCAGCCGTGGGACGATTGCGTCCCTGAACCCAAATAGTTTGAGTCCGTTTCTTCCCGGAATTAATTGTTGAAATTGCTTCCCTTTGGGGGACGGGACCGGGAGGAATTCCAATCCGGGCTCCGCGCAAACTAATAATGGCATTCATTCGGGCGGCGTCTAATTCCAAGACACTGAGGAGCATCTTTTAATGCGACGAAGGCTGAAAGTGATTAATTGTCCTATTGTGCTGCGGCCGTCCGTGGCACAGGAGGCCGACTTAAGGACTTCATTTATCTCTTCGAAAATCCATATAGTAGGCAAGAAATGGCAACGTCTCATGGTTTGAGCCCTGTAACTTTGGATTTTGCTAAACGAAGATTGATGGGGCCAGAACCTTTCAATTTTCCGGCAACTTTTGAATTTTTTTCATTTATTTCATTTCAAAGAACTTTTTATTCCTTCTTTGGAATCAACTAGGTGCTTTGCTTGGCGAACATCAGCGTCTTCAGTGACACGAGCGATTGCTCGTTGTAAATCTATTTTGAATATTTATAGGATACTCATTTACATTCGTTCCCGTGATTTCCGCAATTTACGGGATTTGCTACAGGAATAACAACGCTTTGAAATAAAGCTCTATTTTTTGGTTTCATAGCAAAAATTACCACGCTTTCTGTTAGGAAATTAAGACCACAAAGAGTCTTTGTGTATTGCACCTATAAATTATGAATTCCCAATATTCGTTATTATCGGCCAAATAATGAACTCCTGATTTCGATAAAGGATAAAATTTGCTACTACACTTAATTATGAGCTCTTTCTCTTTTGTTACGACTAGCCAACATTAATTTTCCTAAAGATCAGATTTCTACCGAAAAGGTCCGATCGATCGCATGTTGTTAGATAGAAACTACTATTTTTGGTATATGTACCTTGTATTGATAACTAATTTTATTCATCAGCTTTTCCCAAAATCTTTGATGAACAAAATGAGTTATAAAACTCATTATTGAAAATGTATACTTCCTTTCTTAAAAAGGAAAATAGAGCTATAGAGTCGGAAACTTTTTATGCTTCGAATTCAGATTTTGTGACTCAAAAAATATCCCTTGGTATGTGTGTTCATTTTGTATAATTGTATGGTTTAACGAATTATATATTTTTATTTTTCCATGACAGCATATCGCGAAAAAAAAGGATTTAATTTTGCTTATATAATTTGTATTTCTGAAGTTAAAAAAAAATTAGTTAATTAATTAAGTTAACTAAACTTAGCACTATTTAAGTCAAACAGAAAATAGCTAATCATCGATGACACTAAATGAACAAATCGGGCAATTAATTTATTCCTAAATACTCTTTCGAAAAAAATCTTGAGCCCCCGTTGAAGAATTCATAAATCAAATAAGAAATTCTTTTAATTTATTTACTGAACAAAATAATCATATAATATCTTAAATTCAATTAAATTCATACCTATGTACATATGTGTGTTTTAATCTTATATCATCTTCAGTTTGTAATTAGTGGACAAAACTTTACTGACTAAGATATGCCAATATAAGAAACAGCACTTCTTGATGAAAAATATTAAACGTAGTTAAAAATAAGACCAATATTTCTAAGAAACTAGGCACTTTTAAGTAAAAGTAAAGACAGTTTTAGGCATGATTTTAGAGTAGTAGTAGAATTAGTACAAAAACTTTGAATGACCATGAGGTGGAAATAGCCCTTTTTGAACAGACACTCCTCACTTGAGATTCACTTGAAACTTATATGCTTGATTTTATGCTTATAAGTAGTACGAGTATTTGCTAATTTCCATGGCTTGTCGCTAGTGCCCCTGGGGGAAGCGTATCAATAATTGAAAAACACTGGCTTAGATTATTAAGATGAAAAATCAAGAGTAGAATAATATGCAATATAATAAAATATAACTTCAGTTGTGCCTCAAAAATCATAGTTCTTTTCAAGTGAGTTTTAATAGTACTAAACCTCTTACTAAACATTTCTTTTGAAAAGAATACCTTAATTAAATTTATATTGATTCTGGGCAATGTGCAAAGAGCCTTATCCTGGATAGTCTTCAAGAGTTATATCGAATATAAAGTGACTATCAGAATGGGATCGGCTTACGAGTGTGCCGGGTATTTTTAAAATTGTATTTCTATTTGGGTCTAACTCCATCTTTTAAGATACTGAAGGGTAAATATAAAAAAGCTGAGTGACAGCTATCGAGGCGTGTACAAGATTAATGGAAAATAAACTACCTACGCTTATCTCTTGCCCTTATCATCTTTTCTTCAGTTAGATGGGTTGTGACATAGATCAATAAAGAATCCGGGTAAAATGTATTTATATTCTAATTCTAGGTGGGTTGGATACAAAGGAACATGAGTTTATCTACTCGTGCGTATAGACGTCATGTTCCCAAACGTATTTAACTCCGATTGCATTTTAGAATGCGCTGTTTTCTAAACGTACTTCGCTCGGAAGGTTTTTACACGCACGTACTCGACGTTAGCCATTTATTAGTTAGCAGAGGAACGGTCTTTGGCTAGGTCTGCAGTTTGCATAGGTGCGTTGTTTGTTCATATTTAGCCATGATGCAAATAGATGGTGAAAGCTGTTCCCTCGGGAACTGCAGATATTTAGTTTCATTGCAAATGGAAGCTCCATGGACTGTGGACCGAGTGAATTCTCAATTTCCTTTGGCGAGAATTCCGCACCACTCCGGTCATAACGCTTAAGTAGAAATTGCCAGATTCACCTGATGCGGCAGATTACTGGTTCAATTTGTCGAGACAGGCACCTTCCTCGATTGGAATGCCACAAAGGAGCGTTCGCAACCAAAATTGCAAATGTTTGCATTTACATCCACGTCCTAATATTTGGGAAAATTTTGAGATCGAACCAAAAGTGACCGTATCGATTGGGGTTGGGACCGGAATTGAAATATTCTATTTTGGGGCTATTTCTTGGGGGTTCTTATCGGGTGCCCCACGACCACCTCCGCTTTGACCGGTGAAATTCGCTTCGAAATATTTCAACAGAGCGGACAAAGGATATTTTAACTCAGCAAATCTCTTGTATCCCGGCTATCCGGATTTAACTTTTCCTTGCGATTTACGAAAAAGAGGGAGACGTGGAAATATCTGGGAATTTACGAAGACTTAGGAACCGTAAGACGTTGAGCCGGTGGATTTTAAAATGTTCCCCGTTTGCATTAAACATGGACAGCCAGCCCTGATAGGGTTAGGAGCAGCACTGCACCCGGCCGTCCCGGAATCCAGAATCTGCTTGGCTGAGTCAGTTCCCGGCCCCGGCGATGGGGCTGGCATTCTTCCATGGGAACTGGCAAAAAAATTGGCGGTGAGGGCAAAGTCGACCGAAAAAAGGTTGCCAATCGGTATTGATAATGTTTGGGAAGGCGTGGTGCGGTTGCCAAATATTACATTTTCCGGCAGGTTGCACCCGGCGGTATCTGCATCCGCGGGGGTGGGAATCATTATTACGATGCTGTTTGCGGCCCCCGAACTGCCGTTGTGGCGGGCATTTATTGATAGAAAGTACGCGAGGATATGAAAAATGTTGGGGCGCGATTACCGCCGGGGCTGTCCGTCAATAAATCGAACGGCCCCGGTTGGCTGCGTGACGCCCTTTTCCTGCTGGGGTATTCCGCGGTTAGGAGAGGACAGGTATTTTGTATTTAAATAATTTCAGCGCTTTCCACCCACGGTTAATTGGTCGGTAATTGTCGTTCGTCACCCATTTCCGCATTTCCATTTTAAATTAGTTTATGCAAATCGATTAATGGCAGCATTGTTCCTGCCCTATTGGGTGGAATCTCCCAAAGGACTCCCGCCAAGCTGGGACGATTTATTTGCGTATGATAATTATTTATGATAAAAGCGGGTGGCTACTACTCGTATATGCGTGCAAAACTAATTTCCGCGTTTTCAGGTATGCTTCGTATCATCAACTTTCAAATTAGGTTATGTTGGTGGGCTGGTGCCAATTTAGTGAAATCAATTCGTTCATACAAACACCCACTATTTTTGGAATTCGTAAATCTCTTCTTTACATTTTAAATGTTGACTTTTACCAAAAATTACATAGCAGATATGTACATATACATATGTACCTACATTACATATTTGGAATGTTTTATGCTTGTAAAAGATTCAATGTTTGCACTATTACCGCCGGCATATTCATTAATAGGTTTTAATTTTTCGGTTATGTACAAATATAGAAATAGGAATTATTCTAATCCTAACCTAAATCGAAATTCGAACTTTTAATGTCTTTCCGCAAAATCAAAAAGTTTTTGATGCGACTCACAATATAATTTGGATAACTCTTCGATTTGTTAAAGTTCATTAGACATAAACTGTTGATTTAATATTAGAAAAAAATTAGTTAGAAATTAGTTATAAACAAAACAAATTTATAAAATTTATGAATATCCAATAAAAATTCTTTAAAATCACCATATTATTGAGATCTAAAATTCCGATGTCGGATTTGAAATTAGGAAAACGGAAAGTCCTTTTAATTACAAAATTTGCTATTTTGATTTCATAAATTTTGGGTTAAATTAGTGCGTTATACTATTTTGAAGACTCTGAAAGACTGACTGATGTTGCACTAAAAACATAAAGACATTAAAATGTGAATATATTGGTGGTAATTTAGTTATTATACCTTATAAGAAGAATGAACGAATTTATTACGAAGATGAATGAATCGACCAACGTTAAGTTATAAAAGCTTTTTTACGTCAGTGAATAACGTAAAAAAATTTATATTTTTCTATACCTTTCACAGAATGCGAAATTACAGATTTAGCCAGGGCTCATTATGCGATGCAAAATTGACGCAAGCGAAAATGGCAGCCTCAGGAAGGTGGGAATATTGCAACAGCCTGAGCTATGGAAAAATTCTTTCAGCTCGTAACATAATTTTTCCGGAGAAAATATGAAAATTGAAAGAAAAAAAACAAAGAGTATTTGCTGTCTGGACTCTGTGCAGCGGCAGTAAAAAAGTGGAGAAAATAGCCAACTTAGCAATTAATCTCAGCACTTGCGGCATAGTCGTTAATTTCTTTATTCCGCTGGAATAATGGAGTTATTCAGCGGTATGCAATTTTTCTTATTTGCTTGTTTCGAAATCAAAGGAGACTGGAAAAAGTCAAAAGTTTTCACCAGTGTTCGCCATTATTTTCGCTTTCATAGGAGAAAGCTAAACAGTGGGAAGCATTGTGCACTCTCCTGCACCAACCGGCGTCTTTAAACTTTTTTAAATCCACTTTTCACCTACTTTAGTGCGCTTAGCGGGCGGTGCGGGGCAGGCCTAGGGCCGAATAAAAACATGGGAAAACTCGCTGACTCGTTGTAGTGGTGTCGGAGAAGACCTGCTAAAGCCACATTGTAGGTGAACTTCTCGCCAGAGTTTCCTGACAAAAGATTTTCCAGCTAGACAGATGGGTGGAACACCATAAATCTTTGGAGATAATGGCATTGGGCGGAATCTGTTGGCACAGAGACCAAAGGTAAGGTTTGGATGTAAATTAACGACGGCCCTTTAAATAAATTACCTCCGCGTGAGGGGCTGAGGCCTTTTTTCGGAACGGGTGCAGGGGGGCGTTCTGCGATAAAACATGAAACGGAACGGCGGAACGGCATTAGCTATTGGAGCCGAAAGAGGGCCGCGTGGGTGGTATTCAATTTCACCTTTGCACTCGCTAATTGCTTAAATTGCAGAAAATCACTTTATAGGGTGGATGATGATACCTAGGTAGGTTGGCATTGCCAGGTGGGCTCTGTGCGGTTGGGTGCAATAAATTGGACTAAATGGCACAAAGGGGGCTGTGGATAGGTTTATGAATGAACTTGTTAAGCCGAGAAATTCTACTCCTTCCTGCCTCGTCTGAACTGTGGGCGATTTAAGCTACAGTGAACTATGAGGGCGCTATTTATGGGCAAACTTAGTTTTTATTGGAATTTATCGCGACGTTGGGATTAATAAAATATAAAAAGGTGCAATCCAGTTTCTTATAGTTATAATCTGTAGGGATTACCAAGTCCCCATCTTGCAATATACTTATAAAGCACTTAAAATAATTTTTAAATAATTTCAAAACTTATATGTGCAGGTCCTTTAGATCTGAACACGAAAATAAGTACTAATCGTTTAAAATAAAAAAAAGACTTTTCGGCAGCCAGAAGGAAAAGGCAGATTTCAATGTGGTAAAAATGAATTCCCCACCCCCTTGGCCGATTTACCCCATTTGCAAACATAGCTGAGATATTGCCATGGAGAATATGTTAGCCAAGTTTAATTAAAATCGAGTAGGAAATATACGGTCTACGTGTAATTTAAATTAAAATTAAAATATATAGCGAGGTGAAAATCTCCCAAACTCCGCAATTTTTTAATATAACCTAAATATCGAGGCAATAAATGCATAAGCAAAGTTGAATCAAAATCCATTAAGAAATGGAGTAGTTATCGCAGTAACAAAATCACTTTAAGAAACTGATGTAGCACCTCACCCCTTTGACAAATCACCAGAATTTTGTAACACGACTTAGAACTACATGTTGCCAATGTGTTAAGTTTGGTTAAGCGGTTAAGAAATACGAAAGATTCGGGGTCCAAAACATTTTTATATAACTTACATAGCCCCTATATCCCCATCCTCTCGACCGATTCCTCCCATTTACGAACTTAGCCGAGATATTGGCGAGATAAACGTATAGGCGAAGTTTGATCAAAATCGATTAAGAAATACGGCCTCTATCGATTAAGAAATACGGCCTCTATAACGATTTTTGGCATCATTCATTTTCCGACATCTTTTCATCAGATACGCTTCCAACCAAAATTTGAAAAATTTATTTGTTTAGACAGCAAAAAATAATAGCCTCGATTGTCAATCAAATTAATGTATCACAACTTAAAATAAACGTTATTTCTTTTATAATTTATACATTATTTATTATAATATGGTTGTTAGAAATATGTTTGTATTTTTTGATCCTGGAAAATTGGAAAAAACCAAACATAGACCTAAAATTGTAGCTGAAACAGTATGCCAGATTGGGCAATTAATTGCAAGATAAAAACGGTTAAAGTTTTAAAAAATTCTTATAAAAGCAATTATGCTGCCGATCGCTGTAAACGATATATCGTTAGAAAAATATTATTAAACTATACTCGGCGTGCATACATCAGTTTGTTAAATAATACACCAATAAATAAAATAAAACTTTAAGAAAGAAAATCATATTCTACAGAAACTATTAGTGATTTTCCTTAATTCGGCACTCACAATAACCGAAAGTCTATAAAACTCTACTGAAAAAAAAACTTAATTTAAAATTATTAATTGTTTCGTGAGAAATTTTACTTCGAAGTAATTGGACCTGACAGTGTATGTAAGTAAAATGAGTGTTTTGTGTTTGGAACCTGTACAGCAAGTGTTAAAGCAGCCATCCACTTCGTGTTTCTTCAACGTAGCACTTTGCATTCTAATTCTTCTTTATGATGTCTAAAAATATTGCTAACATTTACTGCTAAAGACCTGCGGAAATACCTTGGGGAAGAACGAGGACACAAAAGAAGAGCCCCGAAATTCTTCCGCCCTAAGTAACATGTAAAGCAACCACCTTCCAGCTACCAAGACATTGTTCTCAAATTCCTCTGTATCATTCAAGTGTCGGTCCTGAGAGAAGTCGAGGGTACAAAGCATGAAATATTCGACCGGGTGCCGTCGTACCTGGGTCCCCCCTCCCCGCGCTCGGCTATAATGATCTCTACGTGAGTAGTTACCGGGCGCCGGGTAATACCCCGCACTTTATCAAATTTAATTAACTCGATTTAATCAATTATTCCTCGCCGAAGATACACCGGATGGCATTAAACAGACTCACAAAGGATTTTATCTTCATCTGGTGCTGGCGCCCGAGTAATTCACAACTCCTCGCCTGATCTCTTTGCTGCAAAAAGCGTTTAATTAACTAAACAGAACGGGTGGGCGGGCGTCGCGGCGCCTGACGTGAATACACATCGCCTGTTACTTTTCAGCTACGATTTCATTTGGGAGACGTCTTTCGGGGGGTGACAAATTGCCCACTCCGAAGAGCTGTGTTGGGGCCAATTAAACACAAAAGCGGAAGCCTCCACCGTGATCCCGACGCCCCCGCATAGTTGCTTCAGTTGCCTCACCTGTGAATAAGATTTCCTGAGGTACACCTGGCGGGTCAATTAATAATTCAGGGGGCACCCGGCCGAATCAATAGCGGCCGGGCGGGGGCGGTAATTATAACTCATCCCCCATCATGAGCAATTCAATAATGCCAGGATCCATTCATTGAGTGCGGCGAATAATCTTTCTGGAGTGAGTTAATGGAATTTTCCGGACAGATTTGAAGCACTCTTTGTAATCCGGAATTTTGCCCCAATAGGAATCGACAGGTTAAGCGTTGGACATTAATTGACGATTAGTCGCCGTTCGAACAGCCCCAAAGATTGATTGATTACCGAACCGAGGCTGGGAGCTTCGGGACAAACAAAACCACCGTGCCCAGGGCGCTTTTAATTAAATTGTAAATCAACGCCGTCGGATACATTTTATTAATGCATTAATCGACTCCTGTTTGTGGCTCCAAAAAGCAAGCTCTTTAATGTGGAGTGGATTACACGACATAACTTTCAGAGATTTTGATGATTATGGACCACTTCCGCTTTATGGTTTATGAAATCATAAAACAGAGATTAATGTCGTAATAATGCGACAAGATTTCTACACCTTTTGTCACTACCCAGAGATCAACTTCCTCTATACGAAATGATTGCGAATAATTTTGTGTAGATCAAAGTTCATTAAAACGTTCTTCGCCATTTCAGTAGCTCGTTAGACACGCCAGTTTTATGGCAAATTCAAAGTTCTTTAATTAGAAGTGGTGTGGTCGTGTTGCCGTCACTCAAAATAACTTCTGAATATGATTAACAATTTCGCTCGTAAAATGCCGGAAGGGTCTGTTGATGGAGTCGTTACTAATAAATGTATTTTGACCCAAAGCTGTTACTATAATCAATAACTCAATGTATGCGTATTATTTTACGAAAAGCAAGCGGTATGGAAGTTGATCGATATTTGGTACTTATCAACGTATAGTCTAAATCCACTGGAAATAGGTTTTTATCTATAAATGTAGACGATCTAAAAGGCCTATTAAATTATATTGTCCTTTAAATTAATAAGAAATTAATTAAATGTTTGTTTTATATTCTGGATATGGAAAAGTAATGGCAAAATTATTATCTATAAAACAAAATTTAAAATTAGATCAAGGTTTTTTTTTAATTCAAATATTTTATAATACATTAACAGCTAAAAATTGTTTAAAGGAATGGCGGTAGCTTAATACTAGTATTAGTGCAAAAATTGTATTATTTCAAAAACGTTTTTTCTCTATAATTTCACTATGTTCTTTTCTTCGGTTAAATTACCTGCACAAATTGGGATAATAAATTTGTTCAGCCTCTAATTTTCCAACCGAACATTTCAAAAAATTTAGTCTTTCTCAAAAGACCGTCTAGACTCTAAGTTCTGAAGAAAAAAACTACTATAAAAACTAGTCGAAAAATTTCTTGTGTTTTTGCTTAATGTTAAGTAATTTAATACCTAAAAGATTTTGAAGAATTTTCGTTATTTCTAATTAACTAAACCAAATTCAGTCCTACGAAAAGAAATTATACTACGGCTTAGTAATTTTGAATTCCAATTAAAAGTACGGCTTTTGATTAGTTACTATTCATAATTAATATTCGCAATCTATAAAAATTATTTCCAAAAACTACAGAAATTCAGATTTCATTATCCGGAGCACCCTGTGCAGTAATTAGCCATTTTGTAATAATCATATAATACTATAATTTTAATTTCCGTCTTACAGGTTGTGCAATCATAAAAACATCATGTATGAATAGTTTTTAACAAAATTCAATTCGCTACTCTGAAAACGATTCAATTCAAGCGCTTTTCTGTAATTTATATATTGGGAAAGGAAATAGTTTCGGTCATGCTATCTTTTGGAGTTATCCGAATCCGCCCTTACATTGAATTGGCTCTGGTACTGTGGTTAGTAAACTGCCGGGCTGTTTCATGAATTTGAAAGAAGCCCTCCGTGTTGGGAGTTTTCTTCTGGTATTTTCCAGTGGTGGAGTTGGAAAGCGTGCACCCACCCGCAGCGGTGTGTCTAACTAGTTAACTGTTGAAAGGCGATGGTCTGTAATTTGTAACGGCATGACCTTTTTAAAACTTTGCAATTTCCGATTTCTTGGTGCAAAAGGAATCAATTGAAGTATCTCAGGTTGTCTAGAGAATTCTCTTCAGTTACTCCGTCTTGCAGGAAAATGCAGAAAAAGCCAACTATTTTAGTGTTGAAGAGTTTAATGGAAGAAAGAAATGCAATTTCCCGAAATTTGCAATGGCTATCATTTAAGCTTCCGATTGAGACCGTGAAACTCATTTTGTTCAAAGAAAATTCGACGGCTTCATCAATGAGCTCTTTTCGTCTGTGTGCTCTTTATTCTATTCAGACTTTTTAAATCGTTTGCGAAATCGAAAAAGTCTTTAGCCAGAAGCAGGTGGAGAGTGAAGCAAAAAAACAAAGCGAAAGAAATGAGCTTCGAAGCGAAAGAGTTGGCTTTCTATTAAAATCGAGAAATGAAAAGAACTCCGTCCGTCAAGAAGTACGGAAAATTGCCTTTTTTAATATACTACATAAAGACGGGAGAGGAAATTGAATAGCGTGGAAAGTTGTCTTATGCTTGCGGAGCCCCTTCAACTCCGCTGTCCGTTCAGCCCGCGTTGTTCCCATCCGGGACGGCCCGGTGCAGTGGCCAATGAGCGCCGCAAACCCGCCAATTGTACCCACCTGGAGCCGTTCAACTCCATCCACTTCGCAGAAGTAACTCCGCTAAATTCCAGCCGGGAGCATAATGGCGTCCCGGCTGGCGTCGTCGTGAGTGGAGAAGATTTCGCCACCATGGCATCAGCCACTGCGGGACACCCTGTGCCGGGGGTGTCTTTTTGTCTGTTTCAATTGCTTCCAAGTGTGCTCAAGTGTTTTATTGCTCCATTCGCGAGTTTCGAGTTTTTGAAATGCAAAGTGAGTATCAGATGAAGGGGTTGAATGCTAATTTCTAGCACTTGAAATTCTTGTTGCTTACTCACTCCGAGCACTACTCCAACTCCAGTGTCCCTCCCCTGCTCGACGTCGTTGTTGCCACCGACCGACGCCACCACCGCAGCCAGACGCGGTCTCGCGGCTAGAAGCAGTTAGTAATAGGATTTTAGGATTGTTACAATTAAATTTGATTGTCCCGAGGTAAAGTTACTCGACGCCTCTACACGGCCGCATCCAAAAACTTCTCCCCGCAAGTTTTTCGCGGAAATTGATTGTGCGATTATAAGCCAATTAGTCGTGTATTTTGCGAACGATCATGGTCGGAATTGTGTGTTGAAAATTTATTAGGTTCTTGGTAGTCTCGTCGCTCCGCAAAACTCCACCGGGAGCTAAAGCTTAAATTATTTTGGAATTATATAGTAAAAATACTTGAAACACACAACAGGTACGCTTGAGTTTATGAGCAAAATTTTCAAGAAACTTTCTAGTTCTTTACTTGAATTTAAATTGAAAAAATAAAAAAAATAATTTTAAATGCAGATTTTTATGTTATAAGAATATGGCTTCGGAAATGCTCCCTTAAAATTTGAAAAACCTTGCAAACCCTTAAAAATACAATTTGAGTTTGACTGAATAAGAGTTCGATTCACATGCTCTTATTGGTAGTAGAAAAATTTACTATAAAGTTGTTTTTTTTTTTAACTTACTAAAGATTAAAAACACCAAATCCTTATTAATCATTGGAGTTACAACAAAGAAGTTACCTTCACTAAAACTAAAAACAAAGGTTTCCATGAAAGTATGTACGTATAAAGGGTAGAGGTTTTCAGGTGATCATCTTTTTATTTATGCAAACTGATACCTTCTATCGTTTTTCAATGGTTGCCAGAAAAAAAATATTCCGTATAGGAAAAAGGTCAACAACCGAGTATTATAAGAAAATTAGAGGTTTTTAAAACGATACTCTCGTTGCTGATTTCAAAAAATATTTTTCGTAAAATTATGACAATGCGTTAGAGAGTTATTAGATTTTAAATTTAGTAGGTGTATACTCTCTCTTTCAGCTTTTTATGGAATCATGTTAAATACATATATATATATATATGTATCTTTGTTTGTACTTTTATGTTACTATCTACTTTTATGTTACAAAATTTGATACAATCAAAATGATTTTTGCACCTATAAATTAAGAAAATTGAATTCTGTGGTTGATAAAAAGAAACAGATTGCAGAGTTTTAGTTCTCTTCATGGATTTTGATGAAGCTTTGTATAACTTTGTATAATATCGAAAAATAAAACCTTTAAAATTTTATAAAATCATAAATTAAATGTGTGAAATGATCAGCCGAAAATCCAGACCTTTTTGAGTGTGATATACGAACAGAGGGTAATTCAAAGTTATCCTTAAAAACCCAACCTTACACATAATTAAAACTTTATTGATTTTCTGTAAGGCCGGTTAGAAAAATAAAGAAGCTAAAGGGAAGAATTAAGACGGTACACCCCAATCGCCCGAAATGTTCCGAATAAAGCACCCCGGACGTAATGGATTCAGGAAGAAAGTTATCTCAAATAAGTTGTTACGGAATCGCCGAATAAATTCTTTTAACTTTCCATTTCTGGAATTCGAGGAAGGAAATATTGTTGCCTGTGATCCATTATCCGTCCCTATTTGGCTCATGGTAAAAATGTCTGGTCTGGTTGCGAGGGAGATTCGGAGCGGCTTCTTTATTTCGGAAAAGTTGAAACGTGACACAATTTCAAAAATTGCCCCCGAATAGTGCGCCATTCGTAGCCAAGCCCTATCAACAAAATTTTCGTGTATTGCCATACCGTAGGCCATTCTCTATAAATTGACTCAAGGGATGCCCTGCGAAGTTGGGTCCGCCCTGCCCTGCCCTGCCCCCTTCCGTTCGGTCTCGTAAGTTCCAATCGGCCGCCCCGGGAGCATCTTCTTCCCGGCCCCCCTCATTTGCTATGCACAAAAAGTAATTTCAAGACCGGGAGTCGATTTGCTTCCGCAATTGAATTCACATGAATTTAACCCCATCCCCCGGGGGCGGCCACAGCTATTGCAATTTTAGTTGTTCCGCAAACCGAAGAACCTCGCAGGCTGCGGCGATGGCAGACACTCGTTCTATTGTAAGATAGCGTGCGATTGCATTCTGGCAATCAGCCGCAGAGGTTTTAGTTTCTTTGGGAAATTATTAGGGAAAAATGTGGGGCTCGAGAGCTCCCCATTTGGAGCTCCCCCGCAACCGCTGAGCTTTCCATTTTGCCTTAATTCGACCGGCACAGATCCCTGATTATAGTGGGAATGTGGCCGGGAGCAGCTCCAGCTATCTGCGGAGCCCTAGCCGGGTGCTGGAAGGGCCCTCGTTGCGGCCACCCGCTGAATCCCATGACAACTTGCTCCCGCTCCGGGCTAAACGAACGGACTTTCATCGTCGTCAACAAAAATGTTATTCTGCAGAGCGACATTAATGGAGGACCCGCATGTACGGGGGAGGGGATGAAAACGGGTGGGACGGTAGAAGACAAAGGCTACACCCTGTGCTCTGGAGCCAGGTCGCGAAATATCTGAAAATTGCGACATCTCACGTTGGCGCTTTATCTGGATAAATGTTCGCGGTAATTAGTAGAAATTGTCAGGGTTGAAGCACTCTAGAACTCAGCATGTAATTATGACGTTAATTGCTGACTATGGCGAGTGGAGCGCCAGGAGCACCACCAGGCATCCCACATATACGCTGGAGGATGCTTTTTTACGCCAGGATCTTCCTGGCTCACTAGTGTCGCTCCCGACCAGAACCCGCATGCCATCCAGGACCCCAGACCGTGCCACCCCGAATGGTACACTTTTTGCGGTGCTCGCAATTGCAAAGTAATCAGAGTTATGATGTTAAACCTGGTTGCGGGGGTGGTGAACGCGTTATTGGGGGCGGGGCTGCTCGGGCGCCCTAATTAACAATCAATGACATCCTAATGAGGGTTTGTGGATGCCTTGCTAGATTTAATTAGAGCGCCGGCAAATTTAATAGTGTTTTCCTCTGTTTTGTTCGATAAGTTCATTAGAAGCGCGATAACATTTTACAGGGGCCTAATGGAGAGGAGCCAATTAGTGGGATTCGGCACCGATGCGGTGGTGTGGCGCGGAGGCGCCACTTCGACAGCCGAGTGGCTGCGGTGCGCGAGATGCGAATGATGGGTTAATCATAAATCAATTTAACGCTTGTTACCGGCACCTGAGACTTCTACACAATTTAAACCCAAATGCCATTATGAAAACTGAACACGTTTTTCGTCTTTAGGAAGGCGCTCGGCTTCTAAAATAAGCTCCCCGCTTCTTGTTTTTTGGGTAATGGGTGTAATGCGGCAGGATCTTAAATAATGTAATTAAAGTCGATTATGCGATAATTTGAGTGCTTTTCTTCGACATTTCTATAAATAACTATAAAGCTGAAGTATGTGGCAGAGCATGAAAATTTTAATCGGTACACTTGTTTATAGATTTAAATTATGGGATTTTAGTTCGATTTGAGTTTTCCAGCAATCTTCTTGAGTTTATTTACCCAAAACATCAGGAGCGATGTTTGTGGCACACTAGGCCGTCTCGTACCCCAGCCACAAAACTGCTTATTGTGAGTAAGCTATTGATTATTTTAATTTAAAAAACCAACCAGGTATTCTTTAAACACTGCACTATAAGAAATTATAATTAAAGATAACAACGCGGTAGATACGTTCCTTTTGAAAATACAGCGGTGTGGGAAATCGCGTTATAGGAGACACTAACATACAAAAACTGGGATTCGGTTCTAAAAAGAGATGAACTGGATGGTTTTAAAAAATCTTTCATTAGAGATTGTTTGGTCTTGCTTTGCAAATTTGTAAACTTCTTGATAGGAAGATAAGCAATTTTGGAGATTTATAGAGAGTAGACTGGGGCTGACTCTAAATCATTCAGTGTAATATTACCCAAAACATAAGCACCATGCTAACATTGCTCACAAGAAAAACTGACTTGACTTGACAATGAATATAGTATAAATGAAAGAGAAATATAAATACGTATTGTGAATATATATACACTATAGAATTCCACATTTCCTAAACCGCGGAAACGCTTTTTTATCATCTTTGCGAGTATCCACTAATAAAACCTAAATAATATTATTTTTCTTTTCGTAATAAAATCTAACACTCGGCATATGATGTGCTTAGTTTTTTACACATAGGTACTGAAGCAAAAATAAAAAACCAAACGAACATTTTTGGAACATGCTGAATGGTCTAGGAAAAAGACAAATAGTCCTACTAACAAACAACAAACGTCACAATAAATAGCATTTGTATAACTTAAACTGGCTTAAACTGAAGTTAAGAAAAGCGGGGCGCCTATAAAAATCATATGCATAAATACACTATTTAGTAAACCGTTTCATCAGACAATTTGCCCCAATATTTTTAATAAAAACATTTTGAAAAGAATGACAGTTTTTTGTAAGCACTTTGTGATTTTATTTTGAAAAATTAATTTAATTAAGGATAAGAGCTTTGTGATGTACCTCTTATTTCTAAATTGAAATGGGAAGTTTTAAGAGTAGAATTTAATTAGAGTGCCCATACGAAGTTTTCTATAGTAGAGAGTAAATACATAGAGTGTGCTATTAATTTTCTTACTTAGAAGTGAATGTCTCTTAAATCCACATTTTAGAATTGTATATTTGATTAAAAACTTACATTTGGCGCCGAGGACATGTCATCAACTTCAGCAAGCATAAACAAGTCCGCACCCAGCTCGTAAATAAACATTTTCCATTTTCCTCCCCCTGGTTTGCAATTAGCTCACTCCAGGGAAATGATCGTCACGTTTAGCCGACATAATTCAACTGAAATCGAATCGTAAAGTTCGAATAGTTTTGAGGGCGAAATTGAACAGAAAAGTCGAAGCATCGTTCGCAGCAGGGTGCAACTGACAAAACAAAGCAATAAACCATGGGGCCCCAAGCGGAGGAGGAGCTCCTTTGGCGCGGAGCACCACCGAGTGCGGAACGTGAAACTAAGCTGACACTCAATTCAATTTCTTAGCACTAATTCCAAGGAGTTGGACTGAATCACGTTCGCCTGATCAAATAACCCGCACGGAGCTAAGAAAATGAGCTTCTCTCGCCCCATTTGGCTAGTTTTTTTTTTTTTTTTTTTTTTTTTTTTTACAACTCTTCTCTGATCGACTCCAAGCCACCTATCATGCCAGTCTATCTCCTAGCCAGAATCTGAACTGCAGCCCTTTTCTTATACTTGTATAGTGGAAGAGCAGAAGTGAAGCGATTCCACTGTCCTTGCGAGCTCCCTAGTGTCCGACTGAACGACTGAACACGTCGAGGAGGACTCTTATAAATTCCAGGGATGTAAGAATCCTCTAAAAGAGCTGAGTTCATGGTGCCTCAATCAGTCTTCGGCTAACTCGGTCCAGAGTCCGGCCGGGAACGCATTCACGGCTCCATTCTGCTCCGGCACCGCTCCGGCTGGAGCAAGAAAAATTAAATTCTTAACGAAATTGATGGCCCTTCTTCGGCATGGTCACTGGATACCTTCGGAGTGTATCGGGGTCCAGTCGCCGAAGACGGTAGTTCTGAATTCTAATCAGCCCCAGACGGTGCTCCATCAGGCGGGGGCATCCGCCACGGATGGTCGCCCTGCGACGGAATCGGCACGTCTTCATCGCTGCCGCCGCTTTGTGCGGGGGTGAATTATGGGCCGGGGGATTATGTTGCACGCTTGACTTATGCTGCACTAGTTCGCTGTCAGTGGCTTATTTAGTGCAAACGGACGATAGTTCAGTCGGCAACACTCGACCAGCTTCTTTCATGCTTCCCGGGCTCCTGAGGAGGTGTTGAGGTCTCCGGGGACGTGTTGATGGTCGGGATTAATTCGACGTTGGAATGTTTGCGTACGAAGGACTCCACCAGACACTCCGGTAATTGATGTGAAATATTGACCGGCTCTGTGTCGATTATAATTAATTTTAAGAGACATTTTCGACTTGAGCACTCCTCTTATTCAATCAAGAGTTTTCGAAACTCTCCCCACTTTTGGTTGTGGTTTTGCTTGGCTTGAGGAATTTTCATTAACCGTAGTTTTGTGGTAAAATTCAGTGTCGGGGTAGTGAGGTATCCGTCAAAATTAATAATTAATATGTGAAAGATAAGTTCTGAAATTGCATTTGCATACATAATGTATGTATATAGGATATTCCGCTTCAAATCGACAACACCAAAAGCCACACCATATTATCTGATTGAATTAAAAATTTGTTTAATTTCTTCAGGGATAGTGGCACATACCTATGTGTACGTTCAATTTTTTATAGAAAGCAAAATTATTCTATCTAGAACAAAAAATTAAAATATTTAAAGAACTACTCACTAGATTATATTTCAATAATAAAACTAAAAACTTTGTAATATGGTACGACAAATAATTTTTTTTTTCCTACTTGAACTTCTTAAAAATTCTTTAATTTTGTTACCAATCGCAACCATTGCAACTTGTAAAAAATTAGTTTTAACTTGAAAATGAATAGTTAATGCTTTAAATTGATCAGGTTCGTTTAACCTTAATACTATTAGCTTTGAAAAGAATATATTTTCACTTTGAAAAGGGTACACTGAGAAAAAATTGAGTGGTTACAATAACTATTTTCGTCAGTTAAAACTGGAATAAGTTGTAACAATTATTATTTTAGCAAAATTTACTATAAAATGTAAAAAAAAATATTTTGTTGAAATATTTCAGAATAGTTTACTTTTATATGGACAAAAGTAAAATAAAAAATAGTATCTAATACTAACATTCTCAGACTAACTATTTAAATGTACATAATCACAAGAACTTCTAGTCATTAATTAATGAAATAATACCATGCATGGTGCGATTTCATTTATAAAAGATTCCAGGGGACTCCGGTGGCCTATAGTTGGCTCAGCGGTTTGGTTGAGACTATGCCATTCCGAAATGTGGGATATTAATTAAAATGTCGATTTTCCTAACAAATCGTAGTTCAGTCAACTATCAGTCAAATTTTGCTATTTTTCTGAGTTGAACCCTTTTTTAACTCTTGAAAATAGTTTTAAAAAAAACAGAAAATTCAATTATTTTTTCTTTTAGTGTAATTTTAAACAATAATATCTGTTTTATAAATTGAGAACAAGCAATATTTTCTGATGGAAAGTAATGCATAAATAAGGAAAATCTGAATCAAGTCTAAACTATCCATTTTAAAATACAAACCATCTTCTTTATGTTTGCAGTATTAAAGTTGAAACTCATCATTTTAAAGTGCTAGTTATCAATTCCTTTTATCACTTTTAGAGTGCAATTATACAATATTGCCCTTTTTATACGTAATTTAAATTTTATAGCGATTTTCCTTTCGCTGCAGCAATTTTTTCCCAGCTTGTAACCGTGGTCCCGTGGTCTTCGAATGACATAAAAACTATAATAAAGGACGTTTGGCATAAAGGGAATTGAATTAAAAGGGCGATCACTTGACCCCTTTACATTCAACATAATGCGAGCAGACCCGCCCTAGACCACCAAGCTGAGCTGATAAAATTATTTGCGCCCACGCATGTCGCATTAATTTATCGGCTAGAAACATATCGCTCACACGTCACGTCAGAAAGTGTCCATTAAAATTTTTTTCCTGGAATTTCAACAGGTAGCCGAACGGAGTCCTACATCCGTGGCCCCATTGCTCGCGGGGAACGGACCATAAAACTGAGCCAAAGAGTTGACAACTTGCTCAAACAGGCGGCCCCACCTCGAGCCGGATTTTTTCCCCCCCGGGCTGACGAAATTAAACGATAAAACCCGGCTGACACGGACCTCGAGCTGGACGGGCAGACGAGCGGAGATAGTGCGACGACTGTCTTCCTGTCATAGGCAGTATGTCACTATGCGCCCCCGGAGCCCCGCCGAGCCCCAGCTGCCGCTCTAGAGTCTAGATGGCAATCAATAAGTGAAGCCATTTGTTAAATTAAGTTTAAAGGGCTTATCTGTTGCCGGCCCACTGAGCCGAACTCCGGCGAAGGTACTCATGCAGCAGAGTACTTAGCCGGGGCGGCGCGGGGTCGGCGGGCCACATGTGAGTAACGTTTGGTGGAGTCCCAACCCGGTGCCACGGGGCGTCACGGGTGGCAGACTTCTCACAACTTCTTTAGATTTCCGCTTACTCTAAAGTTTTCTCAATTTTTTTAGACGATGCTTAACCAGTCGATTCTCTGCATCTTTGCTTTCATCTTTCCGTCAACGCGCCCTTCGTCGAAGGGTTCCAACAGGGTTCCAACCGCTTCTAGCTTACTGCGAGCAGAATAGGGGGTGGGGTGATTGACGTTTTTCTGATCTCCAGAGTTGTCGGAGTGATTATTCCTGTTACGGGGTTTTGATTGATTGGTGCTTAAAGAGATACAAAGTGTCCCGAGCACCTTTTGATTAAAGCTTAGAAGGGTTCGAAAGCGGTCGCCGGCCAGGTGTAAGCACTGTGAACCGGGTCAATTCACCCGGATCCTCCTTTGTTTGTAGTTAACTTCACCGACGGGAGCGAGAAAGGGAAGTAATCAGAAGCGCTCCTTTAATTAATTGTTAGAGACGAAGGCACGAGCAAACAGGGCTCGTGCGTCGCTCTCCGGGGAAGTGGGTCAAAGGGTCGGTGGCGGTGGCCTGCGATATTGTGAGGGTTTTGCAACAAAATATCTCGTAAATGAAGGGACTGAATAGTTTCATGAGTAATTCAACAATTTCACTTCCTGCCACGCATGAGGTCTTTCGTGGGGCACTTCTTCTCGGGGGCTCCGTATGGAAATCCCCACAGTCGTGACTTGCAACAGCGTCTAGCTACTTACCTCGGACCTTTAGGGCTCTCCGGCCGCGCTGCTCCTCCGAAGACAGCCACTTTAGAGCACCTCCGACGGTAGTTACACGCTTTTACCATTCGCAGCGAGTGGGCTAATAAATTTCTGCCTATGAAGCTCTAATGGACTTGAAAATATTTTCTGTCTCCGAGGACGGGACGGGGATACTATTGGGGCTCAAGGGCGCTTTGTGTAGCCAGGTAAAAGGTCTGGACACGATGATGGATCTTCGTCGCCCCGCCGCAGCGGCCATTATCGATGGTGCGCCAAAGTAAGCGCTCCTCCCCCGCCTTTGTGCAGAGTCACCCCGAAATGAGCTGGAAATGGGAATCCTTTTTTCGTATTTTGATTAATTACCCCGGGTACGTGCCCCGCCATGGGAACGCCGAATGGAGCGGAAGGATGTACTCGGGTGTGGTGGTTTTAATTATTTTAGACTATGCTCACCCCCATGGCCATCGAGATAAGACACCGAGAGCGAACTGAGTAAATCGACTTTCGCTTCAGCGATTATCTCGTGGGTGATTGTCACTTTTGAAAGAGATTTATAACGATTAATTCGAGGTTAACTGCCCCGAGGGGTTGCTTTCCTCAACTGCGGTTCGAGATTAAATTTGACTGCTAAATGCATTCGGAGAATTCTAGAAAAACGTTTTAATTGTAAAAACGTGAGGTTATCAAAACGAGATTAATTAAATATTACTGCACTGAGTTACATGCATTAAGAACCGTGAAAGTAAGTGAATAGTTTTATTATAACTTTTTTATTATGTAGGTATGCAAATAATTTCGTTCAGAAGAACTAATTATAATTTCAACTTAGAATCATGTAATCGTCAGAGAAAGACAAGATTTACGTACATATGTTTCTAATTCAAATAAACAAAACATCGATGAAATTACTTTCAAAAAGCCAGTCAGTTAATATTATGAGGGAACATAACATTAGGAAAACGACAGTCTCTCAAAGGGTAACTTGAAATAGCTATTTGGAAAAACTACAAGATTTAGCCGAAATTATTTTACCACTCAAATAATTAAAAGCAAAAATCAACTGGAGGTCAAACAAAAAATGTTTTTATGTAATTAATATTTTTTAAATTAATTTTCTTGCATTATCTCCTCATTAGTAATTGATTTTCTGCCCCTCTTCGAAACTTTAAATATTGAAAATTGGTCCCGAAGAACTTTTGCAGGAACCAATTTCTTATTTTAATCTTTGATTCTTTCGCAAGATTAAAAGTCGTTGAGGCTGTTTTTGAAGTCTTTATAATTAGAAGGTTTTAAAATAAGTTCCAGTGATGGATCAATAGATATTAAAATTTTAATATTATATCAGCAGGTCTCATTTTCTGCATGTAAGAGAAACAAAGAAATAATTTTTATTAAAAATAATATTAACCTTAGGTACCTAACTAAACTTAAATCAGTGTTATTCTGTAACTAATCATTCAACTCATAGACTACGATTTAAAAACATGTATATTTTATATTTCCTTCATTTATTTGAAGCAAATTAGCGTAATTTAAGGAAAGTATTATAGTATTTTAATTAAAATATAGAAAAGTGGTAAAAATTAACATTTGTAATTTTGACAGATATTAAAAGTATGCGGTAGTCTGTTAGACGAATGTTTAGTTATCTAGGTTTAATATTTGAAGCTTTCCGTTTCATTTTACGTGGAAATGGAAGAAGAAATCAATTTATAAAAATGGTATTTGCTATTTGCTTCGCTAAAAAACGGTTGAAAGAACCCGAAAAAGGTGCGAACGAATCTGGTGGAAATCGTAATGAAACAATTTCAAAGAGAAAAGCATGTTTTGCTTTTTTCCACCAGACGTCGCATCAGTCCTCCATCGAAGACACCCACCAAAGAACTTGGGAACCTTGAGAATTCTGCTCGCCAAACCGCTGCTATTGTGAATGATTTCTTTGTTTCCATCTGACAGCGCTTATGTAAACACAAGATGACACTTCGTCAGAGAAGTTGACGATTGAACGACTGCAGGCCAGTTTCGGTGTTTTTGTGCAAAATTCGTCACTTTTAAGCAAACAAACCGCCGTCCGCTGCGTGCGTGAACAAATTCCGAAGCATGTGATTCAACGACACGCGTGAGAAATTCCACGGACCGCGTCGATTAGCGCAATGGGCGAACCGGAGCCAAAGGTAAGACGGGGGCTGCCTTGAGACTCTCGAGGCGTTTTGTGTTTTCCGATTTTCGCCCGTCACCAGTGGGGCTCCAGCGAATCAGTCGCCGCAGTCCCATCGGGAAGGATTAAGTTGTCGCACATAAGCCTCCTTTTATTAAATTAACGTGATTTATGGGGCCCTGGGGGCAGTTCGCTAGAAGGCCTTTGACCATCGCAAATGAGACGCAAAAAAGATAAGGCTCACTCGGTCGGTGAGGTTTTTATTGTTCTCTGTGTTCTCTGTTAATTATTTCATTTAAATAATCTCTAGTTTAGAAAACGCATTGCATGTGAGGTAGCCCCTTCCTAAAATTGGGGAGTTTCGTGTTCTCTCGAGGCCCCCTTCCTTCAATGCCACTCAAGACCAAAGTGTGAAAGCGCCCCTGCTGCCGCCAGTTATTTTTGTACGTAAATTTCAATCGATCTCTTGTCTTAATAAATAAAATATAACCCGAAGCTTGAGCCCCAAGCCACAAAATTATTAAATCACCACAATTTTAAAGCAATCAATTTGGGGTTTAATTGGGTTTTTCCAGCGAGGACGTATCACGCATCAATTGTTTTGGTTTTAAAATGGTTGTAGGTTTTTTATTTAGCTCTCATTCATAGATATTTAACCTCCCCTTCAGACCGTGGGACCGTGCCATCTAAAAATTACCAAAATCGAAATAAAGAATTTGGTTACTATAAAATGTTCTGAATACGAGGACGAGTCCAAAAAATTCTGGCGTAGCAAATTCAAAATTCAAACCATTGCAGAATTTCATTCTCAGCAAAACTAGTGTTTTTTGCGCGGGATGTTAGCAGTTTCTTAGTTTTTATACTCTATAAAATTTTCGAATTTTTTTTAATCATATCGACTTATTTCGATTTGAGATTTCAATTAAACGTTGGATAAACTTTCAATGGTCAAACAGTCGATGACTCAACCCAAAACTCGTACTCTTCTGCGGCATGAGGAAAATCTGATGAAATTTGGTAAGAGAAGGAATCAATATTATGCCTAAAAAGAGATTGAGCGAGCTTGGTTTATGCTTCCAATTTAAAGAAATAGATGAATTTATTGGAAATAAGTCTTTATTTTTTAAAAACAAACTTACTTTAAAAGACTTTTAGGTCTGAATATATAATAATACATCTCATAATACCCTAGAGTTTCCTAAACACCAGAATGCATCTAGTATTAGAAATGAAAAGATAAACTTCTTCTTAGTCGAACGTCTTATCGATGTTTGTTTAAAACAATTTAAAACTGGAACTCATGCTTTTGTAAGAAAGTTTTTACGAACAGTTTAATTAGCATTTTATTTTCATTGGACTCATGTCGCCTATTTACAACTGAATTTGTTGCTGGTAAACGAAGTGCTGACATTATTATAATTTTTTATAATTAAAAGCGACACTATCTGGCAGTTTCTTATCTTATCTTAGTATATTTTACCTAATATGGAGACTAATTTGGATTTCCAGATAATGACACCATTCACACTCTACCATCATGGGAAAGTTGTGACGATATTCGCTGAGGTCGAAGTTGCACCTATCATAAGACTCTGCTCGTCCGAGTACGAAATATTTTTGCTAAGCAAAGCCCACGAGCTCTACAAAGGTAGCTTTTCTAAGGCCACCGAAAAAATTTATATAGCTCCGATTAAATCAAAAGTGGTCGACCTCGATTTGTGGAAGGACCACTTGTACATAGTGATCGAAAATGGGACTGTCCACAAAAAACGCCTCGTAGACACAGACTGGGAAAGGGTCCCTGTGGAGAATGATTTCGGTGGAGAGGTTTTCGTCCAGAGGCTCAAGGTCAACTCGATCGGTATGCTTTTTATCACAACTGAAAAAATTATTTACGGTGCTGGAACATCGGGAAAAGTTCTAACCAGTGATAAACCGGTGAAGTTGCAATGTTTTGAAGGTAAGAAAGCTGTAGACATGAGCGCCGGGGAGGACTTTTTCACGGTGCTCACCAACAAAGATGAGTTGGAAGAAGAAGATGAAGGGTTTAGCGCTGACCCCACAACAAGTATCTTAGAGGAAACTGTGAGGCCCTTGAATTGTACAAAACCAAATAAATCGCTAATAAGGACCAACACAGAGGAGCTTGAATTCGAAGAAGATGAGAAATCTAATTCGAAAGACTCGCTAATTAGTAAAAGCAGCGAAAGTTGCGATGTCGACGATAACGTCCGGGTTTTAGTCCGCGCCGGACAAAATCTTATAAAAACCAGTGTATGTTCCTTTGGGAACAGTAACAACGGTGTTCTGGGCACCGGAGATCATATCAAACGATCGGTTTTAAATGGAGTCCTGGGACTCCAGGGAATCGGAGTTTGCTCAGTTTCAAGTGGTCAAGAGCACTCACTTGCTAGAACTATAGATGGCCGCTTGTTCCATTGGGGCTTGAATAGTCAAACCCAAATTGCAGACAATACTGAAACCGTCGATTTCAGTGCTCCCAAGGAGCTCGTCTTAAGTAATATGACCAAAGATTCGAAGGAGAGCTACGTCTTGGACGCATGCTGTGGTAACTTTAGCTCTGTGGTGCTTAAACAGGACATGAACCTTAAATCAACAGGGAGAAACCCTGTTGAAGTTGACTTTGTTCTACACTCTACCAATGAAAATAAATATCCCACAATTCTAGCCGCTAACAACTTCATACTGCAAAATCATAAGACTTTCGCTAAGAACTATCAGTCTTTTTTGATGTCCATGCAAACGGCCGTGAGAAGTTGTATCAACTACCGCGACGTAGTGAATTTTATGAAAACGTACGTAAAAGCCAACCCCTGGATGGGTATTAATTTTCGGCCCTACCATGAGCTGAGCCAAGGCTATCTGAATCTCACTTATGTGCTTGCAGCGTGTCTTCAGACTGTAGAAGATTTTTATCGGGGAGATATCGTTTTTGAACAGCTCCTTTTCATTCTAAACTGGAAAGAAATCATTAAAGTTTTTGAGGCATATTCCCAACTTTTCTGTGATACAAAGTCAATTCGAGGCTTTTCCACAATGTCCAGCATTATTAAAGAGTGCAAAATCGTAGAAGAGGAGGATTGTGAAAAAATTTTCTCAGTTCCTTTCGGGCAAATTAGTAACATCATGCTGTTCATCGACTACTTAATCAAGGATAATATTGAATCATCCTATCATCTCAGTGAGAAACTCAACCACTGGAAGGAGTTGAGAACGAAGCATCTTGTCGACATGGAGCTCGCTGATCATACAGACAACTTTTGGTGCAAAAACGCGAAATACACTCAGATTCAACAATTTAAAAAGAAGCATCGTCGCGTTATCATGGACTCTGGAAACATTCCTCTAAAACGTTCCAACGGAGGCACATTTTCAACTCAATCGTTTATCCTTTTCTCAGACTGTTTGTGTCAGCATGGGAGCCAGCTCCAAATTATGCCACTTAATGCACTTTGGGCACATATCGACGGCGATAACACAATTAAAATTATTACACCGGAGAGCACTTTCGAGCTCGTGACACGATCGCATGATCATAAAATGATCTGGTTTGATCAAATTGAAAGTGCGATCAAAACGGCTCTAGGACGGCCTTTGAATGAGAAATTGTCCTCGATTCGAGTGACTGGCTACAATTTTAGCGAGAAGCAGCCGAAGTACCCGGGGGTACGGTGCTACGGCAGGTGGAAGCTTGGGTTTATGCATGGTACCTGCTCTTTGGAATATCCCGATGGAAAAATTTATTTTGGAGAAATGAGGAACGGCGAAATTACAGGTAAGCAAGATTTTATCCTTTTAAATGCTTTTTGTATGATGTTAGGTAGGCAGTACCAACCTAAATTCTGAACCCAATCAAAATTTTTGAAATATTTGGTTCTAACGTTAAATAAAATTTAGGTTTATGTGATATTGAAAAAATTTTATTTTCTAACAAATTCGGCGACAAATATATTTCATCAGATCACATTTTAAACAAGAAATATTCTGTCTTTGAGACTTTTCAATCTAATATTTCTTGAAAACATGGCCTGTTCGATTTCGGATTCGCAATCTATGGACAAAAAAATAAAATAAAATATGTACATAGGAAAATCTATTTCTTGTTCTGTTATGCAGATTTCCTTTCTTTTACGACCGCTACTCTTTACAGGCTATGGAAAAATGGTTCTACCGTCTTTGGGTATTTACGAAGGTTCCTTCTTGCAAGGAAAATTTAACGGCTACGGAGTATACGAAATGAAAGACAATAAAGTTTATGAAGGGAATTTTCGAGATGGACTTTTCCACGGACATGGCATACTCCGGACAAATGCCTACACGTACGTGGGAGATTTCGCCGGGAATGCAAAAAACGGGTATGGGGTCCAGGACGACATTATCAACGGCCACAAATACATGGGCATGTTCGCAGAGGGCAAAAGGACAGGCGCCGGAGTACATATTTCAATGAATGGGGACTACTTTGAGGGGATTTTTGCAAATGATGAGCTCTGCGGAGAAGGCTTAGCTGTATTCGAAAACGGCAGTTACTACGAAGGCGATTTAACACTTAAAGGACCTGCTGGAAAAGGAAAATATTGCTTACCTCAGAGGAAATTGGAGCAGGTTCAAGTCTATTTTGTTATTAAAAATCAGTTTAGTAATATCAATTTATTTTTTCTTACAAAATAGGTGATTGATGATGACGAAAAACAGGACTATATGATCGGGAATGTGATAAGTGGTAATCTGAGTGGTGATTGGATCGATGTGAAGGTCTTGTCTGGTTCTGTTTCAATCAATCAAAAATTCCCTAAATATCCAAAGTAAGTACAATTTTTTTTTCTATTTTATATTATACTACGGTCACTTTTATAGAACCATCGGGGAATTAGTTGTAGACAATGCCAGAAAGTGGCGTTCATTATTTGATAATTGGGAAGAGCAAGTGTTTCAATCCACAAATTTGACTAATTTCAAGCATGTATGGAACAAGATTGCAATTTTCATGACTAACCACAGAGAACGTGCTAGAGAACAAGATACATCACATCCTGCCAGTTATTTTGCTAAAAATATTACACTACAATCGAATTACATCGATTTCGCAATGAAATTATCGTCCAGTCCAGACAAACTCAGTTTGAGATCAACGTCCAGTCTGCACTTAAGGCGGAGTCCTACTCAAGTGAAATCTCACAGAAAATCATACAGCAATGAGATTCTGTTCGATCGGAATAGTCAAAACAGAAAATCAACAAGTGGACGGCTACCTGGACTCAGTTACGCTCTTATAAATTATATAAACGGCGCGAATTTTTCAGATAGTCACTCCACGAGCTCTAAAAGTTCGTTGCAGAGCGTCAGCAATAATTCCTCGGATTTAGACTACGTTCCAAGTTATGGCATTACTGCCTTGAATGAAAATGACGTCAACGCTATCAAGGAATATTTAGCACAGGTTACACTGCTTAGAGATGAAAAAGAAAACATTTTTGCTCAATAATCCCTAATTTTAGGCTTTCAGAGATTCCGCGCATCCTCTGAGTATTTTGAATGAACGCATCTCAAATTGTTTCTACACATCCTATGGATGCTGGAAAGTTAAACCGACTTTAATTCTTACAACCCACGCGTTGTTAGAGTGGGAATCGATTTGCTCAAGGATTTATGGAATTGTGAGGAAAATGTTTCCGGCTCTTCCTGTCGACTATTGCTCAATTTCAGAGGGGTACGTTTTTAATAGATCTTTTATTTTAAAGCGTGTTTATAATGTGTTTTATAGCTCCCCAGAAATAGTGTCATGCATGACTTTACTCTATCCAATTGTGCTGTCTGAAGGAATTTATTCAACTCTTTTCGTTCTGTATGCTAAGAAACATAGTGAGAGGGATGAAATTTATCGACAAAAAGTTTTGTTGGCTGAAAGGAAATCTGATGAAGAGCTGGTTACTTTTCTTGGTTTAGACAGGTAAGTCCAAAGTATTGTAAAAATAAAAATTTAGTTACCATTTGGAGGATTTTGCTTAGTTTCTTTTTTTAGTTCGCGTGTTTCGCTTTTAAGGATTTTTTAGTTAGTTCAGTGACTCTAATAAGAAAATATAATACAGAGAAAAATGTATTGTATGTACAACACTTTGAATACCGTGTTTAGAAAATTAAATGTCGTAAAACCTTGTACTCATATATTGACAGGGGCAGAAAAAACCTAGAGTTCCTAGTTTGTATAATTTTAGTATTTTTTCACTATCCATTAGTATCATAATTTATTATACTTTTAAGTTAAATGACATATTTTTGCGTCTAGCCCACATTTCTCCTATTTCTAGTTCTTTTGCCGAAGTAGTGACTCACGACACGTTCAAGGAGGCAGCATCAACCCTAAAGCAAGTTACCGAAAAATATTGCCCTCAAAGCATGCTTCATGTGATAGAAAAATCAATGCATTTGATAGAGGATGCATACAAAAATTCTCTTGGTACCCAAAACTATTCTCGCTAATTAACAGCATAATAAACAATTTAAAATTTCAGAAAATTCTGTGATACTCAGTGCAGACAGCGTGATGCCTCTAACGATTTACCTCGTGCTTCGCGCTGAAGTCCCACATCTTGGCGCAGAACTCGCACTGCTCGAGGATTTAACGCGATGCGGGGGTTACGAGAGCGAAATGTCCGGATTTGCTGGATACTGCTACACTTCAATTAAGGTAAGGCGGTCATCTAAATTTACTTTATAAAATTAAAATTATTTAAATGTACTCTACGTAGGCGGCTTACGAGCACATTATTAGTGGGCGACTTGAAACATCACCGTGATGAGGCATATCATCTGAAACGTACCGAGGAAATTTTATTTATAAGTAAAAAGCTCCAAGAGTTTATTATCTCTGCATATAACGTGTACATTCTACGATTTCTGTTGATATTTTGTAAATTATTGCACTTTGTTTTATTTCGTTAGTTGCTCCGCTTATCGCCATTGTTGCGAATAACTACGTTTGCAATTAAATTGTAGAAAACCCCAGAAATAAATTATTTTAAAATATAAATTAAATATTAGCTCTTTCTTTTATTATTTCATTTTAACTTGACTTCTGGATTATACAGGGAGTCCCTGTTAAATGTCGAAAAATCTTATAAGTACTTACAAATGCACAGTGTTATTTTCGAATAGTGGGCTATTTTTAGCTTTCATTGTCAAATAGGTAAAATATTTGGACTTTCCAAATTACTGAAATTATCATAACGTAGGTACTTTTTATTAATTTCTGACTTGCCGAAGTTACATTTATAGAGTTCAACTCGATCAAATTGAGAATTGTTAACAAAATTAACTAAATAGTACAATGGCTAGAACAACATGCAAAGATTTAAATTCATTTGAAGACAGACTAATCGAAGTATTAGCAGCACAGCAGCCGGGGTCAACTGGATGCAGAATTTTCCTGATCACCCTAATAATCATTGCGATTGGCGCAACTTGGCTTTGGAACGACATAGTGATCGCTGTTCTAAGCCTGACCAGCCCCCCCGTGACTAATGAGTGGCAGATGAAAGAAAATTTGCTTTTGTATTGTGTCATAGGGACAGTTTCAATTCCAACTGCTGTTTTTCTTGCTTATGTCCTCAAAAATGCTTTTGCAACGAAAATTATTGTGACCAGGGTAAATGTTATTCTCGACAAATCGCAAGCAAATCAGATCCAAGAAGACAGAAGACCCCCAGAGGATCTCTCGAGAATGAAGCGTATCAGAATAAAGAAAGAAATGGATTAAATCGCTTAAATTATTATTTATTGACTTAAAGTAGTAGGCATTAAGTAGTAGAATTGTAGAACTCTGGGCACCTTTTTAGTTATAAAATTATACGAAGACAATCGGTCGGTGTATAAATTAAAACAACGTCCACAAAAATACCTATAGCAATTGTTAAAAGTAAAAACAAATGTTGAAGATATAAAAAATTAATAAAAAATTTGGTCCTGGACTTGTTTTTTTATCTTTAAAAGAAAATTATCAACTATCGTATTCCATGGATACTTTTTTGTTAATTGAATTTCTTTTATAGAAAGTAAAATTGTTGTTTAGTTTGTTTACTGGTTGTTTGGAAGTAGTTTTTCAAGTAAAGGTATGTAGAAGCAAAAATTGAATTGGGTATCATGAAACAAAACTCATTCTGTCTTGATATTATCTTTGTTTCAGTATAATCGAATACAAGATAACGGTTACAAGTTTTTTCATACAAAAACTATTTTTATTTTTTTTTATTTCTCCTTGACTCGTAACTTAAATTAAGATGTCTTTTTACAGATTTTCACTTAAATTTAGTCCGATGAACGTTACTCCAATCACTACAAAAGAATTACATACTTGCAAATTGTTTCTAGATATTTTACAAATATCTTCAAGATGTGTTTACGGCTTTTCAAAATACAAAAATGCCTCAGTAAATACAAAATGTACAAAGAGTTTTACACGTGTATATGTATGTATATAGTACGAGAGTCTAGTAATTTCCATCCTCCTATTTACAATACATTCAGATAGTCAAAAATATACGGGAAAAGAAAACGTGAAACTCCATTCGTTTTGTTTGTTAGTAGATATTTAGAACAAGCATTAGTTTTTCTCAATTTTTGTCTTTATTATATGAATACCAGTCACAAATATTGGGCAGAATATATCACAGATCTAAACAATACTAGACAGACTTCTCGTGCAGAATCCCGAATCGGCCCTCCTCGCTCGTCTCACTTTAGGCAGAAGTGATCTGTTGATAGTTTGATTACTTGGTTACGTTAAGCGAAAAATCTGTGTTATTTTTCAAATCTGAGACAGTATAATACTAAAAACTCCCCGAAGGTACAGTGCTTTTTTACAGAGCATAAAATTCTTCACAAGAGATATGTTCCGCGCATGTAGACGCGCAGACGGCATTTATTCGTATATATATAGCCTAACTAACAACTTTTACTTTTGTCTTTATTGTTTTACGTTAATTTTTACTTTCTTTTTATGTAAGGTAACAGCCCTGATTTATATACCAATTTTTGTCAGTTCACTTATTGTAGTCATTTCGCAAAATAAAATTTTTAACGCGTTTCAACAAGACACAGCAGATAACAAGCACATTTTGTCGGATTTTGATTTGAGGTTGTATTTTTTACCTTGCACCATTTTGATACGAGGCTCTGATATTATTTTTGTAGTATTTATTGGCATTTTCGAAAAACATTAAGAAGCAGACAGTTAACTATAAAATTGGAGAAGATGTAGTAAAATTTATGACCTCATCTCCTTGCCTCTAATCTTCATGACATTAAAACTAAAATAAAAGTAGTTTTCAAATCTAAATTAAGATTTATAAATAGAAACTCAAGAAAAATTATAATAAAAACGTTTATTACTCGGTTTGTTCACACATATCTCCTTATTAACAATCTTAGAAAATAAAAACAAAAAAATAGAAAAAAAAACTAAAGAAATTATCAAAACGAAGTTTACTATATCCGCCTAGAGGGTGCGTCATTAGGAATATATACTAATTAAATTAATTAATATTAATAAATTGCTTTCTTCACTCCTCTTCCTTACATGCAAAAGGGAAAAGTTACAAGTAAAAAATGAATTACAAAAAATAAGACAAATAATAATAAAAAAAAAAAACATACATAAATGTTTCCAGAACAATAATAATAAAAAATAAAGAAGAACAAAAAATCATCGATGAGAAATCCTTGAAGGAAACTTCTTATTATTGCGTTTTTGTTTTTCTTCTTTTACTTCGCTTTTACTCATTTTCTCCATTTTCACTTTAAGTTCATTTGCTTGCTTTCAATTTTATTTTGTTTTTAAAACAACTTAGCTCCTTTGCAATTTATTTTTTTTATTACAGTGTTACTTTATTTTCTTTATATCGATTGTAATTTTTTCGTACAATTTCGGTTGTTGCTTTCAAGGCATGCATTTTGTGCCTAGCAAATTCACAAACTGAATTGCAAACTTGCTGAAACAGTATTAAGTTATAAAGTTAGCGTAAATTGGGTATAAAAAAGGCTGCATTATTTAATAATTATATATCATACAAAATTACAAATCCAGCCTTTAAGTAGGTATATCCCGTGGTACCTTATGGTGCCACTGATATTGTATAACTTAAATACTTTCTGTACTGATGACTCAAAAGAAAACTTTTTAAACATGTCCTTTTCCCTACACTACCGTGGTACCATATGGCATCACGTTGTAAAATTTGAAGCATATCTTGTATCATCATGTGCGATGGCACAAAACTTAGTAATGTCATAAGGATCCAAACATTTTTGGCAGGATATTTCGACCTCCAAGACTTCTACAGACAATTGATAAGAAATTGTTTTCTAGAAATGTGCTGTGACCAGCAGCTATAAGGATTAATTCATATGTATAAATCGATTTGATTATATTCAATTTGAAAAAAACAAAAACTCCAAATATCACAGTCACATGCTGTCAATAATAGTTTTATTTTGGCGTAGCCTTAGCTTGCAAGCTTGTGCTTATGTTTTTAAAGTTATTGGAATTATACTGACGAAGAGAAATGGTTTTAACCACGAAGTAGTCGAAAACTTATGGAATTTCAACCAATTGTTTCAATAATTTCATGAATGATTTGAATAATCGAACGAACACAATAAGCTGTAGTATTTTATTTCACTAAAGGTAGACAACTGAGTCAACACAGCATGCGATTAAATGTTGAGAGGCATAGCCATCAGAAATTATTTTTTAAATTAAATTTTATTTAACACTTTCATTTTGTAAATCGAAAAGTCGCAATAATCGATGAGAAAATAAAGAACTTTAATCCGTTTATAGGATTACGACACATTTTCCCACCAATTTAATTAAGTATTTGATACCCTTAAGGTGACTTTTCTCAGAAACATAGCATAATAAATATAATATCCTTTAATCAATGCGATTTAAATTAATCGAATTACATAATAACAGAAAGGTTGAGACTATTTTGAATACAAGATATGCAGATTAAAATTTGATGACATAATATTAAGTATTAAGTAGTCTACCATAAGTAGGAGCACATTGGTAAAAAATTTGCACACAATAAAGAAGTATTCAGTGAACCCCAGTCGACATCGACTTGTGCGATCATCCAAATTCGCGAACTTTGGTCCACTCAAATTGACATTCGATATATCGAAATCGACTTACGTGAATTGAGCGCGAATCGATACATAACGGAACATAACCTCAAAAACAACAACCTCATTCGTTTCGACAGTAATTTAAAAGGTTTTCTGATCGAAAAATATGTCAGGTTTCTTTCGTCTCGAATATGCACGTACAAAAGCTAGTTAAATTCCAATAAATTTTTTTCCTCCATGTTGAGAGTTCTTACGCTAGTAGGTTTAATAAGTTTAGGTTCCTCGTGTAAAAATATGTTTCTTTTGTTCCTATGTACTTAAACTGCTGATTTTTTTTTATAAATACCTACGCAGTTGCATTACCTCTGTTAAATTATTACGCGTGTGTATAAAGTGATTGATATATTACTTCTGCTCGCATCGATTCGGTATAAAATATGCTTAAAAATAGATTCCTCTTGATTTCTGCGGTTGGCCTATTCACTCTCTCTCCCTATGTATAATATGTATAAATATGTACACGATCGCTCGCGGGTGCAGGAGCCCGCTCTCGCTGACCAAATCGCTTGAAGCTATATTCGCTAGCAAAAGGAGGACCTCTCCGCCCCGTTCCGCAGTCCTTAAGTTAATGAATATGTTGTGGGTCGGGTGTTTATGTGTGTGTTTTCTTCAGTTGCGCGGGTGGCTACAGGCGAGCTTCCGCCTCCTAAATATTTATGAACAGATATTCCCAATGTTACGTCTTACTGCTGATGTTGTTTAAACTGGGCGGACTACCAACTTGCTGGTTCTGTTGCTGTTTCTGCTGCTGGTTCTGTTGTTGATTCTGCTGCTGGTTCTGCTGCTGTTGGTCTTGCGAATTTAACGACGATTGCATTTGCGTTATTGGCGGTGGTGATGGTGATTGCGTTAAAGGAGTCATCTGCTGCAGCTGATTATTCTGGGACGATTGCTGCTGATGGATGTTATTCGACGGTTGATTTGAATTACATAAAACGCTATAAACTGAATCAACTTTGCTAAGTTTTTCAAATAGTGGAATTAGTTCTAGCAGCTCCGAGTCTGTCACATCATCAAACCATGATTTGACTGGAACCTGAAATTTAAATAATATATATTTTAGTTTTATTAGATTTTAAATAAATATAAATTAACTTAATTTACGTGAATTTACATTCCGGAATGTCTATATACACTTTCACACACATTCACATATGCACCCATTCACGAAAATTACAGTGATACTTATATTACAGCATGTGGGTATAAGATCCATACTTTTTGCCTTTGCATAAAATAATCCAAATCATCCATCACAAAGTAGATAAATAATAGTGGTCAACCAGAAAAGTTTCAACTTTAATCTTAAATTACGGACAAAATAAGGAAGGAAGATCAGTGCGGATTTTTCAATATGTACTTACAATTCATTGAACAATATTGCACCACGCACTTGCGCCAGGAAAAAATTCGATGATTTTCTCAGACATAAAGCATGTTTACACGTCGATCAATTTAAAATACACATATATACATATACATCTTGCACAACTTTACATACATTATTTCTTAGTTTGTATGAATTTAAAGGTCATACTGAAATAAATACAGCAAAACTAGGCGAAAAATTAACGCTTACATCTAACGACTTTCAGATCACACCAACCTGAGCACATTCTGTTTTGATTGCACTAAATTTTTTCGCAAATCCTTTCGAAAGTTATCCAAATTTTCTCCTACATAGCGTGCAATTATGTGTGGAAATTGACTATTCTGCTTAGAAATTTACTTTATCTGTTTGTATGCACAAAAAATGATCGAGCTTAGATGGAATTGATTTACGTCTCAGATTTCATCCCCCAAATGTTAATAATAATAAAAATAAATTGTACTTACTGCATTATCCGGGTGAAATATATAGCTAGCTGGTGAATTATCAACAATAACAATTTTTTGTAAATCACGCCCAAGACGATTTAAGTCCTTAATATAATTACCCCTGTAATATACACATGATTCCCTAAACAGTCTTGCTCGAAATACATTCCATCTGAAATGAGAAGGCAGAAATGAAATTATTACAACGCCACGATTTACACTCTTGTATTAATTGCTTATTTACAACCATAAAGAAAAAACATAAAGATAAATATAATAAAATGTTTGTTTACTTACTGATCTAACAGATCCGCAACTGGATCTGCATATTTGGCTAGTGATGCTGTAAATAACACACACTCGTAAAGCTCGCCCATTTTTTTAAGAAATTCATCAACATGTGGTCGTTTTAAAACATATACTTGATGTGTTGTTCCGTCTATTTCTACTGGTACTATAAAATCAGCGTTTGGAATTGGCTAGAATAAGAAAACAAACATTAAATAATAATAATAACAAGCATTTGCAAGAAAAGTTATTATTTTGGATAATTGTGGCATTACTCAGAAATGTTAAAAATGTTATAAATTATGATCTTCGCGGCAACTGCGGTTTCAAAGTTAATATCCTCTCTCTAAATACTTTGCTTTTGAAATTGTTCTATGCTACTTTCGAGTTCGACAAAGGGTTAAAAACTCTTTAAACAATTTTTCCCAAAAATATCTTATTAACCCCAAATGAAGCTTCACCCAAATGTGTATTTAAGAGTTTAATTAACTCAAATAAAACATTTTTTGATTACCCTATCTTCAGAATATTTTATTGATCGATAAACCAATTAGCTCGAAAAGTTTGCTTGCTGTTAATAAGAGATATAATTCCAATAGTTTTAAAGCCTTACTAAGCTGATAATTAGTATAATTACTAAATTTTACTAGGATGAATTCATTACTCAAATAACTAATAGATTAATGGTCATAATAATTCCAGATTTTAATTAACTAATACAAACATAATGGGGCTGTTCTACTAAAAATTTAATGAACGCAGTTCAATCAGTACAAGCAATAAATTGTAATTAATATAAAGGTCGGGTAATCGTTTTTTTATTGCCAAATCAGCACAAATCAATTATTAACCAGTCGAATTCTAAATTCAGGTCAAAAAAGTGATAGCTGAATTATACATATAAAATTGAAATTTTGAAAGCTGATGTTAATAATAAAATCGATTAAAACGTGTAAGACTAAATAAATATGCATGTGCAGGTTTTAGGATAATTAATTAAACTTCAAAAATATTTACATCAACTAAAAATCTCTGTTACGAAAAAACATTAGGATGAATTGCTAACAGTCAGATTTGAAAAATCACAAGCAGGTGCTTGATCGTATTAACGATTTGGATATAAAATAAAAATCTCTGTTGGTGTTCTGAATCAATGAAAAAGAATTGGAGTCAAGGATATAATACGAATTTGAGGTACCACAATGTCTTGGATGTACGCCAAAAAAACAGCCACAACGTACACGTGCCAGTGAATAAAATAAATAAAAAGAATTTTAAAAAAAGAAAAAATAAATCAGCAATCTTCCGGAAATTTTTTTGTAAATTTTGTTTAAAATATTTCAGTTGTTATTTTATTTCAGCCGGATCATAAATCCCCAGGTTTCGTTTTGCATCCCCTACCATGTTCCCACGCGAAGCTATGAAACATTGAAGGGTGATTTGTCAATCAGATGCAAAACATTTTATTAACCTATGCTCCGGCAAGTGGCTTATAAAAAAGCACGAGGCTTTTAATCCACCGAAGTGGCGAATTTCAATCCAAGGCCGCCGCAATAAAGCAGTCCTAACATAATTTCCCCCCGATAGGAACCCCATTCGCGCCTCTCTCATGCATATTTTAAAAGACCGACCTTCAAGTATGCTAAAATTACACGGTGCGCCCATGAAAGCACTCGCAAACTATTTAACATCATAAATTTTATAAGCGATGCTAAAAATAAGCGTATCATTGTTATGGCCGCAAGGGGGGGCGCAACTATTTAATAATTTTCTTGTCACCGGCCTTATCACGCAATTGGTGCGGTTGGCTAATCGATGTGATTCCGGGAATTGCGGCTGAGACCGCGAAACAACCGCTCGGCCGAGGAGCCTTATCAATTTTGCACTTGCACGTCCGAACAAAATTAAATTTGGCCAGGACGGAGTCAATGTGCTTTGGCGACGACGAGATTTCATTCTGTTCCCAAGCAACACCTCCTAAGAAAATTATTTTCTCAGTCATCGCCAAACGCCACAAATAGGGATAAAGTGTTTTTGGACAACAATATTTTTCAAAGTAAACTAAGCAAACAAAATTTCTCAAATTAAAGACATTTAAGAAAAATTGGGTTACTGGGGTTTTCAGAGTCACTCTGATCTAAACATACGGCAGCATTTGGAGGTTTTTCTGAATTTTCAAAATTGGAAACTGAATTTGAAATCAGTGATCCCGAAAACACTATGCACTATGTTTTTATTAAATCGATTAAAAACATGAAAGATAATACATCTCGAGAAAAATGTGCTTACAATTTGAACTTCAGGAATGAATATAAAAAGATATTTATATAAATAATTTTTCGTCAGAAATTTTAAAGTAAGCTTATTAGATGTATGTAGACTTGTAAATAATATGTACTAAAAATACTTTTTACAAAATACTGTAGGTACATCCAGATTTTTATGGATCTTTCCCAGGGATGCGATCAGTTCGTATGCTCTGTCCTCTGACGTAATAAAAACGGTTCGGCGGCTGAGCAATTATCTAAAAATGTCCGCACATCCGGCTACTGCTCGCGATTTTAATTATTGATCAAGACGATGGGCATGCGGATATCTTCTCGTTTCGCGGGATCTAAATTGGCCGGGGAGCCTCTGATGAAAGTGCGGAAATGGTCAGGGAAAGAGGTATGCCGGAGATATTAAAACACCTATCGACTTACCTTAAAACTACTATGAACTAAAGTTTCGTCCAAATCGATGACCATGCACTTCTTGTGCATATCTGAATGCCGTACCTGAGGTAGCAGATACCTTTGTTGGTCTGGAAGTGGTGGCGGTGTTGTTGAACCATCAATCGGTGTCCCATTCTGGTTGCTTTTTGTTCGTGTCCGTCGCCAGCAGCAGAGAATCGATTGAAAGAATCCGCGCTTAGGTGGCTTCAGCCTATCCACATCATCTGGAAAGAAAAAGGGAGCAAATTAAGATCACGGATGAAGGAAGTGCATTAAACCTACGACTTTTGTCTTATTAGAGGGCACAGCCCTTCCTTTCGTTATGGTAATGGAATTATATACCTTTCGGATACACGTGCCTTTTCCAGCAAGAAACGGACGATTTTGCGTCATTCATTCTTTAGAAATCTGAGCTTCAGGCCAATATACTCATAAAACGACCGACTCGACTACATTTATAAGAATCTTGAAATTAGTTTAATGTTAGTGCTTTAAAGCTATTTCGGTCTATTATCAAACCATCAAAATTATCATATTTTAGCTATAGGCATTTACGGATTTACATATGTCGCAAAATGTATATTTTTTTCAGACTGTTTATTTCTGTTAATAACTAGTTAGTATTTATATTTATAAAAATTTTATTAACTATTTGTATCATATTCCGCTGAGTATGAACAATTTTTTGTCGAAGATCGAAAGACATTTCAGACATCGGTCGGACAAAATACAACTATGGTATCATGGATTTATAAGAAATATTCCATCATTGAATTAAAACAGATTTGCTCTTTAATTGCAAATTTGTAAATTCAAATTCTGAAATTCCAACCCTATCATTAATCTTCAATCTAGCTTTTTTTCTGTAACAAAAAACTCCACGTTTTCGCTATTACCATAGCAAAAACAATTTTTGAAGATTACACGCTTCTAAAAATTCCAACAATTTAATTTAGATAACATTAACGCTCTTAAATCTTTTGAAACACCCACATAAAAATTGGCTTCTCCATCTCCGAAACCTTGTCCTTGGGACTCTCAAAGAGATAAAAAGTAAAAGCGTCGTTCAAACTATGTATTAATGGAATATTAAAAGCGCAATTAAGCCGACCTTTTCTCATTGCGGAAACGTAATTTCGTCGAGCACAGAGCGGAAGGGATTCGAGGAAGATCAAAAGTTTTCCAAACTTTTTCTTCTGAAAAAAAAACTGTTGCCCTTACATCTGATTACAGGGACTGCCTAAGATCATTATCAAGTCCTTTGTTCCCTTGAGTACCACGTAAATAACTTCATCAAAGTGGAACTCCCAAAAAGTTTTTTTTTTACCCAATTAACCCATCCCCGATATCCTAAGATAACTAAATCATCCCGGAAAGACTAAAAGGGGGTGGGAAAGTATTCCTTTAAGAAAAAGAAAATCTGTAATTTTCCGTGGTTACCATGAAAATTTACATTTTTTTATCCCGCACTCACTCCGAGAAACATCTTTTCAGAATTTCTTACCCATTTATTTTTCTGCTCCTCTTCAGGGGCCAACGAGTGAGCATACTGTGAAAATTCAAAGATTTTTCCAAAGGGAAACGAACTTTTCTTATCGTGACTACTCAACTTGACCCAATTCCCAGGTCGAACAGACGACGTCTGGAGTGTGCAAAATCATCGTCACTAGCTCATCACCTCATCTGATTCTTGGTTCTATTCAGTGGAGGATGGTGGAACACGAGTCCCACACCGCCTCAATCCCACCGAGGCTTTCCCCCAGCGTCTTCGGGACATCTTCCCAGACACAAAAGACACAATGAGGGAAGATGTAGATCCAGTCACTCAATTTCATTAAGGGAGCAGCCCGTTTCGTCATCCGACACCTGCTGACGGCCGGACAGTGGAGGCGTCCGGACGAGACACTTTCGAAATGCTGGTGGTCATGGGTCTGGACGTCGTGGCGGGGGTCTGCTGCGTAGAAGACGTGTAAATCAATTAAAATTCTAAGGACTGCTAATGGGCCGGCAGTTTATCGCAGCACTCTTTGCGGCGCGAGTGCTTGCTTAATGTTTTATTAATTAATTTGCACTTAATGCGAACCCCGTTCGAAGCCGACGGGTATTAAGTGGGTGTAGACAGATTTATAGCGAATTCTTCCTCGTTTACCTTTTTTTAATGCTTTTTTACCTTTCATTCTTTCGTCTATATCACGACTACATATCTAAAATGAACCCATCATCTATCTTTCTTCTTTTTAGAATTATAAACTATGAAATATAATAGTATGAACCTTCGTAAAACTAACAAATTTTTCCAAATAGAAATGGCCTGCGGAGTCTTACCAAACTATATACACTCTAGAAAATACTCATTTCTATTGAACAACTATTCTAAATGTTTTTTAAATGTTTTCTTCATATTTTATTACATGTTTTAATTTTCAAACTTTTTTATATTTGATATAACTTCTAGGTCTAAAAACACCAAATAATCTCTGAAAAAATCGCTGTGAGTAGGAAGGGTAGACCGAGTTGATTCAATAATTATTCTGTTTTCATCAAGTAAATTTTTTAAGAATCAAGAATAAACTGAATATACTTTTAAATAATATAATAATAGTTTAAAAAACTAAAAAACACGCTTTTAGCACGCACTAAAAATTACAAAAGGGCCTTCCTTCAGCATTATGATTTTGAAGTCGAATATCGTCAGGGAAATAAGACAGCTTTCTCCATGCTTACTTCACTGAAAAATGTAGTTTCTCATCTCATATCTTGGGGAGGCCGCCATATTGGATTTGTAATGATGTTTCTTAGCTAGTCATGTATTGTCATCAGAACTCAGAGCGTGTGCAAAATTTCATCCTAATCGAAGACCGGGAAGTGGGTCAAATTAACATTCCAAGATTTTCTTACATACATAGTTAGTTACAAGTGAAGCTAATATAAAGCGTGTAAAAATATATGATTAGCGTGCAAGGATATTTACGATTACGATACTCTAATTTTATGTAATTTAAAAAAGAGCATAAAATTTGAGTCAAAAAATGTATCTCATTTATTATTTTAAGTTCAACATTTTAAGTTTGGATAGATGAAAACCAGTACTACAGCTGCCGATTTAATCTGTGTACTTATAATAAAGCAATAAAGGCGACTGAGTTTGTGCATTGAATATTTTATAAATAATTTTTATTTGAGGGATATTTGGCATAGAATACAAGCTAGAAGAAAATTTTTTTTAAATTTTGATCTCTTTGCCTGCCTTTGTGTCTGTCTCTTTGATCGCGCATTACGTAAAAACGGCTGGGCCGATTTCAATGGAATTTTTTTTTATTATATAGCTAATAGTCTGACTTAAAAACATAGCTAACTTTCATTTCCGTGAGTAGATCCAGGATGACAGCTTGGGCTTTCCGTAGTATACGGTCCCATATAAAGTGAAGGTCATAGTTGTCTGCGGCTTCTATTTATATAAATCAAACTTCATTTTATTATATTATTCATTACTTTATGTCGCTATTATAGACACCATCATTCTCTGGCGCTTCTATACTATTAAGAGCTCAACTAAACTCAAAAAAACAAAAATAAAAAAAAATAAAAAATGGAATTAGCACCTTTTGATCAGACATTTTGCAATTTCCATGGAAATAGCACCCTTTTCATCAGTAATTACACCAATTAAAATAAAAACAAGATAAAATATAAAAAAAATTTTTTTAAAAAAATTCTTTATGCGGGGGTGGATTCGCTCGGGCGACACCACTAACTTGTATTGTCACCGGAGCTGAACATGTGTTCCAATTTTCATTAAGAGTGATAAAGTCTAAGTATAAAAATTTTGCATTGCAAGATTTGACGACACGTAGTGTAAATTAAATAAAAGAATTTAATAAGGCTACTATTATTAAGAAACTAGAACCTTTTAATCAAAAGTAATGATAGTTTTATGTAGGATCTTAGATTAGAAATGGAATTAGTTAGTACAAAAAAAAAAAAAAAACTTTGAATGACTAAATGTGGAAATAGCCCATTTTGAACAGATACTCCTCATAAATTTTTAAAATTACAAAATTAAGAAAACAACTTTTTTCACATTTTATTGAGTTTCGTTTTTGAATACCTACGTACATTAGAACCGTAAATTCTAACAGTTCTGTCTCAGAATTCACAAAAATTGCTGGATAGAGTAATTGAATAAATTATTTACTTTAAAAAAATTTTCAATGATTTTGAATTAACATGAATCCAAATGAAGGACCAAAATACCCGCTTTGTAAGATACATCGACAATTTCCGTTCAATTTGGTTTTAGCTTAAAAGGTTTGAATTGAAGTCATCACCACCGTGGAGCATATTGAGACCAGTCTCTACGAGAAGGCAATGCCCCGATCTTCCCTGGCTTATTAAGTCTTCCTAGGCTAAAAACGAAATTGGATCGATTTCCGAAACAAGAATTTATTAGGAGAAAGAAATCAAAATATTTGCCTTGTTCAAAGAAGGGAATTCGAATTCCGGAGAATATTTTCCCGAAATCCTCCACAATCCTCTTATCCTCCACTCCCACCTGTAAATTTACCCTTGAAGCAGCGAACGCCTTGAAATCAAATATTTACTGCAGGGAATATTGCTTTCCATGAGAAACCTTAATATTCACAGGCCAGCCCTTCCTCCCCCCCAAGGTTAATGGTTCGCTTTCGAATTCGCTTCCAGCTTTGATGCGCGCTTGAAGTGTTCCAGAGATGTTTTTATTTTCTGCCAATTCCGCTCTATCAGAGATTTTATTGGCACCCGCCCGAAGAACCTCGAGAACTCCATTCAGATTAGGTTCCTAAAGTTGTAATTGAATTCGTGGGAAACTATCAAAAAAATGTGAAAGCATCGCATCTTCTCGTTACGCTACAATTTGTCTATTTTTAGCGGAAGGATGGCCTGCTGGCTGCTGGTTCTTGAATCATCATCGTGGTTGTTGGTGAAAGAGGTGACCTCGTTTTTCGCTCCATTTCCATTTATTTTTCTCGTATTATTTATTTTTTCCTTGGGGAAAAGAAAAGTTGGGAATATTTTCCGCATATTGAAGCTCCAAACTGCTGCTCCTTTTCATCGCTTGCTCACAATTAAGTGGAAAAGGAAGAGTCCTTCGTCGGGCTGCTGCATGCAGGTCTCGTTGGACTGTCGTCCTCAGGAACCCCCATTTCGCCGGGACTAGGAAGTCGGTCCAGACAGCTCATGGTTTCATTACGAATCGATTGCCGTTAACACTCCTCCAATATTTATGCTCTCGAAGACGTATCCAGTCAATAGTCTTGAGACGATGTTGGCTCGTGATGTATTTTCACAAAAATCTATCAGGAAGGCATTAGCCAGACTGTCCTGGTTTAATGGGATGAAGAAATAAGAGAGTTTCGGATATTTATGGCTAATCTCCGTCTGTGCCCCCAATGAGATTTAGCTGCTCTGGATTCGGTCGTTTGCTTGCGTTTCGGAACAAAATAGACAATTACGAGGTAACCAAGAAAAATTGCTCGCTTTGTGTAACTCCACGTAATAATCTTAGGCGCACAAGTTGTGCAGGAATTAATGAATTATAACGATTATGTCTATTTGTTCCGCTTGTGCGTTTTCCTTAATCTCCTAAGCGTGAAGCATAACCACAAATAGCCCTTGACCTTGGATACTAATTTTCATTTATCACTCAGCTGCACACACGCGTCCCATGTTTCCTTGAAGGATAACATTTTGAAAGTATTTGTGGGAGTTAATCGACGAATTTTTGCTCTATTCGTTTAATAAACTCATCTTTTCTACTAGTCTTCTCATTAATATCAATATTTCCAGTCTTATTTATGATTAAGAGGCTAAACTTATGAAAGTCTGACGACATAATGAGGTCAATAGCCCTCCTTACTGTACAGATGTAAAACCCTTAAAGTGAATATTTTATAAGGACATAAAATTAAAAGTTTTATGAGAAACTCCCTCAAATTTTAAGAGTATCAAGTGTGAAAATTCCTTACACAAGGAAAATATTTCTCGTGCAAAGTGTTCCTGAAAGCTTTTGCCTATTTTGTCCTAGCTTAAATTTTGGGTGATACTTTTCCTTTTATGCTCACCATAATTTTTGATTAAATAACGTTTGAATGATTTTTGTTTCAAAAAGTTTTAAAAGGGTACAATTTTCTTGGGATAACTTTGTTATGGTAAGTATATCAAAGTCATTTAAGGATTATCTGTGTTGTTTTTTTAAAGATATTTTTCTATATTGTCCTATGCGAATTAACGAACCAACTGCCATTTCGGGAATTTTACGATTTCCGTGGTCGATCGATTTGAAAGCGGTTACCAAAGTATTTTTCGAATCAACCGACCACGGGAATCGTGCCATCCCCAAAAAACTTAATAGGCAATAGATGATTTTTCTTATTATACGAGCTCCTTTAATCCGTGGGTTCTATTAGTGAACGTCTTTTTTTATACGCATATTTTATATTAATTGAAATTAAAACTAATTACATACATATAGAAAAATTTTTAACTTGGGATCAAAATTTCTTCAAATATTAAAGATTTTATAATAAAATTTATTTAAAATTTTAATGGTGAATTTCAAGCTTATCCAAATCAAATAGAATTTATACTCTAGTTAGTGCTGCATCTTTTTCCAGCAAACAAACCAATTTAAGAACAGGAAGACCTATTAAATTAAAACTTTGGTGATGTCTGTCTTTGAAGAGTAAAAATATTTTGCTCTAAAGATTTTTTTTTGAATTTTCGCAAAATCCATTGGCCAAAGTAATCGTACAAATGGGAAGTTTAACATATTTACACAAGGCAGAATGCATACATACTCCAAGTATCTTTGCTTAATTTTCCCTACTCAATGTTCATACCTTTGAATACCCAACCGCATATTTTTCCTCTTTTTCTACTGAAGAACGAGTTTCAGGATCTGGAAAGGTTCCATCATCCTCCCGCACACAATTCATCATTCGATTTGAGAATTATGTGAATAGAAGCGAAAACCTGTCCTCGAGAAGTCCTTTACCCAGAGAGACCTTTAGGACTACATCACGAGAATTAAATGTCACCCTTCTTCTCCACATCTCGCATTCTGGAGTTTACTAATTTTTCCAACGCACGCATTCTACGAGAGCCCCCCAGCAACGAATATCCCCCAGAGAAAATTATATTACACTCCTATTGGCACCTTCCATTTCGTGTCCTTGGAAAGTCTTTCTCCCGACCTTTACAGGGCTAATTAAATTTCCCTTCTCAAAGGCGTGCACATCATAAAAATTTCTCAGAATCGATTTATAGTATAGGTGAATATCTATCTATGTTTCTATTTAGGCTAGCTTTTAGGCAACCATCCCTGTGACGTCCCAATTCGCAGTATCCGCAATGATGACGACAGCCCTGATTAGGGGGTGCTAAATGTGACTAGGAGAAAAGTCACTATTTGCATGTTCTGATGGTCAGAAGGGCGGGAGTTTGGCTTATTTCTGCCGTTTCGACGGCACAAAAGTCGAATCGATTTATCTTCCCTTTTTTCGGGGTCTTTCAAAGGGCACGAATTTTTTTAATGCCACTCGTCCATGAGGTCATGTGCTGTGGGACCAGTTGAATTTATGACTGAGAGCCTTATCGGCTCCCTTCAGGTGGGATACGTCATACCTATAGGCTAGTTTTCCTCAAAAAAACGAAAAAAGCTTCTTTATTGAATTTTATTTGGCCCGTCCTTTATCGAGCTAAAGGAAAAAATAACTCTAGACTGTTGTTGTTCTGCCCTACGCCTATCGACTATTTCGCTTTTGTGTGTGGCAGGAAGCGATAAAATTGGCTAAAAGATTCTTTCAGGACTGAAGATGGTCGGAGGGAACTTTTAACCGGCCCCTTACGCTTCACCTTAATTACATTTGGGAGTGGATTGATGGCTTTTTTCTTTTCAGAACGACAAAATTTAATTTTAGAGCAAAACAGGCTGTGGTTCTAGCTTTAAAGTTTCGGCAAGCTACTCGAGATTTCGGGATTAAACTGAAATAATTTGTTTTTATGACAGAGGCCAAGGATTAGGGGATGGGCAAGGACTGCTTAATTTTGCCTTTTAGGCTTTTATGAAAAAATACTTTGCTTAAAGGTAGAAAACTGGGTAGATAAGTTAACAAATCCTTGGTTTTACCAAAAGGGTTCTTGTATTACTATTTGCAGAGTTATTCTTTTTACGTCAGACTTGGACACCAGCGAGAACTTTTGTAGATTATCTTATTTCAGTAGGAAAAAATGATACATCTAAAATATAGTAATTAAAAGATTGGAACTCATCAACCGATTATGCTCTATATTCAACAGGATGGCTACTTTTTCTCAAGATAACATTTTTATGACTTTCCCAGGTAATATTTAAGTTCCTTTCATGAAGCGTTCAATAGTTAAACTATATTCTGTCCAAAACCTATACTTATACCGGGAACTTCAAAATAATGAGGGTAAAGTTCGTCATCGTTTCTCTCTAGCATGAAATTTTGATGAGAAAATAATTTGAATTACCTATTATTTTAGAATACACGTATATTCTCGTCGCAGTTTCATGCTTTCATACTGTCATCAAAATTAACAAAAATACAAAATTAATATATTTTACCATTTGTTCTATTTATTTGTACTACCTGCAATTTTACTTTCACTCACGTTCTTTAAGTAATAGAAACTAAAAGTTTCTAGTCAGTCAAAGGGAATTACCTGCAAGAGAAAGAAAAACAAAATTAATTTTTGTGAATAATTGTTATCACATTTGTATATAGCACAGTAAAGATAAATAAAATAAGTAACACGCGGTCATACATTATTTATTTATGTAAAAATATTTAAAAGCACAAATAGTTGCGAGTCGTTAATATTTTTTTTTTTTTGGTTTTAAAATTGTATTCATTCTCCTAACAAGCATAACGAGCCAAACGAGCGACGAGTTCTATATTTAACAAGAGTTGTTCTGTCCTCGAACCAGCCGACATTTCATTAAATTCCACCAAAAAAGGCGGCGAAAAGGCCAAATCGGCTTCAAAGCACCGAGTAGGTAATTTATAATGAATGCCTTACCACTGGCTCCTTCTGGGCATAAATGATCCACGCCCAGGTGGAAATTTACGAGGACTCCACTTCCACGCTTCTGCATAAATCTAAATCTCGCTTTCCTCGCCGAGGAATATGTAATCATAAATTTTACTAATGCCTCGACGAAAATTTAAATTTTACCTCATCGCTCCCCGGATAACCTCAGTCCGGAAAAGACTAAGTCAGCAAAACTGGGTCAGCGACTTCCACGTCCGTGACTTCTTAAAAATAGGTCCATAAAAAATATATTCTTGGAGCATCTCAGCATCTCTCGGCCGGTGGCACAGGCATGCGGATGCATTTCAATAAATCTCCGGGTGCGTTTTTTCACTCGCACAAATGATCGTTGCGGCATTATCACGAGGTCTGGAGCTCGAATTGAGCAATTCTTGCGGACCAAACCAGCCAATTTCGCCCCTCAGATTGCTTTGCTCGTGACAAAATCGTCACTTAAACGACGAGGCAGGGGGGACGTGATAGTGTGCTTTTTTCGATTAAGAAATTTTCAGGACTACTTTTGAGCTCTAAGAGCACTAAAACCACCCGAAGAAACCCTCCGACCTCCCCATTTTTTCCTAGTTTTTCACAAGCTTTGCTCTCCCGCTTTTATGACCCTGAAGAACAGCGGAGCACCCGATGGAGCCCCAGAGCCCTAGTGTTAACAAGTTGCGCTGAGATTTGCGCCCGGCTTTACGACAAACATTACGGTGACAAATTTCGGGCTGATATACTCTGGCTAAGTTTTTTGTAGACACTTTTTCGAGCGATTTACTTGATAATCGCCGTGGAAACATGGGCCACCCGAGGTGATCTAATTGGGCCTTCTGAGACCCCAGAGAGATTTGAAGGTGCTTCGATTTAATGATTAAGGAAATTGGGTGTGAACGCAAGGAACGTTTTTATTTACTCTTTTTATTGGCGCCTTTATAGAAGCAATTTGGAGACTTTCATGGCACAACTGCGAGTTTATCGAGCACACTCTATTTTGAACGTGATTTTTAAAGATTACGACAAAATGCTATCTTTGCAAGTTTTTGATTACACTTGAAAAAAAATGAATGTTCTTTATTGCATATGTCATTAGGGTGATAAAACGAAGTATCAACTTCCTTCTTTTTATATATAAGACTCTCTAAGGAAATCCTATTTTATACATTTTCCGAAGAAATTAAGCTCTGCCTTCTAAGGCTTACCATTGGTCATATATAATTATTTTGTAACCGTTAAATTGTTTTAACAAAACAAATGAATACCCTTTAGAAAATTTCCACTTGTAGCTATTATTTTTGGACATTACAATTAGTCATTAACAATATAAAAAAAACATTCTTTGTTATCTGCAACCATTATCAGTGACGACAAATTTGTTTAGTTCCTATCAATAAAAAAAAAAACCAAAATTATTCACCATTGATAAGAGTTATAAGTAACCAAAAACTTTCTGATTATCAATATTTGTTATCGTAGAAATAAAATTCATATATAAAAATTATGTTCTAGAAGCCGTTTACCCCAAAAAATGATTATTACTTTAATCATTTTTTTTTTAAATTTTATTATTTAAAAGAATAATTCATTCTAATACTACGTGAGTAAGAAATCGACAGTTGTTTTTAATGCCTTATCAGAATTTTAGATAGCTCTTGTTTTCAGTTTGAAAAGTCAACTTCGGCTTCGTTAGCGAAAATTTAGAGTCTAACTTAATTACAGTATTGTTAGGCTTACCAATCTTAAAAGAATTAAAGCATTATAGCATTAAACAATTAAGATTAAATTAAGTATATCAATTTGCCACAAAAATATTCATTAACTGATTTTATTTGCGATTTCACTTGAAAACATTCTCAAGTGGCACAGTGAGAGTTTTCGAAAGTAAGCCATGTATCGTTAATTTTATAGCTATAACTTTGCCTTAGATGAACAGATTAATTCAACTTAAAGAGATACAATTCTGATAATTAAAATTATAGAAAAAGTATTGTGTGTATTTATTTGAAATAATGACACAAATACAGAAATATTGTGAAAGCTTCATTAAGCTACCTAGAAACAAGGTAATGGATTTCTTTGCAAACTGAATAAAGAATATTAAGAATACGAATTTCGAAAAATTGATAATTTGAAATATTTGTCCAATATAATATCAAGATGACGACGTATCATTATTATTTATTTATTTATTTAGTTTGTCAATCACATTCTAATTTTCCAGACTAGAAAAATAACTAACCATAAGAAGTATCTAAGTCCTAATTCTTTACATTTTCCAAATATGCTAACTTACTCTAGTAATCTAATAATCTAGACACCGTGAAATCCAGGTGAATATTGAAAAAATTAAACTTATTTATACATCTAGTCATTACTTCACAAAGTCCAAAATTTGTTCGATGCGAGGGAGTAATTAACAAATTGCATAGATACGAGAAACGTTTTACGATATAATATGTAAATAAGATAAATAAAATAGGGTCACAGTGACTACCCTGTGGCACACCCTCATCGGCAGCAATTTCTCCAGAACGCAAGTTATCAATTGCTACAATTTATTTTCTGTTTATTAAATATGAAGGAATCAATTGAAGAAAGTTGGAGTGAAATGGTAGTTTCGTTATTATAAAAACTTGATAGCCTTTTTCTAAGGCGTTAGAGCATAAATTTGTAAATAACGCTAGGTTGGTAACAGTGGATCTATACATTTTATATAATCACTCTGCTGTGGGCAAATATTGTTCTGCATAGAAAAGAGAATGTGATGTATCAGTTTTGTTACGATTACTATCCTACGATTATATTTAAGGGGTATTGAAGTGGAACTTAAAATTAAAAGCAAAACCCCTTGGAAAATTAAGAATTCATTTTTTCAGATCCGAAATTCGTGCAGCATAGGAAGAATTCTTGCTACGTCGTTGCGCACAGCCACCGAAGCCTTCCATTAGAAGGCCTTAAGTTTAGCAAACCAAAGATCGTGGTCTGTGGTTCAATTAAGAGCCCGCAGCATGGCAAAATGTCCTGGCATGTTTGCGTTACATGTCGAGCAGCTTCGGATAATTAAATCGGCAGGATTTCTTAGTGCCCAGCACCAGGAGCAATTCCCAGAAAATTGCTAAGGCTCGTCACCAATTAAGTGGGAGAAACCCAAAGCAAACAAGCCATGAAGCAGGTGACACGTGTGCGCGTTATGATCGCAAAGATATCTCTAATCGCAGGACATTAGGTGTCAAAGAAGTGTTCGTGACACGTGGAGCAAGAAATTCAGCCGGGGGGCAAATTAATCGCCCAAATTACACCTTGATTGTGTCTCGTGAAGTAAATCACCCGCTCGAGGTGATGCTTGCCATTTTCATACATGAGACGAGTGCGGAGCCCCACATTTTGCGGGAATCGGGGTGTCGGCACCCCAAATATAAACGAATTTCGAAAACCCTGGATTCCACTTAATGTGCCGAGGGAAAATGCCTCCGAAGCCACCGCGGCACCGCTTCTGTTTTTCCGTCGATTTAACAGAATTAAAGGCGTTCATCTGTGCGGAAAGTGGCAGAGCTTTTCTCAAATTAAAAAAATAGAAAAAAATAAAATAAATAAAAAACAATGGCCAAGAGGAGTTGAGTGTTTTAATTTTCCCTAACATCCCTGTCATAGGCGAGATAAATAGAATAAAAGGAGGAGCCGTCGCTGCTCCTTCGCAACTGCACGGGAAAATTAAAAGGCAAATCCCCGGAGGAGTGTTCGTCGGGCTCGGGATAGATAGACCGAAAAACACGGCCACGGTTCACTATGGTCTAGTGGGGCCCGGCGGGGGTGGCGGAGCGCCGGCTCTGAATAAAACACCTCCGCAACAGTCGGAGTCCCTCGGGAAGAGCCAGCAGATTGCGAAGGAGCAACAAATTCCCGTCGTTGAACGGCGGCAGCAGTCGCAACATTGCCAGAACATAAAACGGGCTCAACAAGTGAGCGCCTGTTCGGCTCGTGTGCGACTCCCGCCACCACGACCGACGGGACGACGTCCTTTTCATCAGGACGGGGCCGGCCACCACCCGCCCGCACTGCGCAGAAATGTTAAAGTCGGAAAAAAATATTACAGCAGTTGGGATTTTCGCACCCCGACCAACCCCGCGTGTTCCAGGATGTGCTCTGAACCTAATACTTTTCTACTTTTCCCATGTCCCGGACCATCACCCGGAGGGACGAGCGGAAATCCCGGATGCTTCCCGGAGCCCTTAATCTGCTCCCTTTAACTTCGCGGGAGGATCAATTTCGATGGGAAGAAAACTGCCGTCGAGGATTTACGACTTTGCTTTATTGCTAATCAAAGGATTTTCACTTTTTGTTCTATTTACGTTTCAATGAAAAATTAATTCTGCGGCAAATTACGCGGGCAAGGAATTCAACGCTCGTTCCCCTATTAGATGCAAATGGCACCCCATGTAACGTATAACGACAAAGTTTACCCGAAAACAAAAAGATCTTGGAGCTGGAAGTAGGATGCGGAAAATCAACTTTTACAAAAGATTGGAAATGAGGGAGAAACCCTTGTTTAGTTGAACGAAATTTTGGGGATTAATTTGTTACACACAAGCAGGATAAACAAGATAAGCAGCAAAATATTAGCTATCAAACATCAAAAGTTTTCTTAAATTTTAATAAAGCATTAAATTAAAATAGAAACTAAGTCGAGATTTAAAGCTTATTTTTTTATGCATTTGCTAAACAAATAGGCATTTCAGGTTACAAAATTTGTTATGAAGGAAAATTTAAAACATATACATATCTTCTCTTGAAATATTCCATTAAATTACATCTCCAAAATACCGAAATTACACAAACCGAAAACTGCCTTTATTCATATCCACAGGGCCATATTTAAGCTATATTTATAAGCCTATTTAAGCCGCAGCCAAGGGGCTCGCACCACAAAGATTTGAAACATTTAATTTTGGATAAACTAAAATACAATAGTCTTATCAAAAAAGACATCGACGAAGTTAATTTGTAGCCGCAAACGAATTATTAGTGGATAATTGGTTTGCGGCTACAAAATATTAATATTATTATTTGACACTTTTATTTTAGGTCAGAAAGTACTTTATTTGAATAACATATAAGTAAAATGTCCTTGTTAGTTATATTCCTTTTTTAGTAGATTTCATAGAAATAGTTAATTGTTTTTAATCAAAATTTGCCTTAAATACGCCCCTATATCCATAATTCATGAATAGAAATTTGGCAATTCACCTTATTTTCGAATTAAAAGTAAATTATGTTTCTTATCCCTAAAAAAGGCCCTTGTTTTTAAACTGAGTCTTTAAGATTTTAATAAAAGGTCTCAATGTACTTTTGTGGAAATTTTCATTTCAATCGGTTAAAAGGTGAAATTACAGTAAGAAATGGAGTTTTTTTTAAGGGCAAAGAACTTTTAAACGATAAATATGATATTAATCAAATTTTGATTGCTAAGTCAGAGTATAATTTATATTTAATTTAAATTTTTGCATCATGGAGTGGTGAGAATTCTGGGAGATAAAATTTAATTTTCAGAACAATAACCTTTGGTTTCACGGATGACCTTACCTCTCAATTAAATTCCTACAATATTTCAGATCTCAATTTGCCACGGCTTTTTTGTTATAACAAATTGTATACAATCTCCACCAGTTTTGAGAAAACCCCCATAAGAAGTGAAACCCCCAGTTTTGTAGGTTAGGAAGTTATAAATTTCTGTGAGACCTACCTTAAAAACTAAAAATAAAATCCATTTCACACGAGGTCTCATAATACTCAAAGTCTTATGGATAGTCATAGCATTCGGGGCGATTATCTCAGTGGATGACTATCTCTGGTGTTTATAGAAGCACAGATATTACATAAGTAGTGTGTTTTTGAATTGAAGGGTATATGCAGCGAAACCAGAATGAATGTTAGATACCTAAATAAAAAATATTATTTGCACTTCTTATCGCTTCGACTTTGTTGATCTTGTTGCAAAGCAACTTTGAAGCTTTTTTGAGTTTATTTTATACTAGTAAAATTGATGTTTTGAAAGTAGTAATTTACGAAGATATGAAAAGCATTAATGCGTTTAAAATTGTTTTTATTTATCTTTTGTATTTCTATGCAATCACCCTAAATCGCGAACTGAAACTGGATATAGAGCCTTATTAGTCCTAATCAACAATATCCTCTTTCCAGAGAAATTAATTTTAAGTGGATCTAATAAGGTTCACCGGGCAAGTAAAGGTGTGCAGGTTACCCGAGCGGAAAATTGTATTAAGTAAAAATCGAGCAGATAGTTGGGAATGCTGGGAATCGAGGGGATCGATCCAGGGACCCGTCCGGGAGCAATCTGCCCCGGGTGTGGGTGGGTTCGCCGTCGATTAGATTACCCAGCCGGGTCGTTACACTGCGCACTTTCAACATGAAAACGCCTCTCTAATGGCTCGTGATCCACTTGTTTGCTCCTCTGCGCGAGGACCCAAGAAGATCTGGTTGGCTACGCACGCCGGGCCGCTTCCCGCTTCGGGCCTCGTAAAAATAAACGAGGCCAATTTTATTAATACATTTCGCCACAGTTTGCGAAAACCACTGGATGGCCGGGTCTGTTCCCGGCCATGTCCTCCCGAGCGACGGGTCCCACCGCCGCCGAAATGAGGTCAGATCAGTCTTTTATTTTGGGAGGTTATGCTCCATGTTTTTACTCAATGTTTACTCGCTCCCATCCCCGCTGTTGACGTCATTGGGGAATTATTCCGTGCGAAAAAGAAAAAATTACCGGGAGTATTTGTTTTACCCCATCAAAGGACGGCCCCGTCTACCTGGATTTCGTCTGTTCCCCGCGACGTTCGAGCGCAACGTAACCAAGGTCGCGGGGATTTTCAACTGTTCAGCTCGAAGGATCGCGAGGGTTTCGTTTCGCGTGGGGAAGGTATGCTAAATGCGTTTGATTTATTTATTCTGCTCCACGGGGACGTAATTATGAAGACTCAGCTCAGCTTTTCGACCAAGGCATTCGCCTCGCTTCGGGATTACATTTATCACCCAGCTGTTGCCGGGATACCATCCCGATTCCAGACTGTGAGCAGGACTACTAGAACGCCCAGATTTATTTATAGCCTTTTACGTCGGTTTACGCAAGCTATTTGGATGTCGCGGGGGTGGAAGCACTCCGGGACAGGACCAATTTCGTTTTTCGTTTATATTGCATTTATGTCTTCTATTTGCTGAAGTCCTTAAATTCGCCCGGGGCTGTATTAATTTATGGTTTGCAGAGTAAATTTTATTTCTGCTCCTCCAAACAGACGTACACTGGAAAAATAAAGTTCTTCCTGTTGATTTTATTTCTAGGAAAATATATTTTATAGATTTTTGTGTTTTGTTCCAAATAGGAAATTCAAATAAGGAAATGCGCCAGTTTTATATTATAAAATATATAAACTTGCTCCCAGATGTTTTTCCTTCGCCAAAGTTCATGTAATCCTAATTTTTGGATATGGTTTAAATTTAAGTCTCCAAGTTTTCGAACTCTGCATACTTCTTTTCGAAATATGTCCCCAACTATTGGTGCTAAAGGAAAATAATTATTATTAAACGTAGATTTGAAATGAAAATGAAATACTTTTTAACACTGCATAGTTCAAAGACCATGTGTATGTGATTGAGATATTTGAAATTTGACCCACTAGATGTTCCAAGAACTTTTTTATACAAAAGGCGAAATTTCTTCCTTATATATGTAGAAAATTCAAAAACATATTAAAGTGATATAGGACAAAACTCGGCAAAACTATTTATATGAAAATTCTACTATCTTATTTGGATTTCAGTATAAATAAGGAAAATTGTCTCAAACTAATCGACCATAATATTTCTTTTCACAAAATTTCAAGATTGGATAACGCACTTCCATTATTGTCATGTGCCATCACTTAAGCATGATTTCAACATTTTGCCTTCATAAACGCACAAGGGACAAGAAAAGATATTTTATTTTCTGTAATTGGCTGTTTAACGATGGGGTGGTGAATTTTATCTGTAGCCAGAAGCAATACGCATCTGTCTGAATGACGATGACATTTTTTGAGCATTTCTTAAGGGAGGAAAGAGAAGTTAGCACCCAAAAGAAAATCTTTCAGATTAAAAAAATCAATTTATTTAATAAGACGCGTTTGCAAATATAACAAAGGTATGGATAACGAGCATATCTGGTTTCTGATGCTATGTAGAATATCAAATCCATAAAAGAAAAAGAAAAAAAAATAAAAAGAATATTTTTTGCCATGAAATATTGTATATTTAATATATAATTAATGTATTCTGTATACTACGCAAAATACCTCTTTTTATTGGAGTTAAAAACTCTACAAACAAATCTGGATGTCACAACTGTTTGACTTCTAAAATTTAAGTTTTGTTATGGTTCATTATCCTCTTAAGAGGCAAAATTTCAACAGGAGTTCATCTTATAAAACTCTCTTTCCGAACTTTTCAATGTCTAAAGTTGCTTTGCACACAGTTCGCAAGTTTGTCAGTTTTGCAGAATGTTTTGCAGAATGTTTTGCATACTTTTCAGAAAATGTTCTTGCCATAATGCCCCTTGACAGGATGTGAAAAGAGGAAAAAAATTTTTTATCAACTCGATTTCCTCCAGTACTTAGTTTCTTGTCCTCGATACCTATAGGAAAAGTATGTAAACAGAAATGTAATCTATGACGTTATTTGCAAAGGTAACAACTTTTTTTTCTTTGTATAAGTTAATAAAACACCATCAACAAGCAGAATCAGACTGACGTGTTATACATATAAGTTCAAATCTTTTAAACATGAAAAATCGATTTTGACTATGAGAAACATTCAATCGTTTTTCCAATTTCGTTCAGAAAAGATGGAGAAATCACTGTAAACCATAACCAACTGAAAGACTTATTTGAATCCAATTTCCAACAACATTTATGCAGACGTCCTCTGCAATAACATAAATCGACATATGTTTGTATATCCCCACTCCACTTCCTGTCCTACATTTACATCATTATTTTATTCTAAACCTAGAAATACCTAAATAAATGGGTTTGGAACGAAATGTCGACAAAACTGATAGACAAGATAATTGACGTATTTTCATCCATCTTCTCGAGCGATAATCGAATTCGTTTTTCTTTAATTCAATTAAGTGGCAGCTACTTATAACAAGAAATAAATGTCCATAAAAGTTAAAGTGATAAGACTTTAAAGTCTTAATCTTGATATCTTGGTAATACCTAAGACAATGCGTGTTCTTTTATAATATATGTATAAATATGATGAAATTAGATAATAAAAAGTTGATAATAAAGCAATATATTTAGGATGGCTACAGAAAACAATAGTTCTTTATTAAAGAACTTATTCGAATACTTAAAATTTAAATTGTTATAACTTTAAAAATAAATACCTGATGGTAAAAACATACTTCGTTCTTGTTTTTAACCAAAATTTGCAAATAACTTAAATTTCAAAGCCTCTAATGAAGTGCGTTCAAAAATATTTGTCGATCTTGTGTGGAATGAGTCAGCTCTGTTTGATTTTTACTTAGCATAATTTTCCGCTTGGGTTATCCACCTCCAGTTACCGAGTAACCCTAGTTAGACCTACTTAAAATTAATTTCTCCCGCAAGTGATAATTATCGATTGGAACCGACGCGACGGCGGCCTTTTGTCCACTTTTGGTACACGTTTAATTAAATCGTTTTGTTGGACCAACCTCGCCGAGAAGAGACTACAAATCGCACTTGTCGATTCCAATCTTGTCCGACATTCGAGGTTATCTTCAGGTCCACGTCAGTCGGCCATCTGCGGCGATACCTTCTCGAGGGAATTCGGCTCCGTGGTCATTCAACTTTGACCAAAAGAAGTTTCCCAATAATCGAGAAAGTTTTGCTCGGCAGCAAGAAAAGCACCATCACAGCGATGATGATAACGACGGCGATGGCAGATAAAAAGATTCTTTTTTTTAATCTCTGAGCTCGTCTCAGTAGCCCTGACGTTGATGCCGACGACGGAGGAGAAATTTCTTGGGGACATAGCGAACAAAACAATTCCCATGATTAGACGGAGCGGATCCCCTGCGGCCGACACATAACGAACCTTAATCGATCGCCGGCTGGCCGGGTCGAGCTGCGATCCCATTTGCCATAGGCGAATTTAATTAATCATTTTAACAACAAAAATTAATTTGTTTTCGTAATTGATTTTATTGGCGTGCTCTTTTCGAACGACAATAAAAAAAACAGCAGCCAGAGCGTGCACCCGGCCAATTGCACGAAACCTGCTGACTCTGCTCAAGTGATTTGATTTCGAAAAGTCAAATTTACGAGCACCCAGCAGATGTTGTGAGTAATGATCAAAGGACAGAAACAATGAAAATATCTAGAGCAGATTTTAATTATTTTTCGCAATTTAGATCTACACACCGGGCTCTTTTACAATTGGACCAAAAAATGTAACACATATTGCGATTTAGCGATAGAGTTTAATTTCATTTCATGTCCCACATTTTTGTAAGAGACCTTTCATATGAATCTAGAAAAAAATAAACCTAATATATTTATAGGGTTAAAGAACTTTTAGATACGAAAAACACTATTCAAAAATGTTTAAATAGCTCTGCTAGATTGGTAGACACCTTTTCCAGTCCGAATTTTCCAATGGACAGTTTTGTTAATGTTTTTTTTTCCTCGAAAAAGTTTACCAAAGCGCTATTTTTCCACCGTAATCTTCAGTAAATAGGCAATTTGTAAAAGGAAAATCCTCAGTCAATAGGCAATTTGTAAAAGGAAAATCTTCAGTCAGTAGGCAATTTGTAAAAGGAAAAAATTCCTATTGGAAAAAAGAATTGCAGGAAAAATAGCTAGTACAAAGCTAGATGCATATTATCAAATTAAGACTCCATATTTTTAACAAGCTTAAAAAGTAATCATTTCTGGTTTAAAACGATCCTAACATTTGCGAATACTCTGAAATCAATATACAATAAAGAAACCTTTAAGACATTTTCTAAAAATTATTATGATAAAAAATGGATGAACCGAACATTAAAGAGTCATAAAACGACGTTCAAGAATCTACATTTTTACGTAAATCGTTACATTATCTTGATAAAATGAGCACATTGTTTAGGTAATAACGAATAAAAATTGCATATTCATTGTTATTATGCCTTATTATCGTAAAAATTGGGAATATGATAAGGATATAATATTTTTGCAGTTCTGCTCTTTACGAATGTGCATTCTACCTTACCTTGAAGATATAAGTAATCTAAAATGAAATACATTGTATAACTTTTATTGTACCCAAGCTCATAAAAAGTGCTTTTATACTATAAAACCGGAACATTTAAAATAAAAAAGCGATCAAGATACGATTCGGATTATACCACTTAGGCTTCGTTTATTTCAGGAATATTTTAGTTTTACTGTAATCTTAGTTTTATGTAAAACACAGCTATCAACTGAAGGATTTTCAAAGTAGACTACGTCTCAATTATTTTCTATGATCTATAAAATGAAGTTCATTGGACTTCAAAAGACGCACTCACAAATATCAATATCGCGGTATTATTTTATTCAAATTTTATACACCTTTCGCCATTATCGTAATTTTAATGAAATTGTTTCGATGAAGTGAAAGTGACGCTAAAGTTTAACTATTTTTATGAATATCTGGAAAACGATGCTAGATGGATTTTTTTCAGTATTTCTCCCTGATTTAAATATTTTTCTCAAATTAAAAAACCTCGAATATGATAGATGTACCCAGTTAATAGACTTTATTTTTGAATTTGTGCAAAATTTCCAATTGATTATACGTCTAATCGTTCAAAAGTTAGATGCCTGTGGTTTAAAACGTTTTGATAACCAAATATATGTTCATATACCGTCAATTTCTAGCCATTGTGTGAAAGATCAGGTGAGTCAGCCGATGCATTTAAAGGCTAAAAAATTAATATTATAAGATCTTTTGAGGAGTGTATACTTCAATATTTCATTCTCTTTCAATTCAGAATGCCTGGAATTCATGTTGTTTTTGTAATTCGATCCAGAAGAGCCTCCATCCCGAAAATAATGGTTGAATCGAGGCTTTTTGTCACATTCATTTTCTCTGGTGTCAAAGCCGGGAGCAAAGAATTCATCCAATGAAAGAAAAAATTAATCACACGACCCCGCCTAAAGACCAAAGAACGGCGCGCACTCGAGGTGTGCTAAAAGTGGAGCGGACGAGCTCAGCGATGCCATAAATTTACCTGCCGCAGCTAAATATCAAAAGTAAACAGAGGAATTCGATGATAACTTTTATCGACAGCCAGAGCCATTAGCAATAAGCTCACCTGGATGACATCATTTCGTCAAGAGGAGAAAACAGCGCGACTCCCAGCCCGCGAGCTCGGCCACGAAAAAAGATAGCGCTGAATCTAAAAATCTTTTCTGATGCAGGGGAACGCCGTGCGCCATGCACTCGAATAAATGTCACCGCGTCGCATTATTAATATCCCCCCCCCCCCCGGCGCGCTCCCCCTCTCCCTCCCGCCCTGGATTAGGCGCGCACTGGAGCGGCTCAAAAAATTCCGCAACCAGCAAATCACCGTGAAAATACGAAAGAAAAAATCCTCCAAGTAATTGTCATCGTGCCTACAGAGTGCCAGCCAATTTGCATACTAATACCTAAACGGACACATGGAATAATTAGTGTACGGCCGGAGTTTTACCTTTGTGATTAGGCGGAATTAGCAGGTTTACCCTCGTGACACAGTTGAATGGGCCTGATATGGCCGGAGCTACTTTCGACGGCTGTCCTAAACGTCTTAAGACGATTTCTATCTTACGACTGGGCACAGTTTCTCGAGTACCTTTGCAATTAGTTAATTAGATAATGCCAGAGGTGTCTCGTTGGCTGCGGTGAGCATGAAAACTCTCTAGTTATATAGCGGTGGGAAATCTCTTTTACTTACAAAATCCCGTCACCGTACTTAAGGTTTCCAACACTGCACTATTAAAACTTAATGTCACAGATTTCAGTTTTAAAAGACAGACAAAATTTTCTACAATTTCTAGAGAATGGTAATTTCACACATACAAAAATGATTTTACTCATTAGGCAGTTGATGTAAAACGGTGGTAAATAAAACCTATTTGTATGTAAAGCATCGGCTTCATTTAAATTTTGTAATTTAAAGCAATAAAAAGCTCTCATTCCAGGTTGGAAACCGTGAAAGCATTATATGAAACGGCTTGATGAGTAGTATAATAATTATATAAATTTTCTTTATTCACACAAAAGTAATATTTGAAAAAAGAAAAAAAATCCCTTTTAAATCCTAAATAACTTTCCTCCCGTATCTTTCTTTCAGAGTTTCAAATTTTTAAAGTTTAAGTTTTAGCAGTTCAAACTAAGCTAGTAGAGAGGAACAAAAAGATCATTTGAATGAAGTAAAGGTTATTTATCAAGCAACACCTTAAGTTTCATAACGTAGCCCTAAAATAAACTGCAAATATATAAAACATATTTTTATTGCACGATTTTAGATTTGGCGTATTAGATATTTTTATTTTTGTCTTCACGTCGGTACCAAAACAAAATTTTCATAGGTCCAAATCGCCAAATATCCTTTGTGAGAAAATGTTATATCAGAATCAATACAAATTAATTTTTTCCATGAAAATTACAGCTTCTAATGATTTTTATTAAATTCACGGGGTAGGGTTTAGTAGGGTTCGCTTCCAGAATAAAATTAATTTTACCCAGTTACAGTTTACAAAAGTTCGAATGCTTAACGATTCTAATAAACGAGCAAACGTTTTTGTAATTGTGAAGACTTAAACCAAGCCTAAGCCAAGCTTGATCCCAGCGTGAATCAAGCTTAAAATAAACTTCAACTAACTAGGCTTGAGCTAACAAAACTAACAATAAGATTAATGGAGGCTTAACCCAACCTTAAAACTAATAAGTATGAGTAACCTTTTCCACTTAACTTAGCACAACCTTGTTTTGCAGGTCCGAATAAAGCTGGATCTAAGAAATACTATTATTAGTATCAAGTGTACAATTGCAGAAATAAGTTCCTCATTCATTTTCCCTCTTTACATTAAAATTTTAACTTAAACACTTTGCAAATTTTCAGTCGAGTTTTCTGCTATTATGCCCTGTGATAATAATAAATAATGAAATGAAACGTCTGAGGAGTAAGGAACAAGTAACTTTAAAGTTTTCCTTTCTACAGAAAAATAACAAAATCGATTTTCACTCTCTTTACGTAGACGAATGCATAGAGAAAAGCAAAATGAGCTGTTTTCTTTGAAATTATAAGGAAATTGAATTTAATCTATGCTTTTACCTCGCTAATTTTAGATAGACTAAGTAATTATGAAATCTATTGGCAATAAAAACGATTTTAAAGCCGCACGCCCATTGTCCTCCGAAGATGTAGACCACTCCCCGAGATGTCCACTCCGCAAGCCCATCACCGGCGAGGTCATGACAGAAGAGGACAGAAGAGGATTAGATTGAGACCGCTGAGCAATGATCTGGACCATGTTATTAATCGGTCGTAAATTACATCGCTCATCAAGGGCCACCTACGCTCCCAGAATCCGCGAAGTCCGGCTGTGTACAAAGTCTCAAACCGACAGCTTCGATGCCGCCGAGTTTTATTGCATCCGAGGAGGAAAATTGGACGGAGGCCAAAAGCACATGAGGAACATGCCAAGAAGCACCACATTTAGCCGTCGGGCGAGAATGAAAGACTTTTCGAAGTGCGCTACCGCCGCCTCAGCCTTCTCAGCCGCCCCCGAGAGCCCCACCAGCTCCAAGTACGGGCAGCGATTTAATTGTCTCGTCTGGATCATATCTCTTGCGTAATCGCAAATTTAACAAAGATTACTTTCGGAAATGGGTCAAGACGCGGCGGGGCTCGAGCCACAGTACACCAGCCCACGTCGACAGACAGCATAAACAATCTTTCGGGGAGTTATGGTTCGGCGTCTAGACCTGCTGATTTTTTCGGTTCTCGTTCTTTTCTCGACTGTAGGTCTAGATCTTTTCATCTTCGCTCTTTTCGGCCAAGAAAACCCGAATTGCTCGACGCCACCGAAGGCAGGTGCTCCGTGGAGCTTTGATAGCTGGCAGTCACCTTTCAATCCGCTCGCCTCGTTAATTTAATTTTCCTTTCCAATGCAATCAACCTGAACACCGGGGCTATTTTATTTTTATTTAAAGCAAGTCGTTTTCGTATTTGTCTCTTGTTACACTGCTGCCATCTAGTTTAAGGTCGGAGGTAAACGACCGCGATATGTTGCAAACACTTGCGAGCATGTTCGCGGATTCTTAATTTCACTGATTTCAGTGAGCATGCAATCAGCATGGATTGATTTGATTATGATAATTGCGGTGCTTAGAGGACAGAATAAAAAGGTGTTTTTATTGACTCGCCGATTCTATGGTAATTTTATTGAAATATGCAAAATTCCCTTTTGTTGCCGGTTGCGAGCTGTTAGCATTTGGTGCAAGGAGAGACCTGTAACACCACATTATACCGCAGAAAACTGAAAGAAAACGACGTTTTACCTACGCATTTTTTAAAGCTAATTCTGATTAGTAGTCTTTTTTGCCCCTTCGATGTTTATCAATCGCTTACATCAATAAATATTGCCACAAGTCAATTTCTGTCGATTGTTAAATTCTTCACTGTATTGTTTTATTAGGAATTTAATACCACAACGCAATAGATGACAAAGTGAAGTTTGTTTCAGAAAAAGCGTAATAATAATTTATGTCTATGCAATATTAAAAATTTCCATTTTAGAATAAAAATAATAAAATTATTATATGTACCATGTATGTACCTATATGTACATATATACATAAAAACTAATACCAGATCCACACAATCTTTGATGTAGTATTCACAAGGAAAGTGGATAAATATCACAATGCGCTCAAATAGCAAGATTTTATTGGTTTTCTCATTATTGAGGTACGAAAGGACTAATTTCCAGCTCTGATAGTATCTCAATTTTCAATTTTCGCAATAGATAAAAAGGAAGTCGTTGATCTTTCCTTGTAAAAATACTTTTCTATGATATTGAATTTAGCGCTACCTCTTTCTTGGAAAACATTAGTACTGGAAATAAAATATATAATATTCAATAAGTCCTCACAAAGCAAATCAGTAGGAATCAATTACATTTATTTCGACGTCGTCGGCGCAACGAAAATAGGAAAAACGAGAACATCAAAGGCCTTTTCTTGCGAAAGTAAATAGAAAGACATGCCCCTTCGCATTTCGCAACTTGAACTTCACCGGGGAAGAAGGTTCATTACACGTGAGCCGCACGGTTCAGTGGGTACGCGGGTTTCGAGCCCGGTACGAAAATAGCTGCACGCCCCCGCTAAATGCGGCGCTGGAGCCCCCTGTTCTGGAATAGAATTGCATGCAAATATTGATCCAGTCGCAAGCCCTCCTCCTTCGCGTAAGGTTTCACGTTACGAAAATATTTGCAAGACCGAACCAAGTTGACTCAGGTTGCATTTCATCAGTTCGCCAGTTACGGAACGATTACCTGGCGCACTTAGATAATTTACGCAACCCAAGTACACCATAAGTTCCCGAAAATGCGATAACGAACTCGTCGACCGGAACTTTATTATTGCAAAGTGTTCAATTAAAAGAATTTTTATTTACCAATTACGTGGCTGGAGCAGGCCGGGTGACATCGGTCCGAGCACCTCGACAACGTACCTGAAACGAAAAAGAAGTAATTAAGATAAATCTCGTGCTGGGCAAACAAAAACAGGAAAATCTAAGGATTTAATTGCTTTTAAGAAGAGAGAAAAACCGAGAAGGGACCCAGCAAAGGGGCGTAGTCCCTCCACCTGGGCGGCGGCGGAGGGCTCCCATTGCGAGCCCTTTGTGAAGCGTCCCGTGGATTGCGAGAATATCGCAGCCCTGACATTGATAGGTGAAAGCTTCGAACAAATAAAAATCGGAACAATTCGATTAAATTGTCGCAGAGGTCGCATGTCAGAAAAGTTTTAATTAAGGCAGACAGCCGGGAGGTGTTCATCTGCGGAAGAGATCATCCCATCTACGGATCCATCGCGAGCCGCTAAATCGCGTCACGACGCTGCACCGAATGCGAAATTGCAGTTATGATTAATTGGACGTTTTGTGGTAGCAGAGGACGAAATTTGGAGAATCTCAAAATAGACAAACTCGCTATTTGTTTGCTGGGCGAAATGCGACAGAGCTACCAACAAAAAAAAGTAAAATTTTGAACAATTAAAAGTTGGTTCACGACAGCGACAATGTTACGGGGGGTGGGACCCTGGAAAGAGAGTTGTGGCATCGATTTTTGCCCGCTACGAGGGAAAATGTGGAAATTAACAATGGACTTACAGGAATAATGGCAGGATTAAAATGTCACAATGAATATGAGGCGGGGTTTAGGAAAATTAACCATTTGAAATTGGTTTGGTCTAGTAGACATGAATAGTGATTTTTGTACTAAAAACACGACTGAATTGGAAGATATGGGTATAATAAAAGAGAGTGACTATTTTCACCTTAAAACGTGAAACCAGAAACCAGAAAAAATAAATTCATTCAAATTACAAAATGCCTATTAACTAAAGATTTTCCTTTTACAAAATGCCTACTAAATAAAGATTTTTCTTTTACTGTGAATTTATTTTTTCTGGTTTCTGGTTTCTGGTTTCACGTTTTAAGGTGAAAATAGTCACCTCCATAATAAAAATATGTTCATAAAATTCATTTATTAAAAACTTAAGAATCTAATTGCTTTCAATTCGCAGAATGAGTTTATTTAGTTTTACTATCAGTTAAATCGTATGATTTGTACCTAGAATTATAATTTTATTGCACTGAAATTTGTTTTTAAAACCTTGCACCATTTAAATGTTTTTCAACTACATATGTATGTATATTAGACAATTTCTCATGTTAACAACGACCTTTTCTGTGATGAATAAAACTCGATTATATTTATGTGTTCATAGTAACTTGATAATATCTACTTAAAAATCAAGCAAATTATTGTTATTTCAGTTTTCGACAGTATAAAATTAATGTTCATAATCCAAAACGTTAACCAATTTTCGTGAAACTACCCGCAGGTCGTAAAACGTCAGTCCCTTGGCAAGTTATTTCTGATTTAATTATGAGTATTCTATTTTATTTGTGTTTGTTCTTCAATATATGTTATTTTAATGGAATTACCCTTATAGATTCTAGTTTCTAATTGTAGATTGTTTTCATAAAGCGATATAGTAAAAATTCGGCTTTACCAAAATACATTCATTACGTTTTACAATATTCTTATTAAATTTACTGTTTGAATTTATTTTTAAAAAATATTTCCCACTTTGTGTTGTAGTAAAGTAAAGCGTCGGTTTCTTTAGCAGCTTAAATTTTCAATTTCAGAGAGTGATTCTTAAAATCATTATAATAGGTACCAAAATAGAAAAGAACACTCTGAAACCAGGAAAAACTTTGTCTTTGGAATCTCGTGAAAATCAACACCAATTTCCAGAATTTGCCACAGTTACCTCCAGAAATAATCTCAATGAGGTACTTTTAATTGAAGCAATTTACAATAAATTGAAACTCCGCCCATTTGCTCAAACTGTGCAAACAGAGCTCGAGAAAATCCGTCGCCGCCGCTGCCGCCGCCAAAAACAATTAGCGCCGAGGCACGATAAAGCAGAGCGAGGGGCACTTAATCAAACCGCCAACCCCTTCACTCCTGCAATCGCGGCAAGTGATCCCGATCCGTCGATAAAGTTTTGCTCTTGCGTAACCTTCCCTCGAGTCAATGTTCCACCCCGAACTTGGCAGACAGCAAGACGCAGAGCAGAAAATAACGAAAGAATGCAAAGCAAAAAATCAATTTCCGAGTCCAACTCAGGTGTAAAATTACCTGGAACTTGACGTGTACCCGAGGACGAATTTGGCGGAGTTTGCCCTGACTGAGGTGAACTCGTTCCTTTCGTGAACCCCGGCTCGCCCTAATGAGAGTATCGGAGATGTTTGGCAGTCATCCAGGAATCCTCCGTGGTTCCTGGAAATTCTAAAAAAGCGAATTTTTTCCACACGCTCCCTCACTCGGGTATTTTTATTGCTTGGTGCCATACTCCCGCCAGTGGAATATTTTTTCTGCACGTGGCTCACACCGAACCGGTCGTCGGATCGGAATGCCCGTGAAAGAGGGCAATGGCACCGAAATGATAAGCCCTCGAAGAACGGCTGCATTCTTGGTATTGCGTGCGGAATAACAATAAAAAACGATTAAGGGCAACAATAATTGCCTTTTCGAGTGTCAGGAGCGCCTTTTTTCCCTGCGGCTCCGGTGCGGGACACTCCTGAGCCAGCTCGCAGAAAATCGTAAGATTAAACGTGACCTTAACGACGAAAAAGGGTAACGAAATGGCAGAGCCGCGGGGAATGGGTCTGGTCACCTGCTTAATTTTGTTTTGAAATTTGGTCTCCCTTTTGATTAAAAATGCCCGTAGACATAACAAAATTTTTACAGGGCGTTTTGCAGAATTTTATTTTAGTTTAGGCCTGATGAAAAGGTAACTTAATCATTTTATAATTTAAACTTGCACAATTAGTGCTCCGTACCATCAGCCCCTCAGTTATTATATTAATAGTACCTACTATTTCTCTAAAACCAATGGTTCAGCAGTTATATAAGCAAATAAAAATTAAATTGTTTATAACGATTGATCGCACTAAAATTTTTCAATCCTATACTAATCTACACCAAATTCTCGAAGTTCATGCACTGAAAGATGGACTAGGGGAGAGGGGGGCATAATGGGGACGTTAAGGAAAATACACAGTAAAATAATCAACGCAATGTATTTATTAATTAAAATTAATCACAACACTTTGGTTACTTATTAAACTATCATTTGACATAGAATTTGGTGATGTAAATAATCATATTACGTTATAATTTTAATTTTTTGAAACTATAATGAAAACCCCATCGTGCCCCAGGGTAGGGGCAGTATGGGGTACGTATTTATTTTGCGTCACAGTACAAGCAGATGTGGATTTCTTTTGCCCAAACACAAAAGAGTTCGCCCAGTGTTCCTTTTAGACTTTTTCCGAATTGGAATCTTTGTTATGGGCAAGATGAAGCAGATGTAAAACAGACAATATGCTTTAGATTCTTCAGAGTGTTGACTAATAGAACCAAAACGAATATAAATTCCAACAAAAACAGTAACGGTAAAGGTCCAGTTTAAAAAAATCAATTCGAGTGCAAAATAGTTCGCCCAACAGATTTTGCACATTGTCGTCGTCTACACCAGCACAAGCGAGAATTTCTTGAGGCAACAACGGTTGAGGGGACTTGAGGGGACAACGGTTGCGGGGCATAACGGGGTACCCCATCGTACCCCGTAGCCATGTCCCCGTTATGCCCCAATTCTCACATTATTTAAAATAACAAACCAAATAAAATGAGTGACGGTTAGAGTATTTTTGTTCAAAACATATCAATAAGTAATTTATCTGCAAAAACAAAATAAATACATGATAGTAGCGACATAAACACTTACCTTTTTATATGCGTATTCGTAGTCACTCAAAATTACATGAAATTACGTTGAAAATCGTTTTTTGTTTTAAAAATCAAACGCGCGCAGTATACTCGCCGGTCACTGTCAGACTAAAGAGAGATACAAAATGGCTACCTATTAGCGAAAACAAAACACATCTAGAGCGTATAGTTTGTTGTAAGTGTGGGTGGCCCCGTCGTGCCTCGCGTCCCCGTCATGCCCCCCTCTCCCCTATATCTTACGGATGACAGAACTATAAAACTGTATTCTCTCATCTATCTTAGGGATTCTAGAACTATAGTATTTTACTACTAAATTGCGAAAATTATTGATATCATGCCTATTTTATTGCCGTCAAATCCATAAAAAATATTTCTGAGTGTGATTTTTATCAAATTTTTCGGAGCAATCCTTTTTGTTATGATAAGGATGGGGGAACAGCAATATTTAAACGATTCTTCCCAAAAAATGTTTTCAAAAATGCATAAAATTAATATCATATATGTATATATTTATTGAATTCATGCTTCAATAAACTTTCTTTTGACACATTACACGATGATCCAAAAATTTTGTTTTTCCATTCCGCAATTTAGCCTCTGACATTAAGCCCTAGAATCAAAATTCAACTTTTTATTCTTCACGTCTATGTAAATATAATTGGACCACCACACTCTATCTCTGTGCTAAATTTCAAATTTTTACGTCGATTAGTTACAATGAAAATCGCCTGTAATTCCATAATGTTCCTTTTTGCTAATTTTAGCACGAAATACTAAAAAGGTAAAACTGATCCTTATAGTTGGTCCTGTCTCAAAATCAAAGCTTAAGGGGATATTCTAGTTTATGCATTTCAAAAAATCGATTTTTTAGTAAATAGCTTCGAAAATATCGTGTTAAAATTTTAGAATGATCCGAGCTATCTAAGTATACTTTTTTCCACTTTATTCGTGCACTCTCCGAGAGTGCGAGTATGTGCGTAAAAAACTTTAAGCGCATTTTTCTCAAAATCATGTTTTTTGATACTGTCGCAGGGATTTCTCTGAAACTACTCAACCGATCCGTCTGAAATTTTAACCACATATTTTTTACATGTATAGGTATCGTCGGAACTAGAATCATGTCAAAATATTAATTTTGTCTATTTTTTTACAAGGAAAAATCTAAAAAAAAAGCGCATTTTTCGAACCCGTTTGTTCAAACCTAAAACAAAGCAATTTCGAATTAAAAATCTATAGGCATTAAAACTCACATAATAGTTTCGTAGAAATAGACGATCCGGGGTTATAAAACTAGTAATCTGCTTAAATTTGCGTCATAAATTTTAAGATAAACAAAGGCCATAAGGCGGTACAAATAATAGCGTCATCAAGGTTAATTTTCCTGGCTAAATTAGAAAGGATAGAGTCCTTCGAAAAAAGTTACATAAACTAAAGGTCAAAGCAGAGTGCCTTAGCGCGCTGGGAGGAGCTGTAAAAAAGAAGCAAACTCACTCCCTTAAGTGAAATAGCGAAATGGCTAGAACGTGAAAGTCAACCGTCCAGGTAATTACGAGTAAACAAAAAGTTTACGAACGATTTCATAAAAACTGAGAACACCCCCGAAAATACCACCCCCGGGGGCTATTATGAAACCCAGAACCCCGGTTCGTATAACCAGGCCCGGTGACTGGGAATGGCTGGATGACTGGAAATTGGACAGAGCGTAGAACGTGGAGCACAGCAGGGAAAAACTAGAAATAAATGACCCAGAACTGGAGTGAAGGTAAAAATTTTATAGTCGCGCTCTGGTCTGGTCACCTGGACAAGGTCGCCATATCGCCCGAAAATACAAGTGCAACAGCTCCGAGCAGGGCTTAAACAAAAGCGCCCGTGACAGGCCCCATCAATCCCAGGGGGCAGTTCACCTGTGCCAGGTGACCAGGTGAATGAGGTGCACTTTTCCATGGTCGGATCAGTTTCATCCCCTTTTCACCGTAAAGTCTAACAAATGGCAGCAATAAACCACGCAGCAGATAGCTCTGGTGGGTGGGGCGATTTTGTCGCGTGCAGCCGCCCTTGAAGCTCAGCGGAGCGCTACTTGTTCCCGTCAAAGATGACGACAGAACTCGCAGCGGAGCACCCACCTCTAGTTAATTACTGGGAGCGCTGACAACCTTGTTCTTGTTACCATTGTCGAGGTAATGCGACATTCTGCTATAATAGGGTTCGTTTTATTTTTCTTTTCCCATTTTCGCTTTTGCTTTTCACTTTCCCAGCCACACCCGCAACCCTTGCGTGCCTAAACCACCCCCCGCGCGAGGTATTCAACTCCCCGGCACTTGTATAACATTCACCTAAGGTGGCTTAATTACGTGTCACTTAATCCCAGCGGCCATAGAATACTTAAGAGCGTACAAGAGCCGCATGCTATAACACGGACAATCAGAGGAACACCCCCACCTTCTTGAGCAAATCCCAGGGGTTGAGGGGTGGTCTGATAGCAATTTTAAGGCTTTCACAAAAATATCCAATTCAAAGATTACGCAAGGGAGCAGCACGCCCCCACCTCTCTACCTGCCGGGAAAAGTTTGACTACAATTTTTCTGGGTTCATCGAAGGGGGCTCCGAGGCGTGATGCTTTTGACAGATTATGCTTTTAAGGTACCATCCAAGGCGCAAAGAACTGCCGGATTATGTGGGACTGAGTAATTTGCGTAAAGGTAATGCCCCGGTTTGCATACCGGACTGGAGATATTTACACAGACGATTTTTCCAGATTATCCGGCTTAATCGCGGGTGAGTGGAGATATGTAAATTTGGGTTTTGGATTTAGAACGTTTTAGGGCTTTGGGGTCAACGACATTTTGTGTTTGGATAAAGTAAATAGAGCTGTTGCTTATGGGAAACCGAGAATACCCTCTCTAAAAGATCACAAATGTGATAGCACCCATATATAATTCAATTAAAAAGGGCTGCATAGTATAGTAACCGACTTGTACTAAAAGCATATAATTAATTTGAGAAGTTCATTATGTTTTACCAAATGATGAAGTATTTCAAGAAATTAAACTTTGAACACTTTATTAATTAATAATCTCCCACTGCTGTCCTTCACCCAGTTGTATCCTTTAGCATAATTAGTAAAATAAACTTTCCTTATTAAATACTTCAAGGATGAACTGAACCCAAATTAATTATCTAAGCTATTTTCTTACGACACGCTATGACAGAAAATTTAACAGAGGTTCTGCAATAAAAATAAGGTTTAAAACTTTCCCAAGTCGGCACCTTTAATTATTATTGTCTTTCATTCTATATTTGTTAAATTTTATGAAAAACGAAATAATGTCATTCCATTATTAAGGTAACCTAAACCCATATGAAAGGTTTAATTTTCAGAGCTAACTGAAATAATAAAAGGTACCTACGTTTTTTGAAAATATCAAAGTTTTCATAATTAAAAACAATACATTATGTATGTGCATATATGTACATAAACTCTCCAAAACTTAGTGGAATTCAAAAAAGTAATGAATAATTGTTAAAAAAAGGACAAGAACATAAAAAGATACTGTCACCCTTTTTTCTGAAGAATTTAACTTTTCCAGACACGTATTTCCTTCAGGGTCGTGAAATGTGCCAAATAACAACTGCAGTCTCGCAGGTATTCAAAATCAATAAACTTCTTTTGCATATACTCTTATAGAAAGAAGGCAAAGTGAAGCCTTTTGGGACGCTTCACAGCAAAGCAAAACATGATTTGAAATTTAAATTTGTATTCTATACCTTTAAAAAACACAGGGTTATTTACAATTCCTTGAATTTCATATGTTGTTAAAGAGTAAAAGTTATCGGTTGCCATAGAAATATTTTTAAATTGGCATATAAAGGGCCACCAAAATATTCATTAAATCAAGTATGTCAAAAACCCTCTTTCATTTGTTCTCACTTTTTGCAACTGCACTGATCAATTTTCTATGTAGTGGCAAGGTTAGTTTGTATTTGTGAGATACTTCACTTTCAGCGGTTGCAAAAGTCTAAAAAATCTGTTTTTCGTAAATATGTACATTCTTCGTAATCAATTTGATCGTACGGCAAATGTCCTAGTTATTTTCAAATCAGAAAATTCTTTTCAAAATTATTCCTAGTATTTTATTTGCAGGAGTAACGTAAAAATGCTTTAACACAGAATTTTCGAAAGCGACGTAGAAACAATTCGTAGGCGAAATATGTGAAAATGGTTACTTTAAACGACATTCAAGGTCATCTTCCCACCAATTTTCTAAGTGTATTTGTACTTTTAACACAAATTCGTGGAATTTTTTACATGAATCACTTTATATAGATCTTTATAAACATTTTAACCGATAGTATTTTTGGATCTGGGCCATGATATTAGCAATTATATAGAGAAATTTTCTTAAATTCCGCAATTGGTGTATTTGTGCGAAATCTACTTAATTAATACAGCGATTTTGCATTTCGCAAAAACAGTTTCCGCCCAGAACTCCCTCGTCAATCTTCAATTGCACTGTGCTCCACACGTCGGTGAAATTTTAAAGTTGTAGTGCTAACACCCCGCCTGAAAAACATTTCCGGGAAGTATATTTTTCTTGAAATGAATTTACAATGCAAGCGACAGACATCAGCGCTGTAGCGCACGCAAGACGCCAATTTATTTATTTTCCACTCGAGGCCTTTTCATTTTCTACAAATTGTGTTAGCTTGGTGAACTTCAATTTTGCAGCGTAGAAAAATGGAAATAAAAATTAAAAAAAAACAGATAACAACACGCCTCCTCGCTCGACAATTGTTGTAATGAATCGGAGCAACTGAAGCAAAAGCTTCGCGTGCATTTTCTATTAAATTTACTTTCGTGCGGCGCAACTAAAGGCGCGATTTTTTTATTATTTGATACGCGACTCGAATTGAACCTACCGTAAAGGCGCACTCGCGGTGGGGCCGCGTTGGAGGTTCCGGAGGTCAACAGTGGCTGGATTAGCCGCCTCCGCCCCGCGGGCAAGTGGGAGAAAAATGAAAAGTTACCACGATTCGCACAGTGCCATTAGAGCGAAACTTTGTTTACAAAAATCTTTTGTACGCTCCTCGCGAATATCACGTGTTGCAGAAGTTAATGACGCTGTAAAACGCGGCGATGGAAATAAGGCCAAGTGGGGCGCTCACGCAATTCAGGGGGATTACGAAGAGTCAAAGGGTTGTGCCAGATACGGGGGAGATAATAATTTTTTAATGAAAACGAACTGCACTCTCCGCGGAATTATACGAAGTTAGTTTTTCGCAAGAAACCTGCCTGGGAGCGATCCACTTTAATGGTCCATACGAACCATTGCAAGGTTAATGCTAATTAGTTTTTCAGTTAAAATTTCGTTTCCCCAGGAGGATTGTGTAACTTTATAGCGCTTCCTGCACCTAAGTCTGCTGTAAACGTGTTTTCCTCGCTTGGCAAATAGCATAAAATCGCAAACATTCACCTTCAGGAGGAGAGTGCAACTTCATGAATATCTTGTTAATGACACCCGCCCACCCTGCCCTGGCGGCGCAAGTAGAAGGCGTTTTCAATTTTTCATAATCGCAACTGAAAAAAAAAAAACCTCAGAAATTGGGTTAAGTTTAATTTTTGACCCATTTCAGCTAAACATGTCTAAACAGTGCCAACAAATATGCAAACATGCACACATCTGAGCAAACAAAAGAATTCTGGAGCAGATGAGATCTATCTTTCGCCTGGCAAAAATATGTTGAACTTTTGAAGCCTCTGCGAATTTAAAATGTCTCCTCCTTTTGCTACTTTAGCCTGGGCTCGACGATGAAATTTCTATGCCGTGTCACGTTCTGAAGAAGTCTTTCTTGGATAGGTCTTTCATCAGATTCCTTTTTCTTTTGCCTTTTCTACTTTTCTTAGTTATTTTACCTAAAAAATTCAAGAGATTTGCGGTAAGAGGGTGTCGCTTTTATTCGGCAGGACAACGCCAGTCCTCACATTTTCTGACTTTCGAATTTTTATAAAAAGACAGCGCGAGAAGTAATTTTCTTTTATTATTTTTTTTTTTTTATCTTTTGTATTGTTTCTCTTACGCTCTATAAAGCGCCCTTTGTTCACTAAAAGAAAATTACATTTGCTGATTATGGCTTTGACCCAATTCCGGACTTTGTAATTAACCTCCGCTTTGGATGATGAATTCAAATGTTCTTCGCTGTTCGTATTTTCATTTGTTCGGAAATAGGCTCTGCTATGCGGCGTTGTCATTAGCATAGTATAAGAATTTTGCTTCACTACCAGTAATAATGGAATTGTGGTCTCACTTTATCCGCCATTGCATTTTCGACTGTGTTTACTGCACGTACGAAATGCGATTAATTTCGGTGTACCTTTATAACTTGCACTCCACGGTTATGCTTTCATTTCTGTTCCTCATATTTGCCCTGCAATTTCAGTTTACATTTTAGAACATGAATTTGGTTTAGAAGTAAAGCCAATATTTAACTTGATTAATTTTACCCATAAAATGCCCTTTCGTTTGAATAACAGTTCTGGAGTCATTCTACCGCTAATTCTTTTATAATAACCCTTGGTAAGTCCCAGACTTTAAAAAGTTATTTTTTTTTTTTTTTCCTAAAGAGATTGAGTAAAATGTGGCAAAAAGTTTCTTAAAACTTTTTACTTTACTTTAAAAGTAAAATTCTTGGAAGTAATTATAGCAGTGAAATTAAATTAAACACAGAATTTCAACCCATAAATGAGTTATATGAAACATTTGATTACATAAAAACATTACCCTCCTTTTGGGCTCCGCTGCAGTGGGCTAAAAAACGACACCACTAAATTCATTTTTCAACAGGACAATGCAGCAAGAAAGGTATTATAAGTATATGTACCATATATAGTTGAATGAAAATCTCTAAATATATTATCTATAATAAAACAAGAAATACCAAAACAAGGGATCAGAATTAGCAACAGCATTAGAAACTTTTTAGATGCTATCTGAAAAACCTACGGCAAAATAACAAATTTTAGCAGAGTCAATAAATCAACAAAGTTAGGACATCATAAAAGGAACAAAATATTTATCAAAGAAAGTGGTTTTGCTCGAAATAAGAAATTTAAAAGCAAGAAAAATTAACTTTTACCTTTTCTTAATGTTCATTCATCATTTGGGTCAACCTTTTCCCGCCTTTTTCTTTTTCGGTTAAATATCAGGTAAGAGAATTTAAACAATTTCCATGAATGGGTTTTAAATTGACGCAATTAGTTAATTAGCATAATATTCGAGGTATTTTCGACAACAGGTAGACACCATTGCTGAAAAACTCGCTTTTTGGCACAATACTGTATATGGGGATGCTGAACGCGTTTAAATATTGTTGTGATATTGGTGTGAAAAGTCTTAATGAATAAAGTTATAATTAAGATAGTTATCAAGTCTAAAAGTGTAGGAGGAGAAGAAATGGGGAATGTGATTTTTTATTTAGACAATTTTATAATAGGATTGGATTAATTTTGACTGTTATTGTGAAATACGTAGTTTATAAATCGATATCTTTTGCTTTTATAAAGAACATCAACCATAATTAGCAACATCGGCTGTTCTATATTTATTAATTAAAAAATAAAAACAAATGGCCATTATTAAATGATAAAAGACCTATGCATAAAATGAATTAGTTAAGTTATTATTTGATATGCGCTACTCATTTGCTAAATCGATTAATCTTCAAGCAGGAAATAGAGGAAACAAAATGAAATTGCATCGGTTTTATTTTAAAACGCGAAATTATTAAGATGCATCATTTGAAATTTTAAAAGTTAGACAAGTAAGTATATTTGAGATGTTTTAAAACTTAGATTTAAAAAATTTAACCAGTAGAGTCTAAACCGATCATTTATGGCTTATATGAACGGACTCATGAGTCATGTATCACAGCATTTTGATATTTTGTTTCTAAATAAATGTTTTTTTAAGAGAAATATATAATAAATTTTCGATTCAACATATTTATTTCCTTACGTTACATGGTTATGTCAGTTGAACTGATACATTGTAAAATATTGAATATCTTCCGAGAAATTGAGTTGCAAATTCTGCTAAAAAGGTGGTCCCAATCGTCTAAAGGCATCTGATTCATAGAATAGGATAATAAAGTCCTGAAGGAAAAAGGGAAACCAAAACAAAGCCCTTCTCCCCATGAGTCATAGCCTCGTAGGCGGTATAGGGTAAGCCCGGAATATCCCCCAATTAAGTCATAATTCATTTTTCCGAACACGAACCAATTTGCTCGGAGGAGATTTGATTAATTTACGTGCGACCTTTGTTGATCATCTCGCGGGGCGTTGCGCGTGCATACCTTTTTAAATTATTTTGTTTGGTCACCGGGCGGTAGGTGTTTGAAGCGGCCATGTAAGCCCCGTGCTCTTCGCACTGCGCCGCAATAAAAAATTTGTTCGCATTTCTCGTTTTATAAAATTTCCTTCTCCAGCGTTTCGCGTTTTCCCTGCATTTGTTTGCAAACGCGGCGCGCTAAAGTGACATCGGTGAATTTTATTACATCGGAGGAAAAAACCTCTTACGGGGCCGACGCGTTGCGACAGTCATTTATTTCGGGTCACATTAGCCGCGGAGTTATTTAATTGGTGGAAATGGGCGCCTCTCGCATCAATGGTCACCACTTCGTTGATTTTGTTTTTTATGTAAAAAGCCTTGGAGCTTTATTTTTTCGCAGGGAATCGTGGGTGGACCGCATTTCTTCTAGCCGACCGTGTGGGTCGCAGCGGCGTTAAGTTGCCAACAATTCCGCTCCAAACTCCAATCTTTTCACCTTTTCGATCTGCCGCCTGAAGCAGTCTTGACATTAGCAGAACTGATTAATTAGTTGCAAAATTTGCACATCTCGCATTGTCTTGAACGTGCTGGCGGGATAATTTATGGCCGCCTTTCGGATGACCGCATGCCTCGCTTAGCCACAAGTGCCAGGGAGGAGGTATTTTTTGATTAATTAATTACTTGCCCGGTTGCTGGTCAGGTGAAGGATGGAGAGAGATCTCCAGAGGCTAACTAGTCACACGCTGAGCTATTAAACTCAGACCTCACCCAATTACCGAAGTGGCCCAATCAAGTGCATTTCAGATCGTTATCTTTGTGAATAATTGATTAATTTCAATTAAACCGGATTGTTAAAGTAACGCACGCCAACTCCTATCTTACAATTTTGTTAACAAGTACTTTATTAAATTTTAACATTTAAGTACATATGTATATGTTCTAAATTAAAAGAAATGAAACTAGGTATATTGTAACAAGGTCAAAAACTTGTGTCCGACGTAGGGATTCTTACGATCGCTGATTTCAAAACTTATACTGGCATATTTACATACCATATATACTAAAAGACCATTGTCATCATTATGCTACCAATCAAATAAACTGGAAAATTTTAAACTTTGCGCAATATTTTTTTTCTCAATATCATATTAAGCAACTGTCATGCTTCTAAATTTTAATTAATATACAGGGTAGCCACTTTTTCTCAGTGGCAAATGGCAATAGCCTAACTTTTCTCGGTTTTCCAGGTAATATTTTAGTTCTTCCCTGACTTCATGTTATATCATGAAACATTCAAAATTAAACTAGGTTTAAGGTTTCTTACCGTTTCTTTCTAGCATGGGACGTGAGAATTGAATACTGTGGATGAAAAAATTCCTTAACTTTTCGGTTTTTCAGAAAGTATAGTCATCCTGAATTGTTCAAACAACAACAAAACAAACTTTGCCACAAATTGAAACAAGATCTAGGTAGTGACAAAATTAGGTGAATGTTGCTCGCAGTTCTCGACGTCAGACGCCTATCAAAGAAGTTTCCCGAATTATTTTCTCGTCTCCTGTCATATCCCAACTTCTTAAAATCCAAGTAACATCACTCCATCTGGGTTTTGCCCCGACATGTGATGAGTCCTTCCTCAGGGCGTATAACCACTTTCAGTAGGAAACTTTCTTCAAGTGACTCACTCCCAACGAAATTTCAATTAACTAAGCCCCGAAAAACAGAGGAGTCTCTGGAAAGTCTCAGAAATATTTCGGGTGCAAGAAACTGAATACACTCAGGAAGCTGTTTTGTGCCTTTTCCCTGGCGGAGTTTTTGAGCTGCATGGTGCAACGTACAAGGATCCAAAAAAAAAATTCCCTTAAACCCTGAAAATGAACCAGCAAAACATGTCTTAATCCGCTTTAAGAATGTTTCTGCAAGCCGTGCAGCATCAGCAGAGGAAAGGCACCAGCAGTAGCAAAACAACAGCAGTAGCCATTCTGAACCCTTCCTGCGGGTCATTGAACCGCCCTCCATTGGCGGATTTTTAAACCCATGAAAATACGAAAAAAATAATACGGAACCGGGCGATGAGTTGGGAACAGTTGTTTGCGGCCCAAGAAAGCCAAGAAGAAAGGTTGCATGTAATTTTTCCACGTCATTAATCCTCCGGGACTCATAAAGGGATGCGATGCCACCACTCGGCTGTTCCCGGGGAAAAAGAGGGAGCGCAGTCACTGCCATGTCGACGAAAGGTACACACAAAAATAGCGCACCCCGACCCCAGGTTTGGTCCCCTCGTCTAGGAGTCCTTCCTGTGTACTATTTCCGTGCCAAATTAATTTCTCTTGTTCCCCCCGCGCCCCGGCAACCAGCGCCAGAAGAAAACTATACGATCGTGGGGAGAGGCGCGGCTTCGGCTAAATTTATCCTGGACGGGGGTATCGGGCTGAGTGCGTTAAAAATAGCCTGCAAGAGCTTAATTTCTTCCCCAGAATAATGAAAATAAATTTTCACACTAAGCGAACCATCGCCACCGAAAATACGAAAAACAACAAAGGCGCTGCGGAGCGTGCTCCATCCACGCGTCAGAGGTCAGAGGCCAGAAATAGACCCGGCGCTCGGGGAACGGGGGCCCGATGCATTGCGGCCAGACACCTTCATCTAAATGAACGGGTCATACAATTTATTCCCCCAAAAACCCATAACTAATGCTCCCCTACTTTTGCTTTCCCGACAATTTTTATTTCTATCTTCCCCTTTTTAAGACATTCCTTCCCCGATGATTCTTTTATATGCCCATGTATTACAGAATCAATAATTCACGAACACCTTTCGGAGTAATGCTTCACTATCCCCTAAATATACCATTGGTATGTTGGCCCCAAAACGTTGAACTGAAACTTCTTTATCCATAAATGTTGAATTTGGGTTTATATAACAACATAATATGGTTCCATTCTGTTGAAGTCCAATTAAGCCTCTTTCTAAGCCCTTCTAAGCGATATTTTTTTTTAATAAATTTTAAAACAGAAAAAAAATTAGAAGTCCTAAAAAGCAACTTTGACTACAACACGTTGATATACTTACAATACATATTACATTTTAAAATTTTACTAAATGTTTGAAGTTGACCCAAAAACTAAATTGAGTATGTTAAATCCTATATACATATATTGTATTTTGTAACTAGTGTAAAAATTAAGCACTAAATTTGAAATAAGCAGGTCGAAAAACCCTAATATACCTATTTTATTCGCAATTTCAATAAAAATGAGTATTAAATGCTGCCATCGTAGACCTGCCATTTTTAATAGTGCCTTTTTATATCAGCGACCTTAAATCTACCTCCACGAAGTGATTTTGTTAAATTAACAACATCCTCTATTTTTAAAATGATCAAAAATTAGGTTCTTATAACCAGTTGCAAGCTTTCAAAATCATAGTTTAATACAGCTATGCTCTATTGTTCAACTCTTTCGATTTTCAAGAGAAGCAAGCATCACTAATTTGCCTAACAAGTTTTACATTTAAAACTGTGTCTGGCTGTCGAAGTCGGTTACACCAGAGCAGATGGCGGATTTCCCGCTAATTGCAGGAAATGATGAGGAAGTTAGAGATTAAGTATAGGCAAATTTGGCCGTGTATAAGCAGGTCAATCTTTCTGCTTAGACAATGCTCGACCACATGTTACTCACATGTCGCGATTTCGTCGTCATACATCATTAATTCCATTGCAACTTCTGTTCAACAACGAAAAACAAGATTAATATGACTTATGAAACTCTAAAAATGAAGCAACATTTTAGATATCTAGAAATGAAACATTTTTTCTTTAATAAGCCCTTAAATTACGGAAATTTTTTTTTCCACAGCCTGTATAAATCTAAAAATAATAACATAAAATTCGCTATTAAAGAGTTTTCTTCAGGAAAATGGGTTGCTCCCCGACCTCTGCGGCTGTCCAGAATTCCAGAGCCGACCTACCTTGAATTTGCATAAGTACATCCCGTGCAATGAGCTATGACAATGTAAACAATTTTTTAATGACTGAGGTGTGGTATCACCTTGGCGTGTTGCGTTTTGTGTGGTTTTCTTGTCGTTGCGTATTTTTATATTTATTTTTTTACAACCGCGAACCAAGGAGAGATGGTAAAGTCAAGGCCACGCCGCAGCTCCTATGAATTTCTCCGCGATAAACCACACCGCGCCACCAATTATCAGCTGCTGCCGCGTGCCGCGATCAGGAGTGGAGAAATTCTACCTTCACCCTGTAATTGAGAAGATAATTGCTGGCGCTTTAAAGTAAAGCACTCGAAATAATTAATTCTATTCGAGGGCTGACTTATGAGCGGAGGTGCTTTTCGCAGCCTGTTACGCGGCCCAGGGACTACTTTACGAACGACATTAGCAGTAATTTAGAGCCTCGTTAGAGCCAAGTGAAAGGGATAAAGCTTTAATTAAACGGGATAAGGGATACCTTCGCGTAAGCAGATACCCTCAATCTCTCTCCGGGAATTCCTAAGAAATCGTATAACGAGGCAGCCAAGGTCTGCATCTGTTTTAAGACGGTTAAGCTTCCTTGGATGCTGCTCTATGGGGCAAATACGAGACACAGAAACCTCAGTTATATTACCAAAGTAAATATCAACAATTAAACAAACTAGTCGATAAACTGACTAAGTGATTTGCATACCAAATTAAGGGTTGGGGTTCTAAAGATAACAATTTGTCTTGAAATGTTTGACATCATTTCCCTTTTAAATTAAAGTATCATGGGAGTGGTATTGGTAAGGAAAATAAATTTTTTTTTTCGATTTGTGTAACAAATAATATCAACCAAATTATCGAAAGGATATAAAAACTTATCTAAACTATAATTATTAATGAATTTCAGATACTAAAACAAAACTTTTCTGGATAGAGCTTCTACTGATATATGAACACTTTAACAGGGTGTTTCGTTAAGGTCTGAACAGGGGTATGCCAATTGATTCTTCTAAAATCGATCCTACACCCCTAAAATCGCAATTCTCAATTTGTAGGAGGTGAACCCAGAAATTGCGGCAAATGAGATATCGCAGGATATTGGTTAGGGTGTTAAAAAGCTGTGTCTTCATCATTTCTAAGGATACCTCTTAGGACTCAATCTGCCAACAAACAAGCGAGAGAGACCGCGTCAAACTTCGAAAATGGCAATTTCGATGCGCAAAATTTGACTTGACCCTCCTTTCTGTCGTTTTTTTGTGTGAGAAAATCGAAATTTTTTCTGAGAAAAAGCTTGTGGCCTTTCTCAGAAAAAAGAACCGCACTCGAATCCGACGTCGCATTCGGAAATTATTCGTGCTAGAGTGGTTCAGCACCATGGACCACACGTGGAGGTGTAGAAAAAAAAATCCCCAATTCCCACGAAATCGAAGGTAGAAGATCTCCGTAAACGAATATTTCGAACTCACTTCCATAAAAATCAGACTATTTGATGATATTTTATACCATTCTATAGTCTGCTGAATATAATATCCTTCCTGTCTATTGCAGGTAAAAGTGAAATTATGTATCTACCCTTGTTATACATCTATTTTTATATGGTCCGTTTGTGACTTTGTGGATTGGATTCAAACAACAGGTAATTGAATAAAAGCTTTTTAGATGTAATATACCATCAAATTTTAATCTAAAAAAGTTGCTTTAACCAATCTGCTTTTCTTCTATAGTCCTTTCATTATGATTGGAGTAATAAGAAGGATAATTCAGATATAGGGCCTTCCACCCACAGTATAGAGTATAAATAAATACCTAAATCAATAGTCTGTTCGTCTGAAAACTGAAAGGAATACTGGGATGAAATTCCTTTGAAAATAGCAAGAGATGTAACGATGTTAGCCATGGATACCAAGCCTTGTTCTATTTATGGAAAAGTTATTCAAAGTTGGAGCCCTGAATCTGACATTCTGCACCACGACGCGGTGCCTTTTAGTGCCTACAATCAATTAGCATCGCCTGATCGAACTCCAGCATTACTTCTGGCACCAATCGCCCACTTCATTAATCCTATTCAAGTCGAGCATAAAGCATAATTCAGCAGCCATCCGCGAGCAACACCCTCCGAAGGCCGCCGCGTTAGCCGCATCCTTCCAACTGTTGAAGTTCGTTCGTGCGGTGGTGCGGCCAGGCAACGGAGCCCCGTCTGTCGAACCAGACCCTCTCGAGGTGCAGATGAGCAAAGGAGCTCCTGGCACATGCCCGGCGGGGATTTTTACGTAATTTCCCTGGGATAGAAATAGCGATATTATAAAATCAATAGTTAGGTCATATCTATGAGATTGCGTTTCGAGCCCCGGTCGAGCAATGCGGCAGACCGGGAACTCCACCCGAACCCGTCCTCCTGGCGAAGGATTGATTCCAGGGTAGCCGAGGGTGGATTGCTTATTTAACATAACAATTCAAGAGTCTTGCGTTCTTTGCGGCAGCGTTACATAAAATATAGCAGAATGGAGCGGCATCGCGACGACGACAACGAGGCCATCGACTATGACGACGAGGACTTCAAAAGTGCCACAACTGACGAGGGGTGAGTAATTCCGGACACCGTTTGTTGTCACTCGACGAGGGTAAATGGATTTATTGGTGACATTTTAGTTTAAGACCGGGACCGGAACAAAAACACTCTCGATCAAGGTCACCGCTTTGCGGCAACTCCGATGACATGGGTCTGGCAAAATGGGACATTTACTAGCAACATTCCCGCCGCAGGGACTCTTCCACTGCTGATTTTATGACGTGCTCTTGTTCTGAAAATTGCCCGCCGGTTCGGTTCTATTCTTAGCAGGCGCCAGCAGCGGTCAGGCCGGCTGCTCGGGGAGGCGAAGCAGTTTCCTTTCGAAAATTGGAAATGCCGCCTCCGCAGCTCAAACTGCACGCCAAAAGGAGTTCTAATCGAGTTTCATGAAGCATTCATGGCCTTGTGGGCGGACTTTAATTTCCCCGATGCATGTCATACTCAGGATGTGGAATGTGGGTTAAGGGATTAAGCCGTCCCGGTGCGACGTGCTCAAGAGATCGATTCGACTCTGAATTGCTGCAATTTTAAATTTTAATTATTGTTGCAATGAATGCGATATGCTCATTTAGGACAAGCAAAGTTAACCGGCCGGCGCCTTCTTGCGTTTATAAACAATTATTTTACTATTCTATCAACTAATAATAAATAAATGAAAAAGCAATGTTTATGTTCTGGGTCAAAAGCAGGCGCTTATAAATAATTCTCGAGAAACTTTAGAATTCTAAAATTTTTCTGTATATTCCCAGTTTTCATAAATATTCCGAGAAATCCTGAAATTAAAAATATTTCTATTATCTGTCATTTCACGCTACAAATGCGTGCTTGTCATTGTTTATAAATCGAATAAGATATTTTTATTTAATTCATTAAATACTTGAATTTCCTGAGGAAATATGCAGAAAATCGTGACAGAAGTATTTGACTTTTCAGGATTTTAAAATGAAATAACTACTTGGAGAATTTTAAGCGACTGACAAAAAATTGACGCGTAAATATTAGTCCAAGTCGCTCCTACGCTTTATCAAAATTCTTGTGTAGTGAATTTAGATATTTCAATAAAACACACTCTTGAAGTTTATTTGAAAAATGTTGATGATTGGTTCGCTGTAAACGTTTATTTTGAAGATTCTTCTGAAATGTGTCGAATCGACTTAAATTATTACGGAAGAAAATAGAAATCTTACCGCCTTTACATTTAGCTTCATATTTCGTCCGGATTTCAAACAGTTTCGCAACATAAATTGCTCTAATAGGTACTTACTAAGTGCTCTTTAATGGAATTATCAAATTACTTTCTCCAGAAGTGTTTCTTTAAAACAGATGAACAAAATGCTAATGTACTAATTAAAAAATAAAACAACTAAAAATAAGTCCTTCTCTGCAGCAGGCAATCATCCAAAATATAATGAAAGCAAGACAAATACACAAAATCTATTAATAGTCCGCAAAATAAATCACTGTTAAAAATCCAATTAATATCCTCCTTAGAAAACACTCAATTTTCCTGGACACTTCAATTTCGCTAAAAACCGATTTCTATGAAGTGAGACCGTCCCAACATCTCAAGGAATAATTCTTTGTCGTAAAATTCCAAAATCTTCGCAAATAGGGCAATTCGTCAAAGTCGCCATCGCCAACGATTTCTCAGGTGTTCTCGAACAGCACCCCAGGGCCCCTTCGAGGGCTGAAGTGCCTCCAGAGGCCCCGCCAGTCCCCGCGCCCTCGGCTGCGCCTCATTATTGCCTGTAACTAATTGAGCGCCCCGGATAATTTTATTAGTTTAACAGAATACGGAAGTGGCCTTAATAGTGAGGTAAAATCGATTCGCCTTTTAAGCCCTCGGCGCCCTGGCGAACTGCCATCGCGGCGGGGGCGTTCCGGCAGCGGCAGAGCGGAGATGTGCTGGAAAATGATTTTAATGGATGTCTTTCAAGTGAAGTAGAAAACGGTCGGGATATTTCAAGGATGGCGACAGCCTCGCCTCATGTCCTGTTTGTTGCGGGGGTGGGACGCGGCACCGGACATGGAGTTTATTAAATTTTCAACGAAATAAAAGCGTTACTACGTTCCGACGACTGCGAGGAAAACTGCTTAGCTCAATTTTCTCGGTTCGGGTGAAGGGTTAAATCCGCCAGATTATCGCCACCGGAGCGGAAGGAAAAGGATTGATTTCGAGATTTCTCGCTCGAGTGTTTCAATCATTGCTTTAATTAGATTTTATCGAACGTTTTCACTATTTTATCTGGATTAAATAAATAGCTATTTAATTGTAAGGGACGGAATTGGGTTTGTAATCTTTTTACTTATAATAGACTTGAACTTGTGTTGAATTTTAGAGGAGCTTAAATTTAAATTCAGCATTTTTGTTCGCCAGTTTAATTTTTATTTTAACTCCTTACAGAGTTCTTCAATCTTTGTTCAAAAATAGCAGTCTAAAAGTGACTAGCATATCAGTATTTCTAACATTCAACTATCACTTCTTAAATTGGCAAGTCCTCGAATATTTAATATTATCAGTCAATAGTTTAGGGATTGTCGGCGATGATTGAATTATTGTTTTGAAAAATATACCATTTTAACTACACTGAGAAAATAATAAAATGGAGAAAGTTGTAGGAACCATAAATTGTTCATCGAAAACAAAAATTAGTTAAAGCAATCAAAATTTGTTAATAACCATCTAAATTTAGATGGTTATTAACAAATTTTGATTGCTTTAACTAATTTTTGTTTTCGATGAACAATTTATGGTTCCTACAACTTTCTCCATTTTATTATTTTCTCAGTGTACCTATCAAAGCACCAAACAAAACTGGAGATTTATAATAGATAATAAATATCCTAGTCCTTTTAAACAATTCGTTTTATTTTCCTGAAATCAGTGACCCTACTAAAAGAACAGAACAGAATTCAACTTCAGATTCAATTTCAAAGAAGCCTAGAATCGTTCCGACTTTTGCTATCAATGTGAAATATGTTTCTGGTTATTGCAAATTTTTAGTAGTTAATCTACATACGTCATTCTGATGCCAGAAACTAGTTGAAAAACTTAAGTCTCTCCAGAGCATGATGTTAAGGGATTTGATTTAGAACAAAATTAAAATGATATAAATTTTAGAAGGGATTCAATTAAAAACTAGTGATTTTCAATTATTTGAGATTTGCATTTTATTGAGCAGATTTAGAAAAGTGCTATGGTAGTGCGCATTTAATTGTACATAGTCAAAAAAGAGAACAGTTTACACTTCACTTTTAACAAATATATTGGCTGAGTTAAAAAAATTCGACAATCTTACTCCTCAACATGCCTTCAATTCGAATTTGTGAAAAGCTCAAATCTTTTAGATTGCTGAGAATAACACACAATCAAACAAAATCAAATTAAATCTACTCACTCTGAGCAACTTGAAATAAACCGGAGTTTTTGAGAAAAATCTGTCCGCCTGACTAAAATTACCTAATCCCCGACTAATTGGCAACTCCGTCGTGAGACTTGCTAGAAGGCTTGACTTGACACAGAAACGAGTTTATCGTCATCTTGCACGGCCCGCGATTGGCAGCGATCAAGTCCGCGGCGGCAAGAAAAAAGCACGATAAAAATAAAATAAAGCGCGGGACTGGGCGAGGGAGAGCCGCGGAAACACGTTGGCTCGCATTTAATTTCGCACATATTCATGATTCAGCGCGGACTGACTTAGGCATCCGGGGACCTGGGGAGGGGCTGGCGGCGCAAACTTGCTGCTGAGCTGCTTTAGATGATTTCATCCCAGAAGATGTGGTCCGTGCCCCCCGCGGGTCCAAACTCACACAGCGCAGGCACAGCATCCAACAGTCGCGAAGGGGTCGCGGGGAGGCCAATAAACCAGTTCTGCTCGCAGCCTCACTCTCGTGTTTACATTTTGTCTTCGTCTTCTTCTTGTTTCGTTACAATAAAATTTTATTATTTGCTCGCGGGGGATTTTTTCCGCACACACTTCGCCAGTTCGCGGGGCTATATCCCTCCCCCCTTCCCCCCAAATTTTTTTTGCATTCTCTGCTTCGGGGGGAGGCTGCGGGAAATAACGCGAGTTCCCAAGGACTGACGCAAGAGGGGGCTTACGACTATTCGATAGAACAGACGGCAATCAGACATGTTCCGCCGATTTCGAGATATTGCGCCCCAATCGAAACAAAAATGACGCCGAATGTCGTCTTTCTGTGGAAAGTATTTCAATAAGGGCAATAATCGTGGGAATCGCGGGGTGCTCCGAGGGGAAGCCCGATTTCGCCCCTCTCGGCTCGAAGAGAGACTGCAATCAGCTTGAGTGTTTTTTAAGCAGATCATAACATTCAGAAATGTTGTCGTTGCTCTGATATCTGAACATCCGGATTCCGAGCACTACAGCGTCTTTACATCTGTAGACATTCACTCGCTTTTGACCTTAAACGTAATGAGAATATAATATAGAAAGATATTTTGGCAGCTCTATTTTAAAACTATTTGAGCATATCAGACACTTAAGGGCCCTTATTTTAAAGTTGAACTAACACTAAGTATTACTAAATTCGACTTCGAAATTTAATCAGTCGATTTTTCAAGAAAATATTATATTAAGTCGGTTTCTATCTTAAATTTCATAAATTGACCTTAGAGACCCATTACTTTCATTTCCTTATTTATTCACTAAGTTTGCGTTACGTGAATTAAACTGGAATACCACTCCGTAGTCTAGAAGTCTTCTTAGTCCAGAATCCTTGGAGTCTAGAAGAAAACTTGCCGCAATCTTATTTATACGAGATATTTTGTTACCGTAACTTGTCTCCTGATGTTCTACTTTTATTGAAAATCTATACCTCTGGAACGTTTTTAGGATAAGGTGTGCATCTTAGAGTTTCCGGGCATAAAACCAACTATGGTTTGAATTAGCTTCTTGCACGCTGTTCTCAGCTCTTTAATGAAATTAATGGATTATTTGATTTATCCAAGTATAGGATAAATTTTCGGGATTCTGTTATATGTTTCTATTAATTCTCCTAATAATTTTGTTTAAGGAGTCTATTATTAAGTCTCTGAATCTAACAAGAGCAATATAAATTTTGTTAGCTCTAAAATATTGACTTCCTAAAATAATTCTATCTCAATATTTACACTTGTCAGAATTGCATGAACCAAAAGAAAAAAAAATTAACAGGTATAATAGTTCGGATCAATTTAGTGAAAAATTTAGAGTGAACCATCCACAAAAAACAGATAAATAATTGAATAACCACAACTTTTAAAGTATGTACACCAAAAAAAAGGACAGGTTCCAGACGTGAAAACCCAGTACGAATATATAAGTTGTTTTCAAACTCTTTTCCTAATAACTACTAGCTTTGAACATTCCTTTATAAATTGCACGTATTATTCTTTTGTAAATTGATGATATAGTCAATTTGATTTTGGTAGAAGAAAAACAAGTGTTCTTTATTTAAACGATTACTTAAGGCTAATTACTTTTCAAAGTAGTTTCACTCTGGCAATGCCCCTAATGCTGATGCAAACGAAAGCCCCAAACAAGTCTCTTCTTTCCTCTTGCCCTTTTCAGTTGTTATAAAAATTGCAAAGCGGAAAATAAACGCACACCACTGCCTAGTGGCCGCTGTCCCTGTCTGCTTCTACAGAGTCGAAAAAAGGAGAAGTGCCTTGGCATTTGCATCTTCTTCTGGTGCACGGGCCGGGTGCGCTCAAGAAGAGGAGGAAGCACATAAACACAGGAGGGAAATGTCATCGGACATCGGCTGGCAATTGGCATGGGCGGCTGCAGCGGTGTTCGTGGGGCCATTAATCACACGAGTCTCGGCGGCGGCCCTATTCGAATTGCATTGCATTGTCCCGCCGCACTCCCCGGCGGCTCGGGGTCCGTATAAATTGTAATTGCACACACCCCGCAACCCGTCGGGCAAGTGTCAAAATCAAAACGCGCTGGCTGGGCAGACGGAGTGATCCAGGGCGGTTTTATGCGAAGTCGGAATTTCCTGGGTAGTACAGCGGTCAGTATCCCCCGCCAGCAGGCTAGCTGAACTGCAGGGCTAGCTGAACTGCAGGGCTAGCCATCGTTAGCCTCTGCAGGCGACCTATCGCCGTTAAATGTGACAAAAGAAGCCGTGAACGGCGCGAACAGGTGCACTGTCTACCGCCGCCCAGTCCAGCTCTCAGCCCCACTTACCTTTATCATTCGCGTAGACACTTAGCTGCTCGTCATCGCGGGATACTTGAGTAATTATCGATGTTGCGTCCATTTAAGCATCTGCTGATGTGCGGACGCACCTCCTCGCCAGCCGCTGACAAACCCACAAGTCGAGAATAATCCAAGACAACTCGGTTATCTGTTGGAACCATACAAGACGGTGCACGTCCTCCTGAGCACAGCCAAAGACCACTCGCGGTCACCAGACGGTCATACGGAAACACTGCGGGCCGGGGCAAAAAATGTAAACACCAGCGGCGCTTCCCTGCGGCGGAGTGGACACAATCTGAACACAAAAAATCACTGTACGCACTTTTTAATCCTGCCGCAGGTCACAGCCTCGCAAAAAATTAAGGGAGAATCGATCACGTACCGGTCGCGGCTCCGGACGGGCGGTCGGTCGTCCGCCGAGGAAAACTGAAAATTTAAAATCCCACTAAAACAAGACAAGACGAAGACAACGGCGACGGCAATGGGGCCGCAGCCAGCAGAAGGAAAGTCTCGGGCCGCTGGCACTGTGCGCGGTGAGGTAACGGCCCAGCGGAGGTGTCTGGACGTTTCCTCGCTGCACGCGGGGCGCTGCTGCTGCTTCCGGTCGATCGGACTCGTTCCTGGCAGATTACCTGGCGGAGTTACGGGCACTCCAGAGTTTGTTCGGACAATGGGCGACGATTGATCAGGAAGGAATCAAATTGCCGCTGCACTAACACCCGCTTCTCACTCAACTCGGGGACACTCTCGACGGCCGCAACTCTGCTCCGTGGGAACGTTTACTCGAACTGAAATGCAAAATGGCCGTCTCGTTCTTGTTTGACTACATTCCTCGCCTTTCACTCCACCATTCGAACAGTTCACTGTACGTACACAGGTGGCCACCAACACACTTGCACGCTACTTGACACCCGCTGAATAGATGCAACAACTTGAGAAGCTACAATTCGATGACACTTAATGACGGGCTACGTTCGTTGGACTGATCAAAAGCAGACGAATTTGAATCGTTTTAATTCGAATAACAAAATCAAAAACCAAATAAAAACTTAAAAGTTTTCAAACAGGCGAAACATCATGGATCTTTTCAGTTAAGAGCTACCTCGGTCTAAAAGTAAACATAACCTACAAATGACAACCGGCTGTTCCAGCCAAATGTCGACTGTGAGTTGTCACATTTCCGAGTTCTTGTGAGTTCTTTCCAGTGGACCAGAAATTTCATATTTTCGATTGATATGTTAGTGCTCAAGTTACAGCGCATCGTGGGAATAAGGTAGGATGATTTGTTAAAGTTTTATAGTTATTAATTTTTCATGTAAAGAGGGTCATCTGTAAAGAAATCTGTCCACAAAGCTAAGCCATACACTGGCTCATAATCTTGCCGTTTACAAGCTCTCGTTTGCATAAAATAGGCCAACAGTGTTCTAAAGTTACCCCAAAAATACGTAAAATGTACAGAAAGTGCAATCAGTTGGTGAGACCCTTTTAAAATTGTTGTTAAATAGTTTCGCACTCACTCCGCAAATCAAAATCTGAACCGATTTTAAATCGCAAGGAAGCCCAGTCAAGTTATCGAATCTGGCACAGAAATATCGAAAGGTATTTAAAAAATTCCTTTTATATAAAGAAGTCGTTACACAAAACTAATTCGTTTACAAATTTGAAATTAAGCAGTAGCCGTCGACGGGTGCTTCTTACAACAAAATAATCCAAGGTGCTAAAGACCTACGGCCAGTGCCTTTTAAATTTTAAGAGAAAGCTCCACTTAAAAATACTGCCGCAGAAAATATAAATTTGTTAAAAGATTTGTCTTCGCTTTTAATTCAAGATTGATAAGTTTCTGTGCAGCTAACTATCTTTATATAATTGCAATAAACCTCGGAACTCGTGAACAGATTTTGGAATATGGTTGTATATTACATCCACAGATTTTATTAACATTCTAATGTACTCTAAAATTGGCCAAAGTAATAAACTTGTTAATTTAAAAAGTATTTAATTAAATAGTTCTTATGATAGAGTGGATGAAAGCAGATAACTCATCTAGTATCAAGATAAACATTAGATATTTGAAAATTAAGGGTTTAAAATGATTGAAATAAAAATTTAAAAATGTAGGTACGTGTGATTACTTGGAAGTGGTATTCCCTTATGATAAATTAATTATTTCAACTAAATTTTGTAACTGCAAAACATCCGTGTTTTTGGTATTGCGATCTGGGGTTACATATATAAAATATTTAACACCTTGCGGTGCTAAAATCTTCGTTTACTGTCCTAACTTAGTCAGTTTGTCTTTAGCCACCACAATGGCTCTAATTCCCTACTTACATATTCCTTTTTGTACAAATTATTCTTGCCACTTTGGCACTATAAATGGCAGAAAAATCGTTGTTAATTCTTACACCATAAAATTAAAACACAGTGCTATTATATCAATTCTTGTGGAGAAATGCTTTTAAAGAGAAATATTATGTTAACTGCGTAAGAACCTTTACGATTCATCACGGTTTTGTTCGCTCAACGACTTAGACTCTTCGAAATATGAACGATATTACTCTTCTATGTTTACGCCGCCGTGAAATTTACTAACATTGCCACTAAAGATTTTAACGCTGCCAGTAAAATAGTCAGTTCTGTGGCAAAAATACTTGAATGCTTTAAAAAGCGGAACTGACTTGTGTTTCATCGATTACATTTCAGGACTCGTGCAAGGAATTGACATTAAGCAAAAATAAATAAATAAGGAATAATTGATAAGAAAACAATAATTTTACTATACAAAATTATCCAGAAAATGATAAACTTCTTCAGTAATCGTAGCGACGAAAATAATAAATGATATGAATTTGCATATATATAGGTGTTAGGATAAAAACTTTGAAAATGCAAGTTTTTAGGAAATTTAAATACGTGTGGTCCTGAACGCTGTAGTTAACTATTTTGCAGACTAATGTCGTTGGTAATTGTGAAAGATTTTAAAAGTTTTAAATATTTATGAGTAGATGATATTGTGCCATACTAAAAAAGAAACAATCCGGCTTAAGAGTTTAATTTGTTTTTTTTTTTTATTATACAGTTAACAAACTATTTATTATAATTTTGAATTGCTTTTAGAGGGCTTAGGATTCTTTGGTTTTTTTTCGCGGCGCTTAGCTACTTCATCTCGAATCCACTCAAGGTAAAAGGGTATTTTTGTGAATACCGCTGGCTTTGTAGGATCACATTTTTTGACGAGCTTGCCATTTGCGTAACGCGTTTCAGTAACACTTCCATACGCAGAAATTCCAAGAAGAAGTCCATCTACAACAATTGGACTCCCTGAGTCTCCGAACGAAGTAGTCGACAATTTATCTTCAGCAATCGCACAAAACACTTTCATAGTGATTGGATGTTTGAAATCTTTTTGACACGTCTTTTGGGAGATAGTTTTTAAGGTGGTTTTCTGCAGCATAAACGTCTGGGATTGAGTGGCACAATCTTTCATACCCCAACCAGCTGTAAGTCCATCCTTGTCTTCGATTTCAAAATTTATAGGAGGGAGCTTTGCAACTTCAACTTGCTTATTAACTATTGTAAGACGTGACTCCAACCATAAGATACCAATGTCGTCTTCGTAGACTTGAGCTCCTGGTGCTTGTTGTTTCCTATACAAGCTATGATCTATGACCGAAACTTCCTGTCCTTGTCCAGTTTGAAGTTGTCGATGTATAACTCCCGCCCAAACCGACATTATTGCTTTTGGTCTAGTATCGATGCAGTGGGCTGCAGTTAAGACGGCGTTTCTCTTGATGATAACTCCACTGCATGCATGTCCTTCCCTTTTTACAAGAACTAAGAAAGGGAACGTTCCTGGATTTATGATGACGCGATGGGTCCCGAATTGCCGAATTTCACCAACATCTTTTCCTCCAATTATTGGAGTGGCGGTGGTGACACCAAAATATGCTAGAAACAGCAGCACCGAAAACTTCATCGCAGTATACGAATTGTAGAACAATTTTCGGCGAACTTAATTCTCGTCATCTTATATTCAAAAACGTTTCCCAGCTGAACAAAGCTTGTTTTCAAACATTTAAGACTGATTGAATTAAGACACACGAAAAATGTTCTCTCTGTGACGCAGATATTCTCTAGGAGAGACTCCAATATTCGCTGGTGTAGGTATCTCGAAAGATGTTAAAAATATCATCGAAGTGAACACTACCATGTTAAATAATAACAAAAAATTTTTGTTTTCTAACACCATATGTTCCTTGTTTTACGAACAACTACTTTTAATTGGTTCTAAACTAAAAAGTTGGGTGTGGCTTAAAATGTTTAAGTAATAAAAGGGGCTTGATTTTTTGCAGAGTACAAATTTGTTTAAAATGTTCCGAGAGAACAGTTCGCGAAAAAGAGTATACCGAACTTTATACGGATAGATAGATAACCATTTCTCGCAACCCGAATATTTTTATAAATTTATAATATAGAGGCTTGATTTAAAGTTTAGTAAGTTCTGTAAACACAGTAAAATGAATATTTCTCAAATAACCAATTTTTGCATATTAAAGGCAACTTCTTCAAATATAGCTTTGTTTTGAGATATGCAGTGACTCAACTGATTGATCAAATAAAAAAAATTTTCGAAAAAAACATGACAAAGCTTGAATGACCACTGAGTGATTACATAGAATATCAAGAATTTCTCGCCCACACAGTCTCCTGATCTCAATCCCATCGAACATTTATAGGTTGTGGTCAAGAGATCTGTTCCTTCAACGCCAGAAAAAATTTGGTCCTTAGACGAGTTTTGGAGTCGTATACACAGGATGCCTGGAATAATATTCCGGCCTTGGTCTATAAAAATTCAATAAATTGAATACCTGGCAGAATTCAGGCCGTGATAGAAACCAAAAGAGGGCACACAGAATACTAAATGATAATGAAAGTTTGTTAGAATAAACTAATTGATCAAATGCCTATTTTCTCTTTTCAGAAAAAAAAAGGTTTTAAAATGAATTTTTCAAATAAATTTTTCTTTTGTTTAAAAGAAAACAATTTTGTCTGTAATTATTCATCCGCTTCTCTGCTATTTTTTTACTTAGTAAGGATTTAAATAATACTCAACTTTAATTTCGCATTATATGATCAATAACTTCAGTTACTGTATCTATTTAATTAGAAATGTAATTTTCCGATTGTATGTATAATATTCATTACATATTCCACAACTTTCAGCATTGGACTTGAAAAGAAATTATAAAGAGATTAAGATTTTGATTCGTTTTTCTACTAATTTGTAAGACAAATACAACTTCGCAAGGAATGTGTTTTTGGTCGCCATGTAAAAATTTACTTTAAAAGCAAATAGATTGATCAAAATATAAGATTCATTGTAATTTTAAATTTTATTTTATTTTATAAATGCTCATTTTGTTGAGCCTAGATTTTTTAATTTCGGTAAAGTATAAAATATTTATTCATGCTCCCGTCTTTTTTAGAATTTTAGATGGTGGGCCCTTCGGTGGCATTCTTGTTGTTGGTTTTGTTGGCAGTGGTCCTACTGCTAATGGTCCCAATTTTATTTGAGGTTCCTCCTCTGAAGTACTTTGAATCCAATCAAGATATTTAGGTACATAGGTGTATGCTGCCGGTTTTTTTGCATCAGAGACTATGATTTCTTTCGCTACATCAGACCGCGACCAGTCTATGGCACCAAACGAACATAATCCAACAATCATTCCTTGGACCACAAATGGACCACCGGAGTCGCCTGAAGTACTCGTTGCCTCCTTCTTGTCGTCCATTATGCAGATATTGGTTGGCATTATTTTGGCTTCTTTGTAGTAGTTTTGGCATTTTATCGATGAAACACCCCTCACAGCTGCCTTTTGAAGCATTGTAGGTACTTTCCCACAAAATAGGCAACCCCAGCCAAGAATCCATCCTCGTTTATTAGCAGCGTCAAAATTTGCAGCAGGTAGTTTGGCCAGTTCCACGACTTTCTCATATAATTCAGCGGGTTCGTTTAGCCACATCAAACTAATATCGTTGACATATTGAGCCTGGTTCGATTCAATATAATTATGGTGCGCCGTAAAACCTTTCACTTTGATTTGTTGTCCTTCTCCTTTTTGCAATTCGGTGTCTAAGATTCCAAGCCAGGCTGTGATTTTTGGTCTTTTGGTGGCATCACCAATACAATGGGCTGCAGTAAGGACGATATCTCTTTTTAAAAGTACTCCTACACAAGACCAAGTTTCCGCTTTAATTCTCAAGGGATCATGGGTTACTATGTATGAATCGATGTTAAGATGTACGATGTATGGAAATTTTCCAGGATTCTGAACGATCTTCTTGCCATTGTGAACTTGTATAGTGCCTACGTCTATGCCTTCGTCTATTGGTTCCGCGGTAGTGAGGATAACTTTCGTTATCAGGAGTAGATAAAAAAATATAGCCATTATGACAGAAACTAATATATTAACTGAATTCAGACGTTCAACGTTGAAGACTTTTCACCTAAACGTGACGTTTTTAAAGCTACAAGCCACTTGTTCAAACACTATATTCAATGTATTATCTTGAGAGTTCCCCCACCAGTCAGCTTGGAGATTGAACATAGTTATCGTTAACAAAGGACCTTCAATAATGTACAAGATGAGTAAATATTTTAGATATATTCAACAATACATAATACTTACCTATGTTATCTCCGTAGTCATTCATTTATATAACACCATACTCATTCATTTATATAACTCCAATTTTAAAGAAAATTGTTGAAAGAAAATTTTGTTGAATTACTAAACACTTGCCACGCCATATTTTACAATAAGCACGTTTTGTAGTATTTGCAGAATTTTTTTATTTTTTTCAAATTAATCAATATTAAATATTGCTTATTGGCGTGAATGTATCGCTTTTAGAAACACTTATCTTTTTCGGTATTAGCCATTTTTGGTTTTTAAATAATTTTCAACAAAAATGGGTATTAAAATTCCCAATTAGTAATTTTATTGTTTATTTCAAATCTGCAAGCTTTTTGAATTTTGAATTACTATATCGTAATTGATTCATGAAAAACAATTAATTTATATACATATTTATAAAGAATTTGCTTCCTGGATAATTTCTTTTCTACAAAGTTATAGGGCGAAGTGACGGTTACGTCATGATTTAAAAAAAAAAAAACCGGCTTTAAAACTTTTACCATTCCATCTTTGAATATTGGTACCCATTCATTTTTAATACAATATCAGAAATTCATGTTTTTTTTTTCACTCTTTCGCTATGACAAAAATTCATATGAATTAAAATCTTGTCGTTAAAGTTGCTTTTAACATATAAGAAACGTTAGATTACTGGTTTTTAATCGGTTTCAAACAAGATGAGTGTGATAAAGACTATAAGTATTTACAATTTAGATTTAAGAGGTCCTCCTCTTTGTGGTAGTCTCGGGGGTAGCCGGCGAGTTGGGATTAGCGTTGGCCTCGTATGTCGGGGTTTAATTATCAATGTTTCAGGACCTTCGTTTAAGGTTGACTCAATCCAATCAAGATATTTTGGCACATAAGTGTATACAGCTGGCTTTGTGGCGTCACACGCAAATATACCTTTCTCTTCATCGGTGTTCTCCCAATCTATCGCTCCAAGGGAGCTAACTCCAACGACGGTATCTCGAACGATAAAAGGTCCGCCCGAATCGCCTGAAGTACTTGTTTTCTTTTTGTCATCGGACATTATACAGATGACAGTGGGCGATATTTTTGTACGCTGATAGTGCTTCTGGCACTCTGAAGGTGAAACTCCTCTTACTACTGCTTTTTGAAGCATTGAGTGTTTATTCCCACAAGATCCTGTTCCCCATCCAATTATCCAACCTCGCTTATCTATAGCATTAAAGTCTTCAGTTGGAAGATTAGCCACTTTTACGTAATTCCCATCTGGTTTTGCGGGACGTGCAAGCCAGAAAATAGCAATATCGTTGACAGTTTGATGCTCTGACTCAATGAAATCGTCGTGAATAGTAAAGCCCTTTACCCGAATTTTTTGTCCTCTTCCTTCCTCCAAATTTGTGTCCAAAATTCCAAGCCATGCTGTAATTTTGAGTTTCTTCTTGGGATCACTGACACAATGCGCCGCAGTTAGAATAACATCTGATTTTATGAGTGTTCCTCCACAGTATCCGTGTACCTCAAATACTTTTCTAGGATTTTCTTCTATTTTTTCTGTTTCAATATCCAAATGGACAATATGTGGAAATTTGCCAGGATTTAAAACGATTTTTTTGCCATTATGAATTTGTATGGTACCAACATCTGCTCCGTCGTCTATTGGTTCGGAGAGAACGATGATAATTTGTGTGATCAAGATCAGGTACGTGATCACAATCATATTGAAACAGAAAGTAGATGATTAAGGTATTGCTGCAACATTTTTATACAAGTTTTTCAAGGTCGCTTATTAGTACTGAGGTATACAATACCTTTTAATTGACACAACTGTATTGAAACAATCTCATGATTGTATTTCACTCGCAAACTTGCTATTGTCTTCTAGAAGTTTTAAGTAGTTGTCATTAGGAGTAATATTAATTTCATCTGCAGACAAATATCAGCTTAATTAACACTTAATACCGTCCGAAACAAATTTAATAAGTTTACATGTACATATTAAATATCAAAGAAAATATGTTTATTTTTCTTATGACACAGCTTTTTTCAATTTTTAATGTCTATTTTTTTCTGATAGGATTCAAGAATATTGTGCACCAAAAGAATTAGATTTTTCGCATAAAATTATATTATATACTATTTTTAATTAGCATATAATTTAAAAATATGGCGCATACTATTCCGAGCGATGTACAGAAAGCTAGCCGTATATACAACTGATTTTTTCCCCATGTTTATGAGTTTTTATGAAACCCACGTCACCACCTTTATCTTTTGCTTCCAAAATCGCAAAGATATTTTGCGAGATCATAAGAAAGTACACAATTAAAACCATTTATCAAACAGACTAACGATTGTTCATATCAATTTTTAGTTGAACAATTGTTGTGAAGCATTTACGCAGATAACTTGTGCAATCATCGAAAAAGTATACAAATGAAGCTTTGGGCTGATTCCCTCCTAAAAACGTTTTATCCGGCGAAAATGAAAACTACGTTTCTCTAAAATTTAAATATATAATAATAATATATATAAAAATTTGCGAAGTCAAAATTTATCAATGATAAAATGGCTCAGATCCTTTTTCATTCCTTTATGTCCTGATATACAAACATAAAAAGAAAGAAATCATTATTACAATTACATAAACAGAATGTCACGACGAAAATTTTCATAAATTAAGATAATCTTTTATTTTCAAAATCCTATTAATTCTTACTTATGAATCACGCATTTAAAATTTCGCTGACGTATTTGCCAGTTGTGGTTTTTCTAGCTTAGTACCATATCTGGCTTTTTTAACACAGTCGTTGCAAACGTTGAAACAAGTGGTTCATAGATTTTAATTATTTGAAAAATAAATTGAATTATATGGTAAATGGCTCAGTAGCTCATGTATTGTACTTGTATCTATACATATATATATTTTGTTTTTCAAATATTTGCTACTTTAGGGTGTTACACCTACATATTGTATTTGAAAAAAAATAAAATAAAATAAAATTCCAATTTACAATTCCTCTTTGGAAGAAAACCATAAATGTATATTTCTTAAATCGTTTATACAGTAGATTTTCCGTTTTGAAGAATCGAGTTTTTTATTTCGAGTAGAAGACGACAATTTCGATCGGTTGTCCATTTAGCAATCTTCCTAATTTTCATCCTCTTTTTAATGGTGGTACTGTTGGGGGTGGTACTGGAATGCCTCGCGGTGGAAGGCGTGGCGGTTTAAGAAGCACTATCTTTGGACCTGCACTTATAGTTTTCTCAATCCAAGGCAGGTACTTCGACACGAAAGTGAAAACGGCTGGGACTTTGGCATTGCAAACTATTATACCTTTCTCCTCATCAGATTTTTCCTTATCTGTCGCTCCAAAAGAACTAATTCCTACAACATAATCGTCAACGATGAACGGACCTCCTGAATCACCACGAGTACTTGTTTTCTTGTTGTCATCCGAAAGTGCACAAATAAAATTGTTCGGTATCATTGTAGGTTCCCAATATTCGTGGCAATCAATTGCAGAAACTCCCCTCATAAGCGCTTTTTGAAGCATCGACTTCTTCGTGCCACAAGATTGCCTACCCCATCCAATTATCCAACCTAGTTTTTTTCCAATCACAAAATCTTTAGAGGGCAACTTTGCCACTTTCACCAAAGCATTAATTATTGCTGGCTTGCGCAAAAATAAAATTGCAAGGTCGTTCATAAGCCTAAATTGCCCTTTTTTTGAGACGTAGTATTCGTGGATAGTAAAACCTCTTACTGGAATTTGTTGTCCTTTTCCTTCTTCTAATTTTGTGTCCACGACTCCTACCCAAGCTGTAATCTTTTCTATGCTTTTTGTATCCGCAAGACAATGCGCCGCACTCAGGACAATATTTTCTTTTATAAGTGATCCTCCACAAAACGAATGCACCTCGTAAACAACTCTTTTTGGCACCTCTTCTATTTTTACGCTTTGAATGTCCAAATGAACGATGGATGGAAAAGTACCTGGATTTACAACTGTCTTTTGTCCATTTGCATGGGTTTGTATGTAACCCACATCAGCACCGTCATCTACTGGTTCCGAAATCGCAAAGATAATTTGCGTAATCAAGAGAAAGTGTACAATTAAAACCATTTTACCAAAAGACTAATGATTGATTTTGCTCTGTTGAGCTTTTTATATCTTTGTTCATATTAAACTCTTGGTTGAACAATTGTTGTGAAGCATTTGCGTAAGACTAGATTGAACTTGTGCAATTATCGAACAATTAGACAAACATTGCGAACATGCGCTGAATTTGAAATGTTTTATTTTTTGATTGTTTATAATTATTATTCCCATTGCGTATTGTTCAGAATCAAACCAAATGAGGTCTGAATCCAACTATAAATTGATCTTCATTCTGAATATTGAGAAACGTAATTATTCTAATTTTTAATTACTAGAAATTATGTACGATAATTTTTCATCAAAATGTACGCCTTAAACTCGTTTTCTTTTTATACGTTGAATATGAAGTCAAATGTAATTATACATAGTTATTAGTCCAAGTCCCATTCGAATGTTTCAATTGCTACTATGTTAAGCTGCAATATATCATACTATTTTATTAAAATACAGATTTGGCGGGTAATTTCAGCTCTTAAAAGCGTTTACTCGCCAAAAATAAAAAAATATTTCTATAAAGTAAACATATGTATTACAAGAAAATTGTGAACGCAACATTTATCAAAAAAAAAGCTTTGGTCTTTTTAATTCTATAACTTTTAAATAAAATTGAAAAAACATAAAAATAAACATTAAAATTACAGAACAAGACAATAACACGATAACATTTTTCATAAATTCATTGCTGCATTTTGGCGCTATTTATTCTTAGATATGAATCATGTACCTATTTAAAATTTTGTTGAGGCGTTTACTACTGGTACCATAATTGGCTTTTTTAACACAGCCACTGCACATGTCAAAACAAGTGGTTCGTAGCTTTTAATTGTTTGAAAAATAAATTTATTTATTCGGATAAAAAATCCACGTAATATTATTCTATTCATTTATTGTATTTATAATGGCAGTTTAGCAACAATATTCTGTACTTGTACCTACATACTCGTATATAGCTTTTTTTTTAAATATTAGTTAACATAATATTTTTATTTGTTAGGCTGTTACATCTATGGCACCTATTTGAAAAAAAAAATAAATAAATAAAATAAAAATTGTAAAATATTACCATATTGAATAGCAGAATCTAAATTTTTAAATTGGCAAACTCAAAAATATGACCAGATGTCTTAGTGACATTAAGCAAGAAGACATGTCACATATGTAAAACTGTTCAAAAGTTGTAAATGATTAATCCAAATAATTCAAAATATGAAACTAATGACTCGATGTTTGGAGAAAGGAAAATTATTTTGTCTCTATTTTTTAAGCTACCATAAAATATTTAACCTAGTTTTGACACAGAATTACGAACGCAAAATTTAGCAATTTTATATGATGCAATGAATAACGTTAGCCCAGTTCAAGTCTTTTCAATTTGATTACGTATCAAAAAAAAATTAGATTCTTATAATCTAATACATACAATATTTTTTAAAATTATACAATAACCAAATCACACAAAATGTTTTGCTAAATCAATTGCATACATTTTGGTGCTTATTTGAAAAAAACAATTTTTTTTAAAAGTGAAAGTACACTTAAGCTAAAAAACACAAAATGATACGATTCGTATTGAAGTCGAAAATTATTTTAGTATCTTAAATTTTGTGCTATTCTATTACATTGTTATTCTTTTAAGCTATTATATGGAAATCTCGCATTTATTGTTAATTAACAATTGAGGTACTAATTTTGATGGTGGATGTGGAATTATTACATTTTTAACATATCAGCTCTTGTGCTAAACGCATGAGTAAAATTGTCCACTTAAGTCTTAACATGTAGATGGTCTTCTTCACACGATTTTTAAAAGTGGACTTATACCGATGATTTAACAATGGTTCTAGAAATTTTTTTAATAAAATAAACTTTCATTTTCAAATCCTATTAATTGTTACTTATATTAAAATGCAGTTAAAATGTTGTTGAATCGTTTATCACTTGTGGTTTTTATAGGTAAGTATCAGTAAACTTGCTCTCTGCAACGGCTGTTCAAACTTGAGTCAGGTTGTTTTTTTGCTGACGATAATATTTCGTGGTTTAAACAATCTTAAGGTTAGCTTTATAATTTAGATCTTCGTGGCGATGCTTTAGAAAGCGATGATGATCGTGGTGGTACTTTTGGTGGTAGTAGTGATGACGATCGTGTCGGCACTTTAGGTGGTCGCGGTGGTGATCGTGGTGGCAGTGGTGGCGGTGGTGGAGATGATGATCGAGGTGGAAGAGGTGGTGATTGAATTATTATTGTTTCAGGTCCGTCATCTAAACCCTTATAAATCCAGTCAATAAACCTTGGTACATAAGTGTATGCGGCTGGTTTTTTGGCATCACAAGCTACAATCCCTTTCTGTTGGTTAGTCCTTTCCCAATCAATAGCTCCAAAAGAAGTAACTCCAACAACTATATCATCAACTACGAAAGGACCACCTGAATCACCATGTGTGCTCGTTTTCTTTCTGTCTTCCGAGATAATGCAGATAAAAGAGGACGGAATAAGTGTTTGTTTGTAATACCTTTGGCACTCTGTCGACGAAATGCCTTGAACAAACGCCTGTTGAAGCATTGTCGTTCTTCGACCACAAGATCGCCTCCCCCATCCAACGATCCAACCTTTTTTACCTACAGCGTCAAAATTTGCAGTGGGAAGGTTCGCTACTCTCACGGTTTTTCCATCCAATATGGCTGGACGCAGAAGCCACAATAGAGAAATATCGTTGACATTTTTCATAATATTTGCCGACTTAGTGTAACGATGGTGAACAGTAAACCCTTGCACAGGAACCTCTTGCCCTTCTCCTTGTTCCAAATTTGTTTCTAAAATTCCAAGCCAGGCTGTAATTTTAGGGTTCCTTTTTTCCTTAACGCAGTGTGCTGCACTTAGAACAACTTTTCGACTGATTAGGGTACCTCCACAATATCCATGTATTTCTACAATTCTTCCTTCCTCTATTTTTTCTGCTTCAATCTGTAGGTGAACAATGTATGGAAAACTGCCCGGATTTAACACGATTATTTTCCCATTTTTATTTTTTATGGTACCAACATCAGTGCCATCGTCTATCGGATCCGCGATAGCGAGCAAAATTTGTAATATCAAAAGTAGGTAGGTAATCAAAGCCATTTTGCAGCTGAGACTGACTGACTGTAAGTCCTGTACGGCAGCTTTCTTATACTGTTTTTTCTCAAATGATCTTATTACCGTTAAATTTGTACAGCTGTTAAATACTTTACGTGCGCAGTTTGTTGAATATTAAATTTTATTGTATTGTTCCTAATGATGTTATTAGGAAATTATTTAATAGTAAAACACTTAATTAAATAGTAATGCATTTGTGGAAATTTTATTGGTAGTTACAAGAAAACCTCCTGCAAAGTGACAGTTTTTTTTTTTGAAAACTTAACAATTTTAACACTTATTTTGCCAATATCAAATTATAGTATAATTATGTTGAATAAACTACTAATTCTAACCCTAAACTTAAATGTTTTCATATAAATGAAAAATAATTATCGTTCAATAAATATTTATTATAATATTAGTTAATAACAAATACATAGTATTATTTATTTTTGCAGACTTCATTGAAAGTGAATATTAGTACAACTGGCTGATTCCTAGTCATTTTGCAAAATAAAACATACTGTTCAACAAAATATAATTTTTAAAAAGGACAAAGGACAGATTAGGGCTATGCATATACACCCAACTGTTTTCACACGGTCTTTTTTACACGGTTTTGATTTAACACGGTCTACAAAAAAAAAATTGATTCCGGTTTTACACGATTTCATTCGAATTAGCACGATTAAAAAAGGTTATTTGATTGAAATTTTAAAGAAAAATATTTTTATTAACCATAATGTTTTAGAAATTTTTTTTTCTATCTGTTATTTATAAAATAGTTAGGGAATTCCCCTTTCTAATTTTATATATATGTTACTTTTACTTTAAGATTTGAATTGCCTTTTGTTTTTATGAAATAAACTGTCCTTAATATTTTTTTTTTGTATGAATCATTTTTTTTCACACATTCTTTTTTTACACGGTTTTGTCTGGAACGTATCTACCGTGTAAAAACAGAATTAGGTGTATTTTGAATCGTAGTCCCCAAAAAATCTTAATGATGCATTTATATTAAAATTAACAATGTTTAGAATTTTTATATTTAATATACTGTACTATACTTATAACTAGTTATAATCTTTCGTAGCTCTAAACGTAATTAAGCCTCGTCTCGATATTATGAACCTTATATTCATCTTTTTTCCATTCTTAAGAAAATTTACTTTAATGTAATTTGTCCTAGTTTTGCGTCAATATGATTATAATAATTATTATATAATTTAATACAGAAGTGGAGGGAAATTTATAAAGACAAAATGTAAGTTTAAGTTTTCTTGATTTTATTTATTTTGAGAATTATTTTTCACTCTATAATACACAATTATGAGTAAGAAATTGATTGAGAACTCAATTTTACTTCGTAGGTAAACGGTTTCCAAGAGATGACCGGAAAAGACAGAAAATTGTAATTCTTACATTTACAACCTTCGTGATGGCTTTTTCTGTGGTAGTGAAGATGTTCGTGTTGGAACTGGTGGCGGTTTCATTAATACTGTTTCAGGTCCTTCATTCAAACTTTGGTAAATCCAGTTGACATACTTTGGAACATAAGCGTACACTGCTGGTTTTTTGGCATCGCAAGCTATAATCCCTTTCTGTTGGTCAGTTTTTTCCTTATCAACAGCTCCAAACGAAATAACTCCAACAACAGTATCGTCCATTATTAAAGGACCACCTGAATCACCATGTGTGGTCGTCTTCTTTTTGTCGGTAGAAATGGTACAAATAAAAATGGATGGTACAAGTAAACGCTTGAAATATTTCTGACAATCTGGAGGTGAAATGATTTTCACAACCGCCTCTTGAAGCATTGTCGTACTTCGACCACAAGATCGTCTACCCCAGCCAACTATATAACCATAATTACCCGCAGCAACAAAATCTTCAGTTGGAAGTTTCGCTAATCTCACAGTTTTTCCGTCGAGTATTGCCGGACGGAAAAGCCACAATAGAGCAATATCGTTGACGTTTTGAAGAAGGTTTGCCGACTTAATGTAACCGTCGTTAATTGTGAAACCTCTTACAGGAATTTCTTGTCCTTCTCCTTGTTCCAAATTTGTTTCCAGAACTCCAAGCCAAGCTGTAATTTTAATCTTCGCGTTTTCCTCCTTAACGCAGTGCGCTGCACTTAGAACAACTTTTCGTGAAATGAGGGTACCCCCACAGTACCCGTGTTCGACTAGCTTTTGAGGGTTATTCTTTATAGCTTCTGTTTCAATGTGCAGATTGACAATATATGGAAATTTGCCCGGATTTAAAACGATTCTTTTCCCATATTTATTAATTTTTACTGTACCGACATCTGAGCCATCGTCTATCGGTTCCCCAAAAGTGAGGATAATATTCGTAATCAAAAACAGGTATACAATCCAAGCCATTTTGTTAAAGAAACTGATTGACTCTAAAAAATTAACAGATATTTTATACTGCCTTCTTCAGACTTGCAGATTACGTTTGCTAATTTATACAAGTGGTTAGAAGCAATTGATCTAAACACGTGCAAGTTGTGTGATAACTGCTGAGCTGTCCTTTCATCATTTTTTAATCTTGTTGTTGTTAGGATTGTATTTAACATCGCCAATGAAGTCAGTTACTTTTAATTCGTTTGTAGCCAAAGAAAAGTATTTATTTAGTTTATGAGTCTAAAGAGTGTATGTATCCTGCTTAGTCTAGTATAGTGTAATAAAATTTTAAATGTAGTTTTTGAATTGCATGTTCATAAATCGGCCAGCATTGCTCATAACATAATACTAATAATTTGATTTTACTTAGGTATAACTTTTGTTTGCAGTTTAAACTGATATTGTCATTTATTTGGAAAAATTTAAAAAATCAAATCAGTTGTTCAATCAAAAATTTGCGGTAGGGGCATTGTTGTTTTGATTATTAACTACATGTGATCGTTAAACAAGACAATACAATGAATATATGCACATTTAATTACGTCATTTAGACAAAATTGATGTTTGATCTTTTTGACGCCAGAACACAATACCTAAATTTTTGAAAGTCGTTTAAACAAGTAAAACAACATGATTACCAAGATTTTCATTGATAGTTGAAACTATGCAGAAACCTGTCTGATAAATAAAATAAGTGAATCTACATATTCGTATATATCTATCTTTTTGCTATTTTCAGTATTATAAAAAGAAAGTGCAAGTTTGTTTGTTTATATATAAGAGATAGTCTGAAAATCTACTAAATCGGGTAATCATAGGCTATACTACAGTATCTAAGAAGTTTTTATTATAGCACATATTAAGGTATCATATATTATAAGTGCAATATTTCGTTTGTTTATTTAATATCTTTATTTTGAATTGAAAAACAATTAAATATATTATTTTTAAATTATTATTGACTAACGTTAAAATGTGGTGACCTTTTAGTCGGTACTCGTGGATTGGGTGCTGAAAGTCTTATCGTTGAAATTCATGCAGTTTGTTTTAATATTGTTTCAGGTCCTTTCTTAATACTTTCCTCAATCCAATAGATATACTTGATTACATAAGAGTAAACGGCTGCCCTTTTAGCATCACACCCAAATAATCCTGTCTTTTCATTTTTGTTTTCGTAATCTATTGCGTAAAACGACGCAACTCCAACGACTGTATTCTGAACGATAAATGGACCGCCTGAATCACCACTTGTACATGTTTTCTTTTTGTCATCTGACAAAATACAGATTACGTTAGCCGGCACCTTGGTCAGTTCATAGTACTTTTGGCACTCTGACGCCGAAAGTCCGCGCACAACCGCCTTTTGAAGCATGCTGGTTTCACGTCCATTCGATTGTCTTCCCCATCCAATGATCCATCCTCGTTTGTCTTCAACATTAAAATTATACGGAGGAAGGTTTGCTAATTTTACGGTTTTCCCGTCCAAAATTGCTGGATGAACCAACCACAGAAGAGCAACATCGTTCACGCTTTGAAGATTTAACTTTGGTTTTGCTTGTACATAGGCTCTATGAACTGTGTAACCTCGTACATTAATTTCTTGTCCCTTTCCCTTTTCCAAAACTGTATCCAAAATTCCAAGCCAGGCTACTATAACTGGCTTTATTTCTTTATGGATACCAAGGCAATGCGCAGCAGTTAAGACAACGTCTCGTTTTATTAAGGTCCCTCCGCAATTCGAGATGTGCCGAATGATTTTTTTGGTATCCTTATTTTTGCTAAATCTTCTAAACTCCAGATGAGCCATATATGGAAATTTTCCTGGATTTAAAACGATTTTTTCACCATTTTGTTCTCTTATTTTTCCCACGTCTGCGCCCTCGTCTATCGGTTCCGTGATAACGAGGATAATTTGCGTAATCAAGAGCAAATACGAAATCATTTTGAAGAAAAGACTAACTAACAATGAGTATCTAACAGAAGCTAGATTTCTTATATTGCTTCTTCCAGGTGGAGTAGTGATTGTTTTATTTTTTTATTTATGCAGCTGATTAAATCAAGTTAGTTCGAATCCGCATAATTAACCAGCAGTTCAAACCAAACAACAAGAAACTTTTCATTTCAGACGGTTACGTTGTCGCTAGGTAAAATATTCGTTCGCAGATAGATAGGGATAAAATTGCGGAGGCACTTACATTTTTAAATAATAATCTTAAAGGATAAATGTTATTGGTACAATATAAACTCTTGTAAATTGTGAACTTCTTTGAGGATATGTCGGTCAGTCAAAACGATTATAATCAATCGATAACAATTATAATTTGTATTTATATGGATGTCTTTTTGATGGGTAGGCTATGTGTTAAAGAATGGTGGTCGTATCTTTGAAATGAATGAGTCTTTTTTAATATAGTTTCGGATCCATTCTGAATACTTTCATCAATGCAATAGACAAACTTAGGTATGATCCGATAAAATGCAGGCGGAATTTGTTGGTATCCTGGTACCTTTGCAGTACTTTTGACACTGACGGTGCAATTGTAAGAGCAATCGCCTTTTGAAGCATGGTTTCACGTCCATTAGATAGTCTACCTCATCCAAAAATCCATCCTCGTTTACCTTCTACATTAAAGTCATCAGTGAGAAGGATTGCCAATCTCATGTATTTTCCGTCTAGTTTAGCTTGACGAGTTAACCACAGGACAGCAATATCATTGACACTTTGAAATTTAAAATTTGGTCTTGATGGTGAATAGGCGTTATGAACAGTATAACCACGAACAGAAATTTTTTGTACCTTTCCTTTATCCAACACTGTATTCAAGATTCCAAACCAAACTATTATATTCGGTTTCGTTGTTTTTTGGGTACCAAGGCAGTGTGCCGCAATTAAGACATTTTATCGGACATGTCTCGTTTTATAAGCGTTCCTCCAGAATTAGAAAATTGCGATGCAAGTCTTTTGCTATCTTCATTCACATTAAATCTTCTAAACCGTAAATGAACTAAGTACGGACATTTTCCCGAATTTAAACGATTTTTTTGCCATTATATTCTTTGATTGTTCCAACGTCTGTACCTTCGTCTATTGGTTCCGCGATAATGAAAATTTTTATGATTAAGAGCAGATATGCAATCAAAATCATTTGGAAGTAAGAACTGACTGATAATGAAGATTTTACGGAAGCTTTTTTATATTGCTCTGCAAGAATTTGATAAATCAACATTCCATTCGTACAGCTGGTTAAAAAATTATAATAATTCACATGCTTAATGAATCAGCCAAAACATCAAATGTTTGATTTAATGGTTTAAATATGTATTAGAGATAGAAATTGATATTTTATTACGTCGTTCTTATTTTCGCAAATACATATATATTTTAGAATCTGTTTCAGAATATGAACTGCTTATTTTTTAAATTTCATTATGAAATCATAAACAATTTGAAGTAATAAAAACCAATTCTTACATAATGCATACTAATGTAAAAAAATAAATAACTTTAGACCTAATTTCAAAAGTTAAGTTTCATGTGATTAAAATTTAGGTTCCGACGACTGCTGACTAAATTCCTAGAAAATGTTGGCAATGATCACAATTACTTTGTAATCGTTGGAACGCAAAATAAATATTGCGGCTAACACTGAGGAAGAATGATCGCTGTACTTTTATATAAAGTGAATATTCTGAAGCTTATAATTTGATAGTAATAGTAATAGAACCCGTATAATGTGTGGTTATCTAAAAACCTTTTATTTTGAATTGAGGGCCATCTATACATATATGTATAATAATTGTTTTTAATATATCATAATTACTATTTAGGTTAGGTTAGGTTTTTAGATTTCTCTTAATATTGTTTCAGGTCCTCTCTCAATGTTCTCCTCAATCCAATCGATGAACTTTGGCACATACGTGTATCCTGCTGGTTTGGCAGCATTAAATCCATGATTCCCTGCATCATCTTTTTTGTCGTAATCTATGGATGAGAAAGAACCAACTCCAACGATTGTATTCTGGATGACAAAAGGACCACCTGAGTCTCCACCTGTACTTGTTTTCTGTTTATCATCAGACAGAATGCAGATGACGTTGGCTGGCACCTTCAAATACTTGTAGTGCTTTTGACAGTCGGACCTTAACATACCTCTCACTACGGCCTTTTGAAGCATGCTGATTTTACGTCCATTAGATTGTCTACCCCATCCAACAATCCATCCTCGTTTTCCGTCACCACTAAAATCTTTAGTAGGAAGGTTAGCCAATTTCACGGTTTTCTCAGTTAGTACCGCTGGACGAACCAACCAGAGGAGAGCAATATCGTCGCCACTTTGATAAAGTGAGTCTGGTTTTGATGGTGTATAGTCTTTATGAACAGTATAACCACGAACGGGAATATCTTGTCCGTTTCCTTGATCCAACACTAAATCCAAAATTCCAATCCAGGCGAGTATATTTGGTTTTTTTGGTTTATTAATATCAATACAATGAGCCGCAGTTAAGACGATATCTCGTCTTATGAGGGCTCCTCCACAATTTGAAATTTGCGTACTAATTTGTTTGGTCTTTTTATCTTTAGAGTACCTCCTAAACTGCAGTCTAACCATGTATGGAAATTTTCCCGGATTTAAAACAATTTTTCTGCCATTTTTTTCTGTTATTGTTCCTACATCTGCGCCCTCGTCGATCGGTTCCGCAATAACGAAGATAATTTGGATAATCAAAAGTAAGTACGGAAGCAAATCCATTTTGAAGCAAATGCGTACTGATTACGAAGACTTAACGCTGCCGTTTTTATATGGTTATGAAACTGGCATTCAATTTCAATTTTCATTTTCAATTGGCACAGCTGGTTAAAATGACTGCGCCGCTGTAATTCACTTGCGTCATAACAATTTATGTTTGGTTTGGTCCAACCATTGTTTAAAACTTGTCGTTAAGTGAAATATGCACTTATAAGTATAATAACTACTAACCTACACTCGAGTTGCAGGAGCTATTCTTTCTTCTTATATGTATTATTTCCAACATTAATCTATTTTTATTGATTTTTATAGAAGAGAAGTTTAATAAAAGTTACTGTAGGTTATTCTTTGACAGAATAACAACTGCTACTACTTTTCGTTTTAAATTTCTAAATTCTGCTATATTTTTATTTATTCACTTATTTATTCTCATCAACAGGTAAAAACCATAACAGACCACTAAAAACAAAAATTATTTCAAAATATAAGACTAAAATACAAAACAATACGCAAACTATAGCAAAAATTAAAGATAATAAAACCAGCAAAATTGGAAAAACAAATTATTTTTTATATAGAATTCTAGAACTGCAAAAGTCGGTAACATCACAGGGACTATTAAAGCAGTGTAAAGCAATAGTGATAAGATTACGTCCGCCATAATTAGTGCGAGGGTGAGGTGTAAATAGCATGTTCCTAGCACGAATCAATCTGGAGCATAAAGCTAAACTTTAATAAAAATATGATGTCGATTTCAAATTTATCAAATGTCACTCAAAGGGTTAAGCGCAACATGCCCATAGAATTTCATCTCAATTGTATAAGTACGTTTTGCGTGGCTTACAACATCATCTATAAATATTACAGATCAACATTTCCCTCTCTTTTGCTCTCCCCTACACAGGCCTATCCTGTAATATTTAATGTCATCTTTGTTTCCGGAAAATCTATAACATATGTATTTAAAATCAGAGTATTTGAAATACCGTTCAGTTATTAAAAATTTGATGCCTTTTGTTATGAAATTAAATTAATTAAAATTAAAGTATTTATAAAGAAACCTCAATATTATTTTAAATTTTCTTTAAAGGAGGGTCCAGATTCCGCGACACTTAGTTTTGAAATTTCGCACGAAAAAATCGTGCACACTTCTAAGTTCTAATTCCAGAACCGTGAATGTGGACAATTTTTTACATTTATTGTGCGGTGAGTAAATTTTTGCACTGCATTTTAACCCATGCGTTTATACATTTTTGTTAAACGACGTTCAGATTGCCGTTGGGTATGTAGGAAAAAGAAAGATGCTTAATTTTTTAAAAATTAAAAATGGGAAGAAGAAGAAACCGAAAATAGCTGGTATTTTTAAAGTACAAAAACTGTAGGAAATTGTCTTAGTAGAATAAAATATAGTGGATCAAAATTTTGTGTCTGATGGGCTCTTTTAAGTTTTGTTAAGCTCCTGGACATTTAGGTGTTTTTTTTTTTTTTTTTTTTTAAAGGGCATTTCTAAACTGTTATTTTCAACTGATTTTAATTTGACGAAAAGAGAAACAAGCTCAGAAGCTTCATATGTTTTTCTAACTAAATAAGCAAATTCTGAAACTCGTTATTTTTTTTTCTAGCAAAAATAAAAAGCCACATTGGCTTTTTATTTTTTCAAGCTGGATAAAGCTACAACTATTCGAATATTACAATTGTTATTGTAAAACAGTTTTTGTATATTTAAATATTAACTGTTAAAAAATGCACTTTATATAATGTAGCACAAAAAAAAAACATTCATTACCAAAGTTTTTTTTTTTTAATTTTCTTCATCCGTTACCAGTTTAAAATTAATGTTTTTTCTGAGGAAAAAAGACTCCTTTATGAAGGCTTTCCCCGGCCTGTACATATATGAACTCTTTTCAGGAAAATTGCTACGGATAAATGATGTAATGTCCGAATCTCGGCGACGTCTAACCTGACCGCAAATGATTGGCGGAGCCGACGAAATTCGACACAACCCGTTTTTTAATTTTGGGTAGTGGCGGCTTCGCAAAAGTCGTAGAATTGTCTGCAGCCGCCGTCAGCCGTGTGTATGTCTCTCATTAACGATAAAGTTTCACTAAGAAATGACTGACAGTAAAAACTCACTGAGAACTTTGAAATCAAATTAAGCTGTACTATGTGCTTGCAGAGTAAGTTTTACGGTGCAAATGTAAACTGCTGTCTCCGTGAGTTTTTCTGCCGGTGCGCACCATTTAAAAACTCACAGTTGCTCAATCCGGCCCCAGCAGAATATTGCGCTGCCTTAAAATTTGAGCTTTCAGTAGACGTTGCTTACTGCTTTAAATTTTTCAAGTCCTTAACACGTGCCCTGCCAGAGTTTTCAAGAAAGCTTTCGTGAGAGACTTACATGTAAAAATCCATTTGATGAGAGAGAGCTTTCATTTGTGTACCGTTTTCGGTACACCTGGCAGGGAACGTGTTAATAGCCAAGAAACATTTAAATTTTATTTCAAATTGAAAAAATGCAAATAAATATACAATTTAAAAGCGAAACAACTTTTATTTCTATACAGTGGCTAAAATAAAGAAGGTCGAAAGATATAAATTATAATCGCGGTCTTCGTGATGGCCGTTTTGGTGGAACCCTTGGAATCAGCGTCGAAACTGGTGGTCGTAATGTTGACTCGGGCTTAGGTTTTAATAAATTTATTTGAGGACCGTCCATTAAACTTGCTTCGATCCAATCGAGATATTTCGGCACATAAGTGTATGCAGCTGGCTTCTTGGCATCGCAAGCAATTATTCCTTTTTCCTTATCACTTTTCGCCCAGTCGATGGCTCCGAAGGAACTGATTCCAACGACTGTATCTTTAATGACAAAAGGACCACCCGAATCACCCCTGGTACTTGTCTTTTTCCTGTCATCCGCCAATATACAGATCAGGTTGGGTGCTATCTTTGTTATTTGGTAATACTTCTGGCACTTTGCCGGCGAAGCACCAGTAACAGCTGCCTCTTGAAGCATTGTCATCTTTTTGCCACATGATTGGGTTCCCCATCCAACTATCCACCCTTCTTTACGTTCAGCAACAAAATCTTCAGTGGGAAGTTTTGCCAGTTTCACATATTTTTCGTCGAGTATTGCTGGATATATCAACCATAAGAGCAGAATATCATTCACATATTGAAAAGTTGATCCTTCCGCATAACTATTATGGAAAGTGTAACCCCGCACCAGAATTTCTTGACCCTTTCCTTCATCTAGCACTGTGTCCAAAATTCCTAGCCGTGCTGTAATTCTCTTTGGTCTCTTTCTGTGATTTTTCAAACAATGGGCTGCACTAAGTATAACATGTTTTGTTATTAACACTCCTGCACAGTACATATGACTTTCGTAGTATCTCTTAGGATTTCCCTCTACCTCAATTATATGAAAATCCAAATGAACGACGTATGGATAGGTACCCGGATTTGAAACGATTTTTTTCCCTTCATGCTCCTTTATTTTACCGACATCACTGCCCCCATCTATTGGCTCTGAAATAGTGAAAATAACTTGCGCGACCAAAATAATGTATGTTGCGAAAAACATTTTATAACAAAGTCTGACTGATTCCGAATAGTTTGCGCTTTTATACTCTTTCGTACTTACCATTTATATTTCATTATATGCAATTGTGTCGCCAGGTAGATCATTGACGTATTGTAAATAAAATTTGCAAAACCGAACCATATTTTATAGTGAACGTGACTTTGTAAACAAAAGTTTCAGTAAAATACTTGGTAAGAGTAATTCCACACTGTTGCGTATGTGTGAATGAGGAAGTTTGATTTTATTCATATTTAAGATTCGTGGGTACATAAACACAAACCTTTCGTGTATGTAACCTATGAACCTTTATCCTATTTTTTCTTTTTTAATAGCTATTTTTCCTCAGTTCTTAAATAAATATTGGCTCCTATGTCAGCAAAAGTGTGTGTACCGACTAAAAACACGTTTCGTGTTTGAATTTGCGTAGTAGGAGGGTCCATGGAAACAGAAAAATATTTCGACTTGCAAAAAAAGTTTAAAACATAAAACCACTCTATGTAAAGAATGTTTATAAAATTTGTTAACTCGATTACGCTTAACCAATAATTTCAATGCCTAGTGGTACTACAATTTGTCAGTACTTCTTTGATGAATTTTAGAAAATTATTACTCATAATTATATCGTAGATTATTGGACAAATCGTTAATATTATTAATAAAAGTGTCTGAATATAATTTGACTGAGGTACACCATTTGGTATAAACCGACTAAATAAATATTATATTTATTGATAAACATTAGCCTGAACTGATGTTATTAAAAAATTAAAATGACGTATTTTCTTCTTGAACATCGAATATAAATTTTTGTTAAGTTTTGTCGAAGTTAAAAATGTGTCTCCGATTTTAATGCATTTTTCTGCAAAACATTTAAATTAATTCAAAAAAGTTTGATCGTCTTATTCCACCAGACGCAGATTTTTAATTTGATTTTTTAGGAGATAATTTCTTTAAAGATATTCCCTAGTTGAGATTTGTTCCTAACATTTAATTCTGTTTTGATCTCAATAATTATCAAATATTTTTGTTTACTCTTCCAGATCTATTCCTATTCGGTGCTCGCAGCTAGTGAATTATTCAGACGATAAAAAGTCTACTGATAAAACCGACAAGGTCCGGAAGAAAAAGGAAGAAAAAAATGATGAAAAAGCGGAATCAGCTGCTGATCGCCTCAATAAATTGTTGACCAGCATGCAAAAGGACGAGGGTTTGACCAGCATTAAAAAGATCGAAGTCACCAAAGCAACAGGTAAAAAGCACCGCAAAGAAAAACGTAAAGAAATTGAGCAAGAGGAAAAGAAACCGAAGGACATCTTCGAGGCTGCGAAGGACGTCGCCAAGTTGATGGGCGATAGAGCGAAACAGACGGAATCCGAACTCCTTTCCAAGCTACTTGGCAACTCTTCTGCTTCGGTAGACAAAGAAGACAAGGATGAAGGAAATGAATTGAGTCTGAGGTACTTTACACTTATACTAATTAAACGTTTTTCTAAAACAATTTACCCATGCTTAGGGATGTTATTGTTGGGATGAAAATCGATCGGACACCAGCAGCAGCTGCTTCACCTCGAGGTCAATATGTTCGAAAAGTATTGGAAGATGGAGAACAAACCCAACGAAAACCACGTCGACCGAAAATAGATAAACGTCCAAGCGAGCCTCACCCTTCAACTGGAAGTGTAAACTTATTTGGGGAGACGCCTTTGGGAATCTTCAAGAATAAGGAAGAACTTATAGAAAATCCAGATATTTTGAAGACATGGGATTACCTCCACAAAAAAGAACTTAAACTGAGCGTAACGCATCCACCAGCTAACTATTTTGAGAAAATGGTGCTGTGGACCGAACAGGGAAAATTGTGGAAATTTCCAATCGACAACGAGCAGGGCTTGGATGAAGAAGCTAAAGTCGACTTTTCGGAGCACATCTTCATGGAACAACACTTGGAAGGATGGTGTCCTACCAAAGGTCCCGTGAGGCATTTTATGGAGCTTGTTTGTGTCGGATTGTCTAAAAACCCTTACCTCACTTCCGAGGAAAAGAAGGCGCACATTTTTTGGTACCGAGACTACTTTGAAGACAAGAAGCAGTTGCTTAATGAATTAATTGTGCTTAAAGAAGACGCCAAAGAAAATACAAAGATCCTGGAAAGCGGTTAAGCTAAAAAAGTTTGTTAAAAATATTTTAGTATAAATTAAAATTTAAAATATTTTTTTTCTTTGCTTAACAGCTCAACCCTTATTCATTTTGAAACTATTTGTGAAAGCCATTTTTTTGCCTTACGCCATCTGTATTTTTAACCGATTTTAATATTAATTACGATTTTTAGACTTCCTTGTCGACAAAAGTATTAGTGTTAGAGATGCAGAAGTTTTTTCTAATGTTTCAATGGAATAAAAACCCAATTACCCACCCCCTGGACCAATTCACCCCATTTGCAAACAAAGCTGAGATATTGCCATGGAGAATATGTTAGCCAAGTTTACCTCAATTTATCTTTTTTATAAAACTATCCCAAAACATTCAGTTAAAAGTTTTTGAGCCACTGTATGTAATTCTTTCGAACTTTAAAGATTTGTATTTATTTAAAAATTAGTAGATTATAATATATGTATCTATATATAACTAGAAACGCGATTATCACGAATCAATTTGGCACTAAGTTGCTCTTACTCTACGTGTGGGAATTGGTGATCGCGTCGTTGCTGTAGGCTTTATGATCAAAACTTCTGGCCCTTGCTTCGAACTTCTTTCGATCCATTGGAGATACATGGGGACGTATGTGTACACTGCCGGTTTGGTGGGGTCGCATACATCATCCTCTTTCTTTTTACCTTCCTTGATGGGTCCAAAGGAACTTACCCCCAAAATACTATCACCAATCACAAAAGGACCGCCCGAGTCGCCATGCGTAGCTGTTGCTTGCTTATTTTCTGATATAGCGCAAATGAAGGTGAATGGTATCTTGGTTGTTTTATAATACGTCTGGCAATCGGTGGATGAAACGCCTTTAACCTGTGCCTTTTGGAGCATAGTTTTGGACTCGCCGCACAATCCCGTGCCCCATCCAGCAATCCACCCGTACTTGCTTACGGCGTCAAAGTGCTCACTAGGAAGTTTCACCAACTTTACCGATTTATCCAAAACGGCGGGTTTTAGTAAAAATAAGAGGGAAATATCGTTGACAAAATTAAGACCAAGGGCTTCATTTTTTTCAATGAAAGCACCATGAATCGTAAACCCTCTTACGGGAATTGGTTGTCCCTGTCCTTTTTCCAAGTTCGTGTCTAGAACTCCAAGCCAGGCTGTTATTGTCTTCACTTTGTCAGGATATTCAATGCAATGTGCCGCCGTTAAGATGATATCACTTTTAATAAGAGCTCCTCCACAATTCCCACGGACCTCAATTAGTTTGTTTTTAATCTTCCCTTGTATCAATGTTACAAACTCCAGGTGTGCAAGGTACCCGAAATCTCCCGGATTTGTTACGAACCTTTTACCTTTGCGAATTTCAATTTTACCCACATCGGTGCCCCCCTCTATTGGCTCCGTTGTAGAAAGAAAAATTTGTGTAATCAAAACGATGTATACAATTAAAATCATTTTAGTAGACTGTCTTTTACCATCCTCCGAAGTAATTTTATATCAGATAGTGACAAAATCGTTCTTTCATTAGATGTTAGACGTTAATATCACCTGAACAAACAAAACAAAAACGAGCTACGTTCACAACATGTGTGCATTATTCTAAAAAATTTTATTGACGCTATCTGATCTATACTGATCGCAGATTTACACGTGTTCTTTTGTTCATACACACGAAAATTTAATCCAGAATTTGTATTTTTATAAATAATATATGTTTACAAAGTAGTTTACGAGACGAGCCTTAATTACTTTAATTCTGAAAATTCATCTCATGGATGGTAGAACCGAAATGAAATTCGTAAAACATGTTTGTTAAATGTCGTCAACAAATATGTTTTGATTGTACGTAGTGATCTTAACATCTGCGCAACGAATCTATTCTTAGAACACTAATCTTCTAGTCTAGTGTAGGCAATTGAAACATTACGTGTTTCTGTTTTCTTAAATGTTCTAAGTATATGTAGAGGTCTTAATTAAACTAAAATTCGACTTCTAATAAAAGCCGCACACACCGATACAAATTACGCAGGAGCAAAACTTCGATGTATGGCATCTTGAGCTCAACTGAAAAAATATTGAAAGCAACAATTTCTCACTAAACGAACAGATTCATGTATGAATGTTTGGGCACGTTTTTCGTTGCAAAAGTTTTATGCTGTAGATATAAAAATCCAGATGAATAAAAAAAAAAAGAATTAAAAAGATCCATTAGAACAGCCATGCAAATACTTAATGATTCGGCTTATTAAGGTTAGTACTAGATCAAAATTCTGCTTATATTTATATTTTCGGGTCTCAAAATTCTTAACTACCTTAAAAAAATTAAAACAAACATTTTTGATCAATTAATTAATTATTCTCATACTTTCGTAACTTCAATGCTAATTTTATTTTAACTAGGGCTTAGAAAAAATAAAGCTTTCATATATAAAAACCATGTCGTAGAGTTTAATTTAAAAAAAAATATTTTCTTCAAATTCGCACGGTCCGGTCGGGCAAAGATGTTTTATAAGAAATCCTCAACAAAGTAAAATGGTGGTCATTTGTGTAGCGATTTTTAAACAGATACAATTTAAAAACTAATCGATTTGAAAACAATTCATCATAATGTATTCTGATTATTAACTGAATCAAAAATTGTTTGAAAAAACTTTAAAACACTACAATCATTTAATTTGAAATTAAATAGACGCCTTTGTCAAAAGAAATAACTCTAATTTTTATCATGCTGTATAAAAAAAAAAACGATAAAGGGAAAGAAGTGTGACAATGAAGAATTCGACCAGATCTGAGTCATAAATAGTACAAATTGAAATTATAAAATATTAAGACCGTAAATTCTCGTAGAGATGCAAGGATTTTGCAATATCATCCTGCATCTGCTTTTTCTTCAGAGCCTCCCAGGTTTCTAATTTTCGGTAAACCGTAGGCATCAAGTACCTATAAAAGAAAGGCCTCTCCTCAGGGCCATAAGCCAGTTCGACCTGCGTCTTGAACGCATAATTTGGCTTGTAGTTGTTCAACTCGAGGAAGTAGTCGAAATGGAAGGGAATGCAGGTTTCCTCAATGGTTTCCATCGTGAACTTGTCGAGTTCTTCCGACGCAATGCTGACCTCTTCACCATCAGGAATGAATGCTTTGTGGAAGAACAGCGTTCGTGCGGACACTCTCTTTTCGGTCTTTGTAAGAATCTGCGGTTTCTTCTTCAAAACGCCTTTTGGAAGTTTTCCAGTTCGCTTTGGTTTCTTGTAAGGTGGTGCCATATTCCTCTTAATTTCATTAATTGTTAGGTGAATACGCCGTTCAATTTTGTAAGCATCGAGTGCATAACGCTTCTTGTTAGCGAGATTTCTTCGGTAGTCCTTTTCAATTTTTCGAACCTTTTCGCTTGCATAGGGCTCAAATTTTGCTGTAAAAAATAAAAATAGTAGAGGAATACACTTGATCAAGGTTTATATATAGTGGCGGTCACATAATTAAGAACATGAAGAAATTACAACTCTTACGCAATTGTAAGTTATATTCGTTGCTTTAAAAATGATAAGTTACTATGTACAAATCAAGCCTGCACTCATAGGAAATAAAAGAAAAAAAAATCAAATGTAAAATAGGCTTTCTTTAAGCAGTCACTAGTTGGTTTTTGCGTGGTCATATACTTAAGAACAAAGTAATTTTAAAGAAAAAAAAAGGTTTAACTGATCTAATATTCATTCCAATTGAGGTAACTGGTATATTTATATTTTTATTGTTTTTACATTATTATTAATAATTTTAGTTAAAAATTCACAATAAGCTAAGATAGGAACCACACCTGAACAACGTTGTGAAATAAAAGTTGTACGCCAATAAGACTTAATATATCGCGCTATTGCTAAGCAGGTTGTATTATGTTTCGGCTTGTTACCGCAATTAAAGATTCTTGGAATAATATTCGCATAGACAAATGTATTCGTTTGATTGACCCAATGGCAAACCGATGCAAAGAGGTTTTGTTTCAAAACTGACGAGCCACCCAATACTAATTACAATAAATATAAATTTTATAAATAAATGTTATATTTGCTAATATTATTTAACTTTTTAAAGTTGTTCTTAATTACCTGTCCGCTTAAAAATAGTTGTAAGAGAGAATTGTAATTAAATATTCACTATTGGAAACATTTGACGAAGCTTATGCAAATTTAAACTAACACTTTAATACTATCAATATATAAAATTATTGTTCAATAAATAAAAAATAGCTTATTAAAATAATGATAGACGATAAGCCTTAGGAACAAAAAAATAATGATCATCTAATCATTCTAAAACTTCTAGACGAGACTGAAATTATGTATATGTAATAAAAACGTTCCTATGATTAGTTGATCAATTTAATCAGATATCATGACAACTTACCAATTAACTCAATTAGATAATCAGAGATTTGACCAATCTTTTCGGCAATCCCCTGCTCTCTTCCTGCCCCGGGAAATACATAACTATAAACTATGTCGCCATGCCACTTCATCCACTTCAATAATGGTTTGTTTATGGAGACGGACAAAGGTTTGTCTAGTAAGTCTAACGCAATTCGCTTCAACTTCTCGGCACGATCCTCCATGAAGTACTTTTTAGCGCACTTCGCTTTAACGAATTTCGATCTGGTCTGAATGAAATCTTCCGACCATTTCACATACGATCGATGAGTATGCTGTAAATTGATCAGGATCCACAAAGTGTAGTGCAGTTCCAATAGGCAAACGAAGGTCCTTGTTTTCAACTTAATAACGTCTTTTAAGAAGCTCTGGACATTCGGATGAACGATGACTAAAGAATGCTTGTTCTTCAGATAGTTATTTTCATAGAAGTTTTTTATGGCCCAGGCGTCGTCGCGATCTCTCTGCCGTATGTTAACGTACTTTCTTTTCTCTATAGACTCCCTATAGTTTTCTAAAGTGCCGTCTTCTTTCTTGTGGATCCAGTCGTTTTTCTCACGCCAACTGTTCTTCATTATTAAATAGTGGAAATTCTGGAGTATAGTCCTCCTGATCCAGTCGCCCTCAGTGAACACAATCCGCATGTTCAGCTTGGTTAATTTTTTCTCAACCTCAGCGAGTTGCTTCTTAAGAAAATGGACTGCCTCGTAATACATCTTCACAACGCGAATCTTCGCCATTGATCTGTCGTACTCCATTTTCTGCCATCGATTAAATAATCTATCATAAAGCGCTTCTAATTTGACCACTTCGGCAGCGTACTGGTCCTCCTTTTTTTCGGCTTTAGTTTGTTGAACAAATTGACTTTGGATATGCCAAACTTCAAATTGTTGTCGCATTGCATCTTTCATAAGAAATAACGTCGATTTCGGCTTAAAAGGCGGCTCAATAAGAATTTGTTGGAGCTCCTCTAAATCAGTCTCTTCCATTCTACCCCCATGTTTTCCTGCCTTTTGCCCTATTAACGATTTTTCGATATTTTCTGGCTCGACTTCCAAACGCCTTCGTAAGTCGTTCCGGAGCCTCGAATTGAAAGTATAAAATTTATCGACATCTCCCTTGTAAATTTGGCGCTGTTCATTTCTTTGTCCGGCATATGGCACCACAGCATATGGATATAAATTTTCGTCCTTATTTGGATCAACGGGATGGAGTTTAATTCGAACGCGGTTTATTTCTTCAAAAGGAACCAGAGATTTTTTTATATAGTCCAGTGGCAGTTTTGTATCTTGTATCTAAGAATAACAAAATGTTAGCATTATTTTTGCGGCAATAACTATTGGACACTTTTTTTTAAAAACTTCAAATACATTTGCTTCATTTTTTCAAGACAATCGAGATTTTCAGTACCTATGATAATAAAAGTATCGTGATACGGTCCAAAAATCGTGTCCAAGGAACACTATAATTATGATTATTTTTTCCAACTTTTTTGCTTGTCTATCTACATGTTTATTTTGTTTTTTTATTTTTTTACACTAAATTTAGCGAATTTAGCCTTTTAATATTTTTTTGAGTTTTTAAATTTAGTGTTACAATATATACGTTATATATATAATAGAAGTAAAGTGTGTGGAGAATTTCCTACAAAATATCTGGACACTCGCCATCAATCACTAAAATAATTGTTTTCTTGTCACAGTTTTTGATATATTCGTCCCATTCTACTGCCTTAGTTTTGATAATTTTTAATATTCTTTGGCATGAATTCCTGATACTCAGGTCGCTTATTTCAATTTTGAACTGTGGGATTTTAGTGAAAATTGGCACTACAGTCCCGAATTAATTATTGTTTAAATATAGAAAATAATAATAAAGAATGTGGATACTATTGCATCCATGCAATTCCAGTCAACTATACTTTAAGAGTGGTAGTAGTTCACTGAACTACCACTAACATTCAATTCTTATACACTATTATTTAATAATTCAATTAGTGATGCGCAGATTTTTGCTCAAACAAAATTTTTACCATTAGGAAGCTTCCACTGTCGTTTGTGAAGTTCGTACACATGGAGCTCTCCAAAGTGGACATGCAGGACTGTATGCTGGAAAGGTCGTCCTCTAGCTCCTTGACATAGGCATCTTTATCAATCGCATAAGTTGCTTGCTCTTCCTCAACGTTCGCGAGCCTTTTCTTCACCTCCTTCGTAGTCTCCTTGATCAGTTCTAAAAAAGCATCATGTCCAGGAAACCCCCTTGGTGGCTCCCTGCCACTTTTGTATGGTACGGATTTTTTGTCGATTACTTTTGTAGATAATTTTTGCTCCTCGCCGCGTTTTAAATTTTTATTTTGTAAAGACAAATCTTGTTTGTTTTGTGTTACTGGGGAGAGCTGAGGAAAACTACGATCAATGAACTGTCCAGGATTTAAACCTTGCGGTAGAGCCCTCTCAAAAGTTTGTTTAGGATTTTTGTGGACTTTTACGGATTCCTCCACGACGTCAAGCTTTGGAATGACGGGTGTGTACCTTACATGCAAGAATTTATGTTGCGTAGGATTGAAGTGATCGTGATGGTGCCGGGCTTCAAAACGACGAACATATTCTGTCTTTGGCATCTTTAAATTGTATGGTACGATTTTATCGTCTGGCGGATTATCAAGACAAGGCACATTCGTTTCATCACAAGTTTCATTCAAGTTTCGGAGTTTTCTAGGGTGTATTTTTAAAGTTGGCTCTCTGAACTTAGGCGCTGGCAACTGATCGAAGTGCAGAGGTTGCCCTAGTATTATTTTAGAATGCCCAGATGCATTGAGTTTTATTCGTGAAAGTTTTTTCATAAATGCTTCTACGTCGGATGGCGGTTCTTCCTCTGGAATCCAATCAGAATCTTCGGATTCTGAACTCTCACATTGAGCGAAGGTACGTTTCTTAATACTGCGATCTTTCACTGGAATTCCAAGATACCGCATTCTCTGATGTTTCTTGCGAATTCTTTCCTTATCCTCTTTCTTTTTTTTCATAAGATAATCAAAGAGTGTTAATTTCGGTTTATCTAACGAAGACGCGGATGAGATCTGTTTTGCTTCCTCTTTTACCGCGCCAAACACAAACCCAGTCAAGTTGAACTTTTTCACCTTAATGGTTTTGGGCTTTTTAATTCGCAATGTCTTTTTCCTCCCTTTTTGATACTGAAGCCCCATTGGCTGATTAATATTTTCTCTGATTGAGCTGCGATCGTAAGTGATCGGCTCTGGCGGCCCAGGAGCGAAAAGTTGTAGTTTTGGATCATCTGGCGCTGGTCGTTTGATAACCGACGAAACTTTATTTTCCATGAAACTGTTTTTATTTGGCTTTGGTACCAAATTTTCAAACCATTCTGTTCTTGTTTGGCAAGTGCGTAAAGAGCGTCCTTCCCTCTTCTGCGTGGTGTGCAACTTCCCTCTGGGCTCAGTGCCTAGCTTGAACTGTTGCCCTCGCAAGTAAAATTTTGATGGTGAGTTTTTGTAGCCCACCTCGAAGTTGTCTTCGTCGTCCGTTGACCGCTCGCTATGCGATGAAATTGTCTCAGATTGTGAGCTTATCTTCAGGTCTGCCTCCTTAGGTTTTTTTTGCAACCCATGCTCATAGAAAAAATCTCTTCTTATCACAGCTTGATCGTGGAGAATTTTTTTAGATCTCTTCAAAGTTTGTCGCAGTTTTCTTACTTCAGCGATCGTGTGAGGATACCATTTTCGTTTTTCAGTTTTATGCAGAGCATCATATTTCGCCTGAACTTCAACGTTCCCCTCTTCATTATGTTCGACATTAAAATCTTCGTCAGCAACAATAAACGCCTTATTTTCTTCGTTTTCTTTCTCTTTCGCGGCTTGAAGAGCTTCTTGTTCTGTTTCTCGTTCCACCTTCTCTTCGTAAAGATTGTAGTATCTGCCTGAAAAATATAGAAGTATAGTTTGAGAAAGTTGATAAAAAAATCTACCAGAATTCAATTTTAATTCATATGTTACTTTCTTTGTTATTCATTGTTTTCTACTTTACTGATTTAGATCAAAGTTTTTCTTCGTTTTGTTAATTATGAACAGAAATCCCTATTTTATGTATTTAAAATTTGTTTGATGTTCGCTGATTACAACTGGATTTTAGAATTTTATATTCAAAATTAAAATAACAAAAATACGAAGTTACGTTAGAAAAAAAAGCTGTTCAACGTTATTTCTTTCTTCTTTCAGTACAAAATATGATTCGCTATCGTAGCTAACGATGTGCACAAGTACGTATGTATAAATTTTGGAAAAATGTTTTACTTAAACGTTTTTCTACAAATATAGTAATTCAGAATATCCGCCTTTGAAAAAACATACCAGCTTTCCTCCTGCGTTATATTAATGTAGTATCTCATGTAGCTAATGAAACAAATCGCTACAAATTTATCGGTAATTTAACTAATCGATTTGGAATGGAAATGGGAAATAAATAAAATCAAACCACTTACCAAATCGAATTTCATTTTCCAGTTCAATTATCGACTTTGACAAAACTTTGTCTCTTGTTCGAAGAAGTTGCGCCAGCTTTGTTGGCTTTTGTTCGCTTTCCTCCAGTTTGTCTTTCAAACGATCTTTTCCTGTCTCTGTATTCAAAGTGTACTGCAATCCGCATTGGTCATAATCAATGCCTACATCAAACACCGTTGGGAGATTAACCTTCTTCTTATATTGCATATCCTCATATATGTCTGGCATATTTTTCCGGACATTTTTCCGTTCAAAGTAGCGCTTCTGCTTCAAATATTCCTTCCCGTCTTGAATATTCTGCTCATCGAAAAAGTAAGTTCTTTTATAGTCCCACATTTGGAAATCTGCACCAGCTGGATTGTCGACGTCGATTTCGACACACGCAACCTCAGACTTCGCCGAACTGGAAGAGGTGTCGACATTTTCGGCCAATTTAATCTTTTCTCTTATTTCCTTCCATCGCATTTCCGGTTTTCTCGGCTTCACAGCCATTTTTATGTTTTTTAAGCATTGTGTTTTTCTTGGATCTTCTGTAAGATAAAATTTGGGCACCCAATTGCGCTTCTTTGGAGGAACTCGATCCTTTTGTTCCTTGGTACACTTGCCAACGTAGTTTTGGTAGTTATCGTCAAAATCACTTCCTTTACATGGAACTCGCATTCGTGTTTTTGAGCTAAAATCTTGATAATAATAAGATTTTAACGATAAGCTTTTTGGATATTTTGGAGAAGCGGATTGCACGGAAATGCATTCACTAAGAGAGTCCGCTCCTGGGCAAAACGCTTCACGATACACCTTCATACAGGACCTCTTCTTCGATGAAGAATGGCATTCTACAGGTTTTTTTACCTTTAATGGTGGAAACTGTTCTATCTTTGTACAAATTTCCTTCGCACCTAATTTCCGACAATCCGTCATTTTCGAATAACTGACGTCCGACCCCTTTCCACTACTTCTCGGTTTTGTTATAATTGACTGTGAAGGATCCCATTTTGGAATCAAATTTGCATTCATCATTATTTCTGTGACGTCTGAATGCTGCGATTGTGACGGCTGCGACTTTTCACGCACAGATCTATGCAAACACTTTGATTTCTTCATTATGTTCTTTTTTGCAAAGGTATTGTAACCACTATACGATGTTTAAATATTGCAGGTTTTTATATTTTATTATATATAAAGCAAAACGTGTCGAAAATAAACGGTTTTTCAAATATTTTGAAAAGAAATGTTATGACCGAATTAAGCCAATTTTACTCCTTCAAAGGCGACTGCCAAATTGAGAAATCTTGCGCACACTTTGTTTTATTAAGAAATAGCATTTTATAAACTTTACTGGGATACTTCGGCATTTTTATATCAACTTAAAAATACACTAATGATGTTTCGTTGATTACTTCAAGTGAAAGGTTTAAGGCGCTCTTAAATAAAAATCAGTTTCTTTTGTAATCTCTAATGAATTTGGTAATTTTATTGTAAACAAATCAATTACTACAGAAAATCTGTGCCATCATAAATATAAATCTAACAATTGGAAAACAAATGCAACAAGCTTGATTTCAACAAGCCATTTGATTCGAAACTAAACGTATTTTAATAATTTTAATTAAGAGATTATGATGAACCATTAAGGAGCTACCTAGCAGAAATATTAAGACTACTAGAAAATTGGCGGAAGATCCAAACTGGTTGTAGTGCTGCGGTATTTTTAAAGAATATTTATAGTAAACGTGCGCTATCATATGTATATAATAAACTTAACGTGAACGGTAAATGAAGAATACAATAACAAGAAAGCAAATCGAACCAAAAACCGATACATCTTAGAATAGCAAAATGCGTTTCTCTACAGTCTTTCGGCAAATGGGGCATCCTTCAATTTGATCTCCACACATTTGGCAGGTGCCGTGCCCGCAAAGAAAGACCATGTTTTTAATACGATCAAAGCAAACGGGACACATTGTCTGCAATTTAAAATGTTTAATACCTCTTAACCCTTTAATAATTCGGAGGTCAGTACCTGTTCTTTAATATCTTGGAGTTCTTGTTTGAGCTTTTGGACATCATACATATGGCAGTTGTTGACTACTGAGCTCGGTGTGGAATTAGTTGCAACTGCTGTTGCCGCGCTGGGCGGAACTGTATTATTCATAGCAACACCGTGGCCCGCCTTATTTACTCCCACACGAACCGACGAAGTTTCCTTGCTTTCGTCAGCACAGGCTGAAATCTTTTGGACAAATACCTTAAAGTTGTGAGTTTTAAAATAACGAAAAAAATAACACCAAGAAAGAAAAATAAAAGCATTTCGTGATCAACTCATTAAAGATAGCAGTCTTAATTAAGTGGGGGAATCACAAAAATACAAACAATTTTCCAAAAAATTTAAATTTACCTTCTCAATTGTTCCTGTGCCTCCGCAGCATAGAGTGAATGGAACAATCTCTTCGATTTGTGTGCGACACTGGACGCATTTTTTCATGATACTTGAGCAATTCTCACAAGCAACCATATGACAACATGGCTTAAAGAAAACTGATGCACGTTTGTCGGAGCAAACGAGACATTCATCAATTTTTTCGCGGGAGGCAACAGTCTCGCGGCAGATAAGACACTTTTTGACTCGCGGAGCGCAGATTTCGCAGCAACAAACATGGCCGCATGGCTAAAATGATATTCAAATTACTTTCATTTAAATTCCTTCTAAAAGATTTACCTTAAAGACTGTGTCCCTTTTAACATCCGAACATACAAGGCATTCATCCAGAGAATTCGACTTGCTTGGATCAGCCTCGTTCTGAACCGGGGTCACATTGACCGGAGTTGCAGTGCCTGTACCGCTGGATTCAACCACGGCGTTTGAAATAGCTGGAGTAATATTTGACCGCTGCGCAACGGTGCTGCTCCCGGCCACATTGCCTGGGAGTTCGGAGTCATCAGTCTTCCTTTCGTTGTAGCATTTTACGAGAGTCTTACAGAGATTCGGGTCAGGGCAGAGATCGAGCGGTGTTTGCAACTTTCTGTTTTTGATAGTCAAATCAGCTCCATTTGCTGCTAAAAAGCATGCAATGGAAGCGGACGCCTTTTTGTCACTTGCATTCCTCAGACCCATTAGAAGTTTCCCAAAACCTTCAACGTCCTGAAGCTGCTTTAACTGCGACAACGTGTGGTGACGAAGGGCCTCGTGAAGCGGCGTATCACCATCTTTATCTGGAATGTTAAGATTGGCACCCTCTTGCACCAAGAGTTTTACGATTTGAACATGTTGGCGTTCTACGGCCAAATGCAGAGCAGTCTGCAGGTTTACATTTTGACGGTCCATGTTGGCTTTGCCCATGTGAACCAGAAGTTCTGCGATTTCAACGTGGTTATTAAGAGCTGCTAAGTGCAGAGCAGTGTAACCATCATCTTTCTTTTCTTCCACAATCCATGGGCGGTTTGTTTTGGTCAAAAGAATTTTCATAGCGCTAATAAATAACAACAAAATAACCCCTTTTCGATAAAACCTAAAATTCTAAACACTTACCTTGGATTTCCTTTCAACGCAGCATGGTGCAAAGCATTAAATCCGTTGTTGTTCGTAAGAGTTATATCAGCCCCATAGTCCAGAAGTAGTGATAACATTTCATCATGCTCCTTCGATATAGCGTCATGCAAAGGAGTATCACCCTCAGAGTCCTGCAGACTTGTGTGGCATCCCAATGAAAGAAGAGTTTTGACGACATTCAAGTGACCCTTGTTAACTGCGATATGAAGTGCAGTTTGTCGTCGCTTATTCCTTGCATTCAAGTCTGCTCCAGATTTGGCAAGAATTTCAATTACAGCCGGCTCATCACCGAATGCAGCATGATGAACTGCCCGGTCACCATCTTTGTCTTCAATTTCAACGTCGACACTGTGTCTAAGTAGAACTTGAATTACATCAATGTGTCCGTTTTGGCTGGCCGCTTGAAGGGCTGTATGTCCAGCAAAAACACCATTCACATCAGCTGTGGTATTCGAAGATGTATTTGGTGAAGTGCCGGTTAAGTATTCCTCGCACTTTGCCTATTAAAAAATAAATAATAAAAAATGATTCGTTAGCAGAAAATTTACACAACAGTATGATTCCACGAAGAAAAATAAATTACTATGACTAACAAAAGATCAAAAGGAAATTAAAGTCAAATGTTTTTAATAGGCTCCCTTCAAAAAATCACTTTCCGATTATATTATTCTAAATAATTGAGTTTATTAGAACCCAAAAGTCAAAAGTATAAAAAAAGCCTCACAAAACTCTAAGAAAAGGACGGAATGGGAATATCTTTGATTACTATTGATAGCAAGAAGTTTAGAGCAATATTTGGGAAAAAAAACAGAGCCAGAAACTACAAACATTTGTAGTTATTACATGTGAAACATTGACCTAAATAAATTACATACAGCATATCCATTAGCAGCAGCCTTAACGAACTCCTCTGTTGCATCTCCGGATACATTTGGTTCAAAAAGCTTCTTCAAAATTGCAGACAATCTCTCACCATTCGAAGTGACTGGAACACAGTTTCCATCAGCCGTTGCTGAAGCCTTTTAAAAAAAAATGCAATTAGAAAAGCCACAAAAGACAAAACTAATTTACTTACAACTTTAGTTACAGCTAGAGGATTATAAGTCCAGGAAGTATTTCCTACTTCAACTTTTAAGTCATTATCGTGGTAGACTTGTTGAACGCGTCCGACTTTGCCAAGTGTCTAAGAAACATATTTTTTTTGTTTAAATAATGAATACGAATAAAACTCAAAATTCTAACCAATTGCATAGCATCAGCCCATTCCCCGTGTCCTCTCTGTAAAATTTTAATACTTTCTATGTCAGGACAAATTTTAACGATGTCCCCAACTGCGAATTCAGGTGCACTGACCGTGGGTGAAGCGACTTTAGTTAAAACAGCAGGATTAAACGTCCAGCGATTGCCGCTGTTGTATGCTACTACGATGTCATGATCCTCATCAATCCCAACCACTTTTCCAATATTGTTAAGACATTCAAACATTCCGTCGGTCCAACCGCCATGCCCATGCTGAAGAGACTGTACAATTTCGAGATCTAGGTCAACGGTGACCTTGTCACCAATTTGGAAGCCATGGGGCCCTTTCCCTGGACCATTTTCCCCGAGCAGTGGAAGATGATCGCGATACACCGTGTTTCCCTTGGCGTCATTAACCACCTTCAGATCAGCCATACCTTCAAAGCCGACTCTGTACAAATTTTTAGCGCCATTATCCCAAACTACATAAGCTGCTGATCTGGGAGATGCTGAAGACCAATCCTGGATTTCGTTCACCTTTCCACGCCGTCCAACTCCCCCGTCTTGATCCTCCCACTGCCAGTCGACTCCTCTTACAACTCGAGCTCCAGGAAAAATACCACGAACAGCAATTTTCTTTGATTTTCGCCGTGGCTCCAACATGATTCGCTCGCCACCAGGAGTGGCAATTCTAAAAAACCTGTGCCGCAAGTGATGCTTGTCCCCGTGATAGCAAATTGAGCATAGATCATAATTAATGCATTCGACGCACTTCCAGCGTATTCCGAAAATTGGCTGTTGCCTGCAGGTGTCGCACATCGTCCCGTCGTGTTTTATTCCTGTCGGGGCGCTATCTAAAATCCGCAAATCATAGGCCCCCGCGCATCTGTAGTTAGCCGCAGTGCCATTGTCCCAAACAACGACGACTTCTTCTGAAGACTCGAAATTTCTTACAGTGCCGACATGACCTTCACCACCATCCTGAATTTAAAGATGGAACAATTCGTTCAGTAAAATTGAAGACACAATTAAAAATTCACTTATTAAAGAAAAGCGAGGTTTGTTTTCTAATAAATAAAATTAAATATCGGTCTATATAAAGTCATATTTATTATTTATTTTATTTACTGATTTTCTAATATTTTTTCGAAATTCTTAGATAGTATAAAACGAATATTATTATTTTTTTTTAAATAAGAAATTATACATTTTTAAATTCGACACACAATTGATAAAAAAAAATTAAATTAAAAAGACCAATTAGAATTTTCCAAAAAAAACCAAAAAGCTGCAAGGTACACTTATTTATCTTTTAAAAAAATACTTCCGGTAGTGCAGAAGCATCATGCACGCACTATAAAGAAATAAAATTCGTAATTTCATCTCCAACAATGCGTTTTTAATTTTGTGACCCTGTTAACAAATTTAATGAAGAGTTCGGCTAGCCCTCGTTTTGCTAAAGAAATATAATCAAGGTACGAGTATTTTGAGAATGTTGACTTTAGTGCTCAGACGGGTAATCAACGACCATTGCCAATTTCAAGCCATTGCATTATCTTTATTATACTTAATGACTCGCTAAACCGCCGGCAATCTTCTCGCAAGACAAACTAGCTAATGCTGCCCTCCAAGTGAGCCCCGGGCTTCGAATTAGAAAGCTTCGCAGCGTCAAAACAAGCAACAGCTGATAGTTGTTTTATGCCCGGTAGGACGACGGAAGGTGAGTCATCAAAGGCTGATACCGATCTGATAAGAATGCAAACCCACTTGACCCGAGACTTCGGAGCACCTCACTCCCGCTTTTTACGTAATTCAAATCGCGCTCCCTCTAATCGAAATGGCAAGCAGATGCTCGAACTTAGGCAACACGAGCTTCGCGGATTGATAACGAAACCGAGAGTAAACCAGTGGCAGGGTTTACCAGAAATATTGGAAATTCGCTGATAATCGCCCCGGAGGGCAGTCCGCGCGCGTCACAATCAGACCATAAAAAATGCATCGAAACAGCGATCAATCGTAGAAGTTTGTGGATCGCGAGGCTCTCGGGCGGCGATTCCGGTTCTGCGGAGCGACCGTCGCAGAGGCTGCGGCTATGCCGCTGGTCCGCGGTAATCTAGAGGTCAAGAGGGGGGAACTTTTACTACGATTTTGCATTTTTAACTTGCGCCCTGCTCGATGAATTCCGCCTCGGTGGGTCTTTCTTTTCCGTGTAACTGTTTTTCTTCGATTCGACGGAGTGCCACCGAGAGAAAACGCACTGAAATGCGTCAAGGATGCCGAAGGCCAATCTTTTTCACAGATAATTTGCATAAATTCGAGCATTTTCCGACGAAATATTTATTGGGAAAAGCGCTCACCTGCTTGCCCCATTTCCAGTCGGGTCCCCGGATGACACGAGCCCCGACGCCCTCCATCGCCCCGCGAACTTGTCGTGTCGCCCCAGGTGCCGCGGGTCCTGCTGCCGTAGATGTCCCGGATGCTGCGGCTGGCTCCTTTGTAGCAGCTGCAGCTGCACAGGCCATTCTCGTTCGCTTCTACTGCGGTTTCGAATCGATTGCCCGCACTATTTTACAATTTGATCGACTCAGTCGCGGAATTTCTCGTCGAACCAGAAAATTTCCGTAGCAAGACTTTTGACAGCAAAAACGCTCCAAAGCCTTTCATCACTAAACACACACACACATACGTATTGTAAATTTTCACTTTGCGTCTTCTTCTTATATGAATTTACGTCCAATCCAGCCGAAGTTGTCATATTAAAATCCCACTCTGGCGGATACTAGCGGAAATAAAAAATAACCGCGAAGTTTTGAATACTCTAACAAAGCTGTTACATTTGAGGTGTTGCTTGAAAACACTTGCCGCTCAAACTTTTTAAAAGTGGATGTGTACAGCGAATTTTGCTCTAGAAAAGTTTAAACGCGGTTTGAAATGTTACTTAGATAATAAGCAACCATAGCATGAGGATTTTCCCCATCCAAAACTAATTCCGGTAAAATTGAAAATTATTTACAGTATTTGGATGATTCAAAAATTTTCTCCACAATTTTTTATCTCTATAACGGAAGGAGTTAAAACGTATCCCAAATGTTGACTTAAAGCGTAAACTATAATTATGCCGAGTTTCCTTAAAATCCACTCAGTAGATAAACAAATAAAAATTTCAAAATTTGCTTTTCTCTGAATCATTAGAAATGTACACAAAATTTTTTGAAAGTATTTCATGTACAGATATAACTCAGTGACCAGATTTATTATTATAGTCCTTTTAATTTGAAAAAATAGACTGTTATAGCAATTTTGTTGCATATTTAATATGTATACCTTCAAATATTTGAATATAATCCAAAACTTGCTCTTATTTTATTTATTTACTTTTTATTACAAAAGTTGTACATTACCTCTCTTTGCTTGCTTGATCCAATAATTAATCGGACAATAAAATTATATTCTTTAGTTTGTGGTGATCTCTTCCTAAAATCTAAGGCACATCGCGAAAAATGTTTGAGTCAATTAAAACGCTAATCGCATTTCGATCAAGTAGTTTTAATAAAAATAATATTGCCAACAGATTCTTAAGGTAAATAATTTCTTTAAAGGAAAAAAAATAATCTTTATATATATATAAGTCACAGAAATACAACATTCAAAAGGGAACACCTTTCAGAATTTAAACGAAAGCTCAGAATATTACGTTCACTTTTTCCATCATCGCTGCAAGTCGAAAGACGACTATGAGCCTACGAAGTGTACACTATGAAATCTGAGTCAATCAGTTTTGTTTTTCGTTTTGAGCGTTATTGTACCTCTTTTGTAAATTAGAACGTCGGCCGTAAAAAAAAAATAAATAGTATAAAATATATCATTCAGAATGCGACTCTTTTTGCCACCATTGCCAAGGTTTAATCGCTGAAAGGCGTCCCAGGAAATCATCACCTAAACCTAACGTGCATAAAAATTGATTTCCATTATCAAAGATAGATAAAGCTTATTTGAAACTTTCTCTTGCCACTTCAATTGTAAAAGTTACTTTATGTTGCAGTAGTATATTACTCTCTACAAATATACTATAACAGATAAATTCTTTAAAAAGTGTAGGGCTTGTTAGTCGAACAAAAATAAATCCTTAACCGTGCGACACGCGAGTCGCACGCAATTGCATTGGATAAAATCTGTCCGGTTATCCACTCTCCTGCGTATGTATAAACCGATGAGTTATGCCCTATCTTTCATTATGGCGAACTTACAAGACTTCTAGTAAATTTTTAATAAATATAAAAAGAAGATCTCTTTACACTTAGTTCGTATTTGATCTTATGACTATACTGAAGATGTTGAATTGGCTGAAGCTGTCTCTGTGTTGTTGTTCGATTCTGTGGTGGTCGCGGTGGGGCTCTGCTGCTGAAGGGCTGCCTTTTCGCGTTCCTTATCACGTATCGGTCGAAATGCTTCACGAAGGGCTTCGACGCGACTCTCGTTTGGTCCCCATCGTGCGTAACCAGCATTGTTCTGCAGCCAAACTACGACAGTCCCGTGCATGCTTTTCACGTTCACCTCAGACCTACTTAGGTTCGGAATGTTATAAAAATTGTATGTTTCGACAGGTTCGGAAAATTTACTTTGGTATTATGTGCTGGTATCCATGTCTGTATTCATGAGCCATACCCAAGACCACCATAGACCGCCTTTTGTAAATATTTTCTTCCAGTTTCGCGAGGCACTTCCATTCGGGAAGAAATACTATAAAACTGGACGAATTTCATTAAAACCTTATACTATGAGATCTGGATAGTTCTGCAAATTACTGAATCCACATAAACAAAACAAGACTATTCAGTTGTAACACTTATTAATTAAAATTAGTCTTAATCTAATCTTTCAAATTAAAGTAACACTTAAGTGAAGGCATGCATTTTTTGCGCGTAGACTCAAATTCATTACATCATAAAGAAATTTAACTCTTTAATTTTGTCTGCTTTTTTCCGTTATGTAGTTTAAAATTTATAATTTCCTAGGAGTTTTCCCGCTAAAATAATTAAAAAACAGTTACGAGATAAAGTAGGAAAAAAGAATTCCCAATATTTTCGCCTCTCAATTTATGGTCACAAAATGGAACGCCTTAATTTCGTGGATTGAATTAATATTTTCATTTCTTAAATTATGGAATCAAGTGGACTAATCTCATTAAATATACAATATCACTCTTTCAGAATTGACACTAAATAATTAGGTAAATTAGAAAAGATTAAGCCTACCTTTAGAAAATTATATCCGATTCAAATTGATATTTTACCACCTTTTATTAAACTTGTTTTCTTGATATATCTTGTAATCGAGTTTTCAAAAATTTCTCGAAGACTTCCAGTTTTGCGTGTGTTCATTCTATATAACAATACAATATTTAAACATAAAACAACATGAAATATAATTTCAACATTGCATTTTGTCTTGTTTGGTCTGTATGAATTAAGTAGTTTATGTTAAAACAAGCACTTACCTTAGAGCTTCAATAGAATCTGTTAACAATTTGTCGATATGTTCAAGCGCTGCATCGATAAGCTCGTCACAATGCGGCGGATTCACTTGAAAAGATCCCGAAACTGGTTTAAATTCTAAGAAAGGTCTGTAAAATAAATAGTATTAAATCTGGGTTAATTTGAAAATAGTTAATGAAATCGTACCCTCTTGATCCAAAATATGCGTCGGTATCAGCAAATGCTGAACAATATTGTCGAAAATAGCAATTCAGCGGCGAGGCGAAACACTCAAACGTAACACCAAAATGTCTATGCAAGCACTCAAAAACAGGAACGGGAAGAGATGCTTGGGTCATTTCAGCTTCCTGTGACGAATTTAATGCATTTCCCAAAAATGTTTGATATCGCTTAAGCATGCACCAAACTCGTCCAATGAACAGATCAAACTTTTTGTCGTCAAAGCAATTATGGCGATACAATTGCTCCTGGAAAGCATCGAATCGAGTAATCAGTAATGAAATTATCTTGCATTCAAAAGGAGTTCTTACCAACTTTTGGAGGTGTGTCAGGTTTACATATTGTGCGTCTGGTTGGCCCAGCACAGAAGGCGTGTACTTGATCACCATGTGATCTCGATCTTGGATATATTCCACGACAGGCATGCGAGGTGAAGGAACAGCAAATTGAATTGAGTAGCACCATACTTTCTTAAGCGTTGGCGGTTCAGGTGGTGGTGTTGGTTTGCCGATCCCATGCTCCTTTAGCAGCAGCATGTGTCTTTCCCAAATCCGCCGGGCATGCTCACCCGAGAGGTGGTAAATTTTTGTACAAAGGGCTTCTACGCTGCCCTTAACAGTTTCCACCAGATGAGGTTCACACTGCCTCTTCAAATGAGCCAAGCGATCCTGGAAATCTTCATAACTAGCACCAACTGTTCGCCGCAGCCACTGAAAGGTGTCTTCTACGTTCCATTTGACGATCTTCTTACTTTCAGGCGGCGCTGATCTTGACTCAATTATGTGCTTAGCTGCTTCGGCGTACCTCGAAAGTTGCTTCCTGGCATCGCCTGTGAATTTTGGCTTTACAATTTTTATGGGTATATCATTCATGATCTCGCGATACATCGATGGCGAAATCTCGGGAGTACACTGACTTGGAAGTAGTGGATCACAGCCGCGATCAATGATTTTTCGTTCCATCAACCATCGGTTGAAGGAGTCTTTTGGTGCTTTGATATTTTCTCTGCGCATACATAGGTCCTCGTAGGTACGAACAAGTTTCATAGTCATCGCAGCCCTCATTGCCTCGACCTCAGGATGCGGATGAGGCAGTAAAGTGGGTGGTCGTTCGACAATCACAGCATTTGTAAAAATTTCCAGATCCCAGGGACCAGATAAAATGAACTTTTTCTGAGGTACAGCACCAGCTTGACACTGCAAGTTTGCGGCATCCTCAGATGGACGACGCTTTAAATTTCCATGAACTGGTGTGCCAGGACCATTTGGACCAGGTACTGGCTGACCAGGATTGCAGATGCCCAGCGGATCCGTAAGAGGATCAAAGGGTCTGTTCTGCGATCCTGGCATTTCCCAAAGAGATTCACCAGTCAATTTGTTCCAATAGTAAGGCCGATTTTCTCTTTTCGACCAAAACTTCCTCCAGCCCTGGTTTACCAGTTCTGCGGTCAATTCCTCACCGTAAACGGCGCCTTGTGTGATAGTTGGAGGTCCTAGCGGGGTGTGTGCGACTGAGGTGTCTGGAGAAGCGGCCGTCTTAACTGGCGTCGTCGGGATTGTTGGCGTGATGATGCTGCTACTGTTTAGGACCCCAGAGTCGTTCTGGTTTTGGGAAGCAGTCAGTTGGTCCCACGCAGAGGGACCCAGGGGAGAAGACGCTGTGCACATATCTTTTGAGGTACTTGCGGTGTCATTCATGACCAGCACCTTAAGTTTGGCTAACGCGATGCCTTAGAAGTTGCTTATTGGCCCCCTTTTAAAGGGATTGCACTAAAATTTTGACCGTATTCCTGCAAACGCTGCATGAACAAATGTTGTTTACTACATTTTTAAAATTGGCAATTTATTTTTTTAATATTATAAGAATATATTCACAAGATAACTTTTAGGATATACTAAAAAATTTAGGAGATATGAAGATTTACAGAAAAGCGGACAGCAGTAGATAAAACTGGAACGCAAAAGTTTAATTTTATTTTGTATTTTCATACTTATATAGTAGCCACATTATTTATTATAAAAAAAAAAAAAATCAGACGAGTAGACACTGAGTACTACACCATTTTTCTTACCTTTATGAAGACTGCTTTGCCCGTGACCTTTGCTACTTTTAAAATTGATTTGAAATTCTCCATTTGTGCATTAATCTCTTATCTATATTTACTATTTATTCAATTTTTATCTACCATCTGAGGCAAAAACCTTAAATGCTTGTATAAGCACATAAGTAACCATTCAGCTTAGTTTTGTTTTGCTTAGCTCTTCATTGATTATTTGTTTGACGCGGTCGAAAATTAGTTCAATCTAACTTTTGATAATTAAATACGTTTGATGATTTAAGAAATTTTTTTATGACTAAACTTAATGCAGACATCATCCCTACAAAATTATTTAGACTTTTTATTTAAGGGCAAGCCGATTTATGTAAATTATTGTTATTTTTTTATTCTGGGCCATAAAATCTATCGACTATTTTTTCAGTGAAAATAAAAGTCATGCATTTAGGGTTAAATAAGTTTGAGTTCACTTTTAGAAATATTTTAACATCATGATGGCTAGGCTTTTAAATTTCAAATTTCCGGTTCTACCCACTGTCTTTTCTTAAAGACACACTTTTACAATATTTATGTCGTTATAAAATGTAAAAAATCGATTGCCAAAGAAACAACCGAAAATATAAAATTGTACACTCCGCACGATGATACGATAGAAAATAAAATAAATCGTGACTAACCCTAACCTTTTTAAAATAAACAAAATATGTATATTTTATTTTTAAGAGAATAAAAAAAAAAATTATAAATTATAGAGCTAATTTACAAAATCAGCAGTTTTTTTTTGTCCTTACTAAAAACTTTAAAAAGGAGACATTGGTTATTCGCACATTCGCAAAATATGAATATAGCTATGATTTATAGAGAACAGTGGGCAGAATTATTAACTTCAGTATTTTGTGTGCTTGGCAGGAACCATTAAATTTATTACGTTCTTTATAAATAGCTATGTGAAGTGAATTGGAAATGTTTTAAATAAAATGTGTACTATTCAAAAACCTTGTACAAATAGTGGTAACAACCAATTGGCATAGTTGCATCGGGAACTCTTTTAAAATTGTTTAAAATAGTCGGATTAGAGAAATTCTAACTTAGTGCAAAGCAAAGAAACGACAGAACCGCCGAACATAGACAGGTGAGTAGTTATTTTATTAAGCTTTTTCTTATAATGAATCGAATTTCCTGAATAAAATTGAAGGCCCGCGAAAGCTGCTAGCTCCGGCTCTCAGCCCGAGGCATGGGAAATGCGCGCAACTCCCACCGGCCCCGCATAGAGTCCGAGTGATTCCACCGCGGGGTTCAGACGCGCACGAGCTTTCGTAAGAAGCGACTGGCGAGCCCGAGTCCTTGCCCCCGCCAGCAAGGAGCGACTGTTTGGAGGGCACTGAGGAGGAGATAGAAAACGAGTTGCGTTGCGACCACGGAACCGGGGCCGGCGGAATGGTCTTCTAGGCATCTCCGAATGACTCGTGCTCTTCAAAAATCCGGCTGATGAGAACACTTGCTCCCGGCCGGGCAGGAGTCCACGTGCCATCTGTCACCTGGCGCCGAGCATCCGGAAGTCGGGGCTTCGCCACCCAAGAAGAGGCACTCCTACCACCGATTCCAACCCCGGTCGGGTCAGAGAAGTGTTTTCACTTCAGCAGCTGGCGGTCGACTGAAATTGACATTTGAAAAGTCACAGGCACAGCTCAGGCAGAGGCGAGTACAGCCGCTGCCAGCAGCCAGCCACCGCCGCCAGAACCGTCGGCACGGCTGCACGCAAGGGGCCGCGGGCAGGGGAGCCCGCTGCGGAACCCAAGCGGCACGAAAATGCGAAGAACCCAGCCATTTGGCGAAGTCGTCGGGGCCCGCCGCCGCCTGACACATTTTGCGAGCCGCGAAACGAACCACTGGATGTGTTTCTTCAAAATGAGCGCTAGGTTCCGTCGCGACTAGTTTCATCAGTTCAGTTTAGCGCACCGCCGTGGAGAGGGTCCTGTTCGGATGCGAGTCGCAATGAGCGCGGCACGAGGAGGCCACTTAGGCGTAGAGCGCCAGAAGCCCGAGGTAGTCCTCCTGGACCCAAAGAAAAAAAAAAAAGAAAAAAAATGTCCTGCCAGTCCCGCGGCACAGAAGACGGGACTGCCTTGCTGAACGAGGCTCCGGGAGCGAAGTTAGCATCTTTCGGAGGACAGTTTCGGGGACCGATGGAGCAAATTTTCAATAACTTTCCCCCACGGCCCCATCTTGAGTTTTGGGAAAAGGGCGGTAAACGAGATTTTTTCGATTTTCAGAAATGTTTGCGGTACACAAGGTTTTTGTTGTTTAAAATCATTTATTTCATCATAAAACAATTCAATTCCTCCAGCACACTGCTTATAAATTTCGGGCAATTTCGGAAATTTTCAATTTTTCGCCTTTACACCACTTTGGATTGCGATTTTCGCCACAATCATTTCTTATAAAACACCTAAAACTCACCTGAAATTACTAAATATCTTTATTAATTACAGTCACATTCAATTTGTTATTCAATTTTTTATTGATATATTCAATAAAAACATTACGCAAAGCGTGCGTTTCGCGATTTTATAAAACTTGAGAAAAGCTATGCCCGACCAATTGTTCGCCATTTGCAATCTTCTAAAACTGCTCACAACGATGTGGGCCACATAAACATAACAACCACACGCGCACACGAATCCACCAACTTCTATTTATATAGGCGCCTCACGCACACCACGGCAGGATGTTTACAAAAATTTGATTTGGTGTGGAGGAGAGCGAGAAAGACATACGCTTCGATTCGCTCTTGGGACTGTCAAAATTGTTATGACTGTTGCCTGATGTGAGGTGTGAAGATAGCCGAGCTTTTCGGAAACTGCGCAGTTTGAACAAAGATCCGTTTTTGTTTGGAACACTTCCAGAATAAGACCAACGGAAAAATGTTGAATGCGTAAATTCGCATTTTATGCGTAGACTCAGCCAAAGCTTTATCTTAGCGCTTACTTTTTCGTGATTTTGAACTTCAATATTATAAATAATTTATCCCACAAAACTGGCAAAGCAGAGCAGTATTTAAATGTTTTTTAAACTATTTATGCAGGGACTAGAAAAATCAATATTTAAGATTTGATTTAAAATGCTATATTAATTCTACGAGTATAATAAAAAATAGTATTGAGCACTTAATATTCCGATATTTACTTTTTTTTTAAATCCGAAACTTTATTGCCAACACATAGTTTACAAAATACATATTTTTATTTTGAAGTTGCTGTTTCTACTACTTGCCCTGAAAAAAAACAGAACAACTTTTGAATACACTACTTAGCGAGGGTTTCCCTGCACATCTCCCAGACACGGGGGACCGGACGGCGAAGTTCGACTTATGTCCGACCACACATCATTCACACTAATTTTTATATTCTATTTATTCGGACTATAATATAATTACACCTGAATAAATTGCACCCACTCACCAATTATCTTCCTAAAACTCTATCACTAATTTATCTACATACATCTTTTTAAATCCCAGAGTAATCCCATCCCGCGACAAAAACAACAGAGGCGATTGAAACTGGATTCTTTAAAATAAATATTTTAATTTTAATTAAATTATCTCCTCGTGGAATACTAGCAATTAAATTAAAAATAGTTTTGTCATCGTATTATCAAAGGAAAATTAACAAGGACTTAGAGTCACAAAAGGATTCAAATGTGTGAAAAACCGAAATTGTTTACAGTATTAATCAAAGAGTTTTGAAAATATAATATATTTGGGATGGACCCGAGTTTTGTATATTTTAAGATCTCCTTACAAAATCTGAAATTTAAACATTTTTTTAAATATATATTAATATTATGTTTTAACAATGAGAGAGAAGATCTGCAGACAAAGGACTATAAATATTTAAACAACTGATTTATTCTGATTCCTACGAAAAAAACTTAATTATTACTCTGCAACTTAAGACAATAATCCAGCCCTATGTTTAAATCGGGCTTGAATTTGTTAACTAGCCTTAGAAGATTCAGTTTTTTCGCCTTCGAACTACTCGACTCCAACTCGTAAAGTGTGGACAAATTAAGTAGAAGACTCTCATTCAAGGATTTCTGTGGATTTACATTGATAGCCTTTTCCAGGAGGCTTATAGCATCCTTGAGTTTGCCACAGTACAATAAGCAGACGCCCATGTTGTTCAGTAACTAAAAATACAGCGAATTAACCTTAAGATAAACGAAATTAGTAAAAGCAAACCATTGTGTTTGCTCCGTCGTATTGCAGTGCTTTTTGGAAATTCATGTAGGCTTCCTGGAAGTCATTTTGAGCTACTGCAATAAGTCCTTTATCGACCAGGTCCCGAATATCTGGTGAAGAATGGCTGAAAAGTAATAATTGTTTTATTGTTTTACAAGAATTCTTGGGAGTTCTATTACTTACATTTCTCTCAGTCTTCTAGCCTCAGCGAATTTTTGCTCAGCACCGAACACATCTCCAATTTGCAAGTAAATTCGGCCCCATGCTGAAAAGAGTGCCCTCTTCTCTTCACGCGTGATTTCGGACTGTTCTTGAAGCATTTTCATGATATCATCAACTAGCCCATAGTCCCGCACCTATAAATTGTCTTTTGTTGAAAATAATTTCTTAAATAAAATAAAAGAGTCTCACCATAATAGCGCAATTTGTGATTGAGTGCAGTACTCGGATCTTCCGGAGACGCCAAAACTGGAAACTTTGTTTGTCGTCTTTGAAATATGCTTGAATTTCGTTGCAAGTAGCTAACAGCTCCGTTAGGCGGTCCATAGCCATTTTAGGAGATCCGGTGTAGAGTGGAACTTCAGCTAAAAGTAACCTAAAGGAAAAACATGCCATGGAGCCCTTCTTTCCTGCGTACATTTCGGGATAGAACTGTATAGGGATTTCGCTTTATTGAAAACATTTTGAGCTCGTTTAAGGCACTTTTCTCACCTCGTAGTAGACGTCCTGCCTATTTAGCAAGTCGAACGGTTCTGCCTCGGACTGCAGTAGTTCATATTGTCCTAACTTAGCCAGCAGAGCAAGTCTTGTGAACCACAGCTGCAGGGAATGGGGGCTGTGCTTTGTCGGTTGTCCTGCTCGGCCGTACCCTGGGATAAATTTCGTTAGTTTACTCAATTTTAGGGGCGATAGTGCAACCTTACCCTGTCCATAAATTGTTAAAAGCCTCCCGGTTAAATTTACTGCAGAACGAAAGCAGCCAGCGGCTATTAAGCTCCTTAATCCTCGTTCGTCCTGCGTGACTCCATCCACCGGAATAACGCTCCTCTGAGCCACGTCGGCCTCGGTTAGATACTGCTGAACAGCTTCGCGGATGGGGTCAGTCTTTTCAAAATATATTTAGTAAGCAGAAGTACAATATAAGATGCGAACTCACTAAATCAGTCGGTGAAAGCACCCCAGGATTTGTAAGCAGTGGCGGAATCCCGGGCTCTGAATATGGTTGCTCCCAGAAATTTCTCACATCATCACTTACTTTGAAGGCTTCCTCTACATCCGTGTTCTCCAAGTAATCAGGAAGTTTGAACGTCCCATCGAAATTGTTCGAATTTATTGAGTTTGCTGGGAAAATAGAGAAAATTTCATTTATGTCGCAGATTGAATGCAGTAAGCAAAACCGAACTTGTCTTGTTTCTCGCGATTTCATCGAAGAAACTCGGCGGATCATCGGCGAAATATTGACTCAAGCTCGGTCCTGCCGGTGTTGTGTTTTGATTTTCCATTTTGTGGCGAATTTTCCGTGATTAAGACACGAAAAACCTGTGAAAATTGCACAGTTCTCCACTTTTGGAATGCCAATTTGAAGGTTCCTTGACAGTTCGATCAGGTGTCAATTGTCACGGGTTTGTTTACATCCGCCTCCAGCTTTTGAGGTCAGTTACCTGCAGGGTTGGAACAAAACTGTTGTGTAGGAAATTATCAAGTAAAAATCTTTTAAATATTGAAACATAAAATTTAATTTAACTTAAGTTAAAAGGTTTTCTTTATATGAGCTATTTACTAACTCGTAGAAAAATCCAACAATTTAAATTCTATAGTATCTTTTAATAAATAGAAAGAAAAGTATTTAATTGTTTTAAAGTGACTATATTTGCGAAATTTTCAACTTACAAATAAAAGGAAATCATTAAAATAACACAATTTGTTTTCATAATTTTACTTTATATTGCATTCATTTAAAAATATTAAGAATTGGTTACAATTTCTACAAAAACTCAGAAAATCATTGATTGAGGCAGTTATCAAAACAGAATTCTTTATAATTTGAAGCTAAATTTTTTTAAATAATTTTTTTGATCTGTCGATTTTTAATAAACAGTTCGTAATTGCTTGAAAATAAGGAATACATTTTTTATCTATTTTATTTATTGTTTCACAACTATACGATAGAAGTACATATGTACAATCGCAATAATTTTAATTTTTTCTATCTCATAATTTTGTATGATTTTTATTTTAAGGCAGAAGTATTAGATTTTGATTTAATTGTGTATAGAAAGAAGCTTTTAGATGAATTAGAAAGCACACTTAAAATATATGTAAATGTACTTTAACTTACTGCATTCACTTTAAAATTAAAATAACATTACAATAACTTTAAATATCCTCACAGCGTTTTTGTTTTGTGAATGAATAACTAAAAGAATTTGATTTTGTTGAACGAAGACGTAGCAACACTATGCTTTAATGCTCAAATCAGATCAATTTTATCTTAATCAGCTCTCAAAAGTTTTGGAGCTGCGTCGTAGAGCCAATAAATGTTTAACAGCAGAAATTATTAAAGCAGTTTACTGCTCAAGAGCAGCGGAATGGATGACTTGAAGGCCGAGCCCTAGAGCTCCATAAGGAAAATGAATTGGCAGACGCAATAAAGGGCAATCGCCATAAAAGGCCAATAACGCGATTCTACGGCCATTAGATCGAGTTCAAAATGGACTTTGCAGAGGCTCAAAGCACTCGGCCCTACGTCCTGCTCAGCCCCCTCGGAGCATTCCAGGAATAATAAATTCGTTCAGGAAAAAATCCCTAACAACAGAAGCCTTTTTGTGTTTAGTGCGCGCTGCGCTGCAGGCGCATGCAGCCCGAGTCCTGCAGAGGAGCTAAATTAATTAGAGTCCACGGCACGAAAAAGGACTGCAAAACTTATCTCATCAGCGCCGGGGAAGCACCCGACTGCATACATGCAAAAAGTGCACTTCCTTTGTTGCTCTAATTTGCGCCTCCGAACGTGTTCCTCTGCAGCAGCCCGGGTGCCTTCGAGCGGAAAACGCCGTTTAAGAAGCGATTGGGGCTCCGTGCTCTGTGCTGTGACCTCAATGAAAGGGCCCGTCCTCAGCAGCCCCCAGGCCCCAGAGTCTTGGGTTGGGTAATCTACGCTTAATTACGCCTTGGTCCAGAACAGTGGTGAGCACTCTTTAATTTTCAGCGGGCGAAAGTTGAAAAAGTAATTTTTTAATATCTGCGGGATTATAGTTTAACTACCAGATTATTATTTTAACCAACTACATTATGTTCTCCATAGTTTCGGAAGTCGATGTCAGATAATATTTAAAGTTCAGGCAAATCTTTTTATTAGCCGCAAATTTCGGAGATAATAGGTAAACGCTCAAAATTAAATAGTACGTTTTGTTTTCTAATAGTATTATACATATACCAAAAACTATTAAAACGAAAATAGTTTTAGAAAGTGAAAATGATTATATCTGATGATATCCCCTAACAGATGAACATTGATTTTGTTGTGTTTTCTATATTAGCTGCATTTTAGGTGTGGACAAAAAAGCTACATGACTATGCCAAATTATAAGTCGATAGCGTAGGATGTGCAGTTTTTGAGAAATACATATGTAGGTACAACTATTGCATACTAACAGACAGACAGACCAGAACTTTACCATAAGTTAGGGTACAAAATCCTGTGCCCGGCCCGTCTGTAGGACAACTTTTGATTGTAGTGACAATCCGGAAAGTCCTTTTCAAGTTATTGGACTTTTTAAACGTTATACGATTTCTATAAAAATTGGTTTTTGGGAATTTTCGAGGTCATAAACTTCAAATTTAATATTGTGAAATTTGAAACTTATGTAAATTTTGTAAAAATGGTTTTACTTAAATTGAATGAAGGTCAGTAAGAACTCAGAGGTCCGTCGGCGCCTCGCAACGGTTATTAATTTTTACTTAGAGTGAAATAAGAAACCACGGGGCAATTTATTCGGGGCTGTCTTTTTTCCCACAGTCTCAGGAGACAGTCTCAGAAGAAGCGAGGCTTCTTTCCTTCGGAATGTCCTTGCAGTCTCCGTTTCTGCGTGCTCGAAAGAAAACTGATTTTCCCTAGGAAAGCTCAAGTCTGCTCGCAGCCCCCAGTCTGCGTCGTTATTTATTGAAATTTGTTGAGGTCCAGACCTCGTAAAGTCCCCATCCTGAAGGCAACTCCTTTCCGAGACTGCTTTAATTTTAGCACGGCCCCGCTGGAGGATGCCGCGGTGCTGCCTCTCCGTCTCGCAACCTGGCGGAGCTGCACGCCGTGTTCATGACCACGGTCATGGCTCCGCCGCCGCGCCGCTGGCACGCTATGCAGTTGCGAAAGCTCGGCTCTGTCCAGGGATTGTGCTTTATGGCAACCCCGCGCACGCCCGCTGCCGCGCCCGGCCGGAGTGGGGGAGGCAAGCCAATTCCAGGAATCGGGAGCTACCTGTTAGTGTTCCAAAGTAGCGGGAAAACGCTTTTTGAGGGATGTTTGTGCGATGGCCGTTAAAAATTTATGCGAAAGGAAGACAATCGCAGGTGAGTTACAAGGTATAACTTTTTACAGCGCGGGGGTGGGGGTCTACACGTGCTTAAGGAATGATGTTGAAGAGTGTTTGGCACCCCAAGGTCGTGGTGTCATTAAATTTGTCATTGGTGTTCGGTTCTTCACCTCGTGCCACTTTTCTAGCCTAGGCTTTATCCGATTGCTACCAGAGACTATTCAAACATGCTACCTTTCACCTATTTGAATTTTGGGCGTTATATTTTACAAGGTAGCATTAGTGTCCTTACATATACCCATACTCTTTTAGGAAAACCTTAGAAGGTTGACGGTTTGACCTTCCGTCTGCTAAAATGTTAACCTTTTAATTGCTTGATATATGTATGAACCAATACGGAACATTCAAAATATGGGTTGAATTCATATCATGACATGACCCTATATTTTTGACATGCAATCTGTGAAGCGATGATATCCATTTATCACACAAAAAAACGATATACAATAAGTCTAATAGCCAGACATAAATTACTGAGTTAATTTAATTTAAAAGAACTAACTTTATTGCTTATATACAGTCAAAAACTTCTTGAGATATTCTAAATGGCATTATTTATCAACCAGAACAGAGGTCAAAACCTCTCCCTTTAGAATAACATATTATTTTCCTGAGTAATAAATTATACACCCTTTTCCGCTTATTTAGACTTAATTTCCTTTTTAAAACGCTGAGAGATTTAGATATAGAAAACTAAGCAGTAATTGAAGGAGATCTCCTTGTCGTTTAAGAACTCGTTAAGCTTAAGTTAAAAAAAAACTATATTGTATTCATTAAATTTCAATTATGTCCCCCTTGAAGGAAAATTGGATTGAAATCTCTGAGTCTCTAGATGACTTTAAATTAATTTTGCAGGGTAGCTAACTACTTCGTTTATCTATGCACGTTAGAAGATGGACTCTGAATATACAAAGTACATATGTATTTTAAACTTACGATGCTATCTTCTATGACGAGTAGATTAAACGAACCGAAAAATTTCTTTTATTTGTAATTTTAATAACATTTTAAAAGTTGGAAGTAAATTTTAATTTCGCGCTATATGGTTTTAATTTATTATGAATATCTTTTAAAAAAGTACATTACTATATTAGATGAGCTGAGGAAAATTAGCTTCTTTTCTATATCAAGGGCTTTTAACCTCAAAAGGTAATATTGTAATTACGGTCTACTTCTAAAATTGATCCAATAAAAAACTTCTACCTCTAAAATGGAATATTTAAGTTATAGCATTGATAAAAAGGGCTTTCAATTCGTTCGACTCAATTCATTTTCCAATTATTTTAGCCGTTGGTCCTTTATCCAGAAAGTTCAAATCAAAAAAACCTTTTTCTCCTTCCGTAGCTGAGACTGTTAATTGAATTGTTCCTAATTCACTTAAGACCCTTTCATCACCTCCTCCCAAATCTAGGGCAAGCATGCAACAACATTCCGCACGAATCCCCAAGTAATTCTAGACCTAAACGTAGCAAGTTTCCATCATCAATCGTGGGGCTCCCGGGCAGAGTCAGTGAAACGATTTATCATCGTGCGGCAAACAAGATACCGCAGCGCAGCACCCCGGCCCCCTTAAATTTTGTGGCATTAAGTCGATATATTTGCAGTGGATTTTCCCCCGGGAATGGTCGCACGGGGCTGATCAAATTCGCCTCCTTATCCAAATGTGCAGAAAACCTGACATCAGCATTTTGGTGCCGTCCTTAAGCGGCTCCTTCAATTTTCCGCAAACATAATCGCAAATGGGGGAAGCCCCAAAATCAACATGGGGCCCAAACACAGGACCACAGTCCTTCCCGCCGCTCAAGGTCATTAAAGAAGTCCCCGGCAGTCCACTGACACAGCCAATTCGGGAGGGCCCTTGTTTGCGGGTAAACACCGCGCCCGCCCCGGTGACCCCGTCTTCATGTGTTTATTTTTCAGGATGAGATGGTTTCCGTGTTTAAAGGGCATCCCAGGGAGCGATTACTATCGCTGCATGAAATGAAAGACACTAAATTGTCATCAGCACCCCCAGCACCCATCTCTGGATAGAGTCGCCCCCGCAGCAGCCCCATTTAGCGCCGCTCGATCTAATTGAATCCGAGCTATGCGCCCTTCGTGCGGGCGTCGGCAGATGTGTTAAAAAATATTTTTTCGGATGCAAATTGCTTCTGGGCATGTTTAACCTTCCATCGGCCATTTTCACGGCACACAACTTAAAGCACAGCATGCCTTCACACTTCGCTGGTCCCTCGGGGCCACCTAAATTCTATCAATATAAAGAAGGTTACACAAAGCTAAGATAATCTCGTTGTAAGTGCCGTTGAAACTGAACGAGATCTCAAGAATTAAGGGTGTTTTTTCCATATGCTCGTTGACGATAAGAAAGACAATTCCTGCCACAATATTGGAGGAGTCGACACCGACTTATCTAGGGGCAAAGATACAAGGATAAACTCCCGCAATGTCGGTGAGAAGTTCGCCTATATCGTCAATTGGATATGTGGAGTGGGAGGAGTTCTTAATTTTAATGGTTTTTCTTTACCAAAGTTGCAGTGGTCGGGAATCTTATAAGGTCAGGTTTGTAGTCTTTCATCTTCTGCTTCTAGAAGAGGTTTTCACATTATACAGTTTAATAAAACTTTCATAAAAATTAAACAATATATATGTACATATGTATATGTATTTTAATACTTAAGGTACAGTTTTTAGGTTTGAGACTAATTGCTGGATAAACCTAAATGGTTGTAACCAACGTAGGTTTAATCATAAACTTAGTATTAGGTAAAAGTAACTTTCTTAATTTAATTAATAATTAAATAAATTATAATTCTTAAAATTTTTTGAGTCTTTTTTGTGTGGTATTTTTCCAATTATTATATAATTAATTTACAAGGATTGAAAACACCCTAAATTATAATTGCTATTAAATTGTCATTGATCCGCGATCGCTCAAGCTATCAAAACATAGCAAAGGTTTGTATAACTCCCTAAAGTTTAATTTTTTATTTAAAAGCTGTACCAACGTCAATAGAGTAAATCTATCGCTCTAGTAGTTGAGGAAAATTAAGTTGAGGGCAGTTAAATTAAAAGATCTGTTTTGTAATTTTGATCTTCTGAACTCTTTATATTCTGTAAATCAAAATTGAAATTCGAAATTTATTGTTCGCCAAGTTGTTCTGGATTTAACAACTTTTAATTATTTTGATCAATACAGTTTATAAATAAAGTCTGTATTTATTTGAAATTCATCCACCGTTTTACTAACTGTAAATTAGAGGGGTTCATTTGAGATCTTTTTGCTGCTTCTCTTCAATTGTAAGGAAGGCTAAATGTATTATAAAAGAAATACTGAGAAACAAAAAAATTTTTCTAATTAATCATGTTTAGAGCTCGTTAAGTAGAATGTAATTGCAATAATATAAAGTTACTAATTTTGGGCTGCTCTTTTTACAGTTCAACATCCAATGCTAAGTTTACCTTAGTTCCAACATCTTTTGTTTTCTGAAATTCTGAGCACTATGATGGAAATCTCGGTTTTTTCCATTAAGACTTATAGAAATAACAAAATAAAATAAATAAATTTAATTTTGATTAAAGTATTGAACACTTGATAGTCTCTAACATATAAACTCCATTCACCTACCTGGCAACACTTATATAAGTAAATCCGGATGGGAGTAGAGATATGCAGGTTTTTTTAAAGCATTTTAAATACTCGCCACCTTGAACCCTTTTCCCTCTTCCCCTTTCCCGGTAATCGCATAATCCCGCCCCGTATTACTGGCTGCGTCGCGTGTAATTAGCGGGTGAGGGAGTGAGTGGTCAACGCGCAATCGACCACTAATCAACGAAGCAAGAAGTCGCGTTGTCGCTGTAACCGCTGCTTCATCAGGGGTATCTTCGGATCTTGTTATATCATGATTTATCTCTTCCAACATACGAAAGGTATTTGTGTACGATTTGTCATATTTTGCGGATTAGAATAAATTTTTAATCGGGGGAAAAAAAAAGAAGGTCAAATGTTGTGCCTCGACGGTATGCAGGTTTCGTTTGGTATGTAACCGAACCTGAAGTTCTCCCCCCATTTGGTCCAGGTAATAAAAGCGAAACTGGAAACGATCATTGATCTACGGCGGCGGGATTAAGTAGTAATTTCAAGCGTCTTTTATAATGCAGGAGCTCTTTCTTACCACTTGATAAATTGCAAAAATAATCTTTGCCAAAACAGGGATATTTCCCTTTTTGAGCATGATAGGGTTGTCCCCAAACACACCAAAATTGAAATAGAGTTCAGCTGCATATAGTCTCAGGGGCTAAATTTTGAGTAGCGTGTCACATAAAGTGGATTAAACCCAAAACCTACATTTTATGTAAATTTGTCGCACCGAAAACATTTTGAGGAGGGGCTACACAACGCAGAGAAAGACGGAAATGCTTCATTGAAATGGAGAAATTGCGATCAATTAGTATCGTAGGTTTTAGCGCAGGTACAGAGCCCGCTGTTTCGTATGAATTTGCGAGGCGTTCCGCGACGAGCCTACTTTATATAATTTTTTCGGAGGTGTGATGTGACCTGTTCGCATGCTCCGCGATTAGCATTTAACCTGCTATTTAGGCACATGAAAGCAAAGCGCTGCTAATTTGCATAATTGAGAAATTACCTGATTATCTTCCCTCATTATTACACCTCAACTAAATGTTGCAGTGATATTTGACGAATTCGAGTCGCCGCCGCCCCCGCCGACGAGCGATGGTAAAGGTTAAGCCAACTCGCCGGCCATAATCGCGTCTTGCATGCAATTCGGCGACACGACACGGCACTGCTTTGCTTTGCAATGGCGCGCAAAAATGTTGAATCCAGACGTACTTCGTACGATTGTAGTCGCAGCAAAGACTGATGGTGGGTTCACCAACTTTCCTAGATTATTCGCGATTTGAGTGCTTCTTAGGTGCCCGTCTAGCTTGATGACTTAATGGAGAAAACTTGTTGCGGGAATTGCTGTCGTTCGGTACAATTCCAGGAATAATGTCGGCCGTTTTTCAAAAAGTTTAACCACAACTTTTCTAAAACATTTTCAACAAAAATTTATGACCTCAGTTTACAATGAATTGCTTGGAATTCTTTTCACAGCAAATTGTTATCCTTCTTCTATCGTACTAACAAGAGTTAGAACTTGTGTTGGGATGAGAGGAATAATTTCTTCTTGCAGATAAAATCTCAAAAAAACTTATTAAAAAACAACTTCGAATCGTTTTATTTTAACACCATTTCAAATTGCCGTGGGTTGCATGGAGGTGAAGACTTTTTGTAAATAACATTTTGAGTAGAAATTTGATAGAAGTAATGAATCATTATTCAAATTAAGGATTGGCATTTAGACATTTTTCTTTTTTTGCTACCAGTCAAAAACTTAAAAGCTTATAAGTTGAAAGTTTCACGGTCGGGGTTATCAATCAATCACTGGGGTGCAATGTGCAAAGTTTCGTATGCCGCTCCTGCTTAATAAAAATATCATAATTAATAAAATTGAGGAGAATGGTGGCAAAATCATGGACTCTAAAATGCACTTAAACTCATGTGAAAGGAAACGTAACCTCTTTATAATTTACTAGATACTATTACAGCACCTACCTCAAAACTCGGCAGTATTTTTAAAAATAAAAATTTCAATTACAAGCGAAATAATGTAAACTTTCCGGTTTTGCCCCAATAAATTGGGTGGAATAAAGTAAATTCACATATGAAATTATTCTTACATTAAAAATAAATTACATGTCAACGATTACTGATTAAAATTTTCATTTTGCAATTTTAAATAAAAGTCAGATTAAGTAAATGTATTCACTAATTGTAATTAAATTTAACGAGTTAAGTCATTAAAAACCAATATTTATGTAGATGTACTGCTGAAAATATAAATAATCAATAATAAATCAATCGAATCAAAGTTCTGAAAATGTACTCAAAATAATATCATTAATTCGCTTTTTGCTTTTAATAAACAAATATATAGCAGCTCAATTCTTGTTCCTCTTTTTATTTTTAAAAAGTACACTTAAACGGACTTTTCATTTAATTGTGCGAGATAACACACATGAAGTAGCTTTGGTAATAATTTGAAACGTTAATCTTTGCATAAAAAGAATGTTATTACTCTACGAAATCACTTGATTCTTTCATAGTTGCAAAAGCTCATCTCATCTTAAAAGGTTCTTTAATTACTAATAAAAAGAGTACTTTATTCAATGTAGCAACAAAATTTAAAACGAACGTTTAAAAAGTTTTTAAATGTTATCTACCGGAAATTGTAGAGTAATTTTGAGAACTTTGAATTTAATTTGAAGGGGAATAGTTTTAAACGAACTAATTTCTGCTTAAAATGAGGATTAGGAATAAATTACGAAAGGAAACTGCTCAGTTTTTTGTTTCATTGGTCTTTTGCGTCTTATAAGTTGTACTAAATACTTGATTTCAAGTACAAATGTGTGCTTGTAAGTGATTTAATTTTTAAAGAGAAATATATTATGGATTTCTGTATTATATATAAAATTGAAATATTCTTAAAACTCTTTGACGAGCAGATTTGTTGACTCTATCATATACTTATATGTATTGTATGTATATATAATAGAAAGGTTAAAAGAGCAATAATATTTATAAGTATGTTATTGCAAATAAAACGTTAAATAAAACATATATGTGTATTTCCTGATTTCTTATAAAATCCCAATAAAACACAAACTCTACGTGAATACATTTAAAGTGGTTGCTATTCGGCAATAAATTTAGCAATATTTTGGAACTGATATCGACAAAGTGGTCGTTTAGCGAAAAATTTGTAAAGTTCTCCTATTAAAGGTGCCCACGGTATTAGAAATTTAAATTTAATTAGAGTCACTAAGCGAATTATAATAAAAACGAGTTATGCAAGCGAAACGATAGAGATTTTGGTGCTTGCAAAATAAATTATCTATATTAAGACATTCCATAGCTGCAAGCTTAATATCTCTCTAAAGCGTTCCGTCCTTGAAGTAGATGCAAAAGATGTTCATCGATGGTACGTAAAATGCATAACAAAAATCGCGAAAATCGCCAACAGCGGTGGCTGGATTGCAAATGGGTCCCCGCATGAATTTGGCAACACTCACCAAACAAGATCATCACCGTCCTCATGATCACCGAGTGCTACAAAGTCATCCAGTTCCACCTTACCTTACCTTTGCCACCTTCCACCGGTGGAAAAATTAAGAAATCGACTAAGACGCTATACCCGTCATGTTCATTCAAAGGCCGATTTTGAGGGGTAATGGGCAAAAGATCACCTCTGCGGATCCCACCTGGGGCACAGTCCCCGCCAACATTAGACCCCCACCTGGCTGTTTAGCTAGTTGATATAAAAGCGTGAAATCTTGATACTCTCTCTTGCGTTCATTGGAAGTCGGTTTCACATCCGACGCCGTGTTAATTTTTGTTTTTGTTCTTTTTTGTTTCAATTGCATTTCCCTGGAGCAATTGGCAAAAATAGCATTAATTTTGACTGAGAAGTCTAGTGAAGGCGATTTCGTTTAGTTTAAGTTTAACAGCTGGAGCAACCCTTACAGCCTAATTGAGCCGACTATTGGTTTTTGGATTTAATTTTAATTTTTCCACAAAATATACGAAGAAAAAACACATAGGATTTTTGTGTAGTTCGTTTCGTTTAACATTCCAAAAATGGCGAAAATATTTACTGTTTTTGCCATTTTAGCCGTCGCTGCGACAACGGGTGAGTGATATTTCATTATGCAGTTGAATTGAAAGGAAGTCACATTTTCTTCTGTTTTTTTGGGTTTATAACTCCCTTTTAAATGGGTTTCTTGAGGTTTGGCTTCTTTGCCGTATTAATTTTTTTTTTTTTTATTGTTTAAAAGCTCAAAGTGTTCTAGAAGTGTTTTTAAAGTGATCTTGTTGAAAAGTGCTGTGACTGAAAACGAAAGACTCTTGATTCCCGAACTTTCAGAAGTTGGTATCAGTTATATCTTTTGGATTTAAATACACCTACAACGAATTTTCTGTCAATGTTAAGATAATGATTTGACTGTTTCTTCGTGTTTGGTTAAACTCCGTCGATTTCTTGCACAAAGTTTGCCATAAATTTACATCTTATCTGATACCCCACCGAACTCATACAAAACAGAGAGTTGCACAAGACGCATAAGAAGAAAATTCGCGAGGAAAACGGGTTTATTTTCGTTCGGGTTGCATATTTCGGCTCTGCCAACATAACTCAGGAGATTAACCATTTTGTGCAGTCAGGCGGTGCTGCGCCAGACAAGCCCCGACCTCGAAATATTTTCACATTGCACTGCAGCCACACCGTAAATCGTAATCCACAATGCACGTACCTAAAACTTGTCTTGCTCAACCTACATCGGAATTTTTTCGGCATTTTTCTTCGAGATTTCAAATATTTTCATTAGACCACTTCCATCCGCCTCAGTTTTTACTTGCATTTTGAGTTTGTCTGCGACTCGGCCGTACGAATAATTTGCACATACGTTCAACAGTCACTTTTCAACTGGTATCGGTTCTCTACTGATTTTCTAACGTTCACAAAACTGAGTCCCGTCACGCATGATCTTTTCCACCGATGTTGAACAAATTGATTGATCATCTCAAAAGCGATTAGCATCTTGGCATCGTTGCAGCAGCGCAACAGCCACAGTCGCGTGGTGATGCAATTACGTAAGACGCAAAAGTTGACGTGACAAAATATTTGGTATAGTAGGTATCTGGCACTTTGGCCAAACGGCGCCACATATTTGTGGTGCAACACACCACAAGTTTATTTATTACCTTACTGGCTGCATATGTTGGGAAACTGTTTCTGGATAAACTATCTAAATGCGGATTGTGATTTTTTTTTTTTCAAATACTCTTGGGTTAACCTCTTAGTTAATGATCTGTTGTAGAAAGGTCTTTCTCAATTCATAATCAGTCAGTCCTTTTTAAGGTCATTATTGTTATTCAGCTGGAAAATTGAAATAATTTCGATTCCATTTAAGTAGTACTTATTTTTGGAAAGTATATTTAATTTACCCTTCATTTTTCACATTACAGAACTGTCGACATAATTTCTTAGGCTGCTTATTTAAGAAAGTTTGATGTACCAATTAAGATATCTCATTAATAAAATAGGTCCCATTCTGAAAGGATATTTTTCTAGTATTCGGCACAACAAGCCAAAATACATTGTCAAGGCTAACCTGAGAGTCTTATCTAATTATCTTGTTTTGGCGTCTTGCTCTTTGTCCAAGGTTGGGGCTATGTTCATATAGAAAACATTTTTTCTTATTGGATCCCAATTTTTCCTTAGACTATTGAATCCTAAACTATTAAATGTTAAACTCAAGCCTGAATTAAGCCTCATTCGTTAATACTTTGTTCCCTACTGCATGCTATATCAATTTTTGAATATACTTGGTTTAAAAACTCAGAAATGAGCATATGTAATCGTCGGTCTTTTAGTGTAGGAATTCAAGTTCCTAGCATACATGGCTACTAAGTAGTTTAGAGTCTCACAGCCTACTTTTTCTTATTAATTTGCTAATTAGGTCTATTAATCTCTTTTGCTGAAGACTTGTGTAATTTGTCTTTAAAATAAATTGTTCTCTCATTATTTTAAAAATGATGAAAAAAATTATCATGCTGCTAATTAAAAAATAATTTCAATCTTACTTTCCCAAACATGCAAATTTCATCGTTTTGCAATCGAGGGTAAATTGAAAATCAATTGAAAACTCATCAGGATATAAATTGGGGTCATTCTCGAGCCCGCAAAGAACAATCGCTTGAATCCCCAATCCAAACCAATCCCAGTCCAGACGGGTATAGCTTAAGTATTTGAAAATGTTTACAAAATTTAACGAGCCTCTAGACATTTAACGATTTGTAAAATACCAAAGACTAGCCTACATATAGAAGTAGTAGCTACAGCAGCACTTACCTGGCGCGACCACCGCAGGCCCACCGGGACCAGATCGGTTTCACCGTTGATACGTCGACGCCGCCGCCGCGCCGCCATCGAGCATTCCGCCGGTAATAAAATCCGGTCGAGCTAAATGTCATCAGTTCACCTGAACGAGCGATTACGCCGCGTATCTTACCACGTCCAGCTTCAGTCCGCGGTGCGATGGCGCAGATTTTCCAGACAAATTACAAATGCACCGGGAGGGAGGGGGTGGGCATGCTGCTTTTATGAAAATCCAATTAGCCGTGGATAGCACTGTCTAAATCTTCCTTATCTAATACGAGTTTTAGCCACGGGCAGGTAACCGCCTGCACTCCGGACGACATACACCTGTTGCCCGCATCCCACACCTGACACCACCGCCAGTTGCACATTCTGTTGGCAACAAAAGTGCTTTCACCCAGCGCATATGTTGCTCGAGTGGCGGTGGTTCTTGGCAGACAATTTTATCCGAGTTGAGGAGGCAGTGCATTAATTAGATTGCTCTGGGTGCCGGAGGCTAGCCTCGTTTTTAGATTCTGCAGATATGCATTCCAAAGAGCAATGTTCTTGGTATGGTCAGAAAATTTGAGGAATTCGAGCTCGTCTTACCGCCAGTAAAGCTCCAGTTAGGGTTCATTTGTACCCGACAGGTTTGTTAAGGTGGATTGGTTCTAGTCGTCCAGTTACCCAGTTCTATAGAGTTTCAGATAAACTTTTCAATTGGAATTCATAAGAAAGGATTGCGTTTATACTTCGTTATTTTATCTTGGTCGATTTGAAGCTGGCTCGCATTATAAACTATTGTTTAGAGTAATTATATTGCACTTTGTTTTCCCCTAGACAGTATTCTGGTTTTATAAAATGGTGCAGAATACAAGTATTCTACTATAATAAAAAAGTAGAAGGTATAAATGAAGTATGTAGGAACCCTAGAATCTTATGTTTATATTTACAATATTTCGCTACAAGATTAAATTTTATATTGTGTTGTATATACATACATATATAGTATAGTGTTGCATTCTAAAAGCTAAAAGCTCTCTAAGCTAGAAACAGAATACTCCAATCGCCAATTTGTGGCAGAGTTTTCTGGTCCTCAAGATATACATATAAGTAATATATTTTGTAGTAATTTAAAATATAGTTTAATTTATTCCTTAATCCCTGGTCTTTAAACATATAATTTGTATTACAAGATACATTCTGCAAGAAGAAAGAAAACAGTAAGATTTATTTATGTTTTATTCAGTATTTAATGGAGGCTTTTGTATTCCAACGTTTTTTACGACAGAGAATTTTTTAAATTCTTAAAATATCGAAGAATGAGGTGTATTCCAGTTTTTAATAAAAACCAAAGAGGAATGGACTGGAATTTTAATTTTTGATTCAGGTAAAACTGAATCAATGGCATTCCTTAAAAATCTTAAATAAGACCTCGAAAAGTGTCAGAGATATGAAAAACAGCACAGTAAAGATTCTTTTAAATTCCTGCTTCAAAATCTTATTCGCAGTGGTCAGACACTGAAGACATTGAACTTTCTTTGCAGAAGTCCACCACTTCTTGTTGTCTCTCTGAATGGAAAGTAATATTAAAGGGCAAAATAAAAGCGAACGTGACCATGTTGTGACACCCGTTCACTTATCCGATTCGGTCGATTATCGCGGTCTTGCGCATTTTTTCCACCATTTAAGCCGATGACGAGTCCGATCCTCGCAAAACGAGCAGAAAAATGATGAACGTTGTTTTCAAAGAAGACGTTCAGTTTTCTGGTCGTTTTAGGCGTTGTTATGTTTGAGTGTATTCCGATTTAATCTTTATTTGACAGAAAACGGTTTCAATCTCTAAGATGAAATGCTGCTCGTATTTCATTATCCGATTAGTAGACAATCCGGATTTTCAGGGTCCTCCTTAATTCATCCATGAAAGCTGGTTCTGGCCTCGTGTATGTCTCGGTACTGTTTCGACGCGGTGTCTTGGTTCATTGTCCGATTATTGTACGAAAATTAAGCTAATTTGTTTTGAAATATATAACCCCCTTCGGGCTAGAAGGAGTGCTTGCCATAAGCACGGCAATTTAAGCATATCAAAAAGTCCACTCCCAGATCCAATCACTAATAGAAAAATGTTTTTACCTTTGAAATTGCAGCAACAGCCGACCGTGTAAAAAGACAAGCTGAGGAATCACCAAAGAAAGAGGAGTCGTTTGAGCAAGAGTTGTGCAAAGACAAAGATGCAGGTGAATGGTTCAGGCTGGTGGCTGGTGAAGGCGATAATTGCCGCGATGTTATTCAATGCACATCATCGGTAAGTGCTGGGTGTCGAATGTTTAATTACAAATCATAAAATCATAGTAATTACCTTTGCCCTGCCGTAATTTTGAAGAAGACAGAAATTGATTAAAACTATAAAGAGATAATCAAAAGTTTTATGTATGTACTTGACGAGTTTTTTTTACTTTTTTTTTCCTTGGTGTCCAGGGTCTTCAAGCCATCCGTTGTCCAGCTGGCCTCTTCTTCGATATCGAGAAACAGACCTGCGATTGGAAAGATTCTGTTAAAAATTGCAAATTGAAGAACAAGGAACGCAAGGTGAAACCACTTCTTTACACCGATGAACCTCTTTGCCAGGATGGTTTCTTGGCTTGTGGCGATGGAAACTGCATTGAACGTGGTCTTTTCTGTAACGGAGAAAAGGATTGCAGTGATGGATCAGATGAAAATACCTGCGGTAAGTACCAAACAATTTATAACTTCCCACTATCGCGAATTTTAAATTTGAACTTTTGAAATAGTGATTCGATGTTAAGTTTTGAAAAAAGCAATATGACACAATGAAGAGGACACAAAGTGTTAATATTTTCAATATTACTTCACTCGGATAAATATTTAGATATTTGTTATATGGCTGCCCTATAATTTCCTGAAATCCAATGTATTTCATAATAATTTTGCTCATACGTACTTTCACTTGTAGAAAACCGCATTAAAATTGGTTGATTTATTATGAAGTTACAAAGGAACGTCGTCTTCTCTGAGGAGAATTTAAAAATTTGTGGGATTTAAAGAGCAAATAAATGAAATTTTATTATTTAGGAATTTAATTTGCCTCTATGGCTGTGTACAAAGAAAGTAGCTTACTCTATTCGAACTAATAAATATTTTGAATTTTTGTATTCCGATAGAACATTTAGAATTAGCGATGAAAAAACACATGAAATCAATGCCCTCAAAAAATCTCTTTCGTCTTCTGAAACTCAGAACCCTGTTAAAATATTTTCTAAAAATTTTAAATTCAATCAAGCGTCAAAGGTTTCAGTTTTCTAACTTGCTTAAAGTACCTACCTTAAATAAAAGAAACCTTTTCCGTCCGTCCACTTCAATGTATATCAAGTTCAAAGGACGAAGGTTATATGATTTGGCGCACAACGCTTTGACTGCGGGAGGTTGAAAGTTTTCTCACGATTTTCTTCTCGTTTTTCTTTCAATCAAGAGAAGGAGCCCACTTTGATGGTTTCCATGCAATTTCCGCGCAATGGGTGAGTTTTATGCTCATTTTATGTTTGACTAATAATTGCCAATGTTTTACCTTCTGTCTTTTCTTGTTTCTTTTCGATTTGAAAAGTTTTGCTAATGTGGATGGGTTCCCCCGCAAAATAAGTGGCCTCCCTTTGATTTTTGTAGTCGTTGAGACCTTGACCCAGAATAAATTAATAATTTTTCTTGCCTTGTTTAGATTGGATCACATTTATTTTCAGTCTGAATAAAAGTTGGGTACTTCGGCAATTCATTCTTGTTTACCAAGAAGAAATCAAGTTGTGATATTGATTCTTGAAGCGGAATGGGTTTGAGGTTTTTTTTTCCTTTCGATAACATCTTCAGATTCGAAATGGAATATTTGACCTTTATTCAAAATTCATTGACATCGAAGTTCAGTCATCCCAATTTGGATGTTTTGAGCTTTTCTAAATGTTCTGTTCTGCTGTTTACACCTTAGGCAGGTGTGTAGCACATTCAGAGTCGGATGAGTGATTTACATATATCTTGCTAAAAGTGCTTATTTCCATGTACGTATTTGAATTGGTGGTTCAATAACATTTAAAGCTGTTGCTAATTTAAAATTGGGGCTTCTAACTTTTTATACAAATAATATTTTAAGAAGAAACATTTTGATCACCAGCATTTTTCTTAGTCAGTTTTTTTCATAATATGAAAGTTCCAAGTAGCATGGGACGCGGATAGTTTATGAATTTGAAGTTATTCTAAATAGACAATGTAACTAGTCTTGTTCTAGAATTTTAATTTAATTGTTTTAAAATTAGTAATTTAGAGAGCAATTTTTCACTTTACGAAAGCACCAATAATGTAGCTAAAAATTGAATAATATACATACATATGTTTGTATTACAAAAAAAACTCTATGCAAATTCTGTTTATCAAAAATTTCAAAATTTGGATTGAAGGAGGGATATTATGTTAATTTTTTTTTGGAAAATTGACAAAAGAGGTTATTGAAATTTTGTATAAAACTACTTCGAAATGCAGATGGTTTACTATGTACATTTTCACTTTGAGCATCTTGTTTTATTTGCCTTACTTGAAGATGCTAAATATAGAAATGTTAGAAAAATACTTAAAACGTCTAGACGTGACCTTTAAATGAAATTTATTCATTCCCGCGCTAAAATTTATTCATCGCAACTAAAAGCTCCCTTAAAAAGATCTCTAATATAAAATTTTCAAATAAAAATTTATGTGACACATTGTTGAACCGCATCAATTGGGGTTTTTAAATATTACAAAATTAAAATTTTAAATATTCACTTCCACCTCACACACTTGAAAGTGAAAGGATCTCATCCCGGAGCCGGATCTAAACAAAGCTCGGCTCTGCCAAGTGGAGAGTGGAGAAAAAAAAAAATAAATAAAAGATAGAAGACGGGACAAAAAACCGCACCAAAAATCTTTCACACTCGATCAAGTTTCTAAACGACTCGTCTAACGCATTTATCACCTCAATACGAGTTCCACGTGCAATCGTAGCAACTTTTTCGGTTATTTAATCTTGTTAACAAATCAGCCTTGCAAATTGGCCACCTTTTTTCTATCACCTGGTTTTTTTTTCGTCTATCTCCCAGCGTTTCATTCGCCGCGGGCGTTTTTCTGCTGGCCCAGCAGCACCACTGTGTTTTTACTCTCACTTTCGTCGAAAGGTTTCGGCTTTTTGGTTTTTGATACCACAACTCAATTACAAAAGCAACAATAAAGTCGCGGTAATGCCGCGATATGACGATGTGACCCACTTCGCGGGCTAGGCATATCCATAAAATTCTTAATGAGTTAGATGGCGCCGCGACATTTTGCCCAGGTACCTGTTCTTTAGGATTTATGCGAAATTTCCTCCTTCTCAAACAGTAAAACATTTTCCGAGAAAACTCTGAGGTTTTCTAGCGCTTTTTACGTCGACAGATTGCCACAAGGAATGTGACGATTGCATAATTCTGCAGGTCTGTCTTGCATTAGCACTTCTCGTTGTTGATTTTCTGCAATTTAACCATTTCTCCCGGCTAATAATTTTCTGGCATTGCATGGTTTTGTTGGTGCGCCCCGACACCGCAATTACAAGAATACATGTGTACAGGAGGCGATCGAAAACCCCCCGTTCGCTGCTGAAATGGTCTTACCTTTTAAAGGTAAAAGTGCAAATAATCGCCGAACACTCGCTCAATTGTGGGTTAAGTGCTGCGCGAAACAAATTGCGGATATTTCACGGTGAAAATGTTTCAAATGTCGGCCACGGCAGTTTCTATTGGGTATTATTATTTAATTCGTGTTTTATTTTATTAAAAATTCGTTACTTTTCGGGAATCGCAGTTTTTACTATTTACTTTACTCATTTTTCCTTGACTTGCTATTTTTCTACTTCATCGCTCGCTTTAATTTTTATAATACACTTTATGTAATTCCTTGAAAATTTCGACCGTGATCTCCGATAAGTAGAACTAATTGTTCTTGAGTTATAGAAATTTAAATTTGTTAACCTTTAAGCTATTTTTAGAAATATAATAAAATTTGAAAATAGTAAACAAATTCGAAAATTTTAGGGGTCAAATTGCGGTCTAAAATACATTTTCTTTTTCTACAAAACTCAAAACTCGGTTTTATTTATATACAGACGTCGGCCTCATCATATAAATGAATTGAACAAATTTTCTTCTCATTTTTATATAATAATAATTTAGTACTATTTAGAAAATATTATGAGCTATTTGAGCAACACAAAATACAATGAAAAATTTGATGGATAAATGTTAGTTTATAAGAAAAGGAAATGATATCATTGTCCTTATAATATCGAACAATTTACTGGCCCACCTCTTGTCAATAAAGGAACACCAAAAATAACAAAACCACAAAAGCTATCATTTAATAACATTCTCATCATTCTGTCGTCTATTAAATCAACTAATCTGAAAATCAATGAAATGCTTGCGTGCTACGAAAACATACGTAGTTCGGTAATTTAATATAATATGTAAGTTGTGTTCGAGTTATAAGAAATTTCCGCATCAAATATTGATTATATTTACAAAAACAAAGAAAAAACCCATCGTGCTCTCATTTTATGTAATGTCGTTGTACTTAATTAAAATCCTGCATGTTCATTTTAATTTGCGAAATTGAAGGAAAAAAGGGAACTTTTACACTACCGGGTAGCGTGAATAATAAAGTTATGCTAGGACACCATTGCATGCTAAATTGCTATTCTGTGCAGACGTTCTGGTTTCAGTCTTCAGATAAGAAATAATTAAAAAGTTTTCTGCTTTTTAGGTCAGTTAATTTGAGCAGAAATAATCGACTTTTCTGTTTCATGCTATTAAAGGTAAAAATAACGTACAATTAAATGAGCGAAGAAAGGGACTCTGGACTACTGAATTTAATTGGGCCATTTGTGTTATATTATTTATGATGCAGATTCATAATGTTAAAAAAGGTTTATAAAATTATATTCTACATATTTTATATTTTCTGCGCCAATATTCTACACGAAGATCGTAACCACCCCTATAATATTCAGTATGTTAGTCATCGATCTTGATTAAAATCTGACAAGTGAAAGTTTATCTGAAAGATCTCGCTCGTTCGTAGAATATTTACAAATACCAGATAAATAATATCCATTTATTTGATTTTATAAGATTATTACGAAAATGTGGGGATTTTTGGGGTACAATAAATTAGTGCTTCTTAGTGGTTTATTTGTCTTCAGTTTTTTAGTTCTTTGTACCTTAGTTATCTTCCATCCTTCAGTTTATTGTGAGTAAAATCAAGGTTAATTAAGTCAGAAATGCGCATTCGGCATGATATTTCTTAGTTGGAAAATATTCGATATTGCGACTTTTTCTAGTTGTTGCAAATCAAACAAGAAATGGGAAAAGTAGGGCATACGCAAAAAATTAAATAAAATAAATACTGAAATCAATTTTTAATTTAAACATAAAACCTGTGCTGGTCGCATTAACCCAATTGTAGTGGGGTAATCACGCAAACCCAGCATCAATTAAAACTAATTATCGGCTGTAGACTTTGTGAGTTCAGCAGTCAGATTTTAAGCACGTATTTTAGTTCTGGTGCGGTAAGTTTTGATACTCGTATTTTCACATTAACAGAGATTTAGAATATTATTTCAAAATGTTCCTTACAACTATTTTTATTAACGTGTATAGTAGAAATTATCATTCTCAAAATTAAGCTTCCGTCTAGTAAAATGCTGGCTCCACATTTTGTGATAATGTGCAATCTATACGAGATATCTCTTTATCGTTCAATCAATCTCACTCAGTCGGAGAAGTCGGCTGTTATAATAGCGTGTCCAAAGAATTCATTATCTGTAATTTAAGAACTTTTTCAATCAGATATACTTTTACAATTTGTTCCGAAATCATAAATTAATAAATCATATTAATAGTTTTTAAATAGGTTGTTATGTGTAGAACTCTTCTTTCCTGCTGAGTGTTGATAAGCGACGTACAGTGCTTGCTAGTCCAGACCCTGATTTTATGCTCTGAAATATGCTTCATTGATCAAAAGAAAATATTATTAATCACCCTGTACGCAGACCAGAGACATAGTCCATTGGCTACATGAAGGAGGTCGTGCTGCAGTTTGGTGCTTGCATGCATTGCAAAAATTTATTTATTTCCCAGATAACGTCGGTTGACATTGCCAGCCTTTTTCCTGTAAAAATTGCATGAGCGTTTGTTACGATAGGTGGGTATAAAAATGGCTTACTCGCGGCACGGATAATTGGCGAATGGATAAATCGAGTGCACGCAAAAAGGGTTAAACCAGGAGGGAAAATTGTAAAAAAGATGGATTTTTTATTGAGTTAAGCACGAACATAAAAAACACTTTAAAGTGGTTGAACATATTGAATGAAGTGAATTGAAGAAAACGCACATTGAGTTTTCATTTGATCGTTTTATAGGAAAGTGTGTGGTCGTGCATTGCATTTGCAATTTAGTATTGATTTCAGTAAACAAAGCTAAAAATCGAATAACGAAGGTATTACATATATTATTGAAAACGATTTGATTTAATTGCCGGAAAAAGTCAAACGCAGCCACAAACTTCCAAATGTAAATGGTAAAAGGTTCCATTTAACATGTGCCGTCGGTATTTACGGGGAAACATTTAAAACTGGCAATGGTCGGACAATGACCGCAATGAAATTTTCTGTTTGAAACAATCTTTCGCCGCACACGTAGGCATTTATGCCACTGTTCGACCTCGCACGCCACCAAAAAACAAGTTAACTGCGGCGCTGGTTAAAATGAAAATTTCCAATTTCCCCCCAAATAAAATGTTAAATAATTCTATGCGCGACGAATGCCGCGAGGCCTCGACTAGAGTTTAAATAATATAAAAGAGCCGGCTAGGCCAACCAGCGCCGGGAAGTGATACCTCGCCGCGGTATGGACAATAATTGTACAATTGTAAAGGGAGCCGATTTTCATTTTACCAGACAAAATCCTAGTGAACGTACAGAAAAACCGATTAAGAGCGCAAGGCGTTCAAGTCCAAGGTGCTTTGCTATTCCAAACATGTCGGCGGCTCAGTTTCGATTCAAGTCACGTTCACGTGGAGATTGTTTTTAATTCTCAGGCTGCGCTACCTCTGAAAAGATTGGATTGACTGAAACGGTGGATTTCCTTGCGGGCCGAATAGAAAACCGTTTTCAGTCGACTTGCGCCGATTTGAGACGTGATTAAGCGCGGATAAGAAGTGAGAATGGCTGACCGACTGATCGGCCTTAATTAAAGGCCACACTTCAGTCGCTGTTCAGACTGGACGAATTATGTTTTTGCAACAAAATCGCATACATTCGGCTTCGACAACTTCCACGTCTCTTTCCGGCTTGGAAATCTGGGCTTGGTTCGCGGCAACCATGTCTGAAAGACGGCTCTAATCTATCTATAAAAGTAATTGCCACGATCGCTTCAGGTTGTTGATCTTCTGATCGCAATCTTACTTTCCTAGATAAGTTCTAAGGCAATCAAGACACTATCACTGAAGAAAACATATGCGACTTCTCAAGTAGGTAAGCTTTCAGTTTTATGCTATAATGACTCTGTGACGTAACCAGTAGATACGTTCCCATATCTTTTACTTTTATGGCTTCTTTTGTTGCTTACCTCACTCGCCGCATTATCACCGAAACTTTCACTTATTGGAAATTAGCGCTCAGAGATATTCACACTCGGAAGAAACAAGTTTTTTGGCTTCGGGTTTGGGTGTTGAGCTTCTGATGTATGACGTGTATAATTCATAGTAATTTTGTATATTTTGTTTTCTTATCTCGACCAACGTAAGCACGATTCAATGCACATAACAATTCGAAAAATATCTCTATCATTAACGTGACTCCAAACAGTGAGTAGGATGTGTAAAGTGTGCTATGAATTCTCACGCTTATATTATATCATAGGGATATATTTCAAGGAGGTTCGTCACTATGATTGATATCAACTCATTAAACATGTTTATCAAGAAGCTACCGGAAATATTTCTTAATCAGTTCTTTCTAATGCATTTCTAGAGAAAGTTATTGCGCAAAAACCATAAAAAGATATGACATTAATTAATCGGGTACAACGGTCGTAATCAGTATGATGAAAGTAGACAAGGTTTTCGATTAAATCGTAGTGCGAGCTTTTATGATAAAATTGGGGAATGCGTGAAATCAGAGAAGTTTAGACAGAATGATAACAGAAGTTCAATTTGATTTACTTCAATTTATTAATTGTTATAATACTATATCTGACGTGTTCATAATGTGTTTATTTAGTACTTGTTTTCATTACTTTATCAAGGTTAGGTCTGTAAATATTTACATTTTGACTTACTTATTAGAATTCGATGTTTTAATATTTGAATTATTATCATGAAAATTTTTTTTATCTATTAGACTTTAACAAAGACCATTTGTATGAAGATATAACTAATTATTTTTACTACAATAGAATGAGGAAGAGGGGAGATAAAGACGTGTGCGAAGAATGGAAGATAAAAAATAGACAATACTATTTTTTCCAATTTATATACCATGTCAAAAAATATGGAGTGTGCACCTATATTAATCTTTAGATCTTTTCCTTTTTTGTAAAATCAAATTTTTATTGATATCCCAAGGTGTTTAAGATCGCAAGTTCTTATGCGTCAATGAGATTAAATTTATGAAGATTATTAATTTTCATTTTGTTTTATTTTATATTATTTTATTTCGATTTTAACACATTGAGTTATGATGTTGTTTTATATTTTAATTGACAAATATTATATGATATTATAAAATGTTGTAAAAACCATAACTTCCTAAATTTGAGCTACATTCTTCGATGTACTATGGATCATGGACTTGTTTTAAAATGGGGTGAATTTCAAATTTGTTTGGCTCACCAATTTGGGAATAATCGAACTTAAAGTTAAAACTCTTCCATTAAAAATAGCATAAGTACATAGTTTTGATGAAACTAGATAATACCTAATATAATTATATCACTGGTTTCAGAAAAAAATTTTACATTTTTGTAGTAGAAACATATAATAGGTTTGCAATTGTTGAGGTTTTTACATAAAAAATTATTGCAAAATCACTTTTTTCGATTCCATAAGTTAAAAACTTCAAAGTGATTTTTCTGGCATTTACCTCCCATTAAATAAAATACAGGCAGGTGTTTACTTTCCCGACAGCGAGATTAAAAGAATCTAATTCTGAATTGAGCAATGCCACAGTAAATGCGATTTTCAAAAGCAGACTAAAAGATTTCCTCGTTCCATCTGTATTTAAATTGCCCTTTGAATTTGAGTATGTTTCCTTGGTGGGCTTGAAATGAATTTAAGTATGCCTCCGATCCGCAATACATATTTGTGTATGCAAGAGACATCTAGAGCCCTTCTACCTCGTCTGTCTGTCTGTCTGTCTGCTGCATATGGCTGCCAGGCGCACATCCATAAAATCATAGAAGACTGCATAAGTCCTGATTGAAATTCCCCTAGCATTCAGGCGGAAATTTTATATTCCGGCTGTCGTCTCCTTCTTGGGCGTCCTTTGTATCCGCCCGCCAAGTCTGAATTGCATGGTGCATTCTGCACTTCTGTTCGATAGGAAATATGCTCCAGTTGAAGTAATAATTTGCAAGTCTTTGCCAATGCTTCGGCGTTCTTTAAGACCCCGTCTGGCGGCTTAAAAATGCCCTGGGAAGCAGTACAAGATATGAAGGTATGCAAACATGTCACCAGCGACAGTGCCAATAATTTCCAAGACGTTTTCAATTGCACATTATTTGCGACGGAATTTTTTTTTATTTGTTTTTTTCAAACCAATGCTCTTTCGTTTTTATTATTTTGCAATTTGTGGACCAGAGTACATAACTCTGCTGTAAAATGTTTTTTGTTTTCTTGCGGACAGAAGAGTTGCAGAGCAACTTTTTCTCTTCATGCGCCATCATCGTCGGTAGCCACCAGTCCAACGTAACTCCTCTTGCATGCCGTCGAAGAGTCTTAAGAAAACATGTTTTTCTGAACTTTTGCTTTCAAGCACAATGCTCCCCCACGAATATGGTTGTCTCAGCAACCAATGAATCAGAGTAAAAAAAGCAATAGCTCCAAGAAACCACACTATCGTTACATATCAACTTTGTTACCACCTGACGAATGTTTTCTGAATATCAAACTCCACCCTGGACTGAAAAAAGACGGCGAATACCTAGAGGAATGATATAAATAAATCCTTGAATTTTTTCCATATATCATTGCCTTGGATTTTGTAATATATGGTCTTTGGTGGGCGTGGAGCCCGGATTACGTTTCAAGGAGAGAGAAAACTGAAAATAGGCATTTTTACCAATGACCTCCGTGGGTCCGTAGGGAATTTTACAATCGAAACCGGAGATTGCGGCCTTTTACTAGTTTTCTTCCGGTAGCACCTCTGCGGCGGGAAATAGCCAAACCGGAAAAATCGACTCCTTTTCAATCCAAGCCGCATTCTTTAAAATTAAGTGTATTTAAATAAATTACATACATGCTTGTTTGAAAACTCCAATTAATTAAAGCATTCAAAGTAATTCGACTGGTTCTATTCAGGGCTCCAGTTAAACTTCCTTCAATTAGTCCAATTACACCGAGTTCTTTCCTCGCTCAGAAAGGCGGTGACGACGACGGTTCTTTGGAAGGACTCGAATTTCGCGGAAATACTTTCAGAACAGGTTTCTCCCGATGCCCCACAGTTGTGTCGCAATACAAAGTAATAAACAAAGTTATTAATTACAGTCGAATTCAATTAACTTTTAGAATATGTCAACAAATATTTATTAAGATTGCTTGAAAACCTTAAATGTTAACAGCCTTCAGCTTTGTGCCTCTTACCTAAAGATACCTTTCACGCAATTAACTTTGTAAGCCTACTGCTTTGAAAATGATTTTCGAGGAAACATTTTTATTAAAATGTGCAGTTGTTTTGCAGATGGCGAATATCAGATTATGGAAATTGTAATTTATTGTTAAATAAACCGAATGTGATGGGTTAAAAATAATTGTAATAAAATTACATATTCGGAAATTTATTAATATTTGTAATGTATTCTATGGAAATAATGTGCATTAATAGTAAATTTCAATAAATTTGGCATTTAGTTGAGTAATATAAACTCTAAATTCGTCGTCGTTTGAGGATTTCAATAAAATAATATATACTAAGTTTTAGCGGATTTTTCTGGTTTTTCCTTTTTGTTTAGTGATTTGTTAGTGTCTATTTGTTTTTCAAATATTTTTAAATTAAAAGTATGATTTCTCTAATCTTTTCAAGTAATTAATTTAAAAATCTTAGAGGATTAAACGAAAAATAAATTTTAAGCGAACCTTCTTCAGATTTTCATAGTTATCTGTGATTGCAGGCTTGCTCAATTTTACTGTGATTTAAGTAATTGTGCAACTGAAATATTGTATTTTTTAAAATGCAAATAAAAAATCGAGAATTGCATAGATAGTCGTATATTTTTATATTATTGGATTATTTGTTATTTGAAATATTGAACTGAGTTTTTACCTTTTAGAGAAAATATAATTTAATTTTTAATTCCCCATTTTTGTTTCAGATATTGACAATGATCCCAACAGAGCCCCACCCTGTGATCCAGCAGTCTGTGTACTTCCTGACTGTTTCTGCTCCGAAGGTGGTACCACAATCCCCGGCGATCTTCCTTCCAAGGACGTTCCTATGATGATCACCATCACTTTCGATGATGCCATCAATAACAACAACATTGAGTTGTACAAGGAAATCTTCAAGGGACGTAAAAACCCCAACGGTTGCGACATCAAGGCGACCTTCTTCGTCTCGCACAAGTACACTAACTACTCGGCCGTTCAAGAAACTCACCGGAAGGGTCATGAAATCGCTGTCCACTCAATCACGTAAGTAATTTTGTTTTAATTTCGAAGATGACTTTTTTCTAATATCGAAAGCTTAAACAGTCACAACGATGAGGAACGCTTCTGGTCGAACGCCACTGTCGATGACTGGGCTAAGGAAATGGCTGGCATGAGGATCATCATTGAGAAATTCGCTAATATTACAGATAATTCGGTCGTAGGTGTCCGAGCTCCTTACCTCCGTGTAGGTGGCAACAATCAGTTCACGATGATGGAGGAGCAGGCTTTCTTGTATGATTCCACTATCACAGTCCCCCTGTCCAACCCCCCACTTTGGCCTTACACCATGTACTTCCGCATGCCTCACCGGTGCCACGGTAACCTTCAGAACTGTCCCACAAGGTCACATGCCGTTTGGGAAATGGTCATGAACGAGCTTGACCGCCGCGAGGACCCCAACAACGACGAATACCTTCCAGGTTGCGCTATGGTGGACTCCTGCTCGAACATCTTAACAGGCGACCAATTCTACAACTTCCTCAACCACAACTTCGACCGCCATTACGAACAGAACCGCGCCCCATTGGGTCTCTATTTCCACGCTGCGTGGTTGAAGAACAATCCCGAGTTCCTGGACGCCTTCCTTTACTGGATCGATGAAATTCTCTCAAATCACAACGACGTATACTTCGTAACAATGACCCAGGTCATCCAGTGGATCCAGAACCCAAGGACCATCTCAGAAGTTAAAAATTTCGAGCCATGGAGGGAGAAGTGCGTCGTTGAGGGCAAGCCCGCCTGCTGGGTCCCAAGCTCCTGCAAGTTGACATCAAAGGAGGTCCCCGGGGAGACAATCAATCTGCAAACTTGCGTCCGGTGTCCTAACAACTATCCATGGATCAACGATCCTACCGGTGACGGTTTCTTCTAAGTCATGTTAAATTTTTTTTTATAAATTAAAAATGTTTTTGTCATTTTTACTTTAATTTTAAACGAACTCCGTCTCGTAGAGAGGCGCCCCTTACAGGGGCCGTTCTGAACCCTCCCCCGACCCCTGTACTTTTGTTTCCTCTGTTACTTGCTATACTTTGCTATAGACGAGCCCTTTATCGACTGCTAGGAAGACCCCCTGTATATTTTTAATATCATTTCTATGTGAAACTTCAGCACTACCCGACTTTTTTTTTATATACCTTGTAAATAATTGTAAGGACGAGCTCAAAGATACTCAAAAAGATGTTCAGTTTTTTCAGACCTCTTGCCGTCACCGCTGGCTTGGAAGCCGAATTGTATAAGTTTGCAATGTCCCCGTGGATTCTCTCGTAAGAAATTCGTAACTTAGCTCTGTAGTTATCCATACCGTCTGTGTAGTAATTGTCTGTTTTTTATTTTATAATTAGGTCATTGTACTTTGTTCTCACAATTTTGACTTTTTATCTGCGGACAAAGTCGCGCTGTGTTAATTTAAACATTATGAAAATATGAAAATTAAATAAATAAAAATTGTAAGAAAGAGTCATGTTTTCCTTGGTAAACCCTGTCATTCCGTTCCCCTAAAGGGTAACCTCTTGAAAATTATTAAATAACATAAGTCAATTTTAGCTCCTTGAATTTTACGAAAGAAGTGGTCATATAGCCACCTTCTTTGGAAGTGAAAGACGAGCTACCGAATTGCGAAGGTTTTTAAAAGTGGTCAACCACAAATATGCGATTGCTGGAATTCGTTTGCAAAGTCCTTCGAAGTTAATTACAGCTATATGGGATGGCTCCATTAGTTGTTTTGCATAAAATAGTAATTAACAAAAAAATTGATTTCCCAATATAAAGAAATTTATGTTTAAATTAATTTTCTGATAGCTTATGCAATACGGACATCTGAAATTATATAAATTAAAAGGTTTATAAATTGGATATTAGTTTTATGAAAAGATATTTCTACTACTAGTATGTAATTTTTTTTTAAACTTTCTTCTCTTGCTCCTCAACATTTTCAATAAATAAGTAACATTTCTTAGAATTTTTAAATTTGTTGTTGACTAAATTGGAAACTCCTTGGTTTTAATTTACGCTTTCCAACAAGAGACAGAATTATCAGGCAAAAAAATTGTCATAATTAATTAAAAGTTGTACCTATAAATTTTATTATTGTTTGGTTGTTCTTTTAGTCTATTTTCATCAAAACTTTCGTCATTTTATAGCCTCTATAAAAATAATCAATTTTTGTTTTTATTTCCGTTTAAGACAATAAAAGAGGATTAATTATAGTTAGAAATAAACAGTTTAATAAATTAGTTAAAGGTAGATTAACAGTAATTCAGAAAATCGTGATTCGATTCGAAGCCACGTAAGTCTTATTTTTATGTAATCGAGATTTAATCAATTAAAATAATTAACAAGTTATGTAGATAACTTTCAAAAATATGTGGTTGTTTTTATTGTCTATTGACAGTTTTTACATATAATTACGTGAGCTCAGGTGACAAAATGAAAATGATTTTTCATGTTAATAACCTGCAAAATTATGGTAATATTCATTAAATTGTTAGATTTGATTCTCCTTTGTGGCTTTTATTGAATTTCTTAGAAATTTACAGAGGAAAAAATTCTTTTTGTTCGTTCGTAATATTGCCAATTCCAAGAATTTTTGTTTCTATTCATCGCGGTTGTTTACGTTGCGGTTATTACTCTCACTTTTGTAAAAATGTAAGATCTGGCGAGGTTCTTTGGAAGTGGAGGAAGCCAATTTTTTTATATGTTCTTATTACTAACAATATTATTTAACTTTGTAGGATTCATTTATCTTTTCTCCTATTTTAATTCAATTTAGCAATTTTACATATCAGGGAACAGAGAAATTTTTGTATTTTGATAAAAATCAGCTGTTTACTTTATTCACTATCATAAGTGAGTTTTACGAAATATTTATGAAAGTGTTGAAGCCTCTTATATTTTGATATACCCGTAATGGCTTAAGGTTCGAACTTTTATCTGAGTTAGCTTATAAAATGCAAAGTTTTATGACTATGTTTTTTTGAATGAACTTTTAAAACTGGCAAAAATACGGCCTTTTATAAATTTGAAATTTATTAAAAATCTTCTTTGCAATTTCGTAATAAGTATGTGGAAAACATCCTTTAAAAATGACATAATAATTATTCGGTTTGCAACCAGAAGCCGAATGTACATACTATATTATATTGGTTAATGTTTACGGAATAACTAGCTACTGGTTTATTAACCTCTCTGGAATCATTTCCAAAGTACCAAAAATGGACATTGTGCTTTATCTTAATCCTCCATTAAACACCTTCCTTCACTTAGAGTAATAAAGCGATTCGTAGAAATTAAACCAAATCCTAAATGCTTTGTAGAAACAGGCGACAAGACAATTCAATAAATTGAAGTATTCTGTACGACCATAACACCAAAATACCATATGACGAGAACAGCTACTTGAGCGACAATCTCATTAATATTCAACAAACCAATGTCGTTCCACGAGTGGGCATAGGCACCAGGAATGGATGGCTTGCCGCATTTATGCGATTAAAGCCGGGTTATGACACCGCGCGTCGAAAAGTAAAATTATCCCAATGAACCCTGGCAGTGTCTTTTCCTCATCGACACTTTATTCAATCTACTCATAGTAGTTATTCGGCGTGTTCTAATTTATGCAAATGCCGCGGGGGGGAGTCAGAGCGCATAATCGAAATATTTGCACTCCACAAATGAACCTGTTGGGCCTTTGCGCTGTTTATTTTTCGTGAAATTCCAGAGCGATTAAATTTTCAATTACAGTGAGATATTCTGGGTGCCAAGAATATGAGATCTGGTCCCACCATCCTAGTTAAATAAAGCAGGTGGTGGCAATTGTATGTTTAATTGCTTTTCAGAATCATATGTTAATTAGTTGAATAGTTGAGAGCAGGGCATTTTCAAAATAGCCTTCTGTGCTAAATTTGTCTGGAATGGACGCGTCTAGTGAATTTGTACCAAACCAGCATAAATTTGGCGAAACCTGGGGCGCACCACAATTCTAGATAAAATTTTTGGTATAGTATGCAAAATAGCTATGTATGCTAACAAGTCCTTAATTAAACCTAGCGCAGTGTTAGAGGAAACTCTCCCGCAATTTGATAGATTAATTTCCCAGGAAATTCTCGATCTGCACCGAAAAGAGGGGCAGGGACGTGGTGCGGCAGAGGTGAAATTGACGAAATGCCACTGTTTCAACTCCCAAGGTGAACGCGTCGATCGGGCGACATGTAAAAGCAGTGCGCAATGGGGAAATCTCACGGCTTCCTGCTTCTTTTCATTGTCCCGCTCGGCTAAGAAACTGCCAAGAAACTTCCAAGAAACTGCAGCAATTGCATGGGAACAGTGGGTTACAAAATCGTCTCGCCGATTGGTAGGCAGCCATGCAACATTTGAAGGTTGAAATGAATGAAACCACCAGCGCACTTCTTGACTAACTCAAGATATAATAATAAGAGAGTAAAAAGAACAATAGCTTTGAGCTGAAAACGACTTGAATTTGTTAAATGCGTCATGGTTTAATATGCCATCACTCGTTGAGGAAATTGTTTTGAATTCTTATAGCGATACCTCGATCGGTGGTGGCCTCGTTCTGTCAGGGATTTTTATGATCTGCAGATAATTTCTTAGAGTAAAACCTCAGGTGATTAAGTGCAGTCTTTGTGAGGCATTTTGTTACACCATTGCTAATAATAGCCAAATTGAAACGGAGGCATATGTAGAAATTGGCAATTGTGACAATACTTTTCGATTTATCAGTTTGTCCGTCATCATTCTTCTTTATTACTTATTGATCTTATTTTGTTTTTTAAAAATTTGAAATTTAGAGGTCTACAACTTTGCAATTAAAGGCTGTAAGGAAGTAGTTGAAGTGGTTTATTGAATATTTGTAGCTAATTGTAATGAGATGTTATAATATTAATGAAGTTTACATATCTATTCTCAGTGTTTATTACATACGGCTAAAATATTCAATAATTCTCGTGTTATTTGCTTTTAATTATTGTTGATGTTTATGTTTAGTAGATCAAGAAAATATCGAGGCTTATTTGCCTTTACTTCCCAAAGACTGTACAAACTATAGAAGAAAGTGATTTCAACGAGCTTTTCAAGTTAAAGGAAAAAAATAAAATATCTCCAAAAGTTTTCATGTTTTTGAAATTTTAATGTTATAGGTTAAAATTCTTAAAAGGATTCATAGTACATAGGTATTACTTTTGTATGATAGATGACCCGAACAATTGACTTTATTTGACTTAATATCAAATAAAAAGCTTCTAGCGTAAATAAGGCATTTGAGGTACCTAACTATTTTATTAAGAGAAGTTAGAATGTGAAATTTAATGCACGGTGTAAAGGAAATTCAATATCGCAAAAGACGACTTGGTCGAAATGACGAAGACCGTAAATATGCCTAACGATTGAGTCAAAGGCTACAGAATATTAAGAAGAAAAGTACCCCAAGTGAATTTTATCGATATCAATCAATGGCACTTTATTAGATTATTGCCGCTAAGTTCCTCAAAAGTACTATAATCATTCATGTCACGATCGAACTTTACTCTTTAGCTGTAAAATCACTTTGAAAGTATTTCCTCGAAGGACAAGAATTATAACTTTCGCCGATAGCGCAAGAACGCGGGGCGGCGACTTCGCCATGAGGTTTTTTTTTCCAGCGAGCTCGCTATTTCCGCAGTAGTTTTAAAAATTGGCAAGCTATGACTTCCTGAAGCGAAATAATTTTTACGACTTGGTGTACTTTCTCCCGCAGTATCGTGAAATTTTATTTCCCACAGGTCAACTGCAGAGCGCGGCGAAGAAGATCGCCATCACATCCAGAAGCAGATGGCACGTAACAACTTCGCCCCAACGAATTCCTAGAAGCTTTCACATCTCCTGGGAGACCCGGCAGAGGACAGGGTGTTGCATAAGGCGACGGAACGAGATTACGGTCTTATTCCGTTCGCCCGCAGGCTAGCAATCCAAAATACTTTTCAGCTAAAGGTCAGAAGGGTCATAAGCTTATGTAAATCTTTCTCTCTCGAAAGACTGCCGTCTGAAGAGTTATCTAACGAAGACGGACGCCCCTAATGATGCCAGTCGCCGGAAATCTTCACGTCGACAAAGAAATGCAACCAGCAGACAACTCTCCACCCAGGTGAGCAAATTCGTGTCAAAAAAACTCGTTACTCCTTTGACAAGTGCTGGAGTTTTTAACGAAGGCACTAGCGCTGCGCTGCACCGAAGGCTTCTCTAGCCGCTCGCAACGGGTGCAACTGCAACGAAAAAGCGCTAAAAAAGTCTTTATCGCGGGGGAGGATACTTGCGAGTCGCGGCTGCTCCAGAAGGGCCCATATATGCGAAAAAGTGACTCACAAAAATCAACCCGAGCTGGGGCGTGTTTTGCATAATTAATCGATCCACACCAAACCTCGGCTGGGTCTTGAGCTTGAGGACGGGCGTGAGTCAGTAAGCGCAGATTGCGCCTTTAATTGCCGCGAAGTGATGCCCGAAACTTTTTGGATTGGGCTTATTAGTTAAGCGTTAAGCAATTTCACATAAATTATCATGTGGCAGCACAAAACGTATACCACCCACTTTTCTTCGCCGCTGCAGCCGGCCTTTTCTGGGTGATTATGGCGATTATTTGATGGCACAATTGCGCGAGACGGATTAAATGTTCGAGGTGGCCGATTCAATTTAATTTTAAACTTGACCGCTTTTGCAGGTGCCCTGCATTAGAATGAAAATGACCCAAGCGATGCTCCTCATCTCTCATAATTTCATAATGCAAGGTGTGGTGTCGATCAAGGTACTTGACACCAATTGATACCGTTAAAATGTCGATTGAATTTAATTATGTAAATAAAAACGTCTTCACCGCGCCCATGGCACGTAACGGATTAAATGTTGTTTTTTTTTATCACTCTGCATCTTTTAAAGACATATTTATTCAGATTTTAATAATTAATTCTATAAAACATTAATCAAAAGAAATGTAAGTGAATTCAAAAACATCGATTTTATTGTATAGAAAATCCTTAATTTTGTTCCAAAATTAGGTTATTTTGATGTCGAACAAAATGTGCTCATAGTGCATATTTTGAGATAAACTTCATATCCAATTCTCTTTCGTATGAAATAGTTGAAATCTTAGTTAGACTAAACATTTGTTCCATTTCCAATTTTGATAAACAAAGATTTGAACAATATTGGTACTAAGAATTAGCTCTCCTCCTTTCTGAAAATAAACCTCCTAAGGCTTTAAATTCACAAATTTTAGCTAAATATCTCTTCAACTGATTTTATAAGTTCTAAATCACTTTTTAAGTTTTAAAATGCCAAGGAGCAAAGGAATAGGGTCAGGTGGGGTAAATGAAATCAAACATCAACACCGCTCCTATCGTAATTCAGAAAACTAAATTTCTGGTGAATGTTAACTTTGCAATATAATATGGGAAAGGTTCTTGGGTTTTTTGACTCAGTTAATAGAGGCGTTGCCATTATTTATAAGTGAAATTGGCAAAAAAGCTGATCATCCGAATTTAGTATCTCGACTTTTTCGTCATTTGAAGGTCTGCAAATGCAAAATAAGTGGTTTTAATTGTTTTTATTAGTTATGCAGGATGTTGTTTAAAAACTGTGAGTATGATTTTTAGCCTTCCTATTTTTGTTGCTGTGCAATTTGGTTTTTACCATTACCCCATAATTTTTTTGCCCTGAAGTAATTGAAAGCAACTAATTTTGCAAGCCTATGCACATTCGATTTTGCTTTGAATTACTAAGTTTGTGTGTATTTCACATAAATGTAGCATATAATTCGATTTTGAGGGATTTTTTCGTAAATATTCTGAAGTCATGTTTGAAGTCAAGTATTGATGATACAACACAAAATTGTGTCTCTGAATTCACAAAAGAAATAGGGAAGGAGTTGAATGTGAAACATCGAAAATTTGTTTCCAAATATTCCACGTGACCCTAATTGCTCAGCTTTTAAATATTTTAAATTATAATCTTCTAAACATGTAAAAAATATGGTCAAATCGATGAAACTTTGCCCAACTTTTAAGCCTTGAAATTGTGATAATTTGATAAATTAGAATATTATATAAAATCGATTTTCTTCCTAAAAATTATTTTTTAAATACAAGAAATTTTGGTTTTTTGAAAAATACCATGTACTTAGGTACAATTAATGTTTTACTTTATAATCTTATAGATACCTGAACGAAATAAAACATTTAAAAATTTCAAAAATTTGTCTACGTGACAAAGAAATAAGCAAACGTTTCTATTATTTAGACCTATCTTCTTTCCGTATTGCTTTTAAGTTAACAATGGACTGTCTCATATACAATTAAAATACTTCTTAATATGTAAATACCTACCGTGGCTGGGAGTAAATGCAGAAATCATTTAAAATTCCACACATGGGTGCTGGCAGCAACTTCAATTAGCATGAGTTGTCTGTCTTGTCGAGTGTCGAACATTTCAACTACCCAGCGAGAATCGTCCAAAAACAGGAAACTCCATCAACTTCCTACAGTCGCCTATAAAATTTTTATGAAACTACTGAATAATGTCCTCGATTATTTATGTTTATTCGTGTACCTTTACACCGGTACAGTTATCTCCTGCGAAATTGATAAATACACGTATGCAAAGCACTTGCCCACCTTCGGGAGCAGAAATTAGAAATTTGTTAACTGCCACCTGCCGAAAGGTCGCACAGTAGCTAGCCACCTCTGAGTCGAGCGTTTAGGTTAAATCGCTCTGTCTTTTCTTCGGATTCGTCGACCGATCAGAAAGTGATTTAGTGCTTGGCCCCTTGATATATGGCTTCCAGGCAGATCTAGTTGACATTGCCCGTTACTGCGGCGATCGATTATAAATTCCGCGAATATTTCGAACTCATTACGGGTGACGTCAGCTCCTTGGTATTTCATTTCTCTTTTTTCTTGCCAACAGTCATTAAGACTCGGTCAAAGTAAGATAGTTGAAAGTGCTACCGAGTCTTCATGCAGGTTGGATTAACTTTGCACTGAAGTTAGACTTGCAGATTTACATAAATTGTAATTAGTCAGTTAAATTATAAATTTTCCATTATTTGAATAAAAATTGTCTTCTATTATAGATTTACCTAACTTACTGCCATTTAATAGGATCATATCCCATCTATACCTTCAAATTAAATTATAACTTCTAATTCGAAACCAAAGTTAATAAAGAAGACATTTTCGTAAAAGTGGGTAAGATAATTTTATTTTTAGACATACATAGACACATTTTAGTTCTATTAACTTTGGTCAAGGTATTTCCACTTTTTTAAGCTTTCTAAAATTATATACAAAATCAATTTCTATAAAATAGTCGTTTGTTTTGACCTCGATGCATTTCCGCAGAGCTATTCTTTCATGTTTGAACAAAAAAAGAAGCCACAAGTAGGTTTATCTAAATAATAAGCGGTGAGCCAGTAATACGTAGAATTTTTAAAGTCTAGCCAGAATAAGTGCAGACGTATTCATTCATAGTAAAAAAAAAATTGTTTTTTGGAGAAACAAACTTATTCACTTTCAAACGTCATCTAAAAGTCTAAACTTTTCTGAAGTTGACTCTTTTGCTGTGTGGCAAAAGAAGATAAAAAGTGGGAAAAAATTATACTTAAAAATGAAAACTACATTTCACTAAAACAATGTAATTGAACTATATTTTTAAACATTATATGCGTGTTATTTAAAGTCATTAGCAATTACTTCTTCAATATAACTGCGATAGTAAGTCACATTAATGCCTATGGTGTTCTGTTCATGCAAACAAGTAATTTTGCCAGGTTCACCTGGTGTTGGTGCACCAGGGTTAAACGAAATCAAAGCGATCAAAGTATGATTTAAAGGATTGATGTCATCAATAATCACAGGTCCACCAAAATCTCCATAACAAGGTATATTAAAGGCGTCACTTAAACACACTATTCCTGGAATTGTTTCATTAGTGCAGGCAGAACTTTCATGAATATTCGTCCAGGCATGACGAAGCATCGTTGAATATCGGTTTTGCTCGGTGTAGCCCCATCCGAACAGACGACCCACTCCCTGGAGCTCTGACCAATTGTAGTTTAAGTGAACGATGTTGACCCATGGCGTCATCTTAAAATCCGAAGTTGTTTTTAGAATTGCAAGATTTGTAGCATTTTTTTCGGGCCAATTCGGGTGTAGAACAGCTTTAGATATAGAAGAGATTTGCACAAATACTGTATTAAATTCGTCCATAATTTGATTTCCTGCCAAAAGTGTGAATTGGGAAAGATCTGGAATTATTTTAGTCTTCGATATGCAACTTGGCACGGTGATAACTGCGTCTTTTCGTATAAGTGCACCGCCGCAAAAATGAACGGCGCCTTTTAAGATCTCTATCATAAATGGGAAATTATATGCATAGCATAGTCTGGGTTCATCAATCTTCCATTCACTTCAATTTCTTCAACCGATATTGTCCCATTGATAATAGCAGAACTAAATTGTAGTAAGCACAAAAACTGAAGCACGAGGAAAATTTTGTCAAACTGAAACGACATTTTCAACGAATTTATAAGAACTATTGTATAATTTTCTAAATAACTCTCTTTTTAAAGGAAATTCACGAAATTGAGCTGCACCACGTTCTTAAAAATTTTTAGTTGAAGTACCATCTGCGTAAACTTTTGTGGTTTGTAATATCATTTGTTGCGAACGTATTTTTTTTTTTTTTTTATCTTCTCCGTATTAAAGATAAGTAGATTTATGGTTTTAAAGTACAAAGATTCGACACATTTCATATTTCCGTTATTACAACTCGTTAAATATTTGATCAATATCACTGCGAAAATGACTTATATTAACACCTACTGAATATTTCTCATCTTCACAGGTTATTTTTCCTGTTTTAGTAATGTCTGGATAAACTGCACCTGGATTGTGGCTGATGAGAGCAACTAACACAAAAGAATTGCAATTGTCCTCTAAACATACAACTACTGGTCCACCAAAATCACCATAGCATGGATATCCGGTTTCTTCATTCAGGCACACCAGTCCTGGAATTTTCATGTCAGGATCGAAGCAAATATGGCCTTCTTGAACATAAGTATCAGAGTAGCGGAGAACTGATGAATATCGTTTCTTTTCTGTGTAGCCCCATCCAAACTGGCGTCCATAAGTGTAAGAATCTGTCCATTCGAAATTTAAGGAAATTATATTTACCCAGTTGGTCAGTTCGAATTCCGCGGACGGCTTCAGAAGAGCATAGTCCGCAGCCTGATTTAGAGGCCATTCCTCAGCCAAAACGATCGTTTCGACTGACCGCCTTTGTTCAAATATGTCGTCGTCTTCATTTATAATTTGATTCCCTGCGAGGAGGGCAAATTGTTTAATATTAGGAAGCGTTTTGTTGAGCGAAATGCAACGCGCTGCAGTTATCACTGCGTTTGACCGAATCAGAGCTCCTCCGCAGTGATGAATGTTATGTCTTAGCAGCTCCACCATAAAAGGATATTTGTCCGAATAAGAAAGTCGAGTATACTTTCCATTGACCTCAATCTCGTCCACAACTATCGTCCCATTTAATAGGGCTAAGCTTATTTTTATAATGTGTAAAAAGAATAATACTAGTGATATTTTGCAATTTAGAACCACCATGTTGGTTGCTTAATTTGTTACTGAAATAAGTTGATAAAAGCATTTTGTTTATATAAGATATTTAGCGAAAATTAAGAAACACTTGAGAAAATACTGTGTTTCTCGGTTATATATCACATTATGTGGTGCTAACTGATATTATTTGTAACACTCCGAAATGTTAGTGATGAAAAACATAGTTCCAAATATTATACAACACACGAGTCGTCCAAAACGTTTTCAATTAGAAACAATCTTTTTAAGTATTGAACTTCAGTTTACCATAGTGGTAGTTAATTTTCTTACGTATATAAGACAAGTGTTTCTAAATAAACAAAAATTTAGAAGAATGACGCACATGTTTTCACATTTGAGCGTAAGAAACAAATTTTCGTGTGCCTTCAGTAGACTTTCGTTAATGAAATGTATAATACCATTTATTCTTTCTTTATGAATTTTCATACATAATATATAATACACTACACATATGCAGCTAATTCATTCGATTTGCTTCATACTACAAGATTCAACACGCAATATGCTTTGAAAAACCTAACATATCTGAAAATTATTGAATCAAATTTAAAATAATTGTATTTGAAGATTTTTGGGTATATGTTTTTATAAATCACCCTACAACTTTCTCATTATTCAGTTTGTTTAACAATAATAAAACCAGCTTTTTCCATTTTCAATTTTCTGTAGGTACTAAAGTGATGAAAAGAACAAAATGTGTTCAAATGTTAAATATAATCTCGTAGTTCCTGTCTTCTTTAAAATGTTAATATTATTTTATCCATACAATAATATTGTCAGACTAATGAATCATGGAATTTGTTATTGTACACATAATAAGTTGTTATGGTGGTGGCAATGTATATGAATTGGACGATTTTGTATTTCAGGTCATATCTCATTTTAAATCTTGGTCTCGAAATAAAATTGAAGGTAAATTTGTTCGTAATAAATTGCTCTTAAAGCTGTATCTAAGTCATCATTATTTTATGATTATCATTCCATTGCTATACTAAAATTATTACTAATCAACTATTAATTTGAGTTCATTTGAACCAATTTATTACAGCATAAACTTGTTATACGAGAACCTTAATTATGATTGTAAAAATGGCTCTGATGAATACGTAACATTACGACTTTATGACGGTTTGATACGATTTTGCATGCTCGCATAGGTTTTATTGTTCTTTGCTGTGCTTTTAAAATGTTGATGCCTTTCGGAAGATTCCTTAGCGTTTCTAGAACTGAATAACTCATTCAAATAAACGATAGTCCGTGCAAGTCACATTTGCTTATAATTCAAAACACCGGTTGATGGCCGGCCACCTGGTGGCATGCACGTGAGTAATTAAAATATCAACATCGACGACTGCAAGTTTTCCCTTCTTAGAATCAACTTAAAATTCCTAGCTGGCGCTGATTGTCCGCTCGCTCGCTCGTACTAATGAGAAAATACCTATGCGACTGATTTACATGCCTCGAAGAGGTTCACCTCTTGATATTTTAATTTTCAGGTGTTTCGTGCTCATCGCAATCGCATCTTTCCGCGCAAACATAATGCACCTTTTCTTAGGTGGAAATTCTCAAAAACTATGCGCTTTCGGTGAGCGAAAAACGAAGCGAAGGAAATCGTTATTCACCTTTGAGGCTATTTAGTCGCGGCGATGATTTACATCTTGCTTTTTCTATTTTTCTTCTGAAAAGCTGAAAAAAAAAAAAATTCACCGACTTTCTCTGAAGATGATATTTCCATAAGAAGACTTAAATTGCCAGTATTTCACCAGCTGGCAGCGTTCATTGCAGCGGACCGCCAAAGGTATGGACCTATTCATTCTGGGGCGGAGTTCGAACCGCATTTGTGCCCCAAAAGTGAGCACCTATAGGCCCCAAAAAGCCACAAGTGACGATTTCGCCGAACGCAAAGCTTTGAAAGACATCGACTATCTTGGCGGTGATTATTCCGCGCGTTTTCCTATTAATTTTCGTACTCAAATAGAAAATTGATTCAGTGAAAGGTTACCAGCAGAGGTCTTCTCCGTTGAGCTTTTGCCGCGAACAGATTCACTCCCAGATAGGCGTGGAGGTGAAGATTTACGGTACTGCCGCGCTTGCAACAGGCGAGCTCATCAGTCGGCTGCAGGCATAAATGGATTTAATTGACCCGCGGCCCATATTGGCACTTCCTTTTCGTGAGCATGGGAACAATGCGGCATAATTGCTTGATTTCGCATTAGCATAGCCAGATAAATACGATTGTTTACTCGTCGGGAAAAAAAAGGTGTGCTGGTGCCGGAGATCGACTCCCCGATCATCTCAGATCTACTGCATAACCCATAGGTGTGGAATTAACGCGATCGGCATATATCATTTATTGATTTATAGACAAGAAATCTTGCATATTGTGGATTTATTCGCTTCCACGAGATCCTCAGTCACGAGGCTTCTAGACCCAATCAGCGGGTAAAGAGAATTGAGTTACTGAAATTTCAGATAACACCTGATCCTCGGCAAACACTTTATGAACGATGACTTAAAGTTCAACGAAATTATTACCCTGTTACTTTCGTACCTTTTAGGATTAAGTGCGTATAATTTCAGAGAGAATTGAATGTCCACTTAGTATTTATTTAAGTTATTTATTATATCAAAGCTTACAGATAAAGCTGAGACTCCTTTAAATCTTTTTGTTTGCTATCTAGATTCCATTGTTATCTCTGTTAATTTGTCGTCGGGCGTGCTTCACATAAGCTGATAAAAGGTGTGAAGCAATTGCAGATAGATTAGAAGAAGAAGAATTACTTGGACCGTGATAAATTTGAAGAGGTTTTCAATACTACTGATAAGAAATGAAGTGACAGTGAAAACCTTACCTAAAGATTTTCATTTTAATCGCCTCTTCTCGTAGAGTAGCTGAGAAAAGAAAACCTTTTTAAATGGGGTTTTCATTTATCAATTTATTCATCTTTGATTCAATAAGATACGACTTAGTTTAATTGAGGTATTGTTCTAGAAAATATTTTGTAGCTGCAAATTTTTTATTTTTTTTTAATTATATTTGTTGTGAAATAAAATGTAATTTTTGAAGAATCATAATGAATTGAAAGAAAAATGTTAAATCAGGGTATGTAAGACAGCGTATTTACTCAATATTACCTAATATTGTTTAACTTTATAATCGACCCAGGATTGAGTAGTTGATCCAATTTACAATAATCTACTATTAACTTTATATGAGGTGTTATTAAATCAAGGCTATCAATGGATACTTTTGTAAATTTCTCACAAATTGATAGACACGTTAATCTCTGACGAAAAGCAGACAATTGATTTTATTTTTAGGTGTATTTCAGTAGATTAAAATGAAATATGTAGTAGTATATTTGAAATTCATAAAATCGATACCCAATTTATGAAAATATCAAGAAATTCAATTTGGAAAAAAACAAATTCTTAATAAATTAATAAATCAATCTGGAAGAATAATATTTTTTAACTTTTCTTCTATACCCTTACATTGCATATCTGTGTACATATATAGGTTCTGCTAAAATCTTTTGGTTTCTAAATTAAAATGATAGAATTTTTCTGAGAAAAAATTCCATAGCCAGTAGTAGAGATAATTTTAATGATATTTTAATGAATAAACCCCAGCAAAACCCCCCAGTCTTATAAAATGCGATTTGTATCAGGCCACGACTACACTCTGAAGCCCGTCATCCCGCAGAGCAATAAAAATTTTACTATGCAATCGTTAGAGGTGCCATTTGACGCCCGTTTGTACCCCACTGGCATAGAAAACGTTTAAAATGTCAAGGTGCCAGGCGAAGTCTTCTGCAGCATCTCTCGAGCATCTCATTAATATCTTTCACACGGCAGGTTTTTTCTTTCGCCACCAGCCCCGTTGCCAGGTTTCTGTCGCGGGACGATCGAGGGGCAGCATCTCCGCGGAAAAGCCATTGCACCTTGCGATTTGCGCTGATTGTTGCCAAAAATTAAAAAATTCTGGGCTTTGTCATTCATTTCACTTTTAAGCTCCTTTCTTGGCTCGGATCCAGCCGGTGTCCGCGAATCGACTCATCATCATTTCAATTGGCGGCGCTATCGCTAGGCGAAATCATCTCGCCGGGTTTGAATTAGAAAATAAAACCCACTTGCGGACGAGCATTTTTCGCTGTATCGAGGCGCCTGGGTAGGTGCTTCTACTGCTCCTCGATGTCTTCGACATCTTCCCCAAGTCGCGGCATGGGAAGATCCGAGACGCAACGCGGCCTTTTTTAACCTTCTTTTCTTACTCGCAAGATGCCTTGCAACATTTTTTCGTGTTCGCGATGCCTCGCTGAATTTGATGGCGTTCTAGGATTAGCGCAATTAATTTGAAGCTATGTCACGTCGGTGAAGACCCGGTCGGGCAGCTTTTTCATTTTTGATTTTATGGCATTTTGTAAGCACTCGGCAGTCGGGGAGATGGTCGCCGAGTGAAATGCGAAAAAATAAAAAATTTTCTTGCGATCCTCGGTGACGATAAGAAAACGCGGAACAACCGATGACGACGACTTTACCTCCCGCGGTTAAAGGTGACCTATGGCGCTTTTTGCTAGCTCCTTGTGGATTTATTTTCTTAAAGATGCAGCAATGAGCTGCGGTGTTGGCACATGTGGCACTTTGATATTGATTAAAGACGTTTGAAGTTTCCGACAATTAAATTTATTGCTTGCAACGCATATGAATATTGTACCTAAACATTTTATAAGCATTATTAAACGAACTTGTAAGCTGCTTTTATTAGGGGTAGGTATGGTTGTTCGTACCATAAAAGTTTTATATTTTCAGTGTTGTTTATCCCCGCGCTTCAAATTTTAGACATATTTTACTCAAAACATAATTTTTAGATACGGGGTTAAAACTCTGAGAAGCCTAATCATCTACATATTTCAAACCGTAACCATTCATCATTTAATTTTTGAATATGACTGATATATTGTAGTTTCTTAAGTAAACCTGATGTAATATCATTAATTCAATGCCCCCCGTCGTTTGTTAATGTTTTATTAAGCGTCATGTCTACCCAAAAAGTTTATGTATTTTTGACAAATCATTTTCAAAATTCACTATTTCTACATTCATCTCTTAACGCTTTTAATGGCAGTAATATACAAGAAAATCTGTAGTAACAAAAATTTTTGTAAATCGGAAATAAACAGTCAAATATCCCAAATTTTACATGAAAATATTTGGGTGACTCTCCACTAACTGGAAAATCGATGTCCTGAGGAAATATTTATATTTATGACTTATTGTACTCGTACTTTACAAACTTAAACAATAAATGGTACATCTAAGTGGACTATAGCGTTTCAGATAATATAGAACATAAATTTAAAATTTACAGCCTTTTAATACCCCTAAAAACCATTCCCCTGGCATGTCCCAATCCCAGAATGAAATATGTCACTGCAAATATACATATATGGACATATACTTAATCTGTTAAATATGCGCTTTTGAGCAATCGGTACTGAAACAATACTACTTATTAAAGCTTTTTACGTAAAGTCTGCAATTTCTTATATTTCTATATATTCGAAAATTAGACTCAAATTTTGTGTCTAACTTTGTCTCCTGGCTCATTTTTGAAATACCGCTAAATTTGTTCTATCAGTGGTAACAAACTTATTTTACGTTACACGGAACGCAACCAGAGTCAAGTTGTCGCTGATGCTGAAAAATGCGTGCCGACATCATTTTATTCATTGTTGCAACTGAGTTTCTAGGTGAACTACGCGGCCGGATTCCATAAAGTAACATTCTCCTGGCTGATGATTTTAGCAATTATTTCACAATAATAGCACATTTTATTCATACATGAGAAGGTTCATCTTCTATTACTAATACTTTAAGATTGATTTATTAACTTTTGCCACAAGCCCATTTTAGACTGTTTTGCCTTGCGACGCGATATGCCCAGCTTTACCTTATTTTATGCATACGCAAAGGTCTCGGGCTTCGCTCTTTAGCGGAATAGTTGAATAATTAGCATATCGGTTTCTTACTATAAGTTATGTTGCAAGGTGCCGGCCAAGAAAAATAATTTTACAAGAACCTGTCTCGATTATTCAGAGAATTGCTCATAATACGTTGAATACGCAATAAATCTTCCGGCCTTCTTAGGAAAGGTTCACAACTGTGTGACACCTTTCTAAAAAGTTATCTTATTAATTGAAGAAAAAAAGTATGAAGACAATTTTTAGGAGAAATTTTCCATTTAGTGGAGAATCATCACCAATTTCTTTCTTTTTAATTGCTTCAAAAATATGTGGGTTAGGTATCCCATAAATGCTGCTGATGAGTGTTATATCAATGAAAATTATTATAACTTTCGAATTATGCTAGCCATTCCGGTCTACTTTCAAATCAAAATCATTAAGTAGATAATTAGATACAAATTAGACTAATGATGATAATAAAAATATAAAGAATATAAATTTGTCGCCAATTATTAATAAAACAAAATATCTAGACCGTGACAGAATTGCAGTAATCAGCTACGCTTAGGAATAGTAAAATAATTCAAATTTGAGTATCCACCTATAAAAATTCAAAATCTTAATTTTACTGTCTACTATATTTCTTCAAGGCGAGACCGAATGTAGACATCGCTGCTGTATTGCATAAAAAATCAATCTGTTACTTATAATTGCTACTTAATTCGGCCACAAATGCGGCCAATTCCATTGAACTAACTTCGATTCAAGTGCAGGGTCATTAACGGCGGCTTTTGGTATTTTGTTTTTTTTTGGTTCAATATTAAAACTGAAAATTGATCGACTGTGCTAGAATCATGCCAGGCGGCGGCATTCGCCCGAGCTTTGATGGTTTCGATTGCTCAAAATTTGCATTTTCGAAATTTTAATGGGCCATTTTAAGATTTTTGTGTATTTTTTACATGTCTTCGGTCGGTCACTGTCACTTGTCCCGCCACAATCTAAGCGCATTTTACGATTTCGACGTGACGGGGAGGCGTTGAGACCATTAAGGTCAAATAACCCAACCGAGTGAACCAGGCGGATGTTGTGCATTCGATGAAAGTAAAAATGTTAGGCACTTTTTTATTTGATTGTCTTTTTTCAACTAGTAATAATCTTTCTACTGGGTTCGAAGATAGTTGTTTATGAATAAGTTGAGGTAATAAAAATAAATAAATTTTAAATATGTATTTCGGGAGTTTCTGCGTCCTTTGTATGTATGTACATGAAAAGGTATTAATTTTAGAGAACCATAAAAACTTTCCACAAACTCTTTTTATAGATTTGTTTAATAATATATGTAGTTCTTCGAAAACTCTTTGTAATAGGCTATTAGTGCTGGAACTCATTACAAAATTTACAAAATTTCACTTTAGAAGTATTTCGAAATACTTCGTAGAATGATGAAACCAAAATTAAATTTGTGAAGTAGTTGCACCACAGTGCACACTTCGGCAGAAATAAGGCTTGTAGTTTTAACCTGAAATTATATGATTCCGCTAAGGCGGAAATGTATTTTATAAATTTCCTGCTATTAAAAATAATTAAAGTTGTTGAACTCGGGATAGCTCTGTCATGTTAAAATCGCATGCTATTATTATATTTCAAGTATCAAGATCTCTGATCTTGCATTTGCTGCTGCTGAGTGCAGTACGATTAATGATTTAATAATTTCGTGAGAAATGAGAATTATGAAAACCTTGAAATTAATTCCACACAATCAGCAGCAGAGGCGCCTTAGAAAGCGAAACTCTAAAGAAAGTAAAAGTAAAAGATATTTTCAGTGCACTACAAAAATTATGAGGAAATGCGAACAATGCGATTGTCGTACCATGGGAGATGGGATTCTCGTCGGGGCACCTTAATACAACGGATCTACAAAAGTAAATTTAAAGGCCATCGCACACCCGCCCAAAACCCGTCCAAAAATTCAAAAAGGAAATCGAACTGAAAAAATGATCACGGGCTCATTATTAAAACGGCGAAAAAATATCATTCCCGAATTTCGGTCCCGCCGTGCAGTTAACAATCAAATTTCCAAACAAATCACCCGGGGTGATACCTGCGCAATCGATTTCGACGAAAATCAAGACAGGTAGCAGTTTCGGGTCCAACCTTGATTTCGGCCCGAAATACCAGAAATTTGGCCTCTTCGCGGCTCTCCTCATGCAAATGGATACACTTTCACTGTCTGCACGGTGCCACATTTTGCGGATGACGGAGAGCGCCTTAAATGAAATTCAGTTGTTTTTTTCGTCCGGCAATTTGATGGTGGTGATGCTGCGGCGGTTGCGTTGTTTATTCCATTTTCATGGAGAGTTACATAACCAGGGCGAGATGGTACCAGCCAAAATACCATGAAAGGAGCCTCACCTGTGGCCGCAACGTGCCTTGGTATGCAAATCCATCGCCGATTGGCGCCCAATAATTCGCGGCGGGTAGAAACCTTGCGTGGTGTTAACGAAGAAATTCGCTCGTAAATTTTCAAAATACCCCCAATTAGCTGTACAACTGGATTGACCTACAAATGACTCCGCCAACCTGAACAATCTCCGCAGAGACCAGGCAGGTTTTAGAATTTGTTGCCAATTTTATGCCACGTTAGATACAGTTAAGGAGTCAACGCCAAACCCGAACAATTCCGATGAAAGATGAACCATTCAGTGAAAGATGCGTAAATTAAATTATGGTCCAGGCTCGTTCGACTGGTTCTTTATTTTAGAGCAGATCAGTCGGTGCTGATTAGTAATTTATCGCGGGACAAAAATAGTTTTAATTTTAAGTTGTCGAGCCAATATATGTAGGAGAAAGCGAGATTGATTATATTTTGCAAAAGAGCACCTACTGCATTAAGACAATAAGCATAAAACATTATCTTAGGGAAAAGAATATGTTTCGTCTATCCCATCTTCATTCTAACTAAACCTAGCAACGAGCTTAGTATGAAACTACTTGGAGACACTAGCAGAATTAAAATTCGCCCGGCAATTTTTATGCAAATATTATTGGAAATAGAAAGGCCACGGTGTCTTCTACAAATCTGAAAATTGACGGAACTAACTAATGTAGGCGCTTTTAATTCTCGTCACGATTTTTGCACCTTTCCGCTGTTTGCTCTGAAAGTTTACACTCAATCCATTGTTTATTATACTTTTGAAATTGCAGTCTGGCCATTGCTCTGAACTCTTGGATGGCTTTGAAAGCGTATAAATTTTCACTTTTCAAGATAACATTACGCTTAAATTAAGCAGTAAAGATAAGGGAGACAAGTGGTTAATGCTGAGGAAAGTAACTATAAAATTTAAAACAAGGAACAACTTAACGCTATCTAAGTACATTATAAGAAGGGCTATAAATTGTTTTCAATGTTGACAGTAGATTCAGTGATTTGTAGAGTATTTATGTCCTACTTATTAAATAAGTACTCAAAATTCATTCAAGCGCCCTTAACGTATTTTATTTTATGAAAACTGTCTGCTCAAAGGTTGATTTTAGTGTCACAAACGATCTACCTATATTTGCTAATGAAATTATACTCTTTGGTGAACGTTACAATTTTTATAAAAAAAAGAACGCGTGAAAGAAGTGAAACTCTCCATCTTTTGTTTCAGAATAGATTTTAGAAATGAGCGGAAAAACGTGGAGCTTGGAAGCCTGGAGGATTTGAACAGCCGTAATTTAGTTGAAACGAAAAATTTAATTTTTTTAATAAATTTTAAAAAAAATTGCTCCTTAAATTCTCTCCCAGTATTCGAAATTTGTCCATCAAAAATTTTTATATCTAAGCTTTTCCAGAATGAGTAATTAAATAAAATAAAAAAAATTGCGTAATGAGAATTTTGAAAATTTAAAAGCATTTACGTATTAAGTTGGTTTCCTCAGAGTCAACAATTGCTCCAAATTAAAAATGTATATTTATTAAAATATTTCAAAATAAAAATACAAAATTTATTGATGCGAACGAATCCTTGACGTGACGCGGTCTTGAAATTTGAAGCCCAAAGAAGTTTCAGTTCAATAAAAAAAATTGAAGAATATTTAAATCTCATTGGCCATTTCTAATTCCACTCAACTTTCAAGTTTAAAACGAACGATATTCACATCTGTTCAAACATGAAAATTATTTCAAAACTTGTAATTAGATGTACGATAATTTCATGATCTTGTTTGCTTCCGACCAACCCCTGTCCTTTCCTATCGCAATATAAAGATTCCTGGTCCTCTTCCTGTACCTAATGCATTTTAATGTGAGTTTAGCAAACCAAATCAATTTGCAAATAATTTAAGACTGTTTCCTTTTCACTCAGTTGTAAAGAACATTTGCAAATTTTCATGTCGTTATCAAATTATTTGAATTGTAGCATCCATTTGTTAGTCACCCATAAATTTTAAAGTCTTCCGGGGTCCACAGATTTTGGCCAAAGTGCCATCCTCAGATTTCATTCTCCTTCAGGCTCCAAGTGATTCTGCCCGGCTCGTGAAAGTATTAGGAATAATTTAATCATAAACTTTTTTACTGGCCGAATATCTCAACGAGTAATGATTTGCATAACGCTACTTTGTGTAACTTTGCATCGAAATCACTGGAGCACCCTCAAACCGAGCACAGCGGAATATTTTCTCCGCATAATCGCGGTCTCAGGTGTATGTGTGCGTTAATTCGAACACCTTGTACGCAAAAATTTATTGCTCCTATTGCGTTCGCCCGGGTGAATTATGGCGTTGCTCGCTTATTTGAATAACATCGCGGCTCCGTCTCTTAAAGGATTGACCGGCCCATCGCGGCATTCGTCTTGACCCGCGACTATTTCTTGGAGGTTCTTTCTTTCGCCGGCGATCTTTTTGAGCCGTGCCGTGCCGTGCCGCGATGCATGCGGCGCCGCACGCTGCGAAGATGTTTCGAAAGCGCTAAAAAGGTGATGGCTGTCTTCGCTGCATCGCGCTACACAATCGTAAAAATATTTAACATTTTGCCCGATTTCATAAAATTCTCATCTTGTGGCGGCGACGACGAACGGCGCTGATGGCGGATTCATTTAGTTTTATGAAATTGACATCGACACTATTAAACCGATCGGCGATCGTTAATTTCTCGAACGATCACCGGTCGGTAAAATTGTAAGACATCGCAATATTTTCCGTAACTGTGTCAAAAGTGCTTTGCATCTTCAAGGCTGTGGTCGCAGCGATTTGTGGGCTTTGCTGAAGCCTTGATGCAGACACTTTTCGCGCAGACATCTTTCTTTTAAAATTCGAAGAAATTTCTTGGAGAATTTTTTGATTTTTTACTTATGTCTCATGGAGGGAATATCCGCATGACGAATGATTTCAACAGAACAATTAAATTTAAGCTTTAAAGAAATTAATCGTGACATTTACCAATATTTATTAGCTTAATTTTTGGTGGCTACACTCAAAAGGTAATTTCTTATGCAATTCATTTGGTTTGTATATCATGTGTTGCTTGGGTACTTCTTTAAGTACTTAGTTTATTGATTTATTTTATAATCAATCTAAATATTTGGTTTCTTTATTGTAAAATATTCGTCAATTTAGCAAATAAAACATGAGTTAATTTCGCAAGCAAATAAATTATAATTAAAATTACCATATGAACTTTCATTTGATATTAACAAAATATCATTTAAGTTAACCACTTTCATATTAGAACAAATTGGAAAAATCCAAGGTGGGGAAATTGATTGAAACCTTTGGTAAATGACAAGGTGTACATTGTATCCGATAATTTTTTCAAAGACTTTTTAATTTTCAGAAGCTAATACCCATATGCTTCTGGTCTGCGATTTTTTGTTCTGTAGTACTAGTAATTTTCAATTAAGATAGTATTCTAGAATTTAGGCAAAAACGAAATTATTTAAGATGCTTTAATTGTACATATTTTGAATTTAAAAAGCAGCGTGGAAAAAACGCGAAGTCTTATAAACTAGTCAAAAGCATCTTCTTCGAGTACAAAAATATATTTTCTTTTTTTGTAACGTAATTTTTATTTAGAATTCCATTAGGTTGCCGATTGAAACGAAGATGAAGATATAGGAGTTCATATGAAAAAAAGGAAATGTTGTTTTAAAGCTAAAAGTTCTTGAAACGCTCTATCTATCAAATTCGCATTTTATGGTCTAAAAAAATTATGATAGAATACATTTTTTTAAGTAGGAAAATTTACTTGTGGAATAAAGTGGTTTTATCGGGGAAATATGTATTTATGTAAGTTATCATGTCAATCACTAATTTGGAAAACAAATTGGCCTAAATTAGCAGTTCTAATTATGACAATTCTTTCGGGGAATTAACAACGATTTGAAATTCATCATAATCCCATTGTTTGTAAACTGGAGTTAAGTGGTTTTACCGGGAAGCCACAGAATTCTCCCTCAATATTATTTTAGATATGAAAAGCTGCCTCTTTTTGTCAAAGATAAAATTTTGGACTACTTTGAATATTTCATTGTTTAATGAATTTTCATTTCGTAAATAAATTATTAGGATCAAAATTGTATGTATATAACAACTTTTGCACCAAAATTGTTATTTTATCTGATGAAATAATTATCCTTCATTTGAGGATATCTATAACTGCGTTGTAAAACTTAATATTCAATATCTTGACGACGTTATATTTTCTGCATATCAATCTCATTTCAACTACCTTACTAACTTAACATGAATAGGAAATAATTATTATTCAGTTCCTTAATTTACTTCTGTAAGAAATGTTTTAATGTACTATCCCCTATATGATCCATACCTATGTAGCATTTGCAAGAAAACGGTCGTTGATTTCCTTGGGTTTGAGGGTATGGCATACATTCCGTCAGTCGGGCTGTTTGCTGCAAAAAGAGCAATAAAATTGAAGAATTGCAGAGTCAGTTGCGTTGATCTTCGTCGCCATTTGATCCGTCGGATCAGACAGCGAAGTTAGCAACCACTCGAAGACCTCTTAGCCCTTGCCAAAAGTTTTCCTCGATTTTCTCTTCCCCTATTTACGATACTAAAAACCGTGTTCCCCGTCAGATTTCGTTCGAACCAAGAACGGACAAACGCACGAATTCTCCTTCGATCGAGCAAAGGCAATCGCGATCATTTCCCCTTTCTCAGCCTACCTACTTTGCCCCATGCAGGCCGAAGAATTCCCAACGTCTTCCACCACCACGGCGCGGTAGCTCGAAGAAGTTTCAGGTTCAAAGGTATTTTTCTTGTGCGGCTGCTTACATAGCAGAAATGCGAAAATGTTTAATATTAACTCGATCAACAGGTTGAGCGATCAGGCCCCACCATCCAGGTGAAAGTCTTAATAAATAGGACCCAGCGACACAGGCCAACACCTAGTGCAAGCGTGGCTGTGTTTAAAGTAGTGCTGGGATTTCTTGTCTTCAGCATCGGCACCACCAGCCTCCAAGAGCTGCTTATCGAAAAGTTTTTGTAGGGACCTATCCTCCCTCGAAGGAGTTTTTCAATGTAATTAAACCGAATTTTCGACTTGATTAAAGCGTGATTCTAACGATATTTTTGTATAATTGCTATTTTTTAGAGTTTCGTTAAGTAACACATTCGCAAAATGGCGCGTGTGTTACAGACGGTTAGTGTGCTACTGTTTTGCTGTGCACTTGGTAAGTAGACGCAACATACAAAAAAAAAAAAAAAAATCTAAAACTAAAAAAATAAATATATATGGTTACATAGGCGGATTCAAAGTGGTATCGTTAAATAAGTGAAGTGAAAAATGAATAAAAACAGAAACTGTTTACTGTGCCGCAAGTGAACAAAGGACTTTAAATTGCCAACCAGTTGCGCAAGCGTTCGTCAAAACTCAATCAACTAAGAAATTTTGTAAAAGTTGTTTCGACACCGAAAGGAAACTTGCAGTGAAAATATTTGCTTAGTAACAAAACGAGTTATGGTAATGGATCGCTTGCAAGAGGTTTTCTCATCTCGCAAACGCAGCAGCATAATCACGGTGCTGCGTTTTGTATAAAAAACATAAAATAAGAATAAAAGATGGCGAAACGAAAAAATAAAATAAGTTAATCGTTTTGTTTCCCACTTTTTATCTGGTGCCGCCGAGAAAGAGTTTTTCTTGGCGTGAAAACTCAAGGTCTTTTGGTACGTTCACCAACGCTCGATCACCAGACTCGCGCTGCGAAAACCCGACACCACTCGAAGCTGAGGTGCATTTTGTGTGGCACAGCTTCAACGGCTTTTACCACCGAAGAATTTCCCTTCTGGTGAGTTACGTGATTCGAATTTAGAATCACGTAAGTCGGACGAGAGATGGTCGACTGGTGAGATGTCAAGGATTTCGTGGTGCATGTACAAACACGCACAAAAAAAAAATATCTCAAGAAAGAATCAATTGGCAATAAAAAATAAAAAGCATACGGTTTCAACTAGCTGCTGGACAGTGTGAGAAAATTCTTAGAATGGGCTCGCGATCTAGCCAGAATGCTAATTAGCAAAAAGCTGGATTTCTTTACCGCAGCCGTTGCGCCGTGGTACGTGGACGTTGTTTACCTTGACTTTGTCACCGTAATTGTTGCGGTTATGCCTTTGTAATCCGTTGGACAAATAAATCCAGTTATATTAAGAACCTCCTCGAACTGCCAACGGGGGGTTCTTGTTGGACGGAAACAAGATGCTGTTGCCATTTCAACTATAACTTCAAGGATAATGCTTTTAGATGTTGATAATTATGCAACCTTCTTGCATATTCATACTATCACCAAGCAATGGCGGATATTCAGGATTATATTTTTTTTCAATAATCTTTTGTCTGATTTAGGTAGATAGTTGATAACTTTCATGAATTTTTTAAATCTTATACTACAATACGAGCAACATTTGTATATTTGTACCTATATCCAACGATTTCGATCAAATTTACAATATAGTGATTTTCGGGGGCGAATAATCAATCTATAGCTAGGTCTCACCTCTGGGAAAACTCGTTTTTGCTCTCTAGGAAAATTCGGAATTCAAGATGGCGATCTTTTAAAATTTTATACTTCAACGAATTTTCGTGATATTGTAACTGCTACATGGGGGTTTTGGGCGTCACTGATTTCTAATCCACTGGCGCTGTTGACTGTTACATTACAGTACAACTATACTTATTTTTTATGTTCATGAGCTTTTTATTTAACTGTTCCGAGCAATTTCGGTCAGCCAAGTACTAATTGATAAATTGGGCTATTTGTTCATTAAGTGACTCATTTTAAAAGTTTGGTACAAATTCATGACCTTACGATGTTGGGAAAGGTCATTATGACTCATGTCAACGATCTTGTAAAATTTTTATACTTTAATGCATCGTTAATTACATATATACATAAATTTTTTAACTGTTTTTTTTTCGCAAATAGAAGGATGAAAATTTTCAAAAATATCTAAAAGGTTCCAAAAGTAAATTTTATATTAAAAAATATGTGTCTTAAAATCGCGATTAATAGAATGTTAAACAGTTTTCAATGAATTCATAAAAGATACGATAACATACATAATAACATACATTTGCATTGACTTTCTCTAGTTTATTTAATTAAATTCGAAAAGTATAATTTGAGATAGCAGCATTCATTTAAAAATTTAATTTTTATATATTTTAATTTAATTTAATTTTTAAAATACGTTTCTACATTATCAAAATCAAGACCTTCAAATATGTATTTCACTTCGAGTTGTACAACAGCTTTTCACCTATAACATTTTATGACTAGCACTTTTAAACGCAATTAAACATATCAGTGTTATAAGCCTTTAAAACATACCATTAAGTTAAAGTTTTTTGAAATCTTATCAATAAATGTGTTTCTGTCTAGAATGTTGAGCACAATGTTAAGGTAGTTTATATTTTATTAATCATCAATTAACTGACTAACCATCAAATACATATTCAAATTGCATTTGCAGTAGTTATCAATTGAAAATCAGTGAGCACAACAGGAAACAACGCACAAATAAATTGTGATAAGGAAGACATGATTCAACAGCTATAATTTATCATTGTCGGTATTATTTTGGTTTCCTTAAAATTACACATTGTTTTGTTTTTACAATTTTTTATATTTGAGGATGCTATAATTTAAAATTGATTTAATCTTGCTAGTCTAGATAAGATCATTTCAAAAATTATTATATTTGAATTTTATTATCTCTCTGCTGAGCAAAATTTTCTTCTCAGAGAACTATTTAATCAAATCGCATAATAAGAAATGAACGAAGATTCCAAGTGAATTGCAAACAAAAAAATGCATATCTTTTTATTTTATATCTCAAATTAAGAGAATCGTTCATCTGATTGCGGTGTTCGGGATAATGTGCTGATTATATCACGTATATGCTGCTGATATTAATAATTGAGGTTTATTTTTTTTTATTGAATTTTATCGATGAGTTTAACTTTTAAAAAACACACAAAAGTCTTGAGTTTGAATAGAGTTGTTTTAATCTTCATGGGTATTTCTTATTGGGACATTGATAAAATTTGGGTTTAACCGACAAGGACGAATTTAAACAAATATGCAACTGAAAAGAAAACAATTTGTCGAAATTGTTGTTTGGTAACAAATCGTAATTTGTATTTGGTGCAATATTTTAATGGTTTGAAATACTTGGTTAAGAAATTATACTATAAAATGTTTAAGGTTATTTTGCAAAATGTTACTTTCAAAATATTTGTAATTGATGTTGCCAGATATAACAGATTGATTTCAGATAATGATTCAATATATGTATGTTCCAAAATTATGCAAGTAATACATATACATATGTATGTATCTATATTTTAAATAATAGTGATGTTTTAATTATTTTTGCATTTTGAATCTTAATTGCAAGAAAAATTGTATACCGCAAATACAACTCTGCCTAATAACCTATTTAAAATGAGAGTTATGCAACTGATCTCAAGGTAATCAAACATTTTGTTATTGCAAGTCCATAAATCTTTCAGAACAAGTCTTTCAGTGGCATACCGATCAAATAAGACCGATACCATTCGATCACCTGGTGGCGATCGTCTCCGATGAAATTAATTATAATTACCGGCATGCTCTCTATATCTCAATTAATGATCGAGATCACGCCAGAAACGAGTTTCCTCAACATTTTTTTTTACAAATATTTTTTCACTTGGCGTCTACCGGTATCGTGCAAGTTGCTCATACATCCGGATCGACGTGATAACTTTTACTTTCGAATTATTACATAACACCGAAGATCAAATGTTATCTTATGGGTTCGTCGTCGCCGTGAAGAGCATGAAAATTGTGAGTAGGAACGTGAAAAACTGATATTTACTGTATGCAAATTTTACCAGGTTCATTACCTAACCTGAAAAGACCACTGTCGTGATATTAATCCCTGAAATCACCTTTGTACATCTTTAAGATTATTTTCTCGTATTCGAGGAGATTAAATACACGATCAGATGAGTTTCACTTTCATTACGCAGAAAGGTAATTTGAACTACTGCCAATGCTTCTGGCGCGTCGATCTACGCGGGAAAGACAGTGACTTGTTAAATAGTCGTAAGATTACAAATATAAGTTTTTAACATGCTTCGAAGCTGAACGAGGAAAAGTGAAATTTAGCTCTTTATTATGAACGCACAATAAAACTTCAATTTAGGTGAAAATTCGGTTACTGCTTCAATTTTTCCAAGTTGTAATTTTCAACATACACCAGTCTGGGGCAGATTAAAGGGCATAAAATGCCATTCAGATTCACCTTAAACCGTGAAATAAAATCGTTCGAATCTGAACTTTCTTTCTCGGTGTTAAAATAAAAATAACATCGCACCGCATTCATATCCATTTCCAGTCGAACACTTTTGCAGGGAATCTCCATCCAACTGTATGAAAACATCTCCTTTGATGTGAATGAAATCTCGAGAAAATAAGTGAAATCTTTTTGAAATTCATTTTCCCGTGTCAATACAAAAAACTGGGTGAAGTGAGCAATTTCTGTTTTCCATTTCACTTCACTGCCCGACCCCCAGGCTTTTGTTTAGCAGATCAAGCCGAGCTCAATTGAATAAGGATATATTTAGCTTTTTGATTGTTTTAGATCCCTACCTATTTTATTTCATATGATTTTTCATATTTTTCATATATTTTATTGCAGCCACTACCGCGATTCGGGTGAAGAGGCAAGACGATGACGAGGGTGGCGAAGGTGCAACCATTGAAGAACTTTGTGCCGACAGACCTGGAGATGAATACTTCAGGATGAATACGGAAGGCGATTGCAGAGATGTTGTGAGGTAAATTTCGGCCTTAGAATTTGCTCCTTTGCTTAAGACCAAAATAATAGTTTTTTAGATGTAAGGAAACATTTTTTGTAAAATTTCGGTTTTTTATAATTTTGTTTTTGTGATTGAAACATAGCATTTAATTACAATCAATTATCAATTTCTCCTTTATCCATTCGATGATAAATATTTTCTTAAGAATTATGAAGAATCTGGTATTTAAACCAGAAAAGTAATTTGGATAAGAAAAAATATACCTTTGCACTTGAGCAAAGCTTTTAATTAATTTCGCCATAAAATTTTGATAAGGGGCCAACTAAAAGGTGGGTAGGAGTAAAAGCAATGAGTGTAATTTTTTCATTGACTTAACTTCGCTATTGTGCGCGTGATTCTCTTCACATTTACTGATAAATGAAATTTTAATTCTGTCTACTTTCTGTTTTTTTAAATAACTTTATCTTGATTAGGGCAGATATGAGATTGAGTTGTTAACAATTTTGACTTATATCTAGTAAAACTTTGCATTATTTACAAGTGATATTCGAATTTCACAATTTTTAAAACGTAGTGATTTTGTAATAAATCTAGAGAAATTTTATATCGACAAAATGAATTCTCAACATTTTAACAATTGTGTACAAATAAAATATTGTCGGTCGAATTACCAAAGCGAACATTGTAAATCGTTTGTAGACGTAGTAAAAAACACATGATGATGATTAATTAATTTATCGTCTTATTCGCCTTATGGTATATCGAAATCAAACACTAGAATACCCTTTATCATGCTGAAATAAATTTATATACAGATGTAAACCTGGACTATAATTGATAACACAGCCAATCTCCAGAAATCGAGTAGTAAATTAAATTCATTGAACTTTTGAACAACCCTAAATTTATCAAAAGAACCAAAATACAAAGAGTTAACCATGTTTCAATCACAAAAATTATTTTAGAATGTAAAAAATGGAAATTAAACTAAAAATTTATATGAAAAGATTTCTATTAATTCAAAATCAAATAAAGAGAAACGAACAATTATAAATTGTAAAACAAAAACTAGGTGTGACAATGCTGGTGAAAATGGCGTTACAAGACTTGCATCAGTACGTTGTCCAACTGGTCTAGCATTCGATATTACGCGCCAAACTTGCGATTGGAAGACAAATGTTAAAAATTGCGATCAAGTTGAAAGTAAGTCAAAAGAAAACAAATTTCCAAGAGTTGATATAATCAGATCCATCCATTAAAATAAAAGGTGTATACCAAGCATATAGACATCATAAAACAAATATCATTATCCTCTGAATGTTATCTTCTTTTTAACGGCTTCCAATCGTTATGGAAAGTATCTTATTATTGTAACTAACCAGGCGCTTTCCTGATATTCGGGCTGAATTTTTCTATGTTTTAAGCATTTCTTACTATAACTGTTTTTCATATGTTTTCCAGGTTTTATTCATATTTTATTTTTAATACCATAACTAATTTTCACTCTTATTTTTTTCTATTTTCATTTGAACTATAAAAAAAATATCGCGACTTCATGAATGAATGGTGTCCATAAAATAACGTCTATCTCCATTGCCTGTACCTACCCATGAAACAAAAACCAAAATTTCGTCGAATGCATGTTGAATGTTCCTGGTGGGATTCCTTTAAATTAACATCAATTTCTACCTATCTTCTTATCGGACCAAAAACAAAAAATTCTTTTAAATATGAAATATAAAAAAACTTTGCTCACCGCGTGGCAGATGTACAAGATCTGGACTTAAGCAAATTACCTGTCCATCTGGGCTTGCATTTGATATCGATAAACAAACGTGTGACTGGAAAGCTAAAGTCACTAACTGTGATCAAAAAGAAAGTAAGTCTCAAACCAACCAAACAAGTTAAATGGCAATAAAGTGAAAAATAAAACAGACAAAAAGCTAAAAATTCGGCTTTTTGGAAATACACAAATGACACATTAAACAAAAAAGTAGTTTTGGAATTTCACACACAATTTCGTTTTTTTAATGCATATTGTATTTTTCTTTTTGCATAAATTCAGAGTGCTGTAGTATTTGAAAGATTGGTTTGGGATTACACAAAAGAAATTTTTTCAAGTATTTTAAGACCTTGTTTTGCTGTTTTTAAGGGAAAGTTGTGGTATAAATGTGTCTTAAAAAAGTTAATCAAATCTTAAATTTCTAAAGTCCCTTAAAATCAGCATAATAATAAATTTTTGTACACAGCGAGTTTATTGTAGAAAGTCAAAAACGTTCAACAATTTTAAGAGTCAAAAAAAAAACACCAATATTGTGCTATCTTTTCATAGTAAGAGGTTTGGTGCTCTTTTTTAAATTAAACTGACAAAAACTGTCAACTTTGCGAAGACAGTATTTGCTTTGTACATAAATCTAACATTTTCCCATTTATTTATTTCAACTAAAACAACATTTTTTTTTAACTCTAGTTCTTAGTTTCTATTTAATTTTCAATTATGTATTGCTTTGCACATTTCGATTTTGTTTGATATTACCTATTTGTTTTTAGATTATCTGTAGTAGATTGATATTTTAGAGAAAAGGATTTGTTTAATTTTTAAATGATGAAAGAATTTATGAAGTTATTGCTGCAATGTAAAGGAGTAGATTATGAGAAAATATGTGCTTATCTATGATAATAACTGATTTTAACAGTAGTTAACTTTTGCATGGTATATTGTAACTAACATTCACCACACATACACAACATGCACGAACAGTCCACACTCAAAATTGATCCTAATTAAAATCAGATAAGAAAAAATCTTCAATATAACATGAAATCCTTTCAAAATCAGAACCAAGAAAAGCTCTTCCAATCCTTAAAACGGACGAGCCAATCTGTCCAGAGGGAAAACTATCCTGCGGAAATGGCGAATGTATCGAAAAGGAGCTGTTCTGCAATGGAAAACCCGATTGCAAGGATGAATCTGATGAAAACGCCTGCAGTAAGTATTTCTTCTAAAGCCGGATTTATCCTTAATTTTAAGTACAAATTAATCAAAGCACCTTTGAGTTCTATTGCAATTTAAGATAGAAAATTATTTCAATTACCGAGGAGAGAATGAGAAAGTGAAACTGAGCAGCAACTGAAGGAAATCGTTAAATAGGAGCAGGAGCGTTACATAAAAATAAAAGTACAATTGTTAAAAATACATTTCTAGGATTTTCATCAAGGGAATGGCACATCTTTTAATGTGTGAAAGAATAGAAAGTCTTATCAATCCTTTTTAATAAGTTGGAATATACGAAAATCATTAAAAATAGTTTGGGATTTTATATAGACATTATAAATTTAGGAGTTTAGTCTGTTTCAAAAGCAGGAAAAATGCTAACTTTTGAAATTTAAAAATAATCTCAACATTCATATATTTATGTAAGAAACGTAATATAGCAAAATGAAGATGTTTGGAGTGTTAATTGAATCTATAGAAAATATCAAATCACTTTGATTAATTTAGTAAATAACTTATGTAGAAACTCTATTAGTTCTAGAAATGAATTATTTTTTTAATCCTTTTTAGCCGTTGAAACCGATCCCAACCGTGCCCCAGAATGTGACCCTACACAGTGTACCCTTCCTGATTGCTTCTGTTCAGCTGATGGTACCCGAATTCCTGGAGCTATTGAGCCCCAGCAGGTTCCGCAGATGATTACGATCACATTCAATGGAGCCGTGAATATCGACAACATCGACCTTTATGAAGACATCTTCAACGGCCAGAGGCAGAACCCCAACGGCTGCACCATCAAGGGTACCTTCTTCGTGTCGCACAAATACACCAACTACTCAGCTGTGCAGGATCTGCACCGACGTGGACATGAAATTGGGGTCTTCTCGTTGACCCACAAGGATGAACCCAACTACTGGTCCCATGGCACCTACGACGACTGGCTAGCCGAGATGGCTGGAGCCCGTCTGATCATTGAACGCTTTGCCAACATCACCGATGGCTCGATCATCGGCATGAGGGCCCCTTACCTTCGCGTGGGCGGTAATAAACAATTCGAAATGATGGCTGACCAATTCTTCGTTTATGACGCCTCAATCACCGCCTCCCTTGGACGTGTTCCAATTTGGCCATACACCCTATACTTCCGCATGCCCCATAAGTGCAACGGCAACGCCCATAACTGCCCATCTCGTAGCCACCCTGTGTGGGAAATGGTCCTGAACGAGCTCGACCGTCGTGATGACCCAACCTTCGATGAATCTCTGCCAGGTTGCCACATGGTTGATTCGTGCTCCAACATCCAAAGTGGAGAGCAGTTCGGGCGTCTTCTGCGCCACAACTTCAACCGCCACTACAACAGCAACCGCGCGCCCCTGGGACTCAACTTCCACGCTTCTTGGCTGAAGTCTAAGAAGGAATACCGCGAAGAGCTGATCAAGTTCATTGAAGAAATGTTGGGCCGCAACGACGTCTTCTTCGTCACAATGCTTCAAGTGATCCAATGGATGCAGAATCCCACAGAACTGAACTCGCTCCGTGACTTCCAGGAATGGAAGGAGAAGTGCGACGTCAAGGGCCAGCCCTACTGCTCCCTGCCCAACGCGTGTCCACTGACCACAAGGGAGCTGCCGGGCGAAACCCTGCGACTCTTCACCTGCATGGAGTGCCCCAACAACTACCCATGGATCTTGGACCCCACTGGTGATGGATTCTCCGTAAAATAAACCTCCTCACCCTAGGTAGTTCCACCGAGAGTCTGATTTAAAAACAATCCCCTTTTTCTACCTACGCCTCATCCCCTTCGAAGGACACTGAATTTTCATAAAATCTAGTCTGTCCTCGAGTAGTCTCCCGGGGCTCCCATCTCGTCCCTAACTTTTATCCCCCTTCTATTTCTGAACTGTTACGTTTATTTGCTCGCTGCACCTCTGCAGGTAAAAAGATCTTACAGTGCCGCAGAAAGACAAGCGCCTCTTCTGAAGTGCCCCCTGATAACTATCGCGTAATTGTAAGATAGAGATTTTGTAAAAATATGTGAGAAGAGAATTGTAAGTTCGCGTCGCTAAGTGATATCTGAGTAATTAAGGAGATTAATAATACAAGACAAATGTTAATGTTATTTACCAAGAAATAAATTTGAAAAAAAAAACAACGTTATTCTTTGTTTCATTAATCGGCATAGAAAATATTTCTTATTTTAAGTAGAATTTTAAATAGAATGTTGCATTATTATATTGAGTACCAGAAAGGGCCCCTTCGAAATATCTTTCTTAACCGAAATCTGTTATATAAGTATACTGAAGGACCGAAGGCGCGAATAATAAAGAATAATTTTAATTTTTGTCCTACATGTAGGACCGTATTCACCGACATAGATAAAATTTTTATCTAAAATATTTGGTATTCATCGACCAAGATAAACAGACATCGAATAAAATTACGGTCTTGTATTTATCTGTCGAATATGACCTCAAAGATTTACTTTAATTTATAACAATTGGCCAGGCTTGACACAATCAAAATATCGAATAACTTCTAGTTAATATTATCAGTTAATGCCGAAAATTAGTCCGAAAATGGTTTTTATCTAGGTGAATAGCACCACTTCGGAGTTAAAATTTGACAGCAGGAGATTATCTTTGTCGTGAATAAGGACCAAAATTTTCTGAAATAAGGGTGAAATGTTAAAAATTAACGTATTTTTGATGATATATAATAATCTATTTTATTAATTTTGCATAATATAATTGAACGCTTATTCTTGCGCATACGTTTTTCAGTTTGGCCCAAAAAAATCTACCCAAACCATGCAACTGCATGAAAAAATCGGCCTAAACCATGGAGATTTTTTAATATGACCTAAATATCGAGCCATTAAACACATACACAAAGTTGGATCAAAATCATTTAAAAAATGCGGAAGTTATCGCGGTAACAAATCATTTTTAGAAACTAATGTAGCCCTTCACCCCTTTGACTGCTCACCTCCATTTTGAAAAACAGCTTAGAACTACATGTTGTCAATGTGTACGTTATAGCGGTGAAGAAATTCGAAAAAAGTCGGGTGCAAACTATTTTTATATATCTTACGTAACCCCTATATCCCCATCCTCTTGACCGATTCCTCCCTTTTATGAACTTAGCCGAGACATTGGCAGAATAAACGTATAAGCGAAGTTTGGTCAAAATCGATTAAGAAATACGGCATCTATATCCCAAATATATAAATATATATCTATGTGCAAACAAATTTTGTTTTTGTGTAATACCTCTAAAACAAGTTTTGGCATCATTCATTTTCCCAAATCTTTATATCAGGTAGGCTGCAATAGGTAGTATTTCATATGAAATCTACCTAAAAAGAAGGGCTGTTTTGAGCTTTCTTTTTATAAAACCAAGTTCATATGAGTCGGAAAGGATTCAAGGATTCATTCTAGTTAAAGAGAAAGGGTGGAAAAATTAAGTTGGGTGTTGAGGCCTGAATTTTTGTACCCCCATCATCAAGTTCCCTTTCTTGGAAATGAAACTCAAGGAAAATTTGCCTCCTTTTCCGTAATGTGGAAAATATGGCAAAAAGGAAGTTATTTACGTTCGCCCTTTCTCAGTCATTTGAGCTCGTAATGCCGGGGGCTAATGATTCCCATCAAATTTGTGAGTGGAGGCAATGTTCGTTCGCAGCTAAACAAAAATGTGAAAAGTGTATGAACATCCTCTGGAGGCTTTTGTAACGCCCCACCCTCGTTGAGATCGTCCAAGGAGCACCACTTTAACTTGAGATGAGCACTGGCTCTCGACTCCTTGAATGGTGATAGCTTTCAATTTTTCCGACGACCTAATAAATAAATAGACCTTACAAAATGAAACCTCGCAGAATGAGACTTCGCATGGAAACGAAGGCAAAAGTCGGCGACTTTAAGTCCTCGGACTAAGGTAAAAAGGCAGAGCTGTGAAGAAACAAACGCAGGCGACTGAATTACGATTGGGGTAATTAAGAGGTAATAAATATCTCCTTAAGGGCCTGAGGACCATCTGGATTCTGGGCGCTACTCGTATAATTGTGTGGGTTCGTTGAGCCCTTAATTACCGCCATAAATAAGCGGCACGCGTCTTTTTGTGTCTCTGGAAGAGAGTGCCTTTTTAAGGTTTTAATAAATAGTTAGGCGTTCTCGCTGGTGTTTTTTGTCGCATTGGTAATTAATTGCATTTTACTGCAAAACTTCCTACCACAAGGACAAATCCCTTAATCCCCGAAATTAAGCACGCCGTCAAAGGTTAATTTCTTTGGGAATAAAATAATACTTAAAGACACATCCCGCTTCTGAATCAGATACTGGTTCTGTTCTTGTTCAGACCCAAACTGTGGAGTTCTTCCCAGACGCAGACGAGACAGAAATTAGTAGTTTATCTAAACAATTAACCAGGAACAGGAACAGGCGAGTGCATGATTGGATCAGAAAAGTTAGTAATAAGAAAAGTTGGTAAGCGTTCGCGACCCAATTCTTGTGCAGCTCAGATTAAGGATTTAAGTGAAAAGGAGAAAAAATTAACTTAATTTTGTATGATGGTGACACTGACTAAAAGCAAACGGCGAAGTTTTATCTGTTAAATGGGGAAACCGAAAACTTTCAAGCTCTCTATAAGATACACTAAAGACCGAGGCGGTTTTTGTATGAATTTTTTCTTCTGTCTCGATTTTTGAATAAGGGATTCTGGAGATAAAGTTTTAGTAATGTGCACTGCAGCAAATTTTTTGGAGGAAGTTTAAATTTCAATGGTTTTTCGCTGGGTGAATAAAATGCCCTGGCATGACTGCAGTTTATGAGAATGCGCTCACTTCACTTTACAAATGAACACCAACAAGCACTTTGCAGATGAAATATTTTGCTATTTAGGGCGGATTCTGGAAAGGTAGTCGTTTATGATTTATTTTTGTAAGCTATATTATTAATGCATCCACCCGTCTATGCGTCGTCCTCTAAAATAGAATGAATGTAATAGCAAAATAAACTTTAACGTCACCATGTTGTTTATTCCATAAGATAAAAACTACAAATTTTGGTGGAATGAATGATGGAAGTTTCCGTAGCTAAAAAATACAAAGAGCGTTGCATTTATTTTCATAATAAACAAGTGCCTTTTAAAAAGTCTTGTCAAATTATTCTTTCTAAGTATACTATTAGTTTATCAAACTTTAAAAGTTTAATTTTTACCACAAACATAAAATTTTCAACGCTTTTGTTGAAAGTGAAAATTTATTGAAATTCGAGATATCTTGAGAATGTGAGGATTTTCACAAAGTTTTAGAATATGTTTCACCACATGTTAGAGTTTTTCTATTGAAGTCAAAACCTCCAGCTTAGTGGAACGGACTTTGCAGATTTATCCCATTTGAAAGCGATCGTTTATACATGATATAAGGAAAGAAGGTCACATTGCTTCCGGTGAAAACTGAACCTTTCGTCCTTTAAAAAGTAAAGTTTACACCCACCTCAACATTTGCTGAAGGATTAATGAGAGGCAAGGAAAGTAAAGCATTTATTACATAAAATAAATTAAGAGCGCTTCACTTAATTCAAGTACCACACCTTCCATTTAAGTCAGTGGAGACCAAAATCGCGGTAAACTTACCTTTTTCTACTATCTTAAGTGATGCCCTTTTTTTCCGGTTGGGTCCATTTAACATCAAATGGCCTGGACAAGTCGCAGCGTCCGCAGAACCCCTAACAACAACAAAAAAAAATTCATTTCACTGTAAATAACCTGCCAAGCAATTTCCATATGCAAACACTTTTTCACATGATACTATCAAAAATTTACATAATTCATCTCCGTTTCGGGTGAAGGTACTCCCGCAACTAGCCGTGTAAAGTTGACGTGGAGACGATCAAAAGTTTACATTAATTAGGTGAATTTTTCGCTTAAAATTATATAGTACTAGCAGGAGCAGGTTTCCACGTTAATTTTAATGCTGCGAGGTGTACGTGGCAAACAGGAAAAGGTGTGTCATTAAAATCCAAATTTTCCAAGTCCGCCCGCTTCCGTACTTACAAAGCAGCAGAATGAGTTTTTATGTTTTTAAATTTTAACATATAAAATTTGAGATTATTTCGAATTGTACAAAGGAATATTTTAGATTAAAATGCGCTAATTAATTAAATGCAGAAAATTCTTAACAAAAAAATAAAAATTAACATAAATAACATTACGATGAATGTTTGAATCTCCAAAATTTATGAAACCTTTATAAATGCATTTGTTTTGGTATCCATGTAATTGAATTAATATTTTTGTTGGCATTTATTCTAATAATTCGTTAAAGATCAGAGTTACAAATCATGAAGTTTAAATCCTTATAATGGCCTTGAAAATGAGAAAATGGAATAATTCCATTTCAAATCGACTGTATTATACCATCTTTAATTTAAATGAAATTAGGTGGATGTGTTTTTAATATGACCTAAATCAATTGCCAAATGTTTTTCAAAATTTATTAAAAAATTAAGTTTTTTCAAGTTTTCCAGTTTTTAAATTTAATTTATGTTTAATCAATCTGTATGAAATTTAAAATTTTCAGTTTATATTTTTATATTAAAAGTAAATTCTGTAAAAAATTCAACCCAAAATATTCATATTAAAAAGTATTAAAAGCGTTAACCTAGAATAGAATATTTTATTTTAACCAAATACATAGGGTGATCTATTAAATTTTTTAAGTAGTATTTTTAAAATCGGCAAGTATTGTATATTATTTCTTTAAAAAAAAAAAAATTATGTATTAAATAAACTTTCTAGCTTCTCCTTCTTGGGATAAAGGTGTAAAAATGATTTAAATGCATTTTTATCTGAACGAATAAAAATAACCCTAAACATCTAAACACGTTTTCCATATCTCGATAATACTTTTCATAACGTGTCGAAGGCTCACAAACCTTAAAATCTTTTTCTCCTGCCGCGCCAAAGTCATATCCTTTTCTTTCTGAAAATTCCGCCATAATCCCGATGAATCGCTCGTAACTTTTACACCGGCAGCTTTATCTGTCTGAATAGCGGCGAGGCGGCACCCTGTAACCCTTTCACGGGACGCTTCCTCGCAGGATTTATTGGCGTTATCGCCGGATTTCCAAGCGGGGCCAAAAATGAGCAAACAATTCGAGTTAACATTGGCTTTAAGGATTTCGGATAGCTTTATGAAGGAAAATATTAAAGACGTCTCGCTGCAGCAAGGAAAAGGGACTAGGGAGCCGCAGAAAGTGAGTTTATTTATTTGCTAGCCGGAGCAATTGGGGCGTGCGGGGAGAGATTAAAATGAGGTACCTGTAAGGAAAGAAAAAGTGCGTAAAGTTATGCTTTTATTCTCTCCACGCGTCGGCTTAGCTCTTAAAAATGCTCCTCTGAAGCAGATATTGGATCCTGCTGACCTTGGCACGTGGCAGTCTGTTGCAATATGATGCAAGAAGTCTTTGTCTTTATTTATTATTATTAATGGAGTGACTTGAATTTCCAACAAGCCGCGTTTATAGTAAAGAGTAACTGAATTACAAAAGGTATTCCATCATTAAATCCCTGTAAATATACCTATACTGTATTGTAAATTTATAAATCTAGGTGTACTCAGAAAAGAGAAGATTTTACTATTTCCGAAAGGAATTTTGATAAACTTATTCCTAGAAAAATGCGAAAACATTAACTATTGATGGAAAAAAAAACAACTGGGCTCATAATAAAGCATCTTATTAAATTAATATTTTTAACAATGGTTAACTTCACTCCAACGTCAATTTGAAAAAAAACATGCAATCTTTAATTTAGTTCTGATAAATTCAATTGATACTAGAAAGATTAATATTTGAGAAAAGAAATCTGAAAATTTTTAAGGTGACTAAATTCCCCTGCAGCTATTGATAATTAACATACGTATGTCTGTCTAATCATTTTTGAAAATTTTATATTGTCTCTTATTATTACCATGATTTGCTAAGCTCCATTAGTTATCGTATAGCAATATTAATTAAAAAATTATTTTTATATTATCTCGAAAAAGCTAGGATAAAAAAAATCGCTTAATGCTATTAATTTTTAATTATTTAAAAATCAACCCAAACCATCGTGTTTTTCTCTATTTGAGTCGAGATAATTGCTACTTCAACCAAAGTTTTGTAGGTGATTTATAAAGATGCTATTATATTTAAACTTTATAGATAGATAATTTTATATGTATAAAATTAACACAAATTCTATTAAGTTTTAAACATCTCCATATCACTCTCTAGTGGATTCTTCTAAGCAAAAGTTTTGATTTATGACGTCAGCTAAATATACAGTGCTTGGGTATTTTGCCCCAGGGTCTATAGCACGAGCTCCCAAACTTTTCCAGGAGAATAACAATCAAGGTGCTAATAATCAAATAAGAACACTATAACTCGTCCGAGTTTATTTATTTAAAAGCTTAATAAGTTTATATATGTATGTAGCTTTTTAATTAATGTAATATTTTTAAAAATTATAGAAATTTTGTCAGTTCTGAAAAAAAGTCTTCCAAATTTTGCCATTCTTCTGCATGTAAATATCTTTGCTAGTTTGAATTTTAAATAAAGTCTTTTAATATATAGCTGTATAGAAAATTGTAAATGCAAATAATGTAGACGCGTTCTATAATGTGTTAAAAATAAACAAATTCCAGAAAATTTCAAATGTCTCTTAATTCAAAAAGAGTAATAATTAAATAAATAGTGCACGAATAACCACTTAAATCTTTTGTAACATTTATGTATCAAAGAAAATGTTCTAGAGCAATATTTCTTACCATCAAATAGACAATGTGAATACGCAATAAGAAAGGGGATTTCAGTTTCGAATTTCAAAAAGACACCTTGTCCGATCCTATTAAAACCTTTCTCAATCATAGTCTATACTGATATCATATCCAAGCTGATAATCAATTACTGAATATTATCTGCTGTAATATGGAATTATAAAATGAACCACAATTCTTGCAGCAATCCAGTATTGTTGGAATTTGTGAAGTGTACACGTCTCTTTCAAAATCGATCAAGATGATGTCTCCTGCGTGTATAGTGGTTTTGTGCTTTGCTCTAGCAACTTTAACTTTTGGAGCACCAAACGGAGATTTTGCCAATTTTGATATTGCTCCATTAAAACAAGGTTTGGAGGCCCCAGGGCATAAAGATGCAAGTCCAGTGTTAGATTCAGGGGCTCAAAGCAAAGTTCCCCAAAGACCTGTAAACAAAGATGCCCAACCACCTGCAAGCAAAGATCCCCAAGAATCAATACCAAAAATAGTTGTTTACGAGTTTGGAACTCAATCTAAATGTAAGGGCATATTTGAATATCTTACAGCAAACACAGTTTCTTCATGGCTAATAATTTTAGATGATGTTCAGATTTCCCCGGATATCCCATGCACCGCACCTCCATCCTCACAACCTATGAAGTACACTGCCACCGCAAAATACAAAGACCATGAAGGCCGGAATATAACTTACGTAAGAATCGCAGTGTTCCAAACTGGCGAAGGGTCGGCCAAGATCCTAGAAGGAGCAATTGGAACCAGCGTCGTTAATGTTGCTATCGTCGCTGATGCTTCTTTTGTGTACCGACACGATGCTAAGTTCTACAGTAAGTTACAGAAAATAAATAATTCAAATAGAAAATATGTCATATGTCGCACTTTTTTTAGCTTCTTCATTAATACAAAAAACATACTCAATTGGGAATAGGACAAACCGTAAGTTAAACTATATCTATGTATAAATATGAAAAGTGGCGTTCATCATCCAGTTTGTATTTTTACAGAGCTCGTTGAGTTATCACGCGTTCAAGGTGCTGAGCAATACTCCAAAGACTGTACTTCAAGTGTAATCTTAAAATCTCCAAAAAGTTATGAAAACATCACTGCCGTACTCATTACGACCAAACAAACATCGGATTTAGGACAAGCATATATTAGTAAAGGAAGCTTAGGCGAAAATCAAATCGAAATTTCGTTGAGAGTAGAAAACACAAAGATGCTTTCTTATGAGGCTGTTTTTTATAGTAAGTTCACTATTATAAATTTTTAAATAAACTCTTTTAATGCATATTTTCTCCCTCAGCATCTAAAGTTCCCAAACCGTGTGTGGAGAATAACAATCCCAGTTCCAGTAATCAAACAGATCACCACAACAAATTCGAGTTTATTTATTTAAAAGCCTCGTAAGCTTAGACATATGTAATATTTGCGTGGCAATTAAATACAATTTTATAAAAATATATGTACGAATTTTATATTAAGCACTCATCTCTGACAGTAAAGTTTAATCCCCTGTCCTAATCTTTTATATCATAATCTCCTGCAAAATCATTTCCACTGCTTGGTTGACTGCGCATATTATGAACATTCTACCGACAAATTTAACTTAATTAATTAATTAATTAATTTAAATTAAAAATTTATTATTATTCCTCGTTTCCTTTCCTTCATTTCAAGAGTGGCCCGAGTTAAAATATATAGACCCAAAACGAGACCGTAATACGACCGGAATTGAAGAAGCGACCGATATACGCGCGAATCGGGTCTGTAGCATTTTTGAAGAGAAATAAGATCATAAAGACGCCTGTAACACGCCCGCAGCATGCCTGTTTAAAATAAAAATAAAAATTTAAAGTTCGAATGTTATCAAAGCAATAGATGTAGACTCTTTCTATCTGCCTTTCTTTAAACGAATATAACTAGAGAAGCAGTATATACTATGAAAAATTAATACTCAAATTATATTTTTGTAAAATTATTTATTTAGTTATTTTCAAGTTTTATTCACAATATTCTACGATATACATTTTTTCACTTATTTTTACAATAAAACATAAATTAATAATTGAATTGCGTGTGTGAGCCTGTTGCGAGTTTATTTTGTAACAATTCAGGCCAGTTGCAGGCGTAGTTTATAAAAATTTGGGCCTGTTGCAGGTGCGATTCGGTCCTATTGCAGGCGTGTTTCGGTCCTGTTCTAGGCGCGTTTTGCGGATTTAAATAAACTAAAGAGAAGAGAACTTACTAAATAGTCAAATTCTGCTATGTATGATATTATATAATTAGTATGTGGAATTACTTATCCCCTATGTATTTATGTTCATAGAAATTCTTTGAAGTTGAGGCATTTTAGATCCGTAGGCTAAATTTGAAGCCATAATCCCTATGTACTTATTTTTACTGAAACTCCTTCAAGTACAACAATGCTTGGCCCACCGTCTTAAGTTTATAAAATTCAATAAAATATTTAAAATGAAGGATCCCAAAGAACCTACAGTATCTACCTACTCATTTCTAATTTCTAAATTTCAATAGCAGCAGTTACCAAAATACACAATAATTTTAAAAAAGTCTTACAAATAATTTTTCCATCCTTGAAGCTTCTAATAAAATGCAGAGCAAAATAAAAAAAAAATATACGGAGTATATCAATCCATAGAATAGAACCACCGTGAGGTTAACATTGAAACGTAATTACACCATACTAAGAAAAATATTACCAAAATTAGTTAATTAATGGGTATACCTCTAAAAATGAATTTAATTTTCATTATTTTAACACTAAACTGATTTCCACGCACATATCTAGACATTTTCGTACACATTTTGTATTAATTAGGTTGAAATGATAGAATTATTGGATCCTATTCAGATAAATGTCTAATTTTTCATCAACTTATTATGGAAGTAAACTGTTGACTTTTAAAGAAGGGTACCTACTAATTGAAAATAATTTTCGATAGCCTGGCACTTCGAGGCAGAACAATTTTTTTAAAGCAAAGGTGCCAAGTTATTCATTATTAAAGAGGCAATTTTTATTCATTTCCATACAGTATTTAAGTACTTTTACAATTACAAAGTCTAATTGAATTAAATAACTTGTCTTAACTATTTCTGAGTTCTCAAACCCATGTTATATAAATATGTATGTATGTATTAAAATATCATAATATCATGAGAAAGTACACAACTTTACTCAGACTTTGGATTTATGTAATGAAAAAAGTAGTATTCATATTTCCCGGATACTGTGTACTTTAATGTTGCGCACAAAAACAGGAAATTGCTTGAATGAAAAGTAAGAAATTGCGATAGATAACAAATTACTTCCACTTATCCTGAATTGTTCTACTGAGAGATATGTATTTAATTTTTAAGTGGAATTGTTTCGAATCATCACTCATCACTATCGGTTTTTTTTTTTAATATCATCTACATAGTCCTCATGATTTTCGCAACTCAAAAGCTAAGATAAATGAACGTAGGTGAAGTAGCTAAGTTTTACAGGGGATTCATAATGGTGATATCGTATCCAAGCTGATAACCGATTTCTGAGCTATCTGCTGTAATTTTTCAGCTATAAAATTGATAATAATTCTTGCAGGAATCCAGTATTGTCGGAATTTGTGAAGTGTACGCATCTCCTTCGAAATCGATCAGGATGATGTCTCCTGCGTGTATAGTGGTTTTGTGCTTTGCTCTAGCAACTTTAACTTTTGGAGCACCAAACGGAGATTTTGCCAATTTCGATGTTGCTCCAGTAAAACCAAGTTTAGAGGACCCAGGGCATAAAGCTGCAATCCGTGGTAGTCCAGTAGAAGATTCAGGGCCTAAAATCAAAGCTCCCCAAGTAACTGGAAGCAAAGATACCGAAGAAGCTGGAGTCAAAACACCCGATGTAGCTGTAAGCAAAGGTACCGAAGAAGCTGGAGTCAAAAAACCCGATGGAGCTGTAAGCAAAGGTACCGAAGAAGCTGGAGTCAAAAAACCCGATGGAGCTGTAAGCAAAGGTACCGAAGAAGCTGGAGTCAAAAAACCCGATGGAGCTACAAGCAAAGATACCCAAGCAGCTGCAAGCAAAGATCCCCCAGCACCAAAAAAAGTTGTTTACGAGTTTGGAACTCCATCTAAATGTAAGGCATATTCGAATATCTTACAGCAAACACAGTTTCTTCATGGCTAATAATTTTAGATGATGTTCAGATTTCCCCGGATAAACCACATATCGAAGAACCAAAAAAAGAACCTTTCGACTACGCTGCCAGCGCAAAATTCACGGACCCTAAAAGCCGGAAGATAACTTACGTAAGAATCGAAGTGTTCCAAACTGGCGAAGGGTCGGCCAATATCGTAGAAGGAGCAATTGGAACCAGCGTCGTTAGTGTTGCTATTGCCGCTAAAGGGTCTCTTTCGTACCGACACGATGCTAAGTTCTACAGTAAGTTACACAAAATAAATAATTCAAGTAGAAGATATGTCATATGTCGCACTTTTTTAGCTTCGACGCTGCAATCCAACATCTTCCCCATAGGAAACTCGACAGAAAGTAAGTCTACTTAGTACGAATGCGCAAAAGAAAACATTTACATGCTCTTGATTGATCTCTTATAGAAGACATTATTTTGGCGCGCGTTAAAGGAACAAAGGAACAATACAGTTCAAATCAAAAAATTGTAAAAGTTGTTAAATACCCCGGTACCACAGACAAGCTAAAGGCCAGAAAGCCCACCTATGTGGTCGTGACCTCAAAGCAGACTTCACCCAAATTGACAGCAGAAGTTACTAAAGGAGATCTTAAAAAGTCAAAGGATCCTCTTGAAGTAACCTTAACAGCTGACGAAACCATGGAGCTCGACTATGAGGTCGTCTTCTACAGTAAGAAAAAATACAATCTCAAAATAGAAAATTAGCATACATACATAATTAATATTTTGCAGGCTCCGCAGCACGGTCTCAACCACTTTTCTTCACCGCAGCAGTTTCTCTGCTCGTCTTCCTCTGGAGCCGTTTCGCCTAAATGTGAGGAGACACTGTCCACAAGATAATTTAATTCTATCAATAATTTTTAATAAATTATTAAATAATTTTTCAAGATAGAACTAAAAATTTCCTTAAATTTTACCCAACCACCATCAAAATGTTAAAACGAAAACACTTGACTTTGAGTCCACCTTCGCAACAACATTCTACTTTCATATCACAGAAAATGCCTATCGCAGATTTAAATCACTGTCCACGTTTTTGTATATCTTATCACTATTTTATCGGGACATTGTTTCAGAATAAAAAGTCCCGCGAGCATTGATTTCACAACCTATCAAAATGAGCTTATCACAGACCTGTTTTTACTCTGACTGATTTTATTTGATCGATCTGTTCCAGCACTAGCAAATATTAGCGCATATTTCTAAGAATGATTTTAATCCAGCTTTGATTGAAAATGCGCAGTTAGGCACAATGCTAGACTCTGGTTAAGGGTCGACGGCTTAGCTTTTTTAAAGACAAAAATGGTTTCATTAAAATTTATGAATAAAAATATATTTATATTTATGAACGTAGGACATAAAACATGCTCCGTGAAATTGATTTTTTTTTCCATAAAGCAATTATTTCATACAGGCAAAAGGTGAATGAAAATCTTGTCCGCCAAACTGTTTAAAAAGATCTATAGATATTACTGGTAGATTAAGATTCAGGCTTTCAATTGAGCCATGTTACAAGCTTCTATGACCTTTATTTTATAATTGTTTTACAGAAAAATCTAAAATACGGTATTTTGTATATTTTTAAATTTATTTTTCTTGAAAGCAGGAACGAATTTAGATTTTTAATATATGGAGAAAATGCTATAGAAATGTCTAATTCTATGTCCTGCCGCAAAAATAAAATAAAACTTTTATCTCCTGCGTAATTTGTACAAAAACATCTTCAGATAATCACTGCAAAATGTTGTCATGAGATGTCTTGCGTAACTTACTTTTGAGAGCTGTAGTGCCATGAATAACAACAATTTTGTTTTAAATAATTTCTCAAAATTGATGGCAATAAAATGCCCTAAAATATAAATAAAGAAGTAGATTATTCATAAATAATAACAAATAAAACTGAATTAGTTAAAAAAATCTTCAAAATTTATAAGCGGGCAGAACTATCTAAAAATTTTAAAGGTTTGCAACAAATATGCTTTATTATCATTACTCAATTTGGTTTTTTGCACGTACAAATTAACATGACTAGAACTCCTAACAAATGTCTTTCACTTTTATAACATATACGCCAAACTGTATACAATGAAACCGAAAATTAGTAGTAGTTATAATTACGACTCTATTCTGTATGCATAAACTAACAGAATATATTTAAATAATTTTCAGGTATTACTCTCTTAAATCTTAATAATTTAACTTATCATTTGAGTCTTATTTTGGGATAAATTAATTCAATTAGAAGCTATCCTTTTTGCACCTCGAACAACAAATAGAACACTTTCAGAGGAATCAATGTAGATTTGTTCCTAGGTAACTATCCATAGCAACAAATTTTCTATCTAACCATTTATAGGGCAGAAAAAATCTGTTTCCATAAATTATTCATGAAGTGCGACCCAAAGGCCCTTATACACCCTAAGTCAGCAAACCGGATAGATAGGTCACTATGACATGAAGTTGGGGGCGGTGGGAAGGACCGAAGATTTTTGGCACGTTTTCAGATCAACAGCAAGCAGGAAAGCAGAGATGAAAGGTTTTATTTTTTAACTTTGTGTAATCCCAGCACACTATACACAAAATGTTCAAGCCTCCGGCCGACCTGGACGACTCCGAAAAGAAATGTCTATGGAGGAAATTTGCTTTTCCGGTAGATGTTTTTCAGCTTCCTCCAATAGAACTTTGTATGTAATCTAGCTTTAGTGCAAACGATCATCATATCATGATTGCTTGGAGCAATTTCTTCGAAATCAACCGTATCAACACTGCATTTCGAGTTATTTTATATTCATTGGAATTATGGATACTTTGAACGTTCTCAGCATACTATCAACAAATTGTGCAAAAAGTGAAAAAAGTTCGTTGTGCGAAATAAACAAATTTAAAAATATCAAATTGATGCGGTTTTTGTTTTTTTTATAAAATGAGAACCTTTAAATATTGCACAAGATTCAGTACTAGAAACATGTTTCACTGTCATTATTTTACTATAATACTTGGAAGATGAAAAGGCATTTATATTTTTAACTTACATGTTCACTAACAATCGCGCTATTTTGAAAAATGTCTGTTCAAATTCTCTTATAGGCTATTAGCTTTCTGCCCGCGACTTCGTCCGTGTGGATCTCGAAATAAATACCTATAATATAAATAGAAACAGAATAGGGGCAACATGGGGAATAAACGTTTATAAGGAATTCCGTAATTTTAAAAGTTACAGACGTGTAATTTAGTATTTTTAAACTATTGGTTTGAAATTAAGTTCCTATATTTCAGGGTTATAGGAAAATCGACCCTTAACCAATACTAATTTTCATGGTTTTAACCTTAGAAATGACGGAAGTTTCAAACTTTCATCCCCTTTTTTACCCCCTAAGCCTAAGGGGATAATTTTCCAAAAACACATTCTTAATTTCCAATCAAAAGGCTAAATACTAATTTTCATGATTCTAACTACAACATTTCATCCCTTATTTTACCCCCTTATGAGAAGAATTTCATAAAATCCTTTCTTAATGAGTGCTCACGTCATAAAAGAAACCTGCTGTCAAAATTTCAGCCCTTTAGGTCCAGCGGTTTGATCTATGCGTTGTCTTTCAGTCAGTCACGGAACTGTTTTATATTATATACTTAAATCAATATACTAGTTCATTGATTAAATAAAGCTTCAGTCTAATGAAATATAAAAATATTGGTTTGTTATTGATAGACCGCTATTTTTAAAAAAAGTAGATCTGCGCATTAGAAAATCTGATGACACATTCAATGTTAAATCAGAAACTGAACTGAAAGGGCTTTTTAAACTAATATCTGTATGTTTAACAAAGCGCAAAGGACAAAAATCGATCAATTTACACATAAAAGCAAATTACCGGAGAAGCCTCCCCAAACAACGCTCCGGATTCCCACCAGGCTTAGAGTCAGTCTTCATCGACTTGAGATTTTTTGTGCTTCATTTAGCACTTTCATACATAAAATGGCAAAAACGGAGCACGTATAAAAGGACCCTTGCCCTTGAACTTCACTCCTATTCACATGCCGTGACTAACGCGTTCGTTTAACCAAGGAGCATCCGCGAGGGCTCAGCCGATCCCTTGGTCCTGGCTGCGCGAGCAATTTCCGCCAGTTCGACAACATCTGATAAATCGGTCTTAGAATTAGAAATGGAGCCCATGACACATCGAGGACGATGAACCGCCATCGGAGGAGCTCCGATCGCTCCTTGCCCGCCCGTGAGGAAGGCCACTACATGCCGAGGGCGAATTTAATGGCGTGTAATTTCTTATCAAGATACAGCTGAATTGTCGCGTTAATTTATTACGCCTGGCCTTGACATTATGCCGAGATTGAAGTCGCAGCGAGGCTAGAAACTGAATCAATTGGCGCTAGTCGGCTGCTTTGGTTTGAAGTTAGAGTGAGCGCCGAGGGCCGAGGCACGTCCGCGAAAGCCCTTCGTCAGTTTAAAGGACAATGAGAAACGCCTCCGAGAACGGCTTGATTGATTAGTCGGAATTTCAATGGCCTGATGCAGTATTTTCGCTCTTTTTCTCTTTTAAAGGGTTTTAAAACTCGTTCAATTTTTTGAGCTATAAAATTTCAGAATGCTAAAAATCTGAGAAATCCATAATTTGTGAAAAAGTTACTTATTCATATAGGGTCCACAAAAAATCGCTCGTGCTGTGAATTTTTGGCACTACCCTTAGCCACATTTTTATTTCAAAATCACGAATCTGAATTAATTATTTTATACAAACAAATTTTTGAGAAGAGACAGCAGATAAATTTAGAAACTAAATGGAAATTTATATGTACGTATGTATAAGAAATTGCAATACATAAATATATGAAGTATTTATAAAACTATTCATTTGAGTGTAATAAGTCATTATTAAATCTATATAATAATCTATATATAATTCATATTTAAAATCTCAAAATATTAGCTACATATATACAAATTTTATCTTAATAACCGAGTGAAACTTAAGTTTGCATATGATAAAAACCAAGTAACTTCTTCAATTCAAACATATTTAATGTTTTGTAACCCGATGTGACACGGTTTACTCAATTTTGTTCAAGCTTTATAATTTTATCGAATCAACAAAATTTAAAAATTAATTTTATGTGTATTCTTTGAAATATAAAGAAATATCTAAATACAACGGTATATCGTCTAATTTCACTATTTTCAAAAAACAGGATATACAAAGATGAGCTTGTCTATTTCAAGTATTATAAAAAAAAGTGCCAGTTATCCCTTTAGTAACTCGACTAAAATTTTGTTAAATCGCCGCAGAATTTCATTCAAACTGCAGATAAAGTCAAATAAAAATTGCATTCCGGTGTCTCTGTCTATAGATAGAATTTTTTCCTTGCATCCGTGCCCCGATTGCCCACTGTCCTGTCGAGCCAAAGCCCCAATTCAGGCAGAAGCCCCCATAAACCGTGCTCACCTGGGACTACACCAGAATCGATTTTTTCCCTGATATCCCTCACAGGTGACCACTGCGCGCACTAATGCAAATGGAAAATGCAATTTTATTTAATCGAATGCACAATGAGCAGGACAGGGGGATGCTGTCCTTGTTGAGGGTCGTTTTTAGACTGACACGCACTTGCCTGGGTCCCAACTCGAGGGAGCACTTTGGGACGGCCTCCAGGAGCAGATCCTTGAACTTGGTGCACCACTCAAGCAAAAAGTCAAGGGCTCCGCTGATTAGTGCCTCAGTTACTGCAAGTCGTCCTGCTTTTCCTCCGGGTGCTAGCCTCGAATGAAGTAGTTGTGTAATGTCTGTCCCAGGGATCGGGAAAACCGCCTCGACGTGCCCTGCTCTAGCTCCTGCAGCTCCTGAAAATTGAAAAATATTGCAAGGAGGAAGAGGACCCCCCTTACAAATTGAAATCGATACTTTGCGCCACTCTCGTTTCGGCGAAGTGGAGCTCGAAATTTAATTTCCTTCTTATCCCTGGCTGAGGAAGCCAATTTTTCGCTGCTGCAAAAGCAGCCACGTCCCATTGTTATACAAGCGGCGGAACGTGCTGGGTCTGGACCCGTCCATTTGTTAGGTTCCGAGAAATATTTCAACCATGGTTAAATGGGGTCTAATCTCGAGCAACAGGTTGCATGCAGAACTTATGTCTTTCCCCTGTTCTGTCACTACAGACGCTCCTAGATCCTTTTTATAACAAAATTAAGTTGCTACTCAGACCTTATTTCATTTCACATTCTCCCACAAATTTGTGGTGAACTCTATTTTCTGATGTTGTCTTCTGAAGGCTCCAGGTGCCTTTAGGACAAACCATTAGTGACCCCTGAAATGTATATACAAATTTTCAATATTTATTTCCCAACCGTGACCATATTATTATACCAATTTTAATTCAAGACTATTCTCGTTGAATGGAAGAAATGTTTACCTCCATTTATTCTGACACCGCCCTCAAAAGCCCATCATTTCTCATTTTAGTCACAATTATCAGGTACACCGCTGACTGAAGAGGCAAAATTAATTAAGAAGTTTTAAGGGAAACACCGGAGTCGATTTCAACTCTTAATAGGAGTATAAAATTGATTGCGGAAGAAAGGTTTGAAGAATGAGTTGAAATTGGATTATCAATTTTACAGACGGGTTTCAGGCTAAAAGGAAAATTTTGCAAGTGTTTTGAAGGTCCCCGCTTTATTCAATTGTGGTGTTTTTCAAACAATTACGAAAGACTGTTAGCCGTGAAAAGCTGATGTAGGTATAATTAAAGAAAAATATTTGAAGCGATTTCTTAAAAGTCTTCAGGAATTTGGTACTCAGTTCGTTTTCGATTTTAATAGTTTCATTAAAATATACTATTTATTGTAAATTATACTTTATAGCACTTTTGCTTTTAAAAAATACATTCGAATTGTCAGTTATGTATATTTCAGATTAATGGTGATGATAGATTGAGGTCAAAATAACCCCTTAATCCCTTGCACTTTCGCGGGTCGGAAAAATCGACTTTTTAGAAAATATCCTATTAAAAAGTATCATATTTAAATAATATTATCTAAAAATGTCAGAAAAAAATTCTAAATACTTTCGAAGTTATAGACTATAGCTTATTGAACTAGAGTAGATTTTATGTAAAAGTTCGTTTTTTAAAACTTCGAACGCGTTTTTCTCAAAACAACGTTTTTATAATCGGCGTGTATGATAACTTAAAAACCATTTAATCGATCGGTCTGAAATTTTAATATGTTCTTTTAAACATCAATAGGCCTAGCGTTACAATAAATAAGATTTTTTCCTTAATTTTAAATTTTTTTTTTTTAACAAAAAAAACATGCTATTTTTGAGACCACCAACTTTAGAGGTCCGCCATTTTATAAATTTTTGCTCAAACAAAATAATCGTAGTATATGATGGGGTCATAGTTATACTTTTTGTAAGGATTTATATATTTTTTTCTTTTTCTAACGTTCCAGTGAGCCGCAATCGTACACACCAGTAGATCAATATTTTTCAAAATGGCTTCCATAAGGTTGCACAAAAACCCTATACAAAATAATTTAAAAAATTATATAAAAATGTATTACTTGTATTTGGAGATTTAAAGTATGTAGATATATGTACTATGTCCAAAAATTTACGGACTCAAACCATGTTTTTTTATTAATAAATTATTCTCATAAAAATCACTAAAATTGTCGACCGAAAAAGTGTATGTATGTATATGAGATATAACTTCCTGGAGAATTGATTCAAATTTGGACTAAACCGACATTTTGACTAAAATTAAAGATTTATAAATACACATCAAAGATAAAATAAAGGCTCGAATATGATTTTGGGTGTAGAAAAAGCTGTGTCGAAAGTACGTGCAAAGGATCTAAATGAATTTACCTAATATCCCTAGCCTCGGAGCACAGCTGCTATTTCCGCATATCTGCAGAATATCCAGAGCAATTAATTCACTGAAAGCCACGCAATCTGGCTGATAACAGGCCCTAAACGATAAGAGAGCCTATCAAATCTCGCCGACTTTTACTGCCCTGGACTCGTACCAAAATCGAAAGGCTCCTTGTAGCCCGGGGTGGAATTCGGAATTCGGGACTCGGAGGGACTGGGATCGTTGGAGGCATAATCAGATCTGCTTTGAATATAAACGATATCCCCTCCGCCGCGCCCTTTAAGCCGGCTTCGGGTGCTGAGAAGGCATATTTTCCCGATAGTACGAAGTGACACACAACTCCCGAGGACCGAGTCAAAATAGAAAAGAGGACGTGGCCAGACATGCTGGCAGCGCTCTTATTAGAGGAAGCAATTGCAGCCCTTTTTTAGGTCAAATGCGGCATTTTGGCTGATTGGATGGGACCGAAGGCCTCCGCTGCATTTATAAACAGACGGAGATTTACGCCGTAGATAGCCGCATTCGGCTGCGTGGTCCTAAATCCGGCTATCTGTTAGAATTACAGCGAGAGGCGCTGCATTGCCCGGGTCGTGGTCACGTCCTAACAATGGGCTTTATTTTGGGTCCCATCGGGAATTATTGAACTCAGACTGGTGCAACAAACCCTCTTATTGCACTTTTGACCTCTTTAGCTGCTCCAAAACGACGCAAAAATTGCATCAAGTAGGTAATCCTGTCGAAATCGCTTAAAACTGCACTAATGAATTGGACTTGGAAATAATCAGAAAAATAATTGATTTCGAAAAGCCCTCACCTTTTGTACAGCAGCAGGCTGGAAAAGTAATCAGCAGATTGTGTGAGTTATGTAAAGCGTGCTGAGAAGAAAAGCCGGGCTCTGGTTGCCGTCTTCTACTTCTGGGCAGGTAATAAAATTGATCGATGCTGCCTCGTCAGAGAATTGAAAACTACCAATAATTCTGGAAATTGGGCAAAACTTCAAATGGATAAAGGGATGGAGAGCTCCGGCATCATTTACAGAATTTAATTAAAGCTTTTCAATTAAACAAACTATTTTCCATTTTCCTAATTAATGCTGTGTTTGTGGCATTGTTCTACCAATTTAGGGCTGGAGGAAGTAATAAACTTTATTCTAACATAAAGGTTATTATTGGTCGAATTATTCCACCTAATTTTCGATAACATTTTCGAATGTTAATTTTTGTTAAGAAGTAAAATTAGGGATATTTTAATCATATTTGGATATTATTAAAAAACTACTGGAATATACATACATAATAGGAGCTTATTACTTGACTTAAATGGTTATTTAAATCTTAAGCTATTAAATGAAAATACTAAACTATTGCATGAAATTTACTTTATTCTATAATATATACTACTACAAATAAAGCGCTTAAACTTTTATTCTATCATCTCTTAAGCTCTACCAATGTATGAAAATGAGTTTTCCTTTTTTATAATAGTAAGGAAGATTTCCCGAAAATAAAAGAGTAATCAAAATTGTTATAACAATTGTTAAATACTAGCGATAGTCTGATATAGAATATTTAATAAAAAAGCTTTTCACTGTTTTTCTTTTTATGTATACGCTAGTTAGTGTTATGATTTATGTTTTTCCTTCTAAAATTGGCTTCTGGAAGATTAAACACATAAAACAAATTTTTAAAGCCTGTTTGCTGCGTTATGCTCATTATGGTCATAAACACGTTTCGGTTTAACGTGCACACCTGATAGCATGAGGTCTATGATATACTTTTAGTCATATAACATGTTTACGTTTGAAATTAATAAAACGGAACCATAAATGAGGTATGTATGCAAATTAAAAATCAACAAGTTCTACTTGTTGCAACAAGAAAATAAGTTTTATTAGACCGGGATACAAGAGAAATAATGAATGTTTGCGACGTACATTTGTATTCTAAAGCTGTACATAACTCCAAAAAGTTTTCATACATACATTCATAAACAGGTTGGTAACAGCTAAAGTTTCGGGCATCGGTCTTTTCGCGTGACAAACCGCCATCACTCTTCTGAGAAATATGTCTGCTACGTGCAAATAGCAGCCATCAAGGAATTCGCAAAGTTTAAAACAAATTCTCCAGAAGTAAGCTGGTTGGTGTGGCATCAACAAATTTTACGGGGAGCTAAGTATAAAAGCGCTCAAGAAATTTCCACTTTCATTCGACCGATAAAAACTGCCAGCTATTTGGTCGAAGAAACTCGCTGCAGGTGAAGTCATCCCGGGCAAAGTTTCCACCCGAGAGCACCGGAATAAGGGCTTCAAAGCAATCTAAACTTAAATTACAGTGCACACGCTCGTCTAGAAATTATTCACCTAGACTAGACTAACGTAGCATTTTGGCAGTACACCAGGTGAAGGTGCTCTGAACTAAATCATCCTGATACCTGAAAACATAGCGCTCCAGCAGATCTCGCATTCCTTCGCTGCCGGTGCTCCTGTGAAAGGAACTTTATCAATTCTTATTTACGAGCAAAGGCCTAGATTCATATGGTGCCCAGTTGGCATTCTTCCAACTCTGGCCCGATTGAGTCAGCAAAAGTTTCACTCACTGATCCGGGGATTTAAAAAAACATTCTATCCAAATAGTTGCGTTCAGAAAACGACTTTATTTGCGAATATCTCATAAGTAACTCGGGTCGGCAAGGACTTTCGGGCTGCACATGTGAATAACTAAACTCACATGTAGTCTACAGGTGCATTCGTTCATCCTTTCGCCAAAATTTCCTTCCTCCAATGAAAGCAAAACCTGGCATTAGTTCGAATTCGGCAAATCTTTCTCGCCGGCTAGCCCACCCAGAAATATGTAATTTTATGGAAAGTGACTAAGTCTAGACTTATAACTTTAGTATTATATGTAATTTTTGGCAAATTTAGAAGATTAAGAAAAAGTTTAGTAATATGTGTATATCTAGCAAATCTAAAACATCATACCTACATACATATTTAGAAAGTATATAAGTATGTAATGTATATGCCGAATAATTACCAAACATTAAAGTATACAAATTTAAGTACACAAATTTTGAATACTGCGTCAGATATAAAAATGCTAGAAAGATTTGACGAAGAACCGCCTATAAATATATTTTTCCTTTTAATATTATCTGTAAAAATAAGTCTAGTCTAGACAAAAATATATACTGCAGATTTGGAAATATATTGTAAATTAAGTTTCTTAATACAACTTTACACTTGGAACCTATTTAAAAAAAAAGTATATGATTTCAATAAATTACAAATCTTCAAGTTACATAATTATAGACAGACGAATTATAAAATTGTATTTCATAAAATTGTTTGAGACAATTGTCAATTTTACAAGAATTTTTAAAAGAAAATGGTAACTTTTGATTTCGGTGTAAACACTTTTCATTCAGCTAGATAATAAAAGAGAAAACTTGTTTTTGCAAAATAAATCACATTTATTTAAATATAATACATTCCTACAGAAATACATATGTTTTAAGGCGCTGTTAAAGTTGTAATAGATAAATTTATAAAATCTTGGAAATAAGTGATATTAACAGCTGTACCCCATTTATCGAATTCACAATCAACTTTTGATGGATTTCCTGGTTCTCTAGCCCCGAAATTAAAGGCAAATAAACCCATCAGTTCATCTTCTTCTGTGGAGTTGCCTACAAATATTAATGGTCCACCGAAATCTCCGTAACATGGGGTTCGGTTGAAGTCTCCCACTAAACAAAAATGTTCAACTCCTTCGGACAAACCCGGACACACACTGTTGTTATACAACCAAGTCTCCGCAAATTTGAGGTAATTTGAAAGAAACTTCTTCTCGGTAAAGCCCCAGCCAAATACAAACGAGTTGTCTGCACCATTGAATTTCACCGGTACTGAAATCGGTTTAACAAAGTTAGTCAGTTCAAAATCGGATGAAGTTTTCAACACGGCTAAGTCTTGGCTCAGTTTCGTTGGCCAACCAGGATGAAGAATCACCTTCTCAACCGAACGCGTTTGCACAAAATCTGTCCAACTTTCTGACCTGATTTGATTGCCAGCAAGGAGAGAATAATCCTGGAGATCTGGAATAGTTGAATCCATCGAAATGCAGCGTGCGACAGTTAAAATGATATTTTTTCTAATAAGAACTCCACCGCACAGATGCAACTTATTTTTCAAGATTTCGATTATATATGGATAATCCGTCGAATAGTCAAGTTCATAACTTTTGTCATTTATGATCACATTATCACCTGCCGCGGTTCCGTTTAATATACTCCAACTTGGTTCCAACAGAGTCAAAAAACATAGCACTAGGAAAACTTTGCACAGCCCGAGACTCATTTTGAGTGATGGTTTTTACTCTACATGAACATTTGTATCAAACGCCAGTTATATAGTTTTCTGGAAAAATATGGTATATTAATACCATATATGCCTACGTAGAAATATGAAAAAAGGGCACTTGTGGAAACATCTCTCGAAGCCTAACAGATGTTGAATTTGATTGTTAAGCTATAGAACAATAATAATGCTCGTTTTACGATACGTCGTTAACAGACAGACAAGTTTAAATATTTAACATTCAGCTAACTCTCGTCATTTACTGGTTAAAACGTGAGTTTTCTAATACTATTGAGTTTTAACAGAAATATAAGAGTAATATGTGACATTTTCACATGTCTATGTATAAGAATAAGCGTTACATACTGTTAAAGGTTTTAGATAATATTGAAAATTGTTGATTTATTAGTCACTATGTTATTTAAAGAATATTAAAAATGTCTAGCGTTAAAAAAATTAAATTATATGGAGTATATGATAAAAATATATCGAAAAGAATAATTTTCGCTTCACTCCAAAGATATTTTGTCATAAACTTTTCATTCCTGGGTTAATTAAATATGAATTATTTATGCTTTAATAAATCCCTCAGAATGTGAGGAAAAAGAGGGGTACCTTGAATATTTTTGACAAAAGAAAACCATGTAAAGAAAAATATGAAAGCTTTTCGTGAAATTAAAATCGTTTTTATATTTATGTGTGTAAACTTAAGCTTACATACAGCTCTTTGCGTATCCAAAGTTAAATGGAACATATGTATATAATATATTTTATTTATTAATATTGAAATAATACATATAAGATAAAGTTAAAGTGGATGTCTTCTCGAATTTTATATTATAACTTAATGGGGGAGGGACTACAGAAAACTAACAAGAATGAAAAATTTAATATTCTTATTAATTTCCATCTTTGGCTATTAGAAAATCAAACTTTTTACTTTGCTTTTATTTAAAAATAGCAAAATGATAGCCTTGATATTTTTCCATCAATTCAACGTGCTTCAAAATATTCAAATTACGAAACGGCTAAAAGAACCTCAAAATTCCTACCTATTTTTGCTCAACTTCTTCAGGGATATTAGTTTTTTAGAAATTAAAATTATTAATTATTAATGTGAACTCAGTTTGGTTTTATATATAAATTACTTTTCCAAATTTTTCTTTGAGTAGCTGTCGGTTAAAAAAAAGTAGACAAGAAATCAAATTAAACATTAAACCACATTTTCCACCTTTAAAACATTTGTCTCTGAAGAGGCTAGGTTAAGTATTTGTGCAAATTTTCTCATAATAATTTTATTCTTCTATGTATTTCGCTAAAACTAAAAAAAAATTTTTGAAGTCTAAGAGTAAGACCGTCGGGTTATTTGTCATATCAGCCTAAAATTATTTTCGCTATCGAATAAGAATCTCAAACAATTTTCAAAGGCCGCTAAAAGGATTTTTTTAATTCTGAATATTCTCATCTACATTCGAAATCTATTAGATACTTTAAATAAATAGTTAAATACACCAAGTGAAAATTAACTACTCTCATCTCACGATACCCTGGAATTGGAACATTTATTTAAAAAATTATGTAACACACAAAATTTTATATTTTACGATAATATTTGCTGCAGAATAAAACCCAAATATAATTATTGTGACCTGAACTCAAAACTTATTGTTATGAAATAATTTTTGGAATGTCCCACAACATTTATTAAGCCGCATTGGTGCTATTTGCCGTGAGTCAACTAAGCAAAGCAATTCAATTAGCCCTCGGTTACATTTCCTCTTTGGCCACTAGAAATAAAAATTTCACCAGCTACACCCACTCGCTCGTTCAACTGGACACCAAGTGGTTGTTACAACGTTGTCATTTGAAAGTCAATAAATCATTCGATTTCGGGGAGCAGAGCAATCAGCAGAGCCCCTGAGACAATATGTCCAATTCCGGACCGTAGTCGAAAACTATTGAGTTATGTACGGAGGTATCGACCCGTGTCGGGTCCTCCTCTTATCAACCAGCTCATCAGCACCTGACTTAAATCACGACCCGTTCAATTCATGTTGACAAATTCGTTGTTGTTTCAGTATTGACTTTCGTGGCACGCCGCAAGTACTGTCCATGCACAAAAGTGAGTTATTTCGAGGCCAGGATTGACCAGCTGACGGGGAACCTACAATATCTTGAATCTGTTTATGGAAAATAATTACAACTCGAAACCCCCGCAATCAATGGTTGCTTTTGTTTTCCTTGGCGCCGACCCTGACCTTAATACCAAAGTCACTATCGTAAAAAATCCTTCATGTTAGACACAATGTCATGCCAACCCACAACACGGGTCTTGGAACAAAGTGCAGAAATGCTGCTATACGCTTTGTCCTCCCTCACCGGGGCGAACCCATTTGTTCCCGGGTGCAGGTCGGTTTTGGGGGAAAAAAAAATATGGCCTTTTGTGGGCTTTCGGTCAAGGGGCATTCCTGGAATAAAGGCACTTAAGCGGTTTGCGTGCTTCGAATGCTAGCAACCGAGTCTATCGTAATTTTGAACCACATTTTACGCGACCTCGTGCCAGGAAATTGATGTTACACCACCTAACAACCGCGGAAGCAATAAAACTTCAACAATAATAACTTCAATAAAAGGTAAGTACAACAATGCAAAAATTTACCAATTTTGTTCCTCGTGATTACGTAGATAAGGCGTCTCATCTTTAGACAGAGCTAATTTTTTGAAAGATCTCGCCAGGAGCAATTCAGTCAATTTCCCCGCCCACCTTGGTCCTCACAAAGCCCAGAGTATGCCGCAACCGTTTCATTTCTAAGAAGGTAATTAGCAAAGTGTCCTTGGCCGGGGGAGGGCCAAATTTATACGGCCATGAAAATTTAATTTTGCATCAGTTTCCATACAAAACGAGTGGGTGGAACCGTTTGGCTGCCATTGTACGAGGCGCCGAATGCAAAATGGGATCGCCCGTCAACAGGGCTCCCCGCTTGATAGGAATTACAATCGGAGGAATTGTGGAACTGCTAAGACCCGGGATTAGGGAGGGGTCCCGGCGGGCATGGAAATTGGATCGTTGATGTCTCCTGAAAGATTCCTGTAATCTTTCCCCCCCGGGCTGAAGCGTGGGTGGCTCACGAAGTAGTGCTGCGGTAGTTTCAAACTGATTGTTAGCATCCTTCAGGAGTTCTTGAATTGGGTCTGCAGGCCCTTTTAAAGCATTCCAAGTGCAGAGCTGCAGGGAGGAAGACGAGGAGTGAGAAAGGGACTATAAATTATGTGATGTATGTACATATATGTATGTTTGTATATAAGTTCCTCAAAGCGTAATTTACATGATAAATCATTTTAGATTCCACTGAGAAAGATTTGAACCTTGTCGGGTGGAGGCACACGTGCCGAAGGTTAGATTCGATTTTCGCTTAACTTGATTGTACATATGTGAATTCGGAAAGATTACTTTTCTTTTTTAAATTAGTATTATTGTTAGAATATTACTTCTTATAAGAACTGAACAATTTTAATTCCACATCTTTAATAATTTCTAAAATAGATGAGTTAAGAACCAAGGTACAAATATGTATAAAAGACTCTTAGTTTTACGATAAAAGTTGCATCGCAACAGTTATATTAACTATTAAATTTTAATGATTATAGTCTAACCATAAGAATTATCGAGCAACATTTATAATTCTTGTAATAATTTGAATTTTAAGTTTCATATACATATGTAGGAAGAGTTTATGTAAATCAGCCAACATTGAAAATCTCCTAACTAATAAATCCATAAAAATAAGTAGAATAAAATGAAAATTGAAAAACTAAAACCCGACTACGCAAAAGCTGAAAACAAGCATAAAATATTATAGAGGAAAATCAAAACTCTGATTCTATAACAAAGGTCTTGGATTAAAAATAATTGTAGTCGGAGGCCTTCCTTTAGATTCGTAGATTTTTTTGGCATAATGCCTTCTTTTGCAAAAAATACGCAGCACTTCATTTTTATTTCATTAGGCTTCAGGAAAGAAAATTATACGCTGTTTGCAAAATTTATACCGGATTCTACTTTAAACTCCGATTAACTCCTAAAAAATAATACAGATCTGCACAAACAAAAAATATTTTTTCTCCTTTGAATAATTATGTGCGATTATTATAGTAGATTTGATGATGCTGAATCTAAATATGTATAGTAATTAAAAAAATGTGCCACGTATAGTTATTTTTAATTGACTTTTTTAATAAAACAATCCAATTATTTAAATAATAATAATAGCATTTTACTTAGTAGTTTTCTTCCTTATCATATTTTTCATGGAGTTACAGCGAGAACTGTGCTGGAACATTCGTTGGTGTAAAAACAACGTTATTTAATATCTTTATTTGTTAAAAATTTGAAACAAGTTTTGTATAGAGTGTATAGTGGATTAAAGTAGCGTAAACGTAACACGATAAACCTAGAATTTTGAGTAATGTAAAAAAAAAAATATTTGCGTGACAATAAAATATGGAACGCAGATATCGATTCAGCACATTAAAATCTTCATATTCATAATATTTTTATTTGAAGGGGGATATCGTTGCAGACCAGTGTAATTAAAGTGCTGCTTATTAAGATTTCTCTTTATACTTATTTAAAAAATAGCATATAATTAAATCAAATGAATGCTTTCGCGCTAGATAGTTTGCGGTTTTTCTCAATAGACGCTTCCCTGTCCTGCGATAAGCCGAAATTCCACCTTTAATAATTTCACCAAGGATTCTTCAGGGAATATACTTATTTTGCAATGTTTACAAATTCTTAAAACTTAATTTCTGTGATGCACCCAATTATTTCCGAAACTAAATATTATAATTTTAATCGAAAACAAATATAAGTTTTGTAAATTGTATACCTACCTAAAACAACTCCAATTTTTTTCCGTTTTATTTATTTCATGTTATAGGATATTGAATACTTACTTTGTTTATTTACCAATCTTTTTTATAGTAAACCATTGAACAGAAATGATTAGAATAATTTTAAATAAAACAAGCATAATAGTTTGAGAATCATTCCTTTATATTTTCTTAGTGATAATTTGTTTGCAAATTGTAGCTAATCTATACAAACCCTTCATAATATTTACTTTTTGCTTTTTGTAAAAATATCTAACTCACTTTTCCCATTTATGTCCATGCTTAGATGTTACATTTAGAATAGTTTTTTAGCAAGGAAAAATTGGATTTGCTCTTATAAATTGTCGAAGTTTTAGATTTTTTTTTAATGTTTTTTTCTTCATTTTTTTAATATTTATCATTTATTACATTTTAATTCGAATATCGAAAAAGAGGGCTAAAATTAGACAAAAGTGTGAAGGAAGAAATATTTATATGAATGTAAAATTTCTTTAAATAGATTATGAAACCGATTTATGAAGCGCTTTAACTTACGAATAATACACACAATTTCAGTCTGTTTCAAAATAGCTGCGACAGAACATTTATGAATCTCAAAACAATATTTAAAATGTAGATGTTCGATGCAAAAAACATAAAGTTTATCATTTTATTATTGTATTTTCCTGTCTTTTGCCAATTGACTCTCGTAACATGCTTTTATTAGAAATCTTTCCAGCATTTGAGTCCGTCTCTCACATTTTCACTAACCTTGGTAAAATTGCGATTTTTAGAAAGTTATAAAATATCTTGTAACTAAAACTTTTAATATATAATTTAAGCTACTATACCTATAGTCTTTCTAAAATTATTGATTTATAGAATTTTTGGTGAAAAAACCAGCACTTATTTTTAACTTAAATAATACAATTTTTGTATTATAAAATTCAAAATATCAAGTCTTATGTAAAACACAGCTTATACATATAGAAAATTGAACAAATCGTGAATTATACAATATTAATATTGGTGATTATTGATATAAGTATCGTTGTTTTCGAAAACAAATATCAAAAAAAATATTAACTAATTAATATTAGAATTCAAATTAATTTAGAAGAAGGGAATTTAAGAATAGGATTCAATAAAACATAAATATTATACCCAAAAAATAATTCATTTAACTACGTTATAAAAATTATATGTTCTGTAGTAGCTTTGAAACAGACTTTTCGTTCACATAATTTAAGTATGCTAAAATAAAAAATCTAATCGAGAATTTTTACAATTTCGATTATGAGCTCCCGAGGGAGCCTTTGATTATTACATGAAATTATGTACAGTGCTGCGAGTGGCTTAATATCTACAGTCTTAAAGCTACAAAGTTTTTCACAATTTTATACAAAAGTACACCACACTCTTAGGACCTTGAATGTAATAGAAATCGATAAAATGCCGAAACTAACGCATCTGAGAGACGAAAACTAGCGATATAAAAATTTATTTAAAACCGTTGCAAGGTGCTGCGCTAAAACAAACCGGGTTACAACGACAGGGTGATTCTCATGAGGTTCGAAACGATCGCCGGATACGAGGCCTACTAAAACTGAAGGACGCGACGTGGAAAATTCTATAAGAATCGAAAATTTAAAATCGCTCGGAATCGACGGAAGCAGACTGCGAACGTGGCCATTCCGCACTATCGGCTGTTCTCGACTTTCAGCCCTAAAACTTTCCTGAGCCCCGACAAAGTGGTGCGGTTCGGATATGTTGCGAGAATCGGGTAATCGGTCGGGGCCAGGAGCAACCCTCACGTCCTCACAAATTTGTAGACCACTAAAAACACCAAGAAACTCACCATCACAAGGACGACGGCGGTGACGACCTTCGCGAACGTGTTCAGCCCCGACTCGTTGGGGTTGAGGGGCCGCGAGGAGCTCTGCGTCGCGGACCGTCGCCGCTTCGTCGCGAGGCCCCTCGCCAGCGCGGGAAACGCGAGCGACTGCGTGAAGGTCAACTTGTGGATCGACTCGCTGAGGGAGTAGGGCCCCACGGAGCCCCGGGCCGCCGCGCGCAGCAAGGCATATTCTAAGTCCAAGGCATCGAAGAGGGAGTAGCGCGTCATCGTCGAGGAGCGGCGCCGGTTGCGGTCGCCCTCGCGGTCGTGGGGCTGCAGCCAGGGGTCCGAGACGCGCTGGGCCTGCGTGGCCCCCAGGCTGACGGCGGCCACCGAGGTGAGGGAGGAGGTCGTGCTGGAGCTGGCCGTGCACAAGTGGGAGTGCGCCCCCTCGAGGGGCCCCGCCCCGGAGGCGTTGTTGTTGAATTCGGTGATGTCCTCCAGGGAGGTCTGGTCGGGGGAGGCGGGGCCGTGGTGGTTCCGCAGGGCGAACAGCCGGGCGTGGTCGGGGTGAAGAAGTGCACTTGATTTCCTCCGGACGTTCCCGATGGAGAGGTTCGGGGAGCCCGTCGTCGGGGAGGTGACCGGGGAGCCCGAGGTGGAGCCCGCCCCCGGCGGACAAGGCAGTGCGTTCGGGGAGGGCGACGCCTGGATCGAGTCGATCCCGGAGTCCCCAGCGTGCAGCGTATCACAGAAGAGGGAGCTCCGCCGCTCGGTCGCGTTGCTGTTGTGGTTCTGATCCTCGCCCATCGCCGGGAATACGAAGCTCTGCCCGTCGGCCTCTCCCCGCGGGGAGTCCTGCAAATTGCAACACCATTCAACGACACCTTTTTAGGTTAATTGATCGCCAAAAAACTCACCTGGCTGGGCCACACCTGCAGCAGGGGCAGCGAGCACGTCGGCTTGCTCGACTGCTGGTTACTCTTTTGGGGATCATTGATGATCGGCTTGACACGAGTGGGGCTCTCGTATCCGGTGGACTCCTCTGACGACGTCGTCTTCGGAGATCGCCAAAATTTCTTTAGACGCAGCTCGCGTCTTTTCTCTTGTTTCTGCAATTAGAACAAAAACATGTTAATCATCATTCGTTATTTTGATCTTACTGCAAATTTTAGCTATTCAACTATAGTGAAATTCAGCAATTTTTATGGTAAATGAATATCACAAACGGAGCGTTTTACTATCTTTTACACAATTATGTGCTCGTTCATTCTAATCAATCGACCAGCTCATAATCATTATTTAAATGTTTATTTTAAATCTGTGAACTTTTTGGCCTCAGACAATACTAACATCTAGCATTAAACTTTTAAAAAATATTACATTTAAAAATTTTTGTAAATGTAGGTATGTATGTATGTAATATCAACCATGGAATAATAATTATTAATTAATTATAAGCTTACTACTACCATAATTATGTTGTGAAGCATACTGTATACATCAAGTTTCTACATCGAATAGACCTCTCATGTGTATAAAGAGTAAATAATTGCAATAATTCAGAATTTTTAATTCTGTTTCCCTTTGATTGTAAAACAATTTTCGATAAATAACCCTCAATACCCCTTCCGTACTTTTAGCTTTTTAACATCCTACTTGAAAAATAAAATGAATCAGCAATGCTCGCGTTGTTTCGACGAGCATTGGTTTATCTAAAATAAATTTTAAAAAGCCAAAATTCACTGTAAAATAAGGTTCGGAATACATACAACATATATTCAAACTTTCAATTTTTTTTATTCCAAAAAGTATCCAAACTTTCCTAATTTTCGGCCTGGTGTTAATATTAACTTATAAAATTAACAAATTTAAAATTGCAATAATTGGTGAAATTTATTATTTCAATTTATACTAGAATATAGCAGGTGTAATAAGTACTAACATACTTCTTTTAGGTCAAGGTATCTCAAAATCAAATCAAAAGAACACTCAGACGACCTTGATAATATTCAGTAAAAACATAAATTCCCAAAAAAGATTTCCCTAAATACATATAGATAGAACTTCAAGAAAGCATTAACCCTTCCAACAAAAGCATGTTAACTATCTTCCTATCGTTGTCGACATGAATAATCGAAAATTTAGTGAGTGGGCATAAATACTAGAAGTTGAGACGGGGCGGAGGGAAGAGGGCAATTTAATTACTTCCTGATCGATGGGATTACAACTGCAGCATGAGCCTCATTATCTAGCCGATTTCCCTCCCTCCCCGCTAGCTCCTCGTCTGCGTTAAGTTGCTACGTGCGAGGCAATTAGTGCACGCCTGGGCACTGGTGCAACGTTACACGTGTCGGTGCTTAAACTAAACTAATTAAGGCGATGCATTGCAGGAAGCTAGTCGAACCCACCCAAAAAGTTGGACTCTATATTGTTTTAGTGGTTTTAGAGGGGAGTTTTGAGGTGATTTATTAGCATTTGGGCATCGAAGATAACTAATAAATACGTGTATTGGATTATAGATAAGAAATCCCAATCCTCTTAGCAGATAAGAGGAAGCAACCCTTTCAAGGGCGCTGGTAGACGCTCCTCAAGGTCAACTCCGTGTCAAGTTTAACGGGCCCTACAATATGTTAAAGGGCTCGCCACTCTAATCAATGTAAAGCATCGACCACAGCTAAAAATTTCGTCTCCATTAAGGCGATTGCCACCCCGAGTGCGGGGACTGGAAGTCGTTAAATAAAATCTCCACCCAGCCCAGTGGAACGTAGTGCGGATAATCACTCGAACAGCGCTAAGAGAGCCCTAATTCAACGGACGATAATGGGCTCGATAATAGGCTCACTGATTGTCTGCCAATCCCAATAAACATGATTTACCGCAGAGGTCACAATTAAACCTAGAGGGAGGAGACCTCAAGAAAGCCGAAGGTCAGCAGGGAAATGTAACTAAATTGGTCGGCTCCGACGGCCCATTAGGACCTGTTCCGAGGGAAAGGGTGAAACCACAAAGTACGAAGAAAAAAACTTATCTTTCCTGCGAAGAAATAAAAGCACCACCTTCACGCCACGGGGCTTCTAGGGAGCGTCGTAGACAACGGCCAACACGAAGACCCAAGTGGCTAGTTTACGAAGAAATTGGCAGTCCTTCTGCTGCAGGGACAGTTTATTGTCTCGTAAATACAACTAAATTTAGATTTAATCTGCCCACAAGTAATATTGCTTCTTCTTTTAATTTTCACAAAGGCCGACTCCACTGGAGAGCCAAATGAGCAACAATTCTTCTTTAATGGGGGTCCGTTCGGGACACAAAATGGATGTAAAGGGCCACTAAGAAATTATGGCCACTTTTTAATATGTCGCAGAGGATAAATGCGGCTGGCTCCGTAAAAAATTTGTTTTTCAGCTCTAAAAGTGAATTCTCATTTTTACGTGAATTGCGCAATTAAAAAAGAGTACAACACTCTTGTAAATATGAAAAAAAAAGGTTTCCTTGGACTTGTCATTTTGGGTAGACTCAAGAAAGTAATAACAATAACTAAACTTTATTTTAATTAAGAATGAATCTACAATGAAAACATTTTGCTGTATAAAATCTTAAATAGTGTATTTTAATTTCTTTTCTTATCTCAAAAGGGCAGAATATTGAGCTATATATAATATTTCAGGGCATATTAAGAAAATCTTTATAATTCTTGTCTCTGAGAATTATCTTATAGAGATAAATATTCTTATTTAAGAAAAATACAGACAAATAAAAACGGTCTAAAAATAATAAATTGTGTATAGGCGTCTAAACAGTGAAGAAGAAGGTTTAAAAATATATTTTATTTTATTTAAAAGTATCGGGTAGGATGTTCAAGTTTTATGTACAAAATACAGATTTAGGTTTTAAGTCCATAAAGCGATAATATGAAATATCCCAAGTAATATGTCAGGGAAATGTGAAAAGGGCCGACTCTGATATCAGTCTGCCCTGCCCACGCGAATATTTAATTCATTTCTGAATTTCTGTCTGCCTTTTCCCGCGGATATTTGGGCACAGTACGCAATAAATTTGATAGAATTGTTGGTAAAAAACAAAAAACAAAAAAATTGAGCATCTGATGCCTGCCATCTGGGTATTCCCTGAAATTTATATGAGTTATGAAGATAAAAGGAAACGAGGGAAGCGCGGACGTATCTCCCTGGGGCGGAGAATTTTGTCAACTTAACAAAAATATTAAAATATCCGCCCCGAGGGTTTTTCCGCAGAATTCCCCGTGCGATTTTCATTTTATGTTGTTGTTTTATTCAATTTTTACTCAATTTTCCCTCCTCCACTCAATATCTCAAAGTCGTGATCCATGTGAACCGTGTGCTCCACGGCTCCATTTCACGTTTTGCTCCAAGCAAGGAGTCGTCATCACGTGGTGTAATGCCATAACCAGCATAACTTGACGACCGTCGGCAGAGTGCTCGAATCAAGGTCCGAGCGGAATGTATGTTTTATGGAAATATGCTCCACCTGGTCCAACAGGTGAGCGTTAACGTGCCATTACCCAGGCACGAATTCAAATTCAATAATCTGATCCCGGGACCTGGGCGAGCAATTCCCCGGCGCCATCGTTCTATCAAGGGACGTTGAACTTGGACCTTAGGGCGAACGGTTCTGTCGCGTGACTCAATCAGGACCCGGGTGCGGGGGCGGCCGCAGCCGAAGTCACAACATTTGGCGGACGTTATCCAGGCCACCGAGCACAACTTAATCAGCAAATTGACTGCTTACCTGCATTTTTACTGGTCCTGTGTCGTTTTCTCATCCCCGGTCTCTCGTTGGCCAAGTCCCAGCAGAAGTGAGAGGCGCCTAATCTGGAACACAAAAAGTGGGTAAAACCATAAATGTTTTCGCTCAACGTTTGACTTTGCGTGGGTTGCGGGGGTGGATGAAGCCACGGAGCGGTTAAAATCGTGCAATCCCGCCGGCTAAGGGTGCCTTAGGATGGGACTCTAACAAAAAGGGAACGGGTGGTGACCTTTTTCCGCACCTTCTTAAAGGATTTGTTCCTTTGTGCACCTTCAACATCTCGAAAGAAATTTTAGAATTTATATGTAGATACAAAATTCCGGATAGATTAGCACATTTTTCGTTGATGGTTAAAAATCGTGGGATATATTTTAAATTAGGACTTGTAGTAAACAGGTTTTCTGTTGAAAATTAATTACATTTTAAACTTTTACAAAACTTTAATTTGAAGAATTTGAGGAATTTGATAAAATTAAGAACTTATTTATATTAATAAACTTGTCTTTAAACTTGAAGACTTAGAATTAAAAAAAAAAACTATTACATATGTACTTTTAAACGAGAAAGATGTTCATAGTTCTTCCAATTATAATATGACATTAAGTATTAAAAAATGCAATCAAACACTGCACTGTTAGTTTTAAATATGACACTAAAATTCAGACGCAATAATCCAAGCTATTATAATCTGACTTATAATTTTTTTTTAAAGTTTAAAGGAAAATTACATTGAATAATTGAAATACAGTGGAGCCTCTTTAACTCGAACTTCAAGGGAAAGGTTACAAATTTTGAGTTAACGAATCTTCGACTTATCGAGGACTTCGAGATAAGGAGATTTTAAACTGTCAATTTCGACTTATAGAGGCATATGTTCTATGTATGATACTTCAAGTTATAGAGACATGATTCAAATTTACAGACAGAATTTCGATTTACAGAGGCCGCAATGTTAATATTGCTTCTTCGAGATATGAGTCCGCTAGATTTGTAGTTTGAGTTACAGAGCGTAATATGTATGAATAGTAGGTACAACACAGGGAAATCATATTCAGTTCGAGTTATAGCGTCTAAATAATTCGAGCTATATGGTTCTTTGTACTTCAACAGAAGGGAATAATTAATTTCTTTATCTTAGAGAGGATTTCGAGTTAACCGGGTTCGAGTTAAAGAGGTTCCACTGTATGTACTGTACATATATGTATATGTCCAAAAACCTATAATTTCAATTTGAATTGTAATCACTTTACTTACTATTTTAGTGTATTTTTAGATTACTTTACTAACTACAAACTGCAGTTTTTTTTACTAAATTATTAAGACTAACGTGATGATATATTTTATGACCTATTAAATAATATTAGCTTACTGAAACTATAATATTGACAATGTAGTACCTACTAATCTTAAAAACTTCTTTCTAATATTAACCAAACAATTTAACGTATTATTTAAAATTAAATATAAAAACCCTACAACGTGCTCAACAATGTTCAAAATAACAAAGATAAAACTTTGCAGAAGCTACCACGGAAGAAATTAAATTACGTACCTTTTCTTTATGCTTAAAAGCAATGGCACCATCAGAATTTGACGTCTAACATATAATACATAAGAATAAAATACAATGCATCTTTAAATGTCTTGTTTTATATTCCATAAAATCCAGTTGTGAAAGAAATGTGGCTGTGCAGAATCTTTAGTACGTGTTCCGATTCAATGTAGAAATTTTATTGCGAGTTAAATTGGACCATTTCACGAATTTTATCCTTAGTATTCACGAGATCCAGCGTTGTCGTCTAACTTCGAAGAATTGTTCCACGAATGACTCACCAGCTTTCGAGGCTGGGGTAAAACGAATGTGCTCATAACTCATAAAAGCCAATTACGTCAAGTGTCAAAGATGTTTAGCCCAAAATCTTGAACTCTTGGAAATTTCTTGTAAAGAAGATTTAAACCCTAGCCACGTACATGGGCTCGTTTCCTCCCGCAAGCGTTGCGCCATTCCGACTTCAAATGCATAAGTAAGGAGGACCTCATCCTGCGGGAATCCAACTTTGAAATTAGTTAGCATTGCAATTTCCCCACAGTCTAGCTGCTGACGCAATTCCCAGGCCATAAAGTGTACTTTTGATAATTCAACGGTTAAAGTCGAAGGCTTTCAGGTAAATTACCTGGCTGTAAAGAGGAACGAGCCTCAATTATTCACGAATTTCAGCCGCTGTTAAGGTTTTGATGCACGGTTTCAGCAGCCCGTCTGCGGCCTGTTGACGTACTTTTTTATGTAATTAATACAAGCCTAAGCGAGATTTCGCCACTTTATGGGATCATTGATGCTGCTTCGGGTAAGTGAGAAACTTGCTAACACCGTTTAACTACAGCACCTTGTAGGGTGGAGTGTAAAATTTATACCTTTAGGAGCAACTTTTTCTTGTAAAAGCTGCCGCAAGTATTAATCATGAAGATTAGTTTTATCTTTATGTTACAAATAATAAAGTAATACCTATAAACATTTAACACTAATGTACAACCATTCAAAAAGCAGATATTTTGACATAGGTATTGATATTTTAAAAAGAAAGGCTATTTGAAATAGGCAGAAAATTTATGAGAATATACATTTATGTATATACATACATATATGTATATATAGATTTAGATGAAGATCCGCCAAATTTTAGACTAAGATTCGACAACATTTTACAAATGATATAAAAATTTTAATTATTCCGCCACCATCAAAACAGATCCTGCGTTATAGCATCTGTTCATTGTAATGGTATTTTTCAATAAAATTGGTGACACCTGCTTTAATATAACTAACATTCTGATACTATTTAAAAATATATATAATCATGTTTTTCCGCATTATAATTTTAACAAAATAACTCCAAATCAGTTGTAATCTTTTAATAGGATACGACTCTTCGCATAAATTCAAAAAAAACATAAATTTCAATTGTTCCAAAGTAAATCCAATTTGCGGAATTGTGAAATACATATGTACCTAAAGAAACTTTTTATTGTACCTCCTAAAAAATAAAAAGAGTTCAGACGTGACATTCTCTCATGAAATTTCCCAGAAAAATTTGCTTCATAAAATGTCTCGACAGTGGAAATGAAAGACAAAACTAAGACGGCTGACAACTTTCAGTTTGCCATATTGTTTGTATTATTTTTATGGTACGTATTTTCAAATAATGAACTCATTACACCGCATAGTGATTATCGTACTTTACAGAAAAACAATAGCAAACAGAAAACCCAACGAGTACGGACTCCATTCTTCTTAAAAGAGCGGAAATTAAAGAGAATCTTAGGAGTTTGTGTTCCTTAGTGTTAGCTTCTTAATTGTGATGTGTTGGGAATCGTATGTCATTCTGCTTTCTTTCCCTAACACATTTGTTTCAATATCCCTCTTCCGTCCGACATTATTATAAAAATATTATATTAGAAATTTACCGTCCAGAAGTCCGCTTTTGAAATCGGCTAATGTGAAAAGCTGAGTATTATTTTTAAAAAGAAAAAGTCCATTAAAATATCAAAACCCAAATAACAAAATGAAATCATGTCGAGTACTAAAGCGCTTTACGCTTCTAAGAACCATTACCTGGTCGTATCGATTGTAAGAGATTACTTCGCTGAACAATTTTTTCGGAACCTCTTTTCACGAAGGTTCTCAAAAGAAGCTCTTTGGAAAACCTTAATGCCTTTGTCCCGATCTAGGTACCATATTGTTATAATTCCTCGCAGATACTTCCATTCCGCAAAAAAGGGTTGGAAAAGTGCGATGGAATTTGCAATTATTTATGAAAGGTTTTTGCTTCTTCAATACCCTCAGCATTTTAAGTCGTGTAGGTAAAAGAAGGTGCTTTTTATCATATCCATGCTTGAGATGAGAAAATTTCCTCAAAAGGACCCTCATTAAATTTTCATAGCATCGCTTGGTGTGCACAGAGGAAGGTGAACCGACTTAAAAAGGTTAGTACCCTTCACGTGTTTACATGACAGGAACTCATGTCACAACAATTTCTCACGGTGTACACCTGTGAAGGGATAAATTACCTCAAGAAGCAGAGCAGAAGCGCAAATAAATAGCCCTTCTTGAGGAGCTTGCGAATTTTGCGGAGGCGAGTTAAACGGTTAAAATTTTGTCTATTTTTTAAAGTTCTTTATAGTATCTCTTTAAGCTTCACCGACTTCAAAAAGGAGATTGTCAGATTGTCAAATTCAAATTTTAAAATACTTTCATAAAAATTAGTACAACGCAGATTTTAAGTGCATGTACGCTAATTTCAAATCCAATATATTTACTTATGTATGACAGATAAAAGAGAAGAGTTCGATAAAATCAGTTTGAACTAAACAATAGTCAGTTCAATATTCGATCCGATTGCAGACATCATCTAGTAAGGATATTAATTCTTAATTTATAAAATTATATAATATTATTTACAAAAACAAAACAATTACAAGGCAAAAATATTTCTTACTTTAAAGAGCATTGAAGTTTTGGAAAGCAGTTCAAATTTTTGTTGCTTTTTTATCCAGAAACAGAAAAGCACTCGAACGAACATAGGCGGTCTTAAGAAGGATTTAAAGGATAAAGAAGTGTGATAGAATTATATCCTGCATGTCGGAACCTTTTCACATACAACACTAAAAGGACGTGAAAGATATGCTCCTTCGGACTAAACCCGGAAAGTCCTTTTGGTTAAGAGATTTCGGCCAAACTTTAAATCTCATATGCAAGGTTTAACTATTTCCGTCCTGAGGCAAGGACAAGGTGCCGCAATTTGTCACCTGCGGCATGTCTTTCATTTCTTTTGAAGCAATTTTAGGGTACCTTTGCACAATTCGGTTTCAGAGGTCCCGACCATAAATTCCCATTAAGTGGGACAGGACATGAATTTAGACTTCTCTTTTTATTTCAACTGCGATGCTGTGAATTATTTATAAACGGCGAGGGCAAAATGCCTGACAGACGCTACAATTCAAGGGTAACGAGCTCCTCTTAAGATTAAAGACGACAGCATCCGAGGGGAAAGGCGACAGAGCTGTGACTTTGGACCATTGTTTTGTGATTCCCCGAGTGTACGTGATTTATTTGCTGTTTGCCATCAGGAGGTCATCGCGATAATTTTTTACCAAAGACTGATCAAAGCTTTGTCCGAGATTTTCAGATTTTCCGGAAGAAATGATTTCCAGACTTTCTCTTGTCTTTCGTTTTTATTGCTGATTTTCGTTCAATGGAGACGAGCGAGACGGTCTGCTCCCAGATTTGAGTGCTTTTCACGAAATAGCTCTCCACTTGATTAGACAATTCGGAAAGAATATTGTTTCCACTCTATCAGTGACCAGTAATAAAAGCGCCCAATTAAACGACTAGCACAAAAATATGCTGATCGGAGATTTGTCGGACTACAGCGTCATATCTATCTCTAAGTTAGGAGCAGATAGTCTAGACTGTTTATTGATCCATATTAAAGATTTTAGTCTTTTTTCCCTAAAAAAAACAGGTCATACGAATTATCAAATTGTTAAGTCCAGATATGAAATATGTATGAGTCAAATAACCTCTAAAGTAAAATATAATATACCTAGTCTCAGCGACAATTATTTTGAGTTTAAGAAGAATTAGAATAAATTCTTTCATTTATTTTACATTTTGTTCAACAAAACGAGTTTTTTAAAAACTGTATTTTTTAGTTTGAGTACACTTCCACCTTTCACTTATCTAATTAGTAGTTATTAAGTAACAATTTAAAAATTTATTTGGTGTTTGAACAAAGTTCTTTTCATAAATGTTTTTATATTGTACTTTAAAATGTTGAGATATTTTCAAATTTCAAAAAAAAAAGCAGAGCCTTCAAAGAAAATTTATTACATCATTATTAGGTACCTATATGAAAAAAATATCTAACACCGCATTACAGTATTTCTTTGGATCCAAATTATGCCTAATTTTTCTAAAGATTTACCATATGTGATTTTACTTTAACTAAATTTTATAAACCCTAATTTTTATGTAAATGTTTCAGTTCCTTACTGAATAAACTCAATATTTGTTTATAATAGACCCCATTTTATGAATTCAAGTTGAAGTAGTATAGTTACATCCTTCGAAATTGTGATGCCTGCACTGAATTGAGGTTGCTAACATCTGAAACTTCAATATCTCTCTATAGAGTCAGAATGACCCTTAGGGCCAGACGTCGTCCAATAAGCCCAGTTTTAGAGACTTCTTCAGTCCACTAAGTATACAATTTTTTCATGTTTTTTATAGGGCGGCACTGCAGTGAATAGGCTCGCAAGTAGCCGGCAGACTCTGCAATAGTCGTCCCCTTTGCCGTTCCTTCTGAGCTGCCAGAGATATCCGATTATGCCTTGATTACCATCGCATCCTATTTGCATACTAAGCCCCTAGTGAAAACAGCGACAGATTCCCAGAATTTATGTCATCAGTACGAACTTGTGGCGTATCGGGGGCATGGTGACGCCATCAAATCCCCGATATTTACAATGCGGTGACATCTCCTTCCCGTTTGAAATTTATGCAGCATTACTGGCGTTATTCCTCCCCTGAAGCAAATATGCGGAGTCCCGGGGATCCGCAGTGAAATTTGCATTCTGCAAGCAAACAGGGTGCTCCCCTCATCAACCCGATTTATTGTGTGAGGTCCAAAAACGCTCCAGAAGCTGCAAATCAATTCTGCTTTCTGTTTACGTTTTGCGCCAACGTCGTCGACGGGTTCGAAAGGGGGCCAAAGATGTTCCCTGCCTCCCCGTCGCGCCTCGCGCGTCTTCAAGAAACGGGCGCTCCTCTGCCGCAGGCTGTCCTGTGTTTAAATAAGGAAATTGTGAGAACTCCCAATCCTGCGTGCTCCGAAGCCGGGTCTGGCGAGCACTGCAGGATGCTGTACAAGGACGAGTGATTTTCTAGACGAAGGCTCCACAGCATCCAGCATGCGTTTCTTAGGAGCTCTGCGCCCCATCTCCTCGGCCCCCTGGTCGCATCTCAAACATTTTCTTCAGATGTTTTCGCAGCGCCTTAAGGTCTGGCTGAACTTTCTTGGATTGTGTTATTTCAGTCCGAACTCCCGGGGAACATGCCCCCCGCTGTCTTCCGCCTGCGTGTACGCCTCTGGACGAAGCATTAATTACGCGGGGAGCAACGAAGACACGAAAAGTAATGAGCGTTAGTCTGCACAAATGTAACGTGGTTAATTTACCATTGTTTACCTCCGCAGTCGAGCTTTGTTTTCGCTGCGGCCGCCCTCGCCCCCCTGCGAGCAACCTTGGGGCACCCACGAGGAGGGTGGCGGAGCCCGAGACATGCAACGTGTGTAATCCGCACAGAGTGCCTCAATCTTTTTACCTTTGTTAGATTTACCTGGAATCGTGGTTAAGTATCTGCGGGAAGTTTTGCTTTATTGTTCCTCCTCAAGTGTGCTTAGGTTTTTTTCCTCCCATTTGTCTGTATGGCTAAGTGTAGGCGAACATATTTGCTCCCACTTCCCATTACACCCCGACGTGTGTAGGTGGAAATGCCAAAGTTCTCGATGTTTTGCACAGGTCACTTTTTCTACAGAGCAGGTTCCCATGAACTCCGCAAGAGGGATGTTTGTCTGTCTGTAGGAAAACATTTCAAAAGCACTCGTTGAATTTTTGCTGAAACTCTCACTGTAATCAAATAACAAAATGGAAAACATCCCTTCAGGAGTTTTGTTTTAGTTAATACTCAAAACGAAAACTCTTTCGAAAAAGCCAGTCTCTTTTTCAACAAAAATTTTTACGAGCAATCCAATTATTTTTGAAACACTCATAAAAAAGTTTCCATTTCACCTCAGATATAAAATTTTGGGTATCATAAATCTCTTACTGCAGCTTTATCCGTCTTGTCCTTGTAACCGCTAAAAAACCAAAGTCAGAAAACGTGAATTTCTTAAGGACTTCAACAGTGGAAGTTGTCTTTCTTTTTTAATAACATTTTCCCTTATGTTTGTACGTTTCACAAGGATTTTCCTTTATTCCTTGAAGCTGCTAATTAAATGTATATTTCATATGCTTAAGGTACTCAACGGTTGTCAAGAACAGCTTAATAACAAGTATGTTGCCTTTCCAGCGTATCTTGAGTTCCTTTCAAGGGTAATTGAAAAGGGTTTGCTTCAGCAAATATTTGCATATGCATACAATGCCGCATAAAATTAATAGAAAAGATGTATAACTTATAAAGCAATAAGCCATTCGTAAAATTTATTTTTGAGTAGTAAAGAATAATTAGTATTATACTCATCAAAACATTAAAGTAAAAATCCTATTTTTAGAAACGTTTGCTTACACTCAAATTTATTTTGTATGTAGAATAATCATTTTAAAAACATATAAAATTGAAAGAAAATTCGAAATACGAAGGTAAATATGGAATCCCTCGACTCTCATCTCAAAGTTTTGAATAACAAGAACAAATTCGAAACCATTTAGAAATTTTTAATTTTGACTACAAGTTCGAAATCAGTAACCCGAGAAACCCACAAACACATATTTTCATGAAGAGTCCTCAATTAAAGTAGTGAACTGGCAACTTTATTTAATTTCTTCCCTTAAAATCTTGCAAACCTCTAGGTATCTATTTATACGTAAATTGTTTGAAGAATTATATTCTCGATGACTAATATCCACTAGCAATAAAACGTCTTGCCAAAAGTGTGTGACGTACATCTCTTTCAGGTTGCGTGACATGACGTGTGATAGCGTGAGGTGATACTGAATGTAATAAGTGGAAATTTGTGCAATTACACTCTGGCTTAAATTGAACGGGCGCACTTTTTCATGTATCACTCACTGTAAAACGTGTTGTAGCGTGGCGTGTGATAAGGGTAATTTTTTTCTTATGTCCTGTGTGAGAAAATGTCTTTTATGCCACGTTGTCTTAAACTTCGTTACCTATACTAAAAAACGAAAACAAAGCCTTACTGCATGCGAACATACTTTTGAGCAATGTTATACATATGTTTATATGTACGTATTTCGACATGTGCATATACAATAAAATAAAGATTTTATTTTCTCTCCTACAAGAAACTTTTGCAATGTATAAACCTGGCTGCTCCATTAATTTCTTCTATTTTATCGCTGTCACGCACATCGTAAACGTGATATATGTACCTATGTATGTACGATATAAACTGGAATATCTAAATAAGCCAATCTTTAAAAATTGTTATTGCTCTCACGTGTAATTAAGCATGCAATCAAACCGAATCAGAATATTTTGCCGTTTGCTAGAAAAGCAACTATGGTAATTCTAGGAGTAAGAAAAGTGCTAGAAAAACTCCTAATTCAATTATTCCAGCTTGTACGTTGTTCTTCGAAAGTATTAAGCGGAAGTTCACCAAAACAATCGATTTATCCGCTCCTGCCAACCTTCACCCCTATTGACTCGCTCGCTAGTATCAACTGCTGAAATCTCTTAAGCCGGGCAACAAGTGGAAATCATTCCGGGAAAATTCTACCCCATTATGAGGGAATAATAGAAAAAGTTTGAGTGTGCCCAGGCCAAGGGAAGTGAGGTGAATAGCCGAAAAATTTTCTGGCTGATTTAAAACTCCATAAAGATTCCTCGGGGAAGAGGCTCGGAAATGACCTGCCGGAAATTATGAGGAGCGATAACCAGCCGCAGACGTGCAGTGCCGGTCCGGATGGCCGATGCCAAGGAGCTCCGCAATTACGAGAATCTCGTCGGGCATAAGGGACATGAACGATGAGAACCTCCTAGAGCTGGTGGGCGGCCTGGGCGAGAAGAAAATTAATGGCCCTTTCTCGAGGCTGTTGCATTCTTAAAGATTAATACCAGAAGCCAGCTTCCTTCTTCCTCGCCAGGACCAGAGGAGGGCGGGAGCTCTAGCCGCAGCTGAGCACTCTATGCAAACTAAATTATGCTGTGAATGCTTCATGCTCACGCGGTTCGTCGCGTGATGCACATCCTCCGTCCTGACTCCTGAGGTGTGTCCTCCTCCGTGCCGTGTCTTGCCAAATTTCACAAGCATGCCACAGCAATTTATAGCGAAATTTCTCAACTCAACTAAAATTTTCACCTCGGGCAGCTCGCATAATGGATTCTGGGCAGGAGCTCTAGCCCACGAGAAGGCTGCTGCTCCAAACAAACATCCGGGGGGCGGTGAGAGGTTTTCTGGATGCTGCGGACTGAGGTCTTCCAGGGCGAATCGTTTCATTGTAAACATTGTTCGGAATTAATTTTGCTTTATGATATTGGCTCAACTTGGGATAATGTTGCTGAATTGAAAAGGATATTTGAATCTACTTCAAAATTTGCCAGTACGTTGCGTTGTGTTGCCGGGCCATTATTTTCAAATAAGCATCTATAAAATATATAAGTAAAATTGTTTATAGATTTGTATAAGATTTTTTTTTTTAAATTTAGCATAACCAAAACCCATAAAATTTAATAAAAATGAAGTCAGTAGGTACTATGTAAGAGGATTCGACTATTATTTCAATATTTCAAAAAAAGTCGAAGGTATCGTATAAGCATTCAAAAAATTCCTGGATCGAAATTTTAATTCCTTTTAGAACCCATTGACAATGCTTAATTGTTTAGTCCGCGACTTGAAATTAAATTCCACTTTTCAATTTTTAGGACCTCCTAAAATTTCAACTCGGGTGTGTCCGAAATAATGGCACATTCTGATGGTACTATCTTCAAAATGTGAAGGAGAGTGATCTTTTATAAAAATGCATTTTTTCTCGAAAACTCATTTTAATAGACTTAAAAATTTCAAATATATTGATTGAAAAATAAAAATTGTATAGTTTTCATAAAAATAAGTACGGATATAAGGAGTTTTCGCACTGCGAATTGGGTTAAAAAATAACTCAAATGCAATTAGTTCTGGCTCACCGATTTCACTTTTTTTTGAAGAACCAATTATGAAGATCAGTGTTAAAATTAGGTTTAAATTAGGCATAAAATTCAGTTTTTGAACACGAAATTTTAAGAAAAACTGAAAGTTTAGATTTTTCATGAAATAAGATAAACATATTTACAAATTTTCAAGAAAATAATCTTTAACGCCTGATTGTCTAACTTCAGTTCTACTTTTCTCTCCCCTTCACATTATCCTATTTGCTAGTAAATATTCATGAGCATAATCCCAAGAATTAATATTGAATGTTATCGTACATTTGTATCTTTCAGCATAGCGTGTTCACAAGAAAAAACTGTATGTTAGAATAACCAAAAATAAATGAAAATTGACTCGTTATCGCATTATCTAGATATAAGATCTTATTTTACTGCTGTAAGACCCAAAGTCCCAACCGAATTCCCACGGGTTGGGTATCCACTTTTTTCTAGCATGTTCACTTTCTTAAGGGCAATATTTCCCTTTATTTTAAAACAGAAGCCAAAATTGGTGGAGTGATTTCGTCCATATGCAAAACACTGTCCTCCAGGGAGAGCTTAATTCATATGTAAGCCACTAGAAAACTCGTTTTGTGTGTCGAGTCTTCAAAAATGAGCTACTAAAATGGATAAAGCGACTGGGCAAGGCTCATTCCGTCCAACCCGGGAGGATACCCTGAATAGCAGGAAAAGTGATGAGCGAGACTCTTGATGTTTTCTTCCCGAACCGAACAAAGGGGGAATTACTCAACGGGCTCCAGGGACCAGAGTAAATCCACAAAGCTACGACAGATGATCATTGCCTCGAAATCCCTCCCCCGCAACCCGTCTTAAGTACACGGCCCATGCACGGCAAAGAAATGAAATCATCTCTTGAGGCGCTTGTCGTGCTTGTAAATCTCGACGGTCCTGTTGTCTGGATGCTGGGAAGAGGCTCCGGCTGCCGAGAATCCGCTTCTCACTTAGCGTCCCACTGTCGGTTCCTTTGCACGAAATCTCCGGGATCCTCAAGTGGATGCTTCGCAATTTGAAAGGAAATGCTTTCTTCTTTTCCGTGCGACTAGCGCGCGAGCGTTTGTTACGGGACCGTCGCGCTCGAGGAAGCTTCTGCAATTTTAATGCATCCCCAGCCACCCCCGCGCCCAATGAAAAGCGGCGTTCCTCGCGAATTCGGAAAGACGAGGCCGCCCTAAGTTATGGGCTCGTTTGCGTAACATCCGGACGAGATTGTCTCAATGGAGCGCGTCAGTCCCGGCCGCCTGCGTGCGTGCAATAAGCCGGATCCTTTACATTTTACATCTGTCGGAACATGCAAATTACATCGCAGCCTCCCCCGCAGATGCTCGCGGCAGGAACGTTTGTAATCCATGTCGACTCAATTTGCCTCCTTGATTGATGGCCGTTTTAAGTAGTCTCGCGACTCGAAAGCATTGTATAAGAATTTCAGGGAGACACTGCAGCCTGAGTGCACTCGTCGCTCATTGTCGCAAATCAGCGGAGTGGAAGTGCACAAAAGAGTCAATCACTTAACCGAAGCATCTCTAGAAAACGGTGGCAATTCAGGTAATTGTAAAACATATTGATTTATTAAATAAAAAAAATGTTGGTGCAGATATTTTTTTTTCAAGGAAATGGTACATAGTAAAATTACACTTAAAAAATTTCCTAAATGTCTATTACCTCGTTTATGATCTGTTGCATCCGGATTGAAATTTGATCCGAATTAAAAACTGTCTTGAGTCAAGCCTATATTTAGAAGGTGTTTACGCCCTTTTTCAATCTGCCCTATTCTTAAACCTCGTTCGAATCGAACCGAAAGGAGCTTACAAAAGCCCTTTTGGACAAAAATTTCTTAATAAAGTTGCTAAAATGTTCATAAATTCATTTCAGTAAACTTTGACTTCAAATATTTTTTTTTCTTTCAAAGTGGTTAAAATAATCCGATAGAAAAATCCAATCGAATTAATTGAAGTGAAATGAATTTATGAGAATTTTAGCAGCTTTATTAAAGAAATTTAGTCCAAAACGGGCTATTGTAAGTTCTCTTTAATTCGATCCAAATAGGGCAGGTGTTTATGGCACTTTTCGATGTGAGTCGGAAAATTTTAAGCTGGATCGAAATGAGGACTTATTGATCCGGTTCGATAAAGTGTTTATGAAAGTCTATCTACATCGGCTGGAACCGGTTTAAAAGAGGTCGTAAACGAGGTATATGTAAAAATTAAATTGTCTTGCATAAAAATATTACAAAGGTGGCGGAAAATTACACATAAAAGATGTGAGGTTTACATAGTATAGTAAATATGTGATCTTTACTTCTTTAAAGTAGCTACATTACTATTTACATAAAGCAGATATAATTTTTTAATAACCATACCTGTAAATGCAACCATATGATTAGAGTCATATTTTGAAAAAATTTTTTTCTCATTTCAAAAGTGATGCATTTAAATCATATATAATACATATACATGCTTGTACTTATTTACTAAGTACTTTTAATAAATTTTCTGAAAAAGCGAACAAACATGCACACGGCCAAAATCTGATTTTACACTCAGTTCTTAGAGTGTACCTTTGTAATTAAAAAAGCAATAAGTCAAAATTGTTATATTTGCCAAACAAAACAGCAAATTTAAAAACAAAAATATTTATTTAAAATAATGTACAAATAATTTTAAAAAATATCTTCCTACTTTTTGTAAGGTAAAACAAAATATACATTAGTACTTTTGAATTTTACATCTCTAAGTCTCTTGACTTTCAAATTGGGGTTTGGTTATAGCTACAAATTATATTTATTTTTTGCCTTACTACTGATATTGATTCAAGGTAAATTGATGAAGTTATTAGCCTTCAAATATACTCTCATACACGTAAAGTGCAGGCCTTCACAAATTTGGAATCGCGTTTCATTCAATATTTTCCTAGCCGGTGACTACGATTACTCAAAAATTAATAATCCGATTTCGTCCCAATTTTATACAGATATATAGCATTGTTATCGAAAAGTAAACTTTTACTTACAATTAAGTACACATTGAACACTATAAATTTGGTAAACTCTTATTAATATATGTTAATAATCTATTTTGAATTGAAAATTATTACTAGTAGTATGTAATATTAAACTTTAAATTATTATCGTAGTTAGTTGGTATATAATTTTCGTCTACACCACTACACTTTAATTTATGTTTTATTCATTTTCACTGAATAAGAATAACACATGTTAGATTTTCAGTTCAGCAATCTTTGCTTAATTTCTAAGCAATCGCTGGAGCTGATGGCTACATAGGATACATTTTAAAGAAAATCTTTATGATGTGGGCGCACTCACCTTTGGCCTTTTTCTTTAGGAAAACTGATTTATTTTGCGATTAATTCAGTAATAAATTATGAACAACCCACACGTATTCCCGTAGGGGATTAAAGATGTTTTCGCCCCGACTATGTTTGCTTTGTTTAGAACTGGAAAGAATGTAAGATATATAATTTAGAAAATATGTGGGTATTTTTAGATACTTCACTTATTCACTTGAATAATGATAAAAACATTTATTTTTAATTTTAATCATTTGGAAACCAATAAACGGATTTTGATGGGGCTTTCATTTGATGATATTTTAAAATCCTAACTAAATTTTAAGTTATGTTTTGTTAGCTTATCCTACGCAGCAGTTTAAAAATGTCAAATGAAAGCCATAAGAATTTATATTCAGAGTGGATTTCTGAGTTATTGATTAAGGTAAAAAGTAGTAAGGTGAAGACAAATAATAGGGTCCTGGTAAAATATAGAAACGACTCTCTTTGATGTAGTCTCCGCACCTCCGAAATGAGGTGATGACAGAGTAATTCCCGTGTTCATTAAAAGTTGAGACGTGGCAAAAGCAACGTCTGCTCCAGGTCCATTAAATACAAAAACCATCGAAGCAATTTACAGTCGAGGATCGCCCTTGAAACTTCTTTGGCACCAGCAGCAGCAGAAATAATAAGAAAATTGAAGTTTCGCCGTTTAGTCGCCGGGCCGGAGTTATTACCTGAAACTGGCACAATTTGTCGAAGCCATGAGAGCAGGAAGTAAGCGCTAACTTTTGCTGTTCATCGCCTCCTTGCGCCGCCACATCACGTCCCTCAACAGCCGAACAACCGGATTCAATTCGTGTCTTGCGGGCCAGAACACGGTTTTCTGAACGGACCCATCAAAGTGAATGGCCGGCCGAATGCGGCCTCCTCGCAATCGTATGAAAGAATGAGTTCCGATAATGCGAATCACTTTATGAAAAAGTGAAACTTTCATTTCGGCTAACTGCCCAAACTGCGTACCGCTCAAATTCGCGCTGAAGGGCCGCCCTTGAAAAATTAATATCCAACCCCTCGGGACGGTGGATTCTGGAATTGGGTTGTGGGCGTGAAGTGGGAGGAGAGCGCACCCATCAGATTTAAGTAGTTACGATTTCGTGCCCAGCCAAAAGTACTCCCTTCCTGGGCAGGGCCGTGCAATTGGTCAGGTGGGAAGGGCCCTCATTTTCAAGGGCACTCCACCCCCATAAAAAGCCCCATTTAAGAGTATAAAGTAACAAGTTTGACCCGCGATTGCATGGGGCCACCGATGCGTGACTTTGTAAATCATTGAAATATTTACCAAATGCTAAATTAGCCTCGCATACGAAATTCTCTCGCAAAAGTAAATGTCACATGAAAATTGTAAATGAACTCCTGAGGTATGCCGCCCAGGTGAACCGTCAGGAAAGGTAAACATTTTTCAAAAAAGACTCGGGGAAAATTTTAGGCTCTGGAAAACAAATAGCCCTTCACGGAGACCGCTCTCAATTTGCCATACAAATATTTATGTAGGACTGTTAATTATTGCCCGAGAAAAAAAGGGTTAATTTAATCCTGGTCCGCTGCACAGAAGGCCCACAGGCCACAGATAATTTAGTAGAAATTTGTATTTTTCATTTTATCGTGAAGTATGAGGACCTGCATGTCAGAATAACATGACCCTTTTTCAGCAAATTTGGACTTTAAATGGCGTAGCTTCATTATAAAATACCCGTAAATGTGCTCTCATAAATTTAAGGCGCTTCCTTCGAAAACAATGGCTGTTAATTAAGTCAATGCTATAAATTGAGGATATTAATAAAAATTATGAAAAGCTTTTATTATAAAGGAAATAATGGAAAATTACTAGTCAAAGAGCTGCAAACCCACGTTTGCTTCTCCCATAAATCATATTTTTTAAGCTCGTTCGTGCGCGAGTAAATTCCTTAATATCCATTCTTACTCTGTTAAATATTATACAAAATAATTTTCAGCAGGTTTTTTAAAAATATAAAGTTAATTGAATTTTACTTTTATTTACTAACAGAAACCAAAACATATTTCATCAGCGTTTAAACTTCACTAGTTTAAACCTTTTTCTTATAATACTGAGCAAACATACCAATTCTTATATATTTGAAAACTCCATATAATATCTTATTTATACAAAATCAAAATATTTTTTCATTCCTACTCCAACATTTTCGAATTTTTCTAGTTTTTCAAATTCTAAATTATGCGCTTGAGCGGTAAAAGATTCAAAAGTTATACGCGTGCTTCTTAGTTTTATAACTAAGTATATGTACATATGAATAAGAACAACATTTTCGAATATAAGTATAATATTAAATATCTGAACTTTAAACGTTTTGTTTTTGTTATTGAAAACTAATTTCCAAATATGTATACGTATTATCAAAATCAATATATTTAACCTCTTCAGGAACGAACAACACCGAAAGTAGTGAATTTCAAGTCATTACCTATATAATAAAATAAATATTATCTTTGCTAACATTCTGAATAAATCATAACTTTTACCTCAAAAGAAAAGAACGGATGACTCTTGCGTCCGACAGTCAAAGCCTACGAAATATCTTTCTTTGTATTGTGTGACGTATCGTTGGAAAATACTGCTTTCAAGCATTCGAAAATAGTTTCGAACTGGTTATAAAAATATAGCCCAAAATATTGGAAAAAGCAACGTCCTTATCTCCCATAATTATCTAGGTTTCTAAAACTTAAATTTTAATATTATCAGAATTAGTAGACATTAGCTGCAGAAAGAAATATTTGTTTCTGTTAACATGTAAGGCATACTCTTACTAGTAAGATCAACTCTTATGAGATTACTCCTGCCTCCGTCTGCATATTTAAATATACATATTTAAATTCAGGCGCCTTACTTGCGCTTGACCGGTTTCTTTCAGTTCGAATAATTATAATTTTAGAAAAACTAACCGTCAACAAATTTGGCGGTATCCTTGAAGAGGCTGAAAAAGTTTTGTGTTATCTCTTTAAAAGTTATTCGTACTTCAAAACAAAAATTTATATTTCAACGTTTTAGAGGCCAGTGGAACTCTCCAGAGTCCAGAGCAACACTAAACCAAAATTACAAAATGAATTGTGCTGAGATTTTCTGGTAAAATAATTCCAGTTTGGCAGAAGCTACAAAAGTAGTAACATTTTATGGTCCAGGGTCTAAATTCATTTAGTAATCACTGCGGGTGTCCTTTTGAATTGTAAATTGTGCACATTGAAAGTTATGAGGCAGAAAAATGAGTGTCCTTCCAGTGCACTTCCCCGCGATTATGAAGCAGCTCCGCGGACTAAAACGCGCTGGAGGGCGTTTTGTGGCAAATAATTTTCACATCCCCGCCCTTTCGTTTTGCCAGAAAAATAGGGACTGTGAAAAAGGTCCTTTTTAAGAACACACTCTGCGAATGGATGTGGGTCGCGGTGTATTGTGATGCCCATTAGCGGCGTCATTAATCATTCATTGAATCGTGACTTATCGATTCCTTCGCCGCAAATCCCCCGACCCGCGGGTCCCCAAGGAGAGGGGACATGTTTTTCATGTCTCTTAATGGCTTGACCGCATTCGAGCAAAAGTTCAAGTTCAGAGCGAGCCATTCACGTGGCAAAATTCTGCAGTCTGGCAATTTTCTTTGCATCTTTTTCGGTCCTCCAGCTGATGCTGGATGGGGATGCCCCGGACCCCATGCCCCGCGCTGAGGGCGCCTGCGACGACGGCGGCGGGTAATGGGAGCTTTTAGCAGCAGGGACCACGGGAGTGGGCGGGGGCGACCGGAGGAGCCTTATCATACATAATTGAAGCAACTCGGCCTTAATGTGTAACGGCTTTACGGCGGGATGCTGCGAGCACCGCCATTATGCTCAGCCGAAACGACAGCTCCGATGGAAGAATATTGAAATTAAGTTTTGAGCTGTTTCCGCTCATGAATTTATCATTCATCTCGTTTCGCTGTCGCCGTAGTCGTTGTCGTTTTCATTTTCGGTTCGAGTTTCGTCCTTGCCATTGTCTGCTACTAATTCTGGGTCGAGTGTGTCAAGGACAAGGAAGATGAATCGCAGCCTATCATCGGCGGGAGAAGTCCAAATTAGATCGCAGTGGCTCAACTCCGCTGCGAATGCGAACCCATGTTACAAAGTTAGAAACCGATAACATTGATGGATCACCTCTGGAGCTTCATTAAGATGTATGTAATTAAGAAAACCGGCGCACGACAGAGGGTCTTTCGTTTCAGGTTTTCATGGTATTTTCAATAATTTAGTATGGCAGAACGAATGAATTAATTTTGTAAACGCGTCAGCCTGTTCCTAATTTAACATAGCATATGTCGATGCATCGCATCACGTTGACGACCTTCATTAACTTTGAGCATATAAAAATAAAAATAAATCAATAATTTTGTACTTTGAATTATTCATTTATTTATTCTACACCCACAATTTTATAAAATGTGAAAAACGTTCTTAAGTTACAAGATTGTGGATTTTCATGAAACTTTGTAGGAACGTTCATTTATGAGGTTTCGAAATTTTAAATATTATACAGACCTCAAAAGAACGTTTCTGTAAAGTTTGATTGAAATCCGTAAAAAGATCTTAGACAAAATCTTTTCTAAAAGAGGTAGTTCTGGACACAAATCAAATGTATTTCTTCTATTTCCATTCCAGTAAAGACTAACCCTAAAGCAAATAGTTTGAAATAAGGTGAGGGATGGAGTAAAGATCGGGCATGTAAAAAAATAACACTGAGCAAATATCTTTCTAAATATTACGCATATAAATAAGATTACATAAGCGCATTTAAGCTATCTAAATTTTCGAAAAGTGTACAGACAAATTTGTTTCTATATAGATTATAGTACATATTTCCTTGAATCTTGGAAGAATAAATATTTCTACAAGACAAATAGCTTAACTTCATATTTTATATGTGTTATGCATGAAAAATCATCGACAAATCAGTGAAAATTGATATAAAAGTTTCCAAAGTCATTCATTTCAAATATATTTTCTAAACTTCAAATTTGAAAACTAAAAATAAAACCAATTTTCAAACACTATCAAATATGTCTTAATTATTTTTAAATTTTAAACTATTGATATCTTCTTCAAACTTTACTCTATTTGCTATTTAAATTCAATTCATTTTATAGACAATTTTATAAATTTTAGCTTAAAAAGAATAGTAATTTTGGGCTCCACGTTTTTTCTCCGTAGACTCACCAAAGTAATAAAAATATGCATAACATCAAAACTTCTTATTTTTATTATCGATTGGGCAAATTCTCTTTGAAAACTTGCAATTTTCTGTTAAATGTTATATTCAAAATACAGTTTAAAAAACTAATGTTTGTATATGTCGTGTCTATGTCTTTTTAAGCTAAAAGACTTGTTTTATCATCTCAAATCTTGAGGATCTCCTCCCAACTGAACTTGTGTTGGGAGCCGCGAAGTGGCAATAAAACAGGAGTAAATCGAGGGAAGAGGTTTGACTTGAAAGTTTTTTACTTTGCCTATTAAAAGTCGCAAACAAACTCAAGTGTACTTCTGCCCCGACTGAATTTTCCTCTAATTAACTTTAAAAAAAACCAGAATAAGAAGAGAAAAACATCGTAAATCTCGCTGAAGTCGCCGTAGAAGGTCTACACGGCCCTACCTAAGTTATTTGTAGAGGGCTCGAGGTAACAGCCATAATTCACGTAAGTCACCCGCGTCAGCCCTTGAGGAGCAGAAGTGCAAGGGAGCACCGTTTTTCGGCCGGTAAGAGCGATAAAAATTTTTGAATTTATGCTCCGTTTGCGGCTCAGCATTAATTCAGGAGGACGTTTGGGACACTGACGACGCTGATGACAACAAATGGCACCAGCCCTCTCAGAAGGGTCCGGCCCTACATCGAGGAAATCCGTGCGCTTTCGTCCGTCCCCCGGGAGCTCACCCGGCCATGGGCTGGAAGACGTCCTCCTTTTCAGTTAATTGCTAAAATCTGGAGAGATAATTTCTCTTCCTGTGTTTTCCGGGCGAGTTAGTCCTTGTGGCAATGAGGACGAAGTCGTTATCGCTGAGAACATTTCACGGAATGAAGCTGTAACAATTCATCAAAGAGGTCCTTCGGAGCCAGATAAGAGTAAATTTTGGTCCTCGTCGGAAAGCCGGGAAGCCCGGATCCCAGATGGTGAGATTACCGATGTTTAGCGAATATTTATTTTAATTAAGCCCTCTGTAAATGAAAGCCATCGGAGACTGCTGCATGATTGATGCGAATCAATTTGAGTGACTCCGCGCAAATTGCGAAGAAAACGAGGCTCGTCCTTGAAACCGCCGAACGCCCGCGGTAATTGAGGGAGATTTTACTTACAGCCCTCAGCGAAATTTGTGTCCCGCTGGTGCGGTAATTGAAAGATGTCAGTTGTCATTCCCACTTCAGATTAAAGGGACACTTCTTTTAATTTCCATTATTTTTGGAGGGAACAGCTGATTTACTTATATTTTCGTATTTTTTAAGACCATTCATGAAATATTTATACTAAATTGCTTATTACTCGAAATATTAAAGTTAATAATACTATTAACTATCCCCCACAAATCTCATATTAAAATTTCTTACCAAGTTCCCTTTAATAAGGACAAAAACAAAATAACCGATTTTACAAATTGTGCCCTTCTTAAAAACGAAGAAAAAATATTGATTCCAAAATCACGCAATTCAATTTCGTAAATTTTATTTACGTTTATTATAAAAGAATTTTCTATATTATAAATATTATAATAGTATAGACTGGAATCACTAAACAATCGTTATTCTTTGGACAAATCATATCCATCCAAATTACGATTATAGGTATTTTAAAAAATTGTATTAGCTTTTCAACAAATATTCAATTAGAACAATATTATAAAAACAAACAAATTCTAGATGAAAATCTAAAGTAAGTAGGGAAAGTAGAATTTAAATAACAAAAATACCTGTTTTCCAAATTATAATCTTTATCAACTTTCTTTAAAATTACTTATAACTTGTAGCATACTTTAGTTTAAAATATTTAAACCTATAACGTCACCATAATCGGGCAGAAGGATAAATTTTGTTAAATGAGATAGTTTTCAAAAAAAAAATCAATCAGTGGAAAAAATAACATGTTTTTGTTTAAAATCGAAACAAAAACTGATGAAAAACATAATTTTATATTTCGAACATATATTTCTAAATGAAAATGTAGGTAGGTACTTCTAAATTTTCTTGATTTTTCAGGGATTAAAACACTATGTAGCAACAAAATATTAAGCAAATTAAAATAGAACAAATTGGCATTTTTTATCGTCAAATAAATTTTCTGGCGCTTTTGTACTATGACTAGAATCTTAAATCTTCGATAAATATCGTGTTCAGATTATATATGTATATGTAAACACAATATTCTGTAATTTTTAAATACGTTTTTTCCACTAGTGTTTTCTTCAAAATGATTTACTCTTTGGTCGATTTCCTCTTTTTTTTTTTATTCATATGAAGTTCGAATACTCTTCTAAGTTTGAAACTAACTTCTATCAAAACTTAAAGTTGGTTTTTTAACAATGACTCACAGAGCTGTGCTGAATTTTTAAGAGCTGGACCATCGCTCCAGGGAAAAAACTTAAAATCGACAAAACTGGGTTAGTTTTCTATTCCACCCTCTAAAAAACAAGAACCAATCGCTCCGAGGGGATGAAAAAAGTTTTGCATGAGAAGAGAATTTACGAGGCCGTTTTGGTCCCGGCGAATGATAAGAGTCGGAAAAGTTAAATGAAAAGAAAGGGCTGGAAAATATGTCCTCATCGATTGTCCCTCCGAAGAGCCCAACCGAGGAAATCTGCGATTTGAATTTTTTTTTATGAGCCCTTCACCACTTTGGGATCTTCCACCGAGGATAAAACGACTATAAAATATTGTTTCGCTCTGTTCTGCGCCTCGACGTAAATTCTAGCGTCTGGAAAATTCTGCTCCTCGAGCCTAAATCGAATTTCATGACGCGCCATTATCCACGAACAAATTCTTCCGGCAAACGACCGGCGGCAGAGGCGAGACTCTGGTAACAATGTTTGCCCTGTTGGGCTGAATTAATCTCGTTTAATTATTCGAATCGGTTTGATTGATCGGTTAATAAGATTATTTCGTGTCGCTGCTTCCTCCAATAATACAAAATTAATTCAGGTAATAAAATGGGTGTCAGCAGATATTGACAATGAGAGTACTCAAAGCAGCCGTTATGCTGTACATAATTGCGGAATTCCGTGTGCTTTAAAATTTTGCTGTTTTATGTTGACTTGCATAAATGACTTTTGAGTTCGCCTGTGTGATTGTGCAACTCGAAGCGGACGCCCTATTTTGATAGTATGCCAGATATTATTTGTTTGGTGCCTGGACATGAATAAGCGATTTTAAAATTAAATTTTATTGGTTTTATCAGACGAGAACTGATTAAAAATTTCTTTCATGATGTATGCTGAATGTGAGCTGGGTCTTGTTAAATAATTATCTAGTTTGTTAAAACTCCAAATGTGTGGAATATTGTGGCAAAATTATAAAATTTATAACATTGAATTTCGAAAACTTGAAATACATTTTCAATTTTTTTGAATTTATCAAACTATCAATAAATACATTATTATCACTATTTAATTAAAATTTTAATTGTTTGCTAGTACCTATTTAATTTGTGTCATTTTTTAACATTTATTAGCTACAGTATTTTTTTTTTCGTATTTAACCATCATTCGACTCAAATTTAAGCTAAACCCGATAAAACCATGTCGTACGATTGTAACTATTTTTAAAGTACATGGAATAAAAATCTGGATTAAATTCTTATAAATAGTCAAATTTGCCCTTAACAATAGCAAATGAGCTTTATTTTAATATCTCAAAATATTTAAGAGAAAACGTTTTTATATTGTTATTTTAATAATGTGTGATATTTTTCCAAGTAAAATTAGATTTTGAATAAACAAAATTATTAACAACGTTGGTTTTTATTTAAGTATCTATTTGTTTATGTTAAACAAAATATTAAAAGCCCCTTTCATTTCGTTTGTCGAAAGTTATTTACAAAAATGTAGCGTTGGACAAAATCGCCACATAATTTTTCGAAACACCAAGAAATGGAAATTTGGAGATTGCTTTTACAATTAAATTATTAGATAATAATGGTTTTATTTATAATATAAAAATCATGATGGCATTATTAGACTTTGATGAAATCAAAATATAAGTAAACTTAAAATGTGGAGTTTGAATTTGTAAAAATTAATAAATTAATTGTTTAGAATATTTTTTGGGCTTTTCTACATAGAAGCACTTTGTTGTCCGTTTGTCTGTTTGTCAGTCGGGATCATTTTTGTCAGGAACGCGCTAGAGCTATATGAGTTGAAGTTAGTACAAAATGCCAAAATCTACAGCCTCGGAGTCCTGTATAAAATCTAACTCAATGCAGTAAAAAGATGCGGCCTTTTAAAAAGTATTTCCATACTGACAGACTAACTCATCAAAATTTATAGAGTAGGTACTTTCCGTTGACCTAGAATCTTGAATTGGCACGAAGGAAGGTCTAATGGCACAAATAAAGGAAAAAATCAGTCCTACTAGCACTTGTCTGTTTGTTTTTTTAATTTTTTATTATAGCGTCTACTTTAGAACAGATTTTGATTTTCGACTTAAAGAGAAAAGTTTTGATGAAGTCGTACTGCATGCGCTAATATTTTATTACCTGCAATTAAATGTACCTTTTAATTAAGGGCATTGGAGCATGAAAAGAAACTGAAATAAATCTGCACTTGCACGGCGTATCTTCAGCCGAGCAGTTCAGAGTTCAGATCAATTGCCAGGCAAAGTCGGGGTAATTACGGAACAAAATAATTAATGACAGTGCGGGGGTGCATTAACAATTCACCGGGCTCAGCGGCGTCCTCCCCCGCGCACATTTATGATTAACAAGGATTAAAATTAACCCCCGTACCCACCATTTGGAGTTATCCATTCCTCGAGCAGTCAACGGAAGAGGTTCCGCCGCCGAACGAGAGGAGCTCCTTCGAAGGAGGTCGGGGCTGGGCAGGACCCTAGGTGATTTTCTGTATCTTTGTACCTGGCGCTCTGCTATGAGTCCTCTGCAGCCCGACTCACGAGCATGGGGCCTAGTTAAAAATTTATCGTAGGAGCTGCTGCCGTAGTCCACCACGGGCGCGCACGGTGCACTCAAACTCCACTGGGATTTCTTCTTTTGTTGCACTGGGCACTGGAACTCAACTCCGGAGCACCGCCGGAGCACCGGCCCACTTCTTCTGCACTCAAAGACCTAATTCCACAGTAGCGCACAGAAAACAGCCGCGGGCACCTCAAACACTTTTTCAATTTTTTAATGAACCTGCGAACGATTGTCTCCCGAAGAACGTTTCAAATGGGACCTCGCCACCAGGAGCCTCACTGAAAGTATGCCACTGGTATTTACCTGGGCCCCATTTAAAAGAAAAATTTTACAAAAAGCTTGGATCACTTCACTCCGTCACATTCACAATCTCGAACTGCACCACCTGGAGGAAGTGGAGCGGTGCTTCCGCGTCTTAGCAAGTGAAAATTGATTTTTTCCGCTTAAAAAAAATTGTTCAACCGTTTTTTTTTTTGCTAAAGATTAGACCCGTCGCGGGCTCGAGGACACGCACAGTCGTACCCTTCGCGGGGGAGCCTAAGCAACAAACTGTTGGAACCCACCGCTCCTGTGCCTAACCTTCGGGAGCTTTTTCACTAGCCCTGCTCTGCTCCGACCGGGTTGCAGCGTTTCAGGCTTTTCCACCATAAAGCTCCCCTCGCACGGTGGCACAGTGAGGGAACCGCTGTTGTCTTGAACTTTTATGGCAAGTGTAACAAGTAGCAAGACGCGCTCCCTTGGAGCTTGCCAGTCCTCCACGAACCCCCTCTTCATCGACAGGTTGGTGCAAGGAGATGCAGTTGCTCTCCGCTCCCCTGACCAACATAAAAACAACATTAATTAATTATAATATCCTTAGAATTTCATTCTACACAAATAACTACAAACTGTAACTTTAATGGTAAAAAATTTGTTGTCTGCGTTTGTCTGTCTGTCTGCATGTCACACCTGTTTTTCTCAAAATTTACACAAGACTATCGATTTAGAATTTGCTTGTTTCTACATAAGTTTCAGAACTCCAAAAAAAAAATTTTCATATTTGTGGAAAGACGAAAAATTAGAGTCGAACAATTTTGTTTTCCTTGCAAAGGAAAACTGTAATAAAAGTCACTTATTAGAATAAATTAGTTACATTTTATAAGCCGTTTTCAACTTTGTTTTACATTCCTGTAGAACTAATTTTGTAAAGTTTTTTTCAAAAATTCAACTATTCTCTCGAAACAAAAGTGAAAAATGCCATATTTTGACCAGTTTTGAAAACTTCTTTAAAACAAAAACCGGATATCAAACGAATTTGAAATAAATTCACAATAATACATATATAAAATCATCCTCAACTAAACTTACTGAACCTTATTAAAATATCCCTTACTTAGTGTTTCATGAATCGTTATATTAATTATTTTAGCATTATTTTAGCATATGTTTAGAGCTTTTGGAATATATCCCATTACTTTTAAATTCTCAAAAATTGCCATAATATTGTGAAAAACAACTACTATTTTTTTAAAGAGAGAAAAGCCCATAAAATCTAGCACATCTAAAGAAAAACAAGAGAATGATGTATTCAAAATTTCAGAATAAAGGCAAAGTTTCACCCCTATTATGATTAGCGAGTCGAACAAATCTCATTCCCTATGTCAAAACCAAACAAATAAAAATTTTAAGTGACGTGAAGTGAAGTACGACTGCGTACGACTCCGTTCAATCGAGTAAAAACGTTCGCCTTCCATACGAATACATTAATTCGCCAGTGAGTCCAACTCGTCTTAAAGAATCAACTGTAGTGAAGATTATTTTCATGTAATATTAAAAAATTCTCCTATAAGATTTAAAAAACATCAGATTTCCCAAACAGAATTTTAGCAAAGATTGAATAAGCATTAACTTGCATAATCAGAGTCAATTTTTGATTTTATAATCCAGGCAAATATGATGATATATACTTTTGATTTTTTTTTTTTTTATAAAAGTCTTAACTAGTAAAATTAATTTTAAAAACTAATTTCCAGGTTGTTATGCAAAATTTAACATTGTTACATTACTACCATTAAAACCATATGAGTGTATTACCTAATTTAGTAATGACATTATTAAGGAGTATGTATTTATTTATGGGTTTACTGTGCATAATGCATAAAAACCATCTCGAGAAAATACTTAAATATGTTCCTACTTACAAAGAATCGCAATGGTGCTACACAAACGTGTAAACAGACATTTATGTATGCGTCAAAGGTCAAACTCATACACCTTGTTTAAATTCCGGGGGTTAATGAGTTTGGCGAAATGAAGTTTGCACCTCCTAGAAAAGGGAGCTGCCGGTGCCTTTGTTTCGTCCATCCCAATTACTTCGTCCAGGAGGCTCCTTCTCCCGACTGTGGACCTTTCCCGGTTTTAAAATAACCAGGGGCTGTTGCGGAAGGTCGTTCCTAATAATTGCTACCTGCACCGAGAGCCCATTTCTGCTGGTTTTTGACACCGGCTCCATGCGAGCAACCATTTTTCTTGATAATGCAGAAAATATAACCCTTCGTGTTTGCACGTTTCCGAGGGTCAGGAGTACGAGTAACCGCCCCAGGACCTCTTTTGTTCTGGGATTTATTCCAAAAGCAACCCCTTCTCCGGAGATGGGGCAACTCAGCACAAATCCCTCGTCTGGACAAAATGTTTTGACAGAGTGGCTAAAACCATTTTCAATTGTATTCGAGAAAACAATTCTATTTAGCTTTTATTTGCGTTGTGTTCAACTCGTTTATTTTAGGTCGAAATGGCATTCTGCGGGTTTTTCGCCTCCCCGTACCCTTCGATGCGGACAGTGACTCCACGGGTGAATGCGAAACCCACAGAGGGAAATTTTTGTGGAAATTCCGCCTCAAATGGACTGCTTAATGGTGCATTCGGTCTCATTTCAACTGTTAGATACGGAGTTAATTAACAAGTCTTTCGCTTTGATAAAGCCTTTATTTTGGTAATTATTCGCAGCTGTCTACCTTGTGTTTTAAGACTACCAAGACCGTCATAGATCCCGATCTGCGTTTAATGGAGCGGTGAAATTTCCGAACGAAAAACAATTTAACAAAAGAATGTTTAAACACTTCTTATTATTGTTTTCCTCTTTATTTTAGACTAGGATTTTTGTTGTGATTTCACCTGTGCCTAATTAAGTTATAGTTCTTTTTCTCCTACTACTTAAGCACTTTTTCTTAAGCGATTGAAAATCTAAAAAAGTTGTAATTAAAAGTCATGAATCTATTTTATTATTTTATATTAAAAACTAACTAAGAGAATCGGATAGGAAAACAAATTGCTATCAAAGCAAATTCAACAGTAAAACTATAAAAAAAATCTATAAAACTTCTATTTATGCTTCTAGTGGAGTAGGGTTTACATTTCTGTGTTATCTTACCTTTTCTTCGCATTTACTTTCCGCGCACTCTGTTTAATTTCATTACAGCAATAATATTTCATAACCGATTAAAGTCTATAAGAACCTACCTTAAACTGAAAACAAATATGAAGCAAAAATATTTTGCGACAATAAAAGCTAACACACAATTGCGTTTACATTACAAATATATTATACTAGTATACGTATGTTCAATAAGGTTTATCAAATTAACGCTTTTGCAATAAAACTTGTTTATTTGCTTTATTGTTATAGGTAAATAAATATAGCATTTTCGGAACAGAAACGTAAAATACGCAGTATTCATATTATTTTGCATACAAATAGGCAATCAAAAGAGTCGATTTTAAATGTGGAAAACCGCACCATTGTTGGTAAACAACTTTTAGAGTACTTTGACCATTTAAAGATAATGTTTTTTATCAGTTTCATAATGAGAAAGTATGCAGACATACGAGATTTTCATAACGTAAACTTTCCTGACTCACAGAAATATTGCCAAAATTTTTAACTTCTGTAAAAGCGGAAATAGCTCAAAAGATAAGTAATAGTGTGATTAGTTGAGGAGCTGTTAAGAATATAAGAATAATTAAATCAATAGAAGTGGATTGTTACGAAAAAGTTTAAAAAGCTCATCACCAATCCGAGTTTACAAAAATTACGAATTTAAGTCAAATATTTATAATTTTTTACTTTAATAGAAATGCCATGTCTATTTAAAACTATATAATAACCAGACATATACATAATATATAAATATTTATCTCCTAACTAGTATCATCAGATTGATATTTAAATTTTAAACAGAGTCTTTTTATTACAATTAAGCAATTATATACATATATGAAACGGTCAACATAGATAACTTGTTGTCCTCGATTTACATACCTTGATGGTAAAAACTTATCGCTACAAATTAATTAGGCATTGCTGTTGCAGCATAATTTAGCCACAAATGAAATTTTAAAATTCTGCAATAATTAATATTAGCAATGCATAAGTCATTACCCCTGGATATTGTATAATAAAATCCCCTGCAGGCTGTTTACTTTTGCAGCTATGAATTATTCAAAATTCACCCGAAACCAATAAATGGGAAGGCTATGTATTGGGCTCCCATCGCGAAAGCGCATATTTCACCTGTTCAAAAATCCCAATAATGCCTGCGGATATTGGCGAAACAAAGGCTGAATGCAATTAAGGACGAAAAAAATGGAAAACTATGCAATTCCTGTGGGTCTAAGCTCGTTTATCAAACCGAACCCATTCAGTTGGAAAATTGAGGTAAAAACAAGCAGTAAAATAAATTCGTTGAGAGAATTGTATAAGAGGTTTTTCTCCCAACTTACATATGCTTTGGGGCCCTTTATCCTTACAACATCCTAGACTCTTCCACAAGGTCATTTTAAAGTGTTCCTTCGCTCCAGAAAAAGCCATTTGTTGTACTCCCGAATGTATTTCTTATGTGTTTCAGGGTTGGATCCAGAACCGCTTACATATTCAGAACAGAAGTACCTTCCGGTAGTACCGGAAGAAAATCAACTTCCGCAAATCGATTTTCCATCAAGTCGGTTTCTGGCTGTCCTAATTCCTGAAAAATGTAAACCCCTTCAAATGCAGACAGACCACAATAGTTTTATACACGTCTCGTTCAATAGTTTACATAATCTGAATGAAGATTGACTAAAAACATGTCTGTACATTACATTGAACATATCATCACTTTTGGACGTCTATGAAAGACAATTTATTGGCATCCGGGGAAAGAAATTTATGACAGATTGTCGAAAGCACTCACTTCTCTGGGAATTTTGGGAAAATAGTTTGGAGGAAAATGCCAGCTTGGGTTTGCTGAAAATTGATGATATCACTTTTACACTGGGTAAAATGTAAGAGATTTTGTGAAGGAATTTTCAGCAGGTATTCGTACTCAGAGTGTTTTCGACGAAGTATATGAAAGAAATATACGACCTCTATATCTGGATGTATGTGTTAACGTTTTGAGATAGCATATTGATTCATGATTCTTTAAAACAACGTATAGTCCTTTCTTGGTTTTGTTCTTTCATGATTTATTCTTGCACTAATTTGCAACATATTTACAAGCAGTCAAACTTTTCGATACCTATAAAATCAGAGAGTCTTTTATAATGACTTCTTACTTCGCTTCGGAATGTTATTCTTTTTTCAAAATTTGATATACATATATATAGTAATAAGTCCATATACATGTATACTGAAAAGAATTTGGAAGAAAGTAGTGGTTTCGTCGATTTGGTCACTTTGGGTACATTTAATATTTTGAATATATGTAGCTTCATTGGCAAATTTATTTATATGTGTCTACCTTGTTTTCCTTTGAAGCCTGTGTCTTAGAGTTAATCTTAAGCACTACTATATGTTTTACATTTCTAACAAAATCCTTAAAGGTAACCTGCTTACCAGTAATACTTTTTGGGTCTACTGGAGTATGGTAAAATTGTCTACGTAAATTGAAACAGTTTGATATACTTTTATTTCTTAAGTAGGTAGTTTACAATTTAAAAATTTAACTAAAGGAAAAGAATATTGAAACCAATGAAACTAGTAAACTGACCGATTGTAAGTGTGAGGCTGAACCTGAAAAATAATCTTATGAGTACTCGAATCATTTTTGTTTTATTATAAGACTTACCATAAATAACTGCAGTATAGTCGAACTGCATTGTGTTGAACGCCTCAACAATAATTGTTATTTGCCTCGTTCCAATTCCTCCATAAGTTATATAAGCTTTACCTGAAGCACTGGTCTGACGAACGTTTATTTCCACGAACGTTATTTTCTCCCCAATTGCATTATTTGCAGGATATGTTAAAGTAACTTGAACATTTTGAGGAAAATTAAGGGTAGTCGTTTGCGAAGTTTGTGCAACAACATGTTCCCCTAAAAAACGAAACAAGAGCATTAAAACCTCACACATCATCAATACAATAAAATCAAAAACAATGTATGTATGTCTTAAAAGAGATTCTGTTTTACATATCCAACAGTATTGAACAATAGTTTTTTCTGTAGATATATCAAATGCAATCACTATAAAAACTCGGAAACCACTAAATGTTAGTAAACCAAGCAAAAACAACAAATTTAAATTTTGCATCATAAATTCCAAAATCATTATGATTTAATGTTTCATGTTATTGCTCGTATTTACATTTACATATTAACTTAACTATTTCGAAGCTGCTTTATTTATTCGATTAGTTTATAACTAGAAGGTTGAGAAAAAGCAAAAGGGTGAAACTAATGAATTTAATAAATTGATCGATTGCAATCGTGTGGCTGTAGCTGAAAAATAATTTTCAAAACCTCAAATTTTTACTGCCTTCTTAAGTAATTTACCATACAAAATAGACGTGTAGTCGTGCATTGTGCCTAGGCCTTCACTACCATCATAATTTGTCTGCTTTCAATTCCATGAACTATATAAGCCCTACCTGAAGCACTGGTCTGACGAACGCGTATTTCCACGAAAGTAATTTTTTCTCCAATTGCATTTGTTTCAGGATAACTTAAAATTAAATGAGCATTTCAAGGAAAAGGAAGAGAATTCGTTTCAGAAGCGGATGCGGTGCAATTACGTGCTGCCCTAAAAAGGAACTTACGAACATGCAGCAACTCATTTTCATACAAAATACTGAAGCCTACTCACACGCTCGGCTCATTCCAAAAGTATGTTTTACAACCCCTGACACGTTAGGGGTCACGTTGAAATCGAAATGAATAGTTTCGAAATTTTGGTACACCTCGTCCCGGATTGGCTCAATGAAATAACGATGTTCAAATTTAGCAAGTAAGTTTGATGTTGTATTAACTGGAATTGGAATATATCCCACAACCGTTGTAACAAAAGCAATCAAGGAAATCGCGTACACCCGCACCATTTTCACTGCTCGAGTACTTCACTAAGACTGATTCTATGCATGTGTCATGAAAATAAGTAAAAATATGATATCGCAATATTTCTTCGATTAACTGAGAAACCTTGTAATTAGAAAAAGTTGAATAATGAGATTAACACATAAAATATGCTTAATGTGAAATTTATTAGGACTTATTACCCGTAAAATTTCGCCATAACCTACATTGATATTGAAGACAGACGACATTCAATTTTAGTGTACGAGAATTTAATTATGTCATGTGAAATTTTGATTAGAATTGAATACTGGTACTCTTCGAGCAATGTCAAATAAATACAAAAATGTGGTTTTCTTACTTAACGTCTATAAAAATTATATCTATGTATCATAGCATAAACTACTCATTTATTCATCTATTTAAGAGAAATTATTACAAACATTTAAAAAAAACAATAGGACAACAAACACGTTTATCTTAGAAACGATGGGAGATAAGTACTCACGTGCACTATACCAAATTAAAGTCTAACTATTCTAAAAGTATACCGAATAATTGAAACATTTCCAAATGTTTGAATTTGAGTATTAGAATGTTAACAGATATAAATGTCCTAATATTTAAAACCGGTAGAGAGACAGAATGCTCCCACAAGCGTTAATTAGGCAGTCTACACTACGTAATAGATCGTTACAAATTACAAATATCGCTTCGGTTATCATACAAAAAATTTAAGAAGCTACACGTACTTTGTACAATTTCTTTAAAGCAATAAAGATTTTTTATTTGTTATCGCAATATTTTTATTATTCGGAGAAACATATACTCACTGACATAAATCATTTTTATCTCCAAATTTAGCTCTAATTAAGCTTTTCTAAGGTTAAAGTCAATAAAGTAAATAAAAAACAAATATCATTTTTCACTTTATTTTATTTGGAAGTTAAAATTTCATCTTAAGAGGTACAGTCAGCACCCATGAATTATACATAAATTATTTTATACTGGCGTATGGTGAAATTAAAAGAGTTTAAGATACTTTTAGTTTTTAAGTAGGTTTAAGTAGTTTACAATTTGAAAATTGAACTAGAAGACAAGAATATTGAGACCAATGCAACTAGTAAGCTGACCGATTGTAAGTGTGAGGCTGAACCTGAAAAATAATTTTATGAGTACTCGAATCATTTTTGTTTTATTATAAAACTTACTATAAATAACTGCTGTATAGTCGAACTGCATTGTGTTGAACGCCTCAACAACAATCCTTATTTGCCTCTTTCCAATTCCACCATAAGTTACATAGGCATTACCTAAAGCACTGGTCTGACGAACGTTTATTTCCACGAACGTTACTTTCTCCCCAATTGCATTATTTGCAGGATATGTTAAAATAACTTGAGCATTTTGAGGATAAACAAAGGAATTCATTTTCGAAGTTTGTGCAATAACACGGTCCCCTAAAAGACGAAACAAGAGCATTAAAACCTCACACATCATCAATATAATAAAATAAATTTACAAGGTGTTCTCCTGCCCAAAGTATGTGTCACAACTCCCGAAACCTTCGGACTCACATCGAAGGCAGTCAGTTCGATGTTGGGATGCGCATTTCGATACTCGGTGATGTTACCAACTATTTCAAAATTAGCAAGTAAATTTAATGTTGAATTTATGGGAGTAGATTCTACAACCGTTGCAACAAAACAAATCAAGGCAATCGCGTACACCGACACCATTTTCACCGATCAACTGAGAAAGACTGAAATTGAATAAGATCCACTGCGCCGGTGAATGTATGTATGTTAAAATAAATAAATTTATGCTATTTGCTTTTGTAGTAAGAATTTTATCTGTTAACCGATAAAGGCAATATATTGAAGATATTCGAAGAATTATCATTATGACACATAAAATACCTGACTAATATATGATTAGTAGCTTGATTGACTTAATCTATCGGTCGATTGACTTAATCTATTATTTCATTACATAGGTGAATGCTTTTATGTAACATGTCTAATTCTTGCACTCTTAGCTGAACTAAAATAAGTATACGAAATTTAAAATAAGAAATATAAAATCTACAGCTCTGTAGTCTTTACATAGTACTTGTCATCCAGATTATTTAAATATAGTTATATCATAATACTTTTGAATATCCGTGCTAACTAACTTAACAAAATTAAACCAGGTAGTATAGAAAACACTGAATCATTAATTAGTTGCTGGTTTGTTCAATTTTCATATTCCACCACACTCAGCAGCCAGCACTCCTACTTTTTTGGTCCTAGAACACTTTATTACATAATTTTTTGGGTTCACAAAGTCAGAGAAAAAAATATTCTGGTTTTGATTTGTGATATCCTGAGAAATGCAAAATTTCAAATAGCGAAAGTAATAACCGAAAACTCAAACTAAATTATGATCAATGCAATACATACGATACAAATATTTTTTTCTTATAATTATTTAATTAATCCCACAAGGACCCTGTAGGATGCAGTCAATTCATCCAGACAATTTAATTTTTTTTTCAATATTAAGACGCAAAATAACCCGAATTCCTCGAGAATGCTTTCAGTTAAGTTTAACAGCAAATATTTTCGTTATATGTAGGTACATATAATATAATATACGTTTTTCATATTTTTTATTAAAGGACTTAGGTTTTTAATTTTAAACCATTAAAATTGGAGCAGCAGCAGTTTCATTAAAAAGAGATTTACGGTTTTTAATAAACGACTTAACTAAACAATATTTAGTTTAGAACTCTAAAACAACTTCTTAAAAGCCACTTCGAGTTTTCTTTGGAAGAAAGTAGCAATTTTATAAATAATAGCCATTAATAAGAATAGAATTCAATGCGAGTTTCCTAAATTTTAGGGTTTTTTGCTCGCCAATTGTTCTAACGAGTAAAATAGTAACAACAAAACGGAAGTCATATGTAATCCCGTTTCCCAACACTACAAGCGCTGCAATCGCTAGAAGAGAAAAATCTCCCCATGCTTCCTTTGCGCTGTTTGCATTTAGAACTGTCAAATTTGACACTGGCATTTTGTTTTACTAGCGCAATTGCCGAAGAAGTAAATTTTTAGCAAAAATGACGAGCGTCGCAGCCGCTGCAATAGCAAACAGGAATAAAAAGCACTTTTTGGGTGTCCCAGCACCTCTTGGATATGTCGCCGGTGTGGGTAGAGGGTGAGTTCAAGTAATTTTCCCACAAAATCATCTTAGTAAATATTTGCCAACGCAGGGCCACAGGATTCACAACACGTTCTGATATCGGTCCAGCCCGCGACGCCAACGATGTTTCGGATGATCGGCATGCTCCCCCGGCTGCCAAACGTAAAAAAAAGGAGGAAGAGGAAGAGGACGACGAAGATCTGAACGATTCCAACTATGATGAGTTCAGCGGCTACAGCGGCTCGCTGTTCTCCAAGGACCCCTACGACAAGGACGACGAAGAGGCGGATGCTATTTACGAGTCCATCGACAAGCGCATGGATGAGAAGAGGAAGGAGTACAGAGAGAAGCGGATGAAGGAGGACTTGGAGAGATACCGCCAAGAACGGTGAGTTTGTTTTCCCGCATAACTAGTATTAAATAGTAAAGAATTAATTACATATGCAAGAAACTTTTAGCAGATAAACCTAAATATAATTCGGTCGGTTTGCAATTGTAGAACTACTATAATTATATTGAAAAGAGAATCTTAAAAAATGTTTTCTCTTTTAGTCCTAAAATTCAACAGCAATTCTCCGATCTGAAAAGAAATTTATCAGCTGTAACTGCGGAAGAGTGGGCCAACATTCCCGAGGTAGGAGACAGTCGCAATCGAAAGCAGAGGAATCCACGTGCTGAAAAATTCACACCCCTCCCAGACAGTGTACTATCGCGAAATTTAGGCGGAGACACGCAAACAAACTTGGATCCACGATCAGGCTTGGCGTCTGTGGTCCCTGGAGTGGCTACTCCTGGAATGCTCACCCCGACAGGAGATTTAGACTTGCGGAAGATCGGTCAGGCCAGAAACACTCTGATGAATGTGAAGCTATCTCAAGTTTCGGACTCTGTGACTGGGCAGACAGTTGTAGATCCAAAGGGTTACCTCACAGACCTCCAGAGTATGATCCCTACCTACGGAGGGGATATTAATGATATAAAGAAAGCTAGACTATTGCTTAAAAGTGTTCGGGAAACTAATCCGAATCACCCGCCTGCATGGATTGCTAGTGCAAGATTGGAGGAGGTTACTGGAAAGGTTCAAATGGCGCGAAATCTTATTATGAGGGGGTGTGAAATTAACCCACAGAGTGAAGATCTCTGGCTTGAAGCAGCGCGTTTACAGCCTCCAGACACAGCTAAGGCAGTTATTGCTCAAGCAGCAAGGCACATTCCGACGTCTGTTAGGATTTGGATAAAGGCTGCAGATCTAGAAACTGAATTTAAGGTATATGAGCTTGAAATTTTAAGAATTTATATAACTAAATTACTTTCAGGCCAAACGAAGAGTGTTCCGAAAAGCCCTCGAGCACATACCCAACTCAGTGAGGCTCTGGAAGGCTGCAGTTGAGCTAGAAAACCCTGAAGATGCTCGTATTTTACTATCCCGAGCTGTAGAATGCTGCAACACGAGCGTTGAACTTTGGCTGGCTTTAGCTCGGCTGGAAACATACGAAAACGCGAGGAAAGTTCTTAACAAGGCTCGTGAAAATATTCCCACTGATAAACAGATTTGGACAACAGCTGCTAAACTGGAGGAAGCTAATGGCAACATCCACATGGTGGAGAAGATTATTGATCGCGCCCTAACTTCCCTCAGTGTCAACGGAGTGGAAATTAATCGGGAGCAGTGGTTCCAGGAGGCTATTGAGGCCGAAAGGTCTGGAGCGGTGCACTGTTGCCAAGCGATTATTAAAGCCGTAATAGGGATTGGGATTGAAGAGGAGGATAGAAAGCAGACTTGGATCGATGATGCTGAATTTGTAAGTACATTATTCTGATCGGGGTAGAGTTAACCGATTGGGCCTGTGAGCGACTCAAATATCATTCAAACTCTACCACTCAGAATTTCATTTATAAATCAAAATTTATGAAAACCTAAATATATTTTCAGTGTGCCAAGGAAAACGCCTTCGAGTGTGCAAGAGCTGTTTATGGCCATGCACTCCAAGAATTCCCATCCAAAAAGAGCATTTGGCTTAGAGCTGCGTACTTTGAAAAAAATCATGGAACACGAGAAAGCCTGGAAGCTCTTCTACAGCGTGCAGTTGCTCACTGTCCAAAATCGGAAATACTTTGGTTAATGGGCGCTAAATCGAAATGGCTCGCTGGAGATGTCCCTGCAGCTCGAGGAATTCTTTCACTTGCTTTCCAGGCAAATCCAAACTCAGAAGATATTTGGTTGGCTGCTGTTAAGCTAGAAAGTGAAAATCTGGAATACGAGCGAGCTCGACGACTTTTGGCTAAGGCAAGGGCTTCAGCTCCCACACCGCGAGTTATGATGAAATCTGCAAAACTTGAGTGGGCTCTCAATAATCTTCTAGAGTCACTTAAACTACTTGATGAGGCAGTGAAAGTGTTTCCGGATTTTGCGAAACTCTGGATGATGAAAGGGCAAATAGAAGAGCAACAAGGGAAGACTGATGAAGCCAGCGAGACTTATTCAAACGGGTTAAAGAAGTGTCCCAATTCAATACCCCTTTGGGTGCTATCGTCTGTTTTGGAAGAACGGAAGGGCACCCTGACGAAAGCAAGATCCATCTTGGAGAGAGGTCGTTTGAAGAACCCGAAAACAGCTCAACTTTGGTTGGCTGCGATCAGAATTGAGTTACGCGCAGGCCTGAAAGAAATAGCTAATAATATGATGGCACGTGCGTTGCAGGAATGCCCCAATGCTGGTGAATTATGGGCAGAAGCTATTTTCATGGAGTCAAAGCCTCAGAGAAAAACTAAGTCTGTAGATGCTCTCAAAAAATGCGAACACGATCCGCACGTCCTACTGGCTGTATCTAAACTATTTTGGTCAGAGCACAAGTTGCAGAAATGTAGGGATTGGCTGAATAGAACAGTATGTAATTTGGTTGATTCATAAATTAATTGTAGTAATCATTCGCTTTCTTAGGTAAAAATTGATCCTGACTTGGGAGACGCTTGGGGCTACTTTTACAAGTTTGAACTGCTTCATGGCAATGAGGAGCAACAGAAGGAGATTCAAGAAAGATGCATTGCTGCAGAGCCTAAGCACGGAGAAGCTTGGTGTAAGGTCAGCAAAAATATTGCAAACTGGAGATTCAAAACATCGGAGATTTTGGCGGGTGTAGTGAGAGACTTGGCTATTCCCACATAATTTCATTCTTAAATATAATTTTCTTTTGTTTAGGGTTACTTTAGAGAATAAAATTAAAAATAATGAATTTGTATCAATTTCCCTATTCCTCGTCATCTTAAAAACCGCGTTTGAAAAAAAAAAAAATATTTGCTTTAGTTATATTGTGATTAATCTCTCCAACAATCTTAATTATAATTGCCAGGAATAGTCAAGAGGGCAAGTAAACTCATGCAATTTATAGTAAAATCACAATTCAGATTGAATACTGTGACAATTCTAATAATGCATAAAATACGTGGACCTAAAACTCAGAAATTTTAACCTATATGAATTTTTATGAAAATTTAAAGCCTGGACAGGAATCTTAGAATTTATAAGGGACTGGGGCATGTTTTAAAATCCAATTAAGTAAAAATAAAAATGTTGTGTTTACATAATAATTATATTCATAGAAACAACAAATTCAAATATAAACAATTTGTCAGTTACGACAATCTACAACGGTAAAAATTCTTACAAAATAAGTAGCCTTAGTTTATATGAACCACTGCCACTCACTAGGGCCACATTGTGATTGTATACAAAAAAAAAATTAAAAGGGATCAATGCAACGCTGCGCCTCGCATTGAAGAAATATTCAAAACTCAAAAACACAAAGGCACGGAACATTATTGAGCAGGACATCGTTAGCGAATCGATGCGTCCGTCTGTCCTGCAGTAGAAAGTAGTGTAAAAAGTGGAGTAGGGCTTAAGTCTAAATAAATTAGTCGCGAAAAAGAATGTATTTATTCCAAGGGTCTAAAGACATAAAACGAAACTTTATTCCTAACTGTATGGAATCTCTCTTTGCTTATCCTCTAACCCGTTCTCTACCTCTAAGCCTACAACCGTCAAAGTATCTACTCTGAATTTTGGTAGTTTTTCCTTCTAAAAGCAGCCAGCCTGAGTCTCTCCATCGACAGCGCCTGCTCCAGTTCAAGCACTTTCACCTGGATTTCCATCTCAAGCGTTTTGGCTTGGTGCACCGTCAGCTGGGACAGGTCCAGATCTTGGGAGTCTTCCAGTTGCTGACTACTATCTTTGGCAGTTGCTACAACGACACCAGTCGCTTGAGTAACATTACGTGATGCATTGGACAGTGCCTGTAAACTTTGACTGCCACGCGGCGCTTTAACTCGGCTAGCGACGACGAGTTGGGCAGTGCAGGCGGCTATTTCTTGGGCCGCAACAACTAAATCTAAGTGATGCTTCGCTTCTCCTCCTACTGCTTTATTCGCCGCCGCTACCAAAAGGTTAGCGCCCTGAGCTACACTCTTCGCTGCAGATATCAGCCCTTCGGTCCATTGATGGTTTCGCTTGTAGAACTCCTTTACAGAGGCTGTTCCTATAAAAAAAATAAAGGGAATCATTAGATGGATTCAAAAACTGAAGACATCCATGGTAACTGAATGTAGTTAACAGAAAACACCAACTACCTTATCCCACTAGTGTAAATTCTTGTTTAGACTGACATTACTCATTTTTTAAAATCCAGGATCCCCAGGTTTTTTGTGCCCAGTTTGTTTGTTATTTTGGGCAAGTTAAAACCTATTCACCAATTTTATATTGGCCCCTATTCCACACTCCGACGTAATGGAATTTTCTCTCCGAAATCCTCCATGTCGTATTCCAAACTCCGACGTAATGACTTTTTCGCTCAGAAATCTTCCGCATCGTAATCCGCATTCCGAATTCCTACTTCGGAACTTATTGATATTCCACACTCCGACGTACGCACCATTTTCGGGAGAAAACCTCCGAAGCGATCAGTGAACCAAGTGAAATGCCTTCTATTGGGCAATACTTTGGAGCAGGATCCGTCGGAGTTTGGAATACGAATCACTTCTACGACGTATCGTAGGACTCTTGCTCCTAAAAGAGATTATTAATTTTAATCCTAAAAATGTTTCATTATCAAAATGAACATTTAAACTAATTTACAACTTTAGTTCCAAATTAAGCGTAAATTAGTGGATGCAATGGCGCGAGACTGGCATCATCCGACGTATGAGCCGTGCGAGTTTTTTAAAAGTCATAAATCGTTGTACAAAACCTTTCTACAAGATCTTTTCTTAAAGATCTAATTTAATCGCAGAATATGGACTTTCGACGGTTTAAAACCGTCCATGACAAAAAGCTATTCATATACAAAAACAAAAATACGTTTTCATCAAATTTGAACCTAATATAAATTAATTATTAAGCATTAAAAAATTCTTAAACTCAAAAATTTGATCTTGTTGAAAGTGAAATGAAATTTTATTTAAAAAGAAAATAATACTAAATTTACAATAGAGCATTTTCTAAAATTTAACCCCTCCTGGCAGCAGCAGCGGCGACGGCGGGATTTTTCTCGTTCATCTCATCAATTTGTTTAATAGCATGAAAATCTGCGTCTCCACGTTTAATTTCTTGTATCTTTGCATTACTTACAGTTGTGACTTCCACTGTAGCCGGTGCCAAACCCCTTAGATTAACCTTCATTTCCATTTCTTTGCGGTCAGCTGAAAACTTTGCAGCTGCTTGCCCCAAAGATCGAATTTGAGCTCGAAAATCAACGTTATCATTTTTCTTTTTGCCGGGTTCATCAATATCTTTAGTAACATTAAGAATAGAAATAAGAATCTTGAGGGAATGCTCACAAACAAATGGTAATGTGTAGGCGAACGCGTCGGTGAAATTATTCAACCAGTAGGGGTGGGACACTGCCGCGAATTGCTTGATGTTGATCGACTTGTTCTCGTATCGTAGAATTGCTCCTTTATTGTTGTAAACATCAAGGTAATTCGGTGCTGAGAACACTGTGATCAGAGAAGGAAACATTGACTTGTCAACTTTTTTATGCGTCTGGAAGCCTAATATTTTAACTTCGTGGGCTCGTATAACCGACAGCAAGCTATTGCGCTTGAGAAAGTTTGCCAATGCTTGAAAGCTAAAGAAATAAGAGCAGCCCCTCATGGTGTTAACAAAGTAAGGTTCTTTTGTGTCATTAGTGTCGTAGTCCGGTATAGGGTCAGACCACAACAAATCACACATTGGCCCAAAAACAGGTGGTTCTCTTAAACGATAAATTTTTTTTATATCAGCTAAGACCTGAATGTCAGGGGAGAGTCCTCCGTGCATGCATAAAAACTCCCGGTTTATTAGTGCAGCCAATGGCAGACAATCAAATGCATTCATGCAGACATCATAGAGGTTAGTGCTGTACTTAACAAATATTTCTCTTTTAAAAGTAAAATTTTCTGTCATATACCGGCATTCATGGTTGCCACGCAATAGATACAAAAACGAAGGATATGCGATTTTCATCGACCATAGCACGAGTACTACTTCTATTCCGTAGCATCCCCTGTCTACGTAGTCACCCAGAAACAAATATCGGACTTTTGGAGGATATCCTCCAATTTTGAAGAGAGTCATCAAGTCAAAGAACTGACCGTGAATATCACCACAAATACTAATAGGCTCATCTAGCTCAATAAGGTTTTCCTCCTTTTTAAAGATGTCTGCGCCCTGCTTCATTATCCGTATTGCTGTACTCTCGTTAATTCGTCCTTCCTTGAGGAAATGTTCTATTAAAACATCAACAGATGGTAGTCCTGCTTCGTCATATACATCGAAATCTGTTAGAATAGTCGTTTCTGGATATGGAACGCTGGCTACCACTCTCTGAAGATTTATATTATTTTTAATTTTTCCCACTTTTTTTGGCTTCTTATATCTATACCGCGGATTATTACTAACTTTTAATGATGGATCAGACATAATTTAAAGATTTAAAGAAAGAAGAGCAAAACTGGAAAATTTTTCTAAATTCAGCCCTTGACATATATTTAATTTGTAAAATTTCACACCTTAATAGGCCTCGTAATATAAATTTTCGAATAAAACTTTACTCACCCTTTCCTAATGCAATAATTTCACCTTGTAGAACGCGAGATTTTTGCACCAAAATTCGTATGGCGTGCATCAGATTGGTGCATGCATCTAAAATCTTTTGATTAACCTCCAATTTTATTCCTGAATCTGATGCTCTTGCATTTGATAACATTTCCACAATTTTACCCGCAGCCTCTTCAATCGCTTTATCCATGCTAGAAAGCTCTGTTTCTAACAGATCACCAATTTGGCCAGAATTTTCCGATTTTTTGCTAAGGTCATGCATCATATTTGTGATATTCGTTAATTTATCCTTAACTGTGGATATCTTTGGTGTAATTTCATTCGCAGCAGGAATATGATGAAGAGCTTCAAAAAGTACCAAGATATCGCCACCAAAATGTTTAATTTCATCAACAATACCTAGGAGTAAAAAGGTATTAGAAGCCTAGCCTACTATAAAAAAAAAAAAAAATGGTTTAAGAGCTAATATTATCTAAGTATTTTCAAAATTTTATTATGATTAATACTTCACAACAAAACGAACTAAATATAAAATACTTACGTTCTCCACACTCAATATCGGCAGAAGTATTACTGATCGTCATTCCTTGGATCTGACCTGCAGCCAGAAGATGTCCAGTTAAGACTGTTTTCCTAGCAAAGGCTTCAATGAAGTTGTTGTCTTCCTTATACTTTTCATAAATTATGGCCAACTCATTTAACACTTGGTGCAACTCCTCAGCTAACATCATAAAGTACGAAGGCGTTCCAGCGACTTGAGTGAACTCTTTTTCACTCATGGCACGCACCGCCAATTTTTCCGAAGACTTTATGCACGCTTCCAAAAGTGACCGCACTGAAGTCTCACCATGGATTTTAGCATCTTGCAAAGAAGATTCAAGGGCAGCTATCGTTTGAAGGGCATTTTTATGTTTCTCTTCAATTTCCTCCTGTTGATGGAGTATATCTTGTAAATCACATTCAATTTCAGATTTTTCCTCCATTAATCGTTGCAACATTGCATTTGTGGTCTGTTTTGTTTTATTTTATTGAGAAAGAGTATTTATTAATTGTAATTATACACTCATGAACATTTAAGGCATTTGTCTTTTTACAGCATAATAAATGGAGTTCTGCTGAATTTAATGCTTAATGAAAACAATTTTAATGAATTTGTTTAGCGAACTTAATATTATTTTTGATCAGTCTAGAAGAAACTTAATAGCAATTCGAGATGAATGTTGTGTTATGATTGTTATGATTTTTTAATAAAATAAAGTTTTGTCGGTGAAATCTTTATAAAATAAATGAGCAATGAACCAAAATTTTCACTTTGATTAAAACAACGCAAACTAATAACTTTTTACTTTTAAGCTGAAATTTGAAGCCTTTAATAATAATAATTTTGTCGCTAGTTGCCTATGGTGCGGTAGAATTGTAACAATTTTGTTTTGATCGTCAATTTTTAGTAGTTTTTATTTTTTTTATATGGTACTCTAGCAATATCAGTTCATACTTACTTCAAGCAGTGGATGAAGTTCTATCAAATAAACGTTAGCAACACAAATGCATTTGTGAAAACGATTAGCGAGGACGAAAACATTACAAAAATAACCCAAAGCTACCCTTATCACTTACCTTGTATTTTTCTTCGCTCTCCTCATACTTCTTCTGCAGAGCGAATATTTCGTTGTCCTTTACCTCTAGAGCGTTTTTATTATTGACCTGCAACTCTTCAAAAGCCTTTGCCGTTTGATCCAATTCCACTTTCAAAACATCCAAGGAGTTAACAACATCACTAGATTTACTTTCCAGCGCGGATTTTTCGAATTGTATAGTTTCTACTTTTTGCTTTAAATCTTCATTGGACGACTCAACGTTTTTAATCGTTTCAATTAATTCATTGTATTTCTGTGTTAAATCTTCATATTCTACTCGAACCTTTTCTAAGTTATCGACCTTAACTCTAAGTTCAGCAATTTCGGCGCTTTTATCCGCTTGCAGGTCATCATACCTGCATTTAAGCTGTTCGTAATTTTCGTGAAGAATGTTGAATTTTTCTGTAACTTCTTTTTCCTTCCGAACAACATCAACAATTTTTTGTGTTTCCTCTTCAGCTTTAATGGTCTTTTGTTGATATTCCTCCAATTGAACTTTGAGCAATTCTTTTTCAGTGTTAAGATCTGCCGCCTCTTTTTTAGTTACAGAAAGTTGTTTTGTCACTTCGCCATTCTAAATTTTGAAAACATATATATTGAATTTACTGCAATATAAAATTTATCGAAAAAGGAGTGTTATTTACCTGCCTCAATAACTTAACATGCTCATCTCGGATTTGAGTGTACATCGTCTTCAGTTTTTGGAATTTTTCCTCCATTGCCTTTGCCTTACCTTCTTCCTCAATGGCTCTTTCTAGTTTGGTGAAAAATATACTATACAGATAATTTAACAGGGCTTAAACTTACGTTCCAAAGTAGGTGCTGTTTGTGCCTTTAACTCCAAATCATCCTTTATCAGTCTCATATTCATCAGCTCTTCCTGTGCCTCAGCCAATTGTGTGTTCAGTCTTGAAATCTGTTCTTCCTGCCCATTCAATTCTTCTCTATGCGAAATTGTCATCGCCTTCAGACACTTCCCCAACCGGTCTATTTCCATTTGCAGGCCATGGATCAAAATATCCCTCTCATGAAGTAATTTCTCAAAATCAATTTTCGGACTTGGTTCTGGCGTTCTATTATTCCTTTCCTCTGGTATGCTCATGTCAACCAAATTATCAACCTGATCGGGTTCTGGTTCTGGTTCAGGCACGTATAAAACTGGCGGTTCATAGCTACCAAAATCTACTCGAGAATTGAAATTTGGCGCATTTTCTGGTAGACGCGGTACTTGAATAAGATTTGCAAAGTATTGCAACGGACGAACTTGCTCATAAAATGATTTAAGTTGGCTAAATATCGTTCGAAATCTTTCTCTATGCCCAGCTAAGATGTCATTGGGCAGGTGTAAATGTAATTTAAACATTAATCGAACAGAAAAATCGTACAATGGATTGGAGTCCTGAATGAGTGGAATTAATGGCGCTAAACGACATTGCCCGGCTGGTGTCATCGATGTGATGTGATAGGAATTTACGTAGTTAAAAACTATAAAATTAATAACATTTAATCTTAAATTCGGCTAACATTACAAGTTTCTAGGATTATTAATCAATATCGCAAAATAATTAGAAGTAAATAATGTTAGTTAAATATTTCTTTCTGTCTATCCACATATTAACAATATTTGATATATCCATTACCGACCATTTGAATAATCAAAAATATTGTACTCGTTGCTAATTAATTGGGTAATGGAAAATACTTATCGGGTCCATTACCCATTATTTGGTCTGGCTTAAGTACCTACTAATTAGTTAAAAATTTTAAGCTTACCTTTGGCTTGTAGTGCTAATATATCATCAAGATAATCAAAAATTTCGACCGCCAATTGAAAGCTGTTCAGAAAAATCTTGTTTAAAAAGATGCACTAAAAAACTTACTTTACTTGACATACTAAAAATTGATGTCATTCCCTCCAACTTTCTCTAACTCAGTTTCAGAAAGAATTAAATTTCCGGGGAATTTTGGATTCCTTTCATGGAACTCTAATTTTGTAACAAGAAGTTTTGTGTAATGTCTTATACACACTCCGTACCCATCGGAGAGGTGGCCCCACATTTTTCCAATTTCGATTAGCATTTTTCTATGCCTTAGCGAATGTTGCAAAGTGAGGTGATGTCCTTCTCGTAGAACTTTGTGCAACAAGTGGCAAAATTTCCATGCTGTAAAACGATTCTCCATCAGCGGTTGTCGTAGGACAACCGCCCAGAACGATTGGGCCCCATGCATCCGGTGGGTTCCAATAATCGCAGCTCGGGCATGTTTCACCTTCAGAGGGGCTTCCGTCGGGTTCAGAGCCTTAGTAATACTGATTGTCTGAAACATTTAAAAGAAACGAAAAATTAAATCCAAACAACCTTCGACAGAACGAAACAATATCGTCTTACCAGTTGATAGTATTCCTTATCAGACATATTCATTTTGTTAATTGATGAAAATTTTTTTAGTAAAACGAGCGACACAATTTACGTGGTTTTTTTTACCGGCCAAATGAATTAATGGAACAGTTTGTTAAGATTAGTAGGCGCTTCCTATAACATTTTGTCTCTGATGGCAGTTCATGCAACCTAGAATGAATAGGTGAAATAAGTCAAACGCTTAAATTCGACGTTGTGTGATTATCTGAACAATTATCGAGAAATTGATTACACAAGCGAACCTTCCTCCGCATTTGTAAAAGGCGTGGGATATCTTTTCATTACGGTGATAAGAATTAAGCTGATAATCACATATTTATTTTAGCGAATAATAACTTCAAACATTTTTGTGTCCTATCTTTGTTTTTATATAATATATGTTAAATTTGCTCCCCTGAATTAAAATTGAGTAAATGTCTTGTCTTGATGAATATGTAAGTATACAACATCTGCTGATGGACACACAATTTATAATTTATTGTTATAGAACAACTTAAGCAAACTTCTGTTAAACAATAAGCTGATTAGAATACAATTAGGTTAACTCATTAGCTTATCTTTTTTCCAAAAATAAACATTGAAAATTGCCTCCACCGACGGATATTGACTAATTTTCTGGCTGATAATACGCACCCGCACCTCAAGCGTTGTTAAATTATGCACCCCTTCCACTGTACTCGAAAGAATATATATTCATTAAAAAAGCAGACAAATTTGCAAATATATTTAAGAGAACCCTACGGTCAAAACGGCCAGGAAAGGGATGTTCAAACATCTTCCCCACGTTCGAAAATTATCAGTTTCAGCAATTGACTGCAAGATTTGCAGTCGACTGCTCAATTCAGCGTGTTTTTTTTTTTTTTTTTCAACAACAAAAACTGAATTCTCGGACTAGGGTTTTAATGCAATACGTCTACGTTTAAACGGCGTTTAAATTTAATAAAAATACTTTAATAAAATACTGGGTTTAAGTCGGCACACATGGAAAAATTGTAAGGAGTAATAAAGTAATTTTCAAGCATACTATTAAATATTAATCCTTCCCTGCAAAGAATACTATATATTTTTAGATTTTATTTCACTATGAATCCACTTTTATCGACCCATTAATTAAACTAATAAGGTATAAAGAAATTCTATTCAACCCACAAACTTAAAGTCCTCCATAAAAAAACTGAAAAAATCCGATTTAAGAGAAATTCCCTTCAAATGAAAAGATTCCATCGAAAACGTGGAAATTCTCACATTTCTAATCTTGTGGTAATTTCTGTCAATGAACGAGAAAGAATGCCTTTTTCCTTTGTGGCTTCTGTGAAATTTCCGGGCATTTCTTGGTTTTTCAGTTTAATATGGGACACTAAGCATAACAAAGTATTTCTCAGGCCCAAAGACGAAACGACTCTCCATTCGGCGATCTTTTTGTTGCATTACCGCGTGAACGGTTCGAATTAAATGTGCTAGAAAACGTAACCGATTCTCTTAAGTCTAAATAATTCATTTCGACGACGCGTAATCTTTAATTCATGGCGAGCTGAATTAATGAAGGAAACCTCGAGTTAATAAAGTAAATTTAAACGCTTTTTTCCCTTAAGAATGCGACCACCTTCCATCGATACTTCTTGAAACTTTAAAGAGCGGCACGGAGGTCGGAACCGGAAATGCAACGCCCCCGTGAAATCACGTTCTGCCATTGAAGATACTCTGCCTCAGCATCCGCGCTATCTGAATCTGTGGCCCCTCCTGAGTTCGGCAGCCCCGCATTCGTTTCAGGGTCACTGGGCTTATCACTCTCTTCTCCTTCAAGTTTTCTTTTATTCGCCCGCAGATAAAATTAGAACTGCAATTAAAACAACTTCGCCGCCACCCGGTGGGACTCTCGTCTCAAACGACTTTTCGCAATAACAGGCGGAAAATATCGCGAGTTCCCTTCGTCGATGTCGACAGTGTCCACGCGACTGATTGCTTATTGCTTTTGTATAAAAACGTTTGTCAACAGACTGAACCTTAGGCGGTATTTACTTTCCTCTGCTCGTCATGGTCTCGTTTTCATTGAGAACACCGTCTTGAGTTTGCACTTTTAATGTTTATGATGAGTAATATTCAAAAAAAAATTGCGAGCGTTTTCTGAGAAAATTCAAGGCCAAAATATGAAATTGCTGATTAATGTATGGAACAGTTTTATAACTTTCTCAGCAAAACACTGGAAAAATCAAATTGGAAGAATGAGTCAACAATGAATAGTAAATTCACTACACCATTAAAATGTAATTCCAAACATTTAGCCATAACCGAAGGGGGTAAAATTTAGAACGTTTTATGAGGTGTTTATTTTGAAATTGAACTAAGATTACCGAAATCGGTATTTACTGTAAAATTAAATTAAAAGCGACCATTTCTCAAAATAGTGAGATTATTCATTAGAGAAATCTATCGTGAATCCCGCAATTTCTTAAAATACTAGGAATTTTATTGAGTTTCATTTTCATAACATTAGAGGATATAAGAAGAAACATTCGATTTAAGAATGTAAGTTTAAACTGGAATAATATCCCAAAAGTCGGTTTTTCGATATATGTAAGTAAAAAAATTTACAGGTACTTTTAAAACTCAAACAAGGGTTTTGAAAAATGTTGTCTGTCTATCTGTATATGTCCGTTCTAGTCTTGGGAACAGCTGAAGCGATTTCAATCGGATTTTGACTGGAAGGTAAAGGATTTTATCAGGCATGAGCAAAGCTACTTTAAAAAAATTTTGTCTATATACTATTGAGGATGCTGAAAAAACCCATGTATGTATACCTAAAATATGGACAAAATGGCAGATTTCAAAAATGTTCAACTTAAATATGATAATTAATTTCTTTCCACGTATTATATAATACTTAATAGGATGCTTAAGAACTATAGTATATTTAGGTCATATAATAGGTAGCCCCAGCAACGCCGAAAACGAAAATAAAACTTTATTGCATATCTTTCAACGGCTTCGCATTCTAGATCTGATTTGCACTTTTGTAAAGGGAAGAATTTGTAGTGCAACTAAAAGTAGATTCTGCCATTTTAGGACAAAGAGGTAAACTTTCACGGTATACTTTCCCTATGTTTTACAATTGTGTAAATTAAGTTGTTTAACATATCTTTATTATCACAGTAATCAGTTTTTCGCAGCATAAATTACTAACCAGCGCACTTTCTTTGCGTGCACCGAACTTGTTGTTTAGTATGCACGAATTAAAGTCTTTTACCTTTCAAATTCATTCTCCATAACCACCGCGAATTTCACGGTACGAGACCTCGGGGATTTCACTTGTTTGCAGAACGGAAACCGAAAAGCTCTTTAGCGCCGCCCTAATCCAATCCGTCGTCCTCTGAATGCGGCACGACACTCGAACTCATTATGCTTGCCCGCACCTATTCAATGAGATTTGCATTGCATGCGACGCCGGTTAGTTACCCCTTTCGCGCTCTACGTGCATTGTTCGCGTTTTCCAGTCGACGACTTTCTGGCTGGCTCGAAGCGGGTAGCGCAGGTAACGACCAGATGGGTTCAAATTCGGCCAACTAAATCGCATTTTCTTGCTTCTTGCGAAAATAACTGACCCGCGCCTCTACTGTTAAGGTTATGCTGAAGTATGCTGAGGTGTGCTCTACTCCTTGCCTTCCGAACCAGGTAGCTCCCACGGCGCAGAGCAGTTATAGTTTCATACCTGAGTGGCGCGGTATTGAACCTCTAGCAAACAATCGACCTGGCGCACTCAGGTTCCAATTCAATTGCGTGGTGCAGCGTTTTCGCGCGTCTACCCAACCGGTTTGGAATGAAAGCAAAACCGAAAACCAGGTAAATAGGTAGGTGTAGCTCGGTAGCAGGGACGCGAAAGGGTGCTAATCTTTAAAATTGGACTGTCTTAAGTTTTGGGCTTATGTCGTGCCGCCTAGTCCCTTGTTTCTCTCTCTATTGCGTGCTTCGGGCCAAGGAAATATATTTATTTTGTGGTTTTCAGCTACACCACTCGATGCAAGGCACGGAGTGGGTTTCATTTCAGCGCTGTGAGCTATATCGGCCCATTTATTGAAGAATTTTTATAGCTACATATTACGTTATGACGTAATTTGCAATAACTTCGAGACGTTTGAAGCGTGTCTTATTTGATTTTGCCGCTTAGCTAGGGTAGGAGTTTTGGCGTATTCACACGACAAGCACAGAGTTATGTATCCAACATTTAATAAGAGGATTTCGAAAATGAGTTCCATGAAGAATATTCTGGTCTAGGTTTATGTGGTAAGAGGATTTTAATCTATATAAGGAATATTGGAAATAAATAAATTAAATGATTTCATGTACCAATTAAATTTTATTTTTACACTGAACGAACAAACAAGCGACGCACAATTAAAATAGTATCAATCGCAAAATAATGAAAATTTTGTATGGGAGCTAATTCCAATTATATTTGAAAATATTGATGCCGCTTATAGGTAATTAGTTGAAATTTTTAAAATTCACTAGGTTTATTCAAGATCTATTCAAAGAAGTATCCACAAATAATAAAATATAAGCTGTTTCCATTATTTTGTGAACAGAGAGAGACAGATATTTATTCCTTTGCTAAACTGATATTTGATGGCAGTTTAGAGGCTAGAAGCTCTTAAGTTTTTATTACTAACAGCAAATAGTGCAGATGCGCTTTTTTTTCAAAACTACATTTTCAAAACTACTCGACGGATTTAAATGAAATTTATACTGCATATTCTAGGCATAAGAACCTAGCGCTTGCTCTAACGAAAACCACAAAGAAATTCTGATGGTCACTATTTGTAAAAGAGCGTTTAACAACCCTGCAGATAATTTGAATCCATATTAATATTTAGTTCTGAAATTATAATGAAGTATAAATTTTGATATAATAGTTAAAATAAACAACATTATACAACAGAATAAAAAAATTAAAAAGCAATGCCTATTTTTTCACGGCTTTGAGTACACCTAACTTATTAGTTATTTGGAGGGAGATTCTTAGGTTTTTCGACATCATCCCCAGGGGCAGCTGTAGACGATTCATTAATGTTTTACAAATTTATTTAGCTATTTGAAAAGATTACAATCTCAACTATATCTGAAAAGTTTGTACAAGTTTGTTTTGTAATTGGACAAGTTTATTTAATTATTTGTATTCGAGTATTTCGTCCGTTAAAAGAATTTTATTAAAAATTGTAGCAAGCCATTGACTTTTATGCCAAATCTCAGGGTTAAAATTGCTTTGTGAAATAAATCGAAAGATTGATTGCTCTGGTGTCGTCTTTTTCTTGAGTTTCTATTTAAGGAAAGTAAGTTCTGAGTTTTTGTCAAAAGGCATAAAAGAAGCGAGCTCCTACAAAGAACAAGTTCCCCTCGAGGCGCTATTTTGCTTTGACTTTCAGACGCCGGTCTTCCCGAGCTCCTCTTGAAACCCGGCTTTGTTTGTCGCACCGAGAAGACTCCTCTGGCAGAGTCCCTGCACCAAGAGGAAAAGGTGCCTTCTGAATCCTCGGAAGAATTGCTCCTCGACGGCGCTCGACACGTCGCCAGTAGGCGGGCCCGGGTGCTCCGTCGGCCGCCGTCGTGATATCATTCAGGAGCCGCAAACGCCTAATCAGATTAGGTGAGCGTTTGCGAGCCCCGCCGCGCCCCCGAGAGCCCCACACATGCAAATGTCGGGGTCGCTCGCTCTCAATGAACGCGATGAATGACAAATGCCACCGCACCGTCCCACGAGACCGCCGCTACTACGCCAAAAAGGTGCGACGAATTTTACACACTAATTTCCGTGGGGCCCCCGCCGCCGGCGGCGCACACCACACCTACACTCGGCCAGACGCTTGCTGATCACCCTATGGCCCAGGGCGACGCCTACGAAAATTACCTGGTCACCGCTGACCGCGGATCGCTTCTCACCTGGCACTTTTCGAAGTTATCCTGCTCAACATCTGCTGGCGACTTCTTTGTGGCGAGAATCTTTGACAGATGCGTCGATGCCATCGCTGGAAATTCGCAGTTCGCAGTTTCTGGCAAATCTTCCGATCGCTCGCCGTCTGGCCACTCCTCAGGGGCTCCGCAGCACTCAAATTTACGGCGTCCGGGGGCAGCTGAACTCGCGGCTCGATAGAACAAAACGCACACCGCACCGCTCCGGAAGTTTAATTAACTGTTTCCAGGAAACTTCACTAGCTGAAGAGGAAATTCGGGGAAAGTGAAAAATCGGGCTCCGGTCCTCCTCAGACAACCTCACGACCGAAGAACTCACTCGCGACGACTAAACTCAAAACTGACGGCTCTCGAACTTCGGCTGCTTGTCCAGCGGGAGGCACTCCGGGCAGAATCGAGGCAGCGAAGCCCCGACTCGTTTGCATCGCAGTTCTTCTCTAGCTCGCCGTCCCACTCCTCGACTCGAACTCCGGTTAAAAGCAAAAGTAGTGCCGTGCTGACTGTACCCCTCTCGGTGTTACCGTGGTGCTTCACCGCCGTGTACCTCCCAAGAAAGGCTTCCTCGGTACAGTGCTGGAAGAAAATACGTTTCATGCTTTTTTTGGACTCAGGACGTTTTTTCTTCAATCCAGACCAAAGTTTTTCGAAAAGTCGGTTAGAGAAATAACGACTTAAATGTTACGTAATAAAAAAAAAATTGTTTAATATGACAGTCCTTTTCGATAGTCCACCATTTTGTATTTCTGAATTTTGGCAGGATATTTGAAGTCAGGGAAAGCGAAAACACCCACAAACCAGTTTTAACGATAATCATACAAAGTTTAGAATTTAACTGACTGCCGTTTTGAATTCATCAATTTTGGTAGCAAATTCCAAATTAACGACTTCAATAACCCCCCATGTACTAATTTTTATAAAAATCGTTCAATATGTTTAGAATTTAACCTGATTTGATTTCTAGAAAATAAAGAAATATTTAGGGTAAGACTCCCACGAGTACTCTTCTTACTTAATAACCTTTATTTGAATTTTATACACTTGTACTGCATTAATTGCACATTTAAATTAGACATATACATGTATTATATTAAAAAACGAAATACACATTTTCATATTTATGTTATTTAAAAAGTTTTCTTTTGTTACTGTTTTTCTCGTCTCTTTCGTTCTCTTCTTTTATTTTCACGGCCAAGTTTGTTGTTATTAAATTAAATATATTAAAATATCATGTAAAAAAACAGATATATCTTTAGTCATTAAAACTGGAAGATCTTCATTTTTTATTGATTCCTCTTCAGAAGGTGGAGGGCGTCGTTCACAAGTATTAATCGAAAATCTGCATTTTATCGATATTCTCTGGAATTATTTCAACGACCGTGTAGTCTGAAACTTCCTAATACAAAATTAAAAGTGATTTCCAAGTTAACTTTGCTTACTTAGCTTAATTTAGCTTTATAGGTGAAAATTTTTTTGCGTATTAATCATGAAGTATAAAATATAATCATAATTTGATTATAAATATTTAAAATATGTACTTACAGTCGGTAAATAATAATTACATGATATACAAAACTCTCTTTCTCTAATCTCATTAAAAGCTGCAACTTTTCATAACATTTCACTATCACTGTACCCTTTAAAATGGAAACTTTGATCCTCCTGAAAATTATCGTAACCGCCAAGCGTAAAAGAGTTTACCTGTACCTGCAAATATAATAACAATAATTTCCTTGAATATCCCAGCCGACCTGTGTTGAAATAAAACACAGAGTGCTTGTTCCTGGTACGGGTTTGATTTTCGAGCCGATTTCATTCACTTTTACTTCATTCTTTTCAGTAGTTCAAAGGTACCACATTGAATTTTCAAAATGTTACACCATATTTCAAATCAGTTATCAGAAAAACTAGTACTAGATTAAAACATATCATTAGGGATGAAAGAAAATAAAACTCAAATGAAAGCAGACTGCATTAAGCAAAAATACGCTTTAATTGCCGATTTTTATTACTGTATTAAAAGTACACAAGAGCATTTCCATAACTTCGAATAACGAAATTTTAACCCTATTCTTATTTTTGTCTTCATTTTCATCTTTTTCCATTACTAAACTTGTTCTCTGACTGTGTTAACAAACATTCAACTACTGGTAAACACTTTGTACACAGATTTTCATAATAATATCTTTGAACTTGATTGCCTTTAAAGCGAAACAAAATTCATCAATTTTTATTCAGTCGACATAATTTTCTTTTCGTTTGACATGAATATTTAAATTTTTTTGTTGAATTCGAGTTATTCCTTTTTTACCAAAATTCAAAGCGATTTTATAATAAAGCATGCGAAGCTCTTAGTTTATTAATTTTTTTTATTTTGTATTATTAAATGAAGACGTCGTCGTTTATATCAAATAATCGTTGATCAGAACGGTTTTCATAATTTTCTGTTTTTGCAGCCCATTCATAGCGTGAAATGTTATTCGTGTGTCTTACCTTTTTCGTCCACTCTTCGCAAATTATTTGCGATCAACCTAAATAAAAGTCTAGATATCATCGCACTGAATCGATTTTTCAATTAAAAAAATGCCAATGCATTCCTCAATTAGGCAAAAATACTTTTTCGGTTTTTATTAAAGTCCTTCACAATTCTACGATTGTGGCTTTATGTAAAATTTTACTTCAATCTCAGCAAAAAAAAAAAAAAACTATATATGACGCATTTTATTTTGGCTGTTAAATTTTACTTTATTTTTAAATTGTTTTGTATTATAGTAAAATTAAATTTTAAAAGTTATGGTGTTTTATAAATACTATTTTCAAGGTACCACATTAATTTCGATTATAAAATATGTTCTGTGCGTGATATCTTTGTAGTTTATGTGGTCTTTGGTTTTAGCCTATCAATAAAAGCAAAAGTAATACTCACCTTAACTTTACTTGGATAAACATCTTACGAAGAATGGCAAACCCTTAAAATGAAAACTTGTAAATCAAATAATTCAACTTAAATCAAAGATTAGAAATTTCAAAAGAATTACTAATTATTTTTACAATTTCTACCATTAATTAAATTCACTAAATTTTGGCCATAGACCCCGGCCTAGTTTTAAAAAATAAAAATAAAATAAATAATTTGAAGTCTAGGTGAGATAACAAAATGATCTATAATCGATCGATAAATAAATTACTACCTTAAAACACTACTTACCGCTTGCTGATATTAAATAATGATAAAAGAATTTCTTCACGTCTCTTACAAATCTTAGGAGTTTAAAATATCGAGTAACATATATACAATACAACAATCAGCTAAAATCCAAAATATTAAAAAATTCAATGGCACAGGAAAGAAAGAGAAACAGCCATAAGAACGCGATTGTGTAAGTTTTAAACATACTTTTATTTTACTTTTCCATTTTAATTTATAAAAGTGCATTAGCCTAAGTTATATAAATCATCGCTCTCAAGAATAATTTAATAGAAATTAAGTCAATACAACTAGGAATAAACATAGCGATAAATTTGCAAATAAGTATAAATTGCTTGCTTTATACCCCAATCGTAAGCTTGTGTACTGTGTACTCGAATAAACACGAAACAAAAAATAACTTTCAAAAGGAAAAAAGTTATACGTTCCGATATCAATATTTACAATAATCTTGGACCTTTTTTTGAGGAACGAAACGAATCACTTCGTTTCCTCTGTTATAGCTGAATTTGATGAAATTACGCACGCAATTTAAGTATATATATAAGAGAGAATCGATTCGTTTCGTTTCTCATAAGGCCCCTTGTCTTATACTTATAATCAAATATTTAAACAAAAAAGTGTTTTTTATGTTTTTGGAATAGATCACAAGTTTGGATGTTGTTGTTCCAAAAAGCTAAATATTTTTTAGAACCGAGGAGAACTCACTAAATTTTACTAATGTCACGGATAAAATGAATCAGATATTTTTCAAAAAAAAATATATATCACAATCACACCAACGCATCTTCTGAAGTAATAAAAATTGGAAAAGATTTAACATAGCTACATTGAAAAATTCATGCAATTTTTTCCAGTGTTTGCCTAATTATAGAAAAAAAAAATTGTTGAATTAATTTGCCATGCATTACAAGTACAATAAATACTTAAATCCAGTTATGGGAAAAGTGTCAAATTGAAACAAATTACAATTCCTGCTTATACCACCAAACACCTGCTGCAAACTCGTACACAAACATTATATGTATTTTTGTTTCTTTTCATCGTGATTTTTTATCTTTTGCCTTTTTGATCTTACGTAGCTAAAAATTAAGTTTTGTTGCTTTAGTCAAGTTCTTTTTTGAGTTGAATCTTTTGCTTGTTTAAATTATTTATTCAATGTTTTGAGAAACGTTGTGGCTTTTAATAACGCTATGTTTGCTGTTGCATCTGCTATTCCGATTTGTGTTGTTTAGTAGTTCTTGTGTAGCTTCATTTTAGCTGCGTTTACGGCCTTTGTAGTCGCTTCTGAAACATAAATTAAGAATTTAAATGCTAAATAGATTAATGGTGTGGACTTTAACTGCAATTTCATGGATTTGCGAAAAATAAATATAATTAAGGGCTTCAACATAAACAAAAGTCCTGCAAAATACATTTTTCTTAAATATTAGCAATGGTTTTATAATATTTCTATTGGACAACAAGCAAAATAGAATATGAAGTTTTTTTTTTATATTCATAATATAAATAAGTAAAACAAATTTTTCCTTTAATAATTATCCAAGAATATAACTACTACTTCTTATTCTATTTACAAGAACTTAAAGTGTTAGACGAATCTATCTAGACTTTTTTTTTTTTGATATTTCAGTCATATTATAAATAGCTCATAAATTTAATAAATACCTTTTACAAAATTCTACCTGTTAACTAAAGAATTAGATATAATTTAATAATAAATTTGTCGAAATATGTAAAGTTTGATCAAAGATTTATCAAAGCGATTTATTTTCCTACATATGTACATTCCCCCAATAGTTTAGTTTTGACTCCTGTCTTATATGTTCAAGGTCGTCGATTTTTTATGATTTATGTAACATAAAGGAAAACTTGTATATGCCACCTATTTTGGATATGACAATTTACAATACAAAATTCGTGTAAGCTTCTCGCATGTAGAACAACTGAGAAACATTAGTTCTTTTAAATAAAGAAACACCAGCTCACCTTGCAAAAAAAAGGAGCTTCATAATTTTCTTTCTTGCTTAGGTTTCTTCTTCTAACTAGCCATAAGTTTTGTTTTCTTCATATTTTGGCTAACGACTTTAGATAGGATTTAAGCCCAAAATATTTAGTTTTCAACTGAAAAATAATAATTAAGGTATGAATAAAATATATGAAAATGTTTCTCAACTTTAAACTCCAAAATAACTAAGTGCAACATTGAACAACTCTACAATAACGAACTGGACCTCCATAAAAATATATCTAATAAATGAATGATCCTTACCTCATCTTTTTCTGCAACTTCTGTCTCATCCTTCAAGTGGCGTGATCTTCTCTTGTCACTGCCTAAAATTTGTGCAACTTTTGACTGTTTTGTCAAGTCTGAGAGGACTTCCTTTTTACTCCTTAATGCACAATCTTCAAGAGTTTCAGCGGCTTCGTACATACCCTGACGTCGGTAGAGAGCACCTAAATTTTTGAGCGTTGTTGTTACAGTAGGTGAATCGACTCTAGCTGCTTTGTGCCATCCGCCGTATTCGCCGTATGGAGTGTTTTCGCGATTCTCATATTTGTGTTCTTCACGTTCTTCAGCTACCTGCAAGCGATTTACGGGTGTCATGTATTAAAAGAAAACACTACTAGTAATTATGCAAATAACTCAAGTTTCAAAATACAAGTGTGTGTCATTTATTTGTTACTATGTAATGCTAAGAAGTTAATGAGATTTTTATTTTAAATCAAAAGATTTCATATTTAGTAATGTTACAACCATTACCAACCTTAGCGACGAAGTAGTTGCAAACAGAACTTTCATATTTTTCAATTGAAACAAATGAATATTTTGTCCTAAACTAAAATCATTTTATTGAAAATTAAACAGGAAAAAAGATGTATAGGTAAAATAAAGTGATAGTACTTTAGCTTAAAGCACACTTAAATAAAACTTAACGCTAGAAAAAGTCAATAGTAAATGACAAAACAAGTCACAAAGTTTTCAATAAAATATAAAATAAAGCGAACCTTAACAGTACCTAAATCCTACACAAAACAATAGTCGTCATTAATTCGAAACAATTTAACTGGCAAGATTATTTGCACTAAGTTCCAAAAATATTTAGGAAATCACCGTAGCGGTGTGCGTACAGTGCTTGCAGGCAATACACTATAACTTAAAGCTTGTCATTTCAGTTTATAGTTTTACTAATAGGCTAGAAGTATCCGTTTTCAGCATGCTGCATAGGTAGAGACATATAAGCCAGTATATGTAACATCCTTGCTACTACCTATCGGCGGTCGGAAGACAAAAGTTTCAATCTAATACTTGATAGAAATCTGTGGGAAATAAAAATGTTTCCAAAGAGTTTCTCCAGAAGTGTACTTCAAATATCGTTTACCGCGTTATTTGTGTTTAAACAGATAGAGTAGGTGAGGCACAGGAAGAGGGGGTGCTTCTCAGGTCGTTTTGTTGGGTAAGAATATATTCAACATTTCCTTTACACCTTTCTAAAATAACAAAAACAATAAAAAAAATCTTTAGTTATAAAATCAGGATGAAACTAAAAGAGAAAATTAAGAGGTTCTTCGTTATTTACTATTGACGTTAGCACGATTCAAAAACATAAATATGTTACTACTGCGAGAATGAACTTAGAAAATTTAGACATCGAGTGTCGCTTTTATGCGCTTTCATTTTGCTTACTTTTGCCAATTTTTTAAATAACACAAAAAAGATTAATATCGTGTAAATCCAAAGGTATGAACTTACTACTTTCAGCGATATGAGCTATTAAAAAGGTGTAAAAGAACATTGAATTGCCGATTAATTCAACAAATATTAAGCATTTATTATTCTTGCACTTAATTAATAATTATGTCAACAAAAAAAAAAAAAAAAAAAAAACGTTTTATTCACGATTGTGATAAATGTATGTGAATATAATGTTCCATTCAAAGCAATGCAAATAAACAAAAGGACATGTCGAAATTATACATTTAATATAAAATGGCCTTCTTAGTAAAACATAATATCATAATTACAATGAAGGAATAAGATTCATTAAAAATATCTAACTCATATACCGATTACAACTAGCTGATTTGGTGTGGGCACAATCACTCTACGTAGAGAAAACAACATTTTCAACTAAACATAGCTTTTTACAAAATATAGGTAGTAGTAGGAGAGCTGTGACAACGAACGATACAAATAGTCAAGGTTGGCACAGAAATTATCGACAGTAAAACTTCTTCAGAAAAATTATTTTCGTTTATTTTGTCGCCGAGAAAGCAGCCCCAATGCAAAGATTTATATCCGTCAAGAAGAAAAACGCAAAATCAATGTAATTTATTATCGGTGAATGCTAAGATTTTTATGGAACCAGTTGGAATATACAAAAATAAAAGCAATTTATTTCAATCAATTAAGATTAGAAAATACCATCAAAACGAAGAAAGTTTATTTCGATTAATTATTTCCACCAAAACTTGATCCCTTATTCTCTTATTACAAAAATAAATTATTCAATATATTCAAAAACACTTATTTTTGCTTTTCCAGTGTTATTACTTATTACCTATCACTTTTGAAAACCTGCCAATATTCATCGAAATTGTAGTTTAGAATGGGAAATTTACAAATCGACAACTTTTCACAATCTATCTAAACTAGTAAACTATTTGCTTGCTTCTCAGGAAATTGTTCATAACAAATAATAGTGTTTTAAGTAATAAACGATGATACTTAGTACATTTTCATATCTCTTTTATATTACATTCAAGGAACTTTTACGATTGTATCCCGTAGAACCGCAACCAAACTAAACCGCCCATTTCTTAATATTAACTTATGTGGATATGTATGTACTTCGCTCGTTTACATACATTAGAATTATATGTTTGAATTGAACTTTGTTCGCTGGGCTGCTAAAATTAAGCGACCATAGCAATGCAAAAATAATGTTATCATATATATATTTCTAAAAATTGGAGAAAATAGATTCACAGTTGAATTCAAAGAAAAATGTCAAAATACTATGGATAAATAAAGTGGCTGAATGAAACAATAATTAAAAAACAGTGAACATAAAAGCGACACTCAAGAAAATATCGATAAAAACAAAACGGAATACAGCAAACAAAGAAGGAACCAATAAGAACGGAAACAACTACCTGTAAAGGGAATTTATAATTAATCCAACATCACCTACCTGCCAGATTGGCTTATTTTTGCTGTCGATTGCTCCAAATTCCCGTTCATGTGCTCGCGTCAACACCTGTTTATAAAGTACTTCAGCATCCGAGTACTTTCCTTGCTTGAGGTAACAGCTAGCCAAATTGTTCTTTGTTTTAGCAACATTTGGATCATCTGGTCCTAGTTTCGCTTCGTAGATTTCTAGAGCACGCTGATAGTATTTTTCCACTTCTTCGTATTTGTTTTGATTTTGGCACAAAAGGGCCAAATTGTTAAGCTGCTTAGCTACATCTGGGTGATCTTTGCCGAGAACTTTTTCGCGAATTTCCAAAGCTCGTTTGCACAATGGTTCAGCGTCACGGTATTTTCCACGTTTTCCATATAATACAGCCAAATTGTTGAGAGTTGCAGCTACAGCAGGATGGTTCTCGCCAAGCGTTTTCTCACGAATTGAAAGGGCATCGTTTAATAGATTTGCAGCTTCTTTGTATTTGTTCTGTTCAAAAAAATAATTGAATCATAAGAAAGTTGTTTTGTTGCAAATTGATTTTTTCGTATCAGTCCAATTGTGTATTTTACAAAAGAGACCATTTCCACTTTAGTCGCAAAGCAACTCCTGTAAGTTACTCTAAATTGAAACTGTTTTATAAGAACCGAATAATAAAATAAAAATCAGAAAATGAAAATATTTCTACGATTTTGTATCACCAGAGACATCACATTACAAAATTTTAATTTTTAATTTGTAGTTTTCTGTAGTTGTTTTTCTAAAGGAAATAATATTTTCAAATTCTTCTTTACCACTTTACATTTTATAACAATCAAAACTATAGCCAGTGCCATTTGGTGTAAAAGGCTTTGAAGCCTGAAATGTTAGGCACTTAAACTAATTTAATAAAACAAACATCCCAAAATAAAGGAACCTTCTCTTATTAAAATTAAAGCATGTATTATTATTTATCAAGAAGTGCAAAACTCAATTATTACATAAGTTTAAAATTAGCAATTAAGAAATTGCGGGTTGTACTGCGTAAACACTTTTTGGGATTGACTCCAAAAAATAAAGCTGAGACTCGTTAAGAAAAAGCTAATGAAGTTTTCCAAATTAAAAACATAAATAAAATAGAAGAAAAAATTAATATAAAAAATGACCCTTTTAAAAAGTAGTCTGCACCGGCAGCTGTAGCTTGCAAAATGTAATAACTCGATTTAGACGGGTACAAATAATGTTAACATTATGTCTTCCTCGTTTCTTTAGACAGCACGTCGGGGCTGCTCCTGTGCAGCTCTCGATCTGAACAAATTATGGGAACATAAAACAGGATGCTTAAGAGGTACAGGACTTTTCTCATTTAATGCTTTACCACACTAGAGGTATGAACTTTACTTTCACTATAAAGTCTGGACTTCATAGACGATGGGCAGAAATGGTATTTTATGTCTTCATAAAACAGGAATTTTTTACTCCGCTTACAAGAAATAAAATTATAATTGAAGTCTTACCTGGTCTCTGTAAACAAGAGCTAGAATATTCAGCATAGTGGCCACGTCGGGATGGTCATGTCCGCTAGTTTTCTCCAGATCTTCAAGGGCTTGCTTGCAGAGTGGAACAGCGACTTCATACCTACCATACGAAAACAAAATAGGTTTTATAAAATTTGTTAAAAGGATTAAAGATTAATATCCTTCACCTTCCCTGTGAGGCATACTGGATGACCAAATTATGCAGCGTGCGCAACCTGGCTGGAATTTCATACCCTGAATTTGCTTGGTTAACGAATATAGGTGGTGTCGGTGACATGTTGTTCCTCTCCTCATGTTCCTCGTCTGGGAATAGTTCAACAACAGGATCAGCGCGAGATTTCTCATTGTTCTCCTCTTGATCCTGGTTGTCGTCATATTTTTTAACAGATGCCATAAACTCTAAATGTTTCTTCTCTTCTTCTAACTGGGCCACCATTTGTTCTGATGCCTGGAATTTCTGTTGTGTATTTGCTAATTCATCTCTGAGCCACGCATTCTCCTGGTACAAACGACGCACTTGTGTTTTCAGTTTCTGTTTTTCAGCCTCAATATTTTGCAAATGTGACGCAAGTGCCATCATCACTTGTGCCTCGCCAATACCTAATTCAATGCTGTCAATGTTTTTCTGTACAATTTCGCTTTTTTCATTGTCACGACGGGCCTCTGCCAGGCCCGTCATCAGCGACATGTGCTCAACACGTAACGCCTCCAGCCCTTGGAGGACCGTTTTCGTGTTGCTTATTATTTCTTCCTGTGTCATTTGAGTCATTTTTCCAATGCTCTCTATTTTGCGGCTGAAAAGATAAGGTGAAAAAATCATTAGCCCACCGAAAAGATAATAAAAGACAATTATATCTCTACAGAATGTTGAACACGCAGAAACTATCCCTCTATCCGACCCACCCCAATAAAATTTGGACAAATCCTCACTATCGTCGTCTGGGCTCCGCAAAGTCTGTGATTCTGACCTTCACTTCACAGGAGCATTCTAAATAAAATTTACCGACGGAAAACCGAGAAGATTTCCACCAAAACATTCACATGGTCATAGATCGATAGTTTCTTCGTTGGACGGGGCTGCTCTGGCCGTGCCTAGTTTTAATTCCAACAGCCGAAAGCGACCAAAGATTGCGTGCTCGTGCTGTGCGGAGGGTAATTACACTTAATTCCACACAGATGGTAAAATGAAAACTTTTCATGGTAAATGAATACACCCGAGGTTGGTTTCTTCAAATAAATGCGCATTTAGCGAAACTAGTGTCCATCGTGTCTAATGTTTTTGCTATCAGTTGAATAAGTAAATTTTAAAATTCCAAAAATACATAGTAATAAACCAAAATCAGTAAGTCCAGTACATTTCTACCTTGTTCATAAGAAGGATTCTAGAGATTCACAAGATAAAAACTAAACATTATGTTACCTTCTATGAAAATATATAACACGTTAGTACAATTGTGATAAATTAGGTATCTCTATCCAGTTTTAAATCGCGAACCATTTCTATGTTTATAGGTTAACTATTAGTAAACTGAAAAGAAAACATTATGTATTGAAAAAGAAAAAACCTCCTGTTTAAGTAAAAAATGCTTCATTCACGCGACAAACGGAAAGGTAAGAAAGCCGCCTGTTCACTTGTCAAATTTAATATCAATTTATATCGGAAGCTTAAATCGCCTTTTAATCTTTTAAGACAAAAATTATTTTAAAGTTCCTCGAAGTGCCGATAAGTCCTTCAGAGAATAGAAGGATTTTAAAAGCATTTTCTTTAAGCTTTCAAAACATCGCCATATAGAGCGCAACAAATATAACCTTGGAATTCATCCAAGTTGTATAAAAGATTGCATCGTCAGTTTATTTATTTTTTAATTTATTTACTTCTTTATTTTTTCAACCGAGGAAATTGATGAGGACCGTTGACGTAGTCAGTTTTCCAAGGAAAGTGCACAACCGCTTCAGTGTATGAAAGTTGACCTAAATTCTTTTCTTTCCATCTTATGACCCAATCGATTTAAGAAATATCCTTGCATGAGACATAAACAGCATTCGCAATTATGCGATTCCTCGCTTTTGATGACATCTCCATGTGCCAATAAAGAGGACGTGTATGCCACCGGGTGAGTGATAAATTAAAAGCAAGCACTTGACCACATTTACCGCACTCATCCACCAACAGATAGTGCGAACTTGTGAAGCCTCTAATCAAGCATGAATTTTTTAACATAGAACACTTCATCCCACTGACTACAAGTCATCGCATCTTGAGAAAAAACTTATCAAACCATCCACGTTCTGCTTCATTTATTTTAAATGATAATCATAAAAATTGCCTCTCCCAAATTATTGAGAGAATTTTATTTTTAGAAATCAAATATACGCAACAATAAAACGCTTGGAGAATGTCATTGCAATACGCCTAAACGAAATTTTACAAACAGCCGAAAGGTTCAATGAATTCATTTTCACGGTTTTATCTTTAGATCTTTTATTTACACAGTAATTCGCAGTGGATAATATTGCCGGATATTATTATTTTTTTTTAAGAGAAGCTAAGCTAAAATAAGAATTGATGCAATGCGTGAAAGAATTTTGATATTGCATTGAAGTTGCGTCAAAACAATGTTGTTCAGTATAGTCGTACTTACTTCGAACTTATGTACATATGTAAAATTTTGACTGTATTTGAAATCGACTTTGTTAGCGAATTTTTCATAGTTGTTCTTATTTAATGTTAATTCAATTGAAGCTTAGTGTAGCTTTAAACCATATTACCCTCGACAATAGAGCGCCGCAGGGAATCAATTTGGCCTGCAATGTAATCAATTATTGATTGACCTGCTTCCGCATACCAAACACCGACATCACAGCTTGTTTGGGACTGGAATCCCTATCGTAATGAGATTTTCTGGCTTAATCGCATTTTCACCATCGGCAGAGCGTTCACTTTTCCTGCAGGTGACGAACTTTTCCACAGTCATGGAAAAAACGTCCCATGGAAACCTTACATAGGAATAAAAAAAAACGCAAGTGTGTTACATATTTTAGCACCAGTATATGTTCCCTCGCAGGAGGAGGAATTCGCATTATGTTTGAGGGAGAACTTAAAAACTTGTATAATCAAAAGAAAAACTCTGAATGTCATATGGTCAGAAAATCGATGAAATTTTATAACTTCTAGATATGTGGTAGAGGATATTCACATATGTTAAACATGTGCTCAACCAGTTATAGTGGAGCACTTACTGCACTTAAATGGGGGTTCCCTTCTGCGCGAGGACGCCTTATCACGAAATTCATGAATATGAAATGCTGCTCGAAATTTTGTAATTCCTAGGTACGTCTTTCGGTGGAACTTTCAATATAACGACAGGAGTGAAAATAGGACACCCCTTGACGACATATTTAGGTTGAGACTCTTTTTTTAGAAGTAATGGCTTCTGATTTGAATTTTAAAGGATTCAGAATTAAAACTTGCGCTGAAAAGAATACACTTTAGTTGTTTGAAGCATTTTAAACACTCTTTTTTTTTGAAAAATTAATTTCGGCTATTCACCAGCCTGGGGGTTTTCTGCTTTCAAAAAGATTTTCAGTATGATAAATGGACTACCACCGCTTACAAAGGCAGTACGATGTCCCTTTGAGCGCTGACACGTTCAACACGCGTTTTTCATCCACACCTTGTGGTATACATATATCCTCTTGATGGATAAATCCAGATAATAGACCCTTTTTCACCACTCAGACTGTGCTGCACTAGTGCAGTGTGGGGAGTTTCAAAAGTGTTCTTCCTGAACGCAAAAGACCCTTAATTTGAGTTGTTGTTTTTTCCAAAGAACGGCGCTGCATAATGCATGCTAAAACAACAGAAGTACTCGCAGTCATGCAACCCTGAGCATTTAATAGCACTGTGCTCTCTCAATTAAGCCCCGAGTTGCCTTTATTCAACTAGGCAATATGAAAGCCCATTTTCTCCTGGTCTTCACAAATAAACCCAGGAAACTGCATAAATCTCGGTTTGCATGGAACACTTTTAAGGATAAGGGCAACGCCGGAGTGTTGCAGGAGCGGAAGAATTATTTAATTTCAATGCAAAGTTTCCCATAACTCCCTGTGCATAACTCGTAATTATTTAAATAAAGTTCTGTCCCGGATCCTGCCATAGATTAATGCGGCCTGGTTTTTGTGATTTTGCATATTCTCAAGAGGATACATTTTCAGTTTGTTTTACGAATGTCGAGTGAATGGACTTTGTAGAGCAAACAACGTTGGATTTATGAAAGCTCTATCAATAATTCATCAAGCCGATTATAATCCTAGTGTTAAAGTTATGGATCTCATTTCCTTTAGGTAATTATCACAATTATATAAGACTAGATAATTTAATTTTGATATTTAAACGACGTTCAAACTCACAACACATGCATAAATATAAAATATGCTTTATACGTAAATGCAACATAGCAGGAATCTTAAAACCTATTATATATTATTTCTACGTATCAATTTTCCTGCAAATGTAAATCTTTAGTAAATCGAAATTTTAAAAAATGCCCAAAAATTGTTTTAATAATTTTTTTTAAGTTAATGAAAAATATCTAAATTTCATTAGATAATTCAAACCTAATGAATCTGTCCGTGTGCCTTTTTGAAGTCAAATCAGAGGATTGCTAGAAAAATTCAATCCCCTCACGTTGCAACATGAACAGTCCCACAAGCCCCTTGCGCAACACAGCAGCCAAGTAACCAAGACCCTCCCAGATGAATAAAAGTAAAGTGAGAAACAGTAATTAAATTGAATGTAAAAAGTCCTAGCGAATACTCACACCGACTATAGTACGTTTAGTGTTAATGGAAACCTGGCAAGATTGATTTTTAAACTGATCAGTTTGGCTAGATACTAAGATGTCTCTGACCACCCCGCAACACACATTTATAAAAAAAATCGCAGAAAAATCATTTTATGTAATATATACAGTCTACATATTTGAAAAATAATTGGTGAATATAAAAAATATTTCGCAAAACAGGAATATAGTACATTTTGCAGATAGACAATTCAACTATGGCTTACTAAACAATCTAGATAAATGTACACAGTAGAATTAATTCAATTTTTAGAACTTACAAAAAAAAAACATGTGTATTTTAATTATAATCTTAATAATACTCTTGAGAAGTTAAGATCAAGTGCAATTTTAGTTTCTTCTTCTAATATTCGATAAAAAGTCGATCTAATTATCCCTTAAATCTCTGAAATCTTGAAAAGCAGCAATACTCCATAGTTATTTCTGGAAATTAGCAACTCTAAAAGTGAAGACAATCATAGTTGTGTATAATATGCATGTATGTATAGGGCGCTAAGTAAGGTAATACAAGGACTTTTCTGATACAGAAAACAATAAGACATTATTGAAAAGCCCACATCTTCCAGGAATAGAAATTCCAACCCAAATCAAGCTACCAACAAAGGACAAGAAATTTTCTTTAAATGAAGAAAAAAGTATTTTGTGAATGACTAAAAATCAATAGATATTCAAAAGCTCTATTCAGCTGATTAAATTTAAATGGTCCCACAACACACCTGCTCCGGAGAAAAATAAATCCCACGATTGAAAAGAAATTTGTTCTTGTTCCCGAGACGTTGTAGGCCTGCGGCTTAATTTAAATATTCAAAGAGAACAAGGCAAGTCGCTTTAGAATCGTGCTGGTTCCAAAGAGAAATAAAATAATAGAAGCTGGGAGGAAGAATGTTCTTATCTCTAATTCGACTTACATCCGGTAATCGTTGATAACTTTAGACATCATTATATAGAAGGCAGTAAGGCTGGGTAGAAGAGCGGCGAATGTTTAAAAACACATAATTTAAAGTTGAGATGAGTCTTGTCGATGGCTTCTGCAGGAGCACGCGATTCGAGAATAAAATTTACAAGCTCCAAACAATGGTCTTTGTACACAGGGAATGTTGAAGAAGTAAGGGCTGTTTTACTCGGCAGGGGTCGCCAGACAGCAGTAATTAAAAATGCACAAAAATTTTCGAGACAATGTTGCGGCAGCGTTAGAAAGTGTAGGTACAAAGCGCAGGGTGCACTAAACTTTAGCAAAAGGGAGTCATTCACTCACATTCACGGCTCGCACTATGGTCGTGCACAGGTAGCACTGTCCCCACGTAAAGCAGGTGAGAAGTGTCCACAGTTCTGTTAAAAATACACGATTTTGTAGCAAAAATAGGATTTTAGAGCGTATAAAAGCTAAGTACGTATAAAGCACGAATTTGAATCACTGTCATGATGAAGTGCCCTTTAGGGTAAAACGCTTAACTAGTTATATCACAGAGAATTCATGAAATTCATTCAAAAAATATTGTCTGCACCTGGATAGAGCACCTACGACGGCTCTACTCGAGTCCCACGCGACGCGGCGGGGGCTGATTAATTGCAGCAGTTGATTCAGGCAAAAAAAAAGAAACAATTTAAGTGTTTGTACTCAAACCGTCCGTGGCGCACTACCGCCGACGTCGAAAAGTCGAGGAGTCGACTATACGCGACACCAGGGCAAGTCTCGATGAGTCACCGGCGCGGATTATGTTATGTATGACTTGCGGTGTCGATTTCTTTTTCCTGCAGGCGACCTTCAATTGAGCGATGAAAATCGTTTTTCCATCGAACACACTTTGCACCTTGTTCCGCCAGAATTTATTTAGCTAGAATCACTTTCGCCAGCTCCTCTGAGCCTGCGGTTGCACACCAAAACTCTCGGTTAAGTTCCTTAAAGATACACCATGTCGCAGAGATTTTCTATGAGATTCATAAAATGCGAAAACAGCCGGAAATTTCTTTCTTAAAAATCAGAATACTGAAAAACAGGATCTCTCCAATTTTCTTTTCTCCAGCGACACCGACGACTGTTGGTCGTAGGGGACGGATTGTGACTATCCCCGAAGAATGCGCGAAAATAGCTTCTACGGAGCCACTGCCACCGCCGTCTAGAGTTTCTACAGTCTACAGCGAACAGAACGAAAAGCAGCACCAGAGGGAAAAATCAATTTTCTCCCGAGCGAGAAATATCTACAGAATCAACTACTTCGACACACAACAAATTTGCTGAGGGAACTCAAACGACTAAAACGAAGGAGGAATGCGGAATGTGGCGCGCTAGTTTCATCAAATACAAGATTCTGAAAGACTGAACTAAAGACGGCGACGTGAGCGACAGCTAAGGAGGTACCACCGACTACCCGAAAGGAAATAATTTTGCCCTGACATAGGGAAAATCGAAATTTTCCATAGTAAGGGCACTTACTCCTCGGGGTGGAAAAGGAAGGAAGGAAGGAAGCGCGGCGCTGGTGTCGATGGCGAAAGCGCATGATCCAGAGGAGGTGCATTCGGGCTCTGGAATGGTTACGGGCTGAGCTGAGGAAACTGACTACAGGAGCGATACACGGCAACGTTCAACCTTTAAAGAAAATATAGAAAATTCCGAAGGAAGGTTTGATGGAGGCAACTTTGCAGCAGTATACAAATGTACATACTTTGGGCATATTTCACAATTTTATGGCATTGCCAGTAGAACATTTGGTAAAATTTGCTGTTTCTAATAAAACCGTTGAATTATTGTTTCTTAAAATTGGAACATCATAAGAGTTTCAACTTTGAAACGGAAGTAGCCATCCTGTACTTCTTCCTTTTCGACCATCGATTGATTCGACGAGTGTTTTTTAATTCAATAAAACATGTAACAAAATATAATCACCATACAAAATTACAAAAAACGGGGAACTACATAAAGTTTCCAAAATAAATTTGTAATTACCTTTTAAAAGCAATTTTAATATTCCTATTGTTCTTTTTATGATAATTTCTATGCCAACCGTTTACAACGATACTATAGCAGCAAACAAAGCGAGAGTAACTCTATAGCTTTTGTTTTCCATTCCAAACATTTTATTTCGTATTTCATATATTAGGCTAGACATGAAAGTCTGAAAAGATTAAAATCTCATATTTTTTAGATTTCGATTTTAGGAGATTACCATGAAAATCAGTGCTCAATGGTTTTCGGGGTCACGAATTTCTTCTTTCAGAAATTCCTATGACCAGCTTCCAAATGTTTTAGGATTTATTACACAAAATTTAATTGTATCATCCGTACACCAATACTTTTTTTAATATACATACAAAATAGAAAAAAATCCTCTTTAAAAAAATAGCAGACATTTCATAAAAATGCATGTTAAGATTTTCGGGATATTTAAAAATTTTGAAATTCACACTTTTCTAAACTAAATCGTTCAAAAGTTAAAAAACTGTGAAAGACAGGCAGCCTCCAGAGACCATAAAACCACTTTTTAAAGATCCGTAAGTTTGTTAATTCTATTTGGCTCGCTGAGCAAAGTGAAGAACTTCAGGAATAGGGGCTCTATACAATTCTGTCCTTTGCAAAACCATCGATAGATTCTCTGATATAATAGATACCTACTGCATCAAAACAATAAAACTAAATTTTGAATATGACAACCTCCAACTCCCCTAATCCTCCAATACGTCCTGAATACAATTATCTAAACTTGCTTCCATTCAAAGATTACAACAGGAATCATGCTGAGGTGCATTAATGCTTATCTCACCAAAGTTATACGAAACCTTCATTAAAACTAAATGCTTATTCGCCAACCCTCGTCGTTTTGACAGACAGACATTCGGGGTTAGAGAAATGCAAATAATAGCCGCCCCGCCCCAGTCTCGACATTTTCGTCTCTCTAAAAGATAAATGACCAAAAATCCTTTGGCTCGTACGACTAAAAGAAACCAAGAATTGGATAAATTTCAAAAGACAGCGTCGTGATTTATGCAAGGTTACAGAACGAAAGCAGATTCCTCTTAAGCAAATTGTAGTGGTAACCATAGCAGCTTTTTGAATATATTGATTTGAAAGCATTTTGTGCACTGCTTAGCAAGGAAGTACTTTCACTCAGTAAAACCGAAGATTAGCTGCCCACATTCCGCGAACATTCAGATAATTCAGAAAATCGACTAAGTTACCCAATCTATCGTCGAATGCAAGACTGCTCTAGTTAAACTTAGTTAGCTTTTATGCTTAATCAGGGTGTGACCGACTGGTGTACACCTTCAAAGATTTAACTATCAGAGCTCGCTGCAAATTAAGAGGTTGCCTTGACTTTAGGCAAAAATAAATTGGAAAAGTACTCTTCTAATTAAGCAACAGACCTGATGACGCTGTAGGTCTTGGGTCTTATATTATTTGGCGAGTGTAACGCCTAGAAGACGTTGAAAACGTTTGAGACGAGATTATTAATTGATCCAGAAACACTACACAGCGTTTGCAAACCTCGCCGACCTAAATAATTCCAGGGAGCGATTAATTTGCTTGTTTACTTGAACATTCAGACTTTTTCGGAAATGGAATCCAATCAGGGCCACGTTTTAGCAAAGGGGAAACGGCTAAGCATGGATGTTGTACCTAACGTTGAAAATAGCTTTAACATGCCATGAATTGTTTAAATAAAACTTACTTCTATAAACTCTTATAAATAAAATCAATATGCCTTTATTATTTATTAATCTCCGACATCTTCTATCGCAACTTTCGCTTTCCAGAGATGTGCGTGCAGAATACTTGAATTATGGTACACATTTGCCACGCGTCAGCTATTAAAGAAAGTGAAATATTTAAGGAAAATTATGTTTTCACTGAAAATATTACGACGAATTTATTAACAAAGAAGTAGAGTTATAAAATACATATGTTACTGCAAAATGTACTTTGCATTAGAACGAAAAAGAGGCTGATTTGTTATACTTCTTTCTAAGAATTACGAATTATAGTAATCAGGCTCTGGTGCGCTTCCGAAAAAATAAACCAAATTCCGCCCTAATTGGCCCAATTGGCAGATTGCATTCAATTTTCCAAAATCAAAAAGTACTTTTACGTGAATGTTGGTTAATGAGTTGGACGCAGTTTCCAGAATTTGAAGGTTTTTTGTCCCAGATGAAATAATTGGCCACCAAATTGAGTTCAATTGGCGACTCGTCCCTCACATTACTTCTCAAGTTTGTTTTTGAATACAATTTTCAAATCGCAAATGTTTTTTATTCCCATTTTGAGTCTTTGAGTCGGTGAATTATATTAGCCATAGTTGGATCCAATGTGAGGGCGGATACTTGGAACATACGTCAACCTTGGAACATTTTCGAGTCAATGTTTTGCTAATACAGAATATATTTGGCAATATTTTTCCCGATAGTTTAGACTGAGGTAAGCTTAAATAAGTGTTTTTAAAGTCGAGACCTAACTAACTTATTTTTGCAAACTAAAAAGCGGTAAATTTTATATGGATTAAATAATAATCAAAATAAAAATACGATATTATAGCAAGCAGTAAATGTGAATTAGAAAAAGATATCCAAATAGACGAATAGCCGAAATTCCGAAATTTTTATTTTTAATGCAAGTATGTAATAGTTTGGGCATCGGTTGAGTTAAATCAAAGAACTTCTAAATAAGTTATTTAGAAGTTCTTTGGTTAAATCAATATCAAAATTATCACAATTTATATTTCTATATCCAAAGCATGAAACAATTGAAAAAACATTACATTTATAAAAGACCTGCACACAAAAGTGATTTGAACTTGAAAGGCATTGGAGCTTGCAAAATAAAGCAAACATAAAGATTTCGTTCCGGGTGTGTACGGCTTGACAATGCTTCTTACCAGCTCAAAATTACTATAGTTATCAGCAAATTTATAAGGGACGACCTTGAAAAGCCACTAAGAAGCTCGCAAAATTATCTTATTTTACCAGTTCTGCTCACAAATAGATTTTTTTAACACTTCGTCTAAATTAAGCAAGAAAAGTGAGAATTATGCTTTTGATATGTAAATCAAGTGTTATGCCATCAACACGAGAGTTTTACGCATCGCACATGCCAAACTGGAAAGAAGCAGTCTGACATCACCCGACCGCCGTAGTCTACACTTGCTCTTCGTCCAGCCCGGCCACTCGTCCAGATGGCATCTGTCCCCAAACCTGCCCAATTTATGCGAAAGAAACTCCCAGCCAGCTCGTGACTCATCGAATAGGTCTCCGCAGTTTTTGCCAGTTTTTCGCAATGCAGGCGGAGGCAGGAAGGCAGACACCTTCTCAAGCCGTCCGTCCCGTCTCTTGCAAATTGTGCACCGGGGTGTAAGAAGGCCCCAGTGCACTACAAAGTTAGAAAGTGTGCTGCTGATGCTACGTCTGTGAAAGATACATTCCTGGGGGGCTGACTGTTCACATTTTCGAATGGCGCCTGCAAGCTGTGGGGTCAAACAAGTTTTTCTTGCAGACTGGCTCTTGCGGACAGGAACTTATCACCTGTTAATCCCTTGGTCAAAAAGTAGCAATCAGCGGATCCACTAAAGCAGAGCAGGGAACTAAGCGTATTTTGCCCCATGAGCGAAACACTTCGGTCAGAGATGACCGTGACAAACGATGATCTCATGGTCGATTGCGCTTGCCTCTGTCTCTGAGGTGCCCCCAGAGACTGTAATTGAACCGAATGGAAACTATCGTGAAAGTCAATGCAAGAATGCACTTTTTTCACACTCGCCACTGGGGCAATTTCTCTAATTCTAAGCGCCGCGGAGCCCCACTGAGCTGCGAAAGATGGAGGAGTCCTCCTCCCACTTACCTGTTTCACGAATTAAACTTTCCGAAGATTTCGTGTCACTTAAGAGTCGACCTGGTGACTGCTGAGTTAAATCATTTAAAACGGCGTTAACAAGTCAATAGATATTTTAACAATTATCTAAAACCGAATTTCTCTTACAATTAAACTGAAAAACCAACTCGAACTGCTGTTCGCTCGCACGACAAAAAAAAATTTCTCGAGACTTTTGACACTTGACAGCACACAAAGTGAAAATGGCGTTTGCTAACGGCGAAGGCGATCCTGACTCGTAAGCACTTTGTCGGCACAAAATTTACGTTTTGCGGAACAATTGGTACAAATTTTACACGAACGGGTATTTGCAAGGGGTTTTTAAACGCGCACAATAAAAAAATATTGAATTATTTTGCCTGTATCTCGTGAGAAAAACGCTTGTTTTGTATTCCTCTGGGCTGAAGGCAACCCCACTCAACATCAAGCAACTAAGAACTGACGTTAGTTGCAATTGCGTTGCGTAATGTGATGAAGGACTAGATTTTGCTTGCCTTTTGATTTCGAATAAGTACACTACAGTTAGAAAGTCACCGTGGAAAGAGAGAGGGAATTTCTGTTTATTATTTTCCGCAAAGTTACTTCTTTGGCTTGGCGTCCTCTTAGATTTATCATTATAATTTCTTGAACAAACAATCGAATAAAGAATTGGTAAGTACATATGTAAGTACTAATAAGCGAAAATTCCTTGTTTTGCATTTACTTTCCGTAGGATGAACCACTTTTTCAACCACAAAAAATAATTTAACTAACATTTATTATCACATTAGCAAACGCTTCCTGACACAACTAATATTATTAAATTATTAATTTATTAGTGACTATTTCGTATTGTTGCAAAATAAGGCATCTCTTTTGTAGGACATTCTACATGGCTGAATTCATGCATCCAGGAAATTGATTTCTTCCCTTCTGGTTGGAGCATGTTATTCCAAAGCAAGTTTGTAACTAAAAATAAAATAAATATAAAATCAAAATTGTCTTTACAAGATAAACATGAGGTAAAAATTATAAAGAACTTACGAACTGCATGACCACGTTGGCTGAAATGAAAGCAATCGAATGCGAAATATCTGTGGTCATGGAATCCATTTTTTAACTTTGGTACTTTGGCAAAAGATGCGAATGGTTGAACAGTCACCTCGAAGTCCTGAATATCAGAAAGACTATTAAAATTCCTTTAAAATATTAAATACAACACATCAAACCTCTTTGTTGTGGAACTCCGCTCTACTAATAACATCATAATCAGCTTCTATCCATCTTTTCATCAAATCGAAGTAATTTCTCCTCGTCTCACCCTTGAACTCTGGTCTGAACATGCAGGAGCATTCGATTGTATGCAGAATGTCGCATGATTCTGGATTGCCTTTTAAATCTACAAGTTCCTTCATATTGGCAATGGTTATGTAATTGATGAAGACCCTTGGTATGGTGTCCCGAATAAATCGCAGGACTTTCAAAACATCCTTCTTATGATTTTTTATTATTTGCGAATAATTCCCAACGTAGCAATTCTCTGAGCAAAAATCGTTGTGTCCCATAAAAATAGTTATAACTTTCCAGTGTTTTTGCATGTCTACTTTAGGGTCTGATTTCATGCGTTTGTACAAAAGGAGCGCTTGATATTTTAAGTCCTTAGACATAGCGACTGGCTCGGCTATGTTAAACCTGAATATATATTTAGTTTTAATACAAATGTCTATTATCTTTTGTAGTTTTAAAACGTTACCTAGCATTTTTACTATACCCAGGAGAATTTCCCATGGCGTATCCGTTTAAATTTGGATTGTACAGTCTAAGAATGTTGGGAAGTGTAAAAAACTCCCTCCAATCACCATCACCGCCTGTGGTAAATACCAGCCCTCGATTTTCAACGAGAATTCCAGACATATCCTTTAGGAGCATTCCATTCCCACCAGTTATGGAATCTCCCATAGATGCCACAATGTCTATGTCTCCTGGACGAAGTTTGTGGACCGAAGTTGGTGGCTTCCTGCTTCGACGTCCAGGACCATTAGGCTCGCAAAAGAATTTTGTCGAATTGGGTAATATGTCTTGTAGTTTCTAGAAATTTTAAAATTAAATATATAACAAAATAAAATATTATGGTAATAATGATTTAATTCAAAGATATAAAAGATACTTACACCAAGTTTTCGGTTGTCTTTCAGCAGTATTTTTTGTTGTTCTGGATTCCCTAAGCTCTCGGTTAATGATTCTCTAATTGATCTGTAAAGGGGCAAAAGTCGCTCAGCCGCTGCATCAATTAAGGGCTGTCGTTGTGTAATCACTGAGGGTATCGTAATCAACACAAGTGGAAGACATATTTTTAGTAATGCTAGGTTTTTAATCTGTAAAGTAAGTAAAATGTAAAATCTACAAATAATATCTAATAAAATGAACAAAAATTTAAAAAAAAAATTTCGACTCCTATATATTCATTTTAAAACAGCTAAGCCTCTTAAAGTTAAGAAATTCCTTCACCATCTTAAATTTCAAAATTTCAGTATATTTAAAATGAGAGACTCTGAATCTTAAATTTAAAAATTTCAGTATATTGAAAATGAGAGACTCTAACAACCTTTTTCACCCGTTTCTTTTTGTTATGCTTAATAAAGAATTTAAAATTAACTGCAAACCGCGCTTCTATTTTTGTGGTTTAAACAGGAAGCATTCTATCATTTGTTAATACGTATTAAATTTTGTTCAAGAATTCGTCTAGAAGATCACTGGTTTATTTAAACCCGTATCGCTACAACGGATATGAAATAGAACTTCGTTTTTCACTTCTTTTGTTTTGCACTTCGATAGAATGCAGTGCTAAAAATTTAAAAGATATTCAGTATTCGATCCTCAATAAGGATTACTTTTGAACTCATATGATAAAAATTTATTTGATCGTTATAAAATTCTCAAAATAAAACAGAAACAAAAATTAATTGTCGTAGGTCATGAAAAACTTGAAATCTATTTAGAAGCTCCCGCTAAAACTCATACCTTGAGCTTTTCATAAAACATTATTTCGGAAATGATAAAACAAGCCGGTTTTCAATTTAGAGACCAATAAATGTTTTAGCTTTCCTAGCATATTTTATCAAAACAAACAATTGGACATTGAACTGTTTGTTACTGAATTAGTAAACATTTGATTCGTATTCATAATTTTAAACTATGTAAACTAACTAAATAATGAAAATAATTTTGATTGCTGTTTCTGCTGTTTGTTCTTAATTGTTTTGTTTATTTTTTTGAGGTTCGTGAGTAGCATCTGAAGGGTTACGTATCAAGATGATTTGCTAAAAACTTTCCGGCGTATAATTTATTAGGTCATTAAACTTAGACTGAAAATCATATTGCGTTGTTTTATTTACTTATACATATATTATGATAGAAGGCAGTTTCTTACAGCTACTTCGTTATATAAGATTAGTTTTGTTTTTGAATTAAAAAAAACAAATTAAATATACATACATATGTACACCTCTGAATTCTAAGTAAAAGCTATTATACTATTTTTGCATTTATCTGTTGGTAATTGTTTTGCGTTAAAGAAAATAATTTTAATAGCTAAAATGTTCAATTCAAATTCAAGGTTAAAATTTGGTTGGATCAACTGAACGATTTTATAATATTCAAATAAATTTTTTTTTAATAATAGACAGTGGATGAGATTATCCAATCCAAAAGAACAGAAAGAAAATTATTTCTAGAACTTCAAGAACAATATAGCAATAATCAAAATCAAAAATTTGATTTCAATTTCAGCTGCAGTATACAAATCGAATTTGTTTAACAAATCGCTACAATTGATAAAAACTTTTAATGCACGCTGATTTTCATATCTGGTTAATTTGAAATAGCCAAAATCAAATTGTGGAAAAAAGTGTTTTAAACAATGAGTCTTCAATTTTTAATTTTTTTATAAAACAACGAAAAAATCAACTAGAGGGTAGATAATACTTGTCAGTAACATTTAGCAATCATATCTAAAAAAAAAGAAGTTTTCACTAAAAAAGTTAGTACATAAATAATTAGCTTACTCATAACGTTTTTGTGAAGGCTTTTGGCTTTAGTTTAAACAATTGTAAGCATAGTAAAGAACACATAGAACACGAGTTTTAAAAGCTTATAGTCAGGTTTTATAAATTTTTTTTTTAAGTGCGCGCAGATTTTAAAAATTACGCAAACAATTCGCCTAATATGTTTTCAGCTGTTTATCAGTGAAACTCCGAATATAATAAAAAGAAAAGGTAAAACTCAGTTCATTCTAACCAATGTCACATATATTTTTGTGTTTAGTGTACTTGCAGCATACAGTTAATGCACAGTTGTACCACAAAAAGTTTAAAAAAAAATTTATTGGGAATGTTACCTACTCTCTTAACTCAGAATATGTTTTCTAAAAATATGCACATTTAAAAACTACAATAATTTTAGAACATTTTATATAAAAGAGATGTTTTATGTTATTCATATTTTTAAATATGCGCACATTCACAAAAACTTAAATTAAAAACCACTTAAACTTGTTTTTATAAAAATTAAACAGAAGTTCCTTCACAAATTTACCATTTTATCTGTTGCAGTTTCAAAACTTCTTATTGATAAAAATTTAGTTGGATAATAAATAAAATTTAAAAATCGGAGACACACTAAACTGTAAAAATTGAATAAAACTCTTTTTATACGATGCTACAATTCGAAACTATCAATTTTGTTCTAAAGAGACTATTTGCACCCATTGCCAAAAACACACTGTGCTAAAACGTGGGGTACAGCTTCTTCCGAGGGTTCTGCCGGATTGTCGGATTGATAAAAGTTAAACTGGAAAAACCTCCTTGTTAATTTGTGGACGCAATCACGTCAATAGGCTTCAACGTTTTTTTTTGCATAAACAAAAATCTAATTTGCTCACTACTTTGAGAATATACTATACATATGTAAGTGAATGTTGCTCAATTGGCATAGTAACGATTGTTTTTATTTCATTTTTTATTTTGTTATCTTTCTGAAGAAGAGCGAACAATTGTGCAAACGCAAGAACCAGAAGATTTATGTGATCACCACTGTTTCTGAGGGCATGCAATATTTGCCAATTACCAGTAAGTGAGCACGGTCATTAAATGACCTTGACAACGAAATTGCTTTAATCGAGGTAAGAAAGTCGTTAACAATTAACATAAATTATGAAACTTTCCTAGTTGATGTCGCTAGGCTATCAGTAAGGAAATTGCATCATTTTAAAAAGAAGTTAAAAACCTAATAAAGAAGCAAGCTATGTAAGCTGGATCTCTGGTTTGTACTAAAAACAAAGAACTTTTTTTTCGATTTGATCGATATAATACTTATATAGTAGTTTTTTACAGCATAATCACCAAAGATCAAAAAGCCTGTCGCGCACGCGCTCAAGGAAAACTCGTTTCTTAAAATCCGCACATGAGGGTTCCGTTTCTTTATGTTTCGTCGATCGGAACCTCGATGTTGATCTCACCTTGACTCTGATGGTTCATGACTCCTCGATGACTGTTGCATCTTTTTTGCGAAGACGGATGTCTTCAAGTGCAGGCGAAGGAGCCGAGGCCCGGTGCGGAAGAAATGGGGCGTCAACTGCTCTTGCGCTTGACCATCAAAACCTGTCAGAGTTTAAATGAAGGAAGGTGATTTATGGAACATCGCATAAACCGCATCTTTCGGAAGATGCAAGCCAGGCGCTGGTAAGCTACCAGAAAAACTGGACTCACTTTTTATTGAAGCGGCAATACACTTAAAATAAAATGAAAGCGATATCCACTAGAAGAAGATCATCATGTTGTCCGTTTTTCTTCGAATATATTCTTGTCACATAAATTTTCATTTTTACACTAGTTTGTTATATTCGGAAAAAAAGCAGCAATTAATTATGTGTTGTTGTTAAGAACTTGTAAAGGTTTTTTGTCGCTGCGGGAGATAGACAATTTTGCAAATATATTAGAAGTTTCCGTGGTGATAAATATTTCCTGCAAAACAACAAAATGATTGATGAAAACTACATTTATTTCTATAAATGCACAGTACACTTAGAATGCATACTAAGTTTTGTCGGAAAAAAGAAGTTACGGAACTAAGGAAAGCTCACTTTTTTTAAACCTTTTATGACGACTTCACTATTTGAAAAAAATCAAGAAGGGGAAGTTTTTAAAAGTGTGTATGTAGTCCTTGAATTTTATCATTGTTGTATCAAAAGTCACATTAAATGTTTATAATATTTTTTTAACAAAAAATTTTTATTTATTAAATATTTTTTTAAACTAAATTCAAAAATGTTTAATCCTAAATCTCCTCTATACTTTCTTTAGTATAATAGTATTTAATACAATATTCATTTATTTTCATACTCTACTGTTAAAATTAGAACAAGTGGATTGTATGCTCATCACACCTAAATTTTTCATTTTTTGAATTCAACAAATTTTCATTTGTACAGAGGAACTATTTTGAACCAACTATAAAAATTTGAAAATTCAATAATGCAACCAACAAAATAAGCACATTATTAATCTAATCCGTTGAACAAAAAATTTTATTAAGATAGGCAAAAAGTTAAAATGTTTCGTCTAAACTTGATTTTTGAAAATAATTATATGTAACCCTATAAGATTTTTAAAAAACCCCTTGAATTATTTTCTTTGCAGACTTATAGAATTTTTCTTTATTATTCTTAAGATGGGTGCAAGACTTTTATTTTTATTTTAATTTCTGTTGCACGCTCAGTAAAAGAAAAGTAAAGCAAACATACAATTGTTCGTGCAAAACATTAAATAAACAGTTCCTCTTTTCACTACGTTTTTAAAAAATAAGTAAGGAAATATAAAAGTAGAACGCTGCTCAATAAGTACTCACTTTTTAAAAAGGTACAAAAATGTTGCAATTATAGAATTAACTCAGTCAGTCTTAAGATCGCGATTAAACCGACTTAATTAAAAATTTACTCAATGTATTTCAGTAAGGCTGATAAATTAAAACTAAATCTTATAAGATCAATAATTATAAAGTGTATGTAAAGTGTTAAAAATTGAATGGTTTTAAATGATTAATCTGGATTACCTACAATTATTATAAAACGAGAGATCGTAAAGGACAAAATGGTTAGGAGCTCGGACTTGCACTCTGTTTTAGTTTATTTTTATGCCAATATGATCTTGTTAGAACATAAATATATAAAATTATTATTATTTCTTTTTAGGTGAAAATTTTAAAGTTCTTAATCATATTGGCTGTAATCCCTTCGACAATAAGCTTAGTGGAGATATTTATTAATCATACCTTACCGCTGTACAACTACCTTCGAGTGTATTATAATAAAATCTACGAAAATGAGTTCCAACACAACCTTCTTTTGGAGAAAAACAGAAAGCTTGGGGTAAATTTTATTATATGTATACAATATCAATAAAAATAAAAATTAATAAATTTATTTGTAGAAACTACAACAGCAAATATCAGAAAAAACTCCATTTTTATGCGATGTTAATGGACCAGGTCGTCGAAGTTCGACACCACCGAGTTCAGTTCATAAACTTCGTCCGGGGGACATAGATGTTATAGCTGCTTTAGGAGACTCTATAAGCAGTGGAAACGCAATCCTTGCGAGAAACGTGTCTGGAATCATGGTGGAGGATAAAGGACTGGTTTTTAATATAGGCGGTGACGGTAGTTGGAGGCAATTTCTAACTCTTCCAAACATCCTGAAGGAGTTCAATCCGAACTTATATGGATATTCCTATGGAAATGGGCATTCCAATTCGGAAAATTCGAAGTAGAGCTAGGAACCCAGAAAATATTTTAATATGATATAGTAAAATTTTTATATTGCAGGTTAAACATGGCAGAGCCAGTTACAACATCCAGTGATATCTTGCGACAAGCGAAAAATTTATATGACCGCATGAAAGCAGACCCAAACGTTGACATGCAGAACAATTGGAAATTGTTGACTATGTTAATTGGAAGCAACGACTTTTGCTCCAGGATGTGCTTCCATAATTCCACTAAATTCGTCACGGATCACAAAGAGCACGTTATCAAGGTGTTGCGATTTGTGCGAGACAACATTCCGAAAACTCTTGTGAGCTACATGCCTCTGATAAATTTAAAAGAATACTACGGAACAAACCGGAGATTTTCGCTGACTTGTAGTGCACTCAATTCGTTGTATTGCCCGTGCTTTTTGCTCCTTAATAAAAGATACAAAAAGCGCTATTTCGGTTTCATGCAACAGTGGGTAGACGTGGAATATGAAGCTGTTAATAGACCGGAGTTTCATACTAAAGAGGTACGTGTATCTATTCAAGAATAATTGTTAAAATTTCTTTTATTCCTAGGACTTTGACGTTGTTATTCAGCCATTCATGGCAACTGCACAATTACCAAAATTAAAGGACGGAACGATTGATCCCAAATATTTAGCTTTTGATTGCTTTCACTTCAGTCAAAAGGGTCAGGCGTCGCGTAAGAAACTTAATCATATATTAAGATCATCTAATTATTTTAATAATATTTAACTTTTAGTTGCCAATGCACTTTGGAATAGCCTCCTACAGCCAGAGGGTGAGAAGCCTTTAACATGGCTGGAGCCCTTCGAAAATTTTGAATGCCCCACTGAGGAACGGCCGTACATTGCAACTACTAAAAATAATCAGAACTAGTTCATAACAAATATATTTTTTCTTAAAAGCAGAACTCAAAACTTTTGAATATATTTTGTAAAAATTCAACATTTTCGGTTATTTTCGGGTCCTTGCTTAAATAGGTATATTGATTGTTGAATTTTCTGACGGAGGAATTAAGGTAGGAATAATAATAAAAAATGTCCACTTCAGTAATTATTTACTGAGCTTATTTTGATTTAACAATTTAGTTGCAAAGATACTATTTCTTACTATTTTTGGTTGTTGCAAAAAAGGGCCGTTTTTCAGTTGGGCATTCGAAATAGGAAAAGTATTGAGTCCAGATTATTTGCTTCTCACCGATGGGTTGTAGCATGTTGTTCCAGAGAATGTTTGCAGCTTAAAGGGCATTTTTTAAAAAAGTTATAAGAGCGATAATAAATATGAAATATTACCAGTTGCATGACCAAGTTGGCTAAAATGAAAGCAGTCGAACGCCATGTATCGCATATCATTTGTACCATTCGGCAGTTTTGGAATTTGAATTCCCCTCATAAATGGTTGGATAACCACTTCGAAATCCTGGGAGTATATAAAATAAAATGTATCGTTACATTCAAATTACTCTCCCAAAAAATGTTACTTCTTTGTTGTGAAACTCCGCTCTGCTAATAACTTCACTATCAGCCTTTATCCAATTTTCCATAAAATCACTGTACACCTTAACTAGCTTCTTTCTGAGCTTCACATGGAATTTGCATGGACATTCGAGGGCATTGACCACATTACACGAAATAGGAACTTCTAACGAGAAGAGTTCTTGAACATTCGCAATCAATAGATAGTTAACAAATGTCCTCGGCATCTTGTCTCGAATAAACCGCAGCACTTTAACAACATTTTTTTTATGCTTCTCAATGGCTTTGATGTAGTTCACGTTGTAGCAAGTTTGGCCGCATAAATCATTGTTCCCTATGGCGATCGTAATCAATTTCCAGTGCCGCTCCATGTCCACTTTCGGATCAGACCTCATCCGATCGTAGATGAATTCTATTTGGTACATCACATGCTCCGACAGAGCTAGGGCTTCCGCCACATTGAACCTATAAAATTCTATTGGTTTAAGAATATTTAGTGAATTTTTAAATCTCATACCCTGCACTTTTCCAGTGAGAAGGGGCACTACCGTGGGAATATCCGTACAAATTTGGATTGTACTCCTTGAGGATATTTGGAAGAGTGAGGAATTGTCTCCAGGTGCCGTCACCGCCTGAGGAGTAGGTGATTCCTCTGTTTTCTATAATTAGCCCGGTTATGTTTTTAAAAAGTACTCCTGTTCCACTACTGCCAGAGTCTCCCACAGTGCCCACGACGTCTATGTCTCCTGGACGAAGCTCGTGCACCGAGGTTGGTGGAGTTTCGCTTCTACGTCCAGGCCCTTTCACGTCGCAGAAAAATGGAGTGGAATTTGAAAACTCCATTTGGAGTTTCTGGAAAAATTATATTCTGAATAGTTTTGATTTTTCTAAACTTTTACTTAAGGTGCTTACACCAAGTCTACCGTGCTCCTCCAACAAATGTTTGTATTCCGCTTCATTTGCATATCTATTTGTAGTAACATTTCTAGCCTTTGTGTAAACTGGAGTCAAAATTCCAAAGTAGGGGTAAATTTGTAAGCAAGTCGTTAAGTGAATCTTAATGAGCAAAATAACTAGAAATTGTAATCTCAGTATTAAATTATTCACCTGTAAAATTAAACCAAATATTACACGTTATTTTGAGTTTAAAACTCTATTCATTTTTTACTATCTAAAACTTTTTTAATAAATAAGAAAGACTCTGAGCCCGCAATGTTAGTTTTGTAATTGGGCACTAGTTTTATAAACTTTACTTTATTTATAATTTAAAACACAATTAAGATTAATAAGAAATATTTTACCATTATCACCCTCGAAAGAAAACTTATAAAAATAATTCACACAAGAATATGTAAACTACGGACTAAAGAATTTAGAGTTTTACAGGATATAATTTTAATTTTAATTAAGCCGCCGGCTTAGTGGAGCTCGGAATTATTACTGCACGAATTTCAGTTTAATATTGTTCCTAAAGATATAAAACTGCACCAGACGCAAGCTTTTGCTTTTAGTTCGGAATACAATGGAATTGTACAGAGGTTGAATTGCTGTGGATTTATAATGGAACTGGGCAGCTGTGCATCCAGAAACATGCCTTTTAGGAAGGCAAGCCTCATGTCCTCCTTTAATCTGTAATTTATTACTTTCATAATAAAGAGAAAGAAAAAATATATCGACGATATTTAGTAACGATAAAATAATAAATATAAACTGAAAATTTTGCTTGTTTCCGGTTTTTCCTGTTTTTCGCTACAAAGATCTTTTAGCATTCACAATATTTTTCTTAACATAAAGTATTCAGATAGAGCGGAACATCATCCTTTTTTGGTTTGCAATAGAACTGTGAGTTTTGCATTTTTGCTTTAATGCATTAAGGTTAAATAAAAATCGTTGAGCGCTTCTTCAAAAATTTATTGAAAAATATTTCAGCTGAATCTTACATGGGAGGAGGCGGAACAGGCAGCACTCCAATTGGAGGGGGTGGTGGAACCGGATTGAACATGGGTGGCCTCGGCGGTGGAACATTTCCCATGCCCATCACCCGCAGATTCGGCGGAGGTGGCGGGATGATCTTCGGCTCCAGCTTGAACGAGAACTGGAGGAAAAACTGCTTCGTGTCGCGGTTCCAGTAGGTCCAGAACTTCCCTTCGGTCTTCTCAACTTCCCGCGAAGGCACCTTAAACGCGATCGTCTCGTACGGCTCAGCGGCGAACAGCAAATACTGCCACTTGCGGTCTGGGGGCTCAATTTTCTGTTCGTAAGCCGACATGAACCTGTGCCGTGGAATGATTCCGTCAGATATTTCGGGGTAGTCGATTTGGAAGAGGAGGGACTGTTGCCCGGTTTCGGGACACCGTTGTTTAGTTACTCTGTACCCAGGCCGTCCGATTTTTACGAACTTTTTGGGCTCAACGCGGGGCTTCTCGGGCGCTAGCATTGTGGGGGCTTCTTTAGCCTCCTTTGCAGCGCGTCGCGCCAAGTTCTCTTGATGCTTCTTGCCCTGGGTGTGTGCCAAGTAGCTGCCCTCATTATTATGTAGAGTTAGACACAATTTGCACTCGTAGGAGCCCAAGTGGTTTTTCATAAAATAGGGGTCCTTGTTGAGATCGATGGTTTCGAGCGCCAGTTGTCGAAGACGCTCTCGCCGGTCTCGGTTCGTTTCCGACCAGGAGGCGACGCCTCCTCCGCCAGTTTTACCTCCAGGTCGATTCTGGAAGTCCATTTTTACGGTTTAACTAAAATTAAAGAATTTTGATTTTTTATTGGGATTTTGTTTTTTAAAGACAAACTGTGGTGCAAATTAATATATAAAGTTAATTAGGTATTTTATAGTCCATTTTAAGAATAATTTTACCTTTAAGAAGCCCCTGATTCGATAATTAGACGAATTTCCTAGCAAAATGTGGCGAAAAACAAGCCGCTGCAGAAACTTCAAAACCAAATGTCAAAACACTCTATTTTGGACTAGAGCCATAGGCTGTTCTGTAACAGTTTCTTAACAGCAAATCTTGACGAGTATCCTCGCCAACTTTCGCAAAAAAATTAAGCTTTTGCTATTAAAACTGGATTAATTAATCATAGAAAATTAAAAATGTGTTATTTAAATAATATATAAGTAAAATGTACTTATTTTGTTCGAACATTGGAAGATTTGGAGCTAGTTTTGTGCATTACCCACCCCTGCAATGCTCTAAAATGAAAATTTGCAAGCTTGTAAACTTGACATTTACATTGCAATTTCCCCTCCACCAGCTGTCAAAAGAGGAATTTTTGTGAAGGTGGAGTTAGCAATGAACTTTGAAAATGTTTTTTATTAATTTAATGTAGTTTCCGGACATTTTGCCAAGTTTTAAAAATTTTCGGTGATGCGATAATCCGTAGAATGCTCGAGAAAGTATTTTTTGTGTAGGTGAGTGGCGAATATTCAAGAACAAATAAAAAACTAAACTCAAAGACAGTCGTCAACTTTTGGCCGGACTTGTGATTATTTACCGTGATTTTCCGATTGTCCTTGTCCTACCCAGCAATTTTCCGATTTATAGTGACCCTCGGAATGTTCCTTTTTCGGAAACAAGAAATTAAAACCGAAATCCTTTTAATTTGTGGCGCTCCCCAGCCCCGGTGCAATTTCCTGCAATCTTTTCATTAGCTGCGGTCAGAGCGGACTTGTTGCCTTCTTTTCCATCGAGCGGCTCAAATTTGAAATTACTATATGCGAAGAAAAGGGCAGCTAAAGCGGTGTAGATACGAGGCCGTGATAAACACCAGTTTTGCTCCAGATAAGCGCGATCCATGTTAGTGACCGCATTTGGCTCTGCCGCGGTGGAATTGCGTCCACCAGTGGCTCTGCGGGGCTGTCGCAATCATTTCATTTGTGTCACTTTGCCTGATCCACTCCGCTGCTCGCAGTGGACTTTGTGCGCTCCGGCGACGGCCTTCCAGACCCCGCACACACTCCCTCTGTTTAGGGTTTCTGCAAAGGAAAGGGCAGGCTAATTACAGACTGCAAAATATGCACAATGCTTGCGGAATGCAGACTACAATAAGTTCGGCGGAGTTTTTAATTTCTGCCGGACGTGACTTATGGATAAATAGCCCCTTAAAGTTATCGCAGGCACAGCCAAATAAAAGTGCGGGGCTGCGGATGTTTCGGGTCATGCACCTTATTTATTACCTCCGCTCATTAGTTTTGCTGCCCCCAGAAACTCACGCTGTAGTCGGTACCCCGCCCGCCTCCAGCGGAAAAGAAAACAGCTTGAGCTTCGAAAATCGAAGAAATAGTCAGACGCTAATTGAAAAGTAATTGCAAAAGACTCGCCAAATTTATCAGCAATTTACGGCGCATTGTGCTATTAATGAAAAAGTAAGCAGTGCTTAACCTTGTGAGTAACAGGAATATTTTCGATTATTTCTTTTAGCTGATATAAAAAAATCGGTCAAGTACCGAGTACGTGCCGACACGCATAAATATATCTTTGTGTACACACTCCTAATTTTAAAAATATAGTGGATAACATTTTTGGTATTTGTTTTTTAACTACAAAATATATTCTAAAATTAAAAGTTTTAAAAACCCATGACGTAAATAAAAATCTCTGAAGTATGAAAAACCTTACAACTAACCGTTCGTATCCTAGGAAAGAACAAATTAAATGGCCTACACCATAGGCTATTAATATCAGTTTAGTAATTTTGGAGATTGGCCCGAATTGAACAAGCATTAGATAAAAGAAACTCCATTCTTTGTGTATTAGAACAGATTTATGTAGGTATTTTTATGTCTGCTTGCTCCGATTAGTTTAGTGTCTATAAGACCGAAATTTCTTATAAAGATTAATCACAAATGTTCATAAGTAATCAAAGTTTTGTATATGAAATGAAATAATTAAGTTAAATAAATGAAAATTATTAAGTAACCTTGTCTTTTACTACCTATTTCGTGTAAAAGGTAACACCATACATCGGGTGAAAATGAAATCTTGAAATTTACAGATTCTTTAAATATGTTGAAGAAATATTGACAGACAAAAGATAGAAACAAGACGGTAAAATGTAACTTTAGTTATTTACAATTTATTTGCATAGTCGTCATTTTTGACCTCATGCACTTTTTACCCAAAAGAAGTACTTATAAAAAAATTTCTTTAATTCGAACCGGATTTCACATGATTAATTTGTATGTGCGAAACGAGTAAAATTTTTACAAACAGCAAAATCTAAGCAACTTAATTTTTAAGTGATTACGGAATGTTTATAGACATTTTATTTTTAGTTTTTTCTATTGCATCTTTATCTCATGCTTTTTCTTCGACATTTCATATATTTTAGTAGCAAAGTGTAGTGTTTTTTTCTTATTTCTGTTGGGAAACTTTGCACACCCGGTGGAAGTGTTGAATATCAATTTTCAGTGCTTTATCTATAATTTTTATTTTTAGAATAGAATAGAATAAGAATTTATTAAAGTAATATACAATAAGTAAAGAAAATTCATAGATATATACAGAGATTATAATGCCATATACGCTATATATACATACATATATTAAATTTCCCATTCTGGGTACAAATACAAAGTTTATAAAAATCAGCGAATTCCTTCACTTATTTGATATTTTTTAATGATAATGATAATTCAATTACCTTTATTTTTTCTAGTTGGCCTTAAACACAACTTCCTCGAAGGGTTCCCGTATCAATAGTATTCTAAAATGTCGAGCCAAACAGAAACGGACTACGATAAACAGTTTCAAGATGATTTAGAAAAAGCGACGGCACTGAGTTTAGAAACTTTGGCCTTCGAAGAAATCCGCAGATCTAAATTGCAATATTCGCACTCAGATGCAGCAGTTTGCCAGAATAAATTCGCACAAAATCAGTCCAGACACAGACCAGGTTCATTTAATGCTGGAAAAGTCGCAAACATTCAATCGTCCCTTGCTCCGCCCCCCACAGTCCCTCCAAGGCGCCACAGTGAGGGTCGTTTGCCATCTGAAACCACTGAAGAAAACGACTTGATTTCGTTCGCGAGTCCAACAGCAACTAAAAAGGAAGATAATGTTAATTTTGATAAATTAATTGAAGATATTCAGAGGTAACAACTTATTCATAAATATAGGTATAGCTACTAGAATTAATGAAATATAAGCCCCTAAATCTCTTAAAAATGAATCAATATCAATATCTTTCAATGTAAATAATTTCGATAAATAGAGGTTTAGTTGTTTGATTAAAAATTAAAACTTAAATGGGTATACCCTATGAAACACTTTTCTAAACAAGATAACAATTCTACAGTGGCTATACATTTTGCATAATATTTGAGTGGCGAGGCGGGATTAATTTTATTTACTTGTGTTAAAGGCTTAACACGCAACCTTTGCAACCAGCAACTAACTATGGTTTCGGCTCGTCACCATCGCTTTTACCGTCGAGCCCTTCGCCAGGAATGCAGTTGGTTCCGTACACACCCGTGCAAGCGCAGAAGGCGCCTCTGACGAGTGATCAATTGGCGCAACTCTACAACATGCAACCAAAGCTGCCTTTCCATCCACCATATCAGCAGCATATCCAGCAATTTATCCGCCCTCAATCCACCGTGATCCCGATCGCACCGTTCAACTACAAACCCTCGCCGCCGCCCTACGGCTTTCAGATGCACCTTTTTCCTCCCCAAACACAATTGCCCCAACAGCCACAACAACTCCCGAATTTTCCACAGCTAGAAGTGACTAAACATATTCCTCAAAGTTTTAGCCCGAAGCCAGAACAAATTGTGGTGCAAGCGCCGCAGGTGAGAACTTCGATCTTCTTTGCTAGAAAAGTTAGTCAACCCCCGCACATTTTTATTTATTTATTTTCCAGTTCCAAGCCGCGGCGCATCAAATTCCGCAGATTCCAAAATCGGCATCAGTGTCAAGCGTATCTAGCTTAAGCGGGGCCGGGAATTGCACACCTCCAGTCCCCGTCGCAGGTACGAGCACCGGTGGTGATGTCGTGCGAAGACCCAAGAAATGCGGGGGCACCGATGACCTCATAGATTTAGGCCACGAAGACAAGTATGGTTTACGATTGCTTCTTCTAGATTTACGCTAGCAGTTAGCTTTAGAATGCGCAAGCGTAGAATAGTTAAACCACTCACTCTAGCCTGCGTCCAATTCTTTCGTTGCAGCTCTCGGGTCAGTGTTCTGGAGGCCTTCGATCCACTTCTTTGCAAGGATTTTGATGATACAGGTGAGTGCGAAAATTTCGCGCGACTTTTTTTGGTCTCAATCATTTTTGGTTTATTTTGATTTGTACTGCGCGTGCGTTTTTGTAGACTTGGTTCTTTCCAAAAAACGGGGTCCTCCTAAAAGGGTTCGCTTCCAGTAGGGTTGAGGGACTTATTGTGATGCAGGCAGGAACCGAAAGATGAAACTAATTTTTTACCCTCTGACGACTGTATACACTTTGTAGGCTGTAAACGGAATAAAAACATTCTTTCGAGCAAAGAAATATTTATTTTGTTGTATTGTTTGTTGTTGTGACAGTGTAGATGTGTCGGTGACCCTAAGATAAATAAAACAGTGGCTTTTTGGGCTCGTTCTATTTAGAGTTTGAGACTAGTTACAGTATCTTAATTGTACTCACTAATTGGGTATAACTTCGATTTCTCGATTGGCGAAGAATATTTTAGTGCTACATAAAGGTATTAATTCGGTCACTATCTTCATTCTCGTTTCCAATAGTCTGATCTTTATGAGAGCTAATGAAATTTTATATTCTTGTCACACAAAGAAATTTATGTTGATATTGGCCTATTATTAAGACCCCAAGAATCATTGATTTGTTTTTTTTTTTCAAAATCTTTCCATGTTCAGTGCACTGCGGATTTAAAAATTAAAATGTGGTCTTACATATCCATGCCATCTATATCTTGGCCTGTGAACCTGCCACTTTATGCTTTATATTATCAGTTTAGCTTAATCCAGAATCGAAAGCTTTTCAAAAAATGTTGTATAAATTATGTTTTATTTATGACAAAGCTTTGCTTTGTTTGTTTGAAATGGGTCAGCAGAGAAAACCAAACGTTGCATTCTGAACAGTTTTGGTGGCAGCGGTGCTTAATGAAAAGCTTATTAATATTCGATCAAACAACAATTTTAGGGCCCCACCATTCAAACTCATCTTTCCAGATATCTTCTGCTTTTTTTGTTTGCCTACATTACCTACATCGTCACTAGTCAAGTCTTATCGGTTAAAGAGATAAGGAATAATGTTTAACTTCAGTAAAATCTGATTTAAATTGCTTATTTATGTTTTGTAAATACATCAATGAATTTGAGAATGATGGATTACTTTATTTGCGGCTTGTTATTAATTGTTATAAGATTGCTGCATGTGTTGTGCAGATTAAAAATTTGAGATTACTAAAGAGACAAATACTGAAAAATAAATCTGGTAATTTGCAAGGCGGGTGAATGTATCATTTATCGTAGGAAATTTGGTGATTTTTGTTTAATAAAAGCAGCCATCGATTGATACTGCAAATATAATCAGAATATTATAGGAATATTGAAAATTAGAATTATCATCAAAATGTATTCAATTACCGAAGCGTTTGATTCACCATCGTAATTTAAGAAATATAACTTTTTATTAAAGAAATCATCATTAAAATTTTCCTCGCATTGAGTAAATTGATTTTACAAATATTTTAAGAATGAAATAAGCATAAAAATGATGATAAAATGGCAGAGACTGTCGATGGTTCGTCAAACTACTGTTTAAGGTGAAGACAATGTGGTGATATTTTCAACACATTTATTAATCTAGATTTTTCTAGTTTTCTTTAAAATTTTTAGTTTTATCAATTCTTATTGTTCCTTGATGCAAATAAATTCCGTATTTTTAATCTTAGATCTAAAGAAAGAATTTTAATTTTCTAGAAATTCAAACCAAATTCCAATTATATAATAGGCAAGATCAAGATTACGTTATTTGCAAGCAAACTGAATGCAATTCTAATAGATTAAGGTATTCGATAGTCTATAAACCAAAAAAATTTAGTGAAGAATTACTAACGACATTTACTTAAAAACCTTCAGAAATGCACAAAATGCATTCCAAAGAGTCTCAATTTATGTCGCGAATAGAGGTCACCATCTGGCCGAAATAACTTTTAAAGGCCAACATGCAATCGTGTTTTAATAAGTAATAACCGAAAACGAGTCTTCGCCAATTTGGCTCAATATAAAGCGCAGTTTGAAAAATAATTATGTAAATGCAGAACATTAATAAGAAATTCATTGCACGCTATAGGTTAAAAAATTTATCCCAATATTATGCCACTGAGTTTAAGTATTTCAAATTCGTCGGTAATTTACTACATTTTAGTTCTCATACAGCCGCAATTTTTGAGTACTCAAGGCAAAAGATAGTTTCGAATTTTAATTTCTAAATCGTGCCGCTAATCTTTTTTTAATTATTTAATGCATTCTCAAAGAACCCCAACAATCCAACACACCGGGAAGTTTCGTTTGTCACAATTAAAATGAGATTCGCAACTCATTTTGCCTCGAAGAACACTTCACAAATACAAATTTATGAAACCAATGAATGGAACCGTAGTAAAATAATTTTTTCACATAAATCGCTCGGCAGCATCTTGAGTTATATTTTTGTTCGGTTTCGTAAGACTTACCAAATGTCTCGGCCGGTCATCATCCCTCTGAGAAAATAGCACAAAAACTAAAGAAATCGAGAACATCCCGCGGAATATGTTGGAAATAAATGAGCGACCGGTAGTTCGTGGTACATGAGCACTTAGCGGTGAGAGCCGCGTATTTTATTAGTGATTAAATCGCGAGTAAAACTGCATAAAACAAAAATCATCTGGTGTCCGAGCGGGGGACGGACTGTGCTTTTTTAGAGAGCGTCGCTTCCACGGGGAAAATTCAAAACAAACGTTCGGGCCCGCGTAATTAGACGAGAATTAAACGTTGGTCAGTGATTTTGCTCCATTCAAAATCTCGGGAGGATTTTTACCTAGTTATTTTCTTTTTCGGTTCATAGTCTGAGGCATCTTTTTGGTCTATTAATAATCGCGGCACCACGATGTGATGTTTGTTTCGCGTGTCCAACGTTTTCTACATCTCGAGATTTGTTGTGAAAATAATTTTAGTGTTGAGAAACTGATTAAGACGACATTAAGTAACTCGTTATGTCGCTTCTATCAATTCTTGTAGATAACGTGTCTGATTGCACGACGTCTTACTATGCGGAATATGATCCATTCGACTACTTGTACAGCTGCGGAACACAATATTCCGACCCAGTCTATGAGGCAGTTAACAAAACAGACAGAACCCCAATGAGCCCCACAGGTAAGAGTTTATTTTCGCAGTGTTAAGTACTTATTCAGATCGATAACATCCTAGCATCCATTGGCTGGAAACTGTCTCCTGTCGAATATCAAAGCGATCCTACATCTCCTCCACCGCTGCCACCAAGAAATAGCGACGGATCAAAGGAAAGAAACTTACACCATGTCCTGGACAGACGGAAACATCCCTCTAAACTTTATGAGACTGTGATCGAGCGGAAGACCGAGGAGCCAGAACTTATGGAATTCTTCTGGATGGTCAAGGATCTGCGGTCCATGTACAAGTTCAGTGATCCTGTTTCAAATGTGGGTCATGTGATTGCGTCGGAGTTTAACAATAAATACTCAGAGGAGAAGAGCATCAAACTTCTAGTTCATCCTGCTTTGGAGGTCCTGAGGGAGGATGGGGAAGCAGCTAAGCAGGGCCAAATTTCCGGATATGGATCACCTGTTGTTTTTACCTGTGATAGTAAGTTTTAACTAGAATTCGTTTGCTACAAGATTTTATTCTGTTCCCTCTATTTCAGTTAGCACAACTGTTGAACATGTCGTCATGCACGTGCTCTGCGCCTTGGAAGGTCAGGTCATTGGATCTGTGGAGGATTTTATGGTTAAGGTGAGTGTCTTACTCAACTTAAGGATCAAAATTCGTTATTTGCTCGATAAATTTAATTTATTCTTTCATAAAAGAATAACTGCGAGCATTGAATTTTCAACTAGGAATTTAACGACGATGTAATATTATTTATTGTCGTTGCGCCCATGCATTCAGATAAGAATAAATCAATTTTTCACAAACAAGTGCTAATTAGCATGAAAAATCGCTTTCCCAGCGATTGTTAGAAGTTGTCACAGCAACAGTACATGACTTTAGATCATGGCCAGCAGAATTTTTCTCGGCTAACGATTACCATGATTTCGGATTTTGAATTTGTGGTATTATTAATTCAGCGACTAAATATGTTCTTTTGTGAGTCTCTAGAATCTTAAAATTAAATGCCAGATGAAATAAGTAAGTTATTACTCGGCTCAAACTTGATTGAAAGCGTTTAAGAAAAAAAAACGGGCTATCGTGTCTACAAAATTATTTACTAGAATGAAAATGATCTGGATGCTGACTCAAAAAACGAAAATGTGTACTCGATGTATGTCAAACATAAAGTAAAATACACCTATAAAGAGTAAAATTCTTAAATTTCTCGGGTAAAACAAAACAACGCTTAGCAAACAATTAATCAGGTAGGACATATGGCAAGATTTGCAAACAACCGATGCATTTTTAAAATTGCTTGATCAATATGCAGGTTGCAAAAAAAAAAGATTTTTTTTGGAAGCATACATATAAAAGATTTATAAATAGTTAAAGGGTGAATACGAACTTTCAGATTAGTGACTAATAACATTGGATATTTTCATTGCATTTGATATGAAAATGTTTAAAATGTTTGTAAATTGGTAGAGTTTCATCCACAAGTAAGATTAAAATTAACTGAGATCTCTGGACCTATCTGAAATGTTTTGTCAGCCAATAAATATAAAGATTATGCTTTCTTGCAGCCAATTGGTGTAGTTGAGTGGCTCTCACCGTACTCAAAACTAAGTCAGCTTGAATGTGTTCACGACAGCATAAAACTAGAGCAAGATGTTCAATTGGGTTTCTGTCCCAAAACCGAGGCAAACACGCAGGCTATCGCAAGAACTAAGAGAGATGATACCAGAGATGCTGATCTTAAACCAGAGGATATTTTGCCAAATGAGCACGACAGCACCATCACCTACGACAACATGATGATTTTAATAGGTGCTACTTTAGTTGAAATTATAAAATCGTTTAAAGCGCTTATTTGGTGGTATTTTTAGAAACCCTTGAGGCAGAAATTGATAAATTGGAAATATCCGCCGCAGATGCTAGCCCGCGTTCAGTGCTATCGTGCTCAGGTGTTTTTCAGGGAGTTAAAGCGATTTGCGCTTTTCTAGGTTCGATTGAAACTCTGGAGATTGCAAATTGTATTGAAGAATTGAGAAAAATATGTGCGTCTGGGCAAGTTGTGTACAGCTATGGGTCGAATAGTTGCCCAGACATTATTTCAGAATGTGGAGATTATGCAGAGGTTGCACTGAGGCCGAGAACAATACTCGATCAAGTCAAATTAAAGTGTGATCAAATCCGTGAAGCTGTCCAAGAGCTAATTGCCACGTACGCTAATGCATTTAGAGTAAATTTTTGTGTTAAAACCTTCGACTATTCGAGTAGTAAGTCTTTCGAATTGCACTTGTCTACCAGAAACATAGCTACATATGCATTTTTTTTTATTACAGCTCCCTTGTCTGTTTCAAATGTTCTGAAACCAATTATGATAAACGTAAGCTGCTTACATCGCCCTCCAGTTACCTGGAAGTACGATGATTATATGCTTGGAACACAAATTTATCACGGAACGCGTTTTATTGGAGAACCGGTTGTTACACAATGCTCAAATGATACCAGCGGAGGTATCTTTCCACGCTTAAAATTCGATGCGTGGATAAATTTTGAAAAGAATCCTATTTGCACTTTACCGAGAGAGTCGAGACTGATTTTTGTACTTTTCGGATGCAAGGCTGAGCCAGCTGAAAATAGTGAATCCACAGATCCAAATCAGGAACGCAAGCAGATTCCTACTGAGCTTGGCTGGTGTTCTCTTCAACTTTTTGATTTTCAAAGGTATATTACTTTTTATCACTAAGCTAACGATTATTATTAAAATAACTCAAATAAACAGAGAAATGATTTGTGGAACTTACTTGCTGTCTCTGTGGCCGCCAACAACGGACAAATTTTTAGGTCCAGCCCCTGCTAAAGGTTGCCACCCACAACCGGACTTATGCCAAGTTTTAAGTATCGAAGTGCCTTCGTACGGAGCGCGAATTGTTTTTCCGGAACCCATTCAGAATCTCCCGCCAGCTCCAAAGTATGATTTCAAAAGTCTAGATTGTAATCTTCAGCAGGAGCTGTTAGACACTGCAGAGCAAGGGTATCCAGGGGCACTAGACAAACGTGAAGTATTCTGGGAGAAACGACACTACCTACAAGATTTTCCTCATGCTCTTCCAAAAGTTCTTCACGCAGCTCATAGCTGGGACTATGCTAGCTTAATGGATTTGCATTCTTTACTTAAATCTTGGAGTCCTCTCACTCCACTACAGTCTTTAGAACTTCTTCTGCCCCGATACCCTGATCTGGAAGTTCGCGCCAGGGCTGTGGAATGGATTGCTGATATGCCAAATGATCAACTAGTCGACTATCTTCCTCAGCTTCTGCAATCGCTAAAGCATGATACGTTTGAGGCGTCTCCGATGGCTCGGTTTCTGCTGTGCAAAGGCCTGGAGTCCCCCAGAATCGCGCATCATTTATATTGGTTGTTAGTGCACAGTTTACCAGGAGATGCTCCCCAAAATTCAATAGACGCTACAAACGCTGAGGCTGATGAGACTCTAACTACTCAGGCCCGGTACCACAGACGAAATAAAATGATGCTTCGTTCGCTTTTGGCTATCTGTGGCGAAAAATTATTGTCCCGATTTTTAACACAAAATATGATGTGCAAGGTAAACAGTTATAACACTAGAAAATATATCGAAGAGTTACTTTTATTATTATTACTTTATAGAATTTGGCGGAGGTTGCTCAATCTGTAAAACAATCAAAGGAATCATTGAGGCAAAAGGCTTTGATTCAAGGTATGGAAGCAGTTCATCAAATTCTCTTAGAAACACCAACGTCTCTGCCACTTGGACCAGGACTTGAGGTATCTGGTGTTAGTGTTCGTGGATGTAGCTATTTTAATTCGAACACACTACCGCTAAAAGTCGCATTTTTGGGCCCAGATCGAGGGATTCTACCAGCAATTTTCAAGGTAAATTTATTTTGAGAAAATAAATAAAATTAATAAGGTTTGAACTAGCTTTGAATAATTTGAATCAAATTCCATTTTCAAAATAACATTATTCAATTCAAAAAGAATTTAAATAAATGAAAATTTATTTCACTAGTGCGGCGATGATTTGCAACAGGATATGCTAACAATTCAGCTAGTTAGAATAATGGATAAATTATGGCTGTCAGAAGGACTCGATCTTAAAATTGTTACATTCAACTGCGTTCCGACAGGCTACAAGAAGGGAATGATTGAATTGGTCACCGAAGCTGAAACTCTTCGAAAAATTCAAGTTGAGTATGGACTAACAGGCTCTTTTAAGGATAGACCTATTGCTGAATGGCTAGCAAGACAAAATCCAAGCCAATTGGAGTATCAGAGAGCAGTTGATAACTTCACTGGTAAATTGTTTCAAATTATGAAAAATTAAATAGTTATCTTAAATTATGTTAATGTAGTCTCATGCGCCGGATATAGCGTGGCAACATACGTTCTCGGAATCTGTGATCGTCATAATGACAATATCATGCTTAAAACCTCAGGTCACTTATTTCATATTGATTTCGGAAAATTCCTCGGGGATACACAAATGTTTGGGAATTTTAAAAGGTGCTATTCCTCAAATTGTTTGTGAGTATTTGAAAATAAAATACGATTTTATTGAAGGGACCGAACTCCATTTGTTCTAACTTCGGATATGGCTTATGTAATCAACGGCGGGGACAAACCATCCACAAAATTCCACCACTTTGTCGATTTATGCTGTCGAGCGTTTAACATAGTTCGCAAGCACGGAGACCTTATTCTGCATATGCTCGCCCTTATGGCAACAGCTGGAATTCCCGGAGTAACCGCTGATGCTGTAACTTATGTCAGAAAAGCCCTTCTCCCATCCCAATCAAACCCTGAAGCAGCTGCTTCATTCGCTAAAATGATTCAATTTTCTCTGAAAAGTTGGTTTACTCAATTCAACTTTTTTCTGCACAACTTGGCACAACTTCGATTTTCCAATGATGAGGGCAGCGGCGAGCTTTTGAGTTTTGTCCCACGTGTTTATACGTAAGTTTGCATCAATTCGTGATTAATTAGTTTATTTAATATGTTTCTTTTATTCAGAATGCAGCAGGATGGAAGACTAAAGTCTGTGACTGTTCATGGATATCAAAAGCGATATGACTTGGAAAAGTATTACACTTACATTTTGAAGGTGACGAGACAAAATCAACCGGATCCAGCATATCTGTTTCGATCATATAAAGAATTTTTAGAGTTTCATCAGAAATTGTGCCTTCACTTCCCTCTTGCAAAACTTCACAGGTAAGTTTCTTGAAGATGCGAATTTTATTTTCGTTTTTATACGTACATATGTATATTACCAATTTTTATTATTTTCAATTTGATTTAATTCAAAGAAATTTTTGAAGTACAAAAATATGTGAGAAATAACTTCATGCGGTTTTATACAACTTTTAGAATTCAAAACGTCGGACCTCAATTTGTTTTAAATATTTTTTCAGTGTAGTAATTTTAGACAATTAATTTATGAATCTAAAACTCAGACCCCAGTGTCTAAGATTGACCTCATTTTTATGAATATGTACTACTCAATGATTTTATTTTTATATTTAAAAGAGAAATTTAAAAAGTAGTGGAAAGAAGCAAATAAAGAACAAAACTAATATTAAAAGCTTATAATACACATACATTACAATTAATAGCCCTTGAACAGATGAAAATTGTCTTAAATTTATAAATTCTAGTTCCGGGATCAAATCTCTGTACCATACTTGGTGTGCTCTGCATCACCAATTTTCTTCTTTGCCTGAACATGTGGAAGACTAGATCTTGGTTCTGGCTTAGGAATCCTTATCTTTGCGAAGATATCCTCCTCTTCATTTTCGGTGTCCGAAAACCCGCCAAGTTGTAAAGAAACCTTTTCAGTTTCACTTTTCATTTGCACTTCTGTGGCACCGAGGCTAGGCGCGGATTTATCTTGAGTCGAAGTTAGCAAATCAGGAGCTTGCTTGCTTGAATTTCTGTGAGACATCCCCAGCCCTTCAGAATAATCTTTAATGTAGCTGTTGTCCGCGTCGATTCTCTCCTGGGTAAATAGTCCAGTTTGACGCCTTTCTTGAACATCTTCATTTATTCGTGGCACAAGTTTTTGCGGTGATTTTGCTCCGGAAGTATTTCTTTTTTGAAACGTTCTCGATTTTGAAGTAAGTTCATTATTATTGCTTTGTGATTCTTCATGGTAAAAATTTGTTTGAATTGGTGAAAAATCTGGTGGAGGTATTGCAGGCACTGGTGGTGGACTAGATGGCGTCTTGTGAGCACCTCTGGGGAGAGGACTGCGCATTTTAATAGCTAAAATCAAATATTTAGTATTATTGATTATAGAGTTATGTAAGAAAAATCAACACTTACGAGGAAGTGTTTTCGACTTCTCTGCGTCGGTAAAGCCATCTTCGTCGTTTCTTTTTCTGAACACACCCTGTGCCAAAAAATCTTCAGAGCTCTGCGAACGAAAGCAAGCAAGGGACTGAGCGAATAAACGTTTATCTAATCAATTGGCCTTCGCGTTTTCTGTTATCAAAATTCCAAATGATAATTTTCCTCACCTGCACTCTCGGTCTAGTTTCGCCGGGCAAGGACCACTGTTCAAAATCCAGGCGGCGCTTGAACCATTTAAATTTTATTCCCATAATAGCAACGACCATGCACAGAGCAGCACCCAGCGAGCATAATGAAATTAAGTGCCCTTTAAAATAGATAAATTATAATTTACACTTAGTAAATTTCTTAAAAACAATAGAACACACCTTGAGAATCTTTATCCAAAGTCACTTGCACCATTTATATGTATTCAAATATTTTTTAGAAGCTGTTCAGAAATTAGCTGACGGCCCCGAAGACATGCTTTTGGATCTCACTTGACACTGAAAGCTCCCAACTAATTCGAAATCGAAGAGGGAGCGGCGTCCAAATAATAATCATATTATCAAAAGAAATCATTTGAGCTTTACACAATAAATGCGATTGCGATAAGTGCTGCTTGCGGCTGTGTTCTTCCCTTGAGCCGCTGATAACAATTAAAGTTTATTTGATAATTAGAGGTATATTGAATGGGTTAAGGAGATATCAAGCAACCTGCGGTGGGTGTTGGTTTAAATGTGATTGTTTTAAAAATAATCGCTGTGGATATTGGTAAAAGATAATGAAGGGATTGATTTATTGATTTAATATCGCTCTACAGAATGCGGTGCTTACGTTAATCACAAATATTTAGGAATTTTGAGTGAGAAAACAAAATTCGTCTCACCCTTCAGGAATTCGTAGGTATTATTATTGTATTCTTTGGTGACTAAGATTAAAGATAGCACTTTTCACTTAAATTATTATTCCTATGTCTTCGATATTCTCTTTCTCTCTAATTTTGCTTGCTTTAGAAAAAATGTTGCTTAAGTTATTCAGGTATAGAGTTCTTAAATAAAATAATTTTATTTTATTCCAAGTTAAAAATTTGTTGCATGGTTTCTCCTTATGATGAATTTTTAAGAATTGATTAATGCATGAATTTAAATCGCGGTTGTTTTTTGAGAATTTAGTCTAGCAAATTCGATTTAAGATCTAAGGTTGAGAGTATCCAAAGGAAGCTATATTAGATCAGCTATCGAAACAGTTATTTAAAAAATATCGATATATCGAAATATCAACATTGATATTTCAGAGCAATACTTCGATACTTCGATATTTAATTTTGATTATCAAAAACAAAGTACGCTTATTTACTACGTGATATGTCGTGTATCCGATATAAAGTGAATACATATTTGCTTTTGTTTTATACATGAAGGTCATCCAAAAATATTTTTATTTTATCTTTAAAATTAGAAATTTAATTGAGTTGGGCAAAAAGCAGGTCTCCTTTATTTTAATTGATATTTATGTTATGCAGGAGACACATCCCCTAAACTAAGTTACTGTCTTGCTTAAACTTTTTTAATTTAAAGATGAAACCATTTAGCAGGAGAAAAACTTTTAAAATTCTTAAAAGTTTAGAAAATATGTAATTCAAAAAATCTCCGAATACCAAATTGTCTTTTTTTGTATTTTTTTCCTATAAGGACTTATGAAAAAATCAACCAAAATATAAAATACAATATTTAACTTTCTCGTATAAAAAAATTCGTTAAAAATTATAGCGTTAGCTTTACGAGGCCAACCTAGAAATCTGAAGTCAATGTAGTGATCAAAAAACAGTGTCTGCTTATCTATATAAGACATAAAGCAAGTTATCAAGAAACATTATCTGCTTACATACATATATATTTGGAATTTTGTTTCATTATGTTATGAGGATGACGTGTTATTTACTGAAACTGAGTACACAGTACTTGATATCTACAAAATAGAAGAATAGAAGCAAAAGAAACCTTCTGCAAAATTCAAAAGATTAATAAGTATGTTTTTAAAAAACAATTCTCTTTTGTCTAAGTTTTAATATTTATGTTTTTTTGAAACGACATTTTGAACAATTAATAAAGCATTTTTATCTTCTACAGTTTACCAAGTGGAATGCACGTGGGTCGATCAAATATAAAAACAGTTGCAGAGCGTCGCTTACCTGAAATTCGTCAATTCTTGGTGTCTCTGTTTCTTTCCGCCGATGAAATTGCACACTCGGATTTAGTGTACACTTTCTTCCATCCGCTGCTCCGAGATCAGCAAGAAGCCAACATACACGTGTCGAAAGTCAAAGGTAAGCACGAAATTCACAAGGCCCACATGAGGCATTATAAGAGCGATGTGCGCAAGCATTTTGCGTAATAATCGGCAAAATACCACTGTATTATTTGAACAAGTGTTTAATTTGTTTTCTTTTTGCAGACATTAAGCCAACATGCCGAACTGAGAATGTGTGTGGTGGAGTTAAACTGTCTCTCCAATATCGCCGAGGAACACTCACAGTCATGGTGAATAAACGAAATGTTTTTTACCCATCTATATATTGTAGATTTTGAATTCGGTTGTTGCTTTGCAAAATTTCTATTTCTAGACAAAATTTGAAAAAAAATTGATTTTTTTTTTCATTTCAAACCACATTTTGTATAAATATGGTTTTTCCAACACTTAGTATGTACATAGATCTTTTTCAACTTTTACTATTTGAAAATTCGATTTTGCTTTACAAATTTATTTTCATGACGTTAGATTCACCACGCTCGGGGACTACCGCTTTTAACTGGTGGACAGGAACCCAATACGTACGTTAAATGCTATCTGAAGCCTGACCCTTTCAAGACAACTAAACGTAAAACAAAAGTTGTTCGGAAAACATGCGTGCCCAGTTTCATGGAAACGGTATTTAATACAAAAAATCTAATAGCTGCGCACTACTAAAATTTGTCATTTTGGTCAAACAGTTGGAGTACAGAATGCCTCTGGAGTATATTCAAAATCGCATCCTACAGGTGACGGTCTGGTCACATGATACTCTGCAGGAGAACACACTTCTTGGAGGATTTGAGCTGCCCCTGACGCAGTACGATCTGAGGGAGGAGCTAATCGAATGGTTCACGCTGGGATATCTTCCTAGATCGTGACATTAGTAACTGTGTTTAATGCTTTTCATGTTGTCTAAGTTACTTTGCGTCTCTGCAACATTCCGCGAATGCACAAGTCTATCACCTGGCTGCTGGTAAGATTTTTGACTCCTCTCCCAAACTCGGCCTACTCACAATCTTCATAGAGCTTATTTTTCTACAGAGCGTTTACCCTTCTTTAGGAGCTTCAAATTAGGTTTAATGTAATATCTTAAAGTGTTTTTATTTCTTATTTTTCGTGTCTTACACTTTTAAGATCTTAGCTATTTTCAAGAGTAACTTTATTTTTAATATTGTATTCAACGCAATTGTAAATAGAACCTCATTTGATCAACGCTAAATTTGGTTACAATTTAACTGTTCAATTTTGATTATTATATAATAAAACAGCAATGTTTGTATTCAAATATTTTTTAAATTTTGTTTTATTGCCTACCTATATTAAAATTATTTTCAAGTTACAAGTTTCGTGATTGAGACATTATCAAAACTAAAAAAATTAGCCCTTATTTCACGTAATATGATTATGAAATTACATAACACATTTTAGGATATCAAATTTCAAGGCCACTAGCGGCACGTGCATTGTTTTCTTTTTGCCTTTTGAAACGCACATGGCAATTAAAATGTTTGCAGAAAGCAGATGTTTGAATTTTTTGGGTAATTTTCCTAAAATCTAGGACGGGAAAAAAGAAAGAATGAAGATGAGTAAACTAGACATGGCGACAAGCTTTGTTCAGGTGTAGAATTACTACGCTTGGAAATGTTTTACGAATCGTTCTTATTTAAATTGCTGCGATTTCACGGTGGTTTTTAGAATAGCACTTACATATATGTATAATACAATGTCATTATTATTAAATATATGGCTCTTATTGTAGCCCAAATTTTTGAAATTTCGAAAAACTTATCAGTGTATTTTTGAAACTCCTATGTGGACAAGGTAGGAATTTTGAGCCATGATTAACACAGCAATTTGGATGTGGGATTCATGTATAAATGCAGACACATATTTATTATTAAACTTAATTCAAATGTTTGGACAGTCGAAATACTACCTTCAGGTTTTTGTGTTATTACAATATTGGATGGTCGATGCATTGTGGAAAAATCGTTTTGAATGTAACTTGTCTTGCCTTCTTTGTATTGTAGGGTTCTTATAATAGGAAAACGGAACCCTTATAGGATCACTTTGTTGTCCGCCTGTCCGTGTGTCAAGGCCCTCTTTCTCAGAAACGGCTTGAGGTATCAAGTTGAAATTAATATCGAATACTAAGGACTATAGCCTCATACTGCTGTAAACAATTTAATAAAAAGATACGGTTTGAAGTATTTTCATCCTAAAAGTCCTACTCACTGATCATCAAAACCTATAGGGTACTTCCCGCTGACCTACAATCTTGAAATTTGGCACAAAGGGAGATTTTTTAGCACAAGCGAAGAAATAAATCCAAAAATCATTCATTTCTAATTCTATGTGAAATTTCTTTTATTTAAATAGATAATTATCATATAAATTAAGTACCACCTTACTAAACTGTACGGTAATAAAACAGTAAGAAACTCGCACTTGTCCTTCTTTTTTAAAATCGGTACCCAAGACTTCACAAAATTTATGTAGTAAAATTAAAAATAAAATATAATAATAATAATAATTAAGTGAAGGTGCAATCGACTTTCTTGCAAGATTCAATAGTAGACAAACAGTAGTGTGAAAATTCAAGCAAGGTTAGTACATATGTACATAGTTGGAAACTGGCAGAGCCTTTTCAACTGCTAGTGCGTATAACGATAGGAATAAAAAACGAAATCAAATATGAAATATACCCAATCTGAACTCCCGATTTACTAGCTATTTAGATAGGGTTCTTTATCTGAAATTACTGTGCTAAAAGATTTCAAGTTGATCCTTTGGACTTAACCGATTGCCCGAAAATAACGACAAAAAGGCCTAAAATCCACAATTACGTCCCTTACATTAGAGTAATCGATATCGGAAGTAAAATCTACAATTTAACTCGTCAAAAGCCAAACCTACGCTGATGTGAAAAGGCGGGTCTGCCTGCCGGCGCTGACGCTAGGCAATCAATTACAGCACCCGCAATTTACGCTAACTCCAGATGACTTCATTTCCAGGTCCGTTTAGTGAAAAGGTAAGCAAAATGCGCCTAATGACACGAGACAACAGGTAACTCAAAAAGCACAGGTAGTGTTTGGAATGTGAGAGCAGCCTCATCACGTCGTCGTCGTCGTCTTCGTCATCACGATTCCTATCTTCTAAACTGTGAATTAATTACAGAAGCGATTTTGCTCGCCTGGGATCGTGCTGATTTTTTTTCCACCATTCGAGAAGAATTCACGGAATGCGCTACGATCACCTGAAGGTATACTTGCGCCACAATTCTTACGCTATCACGGTGAAATATCATCAGGTCTGGTTTAATTCTTACCTGTCCGGGGAGAGAAGAATGCGATCGTGGGGCAATCGAGCTGCACCAGCTCAGGAGATGGCTCACGCAAGCGCCAGCCGCACCGCGCGCAAACATCTTAAAAGAAATCATTTGAATACCGGAGAAGTTAATTTATTTTCCGATGCTGATACAATACGAATTGTAATTAATGGACTCCAATTACGAGACCTGCCAGCGAAAAGGAGCCGCTCAAAAAAATTTGTCCTGACGCTAATTTAATTGCCGGTTAATTCGCAAACTAATCACCGTCTGGCTACTGGTCAAGAAATTGTTATTAGTCGCTATCCCGAGAAAACCTAGGGTTTTAGTTTTATGGGGGGTCAAATCGGCGTGTCTTGAATTTCTTAAATTGTTTCCGATGCTAACTCATTAGCCCTAATGAGCGCGACTGACTGATGGCCCTTTTAAGTCCAGCGGTTTTCCTGGCCTGCGTTCGGAACCGCTCCTAATAATAAAAACCATCTTGGCTCGCAGGAAAGGGCATAAAATTCATTGACCCCGGAGCCGCCTCATTCAGGTGAATCAGGTGCAGCCCATTCTCTCTTGGCGCAGGCTTCTGAATCGCAGGTGCTTACCTTCGTGCCCTTTGAAGTGAAAAATCTTAGAATTATTCATTGGCCGCCGCTTATTTATGGCCATGCGCGAGGTGAAAGGTGGGAATTAAGCCGAGAGCTGCGAACGGGGCCCGAGAACGCTTCGCAGCCGGCTGATGTCATCAGAGGTACAAAACACCGTGATTTTTGGCTTTTAAACACCTCTCGTCTAGTGGGACATCATCGCGCTGTTTTATTGTATTTTTGGTGAAATAAAATTAATGGGTTATTTGTTCGGGCAAGAAATTCTCATAAAAAAAATTAATCTGCATTATGTCTTGCTGTTTTTATTTTCCAGTACGGAATGTCAGTCAAATCCAGTCGATTTTTAGGAAAATTTCGATTTGAAAAAGAGCTAGTAAGGTTTATTTGCTTTTCGAGAATTTTTAAATTACATACATATGTATATATGTGTATTTATAAAATACATTCATTTAAACCGAAAAATATAAATTAGAAATACTAATATTTAAACTGCTAATATTCACAATGACTGCACTGATTGCGATCTGTTCGAAAATATTGTCGAAAATAACCTTTATATTTCAAAAGTAACTACTGATTCCTTTATTGTTTAAAATGTAAAGAAGGAATTTATTAGTCACAACAGAAAGAGTTTTACTTTTTGAAAGTCAAGTCTAAACGACCATCTAGAATTTGTTCTATTTCGAACTTATGAGGTTAATGTTTTAAAACTCGCTGATGGAGATTTCAAATTAAAAAACCCAACCATTTTGACGAAATTACCGTACAATAACCCAATTTTAGGCGATGAGATCAATTAGTCTAAATTCTTACTAATTATACTATCAAAAATATTAGAACAGTTTAAAAGGTTATCGTAGTACTCGTAATTTACCACCTTTTTTTTTATATTATGACCACAATCAGATTATGAATAGTGGAATACTCGCTATATCTATCAAATAAATTTAAGAAATATTTACGTATATTAATACTTTGGATTTCCATATAATGCTAATTGGCTTGTAACAAATAGTGGAGCACCGCGGCTATTCTACTTTATTATATTTTTGATTAAATAAAATTAATGGGTTATTTGTTTGGCAATAAATTCTCATAAAATTTATCTCCATTTCAGTTGTATTTATTTAGCATTTTTTATTCAACCAAATAAAATAAATTGATTGTAAATATTAATGTCAATATTAATTGTAGTCGCTTTTTATAATGAAAATTTTGAGAAATAAAATATCGCCGACTTCTGCGCCTGTCTTCTGTTGCAATATTGACAAACATTTTAATTAATTCATAACTTAATTAATAAAAATTATGGCATAAAAGTAAATTAATTTTTTAATTCAGTTTCTAGACTTTCTAATTCATCAAGTTATGCATTTCAACCAAAGAGTAATATGTGTTAAGCTTTGGAACATACATACATTTTATATACATAATTAAGTACAAGGGGGTTTTATTTTGCATTCAATATGAGAGATTTTCAATTGATTCGAATTCGATCGAATGGGTTTAAAGGTTTTCTTCGGGTTTTGAAACGGATTTTAAAAAAATACAAGACAAGCAAATGCGGGGTATTTTGATTAGTAAACAGTTGTTTTCAAATTTTACGAGGATTAAGAATTAACAATGTTTTCAAGTTTCAGATTTTATTATGAAAAATTAAATATTGCGAATAAATGTGTTTGTCAGGACCAAATTTATAGGTCACATATAGGGTTTTTTTTTTTAAATTGGCCATTCTGTCGATAGTAAATTTGAGCCACTCTATCGATAGTATTCGATAAACAGACCACTTTTATATAGGGTACATTTCCTAAGATACATAAATACGATATTTTCATAATAAACGTTAAGATTTTGATGTATATTTGTCTACGAGAAAGGTATGCAAAAAGCATACTTTTTATATAGTGTACTTAGTATAAGATCTTATAAATTAATAAATTAATATTCATTGTAACGGCGTGGAATTTTTGTGTGGAATGTGGAAACAAGTGCTGTAAATTGTTTTTTGGTTTCTGGTTCTTTTTGCCCAGGTGTGGAGAGAATGAACCCACTAGAAAAGGTATCTTAATATATGCGAAATATTCGATTCGGTAGCATTCTTGAGCCCGGGTCTTTTTACTCAGCGATGAACCTGCTCGAGCCAATTGGGAAAGATGGCCAAAGGCGGACTCTTCCGAAGCGGGGTTTTTGTGCCGCCGCGGCCGCCGTTCGCCAGAGTTATTCCGGTGAAAGGAGAAAAATCAGTTCTCAAAATTTTTTGTTCCACCGAGCATCGGGACGAGGAGGCTCCTCGGATTAATGAGCGCCTCCATAATCCGCCGTGAAGTTGAGCTGACACCGAGGAGGCATGCAGGAAGACAGAAACCCGCGAGCGCAGCTGGAGATGGTGTCGTGCCGGCATCTTGACAACTGTTCGTGCCCCGTCTCCTGAGCGGGCCGGCGGCGGAGCCCCAGCCACCCAGCGGAGGCTCTGCGCAGCGGTCCCCGGCTGAAGACAAGACCGAGCCGAGCATGCGCCGCCGTGCTGCAGGGAATTGTTTCTGCGGCAGATCCGAGGGAGCTCACGATCGAAATGTTTTAATTAAAACTGGATCGGATCGCCGGAACCGGCGGTCGGTGATTTTGCAACCCGAATAGGCAATGGGGCCCCTCGCTAGGAGCCCCAGCCCGTGGCGATGGCAGCGCACCGGCGAAATGTTGACATGCTCCGACGTTACAGCGGTAATTACGTGCTGCCGCAATTATGTGCAATCTCAGAAGTATTTCGGTTTTTGCCGCCACCATCGCCTGGATCGGGCCGGGATTTTCGGGATAGGTTTTTAGGTTTTGCCGTGATTCCTCGTGATTTCGGCGAAGTGAAAAAAAGCCGCTCCGACGGAAGATGGGCGGATAAGTTATAAAATTGCTCTGGGGCTTGACATATTCCTCGCCTCTGAAAAATGGGAACATGAAAAAAGCGGCTAATGATGCTTCAGGTGAGGCTCAATTGATCGACTGCGATTGAGGTCTTGGGCCATGCCACGCAAAAAGTGGGATCACTGCGGGATTGAAAGAAATTCAATTAGAGCAGAAAAAAGGCTTGGAAGATGGTCAAGGACCTTAAAAGCATACCACATCACGGTGGTTTTAAAAATATTATCTAATCTTCAAATTAATTTTGAGCCTGAACTCTGTTTGGGAGAAGGCTTAGAAGAAAATCGTTATCAAGACACTTCTAAGAATCGATTGACATACTTCTTCCTACATACTTTAAACTCTTCCATTGAATATGAATCCGGAAACTAAAATTTTCGAATATCTCGAACTTGAATATAATGTATGTATTTTCGATTTTGTTAAACTACACTGATTATAATTAATATCATACCACACTTCAAAAAACTTTGTAATTTTAAGTAAACGCATTTCGTTTATATCCACTTTCTCCAATTATATGTATGTAGTGTTTTATTTTTTTGGAATATATAAATACTTCGTTTAAATATATACAGTGAAGAGCAAAAGTGGAAAGATGATCCACACTTTTGATTTTAAATGTTTATTACAAAGCAACGGAAAGGCGGACGGAAATGAAAAGAATGTAGTTATTTACACTTGAGGCTATATATTCAAAATATGTTGCTTTTACTTTTTACTGCATCTAAATACGAAGGAAAAATTACAGTTATATCGAAAAAGTCCACTTTTCCACTTTTGCACCCTCAATTTTTAGTCCAATATCCTTTTGATTTTTCAACTGCCTGTACTCGGGAAGGCATGGATTGATAAAGCTTAGAAATAAATGGTAGTGGGATGGTTGTCCAGACGTCCCGTACGAGTCCCCATAGGTCATTTATACCTACCGGTGGTTCACTGTAGTGGTCAGTTTCCTTTTCATGTAAGTCCAGACGTGCTCAATAGGATTGAGGTCTGGGCTTTGAGCAGGCCACTTCAAAATGGAAAGGATTGGTTCCCGAGCCAATGCTGCACAATTTTGGCAGTGTGTTTGGGGTCTGCGTCTTGTTGGAAAATTATCTGTGAGGTGCGAATATCACTCGAACGGATGGCCGAAGGAAGATTTTCTTGCACAATTTTCAAATATTGCTCCTTGCGCATGATTCCTTCGACTCTAACCAAAGGCCCAACACCGTTAGGAGTTATACAACCCCAAACCATTAGTGAACCACCGCTATATTTCATTGTCGCCTTCACACTTGACGGATTAAATGTTTCACTTGGACGGCTCCAGTATCACGATCTTCCTTCTGACTCGTACCGGCAGAATTTGGACTCGTCGGACCAAATTACCTGAAAGTGAACTATTAGAAATAATTACAAGACCAATTGCTTTAGAGCTTTCTTGATTCCAATCCTCCACAGTCCATTTACGATGTGGTTCAGCAAACCTCTTGTGTGCTAAAATATTTTTAGCAGACAGAGCAGGCTTCTTCTTTTTTCTTTAGGTTCTAGGCCAATTCTCCTTAAGGCTCTACGGCAAGTCCATTTACTGGCTTCATTACCGATCTGTTGAGCAGCTTGCTGAGGAGTTTTTGCTACTCCAGACACTACACATCGAGCCATTTCCCGGGCAGCTCGATCAGAAATTTTTAAAGGACGCCCATTTTTTGGCTTTGGAAGCTCCTCATTCGCACATTTTTGAGTTTTTTTAACAGTTATGTGCGATATTTTACATTTCTCAGCAATATCTCTCGAAGATTTGCCTTCGCGAGAAAGTTCCAGGACCTTTTCCTTAATATGCACTGCAATTGGCTTCATGATTTATTTTGAATTACTACGCTTATTACGGTTCGGATTTTCACAATTTTATTTAAGGTTCTTTGAAAGACTACGTATTTAACTCGATTGCCTTGCAAAGAACTGACTAAAATAGCGGTAAATACGAAATGCTCACGTACACCGAGCATGGTGCAAAAGTGGAAAAGTGGACTTTTTCGATATAACTGTAATTTTTCCTTAGTATTTAGATGCAGTAAAAAGTAAAAGCAACATATTTTAAATATATAGCCTCAAGTGTAAATAACTACATTCTTTTCATTTCCGTCTGCCTTTCCGTTGCTTTGTAAAAAACATTTAAAATCAAAAGTGTGGATCATCTTTCCACTTTTGCTCTTCACTGTATGTCTTTATATTTGATATTCAGAGCGTTGTGACCGATCAAAAGTCACAAGATTTATCATTAATCGCCGCACTCTTGTGATTCGATTGTGACTTATGACTAGTAACTGAGAATTGATAGAATAGGGTTCTTAGATTCATTCTATATTTCTTAAAACTGCAAATTATTGTTCTCAGTGCATATAATAAATGTAGTTACCCTATTTTATTTGTAATTAGATGTTTATTTGTTTTTTTTGTAATATAAATTTAATGTATGTGTTTAGTTTAGTTTAGCATATAAACATTTACAAACTGAAACTTATAGAAGTTTCTGAGCTAGCCCAACACTCTTGAAATATTAAAAAAACCTTATTCTTTTGATCGCCTGTGAATTTCGGAAAATATGCAATTCAGTTCCTACTGTAGCAAATAAGTTTTTTCATTTCGCCAAATAATTCTTCTGATTTATGTGTTTTCAACAGCAAGAGTTTCTCAAAATTGGAGTCTGAAAGTGTGTAACTAAAAATGCCTGTAAACTTATGTATGAAATCACAAGAATTGACATTTTCAGGACTTCAAGCTTTTATATTTTTAAAATTACTGCACCATTTATGACTTCAAAATGAATGGCGATTTTATTTTTGTAAATCCCAACATCGAAGTGAAATTAATGATTTCAAACAATATAAAAAACCAATACTTTCCAAGTGACTTCAATGCATTATTTTAAAACTCTGATAAAAATACTTGAAATCATGGAACTATCCGTAAGGTGGTAACTGCCATTCAATTCTTCTTCTAAAATTGATCTGCTTTTTTCTAGTATAGAATCACAAGCAAACAAATAAAATAGATTCAAAATCAATGTTCCGGGATCCCATTTATACTAATTTTCATTAAATTGCATTTTGATTTGAGAAATAATTGTCACTATATTAGAATGGCCATTTTGAATTTCCAAATACTAATAGTAGATTATAATCAGAAACCCCAAAATTCCATTTTTACTAGTTTTTATCAAAATAAATTGCAGAAAGTTTGGTTACCTTTTTGGATTCACCACTTAATTTTTATACAACACCTTTGAGAACTCTAAAAATGATCTTGCGGTGAAAAGGAAAATGCAACGAGCTGTCGAAGTTTTAAAATCCTCCATTTATAGCTTGAGTGTCTAGAGTCCTCTGGTTGTAAGCTCAATTTCTATATGCAAAGTTTGTGGAAATGAAATTTCTGTTTCACATTATTCGCTACCATTAAAACATCATCCCCACTTCGCAGCTCAGAAAAAAACCGCGGCCTGTGCTGCAATCTCAACCATCGATGTCCTTTAATTAAGTGAAAGGTGAGTTCGAAAATGCTTGACAAGAAATTTACAGCGACGTTTCGTCGCACTTCCTCCAAGTCCCCAAAGGGGCCGCGGCAAAGACGCGTGTGGAAAAAAGCGGTCCGAGGAATGTCGCTGGTTCTTTTGGCCACTTCAATTTGGAGATTTGTTTCTTATCGCACGCCATCGCTCCTCCCCGCGATCGCACAATAAACATCGCACGCAGCGCGCCCGAGACTTGTACAAAACGCCGGAGCCTTTCCAAAAACCAATTATTTGGCGGGGTCCGCGAGCTCGGGGTCATAAACAAGATCAAAATATTAAGGCCCGATCGCGCGGAGGAGCCCTGAAAGGAAGACGTCCGGAGAAAGAAATGAGGACGCGGGAGCCGGCCGATCGCACGAGGCACCTGACCGCCGCGGTCCACCTCAGAAACGATCAACGAGTCAAAGGAGCGGATTACCTGAGAACTCGAAGAGCCAAAAAAAAAAATAAAATAATGATCGTCTTGAAAAAACGCTTTCTGTGTAAACAAGAAAAACCAGTCACCGGCCTTCTGCGGGGCCCGGGGCGGCCGCCGCGTTTCAAGACCGCGGCGGTCGGGGGACCCGAGATTTAGCATAAGACACGGCCGGCCAGTGGCGATCGGCTCGATTTGACCGAAAGTTAACAGCGGTGACCTTTCGTCCAAAACTTTTTAGGACTCGAATCGAAAGTCGCGCGGTGCTCTTCGCGGCCGTGACGGGGCCCGGGAGCGCGTCTCGTCCGCGGCGTTCACGTGCGGCCCGCGCCGCCGGGTGGCGGATCGAGCCAGCTAATCCGGTCCTCTTAAGTGGCCGTTACGAAACGAAATCCACTTGATGTCCAGCGTCGCTGCATGCGTAAATGGGTTTTATTACGATTTCTTGGAGTTCGTATGCAAATTGCCAAATTTTTGTGAAGCCAAATTCGAGGAGATGACCCAATCTAGCAGCGGATGCAGCGGACTTTTCTGTGGCTTATTAAAATTTCGTGCTCGGCGGATGGCTCGGAAAGTTTTTGGAGAATGCTGGCGATCGTCTTGACTCTTGCTCTTAAGTAACAAGGAATATTTTAAGTTTTTTATTTATTTTCAGTACCGTTAAACGGTACATTAAGCGACATTTTAAGGTTTTCTTATGGAGAAGAAGAGACCACGGATTTAAAGCTACAAGAGAAGTTTTATGGGCAGATCTCAGAAACTCTTTTTTGTAGGCTCTAACTTTTATGTTCACATTTGGATGCATTTGGATATGTAATTTTAATTTATACTGCTTTCGCAAAAAAAAGGGCATTAGAAAAGGTATATTTTCTAACATAGTTTAAGGAATAAAAGATTTTCTTACAAACAGCGCTATTGCGCTGGAAATTTTTAGATTTTATTAATATATAAAATTTAATACTGGTTGGTAAAATTTGGCAGTGATTCAAGACTGCATTCTCTAGACGTTGTGAAATTTATATTTTAATATTTTTAAATTAATTCGCTTAATTATGGCTCAGTATTTTATAAGTTTGTAATGTTTTTAATATCTTACTACAATAAATTATTCGATTTCATCATCTTAAAAATGAAAATAAACTGGCATTTACTTTATGCCTAGGTGTATGTATAGTAGTTAAAAGTTGTTTTTTACGCAGAACAAGTCAGGACCAAGTTATATTTCAAGTTATAGAGTATTTTCGGATTAAATGAAGCTATTTAAATTCTTTTATTTAACTTACACCTGTGTGATGAATTTTTTCAATGCAAAATTTTTATACTTAGACTTTATCAATCTTAATGAAAATTGGAACACATGTTCAGCTCCGGTGACAATACAAGTTAGTGGTGTAATTTTTTTTTTTTTGTTTTTTTTTTTTTTTTTTTTTTTTTGATTATTTGGAAATGTAACGTAATTAATTTAAAAGACTAAAAAGAAAAAAAGAAAAAAAATATAAAAAAAAATTTTTTAAAAAAATTCTTTTATTTACACTAACTAAAAAGTAAAAAATAAAAAATATTAACCAAATAAAATTAATAAAATATGTAAACACTATGACAACAAAATAAAATTCCTACTTATCTTAAACAGTTAAATAAAAGAATGACGCATTTTTATCACTTCGTCATATTGACCGATCAGACAATATTTGATTATACTTTAAATTTAGGAATCATTATCTTATAGAATACCTAACGGTCAATATGACGAAGTGATAAAAATGCGTCATTCTTTTATTTAACTGTTTAAGATAAGTAGGAATTTTATTTTGTTGTCATAGTGTTTACATATTTTATTAATTTTATTTGGTTAATATTTTTTATTTTTTACTTTTTAGTTAGTGTAAATAAAAGAATTTTTTTAAAAAATTTTTTTTTATATTTTTTTTCTTTTTTCAAATTAAATGAAACCATTTCCAAATTAAATGAAACTATTTTCAAATAACATGCTATATTCCTATTGCTATAATAATAATAATTAAAAATAAAATAACAAACACTAAAAACAGTATGAACTGGGTTAACAAGGTTGATTGCATTTATATAGATTTTAGCAAGGCATTAGAAAAGTTTTCTTTTAGGATACTTTCATCAAAACTATCCTCTTTGGGAGTCGCACCGCATTTCATTAAGTGGCTCGAATCGTATCTTACCAATCAATTCGAACGTTTCTTTTTGGATCTGCTCTGTCTAAGACAATGCAATTTACTTCTGATGTGCCCCAAGGTGGGCACCTCGGTCTATTGTTGTTCACTTTAATCATTAACGACATCATAGACTGGATGTTATTCTTGGCAACAGCCTTAATTTTTTTTATTGACTTATTACCAAAATTAATTCTCTTCTGGGCTTTTATTAGACGTTGGTCTAGAGAAATTGTAGGTCCTTTAATTGTGAAATCTTTTTGTATATTAGACTTGTTCGACTCATCATATGCCTAGTTTGGTATAGTCTCATTATTCCGTCGATATTTCTAGGATTGAATATAAAAACGTTTTCCTCGACTTGCTTTAAGGGACTTGCCATAGCTAAATCGGCTTGAATTACTGCCTTATTGTGATACACTTAAATGAAGAAATCTGCAATCATTGCAGGTCGTCGGTCGTAGAATTTTATAACATATTATAAATGGAAGCTTAAACTGTAGGGAGTATTGCAAAAGTAATCCATAAAACTTGATCCGCAATTTTCTTGGAGGAGATTTTTCATCAGAGTTTCTCTAATAGCAGTTCAGGAACGGAAATTCTTTAAAGTTTAAAATGTTGTATATAAAATTTGAAACCATTTTATTTTATTTGAGACACATTACCATTTCATACAATGATCTTGAAATTTCTAAAATGAACTCAAAAGTGCCTAAAAAATCGTTTTTTATACCCTATTTTTTTCCGAAAAACAGGACGTTCTGAAAAATTCTGAAAATCGTTAGATCAATGAACATAAAAAATATTGATAAAGTGTTATTGTCACTAGTCAACATTAACATAAAATCTTATAATTTTTGAAACTCATAGGTACTCTTTACATAACAAAGCTCATCAAACCAATTATGGATTGCATGGTCCTTTTAATGCTTTTGTAATTTCTTCTAATTAATTTTCTCATTTGCTTGATTCTAATTGTAGTATAAAATAGTGTAAATCCATAAACATGCCTTAGATTACTTAAGCTCTTATGTTTTATTATTTATTTTATAATTAAATATTCGCTAAATGCTTTGGCTAAATAAATAAAGATTTGAACATAAAAAAGTTGATCTTATAATAAAGATAATATACTTATTCAATAAATTACCCACAGCACTTGAGGCTGAGTCTTCACGAATAAGTCGTTTTGCAGAGAAAATTAATTTAATATCGGTGATCGGCGGCGTCTTCGGAATTTCGCAGAATTTCGCTAGCCGCCCACAAAACAATTAAAGAATCATCAAACCCCGTCAAACATGCGGCTGCGACCAATTGCAACAAATGTGAAAGGCACTTCGCTCAGCGGCGCTCTCTCGGCTTCCCCTGCGCGCTCGCTGTCTCTTCGACTTTCTACCGTGCCGTCCACTGTGCAGCGGAACTCGCCGCCCGCCGGCGAAGCGGCGAATAACCCGAGAGTTGGAACCTACCTGTTGCCTCTGCGGCTGGAGAAGTGCCCCTCTCCGGGCATAGTTCGCGTGAAAATCGCGTTTTCGCCGTTCTCTCCGGCCCGAAGAGCGCAGTTCCCCTGCGATTTTCCGCTGTGGCTCTCCGGCGCGGAGACAAGTTCGCTCCGGCTGAGCGCGCGCCCGAGGGGCATTCCCACTTCTCCAGCCAGCAACAGCGTCGGCCAAAAAAGCGGCGGCCGGGCGACGGAGCTCCCTTTCAGTTTTGTGGTCACAACTCGCAGACGTCGCAAGTCGCAAGTGGTTTGAGGTGATCCGTGCCTTAAGGTGTTTATTTTTTGCGCTTACACGCAGCCCGCAATCGCCGAGAGGCAGAGGAAAATCGCGAAAATTTATAATTTTTTGAAAATAGTCGCGAAAGGTCGGTGCAAGCCCCCCGCCCCCGAAAGTAGCCGCTCACCCCCTGGGAAAGCGTTTTGGTGCGAAGGAAAAGCCCACGACACGGCGGCAGCAGCCAGGCAACAAGTGAAAAAGTGTGGGACAGTTCGCGTGCGGTGCAGAGTCAGAGCAGAGGAAAACCCCCGCGGCGGCAGCAACAAGTGGTTTAATGGTCGCCGCTGATTAGATACGAAAACAGAGAAAAGTGGGAAAGTTCTCGCAGGAAAAGTGCTTCTTTTTGGTGGTTTGAATTTTGTGCGCCGTGAGGAAAAGTTCCACGCAGAAACTCGAGCTGTGCGAAAACAGCGGAAAGTAATAACAACCGGAAAACATAAAAAAACCTACCGTTAAAATCGTTGAAAATGGATAGAGGCGAAAACGTTTGCGGGAAATTTCATAAATGAGAAGGAAACCGCGTGAAATTCATTGAAATCGTCTCCAATTTGCAAAAAATATTGAACTCTAAAATCACGTTAGAGACCCCACAGCCAGCAGAGCCCCGAGGAAATCGCCTGTCCCGTGACTTTCCTCCCTCGCTCGTTCCCCCTGTGTTTTTTTATTCCCTGTTTGTGCAAAAATTTTGGTTTGTTCCTAATTCTTTTTGGTGGTTCTGTGTCAATTGCAAAATTATTTTGCGCAGTTCTCGTGCTCTGCGCTCCGCCGGAAGTCGTTACGAACAGCCGCCAAACTGGATATCATCAACATGGAAAGTTACTACGACATCGGGACCAGCGATCTCAAGGATATCTGGGACTCCGATCTCGATCCGGTGAGTAACGATCTTAAAATTCCCGTTATTTTACAGTTAACATTTGAAATTAACCCAACTTCACTCGAGTGGGCAGTGAATGTAGCCAGCCATTTTTACGCTTCAACTAACGGTTCCTCCTAAATTTTTTGCCTCGTTTTCGAGTTTGACCTCTTCAGGGACGTATTTTTTAAGGTAGAAGAAATAGATTCAAGTTTTGTTTGATTAGTTCTTGTTTACATATTTATTTTTTATCGGTAGCTATATTTAGCAAATAAGAAAAAATTGCAAAACAATTAGTATACAAAAAGAAATCACGTTCACACATTTGACAGTCCATAAATGTACAAATTATGTTTAAAATAAAAAAAATATTTAAAACTGATCAAATCTTACAAACTTGGTAATTTATTTATCAAAGATTTACGATATTTTTAATTTTTCCAATAGAAAAAAAGAAACCTTGCGACAATTAGACGCAAGTTTGAAATATTTGTAAAGCAAAGTTTTTGGTTTCATTGTTAAAAGATAATCTTAGTGAATAGTTCTTTAACAGATTTTAATTTTTTATGTGCAAGTGTCTCTGAAGGGGTTAAATGGAGTCAAGCGCTTTTATAAAACTTGTAAACGAGAAATCATTCCATTTTAAGCTTGTTTGAGCTATTGTTCCTCACAAATTTACTTTTATCTTTTAAGCAATTTCGTGAAGTAAATGAAGTAAAAAATAATAAAAAGTCAGAAATAATACCGGAAATAGGGAAATTTTATAAAAAGTCAACCGAATCTGTCTTTAGAGCTTAAAAGTCCTAAACTGACAGTAAATATTTTTCAACAATTAAATTCAAAATTTTATGTAAGGCCCGATCAGTCAAGGTAAATTAATTAAATTAAAAATTTTTATCATTGCATTTCATAGTCATAGTCAACCTCCACTAGTAGTCGTATTTTAAACCGAGAAACTTTCATTTAACCTAAACAAGTAAATTCATTTGGAACTACTTGCTAATTCAATGGACATTTGTATGGGAAAGAAATGTATAATTTATAAAAAAATAAAAGAAATAGCTGTTTGGGCCATGTAGTCTGAAATTTGCTTGAAGATAGATCCTAAAAACAGAGCCTTTTTTTGGCTCGAGTGTTAGAAGAAAACTCAGGAGAAAAAGACGGGCGAGCTTGAAATTGAAACTTTAAACAATTTTTTTGATGTCTAATTGACCCCAGATTTTTTAGAAGCATAAAAGTGAACTTTGAAAAATGTTACTTCTCTCAGAAAAACTAGAAAACAACAACTTTTTGCAGTTGTCTTACGCAGTTGCTGAATTATTTTGGGATTCAATGCGATAAAATTAAGACGCTCCTAATCATCTTAATTAATAAATAGTACAACAGAAATAAATAACCAAACGCGATCAGAATTAAATCGGCAGTAAACATGAATGAGCGAATAACAGTCAACAGGTTTTCAGTTCTCATTATGACCATACAGAGAAAAAAGTCAAGCGCCATCGATCAAATTTAAATTTCTTTTGTAAATATGTGACATCTTTAAATTTGTTTTTATATTTAGTTCTTGCTGCATTTATATGGATTTGTTAGTTTCTGAAGAGCAACGGCTTTTACTTAAAACCAGAATTTGTTTAACTATGGCAATTGTTTTTTATCTACATATCTTAAAAAACCGTTTTAAATTTGTTGTACTTATAACAAAAAGTTCAGAGAATAACCTTATTATTGAAAAGCTTAGCTACGGAAATGACTACCAAAATGTATGCTAGCTTCTTAGCATTTTTTCTGCAAATTTCACATTTATTATTTTCCCTGATATGAATGAGCGCTTTAAATATAACGATTCTGATTTCTGTTCATTAATGAAATTTCCGCGAACATTTACGAGATGATTCTAGGTATTAAAGTTACCATGGGGACAAGGTTGCTAGTCGTAAAGTTTCCGCGAAAATCAACAAAGCTTTAAGTTGGAAAAATAATTGATTTTTATTTTATTAACATTTTCTTAATCTATGTATATATGATTAAAAATCGTAAAATTTCAGATAATTTTAAGAGTACATAACTATAAATTTTTAAAGCTTTAAATGCTTTGCTTGTTACATTTTTACTTAATTGTCTTTTACAAAATTTTGTGATTTCAGTCCAACTTTCTTTTCTTTGGCACAATCGCGCTTTACTATGTATTTTGTATATATGTATGTAGATGTACCCACATACATCTTTTCACTCACCTTGAACAAACGATCCATCAAATTTATTTATAAGCTAGGGATTAACTGAGTTATTTCTGCCACAAAATTGTGAGGTTTATGCTTAGAAAATTAGGTAAGTGGAGTGATGTTCTATGTATGTATATACATATAATAAAATGAGTTTCATTTTTAACGCGTTTGAGGCAGACTTTTTAAATTATGAATCAACATAAACTGATGACAATATACCTAGTTTGCATATTTTCGGTGCGTAATGTTAGATCGTGTGCCATCTAATATTATATTAATAAATTCAAGGTCAACGTGGGGGTTTTTAAAAACCCATTTGCAAGATTGTGTAACCACAAAAAAGCCCAATGCTTTGTGAAATTCCAAATTATTCGTGTTATGCAGGCTATTTAACCTAGTTTACACCGAAAAGAACGTATGAATATATTCTTTTATTTATAACAGGAAATGATTAAATTACTATTTAAATGTTTTAATTATCAAAATAAATGGAGAAGACTAAGGGCCCAAGTATTAAACCTTGAGGAACAGCTGTAAATGCCGGCTTTAGAAATGCCATCATTGATTCAGACTTTACATTTTTGAGCTCAGTTTTTATTATTCATATTTACGATTTTTCAATATTTTGCAACAAACTTGAAGCAATTTACTTGTAGACACGCAATTAAACAACTCAACTTTTATTGTTCAGTAACTCGGCACGTGCCCACCGCAAGGCGACACAATGTCCAACCGACCAACAGACAAGTCAAGTAAGCTTTAATTATAAATCGAGCAAACTTTCACATGTAAGTGGGAAAGTGAAAAAATTGTCGACCTGTATGTAATTAAGCATAAAAAACGAAGGTCCACTGAAATTTATGCTCACGCGAGAATCTTCGTTATTTGAGTTTAGGTATTCAAACACCGTGGTTTTCGAATGGCAACAGTTAAAAATCCATTATTTTTTATGAATTCAATAAAGCCATTAAGATAATTCTTAATAGCTTTAAATTAAAAATGAATTTTAGGTTCCAGCAGCCGCTAGTTACTTACTTGAATTCGTGGTACATCATAAATATGCAAGAATTAAAAGCTCTTAATAAAATATGTTAATGCTTTTAAATTGCCTTGTTTTCCTCTTAGGTATTAAAGCTGATAATATTCTGGGTAATTCTAATAATCTGAACTAAATGTTTGTTTACTAGGAAATCTCAATTTCTTATCTTACAAATAACTAACAGGAATATTACAACTAACTTATTATTAAGTGCGATTACTCAAAGCGTGTATATTTAATATATATGTAGACTAATTACTATGCAAGGCCAAACAAGAATCTTCTGCTTGAAAATTATTGAATATTTATTCATTTATTCATCCGGCATTCTCATATAATAAATGCTTTGATAAACACCGGCAAATCACTTGGAAATTTTCGATGAGGCTGACTTAAAGTCTAGTGTTGCTATTTTAGTTAAGTAGTAATTGTAATATATAATCATAACAGTGCAAAATATGACCAATTATCTGCCGGACATTTTTGTTTTTTTCAACACAGTTAGTGTACTTTAATTAATTTACCTGTACCATAATTCACAATCTTTATGTGTTTTGCAGATTAAAATATCCGAGATATTTCGTGTTACATTTTGATGCAATAAAATCGATCTACTACGATCAAAGCTATTAAAAGCTTCTAAAGTTTCTGCTATGTGGTAATTTTTGTTCTGTTTTTATCATTTGATTTAGCAGAAAATTACGGCAGAACAAAATAACTTCCACAATATGGATTTTTATTACTCACTTGGAGAGTTTAAAACATGTTGTATGTCGTTCCTAAGCAAAATGACTGTCTGATTCTGATGCCTTCCAATAAATTATGCTTTATATCAAAGACAAAAACGATATAAATTCTCACAAGAGCACGAAGCAGACGCCGCAGAGTGGCATTAGGTCTAAGGAAATATGCGGCATGCACAACATCTTGGATTCCCCGATGGCCACTTAGCTGCACAACAAAATCGATTGACGCCAACTACTTGAGCAATTGGTAGCCGCATGCCCATCGAGAATGGATGGGTCTATCCACACCTAATAAGAGATTGAACCCAATGACACAATTTTCTGATCGGTTCACGTTTTTCCTTTCTTTTGGTTTCCCTTTTTTTAGCGTTAATTAGTTCACGTGGTGAAGCTTCTTCGCATTCAGGCGATTCTCTACACCCTATACTTAGAAGGTGCTTTTGAAATATATGCAACCAACCCTACCACCCTGTGATACGTCCACTCTTACAGACATACATTATGTTTCTTTAACAAGTGTGAAGTAAGGAGAAAAGTTGTTAAAAAAGCACTCTTGAATGAGATTAAAATATTCTTTAGGGGAGATTGTGTACATTTTGAGGCGAGCGGAGATCATGGCAACATAAAAAAAATCATTTTAAATATCGATTTCAGCTCAAAGTTGAAAAAGTATTTAAAGAAATGGGATTATGGGTAGGTTTTTTCAAACTGTTATGCAAATAATTCGGCAAATCGTTGAAATGTTAGGGCTTGTGAAGTGTTGGACAAACTTAAATAAATCGAATTAACGAACACATTGGAAGCTACATAGCACTTCTTCTGCACATATCATTTCATTTCACTTAACCCTCGAAGTGACAGATTGAGGTTTTTAAAAGTTCGTAGTTCAAAGAAATACTTTAAATTGATTTTATTTTTTAAATGCTATTAAGACTTCTATATAAATTTTATTTAACTTATTGTCGTTCACAAATTTTGTGTACAATATTTTTAACTGCCTGCAAAAGCAGGGTTAGGTTTTGAGAATCATATATCATTGAAATTGTATTAATTCCAGGAATTTCACTGGATATGGACGTTAAAAAAATTCAATATGTTAGAAACTGGAAGCAATAACGGTATCACCTTTTTAGACTTGTTGGTATCCCAATATGAGCTCTAATTTGAAGTTTGGGTTAAAATCTATAATATAAAATTACATCTTAAACATCTGCATCTTCAAACCCCTATTTTTCTGAGGGTCGAAGAGGATACAGGGTGTTTCGCAACGTATTGTTGTTGATAAAAACCCTTATTATCTTCTGATTGGGGACTTGGCTCTTAATAAGCGGTCGTTGCAACGCTTCAAAAAATCTCTTGGTATATTTTGGAGATCAATTTATTATTATAACAAATTTGAAGGAACCGAGAAAACGGATGTTCGTTATATTCAAGGTCGTTATAACTGAGAAGCATCAGAGGATGTAAAAACGGGACAGAAAAATTTGTTCGGTATAACGAGGTTTTCATTATAAACGAGCTCGTTATATAACGAGGTTTTATTAAATAAGTTTATATGTATAGATACATAAAATTTAGACGTGAACACTAAATTTAATTATTGTGGTACTTAGATGAAGTCCAGATTCATTAATAATTATGATATTAACTGCTATAAATTTTGTATCTAACCGACTACCTTCAAGAGCGTTTATATTCGCAGCAAAGTATTTATATAAATAGTATTAAAGTTGGACCGATCGTACAGTGATCGTAAATCAAATCTTGAATTATTTTCAAAGTGCACACGCAGCTATTGGTTTTATCATGAAATTCTTTAGCTGCAATGAAGTCATAAAAATCAGGTTAACGACAAAAACCGTCTACACATAATTGCCGTCAATCATCTCTAGCCGCTGCATTACAACGCTAGACTGACTTAGATACACCAATTAGCTCCGCCACGAATTCCTTGACATTCAACCCAAATAAAACGAAAATTGAAGGAACAGCGCGGCAATCAATTGGCCCCATCCGAAAAAAATGTGAATGCAACTCGGCGCTGATACGCGGGAACTGTCCAAAAAGTAGATAGACAGATAGACGGATGAGTGGCCGCCGCACTATCAGAAGACCCCGCAATCGTCTTGAACTCGCGATACGATGCGGATAAGCCGCGGGAAAGTGCTGGATTGGCTTGACTCCTCACGCATCTTGGTAATGGCCGAAGACGATAAACGGTATCAGTGCGAGTTTTTTCACACCGGACGACATAATGAGATGGGAGATATTCGAAGATGCGGCAATTCGGCAATTGGACAGGACAGGACACTTGACGCGCTCCTTAGAGGTCCGAATCGAAATTACGACCACCGCACAATTCCGAGAAAAATCGATTTCGAAATGACTTCATCGGTCAAGAGACCAACCAGGAAATGCCGCGCAGAGTGCAGCTCGCTTTTTGGCTTCGCAAGAAAATGAATGGGGGCCCCCAAGATGTTTCGTTTCGTTCAAGAAACGAATTCCAACGGTGAATGGCTCAACTTATGGCGATGGCTGCTGATGGCTGGCCGTCGCGTCGTTTCTTGTTTGGTGGTTAACCACTTCAATTAAGAATTCATCGCAACTCTTCTAATTTGCACATCTAGGTTGTCTTTGCGCGTTCTTTTTTCTTTCTTAGTATATATTTTTTCTTCGGCGTTGCAGCAACGAAAAATATTTTTCTTTCCCCCACCACCACCGCATTTCTTGGTCGCTTGGCTTCGCTGCAATCTCGGAGTGATCAGTGCGCCTGCTCGGCTTACTTTGGTGCTCCCTCGAAGACTTTTTCTTGGAAATTTATTGCAAGTGTCGCGTTATTTCGCAGCAATGAAAGAAGAAAAAAAGCCTTCACATTTTGCTGCCGGAATTTGTTTTTCTTTATACACCGTCAAGTTTTTTCTTCTTCTTCTCCTTTTTTTTGGGAAACTTTCACGAGGTGCAAGTCGTTAACGCTTTGCTTTTTTATTCCTCCATCTGGAGCGCTTTATTGCCGCTGAATTTCCCTCGATTTAATTTGTTGAAGCAAAAATTATTTGAAGTGCCCGAAAAATGCGGCCAGAAGAAGAGCTTAATTTGGAAACCCGATTTCGGTTCCATGTTTCTTATCAAATTGGAACGGTGTTTCTTTTTTTTTATGCGGCAATATGCTTTGATTTTCAAAAGTATCCTCATTATTGAAGGGAGAAGAAATTTGGAAGATATTAATGAGGTAAACCTCTGCGTAAAACTGGCTGGAGAAAATCAAACGCCTTCTGGATCTCCAGATCATGCAAAACCAAGAAATTTATACTAGAAATTAGACCATCTGTTTAATTGGACTACTGACCTCAAAATATCCTCCTTCAAAAATTACCTTCTGACAAACTTACAAATGACTTAATTAACTTTATACTAAGGGTTACTCTGATAGGATCACTTCGGGATCTTGGATCGAAATACTTATCTTCATTTTTGAAGATAATTTACTTTTGTCGACGAGTAAATTATAATTATTTTTAAAACATATCTATGTTTCACTATTTCTTACTATCAAAAACGTTACGTTACGATAAATATTGTCGTAAAACCCGAATTATATTATTTCATAATCTTCTTTGGGGTGTTTGAACAAAAGGAATAAGCAATTATTTAGATAGTAAAAGTTTTAGCGGTTTGACCGAAACAAAATTTATTTTTTAAATATATTGTGACATTTAAAAAAAAATATATTCAAAGGGCAATTGAGGTCAATAGGCATAAAATTTGTTTTTGCAGTAACTTCAAAAGGTTTACAACTTTCAGCCACATTTTGAAGAGAAAATCGAAGATGCAAATTTTGTTTTAGTAAAATTGTCCAATATGTAGTTATATAAGACTGGGCACACTTTCAAGAAATATCGATTAGCGATGAAAATTAGCTTTCATAATTCACCTCCATGGGTAAAGCAGCAAAGATTGATTGGTTAAGTTAAATCGCGTTAAAGGCGAACAGCACCTCAGTGGAAAGCCATTCCACCAACAAGAGCCCCGCGCGCGTACCAGAGAACAAAATATAAAATATCGAGAAAAAACTTAGTATGTCTGAAAACTATTGACAGTGTAATTGCCATGTGGTGCAACAGCCGAGATATTAAAATTATGCAACGTCTTTTTACTGCACATACCTCATAGGCACCGGCCAAATCCATTCCGCATGCAAAACACTTCCGTTCGGACATTCCATATTCGAACGACATCGATATTTGCCCACTATCAGTCGCGGTGGTCAGATCGCCATCAATCATGAACATTTTCCAATTAAAAAAGTGGACAAGTGATAAAAGCACATTGTAGGCGCCGGTCGGTAGTTTCCCTAGAACTTACACAACAGCCCTTTTACACAATAAACACAGAAATGTGTGTTATCGCTGAGATTGAGCCATAAAGTGTCGCTCACTTGTCGAAAATGTCGACAAAAACAACGAAACTTTCTTGAATTATTGCTTCCTTGCAAACAAAATTCTCCTCCAGTGGTACTACAATCGGCCTGACAAACTCTGATAACGAATTTAATTTCTTTAAGTAAGTGGTCCGCGAATTATTATATTTTTTTTTTCTCCAATTTTTCCGCACTTGAGCGCTCTTTAGTTTCGCGTTAGAAGCGGTTATGTAATTCAAGATGGGATTTCAAGTTTGACTTTATCTTCACTTTTACCATAATTGAATTAGAAATGATAGCAAAATACTCCGATCTAGATTGGCATTTCGCGCATGAGAAGTTTCCAAGGTGCGATATATTTTTTGAAAGATTGATAACACTTTAAAGTACAACATACTCCTTAGATCTTGTGTTTTTCCTTGAGGAAACAACAGAATTTTTTTTTTTTGTTGCTTGTGGTAACTGCTCCCTGTTTAAACTCTGTTCTTTCTATTCATCTTTTTATTTGATAAATCTTTATCTGTGTCGTATAAATTATGCGGAACGTTTTAGATAGCTATGTACATATGTATGTCAATTATTACTTGTATATTGTATTGGTGTATTTAGAAACTTCTTACTACACATTTTAAGAATTTTTCTTTGATATGAACCTTAGTCATCCAGTAAGATCACTTTTCCACCAATTACTCGATTATCTTTTTTGAAGATGACGAATAAAAGAAATAAAACAAAAGCTAGTCAAGTACAAGTAGAACATCGGGCGATAAGAGCTCCAGATCTAAAGAAATTGGTTTTCTAATACTTACACAATTTTGTTTTTTCTGAAAGCTTTGATTTTTGTATAGCTTATTCGTTATCAGGAAATTTTAATAAAACAATAGATGTTATAGTGACATCATCTTTCCTCCAAAAATAAGAAGCAGCCTTAATTAATTATCCTAAAGAAATTGTTGGTAATAGTATTGCGATTTAATAAAATTACCTTTAATAAGCTTTAAAAGTGCGATAATATATTGCGTAATATGTAAGAATCCAAAAATATACCCATTTTTGTAATTGTATTGCTTAAAATATAACTTCTTAAGGTTTCTATGCGGGTGACTGTTTCTGAATTATCCTTGATTTGGGCTGTTCTACCAATTTCCTTTTAATACCTTTTATTAATTCACAGCTGCAATTAGAAAAGCTCTTTGAACAGAAAAGGTCTCCTTTATAATAATTAATTTAGTAACTTTACATGGAAAGTTTGACTAATTCCTAGAACAATTATAAATACTTAAAAAACACATATTTTTCGAATATAATTGCGGCAAAAAAAGTTCAATTAATTTTGCACCGCTTTGAAAAGGAAGCGGTATGAAATTACCAAAATTGCTTCCATTTCCGGACCGAAGTCAGGCCATTTAACCTTTAAGCAATTTCTGCTCGACTGTTTCATAAATAAAACCAGATTTGAATGTGAATGAAGCTCTTTATGTCCCGCCCATCCATCAATGAAGCCTCCTCCACTTGGGCGGTTATTTATAGCAAAGATACTTAAGTCAGGTCACACTGCCGCTCGCAGAGAAAGAGGATAAATGTAGGTAAGCGGTTGCTGTATAACCTGGTTAGGTTTCATTAGGCGTATCATAAAATGGATTGATCCAACCTCCAGAAATACAGAGCACATTGTCTGGAAGTTTAATAAACTCTTGCATTAATCAAAAAATTGCCTATTGCAACGGTCAAATTTCTGTGGAATTCGACGTAAACAAGAGGAAGGCCTTAAATAGCATAAAATTGCATTGGATGAGCACCGAAACGACTTTGTTTGCAGAATGTGCTAAATACGAGCCGCGGGCATATTTGCAGCCACTGCTCATTTCTATGGGGAAGGTATTTCGCGAGGAGCCCCAGAAACCGCGCGATTATTGCTTCCGAAGCACCGAAATGTACTTAAGCAGCACAAAAGATGTTTTTCGCTAAACCAGTCTCGTTTCCACGGTGAAAGGGGCCCCGCCGGGCAGAGGAGGGCTCGTTGTTGGGGGCCCTACATCCGGGCGTGACACCCATCCCTCATAATTTGCGAGACGAGCGCTGCTCGTGATTTGAAGCCTCGGCGATGAGGGCGTTCGGCCCTGCCCGGCCGCACAGTGCCAATCACATGTGCTGGCCAGTTATCTACATATCTACGTATTTATATTAAATCTATCTATCAGTCTGCATTCATTTCGACGACATTTCTTTTGTTTCTTTCCATGCAGCCCTCGATGCCTTTGGCGAAGCCCTAGTGGGGCACTTACAATCAAGTCGGGGAGTAATATGATTAGATAATTTTATTAATAGCACCCGTCTCCCTACTCAGTCAATGGTGCTTGTGCTGATGCACTGTCTAGGTAGGGCTAGTCCGGAAAACGCACTCTATGCCATTGTTTGTGGTGGCGATGACGACGCTTTCCGATTTTGTGGTATACATATTTTATTCTCTAGACCGAGCATTCCGTTCGTGGCTTTTGTTGAAGAAATCTGGAGCAGTTTTTCTGTTTCTTTACAAATTGCATGCGATTCTCTCTTATCGGTACTGTGAAATGATGGAAAAACACCTGCCGATTGTAAAAAAAAGTACAACAAATTGCTTTCTAGGGAGCAAAGGGTGGGTTTTCTTTAATTTCCTGCTTTTCCTTTCATTGTAGACTTTTTAATTTATTTTCAAGTTCTTTCAGGGACGTAATACGATGCTTTTTAGCCTATATTACAACATACATTTAGGAAATAGAACGTCGAAGGATTTTTCAAAATTGATTCAGTGGTTTTACGTTGTTTATGTTTTTCAAGGTCATTGGAATCAAACAAGAAAATACATTTTTTTTCCAGTTACAAGGTCAATAAATAAAATTCAATAATTTGTATGTTTCAAATATTAAATAACTTTGTCCTTGTTGAACATTTTTTGAGGTGTTATACCAACATTTCAGATAACAATTTACAAAAAAAAGTTTATTTTTTAGTATCATAAAAAAAAAACTGATATCTTTTCGAATTTGATAGTAGGTATAAGTTAGTATAAATTTCACTTTCTTTCCAATAAATTCCTTGTGTTTATCAAAACCGTCTTATTAGTAGAGCTTAAATTAAAATGCGGTCTATGTCCCACAATCTCTGGCAACTACAAAGAAAAAGCAACTAATCAAAGCAATATAAAATGAAATATTTTTATTGTCATGAAACCGAATCTCTTCCAACAATATAACACATCCACATAAATTTTGAGCAAAATGATTGTGGTGTCTATCTAATTTGTCATAGTCCGATAAGTGATAACCTAAGAAGCTCGAATTATTCTTAAAGATAGTCCAGCCCATAAAATATACAATTTAATTCATAACATTACATAAATCGTTTAAGTAGGTTATCATTGTGGAGCTATTAGGTTAATTTAGAATACCTATTTTCTGTTAATGTTAAGATTTTAATTTTAGAAATATAATTTAATATTTTGTATTATAGTGTCAAGCCCTATAAGTGTAAATAATTTTTTTTAACTTTGAAGCTCAGTGATGTGCACCGTTTTTTTCGTACAGCATAAAATTTCTTAATTAGACACTATTGTCGGTATTAATTAACAAATATAAAACAGTAAATAGGCTTAAATTATACTTATATAATACCTCAGATGTAGTAAGCTTTATACTCGAGCAGTTTTTATCCTTTAATCCGTTTTATGTTCAAACTTTCTTACAGCGGACGTGTCACCCTTTAAAGAAGTGTTTCCTCTCTCTTAAAATGTTTCTTTCAAGGCTATTAACTTTCGCTGGTTCAGTTAGTGCTATTTAAAAAGCGCCCAAATCTGCAGTGTGCATTGATTACAAAAGTTTCAGCCAAAGCTATTAAAATTAATTAATTCGCAAACGGTTTTTGCGAGGACACAACTACGTAACGCTAGTTTGTCTTTGAGGTGTTTTAAAGTATCCCAAAAGCAATTTAACTTTGGAACAAACAGCAGCATACAAAGTTACGTGGCATGGAGAGCACTTTGATCCGCCGCAAGAAGCTGCGTCTGTACCAACTTCTTCGAATTTGCGAGTGGATAACAAAACAAAATCCATTTCATTTCGAGGGCGACGAAAAATAATGGCGTTCAAATCTCTACAGCTTCTGTCTACATAGAGAAGCAAATTTGTTTTTTATGCAATCTCGCCTCGTCTTAATAATCACATTGCCCTGTAGACTCGCTACGATGTAATAAGAAGCAATTAAATCAATACCACGACGTCTCAGTTAGCAAAGTGGGGAATTTAATAAGAATCGCACAATTCAAATCGACAGCGAAGATTGAATAAGTGGCGCTTCATTGAATTTACTTTTTATCCATAGTTGCTCGCAACGATGCGATAATAATATTTAAAAAAAAGAGATAGACTCGCGCCCGAGCAGATGCTGGAAGACATCGGCGCAATCAGCTTAAAAGTGGCTGCAGGCGCCGCTTATTACTTTTAATTTTATTCTCATTTTTCATAACACTAACCGGGCTTTTACCATACCTCTTTTTTATTTGTTTTAGAATAAACTAAGCACGATGTCAAAAAAGTTATTTTCGATTCGAAGACCCGAAGCCGGGATTTCCCGCTCGAGCGGGAAGCCTCAGTCGTCATGTAATAGAGCTGCAAAATACCCGCGCGAATTGGCGTTGATTTTGTTGTTATTGCTGCAGCGCAACTTGTTTATTCGCGGCGAGAATTCAGCAGAATCTTCTGAGAGATAGACGACTTCAGATAAGATGCGGGAACTGGGAAATCACCAGCTGGGAGACGGGGAAATCTCGTTTCAAGCAGTAAATGTTGCAAACAGACAAATGATCGTTGGGCTCATTTATAAATCACGTGAACATGCAAATATTTAAGTTTTTTCCAAGAATCAAATTAAAAAACATTTTTCTTGGAATTTTTACAATTGCTATATTGCCTCCGTTAATTTGCGGTTATATTATTTCTTATCGGAATTAGACACAACCAAATATGATACAACCTTGACCTCCATTCTCATATAAACAGATTAAAATGAAATGCCTCTAAAAACAATTAACTACAATTTTAATTATGCAATTTAAATGCAGTTTATTGAGTATTTCACGAATTATCCGAACGGAAAGCGCAAAATTTATTACATACATATATATGTACATAATTTAATGGACACACATCTAAATATGTAGTTAGTAATGCTTAATTTTTTTTATATTATTATTTTATATTAATTTGTATTTCTTCTCTTACAGGTAAGCATCTTCCGAATATTATCATTAGTTGTATGCCTTTCTACTTCCAGTGGAAATAGGAAAATATCTTGGTAAGGTTAAATTATATAAGATAAGATTGATATTCTTTGCTTAACTAGTTAAACTTCTTAGCTAACCTCAAAATAATAAAGTTCAAGAATCTCAAGTAGTTGCTATCCCTTAATCTATCAGTTTTTTGTTTTCGAAACCGCACCTGAAAATGGTCATTCAATTACTTATATAACAATTGCAGATACAAGAACAATGAAATTTCTAAAGTTGCACTTGTGAATTGCGCGTGTAAAACACCCAATTTTTTGTGTTTACTTAACACACCTTTAACACCTGTGTAAGTAATCATCTAGCTTTTGAAATGTTTACTATAATTCTGGACACCTGTAAAACATGACTTGCTTTTTTTTCATCAAAGTTGTATAGTAAACTTTTAAATTTTGTACATTGTGAAATGTATATAATAAATTTTAATGCGATAGTATTCATTGCATATTATGACAATTATGGCAAGAAGGCTTAACCTGTGCAGCAAAATGCAAAATAGAAAAACTTTGAATTGAAGTCCGCCTCCACAAAAGAAAATTGATTTTGAAAAGGAAGGTAGGTACTTCTTGGTGCATTTAAGCCGTTCACGATCTGTTTTGCAACATTGACTCTTTGTGACTCGCACATCAATTCCACAAGCCATCAGCATAAAACTGAAGCTTCCGAAGGTCGATTTGATAATTTTCTATCATCAGAAAAATATTTTCATGCCAATGTCTTCTCATCTTCCACCGTTTCCCCATGTCCAATTAACCCAAAAACGTCAGAGCCAGTCGAAGAGCATCGGTTGCAGCCAAGAAACCAACAAGCCAGTCACCAAGTCGGCCTACCATACCGCTTCTTTCCCTACAATTACCCGCCGTTTGTTCGAAGATGAAAATAAAAAATGTCAAATAATTGCAAGAAGTAACCTCTCTTTTGTTTTGATACTGAAAATATCTCCTGGCGATGAGGATGGAAAAATAACGACCATTCGGTAAGGAGGCGGAAAATTCATCCGTACACTGCGTCTGCGCACGCCGCTAAACTTCTCGACTGGGCTGTAAGTAAGTCGCGCACTCTGTTCCACCGGGCGAGGAAAATCTCAGCGCAAAGAACAATTGGAAAATAAATCAAAAATTCGCTAGCGATTTTAATGGTTATCGATTTCATGGAAGATCATAAATCCTCCCAGCCCAGACGCATTTGGGGTGATCACTGAAATGCTGAAATACCACCCACCACAAGTTTGAAAGTTAGTTAGTGTTTGGCAATTGTCTTAAGGCGTGTTTTCACATAGCTAAGTAAATGCATAGCACAATGTCGGAAGCGATAAGTTTGCACGCAGCCTTTCGATACCAGACAAGATTGATACTTGAGATACTGCGGAACTCTGCGGAAATTAAATAGAAGTAGCAGAAATTGATAAGTTATGTAGGTGCGATTGCAAACTTTCTTTTAGAAACCGCCTCAGAGTACTTTTAGAAATAATCTAATGACGATCAATTGAATCGATTGAAAACCTCACAAAATAATAAGTTTATTAATAAGTTTGTTTTGTAGAAATGTGATAACTTTACGTAATTTCAGTATAACAAGTTTTAATCTTGTACGAATAATTAAAAATCGTCCAATTAAACTTAAAACCATACTGCGAAATTGGGACTTAGTGAGCATACAAACATACATTTTAAATTGCTTTAATCTACCTGAATACCAATGAATTCGTATTCTTGTTTAAATGTTCACATGTATTACAAAGAAATTAGATTTTTGATGATCCAGATAGTTAGGTAGAAAAGGCATTTATTAATTTGATTACTCATGCTTCTGATTTCCTGACGGGCTAATTTCTTATCCAACATCTTTTACCTGTAGTATTGTCCAAAGAAAGACTACATATGCTTCCTGAAGTTTTAAATTAATAAAAACTGCCGATCGTATCCTCTTCACACCGTGCCTACGACCGTTTCTTCCGAATCAGATAATTACAACTTCCAGGACAAATATACAGGGCGACTCAAATGCCCCTCGATTATTGCGGACGGTGTGAAGAGAAGACGAAAATTACATCACATGCTCAAGCAGCTAAGCTACCGTGCTAGCGCCCAGAGGTAGTTATCCAATGCTAAATAGGTTTTTGCCACGAATCCAACTACTTCCGCGGTCTGAAGTTGGCCAGTTCACACCACCACCACCACCACCGTCGCGGCGGCGTCGTCGTCCTGCTCGAGAAGTGCGGGCCTCTCCCTTGGTTTTCGTCATGAATTTATGCATTCCCCGCAAGAACACGACGAAGGCAGGCCGGCCCAGGTGGAGGCATCGAAGAAAAGGAGGACGGCGTCTTACTTAAATAATAATTAGAAAAGAAAGATGGGAGCCTCAGACAAGTGAGCAAAGTGTATCATAGCGTGGTTTTATAGCGATTTCAACGCTTGGCCGACTAACCATAGAGCCGCGGACCCGTCCGACGGATGGAATCAAGTGTGATTGCATTCGGGCTGGCCATCGCTAACCAGGTGCACGTCTTGCGTCCGGCCTCTCGAGCTAATAAAGCACTTTTTTCAGCTTTAATTAAAATTACCTGAACGTTAATTAATCAAACGAGCGCTCACTTGGTAAGTAGGATATTATAATCTGATAAAAGCATTCCGTTCATTTTTTGCTGTTAGCAAATTCTTCAGTTGTTAGAATTATGTTTGGTCTGAGAATGCCACGGGTATTGGGGCGTTTGTGGGCGATGATATCGCCGTTTCATAAGAGACACCGTCAAGATTATCTGGATGATTATTTCAAATTTTACTGATCTCCATAATTTACTTGTATATTTCTGGAATTTCTGTTATTTGTTTTATTCATTTTTAAATAAGCAAGTCATTAGCGCTGCATCACTGAATGCATTAAGGTTCGACCGAAGGTCCATCATTTTTTTTTTATTTAATTTGCATTAACGACGTTAATTGGTAATTAAGTTGTGAAATTACTGCTTTATTTTGGGCTAATAGACAAACACATTTTAAAATAGAAAATTTAAATTTAAACAAAACAAAAATAAAACCTATATTTAGTATTGAGTATGCTGACGAAGTATGCTAATGAAGTAAAAGAGGCAGTTTTGTAAACATTTTATTTTTCTCGCGGCAGCGGATGCAAATACCAATTTTTATGTTTCATGAAAATAGTATACCTACATAATAAAAATTGTAAGAATTTAAACTAAATTCAAAATGTTTTTCATATAAGTTGTTTTAAAAAATTCGTATGTTTTCCGTCCCTTTTACAATTTCTTGCTAAATCCAATGTTTGATAAATTTCTGTCTGTTTCAGTCAGTGTCTTTTCTGACTGTAAAATATTTTTGGCTCATTTCCGTCTTAGCTTTCTCGATGTATTATGTTTTCCGTGTATTTTCCGTCAGTTTTCAGTGGAAATTATAATCTCCGTTTCCGTTTTGAAGCAATCTAAAACAATTGGGAAAATTAGGAGACGATATTTCGTTTTTGTTTAAGAACTATTGACTGGTACTATAGTTCTCTCTCCGGAAAAGAAAAAATAAAATAAATAATAAAAAAAATAGCTTAGTAGGGATAGTGTAGTGACCCTATTCAAACCGATCATAAGATAGACCAGGATAAAATTTGAAAACTGTGTGAAACCCACGACCTTTTCATTAACCTAAGTGTAATTCAGAGCCGTATTAATTTTCTGTTCAAATTGCTTGAGGGTGAACAATTACAGCGCCCATTCTAGAAAACGTGCTGCGGGGTGAGCCGCCCTCGGAAAGGCATTTCCTGAGGGAAATTACAAATGATTCAATTACCCGAAAAAGAAATCCCGCGTCTCCCATTCACAAAACGAAAAAAGGTTGGAAAAAATATCGTTCGTGCCCGCATGAAAGTTGTTAGCCTTGTCCCACTCCAGTGAAAACTGCATCACGACACGAGAGGCGGGCGAGCGGCACGTTGCACACAGTGCGGGACCTCAGCGCGGTGTGAAAATGAGCGCTATCGCGTCAGCCAAATCACAGGGGCTAGAGGTCTTTAACAGCCAGTTGCACGCTGCACGCTGCACGCTGCACCACTAACTAACTTCACCTGAGGCGCTTGAGCTGCGCGCGCAAAGGTAAAAAGTGGCCAAGAAGAGAACTGAGCCGCCGCCACCGCGGTATTTCGAAAAAAAAAAAAAAATAGGTAGTCAGCACGAAACACGGATCTAGCCGCTAGAGACAGGAAGCAGCCGCTCGTTTGCCTTCGTCTCGCGCAATCAGCCTAAGATCAACCGCAGGATTTTGCAAGAGGACAAAAAATTTATAAATATATGAATAAAGCGAAAAGCGCGTCCGTCCGGCGCAGCAGAGGCGCTTCGCCGCAATTCGAAAAATTTCGCAAAAATTTTCACGACCAGCGACGACGAAGACGGCGGCGGTGGCGGCGAAATGTGATGAAGAAAAGTCGTGACCAAATCGAACGTGGGAATGAAGCTGTGAGATGCTGCGCGCCCCGAGACGAGATGAAGTGTGGACCGCGAGCTGAGCGAAGACTTGATGAATGGATTCTTGCGGTGCCCGGGGTGAAAGGTGATACCTTCGCTGAGGGAACAGCTATGAAGATGATAGCGCCCCAGCCGGCACCGGGGCCCTCATTAGATCCACCATTGTCATATTTTGCGGGGCCCCGACACTCGGGCGGAAATTAGAGAAATTCGCAGCTCGTAAAACGTATAATTCACCCTGGGCATAATTTGTAGGGTCCCGTCCCATTGGCTCGTAATACATGTGACGTCACCTAGAAAGTGTTGCAAATTTTCACCGGGCGTTACCAACGAACCAACCTTGCGCAAAACCACCGACTAGCCAAACAAAAGACAACATTTAGCGAAATTATTGTGCTTATCAGGGGCAAAACTAAAAATTATGTGCACAGTTCGCGATCAAAAAACGTTTTCTGGCACCTGACCATTGCCCGGAATTCAGCAATCCAAGCGAAAATTTCCTCCAAGAAAGCTGCGCTGTGAAAGGTCGAAAAAATAAAACTGTCTTTTGTCTTTAAGACATTTGTTGCTTGCCCCGAATTTTTCTTTATTTAGTTTCTGGGTAGAGGTTGTTTTGTGTTAGAAGACTTTTATACGCCAAATGATTTCAAAATATTGAACCAATTTCCGGGATTTTTACATAAGTAGGCATCGGGTGAAATGCTGAGGTTTAGATATGTCTCTACAGAAAATGTTTTGCTCGTTTCCTACTCAAATATTTTTTCCTCAGTTGTGTTTTTTAAAAACATTTATTTATTTATCTTAATAATAAGAATTTATTGGTTAGAATTAGGGCTATTACTACCCAATAATCTCCCTTTACTCGATCACTGCAGATCACTCATGAGTACTGAATTAAAGAGTTTACAAGTATTGAAGTTTTCCGGCTTATGTTGGAGGACCTAATTAAAACCTATAATTCATTTTTTTGCATTCTTACTTCCTAATGAATTAACCACAGGACTCAAATAATCAAGTACTTAAATACTCCCAAACTACAATTCTTGAATACTTTCTATTTCAATACTGATATAAGTGTTTGCTCGAGTTCTTTCTTTTTTTTTCTCTAAAGTATTCGAGTACTCAAAACTCCTTTATTCAAACTCGGTCCAAGATACTACATATAACGAATACTTAAATACTCCTCTGTAATTAAAGAAAGAAGAAAAATAATCTATTAATAATTTTCTTTACTATAAATTCGCAAATACTTAAACAGTTTATTTCCTCCACAATGCAGTCCCACTGAAGAATTAAATTGATTTATAGTTTTGTGAAGGCCTGCTGCATAAAACGAAGATTTCGTAATATTCTTTTTGGTACAATTTTAATCGTTGTTCAAATCCTTGTTCCAACCAGTATATCAAAAATCACATTAATAACGTCCTCGTAGAGGCCACTTTTAGCCTTTGTAGGAATTAGTTTTAACGATCAATGATCATAGCTCTTATAGCCCCACAACATATAAGACCCCATAATCACTCAATTAATATTCAGCTTCTGATAGTTGAGTACTACGTCTATAAAGACAATAAACAACTCTGTGAAGCAATTTGCCGCCAGCTTACCAGTTCATAAATATAAAAGTTAAAACGTGATTTGTAAAGTACATCTAGAGGTCGCGGCAGGTGCGGTATGGTAAGGAGTATAAAAAAAAAATATTAATTGTGATGCTCGTTCATGGGTAAAAGAGAAATTGAAATTGAATTTATTCCTCGGATAATTAGACAATTTTTTCCACACCATCATCGAGCAGAGAAAAACTTGAATGTTGGTAAACAATCGTAACTGGAATGCCAAGGGAAAAAATGTTGTAAAAGTCTTAATGCAGCAAACTAAGTAGATTCAGTTTTACTGCGATTAAGATGTCTTTCGGGTAACCTTATTGCCTGGAGAAAGTGTGTACGATTGAAAGTCACGCTGTGGACCGGTTTTACTTGGTGGCTATCAAGTGTTATTATTATTAAGTCATTATATTCAAGTAAAATGTTTGAAAACTGACATATTTTAAAATAATCATATCTTTTTTTACTTCGCACCTCAACAACCTCGGAAACAAGTTAAATTCAGGTTCTTTTTCGTTTATAGCTTTATTTTTGGAATAAATCTATATTACACATCAAATAACTTTAATAACCAAAAGAAACAACAATTAAAATTTGCTGCCAAGCACTAATGTGAAAGGTCTTTTATAACTCAAGGTCTTACAAAGTTAAAATATTCTCATTGATTGCTTAATTTTGTTTCTCTTTAGCATAAAGTATAAAGAAAACCTTCCTTGGTGCTAAGTGATCGCTGAAAAGCTATATAATTGAGTTTTCAAGTAAATTTAAATTGATTATGAACCACTTTTCAGATAAAAGTTAAAAATGCACTACATATAATTACAAAATAACCTGATTTTTATTCAGGGTAAAAAAAATTACTTATCAATCCGCAGTAATTGGCTTCAGTTGAGTCGACACAATCCATCGAACAAAAATATATGCGTATTTATTCAGTAAAGAAATGAAAACCAAGAGAAATTCCTGCGGCCTCAACAGTGTCGAGGTTTTCAACTTTAATTAAATAATTGTGGCAATTTCGTTGACTGACATTTTAAAGAAAACACCGCGAACCCTTTTCGAGTTCAATAATTAATTTTTCTTAAAAATCGTAAAACGCATGAGACTTGGACCTTACATACCTGCGTCGACAGCATAATCGCATGTCCGTGAGCATAACTGAACTGCGTGGAAATGGAGTTACAATTATTTTTGCGGAATTTTTGAAAGGAAAGGGGTCTTTTGGCCAATTATTGGGATTGAACAACTTGAGAAATTCTTGTTTCGATCTTTCGTTTTACTTCGACTTTTTAGTGTAAAAATTGTTATACAATAGTGTGTATCTATTAATTAAAAAGTAGCTTCAATAATCCTAATCATACCTTAAAAATGACTCGGCCAATATTTCCCGAAAATCGTTTAAAAGTCGATATTTCGAATACAGAGATTTTCTTATCTTTGTAGTTAAAAGGAGTCCAACAACACATTTATCCGCTTTGGAACGCTGTTAAAAGTGTAGACATGTTATTGATATCGACATTCCTTTATAAGTTTTTTTGAAGAGAGCTGAGAAAATCCGCTATACTTCTTAATTTTAGGTTATGGGAAAACATGGTATTTCAAATCTTTTAAGCACTGTCATAAATTCATTTGATACACACTTGCCAGTTTGATATCCAATAAATTACTACGATTGAAGAGAAGTGATGCCTATCTAGAGTGAGATCTTTAAACAGATGCCATAAAACCGAATAAGTGAAAGATTGGCTCAAACTAAATAGCGGTACTTATTTATATTGCTAACAATTCAAACTTCATACTGCCGATTCCATCAAATGACATCAATACAAGTCGTTTAGTCATTAACTAATCGCTGAAAAAACCTTCACAAAACCTGCTGAATACCTTTTTTTTTTAATTTCAATTATTTCCGAACAAACCGTTCCCTTTAGCATAAAACACTCTTACTAGTCCGCGTCCGACACAGTCCATTAGCATAACAATTCTCAATCATAAATATGCTGGTATGACACAATACCAAATAGTTGAGTAGATTCGAAGGGGGCAACCGAAAAACGTTAAATGCATCCGCGAATCGAATTCCACCCATGCACGAGTGCTACACGTCCCCGAGGTGCATGTATGCATCACGCGTGCGAGGTATGCTATGACTCAAGGCGTGTTTGTCCGTGGATAATCCCCGCGTAGATCCGCGAGCAAGAGGTTTGTAGGTGGCTAAAGGTGTCTTTTAAGATCGTCGACCGGGAAAAAAAAAACAGAGCACCGGAGAGATATCTACGCGCCCTAGATATACCCAAATAAATCGCGACAAGTCAAGATTAAGCACGACAATAGCCCGGTGCACGGCGCTGTCTTTGCTTACTGGATCTAGAAGTTGTAAAGAGAAAAATATCCAGAAAATGTGACAAGGAATTTCACTCCCTGGTGTTATCACCAAAAATATTTCCCTTCACCTTATTTAAGTTGATCTTGTGACATGTCGCGGGACTGATAAGATGCCCGCGGAAAATAGGGTTACAAGCGCACCGCTAAGATGCCGGCTTATCAGTTTCATTACAAGGTCATGCGAGCTTGCCACGATCTTGGGAGAGGGCTGCGCGGTGCAGGCCGCGAAGATGCTGCCGCGGCGAAGCATGCAATTGCCCGGAATAGCGGTACCCGGAAAGATAGTTTACCTTAAGTGGGTATGCACTCTCGATGCGCACAGGTATAAAAGCGTCCGTTTTCTCTAGACGCGCGGAGTGCGCGCGAGCGCGCTGTTTATCTTTTTTCGAGCAAAAGTCAAAGAATAAGGCGACGCGAGATTACCGCTTTGCTAAACCGGTTGCATCACGGAACGAGACGAGAGGTCAATGGTTGTTGAGGCTTGCTCGCTTGCTTACTTGCGCTAACTTGCTTAGTTCGGTTTCTTTGGGCTCGCAGAGGCTGGGAAGAAAGTTGCAACAGCGAGAGCACCGCCAGCCGCACGGTGTTATGGAAGACAGCCGCAGAAGCAGTCGCAAGTCGCAAGACACAAAATAGCGCTGCTTCTACGGCTGTACGCGACCAAGTTTAAGCAGTTCAAGCACATGATCTCGTGCGGCGGCTGCATTGATATGCGAGCGACGATTAGCGCTGAGAACCACTCATATTACCAGGAAGACGGGTCTTATGCATGAATTTCTGGTTTTAGGGTAGAGTTATGGCTGAGATTACTCCTGAGGTTGTCTTGTCTGGTTGGTTTGTTTGTTAATATCAAGAACGCAATCGGTCTCTTATAAATCACCGGCCGATTCCATCGAGGCTGGAAAGACCTTCCGGTACTTTTGAGGAAGTACAAGGCGAGATAAAACGAGTTGTGCGGACTCGAACTTCTTTACATCTTCAGTGCAAGCTTTACTCTTCAGAAGATAGTTTAAATGAGAACCAGATACCTTCGGTAGGTCTAAATACTAATTATTTTTCGAAGTTGAAGTAGAATTGGAAGGTATTTTTATATTTCGGTATTTCGATACAAAAGTCTTCTAGCTAAAATGTCGATAAGACTCGCAAATTTTATCAACGGAACGGCACGCGCATGCGTGGGCTTATAGGGCACATGCCAAATAGAACTTCTTCTCTTCCGTTTTGGTTTTAAGTCATTGCGATAAGAAAATTAGATAATCAGAACGTTACGTTACTTCTAAGAAGACTTTTCTTGTATATTAACGACTTTTATTGTAGGATATTTTTGGTCCATTGTGATACCATTTGTTTTTAGTCGAACCCACAACCTCTAGTGCCCAGCATGACTCGTCGCCAACGCTCCACTCTACAACTGAGCTATCGAGGCGAGGCCAGTAAATAAAAAGCAGTATTGTGCAACTTGAAACAATGTTGTTTCCAACAATTTCAATTGAATTGTTGGCTAATTATTTAATTTATTTAAAAATTACAATGAAATTTATCTCACAATCAGTATAGGGATCGCTTGTGCTAATAGTAGTATTGTAGATAGTTTTCAAAATGTAAAATCATGAAATTATAATATTTCGACTCTTATGTAATCAACATCCTGAGGAAAAAAGAGGAAATTAGAAATTTTTAAGATTAAATCTGTTTCAATTAAGATTATATTTTTTTTTTTTATAATAAGTTGGTAAAAAGTAATTCATTATGAAAATCAGCTTTTGCATTTTAACTCAGAGTTTAATTACCTGTAATTTGGTACTTACGTGTGCATTAAATTTTAAAACAATAAAATCACTCACGGATGAGATAGAGAGACCACAATGAAACTCTTGAAACAGATTTAAAAGATATTTTTGAAAAATAATCTTTGATATATTGTTCCACAAAGCACATTATTTTTAATCTACGTAGGAAATGCATATAACTAGCACATCCAAAACTAAACTTTCATTGGTAGTAAAATCGATATCGTCTAATAACAAAAGAAGCTATAAGAAAATGCGCTTTCATTTCAGATTAATCGTAAAAGTGAAAAAAATCCTATAACATTATTGCATTTGGTTCCTTCCAGGTATGCATTTTAAAATTCGTATTTTTTTCATTATTATTTAAAATAGAAACGCAAAATGCTGGTACCTACCGAACAGTACCATGCACGAATGCCTTTCAAAATGCAGAGACTTTCTTCGCCAGTCGAAATTAATTGGGAAACAAAATTCCCCTTTACGATTAATTCATGAACACGGAAGCTGGAAAATTGCAATAAATTTAGTGAAATAAAAAATCTGTATTAATAATCTTTCCACCCATATGTTTCAATAAATTCAATTGATTCATTTCTTCCTCCTTCGGCGGCGCCGCGCGCCGAGGTGTGTCCACTCAAGTAATTTAGTGTTTGTATTTTTTACCCAAGGAGGTAATATGATTCATTTTGTAGTGCATATACTCAGCTGTCCAATCGTGAATAAATTGCTCTTTCGTTTTTCTTAATTCTTCGATGAAAGGCAACTCTCCTTTAAAAAAGTTAGCACACTGCAAAGGTGTTAACAAGAACTCGCGTGCATAGAAAAATGCGTTTATATTTATAGCCGCATATAAAGATAAACAGTTTTGCTTTTGAATGGAGAATAAAATTTCTGAGCCGGCGGCAGATTGTTCAATCCGTTTCAAAAGAAACTGCTTAAAGCGGAAAAGAACTGGAATTTGTGAAGAAAGCAGTTAAATTCATCTACACCGAATGCATAATTCTTTTTCATTAACGAAAAAAAGCAACAAGAAACGAACCAGCAAATTAAAGACCTTGCAATGCCCCTTTCCCCAGACGTCTTGCTGAAACTGGATACGATTCGGTTGCGTTTTACAAAATTCGCTTCGTCTTTCTCGAGCGTCTCATTTAGTTGTGTTTTTTCTTAAATACAACATTTTATTTCTAAAAAAATGCGAAGAGATTTTAAAAGTCTTATCCAAGTCGGACTTACAATTCACAAATTCACATAGTGACAATCTCTTTTTCCACCACTCGGCACGACTGCCGAATCCAAGCGTCATTGAAACGAAAGAGATCCGGTCTGACGAGTGGCACACCACTAGGTCACTAATTATACAATTTTTTTTTTTCCATTTCAAGACGAAAAAAATTCAGCATATGATTAATAAAAACAGGTTCCGGCAGAGTGTTACAATTTAATGGACCTCTTTTTCGAAATTTTTGAAAGAAAGATGCTTTTCTTAAGGAAAAAATTTTTAGAGAAATTTAAACGAAGGCGGTATGAAGGGAGATTTATTAATTTTATGAATTTTTTGCTGAGGGAAGCATTTCTTTTATTCTTTTTTTTTTTTTAGTTTATGCACCCAAGATTTGATTGCTTGCAATTATTTTTGTAGGAGCTTAAACTTAGATAAGCAACAACGCAATAAAAGTTTGCTTAAACCTTGAAATCAGCTTGTTTTTATTCTGGAGATCATAGTGCAAAACTTGTTACTGTGTACCAATAAACTTTTTTCGATTTTTCTAAATATTAAAATATATAAAACTTTCGATAAACAAGTCAATACAAATACAGAATAATTTAATATCTAGAAATATAAACATTAATGATTAAGTTTCTTAGTAAAATCTTATTATAACTAAATATGTATATAAGAAAAATAATCAGAAGTAGGTACATTAGTACGGCCCACAATCATGTAAAACTGAAAAAGTGACTGCGCTTTTAATTAATCAGAAGCATATTTAGCACTTGCGACCACTCGCGAGTGTGTGCCTCGTACAGATAATTTGATTAGCCAAGTATCTGAGTGTTTATCTTAATTCGACCGAAGTAAGATAGCCGTGATAACTCGCTTCATTCCCGGGCTATCAGAGAAAGCGAAGTGGCTTAAAGTGCATGATAAGAACCTTTTTTCTCCGTCTTTTGCGGTATTTAAGACGAAATTCCCCGAACGGAAAAGGAACAATGTCACATGCAATGCGACAAATTGTCCCCAATAGAAAAATCATATCTTGTTTTGCTCGGCGGGTGATGTCGTTATTTATTTACAAATTATTTTCCACGCTCTGTTAGATACCATTTGCTCTGCTATCTCTGATAAATTTGAGATATGCTTTGGAAGTCATATGATGACCGAATTACAGGGTGGAGGAAAATTTTCTATGTTACGGGTTTTGATATTCGAAAAAAAAAATTTTTTTTTTTGGAAATTTAAATTGTTTTCAAATAATTCCATAGTATAAGAGAAAGTTTATTTTGTTATGTGATTTCTCGACATTTTCTAAGAGAACTGGCAAGTTTTTTACCCGTAAAAAGAGAAATTGGCAATTATTTTTGTAATTTAATTATCAGATTCTTTTACTAATTTTTAATGCAAAATGAGGAATTTGGTGGGTCATTTTTAAAAACTTTAACTTTTATGGGCAAGTAATTTTTAGAAATAGCACAAATTTTCATCACAATTTTAGTCCACTAAGATAATTTAGATTTTCTAGTTTTTAATTAAAATACATATTTTAATACTTCTTCGCAAAATACTTGAAAAGTAGGGTTAAAAGTACAGACGATTTTGACCATTTATGAAAAATCTTTGGAAACAAGTTATCGTTGACCAGTTTAAGTATAAAGTTATAATTTCGAATCATACTTATAAAATTACAATATTCAATCTAATTGTTCATCTATTAGTTTTGATCATGCTATTTTGAAATAAACGTTGACGTTTTAACGAATTTTTATTTCAAACTTTCTAAATATATATATTCTTGACGCGAAAAAATTACAGATTTTTATTAAAAATCATCAATTTTATTTTCTGGTCGGATAAACCATCCAATGTTACTTTGAACTTTAAAATTTCATTTTCCTCCAAGGCATTGAAAAACGAGTAATTCATACTGCAAGATGAGTACGAGAAATTTTTGTCTTTTTGAAGTTGTGTAATTCCATCCCAATATTAAGCTCACCCTCGGGTTATTTTTGGCTTTCATTCTTGTCCTTAAGTTGACAACTATTAATTAATACAGACGTTTAGCCAACCTTCGGCTCTTTGTCTTTCTCGTAGGTATGGCAATTTCTTGGAAATATGCGGAGGATTCTAATTTTCGCCCTCCATATGGCTGTGGCTACATGATTTAATTTTCTGAATCACATCTGATCAACATTCACCCGCCGTAGTCCCTTATAATTCAGGTAGCAAATTATCCACTTCACGCAGCAGGACGCCTCTAAGATGATTATCCTCCGCGTCTTACGTCAATTCCGCCCGACGATGGCGTCATAACCAACTACGCACCCCGGTCGCTTGCTAGGGTCGGAGCAGCTGATAAGATTAGGCGCCTCGCAGCAGCTGTTCGCCACCCCCGCCCAATTGTGCCCCATTCCTCCAGTTTTATCCCGGCTGAGCCCCAGACTGCTTCCCTCCAGGGAAAGCAACAAGTTGCGAGCACGAGCGCCCACTCGGAGGCCGCCTACAGCTGGAAAATAGAATTTTTTCCTCCTGGCTGAAGTCCCTTCGGTTTCCACCCCTTCAGATTTTCCTCTGGTTTGGGGCTGCTGTGGGGCTACGTGGGCCGCCGCCCCAGGGCTGAGGCTGGGCGGGGGGCGGCTAAGAGAATAGTCTTTGTGTTGTAAATTTTGCTCCGATGATGTGGCTCCCATTGGCATAATAATGGCTGTGTTTGTGCACGTCCTGAAAATAATCTTATTGCCTGAGACAGCTATTAGTTCTGCTCCACCGGGTGCGAATGTCATTGTCATAGTGCTGTTCAAATATCGGAGGTGGAAATTATGGTGACTGACGCCACCATTGCGCCGTACGCACTTAGCCCTTAAGCGGGAATTCTGGCCCTACAGACAGACTACTCAAATACTTAGAATTCCCGCGGCCTTCTCGTCTTGGGATCAGGTCCATTTCGGGTACATTTGTCATCGTTACACGCCCTGCGCTCTTCTAGAATCTAAACTCCAGAATGGGTGTAGTTTCTCAAATTTATTACTAGTTAAGGAACGGAAGCGCCCTCCTGGCGATAACTCCGTCGGATTATATACTTTTGAATTGCGACCTTCGGGCCTTATCGCTCTAAACCAGGTTTTTATGAAGGGTTGAGGATGAAAAATTCATACGACATATGGTAGCCACCGAAGTGGATCCTGAAAGGTAATCAGTTCAATTACTGTGATAATTTTGATAGATCGTGTTTATTTCCGCATTTTAAGAACAAATTCAAGCAACAGTGGAATATTTAGATTGAAATCTTTCCAAAAATTACAAAGCATTTAGTACTTCAAAATCTGTAGAACCAATTTCCATTGCATATTTTTCCTAAACAATACCAACGTATAGCTGGAAAATTTTAAAAGAAGGTCAAAATGATACATGTGAAAATCCCATTTGAAAAGCAAACAGGACAGTAAATAAAATTCGAAACATCATGAGAAATTATTGAAAATAAGAGATAAATGGAAAGGCAAATATTTCTGCAGAAAATGATGAAAGCTCAAACGAATTAACCATTTCAAATATGAATATAAATCTATTAATAAATATATAACTCTTTAAAGTTTTAAAAGGTTTTTAGTTAAAAAGTTGAATAAATGTTAAACCTTGTAATTAAAGTGCACTGAATTCCAATAGGATTTATTGTATTTTAAAATCGTTATTTTCTCTACCATGGCCATCTATAAATATGATTATAATTGTATATATTTAGCTGGACGAGGCCTTGATGAAAATAAAACACGTTGCACGGTTTGTTTTTATTCTTAGATTTGATATAATTTTTCACCAAGGATGTGCATCGTTTAAGATCAACTATTCGAATTTTTAAAATAAATCTCAGATAAATTAAGTAGCAGTAGGATTCGAACTTATGTTAACAAGATCATTTTTTAAATTATATTTAAAATAAAGACAATCTTGAATAAGTTGAGATTATACTTTCTGATTATTAAATTAACATATTTATTAACAAATTGAAAAAATGTTGAATAAATGTTTTTCCACTTAAACTCTCTGTTAATTAAAATCAAAAGTAAAAAATCGAAAGAGAAAACTTCGCGAAAGACAAAACTTCTTCATTTCCCTCTTAACATTGCAAAAACAAGGATCGCCAAAATCTTAATTTGCGCACCTCACCGGTAGCAATTAGTCGGGCTGCTAATGAATCCATCGGTGAGTTTTACCGCAAAGCAATGAGCTTATTTAAAAACAATTAAGTGCCCATTGGACCCGAGTGCGCTTCCTCAATTACCGCAGAAAGGAAATTAGCCACACGGTCCCAGAGAGCACTATTATAGGGCCATTACTATTTATCGCGGTAATCTCGCTTGGCCTGCTCGACGGCCTATTGTATGCATATTTTCCATATATTTTTTCCGATATGCACATCGAGCGCGGTCAACCAGCATGGGGCGCACACACATGCACCTGGTTCTAGCCCACCTGAGTATGCACCGCGCTCCGATGCAACAAGAGCTGCAAGAACATTTTTACCTCTTGATTGACCTTAGCCTAATTGCAAATATGCGGAACATTCGCTACTTTCAAGCTGCCATTCAAAACGCATTAACCGCTAGCTCCCTTCGCGAATGCTGCCGATGGTGTTCGAAGCACAGGTAAATTACCATACCTGCACACGGCGGTTGGCACATGCACTCAAGGTGGCCGCGGCTCCAACCAGAGAAACTGGTTAAATTTGCTCCACGTACGCCGCACACTGGTCCACCTCTCATCGTAGAAATTAAATGCAAATTCGGCATCTCCGCTCGATCGGCTAGAGATCAGCGCGAGCCGCCTTTCCACGGCGCAGGCGTACTGTCGCTAAGTGAAAGAGCCGCCGAACGTAGACTTCGCGCCACCACCTGCCCCCAAGTGCGTCATTTTTTCTTAATTTTTTCCTAGCCAGTCGGAACTATCCAGTTGTAGGCAATTTATTGGCCATCGCCGCTGCTCTCACTGTGATCTTTTGAGATTTTAATTTTGCTGGAAGGCTCCACGCCGCGGAGTCGTATAAATTACACAAAGAGATGAATACACCGTTAAAATAATTAAAACGTGAGAAAAGTCAAGGCCGATACAGAGGAAAATCTTTCGTGATTTGCCTAATCAAAAGCCGTATACTTAGTTAGATTTAGAGATATGTAGTAAGAAAACAGCGAATCATAGGAAGTTGTAGTCAACTTTAGCTATTTTGAAGTTCAATTTCGTTTTTTTAGTACCAAACATGATTTATATTTTTGTACTTAATTTAATCTAATTAAAAAAGGTGTGATATGTATGTACATATTTGATTTTATGTTTGCACACTATCCTACTAACTACTGCTAATTGACTCAAAATTTGAAGACCACGTTTATACTTAACTGAAACACATTTAAATTATGTGTTCTGCAGAAAAACAAATGTATAGACTGTTTCTGGACCACAGAACGCAGCTAATTTCGAATTTAACACAATGCCCATAATATGGTGAGCCTTAAATCTCGTGGCACCATATGGTGCCACGTTAGAATAGCGTACTATGCTTACTCCAAACGTTTTTTGGATTATTGATTGTCTGTCCCCGGGTCGAATTTTTAGTTTTATTTTGATCCCAATGATTCCACTGAAGACATGGAAGAGCAAATAAAAACAAAGCTATAACGCATCTATATATGTACATTGAACCCCATTTTGATCCCCTAGACCTGGTTTTTTAGTACGGCTTTGGAAGGGTTCGGTAATTTTACTGCTTTCGTACCTATCTAAATTAATAATATGTGGAAAATATCTTTATATAAATATGAAACTTATTCGTTCTTAACTTTTTGTAATTTGGGCGTTTCTTAAAGAACTAAATTATTGTGTTATTTCGCCTCAAAATTAAAGAAATTTTTGTCAAAGTTCTCTCTTATTAGTAGGAATTCGAGGTTTTGTCTTTCTAAATATGTATATAACAACCAATTTCGTGGATTTCACGTTTGGATTTATGATGGATTTTTCCTGTTATGTATCCAAATTCAGTCTTTGTGGTCATTTACCCACACCTGATCATTTTTTCCTAGAAAAAGGTAGAATATGATAAAATTATAAGAATCTTATATAGATGCAAACACCAAGACTGCTGGACATTCAAACCAACGAAGCCTACATAAACCAGGAATAATAATAAAAAATGTGGTATCAAAATACCAAAATCACAACAATACCCAGGTGAGTCGGCTGTTGAAGAACAGGTAAAGGCCAAACGCCTGCATCTCAAGAAGGTAAATCTGAAGCACCAAATAGAACCTGTCCATCCGCTGCGCCGTCGTCCAGTTCTAATTTAATTGACTCGACGGGCGAATGACAAAAACGGCAACGGAAAGACCACAAAAAGACAAACAAGTGGAAGACGAAGGCATGGGCATTTTTTCAGTGATTAGTTCCGCATAGTTGCTGCGGTCAAGTTGCATTCATGAACCATGAAAAGTTTCTGTCTCTTCTATAAAAATTGCCGCGATTGCCGGCATCTTTAATAGCAGCAGCAGCACACTCGCGCCTGGCAGCAGTGGTCCAGTGCAGCCTCTCTTGTACTTGATCGCAGGGAGAAATTTTTCAGCCTCCGCGGCATGAAACCGGCTCAACCTGAACCCAATTTTATTCGCCTTCTTAGACGCTATGTCTTTTTCTTTTATTTTATTTTATCTTGTTTTTTCACGCAGTTTCGCGATTCTAGCAAGAGAGACCACGTGCACTCGAGGCTAGATCTTCAGCATGGCTAAATGAACGCGCTTCCAAGGAACTTTGCCTGATTTATCTCGTCTAGTCCCCGTTTTGTATCTGCAAAAAAGGAACGGATCGGTGGATTTTTCAAGATTCTGCATTTGTCCGGAGACTGCGCCAGTCTTGAAGCATCGGTGCAGTGTGCAACATTGTTGCAACCAGTTGCAACTTCCAAGGTCTCAAGTAGGAAAGAAGTAGAAACGAGAAGAGATCTGCAGAAAATGCACTCCGAACAGAGCCAGATTTTAGCGCTATTCCCAGGAGGAAGGAAGTGGGCGTGCGCGATCTCATATGGAAAGCAACCTGAAATTATTCTGCCGCGCAGCCGAGAGGTCTTGCGTTTTTCTTCGCGCTAAAGGAAGCAAAGCTGCTAGACGAGCCCAGCCTCAGTGAGGAAGTGAACGTGCGCGGGGCTCTGCGCCAAGGTGGAAAATGGGAAAACTTAAAATTGCACACGGAACTGCCGTTACCTGCGGTACCGCGGTATTTTTCGCGATCGAAGTGTCGAAATAGCTCCGATCACCACCGGCTCGATGGAATCCAATCATCTTTTGCAAGAGCAATACGCGGCCACCGCACCTCCGCGGATTGACGACGGTTCGGTTTGGTTCGGTTGCTGCGGCGGCGGCGGCGAGGCGACATCACCGCGCACCGAACCGCACCGCGCCGACGTGAGTCACTTGGGCAAGCACCTCGAAGGCATTAAAACAATTAGCCGCCGGGAGCCGCTTGCCATTGAAGAAACAGCGTGCATACCTGAGCCGCGACATTACCGTTACTTGTCTTGGCATTCACATAAAATAGCTTTTGACTCAGTCTATGTGTCAAAACCGTTGAATGTGGAAAAAATAACAGCATGTTGGCGGCACATTGTTGTCACTGGTGAAATATCAAAGGCGAGCTCTTTTCTTGTTCCCTGTCGTTCTGAATTTTCTGCGACGGCCTGTCACCGGGGCTCGTTTGACGAATTGCCCGCGAATTGGCACCACCACGCCAAAGACCCTGCACCGCGGTTCTAGAATGGTTTTGGGGCCCCTCTTTTGTAGGCCTCTGCTCGGTAGGTAGGGTTCGGCTTTTGGGCGCCTTTTCATTTCCTTCGATCTGCTCGCTACGTGCGAATTAGTCACTTCGCGGAGGTAATTCGGTCGGCGGATTTATTGAGACTTCGATCGGCGGCATGTGTTCAGGTTGCGGCCTTAAAAGGTTCGAACCGATCACCAGGAATTTAATAAGACACTTTTTGGGTGTTGGCTTTCAGAAAATTGTACCCAAAAAGTTCTAGTTTATGAAGTTATAAGTAGGGCAAAAATTTAGGTCAGGTTTATAGAAATTGTTCATAAACAATTTTCTAAATTGTGAAACAAAATAAACAACAATTTCATTAGTTCTTATAATGTTCAAAGAAAAAGATTGCCCTTTATATTAAAAATTTGCTTCAAACAAACATCTGGATCAAAAAGGTCAGAAGATAAGTTTGATAGTTGATATATGTAGTTTAATAGAGAAACAATTTTTAAAACACGGGAAAGTTCAATTTCTTGGCGGCCGAACCTGAGTCTTCTGGGTTCTAAGTCCAACATGCTCCTTGCTCACGAACATAGAACCATTAGATTGACTGGTTTACGAAATTAAAATTGTTTACTATTACATTTCCTTAGACAGTTCAAAAAGAAGAAGAAAGGCGGTACTTCTTATCAAACATGTGATTAGACAAATTTTTACCAGAAATTACGTGTTCTCTCGAAATAAATTTTAACTTCCGCTTTTATTAAGAAATATATACTTATTTCGTTATCAGTTGAGTATTTTAAGAGATATCGATTACTTGATACTGCTGACACCTGCCGATGGAATGTCCCAAAAACAATTAACAAAAAGCCATTATAAGCAAAATTTATGATAGGTAATATAAAGAATTTCCCGTAAAATTAACAAATTTCCAAAAAAATTCGCATAACGATTTGAACAATGTGATTAAACTGAATTGCCATTCAAAAACATAACGTTATCAAGTCAAAATGTCAGGCCTAAAATAGATTAAACACTTGAGTCGAATGTCTAAAAGGCATAAAATCAAAAACCTTCTAGAGTTACAACTGATTTCAATATTTCCTAGTTTAAGCGGTCTCAACCATGTGTCTTTGAATGTTTATAATTTGAAAAGATAATTTGGACAAATGTGGCAAGTTTGTTGAAACGCATTCCTCAAAATGAAAAACAATACCCATAAAAATCGAGCTCAAAGGTTCCCCGCTTTTAGTTTAGTATTCATAATTTCAATTATAAAAACGAAGTTTTACAGGTCAATAAATAAAGACATCTTCTAATGAATTTTTTCGTTCTCCTCTTTCTAGGTAAGATATCTATCCTTCCACCTGTCTTCTGAGGCGATGCCAAGCGAACCGTGCCCCGATAGCCTCTACCTAACCTCACCAGTTTTTGTGAGTATCGCGCAAGTCGGATTCGAATGCACATGACCCCGCAGCTTTAATTAAAACGAATACAGAAAAAAGTCATTAAAAGCAGAAAAATTCCAGAAATCATCTCTCTATCGAGAAATACTTCTGCTCGAAGATTAGCAACCAATAAACGGTGGACAACCGATAAATTCTAGGAGAACGGTGTGTTACCAAGAAGAGTAGCATAATCACGGCGTTGAATTAATTTTTATTTTTTTATTTATTTTTTATTATACTCAAGCGCGTTTTTATCAGCGATTTAGTCGAAATATTTATAACCGCGCCAAACAAGTTTTTCGGTCGATTTTTATTTAAATTTTTCTAATTTTAAATGCAATTCGAATGTAAATTTTATCTTGGTCGAGGATTCTACTGATTCTGGTATTTTTCATGTTTTCCCATTGTGGGGAAAATAGTAAAAAAAAATATTATTTTTAATGAATGGGAAGATCTCCAATGATATATAGTTTCGAAATCGGCCATTAGCCGAACACTCGCTTTGATCAATTATCGCCGAAATGGTATAATTTGTTTTTAGTGGGATTATTGCCCTAGTTAAATGTGTAGAAAGCTTTAGTCAAATTTTCCCGTCGTATTTTTTTTTCGGCCTTTCTTTAACGTATTTGGAATTGGAACTTTACTTTTTTAATCTTTCTGCAACGTCTTTTTTTCCACAAAAAAACAAAAAGCAATGTTTATTTATGAGGTGATTTTTGAATAGTATTCGGGGGAGTTGTTATCACTAATAAAAATTTGTTTAATATTCTGTGTGAATGTCGCCCACGCTGATTTCGGACTCCGAATAAATTATGCAGCGACCTGAAATAAAAACAAATGATTTTCATTCGGATATTTGTTGCAGCTTCAGTCTAGCAAATTTCAAGGTTTATTTTTGATAGTAAATTTTAGACTGTATTTTCATAAGAAGGTAATATACCTTTCCTATATATGTACATACATATGTATATTATAATTTACCATATAACTAACTTTGTAGACATCAAGGCATTTAACCGATGTTTTGTCTTAGTTAGTCACAGACTACGTAATTATATAATAATAATAATACAATGTATTATAACTTCATTATTTGGTATTGAAATATTTTACTGTCGTTGTTTCCAATTAGTATCTAATGGTATCAATGTAATTAGCATTTCAAATAATAAAATATGAAATTCTAATCCCTCACATATTCTAGGATATTAAAATGAAGGCAAGTAAACTCATAAAGAAAATAATGGACTGAAATTAATAGCTCGTTAGAGCTGTATACAATGATAATTTCCCTTAATTGTGAATATCTAGCGCGACTGTAATATGTAGCCCGAGTGAAACGAATCCAGGCCACTTTTAATGTGTATAACCTTCAAAATTTAAAAATGATAACAATTTCTTCGTATCACTTCACTTGAGCAAGCGGTCTGCATGTCTTCAAACTAACTAAAAGTTTGGAAGTGACAATTACCCCGATTCTATTATCTCACAGGCGTTAGGTTTCACCTGTGTTTATTTGCTCCTCTTATGTTGTTATTTGTTTGGAACTTTATGGTTCTTTAAATTGCTCCTTCTTCTTTACAAAGGTTTTTTTTTTTCTAACTTATATTTGTTTTCCCTGCAGTGCGTACATTTAAAGTGGGAAAAATTTTCTTTACAAATGACCATATTTCTATGGATCATCAAAAATAAATTCAATAAGCGTAAAACTCATTTAGAAAGACGTAACAAGTTGAGTAGCAATCGTGAGATAGCGAAGTTCCCTCAGGGGGATTTCCAGTGGCTTGACTTAAAAATAAGTCAATTAGAAAACTACAAAAAAGAGTCGCTAGCTTTTCCGATAAATAGAAACCATTTTACTACCGCAAATTTTGTTGGTTCACCGCATGAAAAGGCACCTTCTGGTCGACTTACAATGCAATCTCTATCCGCTTTTATTTCTATTTTTTAATTTTTTGCACTCTTTTTTAATCTTTTCGTAATGTCTCGGGTCTTTTCTTTTTTGTATTTATTTTCATTTCATGCTCGGCTTGTTACAATTTCTAAGACGCTAAAGGAGTTATTACGTGAGATGATTTATTTTTTTCTCTCATACAGAACGTTCGGGTTAATTTACACTTGTGCCGTCTTTTTTTATAATTTGAAGAATTCATTTCTGGAAGAAACTTTTTTTATGGTATCAAAAAATTGTGAATGATTTGGTTTTATAAAAAATATTACAAATCTTTCTATTTAATATCTATCTGCTAAAATAAGCAGTTTCGTGTTTGTAGTTTGTTTTTAATTTGTAAATCATTCAATCTTTTCTCCATTTTCAAACAGGCAAAATAGGGAAGATGTTTCGCACTATAGTTACAAATTTAAATTTATTTCAAATTTTAGAACAGATGAAACATTGTAAAAACGATCATTTTGGTGCAAAGATATTTTTCCCTTACTCGAAACGATAGTCAGTGAAAAAATTTATGCCATACCTCTCTAAAATCGTATGTCGTACCTGACGCTGCAAAATATTTATTTTTTGTATTAACTTAAATGGTAAAAATATTGCGTTGGTAATTGGAAACACATTCGATATTAAGATAAAAATCAATTCTGTCACATATGTAGAAAGTCACAGGAGCGTACAATCATTTCTGAATTGTTGCTAATTATGAAGATGTTCCTTTCACAAATCAACTCAAAACCAGTTCCTTTTCCCATCAACTTCTTGATGACAATCTCGTTCCTTTCTTTAGTTCGTGACGTCGTCGTCGTCTTTGGCTGCAATTTTACTGAAACTTTCATAAACTGTCAGCCACTCCCCACATCAACTGCATAACTGCAGATATTAAATAATGAAAAACAAAGGAATTTTTGGTGAGATAAATATAATTGTAGCACATTTCGTCCTTGATGGACGCAATTAAACGGAATTGGCGGCAATCAATTGGATAACAATCTCACAATCTCCTCATCCGTTTCCTTTCACATAAAAAAGGTCAGATATTTAAGCATGCGTACGTTTCCTACAATTTTCCAGCAGAAAGGGATTCCAACTGGTCTAGTGGCGTCCACTCGTCCGACTTGGCTAAATCTTACGCAACTCGGCTGCCTGTACGTAAATATTGGATTATATCGAGCAAACAGCCTCCGAGCAAGAAAACATAATCTTTAAGACAGACTTTCGACTTGCGCGAGATTGAATTGATGCAATCGCGCAAACGCACGTGAATTTTTGTCTTTTTGCATTGCAATTGAAATGCGTGAACTGCGCAAACTTCACAGAGGATGCAATCGCCGTTCGCTGGTAGGCAGACACAGTCGTGTGCAGTTGCATTCCCCCAGATTTAACTTTAATTCACTTTTATCTGTGCGGGCAAAAATTTTCATTTCTCAAACTATAGTTGGTTATTTGCGAAAGACGGCCCAAAGGAGGAGAAAAGAATTGTAAAGAGTCGAGCTGAAGACGAGACGAGACGCCACCAGCCGTGTGTGAGATTATTCTCATGTTTTACGAGCTCCGAGTTTCGAACGTGTTGATTCCACCTGGCTTGATGCTTACCTGCCATAAAAGAGTGAATGACCCAGCGCGTGTGTTACACTTAATGTGAATGAACGCAGAGTAAACACTACGCTAGTTCCGAAGCGGTGGAATATGATGAGCCCCCTTGGGAGGGAAGATGAAAGATGACACATGGACTCATTCAGACAGTTGGCTCCAAATAGGTTCGTCCGCCAGTTGGGGCGAGTTTTTGCTCCTCGACGTGGTTTTTTTTTGTCGCAGGGATCTTGGCTTTCAAAGATGGTTCCACGCATCCAGGACTTAGCAACATGGCATGTAAAAAGACCCTAAAGAGTAACAATGGACCATTTTATGGTATGACTGGAGAATAAACCATTAAAAGACAATCAACATTGCTGGCAATAGAAAATTAAATTTATACTGTACTTGCAGATTTTATGAAAACGTATAGGACATCTTCAATGTTTAAAAGTTTGCTTCCTCTTGCCAATGGTCAAATATAAGTGTCGGTTCTTGAAAGCAATTTGAAAAAGTTTAGTTTGTTTTATAGATGCAAACTTATTTATTCAAGTTATACCATAATCACGGATCTAGTTTGGTCAGACTCTAAAAATTGCAAAGCATATGTTGTTTAGAAGTAAATTTATACGCCTTTCAATTGTATTTAAATCCATTTCTCAAAATAATAATATGTACTTATAAAGGTAATAGAAATTTAGTTTCAAACTGGATCGATTTACGCTTGATCTGTCATCGAACAGACGAAAATATTGCTGCTGATAAAAACCTAAGAACCTCAATTCGTCACAGATGAACAACTGAATATAAGTCGCATTTATCTGAAAGGAATTTTGCATAAAGATCTATTAAATCAGATTTTAAAGATGATACAATACATACTTATGTATATATCAAAAGGTCAAACAAAAAGGTAGAGTTCGGCTTTATTTATTCTATCAGTTTTCAAATATGACAAACTTATTCTAAAGTAAAATCTATCTCAAAGTAAAGTAGTCCAATTCAAATATCTTGTGATATGGGGCGTTTTTATTTTATTTATTTTTTATTCAGCCAATCTCCTTCACGTCGCACTTGAGCTGAAATCCTTACACATCATCATTCACTTCAGAAACAACAAAATCCGTCTGTTAACGCCCAACTCTCGAGCACGTTGAAATACTTCATTCGAGTAAACATCACTCGTGGATCCGAATTTTCGCAATTCTCCAGTTAAAAAATTCCAAGAAAGAAAAGCATACGCGTGGGAGAATGAAATACGCATGGAAAGAGATGATATACTTTATTTTCCTTTACTTCTAAATCAATCGAAGACGTAGAGATATTCAAAACCGTGTCTATCCCCTGCGATAACGCAATTTTAATACGTAAGCTGCAGACGTGTGACGTCAGAGGGAAACCCTGCGATTTAATTTCAATTTGAGTTTAGTTTTACCCGCCAAATTGAGCAGGAAACTTTATTACATTTACATCGGTGGGCGAGGGCACGTCTTTACTTTGTTACTTTCTCAAGGATCGTTAGAATCCTTGAGGATGTTTATATTTAGATATACCTAAGCCACATGATTTCTTATCACGTGAATAGAATTTCATTTGAAAGATTTGTGGCCATGGTTGCGTCACAGTTTTGCTCCAATAACAGAATTTTTGGAGCTGAAATTTGAATGCTTTTTACGCAAGTACCTAAAATTTATGTACTATATTTATATTGAATAGTTCAACTTAATACGAAGAATAATATTAGAGAAAAGAAAACATTTTATTTTCAGTACTACAATTATTTCGTGTATTGTATGGTGTATGGCACCATCTTGTTGAAATCAGAGATTCTTAATCTTCCAATTGATTTCATGTACTTAAGGTTTTATTGGTTTTTGATGCAGAAATAATAAGTTAAACAAAAATTCTGAAGAAACTTTTATTAGCAATTAAGAAAACACATGTGCAGTGAACAACTCAAAAATAAGAAAGAAGTGGAGCTAAGACGGAAAAAACTGGAAACTATTTTATATGACATCTATTATCAATACTACGCATTAAAAAGCGAACTATTTTTCAAAAATAACAGCCGCACAACAAGTTGAACGAAACCTCGAAACTATTTCAAATATCGCCTGTTTTTATATAATTAAATTAGGTAAGGATATTTGTACTTAAATATAAAAGTCCGGGGATATATTTCTTCCAAAATTACAGATGAATATTCTGCTACATATTTAATTTGGTTGACATGTTATTGAAATTAAGTCATCCGGAAAAGACGGAACTGGTTCCCGAAAATTGAGTTTTATAACACAAGTTCCTTGACCTCAGCGGTTCTCAACGGGGATCCGGGCTCCTTCGGATTAAATCTTATCCCGAAGGTATTAAAAGAGCTAAGAAAGAACAGGTTCCCAGTACTCGACGCCAAATCCACTTTGCGAACAGCAATGAGCACGACCTGCCCCGGGATTTATGTAACACCACGGGAACACATCCTAATCGAAGCTAATTGAATCAATGGCCAAGTTACGGGGGTCTCCAAAATAATGCTTTTGGCCGTCGAGCGGCAACAGAAAAAATTCTTCGGCGGGCCCGATACCAAGAAATGGGCAACGCAAGAGAGCTATTAAAACGGCGAAAATGAGAATAAGAAAAAACGAAGGCAGAAGAGGTCCCACCGCACGGCACGGCCCTCGAGGGGCACTGAAGAATAAGAAGAAACACGAGCGCACAGGTAAAAGGGTTATTCACCTGTTTATGCGCATATTTGGTCATGGGGACCCCCAAATTGGCTCCCGCGAAATTCTTTTTGGGGCCACAAAGCAGCCAGCGGAGGCTGCAATCAACTTAAACAATGCGTTCTTGTTGATTTTGTTGCGTTTGCGGCATTGTTGAGGTAGGAAGTTAGCGGCCGGGGCTCCGCATCTCATCGCGCATCTTTCGGCCAAAGAAAAAGAATCTCTTTCGCCTTTCACTACGATTTACGACATCTTCTCGAAGATTGCCTTTTCGGTTTTGTCATGCGCAACTCATTGCTGCCACTTACCGAATTCTCCAACGGTCAGACACCGTGGGAACGTGACTGAATTTTGGGGCCCCTCGTCATCGTTTGATTCTTTGGTGATAATGGCTAATGAAATTGTGAGTGTGAGCAGAGATTCGAGTTTTAATTTCCATGGAAATGGGACTACTCAGTGGGCTGTTTTACTTAATCGCTCCTAATGATTTAATCTTTAATTCTAGTTCGCGCACTTGCAGCGACATTTAACACATTTGACGAGGAATGCGGTCATTTGAAGTCGATTAAAGTATTTTTGGATCATGAGTCTCTTTATCTTAATTGAGTATTCATTGCCTTCTTGGAGTCGTAAAAAATCATGTATGCATTCCGTTTAAGATACACGATTTCGAAATCTAAATTTAGAAGTTCACTTGTGAACTCTACAACATCCCACTCTTTTAGACCCATGATCTTACCTGAAATGCTTTAATTTCGGATTCAAAATAACGCTTTCTCGTATAAATCTAACATTTTTAACAAAGTTCGAGAGCGCAAAAATATGTATATTTTTGTTACAATGCACAATCAATTTTGAAAAAAAAAAACAAATGGACAAGTGCGAGTAAGATTCGCGCCGTGCGAGTTCCGTACTGTTATATAGGTGTAGAATTTTATTATTTTCAGATTTTTTACTTTACTTGTGCTATGAGACCTTTCTTCTAACCAAATTTCAAGATTCTAGGTCAACGGGAAGTACGCTATAGGTTTTGATGAGTCAGTCAGTGATACCTCTAGCCGTTCATGAGAAAAAGTATCTTAACATACAGACATACGGGCGAAAAAGATTTTTTTATTTCGAGAAACGTAATCCTGAACGACAAGCTTGCAAGGTTATCGACATAATTGTACACATGTATTGGAAGTGAAATTTTAAGAGCTATTTTTCAAAATAGTTTTATATAATAACTTATAGGTTTCTAATGTCTATTATAATTTTCGGGGATGTTTAGAAAAATTACGGTTATTAATAGACATATTAATGTAGTCAAGTCTTCGAAAAATCAATTAACCACCGACTAAGAATTGTTTGCAAGGGTGACTTAATTCTAATTGCCAGCTTGTTATCTACAATCGATTGAATTCTTGAACACTCCCTAATTCTGTCGACCCTGTCGTATTTCCGCTTGAACTCTTTCTTAGGAACTAGTCGCGTAATATTTTCCTCTAATCTCTTACTCGTACCTATTTTTTTATAACAAAAAATGCATTTAGCTCGATTTCCGAAATATTGTGCCTAAGGGTCATTTAAAAGTGGAACAGGATAGAAGAAGTAAAAAGGTAATTAAAATTAGGTACCACTAAGGAGGCATAGTTGCTTTTGTCTCTTTATTGCTTTAGTTCCGGTTGCACAGCACGCGATTTCCTTTTACTTAGGAACCTCTCAAGAGGGCCACAGTGCGTCACTCGCTGCGGTTATCCGGAAGTTTTATCACAGCTGTGCTTCTGAATTCCAATTGTACACAACAAAAAAAAAATAAAAAAAGTAAAATTATATATGACACCACAAACCTGCCCGGGGAGCCACATTACAATTTTAAATGAAATTTTTAATTCACGTGTCCAAACAAAATCCAAAGAAATCGACAAGGGGCTAGATAAGAAGGAAGGTGGGCTTCGAGACGAAGGTGAAACGAAGCAAATGATAAAGTAAAAAATAAATTTAAAAAACAGAAGGCACGGGGTATGCCGGCTGGTGGGACAAAAGTGGCCGAAATTTGTTTATCTGTTGCTATTGTTTCGCTTGTTCGGATTGGGGTTTTCTTCTTTTTGTTTTTATATCGACACTGGAGGAAAGATAGGCCCTTTTCACCAGTGTCAATGACTTGAGACATTCTCAGTGGTTTTATTGTGGGAACTTCACGTCCGGAATGGCAGTTTTTTTTCGTGCAATTGTAACTGAGGTGAATTTCAAATGGTCGATAAACGAGCTTTGGACATACATAAATTAAACCTCTGATTGCCTTTATCGTCTTTTTTCTGTCTGGAAAACAGTACTTGTGTCGTTTGTTCTTCATAAATAGAACTTCCGTTTTAAGTCGATTCTCCTTTAAAAGGTCAGAACCGTCTAAACCTACTGACGGTTTGATTCAATGTCCTAAACCTGAGTCGTCAATATCTTTAGCCTCTTTTCTCTTGACACTACAAAGTTTGTTAAAGGACAAAAAGCAATATGGTAACGATGTTCAAAATGTTATTTATTATGATTAATAATGAAGGGTATCTTAAATGATCTAAAATATTTATATGTATATGATGCTAAACTTATTTCAGGTCATTCAGTTACTAATAAGCCGCAAAGAAAAAAGATTAGTTATCTAAGAATAAGCTGAACTATCATTTTAAAATAATTGCTAAATAGTGTTGGAATAAATTATTGCAATACTAAAGTAAAGTAATCAACCAATCAAATCGATCATACTTTTAGAATAAATAGTTATCGCTTTAATTATTATATATGTAGTAACGATAAATATCACTGCTCTTATGATATTTCACGATATGCCAATCATGTGTAAATATCAAAAAGAAATTTTCCATTATTTTCATAAATTAGCCCAAAAATATTAATCAAGACGACAAAACAAGCAAAAACAACATCTTATCAATCACTCAAGAGCACACTCTGAATCATTGAGATAACTCAAATCACAGTGCACACTGACTTCTTTCTGTTTCCAGTTACAAAAAACGCCTTTGTAATCTGACCCTGCGCGTCCAGCTTGCCGTATTACAACCTTTCAGTGATGATACTTACAATTAGTTAGATCTTAAACGTGACTATAGTATTTTTGTACTGTCCATAAAATCTCCTTTCTTGGCAAATTGAAAATCTTTTTTAGTATTTTTTCTGATAAAAAAAAAGAAGAATATTGTAGACGAAGTGCTACTGTCCCACTTTGGTTGAAGCAGAGTGGACAGACGAAGGTGGCTTCATAGCAACATGCTTACCTGATCGGTCTGAGTATCATAGATAGTGGCGTCTGATCATTGTACCGGACCGAAAGGTGTCATTAACATTTGTCGTTCTCATGGTGGTCATATTGATTACATGAACTTCACACCCTGTTGATTCTGACTAAGCAGAATGTGTTTTAGTGGCGCCACTATTCCACTTCTTCTGGATCTTCGGTATATAAATATTTTTCTCTTTCAGCTCTTTGCTTCCCTTCCGTTCCGTTCTTCATTTAGGTGAAAAAATATTGTAAAAATATATAGGGCTCATTATATTTGTGATTTCATTAAAACTAGTTCAACAACTAGACAAACCAATCTTAAATAGTTCAACAATTGGCTTGCCACTTATAGTTAAATGTCAATTTATATAACTTTTCGTACCAACTTCAAAGAACTCACTTGCCGTAACTTAAAACAAAAGAATTTCCTAGTATTGTCGAAAATGAACTCAAATACTATTATGCATATATTCCAAAGAGCACCACATGACCATCAAAATCGACCTTTTTCATTCGAAAAAAAGCTTAAGCGCCTCGTCACCTTCACTGCAGCGTTTACCGGAACGGTAGACAGACACAATTTATGAACATTTCGAGAGACAGGGATTAGGTTGAAAATGTGTTCAACAAAAGTTAACCAAAAAAATATGAATATAAAAACAACAAACATTGAACAAAGCCCACAGTCAGACATTATTTTCTCGCAAAAATCAAGAATTGCAAAATTGAAATAACTTTCGATGGATGGGATTTGGTGGGATCCAGCTGGAGCTCGAACGTCTCGGAGCCCAGCATCCGAGCATCCGAGGCAGATTATGCAAGATCGAGATGATCATGACCGGACAATCGGTCAACGGCGAATTGACCTATGGACAGCTCGGCCCCAAGAGGAGTGCTGCAGCCGGCGACTCTGATCGATAGATTGGCGTTCCATGCGAATGATGGCCCCTAATAAGCGATTGTAAAATTAATTGCAGCTTAGCGGGGACGCGATGTCGTGACATGTCGATAAAATGGGCTGGTTAACTTTCGAAAAAAAATATGAAAATTCAAGGTCATGAGGGCTTGTTCGTTAATTGTACCCGAATGAGAAATAAATCGCTCGATAAGATTAGTAATCAGGGAAATCCCCTGTTTACTGGGTTTTTGTGTAATATGAAAGCCAACTATTTCCGCTTTTATTGGCGTGTACAATTTCACGTTTTATTTAAAAGTGTGTGGCGTGTACAATTTCACGTTTTATTAAAAAATTTCCAACAAATCAGTTGAAAGAATCAAGGATGTTGTTGCGATTCATTTTCACGACAAGGTAATTAATCATGAAAATAATAATTTAGTTGTACTATTTTTTCTATTCTATACATAAAATTTGAAATGTATCTATCATGTAAAATATTTTAATATAACTAATTTTTAAATAAGTTAGATGTACATTATGTTTTTAACATAACGAAATTGGCGCGAGTATAGGAATAGGAAAATTGAGAAACTGGCGGAAAATGATCTTGCGTTCGTCCATCTGTCTGTCACAGACATTTTTCTCGAAAACGATGTGACGTAGGAATTTGAAATTGGGCAAAACTTTGGATCTTTGAATCGCGCACGTATTTCGACAGTCAAAAATTATGAAAAATATCTTTTTAATAATTAATGGGGGTGAATTGAGCCCCCTAAAAACAAAATATATATATTTTTTTTTTTTTTAATCCTGTGGGGATCGTTTGAAAAGGCCACTTTTAACGATTCCAAAAAAATTATGGGTTATTTGGTTGTAAAGATGTAGCCCAAAATATGTAAATTGCAACAACTCCAAAAATGTTGTAAGTTTCCTAATAGTATTTGGAGAGGTTATTCTCAAGACTATAAACTTAAGGAAAATGCAAAAATATTCGTTCGAAACGTTAGAACTTGTATTCAGGAATACGGCGTTACGTGAAAACTTATATTAGTTATACCAAAAAAAGTGAGTAGATTCTTCGTAAATGATGATGATGGTGATTTTTCATCATTCATGCTTTTTTTTTAATATGTTTGTAGTCCGCTGAGGGGATTTATGGTTCTTACAATTGAGAGCCGTTAGCTTCATGCTTCGTTGGCATATTCGAACATATACGGTTTGTAGATAATTAATAACTTTAATAAAAAAAACCGCGCTGGAAACACACGGTCCCAGTTAAATTAATTGTTAGACCTTATCGCAAGTCTCCTTGACTGCTAGAAATTTTTACCCTCTCCATCTATCGGCTTAAGAACGCAGAAAATGATCACCTTCAATCCGCAGTCGCGGCTTGTCTCGTAGGAAGCGGCTGAGCCGTCGAGCGATACCTGGCAATTTCCTTAGGCACAATTTTCTCTTTCCACGGCGCAACCAACAACAGAAACGGCAAACGAAAACGTTTCCGGTTGACTTATTTTCCAGCAAGCGGTAGTAGACCGCGTGCTTTTATTGTTGTTATTTTTATTTTTATTTTTCTAATTCGCTTTTCTCGAAGAACTGTAAAAACGCGATTGCGATGGTGGCGACTCCCCTGCACGTTGGACCGCAAAGGTGCAAATTCCGCAGCTGGGGCCCCGGCCATTGTGCATGTCCGCCTCTATCGCGGGGCCACAATTAAACCTGCGCAAACGGACAGTTTTCATGAATGAAATTTTCTCGTCGTTTTTCGCTGGTTTTCTCGTTTTGTGAATATCAAGATCACCGCTGGCGGCGCGGAGCCCGCATCCGCGGATCAAGCGGCGCTGGTACGCCATCATCATCATCATCAGCGTCCGTTTCGCGAGGCAAGAATTTTCCCGGCCGGTGCTCCGCTAATTTTATCGCGATCCGCGCGCTTAGTGCGCCTAGAGAATGCACCGCCGCTGAAAACGGTGTCGATTAGACGCCGGTAACGAGCATAATTACAAACAATGACTTATTGAATTGGCCGCAAGTGGCTGGAGCGCGTCAGCGTCAAGGTTGCCTCGGCGCGAGTTCCTCGGACGTCGGACTTTAAGTCGGGCTCAGAAGGCAGCTGGCCGCCGCAACCTCGCGATGGTACGTTGCCGTCCACGCGACAATTTCTTTTATTTCGCGGGGACTCGAGGCGATAAATCTTGCGGCTTTGTTTGTTTGGGAGCTGGACCAGCCGCCGGCCACCTGTGCCGTATGCCTCGGCACGCCTAATTTACAAATTTCGAGGGAGTCGGCCAGCAGAAGGCTGACACCTCAGCTAATTAATGGCACTTTGACTAATTTGATCCTTCGACCTCTCGGCCATTTAGCAAAGTCATTGGGTCAAGTATCTCCAATCTTGGGGTATTGGAAACTAGTTGGTACTGAGATCTTCCAAGAAGCTCGGAAAGTTTCACGAAAAGATTACATCACTCCGTCAAGCAGTGTGGAGGACGATGTTCAAAAACGCATACTAAACAAAAGTCGCAGCGACGACAGTGTGAACAGCCCCGAGGCCCGCGACTATCTTCCTCCTCACCGCGCTCCGCAACTCGGAACGACTTTCATCCGCTAGGCATTCACAATGACCCTCTGAGGAAGTCGATGACTTTCTATCCGCTTCCAGAATCTGTTAAGATTCATGAAGTTTTCTAGAGCTGAACTTTAGTTTTTTTTTTTTCTACTTTATTATTTTTTGTAACCATCGCACACACCTGACCAGGTATGCGAACGAGCGAGTCGCGCTGGGGCAAGAATTAGGAATTAGCATTTCAAATTTTGTGGCCAACGAAATAAATCACATTTTGTGATTTCGAAGGCGTGAAGCTCATTCAGAGATTTTCGATTTGCGCACAATTTACAAAAATATTCCATGTTGGGATAACTAAATTTTTGAACTTTTTGTAAACGACCCAACCCAGCTGTTGTCGGTAATTTTAATGTATGTACAAATCGCGGTCGTAGGAAATGCGTCGACTTTAAATCTTCTTTTTAAAAAATGTAGTGTTATTATAATTACTAGCCCTCAATTCTTGTTCTCTGTTCTTAGAGAAGCTCATAAACTCAAAACTGAATTCCTTAATTTTTATAATAATTTAAATTGTTGTCCTTGTCAGACTAATAGAGCAAGATATTAAACTCTATTTTTGGGACATTTGACCTTAAAAACAAAAGATCTAATGACTAAATATAAGTATATACTTTTAGACTTTAAATGTTGGAGCAAATAAATTACTGTCTAATTTGATCAAAGAGAAATTGTTGCATTATAAAATGTTTTAAATTGAATTGAATAAAATCATATTACCAACCATAAAAATTTAATCTAGATGGTTTGTCAGATCACATCAATAGTGACTTAATCTGAAACCGAAAAGATTTGATCAACATGACCTTTTAATGGATTTTGCAATGAACGTTGCAATTGTTTCTGATATTTTAAAACGATTTTAGATCATATGATCTAATCTTATACAAATTACCAATTTATTTTGATTTTCGAAGGATCATTCTAAGGTCGAATCTTGATCTACATTGACCCTTTATAATCTTGACACAAAATATAACATATGTATTTACTTCGCTCCCACTGCTTAATAATATTGCACAATTTGAATTCTTACTGACCAAAAACAATAGTAAACTAGCTTGTCCTATGATGCAACAATCCGCAGAAGAATTTCCCAGTCGATTAAACGATTTTTCAGTCCATAGCAAATTCCTGAAAATTGTTTCCGCCTGCTAGCCCTCACCTCGCCGCCGCTGCCGCGCCGTATGACAACCGGAGCGCTTTCCTAACCCAGATAAAGATCTCCAATTAACTGGCATTAGGCACATAATCCGCATTTTTCCATAAAATTCCACGTATCGTGCAGTGCTTCTGTTTTCACCAAGACATTGCTTCAGATCGCCTGTTGCTGTTTTATGGCGCGCGGCGGCGGCGACAAGGAAAGACCGCTGCTGCTGCTGCTGCGGCCTTTGGTGTGGCCGTCCTCGACGTCGTCTTTGGCGTCACCGTCGCCGCGCGATCGTTCGCGCAAGTCGCTCGAATTCTCACCGAAAGCAATCTAGATAAAGGCGTCGTCGGTCGATTGCACGAGTTCGCCATGTAGGTAAAACGCATTAGCGGCACACGAACCGGCCCAACATCTGTTCAAGCCTCGCCAGAAAAACAATAGTGGCCGTAGTAATTGTAATTTGAAAGTGTCTCCCGGCGATAGCGATCGCGATTGCATTCTTCCTGCACTCGGCAGTTTGCCTCCAACACATTTCTCCTCCGTGCGGTCGATCTTGAGTTTCTCCCCGACTCAAGATTATTTGTTAAAGCTCGACTCGCGCCAAGATCCGGCTTCGGTGACCCATTTTCCACCCACACGCGTCGGGTATCCGTTTTAAATGTTATCGATCGAAAGCTTCGAATTGAACGAATCCATTAAATAGAGCGAAATTAAAAAAAAAGATTAAGAATAAGGCGGCGAGAAGAAATCGTCTGGAAAAATACCTCCGAGCCACCTATATACCCGCTAACGGTTGTTAATGAATTGAAGATCGTTGATCTTTCCCAGCGGAATTTCACGTGCCCTCCATCAGTGAGCCAGGATCTGCTGCTCACCTTAACCGCTGAACGAGTTTGCAAATCGTCAGCTATCAAAATAATCAAGACGCGATTCACAAATTGAAAATCTCTCCGCGGTGCACGATCGGCCCGCCGACGGACGGTCCCAGTCCCAGGGTCCATTGTGCGGAGTGCCTCCAGTGACTTGCTTCTCGCGCAATTGTCTTCAGAAAAACACCTTAAGCCGCTTAAGAGCCAACGGCTCACTCAATTCAGCGGAGCGCTAGAGCGGCGGCGATCATCCAAGATCCAAGATCCCCGGTGATCGTGCGCATTTCACTTGCGAGGCTTCTTGCGGAGGTGTGCTCATGTCCCGGGGAACTTTGCTTGCGCTCTTCACGTTTAAGAAGAGAAAGGAACTGTGGGGCCCCGCGCGGCCGCCGTCTTCGATCGACAGCAGACGGAGTCAGAGTTCGGGGGCTCGAGTACGACTCAGGGGGCCCCTTTCTGGGGATCGCGAGCTGATTGATATGCCGCTCCAGTCGTGCGGAGCAGTTCCTGAGGGAGTTGGCTGGGCTCATTCTTTTCAGCTATTGTGCACGGGGCTTTACGTGATCCGTAGAAGGCTTGCAACTTTCCGGCAAGTGGCCTTATGAGTTGACCGCTTTCCGCTTTGTTGAGAAAAAAATTTATCATAGGCGACATTGACCTACAAGCTGAACTTGTGCGATCTCGCAAATTATTATTAATATTTTTAACGATTTTTAGCTATTTTTCATATTCTGACCATATTTTTTTCTTTTCATTTTCCAGAGGATAATACACGCATCGCCCTTTTTGGTATGGTTTCATTGAAATAAATTTATTATTTATATTTATAACAAAAATTTCAATCACATTTAACACAACATTATCTAGATTGCTTTTATTTTATCATAAAATGATTTAAAAAAATTATAATTATGTTATTTTACAAAAGATACAATCATTTCTTTTCGTTAAAAATTAATTTTTTCTTGTAATGGTTTATTCACGCTTTTTAACTATCCTTTTAAAATCGCCTATCAAATTTTATTGCTGCAATTTATATTCATCGAAAAATCACGGAATTTATTGTCTGAAAAATAAAAAGAGAATGAGATTCAAAATGAAGTGAATAAATTTTAATCTATTATAAAAATAAACGCGACCTAGAGTTTCTATTGTCTGAAAAGTAAAAGTAAATGAGTCTGCAAGTCTTTTCGGAGAATTTTTAATCGTTTAGTTTTTATCTATGCTTACTTTTCTTCACATTTGTATTTGGAGCATTCTTTATAACCTAGAATGAAGAAAATAAGGTCAAATAGTAAAATTAATTGTTCATAAAATTTCAAATAAAAGCACAAATACTCACATTTTCCATAGATACAATTATATCTTTCAATTTCACAACTATTAGGAAACTTTCGATATTTTATGCCATCGTATGCGCAAGTCGGAATATACATGTCAGGACATATTTTTGGACAACTAATTATTACTTGTCCATCACAATTAATTTTATTGTGCTCATACGATACCGTGATCAAAAACATAAAAGCTACACTAAATAGGCAGACTGTAAATAAAACGATATTAATAATACTACTCCTAAGAAATAGACTTAATCCCATTTTTTTATTTGAGTTGTTTCAAGTTTTAAAACTGTGTAATTTCAATGCACACTCTGCTCAATTTATATACTTTTCGATAACATATTCATTTCAACAAAAAGTAATTTACTGGAAAGCTTAACTATAATATTTAAGTCACGCTTTTAGCAGTTGATAGTAAAATATTATATATAAAGTTGTGATTATTTTAATACAAATGATCTATGTTTTCCCGATTAATCAACTGTTAGTTTATATATGTATAACTTTTTAAAACGTGACCATTATCATAAAAACAGGTAGATATTAGAGAAATCTCTGTAAAAATCTCGGATGTGTCACATTTTTCAAGAAATTATTAGAAACAAAATAAAACGAATAGAACGTAATTGACAATAATAAAGAATGCACGCTGCGGAAATAAAAACAAATACATGTTTCGAATAGTTGTTTAATAGACAGGAAGGAGAATATTTCTATTTCAGATAGTAATATCGGGAATTTTTTAACTGATCGCATGCTGCTTCAAATTTGTAGATTTTTATTAGCCATTTTCATTTGGCCCTTACAGTAGCATAAGTTGACCTCATGATAATCTGATTAAACAAGAGTTATTTAAAGTATACATTTGTTATTTAAGTTCAAAACTACTTACGACCAGCATACTCGCAATTATACGCTCTCATTTGGCATGAATTAACAAATAACTTATAGCATTGTTTATTGAATCCGCAAACAGGTTGATATTCAGTAGAACACCTCCATTTTATATCGCATGGATTTATCATTTCGACATCGCCAGTAATAGTTTCATCGGTTTCACATCGACAATTTTTGTCGACTCCACATTGACAAGAAGGGAAAACATATGGAATCACTAGTAAAATAATAAAATATTAATTTAAAATCTTACTTTATACACTGATTAATTTTACCTAAAAGAAAACAAAACAAAGCGATCTCCATTTTGTTGATTTAAAAATCGATTTACTTTTTACTTTTACCTTCCTTGGCTTATATAGTATAAGTTGTCTTATCGTGAATATTGTCAGGAAGAAAATAATAAAATTCAGAAAATCATGGGCTCGTGTCACGTTACAAGATATGAAAAATGAAAACAAATTCATTAAATAAAGAATTTAGCCCACACTATAATCATAAAAATGTTTACAAAGTTTAAATAGCAGCAAAAATATACTTTTTACGAAAATCATCAGACAATATGGCTATAGTCGAGTTAGGGTAGGTCAATTCAGTTGCCCCATGCTTTCGGGAAGTCAAGGAGCGCTTATTGTGCGTCTTTTACTTTATATTATATAATCTTTGATAAAACTAAATATTAAAATATCTGTTTCAGTTGCTAAGAATTTATTTGCCAAATCAATATTGTAAACATATTAAGAACTTTTATAAATCAACGATCCGTTTAATGTTGTTTGTCACACTCATTCTCAAATTGACCCTCGCACCAGGAGATGTCAACTTCGTGATAATCTAATACAAAAAGGGTAGATAACATTAATTTTGCCATTTTCATATAAATATAATTAAAAAAAATTTACTTTCATCGTACTGACAGTTGTAACCGTCCATCAAGCATTTGAAATTAAATAACTTGTAGCATTGGTTATTGAATCCACAAACAGGCGAAAATTGTTTGACCTGTATCCTTGGACACCTTAGATAACACGTAGATTTTGGGTCCACAAGTTCATTTTGCGTTTCATCAATTGCAAATGCACATAAAATTACTGAAATAATAGATTAAAAAACTATTAATTTATTGAATTAAATTACCGGACAGAAGGCAAGCGCAAATGATCTTCATTTTGTGAAGTTAAAAGTCCAATGTAACCATATTCGCCTACTTAGCGTTATTTATATTATCGCGGGAAAAGGTATAGTCGTGACAATAGATCATGAAGGAAATATCAAAAATATAAAATATTTAAAATAGGTACTCAAAATTAATAAAACAAAGTTCATGTAGTTTTGTTTGAATTGAAATTCATTTGATATTATCGTACCAAAATTGTCTATATTAATATTAATGAAAGAATAAAACAGCGTTTGCAATAAAATAGTGAATAAATATGGGTTTATTTCATTTTCCGAATTACAATCATAAACATGTTCAGCATTTTTATTTTATGTGTATGAAGAATCGGTTCCACATTCTCGATAAAGTTGTCCTTTGCAGTAACACTTATCAACTTTGCGGTAACCTAGTACGAGAAATTTTAACTTTCTTATACAGTTTAGAAATGAATTACTTACATCCCTTATTCCGACAATTATACACATTCATTTCACATGCATTACCAAATACCTTGTAACATTGGTCATTAAAAGCGCAAATAGGTTCATATATCATTGGACAAACCATGTCACAAGTGTTGAAAGGTTCAACAATTGGGTCTATTATTTCAATATATTCAAGATCGTATGAATCCGAGTCAGCAGCATAATATGCTCCTTTTGCAAACGCAATCACTGAGTGTAATACAGGGGTAAAATTGATTAAGATTTCAATTAATTAGACTGAATAAAATTACCTGAAAGAAGGCAAACACAAATGATCTTCATTTCGTAGAAGTTAAAAGTCAATATTCATTATGACCACCTACTTCACGTTCTTTATACAATTTGTGTAAATGTGTTATCGTGACTTTTGTCATGAAGTTAATATTAAAATTAAAGAAAATCACACGTGTGTCACGTTTTCTGTAAACCGTAGGGAATAAAATTATATGACCAATAATCTGAACTAATAAAACTTTAGCAAATATATGTATGTAATTTTAAAATAGTTTTAAACGTATAATCTGAATATTGAAATTTTTGCTTTATTTTCAACATATACGAATCAATTGTTTTTATTTTTACTATTACACTCTAAATTTTTTCTCATTAGAATACAGAGAATCTTAATTAAGAGTCGGTTTCCTAGATATACAAAATCTAGTGTAAAACGCATCACTATAATTCTATTATAATCATCAATTTTTGAATTTATATTTTAGGTCAGTGGTTTTCTAAGAAATATAACGAGAAAAAATTAAGTGGAGTGTCCCCAACACACTTCAAGAACCACTTTTACACTCAGATAAAGCCCACTAAAATTGTCAATCACAACATTTCATCTGCAACAAAGATTCAAATGAACTTCTTAAGATTTAAAATAATAATAGGGGAAGCTATGAAATTAAATCTGTAAAGTATTGTTGTATTGGGTAAATAAAATAGGATTATGGATAATACAAAACCGACATTCAGATATTTAATACATTGCAGAAAATTATTTAAATTAAATTTATTTTTTAAAATGTGTATACTGATAATTGCATGCATTTACGTACTATACACTGCCAAGGACGGGATAACATTTCAAGTCTCACCTTTACAAGAGATCGAACTTGAATGACAAACTATGAATACGAAATGAGTTAAACATGCACCGATCAAGTTGTGAAATTTCTTAGAATTTCAGCGGTACACAGCTAGAACATGCGATCGTGTATGGATATCACTAGAAATTCAGTTAAATTGAATGAAAAACAACTTCTAGATTATATAGTCAGTTTCACTAGAACTGCAGTTAGAAACTACTAAATTATCAGGATTTTCGACAATGTGCTAGAAGTTCAGTTCTAATTTCATAAAAACCTTTTTAAATTCCTATTGATCCACTATGAGATCTATCGAATTTAATATGGTCAATTTTTCAATTATGATTGGATTAGTCATTCATTTAAAAAGCTAAATCAAATTATTACCAATCCAGCAAAAAATTTAGAGCTAGGTTGAAATTAAAGGTCTTTAAACGCAGAATTCAAAATAAAGCCGGGCTCCTCACAACATTTATTCGGATTATATTTTTAGAGGGCCTAATTGCACATGACAAAACATATGTAAAAATAAATTATCACGAAATTAATTGATTAGCAAAAACCAGACACATAAAATCTATATCGAGCGATTTTTTCAATAGGACAGTGACTCAGAAATAGAGAAGTTCTTGTCAGTTTTTCTTACTATCAATTACAGCGATTCCCCTTATTAGGGCGCATGCGGCACGTGATCAAATCAATTCCCCGCGATTCATTTGTTATAATTGATCGCATCTTGAGTTCCGATGAATTTTTTATCACCTCGGCGTGATTGCGGCGAATTTCTTATTTCATTTTTGGGGTCCCGTAAATCTTGTAACAAGCAATTTCACTCTGTTAAAGAATTGAATGCGATTGGGGGCCTACGAGGTGCCCCCGTGGCCCCTCTCAGCCCGCTGCGGAGCGCTAGCAACACGTCTTGGAAGTGGCCGGCCGTCTTAGCCATTCACTTTTTTCACTCTCTTCGGGGCCCCATCGCACTTGATTGGATTCCTCTGTTAATTTGGGGCCTTAAGCATTTCTTTCCTTTTTGCCTTTTGATATTTTTTTATTCCGCCAATTCTTTTTTTGTGCAAACTTTCATGTTGCTTACCTGCTTGACTGCTTTTTCTTTTCTTCTGGGCGGCGCGGCACGGTAGGCCCGCTAACGCCTGCACCTCCCCGGCCTTTTCTCTCATAAGCCATTCCGCGATATTTTTTTTTTACTTTCGGCTGTTCCCTTTAATCGCGGCTTTTTCATCGTCCGCATGAATTAGATCGAGCGATTTGACCGGTCACATCATACCGCCTGGTGTATGGTGTGACTGGCATCGAACGTCTTAGTCTTACGTCTCAAGAAGCGGAGGGCTGGATTTGATTTTGAGACACCGTGGAACACCTTTTCCGAGCCAAAAAGCCATACCGCAACAAGTCCGATTTTTGCCGGACTATAACATGCTCCGGGGGAGTGACACTGTCCGCGAAAATTCTGTGAACCATTTGAACTGGCGAACCAGTTTTCTTTCACACAGTGCCTCAACTCTGACATTCTCCTTTGGGGCTTGAATGCCCCAATTTAAATAATTCCGAAGAGAAAGGCAAGGCACTCTCTGATTACTCAAGCGTGCTGCAAGTTTTCGACGCACGTATATCTTAAAAAGTTAGATGGACCTCATTCAAGACATTTTTCGCGCCCTGGAGGCAAGGAGCGGTTGTCTTACCTTCAAGACATCTTGATTGGACAAATGATTAGATTGACACCCAGAAATGGATTGCCGTTGTTCGCCAATCTATGAATGAATTTCGAAATCGAATATATTTTGAATAATAAATTAATGCAAAATCACGCCTTGTCGTGTGATCACTGGCAACCTACATTTCACGCCTCGCAGTCTGCTTCCGCCCGAAAAATGTTTACATTTTTTGGGACCCAAACCGCGTTCCTGTCCAAATTATCTAACAATCTCATAAAAAGGTATGAGGTTTTTTTCCCCGATTTGTCTTCATTTGCTCAATACGATCAGATCCAGCACCGTCAACAAAAATTAATGGTAAAAATTAGGCAACACAATTATAATTGTCGCAATCAGAATAAATACGCGCTTAGGTTTTATCGTTTCACCTGTTAGATGACCTAACTTAGGTCTGCCATTAAGTGAAATCATAAATTTGTCGAAGCGTTAAAACCGGACGTGTACTACTACTAAAATTTACTGGCCGATAAAGAACCGACCCAAACTCACTACGTAAAAACGAAATTTTTCATTTCTTTACTACCACTTCGTGTGCAAATTGCCTTTTTCCCCTTTTTTGCAACGTGAAGAAATCGCGACACGTGCCGCATTCGATTTACGTAACTCTTTCTTTATTACGCTTTCTGTGTCACTGTGAAATGGATTTTCTGCGGTGCAACTTTTACGCGAAATGCATTGGTTACTCGAAACAATTACGCGTGTTGGGCGTTGTTTAGTTTGATGAGAAAATTTTAAAAATAGTTTCAGGTTCGAGTAGGGAAGTAGTATAAATTTTATGCTTCTTCGGGAATGCAAGAATATAACTATAAAAAAAAATTGTTTATTCTTCTCTGAGGAAGTATAAAGTACTACACTGAGAAAAGAGGGTTTCTAAATCAAGACTAAATTTATTCTTAAAAAGACCTTAGATTCACTTCGTGTAACATGATGTAAAATCACATTGAAATAATATTTAAAAGTTCTCATTAAAGAACGTTTTGTGCGTTCTAAGTATAGGTTATCTAAAAGTTATCACAACTCTTTTCTCAAACAATACACACATTGTGTATTATGTACCAACGGCAATCAATAAAGTCAATAATGACTGATTATATAACAAAAACAGGAACTTTGTTAAAAAAAACACATTATAATTTGATTTATATCACTTAGAAATTACGAATTCACAAACTCACCTCAAAAATCAGCAACAGCTTTTGTTTCTACCGAGGATTTAAAATATACAAATTCAAGGTTGACAAAAGACCCACCTTAAAATTCTCAGATGGTTTATTTTTTAATTAAACTAATCACGCTATATCAGGTACATTTACGAAAACCCAGTTCATTATCTTGTAAATAAAGTTGAGTAATGCTCCATAAAACTGCTAATGAGTCCCTTAGAAATCTGTGTATTATATTGTTTTAGTCCCAAGTATTAATTGTTGTAATATCGCTTATTGGCGTGAAAAACGACCTAAGTCAAAAATTATAATTTCACAACTGATGGTAGAAAATGATTCCGGTTTATAAAATGAATTTTCGATATTACCAATAAAAAGCAACTAATGAGATTTTTTAAAGAAAACTTGTTGCATTGAAAAATATAGTTTTTAATCATTTGAATTGTTGTTTAGCTAATTATCATTAAAAAATATAAATTTCAGTTTATATGCCTTTGAACGATTGTACAAAAATTCCCAATACATTTTAATAAAATTATTTAACAATTTGAAAACATATAAATGCAGTAGCAGATATAATTCCTATTTATGGAATCGTTAACTGAAACAAAAAAGAAACTACTGGAAAAAATGAATGAAGAATTTCTTTGTGAAAATCGCTAATAAAATTCCTCATGTGCAGCACATAAAATTAATTAGTAAGATTCCACGTCATCTTAAATTGAATGTGATGATACCTGTGGTTGTATGGAAAGCGTTAAAAATTGTTTAAAAAGAATGGACAATACAATTTGATGAATTGTAGAAAGTGTATGGCTTATTTCAAAATGGTTTGCTCAGTTTTTACACATGTTATTTCCGCAATTTAAATGCTTTGTCCTCATTTGAAAAGGACATTAAAATCAATCAATTTTTACACAATTTTTGCAATGTAAATGAGAAACTATTCGCAAACAGAATCTGAAAATTTAAGAAATAAAATTCATATATGGAGGTACCTATGTACTTATAAAGATTTTAAGAAGGCTAAATATTTTGTGGAAAGAAATTGCAGAGTAATTTTGTTGATATACTCGAAGATCTGGTTTGGATTCTAGAATAAATAATAGACGTTTTGATTTCATATTACTAATGGGGAAAAATTACCAAGTTTCTATTTTGTAGTATTTTACTAAACTAGCAAATAATTGTATGTAAGTATACAAATTTTTAAATTAGATTAGGTAATGGACATTTAATAATAAATTGTACTCGACTTAATTTTGAAATTTGCGCTTACTAAAATCTTGGACAGATACGATAAGAAATCTCCATACTTACTGACCTCAATAACAAATTATCTTGTTTTCCTTGCCAAACAATCGTTAGATTGCAAAAAAATGTATCACTATAGAAAAGTTAATTCCCATAGTAACAAACTTTGTCATAACTCCCTTACCAGTGAACATTCTTTGGTCAAATGCACGCCCCTTCGAATGTTGCGGCGGCGACCAATAGTTTCCCATAAAAATCGCCTTCTTATGAGACTGCTAATCACTTAATCAGCTAAGACTTTCCAAAGGAATGTTAAATGCGCACCGCACCCATCTTAAGTGTCCACCAGGCATCTTAAGCAGTACCACACAGTGGCTGGCCGCGGTCGAACCGGCGCGGCGCGGCGCGGCTCGACGGTCGGCAATCGCTGCAAAAGTGAGTTGCAGACAAGAATTCGGAGGTGCACCTTTCCCTTCACCAAGAAATTCTGCCTGAAACCGTTATTATGAAGAATTTCAACTTTCAAAAGTCTTCTTCTCCCCCCATTTTGGTTTCTTTGCCAGCGCGACGCGACTGGACGCGACGACGCGACGGTAGAATCGACTATGCCCACCTGTAAAATGCAGCGCACCTCTCACCCAGTGTCCACCGCGATTTTTATCGCTGAAAGGTTTTGCTTCAAGCGAGTATCCCGGGTCATGCAAATTCCTTGAGCACATCGACAACTAATAAAACCATCCAATCGCGAAAATTCCTCATCGAAGTCTATTCTTGGACGAGGCTAGAATCTGACTTCGGATGGCCAAAATCCACTGCGATCTTGGTCATGTTGAACGGAAGTCGATGGTGCACTTTAGCTAAAAGCGCGGTTTCGGCGCATGTCGTGATGAAATGGTTAGCGAAAGTAGAAGTCACGTCTGTCGTCCAAGCCGGTGCATTTGAGTCTTTTATTTTTTGCCCTTTTTTGCGAACTACTCTTGAATCAGAAAAAAGGCGTTCCCGGCAATAAGCCACAAACGAGAGGCTCAATTCGAAAGGATCATGTCCGGTTCGATTAATTTACTGATTTCTCAGAATTCGCCTACTATCGCATCATGCGGCCAGCCCAAGTTCACCAAGACGGGCCCGCTCGCCTCGCCGCCGCGCGCGCCGCCCGCAAGAGGCAGAGAGGTGTGCCGGAGCGCGACTTGGGCGCAACGAATGCGCTTGCGGGACCATCGCGCCGGCTGCTCCGCCGCAGCCGCCTCAACACGTTTATCTAATTTGTTTACATAAGAATTTTTCATACGGCTCCGGCCCTCGAGTTCCACTTATTTGCGGTCAAGCATCGTTCACCTGATCATCGCTAATCGCTTTCCAGCACGAAGATTATGCGGAAGTACACTGTCAAGAAGCTGCGCCGAGAGGTTCAACGGCCTTCGATGGCTCTTCTCGGTGCGTGAGGCTCGAAGATGCGACGGCGGTGAAGAAGGCGCTCCAGGCCTTATGGAAATGTGGAAAATATTTGTAAACATCGAGTCTTCGGCAGCAATCGCCGGGTAAACGTTTGGATTTATTAATAGCCACATGTTGGACGCGACTCGATCGCATAATAGATCTTTATGATCACCTGCTTTCAGCTCCTAATTGTGGAACTAATTTCACTTAAGTGGGAAATAAAAAATGATCGGGGTCACACTAGTCACTTTAGGGTTCCGCAGGTCCATGACCTATAAGATATTTTTAGAAAAACGATTTATTATCTGTACTATGTCCCAATAAAATAGAAGCTATTCTCGTAAAAGGTTAGCCAATTTATATCGTGCGAAAATATATTCGAATAAATTTAGTTTAACGATTAATTTTAGATTCTAACTTCGATTAACTTCGATTTCTCCAACCTCGAGTCGTTGGTGATTTTATATTATCTACCTTCTCTACTAAATGTTTAAAAATTTTGAAATCTGGTAAACAAATTATAATTCACACCTTTAAATTAGCGTCAACAAATTTGTTGATTTTTAGAACTTTCTGATATGAACCTAAAGATATAACTGAATTGAAAGTTTAACCAAAGTAAAATTTAGTACAAAAATACTTGTAATTTGGATCTGTTCAGCAAATATCAGAAATTATATACATATGTATGTATGTATATGAAAATATACAAATCTACTTACAAACGAATATTTTGCCGTGTATAATTACGCAATTGAACTAAAAGTAAACAATATAAAAAGTGAGTGGGTACGCAAACCTCGAGATCCGCGGTTTTCCACAAAATGTAGAAAGCAAACTAATTAGGTAATAAGGCAGTGGGGGAGGCCCCATCAAAAGCTTAATTTAAAACAACGATTTCCGGGCGCAGTCAGCGGTAATTGCCTCCGAGAATTCGTCTCCAAATTAAAAAACCATCATGCAGCACGGTCAGGTACAAGAGCGAAAAGTGGGCGTCCCAAGCCGGCCGCGACGCGCGGGTCATCGCTCATTCAAAAACAAAAATTCGGCCGACCTTGACAGTGGAAGTGATTTTCTTATGGAAATAAAAAGAAAAGAAGCATTTTTTTTTTGTTTACCTGAGAAATCACGCGAAAATACTGGGAAGCTGGACCCACAGCAGCGTCTTGAGCCGCAGATCGCATAGCGTCGCAGCGAATAGATTGCAGGTGGGTCGGTGCAGCGCCCAGGTGAATTTCTTGAAGAAGCTTAGCTACGTTTTCATTATCAATGTCGCGGCGGCGGCTAAGAAAGCGGCCCCCGTCCCAGCCTACCTGGGCTTTGGCCGTGAGGACGCGCGTGGAGGTGCGTTTGTTTATCTTTCACTCACGCAGCCGCGGTCGGTGGCCCTAGCTCAATTAGGCCTCAAAAGAGGTTAAGTAAACGCGTCGAGCGTCCGTCGGCGTCTATTCGCGTCCATCTGGATGAAATCGGTCGTCTTGTGGAACGCACTTGCGGTACGCGCGTTACGCATTACGCCATGCAAATTGAGTGGGGCGGAAGGCGAGGCGTTTAATTCGGTTCAATGATCTCAGGGAAATGTGCCAAAAGATTGTTATGCATAAAAACACGTTGCGGTGGTGTCATCGAGGCGGTTGTTTACGTTTCTTGTTAGGTTTTTGCTAATGTTGACGCGCGTCAACCGAATACCGGTCATTCGAGTGCCATTGATCTTTCCTGATTAGAGCGGTCGCTAGAAGGTTTTTTGGCTCCTGAGTCATGGTCGAGGGCGATAACATCTCAAGGAATGAAAAATTCTGAAATACCTCAAGTGTCACGTATTCTGAATTCTTATAAGCGACCCCGGCGACAGCAACAAAATAGCAATTTTAAGAACTCTTCCGAGAATTTATTTTGGTGCTCGCATCGTATCTTAAACAAATCATTAAGGTGCGGGGTGATAACACCTCTTAACCGAAAAATATCTGCTAGTTTTATGGTCCTCACTGAGTCACACTAAAATTTGCAAAGTGATTGTGAAGTTTTTAGACCACTTTACGTATCCTGGCTAACACAATTTTCATATTTTATGAGTTACAAGGCTTGCTTACAATGGTTGAGTATATGTACTTTGAAAGTGGGTCAAATAATTTTTTCAACAACATTTCTAGGAATAATTACTTACTGGGTACCGTAAAAATAATGAGATTATCCATTGGGGACATAATTAATTAATTTTTCACTACCTAAATATTAACTAACACATTGATTAAAAATTCCGAACATAAAATTGATGCAAGTTAAAGTGTAAAACTGCTATTAGCATTATCATAAAAAAGAATTTGGAGGCAATGAAGTGTTTACCTTGCAGGATTTGAATGAATTTAAAGGCTTAATACATATTATGAAAAATAAGTTGTCAGAATTTAACAAAATTATTTTTAAAAACAAAATGATCCAATATTACTTACCATAATACATAGTAATAATAATAATAATAAATAAATTAATTTTTTAAGTCTTGAATCCAGAAATTCAAACTAAATTTTGGAAAACTAATTAAAAAAAATTAAAATTCGGGCTCTGTCATGAAAATTATTAGTGTATAATAATTCATCTAAATGAGATAATCCGATGAACGGCTTTGCTTATCGTAACCGTTTACATCTCAACGTCGGCTTCCTTTAGTCAAACAAAATAACGAAAACCATACAACCAAAGAAAGAGTAACGTCTTAACATAAACTGGCGGTATCTTAAAAAGTGTCCGGTCTTTCCCCGTCGCAGAAAATATTTCAAAATAGATAGCGTTAAAAACAATAAGGCATTTTCGTTTTTTGCAGAAAACGACTTCCGTCTCTAATTGCCCTTTGTTTTTACCGTGGCACATCTTTAGAAAACCAATAAAAAATCAGGTCATTGCGAGCAAAATGAATATGAAAGCTGTGAAAAACCGGAAAATATGCTAAAAAACTCCCACAGCATAAAAAAAACAAATAATGAAATAAAAATGGTTAGCTTTCCAGCATATAATTGAACTCGACGAAAACATTACTTTTAGGGGCTCTCTATCACCTGGCGATATGCAAATAACCGCCATAGTGGCGCCGGGGACGTCGAAAATTTGCCAACAGTATTCTTTTTCTGCGAAACAACCGAAGGAAAACTCGATTAAGGCGTTCACTGCTCCTCGTTGCGACACAGCCAGCAAAATGAAATATAGAAATATATCGAAAAGTTTTCACCGAATTGCGCAACAAAACAATTTTTTTTGAGTTGATTACATAGGCGGTAAATTATGGCGGTGTTAGCAATAATTAAGCACTTCACCGATACGACGAAGGTGCAGGTGATTGTATTCAACAAGATCAAACTATTGTTTTTGCTCCGCTACCGCTCTATTGAGGGATTTCTTTGGGAGGAGAGGGTGTAATTTATTAATTCTGACACATTGCCGGACTAATCAGTAAACTTCTCGATTTTGTTTACCTGCTTAAAGTGGCCATTACAACCGCAAACAATCACCTATCAGCCAATATAATTGATGATCAACAGCGTATGGTGTTAGATTATTAATTAATATAAAAGGCCACACGACGTATCAATCAAAATATCGAACTCGATTATCAACTGCAGACAACAAGTGGATAGTTTAAATTGTCGATTTTAGTTCGTTTTCATAACCCCAATTGATCGAAAGGTTTAGGGCTAATTAATGCTAGTCGATGTTGAATGAAAATAATACTTGATCAATTTTTCAATTTCTTGAACAAAATCAACAAACGAAAATTAATCTTCTCATTTCAGAACAATTCTCTTACCAAAGTCAATATTCGATGAAAAACCTGAGACTATTTTGCCCAAGTTTATCGTTTTCAGATCTCATCGGCTATTTGGTCTTAATTTTTGTCTTACATTAAAAATAAGTAACTAGGTTGTTTGGTACATGCAGTCGTAAAAGTTGGAATAAATATTTCTGTGCTGTCGTCAAAAACGAAATATATTCGCGCATTTACGAATGTTCTGATACCAAACAAAAGGTTATCTGATCAGAACAGCACAGAAAATCAGTTCTAGACTAGTTCCAGAATCGCATTGCATCACAACTTTGTAAATCAGGTGCAGTTCGTCGCACTCATTCGTCTGTGTTGCATAATTCAAAGTGCAATCGGTACGAATTCCGAAGCGCACGTTTTAAGGAGACACATGCCGTCCGGCGATTATTGTATAATTAATTCTTGAAACTCCACAGCTTCCTTTAATCCCTGTAAGTTATAAAACTAAAATGTTAACTACAGCAATAAAATGTCATTATTATTATTAAGCTCTTCAAAGATTACATAAATCGTGCACATGCATCAATGATTTACTTTTATAGTTTCCATGTGCGCTATTCATTCAGAACTGCGCTTTACTAAATTTGTACTATAATATTTATACAAATTAAGTACTATTTGCGTAGACTCCCAATCGCCAGCTGGAAGACGCTCTGAAAATTAAAATTTTATTCTAAAACGCACCGCAGATTTTGCTGACTATGAGGTGACTAAGGTTAACACGAGTCTCTTTCACAGATACATTCTGAAAAAAATTTCGTTTCCTGGGTTTTTATTAAGCAACATGAGTAATTGAACTTTGGAAAATGCAGGAAAATTCACTGAGCCAGCAGATAGATTGGAACAGTCGTTAACGAATACATTTTGGTTTCTTTTTAATACTCCGATAAGGCGCCAGTTATCAATAAAACTTTTTCTTTACAACCTTATCTAATATAATCTTGAAGCGTGCAAAACTTTTACATTCGCGCCTTTTTCCTCATATTGCAACATTGTGATAATGTCTGTTAATGCAATTGCTAATTGATCTCACTTCTGTTTCACTTATTGTTTTTCTTCCTCAATAACATTCGTAAAGATTTTTTTATTGATTAATGTACTTTTATTTCCTTACAGTCCGACACACTTAAATTATCGGCCGATACGGATATGCAGGACTGGTTTCTCGAGCGCGATGTAAAAATGCCACAGGTTATTCTTCATGACAAACTGATCTCAGATGCCTTACTTGGAACACTACCCATCAAAACAGAACATTCCTACAGTCTCAATTCAGATGGAGATTCGATGCCAGATTCACCCAGAAGTTTACAAACAAAAATGGATGGTAAGTTCAATTTTAGTTCATAATAATGCTCAATGACTACCTTCATCTGTTAATAAAATTTCAATACAAAAAGGGGTCCAAGCTCTGATCCTTGTGGAACCGCTTTGTTTAAACCTAAACAGCAAAAATAAAATACGATTTTTTTGGCTAAATGAATTTTCTAGATGAGGCGTAAATAATACAATTCTAGAACAATTGAAATATAGTAGAAAACCCCCAGAACAATCGAAAAAAAACAAATTCTCAATTCTCCCCATTGGTTGGAAATTGATACAAACAATATTCAAAAATCGAATAGCTCTAGCAACACCTGGACAAACGTTTTGTAATTGAATAACTTTTATGTGAAGAGAAGCACAATGTGATAAACAACACCTGAAGGGGTGGATTCTATCTCAAGTTTTTTCTTGGTGTACCGCCTTAAACCAGCCCGTCAACAACCAACTGATCCTACAAATCGATGTTGATCGTAATTTTCTGAAATTTCTTTTTTCCCGCGTCCTGCCTTGACGTAGGTGGTGCAGTCTATTCGATCAGCAAATGATCTATTGACCCAAGTGGTGTCCCATATTCAAATGCGACTTTTTATTATGAATTTGATGAGAAGGGTTACGAAATGTGAGGGAAAGCTGAAAAAGCAAGTGTGGTGCTGATGAAATGTTCGTCATTATCCTGGATAAAAATACGAATTGCGTAAGAGAGAACGTAATAAGTAATAATTTGATATTCGACTACGAATTTTATTCGATCGAATGATGAATTTTAGCCATACAAGTTTTTAAGAATTGAAACATACATATCTCATTTTTCAATTCAAATGAATTATTGCCAAAAAATTGGAGGCATTACTTTAGCACGTTCCCAATCACGTATACTGAAAACCCCTTCTGACGTCAAATGCAATATTTTACATGTATCCCCCTTATGCGAACTTTCTTGGAAATCCTTGCAGGGAACGTGCGACAACAGTTTTAAATCGTTCCCTCTTCAAGTACCTACTCACGTCACAATTTATGTGATTTCCCTCCTCCCGACACGCGTCATCATTTTCAGTGCTCACGTGCTATTCAATGATATCATTACAAGGAAAATATGTCATAAAATGAAATTATTTTTCATCGCTCGAATTTCAAGATTTATATTTACTTATAGAGTGTTATATACACATGTATTATAGAGATTTTAAAATAATTTGGAGCTGTTAAGAGACATACAAAATTCTGTTTCTCATGGGAAAATAGTTTACCAATTCAAACTTTTCCTTAAATTAGTGTTTTATTGTTAAGCAAATGAAAACGTGCATATCTAGTGATTTTACGACCCCTATAAAGTACAAATTACGCTTGTCTGCGTATTAATTTGCTGACTAGCACGCATGAATCTGTAAAACCTAAGCTAATGTAATCGCTATTTTTAGAATGCAGCTAACTTTATGAGTAATCTATCAGTTGAATAAGTATAAAAATCAACAAAATATCGGCTGTTTTCACATAAATTCATGAAAATTGAAAATTTTACGTATGATATTTTGGATAATGATCACCTAGCAGATAAGTGATAAAAACTTATTTTAATAAGGTGCGTTTCAAAATTTTAAACGCAGCTGACATTTCAAAATTCGTACATATTCCACTAAATATTTTTGAGGAATACTAGCTTTAGGTAAGGGTGCTTCTACTAACAACACATTTTTATAGTCAGAATAAAAATTTCCTGAGTATTTTAATATTTTAATAATAGTGATATCCACGATGCCTCATGCAAAAATGCTTTCTGGAAAGGAAAAAGGAATAATTTATGCTCTTTATGGCAGAAAAACGTCTATGCGAATTTTTGTCCGTCAATTAAATCGATCATATGCATTTTTTCGCAATTAAATACTTAAAAAAATCCTGCACAATATGGCGTGGGCGCCCTCAAATATTAACTGAGCGGGATAAAAGAAAAACTGCTTACATTGCATCAAGCCGAAACTGATATCAAAAGAGAATGCAACTTATCAATATCCAAAACAACAATTTGGAGAGCATTAGATGCTAGCAAATATAGTGTTAGGCGAAAAATACAAAATGTACCCGCTCTTAGAAGATACTGAATAACGTATATTTCATCAGTTTATATCCCTTATAATTTTTAATATTTGAATAAGCACACTTTTAGTCGACTGAGTTTATAATTTTGAAATGGGTAAAAATTAATATGTTAAACAAATCTTTATGTGAATAAAACTTATCACTCCATATATCTCTATAAAAATGTTGATTTACTACTCCCTTTTAAATATTAAATAGTACTAACAATCTAGGAAAAAAGTTTGTGGAATTTCTGGAAATGTGTAAAATATATGATGTGTTTATAATTTTGAAATGTACCTTATATAGAAGGCTAACAAAAACTTTTGAATATTGTTCTATGAAAGCCAAATTTCGGACTCCAAAAATGATCTGACAAAAGTTTGCAATTTCAATGGTTATGAGTCACCCAAACGCAAATAAAAACACGCAACCAGCGAAGTAATCCATGCCAATCACTTGGCAATTCCATTCCGAAGCGTCCATCTTCGATGCTTCTCATGTGCCGAGGGCGTGCAGTAACGGCCGCTGGCACTATTCTTCTATTGCATCGGTTCGAATTTAACAAATTTGAGGAATATTTCATTGTCAGTGGAACGATGTCAGCCCCGGTGGCATGCATTATGTCACGCTTAACGGAATGCAATGCACGGGCAGCCAGTGAATTTCCCATTAAAAAAGAGCCAAAGAGCTCGCAAATTCTTTTTCTTTTCGCTGGTCGCCAACGGGGTCTGTTGCGACAAATAGCTCACCGACTACGACGAATCCACCGAGCGAGCCCAGATTTCTGAGGAATACAAATTAACGAGCATGTCAAGAGCGTCCAATCCATCACACGAGCAGAATGTCTTTAGTGCATTTTCTCTAAGCAGCCCCATCGCCGGGAGGTACCTTTGGCTAAATTTCATTCACTTCATCTATCTGTAGAAGTTGTGACGACGTCGACGAACCAAGTTGATGATGCAAGTCGACCAATGGTAGATCGGTTTTTGGATCGTGTAGCTAGGTGTGAAATTAGTTAATCAGATCACATGCCTGGGGCTCCCGGAGTCGGTGGATGGGCCTCCATTAATATGTAGAAGATACCCCACTTTGCACTGGGCTAAGAACGAAAGGCGAAGAAGCACTCGCCGCCTTCAAATCCGTCCTGAAGACGATCGCTGCATCGCAAGAGAACTAGAAGACGGTGGTGAAGATCGTGACTTGCGTCATGAGTTTCCCTAGGGACTGCGTTCAGTGAGCAGAACCACCGGCACCAGTCACAACATCCAAAAATGTAAATTCTAGCACCGAATTTCGACACTTTACCTGGACCCCGTCGGGCGGCGTTGCTTCGGCAATCCCCTATTTCGGGACGCCAGCATATCGCCAATTTTTAAATGAGGTGATAGAACGCGACGAGTTCATTGCCAAAGACGCTGCGGATTTATGAAGTAAATTCGCAGAGCGATCGTCCAAACTTCCAGTTCATTGAGCCCCATCTCTTTTCTGTTTGGTCGGAGTTCTTCACCTGGTTTTTTGCTAATTTGCAGGCGTCGGCCACGGCTAGTGAATGCTAGAGAGCCTGCTCTAAGGTCATTGGCTACGCTCTCAGCGGAGCCCCATGGCAAACTCATTGATTACCAAATTTTAGCTGCTTTTGCAGTGATTGAATCTGCGGTGGCTGGTCGCCTTTTTCAGTTCTCGAGAGTTCCACATTTAGAAAGCTAAGAACTTCGACGAGGCGCAAAAACTGAGAGGAATCTTTAAGAACTGCGCGATGCCTCTGTTCGAAGAAGGCATTAGAAGGCACGAGATTTCTCGGTTTTTGTTTAGTGTGGGACGTTGATCTTGCGCGAAATCCATTTCGCCAGTGGAATATGGGAAGAGGCTCTAATGACCGTTGACGAGGTGAGTGCTTCAAAACCCGTAGGAAGACTTTTGCGTCTTATTTGATCTATATACATACACATGCGGCTCAACTAACTAATTAGGTTGAAAAAAAATATTTTTTTTTGGATTCTTAAATCCAATTCATAATAATTTGTGGATTTTGGAATTTTTAAAATTTTCTTCATAACATGTATGAATAAATAATAACGCCAATGAATCCAGAATGAATAGACGAAAAAACTATTATATTCATTCGATGCCTCTAGATGCCAAAATAAATAAACATTGAGTGCTTACTTGATGTTGCAACTTGATGTTGGGCAATGTTTTAATTGCTAGTACACAAAGCTTGATAAAATTATAAACTTATCGCACATATAATTTTATTGACAAATTATACATCCGAAGAATTCATATATTTCAAGATACTTATCAGCTCCTCTGAGACGTGCTTTCCTCATCCGCAGTTTAGTTGCTTGGCAACAAGAGGATCATTCGTTGTCCGTGTCCATTAAAATGTTTAATGATTCACTCTTGAGTAGAACAAGTGAGCAGTGAAAAGCTGGTTTTTCTTTTTTTTTCTTGAGGCAATCTCATAAACTTCTCAGTTTATGGTATTTTTATCCTTCTATCTATAGCAAATTAAAGCCAAAAAAAGGATTATTTGAAAATACTTCCAACCAAACGAAACCAAGTTTCCCCAATTTTTTATGAGTTTTTAAAAGAAAGTCAAAACTTGCCTCCAAATGGTATTTTTACTCTTTAATAGAATTTTTCTCTGAAACGCACTTACGTTATGGAATATTTTTTCTTCTTAAACTAATATGAAATAAACGAAAATTAAGTTACCTGTTAAAATTTTGAAAAGCATAAAGTTTAATTTCAAATTATTTTGTCTTGCTTAATAAGTTCATAATGTAAAACAAAACATTTATTTGAAAGGTTGCAATTCAGATATTAAAGACTAAAGGGTTTAAATACTATAGCAGGTTTTCGCAAAAATTCTAAATTTACAGTTTAAATGTTAAACAAATGTTTTTGGTTTACATAGTTTTTGTTTCAGAGATTCTAGAAACTTTAGTTTATAAGCAGACCTTGTTTAGTCAACCAATTTGCATACCTTTAGGAGTTTTTAAGCCGAGATCGAACTGCATGATCATCGCTACCACTTCTTGACATTTCACAATTCCCATTGCTTTAAGACGCCCACCACCGCCTTGCGTTTTCTGCTAAATAAACGATCTGAGTTTTAAACGACGGCTTAATCAAAAAATTTGTTGCATAAATCTTCATCATGTCTGGTAAGTCGTAGATATTCTGTTCCATATCATTTTCCTTTTATGATATCAGCTTCTTAGTTTAGGACAAGTTTCACTTTGTCTACGTGCCCATATAAAAATTATAAACCAATGGGTAAATTTCACCTTCTTCAAAATAACATTTAACTCTAGAAAATAACTTTTTTATGTGCTATGTGCTAAAATAGAGACTGAAGTTTTTTAATTTTTCCAATGGTGTTTTTTTTTAATTGATAATATTGCACATTTATTAAAGGACCATCTTCTAAAAATTACACTAAATAATTGCTGGAAAGTACCTTTATCTTCATAGCCCGAAGAATTAGAGTATTTGGTGGCTCTTCGATATTCCTTCGAAATTTCAAATAGATTCAATCTCAATCTTGTCTTCCTATATAATTTTATACCTTTCTTTTTTACAGATATAGATGATGATTGCTATCCCGCGATATCAATGAGCACAGCCTCAAGTAACATCAGGCGGCTGATAGACAACACCTCCGTTTCATCGCACATAACAAATTCATCGTCATCAGGGACGACCTCCTCATCTCACAGCAGCTCAAATGCAATCACAGTCAGCTTGCGGAACTCCAAACAGCAGCAACAGCAACAACACACAGCTGAGAAACACAGCATACAACAGAGTTCCCTGAGGAATGCAGCACAAATCGACACCTCAGAGATCGAGATCGAAGAGTGTCACATAAAAGACGAGCCAATGTCCCCGAGCTCCAGCTGTCCCCCGAGCCCCAATTCGAGCAACTACGGCCTCAGCCTAAACATGGCTAACATGGCAGCGCTTACAAACACAAATCTCGTATTTGAGCACAAGGTAATTTGACTCGATCGCATCTCGAATCGTATCTTATTTATCGTATTTTAAAGAATGGCTCCCTGCAGCTATCACCTACCTCACAAAGTCTTCTCAAAAACCAGCAAATCATCTTCAGTGGAACAGCCCAAAACTCACAAAGAATAGTTATACCAAAACTGAATATAAAAATGGAGTCTCAGTCGTCACACCTCTTCGGCCTGCCTCCAACTCCACCATCGTCGCTTCCGAGCGACGAGTCAGAGGGGAACCAGAGTCCGGAGCACCACTTGACCTCACCAATGTCCCCGCCAAGTATGCAAAATACGACAGTTTCATCAACAATAACAACAACGGCGACGAGAAGGAATACCTCCGCCTCGTCGTCGACTTCAACAAGTCCTGCCTCGCACATCAGCTCGACGGGACGCGGATACAGCGGATCTTCGTCCAGACAGCCAATCCACACGCCGCTCATCAGTAGTCAACCGGTAAGAATTGTGAGCGATCCAACGAAAGGTTTGCAGATTTTTATTAATTTCAATTATCCGCAGAAGGGATCAACTGGAACTTTGATCCTTACTGAGGAGGAGAAACGCACATTGCTCGCTGAGGGTTATCCAATTCCTACAAGATTACCGCTGACCAAAGCTGAAGAGAAGTCTTTGAAGAAGATCAGGAGGAAAATCAAGAATAAGGTGGGTGGATTATTTTTTTAAATATTTCTTTTTATTACAAAGTTAGCATCCTAATCCTAGTCCCGTGCTTTTATCTCACAGAATTTTAAAACGATTGCTATTCAGAAGACAGGCATAACACTGCGAATGATCTAAGAAATCTTCTTCCCTATCTTCACTACTTTCTTTCTATAGTCCTGTACATTTCTAAATAAATATACTTTGGCAAATTTTATAAAACAATGTTTTTTATCCTTGCAGATCTCCGCCCAAGAGAGCAGAAGGAAAAAGAAGGAATATATGGACCAATTGGAGCGGAGAGTTGAAATACTAGTTTCAGAAAACTCTGACTACAAAAAGCGTGTTGAGTCGCTCGAAGACTCAAATACTAACCTGCTCAACCAACTTGCAAAACTACAAGCCCTTCTAAATCGGCAAAGCACCAAGAAGATGTGAAGATATCTCGAGTCAAATTATCATTAAAAAAACATTGACACCATCTGTGTCCAACTGGATAAAAAATAAGTAAAATGAAAACAACCAAGCCCCATGTAATCCAGCACATTTAACAAAAATTTTCTTGGACCAATGATTGCTCAAAAAAGAAGAAAATTAATTCACAAAACGAAGACGTTTGGGGAACCTAAAGTTGAAGTAAAAATACAAAAATCCAGGCCTTCACCAAAATTGGCCTGAGAGAGAATTTCATTTCCTTGTTGGAGGAGAGTCCAAAAGACATTCGTCGTTAAGCCTTCGCAATTTGTACAAAGTTTGTTCAATTTTTTATGATTTTTTTTTCGTAAGCTTAAGAGAAATGTTTGATAGTCTTAAGACTTAGTCTGGTAAGAAATGTAAGGAGCTTAGGTAGTGCACATAAATTTCGAACTAGTGACTGCTCTTTTTGGAGCACCACAGTTCCCACAGTCAAGAATAAGTGATAATTTTGTGGATTTAGCAACGCTCATCAGATTCATTTTTGTGACTCGTCCAAAGTAAGTAACGATGAAATTGAAACTTATTTCGGAAGTAGAAGGAAAGTTAATTTCGTACAAAGTACAATTTATTGAGCAGTGGAGGTTACTATCTTTTGTTATGCATTTTAATATATTTTACAATGTTACAACGTGTTTTCTTGGACACGACAGAAATACAACTTTATTTCCTTCCAATGCGAATCAATTTGTTTTTAATTTGAGATAGATTGAATTATAAGAAAACATTTATTTTTGGAATAATCGTCTAAAGGATCTAAGGATATGTGCTCAAGATGATATTTATCTTATTTTTCTCCTCAAAGAGCTCAGACGTTTAAATCAGGAACTTCTAAATATTAAATATTATGAGACGGTCCTTTTTAAAAATCCTTTTGCGGAAATGCACATTGTAAAGCAAAGAACATTTCACTGTATTTAAGAGCTGATTTAAAATTTTTAAATACTGCTATTTTATAAAACCTAAACACTAGAAGCACGATCGTAGTTTGGAAGCTATTGAAAGGATTAACTTAGAAAATACTGCGGTTTAGGTTTTAAATTATCGTGTCTTTGAGATATATCCTGAAATGGCTAGTGAAACCCGTAGAGCGACGTTTAAAGCGGGAAGATTTAGCAATTTAATTTAATCCTATTAAATAAGGGTCTAAAAGTGCTTAAGCGGTAAGATTCTTCCTTTTAGCTGGAATTGGTTATCAAAAGACTTTACTTAAAATGTGTGCAAAATGAAAATTAAAAGAAATTCACACACAAGAATATTTTAATCTCACATATTTGTCCTAAAGATGACCATATTTAGCGACAATCTTCGCTAAAACAAACTTTGTTAAAGACATTAATTTGGATTCGTACTATATATCACTATGCTCGTGTTTATAAAGTTAACATAAAGCTAGAAATTGAAAAATCCATACTCTAGTCATTGCTACAATAAAGTTGAGTACGATATTTTGATATCGCCAAGGAAAATATTATATTTAAAAGAATAATATACTACGAAATTTTTGTTTGTTGCAAAAATATTTGATTTTTCAAAACCGTCCAAAATGTTCCACAATTATTTTATCGCTTTAAAAGCTTTTAATGGGTACAAAAGGAAATGGCATTTTCGGCTCATTTTCATAGAAAAAATTAAATCATTTTTATGTAACGGCAATGGAAAGAAGATAATTTTAAAATCAGAAACGTTATTTCTGATTTTACGAAATTTACACTGCAAAATTTAAAAAATACCAAGAAAAACCACATAAAAATAAACATTTTGCGTCGCTATAATTCACAAAATTCACTTTTCTGTAGTAAACGATTTAATAAAAAAAAAAACTACGAAAGTTATAAACGATTAATGGCTGTTAATGTTTTTTAAGAGAAAAATTATAAACATTGAGGAATATACATATTTTTAAATGTTGTTTATATGAGATGTATACTTAACTGAGAGTAGGAAGTAAGAAAAGTGTTGAAAATGTCTTATTCAGTCGTTGCAATATTTTCCGAAAAATTTATACAGGCAATCGAGTTTTCCCATCGTGCAATAATAACGGTACATGATCACAGAGAAGAGATGTTTTTTAAATCTTCACCTGTTTTATTAATTATATATTTTGTTTTATTTGATTATTATTATTTTTCTTTTTTATGGAGGTTGGAGGACTGCACGAGTGAGAGAACTACACGGAATTTGCTGTAATAATGAACATAATCAGAAGTGAATTTATTTATGAAAATGACATTTAACTAATTTATTTATTTGTTTGTTTTCCTTTTTCCAAAGTCTCTCACGTTTCACAACTCCCAGATATTGCACTCTTACCATTCATTTTAAGATTTACACTCTGCTAAGTTCTATTTATATTGTTTAAGTGAAAAATTATTTGTTTAAATAGCGCTAATTTTACTGTTGTAGTAGGAAACGCGATAACTTAAAGAGTTTTGTTTTATAAACAATTCTAGTTTTCCTGTTTGTTTAAAACATTCGTTGAATATAAACATACGGTCTGTCCGAGCCTCTAGCTTTAAGAGTTTTATTACTACTATACTTACGACTACTGCTACTACTTTTAATGTTTTTTCCCTCTTTGTTTTCTATCGTTTGTACAGAAATCTCGCAGATCCTCTCTGCCGCCGCGTCCTTCCTTAAATTATTTGAATTGTTGGGCTGACTATCGCACTAGCAAAACACTTGCATAATTCACAATTTTACGTTCTTGATGCGTACAACACCTACGAAAAACACCGCGGCAAAGCAGTCCTCTGCGGGATTTGTTAATTATAAAACAAAAGCAAATCATAGGACTTCCATTTAGTTAAGGCAAAGCATTCCATATAAAATATATGATTTTTTACTTTATATTTTTTTTATATTTTATTTTCTGTTGATTCCATAACACCGATTCATTTCAAGGGCAATTTTGGGTTGTCCCGCAGGACATCAGCTGTACATAGATTAAATGAGAAAGAAAAACCCTTACACACATAAGAAATAAACGACACAAACTAAGAAAACAGTTAAAAATAAATTGTTAAAGTTGAACATAATGTCTACAGTGCGGAGAAGAACTAGATGAAAGTGTATAAATTTAATATATAAACGTTAAGTGATTTAATGTAAACGGAGAAAAAAAACATAAAGTGCTTATTACTATTTTATTAATAAAATATTTTTATTAACTTTAAGCGTAGCTAGTTGAAATTTTTAAGTATCTTTTTTTTTTCTTTACACTTAGTTTACTTCAGGAAAATAGAAAAACGAGAGGTATGCAGACATTTATTTTTTTGTTCAGTTTTTGTTTTCGTCTTTTTTTGATTGATTGACTAAAGTGAAACGAAACATTTCCATAATATTGTGAAAGAAAAAAAAACAATTTTACAAGTGTCTTCATATACAAGAAGAATCAATGCAATGCGATTGTAAACAGAATTAGGGCTTAGATTTTACGATGAGATATTTTCCAGCAAGTTGGTTTCAAAGATTTATAAAACAAAAAACAAGTCATATTTTTGTTTTAGGTACAATACATAGATCTACGATGAAAATCCACTGTTTCTTCTAAATTGAATTAAATTTCTGCTGTTTACAAAAAAAAAATCATTGAGTTCTTCTTCACCTGTTCCACGTCCTCTAAACTCCTAATATACCAAAATCATTTCCACCATCCTAAATTCCTTTCGAAACTTGTCGTCCCTTGTCGAAGTGAAGGTGGCTTGATTTTTATGTTTTAGAGGAGTCCATTCTCAACTGTTGGATTTAATAGCCAAATTAGTGTAAAATACGACACTATGCCAAAAGTTAATAAGGAGAAAAAACAATGGACCACCAACGGATCCTTGTGGAATGCCGTCACGAGTTTCAAAAGCTTTCCTACATATTCCATGAAATTCGCTTTTTTCCATAAACCGAGCATCTATGAAAACAAAATGTCTTATAATTTTGAATGAATGAATTAATAAAATAACAAGATAAAATATAAAAAAAAATTTTTTTAAAAAATTCTTTATGCGGGGGTGGATTCGCTCGGACGACACCACTAACTTGTATTGTCACCGGAGCTGAACATGTGTTCCAATTTTCATTAAGATTGATAAAGTCTAAGTATAAAAATTTTGCATTGCAAGATTTGACGACACGTAGTGTAAGTTAAATAAAAGAATTTAATAAAAAAAGGATCCAACTATAAATAGGTTTATAAATATGACAAATGTATGATAGAACTCTACAATTGGAAATAAATAGAAAAATCCCTTTAAAACAGAAAAAAAAATTTATTTAACTAGATAATTGTGAATTAAAAAGAATTTGGTCTTAATTAAGAGAGAAACAGAGATGAACATTTAATTGCTGGCCTCGTCTTCGTTACTCAGGTGCCCGTTGGTCTCCGCATGGGGAATCGTCAGATGGGTCTTGTCTGCACTGGGACTAATCTTGAGGCTTCTTATGAGAAGGTCCTCCTCGTCAGAGCTGGCGTCAGACTGTTGCCTAGGGGACAGCCGACACCCGCGCTGAATGTAGCTTTGTAACTTACCAACAGAAGCTAAAACTAAGCCAAGGAATGGTGGCGAAGGTTTCAGAGGCCTGGAGAGGTACTCCGGGTGGTACTGCATCGCCACGTAGTACGGGTGGTCCTTCAGTTCCATAATTTCCATTCGTTGCTTCTCCAGATCACAGCCCACGAACTTCATTCCTTTTTCCTCTAGCTGCTTCACATATTTCGGATTAACTTCGTACCTATGTCGATGGCGCTCGTCCACGGTGTCTGGATTTCCGTACAACTGCCTGATGACGCTGGGCTCCTTCGAAAAAACTGTTGTGCGCTTTCCCAGCCTCATGGTGCCCCCCATTTGGCCTGGGTGATGCTCGGGCATGTCAATGACCAGTGGGTTTGTGGTGTTTGGGTCCATTTCGGACGAGTTGGCATCTTTCAAGTCTAAAACATTTCGAGCAAATTCTATGACCGCCGCTTGCAGCCCAAGGCAGATACCTAGGAATGGCTTCTTTTTCTCGCGGCACCACGTGCACGCTGTGATTTTTCCCTCCATACCACGCGACCCGAACCCACCGGGTACCACCACGCCATCGCACGTGCAAAGCACCTGCCAGGCCTCGTGGTAGAGCGATGGGTTCTGGTCCCTGGTCTGCTGCTCCAGGTGGCAAGCCTCGATGTACTTTAAATTGAGCTTGTACCCGACAGCGATTGCGGCGTGCTGCAGCGACTTCGAGACGGACGCGTAGGAATCTTGCAGGCGGGTGTACTTCCCCACGAGCGCGATGTTCACCTCCTTCTGCAGATTGTCGACACGCCGGGCAAGATCCTTCCACTGCTGTAAACATCTGAAATTGAAGAATTCCAGTTTACTAAACTTTTCAATTCTATAAACACCTGCTATCCTAAAAACTAGGGCTCTTGTTTTTTCAAACTCCGAAACAGAAAATTTATAAACCGAATCTTCGAAAATGTTTAAATAATAAAGTTAACGAAATTCGCGTCAGTTTTCAAAATTTAAAATTTAAAATTTAACAGCTGCAAATGTATGAAACCTCAATTCTAATTTTGAATCAATTTTTTAACTAAAAAAAAAACTTACTTTTCCTTCTTCAATCGAGGAATATCAAGCTTAAGTCTTTCATTGAGATATTCTATGAGGCCATGCTGCTCCATGAGCAATGGCACATGATAAATCGAGCTGAGATCGTGAATGCAGATGACCTGCTCAGGGCCCACATGACAAAAGTTGCTGATCTTATCCTTGACCTCCTGGCCAATTGGCTTCTCTGACCGGCAGACGATTAAATCTGGGCTCAAGCCCAATCCGCGAAGCTCCCTGACGGAGCTCTGAGTCGGCTTCGTTTTCGGTTCTCCAGTGGATCTGGGCATCGGCACCAATGAGACATGAGCACAACAAAAGTTTTCACGCTTGACACGGAATTGGAATTGTCGGAAGGCCTCGACGAAGGGCATGCCTTCGATGTCGCCTATGGTCCCGCCCAACTCCACAACGCAAACCTGTGGTCTGGAAGAGCCACGAACTGGCCGCTGAGCGACTCGTTCGACCCATTCCTGAATAGCATCGGTGATGTGTGGTACAACTAAGATAAATAAAAAAAAAAAAAAATTTAAATTTAAATTTCTAAATAAAGTTTAGTTCATAATCTTACCAACAAAACATTGAACTTTGTTGAACTACTGGTTTTTGTTAAAAATCAAAAAATTAAATTGCTTACCTTGGACAGTCTTTCCCAAATATTCTCCTATTCGTTCCTTTTCAATAACTCGCTGGTAAATTTTTCCAGTGGTTATGTTGTTATCTTTATGAAGCGTTATATCCAGAAATCGTTCATAATTTCCGAGATCCAAGTCAACCTCACCGCCATCATCCAAAACAAAAACCTCTCCTGGAACAAAAAGTAATTATTAAAATATTTATTTACAATGAAAACGTTTTTTGGGAATTTTTCGAAATAGTACAAGACGAGTGCGAAGTGATTCACTTGTAATATTAGTTACTGTTTCCTGAAACAGTTTCTTCAGACAGAAAGTGGTTTATAGAAATCAATAATTTTTAACTATAATAATTTTCAAATTAGTTGCATCCAATAGCTAATAGTATACGCCTCCAGAGAACGACATATATTATTAACATCGGAAATAAGTTCAAAACGAACAAAGACTTTTAAAGGTTCCTCGAGGTAGCAAAAAAAAAAATCGATTATGCGCCGGGTTTGGAACAATCAAAAACATTTTGCAAATAATTTAGCATCTTTGAGGAAACTACCAACGGTAACACTAAATATGACCTCGTCCAAACGCAACGCATCGAGACGAGCCCACGTGCCGCAGCCGACCTTCGCCGAAGAAATCCGAACATCTCCCGATCCTTGCCTTGCGCTGCCACCCCGGTCCACCCCACCGCACCGCAGGGTAAGTTGTGAAACAAAAATCAATGAATATAGGAAACGTTTCCCCCGCCGCCACTGCGGCATTTTTTCCCACAAGCAGGGCCCTAAAACAGCTGAGCGCAAAGCAAAACACATGTTTACAAACAAAAGACACGAAACTGCTGAAGCAAGAGCCAAACAACACGCCAGCAAAACAGCAACCACCTGACCTAACCTCAAAGCGAGAGGCTGTCTTCGTTGCGCGGACCACGCGGCAACCGAGCGAGTGAAGGCGGCTGCTTTCACGACGAAGGAGCTTCTCTCGTTGACGTCGAAAATAAAATTAGAAATTTAGAATTGCATCCGTAGAGCCGAGCGTCTCGCAGCCGCGGCAAGGTTACTTCTCTTTTTTGCGTACTTGCGGGGGGGAATTCTGCAAAAGCAAAAGTCCGCTGCGAGCGCTGGCATTTATTACACCTGGAACTGGAGGTTTGGAATCCAGCAGGCGGCGGAGCCCCGGCCACTTACCGTGTTCGTAGGGTGAGAAGGTGCCCGCGTCGATGTTGATGTAGGGGTCGATTTTGATGGAGGTGACATCGATCCCGCAGGACTTGAGGAGCGTCCCGAACGAGCTGGCGATGACCCCCTTCCCGACGCCGCTTATCACACCCCCTGTGACCAAAATGTACTTCATGGCTGCGACTGGCGACTGACCGACGACCACCACACTGGACGAACTCGAGCCAACTGCGCGGCGGGGCCCGACCTGCGGCTGAGCACTGTCCATTTCCTTGGCACCGACGGGGGCAGCACGTGCAAACGAACTTGCGAGAAGAGTCGCCCTCTGTCGCCACGGCGAATTCCGTGCGATTCGCGAGAAAATCCTGCTGGATTTGTGTGGACCCGACCGCGGCCGGATCTGGATTTCGCTTCGCGGGATTTCCTCCGGGCCCCAGGTGAGGTGCAAGTGAGCGCGCTGCAGCAGCTCCGGTCAACACAAAGTCCACTTTCAAATTGCGCGCGAAGTTAAGCAGAAGGCACTTTCTCGTCCGGCGACACGACAAAACTGCGAGCAATCTCAAAACGACGACTACCACGGGGCCGCCGACTACCCGAATTGAACATGTTGGCTGCATTGCTCTGGAGGCTATTTTTATCAAGCGGCGCATAAACTCCGCGATGGGCAGGAGAACTGCAGGCTACATAAATTAAACTGCATAGCGCAAACACGCAAAGTATCCAAATATGCAAAATCTAAAAACACTTCTGTCGAAGCGGGGAGAGAATATAAAAAAAGTTTATTTAGTTTCCGTCTAAACCTAATCTGATCCGAGGCCCCCTCCATTCCTTGCCTCTAAACGAAATTGACAACGGAAAAATATTTAGCAGTGTCATAAACCATTTTAAACGAATTTTTAAAATGGGAGGGAAGCGAATTTAATTTAATTTTCGTTCGCAACCTGCTTCCGTTGCAATTTTAATGAATGATAGCTGCAAGACCCGCTCCGCGCAAAATTATTTGTACCGCCCTTTATATTTAATTTCCTATATTCCTAAATATCACAAGTTTTTATTTTATTTTACGGCTTTTGAAATAGATCCAAAATTTAGCCTCTTATGTAGTTTCTATAACTACTCTCCTCGGAGACATGAGCTATAATAAAAATTATGAAAAACTTCCTATTGAAATAACTTCTTCAGAAGCATTGGATAAACTTTTATTTAGAAAAGGCTAATTGATAGAGAGTTCTGAGCTGTTTCTGTTGCGCACCTCAATATTTCTGGCCAGGTTATTAAATATAACCAACATTTTCAAAATCAAATAAATGCTAAACCTTGCAAAAAAAAAGCATACACAACAAATAAGAGATAAGTTCTTTTATTAAAACACTCAAATGCTTAATATGTGAGTCATTTGATTACATTATGCTGTTCAAGTCAAACTGTAGTAACACAATTAAGTAGGATGTAGCAGCGCTAATAGCCTGCAAAAAAGTATCTTTTTAAAGGCCATAACAAAACTTAGTATATAAAACTTACAGAAAAAATGAACGTGTAATCAAGCGGAAACAAGCCGATTCCGTTGAAGTAAAAGTAACTTTCCCAATGAAGGTACTGAAGAGTGAATCCTTTCATCCGATTGTAATAAATATCATTCCCGAGCATAAACGCGGGTTTCTTCTGCATAATTTCATGTACCAAAAGTGCAGACCGTTTTGATTCACGCATAACGCGGCAACAAAGCCGCAGCACCATGTAAGCAACCAAAAGAAATATAACGCCCCAAATAATATAGGAAGTTGCTAAAAAGTCGAAGTAGCGATTTTGTCCACCTACGATGAAAATCACCTTCGTCTCCAGAAATATTCCGAAAACATTTATGATAAAAGTTGACGTCATGTAGCAGACTATCTCGAGGGCGTACTCGTTGTTGGCGAGAACGGACACTGAGCAAAGCTTCTCGTGGAGTTTAAATACGTCTGCCAAAAACCTCTCCGTGTCCTTTCTGAAAATTCGAAAAATTAACGGAATTTGCAGTGTGTAATTAAAAATTACCTTTCATCCTTTTGCTCAACTGCCCCTTCTTTATCTTTTGTATCCTTCGCTAGCTTTGTCGTTTTCTTATCAAATTCGGTTTCAATATCAAAAATTCTTAGTCTCTCACACTTGGAGTCGCATTCTTCGCTGATTGTCTCCAGGACATTGTTTAAGTCGTCAAACCTTAAGGCGACTTCATGCACTAAGCAAATGAATTGTCCTTGAAAAATGCAAACAAAAACGTAGGGCATGTCCGCGCAGACCGTGAACAGCATCGCAATAGGTGAAGACGATCTGTGGACAAATAAACTTCATTATCGGTTTATAGAACAATTAAAATAAACTGCATACATTGTCGTAATGTACCCATCGTAGGCCATCGCAATTAGAAAACAGGAGCACCCAAGGCCAAGGAAAATGGGTTCAAATCGCGTTTTCCGCGGCAGTTGGATCTTTGAGTTGCATTTCTTGAGTTCGTAATCGATTTCGTCCATGGTGTATTGGAACTTGAGGAAAAACCCTTTTTTGGGAAAGGTACGCAACTGGATAACAGCGTAAATGCAAACCCCAGTGTACATGAAAAACGAATCTACTATAAAGCAAATGTTCTTGCACGAAGACGCCTGGGGCGATACCGTCAAGTAAAATATAGTGAGCAGATACAATGCCACATAAGCGACTGGTGTGATAATAATTAGGATGTAATCGTTTATCGATGACCTCGGTCTATTTAGGTTAAACGGTAGGATGCCGAAGCACTAAAAGTAAAATATGATTTTCTTAGGAGAAGAATTTAAATTCATATCTTTTAGACAAAAACAGAATATGATAAGATTTTTAATTTTCTAAATTGGTGTTCACATATCTAATAACTTCTTATACACACAAAACTATTCATTGTTATAGTTAGATGCCGTTTTTATTTGAACAAGATTAAATCCAGTCACGTTATTAAAAATTCTACTCTACGTAATTTGTGGGAATTTTCGAAAACAGCAGGCTTGGACACAGGCAGAAATCGAATTTGCACTCGAACTTTCTAACCAACTGAGCTTGCCGATGCAACGCCGCATGAAAACCAAACCAAAGGTAATTTTTAAGGATTGTTCAACAAGAAGCAATGGAACAATTCTCATTCTTACATACAATTTGCTTTTATATGCTTTTTTATGTTGAAATTTTTCTTGTTCTAAACTAAGTAGCTAGATATCGATTTCATTTTTTCACTTTAATCTTTCGAATAGTGTTGGTAATTATAATACGCAAATAATACGCTTTGCAATATTGAAAATCACTTCCATCGATGAAAGAATCAATAATTTCCGAAAATTTGTACCATAATTTTAATATTTCTCTAATTAAGACGAATCAAAAAAATGTTAAGTAATTTAATATGAATAAAACTATTCATTTTTCTGTATGAACCCCTAACCCAAATATGTCGCAATGATGTAAATCGATAGTTCCTTTAATTAGTTTAATGGGACTATTATCGCGAGTATTCGAGTTGACGTAAATAAAAGCTAATATCCAAATCACTTCTTTTAAGAAATTCGTTCTTATGCTTGAAGATTGTAAACTAACTTTAGACACAAGAAATAATGGCGTATTCATGGTCCAAGCTGAGTCGAATGAAAATCTCAAAGTAAAGGTGCCGTCACGTGACGAGACATCCTACGGAAGTGTCGAATGGAACTAAACCCATAATGTTTATTAGGCAACAAGTTCCAATCTCCCGGTGAAACCAATTCAATTAGAAGTTCTTTATGGAGCAGGACCTCGCCCCGCAACTTTCTAGTGTTTACCTGGCGAACGCGCCAGGTAATCGCTTGTAATTACCTCAAAATATAGGTGTACTTCACGGCACAGCAATTTCATTATTTGTCCCGGTAAGTGCTTTGGATCAAGCCATGACACAAAGTCGCCTACACGCTTCTAAAAAGGTAAACGTTTTGCAAATACATAAATTAAATTGTATGGGAAATAAAAAAATCCTGATACTATCGCCTTTTGTGATTATATCGGTGCATGTGGTCATTTTTGGTTAGTAACATTTCGTACTCCATTTGTGGGCGCTTTTAATCTTGTTCAGATTTCTTTGACCGATAGCTTTGGTAAAATTCACGAATAGAAATAATTTGTAAAAAATTAGGGTAACATAACATTTTAAATTAAATTTATTTTATAGTTCATTAGTTAATAATTAAACTGTTACGCTTAACAAAAACTAAATATAAAAAGCAGTACATATATTACTATGTATGTACATACACATCATATAATAATCAGTATATCATCAAATCTGCCAGTGCTTATTTATTTGATTGCACTTATAATCCCCTATACAGAAATTAATTACTTCTTGATCCTTCGATATCTTCTCCTTAAGCATTGTTTAATAAAACTTGGAAGGTGTACAACTGTACAACTGAGTCTTAAAATGTTTAATAGCTTATTGTAAAATGCGAAAATAAATACATACCTACCTAACCAATTGCATTTACATTTTAAAAAAAAATATGAAGCTTTGATTTTTAAGTTTTAAGGGTTAAATGCAATTGTAATAAAATTTTCTAGAGTTGGATTTAGAAAGAAAACCGCTGCAATCTTCTTAATTTTGTAGAAACTAGAAAATTTATTAAAAAAATTAAATAAATATCACAATAATTAAGTTGGCTCTATTTCCCTAAAATCCTGCAAACATTGTCCAGGAACCCGATGACCTCGGGGTCCCGCAGGAGGGACCTCTTCTTCTCGTTCAGCACCATTGTCAGGATGTCGGGGCTGTTGTCCTTCTCTTTCTGGCCGTCGTTACAGCTTGAGTTGCCGTCGTCGCGGCTGCACTCGTCGTCCGGCACCGAGGACACGCTCGAGCTCGTCTTGCCGCGCGACCTTTTGCCACCCCTGCCTCCGGAGGTTGACGCCCCGGATTTGTCCCTCTTGCTGTGGTGGTGGCCCGCGCTGTTTACATGACCTGCGTGCACCTCGGCGTCCGAAGTTTCCTGCAGACGACGCTTCACATGCAAATTGAGCCGCTCTTTTATGTTGCTGTTTGCCACCTTTTCGGGGGGCGACACGGAGATGGGCGAGCTCATTTCAGGCGGATCGCGATTGCTCATTATTTCGTAGAATCGCGCTAAAGCTGCACTTTACAAAAACACAAGTTGGATTTGACACTGACGGAAAGAGGAATGACAAATGACATGTTGTTCCGAAATGTCAGTAGGACGAATCTACAGAATTATACAAATAATAATATAAATTGTTGTGGAACAACCTTAATTAGAGCTTCTTTTAATAATGAATATTGCTGAATGTACAAAAATAAGTGGTTTTCATGAGAATATCGCGAAAATAATCTTCATCCCAACAAATTTTGTATCTCACTGTCCTCGAATTTTCTCTTTTACCGAATTGTTCCGAAAAGTTGTGTATTCGCCATTTTTGCATTGTGAAGTGAAGACATCGCACGAGAAGAAAGTTCATTTTATCAGCGAGGAGCTCGGTTTTTGCAGTGCAGAATTGTTTTGAAACAGTTTTTAAAGGAGTAAAAGTGCATTTAAGCGACTCAAAACAGTTTTGAGGAGTTTTGTGCGTCGGTTGCCGTTATCAGGAGGTTTTTTAAGAGGAAGGAGCACTTCTCGGTGATTTGACAGCGTCAAAAAAACATCGGAATGACAGCTACGGATCAAATGAGGGCTATGCTTGACCAGCTTATGGGCACGGCAAGAAATGGTAATTTAATAAAACAACCGCTGGAAAGGGCTGCAGGAGATGCTACGCGTCTCAAACCATCCTCATTTCGAAGGGACAGGGCAGGGCTCTCAGCCATTGAAGGGCGGGGAAGGTCGCTGTTGGCGAGGGATGTTTCTTTCCTCCTGAACCTTTTCGCAATTTTCCACATCCCTTGACTGTCCTTCCTCTCAAAGGATAGTAAGGAAGTAGGAGAATTTGTAAAGTAATTGTGGTCGCATATAGATACATTTTCCATATAAAAAACAAAGACTGTTAATGTCTTCAGGACCTGCAGCGCATTAATAACTGAGTTCTATAGACATTCAGTCCTACAAATCTTTAGATATAGTCAGGAAAGTTTTAATTATGCCTAAATTAGGTCACAAGCTTTTTTACAATATACAATCCAACCGCAAAAATTGCGCGCTTTGATTTCAGCATTTTCTTCATTCAGAGAACTGAATGTTCTGGCAATTTTGAGTATTCCGCAGACAATGAGAGAATCTAAAAGACAATTATGTTTCGTAACAGCCTTAGAGCACAGAAAATCATTAATTAAATAATCCGCTTAGAACACCCTTCCGGATAAGGCAGTCCCTGGCACGATCGAATAATTTATGCAGGTTCCAATCCACTGTTATTTTATCTATTTTAGGAATTTCCAACAAGATTTTTGCCAAAGACCGTATGATGATTGGATTTTTTCCCGTTGTTTATGGTTGAGGAAGCGAAAATTCTTTTATCAGCTCGTGTTTTCGTACAAATAGACGTAGTTATTCTTTACTTTTAAAAAATAATTTAAAAATAACGGTTTGACGGAGAAGATTCTGACATGGCTCAAATGAAAATATAAACCTTAAATAAAATCTAAAATTTAGTATTCCATATCTTTAAAACCTTACATGGAATTTGTTTTCAATTTGACGGATTTCAAATTTCATGTTGAAATTTACAGCGTCATAAATATTAATATTTATTCTCTTCTTTTTCTAATGAAAATAAATTTTTTCTTAGCTTTTTTTAAATGTTATACAAATATACAATATCTTTCTTTAGTAACAAATAAACAATCAGATTTTCATTATACTGCAAAGCTTCAGCATCGTTCCTGTGATTCCCAGGGTTCCATTATAATTCAGACTATTGACAACTTGAATTGTAGTTACAAATCTTTCAAATAATCCTCTCTGCAGCTAGTTACAAATCTTTCAAATAATCCTCTCTGCAGCGGTGTAAATATTCTTTGGATTAATTTAACTAATGGTATATATATTTGCAGGAGAAACGACACGGTACACCCTGAAGTTTTCTGATGCAAAAGTGTGCAAGAGCTTCCTCCTCGGTTGCTGCCCCCATGAGATTCTTGCTTCCACGGTAAGTGAACAATAATTTTTTCCATGCCTTTAAATTAGCTGGGTTTGTTTGGTATTTAACACAAACTGAAATTAAGTCAAATATTACAAAAAAAAAAGTCTAGTTAGTAGTTAACTCGTATTTGCTAAGGAGGTTTATTTGTGGAACAATGAAAATCATTTCTCGTTTTCAATGTACTTTTCAGAAATCAAAATAAAATACCAAAAATTTATAAATTTACTGTGAGTATTAAATCACAACAAAACTTGCTCTTTATCTTCTACTAAAGAATCTTTGAAAAGCAAAACCATTCACGAAATAGAGAAACAGAGTCAGTCGGGTCCCGAAATGAGTCAATCACTCTCACTCGATCAGTGTCAGAGTCAGGCAGGGCAGGGCTTAAAGTGTTGACCGAAACCTGTGAGTTTTTCCTAGGCGTTTTATATTTAAATATTGTTTGTACATTTTATTTATTTATTTTGCTTTGAATTTATTTGATTTTTCTTGTATGCAACAACAAAATATTTTATAAGCTCATCTAACTAATAATTGTTAAAAATTGTTCACTTGAATAGTTTCAGTCCTTTGAGACTTTCAAATGTTCAGGTGTATTCAGGTATCTTCCTTCATCTCCGTATCTGTATTTGAGGCGGTTGTAAGGTGCGATTTAGTTCCGAGAAGTAATTGTAAGTAACTTTGGAACTTACGAACGTACGTATTACCCTCTTTTTCGATGTAACTTTTTAAAACAAAATTTTTAATAAAACACTATGGAGAAGAGTTGACTTCGATTATAGATGAAATTGGATTTGATTTACCTTTAAATGAATTCGAGCAATTTTGGCATCTAAAACCATCTATGTTTCGATTTAAAAATTAATTAAATCCAAAATCTAATTATTATATATGTATAATTCACTGAATAGAAATTTCGTTAATATTTCTTATAGAACATTTAAAGGTATTTCAACTCTTAATTTTCCTGAATATATATAAAAAGGAAGCAAATAATTTCGATTGTTTCATTCCATTTACATCTTCCAACTGTTGATGATGTCTACAGAATGTTTACGACGTCGTCGTCTGGGTAAGTTCTAAATATTTGTATTGTTTAACTTGAATGGATGTTAGCAGCGTTATATTTACAGTAGATAAAAATAAATATTGGTAATAGAAAGCAAATATGTATTCATGACTTTTCAATTATTCAAATTTAGAGACTGTTTCATCGAAATATGCTAGGTAAAATTATTGCTAAACGAATATTTAATAGGTTGTGGACCCTGAATTATTAATGTCATAATTACATACTCTTTTACAAAAGAGCTGCAAAAGTTGAAGTGAAAGAAAATTGTAATATTTAACAACCCTCTTAAAGTAAATTTATCTTATGCATGCCGTAGCTTTTTTATTGCAATTTAATGATTCAGCTGAAAAGTTCTTTCAGTACTTCGAAAGGCTGGTTTTTAGCAGTTTATTCCTTTTTTTCAAGATTAATTAGTTTGTAGTATAAGTAGCTATGATGGCAAATTAAAAGCGGATATCGAATGATTATTCGTATTTTTTTTGCCGACCTCCTGAACAATTTTATCATCTGCACCCTCTGGTTGACCTGTACAGGCGTGCCTGCCAGGTATACTTGACAGGCATACCGGAACGTGTTTAGCCGGTTTAAGTTTGCTTTTTTGGTATAATGAAATACTGAATTTTTTATTGATTATTACATGTCCGCAATTGTCGAATTGAGTTATAAGAATTGTATCCTAATCCGCCCTATAAACCACATTTTAAAATTGGTAGCGTCCCGGTAGTTTAGTTAGTAGCCAGTATAGACATCGTTATAGTGGCGTTTTAATTGAACTTTAATCTTGAGTCTGCGTGTTGCAATTCTAGATCATGAGAAATGGATAGTATAAGTTAAATATGTCCCCTACCTTTCTTTAGAAAATCCTATTTCTTGATTTTGTTAAATAATGCAAATTTAGTAGGTTATTTATTTAGAATATTTCTTCAAAGTAGTTTGTAGATAAAAGAAATCATTTCAGATATAAGAGTATTTTGTCCTTGCTATATCTTTCAAAAGTCATAAATACAGAATGCGTGTGTTTTGCGGTAATATTAATATTTGAACGCATACCTGTTAAACAATACAAAATAATCACCGAGTGACCCAACTGACCCAACCGTCGTTACCTTTTCACCAATAATGCTTTGGTACGTATCATGAAAGAAATTTTAAATTAAAAGAACAATTACAAAATGAGAGAAATGAAATAACCGAAACATAACCATCGAATTACAAAAGCAAAAGACTCTTCTCTCTCTTTTTTTCTTAAACCTTAGATAAATTGTTTCCGCGTGGAAATTTGGAACGTATGAAACATTTCCACCTCAAAGTTTGGTACGTATTTTTGCACATTATGTATACTTTTTTTATGTAAAATGTTTTCTCGTGTCGCACTAAACAACAAATCTGAAGAAAAGAAAACGAAGAAACAAACTGTTTTACTAAGAAATAATACAAAAACAAATTTCTAAAATTTCTGGGAAGTACATTACAGCTACCAAATTGCCATAAAGCTACGTGAGTTTCCGCTAAAGACATTTTAAAATTTATTCTTAAAGTAATGAAAGACACGGGTCAGACAAGCTACTATCCTCCTTTTAAAATAAAATCGTTTTTAAATGATCAGGTGTGAAGATCGGTGAGTAAAATTTCATTTAGTTTTTACGTAATGTTTATATTCTTTTTATTTATTAACCGCTACGGTCAAAATTTATTTAAAAACATTCAGGCGATGATTCTGAACGAATTTAGAATTAAGTATTCCTAATATTTATGTTTAAAGTCTGATTGAAATAAAGAAACTAGGAATAAGTGAAAGTATGTATAGAAAAACAAACCTTTGGTGATACTTGCCTTGCATTACTCATGGTGTACAATTTATACAATTGAATAGAAGCTTGAAGAACAACTTGAGTACTCCATTTCCGCTACCCTAAATAGAATTTTCGAATCTTCTCATGGAAACACTTTCATTAATTGCAATTGTTTCAATTTGCCACGTCAGATCAGATCATGCAATGGTTTTGATGCGACACCGGTAACATTATCCACTAGGCAGCGTAGAATTCTTTATCATTCTTAATCAAGGTTAATCAACAACAAGTTCTACGAACTTCACTTGCTGAGAGATGAGTGGTCTTATTTTATTACGTTTGGGTTCTAGAAAATAAACAGTTTGATATGATCAGCCTCGTCACTTTGCGCATAATTCACTGAACAAAGTCGTGAATTGTTGTTTTACCTCTGTTTTATTTGTTCGTTACAATTCTATTTCAAATATATTGCGCATTTCAGCTGTAAATTAAATTGCATGCATAAGTTATTTACATGAAAATCATGTCACCAATTCATATTTTATGGGAATTCCTCGATGGCTTTAATTGCGATTCTAATTGCAATATATGTTCATATATTCAATGTTTTAATAGAAAAATGCATCGAACATCAACATTTTTCCGTAGTGACATTTGAAATTTAACTCTATATTACTGGAAGAAAACACTAACGTGAATTGTTTACAAAATATTTTCGTAGCTTAGTAGTCTTTCTAGTCGAGTAATAATAAAATATAAACATATTTTATCTCTCATATTACAAAAATATCATCCATTGAAATTAATTTTACTTGACCTACAAAGAATACGCGATTTCATTATCTAGGAAATTTGCTTTCTTTAATACTTTCAAAATGAGACTCCAAGTTCACCCGCATATTGCCGAGAAACAGATTTTATTTTATAGAGGATCATTCGTTTGTTTATATGAATATGTAATACTATACCCTAATATGCATATCATTGCTTATCATCGAGCGTGGAATTTATATGTAGTAATAACAAAAAAATAGTTGCAATAAAGTATATTAATTATTGGAAATTTTAGTGTTTAATGAGGAAATTATTTGCCATACCAATGATAAGCAAATGTACTTTATAAATAATTATTACTAAAGCTGAAGTGAGTAACATATGATTATCAATTATTTTTTCCTATTTCTCTTTCATCTGAAATATTGCTTCACTAAAGAAAAAGCATTTACGTAAATTTTAAACTAATACCTTGTACAGTTTTATCACAATCCAGTACACCGACGAGTAACGAGCAAAACATGATTTCTAAAAGCTTCCAATCATTGTAAATGACCGGAGTTAATCGGAATTTTACCCTTTAGCTTTGAAATTTTCCAGACTTTAACCAGAAAGAGTTTTAGACATTATATAAATTTGAAATACATATGTAAAAAAGATATTTGTGGAATTCACAAGGTAGAATTTCTTATTCAGAATATAGAATAAGTATTTTTTTTTATTGATTCCTCAGTAAACAATCTATTGTTAAGCTTCTAAAATAAACATCGCTTTTAAATGACCCCATAAAGTCTGATAAAGTCTTTATATATTGATTAAGCAACGTGTTATCTTAACGGAGTTAACTTTTGTGATTCTTGAAAAATTACCAATAAAAACTCCAATTGTTTTTGTTTTAACGACCCTTGTTAAACTTCGTGAAATCCTTATTCTAAACATTTTCCAAAATAAACAACTTGCAGAGAATTTAGCACGTTTACATTTATTTCACACACAAATTGTTTATAGATACGATTAGACAACACAGCTACTGGATAGATGAAGTAGCAAAGTGGAAGCCACTAGTTCATATCGAAAAGATTAGTCCATTCTAACACTTGAATTTAACAATTCACCTCTCAGATTGGCTGGAGGAACTGCTGCTTTGATGCGACCGTGTGTGTACAACAAATAGATTACTTATTTGTATCTTTATTTTCTTAAAAACAATAACAAGGAAATTATCACATTCAAAGTAAAAATGAAGATTCTTCAGAGTAAAACTTAATTGTCACAGCTCAACTACGATTCTTCTTCTTCCAGTAGGCTCTCAGTTACGCAAAAAGCTCAATAGTAGAAAAAACTTCCATAGAAACGTGCGAAAAATTTTATAAATTTTTTTGAAGGTGTTCATTATCAGATACTAATACCAGAACTTCTGGTGTGCTCTTCGCCTCAACTCGGTTTTTTCACTACGAGTAGGGCTGCTTTGGACTTGTGTCTTACTGGATAAAGCGTAAAATGGTAGCTAATCCAGCGAGGATTACACCAAATGTAGCTGGCTGAGTGATGCTAGTGCCGATGCTAGTGCCACTAGCCTGGAGGTTGCTATTGGCTGATAATTCGGCTGTTGAAGTTTTTTGAGTTGGAACGACGGTTTCTCCTGGAAGATGCATCATATCCGGCTGTTGTTGAACTGGGGCTGCTGCTGCTGCCGCTGGTTGTGGTTGTTCTGGCTGAGCAGGCTGAGGGGGCTGTGGAGACTGCGGTGGCTGTGGAGCCATGGTGTAACAAGCGATTTGTTCAACAGTCGTAATTTTCGTCGGATCAGCAGGATCTGTTACATTGACTTGAACTGGGTAGCAGTAGACTTTTGGTTCTTCAGCAGGAGGTGTTCCGTTCACTGAATTTTGTGGGAAAGGAGCCAAAGGTACCATGTCTCCTCCTGTAGCAGCTGGTGCTCCTTCCGCTGGCGGGGAGTTGGGTTGCAGTTGAGGATTTTCTGGAGTAGCAGGTGCAGGGAATGGTGCTAAAGGTACCATGGTGTCCGAAGCTCCTGGTGCTGCGGGCTGAACTGGAGGACTTGCTGGAGCATCGCCAGGTGCAGGAGCAGGTTGTGGTGCTGCTGCAGGTGCAACAGGAGCTGGTTGAGCACCTGGTGCGGCTGGAGCAGGTTGTCCAGGATTAATGACTTGTACACCAGGAGCAGGATTTGTTACTTCAGCGGCTTGACCAGGGGTATTATTAATGATAATAACTCTATCACTTCCTCCAGCACCAGCAGCTACTGTGTCAGTTTGGACTACACGATGAGTGGGGGTCAAAACATGTCCTAAGACGGCTCCGCCAACAGCTCCAGCTAAAAGACCGGTGCCTAAAGAAATCAGATTATATAAAACTATTCTTCCCAGATTCTAATAATTAATCTTACCGAATCCTGGACCAGAAGAACTTTGGTGCTGTACAGGCAATGAGCCAGCTGAATAAACACCAGGCTGAATACCACTTCCAACGAAAACTGGTTGTTGTTGTGGGTAACTGGCAAAACCTCCACCTGGGTATCCACCCATGGGGGCTCCTCCTTGCGGGAAGGAACCATGTGGATAAAGAACAGCACCTGGTGGAAGTTGTCCTTGGGGATAATAAGTTGCTCCCTGGGGAACAGCTCCATGAGTGCCTCCAGCTGGATACGAACCCATGACTGGGCTAGCTGAGTGGGACTGGATCGGGGTATGGATTCCCGAGCCACCAAATCCTGTCGCATTTCCATGGTGTCGAAATCCTGTATTATGTGCTGCTACTCCTGCCGCTCCAGCTCCGACTGCAGCATTTCCTTGGTAGCTAGATCCAGGCTGCCTTGGATAATTTACTCCTGATAAACCTGATGAAGGTTGGTTATTTATAGGGTAAGGTGGCGGAGCCCCTTGATTCGGAGGCTTATATACTGGTGGGGGCTCATTAATGTTCGTTTTAGCTCCTCCAGGCGTGTTGTGGGGCGAGTACGCTGGCGGTGGCCCCATGTTAGCCTGAGAGTATGATGGAGGCTTATTCACAGCAACGGCTGGATTTTCTTTTGGCACATTCCATCCAATTGGGGGTCCACTATTTTGGCTACCAACAGTCTTTGGAACTTCTGGGGCACTCGGTTTGTGAGCAACACTGCCACCACTGCTTGGAGGTCGATTCGGCTGGGAGTTGTACCCAGAATAGCTAAGTTTAGCTAGATCCGCATGAGAATTTGTATTTTGGAATGTCGGTTTTGTCGCACTTCCTGAAGAGGATGTGTGTGATGTACGCCTTCCCCCGCTACTACTCGAACTCTTCCGGGAGCCACTGCTACGACCCAGGGTTCGTTTTCCTTCGGTTATTTGTGATACTGCTAAAAGCAGAGCCAAAAAGGCTGCTATGTGGATATTATGTCGCATTGTTATCTATTTAAATAAGAAGATTACGTCTTTAAAACTTGAAAATTGCTGTATAGTAGTAAAATTAAGAAATTCATTCAATTGGGCATTTAACTTTTGCTTAACTTCCGTTCATTTATCTAACAAAATGAAAGGAAAAATTCCTCAAGTGAAGTGCATTTGGGTCGATGCTTTTATTTTCCAACAAACTCATTTCTCCTCAAAGTATTCATTCAAGGCTAACGAGCTTAAAAGCAATCTGTTGCTGTTTGTGCTAAACAGAGCTGCGTTCAATTTATCGCAAAATGAAGAGCCAACCATTCTGAGGAGACTCATGTAAATAAATGTTATTTGGAATATGTCTCTTATATAACCATTGACTGTTGCGGCAAATCCTCTCTATAGGAAAGAAAAAAAAGAATTGAACAGGTAGCCGTGTAGATTCTTATCATTTATACAGGTTTGTCGGGATTTTGTCGTGATTTTCAGAAATTCTAAGATTTGTGTTTAATGAATCCATCGTAGTAAAACCGGATTTGTTTGCATCTCGACTTATGTGCTGATTAATTAATATTTATTAGGGAGTTGAACGGCAGGGGTTTTATTATTTGATGAGAAAAATTGTAGGTGAAAGAACATTACTTGAAAACAGAGGTATCTCAGCACATGCCGTTTTCGTTATTTATATAATATATAAAAAAAAAAAAAAACCAAATGCGTCTTAGAGAGTTGCCTGGGATTTTTCTTTTTAAAACGAAGGAAGTCAGATTTAAAATAGTTAAAAAGTTTAAAAAGAAAGACAACATTGCCTAACAATAAAATTCATAATAACAAAGGACCCCGCTATAATTATATGGGATTTGGGTTTCAGCGGATTTGGCTGAATTTTTGATATTTTGTAGGTCTCATCATGCCAAACAAAAGTCTCCATGGGCAGAAAGCTCGTTATTGAGTATTTTAAGAGATATCGGCCGTGAACGGTTTCGATTTTGAATAGAATTGCGAAAAAGTGAAAAATGCTGATATGAAGGAATAATATACTTCTCTATATATATATATGAATAAATGTAGAATTATTAACTAAACTCCGTTCCGTGTAAATGCAGTCTATGTTGCTCAAACCAATAGATTATTAGATCTGACTAAGAAACCGAAAGGCGCGCTCAGGGCCCTCGCGCCCATAAGTGCGATGTGTGCCACGCACACGGGCGGCATATCCAAGGGGCGGCAAATGGTCCCGATGTTTTATGTTTATATATCTCTTAAAATACTCAATAACGAGCTTTGTGCCCATGGAGACTTTTGTTTGGCATGATGAGACCTACAAAATATCAAAAATTCAGCCAAATCCGCTGAAACCCAAATCCCATATAATTATAGCGGGGTCCTTTGTGCCTCGAGCCAATAATCTACTTAATTTGGGATTATTAAAAAATCAAATTAGGTTTACGCCGCCACAAAATGTAGCTAACCAATGTCTTCACAGCAGCAGAGAACATTTTCTTTTTGTTTCTCTTCCAGGCAAAGTGGATAAATATGAAGTCACTAGCGTTTTTTTCCAAATTTATAAGGCAATAGCCTCTGGGTTTATTTACTTTGAAGCTTAATCCCGATTTATTTCATAGAAGTTTTGAAGCTGCTTTTATTCGATTCGAAAGAGCGTTAAATTTCGCCAATTCCGTGATTCGAAATAAATTACCTATTAATAGTCAGTCTGCTCCCTCTTTATATTAATGAGTTTTTTATTAATGTCCGTTTTTTAAAATAAATTCTACCTACATTTTTATAAATAATTTTAAATCAAAAACTAATGCAAATTGTTTTTATGACATCATTTAAATCTTGCCAACCGACTAATGAAAGAACATCACTTAAATTAAATAGGCTTTCCGATTTGTCGATGGAAGCCAAAGTAAACTTTTCAATTGACCATCTTATTTAATAAGTTGTCCTAATGAAAAAGAGTTATTTGAAAGAGCCATTTTAGCACTCTCTGGTTATTTGTTTTGATACAAATCGGAAATAGCTCTATTTCTGGAAATCTATCGATTTCCTACGGGTTCTTGTGTTATTTTTGCTCATGTTATCTTCAGATAGAGAAACAAGCCCTAACATCTGGACAGGAACAATCCTCTTCCTAATCTTAATAAAGAAACCCGGACGCATTTGAAGTAATCTAATAAAATATTTAGGTCACTCCATAGAGAGTTTCGTAGAAGTAGGAAATATCATGCAAGCGGCACCTTTAACGATTTTTCGCATTCAAGGAAAGGAAATTAAGGTCGAAAAGTGTCTGGACAATTGGAATGGTGCCAGACCGTTTTAAAGAATACGTAACCGGCTTTATGTTAATTGAAACGATATTTTAGATTTTTTCTTTTCTTACGTTATTTGTTTCTTTTAAAATCATGTAATTTAATAGAGTCTACGGAAGTTATAGTTTTCCATGGAAGTATGGATCAGCATTTCCTGTAAAAATTGCTGAACTTAAATGACACTAATTGAAGCACTTGGCTAATTGATTGAAAACCAGATCATAGAAAGCGAAATCAAATAGATAAAATAGTTTACGTAGCCTCAGTCATTATCAGCTTTAGCATTGCTAATCTCGAACATAGTAAATATTTGAGCTTTCAAAAATTTAATAATTTGAGCAGTTGTTTAGTGCAATGTGTGTTTACCGGCGCCGGTGTCAAATTTACACAAAAAGCATAAATTCTTATCGCTCTATGAATGGGAATTTGGCAATCATGTAAACATAAGTTTTTGTTTGGAGAAAATTGTAAATTCCTTGATTATGAAAGCCCCGTGCACACTATCTTGGTCTAGAATGCTAATCACACTGCCCGTCATAATTAGTCGTTTTAAAAAGTTAAGATAACTTATTTTGGGGTCAAACAGAAGCAACACGTACTAGAAATTTCAGCCAGAGTAATATAATAGTCGTGATATGGAAATGCAAGTATTATTTTCAGTGTGACAATGCAAGTGACTCATTTATTGGGAAATAACTAGAAGGAAATTTAGATTTTATTTTTCTACCAGCAACAGCTCTACCTTCTTTTAAGAGGTGTAGGGTTAATAAATATAAAAAACGAAAAAAGCAAGCAAACTATCACGCGACCATCAACACGTTACGACGTGGGGGATTTTCGTTAGCCAATCAACTCGTAGTGCTGACTATCGATTTTCTGACGAGGATATGAGGAGCTAATGCGATTAATATGTTTTTAATAAAACCCTCCCCGGGTTACGGTTGCTGGACAACAACAAACTCTGAAAATATGCGTCCAAGTCCAACAGCTAACCAGTTGCCGATTGACCTTAAACATAATTTTTCCAGATCAACACCTGAACGTGGCAAAGTATCTTTTGTCGATTCTTTTCATTTATAAATATCTTCTCCAAACAACAAGTTTCGCAGCCTCTACCGTTTTATTTATTCAAGAAAGGCCAGTAAATCTCCGAAATCATTATCACACACCGATCGAATGATTTCCGCCAAATATCTTTTACAACGAAACGCATTATTTAAAAGCAACAGAATTTGGCACCTAAATCTCTTTAGTTTTCTTTTTTTAACCGTCGGCGTCACACTTCACTATTTAATTTTATTGTCTCTGTACGAACTGCACCATTTATTTAAAAAAAAAAAAAATTATAAATCTCGTCGTCTTTTTATATTTTTCACACTTGACATTATATTTACCTAAGTTAGTAATTAATCTCTTCCAGATAACACAATTTATTGCATCGCACTTTCTCTCCTGAAAAAAGAAGTCTGCAAAAATACAATTTACAAGACTCGTTCGAGGTTTTTTTCGCAGTTCGTTGTTTCTTTCGGTCTGCTGTGCGCGCTGCAAATAACGTTCCCAATGTGACTGACGAAATCGTGGTCACCGCGAATCTTTTTGCTTCCCCAGCGAACTCCAACACCACTTTGAGGCTTGATTATTACAAAAGCTGGGCTTGGGTAGCGCGACGAACGCGATATGAAGCCGAGGCGATTTGCTCAGTTGAGAAGATTGCCGCTTTCCTGCTTAGTGAAACTCGCTAAGTGCAAGTGTTCGAAGGCACTTTTAAATTTCCTTTTGGGGTGGGATGTTTTTTCTTATTTTGTAGGAGGCTTATTCCACTGTGAGTCTTTTGATTAACACGATTGTTTATTTATTGAGTGGATACGTCACGTCCCGATAAAATTTAATAAAGACTGAATGTGTACTGTATGTATGTTTTTAAGGAGAAATTATTACTCTTTATAAAAGGAAGGATTGGAAATAATTACTTTTTTTGCCTACAATTATTCAGGGTCTTAAAAATAAGGTACAGTAGATTTTATAAGTCGGAGGACATTTTAAATATATGTATGTTTATATTAGCCAATTCGCGTCTGGCAATTAGCATTGCGATCTAAAACATTAAATGCGTTTTTCTTGAAACTACATTTTTCAAATCGGTTGGACTCAACTCGAACAAAGATCTCAAAAAAGTCGGGTTTTTTTTTAATTTGTTGTAATTTACAAAATAATCGGCCAATATAATTTTCCATTCATATTGAAGGTATTGATCCAAAAAATTAAAAAAAAGCAAGAGGGCTAACCTGGACAAAAACGAAATTTTTGTGTATAAAGGAAACCGCGTGGACAGCCGCCATTTTGAAAAAAATAATTGTATTTCATGAGCAAAAACCTTCCCAAACCCAATAGAAACAAAAAAAGTGACTCATTTACAGGAATTTAGGGGAATTTTTTCAAACCTAAGAAATTTCTCTTAGTTGCCAACACTTCTACGAATCGATTTGCTCTGCATTGCACGCTAGCTGCTAGCTGCTAGCAGTCAACTGCACTCAGCACTGTTCGCAGCTAGTGCCAAGAAGTACAAGAAAAAGGAATGCTGGCGTTCCCACAACAAACAATTTTCCGATGAAAATATGAGTGGACCCATGCGTTCGAAGAATATTCGATTTTTTTCTGTTTTGGAAATTCAAGTTCCATTGCATTACCATCGGACCCTGATGGCGTCGCAATCGAGTGTTAGTTGCTATTTGTGAGCAGTCGACTGTGTGCGAGAAGTCCATCTGCGGAGTGCGGAGTATGCTGCTGTATGCTTTTTGCGAATTATGTACATATATACATACATACATAGCACACCTTTTATGTATTTTATGTATGCCTCAGGAATGGTTCAGTCCTCGCCTGGGGGACTTCAATCATACGCGTCTGTGAATGATTTGCTGCATGCAGAACGCAGAAATGTCCCACTTTGGTGATGTGCTGTCTAGTCTAGCAGAATACCAGCAAGAAATGAATTTGTAAACCAGACTGATGTATTTCATTAAAAATATTTTCTCGCAGCACTTCTCTCTGTCTCTTGCTACTTTGATTTTAACTAAATTCGAAGGGGAGTTGGAATATTTCTACACGAAATGATGTCACTGGAGTTCCCCGAATGTTACGTAGCTGAAGTAATGACGTCTTTGGGCAGATTTACGTTTGTTGTTCTTCCTAAAAGCGATTGCAAATTAAGAGCTCAGTCGAAGCCGAGCATAGTCATGTACAAAATTAGACGAATATCGAGATGGATTTGTTTTTTTATATAATCTTAATTTATACGCAGTAATGAGGTTGTTAGAGTATGGTCAAGTTGTGAAATATTTCACCTACTATCGCACTGATGTAGAATAATTGTATTTCAGAACTTGACCTATCGCAAGCGTACCTTCCATTTTTATAAATTAACTCTTTTATGTTTTATATAAGTACTTCTAGACAAGTTAACTGCAGCATTTATTATGCTGGCTTAAGAGGACATATCTAATGTTTGCATTATATTCAATATTTTATACTTTGCATTTAACCACTTGCGCAAGAATCACGTGCTATACACGTTCTTGTTTTTTGTCTCTTAAACAGAAAAGACGTGCTATGTACGTCGACTGAAAGTTTTAAAGATTAAATACGCTCCGAAAAGCTTTGGAGCTTTAGGCAAGTTAAACACAATCTGCAAATTTTCAACGCAAGTAGTTAATTTAACTGGATTTTAACTCAAATTCCTAAGAAGTAAAAAGAACAAAATAAAAATACACAGAAACAGAAAATTCAAGTTCTTCTCATAAGAGCTTTTTTGCTTTTTCTAATGCTCGTTCTCCAATGCAGAGACTAACTAATCAAAATCGCGCCATCCCGTTCCATTGTTTTATTTGCATCATCTCTCTCGCTTGTGGTTTGGTCAACCTGGCTAACTTTCTTTATGTGTGCATTTTAACCAAGAGGATTAGTCACCCATTCAGCAACCATTTTTACTAGAATAGTGACAGCGCCACAGCTGTTCCACCGGTTGTCGAAACATCATTGCACTAATTAAGTAAAAATGTAGGCGATAATTCCAGTCCAGCATTAAAAGTAAAATTTAGTGGTTTTTCCGCTCAAAAAGTAGTAAAAACTCTTCCAGATGGGTTGAATCTTCACTTAAGAATTCATAGTTAAAAACAAATTATTATTATTAATTTTAAAATCAATGTTCAATGCATATGCACATATCGGTGATTTTCTCAATTGAAAGCATATACAAGAAAATCGAATATACGAATAGAGCAAACTGTAAGAGAACTTCGACAAAGTAGTAAAGATCAAATTGGACTATGAGCTGTAAATAAAATGATAGAGTTAACGAGGAACGCTGCCTTCAAAATGCTATTTAACCGTCTTCAAAAGTTAGAGAAGATTTTAAATTCAAATTAAAAATTATTCTGAAATTTGTTGGAACTAATTACAAATGTGACGAATTTTAAAGATTATATTACTTTTTATACCAGTCCAAATTTTTTAAGTTAAGGACTACGGTGGAGGGCTTTATTGATAGTGACTTTATATTGGAGCGATCTTGAAAGAAGGATACAGGGAATAGAATTATATAATAAAGATTACAGCTTTAATAAAAATAAAGTTTAACAAAACTTAGGACCTAGTACACGTTTTGGCTTCTTATTCCTAAAATAATAAAAAGTTCTAGTCATTTCGGCAGATGAATATAAACAGTACCTAACTATGATAAATGCATAGAATTACTGTTTTGTACTGATCCGGTATATGTTTTTAAAAATAGCACGGTTTTTTTAGTTAATGAAGGCACTTACGGATGCTATAAGAGTAAAAATGGCTGCAAGCAAAATGGGGCTGCCTTTCACAGCTTTAGATGAGTTGGGTTTGTGATGATGATTTTGGCGATGGTGAATTTGATTTGAGACCATTCCAGGTTGCGTTTCTACAGGCATTGCTGGCTGCATGCCTGGTTGAGGGTATTGAGGGATTGGATTTTGTTGAGGATATTGGGAATTTTGATTTTGTTGAGGATATTGGGAATTTTGATTTTGTTGAGGATATTGAGGGATTTGATTTTGTTGAGGGTCTGGAGGGCAATACGGTCTTTGGAATACTCTCACGTTCGACGGATTGTTGGGGTCCGTTTCAGTATAGTTCATCATGTAGCAATTTGTTCCGTTTGCTAGTGGAGGAACGTATCCAGGTTGACCTGGTTGAGGAATTAAAGTGCCAGGTGGAGCGGTATAATCAGGCTGCCCCGTAAAACCAGGCTGTCCTGCAATACCAGGTTGTCCAGGTTGCCCTATAAAGCCAGGTTGTCCAGGTTGCCCTATAAAGCCAGGTTGTCCAGGTTGCCCTGTAAAGCCAGGCTGTCCAGGTTGCCCTGTAAAGCCAGGTTGTCCATTAAAACCAGGTTGTCCATTAAAACCAGACTGTCCGTTAAAGCCTTGTTGAGGATTGTTGGGGAAAGTTTGTTGTGCAGGTGCAGTTTGACTTGGGGTGTTGTTAATAATTATAACTCTGTCTCTATCCTGTTGTGGTGGAACATACTGTTGCTGGGGATGATTGTTAGTTGGTGTTAAAAGATGTCCTACAACAGCTCCCGCTAAAGCGCCAGCGGCTAGTCCAGTACCTGAAAAATTAAATTTAATTGTAAAATTCGTCTTTATTCATCAAAATTTCTTTAATGTTACCAAGTCCTAGTTTGCTATCTTTCTTCTGTTGTTGTATGATGACAGGTTGTTGTGGCATTACGGGAGCAGTGGCAACATGAGTCCCTGGCTGAGGATTTGGATAATAAGCTGGCCCCATTTGTGGGTGAACTCCTCCTGGAGGATAATACGCCCCTTGAGGATATGATTGTTGTACGGGAGTAACAGCATGAGGTTGAATTGGAGTGTGAATGGCATTTGATGATGTGTTTCCAAAGGTTCTGTGTCCAGTATTATGCCCAATGACAGGGTTTGCGATGGGAGTTTGGCGCGGAAAACTGGCTCCAGATACTGAAGGAGTCTGGGAATGTACTGGTGGTTTATTGACCGCAACGGATGGAGTTTCTGGTTTATGTGCTGGCACATTCCATCCAATTGGAGGCGGCACATTCCTTGATGGAGTTTGCTGATGTATTAATGATGGAGATTGTACGACAGGCACATGTGCGGCAGTTATACCACCGTGTGGTCTCACGACTGAAGTCTGACCCCCACCAAAGGTGTGGCTATTGCCAAGAGAGTGGCCTCCACCACCGAAGGAGTGGCTACCACCACTGTGGGTATTTCCTCCAAAACTGTGGCTACCGCCGGAAGAGTGTCCACCACCGAAACCATGGCTCCCACCATGGCCACCGTGGCTACCACCGGCTCTTCCACCACTTCCTCGACCCCCGACACTGCGGCCAAAGCTCCGTCCTTGCGTACCTCCACATATTACTAACAAAAGTAGCAAAAGCAGGGCAGTCGATCGTTGAAGTTTTTTGGCCATTTTGATAAATTTCTGAAAAAGAAGAGTTGGGATTATTTTTTATGACAAATGAGGAGGATTGTTGAGAAAAAAAGTTATCTTTTGTTTAAGTAGTAGGCCCTTTAATGAAAATTAAAATCATTCAACTAGTAAAAAGTGCTTATTTCAGAGACAATTTTTACATCGTTTACTTAAACAATTCTTCAACAATTTTTATTTTTTTTTAGTTTTATTATAAGTTTTTAATGGAGCCTATGGGGCCTACATATGTCCTAAAAACTAATACATACTTGTACATAAGTTTTTTATTTAGCGCATTATTTAGTATCACTGATAGACAAATTTCAGGATCGCATAATACTAAACGAATATTTTATTAAGAAAGTGTTTGTCAATAAAATTAGAAAGTTTAGAGTCCTTACTAAGACGAATATTTGAAAAAGAAAATTGTTTGAAATCAATAATATAGGTAGAATTGAAATTGTCAAAATTTTTGGGGAGACTTTTTTGTTTTAAAATCGATTCTGCAAATATCAAAATACTAAAAAATGGACAGCAGCCAGTGAACCCGTCGGAAGTGTTCCTTTTTCTAAATTCTAGTAGCAGAAGTCTAAAACGCAATATTTGGTAAGAATTTCACGTGTCGGAGTTTTGGTAATGCGTCTTATTTAGAAAATTTGTTCAGCCGAAAATTGAAATATGTAGTTAAGAATGAGTTGGCTAAGTCGACGCAGACTAGCTCCACTCATTGCAGAGAACATTGTCATTTTATTTACCCAGTGCTGGAACCGAGTCATTTAATTGATCATGTTTGAGCATCTGTTTCTAAGTTGTTTAAAGGTGGTGACTAACTAATAAGCCATTGCCATACGTAGCGTGTTTTTTTCGAATTTCCTTTAGGAATATTCAGCCTTTTATTTTTTTTTTATTTGTAGGAATCTATGCTCCAGAGGAAGGCTATTCACATTTGCCGGCAGCACCTGTGCGTCATCAAATGATTTCGGCTTTAAGGTGTGATTGTCTCGAATGGAAGAAAAATTATTTTATTTAATTGTTTGTGGCATTGTAACCGAGCTCGCAAGGTAGCCGTAGCTGTGTAATTGAGAAATTCACGGTTAATGTGCCTTCAGTAATTATAGTTGGAGTTGTCAAGCGCCTCATAAAGTGGAAGAATTAAATAAAACAATCTATTTTTGTCCATCTGCTTGACCTCTAAATTTTTACCATTCCGCCGTTTCTGTACGACTAAAGCCAACGCTTTTTTTTTTTGCTGTTTCTGCTCTTCGGTTTTTATTTCTGGCGGTCACTTTTAATATAAACATATAAACTTTGCTTTTGTATTTGGCTTGAGAAAAATTCTTGTTACACCGTTGGGGGCTTTTCTATTAAATTAATTAATTTCAATTATTAGAAACGAGAAAAACATGATGACGTACTTCCTATCTGTACGTTTACAACGATCACACTAAATTTTGTACTTGAACTTAACTACAACTTAAGAAAGTCGTTAGCATTTACCTATAAGGAGTAAATTATTTCACAATTTAATCACCTCGACTCCTCCGCGGCGATTTAAGCACGTTTTTTTTGTTTCTTTATGGAAGTTCGATCCTCCTCTTAATTACAAGGCCGCTGGAGTTCTTGAGATGTTTCGCGCGCGGCGTTACGTTCGCAATGAAACCAGCTAGACTCCGGCCAATTTAAATATTCAGCAAAACCTGAGCATGTAGTGCTCTTTTCGTTTATGCTTTGTCGAGGCGAACTCATGACGCCAAGGCGTGAGTTAATCACTCGACTACGGTTTTATATTTCGATTTTTATACAACAGATGACGCGCTCTCCAGCACGAAAAGAATAGCTGGAGGATGAGGAGCTATTTCTCGGAACGGACTTTGTCCTTTTAAGTACCTTTTTGGTATATTTACACGCTTTGTGAAATTAAAGTATCGTTTATAGTACCAAATTTACTATTTTAGTCTAGCTCAGAACTACGTAGGAATTTAATGCGTTTTTGGAATTTTTAGTTTGTCATTAAGTTGAGAGAATTCATATTACACGATTTCTTTTCTAAATACATATAAACAAATAGAATTAAACAAGTGGCCACAGAATTTTAAAATTGTTTAAATGTTTTCTTTATTTCTACAGTTATCATTTTCTATACCACAGAGTTGTGAGTAGTGCACTATTATTATAATATATAAGCACTAAATCCCCAATCGCACTATCACTGCACTGCTAATTCGTTCTTACTAAATCGGTTAGGAATAAAAAAAAAATTCTACGTTCTTGATAAAGTATTTTTGATGATATAGAAAACCTCTTTATATTCTTATTACATTCATTATTTTATTGTTTGTTTTCAAAGAAAAAATTCAGTTTAGTTAGAAACACAAGATTATATAGTGAAGGTTGTCTTATAATCATCTAATAAATATAAGGTAAAATATATTAATAATAGTCGTTGTAATACAAGTGGAGCCAAAGGTTTGCTTTACGATAAAAAACATTTACCAATTTCAAGTCAAGTAGAATTCCGGAATTGAATTTTGTGAATTAGTTATGAAATTAAGTCTAAGTAAATATAATTGTACACTGCTGGCCATAAGTTTTCAAATACAAAATCTTTAAGATATTCTCACTTGTTTTTTAATTGTCATTTTTTGTATTATTTGATTAAGTTAGTGATTTTAAATGGGAAGAACTTTGATACCAAAATTGAATTTATTTTTGGATAGTCTTCTTTCAGCTCGATGCATTTTTTTTTTGAAAGGGTTTTCAATTTTAAGTTTTTCAATATCCTGGCCATAATAATTCTGGACGTGTCGCAATCAGCTCACGAAATTCACTTGTTTTCTTGTAGTAAAAAGTACAAATGTATCCACGACACTTTACTAGAAGTTTTGTTTATTCAAAATTAGAAGATTTCAACCAAAAATTTTAGTTTATTTGCTCAGAAACTTTTACTACAATACGAATTCCTAAGGTGTTTTAGATAATTTTAGGTGTTTAAATTTGATTTCCTCTTTGAAGTTGTTTGCGTATTTCTTCCGAGAAAATTTAGCGAATTTAGCTGTGCACTAAGGAAAAATAGATATCCTAAAAACAATCGTTGATAGAAAACTTATGACGGGCACTGTATAACATCTCCGATTCGATAAATCAGTATTATTTATTTATCGTTGTTTAATTGACTGCAACTTGTACGTTTCACTATTTTTTGTAGGTGTTTTGTGAGTCGAAAAGGTCAGTCAATTTCTAGATTTATTTTTATAAAACAAATTACAAATTATATAGCTAACTGAAGGGCTGGCGTTCCCAGCTTCGGACATTGAATATTATGCTGAATTTAGCATCATTGCCTTATAAATGGAATTGAATTGACTTATAAGTTTTGTTTTAAATTTTTGTTTGGCTGCATTTAAGCAATTATTATCTACAAGCGAGGCTAAATAATTCATAAAAAATAAATCGGTGGTATTCAAATATAATTACATTATGTGGCTGCTATAAAAAATCGCTTAATTTTGCAAAAAAATTCGGAAACTGATATTCTGAAGACATACGATTCGGAATGAATACCCACAAATTAATATTAATATTATGTTGAAATTGGGAGATGTGTAAAATAATAAATTATTAACTACATAAATTATTATTTTAGTTTACAGCATTTATGTTCTCATATACAATTCAATTTCAATTATTCAGCCAAAAAAAAAAAAAAAGATGAAAATTACTAAGGGTGGGAAAACCTTATTTAATTATATAGGTATCAAGAGGCGACTACATAATTTACCTTCTCCTTTCCATATCTGCAATTTCAATATATGATAAAAAAAAAAAAAGTTTCTATTTATAGCAACAAAATATTTTGGTAAATATTAAGATTTTATTTTATTTTTCCCTCATTAATATTTAATTTCTTGTTACATTGTAAATGCATCGTTTTAAATATCTTTTCTGTCTCTGTATTTCTTATGCACTCTATCAACAGCGCATGGATCTAGGAGAGTGTCCAAAAGTCCACGATTTAGCACTGAGGGCTGACTACGAGAACGCTGCCAAGTCAAAGGATTATTACTATGACATTGAGGTGAGTATGTTTTTCTTATTGATTTTAACATAAAATCAGGATTTGGCCATATGATCGTGATGGTCAAATTAGATTTAGATATTATTATTACTATTAACTTTAAGCTGTGTGGATTGATCTCTTAAAAAATCTTTTTGTAAGGTTTTGATCTTCTTTTTGTAGGCCATGGAACACCTTCAGGCATTCATTGCTGATTGTGATCGCCGGACGGAGGCAGCAAAGAAGCGGTTAGCCGAAACCCAAGAAGAGTTAACAGCAGAAGTTGCAGAAAAAGCCAATGCCGTCCATGCTCTTGCTGAAGAAATTGGTAAGAAACTTGCTAAAGCAGAAGCTCTAGGTGAGGCTGGTCAAGTGGAGGAGAGCATGAAGCTGATGACAGAGATCGAGGAGCTGCGAGCGAAGAAGATCAAAGCGGAGCAAGAGTATCGCTCCTCGATGCCGGCGTCAACCTACCAACAGCAGAAGCTCCGGGTCTGCGAGGTTTGCTCAGCGTACTTAGGGATCCACGATAACGACATTCGGCTTGCGGACCACTTCGGCGGGAAACTGCACTTGGGGTTCATGGCAATCAGAGAAAAGCTAGCGGAGTTAGAAAAGACTGCTGGCCCCCGGAAGGCGGAGCTCCGCAAGTCTGGGAGTTATCGTGATCGCGAGGAAGAAAAGTACAAGTCGCGATATTACGTGGGTGGGCGGGAGCTCGACCGCAGATCGCGAGTCCACCGGTCCCGGAGCAAAGAGCGCAAGCACAAATCGTCGTCTAGTCGACGATCGTCTCGATCCAGAAGCCGAAGTCGCAGCCGCAGTCGACACTCGTCGCGCCGAAGGTCCCACTCCCGGGACAGAGAACGCTATTAAGTTTTAATGTATAAAATTACTCTCCTAGTTTTGTTAAAATTTAAGGAACGGTGTATAGCGCAAATTCACCTACGACACCACCGGACTTCTACCATCTGTGCGTCCAACAGCTTCGAGGACAGTTGCCGAAAATCTCTGCTGACTTGTATCACCCCGCCCTTTTCCAATTAATTCGCATGTAAGTGAAAATAAATGCAAAACACATCTTCAACTTTCAAAACTTTTAAACATTTTCCATTAAAGACCTTTAAGTGTTGAAATTTAATGCGTTTTATTTACTGCACTCCAAACCTCTTTTTAATTTTTTTTTTTCGCTTCATGCATATTTCTTGTCCTTCTAGGAGAGACACCTGAAGGTCCTTGAAATGAGACAATTCCAAAATGAACTACGAAAAAGCGATATAGACTTAAAATAATGTATTTTTAATAAATAAAAAGCTATCAATTTACCTCTACTGATCTAAAATAGTAAAAAGGAATTACATAATTCGAAGATGTTTGCTCAGAAATCGGGCCAGAATAAAATTATAATTGAATAATTATGAAGTGCACCAATTGTGGACTTTATTCTCTATCTTATATTTTAATGTATGCTTCGTCTCTGAATAACTTTGAATCTTTTTTAAAATCGATGTGTAACGCTTAATGTTTTTAAATTTGTACATTTAAAATGTGTATTCGGTAGTGCACGAGTATTGAGACTAGGGCTAATTAGAATAAAGAAAATCGAAAATTCGGAAATTATGAAAATTTGGAATATTTTAATAAAATAAAATTAAAGCATCGACAATTATCTTGAAGAAATGCGTTTACTAAATACTGCGCAGAATTGAGTGCGGTTAGGAAAGTTTAACTGGCATTTCTGGTTCAGTTTCAGGTTCAGGTTCAGTTTCAGGTTCAGTTTCAGGTTCAGATTCAGTTTCAGTTTCAGGTTCATTTAGAGGTGCGTGACTCGTTATTTCTACAGAACTTAGACGGAGCTCGTTTTCGTCCCTGTAGAACTTCGTTTCTGCCGAATCGGTGGAGGTCGAGCAACTAACTTGGGGCCCATCGAGTCCGAACAGCTCATCCAGAGCCAGGACATTCTCATCGATTATGTCCTGCTGGAAGCCAACCGGCTTGTTTATGGTATTCCTGAAATATTTCAAGATGTGTCTCCGCTCGACAGGCGACACAACCCGAAGTTTAAGGGAGGGATCTTGGGCCGACCACACGTAGTCGTAATTTGGGCTATAGAACCCTTCCGCGATGTCGAAATAATCTGCGGGGATTTCTCGCGGAGCACCGCTGCTGGTTAAGTGACCTCTACCAACTGGAGGTATTCCGTCGTGAATGGAGATGGCGAAACGCCTGTCCGGGTACACGCAGTAGTCCCAATCTTCCGTTTTGTACTCGATTCCATCACCAAACTCCATTTCGTAATCGTTGCACCGTCCGTGCGTGAATGTGCCGCGCAACTTGAATTTTGACGGCAGGATGATGGTACCATCTCCATGAAACTCGCCGTTTTTAAAGTCTCCCTCGTAGACACTTCCGTCGGCGAAGTGATATATACCAAATCCTTCCATTTCGCCATCCGCGTTCAGTCTGCCGTGGTAGGAGCTTCCTGTGCAGAAAGTCAATTTCACTCGTTTGTCTACCATTTTGATTAATCATAAATTAATTTCGCCTGTACATTTCTTTGACATGGACAACTACTACAATATCTTGAATATTGAAGTCAAGCACGTCTTTTCTGATTTATTTTTATAAGGTAACTAAACAAAATTTTAGAAACAAAAATATTTGTTCAGCTCAATCAAATTTCTCTAAGTAGTTCAAAAAATTTCAATAAATACTTTGACTGCCAGAATAGCTAAATAAAAAATTGGCAGTGGTAAAATGAGTATAAAGCCGTTTGCGAACTTTCAATGAAAATAATTTATAATTTGTTATTTAAGTTTGAAAATTAAAGATTGCGTATCTAATGGAAGAATGTCAACATCTTGCAAGGTCAGATTAATACATTTTTAATAACAATTTATAAATGTAAAGCTGGCTGAATGTGTAAAGCAAAGAATTTTTTAAGATATTCACTACAATTGCTTTCTATTTTTTTTTTTTATTTTTAACTACGGTTAACAATATAATTAAAATTTTACAACGAATATTGTTTTTATCTCATTTTCTAAAATTGTGGGTAAAGCCCATTTTTCAAACAATGCAATAATAATAATATAATAGAAGAAATCTTAACAAACGCAATTTTTGATCAGAATTAGCAAGTTTTTTTTTTTTTTATTTAAATACACGTATAGATTAGTTTGGTGAATGGGCGGAGCTAAAACTCTATATTTTGAAATTAAATGTCAATGGATTTGGTTACAGAAAATAAAAATCGTATGTCTGTTTCTTACAAGTAAACCTTTGCTACTTTATTTTTTCATCAATAACTTTACATCAAACGGCTTAATAAATAAATAGTGTAAAAAAAGAGTAAACAGAGGGAAGTTGAACTAGATGTGTTTAACTGGCACTGCCAATTAATTTTGAGATGATCTCGAAGAAAACAGCGCCCCGAACTGCGGGCCGCCCACCAGATGCTGTTCTATTTATATGTACAAAGTGTTTCTAAACTAGTCAGTGTGAGGTGTGTAACAATCTAGGGAATAAATAATTTACAACTAACTAAAACCTTGAACTAGATTACATTGAGGAATCTAATTAAGCACAAGAAGTCTATATTCGCCAATGCGGTGCCACTGGGTGCTGCGCCGGGGATCAGAGGGACCGCCTCTTGCAGATGGCGGCCATCATGCGGTAGAGGACGCCGTCCAGGGTGCTCCCCAGCCGAAACCTACTGACATCGCTGAAGGTTCGCTTAGTTCTAGCCGAGCTGGAGCGAGAGCAGCAGTATACTTTTGTGTTGTGGCCGCAGGCGAGTCTGGTCTGTTTCCTGCGGCTCTTTCTTAGCCTAGGGATGCTGCGGCACTAGGAACAGTGGTAGAAGTCGTCGAAGGGTTTCACGCGAACCCTCTGCTTGTAGTGATATTCCTTGAGATATGATTTCAGGCTATTCGGGAGGTGGAGTTCATTGATGCCATCGTACGAAATGTTGCTAGCGATTGTCGCTCGGCAGAGCTGCTGCAGAGAGAACGTGAAATTTCGGTGAAGTGGAATGGTGAGCATCGGTTCGAAGAACATCACACACGATGGGTCCTTGTAGTGCTCCAGCAGCCCGGTCACGGTGCGAGCGGTAAATACGCCAGGATCGTGACAGTCAAAACTGCAAAAATACACTATTTTTAGTATATGTATTTTTAAAATAGAATTTTATTGGGTTAGTACCTGAACTTGTGGTTGAACTGTTCTATCCTGGCATGCAAGGATCGTCCATACTTTCTGAACGTGACCGAAAAGAGGTACTCCTCCTGAGCTGAGTCCCTCAGCAAGAAGGTCCCTTCAGGCTTGCCTTCGAGTAGCCTCTCAGCCTCATATCTGTCCATCTTACCCCAGTAAAAGCTCGAATTTGTGATCTTATCTAAGTCAGGAACTAGACAATGAATATAATCAACCTGCAATTTAATAAAACAAACTTAGAGAAATCCCATTAAAAATATTGTTAAATAGAACAAACCTGTGAATGCACCACGTGCCTAAAAGTCGGTGAGCATAGCGAGCACAAGAATTGATCGCACCGCTTCTGACCTGAAAGGGCGTTCGCGAAAGCCGTCCCAAGATCGGACATCGGGTCAAACCCGGTTTCAATCTCGAGCGCTCGAAGCCGTCGCGCCCTTTCATCACAGTCTTCGATTGGTCCTACTTGGACCAGGGATTGCGGGCAATTAAGAGTAAGAAGCAGGACATCGGTGATGGGCACCAGATGCGGCCTAATGGGACCATTCGGGGTTAGAGAGAGGAACGCTGAGTTTTCTGGAGGCATCCACATGGCTAAATCAGAATTTTCGGAGCTCGCATTTTCTGCCCTTGTGCAGTTCAACTTCGAGGTCCAACTTGTCTTTGAGGATGCCTTCGAGGATGTACTCGACGCTGAACTTGAGGTGGAATCTTCGGGATTGCTGATCTCTTTTGACTCCTGCCCTGCGACTGTCCGGCAGATGCATTTACAGCACCGCCATTTGGAGGGGTATGCCGAGGACGACTTCTTGCGCCTACAACAATGATCCTTGTCGCCTGGAAAGAGACAATAATTTTTAATAATTTAGTTATATTTTCCATACAGTTTTATCGATAATGATAAAGAAATGTTACTATGAAATGCTGCCTTGTTCAAGAATTTAATTTCTGTAGTCCAAGCCGTATTCAGCTTAAGAAAATCAAGCGCTGAATTGAGCAGTTGACTGCAGAAAGTGAATTTTTGAACAAAAGGGAAATCAATTTTTCTGATAAAGATAATTCAAAGTAATTTGTTATTACATTGGTGTCAGATGTGGGGTCTCAGAAATTAAAACGACCTTCTTTTCGATTATTTTACGTGTGTTTATAAAAGTCTAACTCAATATTAAAATATTTCACAAAACAAACTTCTGTTAGGCTATGTCAAATTATAATGTAAAAATTTTAGAAGCAGGATTCCAAGGTATGATATAAATTCTTCTAATAGCGTCATTATTTAATTTCTAAATATATTTTCCTTGTTCTGTTCTTGATTGATTCGGCTTTTAACTTCTTAATTTTATTGTCAAAATTATTACTATATATGAACTATTTTTTTAATGTAGATTCAAGATCCCTGCTCTATCTACGTGCAATTGCACAAAATTTAATTTTACATAGGACAGTGAAAATAGTTCAACCATACCTTCAGGAGAGCAAGCACACATTGTTGCTGGCACTATTGTTGAACTGCAGTTCTGAGTCCTCTGCTGGTTCACGTTTTCAGGTACTTCACGCATTGTGCTTCCACAGGTACTGTTGATAGGTGCTTCTCTGGTAGGATTCACCGCCCGCAGGCTGAGACTGCTGATATTGTTGCGAAGATCGTTACCCTCCTCGTCTATGACCTGGACCGAGTTGAAGTTGCTGATAAAATTGCTGTTAACCACGCAGCCTCCCGTCCTGTGGTCCGACGTTGCGCTCAGGTTGTTCAACGTGATCTCTTCGTTGCTCTCGATAACGATTTGATCGTTCGAGTCGCACTGGATGTTCTTCGTGAAGGTCAGATTGAAGATGGGGGTGGTAACGTTAAGATTGTTGTCGAGATTGTCTGCGCAGTTGCCGTTCTCTCCGTCCAAGGCAACAGATGTTGATAGCGTTGTGGTGGGTGTATCACACGGCGAGCTATCCGGCTCCATTTTTGTCAATTGAATTTTAATTACGAATCTGCGGGCAGCGGCCTGCGCTGGGACCGTCAGTGTTGTACTCTCGATGTGGATATTTTGATTTGTTGCCGATGTTGAACTCGCCGGCGCACTGCGTCTTCTTACATCTACTGGTGGTGAGTGCGGATCGGGAGGTCCGGCTGGATTCGAATTGAGATTCACCTCGTTCCGTAGCCTGAGGGCGTCGTTTGAGTGGCGATGGTTTGGACCTGAGCTTGAACCACTTGTGCTATTCGATTTACTCAGGCGGTGCCCCATTAGTTTGCAGAATTTTTTGTATTTTTATTTCCGCAATAATTATTTCTTTCATGTAAATTTTCATTTACATTAATATTTATTTCTAACTTCGTTCACTGGTGTGCGTTTTTGATGCGTGGATTTTATCCAAACATTATGGGTTTAACCAATTTGTGCGCGGTTCTAACCTGCAAAAGGATAAAAGAAACGTTTAAGTATTATACAAAATTAAAAACGACTGATATTTAAAATGCACTATAAAGAATAAATGAATTGCAGGAAAAGAAACGATCAATACACCTCTACTTTATGCTTTTTAAAAATTTACTCCTCTTACTCTTAAAAGTGCGAAACATTGCTCATTATTTTTGTTTCGCCACTGTATAACAAATTGGCACTTTTAAGTTTTAGGCCCTTTAGGACGTACAAAATACATATGTATGGTACATGTATTAAGCTTCATTATCTCCAGGATAAGCTGAGATCATCCTAAGTATCTCAAATGCAAAATAATTACCAGCAATTAAAACATGGTGCAGGATAATTTTTCTCTAAAGAAATCGACTACTTAAGAGTTCATACAGTTGAAAAAAGAAGGAAGTTAGGAAACTAAGGATAATACAAAGCAAGACGAGAAGGTCAAGTGGTGGCCCGGGGGTGTATTCTAGGAAACCTGAAATTGCAGGGCACAAAACTGAATGAACCCGAGGTATTTACGTCTCTAAGCAGACAAGCACTTCGGTGCTTTTTGCTCACAAGGAAGACACGTACATTTAATATGAGCAAAGCAAAAGCCACTTGTCTTCGTCCGTGAAAGGGCCGAACACGACGGTACTTCTCTTCATAAGGAAATTGCAATTTTACCTGAAAATAAGTCACAAAGGACGGTAATATACGTTCTCAACACTATGATTCTCTATAAATGTCGCTGGGCAACAACATTTTCATAAGTTAGAAGAATTTTGCTATTCAGTTTCAGTCCCAGCCCCATCCTTAAGGGCTGTGTGCATGTCCCGCAGTGCACTCCTTTGTAGGATAACAAACTCATTGCTAAGTAAGCACGGGTGGGTTCATTCTGATTCCTGGAAAATTGCAGCTCACAAAGCCCTTTGTGTGTGAAAATTAAACTTGATAACATGATTGCATTGGAATTTAATCAGAATGCAGCCCTGCGGAATATTTGTAATAACTATAAATTCGAACAAGGAAGTGTAAGCATTAATTTCAAACAGAACAATCTGTTTGCCTTTTATTAATTTTGTGCTTTCTACTAAATTTATGATTTAATTTAATTTCTTTCCGGTTTGCTTATTGCGAAATTGAAATATGAAATTTTAAAAATATTATTATTTAAAAGATGCAGCCTTTTCCTGGTAGAGTTTGTTTCTTGAAGAAATTATGTTTGAAATTCGCTTCGATTTATTTTTAATTTGGGTACAAGTGGTACATAGATTATTACTTATTAAAGTGATTGTATTTATTTTGAATGGTAAACACTGTTACTGTTCACTCCTTTTTTCAAATGTTATTTCATTGCATTAAGCACTAGCTTTTTAAGTATTTATTAATTTTTACTATTAATAAAACTGTAGGTGTTTTTCTGTCTGTTCTTAACTTAACCGATTTGAATGAATTTCTAACTCCCACATTGATTATTTTGTATGTCATATATTTTAATCTATTCAACAATAAATAGAGCATAGTCAATTTAATGCAGAAACATATTTAAAAAGCCTTCAAAACCACTCGACGTGCGCAAATCAAATCTTCTCGAGTTTTTTAAAATGTGCTCCTGAAGGATCAAAGAAATGAATATTTTTGTAGTTATTCATGCATGCCATAATTGTGATATTGTGGATATAAGCGTGCACGTTTCAATAACAGATCCCTTCAGTTGCACTTGCAGTGCCCATTGAAAATAAGCAAATGTTATTTTACGTAATACTAATGCGTCTTTGCACCTTCTTTGAAAGAGGTTTTCTTGCTCTTGGGTAGTATCAGAGTATGTATAACGTGGGCGGAATTAACACCGCAGGATTCGAAGAACAACCTAAGAAATGCTTATTGAATCTCAAAGGTTTAATCTGCACGAGATAGATTGTGACGTAAATTTCGACGGTAATTCAATAAGAACGTAAAGCAAAGGGTTGCGCAGTTAAGCAGAAGTTTTGTGGTTTTATGTGGTGCCTCGGGACTTTTAGTACAAAAAGGGCTGAGCTTTTATCGCTGCGACGGACACTGCCATTAACATGTTGACGCGTTAGATCACGCTTTTAGCAATAACTGGAGAGGATCCCTTCAAGTTATGGAGGACAGAACCACTCAAAGTATCCCAACGTATCCCAAAATAGCCTTAAGGGATATTATGTTGCCGTTAAATTGAAATCTCGTGTGAAAATTTTCAACGTTCTTTAAAGCACGAAATATCATTCAAGCACAGTAATTTAAAATATAATTCGAGAATCTTGAATCTTAAATAAGTTTAATTAATAAATTATTATTGGCATCACAAAATTATTCTAATTGTTTGTGGAATAATAAATTCTCTTTTATGTATGTATGTTTAAAAAAATTATATCAAAAGAGGATGTTAAAACATATTAATGTATTAAAAAGCACGCTTAATTTATGACCGCCATACGATTTATTAATATTCATTGACAGAAGTTTTGGGATTGCGTGGAAAATTAAACATCAGTTGAAATGTTATGCAAATTATAATAATCAAAATTAGCGCTTAGGTCTGTTGATTATGCATTTCATTTTCATAGACCTTTATAGTGGCTAGACTTTTATCAAGTTGAATTTATTATGCGCGATAAAATTAAAGCGTAACTCGGGTCACATATATTTATGAATATTTGAACTTTATTGCATACTTCCCTTTGAGTGCTGTTATTATTAAAATCGTAAAATATTTATGAGACAGATGGGTTAATTTATGATTTAATTAGGAAAATATTTAATAAAATCTTTCAAGTTAGCGAATCCGAAAACCTTTTTGTGCAACGCCAGTGATTCTCCCCGTCTAATTCAAAGCCCGAACGAAATTGTAATTCCGATCAACTAATTTATTTACATATTAAATGAGGTAATATTCGTGCGAAACGTTGAAATCTTAGCCTAATATAAATTTCGTTTGATTGATTTCCGGCAATCAATTCAAACAGATTTTTGCTAATAAAATCATCAATTTCCTGCCAAAATAGAATTGCCTTCGTATGTCGTCTAAGATAAAACTTGACAGAAACACAACATTTTATCAAGTGACCTTTTAAATCTTTAGAAATAGCTCTTAATTAATTTATAAAGATATACAGCTTCCACAGAGTTTGTCCTATAAAACTAAACAGATTTTTTTTACGACTCGCGGATAAACAGAAGTAGTCATTAGAACCTAAAAAAATCTACGGAAAGTGAACATAAAGAAGGTGAGTGACCAATGGAAAGGAAGTTGACTGTTGGCATGATTTCAAAAATCGGAGTGATCTGACAAATTGAGAGAAAGTTTAAGATTGAAAGAATTATGTGATGGTTAAGTTAAACTTTATTAGCGGGTGAATTTGCAATATATATTTATTTTTTTTTGGTAGATAAAAATTTCTGCTCGTTTTAAAGTTATATTTATCTGCAGCAGGTGCAATAAGTTACGCTTTTCAAAACATGCAGCCAATCATTGGATGTTATTTGGTTATAAATAAAATTGTGTTGTTCTATTCCATCATTAAAAATCTTCAAGTATTTTGTGATATATTTAAAGAAAAAAAAAAAACAGAATAGGTACAGGTAATATAACTCTTCTATACCATTTTAATTTATAATAAAAATTAGAAATGGTTTTCCCACTTTGACTTGGCTTCATACATTCGTTTCTCGGAAAGCTTCAAGTTTTCATTAGATTCTGGTGATCAGTATCTGTTATTTAGATTAGATATTGCTCTTGGAAAATATTAATTCTTTGTTTATCGATGAAGTGTTTACTTTTTTCATTTATGGGTGTGTTTTTACAAATCTGAACTTTAACACATTTCTGGAACTTTCAAGAATGGTTTTGTGAGAGATTTACATTTGAGAAGAGAGTGTGGGTAGTTTTTGGTACACGGCAAGAAGGAGAATTACTTCGGTGCCATTATCAGTTACTGGACTATTTATAATATTTTTATTATAATAAAACTCAGCAGTTATAAGCAGACATACAGACAAAGAAACAGAGTTGTAAATTAATTTAGAACATTTTAAGAATAAGTGAAGTATGCTTCAAGATTGTAGTCGACTTTTTGTATGAGTGCGTATTTTATTTGGAAAAACACTTTTATTCACCTAGTAAATACATATACATATACATTACGCAAAACAAAGCACAAGTGGTTTTAATATTTATACAAACAGCAATTGCGTAAACCGACAACATCAGCAATTTGGAGCAATCTTTCTGCAATGTTTTTGTATACATATTCATATGAAAAATAAGAATTATGCAAGTTTAAGACCCTGCTGTGAAAAACCGTGCAAATATTTTTATTTTATTAACTGAAAAAACATAAAATTGTCCAATTTCATTCTTGGATATCATGCTTCCGACAACATATGTATGTACATTTAACGTTTTATCTGTGTAATAAAAATATCAAATTCATTCTTACAGAATCGAAAATTGAATAAAACAATGAAAAATTTCAAGTACGGACAGAAGCAATTGAAGTGTGAAATTAAATTCGAAATATTACACAGTTTCGTTTTCATTTAAGATTAAATTTAACGAGAATTATAGCTCAGACATCTCTCAAAATTTAATTTTCATCAAAATTCGATTTGGCTACCGAGAATTTTGTGAAATTGCTTCCATTGAAATTGCTGGCGCAAAACAAGAGAGAAATTAAATTAAACGAATCGGAATGATGCACGAAATTTTGAAGATTCTGAGAACGAAATGGAAATGTACCGGCTTCAAAGCTGCATAAGTCAACTTTAATTCGCCTGTCGGTTGGTGCGTGTGTGTGGGTTTTGAAATCGGAAGCGCGTGATCGAGGTGCACGCAGCCATTAACACCTACCAGCTTCCGCCGCTTTCAGTTCAGTTTTCCGAGAACTAACGCCGTCGTCAACAACGCCCCTCAAATTCTAGCGCTAGTTTTAGACTTTCGAGCAACAAGCACTAATTAGCTTCTAGCGGCGAACAGGTGGACGGCGCTCTCCGCGGTTCGTTCGTTTTCAAAGTATCGATTGGATCGATGGAACCAGTTCGCACCGGTGTGCACCTAATTCGAATTTTACCTGGAAATTGAGAAAATTACGACTCTTTTTCCGTTCGTTGCCCAACTCTCCGCTACGTTCTCGGAATCAATCGACTTTTAATTTAACGCGCGGCTCGCTCTCACTCCTTTCCTTTGAGTTTGAGTGGGTGACCTTTGCGATTGTGAGCCGAGCCGCGCGCAAAAGTTGATCGTGGAGCTGCTCAATTACTCGACGGAAGATTGCTTCGGTTCCTGGAAATGTTTCCATTCGCCTCGTAATTACTTCAATGGTACGAGGTGAGCTCGCAGCGGATTTTAATTCGCAGATTGGCACAAAACAAAAGATGCATATTTATACAGCAGGAACAAACTTTCGTTGTTCATAAAAACTTTGAAGGAGTTCACCTTTTCTTTTCGAGAAATGGAGGAGTCGCAGAAGAGTGTCTTTGGAATTTTTCATAAAGCAAAATTATGGTATCAAACTTTAAGTTTAATTACAATTTCTCTTTGTCAAAACTTAAAGAAACTTTTAATGGGCTATGCCATCTACATAATTTAAATTAGAATGTTTGTCGAGCGTAACTGGCTAAAATTCAGTATTTATTAACTAATTTAAATAAATTTAAATAAATTGATAATAATTTTGTTATGAAATTATATATTTAGACTTAAAATCGTCGATGGAATTAATATAACAGAGATTTCCCAACAAAACTTTTTACTTTTAAATTAAACTATTTCAAATGACAAAATTAATCTTTTCTAAGAAGCTAATACCTAATCTAATAGCGACCGCGAGACATAGATCACGTAAAAACTAAATGAAACTTTCATGCTTCCTAAAAAAGCGAATGCATCAAATTTTCATGGCAGTTTTCACCGTTTTCGTCATAGTTTTGATGTCCATGCGTTACAAATCGTAAATTATTCAGATCCAGAGTTAAGTGCATTTAAAAATTATTTATTCACGATTATTTAAATATTAGATTTGAATTTGTTTTCAACCTCAGCAAGAGTTTTCCGTACCAAAGGGGGAATTTAAAACTCTGTACAGGGTATGACCAGAGTTAAGTGCATTTAAAAATTATTTATTCACGATTATTTAATTAGATTTGAATTTGTTTTCAACCTCAGCAAGAGTTTTCCGTACCAAAGGGGGAATTTAAAACTCTGTACAGGGTATGACTTTTGCCGGTTTTTTTTTATTTTTATTAAAGCCCTTAAAGCCTAGCCGATTCGATTTTGCTCTGACACGATTAGAGAATTGGAAAAATCCCCGTATGACTCGATTTAAGTTCTTAATATTAATTTTATATGTGTACACAAAGATAACAAATACAGCAGCAAAAGCATCACTCCCTTTCTGTAATCATTTCATAACAATTAATAAATATTTGATTTAAGCGTCATTACGCTACTTAGAAACTTGAGCTTCGGCATTTCACAACTTCTCAAGTTTCCTACCTATGACTACTTAATAATCTTCAAGAGATAACACGGGCGCGTGTGAAAAAATAATCTTATCTTAAAGAACTCATTCTTCAACTTTGTGGCGACGAATGCCAATGTGGAGTCGCCCACCCCAAAAGGAATTTCTCAAATGATTCACTTTATTTTCCACGATGCCCTCGAAGGAAAATAAAAGTATATAAAATTTGCTTTAAGAAATTTGTCGAAACAACTTTATCTTGTTTTTCTCCATTCGAGCAGCTGGTGTTGCTTACGCAAACACAACGTGCGATTTATTCCCTAAATATTGGAAAACAGGTGGGATCTTTTCAGTGTATAGTTGTGGAGGTGGCGAATATTCTCTTATTGGTCGACTTTATTAAATTTTGTTTTTTTTTTTGTAAGACAAAAGCGTGTTTCCATTTTGTAAAAAATTAAATCTTAAACTTTCTAGCACAGATGGAGTAATTTTAGTTAAAAAACTTGGTACCAAGACTAGGTTATCATTCTCGGGATCTGACTTCTATAACGACAAATAGAAAAAGTGAAAGTCGTGGGCTTCTTTATTTCGACAATTTGGTCAAAGTTAAAGTAATAGGCTACTCTGATTAAAGTAGTAGAGCAGGCTACTTTCCTCGTCCCTCGGGAACTATGAATTTTTTCGACATAAAAAGTATCGTATGTTGCTTTCCGCCCCTTACTTTAGCTCTATACCAAATTTCAGCGAAATCAAAGCAGTAGTTTCAGAGTGAAAGAGTAACAAACAGACTGACAGACACACTTTCGGATTTGTAATATTAGTAGGGATTTCTTGTAGTAGGTTTTAGTTTGAATAAGACAAAAGATAGGTTTTTGTTTTGTAGAGGTCGGTACAGTTGTTTGTTCGCTTCAATAAATAAGTATAGTGGCGACATTCGACCGCAAAGAATAAAAATAACAGACATAAATCCCGAAAGTGTAGTGTAAAATGTAAAGTATAACATTTACTTAAACGTTTTCATGTAGTTCAAGCACATTCCGATGCAGTGAGATTATCCATAAAGAGCCACTTGATGAGATGCTATCAAAAGCGTCGACTTGAACCCAGTTGTCGCATCTGGGTGCTATCTGAAAATTGATTCATTAAAATGCCACTTGAGACCGGATCTCCCACGGAATCAAAAAGACCCCAAATTACATGGAACATCAGCAATTAAGGCCCAAACGGATGACCCCGCGCCATGTAGCGGATCTGGCCCTTTTTACACTCAAAGGGCCCGGGGCGTACTCAAACAATTTCGACGACATGGTTCTCGAGTCCAAAGACCGTCTGACCGATCGATGACTGCGGTCGCAATCAGCAAACCCACTAACGAACCCCGTCCATCCGACCAGAACTTTTATCTGAAGTTCAATGGGATTTTTCAATTGATAAAGCCATGACCGCACTGAAGCCACGCTCTCGATTAATTTTTGTTTTCTCGTTTTATTTTGTTGGGCTTTTATTTCACGAATTGTGAGCAGCCGGAACGAATATGAGTCAGCCTGGGAATAGGGCACTCAAGCGTTACAACTCAAGTGGTAGAGGTGTGGAGGTGGAGGTGGAGGTGGAGGTGGTAATCGTGGTGCGGTGTGATGCAGCACCACACCACGAACAAATGCTTAAATTAGTCATCATAAAGTGCAGTCAGCGGTGTTAATGCGGGCCATCGACCCGCCACATTAAGAAAAAACAAAACATATCACAAAAAGAACAGAAAAACAAATCACTTTTTATGAAGAACATAAGAAGCAGCATAAACAGAGGAAGGAGAGCGGAAATGGGGTAGTCACCTTTCCTTTGTAATTTTAAGAAAAGTCCATGGCAAAGGTGCACTTCGTCAGAATTTAAAATTTGATTTTGCTGGAAATTGAAGATTAAAATTTCATGCTTGTCTCTTGAGGGCGTTATCCTCCTCATCATGACTGTTGATTTTTGGAGGGATTAAAAAATACGCGAAATTAAAAAGGACTTGTGTAAGTTATCACCTGCAGAGTTGTAATTTCATTTTGGAAGACATGAATATTTCATAAGGTATAATAGGATATAAAATGAGAACCACCAGAGCTACTTGCATTCTCAGTTAAATTTTTTATTGTAGACTGTTGTCAATGGGAATTTGCATTAACATTTTTATGTTTTTACTATTTTTTAGTTATATCAACCTTTCAGAATATTTTCTATACGTTTTAAGTTGATTCGACAGCAATTTGTGAAGTTATAATATAACTTTGCACTGGCGCGTTTTTAAGGTGCATAACTCTTGGAGCTTATAAAACGATTAGTTTGAAATTTGTCATACATCTTTTAATTTATTGTCTCTACTGCATGAACTTGTAGGATGCATGTATGTTTGTTTTTTCCTATTAATTTACAAAGATGTTATTTTCTTTCAAACTCAATATTCTGAGAACATTTTCATATCACAGTGAAGTAACCGCCTAGAAGTAAAATTAATAGCAATTGAGATTTTTGAATTCAAATACTTTATTTAAAGTGAATCATTTCCGAAGAATGAGTTCGTCTTAAATACCCTTGAATAATTGAATAATACAAGTCAATTAATTCAAAAGAAAAACCGTCTCAGAATAATTTTGCATTTTGTAATAAAATTTCCCCTTAGTTTTTTAAATTATTTCCGTTGCGAGGACTTCCTCAGAAATCTAAAATTTCCACATTTTTCTAAGAATACGAATTAAATCGGAGAAGCGTTGCTTTATGGGGACGAGGACTAAAAAAGTACGAAACAAAAAAATAATTGATAGTGTGCCAGAATTGTGTGCAAGTTCCCATGACGAAAACTTTGATGTGAGCGAAAAAATCGCTTTTACTCATTTTGGTCGAGTGTCCGAAACGAGCCTATATGCTAAAAACCTACGTCGCAATGGAATAAACAGAATTTATGATTTCATAAATAAATTGAGCAACGCGAGTCTCCCTGCTGTTTTTTGTTATGTTTTCGCTATACAAAAATAGACAGCTGCGCCGGTGACGTCGGCAGGCGACAGACTGTGGCAAATAAGAAATTTTACAACTTCTTTTTTTTGCTGCTGTTTGTGTCCTGCGTTGCGTCCGGGCAAAAATAGATCCGCCGAGATCCAAATCCGAGCGTTTAGAATGCATCACGCTCTTAATTTTAGCCAAAAAGTCTAGTCTGGCCCGGAAAAGCTGACAAAAGTGCGAATAAGCGCAGCCTGTCGCAAAATCGCCGGTGCGTCGAGCAACGACCCTTGCCCCCTGCAAACCCTCGACGCACCCAGCTAATTGCTTCCCTTCAGCGTCGCACCCAGGCGAATCTTCGCGCGCTAATTGAAGCAAGTGCGACAGATCCACCGCCGCGGCTTTAATTCGATCTGAAGGGGCACGACTAGAAGAAGAAGCTTGTTGGCGCTACCGAGAAAAATGTCTAAAATTATTGAAGACCGCGCCGAGCGTTCCCGTTAAATTCCTGGTAAAAATGTCGTCCCCCACGATCTTCTTTTCGTCGTCCAGGCCAACAGTTGACAGGCGTCTTCTCGAAAGTCTTCAACGTAATTGAGCAGCGTCTTCGCGGTGGTGGTAGTAGCTGCTTCTCTTCTTCGAGGAGCTGTAAGGCCACAGAGAAAAATCGCGGTCGGGTCTGTCGGCGTCTCAAGATACCGTCGTCTGCGCCTCCTTTACTAGATTTCAAGATTTCAATTTCTGGTTCTGGTTTACTTCATTCATAAAATTCGTGGAACTCATTCGCCTCTTGAAAACAAAATTGATGGGCGAATAAACGGGGACGGGTTTATGCCCTGCGTCTTTCGTCGACGGCGGCGCGGCGGCGGCGGAGGAGGCTCAGTGCGACGGCCAACGCCGACAACGACAACGACGCACGAGGCCGATCTTCAAGAAACCAGTTTTAATCTCCTCAGCCGCTTTTTCATGTTATTGTGAATTTTTGTTGTTGTTCCTTTTCAACTGGCGAATTTCAAGAAATAGGGGAATTTCTTTGAAAAGAATTTTGTCTCGAGTTTTTTGTACACTATTTTTTTTTAGTATGAACATCCAGCCGGATTCTTGGCATTCAATGTAAATAGCCACCGTCAAGGAGAGACATAGACTGTTTAATGAAGATCGCTGAATATAAACAAGAATTTTGTAATTTTAAAGCACTTACAAATAAAATCAGCGAAATTTGTCACTTGTCTTCAAAAATATTCAAGAAAATGAGCTAACAGTAGCTTAAATAAACATTTAAGTAGAGTAATGGGAAGGGAAGATCATTTGTCAAGAGAAGACGAAAAATTAAAATTGTGGGTGCGCTTTGGGTCACTGTCCTCATTAGCTGGCATCGGAAGGTCTGCTGCGGAAACCTGTTTACGATCTTCTCTTTATTGTTATTGAAGATTTTTAAAAGACAAATTACTATTTCGTAAATATTAAGTATAAATCCAGCGCTGGCAAAACATTAATACAGATTTAGCTACAAGGGCAGCATTTCGACACGTCTGTTTTGCAGATACATAGCGTGACAATTTATAGAAGTGACATAAACAAGTTTTTGGATCGGGATGTTAATTAATGTTTATATTTCGCGGTTTTCACATCGAATTAATTTACAAATTAATAAGATATTACCAATATAAATAAATATAGGTATGCGTGTATCTGATGAATGTTGATTAGATGTGTTGTTTTTGTTGTTGCTCGAACGAAAGACGGATAAGTAAAATGAATTTATGTCACTATTTGGCAATTTCTCTTTATTTATCATCTTGTTTTGTTTTAACGTGATGTGTATAACACCTTAGAAACAGTTTAGCCGCGACTTTATTAGAATAGAGTCGGTCTTGTGATTTAAGATAAGTAGATATGACCTCCGTTATTCGAACCTCTTTTATTTGAATTTTCAAAGACCTCTGCTTTCCGGATTAGGCACAACTCTTTTTCTTTCCGACTTTTCTGATATTCTCCAATAGATAAATGTTTATTGTACGGTTTTCATTGTACAATTTCTTTTTTATCGTTACTTCATTTATCTTAAATACTTATAATTCATAATTCTTATTGTAATCACGTTCTCTGATTTCTGAAACGCTGATTTCCTGAGCCTAGAACAACATAACAACCTGAACCGCACCTATCTTCCTCAAACCTTGTCTAAATAAACATTAAAATTTGTTTACTAGGGGAAGTGTTCCAATTTTGCTTCACGTTAATTTATCCAAAACGTGCCAGCTTACTTATTCCAGCATCGAGTTCACCTGAACTTGAAAAAACCCGCCTCCGCGTACTATTCGCGTACTATTTCAAATTAAATAAAAAAAACCCATGTTGTCTAATGAAGTTATTGGTACCCGTCCAGAAACGCCTTATGCATCATTTTGTGGAGGTAGCGCAAATACCGGAAGATATCCGAAAGTAAACTCACGTGGAGACTCGTGTACGAATATTTGTCTTTAAAAACGTAAATACGAACTTTAACTTATTATTATCTCAAAATTACGCAGCGAAATTTTCTAGGCAAATTGATCGCTGGATGAAAATATATTTAGGGAATAATGTGAGCACTGAGTGAAAATTATCAGGTCTGACAAAGTTTTCAAAATTTCCCCAAAATATTCAGAAAATTTAACAAAAATTTTTTAGAAAACATCTGGCAAATACAAAAACCTGAGGTTCGGGGCATAAATTTCCCTAGAATTAATTTAAAAGGAGGACTTGGCATTTTCCAGGAAGCTAAGACTGAAGGCACCTTTGGGTTCAGAATTAAGTTGTCCCTTGTAGCTATTTATTTACATATTTATTTATTTATTTATTACCATCTCCAGTCCTTGCTATGCCACAAAAATTTACAAAGTTCAGTCATCAAACATTTCCTGCAATCAAGAGGAAAATTGCGAAAATGATGAAACCCAAGGGAAATAATTTGCAATTTTATGTAGGTATAGAAAGCCTTTCTCAGTGAAAGAGGGGGAAACTTAGGTTTTTTTTTTTATTAATCCTCATTAATTCGGGGCAAACCTTAATTAAGTCCGTTTTTAAAGAGCTTATTAATTTTTAGCCACCTTATTAATTAAAGCGACCTGTGAACAAAGTATACACAACAGTGAAGATTGTTCGTGAAAACAATAGAGTTTAGCATTGGCCAATTATTCGCTTAATAATAAAATAAGTTTTAACTTAAATTACTGTTTTCCAAATTATTCAAAATTTAAAATTATGAACCACAATTAACATTTTTATCTTTATTTTATTTCCTTATTACATATTACGAATTTCAGGAACAAAATGAGTTTCGTGGTCTCCTCATGGATTTTGATAAAACTTTGTAGGAATGTTCATTTGGAATCAAAAGTGACGTACATATATGAAAAATAAACTTTGTCACTTGTACTTCACGAGATACATATGTATTTAAATTTTAAATTTTAAAAAATTACAATTCACCTTCACGAGTTTTTTCATATTTCCACAAAATTTTGTTGCAAGTTGTATAAGTTCCTATAATACCTTAAATTAAGTACATTTCAATCTTGTAATTCTAAAAAATTCCTCAAGAATCTTTGAAATTAACGAATTAAAGGCAAATACGTTCTTCGACTTATCGATGGTGACGAACAAAAGTGGCAAATCGAAGTAAAGTAAAATTTTCCTTATTTTCAGCACTCGAGTAGAATGTTTTACGAAAAATCGGTATTTTCATCAAAAGATTGTGGGAGCATGGAGAAATTACGGAAAAATATTACTTTTCAGAAATTTAAAGTCAAATATCTTAGGAAATGTACGCGACCGACAAATTGTTTTATATTATTATTATATTATTTAGACATTCCTATAAAGTTTCATCAAAATCCGTGGGGAGAAATCAAAATCAATTTATGCCAATTTGCTGAAAAATAATATAATTGTGTACAGCGTTATTTTTATCCAAGAGCAATTAACTAAAACACAAGATGATTTCGAATAATAACCTAATGATAAATTAAGATTAATAAAACCGTGCTCCTTAAATTGTGAGTAAAGTACCCACCAAGCACTTGACCAGTCATTCCTTTATCATTTTCCACGACTTAATGAACATTAACAAAAGGAAAAACTGCATAATTAATAATATAAAACCGAATAAATTTCCGCGGAATTAAGCACTTAATGCCCCCAAATTAAAGCCTACTTCAATTACAGCAAATGTGAAAAAATTGAGGTGAAAACAGTGCATAATTATAATTCACAAAAGCCGTTAATTTTTTATTAAATTCCCAGTTAATCCCAGGAAAAATGGAAACAGCAATTACTTCAACATGTAGCGGAAAGGTGGAAATTGACTGAATAACTGAATAAATTACAGAGCTACATCGTGGAAAGATGCCAAAAAATTACTGAAATTACTCCACGCGTAAATTGCATTTTTCGAATTTATAAACTATTTGTATAGAATGAAAATTTGCATTATTGTGCAATGTACGAATTTTTGCATAAGAAAGTGGGCTACTGTCGTAAACAACTTAACGCCCGCTTAATTGACACGAACTAAAGGTGAGGTCTCAACTTGCGTGTGTGCAAACGTGAAGGTATAATGAATAAATATTCTTTTCATTGTTTTCCTTTGAATTGTGAGAATTTACTTATTGTTGGCTGAGAAAGATTTCCATCTATGGCTCCTTAGAGTATTCCCGTAATTTAACTAAAGGTGTTGGTTATTTTTAGCCTTTCTGCTCAAAGCACTTTCCAAGAACTCATGCCGTGTCAGCATGAGTGGGCTTTAGCTGAATTAAAGATATGATCGAACAGCTAATTGGAAAATTGGCTTCTGTGAAGGTGTTTCTTTTGAAATCTTAGAAATTAAAAATGAAACACGCCACCTGAATTGACAAAATCACAATGCCGCATTTCTTATTTGCTTTATTTGCCAATCCCCTGCTGTGAATTCCAAAACTCTAAATATTCTTGGAAATAGAAACGAAAAGAACAGATTTTATTTTTGCGATTTTTCTCTGGCATTCTAAAAAACTATAGGAAGCCATTAAACTCAAATCAGAAACAAAGGAATTATGCTGCAATTTATTTTCTTTATAGTTTGTGAATGATAAATAACCCTGATGATGTTAAGATCACTCAAGGGGATAGAAAACAATTTTAAGATGATTTTCTAGCTTTAATAGCTGCCACTTTACCTTGTCAACATCAAATTCCATTGTGCATCACTCAATAGAATTCACATCAAAGTAATCGTGGACAGAGGCAAATATTTAGAAAAACACGCAATCATTTTTAAATCTTCTAATTCCCCAATCCGAAAAAAGCTGGTTCTCTATCAAAGTGACATTGTTTGGCAGTGATTTTATCTTATGCTATCTTGACAATGACAAAATTCACACGAAAAATTATAATCTCTTAAAGTTTATCATTTCATAGTGCTTTAAAAAAGAGAAATAATTGCAATCTAATATTAAAGATAAAGAAATTTATAATCTTTCAGTAATTGTGTGTTTTTTAATGTTGTATAAAATGTTAGGCCTGATGTTAATTTTTTGGATTTGTCATTAATAAATAAATTTGAAGTTTTAGAATTTCTTCAAAGCTGAAATCAGATTAAATTTAATCCCAATAACATTTGTAAAAAAACAAGAACATAGAATTCAAGAATAAAGCCTTATAGAACTTTACATAAAAATTACGGAAGATTAATATGGCCACCTTAACGTTTGACCTGTTATAACTCTAAAAATAAAGATAATAAAGAGAAGCAAATAGTACCAAACTATTCTATGACTAAAGCTTCATTCATAATAAGACAAATAGGAACTCTCATTTATCAGTTTCTTTGAAATACATATTTTTTTTTTTTAAAAAATGCCAAATGGTCATATTTACGTACCATAATAGTAAATATGGCCATCATAGTGGCTATTTTAATAGTAGTAATGTTTAAAAACAATCAGCATGTAATATATTATAAGAAATAATGATAAACATAACATAACCTGCCTGGTGAATTACGTTTATATATTTTTTTTTATATTCCATAGACCAGATAGAGCGACCCTGTCTGGACGAGTTACTTCACTATTCATGTAGTAGTTCAGACTGATACCGCCATTTTGTTATTAATACCACGTATCTTAGGAGTTATAAGAAAGTGCCCATATTTTAACTAATTGGCCATATTACTCCTCCATACAATATTAAATTGAACTGGAGAAAAACGGTAAAAACCCACAACAGTCAATCAAAAAAACCTACAACAGTCAATCAAAAAAGTAATAAAATGTCTTAAATTACCCATAGAAAAAATCTGCAACTCAAATTGTATTAAAACCGCGAAGGCCTAACAAATACGTGAAGCTCCAAAGTCGTTGGTGCACAAAACGAGAAAAAATATATTAAAGAAACTTTTCTAAAAGCGATTTAAATGGAATAACACCACACAAAAATTCTGGGCGAATAAAACTCTTAAAATATTTACGAGTTTTACAACAATTCCAACAAGTCCTTAAAATGCCACGAACGAGTATTTCAGTATTTTTAAACTTTTATTATTATTTCGCACCAAATTACTTTTTAATGCTTTCTATTCACGTAAGTCGGAACCTTTCTTTTTATGACTATTTTACTTTTCCGGTACAAAAGGCACTAGCCAGACAGGGGAAAGATGAAAAGCGATTTTTCTTATCACAGAAAAACGTTTCGGAACATAAAACACCTTCCCTGTTTATTTTTCTCGCATCACTCGACTAAATCACAAGCGGATTTTGTTATGAGTTGAATTAAAAGCGGAATTGGACTGCGTAGAGATGCTATTTTCTTATTTTTTAAGGTTAACTGAAAGGTAAATAAGTTAAATACCAAAACGTGCAATGTCACTGCAGATATTTCCCGCATTACAATAGCCGTGTTTCCATAACAAATTTAAGATAATATTTGATAAAATCTTTGCTGTTTTTATGGTTCATCATCATTAAAGTATACTGTGATTTTAAATATTTGAAAATATGTTAAATGGTTATATTAAACAGATTATTAGATAAAATTTACTCTATAGACCTGTACCTATTATAATTAGTATGTATTTACCTTAATTTCTAACTTGTGATATTTTAACATAATTTGGTAGATTCGATTTTTATTGCAAAACATTATTTTAAAAGGATGAACAAATTCTTGGTGGGTAGTGTCTTCAGTTTAATCGATATTTATTCGACCCACACAAGTCTTCATACAGGAATTGATTATCCCTGTCATTTACAACGAAATTGAATTCGAAATTGAGAAATTGATTTCGTTTACTTTGCTAATTACAATTTCCTTTTATTTTTATATGAAATTTTCCTAAGTTTAGGGAATAATTTGAAGAGTTGTTCCTACTCCTACTCTACTTATTAGAAAAATTAAAGCTTCCGAGAGAATGTTTTTGTATACAAAATTTGCACGATTTTAAATAAAATATACTTACTCTTTCGTTGCCCTACTTACTAAGCTTTAAAAAATTGCAAACATACATATAATCCTTTAAGTATAATAACATAAAAACTACACGTTCAGCACAAATAAGCTAATTCCACCAAAAAAGTAATTAAGTTAATAATAAAATAAGTGTTAATTAAAACTCTACCATAAAAATTAATCCCCATCTGCAGAATCACCCCAACACAAAAATAATTTTAATGAGAAAAGTACGTTTTCCCTGTTGGCCGTAGCGCTTAATGCACAAAAATTAATATTCAAATACAACTTTTGATAAAACTAATATCACCATAAAACTGAAGACATTGGACCTAAGAAAAAGTTATCTCATCTATTTGAATAAAATCTGTAAGTAATTTTAAGTACTCAGCATGGCTAGGTTATTCCCAGCATAATTAGATGATGAAATCTGTGATTCACTACAAGAAAATAAGATTTACATTTCTACCTCACACAATTAGCACAAACTCTGGAAAATGTAAATAACCCGAAACGAGGGATTAAGACAAATCTTCTAATTAGAAAGGCTTGAGTTCTTACTCCTCGCCTGCAGTACTTAGTACTTGTGCTAATTATGTTTGCAGTATGCTTGCACGCAACGAAAACGGAAGTTGCTATTTCCTCTGATTAACAACTTAAACATTTCCGATAAGATAAAATTAATTACGGAAAAGCGGATTGCACACTCACCTCGCTAGAAATAGCAGAAACTATGTAATCCTTATCTCAGTGATTATAAAATAAAAATTCTTGGAGCTTTGGCGTCGGAAAAGGGCACTTTAAGAAGGCGGATCACATTTATAATTTAGGAACTTAAGATTTAATTCCACTCTTTCTACGAGTAAAACTATTGAATTCAAAATTCACAAATACTGTTTGTTTTCACAGAGCATTGGAAGGTATTATTTCAATTTTAATAAAATAGAAATTCCGCGAATATCATCAGTCAGTAAAATCTGGTGCACGTGGGGATTTATCTTGTTCACAGAAAAACACAAACTAAATCGTTTTAATTGGACGTTCATAACTAGGGTGGTTGCGTTACGTCGTTAGCGCATAAATATCCACCATCCTCTGCATCACACACAGGAAACGGAAAATTAAAACCTTTTCACGAATCCAAACATTTCTCTTTAAAACTTTTTTTCCGCGGAAAATTGCAACGGCAACAACAATAATAAATAAAATAAAATCAGTACGACAACGACGTCGACCGCACCGCTGAACAAAACTCTGCGACACTTCGTGGCAACTTTCACCTATATCACCAGCAGTTGGCAGTCTTATGGTAATTTTTCCGGGTGATTATAAAATCTCTTTGCACCGCAGAAATTTCTAAATGGCCCCTTTTTGAATTAGGTGCAAATTCCAAGTGAACTCGAGCCGGATTTTGCCGCGACACGTTCAAAATTCTTCCTTACAAGTACCAAAATCGACCTTCCGCGAAGGCGAACGTTTCAAGACTGACTGAAGAGTCGGCTGCGGCTCGGCTGGGACTACTTGGGGCGGGAGTCGAATTGAATCGGAGCGCTAGCGAGCGAAGCACCGAGTCTTTCTAAACAGAGCGCCTCGCTTTGGGGCTCGGGGGGCTCGCTGGGGCTTTCAGACATTTTCTGGGACTCCGCTCCGTCTCCACTCCGAGCGGAGGGGCGCTTTTCTGAATCTTTGCTTGTTTTCATCATCTTCGCATTTTTCTAATAATTCTCGAAGGAGTCGAAAGAGCCCCAATCGCGTCGCGGGCGAACGGACGGCCCTGCAGACAGACGAGCAACGCGGCGACGGTGCAGACAGCGGATTCGTCGCTCGTCTCTGCATTTTGTATGCTGGGCTGCGATCCGATACGATGCCATGCGTATTATGCACGACATTGCCTTGCTTTCAGAAAGTTTCAGCCGAAGAAAATGCGAAGACAGTTGTCTGGCAAGATGAAAGGAATTTTCAAGGAATTCTCTACGTGTCCGGGCGTAGATCGAATATTCCATTGCAAATTTCTTTTTAATAATGGAAATTATCATAAAATTAATATTGCGGCAAATGAGAAGAGGCTGAACCCAAATATCGCATTAACTTAAGGCAATTCGAATTTCATTTATGACTAATTTTCCCCTATATTGTTTCTTTTTATTTTTCCGCCGTCTTTATTTTTTTCCCATTTTTATTTTTGGTTCGTACAGCTTATTTGTTTTTCTTTATTTAAAGATTCTAAAATAAAATGTATCTTGGAATTAATACCTACATTTTAGATGTTAAAAAAGAAAAAAAAGGAAAGCAGACGATGACATAGTGAAAAATTGAATTTTTAAAATTTTTTTGATAAAATTGTTTTGACTAGAAAATTTTGGCATATAGCGAATGACGAAATAACATATTAATTTTGATAGCATATGTATACCCAACACTAAACAAATGTGAGGAAAATGCAATCCCTTTTTTATTGTACGTATAATGTGTTTTTAAAAATTGTTTTCTTCAGACTCTTTAGGGTGGTCAAATTTAAATCTGCTTATTTTCGAAATAAAATTCGGAAGAAAACAAACTTACAGATATTTGAATTTCTAGAAATGTGCCGAAATGTTTGTTTTCTTTTCAAATACACCTAAAATTAGGATCTTAAAAATGAATGCGTTCCTCGTAAGGTTTCCATTAGACTTTGCGCCGATCGCTAAACAATGATTTTATACAAACATTTGAAATTTAAAATAAAACTAGCCTTTCTCAAAACAAGATTTTTAAATTTTGCTAAAGCTAGTATGTGTAGTATGCATTACTTGATTTTTGTATGAAAAAAATTAATATTTTCAGGTATTAGATTAAAGTAAAAATTATATCTTGCAATAAAAAAATATTTAATTAAGTTCATCAGCGAAATGCTGATCTAAGGATTACGAAAGTATAGGTACTAGTTATGTTTCCAATGTACATACAATTCAATTAAGGGAATAACTCACTTATTATCCCGGTTTTCTGTTTCCCTGAGATACATACGTAAGCTACACAGAAATGCAACCAACTCCCACTTACCTTCAAGAAAGTTCTGCGTCAAGATTGTTAAGGGTTCCTTTCCTTTGCTCGAAAGGCCACTAGAGCTGCTGACCACTCTCCCTCTACTACTATCAATCAGTTCCGAGTAATTGAAATGAGCTCATCAAAACTATCTGATCCAATTACGGAAACTATTGATAACCACCTCCCACGTCCACTTCCGTCCGGGTCATGGGGCGGTGCGTGGAGCAAGCGCAATTGCAAGTTTTCTTATCCACAACCAGCGCCCGTCCTGTGCAAATTAGCAAATTCGAAGAATCGAATTTCCCTCATCTTCTAAAAAGAAGAGTGACTTCGCAATACGAAGAAGTCGCTTTGAAGCGAAACCCCCGCCGGTTCAGACGCTGGGGCGGCGTTGGTGTCTCACTGTACCCGGAATAAAGTGAAAGGCGCCCGCGGGTACTTCGGCGAAAGCTGTGAAAGACTCCCCCGCTCGAAGCAACCACGGAACAGTGACAGTCTTGCAATTAGTCGAACCAGCTGGCTGCGAGCGCCTCAGTGCAATTGGCCCAATCGTCGCTTAATCGCTTCCCGAATTTGTCCACCCAGCATTTCCGCCATTCCGCGAACGTCGCGCGTAGGTGACGACGTTCTGTTTTCTGAATTTATGGCGACCGGCTTGCACTTCCAGCGCAGTGGCCGAGGTCTGATCGATACCCCCTCCCCCGCCCCTAAAATTAGCATAAGTACATTCATCAGTCGAAGAGTTTGAGCAACCGCACAGACGGATTTTGCCGTCAGATTTATTTTCGCGTGAAATTACGCTAGCCCGCGTCTGAGGCCGCGATGAAATTCACGCTGATGATTATGCACGGCCGCACACACCCACTTTTTTCCCCCAATGCGCGAAGCGAAGGTAAATTGCATGACAATTAGCGTCTGCGAACATGTCCAATTCTGGCACCCTTTGCTCTTCTCAGATTTCAACCTTGTTCGCTGATACGAGGGTTTTTTTTTCTAAGTTCTTGGAATAGGGGAAAATAAGCAGAAATGTTCAAGTTTTATATTAAATATACATTTTGTTTATCTATAATCTTCTCGAACAGGAAAACCAATACATTTGTAACATCTGTCAATTAATTTCTTCAGATTTCCTGGTTTGCTTTCAAATTAGGAAACGTAGAACTTGTATGGTGTGTGATTAATTTAAAAACGGCATGACATCACAGACGCGTTGGCAATTTGGACAGTGTGCACAAATGCATTTCCTTCTATTTATTTCACAAAATCATCCTGGTTTTTCAAGTCTAAGTAATACTAGCTTACTCGTACGGGTAATTTTATCATAGTGAAGTTATACAAACCGGAAAAAATTTTATGATACTACAAAAACTAGTAATTGTATAAAATTTTCGAAGCAACTAACACTTTAAGATAGTCAATCATTTTCTATGAAGGCATTTTCGAATTTTACAATCATTTCATTCATTTGTTGTCTTCTAATAACTCTCTACCTTGTTTACATGAATGTGATCAGTTATAGACTGGGGTTTCACCAGGACAAGTGTCCACATTAGACTGACTCCATTTCAGCACATTCACTGATAGCTGAATATTTGGCTGAATATGCTCTCATCAGCGAATAGGTTAAAATATTTTTTACACTACACTTGTTCCTTGTTTTGAAAGAAATTTAATTGTCACAGCTCTTTTGAACGTTGTAAATGAATTACTTTGAATATAATCTTAAAAGGAAAAAGTAGTTTTAACTACATACACCCCATCTTACCTGCTATATTATATACTGCGGCTTAAAATGATCCCTCGCAATTTAAATTTCCGAGAAGTGCGGTCCCGCACGAAACAGAAGGCACACTCCTGTTAGCATTACTTTGTTTAGATCCTTTTCGGGAATTGTGGGCTCGCAGGGACTCGACAGAGAAAGGTTCTTGCTCCTCCAGGACCGAAGGACAAGGACACCACCATACCACCGACCTCCTCAATTCAAAGTAAACAGAGACCGGCTCTTCCAAGGAATTCGTTTACATCTGCCGAGTCGCCCTAGGGCTCTGGCAATGCGCGACGGCAGCGCTAGGGCTCCGCTGTAGCCGCGTCTGTTGAATACAGCGCTCGCAGCCAATCGACGTCCCATTCTCAAGAAAAGAAGTTGGAAGGTGTGTGTGCGTGTGCGCTTCTTTGAATCGAGTAAATTACAAGAAATCCCTGGTGCACGGTTGGTGCTAGCAACTCAAGCGAATTTCAGTCATGAAATTTACTCAGCAATTTTCGTTTATGCTCGAAAGCGACTACGCATTAGTTATTTTTCAATATACTTATGGGAAATAAGTTATGTTTAAAAATGTTAATTGACCGTTACAGCTTTTCGCCCGTCTTAAAATGTGGAAATTGCAGGAAATCATTAAATTAAAAATGTTTCAGTCTTTTCTCTGTAAATAATTCTGCAAGAACACCTTCTGTTAATAACCGGAATTTTCAACGTCGTTCAATAACCAGGGTACCGGGGTACCCGCATAGGTATGATAAAATTCATGTTTGCACATTTCAAAATATGGTTTTTCCCAGCCGCCTTTTAGGAGTCAGGTATGTATAAAACAGCCTTTTATAGTAGACATTTTCGCCAGAGCTATGTACATATAAGTCATTTTAAAACGAAAGTTTGTTCAGTACGGACGTTTCTTTCAATATTTGTGAATCATCTGTGAATATAATATTCAATAAGTAATTTCTACTGCGATCGTTATAAATAGCACGAGGAAGGAATAATTGACAACAAGAAAATGCAAGGTACGATAAGATTGCACTCACTTTGAATTTAAATGTTCATCTGCAAGCATGTATCGATCTTATTTTCATTCTTAAAAAGTAAATAATCAAATATTACTTTATAAATATTGTTATTTAAAATTAATTTTTTTTAGACTGACCAAGCAAGAAAAAGCAGCATATTTGCAGCAATTATTGAGGAAGGAGTGTACTGAAGAAGATTTTATATCAGATAGTGACAATGAAGAATGGCTTTCATTAGCACAAAACTTATCCAAAGTTAATAGTGAAGTCTCTGACATTGAGGAAAATGAAGAAAATCGGCAAGATGAAATAGAGCAGAATAATGATGATGATGATAATTACGATACAACAGAAAATAGTGGCAACGAAATATCACAAGAAGATGTTACCGAAAAATAGCTGAGTTATTCGTGGCCAAATATGAAACGAAGCGAGCACCAACTTCTACCCAACAGTTTTTCGCAACATTGTTCATCAGAGATGTGGTCCACATCGAAGCACAGAAACTTTGTCAATCAGCGCTACATTCAAGTGCATTTTTAATGTAGAATTGGTTGATAGAGTAATAATAATAATACAAAAAATATAACGAACAAAATCCAACGAAAAAGCAGCTCGTCTGGAAGGATATAACACCTAGCGAAATCTACGAATTTTTCGGGATACGTATCGCGTCTGGTGCGAATAATTCAAATACCGATCATACAACCGATATGTGGAAAACAACTGCATATCCTCTGTATCGTGCAGTAATGGAAATTAATAGATTTTGGAATATCTTTCGATTTATTTGATTCGACCTAGCTAACACCTGACAAGCACGCATCAAAAACGACAAGGCTGCTCCAATACGTGATTTGTGGACAATGCTTAACTCTAATTTATCAAGATTATATAGAACTTCTGAGTTCTTGTCTGTCGCTGAACAACTTGTTTCATATCGGGGGAGAACCAGATTCACTCAGTATATTCCTTCGAAGCGTGCAAAGTATAATAGAATGAAAATTTGTTGAATGTGCGATTTTGAAAATTCAAATCCTCTACTTGAACAACTGCACACTGAAAAATATGAAGTTAGCCGTGAAACAAATCAAGGTGAAAGGGTTATAAAAGAGTTAGTGGCAACTTATCGAGGATCAGGTAGAAATATTTCACTCGACAACTTTTTTACTTCATTACCTTTGGCAAAACATCTCTTGTCATCGAATTTAACGATGGGTACACTAAAAAATAATAAACTATATATTCCTGAAGGAATGAAAGTGAATTAAAATCGAGAAGAACATTCTACTCTGTTTGGATTTCGCGATCGAGTAACTATATGCGCGTATGTTCCGAAAAAAATAAAGCGGTCATCAGTGGCGTAGCGTGGGGGGGGCGGCCCGCCCCGGGCGGCACCTTTAGGGGGCGGCAAAATTTCACAATAAATAATATCTTGTAAATATTTGAATCATTTCATATAATGCAACGCATTTCGTGGTACCGCTATGCCGTTAAAAGACCCTCAGTTAGAGCCGATGTAATTCCTGGAAGGATGGAGCCGTTGTGATTCCTTCTCGAGGAATGGAACCGTTATGATTCCTGAAAAAGCGAAGCCGTTGTGATTCCTGAAGGAGCGAAACTATTGTGATTCCGGGGCTAGTCAACTCGCTGGGATGCCTGAGCTGGCAGAGCTGCTGTATATACTGTGCTCATAAGACATAAGTTCGTGTTGTGATTATTAAGTTATTGAACTTCGTGAAAAATTGTATTGTTCGTGTGTGTATACATTGAACTAAGTGAGTATTAAATATTTTATTCACGGTTTTTATTTATGTAATTGTATGTTTGACTATCTGCTATGTTGTTCAAGCTTTAATTTATTAAAATAAAAAAAATCAGAACAAGTAAATTTCAGTAAACTAAGTTACAGTCACTCACAGCTTAAATGATGCAACCTATTACTGAAATTTCTATAGCGAAACGAATGGATTTAAAGCAAACTGGAATATAAATAAAACAAGAATATTAAACTTTAATCAGTGTATTATAATTTAAAAGCAAAACATAACAAGAGCTTAGTTCATTAACAAAAAAAATTAAGTAAACTTCTTCTACTAACAAAATTTACATCACAGCTTATTTGATGCAGTGTTGGAATGCTATAATAAAATATAATTAAAGAAACTTTTAATTCTTGAAGATTTTGCCTCAAAATGTTCAAATACAGTGCTGTCGGAAATTTTAGGACCCAACGTTGATTTTGGGCAATTATTCTATTCCAAGCCCATAACTTGTTGATAACAGGAAGAGGGATGGTGGAAACGGATATATATGAAATTGTTGTGTGTCCTTAATTATTTCATAAATTTTTTTTTAAATTCATGTACTAATTTTAACAAAACTCATAAAAAACTTAATACAATAGTGTTTAAAATTATAGGACCAATTTTCTCAGCCCTTAATATGTTGTCCTTTGGCCTTTATAACGTCGATCATTCGTCGCGGTAAAAAATAATTGCATGGTGCATTACTTATAAGATCATTGCTCTTACAATTTTCTATAGATTATAGAGCTTGTTTTTCGCTTTTCAGTTGATATTTTTACTGCAGTCGGGTTTTTTGTTTTTTAAATAATTTAGTTTATTATATATTAATTTTTTGTAATAGTACAGTGATTTTTATAAGCTGTACTTAATGAAAACTCAAATATAAGACAAAGTAAAAGAAAAAATTTATCGTTTGCCGCTACGCACAGCCCTAGAGCGTACTTAGTTTTGCTTACTTTCAGTTATTTTGAATTGCGTTTCGTAAGCGCTTCTATACTATTGAGAATACAATTTCAACTGACGGCAATCAATTAAAGTAATAAAATTAATATCACGCGAACGAAGTCGCGGGCATTTGCTAGTTTTTCAATAAAAATATAAATATTAACTGTATCGTTCTAGTTCTAATTGGAAGTCGATTTGCGTTTTATATTCAATTCGCTAATAACTTAATCTTGTTGATCGTCAAGGTATAATCATAAGTGTTCTAAACCTGTTATATCATTATAAGTGGCATACGTGTAAGAATTTTTGTAATAAATGTAATTATTATATTGTAAAACATATACATATGTACATTGTACATACTATATATACATATATAACTTTGTTATTTGAAACCTGTACAATACAGTAATACACAATAATGATGACTGTTCTTGCCGAAAAGTTGTTTAGAATTACTGTATATTATAGTCTTTTAAATTGAAATATGTACCTAAATAAGAGGGCGGCAACATTTTCTTCCGCCCCGGGCGGCTGACACCCACGCTACGCCACTGGCGGTCATACTTCTTCCTACAATGCAAGCGGATATGAAAATTTCAGATGATGCTAAGAAAAAATCAAGAAATAATAGAATATTATAATAAAACCAAAGCAGGTGTTGACACAAAGATAAGATTCTGGGAAGATATACCACACAAAGGCAATCCAAACAATTTCCACTGGCATTTTTTTATAATATTCTGGACATTGCTCCCTTCGCTGCATATATTATTTACTTTGAAAATAATAAAATGATTAAGCAAAAAGCCAATCAACAAAAATTGTTTTTACGGCAGCTAGGCGAAGAGGTATATATGCCAGTTATTGAAAAGCGTTCTGTAATTAATCAAGTAACACGACATTTCGCCACACGTGTTGCGATCGAAAGTGTTATGGGAATGCCAATTAAAAACCACCTTGTAAAATATTCCTACAGCTTCTACGCGTCAATAACCTGGACGAAAAATAGTTGTGGGTTCATGTCATCTTTGCTATAAAGGTCAATTAAAAAAAAGGAGGAAAACTCGGAAATTATGTATAGACTGTCATGAACTCGAAAAAAATATTTTCCTTTAAATCGTTAATTTCAAAAAGTCTTCGCAATAAAAATGTATTCAATATCGCTGCGAAAAAGGGCACATTTCGAAATATCAAAGTTAAATTATTTTGTGATGTATCAAAAACACAAATAAGTTTGCGATTTTAGCGAAATATCGGCTAAGAAATTCTTCGTATTTTAATTAAAAGTTTTTAATAACACAAATACCTACAGTTCCGCCAAATAAAATACTTTTATCAGAAATTATTCAATTCAAACGAATTTTAATATTTTCTTCTATTGAATTTTGAACTTTGACTTTTGAATATTTATTATGAACGTGTTTTTTTTTATATTTTTTTTAAATTCGTTTATTAAAACAAAGATCATCGATAAACAGACAGACAGACAAGAAATAGAAAATTGTATTGTCATCAAGTTGTGAGCTGTGTTTAAAGTTCCAAGTCTCTAGCTCATCGGGAATTTAGTTTAAAATCGATTGCAAAATTTTTATTGAACAGACAGACAAGAAAGCGAGTTTATAAAAACGTGGTAAAAATAGAAAATTTGATATAATTTTCACCTTAAATTGAAAACGTCGAGTTCACCTGCATGACCCATTTTCGTGTGCACTTCCACACCTCACGTGTGTAGCCCAAAAATCAATAAGCTAATTATGGTTAGCACGACAATTTATGTAATAATGCTTTTATTTTATTAGACTGCATGCCAACAAAATTAATCGATTTAATAAATTATATACAACATGATTGTCGCTCGTCGGTCGCACAATTGTCTTTTGGTAAGTAAAAATTCTTTTTAACTCAAAAGTAGTTAAACTGGTAGACTGTTGCGTTATTAAAGATTGATGTTCTTGTTTACAATTTGTGCAAGGGCAACTTTTCCAATAGTCCATTTCTTTAATATGTCATAAAAAATACCACGTCAATCAGCTATCAATTTTGATAATTATGCTATAATAACTATAGCTTTGATATATCAGACAAGCGCAGATAAATCCAGAAACAATAAAATAAGTGAACATTGGTTTTGTGCTCTATATTTAAGGAGTAAGTCAGTATTTTTCAATTAAAAAGTATCTAAAAACAAACTCAATTGGTTATTCTAGTTTTATTTAAATAAGTGCAGTATAAATTCAAAAAATAGTCAAAAAATTGGATTTCACATTTGAATACAAATTTATGTATGAGATTTAAGAAGATGATGTTGCTTCTGATTTGCCCTCTGTTTTTAGAAAAATAAAATAAAGGTACGAAAGCCTCGTGGACAAATTCGTCTTAGACTTAACCAGGGCTCTTTTTTACCATTTAAATCCATTCCTAGAATGTCTGCTAAAGAAAGTTGTTTTTGGCCGAAAGTCCGTCTGGAGGAGTGGCCGGGTAATATGCAAAGATTTCACTATATTTAAATTCGGCTCATTCCTTGCGGATGATCCACTCTAGTCGCCATCGCATCAACTGCAGAATGAATAAGTGAACCCCGTGAATGTCTCGGTTTTTGACTATTTACTTTAAGGATTGTTGACTTTAATTTGTCTAAAAGCCAAGTGAGGAGTCAGCTTTCTAAAAGGTTTCGTTCCACTTGTCCTTTGTTTGCCTTTCGCGTTCATGTCGTGAATTTTTAAGCAGTCATCAGTGTGATGTGATGGACTAGTTTAAAGAGCATAACGATTCCGAAAAAGGGAGTCTCGTGGAAAAAAAGCACTTAATAACAACGCTGTTAAAAAAATTGGTCACTTACCGTGTAGTAGAACTTCGTTTCTTAGTCCTCATTACTGCTGAAGCCTGCAATTGAAAGATAATAGCATTAATATCGACAGAGCCTCAATTTAGCGGATTAAACATAAAAAATTATAGCCCCAGACGGTTTGGGGTTCTTAAAAATATTCCAAGAAGCAGTCAATGGGCAGGCCTGCGCTACAAATGAGTTTCGAGCAAAAAGTAGAATAAAATTACTAAAAAATAAGAGAAAAAGGGAGGAGTAACTTATTCCTGGAAGGGGCACTAATAATTCATGAAAGAAGTCATGGCACCCACTTGCGATATTTGTTGAGTCTGAAAAAGACCGGCGAACATAAGCCGATCCGGCGGCGGCTGGCGGATCGGATGATGAAACGCGTAAAAAGCCATCGGCGATTTTCCAGCGGATTGGCCAATTTCACACAGAATCCCCAGCAGCAACGGAGCGCGCTGGGTCGAGGATCGATGGCCTGTTGTTACCTGAAATACCTTCGGGGGCTACGCTTTTTACCTGGTCGCATCGATGCGATGATGAATTTCATTTTCATCTCCCGAGAGAAGCCGCAGACAGAGACTGGCGTAATAGCCGTGGAATTGGCAAAAAAAAAAGATTCCAAAATCACCTAGCACCCTAATTAACAAGCATTTTTAAGACGCATTAATTGGACGATGTCCGGTGCATTTCAGATTTAAGATCCCATAATTTGTACAATTTTATAAAAGTAAGTAATGTAATAAAACATTTTGAATATTCGTATTTTATCTTACGAGTTTGCAGTTCAAAAACTATAAACTTTATTTGAACATACATACTAAATATTGAATGGTTAAGAAATGCCAGTTTCGTTTTTTAATTTTAATTTAATTGCAAATAGTAATACCGTTCGAAAAACTAGCCGAGTTATAATAAATTTTATTTGTCCTAGAATGTCCTGCAAATTTACACGAATTTTTCTCAGAGTCTCATTATCAAAATCGATGACCAAAATATCTTAGAAGCTTTTTTTTTAAACAGTGTACGCAGACTGTAGACAATAAATCAGCGTTTGGAAATAAGAAAACTAGAATGTTGTAAAAAATTAATATTTAGTTTCGTTGATCTGTGTTGTCATATAAGCAGCAGTTCTCCTATCAGACTATCAAAATATTAAAGATTGTACATATATTACATATATCACAGCTATATAGAAAGGCAGCTATTTCATTAGCAGCTTTCGTTGTGAATTTGTGATTACGATTACCCAAAAATTCCAACGCGTTTTATAACAAAGAATTGTATGAATTTTAAGGCCAAGCGCACACTATAATCAGAACAGACTTGGGACAGTCGGATCTCTCTGTAACAATACTAGTGTGTGCTAGGCTAACAATAAGAGAAATAAATTAATTTCAGTATTAAAGAGGGTTACTACGAATAGCTATTGTTTGGAAATTTGCACTTCGGCTTAAGGATTCGTAAATTCACCCTTAATATTCAAATAACGTGACCATAAAAGAATTAATTGAAGATAAGAAAGACGAAGCATCTCCTAAGGGAAGTTCCCAGAATACCTGACTAACTGCGACGGCGGCGTCACATAAACATTCAGTGCCTCAGGTTTTCTAGGTCATCTACCCCGGCGTGCGAGTGCTCGATTAATAACAGCCGCCGGCTAAGTGGGTTGAACGTGACGGAGCTGAGGCAATTGTTCTGATTTTCGATGCAATGCATATTACATCACCCTGGGAAACGGATTCCAGGGAATCGACCGCACCAGCGCCAGCCACTGGAAAGAAGCGCTCTGCATTAATTACCTGAGCGCACGCAAAAAGTTAGGGTTTCAAGGGAATTCGCCTGTTTGTTTTTAATCAGCGAATATTCCGCGGCCAAATGAGGTCAATACCCGCCGCCGCAGCTAACTAGTTTCGCGGATCCGCCTGCTTTTCGCGGAGGCTCGATTCCGCCGACCGTTTTTTTCGTCGTAGTAAATAGTAATTGCTTTGCCGGAGCAGCAGGTGATCTCATATCGTTTTAGGTGGAAAACACACTTCGCCTCCATTCTCATTGCCGACCGAATGGAATAATTCAAGCGAAAAAGCTGAAGCGATTGCCGCGTAAAATATTTTACTACGCAGAGATATCTTTCGCGTTGCGCGGTAGCCGGTAGCACTGAGCGTCTTTTCTTGGAATCGTAAGAAGTATGCAGAAGTTGCGTGACACTTTGCTATATGATGAATGCCGCAAATCACATGATACTATTTCATTTCGTGCCGTTGAGCGATTGGATCATTTTGAATATTATCCGGAATCCTTGATCGCATTGAACGATTCTACGAAAATAGTGCGGTTTATATTTATTACAAGGCTCTGGGTCATCGAAATTTTGGGGTCATTAGGGAAAAACTCATGAAAATCCATGGACTGTCATACTTCGTGGAAATTACTAATTGCGGGACTACGTAATTTTCAATTTACTTTTTGTCATTTCAATCTGAGTTTACTGAATGGCAATTAGTACTGGGGCCCTATCACTGAAAAAAAGGAGCTTACAAAAGGCTTTTTTGGATAAAAATTCCTTAATAATATTCCTAAAATTTTGACAAAATCATTTCAGTATCCTTTGACTTAAAATAATTTTTGCGTTCAAAGTGTTAAAAAAAATATCGATTAGATAAATCCAATCGTATTACATATTTTGACGTTATGAGCGTACATAAAAGTCAAAGATAACTAAAATGAATTTATGAAAATTTTAGGAACTTTATTAAGAAATTTTTATCAACTTCCGTTTCCATGTTAAATTCAGAAAGCGAGATTTAAGGCGGAAATTCTAAAATTAAATTGATTATGCATCTTTCCAAGTTTGAGTACTTTAGCTCATAAACCATAGACTTACTAAATTCCCAAGTATATTTTTATTTACCATGTTCCTAACAATTTTGGATATTATGACTTAAGATAGATATGTTATTATAGTCAATTAATAATAATATAAAACAGAACGAAAATAAAATCAATTGCTGTGTTTACAGACTTATACAAGTGGAAGAAAATCTGAATATATTAAACGCCTTATCTTAAATAATTTCTAATTCTCGGAAAAATAATATCTTTAGACTGGTCACCTAGGGGGAAATGATAAGATTTTATAGCTCTTAGCTAATCTGGACTTAGACTTGCAATACTTTTAGTAATTCACAAATAATCTATAAATTTGCACCATCTTTTAAGACTTTTCTGTTTTGTTTGTGTAAATAAATGCAATGACTCACATAATTGAGCACATGCTTTATACTTTTGAAATTATATCGCATTATGGCTCACTTAATCATCGTAAAAATTAAAATGTTTTATTGAAAGTTATCAAAACTCCTCTAGAAGACATTTAATATAAATTGATGCCTCTTTTTGTTTTATGTTAGGTATTAGGAGTTTGGACCATCAATTTTGTTTCTTATTTCGAAATACATACATTAGGTTATTTGTCTTCTTTCGAGTACATGAATTTATACGATTTCTTTCAAGATAAATCTTTATCGATGTTTTGCTCATTGCGTCTTATTTTATGATTTCATGTTTTCCTAGATAGAATTTTTTCGTAGAACTTGTTGAATGAATCGAATAACATTTTCTTGAAGCACTCCAAGCGCTTTGTGTTATCCTTGTATGATAACTCAAATTCTGAAGGGTAACGCGGTATAACACAATATTATCATTTTTTCTCTTTTTAATTATAAAGCATCTATAGAGAGATATTTTTACTTTTTCTATCTCAAATGAGAAACTATCTACTGACTTATTACAACTTACTTAAGAGTTAATTGAGTTCAAATTGCTGTTGCTTCTCTAATTAATAGGGTTATCTAGGGCCGTGGTACGAACAATACCGAAAAGACTGACCCAGATTAAATATTATCAGACATAACCAGCTTGGTTAAATTATTCCAAATCAAATTAGAGTACAGACCATATCATCTAAATTCTTTTTTCTTCTGTGGTATTATGTAATCAACAGCATTGTGAATTTTGCTAATAAATTCTTTTAAAGAAAATCATTTCAAGAGATATTTACATAAGTAAATTGCTATTTTTTGTTCATTTTTTTAATAATGTTAAAGTCAATCTTGTTTGTTATTGCAGCGTGATAATAAATTATTTGTGAACATCAAAGGTCTCTGATTTCAACAAGACAAGACCAACAAACACACAGCAGCTGAACGAAATTGTTTTGTAAAATGATAATTGTATTTTATGGTATCTATATAAATATATTCATTAACTTAGCACGATACAAATTAACACTGTATGGAGTGAGGAGTGTTGCTTATATAATCTAAGATACCTAAAATTCAGCGGAGTACAAAAGGAATAAATTAAATGCAAACATAGGACCGCAAGATATCTAATCCCGCAGGTCAAGTGCTTTCGAGCTAAATTAAAAAGTCCATTGAAAGTAAACGAAATTCAATCTTGAGACATTGTGAGATCGCTTCTTTGGATTGCCGACCTTTGGTGGCGTTGAAAGCATTGTCCCGAACTGAAAGCCCTCAGCCAAGTCGTTGTCCTCTCAATTACAACCCTTAGCCGGGAAAGCCGAAATTAATTCCTTAATAGATTATTGAATGGCTCGGCAAGAATGCAAGTAATTTGATCCGCCTTCGTTGGGGGACAGACGGAGGCAGAATGGGCGTCGTTTGAATGTGCTCCGAACATCCACGCGTTGGTTATGGTGGCAAAAATCATAAATGAAGCATCGTCAGAGCTAGGGCCATGGTTTATCTTAGTAATTGATTCATGTTGGAACATGTCGCGTCGTTCAGCTGCGAGTTAGTTTCATCTGCTCCTCCAATGTCCAAAGTACGCGCCGAGGGGCGCTGAGACAAGGGAGCGATTTGCGATAACGCAAGTCCGCTTCCTCTCGTTGCGTCGACGTCGCTGTTCGATGCGCCTCGGTTCTAATTAAAAGTTCGCCTTGTTTCATCTCATCCGCGGCGACCGGGTCATCGTCAGAAATTGTTGCAGAGTGATCACATTGCATTCGGTGAATAAAAATGCCGCAGTTGTGGTTTCGTCCCAGGAGCAGAGGGGCAACAAAACCGGCGGTGGTAGCAGAACGCGAGATAACATTCACCAGAATGCGTCAGCCAAGATAACGATGTTTCGCGTTCATTCATGAAAATCATGTCGACTCACGGACAAATTCGAAATTATGCAAATTACCAATAGGCAACGCTAACAAGAACTTCCGCTTGCGTTTTTACTATGTTTGGAGTTTGGAGGACGCCTCCTCAGATTTCCTTCCAACGCGCCGTCCCTGCAGATCTCCACCACTTGTCGTACGCCCCAGTGGACTTGTTCAACTTTTAATTGATAAAGTTTATGCCCGTCGTGAATGGAATTTGCGTGGAAACGCCATCTGTTTCGCCGGCTTTCAGTCGGATTCACATGCGATTAAAAATGTAATGCAACTCGTTTTGCAGAGTCATAATGCAAGATGTTCGCTTTAATGAAACAGACAAGCGAAGAGTAACCTTATCTTGTAATAAAAAACGTCAAGCAAGCAATTGTTTCTTTATTAATCTACCCGCGTTTATCGACTCTCTGCATGTCCACTTGCCTCAAACAAAATTTCATATTTCAATAGTATACGTATGTAATAATATTTAATTTTGTAAATTTTTCTAATACCCAAGATAGACGGACACGGTCGAATGAAGATCCGACGAATGAAAATTCACTCGGATTTTAATTCATTCCATTCATGATAGACGGGCATACTGCGATCTTCATTCGAGTAGATGACATTTCGTTTTTACGTTACAAAATGCAAACAGCGGAATTAATGAATTTTTTAAATAATTTTGTGGTTTTGAGAAGAAGATCGCAAAGAATTAAAAGTTTAATAATAAAAAATAAAAAATATGTTGTACCGTGTTCTTAAAATTAACTACAATACTAATATTTTGCCATTTCTGTGTCGTTTGCCACTCAGTTTTATTTTTCAGTGACAGTTTGACACTGGAAATCAGCTGATTTTTCCTGGCCTTCCATCTTCATTCACTGAGAATTAAGTTGTCGGAACTTCATCCGATTAAGTTCGGATGAAGTTAACGGATGAAGATTCAAACTTAATCCGCGGTGATCCACGGTACAACCGATGATGATCCGTGCTGGATCTTCATTCGACCGTGCCCGTGTATCTTGGGTATAAGGGTTCATTATGATAATTGAGGGATATGAAAGAGAAACAAAACTAACAATACTAACAATACTATATAGTTGTGATTGTTGAAACTTTCAATTTTGTTAAAGAAACAATATGAATAACATTCTTTTCTACCTAGTTAACGACAAATTTCAGCATACGTACATACCTACATACATGTATCAAAAATAGTAACATCGTTCGGAGATTGACGAATTCGTAGTTTAATTTAACTAACTATACAGAAGTTAAAATTGTAACTTCAATGAATGAATTTTGTAAATATTTAAAATTTACAGAGAAATGTCATCTCAGAATTTTATTATAAATCTGTATTCATTTACAATCTACCATCTAGAAAATTTGAGTTACATATATCTTCACTTAGTTTCAAAACTATAGATTATAATTTCTAGGCAAACAAGCTTAAGACAAATATTATTGTATAATATTCTCATCAATATAAGATAATACAAATGAGAATTTTAAACAGCTTTTCCAAACATGAATAGATATGGGTCATGTGATAAAAACTAATGATCTTTTCAACATTTCTGAAAATTACTACGAATTGTGAAATTTCAGGAATCTTAAAATGTTTATTTGTTCGTAAAATTTTCAACAGGCAAACTATCTACGAGGCCGCTTTACATAATTCCAAGACAAATCAAATTTTCATAACAAACAGCCAAACATACGGCACTTCTCAAAGTGTGGAAAAACAATGATCGAGTCAGATAAGAATTCAAGTGGGCGTACGACAAATCTAATCTGCTGCTCAAGGCAGTCTTATCAAGCGATGAAACTGCGTCTAACACAGCCGCCGAGCGACTATCAAGCAGTGGACATTAATTATTCATTGGGCCATGTCCAAATATCTCCAAATATTCCCACAGAATTCGTAATGAATAGTTCGGCTGGACGGACGGTGGTTGGAGTGTGCGTCATCCGCTTCGGGTTCATTTACTTTCACTGGCAGCGCTGTTTACCAACACGTGTGTTCCTCACCTGCGCGGCTCCGATTTCCGCCAGATCTTTTCTATGGTCCTCAAAGATGGCTCCTTCGCACCTTTTTTGGCAAGTCATAAAATTTTACAGGGCCTATTTTGGCCATGTATTTTTAATTTGATCTACCTTTTTCATCTGTTTGCCTCTCCAACAATAAATCGAACTTTGTGGAAAGTCTCTAAAAGCTCTGTTCGCCTCGACGACCTTTTTTGGTATTCAAGTGCAACTGACAGATTTAGCCATGTCCAGGTGTGCCCCTGCAATTCTTCTTATTTTGTTATGTAAATGAGTTTCTGCCATTAATGCTAACTAACAAATGAACGGACGGCGTTCCAAAGATGTAGAAAAATACTTGGCTGAGGCGAATTTGGAAAATTGAATTTTTTTCCTCACATTGTGAATATTCGTTAGTAAGAAAATATAAAAACAAAGTTCTTAGAATGAGAATAATAGAAACTTTAAAACGGTGGCTCGTGTGATCCGAAACGTTCCAATAATAGCACATATTTTTATCCGTCCAATTTATGCTTGCATAATGTAGAAGGCCACTATCCGTGTATAAGTACATCAGAAGATGATTTGTTAGTACACAATTATTTAAGCGGTTTTTTAAACATTGAGGCGGTATTTCAATTAATTGTGGCAGTAAAATGTAGCTATGTAAATAACTTAACAAATTCTTTTATATTACTAACTATATTTTACTGCTACAATTAATTTAATTACACCCATTTATTGAATTTACTATCCCACTGGATTTTCACGTATTTAATTTAAGTACCAATTGAGGTACTATTTCAAATACTACTAGTAATTTTTTATTAGTCATCATAAGCCATTTCCAATATCATCGATTATTTTAGCCATAGAAATTGTAGACGTGTGAACTGACGCATTGTCGTAGTGGAAACGAATTGTTTTTCTTCACTTGTTGTTTTTCTATAATTTCTCTGTAAAATAGATTTAATAAGGCATTCATATATGCCCTTTAATCGTTTTTCTTTTCCTGTTTTTTCAGTTAGTTGATGAAGATTAAACCATGTGAATCCCAGAAAAATGATATCATGACCTTGCTCCAATCGACAACGACATGAAATCTCAGCATTGTTTGCAGTTGTACGACAGCGACCTCAACGAATTTCAGTGACCCACTTTTTAACCAATCGATGCGGCGTCTTCTTTAATCGGTTTTCCACTCAAAAAGTGTAGGAAAGAAACATAAACTTCTCCGCTATTGACCGATATAAAAAGTTAAACATAATATTAAAATGCACATAATTAATTGCATGAAAAATACAATAATAAGCTTTAACCTAAAGTATCATATTCTTGTAAATTTGCTAATTATTATAAAAACTAGAAGTACAGAACATATTAATAGATTGTCTGTTTCGAAAAATCGATTCTTTCAAAAACAAAGGTGTAACATTTTTGAATGGAATATTCCTTTGCAACTCTGTAGATGAAACAAGCTCAGCCTTCCAGTCCATAAATTTTCCACTTTAATTATCTCATTCTTAGAAAAGTAATTATCGTTAACAGTACCCGCTTTCTCAGAATACCTTAAGCTCTCAAGCATTGACGTGAGGTAATAGTTGCAATTATGATAGAGATGAGCCCGTTGGAAACCACGCGAATTTTCCCCGATATTCGTGGAACACGAAGCCCTATGCAAATATCGACACTTTCAAAAGGAAATTTCCCTCTGCTGTTTTGAAGCGACAGACAATGGTTTTTACCCAATTGCATACAATTGCAAATATGAAGTGATTCAATAAATTTTAATTGCAATTAGTTCAGCAAAGCTCAAGAATGCATGTCATGTGAAGCAATTATACGAATCGCTGCCCTAACTCAAATGAATTTTCATGCAATTATTACAATTCAGTAATTTTACTGCAGTCAAAGACAAAGCTTTTGTAGAGTACGTAGTAAAAAGGTCAGACGTTATTTTGCATCTAACGTAAATATGTGTAAATTTTTCAATAGAGAGAAATCTTATTTTACGCAGCAACGATTTTTACGCATTCAGCACAATTTTTCAATTTCGTTTTATATTGAATTAATGAAAGGGCCAAAGTGGTCGATTTATTTAAAAAACGACGCAAAATGCGACCACGTCAACCACAGGCACGGAAAATAAGCAAATTTCCAAGAATCTCGACATATTCGACATTCATTCAAAATTGAAGCTGACGACAGCAACAGTCGAGAAAATTGAGGTCTCATCGTAAAAATGCTTCCAAGAAAATGACCTAGAATCCCAGTTTGCTCGTCAAATTAATAGACAATTGATAAAAGAAGAAGACTGTCTGTGGGCGCCGCGTGATGTAAAATTTCCACCGAAAAATACATAAAAGCACCGACAAGTACACATTATGGAACCTATCGGCACAATTATTTGTTTACAATAGCCCCACATATGACAACAGCTTAATTTCACTCGAATTGATTTTCGAGGTAACGAGGCTTGTTGATAGTAAACGCCAGCTCATTATCATTACGCCATAGTTCTAAGCATGCAGTGATTTTTAGCCGGAACATTATCTGCGGAAAAATGATAATGCGGCAAGCAGTTGACAATATTTCCAGGAAAGTAGACATCATTTGGCTCTTTTAGATAGAAAATTACGTGGAACTCTGATTTGGCTTTATCAAAAAATTTTCCGTAGTACTATGGTATGCGGCAGTCGTTTGCGTTGAAAAGATAGTGAACCTTGTCAGTGACGCATAGACTTATCGCAGGGCTCGTGGATTAATAATCAGTTTTCGGAGCTTGTCGAATTTCTGGAATTGTGGTAAAGTACGGAATATTTATGACAACCAGGATTCCTCGAATATGTAAGCTGTCTATGAAAATATTTGAGGGTATTCCCCTTCTTTATTATAAGGTAGGTCGGAAATTCTTGTCCAAATGAGGGGATATACCTTGAATTGTAAATCAGCTAAGGTGGAAAATTCCACATTTGTATAAATATGAATTAAAATTAGTAACTATGCATACATTAGAAATGAAGATTTTTAGAAGTATACGTCCCAAATTTATTCTTGCTCAAATTTTCGTGGTATTTCTTCTTTATTAAGGTCTAATTTAACGAAATTTACGTTTATATATTTTTGATTTTCTTTTTCAAATCAATCATAATCAAAGTAGTCATTCAGCCGTAGAACTATTAGTTTTCTACAGACACTCAATTTTAAACCAATAACTTCGTTAATTTTTAATTTTTCGTTCAATAACATACTTTTTTCTTAAATCCTAAATATTTAATCTAATAATTACTAAAAAAAAAACTTCGTGAGAAGGATATTTTTTAAACCTATCGTAATTTAGTTCTAGTTTGAGTAGAAGCGGAGGTACTTTGTAGTTACTTATAAGGCATAAACTAAATATAAATGTTTGCTATAAAAATATAAACGTTTTACTCAGTTTTTATATATTTTTTATTGTACATTGTATTGTAAAACCTCGGTCAATAATGTTATAAAACTGGTATGTCAGTGGTAAAGGGTTAAAATACTTCTTCTGCATAAAAAAGCTTAATTTAACGGTTGTGGCACAAGAAGTTAATTTCAAAAATAGATAAAACTTCAATTTTACTACTCTTTGTAATTATATGAGTTTTGAACGTAGGTCGAGCGTTTTAAGTAGTTAGGAAATTGAAAATCGTAAAAGTGAAGGTCTACCTCCGCGACGAATTCCTTGCATGGGTGCAAGAAATCCTCGTAAAATAGCTCCGGCTGATTGCCGCCAGCCAACACACCGTCTCCACAGGCAGTCAGTCTTCATCAAAACAAATTGCTCCTAAATTTCTCAATCAGACCTGCATGTGGTGCCGGCGAACAGGGCTAGAGTCTAGAGTTATAAATGAAAAGATGAGACCAAGCTAAGACTATTCACAGTTCACACGCAGATGGCTAAGAAACTCGTTTTTGTCGAGTGCACCAATAAGACGCATGAGGCAACGAGTAATGAGCTAGCAAGTGAAGATGGCCAACCGCCTGGCCGTCGTCTTTGCGTGGTCCATCTGCGTCCTTGTCTCCCCGGCGGAGACGATTGCGCCAAAGCGACGCACATGTCGCGATCTGCACGCAAACGTAATCTGGTAATTCGAGGAAGTGAGCCGCAGTTGTCCAATTGAACCACTCTGGGTGCTCTTGACGGCCCGCGTAATTGATTCAGCGCATTCCTCAAGACCAAGAAGCACTTGAAGGTCTCCTTCTCGCGAATGTCGACTTTAAAGTCGAAGAGTTTTCGGGGGAGGGTAGAGTCGTCACTTTGTTTGTTTGTTTATTTAATGCGTGCACCCGCCATCATTCGTTTCGAGTTTTCAGTTCAATTTAATAAAAATTCCCTCATTGAGACAAATTACCTTAATCGGACAATGAAAGGAAATTGGTTCTAGTGAATTCCCTTTAAGTCGATGGTGCGTCTTCGAGAGTTCGCAGAGACTAAGCGGACTTAAGAACTTGATAAGCCGATTACCTTTTCCTTCATGAAAATCTTAAGGTTTTTTGCGCGGTTCCTTTACGAATTCAAGACGAACTTGTTTTTACATGTCATTCCTTTTGTTGCAAAGTACAAAACTGTCAAAATTCCTAAACATATACATAAGTAGATTTCAAAGTATGACACAATTTGTATACCCTTAAAATTTCTGCATTCGGCACATATTCTGATTTCTTATTGATCCTTTGTTGTGAGTATCTCCGAAATTGTGAAGGGCTCAGAAGGTTAATGGTTCTTCATCCTGGGCGATTCATCTCTTAAAGGTTATTTAAGTGTATGTATCGTATAAAATCAAAATTTATTTATGAAAGCAAATTGGTCCGGCATGGGTGAATATTTAATATACAGGGTTGAAAGGATGTCTGGACATAGGTACTAAATTTATGTATATGAAAGTAGTCGGATTCCATAGGAAAGAAAATATATGCTATTGTACTGGTTTTAAAGGATGAAAATGTTTCTACAGAAGGATATACCAACTTTTTCTTACTTATAGAAAAGTTTTAATGGGATTTGTCACAAAGATATTTGCCTGATTTCCTAGTAAAATTGTACTATATAGTGACTGTGGATAGTCACATGATAGGATTCTATTATATCAAAGAAGTTCAAATTTTTTATTTAATAATAATAATTCAAATAAATTTCAACAACTGATGATTCGATTCGTTAAAATATGAATGATTCCCGGAAAGATTGTGAATTTGTGATTCAACAAATAACAATTAAGTATTGGTTTTAGGAAAGTCTATTAGTAAGAAATAATTCATTAACAATTATCAGAAAAAATTGTAACATTGGTGTCAGGTGTGGGGTGTTTCAAAATTAAGCAGTTGAATTTTATAGGTTTACACCTTTTATTCTTAAATCTTACAACTTTCCTTATTATCGAAATTGAAGTTAGCAACAACGCAGTAAATTGCGCAATGGCAAAAATAATGATTATGCTTGAAGGTAAAACATGTGCTTAACTTTTAAACTGTGCTCTGCTTCGTGCAAAATAATTTCTCCTGGAACAGAAAATGCCTTGAGCTCTGCATCAAAGAAATTCTCAGAGTTTACTGCCTTCCAAGAAATCAATGACCGCAAAATAAAAGTATTTTTCCCCTTAGGAACATTTTCAAAATTTGTTACCGTCAGCCGCTCCAACAAGGTGTTAATACCTCAAACTCATCCACTTACACCTGTTGGGTTGGCTGCCTGGAGCAGATAACCACCACAGTTGCCGCATAAAACAAATGTTTGCCGCAAAACAAGGAGAAAAAAATCAAATCTAAAGTAAAGTGCTCACCTCTCGCCACGTTATAAGTCTTCATCAGGTGGAACTTTGCCATTCAGAGTGAGAAAATTGATACCTGAACGTTTTTAAGTTTTATTTTATCTTCACATCCCCGTGTTCAGGCAATCAAGGGGAAACTTTGCTTGTTTACAATTTCAGCTCAGGTGTAAGGTGGTTTGAAGTTCTTTGAAGTGTCCCTGTTTTTTATAAAACATACGCTAAGCCTGCAAAACCACCTCAACTGGCCAAATATCCAGAAATAAAATAAGGCGGGTATCAAAATACACACCGCTTCCTTTAGGGTGCAAATTTACCGGGGAAGGAATGAAAAAGTTGTTGATCGTATTTTATGGGGTTTCTTGGATTTTTTTTAATGGCATGATGCCGGTGGGAATACATAATTAAAGAGGCTTCAAGGAATTTTGAGGGAGAAGAAAGGGAACAGTAGACATTTCCGGAGGGCTTACAATTTTCATTCAGATTTATATGGAAATGGCTACAATTTGTAATGCCAAAACATCTCCAAACGACTCATTTGCAAAAGGAGAAATTATGTAAATATTTAGAAACGAACCAATGTTAATGAATTTTTTTATATAGGCAAGATAAACCTCTACCGAGCATTAAATTTTTATTATATCTAGCATTCGTCTAAAAGTGACAGTTTGGCTTGAAAAACTTTTTTTTGCCGTATTAGATTTGCCATTTTAAAGGTTTCAAATTCCTTTAGATTTTCTTAAATCAGCAATCTCAAAAATCCGTAGTATATTCAGTTTCATGTCAATTAATTGAATGTGAAAATTAAAGCTTATTTTGGTAAAGTACAATAATTTGAAACTCGTGCACAAGCATCGGTGGTTCAGTGGTAGAATGCTCGCCTGCCACGCGGGCGGCCCGGGTTCGATTCCCGGCCGATGCAACCCTCTTTTATGCTCTATAAGTTTTATGTAGGTACATATGTAAGCACATATGTATGTATATTTATTAGTCAAGTGAACTCTTAACTTTTGTAAAAAAAAAAAAATAAAATAAAAATAAAAATATATATGTATGTACATACATACATATATGTGTACATGTACAGTACAGGGTGTTTAGCTAGGGTCTGAACAGGGGTATATCAATCGATTTTACATGGTCTCCTGATCAACATTTGTTCGGAACCCCCTTAAAATCGGTCCTTCACTCCTAAAATCGCAATTGAAAATTTGGAGGAGGACGAACCTAGAAAATACTTTATACATAAGTTCTTTCAGAGACATCGTAGACATCGTAGGATATTGGTGGCTAGTGTGCTTGAAAGCTGAACCTTCTAACGATTCCTCTTATGACCCAACAAACAAGCGAGAGATTCCGCGCCAAACTTCGAAAATGGCAATTTCAAAGCCTAAAATCTGACTTCACTTCACTTGCATATCTAGTAGTAGTAGTACATATGTCTGTAGATTGCGGGAAAACCAAACAAATTTTATTTTAACAATTGTTCGTAGAACGTTATATTACATTCGTTGTTCAGTACCTAACCACTATAATTTTTTTTTTGAGCAAATCATCTTTACGCGTTCTACTTCCACACTTTAATATTATCCGCAAACCTTTTTTTGCAACATTTGTAGTCTACTTTTTGACAACTTTGTTAGAAACTACTTTTGCATATTCACTAAACTTTAGCTCATTGTCAATATGCACACCTTAATATTATATTTAACTTCTACTTCACAGCAAATTCGTTCATTTTTTATTTGTATATATTTAATGAGTCCAGTCCTTATACCATCAATGCACCTGTATATACATTTTGTTTCTTAGTTTAACTTTATTTAGCCTGTTAAAGATTTCATTTATTTCATTATTCGGGTCTAGTTCATACTAAAGCCCATCAACGCCAGATAGTAGCGTATCATCTGCAAACGATGAAGCTTTAATTTATTGGCAGCGTAATAATATAAACAATTGGAAATTTGTCAATTGAAAACAAATAAAAATAATCTAGTTTAAAGTATGTAATTTTAATTAGGAAGTGGATAGATCTAACCGGAGCCAGTTGTTTTCTTATCTCTACTTCAAATCTTTGTCGAAGTATCCACTTAAAAATGTAAATAAATATTTACATTCTAAAGTAATTTCGTAAAATTTGAGAAACACGCTAAATAAGCGTTTGAAATATTTAAAAATATCTATAAATATCAAATTTCTCTAAACTTCCATTAGCTTATACCTTAAAGTCGGTTTGTTTTGTTAAAACTCATTAAGGCATTTTGCATATTCCCACAATCTGCCACGCCTGAGGGAAGTAATAAGGAAATTTTCTCAAGTGTTGCATTTCTATTAAGGCAAACATGAAAACAGAGCCTGACAGAAATTATAAACTCAAGTCGAGATAATAAACAATTTTCAGAGTAATCAGCGGTAGAAATTCCCGGGAATAGTTGCATTCCCATTTCTGTAAAATTTACAAGGGTAAAATACGATCCACATGCAGCTTAGCGGCATCAGGCTTCTTCTCACGTTCGGCAGCAATGCAACTAGAGAAATTACATTCCCAACACCAAATTAACAATGAAATTAGTTGGTTTCGAAGAAACCGTGGAAATATAAGAAAATAACAACTTAATTTGAGATGGATGCATCGCGCGAGCTGCGGATGCTTTTTTCTTGCAATCTTCGCCGCGCACGTCTCATTCTCCAGACGGATCCGAGATTGAAGTTGCGGATTACCAAGGGAATGTGGAGCGACGGGGCGTTTCCCGAAAACATTTGCGCCAGTGTTTGACTAAAGACGACGAAATAATGCAGGAAAATAAAACTGTAAAAATCAATGAAATCCTGATCTTCCCAGAAAATGTGATTAGTTCGCGAAATGCGGCATGCAAAAGACTGATGAGTTGCGGCTGGTGTTCGAGCTTGAGACGAGCAAAAATTGAAAAACAATCATGTTAGAGGGAAAAAAGGCAAGGAAGAGGCATTAAAGCAGCAACCAGTCGAACTGATGAACCGGCACGTAAGAAGCTGGGGCTACAGAGACGCCGCTTCCTGGAAGACGCACACTTTTGAACAGGGCTTCAGTAGCATTCGCACCACCACTGGCCCTGAACATAATCTCAGAGGAGCCCGAGACGAATCGGGTCTGCGTCTGAGTAGATGAGCAACAAGACGTTGCGAATGGTTTTCTTGACCCCCGACGATGGACGAGGAATCCAAACAGAAAGGAGTCAGAGGGCAAAAAAGGGTACTGGACACAACCACAGGAGGACCAGTCACGGACCAATAACCTTAAGCATGATAAACTACGTGTCTTAGTCCGCCAATACTCAATTTACCGCAGTACACCCGATTTGGAATTACATTACATCCTGTCTGTCTTGTTTTACCATTATCAGGACTGCCCACGACTCACGAGCAATGGGCGGCTATACATTTCTATTGCCCTATTTATTGATTCGAATTTATTGTTCGCAAATCGTTTCTTTACTTTCTCTAATGATTCAAATATAAGCTGTATATTTTTCGCCTTATCTTTTGAGATCAAAGCAAAATTTTTCATTGAATTAACTACCCACAACAGAAAAGATATTGATGAAAGCCTTGACTTTTCCACTTAAATTTATTAATGTCGTTTTAAGCAAATTGTAAGCTATAAAAAAGAAATTAAAATGAGAATGCGTTACTTTTATGGATCGTTAAAAACGTGGTATTAGAAGCATCGGTGGTTCAGTGGTAGAATGCTCGCCTGCCACGCGGGCGGCCCGGGTTCGATTCCCGGCCGATGCAACAAAGTTTTTTGCTACAATCATGCAAGCATGCATCCGAACCTAGGTTCAATTCCGAACCGATGCAATTTTAATTTTTTCACTATTTTTTATTTGAAAGTTCTAAAAAGAAACACAAATATGCGGCAAAATATAAAATTATCAAAATGTTTATTGAAGATACAAGAGAAAAATAGAAGGCAGTGCAGCGACAAGGAAAAATCATAACTAAATAAAATAAATCGAAAACTCAACTAAAGAAAAAGTTGTTTTGAGAAAAACACAATTTTAACAATAAATGCGTATAAAGTTTTGCACAAACATGTTTGTTTCCCTTTAACACATTCACTGTCAATCACGAGTATTTTCGTGGTTGGCAATAGCTGAATATTTGGCTGAATATGCTTTCACCAACGAAAGGGTAAAAAGAACATTTACGTTCAAAAATAAGTCCAATAATAATGCAATAAAATAATATTCTCAATAAAATCATTTGCTTTTAAATTTCGAACTTAAGTCTTCCAGTTCCTAGAAGTTGATAAACAACTGCAACCGAACTGGCATTCGCTGTGTTTCTTAGTTTCAAATGAAAATTCCATTTTCACAAGAAATACAGCAACGAAAGCGGAGATCTTGGTTTTGCGGATATTTGCGGGCTTTCTTTCTGAGAAAGTTGCCTTCCCAAAAGAACGCTACGTCAGACGACGTTCAGCATAAGGTAAACTTCCGATGCGCATATTTTGACTCTGGGATAGTGCGATATCGTGCGATTTCAGATGTTTCTCCGACCACATTCGCTTTAACAAATTTTCCGCGAAGCTGTTATGCGGCTCTTAAATTCGTGGAACCCGTCTAATTTGAGCAGAACAAAAACGTTTCTTCAGCTTGCAGCAAAGGATGACGTCCTCGTTTGAGAGAAACTACAAAAATCATCTGCTGCAGGGGATGACGCGGAGAGTGATAGGACTGCTAAAAATAAGCCCATAGAATCAGCGGATGTACTAGGGATCGTGGCAAAATCTGACAGATTCATAAATTAACGCATAGTATTTTAATTTTAGAAAATTACACTTGAACTCGTGGGACTAGTATTTGTATTTTTCTGCACGTGGGATGCTTTAAAAAAATGCCAAATGGGAAAAGATTACTTGGTAAACAAAGTGGCAATTGTGTCATAACACGTGAATAATCATAATTTATTATCAGAAATATTAAGGCTTTAGCTAAGATTTTGTTTTGTCATTACTCTGCGAATCGCTGACTAAATAATCGCGCGATTAGGTGAGATCACTATGACGTAAATATAAAACTACTAATTATTTTATAAGCATTTATCTAAGCAATTTTTTGTGTGTTTTCGCATTAAATACCGCCACAGGTAATAGAGTGTAATTATAAAACGTGTGACATGTTTGCATACTCGCATCAAATTGGTGGATTACCTTGATAACTTTTTAAATTTATTTACACAAACAGTGGTTTATTATTAGATACTAAATTTCAACAAGGTCGGGGAAAAAGTAACTTTTAGCAAAACTACTTTGCGAGCTTAACGACCAACACTGATATTTTTTCTTTTTTAAAAAAAAAAAAAAAAAAACGACGGTCGTTAAATCAGATCATATATTTATCTATTCGAGTTTAATATAAAACTAATATAAACTTAAAATAGGAAAAAAAAAGAATTAATTTTTTTGAAAAAAAAAACCAAGATTTTTGATTTTGAAGACCCATTACATGACATCATATCTCCTACATATGCTATTAGAGGTAGAGAGCTCATTTTGTTGTTTCTATAAAGTGGTCTACTTATTTATTTATTTATTAAACTTCGTTCTTCGTAGGGAGGTTAAGGAAGGGTAAAAGTTAAGCTAGAATTGACAAATAGTACTTAACTATCGAAATAAATATGTATTTATGTATGTTGTAAGGAATTTAGTGAGAAATATATTTTTGCTTCAGTACAAAATGTAAATATAGACACCCAATTGTTTATTTTGTTGTATTGAAAATAGTTTCAGTCTTGGTGGAAAATTTTAGGGGGCAATTGTTAATATGATTCTTTTTAAATAGAAAATGATGAAAATAGGATGTGACGATAGGAAAATTCTAACCATAAGTTCTTCTGAAGTCGTCAAAATGTGTATGGGGTAATGATTACGAATTTGGCGTGTCTCAAAGGACTTTATTACGACGCAAATTCCAAAATTGAAGAAAACAAAACGGAACTGCGCAAAACGAAATAAATTACCTAAATCGTGAAGGGTGTCATCGCGTGAATCCGCCTCCGCAGCGGAGTTCCCGCCCGCTTTCCTCTCAGTTATAATAAACCCCAGCGAATGGCTGTTTACATCAAACGTTTACGTCAGCACACGTTTACGTTTCTGTTTACTAGTCCGATCCGATCCGCGACGTACTGAGCCATGAGGCGCGCAAAAAATGAGCTTAATTGAAGCCGCGCGGGTACGGCGAATTACGACCGCAAGTTCGGAGCTTTTTCATTCATATAATTGCCGCCAATTAGGAACTGAATGCTGCGGTTCAGCGGCAGATCTGATTAATCATCGCGGAAATTAAAAATAGACCGGGCAGGCGGAGGTGGGGAGGCGTTCAAGGGCGCGTTCGGTCCGCAGTCTGTACGCATCGAGTTTCAATTGGGGCCTCAAATCGACCACTTGTCGCTGACTCTAAATTTTTACGTCATTCCGTTATACTTTTATTGCATTCTCCCCAATCAGCGCCAATTGACACGAAAAATTCATTGATGGATGGAACTGATTGATAAAGAAAAAAGCCGAACGGGGCTCCGCCACCCGCGGCTCGAATAGTCCGATGTGCTCGGCTCAGGTGACCGGGATGACCCACCACCCGCGGGTTATCGATGATAATTTTCGTTGTTTTTAATTATTTTTTCTCTACGTCGGACGAATGAAAACAATAACCGGAAGGCGGTTTATCTGTTTTGTACGTTTTCGCTCCATGATTGAGAACTGCTATTGCGGTCGATTGCTGTGGGAAGCTGCGATTAATTTGAGAACTTTGAGAACCAATCCTTGGGGAAAAAAAGTTCGTTCGCAACATTTAAGTAATTGGCTCCCACTTTTTAAATAATCGATTTATCTATCAATACGTACACTAATGTGCAAAGCACCGTTCGACGAATTTATAATAAATGTAGGTACTAATTAATTGCAAACTACACGTTGTACCATGATAAGTAACACGCGGTTTTACTAATCTGTTCTTACTCTGTAATTGACAAAAAAATCAGAGCATTTTATTCATTAATTTAGAAGATATAAAAAAATTCCCCTAAAAGTCCGTAAAACACCAATGTTTAAATTTTATCATAATTCATGAAGTGTTGATTGCTTAAAATACAATTTTTTATTATAAAACTGATTATGCTTAATTTCTGCTTAATAATGCATTATAAGTAGTCTATTTGGTTTAAACCTGGTGACTGTGCGGGCCAGTCCAGTGTATAACGTGAAGTCCTTTTTCACTAATTTCAAAGTGTGTGTTTTGCTTCGTTATCTTGTTGAATTTCGAAAAGTAAGTCGTTCAACAAGGACTCTTCTCACATTTCGAATGCCATTTGAATTGTATAAATTAAATTTGCATCCATCACTCCAGAGCACGCTCCTCTACCGGCTAGAAGTTCTATCTTCATTTCGAATATAGGGATTTATTACAGCCAATTATGTTACCGAGGATGCCATGACACTTCTTTAGCCAATTCAACAAAATAACTACCCGAAGCACACCGAGGTGGGTCAAATGTTGGGTTCAAGAAAAAGGACTTCAGTGGTAGAATTTATATCAGTCAAGTTTTCAGGGTGACTTCAAACAACTAGAGCAACTATAGTGTTATTTAAAATTGTTTAGGGCTTTTACCTTCTACTATTTCACACTTTTTTAAATCTATATACATATACTCGTATATTAACAATATTAAAACGACGCAATTTTGGATCCAAGATATTGAATATAACTTTTTTTATCCAACCAGCGAGATTTTAATAAAACAATTTAATTTTTTATTAATATTCAGATAAAGAATATCATTATTAATGAACATATTAATTTTCATAAAAAAATAATGTTTTTAACTACGATTTTTTTAACTCCAAACTCTTTTGCATTTTTCTCGAAATCACTTCGATTGGAGTTAACCACTTTTTTCCTTGGCACGGCAGAGTACACGTGCTCATTCCATTAGACCTTGAGGGTACCTTAAATTTGTCATTTCTTTTGCATGTCAAATTTGAATAATTAATTTCTAACAAGCCGAAGATCTCTGATATTCATTTTTACAGGAACTGTGATTTGGGAAATAAAAATGAAAGGGTATGAGCGATTCTAAAAAGACGCTGTCGTTTAACACGCATCACTTTTTTCTTTTCTTTTTGATATTGGAAACGAACGTTTCCATATTTTCCCCCTGTTACTTCGTTTCAATGTTTTTCCACGAATCGCTCGTAATTAAATTTTCCTAGAAGAGACGATTTTCTTTGGGGTCGCTTCATGATAAGGATAAAATTTGTGCGTCATTTTCCAAGAATTTTTTCCTTTCAAAAAGCTTTTGCGAACCGCTGAACTGGCATAGCCAGAATTTCTTGGAAAATCAAGCACCTTAAAATTACCCAATAAATACCAGCATATCCCAATGACACCTCATATAAAATTTAGTTTTCCAAAGTATCCTTTGTTGTTCACAAAGTCTGCACTGACAATTTTGGGCCCACAAATAGCTTAAGCGGAAATATTCCAATGCGTAGGGGCGTTCGTAGATGATGAATGTATTTAGTCTTAAGAGAGGATGAAAAAATTCGAAGAAGGGATAATTGAATTAGCTGGAAGAATTAATAGGTAATTAGCTTATAAGATATCGCGGATTGGGATCCTGTTTTGTATGCGTTCGTCGCTAAAGAGATGCTGAATTAGCAAAGACACGTTGCAGCAAAATTGCGAATATAAGGCTCTACATATACTACTATAAATTAATTTTATTGTAATTCTATTCTTGAATAAATAAATAAATAAATTAATTAATTATCTTTCAATGTCAGTTAATATTGTGAAAGTTTCAACTACCTACTTCAAACAATGATTCTGCTCAGGAGACCTTTGTAATTTCGCTATTTATTTTTATATAACTCAATTTAAATATCAGAGAACGTCTAACATAAGAAAGGATAATTTTGAATTATCTAGTCTTCACACCAGAATTGTAATACAAACCACGAGTATAAGGAAACTATGGAAATTGAGGAAATTGGTCGAGGAAGTTGGAGTTTTAGAGGCTACACTTAATTAGATAAACGTTTTATGGACACGATACGTCTTGCATTTCTTAACTGCTACTAGACGAAAATAGGGTATTAATGAAAGCTGAAAAGCGCATGTACATATGATTTTGTTGCATAATAGAATAGATAATAGCTTCCGCAGTTATTTCGGTCGGTTGAACTAAAAAACGGAAGGATTTCCATCAAACTTAGGGCCTGATTCTGGTTGTCACCTCACTTTCCGTGACGTGACAGCTTATGGCTGAATTACCTGTTTAGTTTCTTATAAGAAAAATTCTTCGTTACTCAGCCATAAGCTGTCACGTCACGGAAAGTGAGGTGACAACCAGAATCAGGCCCTTAGCTTATGAATTCAAAAGGTTTTAAAATGCTTTACGAATTTTTTGGAACTGGATGGTTTCCATCTAAAATAGCAAAACTAGCATGAGTTATTTTAGTATTTAATCGAAAAAATAAATGAAAGTTTTAGATTTTACAAATTGACGGTTTCAAAAAAATTGAGCTTTACAAAACAAAATTTCTTCGCTTATAAATCAACAATTTTGACTGGAAAATCGAACGATTAAGAAATAGTTATTTTAAGAAAGATTAAGATTAAAAAACCAATCCGAGAGTTCGAATGCCTCTCTACAAAAGTGCGGGTAGTTTGTTAGGATCAACTTAAAATTTTAACTTAAGATTTTTAGAATTTGGTAACTATAACGCATACTCATTGATTGATTCCATTTCAAACAAACACATTTTATGCCATATTTCGGAATGGTACACGGTACACATTTTCTACATATATTTAACAGACAACTTTAAAAAAATTAGGGTAAGGTTCGTAATCTCGACGTCACATCTTTTTGTTTGTTTCGTAAAAAGTACTTTGATGGATGAGATTTCAAAATTTTTTAGTTTTTAGAACATCAAGCCCACAGCTCAAGTAGGGATTAATCGACTATTAAAATTTTGGATTTGATTTAATCACATTATTTCTCAGAAAGGATGGATGAACGAATTTTTAAAATACGTTTATTAGTACTTATATTTGCAGACCTAAATAAAAATATCGAATCGATTTGTATTACTTCAACAAATTCAATAAACTTTACATCTACTGAATTCATTCCTAAATTGTGATCACGCGGGCCTGAGCTCGTCGAAAGTTCTCGCTGATAAGAATCTAATTTGTGGCTTAATTAAATTCTACTGATGTGTTCCAAATTTGGCACAGGGCAAAGGCAAAAGTTCCCATTATCGGACGCGCCCAGAATTTCCGCTAAAACAGTTTTCCCCTCGGGCGCTATTTACACTAGCACCTGAGCGTACTTAAGAATAGCCAGAAATTATGCCAAAGACGCTGAAACCAGTTCAAGGAGCAATGGAAGGCGGACGAGGCGGCCAAATGGAGCTCGAACCAGCGCCTTTGCGTGCAAACTCCGTTTTCTGTTTACCTCCGTGTGTGTGTTTTTTGGGTCGGATGCGGGGCAGGTTCCTGACCTTTCTGCGCCAAATGTCCTTCGGTCGCTCAGGGGGACGTAGGGCCCTGCTCAGTAGGAAGGCTCAGGACTCAGGCACAGCGCGGCAAGGGTATTGACCACTTAAAGACAGGAGCGGGGGCACGACGACTTCGGGTGGTACGCGGGGGACTTCGTTTGCGCTGGTAAACAAACACGACACGAGAGCACCTGCCCTTCGCCTAGATCGTGCGCGGGGGCTTCCCTCCCGACCCCAGACGGGGCGCACTAATTCCGTCCCCTCCTCGGTTCTCAGAAGACCGATTGCGCGGAATTAAGGTTGCTTAACTTTTCCCTGAATCGCTGGCACCGCTCTTGCACACATTTTTCCCCGTGAACTGCACCGCCACGGACTGCGGTACATTCGCGATCACGTAACTCACCTTGTTCGCAGGAAATCCGCTCCGAGTGCCGTTATGTTGCGGTGCGGAGCACCCCGCGGGACGGGCGAAAGAAGATCAAAAACCACTGTGCGTTGCCGAGCTAAGCGCTGGCAGAACGCATCAAATCTTTTTCGCACAATAAAACAGCACAAAAAACAAATCGAAATCTTTGAAACCACCGCACCACAGCGAACCGAATCCCGAAAAATAAATAAACACGAAAAAAACTTGACTTTTCAGCGACACAACACACAGTGAGCGAGGGGATTCGGGCCAGTTTCTGGCTCAAATTCGGGGAAATTCGGTTTATTTGAGTATTTTTTGTTAATTTTCGATTATCGGATGCAATACGCGCTAAATGCAGAAGAAATTATTCCGATATTCCGGCGCGAGCCTAGGGAAATTCGCAATTTTCCACTGCAGTCACGAAAGTCTGCTTTTCTCCGTAAAAAGATGTCGTCAGTTTAGATGAGAATCTGTTGGTCCGGTTGTCTCCCTCCTTTGGACCTCGGGTGGTCTCTTTCGCCTGCACAGTGTTTTGGCAGCCAAAGCACGTTTTAGGACAAGGTAAACAAATCACCTCTGCAGTGCGTGCGAGCGGAATGGCAGGATGAGCGCGTGAAGCTGGTGCGGGACGCGAAATGGGGGGTGGCTTTTTTATTATTATTTGGGGTGCAGGGTGCACAACAAGTTTCGTAAAGTGAAAAAGCTTTGTACAGATCTTAAAAAATTATCATAGAAAAGACTATTGAATTTAGTTTTCTAAAACAATTTAAAATGTTTTACATTCGATGCGGGCATGTTCTAAAATCAATCAACGCTATTTATTACAGAATTTTCTGAGAAAAATTATATTACTATTTTATCATAAATACAAATGAATTATATTTATTATTCCATTATTTCGTTAAGGTAAGTTTATTGCTAACTTTAGCAAGAACTTATTAAATAATTTTAAACACGTTTAAAAACGCTAAATTATTTAAATATGAACTTGTTAAAATTACTCTTCCCAAAACCATACAAATGTTTTGTATCCATCTTTTTTTAGCCTACATTCAGGGGCAAATGCAATGCGCCGCGCTGCTTTTTACGATGGTCCGTTGAAATTTATTTCTATTTGCATCAACAGCAAACAGAATCTATTTTAAAATTGTAAACAATGCGCACATGCACTTGAATGCACTTTTCATTGAAAACATGAAAACATCAACAAATTAAATTACGCACTGCAGTCCAAGGGGATATTCTTTTCAGTGCTCGCAGCGTACAAAACAAAAGGAGTGTCTGATGATTTCGTTTATTTTTTATAAAAATTAACGAAGATAATTGAAATTGTCCTAGCAGATTATAATATAATGATGTAATACTTATATAATTTGGGAGAAATTCATATTTTTAAAAAACCCAGTGATTTTAAACGTTTATATACCAAGAATAGTTGAAATAATCGATCTTTTCTTTTGTCTAGAAAATAAATTTTGTAATTCACGAAGGAAGGTCTCATAGTACAAGTAAAGGAAAAATATGAAACAATTTTCTGGTGAGACTAAAAGTTAAAAAAGTGGAATGAATTTGGTTGGTTGGTTTAAGTGGCTCACTGTTGTTGTCGCTGTTATTAATCAATTTTAAAAAATAGAGTAAAGATAGGTACTTGAACATTTATTTTTAGTCTTGTTTAAATTTTTTAGTTTCTATTTAATTTGTTGAAGCATGTCTTATGATATCATTCTTGTGATGAAATAAAACTTCTGGTTAGTGAATCACTTGGAAAAGGTCAAGAATGGAATTTTGATGCTAAAAGAAACGGAAGTGAGCACATGGTGAGAACAAGAGAATCTGAATTTGCAGATTAAATGAAAATAGATAAAAAGGAAACCAAAATGTCAGCTCCTCAAATGGTACCTTGTTATTTAGAAATTTTGAGATTATTTCTTTTTGGGTATCTTTCACTATTTCAATAAATTTTAAGAAAAATTTGAAACTGGCTCTAACGATTTCGATGAAATTAACAAAATATATGGTTCTGGCGGAGAGAAATCGACTTAACTAAGTCAAATTTATGAAAAGTTGCTTAAGTCGATTTATAGTGAAATATAATATTATTGATCTTGACAATGTGAATAAGGGCTTAAGTTAGAGTCATAAAAATTTAAAATTGCAGTAAACTTAAGCTGAACGTGGACTAAACTAAGAAGACTAGGTTTAAGCTAAAACAAACCTCTTTTCGTTACCTGTAAAAATGACTCGGTTTTCGAAGCTGCACTTTAAATTAAGCGAGTAATTTCTATTTTAATTTTAACCGTTTAAGATGTTCCAATAACAATAAGATCACAAGATAAATATATAAACGTAAATATTTTTATTTGTTATTTGTTTAGGACGAAGAGCACTTCAATTAATGATAACGATAAACAAGAAAAAAATTCAAATACCAAAACAAGAATCGAAGGCAGCTACCAACACTGAATGTGACTTTCTAATCAAAACAACGCAAACCTTCTCATTCCTTCCTTCGTCAATCCGCCGGGTAAAGTCCATCTATCGCACTTGCACGATTAATCACGCGTCACGCCATCAAATTCTGTTGACAAACCTTCGAATTTTTCGCTTGAAGTCCGGCCAGTGAAAGATAAATTCTCGTAGGGAACGGACGATAGCTGTAGAAGCTGAGTGAAACCAATTCCCCACTGAAGGGGGGAAGGACTCGAACTTGAAGACATCCTCAAGAAAGGACGATAAACGTTTTTTGTGCATAGAAAACTAAAAACATTTGAACAATTCTTGTTTTGGTGCCCATGCGAGCGTAGTGAAGTGACCGAAAATGTTGCAATCTTTCCAGGCCAAGAAGTACCGAAAGCTCTCAGCGGGGGCGGGCGCGATTGCAATGTGAGTAGAGTGAACTCTGTAATTTTCAATTTTCCGCAATTATTTGCGGTGTTTTAGGGCCGTAATTAATTGAATTAAGGGCGATTCAGTGACATTCCGCTTTTATTTCTGGCTGTTACGCTCGGTGAGTGCGCTCAGCTGATTGCTGCCAACTTCGTCATCGCAGGAAGTAGCTCTCGCTCCGATGTACGCGAAACATCGAGGCGCGTAATGACGTAAACATACAGTCGTCCCGCTCGCACGGGGAACACGCGATAATATCGTTCGACTCGCAAATTTGTTGTCATTGGGACGCGCGAGTGCACGCGTTGCGTTGTTTGGTGTTGTCGCAGTGGCGTGAGCGCCCGTGGGCCTTGAGTGGCTCGGGGCTTGTTTTCATAATTTTCTGCGGAATTTCGGTTGCACTTGTTCTGTTTGAGTGGCGGCTTAGTTTTATTTGCGTAAATCGTAAATCGCCTCGTGGGAACTAACTACGCACTCAATATTTTTAGGGGGCTCGGCTCGACACGTGCGGCCGAGGAATCCGTTGAACTCGATGCACGCCCCCCGGAAATGGCGATCGTTTCAGGTTTTAAAATTATTTCAGGGACTATTTTTGTCGAAAGCCACGAGTGTTATAATTACCTTCGTAGTAGCGCCTCTGCTAAAATATTTCGATTACCAAACCTCTCAGACTCGTCGAAAAGAAAGGAGGAAGACAAGAAAGTAAACCTTGCCGTTTACCTTCGCTACGAAGATTCTTCTTTTTTAGGCAATCGTCGAGCTTCATTTTCAAGTTTTTTTTTTGGAAATTTGAAAATTTAACGAATTGAGAAGTCGTGAAATTAAAACAATTCTCCAACAAAAGTTCAACCGTATAACAAATGAAGAACACTATTTGGAAATAGCCTTATAAATACCAATATCAAGTCGATTGAGCGGTTTCAACGAAAGTTGTAAATTTTTTTCTAGGCGATCAGAGCTTAAACTCTTAATGGTGAAAAAAATTAGTAAATGTTTTCGGCAACATGCTATCCGAATAAAAATTTAGCTACCCCACATGTATGTAATTCGAAACAGTCACGCACGAAGTACAACACCCAAATTAGGCACGGTGTGCTGGAACTAAAATTAATTTTTTTCAAATGTAACACAATTCTGAGGCACTCGGAGTAATCCAACTTAAGTACGGTGCGCACAAACTATTAGCATCTCTACTGACTATATTCATTTACAACAAACCCACCCAAATCCCTTTTTTCCCATCTCGTTTTGGTTTTACACTGCTCAGCAAAAAGCCATTGAATAAATAGAAAACAAACATTTAGAGAATTGTTGGACACTTTTAGGAGATCGGGTTTCAACCTGTAAGCTAAGAAATATAACAGAATTAAAAACATGTCGTATAAAAAGAATCAGTACTTGTTTAAAGGCCAAAGGACAACGACATTTTTAATGCTGTGATATTTATTGAACAAAACTACATTTTTGGTGATCAGTAGTGGTTGATTTTCTCAAAATATAAAATTAAATTCTTTAAAGGTTTATTGTTAGACTAAGCCACTTTTGTTAAGAATAGGATTTTATGCTAACTCCACTTTTAAGACGAAAATACATTTGTTAAGTTATTGCTGAATATTATTAACATTCTATCATCAGTCTTTAAAATTTATTTACAAATATCCCAAAAACGAGTAACGACCTTAAAACAATTATCATTGTGCTGTGGAGAAAGACCATTTAAATTTAAAATGAATTGCTGCACTAATTTGCGATACCGTGGGTAGAAAACCCATAATTGTTTTTAAATTATCACAGAGAGCACAAAGCGAACACTTAAATGGGGTCATACTTAAAACGAGTTTTGATCATTACTTGCTGCTTTTTACGAAGGCCAACTTTATTTAGACGTGATAGAGCTAACGCAAGATAGCCTCGTAAACGATTTTTCTTTATCGTATTTACACCAGTTATTTAAAAAAATTTAACTTTTTAACGTACCGCGTAGCTGAATTATTTTTGTATTTACACTTTAAATTAGAATTATATTAGAATCTACATAGTAATTTGAAGTAAGGGTGTGTCTTCTAAACCGCTCATTGCTAAACTTAAACTATTAATTAATTTTGCAGATGTGGTCTAATCCTGTACGAGAGGTACAAAATCAACAAATTGCTCTCGAATATTGTGAACACAAATGTTGTTGAAATTGACAAAAAGCGGCCTGATTACATTTATATTAAGTACCACATTTATAGGGAGTCTATGAGAAAAATGAAAGAGAAGGAACAAGATAAGGTAAGTGCCTCCAATTCCATCGTAATAGAATAAACTAGAAAGTATAATATTTAAAAATCTCAGAACTTAATCAACGTTATTATCCATCCCGTGGGAAAATGGTGGAAAACTTTTAAACATTCTGTTGCCTGGCGGCTGCTGAATATTGCTCAAACCGGTGATCAACATGCCCGAACAAAAGCAGTTCGGCAGTTAGCGAGAATCGATCACTTAAAGGATTGGGATTTTCGGCATTTAGCGCAAATCTGCGATGCGAGAACGGCAGTTTCGCTAGCCAGATCAGAGTGTGATAATCGTTGGTTTGTTCCAGTCCACAAAAACGGCGTAGTTAAAAATCCCAAGATGGTTCTCTCAGACATTAAAAATACGCTGAACGGTTTGCTACCCAGCCAATGTGTAGATCACTTTATGAAAAAGTATTGGAACGCCGAATTAGATAAGGTAAAAATATTTAGTAGGAATAATTGAATTTTTAAAAAACAAGTTCTTGTTAGGACTGTGATATAGACGAGTATTATGCACACGCAGTGCCGATCTCGCGTCAAGACGTAGACTTACTTAAGGAGAGCATCGCTTTCTTCCATCACGTAACTAAAGACGTTCGAATTTGTGAGAAGGTATTGTAAACTTTGCTTTTTTTTTTTGCACGATAAAATGACTACCTCTTTTTATTTGTCCTAAAGTTTTTGGACAGTGGAGGGCTTATGACGCTTATGGAATTAAGAAAGTATTTTGCAAAAGATAATGAGACTTTGACAACGCTCTGCAAAACGTTGGCTAATTTGTCGCTGGCAGACAACAGCTTGGAACACTTTTTTGTTAGCGGTAAGAAACTAGCCAAATTTTTATTGGGAAAAAAATTTAATACTATTCTAAAACTTTTTCTAGGTTGGGTGGCTGTCCTCGCGCAATGGCAGCAACATCCAGATGTTCGGTTACAAGTGATCTCATCCAAAGTTTTAACTAATTTAGATCATGACGATCAATTCTACTCAGCATATCCGGCCAATGTGTATCCTCTCTATCCAAGGAATAGGACACTCACTGCTCCTACCTTGGACATTGTTTTTATCCACGGACTTCTGGGTAAATTTTAAATTGTGGTTTTTAATGTGATTTTAACAATGATCTTTTTAGGAGGAGTATTCATCACCTGGCGACAAAAAGACAGGGAAAATAATGAATTGGGGCTTTATGGTAAGAACGCATTTTATACAAGCGAATCGGACGATATTTTTCTAGTCGGTGAACCAAAGCGGGGAACGGTGAAATCAGGGAATGGGAATGGGGGGTCAAAAGATGCTTTAAAATCAAAGACTGTGGGTAAGTTGATACCCTTGTCGAGGATTTGTTCTCTAAAAGAACTAACTCATTTGTCGAGTGCAGAACCATTGGGCATGCGTAATTAGATCCGATTTTGGGAAGATTCAACTCTGCTTGGGCTTGTAACACATGAAAATTTGTCAGCACTAGTTCTTAAAATTAACTCCTTTAAATAGTAAAAATGTTTGTACTTAAAAATCGTTTGTATGTTAGCTTTTTTGCGAAAACCCTAATGAAAGGCAATTCTTAATTTACTTCTTTTTATCAATTGTTATGATTTGGCAATTTTAAAATTAGAATTATGTTTTATTTGTGATTGTCCCGCTTTTAATTTTTTGCTAAAAAGCCGCAAATTTAATATAACAATGATTCTTTGAAATTTCAGAAAGTTTTACGCCTGCAGATCTTCCTTTAATAAATAAAACAAGAAAAGTAACCAACAAGGCCTCGGGGATCAGTGACATGGCGACAAAGGTAGAAATACTCAATGCAATTTTATGATAAAATTAAAGTAACAATAAAAATTTTAGGAACTGGTAGAGACGCTAGAAATGAGTGCGGAACTCGATCCTGAATGGGATGTAGTTTTTCCCGATTGTCCATTAAATTCATCATGTCCTCCGCAGAATGAGGGTCCCTACAGTGTACCTGGGTATGTTTGCATTTTTACATTTTAATTTAATTAAATTTTGTATAATTTTTTATGAGTTAGTCTATAACTTAATAACTTCTTTTTCAATTTCACAGAGACAAATGGATAAATGACGATGATAACGAAGAGTACACTAATTGTTGGCCCATGGATTGGCTTCCCGAGGATTACCCGAATATTAGGTAGGGTCCTAAGCAAAACTTACCTAGTTCCTTTTAACCTTTAAAATAAATCACAAAATCTTTCAGGGTAATTGGCATCGACTATACCTCAGCAGTAACCCAGTGGTCCGCAAATTACGCCAAGTATTGCCCGTGCGAAAAGGGCCATGGCTATGTTGATAATCGAGCTAAATATTTGCTCGGACACCTGCATGCAGCTGGCGTCGGGGTAAATCGACCAGTAATTTGGGTTGGCCATTCGATGGGAGGAATAATTTGCAAACACATTTTGCTAAATGCAATCGATAGTCCGAATCCAGAAGTTCAGAAGCTTGCAACAAACACACGAGGAATGGTTTTCTTGGGGACTCCACACAAGGGCAGCTCAATTGCTCGGTGGAGGCAGCATATGCAAATGATCCTTTCGCCGTCGATAGAGGTAATATAATATTTGGAAATGTTGAAAATTAAAGCAGCTGCTAAAACGATGTTAATTAGGTGAGAGAACTGGAGGAAAATTCCCCAAAACTGCTGGAGGTGCACAATCGTTTTATGAGATGCCTCAAAACATGCTTGAAACATATCAAGGTAGTGAGCATTGCAGAAGGAGCTCCAACGATGCTGACATCTTTCAAGTTCCCCCTCCGCATCGTTACCGAGGAATCAGCCTTCATAAACCATGGCGACTTTTATGTACTTAAAGACGACCACCTCAGCCTGAGCAAACCTATTTTCCGTCAATCGTTCCTCTACCAGAAAATCCTGAATGTGATAGCGACTGCGATGAAAGCCCCCTTGGATTCTGAAAGTAGCGATCACAATGATGTACATTCGAAGTATTCTAGCAAATCCTTCAAATTCTGGACTCTCTTTCCAAACATTCTGTTTAAATTTCTGACTCCATTTGAAACATAAACTGATCTTTTTTAATTTTTGGAATTGTTGTATAAGCGCCAGATGAGTCGCCACTGTCCGCTTATCTTCTAATTTATTGTGTTTCAGTATTTTCTCAATTTATCATTTAATCACGCTATTTGCACCCAGGTTGTTGTAATTCATTACTGTATTACTCAAAATAACTGACGACTACGACTGTTTTTGGAAAATGATTACTTTAGAGGATGTTGTGAACCTTTTTTGGGTAACAAGTGTGAAATTGCTTTGTGTTTGTGATAAAGATTTTTTAAAAATCTCCGAATGCACATGAATTTATAATATAATCCATTTCTGATTATTTTTTATTTATTTCACAGATTTTCATACACTTTTTTAATGTTTGATATAAACGGAAGAATGTAAAAGCTTTAATTTTTTTTTTTTTATATACGCATTCTACACGTCATAATAAATGTTAAGTATTTATAAAAAAATAAGAGTTTTTATGGGCTGTGTAACTTTGGAAACTGAATTTCTGAATCTGCCAAATAAAATATAACAATCACTAACAATGAAATCGAGTACAGTCGAAAATGTTCTGAGAAGAAAATAATAATGCAAAATTTTACGTAAATATAAAACAAGGGGAAAGGTTTCAAAAAAGGTTTGTAAACCGTATATAAATGTTTCTGAATGTATTCTTTGAAACAGAAAATCTATCGATCAGTTATGAATCTATGTATGTAAGTGGCATAAATCTGTGGTTCAATTTTTTAATATTAACAACAAATAAATGTGCTCACACTTCGATTTTGGGAGTTACGATTAAATTTTTAAATATTTAAACGTGTACTCCAAAATAAAGATAATGAACTGATGCATAGTGTAAGCTTATGCCCGACGGATAACTTAAACTACTACCATTTAGGGTTAAGTGAGCCGTTAAATCTCGTCGCTAAGCTAAGTTAATTTTCCGGAATAAACCAATGAATTGAAAATAATTGCTGCTACGCTTCTTTCCACTCATTTTTTATAGGAATATTTACAGATTCAAAATAAATACTAAACCTCTGACAAAAACTGAAATCGAACCATAAGTGCCTTCCTAATCTTTATTAAACTCGAACTTAAGCTTAATTATATATTATAAGAATGTTCAAGCTTTATGTGATAGAGAATGATGATTGATGTCACCTAAGTGACTCCAAAGCGAAAAGAGTGACGCAAAGCGCATAAATATTTCAGCTTAGCGTAGAGAGTGGCTTTTCATTAATCAATCCGATTGACTTTTACTTCCACGGCTGTAGCGGGAAGCTCAACGAAACAAGCGGAAGTGCCTATTTGAAATTGTTCGAGCAAACGTTTTTCGGCGCCCCTGTCTAGCGGAGCTTTTGCTAGTTTATAGAGCAAGCTGCAAGTAATTAAGCAATTTGCTAAGCATGCTGAGCTTAATACCACAATAACCAGCGTCCCGCTTTCAGTTCGGTCAGCGCCGCAACGAGACGAAGTTGTGCTTGGGTCGATCACCTTAGCCGGGCGGCAGGAACCTATCCCACTGCTTGCTAGATTAATCTTAAGTGCGTGTTTTTCGCGTACGGACCGCGCCAACCTCTGACTAAAGTCTCAAGTAGATCGCGTAGGCATGCCCAGCATTTTGGTGTTTCCTCTTCAAAGTGGCCTATAACCGTCGCCGCCATTTGGTTTGGAGGGCGAGAGCATTTCATTCCGCAAGGTAGAGATTGCGATTATGTAAACTGCGTCGCATACGCATGATCAGGCCGACGGAGTGTGTGATAAATACCGCAGGAATAGAGTGATAGCATACGATTTAAATAAAAAAAAAGTCGAGCTCGCGATAAATTGCTTGAAGTGTCTGAGTGCAAATTTTCACGATTGCTGTTTTGTTGCAATTAACGACAATTGCTTCAAATCCATTGTTATTGTGCGCGCCAAATCGAAAAGACAGACTATCTGAAAAGCGAATTTTTATAGTGCATAGTGCTGTTCGTTTTAGGCTTTTGCATTGATAAACGCGTGTCGGTTTTATTTTGGGAATCGCCTCTATTACTGGTCCAAAGTCCGGTTTTGTGTGGATGAGGTAAGTTTCTTCAAGGCAACAAAAATCTGCCGATAGTCATTGTATGCAAACATATCTAATTCTCGAAGCAGTCTCAGGTTATACGTTTAACTCATAAATAATGTTGTGCACCTGTTGGTCTCGAGGCCCACTACCGCGGCTTAAGTAGCTCATCGGTAGTCTAACAACATTTTGTCTATTTAAACAGCACGACTACAGCTGTTCAATATGCATTGCTTCTCACGGCAGTCTAGAACATTTCAATAGTCACAAAAATTCTCATTGGACCGGCAGTTCGACCTTCGCATTATGAATTCATTGACTTTTGGGGATGCCCTGTAATATCATTAGGAAGTTACGTCCGGGTGTTGAACTTTGTGGACTTTAAAGTTGTTTAAATTTCTGGTACGAAATTTATGATTTGCGTCATGGATTTTTTTCTTTGGACACCTTTTTTAGTAAAATTTATAAACTGTTTGATTTCTTGGACAGTTAGGAGGCGGCTTTTGAACTCACTGAGATAACGCGTTGTTTCAGAGAAGTGATAAAATTTATTATGGTGGAAGACTTTATGTTCAAACACGTGTGATCGTGGAAGATGATCTCATATAGGGAAAACGTAAAGGGTCTAAAGTTCGATACTAAGTTGAGCTCTATTAGAAGAAAGTTCTTCAGCCAAGAATTTTCTAGCTAGGCTGACGATAAGTCCTCTTTGGTTAAATATAATCTAGCATTAGTGGCTCTAAAAATAGCTTTCCAAGAGAACTTTATACTAAATTTCGAATTAAAGGAAATCATATTTTTCAATTTACCCACGGTAACAAGCACGCATTTATCTATGAAACCAGTGCCGGATCAAAGAAATGTGAGAAATATTTGATAGTCTAGAAAGTCATTTGATAATTAAAAATATGTTTGTATGTAGAAACAATCATGTGGGTATCATATTTTCTTCTGTTGTGAGGATTATTAATATTTAATTACTATTATTTCATATATTTCAAGGTAACCACTTGTACTATTTATTGTATTCAATCACTCATAGTTAAGAATATAAAGATCTACTTTGAGACTAAACTATGTAAAATAAAAAACAATCTTGTTTTTGATAATATTTGATAAGCTCAGTCTTGTCTTATCGCTTCTAAGACCTAGAAGAGCTAGAGCTTTTTTCTTGGCATCTAGAGATTGTTTTCTTCTGATTGATATCAAAATATACGAGACATAAAAGCTCGATGAAGTGGTAATTTATCTAATCTATGCATACTCAAATAATTAATTCATAGTATCTTCCTACACACACACATAGCTACATATATCAAAGTACAAATTGTAAGTTCTTTCGACGCAAATCTACTTTTATTTTTTTATTAAGAATTTGTTTACAAAAAAATAGAAAGTAGCTTTTTTTATTTATTCGTTTCTCTGACTCTCTGGCACCCGTAAAAGAATTATATAAGAATAAAAATAAATACTTAGATCAATTTATTTATTATGTTCCGAAGTATGAAAGATAAGTAATAGTAATATAATCAAACAAAAGTGTAGTTTTTATTGAACTACATGCTGTTAATCATTTTAATCGCGAATTTTCGAGTTTTGATAGTGCTAACACTTTTGATGGGAATATAATATAATTTTTTTGTTGGATAATTTACGTTAAAACACGGTTTTTATATAATTTCTTTTATCATGCTCAGGTTTCTCCTCAAACGATTGCAGGTACGATTATTATTTATATTTCGAAGTTAAGGATAAACTCAAACACAAAGTTGATTATGACGCAACTCAAAAAGCATGCAAATCGAATTGAGCCGGTTGTTCTGATAAAAACAAAGGCAATACAGAAGTTATATTTTTTTTCTTTCTAGTACTCGCTTTTTTGTGGCATTAGAGCAAGTAAGATATCGCAGCTATTTACTCAGCTTTTTGACCCGATTTGGGGCTTGGGGTCTTTCTAATTAAACGTTTTGCTCTATCGATGAACGCTATCTGCCATGCGAGCGTGCATATTCACTTTCATAAAAAGTTCTTGCTGGAAAGATTGCATTACCCGTGCTAAGCTCCAAGATAGAGTTCTGGTCACGGACTAGAACAGACTAGATTTCGAGCTCGTGAGTTGGAGCTTTACGGGGAAAAAAATAAAAAATTAATCGGAGTCTACCAACAAAAATGACTGAGCGACCTTCGAGTTGATGGCTGGCATGGAGAAGGTGTGCCGCAGAATAAAGCAACTTATTTTAGTGGTAGGCTGGGATTATTGCAGCAGCTAGCTCAGCTTAAGTTAAGTCAGCATGCAGGAAAGCAAACAAAATTAGCATTGTAGAAAGTTGGATTAATTATACAACTTTTAGCTATTTCGCATCGGATTAAACGTGCCAATTTACGAGAATATTTTAATTTAATAATATTTAATTATATTTAAAGATTTAAAGAATGTGCACGAAAACTAAATCCTTTTCTATGACGGATGAATATTTAAACGAATTTACATACATAGGTTTTTCATTCGGCAGACAGTTCGGAAAACTGTCCAAATGTTTTGGAATTGTTTGTGATATTTAAATAAATTAGAAATCGCATTTCTTAAGCGATCACAAAAAACAAAAGTAATACTTTGAATATAAATTTCGGTTAAGTTTGAAGTATCTCAGTTTCGAAATTATGTTGGCTTCAAGTTAGGCTTCAAGTTCCAAGCTAATTTATTTTCTACCAGAGATCATGATATAAATTAAGATCTAGGACTTGCAATATAAATTCTTTCTAGGCAAATTATAATTTTCGAGATATTCTACATATCAATTTTTTTGTTTGTTTTTTGTTTTGTTTTATAAATCCATGCATGTGCTACATTTCTACCAATCTGTCTGATAAGCTTCTAATTGGTTCTACTTTGCAATGCAATGTTAAAATTGGTAGGTTGATTTGTGAATTTTTGAAATAAGTCAACGATCTTAAAAAAATGATAAAAACAATTAAATCCACAGCGCAATGAGAGTTCGTTCACGTCCTCGCTACACATTCATGTTACAGCCAATTGAAGATAGCTCTAAACGCGGCTGTTGGCAAACCAAAGACCAGAAATCTTATCTTCCAAACAAAAACAACTTAAACCTTTGTTTGAATACAGTCCAAAGTCCTAAAATCTTATCTCAGCCGGGTGCTCGGTGAAACTCTATTGTCAGGGCAATGCGATTTTTGATAAATAGACTTGATTAAAACAGCTTGCTCCAATATTTGCAAACATTGTAAAAATCAAACTTGGCAAATTCAACTATCTGCGTGATTCATCAGAGATTTTGTAACAACTAAAACGATCGTAAACCGGCTTCATCCGGTCAATTCGAGCTCGAGATCTCCACTCATCTCGAATTTAATATTTAGAGATTTCTTGGCGCATTACACGTGCATGTCCTCATGTTTGAGCATCGCAGCAGAAAGATTAACGAGATGAGTATCAACCGCGAAAATGTGATTGGGGCTACTTCGCAGACTCCACAGCCTCCGCAGGCCCCCTGCGACCGATCGTTGGAGTCACTCAAGCAGGTCATCTTGAGGCTCCACAATGCTCGAACCCAGCTGAAAGTGATAATGAAAGCGATATGGCTCTGCGGTTGTGAGGCTACTATTTTAATAAATTATATATGAAATTTAATGTGGTACCATAACCAGATGAATTTCAATTCGCTAATTGACATAACGTCGTAGATAACTTTTAAAAAATTAAATGGGGACTGAGATTTTGGCAGGGTTGGGTGCATTAGTTGCAGGGAAAGCTGTGGGGCACGTGTAGCGAAAATAGCACCTAAAGTAAACGGCAAATAATTAGACCACTACGAGTTTTGTTTAAATTACATTAATTGGTTTGGACTAATTAAGGTAATTTATGTCGAATTATATGTATGTATTTTGTTAAGGGTTCTATGCGACAAACATTTCTATGAATTCGGAGGAGTAATTTATAATGGATTCGACTGAATGTTGCTAGATAATTGTAATGGATTTGGATACGTCGGTTTATTTAAGAACTAGTATGGAACCATTACGATGGACACTACAGTAGCTATAGTAGTACAAAATATCTTAAATATTTGAAAATATTCTCCACGACAAATGAATTTTAAGAAATGGAATATTTTTAAAACATATTCTATGCTGTGCATGTGATTATAAAATTAGTCAAACTTCATTTAATTAATTATATCTAATTTATGAAATTTATGACAAAATTCGAGTAAACATTTCTAGAGACAAGGCTTCATACAATATTTAAAAAATTATAATTAACAGAAACTTACGAATATTATTTTATGATTTTTTATGATTCCATTTTTAAGTGATAAACTGATAACAAGACCTTTTGTAGTTGTATACTTTGAAAATTGTGGAATAACGAATATTCTTTAAAATAGTTATCAATAGTTATTCAGTTTCAGCATCTTTCATGGATAGGTCCCAAAAGATGTTATAAAAAGTAATTTCACGGTATAATTGAAATTTGTCGTACCTAATTAAAAACATCTGAACGTCTAAAGTTTCAGAAATGTTTTTTGTCGGTAAAAATCACTTCTTTTTCATAAATCGGCAATTCAAAATACTTATGATAAATTTTTTAAATTCCTTTTTAAAATGCTGAAGGACCGACATTGCTTTTGTTTGTATATTACAGTGAATTGGAAATTTTGTGTATAAATATTTATAAGTAATAAAATGAACTAAATGCTATCAAAATGATAAAAGTAACCAATTATTGTAAATTTTTGCAAAATAATGAGGCAGCGAGTTGCGCAAGTTCCATTTGTTCAATATTACCTTCGTCATTTGCGCAAAACTGAAATATTCTTAATTACTCGTCCGTAACGTGCTCCTTTCCTGTTCTTTGTCGACTTTTGCAAGCCGAAGCGAGGTAACAAGTGGTAAAAAAATCGTTCATCATCCCCCAAAGCTTTCAAATTTCATCGAAAGCACAACTTAATCGCGATTGTTCTGAAAAGAACTCGAACTGACCCAGAAGCTGCCGCAGTTCTTCCAATTCAACTCATTTATTCTGGTCGGCAGCATTGCTTTTAACGCGAAAATTTCGTAAATTGTAAAATCGCGGAGTTTTGAAACTGTGGTTTGTAAAGCATAGACTGAAGTGCACTTAGCTGAAATCGGAGGCGTACTGAGCAAAGAAGCTCCCTTAATCAGGTAAATTCAGATAAGCTGTTTGCATAAAGATAGCACTCGAATTTACTTCCGCGACTCTGTGATTTAAGTGAGTGCGTCCGAAGGGAAATTTTATCAGAGCAGACCTAGTTAATCGGTTCGTTATCAATCGGAGTTGGCTTCGATGACCTCGAATACTTTTTTGCGGTTTGCACAAAATTGATTAGTGATAAAAACCATTATGTAAACACCTTTGACTGTAGATGCTATCTGCGCAAATTATGAATACTTCCGGGTCGTTATCATAAAACATATAGTCGCAATTAAGTTCACCGAAAGTGGATTGCATAATTATCGCAGACTGCTGCAATTAGCTGCAGTCGTGCGTTTTATTGATTTTTAAAAGAGATTATTCCCCGCAATTTATCTGTTGGGAAACTTAAGACTTTGTTTTGCTGTCTGTCGTTTGAAGAAATTCATGTAAACAGTCCGTCAAGGTACTTTGAAACGATTTTTTCACCTGTACAAACAAAGTCGGATATGCGGCATGAGGTATTACGTTTTAAATTGATTGATAAATGAATAATTGATTTATTTAGGAAGGAATTTTTCTTTCTTTGCTCTAACTAATTTAAAGAAATGATGATACTGATAATAACCACATATTAGGAAAAACGTGCCAAGCAATTGTTGAAGTTTGTTTAGAGTAAAAAACTGCAAATACTGAGTTCTTAACTTCTTGTTGAATGCATTATGGATTTTTAAGAAGAAAGAGTATTTGCATATGCACATAAATTCAGTAAAAAAAAAATGATTAAGCACGTCATACATTCCATTTGAACAGTTCCGCAAAACAAATCTGCTATTTTTTAATTCAAAATAAAAGATTATTTTCTGCTTTCTTATAGAAGTTTTTATAAAAATTAATTTTCCAGTTTTAGACTATTATCACTTCTCTTATCTTTGGTTTTATTCTGTGGAATTTATCAATATTGAAGTCTTGCTTTTTAAAATTTGCTCCTTATTTTAACTTTTCGGCCGATTTTTGATATTCATAACAAAATTTTAAATTAAACGCGTGTTTCACATTTCCTCTCATTTCCAAACCATCCAGGAGGTAGAATTTTTGGTTCGTTTTTTGTAAAGTGGTTTCCCCTAAACGACTTCAGTTATGAAAATTTATTATCTTTATTCTCGCAATTAAGGCACTTTTTTTAATAAATATCTATTTTCTTAAAGATTACGCTTTTCATTATTCCATTCTTAAATATGCTTTAAGGTTTTTAATTGACTATATTACGCTTTACGAATTCTTTCGTTAAAGATAGATAAAACTATAATCGCCATAATTTTTAAAGCACGTGGAATGAAAGATGGAAAGATTAACATAAATATAAGGAATAAAAAGATTTCTGGGCATATAATTATTATTAAAGCAACTCAAACTCACGAAACTAACTATTTAAATTAAGCGAATTGAATAAGTTTAAAAATGGGAAGATCTTTAACAAATTAAATGGGCGAGAAATGGACAGAAGACCCAATCGCTTGGTAGGGGTCTCGTGGATCCAATCAAACTTAAAAGAACGAGAGACCCAATCGCTTGGTAGGGGCCCCTCGGAACCAGTAAATATATCAACTTATGAACTAAGAATAAAAAATAAAAATTTACTCACTGATCATCTGTAAAGACGAAAGATCCAATCGCTTGCTAGGGATCTTTCGAATCCAAGGAAGCTTCTTCCAGAAAGACCCAATCGCTTGGTAGGGGCCTTCTGGGTTCAATGACAATTTTAAGAATAATAAAAAATAATTAAAACGTGCTCACAGATTAGTAACTCACCCAATTCGGGTTAAAGCTACTGTTTAGTTCCTGCAATTGAAAAAAAAGAAAATTAAGCTCATAAACATAAAAAAAATATGTATTTTGTTTGCGACCATAATGAATTTTTGTTTTTAAATTAACTGCTGATAAAGAAAGGCAAGCTTACCTTGATATACATAAGAACTGAATTCCTTAGTGACTTTTTCCAAAAAGTATCTATTTCCAGCAGTTGAAATCACTTCACTGTAATCGGCACTAAACCGCGACGCATTTATCAGTTTATCTTACTTTCACAACGAACTTTAGAAAAATCAGGATTAGGTTTTTACAACGAGTTATAGATCCCGGAAAAAAATGCCCACTCATCCTTTGAACTAATGCGTTCTACCCACATTACCAAATTTAAAAAAAAAAAAATTATATTTAAATCACTTGACAAATTTAAAAAAATTAAATTTGGAAAAATTAAAAAAATTTGGAGAATTGAAAATTTTTAAAATAATGCCAAACATTTAAAAAAAATAATAAATTAGATATCCCAGAATTTTGAAAATTCAAAAAATTGTCAAAATAAATATTAAAAGACATTAAAAAATTTATAAAATATGTATGTATATAGAAAAAACATATTAATATTAAAAAATAATTTTAGAAACGAGAATTGTTATAAAATATGTAAAAAAAAATTTTAAAACATTAAAATAATGAAAACGAATCATTGAACCTAAAAAATAAAATTCATATGAGCTGCATATGGCCCGTCGCATATTTCCAGCCCGCTTCACTCGACGAAGAAGCAAGAACAAATGACCGCAGTGACCACTCGCGGCCAGTATTTGTACACGCAGGCTAAGAGAGAGCTCCTGGCTCCAAAATCTCGGCGGTTATGTAAATTATTTAATACCACGAGACGCGAGAGCTCATCTTCAGCTTGGGTCCAGCTGCACTCAGCATCCAGCCACCGCGGGCTAGTGAGACTCCACTGCCTGAAGTGCAGTGCAGTGCAGTTGCACTTTTAATTTTTACATAAACAAATAATCCTCGCGAGATCGGGCCGGATGCTCCCGGGGAAAAAGATCCTAAGATCCCTGAGATTTGGCTACTTTACTCTGGGCACGGCGACTAGAGCCCCACTGGCGGTGATTTCAGTTCTTATCAGTTCTTAGTCCCATAAGCAACGAGATCAGTAAATTGAGAATTTCATGAAATTGCGCTAAATATGAAATAAATAAAATTCTATTTTGATTTAAATCGAAAAACTGGAAAACAACTCACAATTACCGTTATTTAGTTAAATATTTTCTCCTTAAAAATTTTTTTTTTCTAGAATGTGATTTTGTAACAGTGTAATATTTTCATTTTAATAAAAACATGATCATAATTGCAATTTCTAGAACCCGTAGAAATATTTTTCCTTGTAAATTCTTCTGCTGATCTGTAAAACGGGTAGGGAAAATATGCATTTTTGTGCTCCATACTCCAAACAAACTATTTTAGGCCACTGCACTCAGTTCCAGAGATAGTAAAATTAATTTTTAAGCTTAGACTAGAAAAAGTAACATACTGAATAAATAAATAAATAATCGTAATAAAGCAATATAAATAGAGGACAAAACAATATCAAAATATCTTATATAAGAACTGTATATACATCCTGCAGTCAAATAATATACATTTTCATAAATGTATAATTGGCATAAATTAGGTTGGAGGTCTCCTCACTGATTTTAATGAAACTTGTAGGAATATTCATTTAGGGTCAAAAGTCACAGTAATGCAAAACAAATATGACGGTCGCTTATAAATATTTCCTAATATCGTCGCTTATATTTCCTAAAATACTTTAAAATTCTGAAAAGTTTTTAGTTTTCCCCCACAATTAAAAATATTACCTTTAATTCGTTAATTTCAATGATTCTTCAAGAATTTTTTGAGAATGAAAAGGTGGAACTATCATTAATTTAAAGTATTACAAAATTTGCAACAAAACTTTCGAAAAAACTCGTAATAGCAAAATGTAAATTTTCGAAATTTCAAAGTTAAATATCTCGGAAGTATAAGTGCAAACTTATTTTTGCATATTCGGCACTTTTGACCCCAAGTGAACACTCCTACAATGTTTTTATTAATTTCCGTGACTTAAACTCAATCTGTTTCTAAATACCGATTTTTTGCGTATACATTATTTAGAAAAAAAACAAAATTTCGTTTTTTACGGATAGTGTGGATAGAGTACTGAGTAAATACAAGAAAATTAATTACTTTTTCTTTACTTTTATTCATAACACACAAGCTCTCAATAATTTATTATAGTATCAAACAAAATATTTACTACGTCATGAAGCCGTAATCGCTATTTAAATTTCTTTTTTTATAGAATAGAAATTAGTCCACGTTTCAGAAAATACTAATCTATAATAATAATGGAATCTTTAGTCTAACATCTAGAAGAACATTGTTTAGTTTTTCAAGTTCCGGGTAATTAAGATTATTTAATACGATTGGTTATTATACTACTTAATTTTTCCCAAACGGTGCTCAAGGATAGGTCTTTCTTAAAGTAAATGGGTTAAACTCCCTTTTCTTTTTTAACATCCAAAGCCTCCTGAAATTCTCAAAACAAAAGTCCAAAATTTTGGCATATGTACATAGATTTTTATTAAAATTCAGATCGGTTTTAATATTTTATAACGAGAAGCATTTCATTCATACGAACTAAAAATTTTAAAAACTTTTCATCTTGCAGGGATACCTTTTTGAAACATGCCTAGTGGCGTAGTTCGAGTCACGTCGTAAACTGAGGGTCTCGAAGAACTGAGGATGATCTACAGCAAAGACACAAAAATGCAAAATGATAGGAGCGCGAGAGCTTCCATCATAAATTCTGTGATTGCGGCAGCTAAAGATAAGGCGGGCGGCGGAATGGAAGTGGATGAGCAAGTCTGTGATATGCGGGGGAGTAACTCTGCACTTGAAGTTGAAGCCAAAGACAACGATGCCAAGAAGACCCCAGCGCGAGAGATGCTAACCGCGAAGGATCTAGCGACGAAAATGGAGAAGATGGACATGCGGGTCCAGACCCAACTCATAGAGAGGTAAGTGGACACCGGGGTTCCGGTGGGTGTGATATCAAGAAAATTGGCGATTTGCACGCAGATGCGGCCCCCAATGACGTAGATCAGTGCCGTAAGTCTCAATTTGCGCAAATAGTCTCAATGGGGACTAATTGGTAGAAGTGCTGCTCGCTTAAATTGGCCACTTGAAGGCTTTGTAGTTTCTATCAATCAATTGAAGCGGGGTTAGTCGTCTACTCGAAGGCGAGCGCAGCCCCGATTTATTGCCGTCAAGTGTTCGGCGGCCACTATACCCCGAACGAAGATACCCTGGCAACAGCCTGAAATCGAGTAATGGGTTCAATTCGGATTGATAAGTTCTTGATGTCGTCCGGGGTCTGGGAGTCAGATGTTTGGCCACGGGATTCTCCCGGGAAAAATTCAATTCGAAGATGCGTTCGCTGCATTTCACTGATATCTTTCGTTTCAGCTCACAGCAGAACAGGATGAGGATCGCCTTGGGAGTTTTGGTTAGACTCGTTCTACCCGTCTTCAACGGGGTGGCTAGAGGATGGCACGGCATCCGGGGAATCAGGCTCCTTAAGGCCTTAAGAAATTTGGGCGCCAGTCGACAAATGCTCACAAACATGCTCGCCTACGCGGCTAACACGATTTCGATGGGTCTGTCGTCTGTTCAAGGTAAATCCACTTCATTTTTCAAAAAACCTAAAATACAAATCAAATCTTCTATTCGCAGTAGCCTACCGTATTGATCCAATTCTAAAAATAATGAAATTGAAGAAAGGCTCTGCGGCGAACAGCATTGCTGCGTCTTCGGAGACTGTTGGACCAGTGTCCGTTTCTGTGCCGAAGGTGCTGACTGAGAGGGAGGAGCCCGAGAAGTGCGTCACGCTCAACATCCTTGCTGAGCCTCCCGCAGGAGTCCCAATTAGGGCCGATATTATTTTCATTCATGGGCTCCATGGATCGCTACCAAACACATGGAAGCAGGGCTTGTGGAACAGTGAAGGCCGGAAAGTAAAGTTTGAGAGGCCACCGAGACCTCCTCTAAGACCTCCGAAGCGACCTAGGCACTCTAGATCGAGTCGGATCTCCCCTCCTCATTCACATAAGAGGCCTAGGTATGCAAATATTGATGCCAGTTTTGCGAACGAATCAGAGCCCTTTGAAAGTGAAGCTGTAGACAATACTTGGTAAGTGCAGAGTACCACTGACTGTATTTGTGTAGCTAAGAAATTAGATTAATCTCAGATTATAAGATTTTCGATTAGGAGTTTTGTTGTTCTATTTGAATCACATTTTGTAAAAAGTTGATAAAAAAATGGAGAAATTGAAAAGGAGGGCCAAAAATATTAAACTTGAAAAAAATTTTCATGAAGACTGACACCTGGGATTTTTGAGGTAGTTTATTTCAATGCCAAGTCAGTCAGATTTTATTCATTAAATAAAAGTTTAATTTTGCTGTAAAGAAAAATGATTTTTCAATTTATTTGTAAGAGTTTGACATTTAAATACTTACAGATAAATTAAACAATAATTTGATTAATTTGAAAGGTATTATTCCTGTTTGAACGACGAAAATATAGGAATTACATAGCTTATTTACAAATGCAACACAATAGTTGAGAAAATAAATGGGGAATGCGGATGGCCATTATTATATGTACAAATAAATGGTAAAGTCAATTTATCAAATTTTGTTAAATAAAAAGCTACATCCTTGTAGTTCCTTTTTAGTCGTGATTTTAAATCATCGTATCAATATCTTACTTTGAAAAAAAGAATCTTGCAAGTTGTATGGTTTTGGTTTTTGGGGAAAGTGAGTTTAAATTATACACTAACTTACCATCAGGGGTAGCCAAAGAAAGGAGATTTACATTATTCTTATCCCATTTTGTTACTAAATTTCTAAATAAATAAAGAATGTTATAAGTAAAAATTCAAAATAAAATCTCTTTTAGGAACAGCAGATATAAGTTTTTGCAAGAAGACACAGAAGGAAGGTGTGATGGACTAGAAACTAATTTTTCGACATTCCGACTAAGACTAGACGATCATTCAACAGACAAATCTTTGTGCCACCACATCCCATCTTCAAGGGAAACTCATCGCGAAGACTTGAGGGTGGCGAAGTACTCATCTTGCTGGCCAGGTGACTGGCTACCTCTGGACTGTCCTGGGGTTCGAGTGATGGCCCTGAATTATACCACAGACCCTTATTTGTGGCGCCCCGTTTGGGTTCGGAAGCGCCACAGGACCAACTTAAGGGACCGCTCTCGGGAGATGACCGACCTGTTGATAGAGCAGAAAGTTGGGTATGGTCATCCAATTATTTGGGTGGGTCACTCGAAGGGCGGCATCTTCATCAAGCAAATCATAGTGGACGCGTGGGAAAGCGGAAGGACGGCTGCTGCACCGCTGTGGAAGTCATCAAAAGGTGTATTTTTCTACTCGGTTCCGCATCGCGGATCTCAGCTAGCAGACTTCAATTTGCCATTCTTGAGGCAGTCTGTGGAACTAACCGAAATACAAAAAAGTAAGTACACAATTGCACTCAATTTCGTTAGCCGCTTTCCGGTTTCTATTTTAAAGCGAATCAATCAAGTGGTTCCGCTGAGGTGCAGTCATTTTCGACTTTGCTTTTTTACGTCTTTTGATACCCACGCTTTTTTCTATTTATTGTATACAATTCGCCGGCGGTGATTACACAGAGCCAATGAACCGCGAGTGTTTGGATTTTGTTGTGAAACGAAACCAAACAACTCCGGAGAGGTTCTAACCTTCGCCTGCTGCTGTGCTATTTTTATGCTTTTAATAAGTGAAAAAAATGCCCGAGTCTGATTGCTTTTTACAGCCAGGTGTGGATGCTTTTTTACTTTTATTTTTCACGAAAATTGTATGTGGGGTGAAGGCCTTCTAGTTATTTTCATTTTCATAAAGCCTGTTTTAGCTCAAGCTACATTGTTATTTAATTACGTTTACTTTTTTTTAGATTGCCCTAGTATTTTGGATCTGCACAGACGTTTTGTCGCTTTATACCACAGTGGTCACCTGAAGATCGACGTTTTTAGCTTTGTCGAAACTGCCATGACTCTAATGTCGGTTTTATACCTTCGAATAGTGGGCGTTGATTCTGCTGGTAAGGTTTAGTACTAATTAATTAAAATAAATATGCTTATTTCGAAAAACCTACTCAAATAATAAAAACTTGCATGAAAATCATGGTCAGAAGTTAGGTAAACATATATTTGTGTTTTATAACTGCTTCTAACTCAAATCATTAATCCTTAGCGATAAGGGGAAAAGATTTGATGTAATTAATAGTGAACTAAAATTAACTAATTAAATAAATTGCCTAATATTAGAAAATAGTTAAAGCAAATAAGACTGGTCAACAAAATTTTGCTACAGAACAAGTGATATCATTTCTATAAGACTTTTTCCGTAGTTATTAATTCATGAACGAAAATGTTCCAACACGTCACGTTTAAAAAGTATAAAATATCGTATTTTCGATATTTTTAAAAATTTGTTACAAAGCAATGAATTTTTATAGGAAACTAAAATGTGGGTCAAATTAAAGTTTGAACTTTTAGCTATTATATTAAAATACGAAAATCGTTGACACTTTCCGGAATACTCTATGAATTTAACATCTTTCTGTTAATCGATTACATCATACAATTGGTAGTGCATGATAATCACAACTAGCGAATGCTCAAGAAAAAATAGTTCCCCAATATGCTTAGCAAGAGCTATGAAATGTGGTATTTCATACATCGATATAAGAAATTAGGCTTTCATTTGAGCCACGTTGTAAGATCTTTTCACATTCCATTATTGTTTTTTAAATCTTCAAAAATACTCAAAATACGAACTGCTTTAAGTGTTTACCCTATTTTTCTTGTAAAATTAGCGTGACAGGTAATTTTAATTTTCGGTGTTGGAATCTATGGAAAAGATTCTATTAAAGTTACCTATTACTTGTTCTGCTACATAAAGGAACATAAAAAAATGTTTTTCAGTGTAATTCAATTAATTTTCCAATTTTTTATATTTTTTAGACCCTGGAATCGGAGAAGTCTGCGGAGTGCACTTAGATCACCGAGAAATATGCAAACCTCGTAGCCGCAACTGCAATCTCTACACGGAACTAGTTAAAATGATCAATAGAGTTAGTTAACATTTTAACGAATTTAATCCGGTCTCCTTGTAAATATTTTTCAAAACCAACTTTGATATCATTAGCAGTAGTCGTAACAAACAGGTACAAATAATTTTTGCTTCACTTCTTTTGATAGTTTTTTCATTTTCTTCTTCTGCACTTTTTCTTCGATCTTTAGCGAGTCACTTAGTAATTTTTAAGGTATGTAAAATTGTTAACTAGTTGTAGTTCCTTTCAGATGTATTCAATGCAACTCGATAAAAATGCAATAAATCGTTTTTATCCTTTTTTAAATTATTTGTATTTTTTTTTAAAGTGCTTTAATTGCTTCGGATTTCATGGTACAGTGATTTAAAGCAACTACAATTTAGCAATTGGAGGGAATGGGGATGCGGGTGGTATTCATTAGATTGGAATTTTGATCAGAATCACCTTTTATTCAATTGAATGCCATTTTGCAAAACTATTCAGACTGGAGTCAAAATCGTCAGTTTTTATGTTATATGTACATTTAAGTTACCTAAATTATTATTATTAAATTATTGAAATTCATAGAAGGCTTCCAAACGTTTCTGGTTGAGCATACTAAAAAAACTAGGAAATTGTGGTGATGGTAAAATTATTTTTATAGGGTTGGCACTTTATGACGAAAAAAAAGTTTAACGATAGTGGATATTATGGATAAGTACATACATATGTATATGGATATTATGTTGCAGGGATTTTGAAATTGAAATGCACACACGTCAGCAATCCTAAAAACTTGTCACGTCTTGTGAAAGAATACTTTAGGAAAAATCTCGTTTTTGTTGGCTAACTATCCGAAAGTGGGGGACCTTAACTCCATAGAGACTCTATGGTGGATGCTGAAAACAGCGATGGAATTCTAAACACAAAGGACTAATAAAGGCAGCAATTTCTGGAATTACGAAGCAGTACTACCAATTTTTTTTGTATCGTCATAAAAAATTTGAGAATTGATTTAGTGAACTAATATATTATTTTTAAATCAATAAATTTATTACTCTGTGACAAGACATTGATTAATTAACACAACATAAAATGACTTTATTTGCTTACTCTTGTTGTGGAAAAGTGAAATATTTCACTTTCGCCGAACAACTTCTTTATCATAACAATAAAATTGTTTCGCGCATTGTTTTCTAAAACAAACTGGGTGTACTTTATTTTTTGCTAAAGTCCAATTGTTTACAAAAAGTTTGCGTTCTAAAAATTTAATTCTCTCCCTATTTGTTTACAAATTTAAGGTATTGCGTTAATTAAGCATTTCGTGGTATGAAAGCACTTGTGCGTGCTCGCTTAATGAAACTAACTATTGATAGGCTACTTTGAGTGTAAATACTTAAAACTTATAAGGTTTTCAACGCAAACACTGTGGAAGACGTAGCAAATTGTTGCGCTCTTCCATACATTTGAAATCACATTTTCGGAAGTTAAGGATCTTATCATTGAAGAGATAGTAAATAAGAAATATGTAGTTACTTATATGTCATAAATTAGTTCTTTCCGAAAAAATCTTATCATAAATAAAGTATTTAATCAAAAGGCGGAAAACATGATGGGAAATAAAATGAGCTAGAAAAACGAGCCAATTAAAGCGCTCTGCAAAAATTAAATATTAATTTTAGAGGTTTTTGTTCGGGTTTGACCATGGTTCAAAAACACTTTGAACTGCTTAAACCGCTTTATTTGGCGATGTTAATGAATGATTAGATTTAGGTGGAGTAGTACATTTTTAAAAAGGTTTCTATTTTAAATAAAAGCCTAAAAGTATGTGATGCTATATCCCAGACAATATCCTTGGGGAACTTTAATAAAAGAGCAGCGTACTTTCTATCACAATATCTTTCTTTGAAGGTGTTGTTCATATTCTTATTAAAATACAATTAAAAAAATGCTTTATTTGTAATACTAGCCTATCAGGTACATGCTATGTGTAACACAGTTTATCTTGTAAAAATTAATCTTTAGTACAAAATTCCTTTCACATCAAATTGCGGCAGACCAGGTACAACTTTTGTGAATTGATTTACTTCGCAAGCATACGAATAACCCTTCGATATATCGTCCTTCTTCCACTGAATCCACGTGATAATTTCACTGATATCATCGCAAATTATATAGCTCTCCTGGATTTCTTCTAAGGTGATGTGAGGATTATTTACACCTATCAAAACAATTCCTCGTTTTGTTGCATTTTCCACGACGACACGATAGTACAACTTTGGAACTGGAATTTGTCCATTATTATTTTCGTCAAATGAAAGATATAGTTGCTGAGGTACTCCGCTGGCGTCGGGGAGTTCGCTTACGCCCCAAGTTCCGGTGTAGCAATCTACATAAATCTTTCTATCAGCCACGAATTTTCGAACACCGTCTTCAACTCGTTCCCAATTTCCAGCATTGAAACGCTGCCACTGAGGAGCTGCGTTGATGAAATAAAAAGAGGACAACTGTTGGGGTCCAAAAATATGATCGGTTTTAGCTGATAAATGACCGCGAGAAAGGAATAGGGCTTTTGATTCGTCAAAATATTGCTCGTGATCACCGTCGAGGATCTCTTCGAAAGTCTCCATCTGCTTCTTCTGGGTGTAAAGGTTGTTTACGTTCTTTTTATCGTAGAAATCCCCTTTAATAAAATTCCGCCGGCCAACGTACTTTTGAAATCCAGCACTGAACGGATCGAGCTTGTGGTGGACGTAGATCGTCGATTGCGTGATCTCATCGTGGCAAACCAACATAGTGTGCAAAAATCGCTTACCAGCCTCAAAACCGATTTCTACTAAAGTTGACCCGTCTGCGCATGATTCTCCTGTTCGTCGTGCCGTGTGATAATTTTGCTTGGCGCACGTGAGCTCATCAAAGTCGTAACGCTCGCCATTTACTAAGAAAGTTCTTCCGCCGGCACAAGTCACTTTTAAAGACGTCCGATCGCCAAATGGCTTTTTGAAAGATTCCGTGCAATAAAACTCGATTGGCGCACCGAAGGAAACTTTGATTGATCCAGAAGTTGTTGGTGCCCAGAATTGATCTTTACCAGGTATTACAAACAAGGGCTGTGGCTCGATCAGGTCTCCATTAATGTTGATCGTGCAACCATTTCTGATCTTTTTACCTTCTAGAGAACTAAAATTGTCGATCTGCGAAGTATTGTACAAAGGCTCCTTCTTTAAAGGAACGTCTTGAAGAGCAACTCTACTTTCTCCATACCCAACCGCAAAAACGAAAATTAAAATAAAACTATAAATTCTCAGCCCCATGATCAGTCTCCAATGGATTGTTACTTTCGAGTGACTGTAACTTTCTAATTCATCGCGTTCTTAAATACCTGGGACAGGTGAAATCGAGATAAGTAAGCTCATGCTCAACTGTTGTTTGCTCCGCTTTAGCTTTTCAGATATTCGGATATTGCTTTATAACAGCTCGTTACTATTTACGGCAGCGAGATTATTAAGAAATTTATGCCTGATAATTCCCAAACAATTGGCTTTAGTTCTGCGCTTAATCTTCAAGCCGAGGTGCTTAATGTAACTTTAGAGAACACTCGGCTTCGTGTCGAGCGTCTCAAAGCTTAGCCATTCTCGACTTTAGGGTCAGTTGTAAATTTTATGGGAGATGAGTTCGTTAACTTTTGGAGGTCTTGAATTTTCGTGAATATAATTTCTTTAGTGCAGGTTGGTATTTATGTATATTTAGGGTAGGGTAGGTAAGGTTCATTGTGATAATTGCAACTTTTCCCGTGATATCGTAATTACAACACTATTTCCAGGTGGTGGTGACACATCGATGAAAATCGATGAAATCATTACGAAAAATATTCTACGTAGTGTTATATCGTAATATTGGAAGCAAAAAAAGCTGATAGAATGCACGATTGTTATATATTTTTCTTAAGGATAGCAATTGTAAGATTTAGTTATTGAATTCTTTTGCCTGTGTGCAAATGTTTAATACATGAATGATGGGTACACATATATGAACACACATATGAATGATGGGTATACATATATTATGCACATATATAATGCGAACTTATGATCATCATAACGTAATTGTTTAAAGGCGTTTTGAATGTCATAGCGAAATTATGATTAATTTGATTGTACCAATCAAATAATAAATTTAAATTGAAGGATAGTGATAAATCATCATTCGAGATATTCATGTGTTAATCGCAAATATACATATCCTTGCTGAGATTTTGAGATAATACATTTTTATGTATATTATGTATACATAGGTAAAATTTATAACCTTGAATTGAGAATTAAACTTACACTTAGAAATATTTTATTACAAATAAGATTAATTCGAGCTTTTATACTAAAATATGTTGGGTTACACGTTTACTGGATCAAAGATAATGGAAAAAACCAGTTTGGACTTAGACTTTCTTTTAAACCCCACTAAAAATTCTTAAGACTGATAAGTCGAGAGGTTTCTATGATTGATAAAAAAACATATGGTTAATAAATATTATTAGGCTTACACTAAAGTGGCTCGAACAGTTAATTATTGGCATCTTAATTATAAATTTCATTAAAATCTCTATCAAATAGACCCTGAGAGTCTCAAGGTACAAATTATACAATTTATATAAGTACTATACATGCGTACTATTTTATTCACCAAAATTTGAGATCTAAAACCGTGGATTTTTTCATCTGGTGTTATGCAAGTTTTCAGATTTTGACTTAATTTTAAAAATTCTAAAATGATGATCTTAAAAATGATCATAGTATCCCCGGTTCATCACTTTTATTTGACAATTTAGAAAAAAATTTGATAATACAAATTAGCAAAATTAGAATAAAAATTTAAATTCTTATGATTGCCTAGCCAAAATTTGTTGTAGGAATATTTTAAATATTTAAAATGGGTAAGAAGAAGAAGAGTAAAACTCCCAAAGAACCGCAGATAGCACATAGATTTGCAAGAGATTTGGCGGCTCTGTACGCTGCACGGCTTGGGGCATTTCGCGATTTCCGTCCTCATCCAGGAAATCCACTCTACTACTCAGCACTGATAGTACCCGAGGAGCCGCCCTACAACGACGGTGCTTTCCGAGTCCAAATCGCCATTCCTATTGAATACCCTTTGAGACCTCCATTGATATCGCTCAAGACGAAGATCTATCACCCGAATATCGATGAGAAAGGGAAACTTTCTCTTCCTTTAATCGACCCCGACCACTGGAAGCCAACTACAACACTGGAGCAAGTGATTCAGGCGTTGTTGGCACTTATTCAAAAGCCAAATTTGGATAACCCCATTAGGATTGATGTGGCGAGTGAATTCAGAAATTACAAGGATATATTCATGAACAAGGCGCGGGAGTTCACGAAAAAATATGCCGAAAGTCTGGAATAATAGTCTGATGTTTGGGAAAGGCACTTTTTAACTAAAAACGTGACACTTTTTCAGACAATTGTAACAAACTTTTGGTATAATTTTTACAAAATAATAATAAGCCTTGGGGCTAATCGGAAAAAAGTGTAAGGAAATATGATCACAATTATACTTTATATTATTGCAGCGGCCAGCACATTTGTTTAAAAAACTAGACCATCTATAAGATTAAATAATTATCATAAATTAGAAATTTCAACTACGAGATTAAATCTATTAATGGAGCACTCATTACTTTGTGCAATTCACTAACAACTGACAGAATGATAAGCTAATTTTAAAAAATTATTAATTTCGAGATAGTAAAAAAGTGACATAGACAGAAATATGCTCGAGTCCACATAGTAGCTTTCCACATATTTCAGTGAAAAAATAAATAGCGATAATTTTCAAGGAAGTTGTTATGTCACGTGTATCGGTGGCAGTCGCTTCACGACATATTTATGAAAAAGTGAAACTTACTTTAACTTATCAATAATAACATTTCCGATTAATATTATGGGTTTCCCTTTTCAAGCAGTGATAAGAATCTATTGCCAAACATTGCAATTATTGCAATTGTTACGAAGTTTTCACGTTTCGTTTGAAGATATTCTGTACGACTTGTAGATGATATTCCTGAGTACTTTGGCTCGTAATAAATTAATGAGATTAAATACTATAATACCTAATTGTGCCCTGGTTGTTGATGTTTTAAAAATATGGACATTGTAAAGTAAAAAAAAAAAACTTTCTCCTTTTCGTAAATGTGATGATTAGGATTCGCTTGTATTTTTAATTCTAACATTATTATTATGTCATATATTAGCAGTTTAATAGTTGCTTAAGAATGAAAAATTGCTTTTATACATATTTGGTTAGGATTGGAAAACGAGCTTGGGTCGTCTAAATTTTAAGTCCAATATGCTCCTTGCTCTGACACGGAGATCTATTCGTTAACCATTTTATTTAGTCTTGATGACGTCATGTCAGGGCAACGTTCCACTCAGAGATATGAGCCTTACTTTTTGATACATATAATGATCATTTCGTTTCAAAAGACAATCATAATTATAGTAATATAATTAATCGGGAAGTTAATGAAATATTAGAAGGAATTGTATACGCATAAAAACTAGAACATAATTTCTTTGTACAAAAAACTTTTCGGTATATATTTTGTTCACAATATTTTCAGTTAGGTTCTCAGTAGTATCGCATTAGATAACAACCTTAGTCCTCTTGTAGTTTACAAGAGTACAGAAACAAAATCAAAATTTGCAATAGAACTTAAACCAAATAAGACAACAACAAAAAAAAATGAATCAAACGAAAAGACACCGGCATGTGGTGTCTTCCATAACAAAAGTGCTCTGTTCGAGCAACTGAAACAGAAAAGTACTTTTTACAGAAAATTAAACGATGTGGCAGAGGTTGGAGAGCAAGCTGCAGATGGGTCTGGGTTGGCTAACTCTCGGTGGCTTCATTTTCTTCGATCAGTTCATTCGTTGTGGTCGTTTCAGTCCCATTCACCCCGTTCTCCTTGGGCGGTGAATCCCTTTCTTCGTTTTCTTCATAGATTACGTCACAGCTCGTTGGTATCGTTTTTGGGGGTGGTTTTCTCACGGGTTTTCTTTTTGGGTGTGGCTGAGGTGGTTCAGATTGCTGATTCTGCAAGTTCATCTGCACATCCCGCAATCGCTCGGTGAGTAGCTGCAGATCACGCTCCTGAGACTCACAGCGACTTCGCAATTCAGCAATCTCCTGCAAATCTTCGGGACGGGGATCACGACGCTCATACCGCATGCGCATTTCTTCGAATCTGCGCAAAAAAATTGGAGTTAGAAATTATATTAGCTTGAATTGAAGCATATAAAAAATTGAAGATCTTACAAGTTCGTTAGACAACGACATTTCCGGTGCAATTGGTCAATTTCTTGGGAGTTGTGAAGATCGCGTGATTCAAGGGTGGTTCGCTCAATGTCGAAATTATTTTTCAGCTCCTTCATATCACGCTGATGCTCGATCTCGATATCTCTGGTGATCAGATGGAGGGGCGATTATGTGATTAAGGGGATGGTTGGTTGGAGAGAAAGATATAAATAGAGACATCAGTTTTATATCAGTTTTCTCCGAGGTTAATTAAAATCGATGGCGATCGATTGCGATGGTTTTAATTTTTGCGTATTATGTGTGGGTTAGGCTTTGAAAACGTTAGCTTTTCTTGCTTATTTGTTGAAAATAAATGCGATTAATGAAAGAAAATGTTGTGTATTGTTAGTAAGTAGAAAATTTATAGTGTTTTCAAAAGAACAATGTACCAATCACAAAGAGACAGAGGAAAAGTCGAAAATAGAAAGTGGTGAAATTTTGATTTAACTGCTGTTCTAGTAATAAATGAAATATAACTATAAACTAAGTAAAAAATGTGAAATATAATCCAAAAAATATTATTAAAATTTTTATGTACAGGAGCGTGTCCGAAACATATTTAACACAAGTTTGAGTATATAATATGTAGTCGATGACTGCTCTAATAAAAAGTATATACATACATTCTTTTTTTTAGTTCACTTAACTCATAAGAAGTTTAATTTTTTAGCTGCTTATATTATAATAGGTTAGTTAATTATCTGTCCAAATTTAACCTTAATATCTGTAAAATTCCAATAAAGAAAATCTAAATAAACTTCATTTCTGCTTTTCACAACGTGGTCGGACACGTGAATAATTTATAGAATCTACATTCTCTAAGTTTTAATTTTGGACTAATAAATTAAAGTTGTTGTATTCCCCATAATCATTTTACTATTTACTGTTTGAATTCATACAATTTGATATATGTATAAAATGCACGTAGAAAAACATTAAATTTGTGATCGGTTCTGTCCTTTTTTTTAATAAAATAAGTAGCAACAAAATTTTGCTACCTATAATGGAAAAATGCTGGGTGATTTAATTGAATTGATTTGAGAAATTTTGTTTTGAAATGATCAATGTAAATGGAGATTGTGCATTTTTGGAACCGATATCAAAATCAAAAATTTTTAAAAAAAATTCAAAACATGATTTTCTCCAAAAATGCACTTTATTTACTATATGCACTTGTAAACATGGTATATGCATGTTTATTAAAATCAAAGCAATTATCGTTTGAATTTAAATTCAGACGACCCTTGAAAAACACAAAACCTTGGATATCCTTTCGTTTCAAACCCACTTACAATAATAGAGAGCTGTAAAAAAATATAATTAGGTGAGAAAAAGACCCATTGCGTTTTTAATGAAATGCTTCCTATAAATCGGGTGAGAAAAGCTACAAGAATAAAAAAAATAAAATAAATTTGAAAATGAATTTTAATTTAGACGTTAGAAACTTGTTTAATATTTATTTTGTCCAATATTATCTCCGCCACATTTTGACCAGCATTTTGACTTAAAAATTTGGAGAGGTCAGATTTCATAGACTTTATAATTTTAATTTGTCCTGCTGCTCATTTTTTGAATTACTTCATTACTCAAAACTGCTTCTCATATCAAATCGAAGGGAAGTTTTAAATTGCAGTTTAATAACCAATCAACGAACAGAACCAACATTTTAATATTAAGTTATACTGATTTTAAAATATCAATCAATTTATTCACATTTAACATACTTGTATTATCATATTTTAGAAAAATTTCAATAACATTTTAAGATCTTAAAATTCTAATGTAAGTATTCAATTTGTTGCTAGAAAATAGTAAAGTAGGTAAAAAAGAATGCTACTTATAATTTAAATAGTGTAACAATTTTTATGCAAGCCTTAATAACTACAAAATTAATTCGGTTCCGTTGACGAAGAAGGAAAAAAAATTTCACCACAAATTGTAGTAGCAAAACACTGCCAAAGTTAACATCAAACATGCCAAAGCCAAGAGGAATGATTGTGACACATAGAGAATAAGGAGGGCGGGGACGACAGGACACGCTCCCTTCCAAAAATTGTAAAAAGTAGAGCAGTAGGAGGTGGCGTCGGCATACAACGAGCTTCTGTAGAAGAATACAAAAAGCACAGGGCGAGAAAAGAACAAAAATATTTCGTCACAATCGAATCATCGTGTTCAAAAACGTTTACAAAAATAGTAAATTCAACGATAGAAGATGTAAAATGAATGAGAAGAAAAAGTAAAGTAAAAAAAAAAAAGAAAAGAACAAAACCAAAAGTTCTAAAGATGAGAAAATATCAGTCAAGTCGTACTTACTTAATCTTGTTTTCGGCCTCCTCAAGTCGAATTCGATGTCTAGACTCCATGGCCTGAAGGGCCTCCTCCTTTTCGGCTATCAACTGCTCCCATTGCAATTCTGGTAAAGCAAGCTCTTCACTAGTCACTTTCTTACCCCTTTTTTCGACAAACTTACCAAGCTGCTTTCGATGTTTTATTGATAGTTCTTCAGTGGTATGCGCCAACTCTTTGGCGAACTCTTCTTTCACTTGATTAAGACGTTCACGGAACTTCTCTTCCATGTCGAGTTTCTCCTCTGCGAATTCCTTCTTCATTTGTTCTACGAAGATATAACGACATTTTTTCAGATATTTTACTATTACACAAAATTTCGAATATTACCACAAAGTGCTTCTCGCTTTTCTTCCTCTCGATTCATGGCCCTCTGATAGTCTCGGTCTGCTCTGTCCAAGTGCAGTCTGGTTTCCATCAACGACTCTTCGGCCTTCAATCTTACTTGCTTGAATTCAGCTTCCTTTTCCTGATATTTTTGGCGAAGTTCTTTCAACTGCAAAGTAAGAGGACAGTGAATGCTAGTTTAAAAAATTGATCAACCCTCATACTTCAGCTCGGAGTTCTTCTTCATTGGCAGTATATCTCGTCGTTAGTGCTTTAAGTTCTTCTATGTGTTCGTCTTGGAGTTTTTGTAAGGCATCGAGCCTATCTTCCCCATGTACAACTTCAAGTTCGGCTTTCAGTCTTGTCATCTCTGTTCTGAAAGTTATAGAAAATTTAAAAACTATGTCATCAATTCTTGAAAATTTTCAGCTTAAACAATTTTGGTAACAAATTCCCTGTACAGTAGTAAAAATTCGATAAAAATCGGTTTATTATTTTCCGAAATGAGTTTAATACTTACAATAGTCTAGTTTCCCATTGTAGTGCAACCTCACCGCGAGCCTCATCAATCTTTTGAATCATTTCGCGGTCCTTAATACTCAGGGTTCTATTAAAATAATAAAAACATGTTATTTAAAATTCAAATAAAAATGTTCTCACTCACATTTCGCATGTTTTCTTAATTTTCTTCACTTCCGCTATTTGATCCTCAAGCTCCTGATTGGCGGACTCTAGATCATCTCTCAAGTCTTCCATTTGTTCTGTCAACAAACCGATCGATTGCCTCTGATCACAGGTGAGCCCCCGTAATTGTCTCAGTTCGGCTTCACAACTCTTCAAGTGCCGGAATGTTTCCGCTTGCTCATCCAGCTGCTTTTCGGCTGAAGAGGCTCTTTCCATAGCCTCAATCTTGGCCTTTTCAGCAACCTCGATCTTATCCTTACAGGTCTTTTGCATATTTCGCATTTGCCATTCACAGTCAGTAAGGAGATGCTCTTCTTTTTCTGTAATTTGAGGAACATTTTAAATATACCATTGCTTTTTAAAGTTTTTATCAGATAAATACCTGCATTTTGAGTTCTAAGATTTTCAAATTCTTTTTGCCATTTTTGTTCGGATTCTTTCTTTTCTTCTTGTAATTTTTCAAGAGCATCTTGTAAATTTTTAAGTTCCTCGTCCTTCTCCTCTTTGAGTCTACGTTTTTCGAGTTTTAGCTGTTCTGCGCTACTTTTTGCGAAAGCCAATTGTGTTTGTAGATTTTTTGATAACATTTGTAACTGATCATATTTTTCCTGAAGATCTTCAAATTCAGATTCAAGTTTTTCTGCAGGATATACAATTGCTATTTTATGCATCTCATTATTAAATTAATAAATACTAACCATATTTAGTGTTCAGTTCAGCTTCTGTATCACATATCTGCTGTTTGAGCGATTCTTTTTCATTTTCTATGTTCTTTAGTCTTTGTCTAACGCATAAATCTTCCTTTTGTGCAGATTCAAGCTCAGCCTGTAGTCCTGGGTTATAAAAACACAATTTTTAATTTAATTTATTTCATTACGGATAGAACTTACGATCCACATTCCACGACTTTACAGATAGTTCCTTTTCTAATTCATCTATTTTTAATTGCAAGTCGTTAACTCTTTCCTGAGCACTTAAAGCTGCTTTTTGGGCTTCTTCTACTTGGGCACTAAAACGGGCCTCTTGATTAACTAAATCACGCCTGTAAAAATAAATTTAATCAATTAGTTCTAATCAATTTATACAATTGAAATAAGTCGTTAAGGTTTGAATATTTTTGATATATTAGAAAGTAGTTTGTTAAATTAGTAGTATAGAATTTTTCACCTTATCTAACCCTACTGAAATTTCTGTAAATACTATTATTAGTCCACCTACAATGGAAGACCTAAATACTCGAATCTGTGGTTTATGGAAGGGCTTTTTTTCGTATATTCTAACTATAATTTATAACTGAGATGGTTTTCTAGGAAAATTCTGGATTCTTAGACCCACCCTAAAATTACCGATTTTGAATCTAACCAATAATAAAGTTTTCAAATTCTATATTCAAGACTGTATTACAAATCATCAAGTTTGTTCGCATTTATCGTAGATAAGAGAAGGATCTAATCTAAAAATCTACTTGCATAAATTAAAGATTAAAAACTAGTGAAAATAAAGCTTAAAATGATTTTCTTACGATTTATTTGAATCTTGAAGGCAGAAGCAGTAAATGTCTAAAGGACATTTTAAAAATAATTTCCTGCAGAAAATCGTACACATTCGGCAACAAAATACTTTTATTGAATATTGCAGGTGCACCGACCTTATAACATAATTCAAAATTCTATCCTACTCCAAATTCAACAACTTTTCGTTTTTAACTTATTCTACTACAAGTACACCAATTTCAGTTTTTATCTAACATCTTTAGCAAAAATAAATTTTGCGACCAAGTTACATTAAATTTTTATAAATATTTCTAAGATCTTAGAAATTGCAATAAAACATTTTTATTGCAGTTAAATTTAAAATAGACCTAAAATTAGAAGATGAGTGACTCTCAACACTTCGTAATTTGAGGGAAATGTTGGCTCACTTCATCATCGAGCGTTTCTTAATAAATCGCCGAATAGTGAGAAAAGATGAAAACTCATTTAAAGCGCACAAAGCAATTCCAAGTTGTCGCTTTTGTTCGACGTCACCATAAAGAAAGGACGGGTCTAATGAATCATTTGATTGCGCCAGTTAACACGCGAGCAGGTGATTTATCCCCAAAAGGTTAAGAAAGAATTTTGCTTCTTTAAGTGAAGGGGAGGATCCCGGCGATTGTCGCTGAGTGAGAGATGCTCGTTTCTTACAGAGAACTTTGACCGTTTGTAAAAGTACACTGGTCCTAAAAATAGATGTGCCTTGAATTTTATTTTTCACAATTTATTAGTCTGACAATCTTGCCTCTACCCACAGGATATAAGGCAAAAAAGTGAAAGTAGTTGCCAAACTTGCAATTTTAGACAAATTTCTTGTGTTGGTCGAAAAACAATTTAAAAATTAAAAACAGAACTTACAGAACATGTGTATAATGTTTCTGGATTTTTTGCGTTTTTTGCATCCTTGGAGAACTGCCCAATCGCAATAGCCATAAGAAAAAGAGAAAAGGCATTCTTACAAGATAAATTCAAATAATTGCCCAATTCGTTTTTTGGAACCCATTTAAGTACGAAGTTAAAAACACATAAAAATCGGACTCAGACCAAGTTGATTAACGCAAATCGCCACCACAAATTTTGGAAAGTGACCTTTGCCAAAAATTTGCTTCGTAGAAAAATGAGAATGGATTGGTAGACCAAAGAAAACGGCCATTGTTAATGGAAGCTCGAAGGGGGCCCAACAGGAGAATAAATAAGAAAAACGCGGCATTCCAAGACTTCCTTTGTGCAATATGGCCCCAAAATAGCCGGACGTAAACACGTCACATAGAAAATTTCTCATTTTAACGCATTGGGGGTGAAAGATCTAGAGCTCTGCATTCAGTTCATAATTTTGCTAAATATTTTTACACATTTAGACCGAACTCGTTTAAACATGAATATTGAGAAATGCCACAAAATCCTCTAGTTTGATTTAGTGTCAAAATTCTTCCGAAACCCGGTCGTTGAAGCTTTTAAATTTATTTCTAACAAAATATGCGGAATAGAAATTTTTTTTACGACAAATATTTTTTTTCAAGTTATCGGAGATACTTATTTGTGAATCTGAATTCCTAGCACCTCCTAGCATCCGAGAAACACGATTCTACCATAGTGAATCACCTGCTTGTTCAAATTAAGAAAGAATTGTAGCTTGGCGCGCAGGTGGGCGTTAAATTGCTAGCTAGAAATAAAAATTTATTAAAAATAAACTTTATTTATTATTGTAGAGGCTGTTAGAATCTTTATATTTGTCATCAGAACCAAACATTTCGAATAATTTTTGAAACATGCAAGGGCGAACTGGTGAAAGGTCCAATCTATTGATAGCAGATATAAGAAACACAAACGGAAATATAAGTTTAGTACTAATGGATTAATCTAGAGACCTGAACGGAAATAATACACAAATACTAAAATGAGCAGAGATATGGAAACTGGTTTTGGTGGTACACAAAACATAAATAAAATCTTGCTCTAAAACTCTGAAGCCTTACTACAAAGTTCGAGATATTTACACAAAAGTATGTGGAACTTTGTAACTAGTAATTGAATATATTATAAATTAATAAATATTATATTATTCAAAGTAGTTTTGAGTCAACTCGAAACAAGTTATCTTCAGTTCTGGGCACAATACCCAAGGAAGTCGCTTGTAAATAATCCTGGTAGATTTTTCTACCGTAATAGGGCTACACATTTGGAACTTCCACCTAGTTAGACATTTTCTGAATTTCATGATTATAGACCGAAAATTTTTTCATCCTTTTAGCACACTAGAAGACTAATTCCGAAAACCTCCCTTTTTAGGGAGCAAATGTAAACTGAATAATTAAATCAGTGATCGTAAAAGTTAGAGCAACGAAAACATAAATTTTAAAAAACATTCTTAAAGATCGTTCTTATTTGAATATTTTCAAAATCCACTTCTTTTTGTTACATTGTTTGTTATCTCATAAAAACTTGTATGTAAAATTCTGTTAAACATAAATAAATTATCTGGTTTAAGTGACTTGCTTGTCTTTCCCGCCAAAGTCTTATAAAAATGTTTTGCAAGTGCTCTTTTTTTTCTCGCGGACAGATTTATTTAGGATTTTTGAAAGTTATGTCTCGTCCAATTAAAACGAACATTGCTCGCAGCGATCACCAACACACCCAAATTAACCGGCTTGGAAGATCAATGATCCTTTGCTGGTTCACTGACTTTGCATAATGTAAAGGAAATCGCTTCTACTTTTTATTTGACTAAAAGAAAGTTCCCATAAAATTTTTTCCGACTGACTATACTGCGCTACAGCAGACGCCTGGTTTATTTTTTTAATCGTATCAAGCATTTTTTTTTAAAACAATTCCGCACACGCACAGCTAGTCCCAAGTGGATGCAAAAATAGGCGGATTGCGTCGACTGATAAACGATTGCCACACGAGAAATTCCTATTTTTGATCAACCTAATGCGCGATCTCATGATCATCTGCGAAGATAGTTCATGGCATCGTGACGTACCGAACTCAATTGAAAGAAACGGCCAATTCAATGCCACATATTGCTTACGTTTTAGTTGGATGACATTAGCAAAATTTCTAGATTCGCCAAGATCAATTTGATAAGGCGCAATTAGGGTTTGTGGGTTAGTAGGTAGTACAAAAATTTTATTTACTTGTCCTCCTCCTTGTGGTCACTGCTGAGAATGTTAGGAATTCCGGCATTGGCAGTATTGTCCCTAGCAACAGAGTTCTCAATAGTTTCAACTTTGATCGGGGTGCTAAAAGCAGATCCCATTCCAGTAGACTCCACTACAACATCCGGTAAGCTAATGCTATCGATGAGTATGTGTTGTGTACCCTTTTCGTTAACATCTTCGTTATCATAAATAATTTCATAGTCACTCTGTAGTAAATTTTCATCACAATCTGTCGAACTGCCACGTAGGAAAAACTCACTGTCACAGTTCAATTGATTTTCACTATCATTCACAATTGTGCTGCTATCGATCAATACTATGTTGCCGGAAGACCCTAACCCAGAATCTGTAAAACTAGTTGTACTCAAGTTTTCACTACGACTATTAACAACATTGCCGGAGGTTATTCGATCATCATTGGGATCAGGATCGTTTTCAAGTGTTACATGGCCACTATCATGTGTAACGAAATGCCATTCATTTTCGTCGCCGTCGTCGTTGGTGTTTCTATTGTTGTTGCTGGTGTTGTCGATTTCATCGTCAAGATCAACGATTTCGATCGGTTTGTCAGCCAAATCGATCTCAGTGTCAAACGATTGTTCACTATCGTAGAAAACTTCGGTTTCATTGTTAATGCCCTTTTCCAGATCACTATAGTCCGCGACGGTTATCGTTGGTATAACAATATGGCTTTTTTCTGAATTTGTGTTATTTTGTTGATCTTGACTGATGACTATTGATGGCTGTGAGGGAGTTTTACTGACAGGCTGTCCCATTTTTATATCGATGTAGCTATCGCGATCACATTCAGTCAGCTCCGATATTTGCGCGGCTGCATCTTTTAACTGATCGTCGGTGAACTCCTGAGGATGCTCGGTCTCGTCTTGTTCGCCGATTTCTACAACTGTGTGGGGCAAATCGTTGATGTTATATCCATGATCATCGTCATCATAATCAGCGCTTTCTTCATTTTGATCATCTGAATAATATTCGGTTGTATCTTGGCGCAGCTCTTCTGTGTCGTCGACAACGGACTCAGTGCGGTCGTGGTGGTCGCAATGTTCGTTAAGTTGTCCAACATTGATGCTATTTTCATGCGAAATTTCATCACTTGCGCCGGCGCATAGGTCCTCATGATCACTGTTGGTGTTGCCGCCGCCATCTGTTTCAGTCGATTCGTTATTATTGCTGCTGCTGTTGCTGCTGCTGCTGGTGGTGTTGTTTTGATCGTTTTCGTCGCGACCATCGTCATGCTCGTCAAGCTCTCCGCCGTCCTCCTCAAGCCTCATGACCAGATTCGTACTATTTTTAGACTTCGTTATTTGATAACCAAAATGAAAATTTTCCCGAGCTTGAAAATCGTCCGCCACTGGAGGATTGTCCCCTTTATCACACGCACTATTCAGATCACACTTGACCGGATAATCCAATCCTTGCGTTCTACTTTCCGGCTGTTGACAGTCCTTAATATTAGTTTTATTCTCTTTCTGTTGCTTATTACGATTTCGATGACGATTTCGCCCTCTTGCCATTATTCCATGGAAAAATTCCCGACTTTTATTGATCGGATTGAACGTTGTTGTCTTGTGCGACGATTGATGGTGATCTGATGGCAATTGTTGATCCTGTTTAATCGATTTACGATCGATCGGAATCGATCGCCTTGAGACATCCTCGAGTTGACACTGTTTCTGATCAACAATTTCGTTTCGACTGGATATTTCTTTTTTGAATTCATGCCGCTTACTCGGTGGTGTTTGGTGCCGATCATTAGTACTTCTATCATTTTGCACCAACACTTTGCCAGAATGATCAATGTGATCAGCAACGAATTTCAGGTTTTCTTGCGTTTTATTTATATCATTGCCATTGGTTTTAGCGCATGCGTACTGATTTATTGTTGTATCTTCAACAGCGGTTGGGATTTGCAGTTTTCTATTCTTTGCATTCTTCGATGTTTGGCTGGCATCATTTGTTGTGCTCTTGTTCTTTGAACGACGAAAAAATTTCAACATTTTCAAATTGGAATTTCAATTAGAACCAGGTGGTTTTTCTAGACGGTGTTCTGCGTAATTTTTATTGTATTATTGGCCTGGTGAAAATGAATACAGTAGTTTTTGCTGTAGATGTATTTCCGGTATAAAAATTTTATATATAATATATTTTCAAATAACAGCGAAATCTCAAGGAATGTTAAGAATGTTAAGTTGCACAAACTTTTAGCAATTTTCAGACACGGTTTTGAATCATGCTTCCAAAATAAAATAAAATAAAAGAAGATTTTGCCAACAATTTTAATTAGACGTAAACTATGTATTTAATGCTCGGGAAATATTCTCCAATTTTATTAAGGAACGTTATCTTCTACAAAAATATTTTCAAAAAACCTAAGTAGTTTTGTCTATAAAAAAGTAGTTAAATTTTACACGAAGTTTATGTAAAACGAGCATTAAAAGAGGAACAGACAATATTCGGAGTAACGAAAAATCATACTTTTATTTCATAAATAATTCGCAAGATAATAATATTCAATTTTTCATTTTGTGTTTTATTGATGCAAAGATCGGGAAGATCAAAATAGTAGTACATGAGTTTTAACGTTTATTTTTTAAAACCAAAAAGAAAGATAACGTGCTGTAAAAATAAGTATGTATTATATAAGTAAACAAATTATTTTTAGAAACACTTTCCAAAAGATTGCTGCATCAGACATGTTTAGTTAAAATGCCTTTTTGCTTTTGCGCTATTGAGGCTATGTTTCCATTCATCAGAAAATGCCGAATAATTCGGAATGAAGTTTTTACGAAATATGCAAAACATCCAGCTCCATAGACAAACAGTGAACTCAATAATTTTCTTTAGCGATCACGGACTGTTTACTTATGTCCATGGGGTTTCTATCGACCTTTGGTATTCCTTCCACTTGGAAACAATCCTTTTCGGATGCTGATAAGTGGCAAAGAATGGAACAAGTCTGTTCGGATGTCCAAAAATACCCTGTTCAACTCTATTTTGGGGAAGAAAATTCGTCGACCAACCAAAAAAGACGTTCACTTCAAATTCACGGTCGGGCAAAAGAAGCAAAACTTCCGGTAGCCAGCTCCTTCTCAAAGAGAATTCTGATCATTCTAGCTAGACAGAGTTCGTGGCTAACTGAGAATATCCATTGGATATATGCCGATTGGAAAATTCGATTTGGAGCGCCAAACGAATGCATTCGTGCTAATTTTAGCCCTATCGTGAAAAGATATTCGCGAGAAGAACGAACATTTTCATAAAATCAAACTAACGACTGTGCGTCATTTTCTTCAACATGAATTAGAGGAAATTGTAAAAGCACAGAAAAACAGATTTCCCACTGCGGAGATAAATACAAGGAAATTGACGTTAACTGCTGCGATTATATTTTAGATGTTGTGGGAGTGATTTGTAGCGATAATTAATTGCTTCATCCTCCTTCGTGAGTGATTCCGGAACATGGGGATCGATTTTATGAGAGGATTTAAATATGAAAATGTTGATCTTATTCGGTGCATACCAGATTTTTTAGATGTATCGTTTAAGGAAATTGCGTCTTTGATTTTTCCGAAATTCTCAGTAGGTTTAATAATGCCTACTCTTAAAATCAAAATTTATCATCCAATTTAGTTGAAGACCGTTCATAAAATTGAATTAAATCGAAATAAAATCTTAAATATAGTAATGAGCAATTAAATAACCGTCGCATATAAATTATTCAAATTAAAGAAAATTTGCTGTATTTCTTCGACAACAAATATAAATGTTGCACTTTAAGCATAGATTCCAAATTTTCTTCAAGTATGTCTTACGATATAATTGATTTTCGATTGATGAAGTAAAATTTCTACAAGTAATTGTTTTAAAATTATATATTATTTTGAAATTAGATTTTTCACACCTGCTTGTATCTAAGAAGAATGCTTTTGGCACTAATTTAATCGATTCTTGGAATATATCTATAAAAAGAAATATTTAAGTAGCTTAACGAACCATTTTATCTTTTAATTGTATCGAGTTAAAATTTTTTAAACGCAAAATAAAAAAATTAAGTATGTCATGGCTCTTCTAAGGTGACCGATGAGCGTCAATAGCAAATTTAATGTTATAAACTCGTAAAAACTAAGTTATTTAAAATTCTAAACATCATTTTTTAAGTCAACCTAATTTTCTGAAAAAAAAATAATTTATGAATTATGTACTAGGCGTGAGAAAAGCAAAAGTTCTCATCACTCAAATTTTCCGTTTCCTTTCACTTCAAGTCAAGAGGAAAAAAATAGAATCAATGCGAGCCTATTGGCACCATAAAGAAAATTCACCGCGGAACTCTTAGTCGTGTCGACGTAGTGCTCACTAGGAAAACGTCCGTCTCACCTAGCAGCTTCCCTGATAGACGTCCAAAACGTCGCACGAATGCACCTATAATTAGACCTCCCGTGAAATATGACCGCGCGTTTAAAAATATTTCGGCAGTCGCTTTGAATAATTGTTCCCAGCGTGAGATTCTGAATCTTCCATTTGTCTTTAGACTTTCAATAATTCGAAGTAATAGACATTTAAATATAATATGTAAGAATTCACGTACTTAGTTTGTTACGCAATTTTTACATTTCTTGTATTTCTTGTATCAGCAATTATTTATGCGCAATTTATGCTTTCAAGTTTTAGAAAATCGAACTATCAACTATTTAATCAAAGTCGTTATTAAAGTAGCGTTTCTATTGTGAATGAAAAGAGCTTTTTACGCGGTGCGAGTACGCGGTAAAGTTTGCCGCTTGTTTATAAAATAGCGAAAATAAATAAACAAAAGCGAGCAGCCGGTAAAAAACAATTCGCAAATTTTCGGATAATTTGAGCCAGCACGTAGTGTTTACACTTCCACAGATCGGTTTATTCGCAGCAGGAATAATTTTGAAATTCTGCGGTTACTTTATACAGTTTTTGTATAAGCTAAACAAAACATAGAGACTAGATAAATAAATAACTACTAATTATCTTATGGCTTCTCTCACTTATAAAATGGAATTTTACGATTCTACTTAAATCTTTCTACAATTTTTAATTTAAAACTTTCAATTTTTGGTTTTTGCAATTTTTTGAAAATACACAATTTGGAAAAAATTTATAGATAGGCATTAGCTTTAAACTTGTTCTCAGATTAGTAGCTAGTTTTGTAATAAATTCAATGTCGTCAAATTGCAAAAAACAATAAGATACATTTTTTTACTGGAAATTTTTGAACAAGGTTGTATTTTTGAAAATTTTATTCTTCTAAGATGACGTTTAATCGTAAGTCTCTTACCGCAAATCATTTTTGAAATATTTCGATTATTCATAAAATGTTGTAAATTTTCCTAAAACATGCTTTGAGATGATAAGTGTGATTCGAGCCCACGAAGCACCGCAAGGCATTACGTAGGAAAAAATAAGATATTTCATTTTCCATCAAATCAATTTTTGAAAAATAGATAGTACACTTTTGACTATGAGGCCTATTCCAGACTCCGTCGTAGAAATTCCGAACATTAAAAAAATGGTATTTAACGACTTGAAGGGAACTGAATTTGGTATTACCCATGAACACTGTATCAACTCTCTACGGAGGCAACAAACTTAATTTCACTCAGATTGTAAACTATCATTTTTTTCGTTTTCATAACCTGTCCGATGGATTCTGGAATAGGCCTGTATATTTTTGAATATTGTAGGCTAAAAAACATGTCGCGACTCCGAAAATAGTGGAGAATCAATTATAGGGTTTTCAAACGTTTTGATAACAATCTCGCATCTCAAATTTTTAAGACTCCAAAAATTTGTATTTAAGTAAACGAACTTTATGGCCCTTGAGACAAAGAATGTTCGAGTATTCAAGTTAATTTAGAAATACCCGGGAATTCAAAATTGGGATTATTCCAGCACTTACTCAAAGCATGTATTTGTGCTCACAATAAAATTAAAAGGTATAATTTGAAATTTAAGAAAAGTTTAGAAGACGCCGAAATAAATTGAAATCTACTAAGGCGTTAAAGTAAGATTTGTCCTTTCTTTCAAAGTATTTTTTAAAGTATAAAAAAAAACAGTTTACCAACCAAAAATCAGAGATGTGATAATTTTCCTTTTTTTTTTGATTCAAATGGAACACTTTTAAACCGAAAATAATAACAAAGAGGGATGGAAAGTGTGCCAAATAATTTTATAGAATAGCATTAGGAATTTATAATAGAAATACGTCTTCAATTATTTGACAAAACAAAAAAACACCTCTGCGCTGAATTGAATACTCCCAAAGAAAACTACCCACAAACATTAAACGATTCATTTACTAGCTGTTATAAACACTTCCTACACAAAATTGGAACATTGCCGACAACTTTATCCAAACATTCTTTGAGATTTCGTGATTTTTAGCACAAGTCTGCCACAAAACATACCCCTTGAATCGCTTTTTTGATTACATCACCAACTCTATCTTATCATGAACGAAACAAAAGCGAAACGAAGTGTTCGTCATCGTTATTTTAATTGCGTCACTAGTTGGCAAATAAATAATAACCAGCTCCCGCGAGGCATTATGCCTTTTTTCCGGGTTGGACGGCAAGCCAAAACGGCCGGATTTAAACAAACCCGCGAATGTGGTCGACTTGAAAAGCACTGCACCTGCTCGACTGTCTGTTTTCACTTTTATCACATGTGGAGCTACACCTCCTCAGCCTCGGTCTCCTTTCTTCGAGAAAAATATATCTGACTGAAAAGTTAGAATTATCGTCGCCGTCGGACGGTTTTTCTTTATTTTTTTGAAGCACAAAATTATATGTGATTTTGGCTTTTGTCTTATTTCTCATAGAAATTTACGCCACGTAGAGACTTTTTTCGTGGATACTCAAAGCGGTTGCAGTGCCAAAACTGAAAATCCGAGAAAATCCCCATAAAGCCCGGTGGGATGAGACAGAAAACTTATACGGCGTAGATCCAGACAATTTTCTGGGCATCCGGCTCCATTGAGTGGAAGACGATGATACGCCCGCCTTAAGATATAAAAAGAAAACGAAACAAAACAATCGAAAGCGGGCGAAAGCTAAATAAATCGTATAATTTTCGGTGTAGTGGAGCACCACATTGGCGAATTCATTTTATTTTTATTTTTAAATCCCTGCCAATCCAAACAGGAGTTGGCGAGCTCTTGGATAATTACTCCATACCGAATTGCCTTTTCATACTTTAATCCAAATTTTCACTTTTGGAAGAACGGCTGCCTATATATTCAAATCGTTTTACACAGAACGTATATAAAATATATTCGATATAATACTTAATAACGATGGCCACCAGTCGATGTCCTTTATGTATTTTGTAGTAAAAATTCTTAAATTTCCATTTCCCTTACAGAAGAAAAAGTCAAGAGTCATCTCAAAGTTCATCGTCGTAATCTTGAGGCGCACAAGTGGCAGCCCAACTGTTTTGAATAGGTCCAAAAATAAATTTGCAGCTCTCATCAAGGTCTATGGAAAGAAGTGGCGTAACGCAATCATTCATCCTCACTCATCTCGCTGGCTTACCTCCTGAGCCAAGTTTTTAGCACCTCATTCGTTTTTCTCCCCCGTTATTAAAGGCCTCCTTAAGTTTGATAGTGAAATTTTAACGAAATGTTTTCTCTGTTATTGCAATAAATTTATATTTAGAAAATATTGCGATTTTATACTACGCAGTTTATGCGTATTGTGTGGGCAGATTGCAGTTAATTAAAACTTTCAAAAAGAAAATTCAGCCCCATCAAACTTAAATGGAAGGCGCTGAGATATAACATTGCAAATTAATTAATCAATTTGCACAAAAGTGGAACGGCGCTCGATTAAAATAGAATGTCTGGAATTTCCTGAAGCGATTCTGCAGCTTCTCTCGTCGTATTTCCTGGATTTAATTAAATTGTTTGAAATTGTGTAGTCTATCAGACTAACTTGTGCAGCTAAAGAAAGTGCAGGGTAAATATTGAAATGGGAAATTATAAATTAAACTTACAATTGACATACCAAGCCCAGCCCCTCAAACGGAAGTGCTGCACATCGTTTCAGATGTTTCCCAGGCGGTTAATAAACTCCTTTTATTATGTTTTATCGAGGAGCTCCAAGATTTAAAGCACGTGATGAAGTCAATAGAAAATGGCTAAACACAAAAATTCCCCATTATTACACATTATCAACACCAAGGATAAATTTAGACCCTAAAAAGCGTCTAAAATGATGTGCCACAAATGCTGGATAAAAAATAACACCAGGAATGCATTTATTATCCCGAAGAACTTGTGAAACGACGCCCGATATGTTCGGTATGAACTTACATAGAAAATAATACCAAAAATGAATTTTTTTGTCTCCAGAAATAGCCAAAACGATGTGTGCTGCGCTTACATTCAACATTTTAATTTTTAATTTTCCTAATCTTAATTCAGATCATATTCAAAATCAATCCAAATTTATCTTTCCCATTCAGAATTATAAGAAAACCTTTATACATTAATTATATAAAAATCATTACAACATTTTCAAATTTAAAAGTTTAGTTTTTTGTTTTTGGATTTAATTTTTTAAATGATAAGATTAAAATATATTTCTGATGATCGAAAGAAGGAAATGTTATTTTTTATATTTTAAAACAATAAAAAACTACATACATTGTCAAGGAATACTCTTCAAAATAATAAAAGTGAATTTTCTCAAAAAATTTCACATTTTTGATTTTCTAGAGGACCTCAAACGGTTCGGTACTTAAAAATTCAACAAACTCAAAGAGGAGAAATATACAGAAAAACGACAATTTTAAACAAACACTAAATAAAATTCACTTTCGAATCAACAAAAGTAAGCTTGAACTTGTCGCCCCAGACTGCTAGACTATCGCTTTGTTTTGAGTAATTATCTGATTTTGCTTAAGTGTTAACTCATTCGCACTATAAAGAGATAATAAATAGGATAATTTGGATGCATTCCAAATTATACTACAGCAATAAAAATTTGGCATTCAGCCGTGCTGGGACCCTAATCATTAAAATAATCACAATTTTTCAAATATCGACTGCCTATTAAAATTACGCAATTCCTGCCAGAAATAGATAATCTATAAATCAGTAATACTTGCCAATAACTGAAGAAGTTGCTGAGAGCATTGGTTCCTTCCAAGGCGAACTTATCTTCAATTTGGAGGTCCAAGAGTGTGTTGATCGATGTCGAACTTTCAGATTCCTCAGCAATTCCACTATCGTCTTCATTATCAGTCCCATCTTCTTCGGGAGTCGCTTGCTGAAGTATGAGAGCTGCGGTTTTGTTAAAGATATCCATTTCTCTTAAAAATTGATTTAGAACCCATGGACAAAGCACTTCAAGAACAAAGGCATTTTATGCACTATCCTCGAAACACTTTTTTAAAACACTTGGTTTTTTCGAACTCAAAACCGAAGTTGTCCGTAGTAAACCCTTTTAAAACAATAGAAAGTCTCCCGAATATTAACCCGTAGAGCAGCCAACTCTTCCCACCAATGTGTTTCTATTATTTAACAAGCACAGTGGGAATAGGTTCGGGCAGATACAAAAGAATGCGGATTTTGGCTGCTTACGATTAGAAAGCAGGTGATGTAAGTAGCTGCGATGAGCTAAGATGTTGTGATCGACATAATCCGGTAGTTCGTACGTGCACCAAGGACTCGATCCAAGTCCCAAGTCGCCAATAAGTACAGCTGTTCCTCGTGTCACTGTGCACATATATACAGTGCCGAGAGCTCGATATTTCCTCGCAACATTTCTCTACGGCCAAATTGTACTATCGGAACGCATATGTGCAACTATAGCCGCACGTCTGCCTTTTGTTGTTTTTTGCCGGGATGACATTTTGTGAACAATTTCACTTTGTTTTCGTCTTATTTCTGGTACTTGTTATATTTTTAGAACAAGTCAACTGCAAGTACTTTTTCTGCGGCGGCTTTGAACGAAACAGTTTGCAATTTGCTTGTACAAATGCTATAGAAATGATAAAGAGGATTGCCGAACGTATTAAGCGACATTGCATTGAGACAACATCTTTGCAAAAGTGACGAATCGAATTGTTTCAATTTTTTGGCTCTTTAGAAAAGTTTGCCTAAGATCATACAAGACAATATGAATTACATATACAATGAAAACTTAAATTATATTAAATGAAAATATCAATCTTCTTAAAGAAATCGTTTTTTTTAAATTGTTCAAGTTTACAATCCAGGCATAACATAGGCGATGTTATCTAACGTACTTTGTAGAGACTCCTTTAAACGTTGGTTCTTCTCTTCCAAGCCTGGAATTTGTGTTGTCAAGCACATAAGAGGACCAAGCGAACATAAAAGACTATCCAGAAGAACCGATAAGCTTCCGGAAACTGTTATCTGTCCTTCGTGCTCCTTCAATCTTTCTCCGATAATTGAAAGACTCTCCCCAAGCAATCTCAAGTGCGCTGCTACATCCATTGGGTCAATCCCGGTTACCTTATATGCGCCAACTTGAACTACTGGATTATTTTTTATAGCCACTGCGGTCAAAGCAGGCAGTTGAATTGCTGCAGTTTCAACGTACTCGCTAATGTGAGAGCTTTCCGAAGCTTTCTTTGTTCGATTGTTGGTAACACCTCGATTTAAAAATTTCGATGTTGATTTTACTATAACTATTTCTTTTGGCTCTATCGCTTTCGATTGTGTTGCCAAACGTTTTGCTCGCCGCTTCCAAATACATTTCTCGCTCATAGGGACATTCGCCCACATTTCTCCCAATCGACGAGAAATTGCCGCAAAATCTAAATAAAATTGTTTGATCTATTGATTTTCTAAAAGCAAAAATTGGTTACCTAAATCTGGCTGTTGCGCCAACATTTGCTTCCTTACATCTTTCGCCCACAACATGTATGCAGTAAATCTTGTCTTTCCCTTATCCTTTCTCTGTGCCTTACCATAAATAATTCCAAATAAAACACCTATGCATAAAATACCTCGCGTCTTACCTTCCCGTCCTTGATGACCTTCCTCTTATTCACTTTTTCACTCATATAAATACTCTGGCGCACTGTAGGGTCAATTTGATTATCTTCCATGTCTTCGTCATCAATGTTTTCATCTTCCATATCATCGGAATCTCCATCCGAGTCCAGACTATCTTCGTTTTCATCTGGCACAAAGTCTTCCGCTGAGAGAGCCTCATCGTCTGATCTTGTTCCAGAACTGTACGCTCCTGTGTTTAGGCTAGCTGCTTGCGAAGCTTGGCCGAAAGTTGGTGATGCCATCGATGCGCCAGTTACATGTGCTACTTGTTTTACGTGCTGCCCGATCTTTGGATGAACAATTTTCTTTCCTCTGGGCTCTATTTCATCGGGAGACTGAAAGTCCACAAGTTTCGATGACTTTTTACGCACTCGACCACTTCTTGATACCCCCATCACTTCTAGATCACCTGAAAGTGAAGACAAATTGATCTCCAACTTATATACTTATGCACATATTTAAAGATCCTAGTCCGCGTTAAATTAAAGAAGTGATTAAGATTATTTATAAAACAGATCAATAAGTCAAAACAAATTTTTTATTACATTTTCTGTTGATACATCATCTCAAGAAAATCTCTACAAATTTTATAAAGGTCGATCATTGGTTCAAAAGTTATAGGGTTATAGGCATATAGCGGGCGCTACCTGAAATAATGAGCTAAACTAAACAAAACTTTAAACACGGTTTTCTCAAAACTATTATATATTTTTTTTCAAAAGTACCACTCCCGTGGTCACAACTCAAAAGCGATTAATGCGATCGATGTTTTATTGCAAAAAAATGAAATTTTAACGCCTTGAACGCTAAAAATGTTGTGTCCACTTTTGGTAAGGACACTTAAATTAACCTTTTCAAAATGTTGCCTATATCTAAATGTTTGGTACCTTATAATTCAAGAATTACTACAAATTTTAAATTGAGGTTCTCGGGAAAGGTTTTCTCAGGTCATTCAGTTATAATAAACTAGGAATTTTAGCGAAACAATGTTAGACGTCCTCGTTTCGATCGGATCTTTCTCCAAATCCAGACACTGGCGAAGAATTGCAACTCACCGATGCACGGACTATGGGACTCGCTGTTTTTTCAGTTTTTCAAAAAATGGATAGCAAAATGAAATTGTTGAAAAGCAACATACTAAATATTTATACATCCACGTAACCAGTAAAGGGGCTGCTTGTTCTGAGATTTTCAGGTATTAGGCTAGGGTTTCGGCACGGCTTGAGTGGGTTAGCTAATCTGCAACCAAAACTCAGTGTACAAAATTTCTTAATTCCATCATTTCTTGGTGGAACGAATGCCTAGAGCGAATAGCGATGATTTTTTGCGGGGCTAAGAATTAAACGCGTCTGTACTGTTCGTGTTAACAGCGTTGTTCTGCAAAACTTTTTCTTTGGCATTCTTCCCACTGAATTGGTTTTAATTAGTAAATTATAGTTCAAAGTCCTTTTTCTTCTATAGTTGGTTAATTTTTGCAGATAATCTTCATTTCCCTCAGCCGCAAAAGGCAATGAATAACATTTTACAAGCAAAAAGATGTTCTCCGCGATACTGTACCGAAAAACGTTCAATTGCAGAGACGATTTTGCACCTAAAGCAATAAAAGACAATGCTATATGTTTTCACGTACCTTTAGGCGTCGCTTGTTGCTCCATTTCAATAAAAAATACAATTTGTTTACAAATAACGTCCGAAATGCAGCGCACGACTATAAACAACTTCTTGACATTTCTTATCTTATTTTCCAGTTGCACTCCAACTGCAATATATTCTACGAAAATGCACCATTTTAAGTAGCAGCAGATGGCGCCATGATAGATATAGAGAATAATTTTTTTAATTTTGCGTTTATTTTAAATATTATTACATGTTTTGATTAACAAATGCAGTAAGAAATTAATAAAATTAGAAATAATTATTTGTAAATGGTTGAGAAATGATTATTTCGTGCAAATCCGTTATATTAAGTTAAAATATTTTAGTTGGAAAATAATCCACTAGATGTCTGTCGTCTCAATTTAAATGTAAACAAATCGCCGCCAGTGGTCCAGGGTCAGCAGTTAAGGAATTTTGTTGCGCATCGGTGCGCTTGGCGGGAATCTGCGCTTATTTGTTGTGTAAATTCAACGTTATGTTTTAAAACAATTGATGCAAAATATTGCTAAACAAATGTAGTAAGTGTCATTGTTTGCTAGTTAGCAAAATCCCTAGTCCGCAGTGTTGATTGCAAGAAAATTAGCATTTTCTGGAAAATATGGCGACTCCGCTGCACACACGAGTGGCTTTATCCGAAATTCCGGACCGTTTAGAGCAGCTCCGGGTCGCCACAACGCCGACGACGCAGCTGGCCGACGAGCCGACGCCCGCGAACGTCCTCAATGTGACGTTACTGGACAATTCCAGCGACAATATTCCGCTAACCTATTTGTCCCCGGTGCCTTCTCCGGACGAAATTGTCATTCGTCAGCGTGGGCGGCGGCGCATCACTCTCAGCTGGTCGCCGGAGAAGTGCCCCAGCCGCCACCCGGTCCAGAAGACCCCAACGAAGAATACGGCGGCGACGACGACGACGATGACCCTGCGGAGCTCCCCGCGGAAGCGACTCCTGCTGAACGAGGGAACGAATGCATCACCAGACAAACTGATCCCGTCACCGCGGAAAGCCGACGGCGGCTGGAGGGCCGGGGGATCGACTCCCACTTTGAAGCGACTGAAGCTGGAGGAGAAGCCCCTGGCCCAGACGAACAGCGGCACCCCGCTGCATATCATGCTGAAGGGACTCAGCCACGAGCAGCTCGTCGGGGTCATCAAAAACTTGGTCAAGAATGACCCTCAGCTGGAGGAGACGATTAGATCCGAATTTCCGATGCCTGATATAAGGTAAGACTGTAGACTTTAAACTAATTAATAATTTATCCAAACCAAATATACATTAAATACATTGAAATAAAGAAATAGGGCTCTGGACGAGACCACCAAAATTAAAATGAATATTTAGGGCTTTCCGTGACAAAAAACGAATTGCTTGCAATCTTTCTTATAAGATTATCATACAATTCAGCTAGCAGAAACATTATCTTCGGAAATATGACTCAGATCCTCGGTTTAAACGGCAAAAACCGATTTCAATTGGAGCAGGACGTCTACTCCGATTGATTAAATCTGTTTAAGATGTTGCAAACTTTTAAGAAGTTTTTTCACATAATTTGTTATAAATTTTTTTATAGCTAAATTCAAATTGCAATCTAAAGCTGCGCAATATAATAAAGTTAATAAATAGCTGAATTGCAATAAAATTCCTATATGAATCCCACACGTGACATTCAGCTACATATATTTAAAGGGTTACGTTCAGAAAGAGCACCAAAAGAAGTAATTTTCAGGAATTTGATTCTATTAGAAATTGTTAGTACTGTGGAAGAAAAGCCAAGTTCAAAAACGCTTTTTCACGATACTAATGCACTATTACGCTGAAGTCGTTGGTGAAATTCAGCTTATGAAAAGCAATAGCTGAATTGAACTGTTTATTAAAATTTTAATTCTCGAATACAAGGATATTTTTGAGTCGTATAATATTTCGCGGTCCCTACTCTTTCAATAGATCAAACAATCTTCGAAAATGTTTTCAAGTTTTCCTTTACAATTAGCTTGATAATATTTAAAAGCCTTTGCATCTCTTTTCAGCCCCATGGAGGAGCAGCTAACTCACATAAAGCGAAACATATTCCACAGCCTGCCTTCGTCCCGTCTCTGCAAGAAAACCGACAGCACCGCCTACGCGCGAGCGGCCACCCACCTCACAGCATTCAAGAAGGCCGTCGTCAGCCAGAGCCGCATCCTCTACGACTCGAAACACTGGGACGCCCTCCTCGACTACATATCGATGGCCTGGAACTACGTGCGCGCCACTCCCATCTGGGACAACCCTTCCCACAACATCGTCAGGAAACACTGCTTCAAGGTGCTCACCTGCCACTGTGCAGCGGCCCTTAGGAACGGCAGCCACCGACTGGGGCACCAGCGGCTGACTGATCTCGAGCAGGACATCAAGTGCATGGCTAAGGACTGCGAGGAGATTTTGTCGTGTGTCGCAGACCTAAATCAGTTGTTACTAAAATTTCGTACTGTATGAGGATCCGATTGGCGCCGCATGTTTACTAAGTGCTTTAAATCTTCAGTTAATAGTCTACTTTAAGTTTAGCTTTTTGCGTTATCCCCGTACCCAAATTTGCAATGTTTAACATAATTTTTTGCATTTTAATATTTTTTTCTTTAAGGTTAGACTGTTCAAGACATTTTTTGAACGATGCTATTGTTTTTATAACCTTGTAAGTGGTGTAAAATAAATAGACAAAATGTGTATTTATAAATTGTCTTTTGTTCCATGTAGCCATTAGAGAATGAGGTTAGTTTAAAGTTTTAATCATGGATTTATTGCGAGAAACAAATCGAATTATTTCATTTCGTCGGTTTGCGCGTGAAAATTATAATAGACAAATCGAAGTAATTCGTCTCGATGCTCTTAATAAAACCATCAATGTTCTTTTAAATTTTAAGCCTAGTTACTTAAAATGTTTTTTTTAAAGTAATTATTAACGATTTGAGCGGCATATCAAAATAAGGCGCTCGAAATCGTGAAATATACTTTTTTAGACTATTATATACACAAATTACACATACACTTCATAAAAATCGTCTATATTTTGTTTTGATTTACTGAATTCAATTTGTTTATCTTTTACCTATGCGTTCAATAGGTGAAAATTGTGAAGCTAGAATTCATTTTTGGAGTAGTTTTATATTTAAGGATCGAGTTGATAAAAATAGGGGCTAGTGTTCCGAAAAAGATAGAAAACGGGAAACGATATAAATATTGTTGCTTTTGATGTTTTTCCAAAAACTAACTCTACTTAATTAAACGTTAATAAACAATATTCAAAGTTGTTATAAAGAAGGTGATCGCCTTTTGGAAGGCAGGTTCAACTGAGCATCGGAGCACTGAAGGAAGTCCATAAAATATAGTCTTCTAACAACGAGTAGTCATGAAATTTTATAAAATCTTCTAAAATGCGGAGCTAATTGCCCTACGTCGCACTTTACGCTGATTTTTAGCATTTTGATCGGTGCGAAGGTTTCCGTCCGTAGACAACTCTTGCGCTAAGTTGAGATATACGAATGTGCCCGCCGCCGAATTCTTTTAAATAAGCTGTTTTAGTGTGCCTGGGGCTAGTGTTTAGCCCTCACCAGCCAGGCAGTCAGTATGTTACTTCGGGCCAAGTTCTTGTAGTCGCAACGTCTGCTGCGGAAATTGAAAGTTAATTTGAATCAGATCCGCTCGCTGCTATCTTTTGATTCGCAAAAGATATCGAAAGCTCTCTTCGATTAACTGAATCGCATTGCGATGCCGTGCGATGTGTCGTGATAGACTGCAAAAACAATTCATACAAGTCGTTCTTTAGGTAAGTACGCCTTTTTTTACACCTTGTCTGCAATCTGCGTCTGTGCGAAAGTCCCCTCATACCTAAAACGGTTTGATTAGGCGCAATTTGCCCATTATGCAGTGACGATTTTGGTTGCTTTAAAAACAATTCCTATTACAAATTTATTATACGACTACAGCTTCAGCATTTTAGTTCATGGTGAGAGAACATGGATATTAGAACACATACATATATCATAGTATTAATATTAACTCCAAAATTGTTATTCAAAAACTATCGCCATAATTTGTCATCAAACTACAAAATTTTTATTTATAATAGATCGGCGCGCAGGGTTTACGTACGTGAGCAGATCTAAAACGAATTAATTTATTGAGCACTTATATTTCTAATTCAGTTCATCAAACCTGTTGAAGAACCAGAACAAATTAGGATAGAGGACGGGAATGATGTAGTTTTAATTGACGTAAGTATTATTTTTACTGGTTAAAGCTAATTCCGAAGTTTGCTCAAAAAATCTGGACCTACTTAATTTCGGACTCAATTACCTTTGTTTAGTTTTAAAATATTTTACAATTTTGAGTTTAACAATGGGTCTATATGAGACCAAGACCCATAAAACCATTGTACTTGCATATGGGGCATTTGCATCAACAGAAAACATCTCAATCTAACAAACCCACAAACGCAAAAATGTTGTTTTTTAACAAAACCCCTTAAATTAAGCGACTTTTGTATCGAAACATCAATAATAAAAAGTTTGCTTTAAAGAACCTGCTCTCTTTATTTTTATTTACTTTTGTTGCGTAAAAACCAATAAATGGTGAATTTTACTTAACTTTTACCATGACATTAAAGATAAAAGACAAAGCGATGCACTCAATACCTGAATCATGAAACAAGCAGATGTTTGAAATTTTAATTAAGGCGGGCAATTACGATCATTATTATCCATTTTATTTGCATTTCATTTTCTTTTGTTCTTTTGTTAATTTTTTTCCTTTCATAATTAGCTCGGACGAAATTTATTATTATGTAGAGAAATTTTATGGTAATTCATTTACAAGATATTTTCTTACTGTTAAAATGTGGTTTACAATAATAAAAATATTCAGTTCGTAATGAGTAGTTTAGGACCACAGATTGAATTTATAAGTTCTCATATATTCTGTGATACTTTCTAGTGTGCATTAAAACTTTTATGGATTTATAAATCTTAAAAATTTTTAAAACTTTAATTCTTGTGAAAAATTTGTATAATGTTTGCTTGGCGTTGAGTTTAACCAACTCTAACCATGTTTGTAAGTTGAATAATCAACAAAATATGATTTTTTGACCAATGAGAAGAGTCTTGATCAAATAATAAGTTTTTTTTCAATGTTTTGGGAAAATAAAAAAACATACTTTGATATAAGCTATAAACTAAAAATGGCATTGTGATTTAATCTTTCATGTCATCATTATGTCCAATAATCCGTAACATTTAAAATCGATTTTGACTGAACCGTGAAATATTGGAAAGCCCGGAATTAAGGTGAAAGTAATTCTGTTTTTTGAATTCTTTGTAATTGCATTAAATTGCATAGGGTCGATAAAAAAAAAGTGATTCTCTTTCATCGCTTACTCTTTGCGAAATAAATTTAAAGGGTAGCGTCTACTTTCCTTGGAATATACAAACATTGCTCTGAGTAAAATGTATCTGTAAATTTTAGTCCCCAAGTATCGAAAATACCATTTTTTAATTCAGTTGTAGCAAAGAATTTCCCATTTTCATAGGAAATCCTCTCCTAGTATTAAATTTATTAGCTCTTGAAAACACTTCCAAAATTATATTCTCACACTAAAATAAATATAAATATTATTCGGGTCAACAACTTTTTATAACTTTTATAGGATAATATTTAAAAATAGTATTTACTGATCTTTTTACTTTACATAAAGCTTCCTAAACACCAGTCTCCACAAGTTATTGAGGAAAAACAAAAATGAATGTAAACACCACAAGATCAGTTTTTGTGCAGGAAACCAATATTTTTAAACTCAAGGAATGTTTTGAACTATTTGCGTATACAAAGTGCAGGCTGGTTTTAATTGCGCCGGAAATGCTCATTCTGTAGAAGACGTTGAAAACAAGGTTTGTAAGTATAAGAATTGTTTGCGCAATTAAGATCCCAGTCGATTCATTGTTACCTGGAGTGCGTAATTTTATATAATTCTTAACGGCTGCCCCCAGAACCTGATCCATAAAGTGACAAATAATTCTGAATTTATGCATCGACGATGACTTGAAATTTCCCACTGATTTGCATCTGGGCCTGCATCATTTAAAATTCGAAACGAATCTCAGCCATTCTCTAGAAGTTTGTGTTTGTTTCCAGCGTGTGTAATTAATTCAAAACAAAATTAATTAAATTCAAAATAAACAGGTGCCGAGCTTCGAACTGTGGCTGTTACCAAGCAATGCCTAGCGCCGCATCTGGACCGCGGTGGATGGACATAGGCAATCTTGTTTATAGCAAGCGACATAATATGCAAATCGTCAGGTATTTCATTTATGTATATCGATTATTGTGTACATGCTCCCCTCACTTGGGGGCTCGACCGGATCTGCAAGTTAACTACAGTACCCTAGGCCAGAATGCGTCTTATCGGAATATCTAGAGCGCCATTGGAAGCCGAGAGGCGCTTCCACCTCTCTTGGAGGCTAATTAGTTTTTCGGGGGTACCTTGGCTTGTGCCGTGTGACGATCTACAAAAATCTGCATGATCACTCTCGATACGGTGATAAGAATTTATGGAAATTTTATCGAATGTTGCTTAGGTTTTATTTTTTCTCGATATGAGTCGATCGCAGCCTGGCTTATAACTGATATTCAGCCGGTCATCACATGATAGGTGGGTCGGGGAAAGCTATAAAAGCATGAGCCTCCGACACGGCGAACTAGTTGATATTTGAATATCTTCTTGAGCAAATCCCGCGATTAAGGGACGATCTAATAACGTGCTTTTAACATACCTTTTGTGGCGAAGCGAGGAATTATAAATTTAACTGCCTGGTGATAATGGTATGTGGAAATTCAGTGTACTGTGATTTATTTAAATATTTCTATATTTAGTTTGGAGTTTGAAACTATTTTTAACAAATATGAATACGTATACATAAATAGTGTACAGTGCCATTATTAATTTTATAGTTCAGTTTCTTTTTTGATTAATTTCAACTCTTCAGTTTAAAATAATTATATTACGACCGATTTTCTAAAGTGGTTGATTGAAATTGTGGCATAAAGTGATAAAGTGAAAAATCATAAATTGAAAGCATCGGCTTTTTTTTAGCTGCAGCTAAGACGATAGTTTATTTTTTTTTTAATTCTTAAATATAATTGTTTTAAAAAATATACTTTATACAGTTTTGTAAAAATTAGTTTATATTATGGTCAAAAATATTGCGCAATTTTTTACAAACCAGTTTCTATTCTAAATCAAAATATAAAAATAAAAGCTATGAAAAATGTATATTCAAAAAGTGAGAGGTGTTCGTTTACGTGTTGACTGTTGACCTTTTCAAAGTTTTAACTTAAAAAGTTTAGAAATTATTAGTTCTATTTTGGGTTGAATCAATTTTTTAAAATCCAATTTTTTAGTCTTCTAAACCAAATCTCTCGTTCAGGCGAATTTAATTTTGACTTAATATTTAAAACATTGGGCCAAAATCAAATATGTACCTATGTAGTAATTTCGTTAGGAAAACAATAATTCACAATTCGTCCGTTTATCATAAATGCAACAATTTAAATTTAGAAAGGTTTTTAAAATTTGTATGTGAGGTTTTTCTTACAATTTTTATTCAATCAACAGAAAATTCTGGCACAACATTCATATTTAAGCATTTGATGTGAAATGTTTTTTGAAAACTAAATTTTTACAATTTGATATCGCGGTTCATATCGCTAAACTAATGATTTTTAATACGAATTAAAGTATTTTAGTGGTGTAAGATCAAGGATAACAAGTTAATTTTAAAAATAATAATTTAGTTATGACTCCAATTCTTCCTTTTTTACTTTCAGACAACATATACCGACAAGGGACCAAAAGTAAGTACTTCTGCACGACGAAAACTAAAAAACCGACTAAGACAAGTCATTTTTTAATAGCCAGAGGGAGGAAAATTCTTAGCTTTTGATCATCTTACTTTCTACGTCGGCAATGCAAAGCAAGCGGCTAGCTACTACACCTCCCGGATGGGCTTCGAGCCCCTGGGCTATCAGGGTTTAGAAACTGGAAACCGAAAATACGCAAAACATGCCGTGAAGCAGAATAAGGTGAAAAACTAAATAAACTTACCCAACATTTGATGTTTTGCTCACACTACCGACTTCTTCGCAGATTGTTTTCGTATTCGTCTCCGCCTACGAGTCCACCAATTCGGAACATGGGTCCCATTTGGCTAAGCATGGGGATGGAGTCAAGGACGTTGCCTTCGAAGTTGAAGAACTAGATATAATTGTTAAGGTAAAAAAAAAAATATTTCAAATCAATGCCTAGTGTAAAAGTAAATAAAATAATTTTATAGCGCGCAAAACAGCGCGGAGCTGTGATTATTCGTGATATTTGGGAAGAATCGGACGACCATGGTATTGTTCGGTTCGCAACTGTACAAACAGTAAGCAATTTTAAAATATTTTGAGAATAACTTACTCAAAATAATTTTTCTGAATAGTACGGAGATACTACGCACACCTTTGTGGAACGCAAGGGCTACAAGGGAGTATTTCTTCCTGGCTTCAAGCCGCTACCAAAAGACTGTTTAATACAAAATTTACCATCGGTCAAGTTAGATTTCATCGATCATGTTGTTGGTAACCAGCCAGACTTGCAGATGGAATCGGTGGCAGCGTGGTACGAACGCTGCCTTATGTTTCATCGATTTTGGTCAGTCGATGATAGTCAAATTCACACCGAGTATTCGGCGTTGAGGTCTATTGTAATGGCCAACTACGAGGAGACTGTAAAGATGCCAATCAATGAGCCAGCCTCGGGCAAGAAGAAGTCTCAAATCCAGGAGTACGTCGAATATTACGGCGGCGCTGGAGTCCAGCACATTGCTCTGAATACCGGTGATATTATTACGGCTATTCGCAACCTCCGCGCGAGGGGAATGGAATTTTTGACTGTACCTGATACTTACTACAGCTTGTTGCGAGAGAAGCTGAGCAAAAGCAAAGTGAAGGTCGTCGAGGACTTGAAAGTTCTCCAGGAGTTGAAGATATTAATCGACTACGATGAAGATGGATATCTCCTTCAAATCTTCACTAAGAACATGCAAGATCGCCCAACTTTGTTTTTGGAAGTTATCCAGAGACGTAATCATAACGTAAGCTACCAAAAACTCGTGAAGATTAATTCATTAAAGATCATTATTTTTTTATCATTTCTAGGGTTTTGGAGCTGGCAATTTTAAGGCACTTTTTGAAGCTATTGAATTGGAGCAAGCCAAACGAGGCAATTTGTAGAAGCGCAACATAACGAGGAAATAATTTCAGCGTTTATTTTTTTTTAAAGTTATCCAAAAATGAAAATGTATTTCTTCTCTTTTTATAATGTAATTTCATAATAAAAATAACACAAACTCAATCATTTCTTATCAATAAATCTAGTGTCGATCAATGTTTCATTTCGGGGATCATCAGATGCAAATGAGTGGAAGTGAGGATCCCAAAATCCTTCAGGAGTATGATGAAGAGTTACTGGTTTCTTGTGCTTACAACAGTTGCGGAGCCGTTTCTCCATTTCTTCGGCAGATAGATTTTTTCCGATGAATTTAAAATACTGAGAATAAAAAAGTGCAATTTTTGTATGTTGCAATGCCGCGAGAAGAAGATAAATAAAAATCTAATAACTTACAGTTTCACAGTCACTGCAACCAAAAGTCGGTAATTTCGGGAATTTAGTTGGCGTTTTAAATTCTTCCGATGTTTTTTCCATTTTTTCCTTATTACCTTTTATGTCGTTTTTAGGACTGTACAAAAATAAAAACCGAATTAAAAGATGAAGTAGAATTTATACACTATGGAAATAATAAATTTGTGCTCCTTGTAAATAATGCGAATTTCTTAAATTAGTTCCTCTATATTTTTGGTAGTCTTTCGAACTCATTTATAAAATTCATGTGTCAAGAAATCACGTTTTTCTTTTTCAAAGTTAATCTTTTGTCATGAAAATGAGTATTTGGAAATTTTTGGGGCATTAATTTGGAATTATATTGAGGAAATCCATTTGAAGGTCAACACATGTATATACATATGTATATTGTTACTCACCAACTTCGCGCTTTTAATGCAGCATGAGAAGTAACATTTTATAAATACCCAAAACGATAGATAATTAGGTAAAAACTCACCTGGTTGTTTCCAGCTCCCTGAGAAGATCGGCAAGACGATCTTCCTGAAGAATCATATCATTAAGTAAATCCACCGAAGAGGAAGTTTCTCCAGTTTCCTCAATACAAACAACGTCGTTAGTCTGAGACGGCAGTATAAAAACACTTGAATCATCCTTATCTAGAGGTTCAAGGCAACTCTTTTTTGCCGGTGAATGTTCTATGTCTAAGATGGCTTTTGGATATTTCTTAACAGTTATTGGTTCGGATTTAATTCTTGTCTTGGATGGTGAACTTCCGATCGATTCCTCAGAAACTTCTGAAGAAGAGGAACTTTCTTTCTTCCTTGGACATAGAAAAAGTGAATTATCTACCTTTGTTCGGGACGGTTTTCTGAAATTTTGAAGTTAATTTATCAAATACACGCAATGTTTCAATTATATTCTTTATAATTTAGTAGTTAAGTTGTCCTAAAAAAATTCTTTGAATTAATGGACACAAAATAAATAACAAAACGTACCTGTTAGATAAAATGTTTACTGAAGTTGGACTAGCAGCAACAAGATCTTCACAGAAAGTTTCTGATAACTGAGAAAAAAAAATAATTTACGTGTCATCTTTTTAAGAACAAAAAAAACTTACGTGTTCCGGAATTTTGATTGGCAAGTTCTTGGAAAAGTTCAGCTTAGTTTGATGGAAGTTTCTAATCTTGTAGCCCTTATTTTCTTGTTGATTATTGGGCGAGTCATCAACAATTTCAATGGGTTGAGCAGCGTCAAGCATTGTGGGCGTACTTAAATATTTTTTGAGCAGTCCTGGACTATTACTTATTTTCTCTTTAGAAATCCATTTCGAGGCATTAGAGTTTTCTTGGTCACGTGCCGCTTTAGGCTTATTAGGGGTAGGTTTCCGCCTGGGCAGCACTCTATCTCTCGGAGAGCGTTTCAGAACAATGTTTTGATTTATGGGAGATAAAACTTTTGGTGGCGTACTGTTTGCTGTCTTCTTTTCTTCACATTTAAAGATCATAGGTTGAGGGAATGCTGTTGGTTCGAGCTCCTTACCCTTTGCTTGCTCCTCTTGAGTTGGAGGAGCAAAAAATGTATCATCCCAGTCTTCGTTATCAAAAGCTTCATTTAAGTCGTCCGTTGATTTGTCTGGCAAGACAGCAGCAATATTCGGAAGTAACCCAATGCCATCGTCTTCAAATGAACTTGTTTTCTGCCGTTTTCGATTGTCTGGGGTTGCTCGCTTGAGATCGTCTTTAAGTTGTTCTATTGTCTCCAGCAAGTCAACATTTTTCACTTGGAGTTCTTCGATTATCAACTCGCTTCTATCCAACTTTGTCTTAAAGCCTTAATTAGATTAAGTTAAATTAGCAAATTAATTCTTTGAAAATTAGCAACGAATTTTTTGGGGTCACTAAATATTAATATGTTATCGAAACATTACAATTTTAGTTGGCGAGACCTAAATAAAGTATACGTTTCCGCTTTATTGAAAAATTCAGTTCAATTTTAACTTAACTTTAATTTTTAAAACTGCGCGGTAAAGAGCTAAAAAGATGATTCTCTTGAAAATTAGTAATTGGGTACTCATAGCTATTGAACATTTCAATTTAATAATTAAGTAAGTTTTGTTTTGCTGTGGTTGATTTTGAATCACCTGCTATTGAATTTTGAGAACATAGGCCTTAAAAAAAAATAAGACATACTCTTTTAAAAAATGAGTTTAAATTTTGTAGAAAAACCCGTATAAAATACAGAAAGCAGAGTACCCCTAATTTTTTATGAAATGGGTTTTATAAGAAATTGTAGGTGCTTAGAAAATTACTAAATGCAATTTATAGAGAACGTCATCATATTATGAAATATAAGGACGAGAGTTTTATGCGCAGATCGGCCTGAAAAATGGGCTCCAACTAGAGTCCCTCCAAAAATTATCTTAAGTGTTTTTTTCAAATTCAAAATTAATAATAATAGAAAAACTTGAAGGGTATAAAGATTTCCTGTGAATTTTTATAACTTGAAGAGCGTTCTTAATGCTAAAATATATTCAAATTACTGAAAAAAGGGCGAAGACGTCGTGTGGAACTTACTAATGTAATGAACCTTAATCCGATCTAGGAAATCTAAAATGCAATCTCCCAAAGCATCCTTTCCAATGGCACTATCTTTATCACATAATAAGCACTTCATTTTAACTTTAAATTGAGCATTTACGCTTAAATATTTAAACATAAAAATCACAGGGAAATAACTCGAAAGCTTTGTTTCAAATTCGTAGTACTGTCAGATTCAGAACCAGTTTGTGACATCTTTGTAGGGCTGCCAATGTTGAGACAATTTTAACGAAGAGACAAATATTTAAAAAACCAAATTACTAATTAAACTTATACTGAAATCAGATATTTCTTTGGATTTCTTAGATGGATTTATAATTAAAATAAGTGTGAAGCAGTATTTACTGAATTTAGAAACTTACTAGCGGATCAGTGTAGAAGGGAATTTTATTTTTAACGAAAAATACGTCGTTAAGTTTGCTATACAAAAAAAAATGTCTGATAAAACTTTGACGTTTGCTCTGTGGAACACATTTTGTTTACAAATAATCGCGAATATCATAGAAACTGCATGATTTCTATTGAAAATGGGCTCTCCACAAGATAATTTTAATAATCCATACTACAAATCGCCATACGCCCGCCAGTCGTACCCGTCAATGGAGGAGGGATTTATTCCGCTAAGTTTCAGCAGTCCCTACAAAGCGGAACAGGGCCACAGACCGCGGGGGATGGGAACACCAGCGAAGGCGTACAACCAGCAAAATTGGCACAATAATTATCGCAGAAATCGCGGTTTGAGCACCCCGCAAAAAGACTTCAGCAGCTACAGCAACAGGCCGAGCTGCGGGAGTGACTGGGACCCCAACCAAAGTGGCGAAAGGAAGGTGAGAAACGCGACGGCAATTTCCCGCCCAAGGGGCCAGTGAACTGTTCTAACTTTTCTGCGACTTTAGTTTTATAAAAAGCCTACTTGGAGCAGCGATATCAGTGACTACATCCACCCGACCACGTTCGAGGACCCATGGGGAGAACTGATTGAGAGGCGCCAAACCCTCGAGGGCTGCGACCTGGAGGATGACCAGGCTGCGAGCAAAACAGCCGGTGAAGGCACTTCCGAGCAGACTGCAGACAAGACGTCCAGCGATGTGGAAGACCAATCTATCGACAAATCAGCACGCGAAAGTGCTTGCGATTCAGTGGAGCAAGATGAAGGAGACAGACACTTCCTGCGGGAACAAGGACAAGGATAAATAGCAGTCAATGCCACTATCGGGTTAGGTCTTAAAGTTTTAACGGGCATCGAGAGGACGCCGATTTTATCTCTAGTCGTAAGGAACTCCAGTCATCAGTTCATCCCCACTGTACAAGACATTCACCTCGAAATGCAAAAGGTACAAAGATCATGTTCAACAATGAGGTTGTTTATTTACAATAAAGTGGACAAATTATTGTTAGTATAAAAGCTGACTCACTTAAGCTAACTGCGCGATCGGCCGCCGCGCTGGCGATGACCGTGGTATTTCTTTTTCAGGTGATTCTCCCAGTCGGCGCTGACTCTGTTGTAGATCGACATTGTGGCGCGAGCATCCTCCACGGAGTTGTGCTCCCCGTCCTGGATGTCTTGGCCAAGAATAGCCTTGGCAAGGCGTTTTAGGCTCGGTGTTGCTCCGTTTGCGACCAGTTTCGCTAGCGGTTTGTACTTTGCGGTGTCCCGGATGTACCGGAAGGGGTGCTTGATGTACAACACAGCTAAGTCGTTGTGTACCGAGTGTCCAACGAGGATTCTGTCCTGAAGTATCTTCACAACTTCATCTTGAACTTTCTCGAATTCCTCGCCGTTCTCTATGTCCTGCGGCCTTATCCCGCTCACCTTTGTCCGATAGTCCACGACGGGCTCCAGCGGCTTCACATACTTGTCGAGCAGAACGTCCCCCTTCTGGTTAACGATCGACACCCTCGCCAGCATGTCGTCCTGTCCTTTAAGGCCGACTCCGACCATTTCGCAGTCCATTGCAACGTACTTGGTGAAATTTTTCGTGTGCTGCTTCACCTTCTTCCGCGCGGTTTTCTGCTCTTCTCTAATCCGGTCGTTGGCGGAGCCTTCGACTGTAACCTTTGCGTTTTCCCAATTGGAGCCCGCTTGCTTTCGACTCAGGTTCGCTTTTGTTGGTTCCTTACGCTTGGCTACCGCTCCGCTGTTGATGTTGTTGTGCGGCCCCGTGCCCTTCGTCTTGCTCCCGTTGGAGTTCGCAGCAGCTGACTCCGTTACACCGTCCATTGTTATCACCCAGGAGTAAAGTTTATAAAAAAGAAGCGTGCATGCTAGAGCTATGATTGAATCTCGCCCCAAGAAATTTGATGCTGGCATTAAGCCAAAGTTAGGAAACAAAATTCGCTTGCTTTGCACACTTCGTGCTGTGGATAAGAAAAATTGTCAAAATAAACCTCGAACATTTAACCTCACATTTATCGAATCGAAATGTTTCCCTGCCTTCTTCTTGGTTTTTCTAGGCATGTTTGGAGGCCTTAGAACCGTTAAACCTTTTGAGATAATACTTAATTCCAGGAAAGATTTTTAGATTTAAATTATTTTAGTTTAACCGTTGTCTAAATAATAATAAAAACTTAAAATTAAAAATGATGCCGTCAATGGCTTGCAGTAAATTCATTCAATTTATTATTTATATTTATTTACCAACGGTATAATGCCAAAGGAAATTAATTTCGATCTTTTAAGGCCAAAATGCAGTAAAATTTAATTTATGTAATTTTGAAAACATGATTTTCGTTAATAATTTTTAAATAACGTTCCAAAAATAATAGGAATAGATTTTAGATAAATATAAAACCTGAATTGTTGACGTTTTTCAATTGTTGCAGTTCCCGAAAAAAAATTATATTTTTATTATTCTTTTTACAACGGTAATAAGCCTGTTTTCGAGACAATTACCGAATAAAGAAAAATTAAAATAAATTGCAGAAGTAATTCAGATTCAGATTTCAGATTTTTTTATTCGTTTGATTTAATACATTCGTGCAGAATTTACCTGTTTCGAAATCACGTTCGAAATATTCCGCCAAAATTGCTACTGTTCGGCAGAGGCCGCTTTAAATGTCCCATTGGTAAAAAAATCCCAATTCAATTCCCAAATCCTACAGCTGTCACACGAGTCGAGAGAACATTTTTGTTTTCAATTTCCGCTCTTCTCTTTTTCAGTCGAGTTCTTGTCGTGTCGGATTGATGTTGCGTGGTGGGTGCGCGTCTTGTTCGTAAAATTTTTTGTTCTTGTCTTCAAGCGCCGCCTTTGTTCTGGATCAGCCGAAGAGCGCTCCCATTCCGCGGTGTGTCCTGTGCCCCCTCAGAAGCTTGAGTCCTTGAAATGCCCGCAGAACCAGCCCGAACCGTAGAACGGTCAGGGATGTGAGGAATGCAGGAATTCTTCACCCACTGCAGCCGCTGCGAAGCCCGAGGATGCAGAAAACCGCCAGAGCGCAGCGCACACACAGACCTGTTGCACGTTGATGTGAACCGTGCCGTCCGCTGCTGGGCTCCGAATGCAGAGGACTTCGGCGCTCCGCTGCCCGCTCCAGATCTTCTATGTGTTTGTGTAAATTTGATTAAACAACTTTGAAAAGGTGTAAATAAAGCGTTTCTGTGAAAAACCAGAAAATATCCGACTGTTTGCCCAATTCCCGGCCAGGGGTTGCCCGTTATTCGCCGTAAACAGGGACCTTTCGTCCGAAACTTCAAGATGCGTTTCTGGTGTGAATTCGTCTCTCTCTGTCGTGTAAACGTCCTCGTTTCCTTGTCCCGCTCGTGCGCCACCTTCGCCCATTCGCTCGACTTTTGACAGAAAAAGGATTTTCCCCAGTGGCAGTTGAGGCGAAGCGAAGGGGTTCCTGGAAAAATCCTTTGTTGCCCTTCGCAGTGTCAATATAATTTTTTAGTGGTCGAATTCTCCGAAATTATAGAAATATGTGAATAAAAATAAAATCCAGTTAGAAGTTGGAAGTCTCAAAAATAAAAATAAAAAGTTCCCAACAGTTGTGCATTTGCCACCTGAACGCAGGCGGCGACGAAAATATTTTTTGGAACTAGTGTGCTCGAAATTTGTTTGGTCTGGAGCTTCTAAGTTACCTGCAGGAGCAACTTGCTAGTTGCACCTTCTGCTGCAGGGCGCTCAGGGTCACCAAGATGGGGGGAGTGCGGTCTCGCCCCATCGGCCCCTCGGAGTCCCTCTCTGACGGGAATGGGTCTATCCTGTCTGGGCAGCAGGGCGGCGGACAGCAGAAGCAGCTGTATCACCACCAAATCTCCCCGCAGAGCTCCATCATGTACCAGAACAACCACATCCGCCAGCCGAGCGTGCGGAGCAGGTCTTCCCAGCCGATGCCCGATCCCGGGGAATTGGATAGGAGATTTGCCAAAGTTCTGGTAAGTAAAAGTCGTCACGGCAGCCTCCAAGGAATGGCTCCTCGCTCTGCCGGCCGGCTTCTTTTTTAATGTTTCGCCAGCCATGAGATTTGCTTTCGGGTGACCTCAGGGACATCAAGGAGATGATTTGATTCTTTTCAAGGTGGATTTAGGGATTGAAGCACTGCAAATTATAGGACTCTGGCCGATAGACAAAGTTAATCAAAGAAATTTCACTCTTAAAAATGAAAGTCCCCAAACATATATGAAATCGGAACTAGGTCTATAAAAATTGTATGCGTCTCCCAATACTCTACTACTCTTGTAAACCGAGATAATACATATAAGTCCTATAATTTTATTTACATTTTGCATTGTCCTTATAAAAAAAACGCACGTAAATATCATAGAACAAGTTTGGATGATGATTTAAATGAATCCTTTTTTGTTTAATTATTAAGTTGGACTTCATGTTACGTAAAAATAAAAAGGTATAAATGTTGACTTATTCATTTTAATTTTTTTTAAATATGTTTTACGAGTTCAGTCGTTCTAAAAGTTTTTAGGGTGCATTATCAAAAATAGTAACTTTGAATTTAAAATTCTTAAATTTCGTATGAAAAAATTTCAATCCGAAAAATTGTAAGTAGTATTTTCTTCAAAGTTCTTCTCTAAACTCTACCTAAAAAGAGTTCTATTTACTACACTGAGAAAAAAGATATTTTGAGTCAAATTATTTTCTGTTTTCTCAACTGCGCGGCGGAGTTGGATACGGCGAAGCCCGCATAGGCGCTTACTCAATTCCCTGGCGTAGTTGGCAGGTCAATATTGTCAATTCCGTAAGGAATTGAGATACGTCATTAGCAGTTCATCCTAATAATTATTAATTTAGTTTGATTATTATTATTATTGATTCCAAAAAAAAAATATTTAGTTCAATTGAAGAGATGCGTTCAAGTAAAACTGTTTACTTTTGAAATAATGAAAAAATTTCCAAAAAATCCTTCAACATTTTAAATAAATTAAAAACAAATTGATTTAAATGTAAAAAGTTCCAGGTCAATTATTGAAGATTTATTCATTGTACTATTTATTTTGTTGTATCAATAAATAAATTCATTTATCCAATGTAAATTTAGTGGACTCAACTTCACCTAAAACTTAACTTCAATTCTCTCGCGCAGTTGGTTTAAAAGAAGCTACATACTTACTCTGATTCCGACAGACTTGTGCGAACCATAATTCTATAGACTCTACTTCGAATTTGTCAACTCCGCGCGGAGTTGTCAAGAATTCATAAATTTTTCTCAGTGTAGAAGCAATTGTTTCCTGCTCATCAGTCTAATTTTCGCAAAAATTTCAATAATTTTATCTAGTAGTCACTAATTTTTAGGGGCACTGTAAATAGCGAATATCTTATTTGCTATTATATAAGTACCGAAATGGTTACCCGAAATGGCATGGAGAAAATAAACATCTTCTGTCACCACACGTAACTAATTATCTCTGAATGCGTCAACACCCAGAATTGAAAAAGCTCTTACGAAAGACTAAATAAAAGAGTCGTCTGCGCAGAAGAATTGATGCTTCAAGTATGTAGGTAAGTATGACAGCCTCCGAGCGACGATGTGAGGCACAAACAAACGTAGATAAATTTAGAGTAGATAGGCAAACCATTTTTCTCGGTAAAGGTTCAGTAAATAATTGTTTTAAAATTCAAGGTCAGAGTAGATTCTAAATTTGCTCCAATATTATCATGAGGAATGCTATATTTTAATTCGTAATGCGTATTAGAGTTTTAGAATTTTTTTTTTTGAAAATATCTTAAATCACACGGAAATTTTGGAAAGGTTCAGAAAATTGATGCAAATCCGGCTTTAAAGACATTATTTTAAATCAGAAAACCCAGATCAAAGATGTGTTTTAAACAACGTTCGTTAAAAAACAAAAAATTGCATAAATAAGAACAGATAGATAGAAGAGAATTAAGCGATTGACGTTAAAGAATTTATTTTATGTTTAATATCTATACAAATGGAGAGAAAACTGAATCGCCGTAATTTCAGAGGAATTTCATTGTTGTAACCTCCTTAAATAATCGAGAAAAGATTAAAAGCATATGCCAAAAACATGCATTCTTTTACTTATTCCAAGGTAACATTACAACCATTGATCAGATATTTAAACAGCAACTGTTTTGCTTTAAGATTGTTGCATACGATAGTGTTAACAGAAAAAAAAAATCGTTACATATTTTTTCGAAGCCTAACTGAATGTCTTTAAAAACCTTCTGTAAAAATTCATGAGCTGAACGAACATATCTTTTTTCAACACAGTATACTTTGAATATTTCCTAGGTATGTAATAAACTTTGTCGCAGCGGCTCTGAATAATTATGATTGTTTATGAATCACGACGATACTTAACAGAAGTATGAAGATGAGTAACAAGTGTACTTCAACTTAAATCAGAGATATTTTATCAAATTATTTACTAGAATAATAGGTCAATACGACATAATTTGCGAGTTGAAGAATTTGAAAGAATCGGTGATGCGATCGTAATCGCGTGAGGGCTGGTCTTGAGCAACTGGAGCAGAAGATTATTGGGCGATTTTCCAGTTTTTTCCTAACTGCGTGCCTGCGTTATCAATAAATCAAAGGTCAATCGTAAATTCCTGGACATTTTTTCGAGATGATGCTTATAGCATTTCGACTCTTTTCGATTCATGGGAATCAACCGCAATCAAATATCTCCCCAGCGGCAATGTTTTGTTGTATATGCGACTAATTTTAGCCTTTTGGAGAATGTTGGGACTTCGCTGGCTCTTTTATCGCTTCAGCGCGAGCCATAAATGCCGGCCGTCATTTAACTGGACGCGCTTAATGTTCATTTTTGCGGCTTTAACGACAACTTCCTCAGTGTTTTACGGTCGCAGCAGGGTTAGCCTTATGGCGACTTCTCAGCCAACGCCGCCGCAATTCTTCCTCGGCCCAGGCAATTAATTGTCTAAGTCGCTTTAAGACCCTATCACTCCTTAGAGCTGTGATTTTGGATCTCATGGGTGCTCACTGCTCAGGACTGACGAACAGATACACGACATTTCTAAGACGCTCATCGCTGGCAGCCACCCAAGCGGGACCAATGATTGAACAGTCGTCAACCGCAAGTGAGTCACTCGCGGGCTGGAGAAGCCCCCGCCGAGTCGAGCCCCTTGACGCTAATTCGACAAATGACGATGCCAAGCTAGCTCTAGCTGGCTTCTTTCGTATTTTTCGCCGCTTCGGCTTCAGCGATTTTGCATATAAATTTCCCAACAAAGCTAAAAGGTGAAATATGCGCTTTATGCTGCGTCGCGCGTTAAGTCAGTCGCGTCTGCGTGCAAGAAGTGGTAAACCAATCGCCTCGAAAGTTGGGACCACCGCCTTAACACCTATCCAATTGGATGATGATTAATTCCCGACTCGTAGATTATGCACGTCCAGGTCGTGCTGCTTTCGCGATTATGTCATCTATTTGCGTGATTCTCGAGAGGAAAAGATCCGCGGCGGACGCGCGGGGGCAGTGGCGGCCAGTAATTACGTGCCGCGACAGCGGGAGCTTTTGGGTCATTTCAGCGATGATTTCATTGAGAGGCCGGCAAATGTCCTTAAGCTCGCTTTTTCTGAGTGGAGTCGCGGTCGGCGAGATGGCTGACTCAGCACTCGGCGGTGTGACGGTGCTCTCGGGGGTATTGTCTTGATGATTTATTTTCGCGTAGCTATTGTGAAAGGCAGTCAAGACGCGTGCTGCTAAATACAGCTTTATGATTATGATACATGTGAAGCATCTGCTTTGGCTTAGCAGGTGCACTGTAAATGCACGCGACTATTTCATTTGGTTTGATGTTAGTAAAGTCATCGCTATGTATGTTTAGCAAACATGGTAATTAGAAGGGAGATACAACTTTTTTAAAGCGAGCTTGTTACGTCCACCTCAAGAAAAAGAGCATGTTTAGTAGGTTGCATGCTCAGACGATTAATAGGTTCAAAAATGCAGTAATTAACCTAGATTAAGAGATAGAAAATATTATATTGAAGGTAGCTCGTTTTTTATACTATAACTACTAGTCTGTTATAATCTCTAGTCCGAAATTTTTAATTTCTAAGTTTCAATAGCAAATTCGAGATCAGTGATCCCAGATTATGTAGACTAATTCTTAGACCAAAATAAATATTATATTTGAGGAGCTCTAAACGGTGACACAATTTCGTTTATTTTATTTTGACTGATTCTTTTGGGTTATTATATCGCTTAAATAAGAATTTTTCTCTTAAAACTCGATATTCTGTTGATGCATGATATATTCAATAACTGCTTGCATCACTTTTCTGTAAGTCTTTCGTTGTTTCTCGTAAGTTAACCAGATTGATATTCTTCCAAGAAATATCCAACCAACTTTTCTTCTTCCAGAGGCCTTTTTGTTGGAGACGAAACGAAACGAGATAACAAATCTTCTATCAAAACGTGATCTCAATTTTGAGGAGCGATTTTGTTTTGGGTCAGCGGTCCATGGTACTGATGTAGATATAAGGGAAATTCCGAACGCGTGTTTATTATAAAGAATATGTAAACTTTCGTACAGAAGAAAAAAAATAATTTTATTAATGTTAAATAATGGATAATAATAAAATTATCTATTATTTTGTATTATAGTTTTTATCTTACGTAAGATTTATGATTTCTCCCACGTTCCTTCTGTCAGCAAAAGTAAGAAAATATTTAACTCCCACGCCCCCTTAGCCTGCTTACATAATACTTGAACGCCGCCTTATAACAATTCAATTAACATAATGGTTTTAATAAATAATTAAAGTTGAAATGTTCTTCTACGAAAAACGGGCTATAAGCGTTATAGAAGGCCTGTTGCAATTTCCGCTCTGCGTTATATGGAAACCGCGTTATACGAGGGTTGACTGTATATACAGGGTCACTAATTTGAAATTGTTAAGTTTAAGACATTTTGATGGATATTATGGCTTTTTGAGGTTAGCAATTTCAAATTTAATATTAAAATTTAATTTTGGCCATCAAATATTCTCAATTTCATGGGATAGTTATGCTTGAAAATGAATACATACCATACATACATAGGGATTTGCGGGATCGTAAAATTCGAAAAGAAGGAAATACTGACGGTAAAAAGTTTCACTTCTATTAATGTGCGGCCGCAGTTAGGCATTCTATTTTATAGTTTGGTTTTGTTTTCTTTAAAATAAATATAGCTTGTTGTGACAAGTTTGCCAGACGAAAATGTGTTAAAATAAGTCTTCTTGACTTCAACTTTCAAGTCGTCTTAATGACTTGCTTTCGGAAGCAGCACAACAAGCCGCTTATCATCAAGGCCCAGCAAGGTCTGAATTGATTTAGCGCACAGTCAAGAGGCGAGGAGGAGGTGAGCTTGAGCAGCTCGATCGCCTTAATAAAAACAAATTTGCATGAATGTGCCCGATTGTGTTCAGGGCACTCCAGATAATTTTCTTATTTGCATAGCTGCCCGTGCGCGGAGCTGAGAGCCGCATGCATCGAATGAGCGCCATTCTCCCGGGGCATTTTCCTTATTCCGGCGGCTGGGCCTCCTTCGGCGTCACCCACATCCGCGGCCCGCCCCGTTTATGCCGTCTTAGCGCTCGGGCGCCATCTATTCTAAAATTGCATTAACGTGGTCGTGAGTTGGTACTTAGGAGGTTCTGTCTTGGGGCGCTGATTCATATCACTGGAGGAGGCGCTGCCAAGAATGGACATCGGGCAAAGGGTCCCAGTCAGAAAATTCGTTGGAAAGACCCGTCTAATTTGCTCCCTGGCGCATCGGGTAATTAGCACCAGTGACTGGGACTGCTTCAACGAAAATTATGTTGACGCCAGATGTTTCGTACAGAAAAGATTTCCGCTGGGGTTCTATTTGCAACGAAATGAGCACTATCGCGAAGGTGTCACCTCCCTGGTGAGGTACGGATTGAATTTCCGCCATAAATGACACCGTTGAATTCATGGAAATTCGTGTCGCTTGAATAAACAAGGTACTGCATTCTAAGAACGTGTTAAGAACCCACAATTCTATGGTTCCTTGTGGCGAAAATAAATCCGCCTATCCATTAATATTTGCAAAAAACATGGCCTGAATTTTTTTGGTAGTGCCCTTCAAGAAAATTATAAGTTAGCCATCGGGGCACATCAAGGGCACCCCAAAGAATTCCAGTTCCATAAAAATTTTCTCTTTTCTGTCTTCTGTAAGGCGACGAATACCACAGCCAAAAGTGTGGCAAAACTGGTCTCTGGGCCTTTCGTTTTTTCCCAAAATTGCGTTTATGTCGCGATACGAAATCGAAATTGATTTGGTAACAATGTTTGCCTCCGGTGCTATTGATCAGGGACGCTTTTATGAGTCTTTTATTGCTTTGATCCATACAATTTCGCAAACGAATATTTTTCGGTATTTTATTTTGGGGGAATGTTTTCAATAAATAAGTTTTGTTAGGTCAATGGGTGAGAGGGCGCGTTTTCTTTATCTTCTGGTTTTATATAATACTTTTCGGTTTTTCATATTCTATCTGTGAAATTTTTTATTTTCATTGTTCTAGATTGTAGATTGTAGATTGTGAAAATTAACAATAATGTTCGAATTGTTCAAGCAGTAGGATATTTCTCCATTCAAGTAACTAATTAGATTAAGAAAAGATAAATAAATCATAAGGATTCTCGTAATGCATAGTGAAGAAAATCCCCATTTTAGAAGCTGTAATAGACTAATTCTTATGTAAGCTTAACATGGAAGTTTAATCGTACAATAATCGGAAATAGAAAAATCCCTAAAGCGAAGCATTTTGTGGAATTCTGACTGTATCCGATTTGAACTTAAAAAATATTTTAGTAATACCTGGGAAAAAAGTTGTTGCGGTATTTTACATTTCAACACAATCTACAAATATTTTAAGTGTATTTTCAACAGAATGCTTTAGGGCAATTCTCGGAAATTTTATTTACTCAAGTGCAGATACTTCAAGTGTACAAGACTATCTTTTTCACTTGAACTTGAAGCATTCTTCAAATAACCATGTAAACTCCCGAATGACCTATATAATGTGTAAACAACCTACACGTCAGTGAGAAATTCGCATCGCTGTTTACTACTATTTTGGGTCATTGTCCCGTTGAGAATGCACTAATTAAGAAAAGGTGCATTATTCGCATTTTTTGGTTTTGCAAACACAATTGTCTCTGCAGAGAGGCGCAAATTTATTCCATTCTTGGATTATTAAATGGGCGCAATTCGCGCAAATTCCGCAACCGTCAGCATCTTTGGATCTTGGTGTTCCGTGTGAATAAGTTTGCGGAGCATGCAAGAGTAAGCAAAATGCAAATTGCGCAGGTAACAGTTAATTGTGACGAAGAAGCCGTTCAAGATAAGCAAAGCGTTAAGGATTACATGCAAAAAACCTGGTGGTCTTCGGCATTTCTCACCATTGCCATTTAGATCGTCTGGGCACATCTTGGCAGCAAAAACAGCAGCTAGATCCAGGGACTTAGGCACTAAATTGCTTCTTTGTTGGGTGTCACGTTTTTACCACACGGAGCCTGTAAATCACCTTTTTACACACGTCCAACTTTCTGAGCAGCCCGCTCCATTCTTGCGTATCTTTTGGACTGCAGTTTTCCCACAAATGCACAAAAGTGACTATAGTGAGATATGGGAAAGCGATGAACAATGGTAAAAAACGAGAAAATTACATAAAAGCGATTCCATGTGGTTCCAGGTTAGACTGGGATAGTGCAGCGGCCTTGAACAGGAGCCCCTCGCATCCGCGGAGCGCTTGTTTTGCTCCCGCAGGCGTACGTGCATGCAGAAATGAATATGAACGCCGAGGTGATCCAACCTGAAATGTGACAATAGATGCAGGTACCTACTTTTATAGGTCCTCATACCAGAGGCAAGTGGAGTGCACCCGAGGACAGGAGAAGTCACTGAAGACGACCGAGAAAACGAGTCGCTCTTTCTCCCCAATCAAAGGAATTTCTGCAGTCCTAGTAGAAGATTTCGTGGCAGTTGAGGCCGAACAAAGACCGCACGCGAAAACGTGCTGATTATGCCATTTTATAGATGGAGGGTAGCGTCACAATGAGGCCTCCTGTCAGCAGCTCTTTCGCCGAACAAGGGCAATTTAAGTTGGAGCCGTAACATCTGAAGGAGGTGGGACTCCTTCTGAAGAGTCGGTGGGCTAATTTCTACGAGGGCTGTTCAAAATTTAAAGTGAATACGACGGAAACCAGGGTGAGAGGGAACTTTAATTCATGTTTTGACTTTTATTGCACAGATGGGACACTTTAAAAGAATTATTAATTAGAAAAGGGCCATATATCAAACGGATGAACAAAAGGCGAATGGGGTTGAAGGATTCGAAAAACAAATGTCTAAGAAGACTACCCTGAGGAATACCAACAGTTGTTTACAATAAAGACGGCTTTCGATTCGATTACCCAAAAGCTCCTTCAAGAACTTCCGGATCAATCAGCAAAATTACTACAAAATTGGATAGGGTGATAAAGAATCGCTTTCTCACATTCTAGAATTTAAGCTAACACTTTTTACAATTCGAGTTAGTTTAAATGAGGTCGAGTATTTTGGATCTGTTTTCAAAATGTATGGAATTCAAGATAATATAGATACAATCAGTATAGCGACTCAAAAGTTCCAATTTCAGTGGCTTGAAAGAAGATGATAAAGCAATTTGCTTTATAAAAGTCGGGTATTCTACTATATATTTTAAAAAGAGGATAAATAATTTTACTTATCTTCTAATCATTTGCTTCTAACTAGATTTTGTTTTATCTATTTTGGACCAAACGTTTTTCATCCTCCTTAAAATCGCTTCATTAGGTAGTAAAGTCCAAATCTCCTAAGGTCCAAGATAAATCTTTCCTCGAATGCATCAAAAATATGAATATAAACAAAACAAATCTCGAATTGGTGTGGTAAAACAAATACCTTACTAGCGATAAAGCAAAGTGAACATAGTTATTGTTATTATTTCTTTGTTGCTTGTTTGGTCAAAGCTGTGAAAACTAATCAGACCATTTCCCACGAAAAGATAAAGGCGGGGAAGGCGGCCCGCAGCATAACAATCGCGGCGGGTGCCCGCGATTATGTCCAGATGCTGAATACTGAGTTTATTATCTGAAAGCGGCTTTGACAGAGCCTAACTAACTCGAGTTCGACGAGATATTTTTATCTTTGGACTTCAAGTAGCAGATGAAATGGGCGAGGATGGAATGCGTGAAATATTGAGATATGCAGAAAAATATTTTTCTCAGGGGAATTTTTGTGACTCTGGTTGTTTGGAATTGTTTCGAAGTTCTGGTATATTTCGTGAGAAATTTTAATTTACTTTTTTTAATAGGTACTTTAGTATCAAAGTACGAAAGTAACTATTTAAAACTTTTCGAAATATTGTTTGGAATTCACTTATTGTAGGTATATAAATTGATTATTTCATATAATGGATAGTGAAAATCAGAACAGGTCTATTATCATGAGAAACATGTTAGGAAACGTATTAATGATTCTTCAAAAAATATAGTCTTTTGTAGATACTTTTCAACTTTGTTATCTTAAACACTTTACCTGATCAAAAATTTCCGAATTCATTTTTATTTGTATTTTACAGTATCAATACATATAACAAATCTATCAAGAGGGTCATATGCAAAATTTTGACACCTGGTGCGCTAACCAGCACTAATATCAACCACAAATAAATATTTTATCAGGTTTGCTAGCAGAAAAACATAATTTTCCAAAAATATCTCTCATGTGGAGTCCAGTAAGAGGAAGAGATTTAATTCGGCCTAGAACTGCACCCGATTATCAAGAGCAAACGGGGGAACAATTAGCCTATTCATGTTATTCATAAACACAATAATAAAAATGAACTCATTCAATTTTCATTGCAAAACGCAAGAGGGCAATGAATGTGGCAAACAAATTTTTATCGGAAATAGAAGTAAAAAAAATGTGCTGACACTGACCTTCTCGATAGTGCGCCCGAAAACGTCGTTTATCATGCTACCAGACATTTTCCAGACTTGGAACGGCTATCCATTTGGTGGAAGTTTCGCTGAGTCGCTGGAGCTATATTAAATTTTGCAAGAAAGACAAATTATTTCTGTCCCGCCAGTTCCTTTCGCTTAACGCTTGAAAAAGCGATTCGGGGAAAATTGGGGAAAACTGGGATTTATCAAATCCAAGCATTTTTGTAGACTTTGTGCTACTTTTCTTTGCTAACTTGTAGACTTCCTTTGCTGAGTTCGTAGACTTTGGATTATATAACCAAATAGTACTCTCCCGGGGGTTAATTGGACCGTTCTGGACATGACTCGGTGCTTTCGATTTCGCTGCAGCAGCTTTGTCGCCTATTCGCGGCGTAATCGCGGAAGCGACTGCGTCTGTGTGCGGCGCAAGTCATGCGCGACGTGATTAGAGCAAAGCGGACGTGCGTCAATTTGAAGCAGCCGCGGCGGCAGTAAACGCACTGGTCGCCGTCCGGCCATCGCGCAGTGTCGGGCCGAGGAGGAAGAAAGTAAATCCGAGATGTGCGCAACCAATTCCTTACCTTGCGTAATATGAAATTTGCAGTCGTAAACACTTTTATGAAACTAGTTTTAAGCTATTAAAATTGATTATTAACTTTCGCAGACATTTTGTCATCTATTACGTGATTTGGAAATATTTAATGAGGGAACTTATTAAATCGATCAGCACGTGCTCAGCAGATAATTTGCAATTTTATTACTGGCAGTGCGGGGACATGTTTAATTGAATTTTGTGTACTGCTCGAGTTGCACTCTCACCCGTTTATCACTATGACAAATCATCTAAAATAGAACGGATTACATCACTTTTGATGTAATTCGTATGGTTTTGAACTAATGCAAATTTTCTAAATATTTTTGTTTTTGTTCAGCTTTGTTTTAGAAAATCCCGACCAACATAATTGAAACTTGGAAAAAATTTACGAAAGATAAAAAATCAAACGTGCAATTAGAGAGAAAATATTTCCACTATCTGTAAAGAAATCAGTAAATATTTTGAGATGAAAATATAAGTTTTGAAACTGTTAGAATCTTAATTTGACTTCAGAAACCTTCCTCAAATTTTAAATTATATAACTCAGTAGTTTTTCATATATTTGAATGCAGTTCACTTTTCAATCCAAAACTGACGAAAATGTAAAATGCTTATGTATACTATGTATACATACATAGGTAGTCATAATATTTTTAATAAGTGCGTACCTATACAATTTTTAGGCTTAAAATTCAGTATATAGTTGGGTATTGATTTCGAAAAGTCTACACTTTCGTTTTTTTTCCTAGTTAGATTAACTTAATTATAGGTTTTTTATTTTATTTAGTTTTTTTTTTTTTTTTTTTTGTAGACAATTTAGACTTGACTGCTTTCTTCCGTTTAAAAATTGTCGCGAAATACCCCTGAAGAAGTCTGAAATGAGCCCGTGGACTGAATGAAACTCGCGCAATCAGCCGTGTCGAATGACGTGGTCATCAAACACCGCCCAATCAATCACGACTTTATCTGCCCGGGGATCTAATTCAATCCGCGGCCGTAGAAGTCGTTGGCTCGGTGATTAATTTGCATCGTAACTGTTCCCCGCGTTCCATCGAGCCTCTTGCATTGTCGTGGTAATCAGAGGCACATATTCAACATAAAATCGCGACGTTGGCGCTCCGCCCCGGACCCATGTCGCCGCCGCCACACCGACTTATTGCGCGGTGAGCAGCGAAATTATTTTGTTCAGTAATTCCCCATAAAAGAAGGAAAAAGCGCGACTGCAGGCCCCCAGCCCTCCGCCTTAGGTTCCACCGCTTAATCCACTTTCAATGGATAAAATGCGAGAGAAAAATGTGTCCACGGCAGCCCCTAGGGCCGCATTGATGTCAGTGACCGATTAAAATTTGTGGATGGCTCAAGTGGTCGCGCCGATGATAAAAATAGACATCCCGAAGACGCTGTCGTCGTCGTCGTCTTGAGAAGCAGGGTGCTCCTCTGGCCGCGTTCCATCCATCCAGCTGCACCAGAAATTATGGGACGAGCGCAACCACCACCGCCAGCGCAGCACCCAGTTGCAGCGGAGCAGTCTTCACGGTTTTCGACGACACGGCCTCGGTGCGGTTCGTCTTCGGACGCGCGTGCACCCACCTTGTCTTAGTCTCGCCTTAAGGCAGATCTTGAACTTGACTTTTTTGGAAGACGACCGAATTAGAAACTCATCTGCATGAAGAGGGGCAGCATAGCGTGGAAAATTTATTCTCAGAAATTCGTAAGAAGATTCAAGCAACCTCTTCGTGCTTTTGAATCACTTTTTTTTTTCTTATTTTTTGGGGCCATCAAAGGCAGAACGCGCATAGGGTTCAATTGAAGCTATTTGAGCTCGGATGGCTCATAGGATTTACGAGAATGAACCGGAAATTGATGGGTGATCCTAGGAAATGGGTTATTACGAATGTCGTATACAACGCACTAAATGGTAATGTACCGCCCTATGAATTTATATATTATCGGCGAAAATTCGATAAAATTCATCTTGGCACAACTTCAGGTCCAGAACTACCCGAATAAGGAAGTAAAGTGTAAAACGATTAACTAATTTATGGTTTTAACATAAAACAATAAACTTCTTCTCACTTGTTAGTTTGGGCGAAATGTTAAGGACGTTAAAATACTTTAATAGGAAGCAATAAATTAATTTGATTGAAGAATGATTTTATAGCGAAAACCGCAAGTCCGTTTTTGGAATTTTATGGGTTAACATTTCATTTTTGTTGCCACCTCGCTTTAATGTAAAAAATCGCTTTTGGCTAAATCAAAGTTGATAAATTTGTATGCATGCAGCTTCAGTGCCGGCTAAATTAAAATATAATCTTTTAATTCTAATGAAACTTTGCTAATTTTATTGTATGTTTCGAATTTCACAACTTCTCTTAGGGTAAGAACTAACTAACTATGGCATTTTGGCACACTAAGATAATGAATTTAATATGACAAAACAACAATTTTAATTTCATGGAATTTCCATAAAATACGAAGTTTATTTGTAAGAAGGGGTTTAAACTAAACAAAATAATTTGAAGCTCAGCAAGAAATCGAAAAGGAGGCAGTAATAATAGAATATTTTATGCTGTTGAAAATCAATGATAGATATTTCTAGCTAATAAGTAATAAAGTACATTTCCCACTGAATTATCCGTGTCCGAAATGCTGAATTAAAATTCTATACGTTTATTAGTATGTATAACTTATGTACATTTGTGGCCAGAAGATCACAACACGCGAAAGCAATCCCTGTAGAAAAATAACAAAACCGAAATTGCTTTAATTTTCATTTCCGAACTGTAATTGAATTTTCAGCAGCATACATTTTTCATATCCTACCCCATTTGGCTCCAGTCAATTGGGTCTATTAATAGAGCTCTGTTCATTTTTAGCCGATCAGCAGCTCATTTAAAAAACGATTTAATTACGAAATCGCTTCACGTCATATGCCTCTGCATCCTGTTTTGGTGGCTGCACGAATCGCAGTCGGACTGCATATTGCGCGGCTGTTTGTTCCTTTGGCAGCCTCAGACAGGGAGTTCCTCTTTAAAATTTTCAACTTTTGTGCATTCTTGCTCCTCTATTTTTGTCCGGACATTTCAGACAAGGCAACAACAGCGGTCGAGGGTTTATCAAGAGTCGCAATTAAGAAATTGTTAAGCTGCCTGTGCTGTGCCAGCCGCTCAATTTCTCGGATTCCAACAGAATTCCACTGTAATTCGTAATCAAACCGCGGCACTTCATTCAATTAACTTGACCGGGCCGTGCCTGACGGCGGCGGTTGAGCTGACCCATGTCGTGCCCAACGGCCGTAAGAACCAACTTTTTCAAAATAGCATTGGAGGACTCAAAAGTCGCCGCAAACAGTCTGCGTTTATCTAGGTTTCGACAAAAACAGCAGCTGGACGAGCACCCCGCCCCCGCAGTGTCCTGTTTATTAGTCGGTCACACAAAGTCGATGGGCAGATAGCCAAAAAGGAGCGCAGGGCACGCCCGCACGTTGCATGTGGCTGGACAAAATCCCACAAAAGTGCGACAACTAGGGCTGCTCCTTCGCCACAATGGCCGCTCGGCGTTTAGGTCATCGTCGCGATGTGCTGAGCTGATTGATCTAATTAGAACGCCCTAATCATCAATTTCCTCAGTGAATGGTATCACCGTCGCGACCGAAACTAAATTGGCCTCCGTCGCAATTTGCGCTGTTGTTGCTTGCTAGCGAGTTCATACCGTCCCTGATATACCTTTAGCTAAAAAACCGCGAAATTGACTTTTAGTTTTATCAACTGAGACACTTATGGGAAAGCGACACTTTGTGGCTTAAGACGGATGTCAATGTGGCGTCTGCAGGGAAATTGCAGTTGGAATTACAGCAAATGTTATGCCGCACATTTCGTACTCTGATTGGTATGAAATTGCTTTCAGCTTTCTTTGGGTTTTCAATGCAATGATTTGTGTAGCTGCTTACACGTTACATGGAATTTTGAATGGTTCATTTGTATAGCTTACTGAATTTCGTTATTAAGTTAAATGAAGCTTAGCGCCCAACACAAAACATCTGAATAAGTAATAACTGAGATCTTGTTAATGGTTGTAGTGACGTCCGTTCAAATGAACATTAAAACTGTTTTTATATTCTTCAATCATTGATTTTCACCTTTACAAGGCAGCAGATCACACAGTTGCAATTGCTATGGCTAAAATTTGCCAAATGCGCTCTGTTGATTTGTTGTCAAAGTTCGAAATTTAAATGGACCTTATGAAATAACTGCATACTATAAAAAAATCAAATCTTTTATATACCTTTTTAGCTATAGTTGTGGCTTACTTTACCAAACAACAAGATGAATCGAGCAATACTTTGTTACTAAATTACAATAACTAGGTCCATAAAATTAATTTTTTTAACAGATCAATCTAATTGACTTTAATTTCCATGATTAGGTACAACAACACAATTCATATTGTTTTACATTTATTTATTTGTCAGTATAACAAAACATGATTTTTATTTTTAAATCGGTGTATTATTTATCACTAATTTACCTTGTTTTTCCAATTTCAAATTCTCATCGATCCATTCCCTGTAATACGCGACGCTGGCGTATACACCAGGGAACTTTTTGCGAGCACATCCGTTTCCGAAGGAAACAACACCAATTAAAGTATTGTCGTAGACAAATGGACCACCAGAGTCTGACTTGCAGGAGTCCTTACCTCCTACGCCCAAATATCCTGCGCAGAAATTCGAATCTCGGATCCTGAAGTCATCGTATCCACCACCTCCTGAAGCCCTGCACTGAGATGGATGAATAATTGGTAGGAAGACGAAATTGAAGACATCTGGGAAACCCAAGTTCTCGCCCAACCTTCCCCATCCAGCAACAACGCCATTTTGACCAACTGGAAGACGGGCACCGGATGCAGCCATTTTTATTGGTCTCGCTTTGTAGTCCACTAAATTCATATCTTCCGATGTCCAAACAATTGCGATATCGTTGGCTTGGGTTAATTTGATGTATTTAGGATGTTGCAAGTATTTAAGAACGGGAACAGTTAATCCTTTCTTCTCTCCATGTCTGGTATTATAACGGACAGAAAGTTTTGCCAAAATGGCGTCTTTGAAGCAGTGAGTCGCCGTGATTAAAGTCCTTCTGTTGATGATACTTGCTCCACATCGCACAAGACCACGGTGTTGAATTGATGCAAGATAGGGAAAGTCCTGGATTTTACCCTCCTTTCCATTTACAATTCTACAAATTCCGCCTGCTAAGGCGCAGGAAATAAGTGCAAAAGTAACTATCACTCGCAGCATTGTGCTGAAGAAACTGATAAAAATCGAATTACTGATCCAACGTTTTATACCTATTCATTAACGTCATTCGTATACAAATATTTCAATAGCTGGATAAATACAAAAGTGGCTTTCATGATTCTTAGAATGTGTTGCTAGAAGAAATTTTCAATAGATACGCAACTAAGAATTGTTTAAAACCACATGTTAAAAAAAATATTTTCGTGGTGTCATTTAATTACAACTGTTTTAGCATAAAGGATCTTCATTTTTACTGAAATGGAGAATTTCGAAAAGGTTTCGTTCGCATATTATGCTTTTATAGCAAATATTATATTAAACTTTGTGTGTTCGGTATCTTCAAATTTGTCAGAACTTATATTACGAGTGTATTAGAAATTGACTTTGATTAGCTAAACTGTTTGATGAGTAATATAAATTTATTTATCGATTTAAAAAAGAAAAAGTTATCTAGTCGATCTGTATGCATTTTGTTTTTTTTATGTGCATATGCATAGAATAATCGATAACACGGCCGCATCTCCTGTTGGGGCAATTTGCTATTAAATCGTCTGAAAGTAAATAAATTTACAAATTAAAAACATTTATTACATTCACCTTGTCTCCAACACTGTGAAAAAAGTGTTGTGTAGAGGTATGCTCATTAAAATTATGTTGTTTTATAGAGTGGAGTGATGTGCAAAAATATGTCGGTGACATTTAGTTTTTTAAATTTGAAACCAAAATATTTCGGAAACTAATTGCGACCGACAAAAATTTTATTATTTGCATATGCTTCACTTCTGAGAGAAGGGCAACCTTTGTATAAAATTTAATTGAAATCGGTAAGGAGATCGAAAACTCGAATTTAAGCTTACATTTAATATGGATAATACAAAATTGCAATTTCTTGATTTAAACTTTCATTGAAATCTAACAAAAATGGGTATATGGAGGTTTTTCGGATTCAGAATGACGGAGAACAAAATTTTACTAAAGTTAAAATAAATTTTCCTTTATAATTTTTTAAATTCATGATTAATGAACATTTTGTTTTTCTTTTGCAGGCCTCAATGGATTTACCACCAGACAAAGCGAAGCTGCTAAAAAACTATGACGATGAGAAAAAATGGGATATGATCTGCGATCAGGTTTGTAATTGGAAACCTTTCTCACGTTCTTTTAGTCACAACATTTCTTTTTTCCAGTTACCTTTTCTCATTCTTATTTTTTTGCTGTACTTGTGCCATTTATTCGCAGATTTTTTTTAAAATAGCGATGATACAAGTTCTTAAGACTATGCCCACGACACAGAAGCAATAGTGGTGTCAGTTTCATCTTGATTTAGACCATCGTGCGTACGATGGCACCGAGAGTTCAATGATTTTCTCATCTTTCAGCTCGGTGACATCGATTAAGCCTTGTTGCCTCTCTCCTTTTTGCCTGACTGAAACAATGACTGATATTAACGTCACACTTGGACGTTATTTTTCTCTTATTTTTGCTGTTTTCGCAAGGTGATTGAATTTTGTGGTCAGGGTGTCTTTATTCATTTGAAGAACAGTTGCTGCAGTTGCACTTGGGTGTAAAAGAAAGTAAGAATTTAAATTAGAATATTTTTATTATTTTCTATTATTAATAGTGGAATTGATAGTATAAGTAATAAGTTTTGCACGATAGGTGTCGATAATTAGGTCACATTTATACCTATATGTATACAATATAGATGGTTAGTATTTTTAAGCTATTTTATGACATTTTAGATTCGGTTTGATAGTAGTTTTGAAATCAACGATGTTAAAATCCTCCATAAACTAATTTTCATGCGTACCCAATAACATTTTGAAATTTACCCAACTTTGTAGCGTCTTAGATACCCGCCCACGTTATTGTGTCTTCATCAATTAATTATCTTCAGTACAATCAATCGATTACTTTTCAAGAAAACTGGGCCAATGTGTCATCTGCGATAAAGGTTGGCCGTATAAGAAAAAAAAAGAAAGAAATCAGCATAAAATGTCAGAGAGATTATGCAACGTCTCTGTACATTAAAAAGATCGTTGTCCTCGAAATCTACCTGCAAATTGGCCGCAATCATTTTGTAATTCTCTTAATGTACTCTCAGTGGTGCTGGTAAAAAAATTCCATGCAAAATTTCCCTTATGGGGGGCCTGAAGTATACGTGGAAAAGTAATGCAAAAGACGGGAAAAAATAGCAAGGTCACTTGCATTCACTTACTGTTTCAGTTGATCAAAAAGTAACAAGATTACAAAAGTTGTAACCAATTGAATTATCTTTTTGCCATTATGAGTCGCTTAATCAAGTGTTGCACATTTTAATTCTGCCTAATGGAAGCTAAGGATTGCGGTCGGTTTTAATTGCACTTGCACCGCAGGTAGGCCGATAGGTGGGTGCCCAGGTGGGCTGCTGCTGAGAGTGAAAATTTCAACCAGTTCTCAGGTGTGTTTATTTTTGTCTGTGGCCGAATGAAACAAAGCGGTGACACAACAAATTTCCTTTTTTATCGATCAAAGTCTGGAAATAATATGCGAAATCGGGAAGTGGAGCGTGTAGAGGGCGGAGTTGTAGGTGATTTTCACCAATTGATTTCTTCATTGGAATCCGCACTCCATTCATGCGAACGGAGGCATATCGAGCGCCTATTCGTCAGGCACAAAGATAGAGTACAACGCACCTTGCAGAACGGAGGTGCCAACTCGACTTGTTCTCTTACCAATTGATACCGGCAGGTATTTACCTGTGCGATTAACGACGAAACCGCTCGGTTTCAGGTTTTTCATGTGGGTAAATTAAAAGGCACCAAGAAATTACCTCCAGTGGTTTCTTTTTACTCCTCCCATGCCTGGATTCATCCCATTCAGATGAGTTATGATGCCAGAGGTGAACATGAAGTATTCATGGGTTACGTAACGAGCCCGAGGTTGACGACCTGGCACGTGGGACTTGGTACAGCAGCAGCATCAGATACGAATTATTTTCCTTACGTTAATTAAAATTGGGAACTTCTTGTAGACGGCAGCCAGTTGATCTTGTCTCGACGTACTAACTAGCATTTTCTTCCAAGTTGTTTCAACATGAAATCACCTACCTCATAAAGAATTGTAAACAACCGGCAGCCGTGTGTGCGCCCACTAATACCTGAAAGATGCTATCGTCGATATGCTTGAGCAATTTAAAAAAGTAATTAGCCTTTGTTTGCCGGTAAGAATTCGCAGTAAAATCGCCATCAATCCACTCTTTTTTTTTATTAAATATTCAATTTTGCTTTCGATTGATCACGAAAGTACTTCTTAATTATATCGTTAATCTCAGAACTATTGAGCCATTACTTTCGATAGTACTTTGATTGGCACTATAAAGAGGAAGACGTTTTATATCATGTTTGTTTTTAATTTCTCTAAATTGGTTCCGAAAGAGAAATTAAATGCATAATAATTGCTTTTTCTATTGTTTTAGACGTGAAACCTGTGGTGTGGAAACAACATGAAACTGCAGTATAATTCAACCTTGAAATTAAATTAATTAATGCATCTTAACATTAAGACTTTTGTAATCGTATGTTTATTTTTCTTAACTGATACCTTTCTCTTTACTTTACTTTACTTTTCTTTAAAAATGTGTAAACGCAGTTGCAAACTGAACTAAGAGGCTTTTGAAATACTTAGTTAAAATTTGCTTATATGTATCTAATCATTTCTTTAAACAAAATAAATTTTCTTGATGGTCCGACCAATAAATATAAAATGTTTAAAATTCATAGGTAGCACAATTAATATATTTGCGAACAATCTTTGATGCATTGTTTTATGCTGAATTTTATACTGCTGTCTATTATGCAAATATAACAAATTTGTAAAGTTTTTTAACATTTGAAATATTTATGAAATATAAAGAAACATTAAGAAAACGTTTGTATAGGTAGTTAGTTATCACCTATCCAGTATTAATGACTGCCATTTAGTCGACAAACATCGGACTTTTGTTCATCGACCCGAAAATTCATTGTTTGACGACTTTCGTTTTTTAAAAATTTAAAAATCAAAATAAAGACGTAAACTTAAGTTATGCAATAAATATTTTGTCCTATACACTGGGGGTTCGAAATCGAAGTCAAATCAAATAAAACATAAACGATTTATCACAGCTTAATTAAAAATGCGTTAAAAAAAGTAATTAGAGCAAATTTGTCTGCAGGTAAAATATTTGACTGGTCATCAGGCATTGACCTTGTTTAGTAAGTTTCTTAATTGGCTCTTGATGTCTGGACGCATAAATCTCGCGAAATATTGGTAATTTTATTTTATTTGATAATTATGTACCTTCACAGACCCTGAACTGCTATTTGTGCAATTTTTACTTTTGGAAAGCTTTCAGCTCTATCCGTTAATGAATTTAAAAGAATGTGTAGTAAACGGTGGTGATTCATGAATGGAATTTTTTAGATAACGCCCCGTTCAAGGGTGAATAAATTTGATCCATGTTTGCATATTTACCCAATAAATTATGCTGCAAAAGTGCCTCTGTAAATTGGTTTTATTGAAAGTTATTTTGAATTTATGGTTATTGCTAATTCGTTTGCGAGGTCTGTTCCGTGATAACTCAGGTCTATCTAGCATAATTATAAATATTTTGCCAAATGTCTGGTAAACCTTTCACAATTTCATAATACTTGTACAATCAGCATCCCATAAGTTTTTTGTGCAAAATTTAGCACCATTACAAAGCTTTTTTTTGTTTTTTTTTAAAAACAACAAATTGTAAATAATTGCGGTGCAGCGCTGGGTGAATATTTCGAAGTATTTTTTACTCATTACGCCTAATTGTGATTGAAAAAAAACCAAAGGTATCCGGGAAAAAATTTAAGAAATTCCAAGCAGGTAATAACTGCCATTCAAGTTATTAAGATAGAATCGTCTATAGCTTGGTTGTTGTCTCCCGGGAACCTGATCTTGGGCCACAAAAACAAGGTGTCAAGACCAATTACCAGGGACACTGCGAGTCCATCAAGTTGGGAACGGGCGGACTGATTGAAATCGTGTCAATTACCAGTTAACACCAATTGTTGTAGCCAGGGTGAAGAGCGTTCAATTTCATTCGAGTGGCTCTCGAGAGCCGGGGTTTGTTGGAAAAAATCCCTCGGTAAGTGGTCGATTTCATTAATAAGACGCTTCGCATTCGCACTTTCTTATCTCGATCGCGAGCTAATTACGAAGACAAAAGTTTGTAATCGCAATTATGAATAGGGATTGTTTTCCTGAGCCGCAATATATCATTTTCATCAGAGATGCGCTTAATGGTGGGAAATTTTATTGTCTTCAGTAGATGAGACGCGCTTAGCGCGCACACCCGCGACTTTGTCTGAATATTAATTAGTTGGAACTGAAGGACATAAGTCATCTCGGTAGATTTTACCTGAAAGGAGAACGACGGCGGATGCGCCTTGTTTACAGATTTGTTTAACGTTGTCGTACAAAAGTCCACTGTGTGATGAGTCTTCTGCAACCTGTGGTTACTGCGATCAGCGCCTCTGGGAGCATGTAGAGCCCCATAACTTGATTACAAATTGCTAGCGAAGGTCCAAAAAGAGTAAGCGGAATTGGTAAGGAATGCGCAGCATCCCACGAATCTCCACTTAATTCTATCACCGTGAAAAAGGTCGCTTTTCCATAGTTGCTACTCTCTAACGATTCTGCGATCTGCGCACTTTTAAGTGGTCGTGCAGTCGATTTAATTCCTCCTCCTGGTCGAACTGGTTTTCCAGCTTCGGCGTCTTTAAGAACGCGTACGCATGTGGTAAGGAGAACAAAATGCCTACACATGGACAGTTCAGAAATCCAGTAGATTACCCAGGCGCTGACTGGAACCTCTTTTGTGCGCTCCCTCGAGTCAGCCGGAGGAGCAGGGAAGTACCCACGACGGTGTCTATTTATGAAATCTTAGTTTCTGGTACATGATAATGCTTCCCGCGGGCACCATCAATCACTACAAATGGGAAAACATCGATAGTATGAAACTGAGAACTGTCGATGACAATGCTCAGAGGGGGATATGTGGGCGACTGTAGAGATTTAATCACACCATCTGAGTGACTAATTTTCGAATAGATTCAAGCTTTCATAGAGAACGTGACCTCGTCGACTAGATTAATGAAGTTGGAAGAACATTTATTATTATTTTTTATATTAGATGTCCTGCGAACTAATACTATGAGTAATACTTTACTAAATTATACTAATACTTATATATATTATATATATAACATTTCAATCCAAACTTCCTGAATTTTTTCTTCATTGCAGACTATTATTTTCATTAATTTTATACATAATGATTTAGTTTATATCTCGATAGCATCCAAATGATTTATTCAATATTAAGGGCGGAATATTGTCAACCTTAAACGCATTAGAACTTTATAGAAGAAAATTTTGATTGGTATACTATAGAAGACTGTAAGAACTAAAGAATATAAAACAAAATTTAAGAATAGCTAAAACTTATGTGGTTAAAAAAAATTAAAGTCCTAATAGAACAGGAAGTATATGCAGACTTAGCTGTTTTTTTGTCCTATATCGACTTCGAAATATGTATTCTTAATATTATATTATAATAATCTGGTTGTTTTGGTGTTATTGGCATAATTCTAGCATAATTCCTTTAAAACAACCATAGTAGGCATGAAACGGTGAAAAGCAATTGTCTTTAAATTAGTTAATACATATATAAAAAATTTGTAATTGCTTTCAAGAAAATTGCAGAAAGTTATTGATATTCTGCTTTTTCAGCAAATCGTAAAAGCTGTTTCTGTAGTTTTACTAAATGAACTCTTAACATATAAAAAAGAAAATGGCAGAAGTTTATACAGCTGAAAAAGTACGGGAACAGACCTAAAACAAATTCCTCAATTTCAAAGCGACAGTGAAGAGGACTTTTAATTTCAATGTTCATGAATGTAAAACAATAGATGTCTCCTCAAAGACGTCGTTAACTTTTATTGTAAGAAAAGACTTAGAATCTAAGGCCACTTGTGCATGATCAAAGAGGCAAACCTCGAAATAATTCTCCAGTATCAGCATCTGATCTGAGCGGAGCCTTTAGAAGAATGCAATTATCCACCGGGGGATTGCTCTGTTCTGATTGAGTGTCATGGCCTATGTAATTGATAGCTTTCTGTTGGTTTTCATTCGTTCTCATGCGTATAAAGTGTCGAAGCATCCAATTAGCGCGGTAATCTCATTAGCCATGCAGCACCGAAGATATGTCACAATGATCGTAACTCTTTGATTCGCGAAATAGATTTGCGCTAATACCTGAATAGCGAGCGACCTGCCTTAATGGGATTTTGTACTTATCTAAACCCCTTTTGAACTAGTGTAGATTTTCTGCTTAAATGGACGACAGCAAATCGGTGATGGTGCTCAAACATTCTGTGGCCCTAAAGAAAGAAGCCCTGCTGATTTGCAAGCCGATACAAAATCGGCTTTTTTACAACTTTGCAAATTGTTAGGACTGTCTCATAAGAAGTGTTCTTCACATGCCTAGCACGCCTTACGAATCTCGTCTTAACCCTTGTGTTAATACCCAACTTTACCGACGCTGTTTAGCACCCGGGTACCCGGGTACCCACTTATTGTAATATTCAAATTTTGAATATTTCAGTGAAAGAAAGTATGTTTAAAATTATTTTCTTTTAAATATACATTGTTATTGTCACTTATGTCATCGAAAACGTGTTGCATATCACTATCACAAGAGCACTCCGACAAATTATCAGCAAATACAGTCCGTTGATCATGCAAAAAGAATTTCCGCGTGGATGCAACAGAACGAGTAAAATGGTAAAATAATGGAAATGTTAGGAAAATTGGTGTTGAACGCAAATTTATCCCAGATGTATAAGCCTACAGAAAATTTAACTATTGATGAACAACTATATCCTTTTCGAGGTCGTACAGGATTTACTCAATATATACCTTCAAAACCGGGCAAGTATGGTATCAAAATCTGGTGGATTTGCGATGCCGAAAACGCGTATCCTTTGCAGGGTATGATTTACACTGGTAAAACGAATGATACCCGCGAAAAAAATCAGGGAGAGAGAGTGGTAAAAGAATTAGCATCAACATACCGCGGAAGTGGAAGAAATATCTGCATGGATAATTTTCTTACAACTCTTCCTGTTGCAAAACACTTGCTATCGTGGAATCTTACTATTGTTGCCACAATAAAAAAAATAAACCATACATCCCTAGTGTCATGGCAGCAAATAAATCACGACCGCTATACTCGACAGTTTTTGGTTTTCATGAAAGAGTGACGATGTGTACTTACGTACCTAAACAAAAATAAAGCTGTAATTCTAATATCGACGCAGCATTCAGACTAGGCTGTCAGTAACAATGAAAAAATGAAGCCGGATATTATCAATTATTATAATAAATATAAAACTGGTGTTGACACTATGGATCAAATGCTCAGAAGACACACAAGTCAGCGGCGGTGTACGAGATGGCCAATGGCAATGTTCTTCAACATGTTGGACATCACTGCACTCTCGTCATACATAATTTATTATGAAAATAATAAAATGATCAAAAGGAAAACAACGGAAAGACGTCATTTTATGCGCAAACTAAGTGAAGAACTTGCCGAGCCAATAATTGAATCACGCATGACGAATGCTCAAGTGATGCGCAATTATACAACTAAAATTGCTATTGAGAGTATAATAGGTCGTCAAGTAGTAACGATCACAGAAGATCCTGGTCCATCAGTTCAACGGGACTCAACAGGAAGAAAAAAAGTCACGGGATCCTGTCATATGTGTTATAAACTAACAATAAAAAGACGAAGAAAAACGCGTAAGAGCTGCACTGAATGTCAACTGTCAGTTTGTGATGAGCATTCAACAAACATTGTAAAATGTTTAGAATGCAATAAATAATATTGTTTATAAACAAATAACAGTTTTTTCCTCTATTTTTATTATAAAATTTACTTGCATGCGTTAATAAACATAATTTTAAATTTGTTTGGTACAAATACTATTGTGGGTACCCGGGTACCCGGGTGCGAATGCAGCGATGGCTAAAGTTTGACTTGATTTTTTTGTAAAAAAACAAAAATTTTTTTTAAAAAAAAATTCATTACTCGCTTGCCTTTGACCTAAATAACGACGATCCGGGAGCTCAAATTCAAATTTTAATATTTTCTCCAGTTTTTTCATACAAATACAACACGGTGGGTACCCGGGTAGCCGGGTATTAACACAAGGGTTAAAGACGTTTTTTCACGCCTGCAAACGACTTCAAGCGCTGATGATTTAATGACGTCAATATTGCCCTTTAGCCAATTGATGAACTCTAGACATGAGAGTAAGCCTGCTCCGCATGACGAGCGCAGCCAACCCTAACTTTTCATTATATGTATGTACCTCGGTTTTCGTTCTGACGAGTGAATTTTCGAGGCGCAGTTTGAATGTGACGACGGACTATGTTTTAATGTTTTATGGGCACACACGTGAACCGATGTCGATGATGCCGGTGATGATGCTGATGATGATGAGGATGGAGCGGCTCTTCTGTCATTTAATCCGGCGTAATTGTCTTCTTGGACTATAAACTTTGTAGGGTAATTGGCTCTGTTTCAAATTAAAAACAATTTTACGTTCTTTTTATTTGGGGCTGGCATGCGTTATGAATTGAATAGTTCGCTCGTCGTTTTTGGAATGTGCAATCGGCGATATGGAAAATTTGATAATTATATTTTAGAATGATTTAAGACCGCCTATTAAAAACTATCCAATCGGAAACCCCCTTCCAGGTTTATAATTTTTAATCAAGGAGACTACAAAATTTTTCTAGGTAATTTTGACCAATTTTATGTTTGCAGCTAATTATGAAATGATTTTCATTCAACTCGACATCAGCAAGCAATTTTGTTGTTATTTGCTAAAATTGACAGGAACAGCTTTTTGATTATGGCATTATAAAATCTGAAGAATAGAGCTGAGTACGGGAAGTTATTTTATATTAAAAAAATGTTTATTCTTATTAAAGGCTCTTTACATACTAAAAATGCCAAAGATTACATATTATATACATTATATACATATCAATATTTACATAGAAACTGGAAATGTGTGTATAATTAAGCGGAGCAATTTGATTTGGTAATTAGAAACCGGGTAATGACAAAGCGCTTGCTTCAACACTGTCTTTTTAATAAGTGCCTTCAATAATATATGCGCTAATAAACGCTACCAGGAAATCGTTAATGGAAAAGTTACTTAACCCCGGCGCAAGTAATTAACAAAAACAAGTTCCACGCCAATAATCCTCAATAATTTCGGCCTTGAACGGCAATTCAATTGAACCCGAAGCCCCAAAATACTTTCGAGTCATGTCTTACTCAGCCGGAAGGTCTGAATTCATGTACAATTTGATTTAATGATTGAATTCCCTCGGCGGCGCGGTGGCGAATTTCATTTCAAATTCACTTGAATCAAGAAGGCGCTTTCATTGAATATCTCGGTGCAAATGGCTAGAATCAGGAGGTAGACGTCTTTCAAATTGCTTTTCGGTAGCACTCATCCCATAGAAGCTCTTGAGCCTCTTGAGCCCGAGTCATGGGCAATTCGTCAGAACGAATGACACCATACCGCGAGTACAGAGCGGCGGGCCTGGTGATTAATAATTTTCTTGGAGCAATTCGTTAAGTGGTCCACTTTATCAGCTAATCCCTTATTGGTTCCCCGAATTGGTAAGACGATGGGGTCTGGGTTTGGATTAGTATTCCGGACCAGTTTTAAGCACACTTCCAAAACATAGTTCATGGTGGTGGCACTCCCGCCATAAGTGTCTTCTTTGGACCCTGGGCAATTGTCCTCATCTAATTATGCGTACAGTGCCCTAATGAACTGGCGAGGTAAAACCGGTGGCATCCGTTCATGAAAACACTTTTGGAAAATTGAAAAGAATAAAAAATTCAGCTCACACCATTCGGTCCAATATCCGGTAGCAATTATGTTTAGTAGCATAGCATTTGTAAAAATCGTCGTGGCCTATCCTTCAGCACCATACTTTCTCTGTACAACTAAAAAAAATTTTGTTTTGAATGGAATCGAAATTTTAATGGGTGGTACAAAGGGTAGTTAATAACTGACGGCAGGCCATCCACTATAAAAGTGGGCTTTTGGCAAATTGTCCGCTTCCGCTCATCTTGTTATCATTTAATTCACATCGGACACTGCGAAGCTGCGATTGCGGTCAGTACTTCCTGTTTGGAGCGTTTGCTTGCTTGTTTGTCGTTTGGCGGTCTAAATGAGTCTGATAAATTAAATTGCTTGCATTTGTCCACTTCGAGGAATTTAACACTCATTTGTCACTTTTTTTTTATCTTCTTTGCAGGAAAGGGTGCACGCTAAAGATCCGCCGTCGCACTATCTTACAAAGTTGAAAACGTACCTGGACCCAAAGGCTTCAAGGAGTCATCGGGTGAGTTATTATTTTAAATTCATAAATTTTTCATACATATGCGAGTTATCAATAAATAATTGCCTTCCACAATTGTAATTTATCAATAGTAGACACCAGTTCCTACTTCGAATCTGCAATTGCAACTTGTTTCTTTCAATTGTAAAATGAGGTTGCGGAAGACGATGCAGATGTTTAAAAATTAGATTGCGTCGCTCAAGAAAGTATTTCAATTATTATAGACAAGAGAGCTTTAATTCAGTCATTAAAGATAAATTGAATGAAAGTGACCCCATCAATGATCAAAATTAAAATGAATTTTAGTTGAAAAGGTCATGTTGATCCATACTATTAAAGCTATTGAAAATTAGAGATTTGATTGAAAAGAATGAAGCTATTTTTACGAAAACGCGACTTAAAACTAGGGTACAAATTTTGTTGCAGATTCATGTGATGACGCTGATGCCGAAATAGAAGTAAACATTTTGAAATTTATATTGGTGGATTAACACCGGAAGTCTTTCTGTTTTAAAACTAAAATTTTAAGTAGTTATATCGAAGAAATAGTTTTTTTTTTAGTAATCATCCTATGCATCAACTATGTAGCTTCAGAATTCTGTTAATGTATTTGAAATTTCAGAAACGCATCATGTATATGTATCTGCGCTAGCAATCCTTAAATATCGGCAATTTAAACAATTTTGAGTGCAACGTTCCGTAAAAAAATCTTTAGATTATTTAAAAAAGCAAATTATATATTTAGTATTTAGTAGGTACACACGTGCATATCAAATAATCTATAGGAGCAAATATATGTTAGTCGTTGTAATTATAGTTGTTCTGTTTAATGCGATCTTAAGGAAAACTGCTTGACCTCAACATTCCAGTAGTTGGCACTTGTCCAGAGATCAAAACCGTACTCAGTTTCCAATAGATAGATATTCATGTTGTTTATAAGTTGCGTTTCGGCGAACGATTCCCAGATGCTCTTCAGAGAGTAACGCCCTAGATGTTCTTCGATGGGCTCCAGGGAATGTGATCGTTAAACTTTTGCCATAAACAAAGATCACTCGGTCTAAGAATAACCGGCGCTCCTCTATTTATATCGCAGTCTGCCACAGCAATTAAGCTAATTAAAACGATTTTATAAACACGAAATCCAATTGAGTGCCCTGCGATCGAGGGCAGCGCTTAGTTCGAGCAGTAAAGGGGGCATATCATTTGAAGGAAATCACCACAAATAGCCGGGACTACCTAATCATTTATTTGTTTCTTCTATTTTGTTTTTGCAGAAACGGAAGATCGTCGGGGAATCAACATCGACGCAAGTTCTGCGTGATCTTGAGATATCTCTCCGGACGAATCACATTGAATGGGTGAAAGAGTTCCTTGATGAACGCAATCATGGCCTAGATGCCCTGGTCGACTATCTTAGCTTTAGGCTACAGATGATGCTGCACGAACAGCGCATCCAGGAGGCGAAGACCGAGTCCGAGGAGCGACTCAACGCCAACTCAACTCTGACATCGTCGGGCAGCAACGAGACCAAAGGTCAGACAACAAATGGCTTCTTGCGGCCCTCGCTGGGCGATGTTCTCGACAGCCCCAGCATAAAGCGGCGGTCGCGGCACATAGCCAAACTGAACATGGGCGCCTCAACGGATGATATACACGTCTGTATCATGTGCTTGCGTGCGATCATGAACAACAAATACGGCTTCAACATGGTCCTCCAGCACCGGGAGGCGATCAACTGCATCGCCCTCAGCTTGATCCACAAGTCCCTCCGGACGAAAGCCCTGGTGCTGGAGCTTTCTTCCGCGATCTGCCTGGTCAAGGGGGGTCACGAGATAATTCTATCTTCGTTTGATAACTTCAAAGAGGTCTGCCAGGAGAGCCGCCGATTTCAGACCCTCATGGACTACTTCATCAACTACGATGTCTTCAACATTGACTTCATGGTGGCGTGCATGCAATTTGTGAACATAGTCGTCCATTCTGTGGAGGACATGAACTATAGGGTCCATCTACAGTACGAGTTCACAGCCCTCGGCCTCGACAAATATTTAGAGAAATTACGACTGACCGAATCAGAAGACCTTCAGGTGCAAATTTCAGCGTATCTCGATAATGTCTTTGATGTTGCCGCCTTAATGGAGGACTCCGAAACGAAAACTGCCGCTTTGGAGCGAGTCCAAGAGCTCGAAGATGATCTGGGGCGGGCCCTGGATAGAAACGCTGAAATGGAACGCGAATTTATGTGCAAAATGGCTGAGCTTGATTCTGAATTGAATCAACTAAGGGCTGAGCGTGAAGAATTGCTTCAAGTGAAACGACAGGCTGACGAGGAAGTGAATACGCTCCGAAAGATATTAAAACAAAACGAACAAGAGTTGCGGAACCGACAGTCGATGCTTGAAAGCAAGAACTTGGAACTCCAGACCCTGACTAAGTCCCTGCCGAGGTCCGGGTCAAGTCAGGAACCGATCTTGAATGGTATTCATGAGTCGCTGCTGTCGCCTATTTCACCAACCTTAGCACCACCTCCTCCACCGCCACCTCCACCAAAACCACCCTCAGCTCCTACGCCTCCTCCGCCACCTGTCCCACCTCCACCACCTATGAGTGCTGTAAATAGCCCGCGGGAACCCCCGAAACCACCACCGTTTATGTCGTCATTCGCTCCTCCCCCACCAGCCGCTGGATATATGCCAGCACCCGATGGAGCGATGACCATCAAGAGAAAGGTTCAGACCAAGTACAAGCTTCCGACTTTAAATTGGATCGCGCTGAAGCCAAATCAGGTGAGTCACCAAGAGCACCATTTCAAAAAAATACAAAATGGTAAATTATAAATTATCATTAATGATGTTATAAAGTAATGTAAAGGACAGGCAGTGTGGAAAATTGAGAAATTTAATAAATTGTTGGATTCCATTTAATAAAAACATTGACGATTGTCTTTAAATCATGGTGTGAACATTATTGTGTGAGTCACAGAAATGAAACCAAATCAAACAAATTAAAGTGTTGAAATGAAGATTTACTACTTTCATTATAAAAATAGGTGAATAATAAAAAGATGCCCTAAAGTATTTCATGCACTAGAAACAATAATTTGGTAGGTGTATGACAAATTTCAATCCAACCAAGTAATTAGTTCAAGAAAAATTTACGCTATAACCTGATTACACACACCTAATATTTAGAGTAAGAAGGTTCAAGGAAATTTTATGGAAAAAAGGTTCTATTAAATGCAAGCACATATAAAACTATTGAATTATCAGTAAAATTATTTAGGACCTTCCTTATCAATTTGAAATGAATTAACTTATAATTATGTCCATTTTTATGAAAAATCAGTTTTATCTTCTTTTCTTTTATCTTTTATCTTCAGGTAGTCATTCAATTGTCAATTAAATTGCATTCGTATTTTTATACAATAATAATACGATAATAATTTGTTACTAATGACTTATTTTTCTGGCAGGTGCGAGGTACTATTTTCAACGAACTCGATGACGAAAAGCTCCACAAACAAATCGACTTCACTGATTTCGAGGAAAGATTCAAAATTGGCATGTGTGGCCCAATTGCGAATGGTACATCGGAGATTGATGGACTGTCGTCGTTCCCAAGCAAACGCTTTAAGAAGCAGGAGAATGTCTCTGTTCTGGAGCATACGAGATTAAGAAACATTGGTACGGTTGACTGATGTTTGAAGTTTAATATTTTATAGATATTTATATTTCTTCTATTTTCTAGCAATATCTCGGCGGAAGTTGGACATGCCAATTGAGGAAGTGATCGGCGCTATTAACAGTCTCGATCTGAAGAAGCTTTCCCTGGAAAATGTGGAAATTTTGCAGAAGATGGTCCCTACTGATGTAGAAATCAAAGCCTATAAGGAGTATATTGGGGAGAGAAAGGATCAGAATTTGCTCACTGATGAGGATAAGTTTATGCTTCATCTCACTAAAGTAGAAAGGATATCATCGAAATTGTCGATAATGAATTACATGGGCAATTTCTTCGATAGCCTTCATCTAATTAGTCCGGTATGTATTCATGTAAAAGAGAACCACTTTTAAAGCTGTATTTCAGCTACAATCTTTAGAATTAATTTATTTGAAATTAGAGCGCTGGATGATTATTCACTTTTTTTTCTAGCAAATTTTTGCCATAACAAATGCCGCAAACTCATTAAAGGCTTCTCGGAAATTTAAAGCAGTTCTCGAGATAGTACTCGCATTTGGAAACTATCTGAATAGTAGTAAACGTGGTCCTGCGTACGGCTTCAAGCTGCAGAGTTTAGACACCCTGCTGGACACAAAGTCGACAGACAAACGGATATGTCTGCTGCATTACATTGTTGCAACAATAAGGCAAAAGTTCCCCGACCTCTTAAACTTCGACACCGAGCTATTTTACATCGACAAAGCCGCACAAGTTTCCCTCGAGAATGTCATAACAGACGTTCACGAGCTTGAAAAAGGAATGGAAATCGTGCGGAAGGAGGCGGACTTGAGGGTAAAAGGCGCCCAGTCCCATATCCTCAAGGACTTCCTTAACAATTCCGAAGAAAAACTGAAAAAAATCCGACAAGACATGAAGAATGCACAGGAGGCATTCAAAGAGTGTGTAGAATACTTCGGGGAATCGGCCAGAAATGCTGATGCGAATGCCTTCTTCTCGATGATTGTGCGATTCACGAGAGCTTTTAAGGTGACAATGCAACTTACACTTGTGTTCAATTCAAGCTTAATGGATTCTTTCTTTTCTTTCCCTATATTTTTTGTTGGGGCTTTTACAGACTACTGACCAAGAAAATGAACAGCGACGACGGCTCGAACAGGCGGCCGCCAGCAAGCGGGAGAATGAGCAGGTTATCCTTAGGAATAAAGTGAACCAAAAGAAACAACAGGTAATTTCACTGCTATATCTTAGATTTTATATTTTCTCCACTTTTCTTGTTTTTTTTTTGTAAATATTTGCACTTCTCATCTTATACTTTTGCTTTATCCATAATTTTTATCCAGAACTCTCATCCTTGAGATTTAAAACGATTATTTTCCTTATTTCTTGTAGCCTTTTTTAGATGCTTTGGAGGAGGTGTTACTTAGGTAAAAAAATTATTTATAACAACACTAAAATGTGCATTGTTACCGTGGGCAACATGGCAAATCTCTTGCTTTCCACTTCATATACACGGCATTTACATTTCAAGGCCCATTTATTCACGTTAGCTTTACCCGCGCATATCATGATTCAGTTTACAGCCCTCGAAATTAGGTAATGAGCTATGCTTCCATTGGGACTCATTTTCTCATTATGGTAAAATGTAATTACTGTCTTCTTGCCTGGTTTATTTCTACACAAATGGCTTTCGTCCAGGCAGTTAACACGAACCAACATAATCAAATAATCATATTTTTCATCCCAGAACTTAACGGGGATTATCTTTACTTATCAATTGTATATTATCACGTATTTCAGTAATTTAATGAATAAATCAAGCTTTTCCTTGAAGAGCTGCTACTTTTCCAAAAAATATTTAATAAAAGTAAAGATGAGAAGTGTTGTGTTAGAGTACCTTTCACTTTTCTTTACGCTAACGTTCCATTGAAAACTAAATTGAAATTGTCTTTTACATAAAATAGGTAAGAAGTCGGTACAAAAGGTCATGAGTGACATGCGTGTGAATGAGACTAATGCGTTTAGACTGCTCATGCATTTATTTATTTATATGTAAATAAAATCTATTACTTAAATTAAACTATTCGATACTTAAACGGCGTTAAATAATTATTTTTTTTCTCATGCTCTCTATTAGTTACTAATTATATTTATTTTATTGTTTTCTTTTCATTTCCATTAGAAATTTGGTTGTGTGTCTTCAGATAAGACATTAATTCAGAAACAGCTCCTTAAAATGGCTTGATGTGCTCTTCTTCTTTTCTGTGCAAAGAAAAGCGAGTTGTAGTTAAATGTGTCTCCTATTTTCTACATTTGCTTATTTTATTCATCTAATTTTCTCCCTCACGTAAATTTTGTAATGTAGTCATACCGCAGATTTGTGTCCATTCTGTCTTGGTCATACCTCCTGAAAGTGCACTTACTTTGAGCTTAAGATATGAAAGTAATGTAAGTGATATTTTTTCCTTTCTTTTCTCTATTTTGCATGGGTTTGGATTTTCTTCTTCTTTTTTTGCCTTTTGTACTTTGCTGTTTATGAAAATAATGTTCATTTATTAGTTTTATTTTATTGTTTTGCTTTGTAGGGTTATTTAATTCTGTTTTGTATATAGTTGTCTCCTTATGTGCATGATTAAAAAATGATTTAATTTTTTACTTGGATGAGTGAAACTTTTATGGTTTCAGAAAATCTTGCGTCCAAATTGACAAAATTTGTTAAATTGGGGAAATTGCGGGTGGGACAGGTTTTTATAGAATATAATTTCGTAATAATAATTCCTCTGTGGTGTAAAAGTTATCGAAAATAGTTGGTTAAGATTCTTCTGAAACAAGGGAAGTTTTTAAGAGTAAAAAGTATTTTTAACTGGGCAGCTCCAAATACTATTTTTTTTATTTATATTTTTTAGTAGCAAATCTTCTGGTAGGAATGTATCGATGAATTATTTAAAAAAAATACTAAAGTCCTCATTCATTATAGTATACGCATTTACAAAACTAGAATCATTTAATTTCAACCAACATGAATGCGCTTAACGGGTGAAATTAATTACTTAGCTTAAAATAAATTTTAGAAAATTTGTCGTATACTTAAGTTGGGACTAAGATAGATGCAATAAAGTTTGGTTGTTTCCTCAGCATGAAGACCTACTTTATCAGATGGCTGTTACATCTTCCTTTTCCTGAAAAAATCCTCCAATTCCGTTTTGTTTTAAAGCCCTATTTTGTATAATTTTTGGGAATTGTACTTGGGCTAATGGGCAAACAATATATTTTTTGTAATGATGACTCATATTTTGAAAATAATTTTAATTTTTACTATAGGAGGCCGTGATAAACGAACTCAAGAGTAAAACAAATGCTGTCCGAGAGAAGAAGTTACTGCAGCAAGACGAGGTCTACAACGGAGCACTTGAGGACATTCTTTTGGGTCTTAAAAACGAGCCGTACCGACGTGCAGATGCAGTTCGTCGCAGCCAGCGTCGTCGAATAGACAACAATCGGCTATCGAGGACTATGGAAGAACTTGAGGTGTAACTCGTACGCCTGCCTGACGATATCCGAAACCCATAAATTTCTAAGATCAAATATCCTGCCCACTTGTTCTGCTGTACCTACATATCAATCGCATGATAAAAACCATGACCTTCAAATGTATGCTTTCGGTACATTCCTTTTTCGCGTTCTTTTCCATTTATAGGTTCTCTTAATTTCTGATAACTGTTTTTCTTCGAGAATTGTTTGTAATTTAAGACGCACAACCATTTGCAATTTTGCCTTTTCTACTGTACGTTGTTTTTTTTCTAGAAACGATTAAGCGAAACTAACAAAGCAAACAACTATGAAAAATAGCAAAAGTCTACAAAAGAGGCCTTCTGTTTTTGAAACGAAATTTTACATAACAAATTATATACGTGAGTCCTAATTTGTAAGAACACGATTGCCATTTTGAGATGATAGAATAGCGAATATTTAATAGTATAAACAGACACATGTTTTTGAAACAGTTATGTATATATTCTGAGCGGTCTCATGCATAATAATTTGGTGCACGAAATGGCCGCTAAGTTGTAAATATAGGTTTTATATAAGCATTAAATATACGTGTATATGCGGTATTTAATAAACATTTTTTACTAATATACGAAAAATGTCGGTGATCTGCGGATTCTCTTTGTATACATGTCACTAGCCGTAAGGGACACTCTAAACTTTGTCGAATTGTGAACATTTCATGAATGACGTTAAACTCATGATATTAACGATAATAAAACTATTTTGTTACGTAATTTTAGGAAATATTATTATTATTGTGCGTCCATTGTGACTAGCTCCCTGTTTTTTGTTTACTTGTGTTTTTATTCAATTGTGAACAGGTCCCTGTTCCAATGCACACAAGAGTCAATTATCAACAGACAACATTTTAATTCTTCTCTTGTTTCACCGTTTTAGTCAATGCAGATATTTTGTTTGTTAAATATTATTGAGGACTTTTTTATTTTTGAATAAATTTTATCGTAAATAAAATGATCCGCTCTTTTTAATTCTCTCTTCCTAAACACTGAATAAAATTCCCGACGCATAAAGTTATGGAAGGCAAACAAGACAAAGAACATCTTGTTTGGTCTTTTATAATAAGTTTAGTACGTAATTCAGTTATGAGACGCGACAAGACAATTTGTCACATCTTTCTGTTTTTCAGATCTACTTAAAATTTAAGAGAAATGTAAAGCAGAGCGTGCAATTTAGCTTTGCCGGTAGATCACGGTGTGCGTATTGATTGAAATACATTTTGTAAAAAAATTAATATTCCTTTATTTTATGCAAAATTTCATCGTAACTATAATCAATGACTTCCCCGACTTAACTCATAAAATATTTCTTCTCATACTGTCCAGTAACCAGATTCGTCAGGTAATCTGAAAAATATTAAATTAGAAAAATTGAAGGGCTACGTGTCTGCGCAATACAAACCAATTAAAATTTATTTGCGTTTAGGAAAATGCAAATCTTATTCTTTTTTATTAAGGGTATGCCCTAAAGGTTTAGGAGCGGACAAGAAGGAATTACTCAGTAGGGATGAATTATTTGGCCTTTCTTTAAAAATTATTTTGGGGTAAAAACTGAAAAAAAAAGGATCGTTGATAATGTTTATGAAAAAAATTAAATATAAGGGGTGTCGCTTAGCATAACTTCGAAAAAGGTAGACGTTGAAATATTTGGTTTGGTACTTTTTTTTTTATGCAACTTCAAAATTTGGAAATGCTTCGGTACTGAAGTCGTATTTAAAATATTAAATATGTATATATTGTTACACATTGAAAACTTTGTGTTTAAAAATTCTTATGTATTTCAACATCTGAAAACTACCTCTAAACCCTCTGTCCAACAGACATACCTTCTAGATTTGTCAGACTTAGGCGAGCCTCCAAACTGCAGATGGTTCACTGTAACAGGGAATGGTACCCGAACTGAACTTCGGGACTTATTCATTTTGAACGATTTAGAAGTATCTTTGCCAATACGTTCTCTTGATAAACTCAGTGGAGGCAGGTTTATTTCGGCAACACTTGTTTCTCTTGTTGTCTGTGCTTTACGGAGATGCTTCAAATATTCTGCGGTCTGTTTCCACCAATTCTTGGCACGACCATCCAATTGAACCCCTGAGAAAAGGTCTTTCGCCGACTGTAACTAAAGGCAACAAAATATAATAGTTACACTAATTCCCGAATTTAGTTCTCTTACTACGTAGTCTTCCCCGTGGTATTTACAATGTCTTGAGCACGTCTTATCAAGAATATTAAAAGTAATGGATTTGGAGCTCACAGACGAAAAGCTTGCAATGTTCGATCTGATAAAGCTTGAATGCGTGGGTTGATTTAGACGATCAATCTGAAGAACAGAAGTTTTGTTAGTAGAAAGATTTGAAACTAGAAGAATTCATTCAAGGCAAACAAATTTAGTTACTGTAAACCAAAAAACATGAATTTAAAACACAAGTGCGTGCTTGTCAGCAAATTAGTATGAAGGGGTTCGTTGTCCTTTAAATGAATTTTTCAATACTTTACTTTGGTGTTTTGAAACACTTAGTAGATTACAATTATTAAATCATGCTTACCAGAGTAGCAACATCTTCTCTTTTGATACGTGTTTTCCTTCCATTTCCATCATTCTTGTCAGTCTTTTTTTCTAGCTTTTTGGATGATTTAGGTTTGGCACTTTTCTTTCTGTCTGCATTCCCGAAGAGACCTCTAGTCTCAGCCATTTTAATTAAATATTTTGCATCCAGACGCGTGACTTGCTTGCGTCTAAGAAGAGACACGTAACAGCCCATCTCGCTCAAATTCAAGCACATATCTTGATTAAGACACATGTCGGGAACTTCAGATACCTCAAATTGATCTGTATTTGGAACCTTTACTTGCTCCGAAATATCTTCTGAGGGGTTTGATGAAATAGAGTCTTTTGACCCCTCTCTTTGAAGTCGAACCTTAGTTACAGATTCTTCAGATTTAGCAGCCGATGAGGCGCCACCTCGTTTTTTTCCAGGTGATTGAGCTAATGCCGCTGATGGAATGTTAGCGAGTTCAGCTGCAGCGATTTCTTCAAGACGTTTCTTCTCCTTGTAAGCCTCAAAATGTTTTTCAAAAGCGCAGCGATTTATATCTTCCACAACCCGATCGACCATATCTTGATTCTCAGAACCAACAATCGAATGTGTCTCATATAAAACGAATTGCACTTGTGGTCTTGACATGGCTAAGCGCAGAGTTTCTCGTTGCTCTTCCAAAATGTGTGCAACTCTCTTTTTTCCTTCTTTGCTCATTTCTGATTCTGTTAGAACTTCTAGCATACTAAGATCTCCCCCTCTGCTGCAAATCAGGTCAATAGGATCAGCAATACCACTGTAAGAATTTGGAGGCGTTGCAAATATCCCAACGACAGTTTCCAGAAGAGGGGATTTTAGCGGGAGTGATCGAAAATTTTCGGAAAATAATCGAATGTTATCAATTCCAAGTTTTTCTATGTAATCTTTATATTGAGAGAGACTTGGTCCAGCACCGAATGCTAAAAAGTCGTTTACTCTATTAATGGAATAGAACAGCGCTGCAAGATATGCTGTCGATCGTGGGGAAGATACGTGAGTCTGGACAACGTCGCCATCCAGTTCGAAGTGATCCAAGAGTTTGGAGATGATAGCTGGAGCTAAAGAAAAGGTTCTGTCCTGTGTGAGAACAAGCAGGTACAATTATAAATATTTTTTTAAGACTACAAAATCTTTTACCTGCATCACAAAACCATTAGTCCTTACCAGCTCAGATCTAGCGAACTCACTTCGATCATTAGGCAAACAGGACATAAATAAAGGACAAATCTTGTCCCATTTGTACTGACTAAGTTGCAGGGGCCGCTCTGCATTTCGATCCTCCACAACTTCGGTAAACCCCATCGAGCGTAGTTGCTCATCAGCCAGATCCTTGTCTCTATAAAAAATGAGATGTCTAAATTAATAATGCACCAATCAATACCTGGATTTAATTGCACTTTATCTTAAAGGGATTTATCCATCCGCTCACAATTGGATTGGCTGCTGCAATTGCAACCTTTTCGTCCTGCAGATGTGTTGGCAACAGTTGGGATAAGTGGAGAGCACCATTTTTGATTCTTAGTCTTGAAATTGCTGCAGCTAGGCGAACTCGCAGGCTCCATAGACATTTTGCGATGTCTAGAGAGATGGGGTTTAGATAACTTTTCTAAGAAAGTTAGTGGTGGATTTTTTTTTTACAATTAAGATCAGCCTCCTTGTACAATTGAGATTCTCTTTCGGTTTCTTCAGACGGCCGTTTTAGAAAGTGGCGGGTGTAAAGTTCAAATAACATCAGCCAAACTCGGTTTTCGTCAGTTCGGAGCTAAAATTGTACGTATTTTTGAATATTTTATAATCGTTAAGAAATTATGCAAATTTATTTAGTCATAAAATTTACGGATTTAGGAGTGTTTATACTTCGGAGGATCATTTCTATATATACGTTTCCTAATTATTGTATTGTAGAGAAGAACGTAACATTTGTCTATCTACTATTAAGGTGAACTTGAATGTTGGTTTTAGTCTCAATTAGAATATGTACTTTAAAATCATTTTGCTTGAAATTGATCATCGACGGACAGTAAAATCAAGCTCTACGTCTTTTGTTAACATTTAAAAAGATGAGATTACTGAGCAGTTAAAAGTATAATACATATTATATATAAGAAGATAATTTTTTGAATACAATAGGACTATTCAGGCGTTGTTGTATTTACCATTGTATTGTTTCAAAAGACGTAAAAAAATCGGTTACCAAAGAAACGACTACATATGTAAATATAAAGATTGCACAACCATACAATAGGAAATATGTACATACAACAAATCGTGATTACTCTTAAAAAAGCATGAATATGTATTTCCAATGATTTTATAGAAAATTCGATGTAACATTATTGCACGATAGTTGAAAATTTAATTTAATATTGGTTTGTAAAAAGCCAGTTAGTGTAAAAAGATATTTTTTGTTTTGGGTATATTTCATATTACATATTTGCAAATAATACTACAAAATTAAATTGAGTTTGGAACTGAATTAATTTGTTTTTTGGCATCATAATTATCAGAGCGATTCCAATTTTACGTCATATACCGAAAACATCGCCAAACCAATAAAAGTCTTACTTACCTGGGGGAAGTGTGCGTAAAATGATACGTCGTTCAAAGTCTGAATCAACACGTGCTTATCTGAAAGGAGGAAAATAAATGTTTGTAGCTGATCGAATTAATGGGCAATTGGCATGCAAAGGGCATATTTTGGGAATCAATTTGGCAGCGGTAACAAGGCGTAAAATTGCTTTTTCCCTAACCTTAACGAAATTTAGTTCGACCGAACGCCTAGCCAAGCAGTTATTTGTTGGGGTAAGGTCGATGGAGTTGAAGTTCCTTGAAGTTCGCTGAAGATATTTCCGAGTCTGCAGTGTCAAAGTGCAATTTAATCGGTTTTACGAAATCCTTGAAATCGTCCAAGAAAACAATTTATGAATAGCTTAGCATCGGTTAGCGTGCCATCAGCGAACTTCCGGAGGAATTTAAATATGTAATTCAAAAATTGTCACGTTCTGGCGCGACTGCTGGGGAACTAGGTCACTACGGTAAGAGTTTAGCCGCTTAAAGTGGAAGTTTGCAATTCATTGAAAGACAATAATAATATTGTCCTTGCTGGGAATCGATAACCACCGTTCTGGGAATATATTTTCGGAACATTTTTTTTGATTGCCGAACATCGACGATTGTCGTTTCAACGTTAGAACTTGTAGAACCTTCTTGAGCAGCTATTTCGACGGTAACTGCACGAAATCAAAATTTATTGTTATTTTTTGTTTGTACCTATTCGATTCGGAATAAATTTGATAGAATGGGAACGACATACAAATTTGCAATCGTGGCCATATACTTTGCATGGTATATAGTTTTCCTATTCTAATGAGTTTTACGACCTCATCGTAAAAGGTTTTTGGTATCTATCCGCTATATACCATCATGTAGAAAAGGACCGTTGTAAGCATACCAACATTAAGAAACAAATTTTTTGAAACCATTTGGAAAATATTATTTCAAAAATTAATAGCGAGGATAGATGGAGTTTTGTGGACTGTCAAGAATTTTGAAAGTTATTGTATTGCATACTAAAAATCTAATCTTTCTAAAGAAAGCCTCCCTAAATTGGTAATTTTTGGGACGGTATTATTTATAAAATTTTCTGAATTTTCGTGCATATTGCGTAGCAACTGCTGAATTAAAACATTTAGGATTATCAAAACATAATTTTTAATTGGCTTTTGTTGATTAAAATTGTATTGAAATTGTCATTATTTGGCCCAACATTCAATCAGGACAATTTTCTTATATATTATTAGTTTTGTTTGATTCTAATTTAATTGATTTTTTCGCATGAAAATTAAATGCTTGCTTATTGTTGTTTTTTCCACATATTTGTTGCTAAAACGCAACTATTCCTTACCTTAGCTTTTGTTAATTGCTTGGTAACATATGGTCTTTAAAATTGGGAGTGAACAATTAATTAAACAATAAGCAGTAAACGAATGATGCTTATCTATTACTAAGAGAAAAATATGTATTGCATTGTATTGTAGATTTATATAGACATTTTTTTAGGAAGAATTATACTTAAAAATTTAAAATATAAATAGACAAATATTACTTACATCTGAAAACATCATAAATCATTGAGTAGACTTTTCTCATCTCATGCTCATTGTCGAACATCACAGGTATTGGGGGTTTTTTGAGTAGCTTTCCCGCCTTGCACATAATTTCCAAACTGCAGACTCCGAGCAAGTTAATATCGATAAATTCGATTGGCAGATCTGGAATACATTTTCGTCTTTTGGCCTTTTCTATTTCAACCGGGGAAGATCTCCCAGGTGATACAGTCCTAATGGTATAAGAAGCACTCCAAACAGGCTTATTCTTTTTCTTATCCACATCCTCTAGCGCACTGAGTGGCATTGTTTAAGAAAGAAATTAGAAAAAAATTAGATAAGGTATTTTATCAAGCAATTGCCCAACTATCCGAAGAGAATTTCTTCACATATGAACCTTTAGGTGCTTTCCAAGACGTTGTTTTCGATAAGAAGAAAATGTCAGTCACTAAATGTATATAAAAATTATAATGCTGATTATCCCATGCTTAGTGCATTTGTAACATTCATTTTACTCTTTGTTTTTTGGTTAAAACTTGGACATGACTATGAAGATTGCTTTTTTTTGCAGTTGTCGTTCGACAGAATTTTCAAATTAAAATTTTCATGTGCTAACACTTGATAAAAATGAAAGTAGATATTATTAGGAAAACTGTCCAATTAATTGCTATGATTCATCCAATTCTTGTATGTCTTGAAAAACCCTTGATTTCTGTACAAAGTTTTTTAAGTGGTAGCAGAAATTTGTCACAATTTAACACAATTGAAAATATAATTGAAAATTATTGAAGTACTTTTATAAAAATATATTTTTTGGCACTTGGTGACAACGAGGCACAGTGAAGTTGGGCATGGCTACCTCAGTTTGTAACGATTAATTGAATTTGAAAAAAATTAATTACAAGCATACTAACAGGCCACTTTCAATGGCGTGGTTGACTCGCTTTTGGATTTCCAGTAATCTGTAGTAGACCTTTTCCTGCCAATCGGCATCACTAGGAAGATGCACAAAATCCTTGGCGAGGGGTCCTTCTTTGCTTCGTTTCTCGTCCTCGGCTTTCAGTATCGCGTTTATCGTTTGCGGATAGATCGAGAAGATGTCGGCTAAGCCCAGTAAGACCAACTTAGCCATGCCGCGACATGTGGTCTAAATTTACAAGAAACCAATAGTCGCCGAAAAGGGAAAGTGGTTAAGAAAATGCGAAAGTGAACTACTCAACCACTCGGTCCTCCAAGGGACGACCGCCCGGTTCCCAGAGCTATAGAGCGCCTATTTTCTTCGCGATTCCTCCGAGGACTGAAAGGAAAGTTAGCTAACTAGCGAAATTTAAGGGGCAATTTTAGCCAAGTAGCGTGTCGGGGCCTGAAGTTTTGCATGTTATCCTTTTTCGGCTGAGCTCGCTTATCTCACGGGGGCAACTTCTGCGCCCTACCGCATTACGTGCCGCCTTATCGCAAGACACCTCCTGAGCCCCAGTCAGCGGAGCACGACCATGAATTGAGGCGGAGGCACTTTGTCAACTGTGAGAAGGTCTTCAGGTGAAGACCTAATTTTGTGGTTGCACATGTCTGAGGCGTTCCGTGTCGATTTTCGCCAGGTAAAAGCACAACGGAGCGCCACAGGTGTTGCGTTCTTAATTGAAGCCAATCCATGAAAACACATTGCTCCATGCCCGAAGTTACGCGGCGTTAAGTAGTTAAAGTTACGAGTAGGTTGCATGCGAACGTTGAAACGTGTTCGACGGCGGTGATTTTAAAGACTCCTTTCAATGGAAAGTTGGCCCAAACACGATCGACACCTTCGCATGCATCCACCTCATGTTTTAATGAACCACTCAAATGGAGGCCTATATTTTTAGCTTTTCAATAAGCTTCGGTTTTTAAAATTGCAAAATTTGTGGAAAAATTAAAGACCGGAAAGAATGCTTTCAACAAGATGCCTATATACTCTGACATTTTAAACGTGAATTTCCCTTCATGGATTTTAGTCCTTTGGTTGCCGCAGGTGATTTTACAAACAGAATACTATACAACCGATTGGCCTACAAATATTATACTATTTTCTACAGTTTTTATTTTCAACATATGTATATTTGTAAATCTTTGTGGTCTGCTACAAATTTTGCAGTGGATATTTCAACTAATTCCGAATTCTAGACTTGAAAGTTGACACATACATTAGTTAGTAGGTGAAATGTAGGAACCGTGAATATTTAAGGGGGCCCATATCTTTGAGAGGACAAAATAAAAGCTTATATATTTTATTATCAATACTATTTGAATGGTATATGTTTCAAGATTATTTTTTTATAGTAAAATATGTTGTTATAAATATTATCAATCCACCGAGGGTCCCAGGATGTATTAGGAAACTATTTCCCTAAATTTAAATAAAAATGGACTGTTTTACAAAATGGGGTATTTTTTAAGTAATAATTTATTATTTCGCTAAAAAAAGCACTTATTTTTGGGCTATTAAAAAAAATATATACAATATACAGCACCAATTTTATGTTTCAAGTAACTGGCTGAAATTTAAAAGCAATCAGCTAAGCCATTTTGGAGATACGATGAACACCGACTTTGAAAATGTTGTTTCGAGAAAAACACGTTTAAAGTTTTAAGTAGGTACATTTTGCAAGAGTTCGAGGTGGCTTCGCTTAAAATCGTATATCCCCATAAATAATGTTCAAATCTTTATTATATTTTTACAGAATACTTTTAGAAAATAACTTTAATTCAAAATCGATGAAGTGAAGAATTTTAAAGATATGGACCTCCTTAAGATGTCTTCTATTTACAACTTATTTTCTGGCACTAGATATGCTTGCCTTTCTAAAAACCTAACATACTCATTGCTTTTATCAGAGAATGTTTAAAAAAAAATTATTTTCTGATAATTTGTTTTGCGACAAAGACTCAAAACTAATTTTAACGAAGTCCATACATGTTTTACTTTCACCTTCTTGTGTAAAATCTTAAAAGTTTCTGAGTTTCTGATTCTCGTGTGCTTTAATTTTGGCATTCTGGATTTACATATGTATATGCCGGTATGGAAACTTTAATAGAAAGTTGCTTATGTGGTATATCTTGTAAATTTTTCAAAAACTTGTTTGCAAATTGATCGAATAAAAATAACATACGACAGGCAGTTTATGTAAGTATGTATGCAAAATAGTCTAGAAAGAATTAAAACTCAGCACGGAGCTAGAGGCTGGGTATCGAAATCAAAGAAGGTGGCCGTGCACAGTCGCTGCTAAAGTGCTGGTTTTGAATTGCAAATTTCAAGTCGTGGAGCTGACAAGGGTAACGCACTTTATTTTATGTTTTACGACTTTATTTTCATCGTGCCACCACTTCTATCTAATCAGAAAAGGAAAATTGATCTAAAAATATATTTACTTTCGTTTGCTTCACGGTGAAAAAGATAACTTAGCTGCTCATTTCTGTTGAAGATAAGGACCCTGAAGCAGAGTGGGACTCCGGGCCTTCGACTTTCATATGGGTCGCGGCGTAGTTGACAACTATGTGTAATCAAAACAAAACCAAAACAGCATAAGACGAGAAATAAAAAAAAAAAAAATAACTGGCTTTAAGGTATTTGTTTTTGTAGTCGTGCGTGGCGTGCTTTCTTTGCGCCAAGTCGTGTTTATGTTTTCTCAGTTGTCTTCAGCATTTTGAACGGATAGTTCATAATCGTGGTCAATTTTGTTTCAGTGGCCTAGAAAGGTAAAATCGTTTCATTTTGGTGATATTGAAGGATAATGTCTGCACAGTCGTCTTCGCAGTTTCCAACAAATCCTCCAAGGCAAATGCCCTGCCCACACTGGCGGCATTTTCCTATTCATCCTAAGGAACCCCAAGGGTCACCGCCTTTGGAATATCCAACGTACTGCGAGATCTGCCACCGACAAGAGGAAATTTTGTTTGCGAAGAATTCATTTGAGGCTAATAAACGTGACAAGAAAAACTAATAATCGTGTTTTATTTTCGAAATTGTTTTTGGATATTTTCTGTCTATTGGTAAAATGGTAAGAGTTTATGAACTAGAATGCAACTTATTGTTGTAATCTGAAAAGTGGAAAAGTCCGTGAAAAAATAATACAAAAGAGTTTAAGATAGAAACCTTTTTTAACCCCCATACCAACCGATCTACAACAGGTTTAAGGAGTTAGACCAACCTGAGACCATAGAAAATTTATCTAAATTAAAAATTTTTAGAATAAATATAGTTCTTTATTTTCCCTTAGAAAAATTTAACCTAAATTTATATAAAAGAAACCGCGCATATTATGGAACTACACTACATTGAAGATAATGTTAAATCGTGAGACTTTGAACTTGAATTTATGTAAAATAAAAAAAATAATATTTAGATTATGGTAAGAAGAAGATCTTTGTACCCAAAGTTTTTTACCATCTTGTGTACATATTTGATACGTTGATGGTTCTTTTGGATTAACATTATTTTTCCTAATAATTACCTAAATACGTATACATATACATATGTATATCTTTCTACTCTGATTCGATTTAAATTCGATATTTTGACGAATTTGCGGGTAAGTACATACTATAAGTATCTTAAACTGCAAAACTTACAACCTTGTATACTCGTATGGCTCATAAAACTGCTAAAATTTTCTTAGTCGACAAAAATTGCAGTATTTTTTATAATATTTGGTAGTGGTAATGTTAATCCACAACAGTGGCTTCAAATTACAAATAAAAACACTGTAAAAAATAGCAAATAAGTAGAAAGAGCGTACTGAAATTGAAACCAACTGCGGATAAAAAGTGATTACATATCTTTTGCTATCTATTCAGCCATAGATACTTAAGCGTTACTATCAGGAAGTAATTGTAAATGAAATAATTAATTCAATTGAACCTCGATTTGTTTCTCGCTGTTTAGCAACAATTCCCACAGACGATATTGCGGAAAGCTTGGCACTCTGGAGGCGAACTTACTCTTACTAATTTGAAAAGGTTAATTCGATTACATAATCAGAAAAGCTCTCAATTTAAAGCTCTCCGCGTATTTGCGCCGTTCAATCAAAGGCTGCACTTCAATCTTTTGAGCAATTGTGCTCGAGTTGGAGTATGTCAGTCAATTAGATAGTATTGTGTTTGTTGCTAGTGTTAGTAGATTAGAGCAACGTGATTTGTGATAAGGTGCTGAACTACAATTCCACACTTTCTAGATCACCATGGAAGATGAAAGACGGAGTTTTGTTAGATTCCCGATGAGCTACAAACGTCGATTGCCCTGCGCTCATTGGAAAAAATTCCCGGTAAAGTTGAGTCACAACGGTGACCTTGTCAGTGAACTTTGTAACGACTGCGTCTACGAGCCTCCACCCGCACCGGTCGACCAGAGCAAGGAAATTACCTACAATTTTATATACCACCATCCAAGAGCAATGTTATCGAAACCAAAGTAAATGCATTTTTATTATTGTGAAATCCACAAATTGTTTGTTTTAAATGAGGAGGCTGTGTATTATTTTGTTATTGTTCAATTTTTTAATTGCATTCAAAACATCTCTTCAAGTGTTAATTAGCTTGTGAGGTATCTAAGTGATAATACTTTTGTATGTGTTATTAAATCATGAAATAAATAAAAATATTTTATAATTGTGATATTTGTACATTCTTTTAATTATTATCGCATATTGAAGGGGATCACCACTGTTACCAAGTAGAAAATAAATTTTTTCAGTGTGGCGAAAATTTCTTTTAATTTATTCATGTCTATAATTATATTTATGTATAAAAAAAAAATTAATCGATATATTATATATTTAAAATTGTTCACTTAATTAACTTTTATTAGTTAGACGTATGTAAGATACATACATATGTATGTATGTTTAAGAATGTAATCGTGGTCACGTATTTGCTGCTTCTTCATTAAGTTTATCTTCCCTTGTATTAAATTGTTGCCAAAAGACAATAATTTAGCGTAGATAAGCTTGATAATGTAATCTACTTTCAGAATTTTTTGAACAATTTTCAGTGTGCTTAAATATATTTGAAGGAACAGAATTACTTAACTTTGTCTCTATAAAAAAATGTGCTCCGCTATTAACATTAGACTAGCTAAAAAGGATGAGTACGATTTCATATGTCAAGCATTTAAGGAATGGTATTTTCCATACGAGCCGCTTACAAATGGATTTAGAATAAAGGAACCTACACGAGTAGAAAAGGAATATTTTTTCAAAGCCCCGGAAGCCGCTGGATTAACTCTCGTAGCAACTTTACCAGAAGAAGATGATAAAATAGTCGGATTCCTTGTGAATACTCCAGGCACCTATAAATATAGCAATATTTCTGCAAAAGAGGAAGGTGGGGATGATCGTCACCAGGCTTTTCTTGGTTTTATCGAAACTATGCAACGAAAACAACAAATTTTGGATAAGTTCGCCGATGAGAAAATATTTAAACACGTAGCTCTTGCCGTCGATCCAGCAGTGCGGGGAATGGATATTGGATATAAATTGTTTGAAAGTGCTATAAAAATGGCGAAAGATTTGGGTTATTCTATTTCAAGATCGTTCTGCACCAGCAAGTATTCTACTAAAATAGCTGAGCGACATAGCATGAATCCTATAGCTTCTATAGAGTACAAGGAGTATAAAGATTTGGAGGGAAACCAGGTTTTTGTACCTTCTTCAGAACATACTCATGCTACATTATTTGTCAAGGTATTAAATGAGTAAGGGACAATAAATTGTATTAATAAAAATGAGTGTCTTTTTCTTTCCCATTGTTTATGCAGGATGTGCTAATTTATACGATACTGTTTATATGAAATATTTTTTCCACTTTGTAACATGCTTAAACACACCCTCACACGTTCCTATGAGTAGAAATTTCAGAAGTATCCACCCTAATCCTCAATTATAATTTTATGTTTCCGTCGATGAGGCTAATCCGTCATAATATTGAATGAATATGTTGGCGTAATACCATCGTTTGGTAGACAAACGATCATAGACAATAATCCACAAGAGATAAGCTAATTTATAAGTCTCGTTCAGCCCCCGAGTGAAATTATTTATAGAAGATTTCCACCTCGTCACGCTGGCAAAAGCCCAATAATTGCCACCATAGATAAGCAAAGACTTTGATAATGACATCTCCCTCCAGAGACTGTTTGCAGAGTTCACGTTCAGTTCAGTGAAGTGAAGAATTTTGTTCTGTAACGATTCGAATTTTCTGTAAGTGATGACTTCCGCTATAAAAATTCGTCCAGTGGAAAAGTTTGAGCATGATTTCATTTCTCGAGCGTTTGAGGAATGGTATTGGCCGTACGAGCCGCTATCGATTGGATTTCGAATTAAGACGCCGACACTTGTTGAAAAACATCTGTTAACTTCTCTGCCAGAAGAGGCTGGAATGACGCTGGTAGCTACCCTACCTGAGGAGAACGAGAAGATTGTTGGATTCTTAGTAAATGCTCCCAATCAATCTAAAATAATGGAGGAGATTATTGAAAAGGTGGGTGATTCAATGAACGAACGATTGGAGGCTCTTCTGGGTATTATGGCTGCAGTCGAGGGAGCCGTTAATATTTTTGAAAGGTTCAGCATCGATAAATCGTTTCATCTTGTGGCTGTTGCCGTGGATCCAGCGATGAGAGGAAAAAACATCGGTTGCAAGCTGTTTGAAAGTGCTTTTGAAATGGCTAAAAATATGGGATTTACGGTGGCAAGTGTCGACTGTACCAGCAAATTTTCGACTAATATCGCTAAGAGGCTCAATATGGCGCCTATGGCCGCTATTGAGTACAAAGAGTATAAAGATCCTGAAGGAAATCAAATTTTTGCACCTCCTCCAGAGCACACCCACATGACAATGTTTGTAAAGGAATTATAACTTATTAACATAAACCAAATACAAATAATTACGTTAAAAGCAGGACAAATGGAAATGTTGTTTAAATTCTTTACCCATTTTAACAAAACATGGAAATTTATTTAAAATTGTTTAAGAATTGTTAAGACACTTTACACAAATGTACATAAATGTTTTATTGTTCGGCATGTAACCTCTTTGGTAGTTTTCAATTCGCATATACTTCACAAGCTTTAAACACAACTAATAATTAAATAAATAAATTATTATTATTGACTTACCTTGTTTGCTGAAAATAATCGTAGATATTAATCAGTTCAGACATTGAAATTATTTCTTGCTTTGTGTGTATTTACAGAGTAGTAGCTAAAATTAAAACTAAAATAAAATATTTCCTGAATTTGTTAAAATACTTACCAGTATCAAAAGTGCAAATGTTTCAATATCTTAGTTTTCTCTTAACATTGAGTATGTTCGGAACGATGACTTTATTATTCTTTAAAATTTTCTTTGTAGTTCAATTCGATAAAATGTTAGTTAGGCATAATTCAACGCTTGTCTTTAAAGCAACTAACATTTCTGATGGAAGTTTGTTTTGTTTCTGGGTGCGAAATGAAACACAAAGTGTAAAATACTCAAAGGGTATATATTTTGATTTTCTTCAAGAGGTGGGGTTTGTTTGACCAGTTGGTCTTTTAATACGCAATTACAAAATAATCTGAACTGCAATATCCCTTGACTAGATAAAGATGATAAAATGCAGATATAACAGAATTCATGACTACATCTAATTTTTGGTAAAACCTACTTTGGCAAGTGTAAAATTGTTTCAACTTATGAATGGCTTTAAATCTGCATTATTGCACCTCCACCGTATAAATGAAAATAAAAAATTATTCAAAATTAAATTAAAGTTAGTAGAAATGTTGAAAGTATAAGCATAAAATGGCTTGTTCATATGGCAAGTTTAAGTATTACAATAAATGTTATGTTAGTCTCTAGAAAGCGAAATTAGATTTTAGGGAAGATAGTTGCATTGAAGAAAAATTAGTCCTCGGAGTTCTTCGAGTAGGTCCATGCTAAATCTTCGAGAATTTTCTCAATTGAATCTTGTTGCTGCTTTAAAGTTTGCATGAATGGCTCTGGTATTGTCCATTCTAAAAACTCTTTGATGTTTAGTCTAAGACGTTCGAGTTCGCTTAAATTTGAGTCGCTTATAAATTTTCGGCCGGCAATTTTTAATGCATCCATGATAATGTTATCAATTAGGCGTTTTTCAAAGCCGAGCTGCACTAGTCGATCTTTGGAAGAAATTTTTTTAAGGAGTACGACTGTAAACAGCCTCAATCTAGATAAACTAGCTGTTTCCTCTGCTTGAATGTACTCTTGTTCTTTAGAAATTGGAAGGGTGGTTGTGCTGCAATAATTTTCACAGTGGATACGCAATTCAGCTTTTGTCTTGAAGAACTCTTGGCACACCTCGCACATGTAGGGCTTGTCTTTAAGATGTATGGTCCTCATGTGCGTTTTTAAGTGAGCTAGCTGCGAGAATGCTATTCCGGTTTCTTTACAGAGAAGGCACTCAAAGGGCTTTTCGCCGGTATGTTTGCGGATATGTAATTTTAGAACACTCGAGTGTGCAAAGGCTCGCCAGCAAACCTGTTGATTTTAATTTTTTATTAATTTAATCTTAAGAACGGAGATTTGTGCTAGTTTTCCAAACCTGACACCGATAAGGTCTCTCTCCTGAATGTGTCCGCTGGTGGACATTTAGCTGGGATTTCTGACAAAATTGTGCACCGCAGGTTTCGCAGCCAAAAGGTCGAACATTCGTGTGTACTTTCATGTGTTGTTCCAGATGTCCTTTGAGGGTCTTCTTGCAGATGTCACAATTGAAGGTTTTGCTGTTCATGTGGACTCCTACTAGGTGCCGCCGCAAATCGTCCGATCTAAAGAAGACTTTGTTGCAAATTTCGCAATTGTATTTCTGTTCATCTGTGTGAACTTTCGCATGCAGTCGAAGATTTCCCAAAGAGGAAAACGAGGCAGTGCACTTGTCGCAGGTGTGCTTATTACCACCTGTGTGCGTTACTAAATGCTGTTTAAGCTGGAAGAAATATAAATCACAAATCAATTATTATCAGAACTCAATTATAATCAGGAAATCAGCATTGTAAAGATTTTCGTTCGTTTAATTAAATATCAGTTTTGAATTGCTGCTCTTTAAATTAAACATTTTTTTTTGCAAACTTTTTAAGAAGATAATTCTTTAATGATTAAAAATATTGTAATTAAAAAGCTTGTTCCCATTACTAATTGCAAAGGAATGGAATAACAAGATTTAATTTAATTTAAATAATGGAATAAAGGAAAGTAATCTAAAGTGGACTAAAAATAATTACTTACTTGTCCTCCTCTGGCGAATGTTTTCGGGCAAGATGGACAACTATAGGGTTTTTGGCCGAGGTGAACTCTCATGTGCAATCTTAGCCGCTCTTTAATTGGAAACTTCTTTTCACAGTGCTCGCAAGAAAACTTTTTATCTGTTCCGTGAATAGCTGCAATGTGGTTCTTTAAGCAGACCGCTTGTCGAAATTTTTTGTCACAGAACTGGCAGGGGAAAGGTCGTTCATCGCTGTGGATGAGGAGGTGTTTCCTCAAGTCGCTGTTGCCCATGAAATGTTTCTGACAAACATTGCAAACGTACTGCTTTGGCTGTTTCTTCGATGATCGAGGGGCTCTTTTGCGCCTCTTTGCTGATGATTTTGAAGATGATTGCTCTCTATCGTCTTCTTCCAGGCCATTCTTACCCGAATTTGTGCTTGAAGAGCAACTTAAATTAGCAGAAAGTGATATTGCACTATCATTCAGCGAGCTGCAAGAATCATCTCTGCCGGAATATGACTGCTTTCGGTTGAATTTTGTGCCTTCTTTTCTCATTATTTTTGTATTATTATTATTTTTTTGTTTACTTAAACACTACGATTGATCTACGTCAAACCACCACCATGTCACCAAATATCACTATAGTTGGAAAAAGTTTAGTCTATGATTGCACTATGAATGTCTTTTGTTAGCACAGAAAGCTTGCTGCCGCCACCATTTCCGTGAAGTGCTTCCTTAGGTAGAATCAAGAACGGAAGAGTTAAAAAAATAAGTGCCTGGGCATAGACCAACTAGGAGATCCCAGTTCCTCATGTTAGTCTGATTGCGATTCATGAATGCGTCATTTACTCATTGTGAGTGAACAAAAATACGGAAAAAATACAAATTTTATAAATAATTCATGCAGCCTTACACTACTTTTAAGTTTCGACTTTGACTTATACTACAAGAGGTCAACTGAGGGTTGCCGCTCGCTCGGTTCGGTTCTAGTGGCAATGAACTTAACTAAATCTTTGACTATGAGGCATTATGCCTTCGTGAGGAGTCTCTGAAAAATTAATTTGTATAAGCTACAGAAATTTCTATGATATTAACTATTTACAAAATTTAAAACTACCAAGGAAATTGTGTCTTGCAAAATATTGTATGGAAAATACGTTTTTTTTCAAGAGGATGTTGCTGAAGACTTCATCATTTGTATAATGGAAAATGTCGGGGTATTAATTAATTTTAATCCCTACTCAAAAATTTAGATTCTACAGAAATTGTGGTGGTTAGAGGAACAAGGATCATGGGATGGCTCACAGCGGATAATTTAGGGAGACTGAATTCGGTTTAAAAAAAATTTATTCTTTATAAGAGATAGTCACGTACGCGCCTATTTCTTATTCTGGTAGACTTCTTGGCATAATAGTGCCAATATAATTTTTGATATTAAAGTTAAAGTTTTTGTTACTTTTAGCAATTGAATAAAAATAAAATATTGTTAAACCAAGTACAAAAACAGAAATAGAATACATTATGTATAAGACTTAAATTAACTTTTCCTCCTATATTGTAAACATTTGGTTTGATTGAATCAACTTTCGTTTACATAAGCTGGAAAAGATAAGTTGTATATTCAGTCCGATTTTACAAAACAATTTTGCTGCAGAACAAGTCTGCGAATCTGCAGAATCAGTTCAACAGAATATACCACGATTAACGCGATAAGGTACCACATGGCTATTTTACCACACATGTTTGCCACATTTAACAAAACAAACTTTATTACTAATTTCCACAAATTTTAACTATATACATAACTAGAACAGAAGTGGAGAAAACCGAAAGCACAATTTCCTTGGGTTTGAAGAGCCCACTTACCAGCTGCTAAGAACTAAAGTTTCTACTGCTGAGCCCCTCTAGAATAGAATTTAAGCCCGGGTTCGATTTAAAATGCGAAAGATTCGGTAAACCACGGTCGGCTGAGTCCTCACCCAGCTTTTGTGCGGCTGACTAAGCGTCGTGTCCTCATACAACTGAAGAAATCGACCGTGAAATATTCCTGATGAGCCCCAAAGCATCTTCCCGCCGGCGAGCGGCAGTTGAGTTGGGCAGCTCGAATTTTTTGAGACTAAACAATTCACTGGGGCGCCCGCAATCGGGCGATCTCATTTAAAAGGCAAACGGAATGCGACGAAGGGTTCCTCGAGTCTTGTCGGAGGCGAGGGGCGTTTAAGTCTTTTGTAATCGTTGGCATTGGGCACATTATTTCGAGCCGGACGCGATCAGCACCTGGGCCACCGCCGGCGGAGCGGTACGGGGGTGTTTTTGAAAAGATCTAGCCATTGCGGTACTCACACGTCTCCATCTGGGGCTTATCAGGGCTCTTATCGGTCGGGGCAATCTCGAATTTGAGGTTCGTTGTTTATTCGGTCGGCGCTGTTATCAGCGCCGGGGATTTCTTAATGACGACCATATTTACCTTTTGCGTGCAATCCAACTCGCACCGGAGTTGAGTTACCCGGAACGGGGTTGCGGCTCGCGCGGCCACTCCTTCAGGAGTTCCTGCACAAAAAGTACTCCCTCCCGGAGCATTGAAATCGTTCGTATTCCGCGCAGCCCGGGCACCGCTGGCTCTCCTCCTGGAAATGTAAACTCGCTTTTTGAGGTAATCGCACTTACTCGCTTTGCTTTCGATCCGTCGCACCGACTTAAAATCGAATTTGAATAATTCCCGGCTGCACTGAATTCTAATTGAGGAAATCGGGATTGCAAGCCCAAGCGCATACCGCTCGTCGCCCACCGCAAGCAAATTTCTAACGTCAATTTGACAGCAGTTGTCAAAATATGCAGCAGAAAGATGCGGCTGCTTTGTGGAAATTATGCAGCAAGAATGAAGTTTGCTGCGTGAGGTTGGTTTACAAAACATCATAGTGCGGCTTTAATTTGAATTTTTGTTCAAAACGAATTGTGAGCGGCGTCGTGTTTGCAATTTTTGAATTATTATAAAATGTGGCAGGGAATTTTTGGATAGTAAATTAATTTAAAATCTGCGATCTAAAGAAGCAGTTTTTTTTCCACATTACTAAAAATTTTAAAATGCGCTATGTATAACTTTTATTTCTTCAGAGCTGCTTCAACAACACAACATCATACTATTTACTTTCAAAAAATATATTTATTCACTCAATTTATTTTTTACTTTTTACTAATTTTTTTTTTTAAGCTGAGGCTATTATTTCAAAAACAATTATTTAAAAATATTGTTTATATATTTTTATTCCCTTTCTTTTTTTTCTATTTCTTTCTTTTTTAATCTGTTTCTATTTTTAGAAGTTTGATAATAAATACATACGTATTTGTATATCGAGAATCCCTGTCAAAAGAAGGTTAATCAAATTCTTTTGGAAAACGTTTCATCTACATAAATTAAGTCAGTGCATCTCGAGAAAATCGGATAATAAATTCAATATCTAACGTGAAATTGCCAACCTTTTTATTTCATTCAAAATGTTAGTATCAGTTGGTTTCAGTTTCTTCGGAGAAATGGGATTTGTTTTTATTATTTAGTATTACAACAACTGCTTTTTATTAAATTTATCCCAGTTTCGAAATAAACCGCTTAAATATCCATATAAAAACAAACAGGCTAAAAGGAGAACTTTCTTTTTTGGTAATTACTTATTAAGACCTTTGTACAATTGGCTAAATTTTTGACCTTTTCTTTTGTCTTGACCGATTCAGATTATATAATTCAAGGAAAAAACATTAAAACCCAAACACATTTTACGGAAAACTTATACAAAATTAAAAGGTAAATTATATTAATTATAAGTATTCTTTATTTTACTTCAGCTCCAGGAGAGTTCCGCGGCTAGTGCAGTAATTATATCTGATTATAACAACGTAAAAGATGCTGAAAAAATTTGCTTTTTAAAAGAGATAACTAATTTTGTCCTTTTTATTTGTTTTTTAGGTATGCAAAAAAATCCTACATGATGAAAAAGGTTTGTTTCTAGACTTATGAATACTTAGTGTCCGAAATAATATCAACAATTATTAAAATTATATGCTATAGAAAAATTTTTCGTTACCTAAGTTTTCCAGGCTTGTCTGAAAACCATGTTATGCAAAAATCTAACATTTGAAGAAATAATATTTTGTACACATAAGCCTCAAAAGAGGAGAGAAAAATCGACTTCAATACATTTATTTAATAAAATTCACATAATGTCTTATCAGTTGTGCACATATTTAAAACAATAAACATTACATAAGGAACAAAAAGTTACAAGCGTCCTACGCTTTCGGTTCTACAAAACATAAATCTCGTTCAAAGGTACCTGCGTGTAGACGAACTCATCCCGGAGGCTGTTCTTCCTGTCGCAGCACGGGACAACTCCGGAGCAGGAGCCGAACATGAACTTCCAGTTCTTCCCCTTGAATACTTTGCACTTCCTCCTCTTTTTCGACTTGGGTCCGAGGAACGCACTTTGTTCCCTTGCTGATTTCTCGTACTGATCTTCATCTTCAAATTCTGAGTCTATTGCTAGATCATTTCCAATTGATGCTGACTCTGTGTGCATGCTCCTGTTTAATTGGAATCTCAATCGTTTCTTTTTAGCTTCATTCGGGACGCCTTCTGATTCTTCTTTTGCTGGAATGGGCTTGGGCTCAGGCGATGCTGAAATTATTTCTAGAGTTTGAGTTCCGGTTGTTATCCTCTCCCGGGTTTCGTAAGGAAAACTGGGCAGGATATGCCTGCCGGGATGCTTAAAGAGGCTACTTCCCTTTTTCTGGCGCTCCTTCTCTTTCAACTGCATCAGTTCGATCCTCATGGCATCAGAGTTTCTTTTCAGCTTAGCCATTTGGGTCATTTTCTCCTGGAGGTTTTCCTGCAAGTAATCGTTCAGAGTCTTCAGCTGGACCATTTCCTCGTGATTGCACTCTTTACAGTTGTCGTTTTCATCTCTAGATCTAGAATTCGGCCGATCACTGTGGTGGCTCAAAGTTTCTGGCAGTGATCTGTGCCTGGTGATCGTTTGCCTCCGACGACCTTCGTTTTGTATATTCACGATGTACTGCTTAACCTTACTCTTCACGTGCTGGTATCGTTTCTTGGTATACTCCGAGTGTAAATCTTGGTATGATTGTGCTTTTGGAGGGAATTTCGTTTTGGTAGATTTAGCACTTCTAAGTCCCGATGCATCAATAGGCTTGAAATTACGTCCTTGATTGCTGCATCCCGACGAAGACTGCGCAGATGAGTCACCTTCTTGCAAAGTTCGAGGTGAAAATGAGGAGTTATGGTCGTCGGAGGAAGAATTTCCACTATTCGGCCTTAGTTCTTTTGATGCATCACTCGGAATTAATCCCACGTCCGGAAAACTTTCGTTCGCGATATCCATCACTATGGTTTTTGGATCTAAAAGAAATCAGCCAAGCACTACTTAATTCCAAAGGAGCGTAATATTTCGGACGATCTGTTCTTCCATTCCCAACTTCAACGGTTCAAAAACGCCGTGTTTAATACGTTGATGAAAAAGTCACTATTCAGCTATGCATAGCTATAGCTGAGTAGACTTCATTTGCAGCAATGTGTTAACTGAGTTCTTTTGTATTTTCCGAGTTTAGTTTTGCCAGACTTTAAGCATACCTTGAAAATACTTTGGGACAAATATTTTGACTTGTGGAATTCGTATACAATGAAAAAAAAAAATTATTTTAAATTGTTTATACATAATCTAAGTTATTGGATTTGCATACAGAATATAAAAAACATCAAGAGAGTAACGTTTATATGATTCTATTTTAAAAACTAATAAAGATTAAATTTTTGAATGATGAAATAAGTAAAAAGTACTCCCAAAAGTAAACAAAATAAAACCATCAGTGCCATAGAGATCGCTTTATTAATGTAGTTGTTAGAATTTCAAATACATTTGCAATTCTGATAATTTACAAAATCAACTTAAAAATAAGAATTCTCCCAGGCGACTCGAGCCCCTGTAGGTATGAATAAGGATAAGGAATTAACCTAACATTGGATATAGTAAAAGGAATCTCATCTCTTAGTCCCTTCTAGCACTTAATACCTACATACTTGTTCGTATCAAAATTGAAGCAATGAATTTAACCTCTTCACTTTCATTCAGGACTACCGCCGGTCTATTCGTCGTACGCAGTTGGCACGGTGTAGGAATCTCATCTGACTTTAGTTTAGTTTACCAATGACCAGTCGATTTTGAATCGACTTCACATATTGATGCTATAATCTATAAATAAAGTGTTTTTTTAATTAACATTAGACTATGGATACTACAACATACAATAAACATTTAAAAATTAACTTCGCTAGGGATTTATGCCACTTTACATAATTATATGTTTACTAATTTAATTTTCTTAATATTATTATACTTTGTGGTGTTTAAGTTCTCACAATTATTCAGATTTTCTGTTTTCCCTATTTATTCATTTTCCTTTTTATTTCTTACTTTTCTACCAATTAATTTGTTTGTATTAAGATTTACCAGCAATAACTAATCGTGGTTTTAGTGAATAACAATTGAGAAATTTAATAGATAATAGCAATATAAATTTTTGGGGTTGATTAAAGTTGTAATAATAATAACACAAATAAACTGAAGGGTAATAAGTTTGTTACATTATTAAATAAATTTTTATAATACAGAAAATTTTGAAAATAAACGAAGTTATTTAAAAACTTAGAATATCTTCTTGGAAATTGTTGCTCTATTTAATAAATAAAATCTCACCAGAAAAGAGTTAAGCCCTTCAATAAGTGAATCAACCTGGTTACACTGGAGGCATGTGGATTTCAGTTTTTACTTATTTTGAAGGACATTGAGAATTAAATATTGCTGGTAAATTATACAAAACTTCTCCGTCTCACACTTTACAATCATTTTCCATTTGCTTTAATCATAATATAAATAATAAGCATATTACTAATGCTGCAGAAGAAATATTTCCTTATGGTTATTTTTTAGAATAGTATTTCAGAAAGAAACCTTCATTGTAACATTTTGTATGTGCATGTGAAAATCCACAGTAGTAGAGTTATTTGTATTAAATTGTAGATTTGTTTTTCAATTAAGCTGTTCAGTTGGGCTTAGGCTAGTCAGATGGAGTCATCGTTCCTCTTTTTTCTGCCGAAAACAAACAATATTGCTTTTAGCATTATACATCGTTACAACACATATTATTATCACATCGAATCTAAAAACATCTAAAATTGGTGTTGACATTTATTCATTTTGCTTACTTTATGTACAATTTGTTAACTGCAACTGTAAAGACTGCATTCAATTCATGTACGTGTTTTAATCGATTTAAATCAGTGGCGATTTTAGTTACAAATGATTTCTTTTGATCTAATTGTCCTGGTAAGAGTTGATGAGTACCGTTTAATTTTTTTGGTGGTTTCCATCAAACAAAATGCGAAGTTTATAAAAACTCGAAATAAGAAACAATAGTAGTATTCTGCTGCTTCTTTCTATCATACTTTTTATAGTGTATTGCACAAATTTAAAAGCAAAAAAATTGTAGCAAAGGCAAATTAATATTAAATTAATTTAGTTCGCTTTTATAAAGCTTATTCATACACTGCAAGTAACACAACGACAGAGCGGTATAATCTGAATCGCCATTTGCAACATAATATATGTTTTTATTTCCTGTTATAACTACAGTACATAATATGGATGCATAGCCTAAGAACGCTCTCTACTAATTACTATTGGCTTTGAAGTCAAATGAATCTGAGAAAAACATAATGCCAAAGCATATTTTTATATACAAACATACATATAAGCACACAAACTGTTCTAAGTGGACGCATTTTTACATCTTATTCTTTGTTTAAGCTTTTAAAACCATACACGTATTATAGCAAGCTGTCTACTATCTATGAAAAATAAAATAATCAATTCACATCACATTCCACAACCTAGGGGCTTAGTAAAAGTGCGTATATAGGACGATGATCTCTTATTTATTCATGATAATCTGTATAATAGTATAATATGCTATAATATAATCAAAACAAAATATAAAAAATTTAGTCCACAACAGATGGGTACCCAATGATATGTTTCGCTAGTTGATGAATTAAGTTTTTACTTTTATTGCTTTTAGCCAGCATTTGGTATTTAGATTCTATTCGATTAACAAATATCAACTATAAACGATATCGACTGTGATAAATGTCGACATCGACTATTAACAATATCGGCTTTAGTTGATACCGATTATCAAATGCGTGTTCATAACTCTGCAATTTCGAAGAATGCTCATGAAAGTTATTTCTTATATTAACTTGATCTAGAGTCTAGCTAGAGATCCTGACGTCTTATATGTACACTTTGAAGAAGCTTCAAACTTATCAGAATTAGAAAATAGCATTAAATTTCTTCGAAACGAATCACCATCTGACGAACCTATATTAGAATTTTTACTATTTTGTTAGCTCATATTGTAGCTTTTATGCTACAGCATAACGGAGAAGGGTTTTCTTCAAATAAATACTAATCTTATTTGCGATAGGCCTCGAAATCCTGAAGTCTGTCAAGTCTTAGCGATTTGAATTAAGTATGAAGTAGGCGATTTCATTAAGAAATGATGCAGGAGTTTCGTTTTCCGCCAAGACTACGTTCTTGGATTTTTTGCAAGTGCTGTAACTGAGCAGGTGACGGTACATGAGATGCTGAGGGTGGAGCACTTGTTGGAGTACTATGCGAACTACTTCCCATTTGGTTAGGTGGAAGTGATTGCCTCCTTCGTCGTCGCAGGGCAGGACTGAGATTGTATGTAATTTTCGCCTGAGTGAGAAGTTCTTTGAAGATCTGTGAACATATTTCAATCATAGTTTATTTTAAATATTAATTATTTAGTTGGTTTAGACAGTCTTACTTGTGTTACATTTTCATTCTTTTTAGCCGAAGCTTCGACGAATCCATTTTCCCAATCCACTTGCACTACGGATTCTGTTGTTTCATTATCAATCTAAAAGCAAAAATTGTACCATAATATATTATTTTATTTTATTAGGCAGGGATTAATATGATTTCCATTGTATGTCCACAATACTGACCTGCCTCGGTATTATGAACATATTTAAATTGCATGGAAAACTGTAATCAGTTATTTGCTGCCACGGGGATCTATTCATTAAAACGATTCCATTAAAATCGAGTCGTAAACACAATAAATAGCACTTCAGTTTTACATATTTAAATTACGTCTTGAATCGCTTGAATAGGCACTTTGCTTAATATCTCCAAACGAAACGTTGAATGCCAGTTCGTTAATTATGTTCTGATAATGTCAGTTGATTAAAATATAGAGCAATGTTAAATGTACGACAATGAAAAGTATACATACAAGTGTAGTCCATGTATAAAATATACATTTTAAATCCGACTCTTCGAATTTCGAAATAATTATTCACTGAAGCATGAGAATTGTAAATGAACCTTATTTGGTCCAGAACTTTAAAGGCATTCAATATTTTAGTCATATTACACTCAGTAAATTTATAAAATTTCGAAGAAAATGTGATATGTGAATTTAATGAATTATCTCTACGAAGATTATACCTCGCGATTTAGAGTACACGATCCTGTTTTTAGCTTTTGAAGGAGTTCTGAGAACAAAATATTTAAAGTTTGCGCGTGAATGCCTCAATTTGCTCCGATTTACATATTCTCCAAATTTCTTTAAATATTTATATTAGAAATTTCGAAATTAAATGTTAAAAGCTATATCGATTTTCAAGCACGTAATTGGACTGAAAAGATATTTGTTAGTGTATACGCTGAATCTATTTTAGTTGGAGTTGGTTATGCTAATAAAAGGTGTTATTTACACAACCACACGCGCTTGCCCTTTGACTTAGCAATTCGAGATCAAATATGTAGTTGGTTTTAGCCAGCACGGCATTTAATCAGGAATGTTCGTACATTTGGAAATTTAACACTTAATCCACTGAAAATCTATTTCCGAAGTGCACCACCATGCGAAATTTTACGAATTAGTAGTCGGGTATCTACGTTTTGTAGTATTTTCTATGTATTTCATTCAATCTTCATAGCATGAACGCAAATTTGAACTCTTTAAGTTTTTAAATAAATTGAAGGACAAAATTGGTTTTTCTAACGTTTTCCCGGGTGGAAGGTGTAGTGGGCGTACTTTTTAAAATTCAGAGTCTTAAGAAATCAGATAAAAGTTTCTGTATTCTCTGCAGGCTACGCGCGTTTATCGTGTCTAATTATGACGTAGTTGAAAGGTGTGATGCATGTCACAATTTGCGTATCTAGGTTCAAGATTAAGAAAATTTCTTCAAAATAGCATGAGTTTGCCTTATGCTGTCTTTATAAAAGTCACTGTCGCTTTCTGTTGTTTCTATTCTGTTTCTAGCAATTTGAGTAATTTCTAGGTGTACTTCACCCTTAAAAATTTTGAATATGAGCGCCAAATTATTGTTAATAGTTCTAACGACAATGAAAATGTTCGAAATGGAAAATCGAATTTTCAATTTCATTTCTAAGAGGCATCGCCTTGAACTGCAATGTTGCATGGGAGCTCTCCTAGGTTTGTACTCGTGAATGGATTTCGACTTCTCATTAAGCAATAACTTCCCAGTGATCTACTGACACGAATAATCAATCCATTTTCCTGTCCCAGGAGATTGAGGACGAGGGGGAGGAGCTGCTGAGCACAACAGACACTTCGTTTAAGATTCCCAACTTCGAGGGCTATTCACGTGCAAAATTCTGTGTTGATGCTAGAACACTTGACCGGGATTCAATATGCGAAAGGGGTTTTTTCCTCCACCTTCAGACAGTGGAGACCTTTTTATTTGCTTTGAGGTAAGTGCCATGAATTCTCGAGGTGCTAGAGCTAAACGATATCCTATTTTTTTTTTCAATAACAGCGAATAGTTACCTCCCTTAGGGCGGTGTCCTCCTCCACGAGATCTATTTTGTTTCCTACAACGACGATGGGGACGCACGTTGTTCCCTTGATTTCATGGATTTGGTCCCGGATCATCCGAACTTCGTCAAAGCTGGCGGCGTCGGTGATATCGTAGACAAGGATGAATGCATCTGCCGATGAAATTGATAGCGCCCTCATGGCTGGAAACTGGACCGAAAAAAAATTAGAATATAAACTTTTATACATGGCCATGTTTAGATTAGGAATTTTCCAAAAAATGTTTACAAAGGACTACGAAAAGGATGTGGGTTGGAGTGGTGGGTAATTCCGTGATTCCGGTGAGGGTAATTGAATTGACACTTTCGTTCCTCCCAGAAGGTTCCCTCAGGATTTGGTGGTTATTATGCAAAGCCACGGTAAAAAGTCGAGGTTTTCGAGATGTGCCAGGAAGGACTTCTATTTTTTAGAAATTTTGTCAGCAAAAATTTAATTTGAACTCGGGCTAGAGAGCACTTAATCCCTCCTCCCCGGATAGGACATGACAACATCCAGACCATCAATACCTGGACGCGCAGGACTTTAATTGTATTTACTTTTTTGCGATGCCTTCGTCGAAATCAATTTAAATTAGCGCTAATTGGACTGATAAATAAATCGTCTGCGCCCGGGGCGCTGCCCGAATTCTGACGAGGTGCGAGGCTGCGATGTAATTTCATTCTTCCAGTTAATTACGTTTCCCTCGGATATCTGCGCCTGAAATAGCGCCGCGACGAGGCACGGGGCTCTTCGGGATTTTCTTGAATTCGAAGCTGTTTCCATCGACGCGGAAAGAAAAGGCGTTCTGCTGGCAGGTGCTTTGATGGGTTCTTCTTAGATATCGCAACGGCTTCTCGGAGTCCAATTAAAATTTATGCGCTTTCGGGCTCCTTAATGAAATTCCTTTTACCCATTTTTAGCGATAACCGTGTCATATAATCGTTCGTTTGGTGCCATGTGAACGCTACTTAGGTTCTTAAGATGCTGGCGCCACAACGTCTTTGTCTTAGGGTTAAAGGAAACGATGAGCGCGGTGGAGTAATTTCTAAGAAATTTTCAATTACTTGGAATCACACCAATTACCCAAGAAATGAGGTAAATAATTCTGCACCAGATGAACATAATTCAAATCCAATACCTTCTAAGATTTCCCTCACTGAGATTTTCAGAACAGGTGGAGTTAATTCGGCAGCTTTGAACTTTTACATTTCGAAAAACTGTTCTTATGTATTTTACTTTTATGAAGATTGCAATAATAGCATCAATTTCAATATAAAATATTTAGATTTAGAGTACCTCCTCGTTAATGTGAACAGAAATCTTTTTCCTACGACAGTTATTGGAGTCGATTTTTTAGAAAATTGTATGCTACCATGATTAAGATCTTCCTTCTATTGTATTTGAGTCATGACATAGGCTTTGATTTATTTTTTTTTTCTATAATCTTTATCTACTGCAATATCTATCAATCTACTTTTCAATTACTATTTTAAAATATTATATGAACACTCAAAGCTTTTGTTTTTAGTTTAATGAATTTAGGTATATTCTGATAATTTGAAGAACACTTTAATGTTTGGAAAAATAGTTTTCAAATTATATGTTAAATAAAAACTTGTTTTTGAAATTTTTCATATTAGATATTGTTAGTTTTTTGAGCATTTCATTTCTAGATAATCATTTATAAACACAAATAAAGTCATTTTCCAAATTACTTCTTCCTACGAGAGAGATTTTATTTTAAAAATTTATCCGCAGTAAATATTTGACTCAGGATTCACTGAGAAGAAACGGATTTATTTTCAAGAAAATGGGATTACTTCTTGGTAATGGCCTGAAAACTCAACAGACCTTTACCCCACGGAGAATTTATGGGCTATCACCAAATGTATCTTAAAGAACGAAGGGTGTACGTGGACTACAAGATAAAAGTCGATTAGATTGATTGTGTTAGACACACATACTGAGGTATTTTTTGAAAATTTCGTTTGTATTTTAAACGTTCAAAATAATTTAAATACGTTTGTATGTGTCACTGCTAATAATTGCAAATATTTAAATAACTTTATGGTGAGCAACATCATGAAATAACCTACTATTTTGGTTTGGATTTATCCAAATTTCGAATTTGTACGTGCTTGCAAAACTTTGAACGGTGATACGTGACTATGTTTCTACCATAAGCATCCTTGGAGGGATTCTCCACAAAATGTCTAACATTTTGCTTCAAACTTCTATCCCCAAGAGAAAAATATTTTCTGAGGTATATCTTGAATTTTCGAAGGTTAACGGAAAATCATGAAAAAGATTTTAATTTAGTTTCTAGAAGCAAAACTTGAACTCTTGGGAAGTTGTTTAAAGAACCAAATCATGTCGTACTGAGGGGATAGTTCCTCTTAGGTATTTGCGTTCAATTCATCGCAGTTGGGATGCATTCTAATTGTCTCCCACTCCTCACTTAAAAACTTTAGTCAAATAATGCGGCTAAAGCGACTCCTGGCAACATTCCGAATTAAGCAAATATGTAGTTGGACAAATACGAGTATATCAAAACCTGGACTATCTTCTGCAAATGAAATTCCGTAATTAGATCAGGTATTGACTGGGGCTAAAAATAGCATCGACCTACTTAAGTTGCCCATCGGGGATTTCGGGGTAGCTGTACGGGAAGTCCACCCCGGTTGTACCCCATGGCTGTTGCAGCTTTGGATGACGGATCGCCAACATCCCCGGCCCCCAACTCCCATTCGTAACAATTAAACTGGAAAACTGAAATGGTGCTCAACGTTAGGGAGTTCCGACACCCCGAGTCCTCCTGGGTTAATTTTGCAGTGGAGCTCCAAATGTAATTTGTATGTATTCGAGCAAACCTTAATCTAACCTTGCGGCTTGGTCTGTTATCCTGCAACAGTGTCACAGCAGGTGAGCAGTCCTCGCGGCGGCACCTCTACCTGTTTAAAACCATTAAGCCATGCCCGAGTGCAAAAATCTGATTACGAAAGGACTTCATTCGGAAAACTCGGACAGCACTATGCAGATTGGATTAATCTGCAGTTTAACCAAGGGTTAATGCTGTGCAACTATAGCAATTTGCCTGTTAACTGCGATTTCCCAGCAAAAATAAAATTATATATCTGAAGTGATCACTGCTTTAAATGCATAAAGTGCGCACTTGAAGTTTGTAAAGCGAGTAGAAAATGAGTTTGCCTCTGGTTGACATTGGTAAAGTTGTGCCCGTGTGTAGAAAAGTTCAAATTACGGAGTTTTTGGTTGGAAGTTTGAGCAATCTGATTTGATTGCAAATTTGGGATTTGCGGTACCCTTATCGTAGCAACGACATGCGGTAATCACTACATAGAGATAATTTGGATTGTATATCCGTTTTGGATGAAATTCCTTTCTGCGAATTAACAATTGTACTTACATATGTTGTTTTTAATTAATTAAAAATTTGATACTTTTACTTATCTTTATATACATAATGGTGGTTTCCAGTCTTTTTGAAGCCAATCCGATTCAAAAGTAGGGCTATAAATTCTAGGTAAATTTTGCGCACTTTTCTATTTTTTCTCCAACATATAAATAATGTTACAAACATTTAGTGAATATATTTTTAATGTGTATTTGCTTGTCAAATTAGGAAAGTGCGAGTGAAATTCGTATATCGAAGGTACTTTAAATGGTGTGCCAAAACTGAATAGAACAAAGTTTTCTGTGGAAAAGACAACTTAAGCCATATTACTAAAGTTAAAGGTTAGGTATAAAGTACTTTGCTTTTACGCGTCTATCTATAAGTTATCATAGGGAAAAACACAACTTTTTTTTCAGAGGGTTCTCCCAAAAAGCAAAGAATCATATTTCCTCATACAATTCTTGTGATAACAAAATCGATCTGATTTGTTCTTTATCTATGGGATATAGTGCCCATCTCGAGGGGTGTCAAAATCAATAGGATTTGGTGAACATTTTTCTATAAATGTGTATCATCTCAATTGGATCGCAAAAAGTGTTTTCATATAAAAGAAAGATTCGCTACTTTACTTAGAATTGAGGAAAAATGAAAAATATATATTTCCTTATATTCTAGTTTAGGTTATACATTTTTTTTTGACATTTTGCTGTTTTTGGGGGATTTTGTTATTTAAATTTAAATACCAAGAAAAATAGAAATTCATATTTTCGAAGTAAAATAATTAAAGAAGAGCTTCAGCTTTATGGGTGACCTGTCTCTCCTAATTACTTTCAATGAGTTGTAATTGAATTAGCTCTTCTGGGTTACTAATTGATTGAAGGTTGATAATCTATGGCCCTGTTTATGTGCACAAATTTGGCAGAGCTAAAGTAGCAGCCTGCACTAAATGTGTAAGCTGATTAAAGTAGCAGAACTGGCTACTTTACTTCTATTGCTTTAGACAGCGCTAAATTGGCAGAGTTACGTACCAAGTACATAAACAGGGCCAAAGATACATTAATAAATTAACTCACCTCATACGATCCAGATGTATCTAAGATATCTAGAGTAAGACTAACGCCAGAAATTGAGAAGTTCCCTTGGTGCATTTCTTCGACAGTCCTCTTGTACTTCGTTGAAAATCTGCTATACAAAAATTGTGTAATTACCGAAGTTTTTCCAACTTTTGCGGCACCCATAACGACTATCTTATGTCGTACATTTGATGGACCTATGTTGTCATCGGTAGCAGCATCGTGGCGATTAACCCTGAGAAAATCGAGAAAACTTTGATGAATTTGCAGAAACTTGGGGTTCTCAATAAAAATCAATTTATCTCTATTACTATTTGACGTGGGTCTGACAGAATTTGCAAAAGGGTTAACCGAATAATCGGAAAGTGTGGATTTATGATGGCCACTCGGGAAGTTATCCAAATTTTAAATAAATCGGGAGCGCAATTATGAATTATGAGGTCTAAATGGAATGTTTTCGGAAGGGATCACCATTAGTTGAGTGAAAAAGGGAGATTGAAAATGAATATATTTTCCAGGAGTGATTTTAAGTATACTATTACAGTGGAGTAATGGTTTTTCATTTAGGTATAATTTATAGATTTTGTAATGCAACGTTTAACTTTAATTATGGTATACTTTTTAAAACGATGGATGTATCTAGCTAAAGGATACAAAATGGTAATTAAAGCAAAAGTAATGAATTTGAAATGTGTATGTTGTAAGAATCATCGCCTTCAGTAAACGTCTTTTACTTTTAGAAGATGCAAAATCAAACAAATTTAATTTTGTGATCCTTAGACCAGGATATTCCTTAAGGTAGATACACCATAACTTAAATAACTAAGATGCGAAATTAGCATATCAAAGTATAGGGCCTAAGGAATTTAAGTCAAAAAGTCGACCTAATTTTTTTTAAAAAATATGATGTACAAACTGAAAATGAAAAAAATCTTCGCTTTCGTCTTCGCGCCAATTTAGAGGTAAACAAAATTAGGGAACATCAAAGGAGGTTTCGTGTACTTACTTATCCTTCCTATGCTTGTCGTCGGAGCTATCATCCTTCATGAATGACGGCTGAAGACTAAATCTCCTCCTTAGGTGTCGCCCCTTCATCTTGAACGGCAATGTCACGTCAAATCAAGGGAAAATGATGAAGCCCAGTGGGATGAATTTCTTAGAATTGCGGAAGTTCCTTAATAGCTGGCGATTTCTCCGTGCCCTCGAGCTGGTTTCCCGTCAGCCAGAGACTCACTCTTTGGACAGTCTGCAAAGAAACAAGGAGAAAAGCGATGGTGAGCTGAACATAGGTACTAACGAACAGATTAAGTGGAGCGCTAAATTCTCGGCTCGCATCAGGTCCTGAGCTTGGGATTTATCGCCTGTCATTATGGTGAATGGTCGGCTGATAAAGGTGCTTCGGGGGCGTGGGGCTCCAGCACGCGCACATAAATTGCCAACAATTGGACCAAAACGGCAGCCCCAGTGCGAAACGATATTATTTTTTTTCTCTTACGACCTTTGAAATCGTTCTCGATTGAATACGTGCTTGAGTTATGTCTGTGGTGGCATCAGTTCGGCATTATTTCGAACGACCATTAGCACGTATCCAAGATTTCCCTATAGACATCCGAAGACGTTTGCCTCGTGGCTGCAAAGGGTTGTTGACCTTCGAAAGTGCTTGGTACGATAGGTCCCTACAGGTCTACAGTACAGAAAACTGCACTGAACAGTACGAAAAACCGGGACTAGATGGAAAAGTAATGTTTACGTAACGTTTTAGCAATACATTCAGATGATTTCAAATTTCAACAAATTGTGAGAGGATTGAGTATGATTGATTAAAATCTTGCAATTTCTATTCTAGCAGATTTCGTCACACTGATGAGTGAGTTGAAAAGATATGTTTATTTATTTATTTGTATGTGTCTATCGATAACAATATCTTACAGACTAGAAGATCAGGTTTAATGTAATGCATAAATAATAATAGTAAATTTCACTCTTTGTAAGTTACTACTTTCAAAACTGGTAAATTTAAAGACTTTTCTTGTCACGGTAATACAATAGAAGAAAATCTGTTAAAGCAGTGGATGCATTTAGATATTGGCTTATAATAGCCTTAATTACTTGCATGTTATTGAGCAATTAAGAGGTTTCTAGAACGAATTAACTGTAGTAATTCAGGTGATATAATACTATATGACAGTCTGTCTTTTACAAATATAGCACAAGTAACTTCACGTCTTAATTTTAGTTTAGATACTCTGAGAAGATATGATAACGAAAATAGTAAATCTTGTGAATGATTTCTGTATACATACATATGTAGATTCTATTCTCGTTGTATGATTCTTTCAATAAGGACGCCAAATAGTTGAAGCATAGTATTCTAAAATAGCATTATTTAATTTTTATGTTATTATTTGGTCATCGGCAATCGCCTAGCTGTTTCCTCTGAATTCTGTATTAACTTAAATTTTATCTATGAATTACGTTAATTATTAATGGTTATTATCAGCACTGTATTTATTGAACTTCCACTTTTTCCGCTCACTATATTCTATTAGTATAAGCTCCCCGATCTTGTGTACCGACTTCATAAAACATATATAAATAAGTAAATAAATAAACAAAAATAAATATACATTGTTGTAGTTCCACATTTTGAATCGTGTTTTTATCGAAACGACGCTTAACGAAAGTTCGATTCGAAAATCGATATAGCGATTCTGCTGTTGGACCACACGTTTTCTGCAGACGTTTAATTTTAACCAATAATTTAATTTTTAATATTTTTGTACAAAAATGTTTTTAATATAAGTATCATGTATGCTTAAAAACACACTATTTTTTTCCCAAATACTAAATAATTAATTTAGTTACTAAAATCGTTGTTTTTCTGCCATGCGGAATTACTTGTTAAAGATAAATTGTGAAAAATTTTAGGGGAGGGAATACTTTAATGATTCCATAAATTTCCGTTGATTGATTAATCAAGTTATTTAATTTAGCCTTCCTTTAATCGTAAGTCTAGAGTAGAGTTAGAAAGATCCCTGGAGCAATGAAACTACCGAGTATCAATTCTTTAAGTGAGTTGTTCAGTTGCTGTTAATAAATAAAATGCGCTTGTACATACTCCAAGAAAAACAAAATAGCTAATTAGTACAATTCGTATGGAAACCACCTACACCTACACCAATATAATTATTGTTTGTATACATACGTGTGGCGAAATATTAACTATCTGTTCAAAATTTTGCAATAATCATCAGTTTTCCGAATTTCTGAGATACAACAATTACATCCACTTTGGGCTGTTCTTCTGCTTCGTTCCGCTTGCGTACGTAGGCAGAAAATTTGAGTGGTACTCCATGAACTAAACCATGACTTGATGTGTAGAGGGCACTCGAGTTAACTCGCATAATGCGAGCACCCAAGCAACAAAAGGTTCAAAACTTAATTAAATGTGTAAAACTTCGCAAACAGGATACTCTCTGTTTGGATGGTGTTTAACTTGGAGAGGCCTCCACGTAACTTTATTGTTTCCATTTGTTTCCCTTGTACGAGGGTATGGCGTAGACGTTTTCGGTAACCTGAGGTGGTTTCAACAATTTCGAAGTTATTGTCGTGGTTAGCTTATTGACTCTTTGGAGGAGCACCTCACCCCTTATTACGTCTACGGTGCGGCCTATCTACGTACAGAACTCAGTGGCTGGAAGATGACTTATCAATATTTTAGCCAGCTTGCACTTTAGAGGGATCACACGGGAAAGTTCATAAAAGAACGCCGAATTTTATTAAGGTAATTTGCTCTGCTTTCAAGTGCACATAGCTTGAACTTAAACTTTGCAAAATAATAGCAGGCATGCACAGTAAAGAAGGCCAGAATTCAAAATGGGGTTTCTTTCTTCTATATACGCAATTTAATAATGTTTATAGTACCCAATTCATTTTAATCTTTTCAATATTTAGATTTATTTCCTCAGCACATATGTTCTAAGAGACTGCGATGGGATTGTGTTCAAATCTTTTAGAAAGTTTCCCAACTTCTGTTAGAATGTGAAAAAGAAAAATAACAATAAATATATTTTTAGATTCACCAAGAGAAAAATTTCCATTTATAAAAATAATCCCTATTTGCTTTGATTTTCAATCTTGTTTTCTGTATGACATTTTAAATATTTCATTTCTGATTCCTACATCTCCTGATCCCTCGTTTGATGGATTTAATCGGATAGACAAATGAATGATTTTATAAGAATTCCTTTTTTAAGGGTTTTGTATTTCAGTTCAGTAAATAAGGTACCCTTTGGTAAGAGTCACTTCTCTGAATATTTATTTATGTACATACATATATAAATCAAATGTAGTCTAATAATCAATGTTTGAAACTTGTTTTTCAGAATCTTCGGGAGTTAAATTTTGTAGGTAGGGGAAATTTGTTGTTTTTGGCATAGGTCGAATAATACTTGAAAAGTGATTCGAATATTCTAATTTTGTTTTAATTTTGCATTAATTTGTTATTTAAACAATTTTTAAAAATTTAATAAATTTTTTGTTTCCACAATATTTTGCCATGAGTTTTGAAGCTTGGGTTGCCATATTTATCTTATGTTCAGTAAAAATGTCGGCCTAAGTATTTATGCTCCGCTTGTTTGTATTATAATAATAAAATATTGCTGTATTTAGGAAAAATAAATGAAAGATAAGTGATACAAATATTTAATAGACCTTAGATATGTATGTATCTCATTTGAAATATTAGATACTTGGATTATGTCTCATAAATAAATTCATAAGCTCGGTCATCCAAGAATTTCGTTTATCCTAAGCAAGTTGTACATATTTATCATAACATTTCAGAATTTATCATATAGGGATATTGAGCAAACTGACCGTAAATTTTATTATCCTATTTTTTTTCACACCGTAGCATATTGATAAAATCCCTGATTGACGGACCTTCTGGTATATTGCTATAATTTCTTCGGAGCCGCACAGCTCCATTTTCTTACCAAAAAAATATGTAGGTACCCAATTCACGTTTCCCGTCTTATTTATACCTCACAAAACGAAAAGGAAAGTACTGAAGATACAAAATAGTATGCGTCATTACTATTCAAGGAGCATGGCTTTCGTTAGCAGGAGAACGATCCCCATATACCCTAAATCAATTCTGGGGGATGGTCTGTCATTCTCATAAATAACACGCACAAGAAAAAATATCGGGAACCCTATTCGGTCCCAATAGAAACTTCTCATTTTTCATCCTGCCGCCCATTCCATGAAAGTCCCATCAATTTATAAGGAGTCTAAAGCTTTTATTGACGGCACCCCAGTGAGTCGCCCAATGCACCACCCTGGAACTATATGGCATTTCGGGATAAGAGCTCTAGAGCCCGGGGAGCCACTGGAAACAGGTGCATAATTAGCGCCTGCACCGTGACACTGTGTGTAATGACCGCGTTGTGGTTTTAATTGCAACCAAAACCATGTTGGCTTTTAGAGAGAATGACAGGAAAATGCTCATGCACCACGGTTGCAGCAGTGCTAAATATAAAAGTATCTGTTTATTTCCTTTGATCTAAAAACAAAGAAAAAGAAAAAAAAATCTTTGAAAACCATCGATATGACCAAGGGCACTAGGCGAACCAGTGACTTTCGAATTTGCGCTCTGACCTTGACATTTGCCGATATTTTCGAGTATTAATTCTGAGTATTGATGAGGAGTGTGTCCGATTCTACATACCCAATGCAAATTAATTGAACGTTGAATGTCAGAATTTATATCTTATTAAAAATCCTATTATGAATTGCATGATCTTGAAAAGCTCAACAAAAAGCATTTTATGTACAATCGGATTATAAATGATTTAATTCGGTTGCCATATTGGAGCTTAAAAACATATTTTCAACATGTCAGCTTAATGGGAAATGGGTTAAATAAGTGTTAACATTTTTTAAGCATCTCCAAAATATTAATTTTTATTATTTTCGATTTAACACTGCGGTATGGATAGAAAATTTTATGTTAATGACATTTTTATATCTACTTTAATTACATTCACCGAACCTTCGTAATATTTCATGATAAATAGAATTTCATATTCCGTATGTACTATTATTTACTCAATCAAGATTTACATTAATCTATACATACATATTGGGAATTAAATTTTATTGTAGTGTTTCCAATGTCAAATAATTTTTATTGCACATACCATTGAACATTTTTACGATTACGATTCGATTCGATATTCCAGTTGGTTAAAAATAATTTTACTTGTACAAACATTTATATTTTTATTATTTTTTCATAGTATCCATATAATTTTAAAATTAGCATATTTCGTGCTGTGCAAGCTAGAGTATGTGACAAAAAGTTTCTGTTTTAATTTTCGATAAAACTCAATCTCCTACCAGTTTTTCATGCAGACATTGTTTTCAATTAAACAACGTGGTTTAATTCTATACTTAGCGCAGCATTTTCTATGTAGTTTTATTTCATCACCGAAATATCCGAAGTTCGTACAATTAATCAGCGAACTCAATATCGTACCGAACCGTATAAAATTAATATTCGTTCCATATATGTCGGCACAGTAAACATATCCTGATTCTATACTTTCGAGCGTGATAAATCAATTTTTATTTGTTTACATAGTTTAAATGATGATGCTTTCCATATTGCCGATCATAAACGTCTCATTCAACGCTTCGAATGCACATTTTATTCAATGAGTTCGTATGAAATTATTCTATCTAATCAATTACATATATCCCATGTCAGAAATGTCTCACATGAGTGATTTTTTCTGAATGAACAAGATTATTTGACCGCTAATATGAAGTTGTTTTCATATAGTATTCATTTTAGCGTATATAATATCTTATATATCTCTATCATATTGACTGATTAGATATTTATCTTTTAAATTCACATTTAGGTGGGAACTAATTAATTATAATAATTCATGAGCTTTTCTACATACATATATGTATGTTCTTGGAAATCTCACACTATACATAGGAAAGGAAAATATGAAAGTTAAATTCTTTAAGACTCTAATGTTTTCTTTAGTCAATTTTTGCATAGCATATATTTATTTGCTCCCGACGTTTAAAAAAATAGTTTAAATCATGCATTCAGTGAAAGCCCCATCGATTTCAGTTTGGTCGTTCTCAAGATTAGCCCGAACAAAAATCGTAAAAATTTAAAAACAATTGTAGGTATGGATTATGGAAAATAAAATAACCATATTAGTTTATAAAAAGATAGTTATTTTAAAATCACAGTCATAGAATTAGTTTTAGTAATTCACATTAATGCTATAAATGCGAATCCGGGATGAAAAGTGTATGTTTATGTTTATTTTTGCATTACTTATATTATAAACTAAAATATTGCTGAAGAAGAATTATTCAACAGTGAAAACTCCATTCGAATCCATTGAGTGGTTTCGGAGGAGAAGGATAACAACGCGAAAACCAACTCTCATTTATATATGTGATATACATATTTATATTTCTTTTGTATGTAGGGTTTTATATGTGTATTAAAGTAACACTATCTATATTGTTCGCACTCAGTGACATAGAATTAATAATATCTGAATATACATATATAATAATAATGTATTTCGCCATGATTAATTTTTGTTAACATTGAGGCCTTCACCTCGACACATATCAACTCAACTCGAAAAGAGAACAGCGTTCTCGTCTAAAAGGCAGTTTTATAGGTCATCCTGATACCAACGAGTATTAAATGTCACACCGATTGTTTTATGCGATTTGTAGAAAATTCAATTTTTGAGAGCACTGGTGCCTGCGTTCAATGGGGAGATAACAAAAGGGGCCCCAACATCGCCCTGCGATACTGTCATAATCCAGTCTTTTTTAGACCACATGTCGCACTCCAGCGATTCGGGACTCGTTTTATGGCGAGCAGCAGGCACGGTGCGGCCTGATAACGCTGGGTACTTTGCACGCCCCACCGCGCCCCATTTGTCCGGCGGTAAGTTTTATCAGCGTTCGCCAAATTGAAGGGTGCCTCTATCAATTTGAAAAAAGAGAAAAATATATAATATATATATATAATAAAAAAAAAGTCACTCTATTGTCACCTTTATCACAGGTGAAGTGACCTGTCGTGATGAATTAGTCGACAACAGGTCGTGTCCCGGCGGCATCGATTTTCAAAAGGACTCCCGACGCCCTGACTCCAATGAAGCGCAACTTTTCATTTTCACACAATTGCACTGGAGCAGGGAACTCGAGGCTATGCGAAATCGGCAGAGCTGTTTTGTCTTCGAAAAGGTTGAAAAATTATAAAAATTCATATGAGTTTACCAAAAATGTATGGGGAGAGAGACGAATTCTTCAAAAAATGAATATTTCGTAGAACTCGCTTCATAAAGGCTTTTTTGTACTGCCTCGTGGAGCATCCATTTGTGGGTGAACAAGGCATAGAAACTTTTTCGTTTACAATAGAAAATAAAGGCTTTTGTGGCGATAAATTCTTAGAACTCTACTGTCTGTCAGGCTAAACTTTTTCACGTGGATGCAGGGGCTTATCTCACATATACCTCCGGGATAATCTTGTTATTTAGGACATTTTACGCAGGACCGATCTGTGATGCTGTCGTAAAACAAACAATATAATTAGGTCCCTGCAGCTATAATTAATGTCAAAAGTCTGAACTAGAAAGATGACAGACAGGAATTAGGCCTTGAGCTTTGCGCAAATTTATGGTACATGTTACTTCATATAAGTAGGCAATTTGTTGCTAAAGATTTTAAAAATATATATTTGTACAAAGAAGTATACTGGCTACAAAAATACAGATTAATTTATTTCGCTTTATATATCCATATACTAGACGTTGTCGATTTCAAATTTGTCAAATGTCACTCAGGAGGTTATGCGCAGCATGTCCATCGAATGTCATCTCAATCGGATAAGTACGTTTTGCGTGGCTTACCTTAAACATTACAGATCAACATTTCCCCTTCCTATCCTCTCCCCTCTACTTTCCAATTGCAAAATATTGCCTATAGCACTCAAGAGTTCATGCGCAATAAACGTGTAAAATTTCATCCTAGTCGGCTCAGTAGTTCCAGAGTTTAATCGCTACTTACAAACAAACTTTACTTCTTTATAATAAACTAGCTGACCGGTACCCGGCGTTGCCCGGCCACAACTATCCCTATAATAAAGCTAAACTTTAATAAAGACATGACTTGGCCAATTTCAGATTTGTCAAATGTCATTCAGGAGGTTAAACGCAGCATGCCCGGCAAACGTTGTTTTTTTTGCCATCTTCCATCCTCCATCCTCCTTCTTCCATCTTCCATCTTCCATCCTCCATCCTCCACCTTCCATTTTCCATCTTCCACCTTCCATCCTCCATCTTCCATCTTCCATCTTCCATCTTCCATCTTCCATCTTCCACCTTCCATCTTCCATCTTCCATCCTCCATCCTCCATCCTCCATCCTCCACCTTCCATTTTCCATCTTCCACCTTCCATCCTCCATCTTCCATCTTCCATCTTCCATCTTCCACCTTCCATCTTCCATCCTCCATCTTCCATCTTCCATCTTCCATCTTCCATCTTCCATCTTCCATCTTCCATCTTCCACCTTCCATCTTCCATCTTCCATCCTCCATCTTCCATCTTCCATCCTCCATCCTCCATCCTCCATCCTCCATCCTCCATCTTCTATCTTCCACCTTCCATCCTCCATCTTCCATCTTCCACCTTCCATCTTCCACCTTCCGTCCTCCATCCAAAAAATAAAAATAAAATGTTAGGGGTGGACAGCCCTTATCACTTAGGGGTATGAAAAATAGATAGTAGCCGCTCAGCCTACTGAATATGCATATAAAATTTGATAAAAATCGGTCAAGCCGTCTCGGAGGACAACCCTTACCACTTAGGGGTATGAAAAATAGCCTATGTTACTCGTGGATAATGTAGCTTTCGAATGGTGAAAGAATTTTTAAAAACGGTTCAGTAGTTTTTGAGCCTATTCATTACAACCAAACAAACATACAAACAAAATTTTCCTCTTTATAATATTAGTATAGATAAGTATAGATTAGTAATTAGTATAGATAATATTCATTATCTTGAATTTTCGAATTTTGTGCAACGATCGCAGAAACCCATATGTCAAAGTTTTAATATAATGAAGTTAAAAACGTGTGCATGAATTGCATGCAGTATTTTTAATAGCTAATTCTATGAAATTTTAGAAATTTAATTCCTAAGTTCTGGATATTTCTGTTTAAAATTTCAATTTTACTTGCGGTCAACCGTAAAAAACCTATTATATTAAAAATATTATTCAAATCGGAAAACTTTTATAAATGACTGCGAAATAATTATTGTAAGTTTAGACAATTTTCATTAAATATTATTATTCACTAAATTTAAATACACAATATTATACTTAGCTTGGTATAGTTTAATGAATTAATTAATGTGCGTATTTTGTTTTTCAAGTGTCTTAATTGAAGGAAAACATTAAATTTCAAACTCCCATCAGAGTCTATCCTCTGCTGAAAGCAAATAACCGAACCTACCACACTTTGTATATATGTAAGTATATGCAAAAAGGAATTGTGTTTATAATATAAAAATATGTAGCTAAAAGTGATGTGGTGAATGAAAAGGGTGTTTTTAGGATCTCAACTCTCATACATACTTCATGCACAAAGGGGATATTAGAAACTTAATTTTAATTTTGAATAAAGCACGAAATATGCTTGAAAGCTTTTGTTATGTTATGTAATGTGGTCAACGTTCAATTGCGGTTGAACTCTCAAAAATAATGAAATTTATGTGAAAAAGGCTTTCCGTATGAAAGCATTGAGTTAATTGGGCGGTAAATTAATTCTCTTCCTTATTAAAACAGAAGAGATATTTTAAATTGTTTAATAATTCTCTGTTCAAAAATCACTGGAACGTGGAAATACTTTATTGACCCATAACTGAATTTGTGCTTCCAGAAAAGAGGTAAAGAGCGAATAAATGGAATGTGTCATCCTGTGAGCCCGGGGGGTTAAATTACATTTCCATGTCCACTTTTCGCTTATATTTTACTGCCTATTACATGCACATAATGGTTGCAGTCATGAATTGTTTAACATGAGCTTCATATTTTCAGCAGCATTTTGTTGACTCGCCCTGAATAATTCATATCTGCAAATCTCTAATGATGGGAAAAATCCTATGGGCCATGCAAAAAAGATGACTGTAATAAATCGCAACCAATAACAATTTTAATTTTCCGCCCTAAGGCGGGAAGATTCTCGTGAATTATTTGAGGCATGTTTGAATTATCTGAATGCTTTGAATAATTCAAACAGTTAACGATTTGTTCGTATACATATGCATTATTTTTGAATACGAATGGATATTTTTTAATAGTTGATAGCAGAATTTATTTCCGATTTTATGCTACTGAATTTTTTTTAAGGACAAGTGGGTAGTAAGAAATGGTGGTTGTAGAATCACAAGTAAAATCATGTCATTAGCTTGACGATTTGAATCTCTAACAAATATTTTATAGCGACTTGTTAGGCAGAAAAATAGTTTTTTAAAAATCGAATCAGTAAGTACTTACCTAAAAACTTTAATTCCACGAAGTTAATTGTATGAAAGTATGAATTTTTTGGTTTTTAAATTGAAAAATTGAGAAATTTTCTTCAAAACAAACCTCTAAAAAAAATTGTTGTTATTTTGCTTATATCTTTGCTTTCTGGATCTGGGTAGGAAACATGAAGTAAAAATATACCCTAAATTTGACACCGCTTTGACTCTATCAGCAATTAAATTTCCTGAATTTTATGTTCGAAAAAATTTCGTTTTAAATGAAAATTACTCTCGAACATGTACAGAAATATCTAACAAATAAATCGTTTGCCTTGTAGGCTTAATCCAAACCAATTCTCGCATGTAATTTATATCCCCTACAGTTATAAAGAAATCATTGAGCCAACAAGTTTCGCAAATATATTTTCGTGCATGCAAAATAATTTTTTTTTGCCTTGCGTGCTTCGTTAGTCAGGATTAGCATTAATTTCGAGCTATTCTATTTGGTCTTTGTAAGGTACAAAACATATCTAGGTTTTCTAAACATTTATGGTGATGAAGTAGACATTGTATTTATTATCTCATAGCAGTTATCAAAGGATGTGAGAAGTGTGGAGTGTGGTATCCTTCCTTTGAATGCTTACGTGACTTTAATGATTCTCGAAATTAATCTTTCCCTGCCAGTTGGAAACATGTGCATGTTGTGTCCAATTTAGTCCAGAGCTATGTTCGAACGATTCGGTTCTGAACTGGATTTCAGATTATATCTTTTGTACTGTTCCTAACCAAATGGATTATTCCTAAACAAACATTTAATTCAGATGCTGAAATGACCACCTCTCGTCTATTGTTCGAAAGGTATGCTGGTTCTATGCACTTGTGATGGAAAGCAAACGAACCCCAAAAATCCACAAGACAAAAAGGGGAGAAAAAAAATATTTGTCTGGATTATTCTAGCCTACACATTATTTTGACGATATCCCTTTGAATGCTTTTGCTCCTTAATGGGAATTGTCACTGGAGTCGAAAAAGAAATTGATTTTCTGGGAAGAGCTGGGTCAGTCTATGGGGTTGTTGCGCCTCCATCTAGCATAGAGGAGAATAAAAGATATTCCCTGGTAACGAACGAGAATTTTAGTTATAAATTATTTCTATTTTTGTCGTTTGTGATTTTCATTAGGCAATTTATCCCATACCCACCAAGATTCCTTTGCCTTTCCTAGAACAGAACCCAGAAAGTTTCTTTTATTTTTATTACGAAATATTTCAAGTCTTTTAGAGGTTGCCATGCAACATCCTCGTAATGGTCACTTTTCTACCGTACTTAGTATAAAACGTCACTACTATTCCGAAAACTGATGGCACAAAGCGAAGTTTTATGATATTCTGTTCTTTCTAGAGTAGGAGTAGGAGTTGAGAAAATGTAGACCCGTGGGCATTACATATGTACTAAATAACATATGTACCTAAAGCACATGGATCCATGACATTTGAAACATGTTTTTTTTACACTGAAATTTATGATTCACGGAGAGAAATGATTTGCTAAAATATATTCAATCAATTTACTAATTCCACATTTGTAACATTTACTGAAAATTAGTATTACAAAATTTAAACATATCATTGTTTTACAAGGCCAAGAAAATTTTAATTGAATCAATTCTGAACCTCTAGAATAGAATCGATAAAATTGTGATTGATTACGACAAATCTAAAACAAATAAATCCGGATTGATTTTATAATATCAGAATAAAACCAAACTTAAATTGATAAATGTAATAAAAAATTTACTAAAATTCGTTAAACTAAAAATAGAAAATAAGAATTTAATACATTTATATTTACTGAAAAGCAGGAAATAACTTGATATAGAGATTTTACTGAATCAATCTTATCCTCGACTATTACAATAAAACTTGAATGTTTTTCAGTAAAATAGGATTGATACTATCCAAAATATTTACTTGGTGTATACGAGTGCGGCACAAGTACCGGCACCGGTAAATTTGAAGTTAGTTCTGTGCTGGCGTTAGTATTTAACCTCAAGTCAACAGTGAGGCATATTCTTCCAGATAGAAGAATATTTTTTGAAAAACGAAATTTGTAAAGAAATACGAAATTTAAAATAAAGACATGTACATTACATAAAGTATTGCTTTATTTATTTTTTTCTTTTTAAAGAGTATGTTTGACCTTTTGCCTGATGTTTTGAATTTAAAGTGTCATGCAACTATTTTAAAAATAAAGTATTTTAGTGGTAGCATAAGAAAAGTAATAAGACAAGATTTAGCCGAAAATTTTCCTTACTATTTTCAAATTTATCTGCTATTATAAGTATATATACATAAATAGCTATAAATAACTTTTAGCAAAATTGGCCCTGAATCAATCAAAAGAGAATAATTTACAGATATTTATTTACTGTTTTCCAGCAAATTAAAAGATACATTTAGTAAATAAAGATTTATACCTTTCTATAGAATATACTTATACATATAATCAATTCAATATTTTTCTGATTTTAGTAAAAGAAGAATTGATTGCGGAAATTGTTTACTAATATTAATAAAGTTTTATTTAAATTCAGTAAAAATGTATTAAATTCTTTGCTATATATCACAGTAGATAAGCTATGGGGGTTCGAGCACAAAATCCCATAAGGTTTATACAGGGGGTCAAAATTCTCAAAAACGGTATCAAAAGCTCGTCGTCTACGTCTAGGAGCAGTTTTAGGTGGGATGACGTCACGAAAGCTCTCTTGTGTGTGTTCAAGGTCACCCCCTCTCCACCCCGCTGAAAGCTTTACCCCTCTCCCATGCTATTGAGACGCGATCTTTGGGAAATGCGTAGGTGGCTTTGTTTATGTTATGTAGGTCTTATCAGTAGTTTATGCTGACGGGGCTCTATCAGCCAACATTTAAACTCTAGTATGTTTGAATATGTTGCGAAATGAGTAGGGCTTTGTTTATGTTATGTGGAAATGTGTAGGGGCTTTGTTTATGCTATGTGGAGCTTATCAGTAGTTTATGCTGACGGGGCTCTATCAGCCAACATTTAATCTCTAGCATGTTTCTACATGTTGCGAAATGAGTAGGGCTTTGTTTATGTTATGTGGAAATGCGTAGGGGCTTTGTTTATGCTATGTGGAGCTTATCAATAGTTTATGCTGACGGGGCACTATCAACCAACATTTCAACTCTAGCATGTTTCTACATGTTGCGAAATGAGTAGGGCTTTGTTTATGTTATGTGGAAATGCGTAGGTGGCTTTGTTTATGTTATGTAAAGTCTTATCAGTAGTTTATGCTGACGGGGCTCTTATTTCTACGTGGGTGTCTTATTTCCTAGAATTGATGACTCATCGCTTTAAGCTTGGAATACTCAAACGCTAGCATATTTCAACATGTTGCGAAATGCGTAGGTGGCTTTGTTTATGTTATGTAAAGTCTTATCAGTAGTTTATGCTGACGGGGCTCTTATCAGTAGCTAAGCTTCCGGTCACATGATCTTATTTCTACGTGGTGGTCTTATTTCCTAGAATTGATGACTCATCGCTAGCATAAATTTTCATTCAATATACTTCACACTTGAGATTTTCAAGATGAGTATAAATAGTGGAGATTAAGCAAATTTTCCTCATTCAGTGCTTACCCAGTGTTGAGTTCAGTTCAGCTACATAAAGTTTAACTAAAGTATTTGTGTAGGTGTTAGTGCAGTGTAAAGGTCAAAGGACGAAAAGGATATAGTGAAAAATTATCAGTTTTGTAAAGGACGAAAAGGACATAGTGAAAAAATTATCAGTTTTGTAAAGGACGAAAAGGATATAGTGAAAAAATTATCAGTTTTGTAAAGGACGAAAAGGACATAGGGAAAAATTATCAGTTTTGTATTAAAGGACGAAAAGGACACTGTTAAAATGGTTCAAGTGAAACAATTAGTACAAAGTGCTAAGTTAGCATTTGTGAGTGCGCAAAATGATAGACTGTTAGTGGAGCAGAACATAAAAGAGTGCTCGAGCCATTTAAGAGCTCTTCGGCAAGCTCTGAAAAGAGCAAAAACTGTTGGTGAAAAGCAAAATTTCACCAACGGTATTAATCATGTTCAAGGCTATCGAGCTCAATTGAAAAAACTTAAGATAATCGGTGCCGGTCACAATGCTAACCGCCCTACTTGGACCTCATCCCGAGTTAAATGGGAAGACGTACAATCAGCTTTTTGTGATCGGTAAGTGAAATTTTAAAATATGTTTAAGTATAACTTTTAAATATGTTTAAGTATAATATCGTCACATCATTATTTGTTTATTTTCATTTATATTATAGGATGAGAACAGGGGTTATAGTAAATTTGACCCACAAGGAACCGAAGGAGTTCCTGAACGACTGCACTGGACTTTTCCGTCGTCGCATCAATAATGCCCTCAAGAAGGAAGCCGCTCTCAAGGTCAACGCGGTGTTTTGCGGGGAATTTAAAATTATAAGAGGAGATGAGGAGGTGTTCGAGTTCAAGTACATGAACACAAAGAATGCTCCAATATATAGGAACACTGATGTAAACAGCTGGTTCAATCAGAATATCGATGAAGCAGTGATGAAAAAATTAGAAGAGTTCCAGGAAAAAGATAGTGGTTGGGCGTTGTCGGCCATCGTTAACTTGGCTATTAACATTAACAAATACACGCCACAGCTGGGATCTTCATATATAGAGCTACCAAACCAAATTAAACTTAAGGAGGCCTGCATCAACGTTCAAAATGCAGATGATGCTTGTTTTGGTTGGGCAGTAGTATCAGCTCTACACCCAGCTGATACAAATCCCCAGCGTGTGATGAATTACCCCCACTATTCCACAGCCTTGAACCTGGATGGCATAACATTCCCAATGACGTTAAAACAGATCCCCAGGTTTGAGAGGCAGAATAACATCTCCATCAACGTTTACATCTTGAAGAAGGCGGGCAAAACCAATAAAGAACATTTTAATGTTCTACCAACCTATTTGACCAAAGAAAAGAAGGATAGGCACATCAACCTTCTGATGATACAGAATATTTATTACGATGAGGATAGCGAGGAGGAGGAAAACGACGACGATGAGCCCATCAGATATCATTTCGTTTGGGTCAAGAACCTCTCCAGGCTCCTTTCATCACAGCTGTCGAAACATAAAACAGCAAAATTCTTCTGTGACCGGTGTCTTCACTACTTTTATTCGCCCGCTGCGCTAGAGAGGCACACAGAGGACTGCCGAAAGCTCAACGAGTGTAAAATCCGGCTACCGACAGAGGAGCAGAAAGAGCTTAGATTTAAGAATTATAAAAATAAGGTAGAAGCTCCGTTTGTTATTTACGCGGATTTAGAATGTTTGTTAGTAGAATGTAGGGATAGAAATAAGTACCAAACGCATGTTCCATGTAGTATAGCTTATTATGTTAAATGTTCGTATGACCCCACGTTATCAATTTTCAAATCCTATCGTGGTGAGGATTGCATCGAGTGGTTCGTGCGCGAGTTGAATCAGTTTGCCGAGAACTTGGAATCAGTTTTTCTATGCCCTCTACCCATGGATCAGATGACTGCTGAGCAAATGGAGCTTTTCCAGGCCGCCACACTCTGTCATATATGTGAGAAGCCGTTCACATCAGATGATAAAAAGGTGCGCGATCACTGCCACCTAACAGGTAAGTACAGAGGCCCAGCACATGAAGGATGTAATATCAATTTTCAAGATAGTCACACCGTTCCCATAATTTTCCACAACCTTAGCGGCTACGATTCCCATTTTATTATTAAAAATATAGCTTGCGATCTCCAAGGCCGCATTGATCTCCTCCCGATCAATAAAGAGCGGTATATCTCCTTCACTAAACATTTGGATGAATATCCAATTAAATTCCGTTTCATTGATTCATTTAAATTCATGGCAAGTAGTCTCGATACTCTTGCCTCAAATCTTACATATTTTCCCATTCTAAAGTCCCAATTCACAAATGTAAGAGAAGCCCAGTTTAATCTGCTCACACGTAAAGGTGTATATCCCTATGATTATTTTAACGATACATCAAAATTCCTAGATACCAAACTTCCCGATATATCCCAATTTTATAACAAATTAAATGATACCAACATTAGCCAAGAAGATTATGTGCATGCCTGCAACGTTTGGAAAGAATTCAACGTTCAAAATCTGGGTGAATACTCAGATTTATATTTGAAGACAGATGTCTTACTCTTGGCGGATGTTTTCGAACAATTCCGTGCAAGCTCTCACAGAACCGATACATTAGATCCAGCTCACTACTATACGCTTCCAGGGTATACTTGGGACGCAATGCTCAAGCATACTGGCGTTACCCTGGAGCTATTGACCGATGTGAATATGCTCTTATTTACAGAGCTAGGTATTCGAGGAGGTCTTAGCCAGTGCTCTAAACGATATTCAAAGGCTAATAATAAGTACATGCCTGATTATGATTCATCTAGCCCATCAAAATTTCTCATGTATAATGATATTAATAATCAATACGGCTGGGCAATGTCTCAACTTCTACCTCACAGTGGCTTCAAGTGGGTGGAAAATGTTGAGAGCTTTAGAGTTGAAGATGTAGCCGATGATTCCCCCATCGGTTATATTCTGGAAGTGGATTTAGAGTATCCTCAAGAAATTCATAACCTCCATAAAGACCTTCCGTTCTGTCCAGAACATAGAGCGCCTTCTGGATCTAAGCAGCGTAAACTTTTGGCTACGCTTTACAACAAAACCAAGTACATTTTACATTACCGCAGTCTGAAACAAGCTCTCCTTCACGGATTAAAATTAAAGAAAATTCATCGGGGTCTCCAATTTAATCAGTCTGCGTGGCTAAAGTCCTACATCGATCTCAATACCAGACTTCGAACAGCGGCTAAAAATGATTTCGAGAAAAATCTCTTCAAGCTCAGGAATAATGCTGTTTTTGGCAAAACTATGGAGAACGTTCGGAAACATAGTATTGTTAAGCTGGTGACCAAGTGGTTGGGGCGATACGGGGCTGAAGCGCTCATTGCCAGGCCCGAGTTCAAGGCCTCAACAATTTTTAATGAGAACCTGGTTGCCATCGAGCTTAATAAAACCGAAATTCTTTTCAATAAGCCAATATATGTAGGCATGTGTATTCTCGACTTGGCGAAGACAACAATTTATGATTTCCACTACAACTATATGATCCCACAATTCAAGTCCAACTGTACAGTATGTTATACTGATACTGATTCCCTCATTTATGAAATTACCCACCCTGATTTATATGACATGATTAAACGCGATTGTCATTCCCATTTTGATACCAGTGACTACCCTGCTAATAACATCTGGAACATCCCTCTAGTTAATAAAAAAGTGCTCGGCCTCATGAAGGATGAAAACAACGGACGCATAATGACAGAGTTTGTTGGCCTAAGATCAAAAATGTATGCGGTCCGGGTAGAGGGCCAAGATAAAATACAAAAATCTAAAGGCGTTAAGAGAAATATAGTTAAAAATAGAATAACTTTTGATGACTATGTTGAATGTCTAAACAATAATATTGAAAAAGTAGTTTCACAAAATTTGATTCAAAGTCAAAAACACGATGTATGTACCATTACTCAATCAAAAATCGCACTAAGTCCTCGCGACGATAAGAGGTATTTAGTACCAAATACAAACGAATCGCTACCGTGGGGTCATTATAGTATAAATGCTGTAGATTAGTGTAAATAGTATTATAAGAAAATATTGTAAATTAGAATAAGATATCACATATGAAATAAAAGAATTTTATAACGTTTTAAAAAACTGTTTTATTCAAAAAAAAAAATCCTGTATTATAAACACATTTTTCAGAGCACATCGATACAAAAACTTATTGAAATTTTAAAAAAGATGAAAAGATGAAAAAGAACACACAAAACTTATTGATTTTTAAACGCTAAAAAGATAACGCACACACACAAAAAAAAAAAAAAACATTTAGTGCCTACCCCCGGCGAATATAAGTCTGGTAACCATAATTATCCAATGATGGTTGAGTCATCTAGGCCCCAGAGAGCAGCCAATAAGTGGACATTGGACCAGCTGCATACAACGCCGTTAGCATTTCCCAGCAAAGGTGGTATTGGCAAGTACGCGTACCCCGGGGGAAGTACAAATTCACCACAATCAGACGCGGTGGATTGGCCCAGCTCTGGAGTATTTGGAGCCTGCGATGAAGACGAATGTGAAGGCCAAGGTGAATGTGAAGGCGAATGTGAAGGCGAATGTGGAGGCGAAGGCCAAGGCGAAGGAGAATGCCAAGACCAAGGCGAAGACGAAGGCGAAGGCTCCCTGTGGTACGCAACATCCTGCGAAGATGAGGACGCCCTGGGGACCTCGGAGTCCAGCGAAGGATCCCTGGAGACCGCAGCTTCCACAGGTGCACCCAGCAAAGGTGGTATTGACAAGTATGAGTACCTCGGGGGAAGTACAAATTCACCGCAATCAGACGCGGTGGATTGGTCCAGCTCTGGAGTATTTGGAGCCTGCGATGAAGGCGAAGGAGAATGCCAAGGTGAATGTGAAGGCGAATGTGAAGGCGAATGTGGAGGCGAAGGCCAAGGCGAAGGAGAATGCCAAGACCAAGGCGAAGGCGAAGGATCCCTGTGGTACGCAACATCCTGCGAAGATGAGGACGCCCTGGGGACCTCGGAGTCAAGCGAAGGATCCCTGGAGACCGCAGCTTCCACAGGTGCACACAGCAAAGGTGGTATTGACAAGTATGAGTACCTCGGGGGAAGTACAAATTCACCGCAATCAGACGCGGTGGATTGTGCCAGCTCTGGAGTATTTGGAGCCTGCGATGAAGACGAATGTGAAGACCAAGGTGAATATGAAGGCGAATGTGAAGGCCAAGGTGAATATGAAGGCGAATGTGAAGGCCAAGGTGAATGTGAAGGTGAAGGCCAAGGTGAATATGAAGGCGAATGTGAAGGTGAAGGCCAAGGTGAAGATGAGGACGCCCTGGGGGCCTCGGTGTTCAGCGAAGGATCCCTGGAGACCGCAGCTTCCACAGGTGCAGGAGCCACACTGGTTTCTTGATGGAGATCCTCCCCGTGCAAAACCATTATGCCTCCTAAAGAAAAGGGATTAAATAATATGTAAGAAGAGGTATGTAGGTTAAGCTCTACTTACCTGCACACCGTAGGGAAATCAAGGGCTGAACGAATGTTCGGCCGATATTTGTTACTTCGATATGTATCATTTTAAAGTCGCGGATACAATGAGCCTGGAGTTCTGAGGCAGGCTTGTGCTTGGTCCAAGTACTGTCCGAACCGGCATGATAAAAATGCAACAGAAGCATTTTTCATAATAAACAAACAAAACACTTACGTGGAAAGCTCAGATTCAAAGTAAACCACTAGAGCCCCCAATGGACTACGATTTGAAAATATTTACAGTTATTCAAAGGAGCTAAGTAAACCTAAATATGAATATCTGAGAAAAGTTATGATCAGCATATCTAGGGGCTGGATTATACATTTCGAATAACTGTGAAGTCATAAACAAAACTCAATTTTTATCTTTGGAGATATGGCTTGCGATAAACAGAATAGCCATAAAGCAATTGATAGTTTATCTAAATATTTTATCTTTGGAGATGTGGCTTGCGATAAACAGAATAGCCATAAAGCAATTGATAGTTTATATAAATATTTTATACAGACAGCTATACAGCTATACAGCTATACAGCTATACAGACAGCTATACAGCTATACAGCTATACAGACAGCTATACAGCTATACAGACAGCTATACAGCTATACAGACAGCTGTCTGTATAGCTGTATAGCTGTCTGTATAGCTGTATAGCTGTATAGCTGTATAGCTGTCTGTATAGCTGTATAGCTGTATAGCTGTATAGCTGTCTGTATAAAATATTTATATAAACTATCAATTGCTTTATGGCTATTCTGTTTATCGCAAGCCACATCTCCAAAGATAAAATATTTAGATAAACTATCAATTGCTTTATGGCTATTCTGTTTATCGCAAGCCATATCTCCAAAGATAAAAATTGAGTTTTGTTTATGACTTCACAGTTATTCGAAATGTATAATCCAGCCCCTAGATATGCTGATCATAACTTTTCTCAGATATTCATATTTAGGTTTACTTAGCTCCTTTGAATAACTGTAAATATTTTCAAATCGTAGTCCATTGGGGGCTCTAGTGGTTTACTTTGAATCTGAGCTTTCCACGTAAGTGTTTTGTTTGTTTATTATGAAAAATGCTTCTGTTGCATTTTTATCATGCCGGTTCGGACAGTACTTGGACCAAGCACAAGCCTGCCTCAGAACTCCAGGCTCATTGTATCCGCGACTTTAAAATGATACATATCGAAGTAACAAATATCGGCCGAACATTCGTTCAGCCCTTGATTTCCCTACGGTGTGCAGGTAAGTAGAGCTTAACCTACATACCTCTTCTTACATATTATTTAATCCCTTTTCTTTAGGAGGCATAATGGTTTTGCACGGGGAGGATCTCCATCAAGAAACCAGTGTGGCTCCTGCACCTGTGGAAGCTGCGGTCTCCAGGGATCCTTCGCTGAACACCGAGGCCCCCAGGGCGTCCTCATCTTCACCTTGGCCTTCACCTTCACATTCGCCTTCATATTCACCTTGGCCTTCACCTTCACATTCACCTTGGCCTTCACATTCGCCTTCATATTCACCTTGGCCTTCACATTCGCCTTCATATTCACCTTGGTCTTCACATTCGTCTTCATCGCAGGCTCCAAATACTCCAGAGCTGGCACAATCCACCGCGTCTGATTGCGGTGAATTTGTACTTCCCCCGAGGTACTCATACTTGTCAATACCACCTTTGCTGTGTGCACCTGTGGAAGCTGCGGTCTCCAGGGATCCTTCGCTTGACTCCGAGGTCCCCAGGGCGTCCTCATCTTCGCAGGATGTTGCGTACCACAGGGATCCTTCGCCTTCGCCTTGGTCTTGGCATTCTCCTTCGCCTTGGCCTTCGCCTCCACATTCGCCTTCACATTCGCCTTCACATTCACCTTGGCATTCTCCTTCGCCTTCATCGCAGGCTCCAAATACTCCAGAGCTGGACCAATCCACCGCGTCTGATTGCGGTGAATTTGTACTTCCCCCGAGGTACTCATACTTGTCAATACCACCTTTGCTGGGTGCACCTGTGGAAGCTGCGGTCTCCAGGGATCCTTCGCTGGACTCCGAGGTCCCCAGGGCGTCCTCATCTTCGCAGGATGTTGCGTACCACAGGGAGCCTTCGCCTTCGTCTTCGCCTTGGTCTTGGCATTCTCCTTCGCCTTGGCCTTCGCCTCCACATTCGCCTTCACATTCGCCTTCACATTCACCTTGGCCTTCACATTCGTCTTCATCGCAGGCTCCAAATACTCCAGAGCTGGGCCAATCCACCGCGTCTGATTGTGGTGAATTTGTACTTCCCCCGGGGTACGCGTACTTGCCAATACCACCTTTGCTGGGAAATGCTAACGGCGTTGTATGCAGCTGGTCCAATGTCCACTTATTGGCTGCTCTCTGGGGCCTAGATGACTCAACCATCATTGGATAATTATGGTTACCAGACTTATATTCGCCGGGGGTAGGCACTAAATGTTTTTTTTTTTTTTTGTGTGTGTGCGTTATCTTTTTAGCGTTTAAAAATCAATAAGTTTTGTGTGTTCTTTTTCATCTTTTCATCTTTTTTAAAATTTCAATAAGTTTTTGTATCGATGTGCTCTGAAAAATGTGTTTATAATACAGGATTTTTTTTTTTGAATAAAACAGTTTTTTAAAACGTTATAAAATTCTTTTATTTCATATGTGATATCTTATTCTAATTTACAATATTTTCTTATAATACTATTTACACTAATCTACAGCATTTATACTATAATGACCCCACGGTAGCGATTCGTTTGTATTTGGTACTAAATACCTCTTATCGTCGCGAGGACTTAGTGCGATTTTTGATTGAGTAATGGTACATACATCGTGTTTTTGACTTTGAATCAAATTTTGTGAAACTACTTTTTCAATATTATTGTTTAGACATTCAACATAGTCATCAAAAGTTATTCTATTTTTAACTATATTTCTCTTAACGCCTTTAGATTTTTGTATTTTATCTTGGCCCTCTACCCGGACCGCATACATTTTTGATCTTAGGCCAACAAACTCTGTCATTATGCGTCCGTTGTTTTCATCCTTCATGAGGCCGAGCACTTTTTTATTAACTAGAGGGATGTTCCAGATGTTATTAGCAGGGTAGTCACTGGTATCAAAATGGGAATGACAATCGCGTTTAATCATGTCATATAAATCAGGGTGGGTAATTTCATAAATGAGGGAATCAGTATCAGTATAACATACTGTACAGTTGGACTTGAATTGTGGGATCATATAGTTGTAGTGGAAATCATAAATTGTTGTCTTCGCCAAGTCGAGAATACACATGCCTACATATATTGGCTTATTGAAAAGAATTTCGGTTTTATTAAGCTCGATGGCAACCAGGTTCTCATTAAAAATTGTTGAGGCCTTGAACTCGGGCCTGGCAATGAGCGCTTCAGCCCCGTATCGCCCCAACCACTTGGTCACCAGCTTAACAATACTATGTTTCCGAACGTTCTCCATAGTTTTGCCAAAAACAGCATTATTCCTGAGCTTGAAGAGATTTTTCTCGAAATCATTTTTAGCCGCTGTTCGAAGTCTGGTATTGAGATCGATGTAGGACTTTAGCCACGCAGACTGATTAAATTGGAGACCCCGATGAATTTTCTTTAATTTTAATCCGTGAAGGAGAGCTTGTTTCAGACTGCGGTAATGTAAAATGTACTTGGTTTTGTTGTAAAGCGTAGCCAAAAGTTTACGCTGCTTAGATCCAGAAGGCGCTCTATGTTCTGGACAGAACGGAAGGTCTTTATGGAGGTTATGAATTTCTTGAGGATACTCTAAATCCACTTCCAGAATATAACCGATGGGGGAATCATCGGCTACATCTTCAACTCTAAAGCTCTCAACATTTTCCACCCACTTGAAGCCACTGTGAGGTAGAAGTTGAGACATTGCCCAGCCGTATTGATTATTAATATCATTATACATGAGAAATTTTGATGGGCTAGATGAATCATAATCAGGCATGTACTTATTATTAGCCTTTGAATATCGTTTAGAGCACTGGCTAAGACCTCCTCGAATACCTAGCTCTGTAAATAAGAGCATATTCACATCGGTCAATAGCTCCAGGGTAACGCCAGTATGCTTGAGCATTGCGTCCCAAGTATACCCTGGAAGCGTATAGTAGTGAGCTGGATCTAATGTATCGGTTCTGTGAGAGCTTGCACGGAATTGTTCGAAAACATCCGCCAAGAGTAAGACATCTGTCTTCAAATATAAATCTGAGTATTCACCCAGATTTTGAACGTTGAATTCTTTCCAAACGTTGCAGGCATGCACATAATCTTCTTGGCTAATGTTGGTATCATTTAATTTGTTATAAAATTGGGATATATCGGGAAGTTTGGTATCTAGGAATTTTGATGTATCGTTAAAATAATCATAGGGATATACACCTTTACGTGTGAGCAGATTAAACTGGGCTTCTCTTACATTTGTGAATTGGGACTTTAGAATGGGAAAATATGTAAGATTTGAGGCAAGAGTATCGAGACTACTTGCCATGAATTTAAATGAATCAATGAAACGGAATTTAATTGGATATTCATCCAAATGTTTAGTGAAGGAGATATACCGCTCTTTATTGATCGGGAGGAGATCAATGCGGCCTTGGAGATCGCAAGCTATATTTTTAATAATAAAATGGGAATCGTAGCCGCTAAGGTTGTGGAAAATTATGGGAACGGTGTGACTATCTTGAAAATTGATATTACATCCTTCATGTGCTGGGCCTCTGTACTTACCTGTTAGGTGGCAGTGATCGCGCACCTTTTTATCATCTGATGTGAACGGCTTCTCACATATATGACAGAGTGTGGCGGCCTGGAAAAGCTCCATTTGCTCAGCAGTCATCTGATCCATGGGTAGAGGGCATAGAAAAACTGATTCCAAGTTCTCGGCAAACTGATTCAACTCGCGCACGAACCACTCGATGCAATCCTCACCACGATAGGATTTGAAAATTGATAACGTGGGGTCATACGAACATTTAACATAATAAGCTATACTACATGGAACATGCGTTTGGTACTTATTTCTATCCCTACATTCTACTAACAAACATTCTAAATCCGCGTAAATAACAAACGGAGCTTCTACCTTATTTTTATAATTCTTAAATCTAAGCTCTTTCTGCTCCTCTGTCGGTAGCCGGATTTTACACTCGTTGAGCTTTCGGCAGTCCTCTGTGTGCCTCTCTAGCGCAGCGGGCGAATAAAAGTAGTGAAGACACCGGTCACAGAAGAATTTTGCTGTTTTATGTTTCGACAGCTGTGATGAAAGGAGCCTGGAGAGGTTCTTGACCCAAACGAAATGATATCTGATGGGCTCATCGTCGTCGTTTTCCTCCTCCTCGCTATCCTCATCGTAATAAATATTCTGTATCATCAGAAGGTTGATGTGCCTATCCTTCTTTTCTTTGGTCAAATAGGTTGGTAGAACATTAAAATGTTCTTTATTGGTTTTGCCCGCCTTCTTCAAGATGTAAACGTTGATGGAGATGTTATTCTGCCTCTCAAACCTGGGGATCTGTTTTAACGTCATTGGGAATGTTATGCCATCCAGGTTCAAGGCTGTGGAATAGTGGGGGTAATTCATCACACGCTGGGGATTTGTATCAGCTGGGTGTAGAGCTGATACTACTGCCCAACCAAAACAAGCATCATCTGCATTTTGAACGTTGATGCAGGCCTCCTTAAGTTTAATTTGGTTTGGTAGCTCTATATATGAAGATCCCAGCTGTGGCGTGTATTTGTTAATGTTAATAGCCAAGTTAACGATGGCCGACAACGCCCAACCACTATCTTTTTCCTGGAACTCTTCTAATTTTTTCATCACTGCTTCATCGATATTCTGATTGAACCAGCTGTTTACATCAGTGTTCCTATATATTGGAGCATTCTTTGTGTTCATGTACTTGAACTCGAACACCTCCTCATCTCCTCTTATAATTTTAAATTCCCCGCAAAACACCGCGTTGACCTTGAGAGCGGCTTCCTTCTTGAGGGCATTATTGATGCGACGACGGAAAAGTCCAGTGCAGTCGTTCAGGAACTCCTTCGGTTCCTTGTGGGTCAAATTTACTATAACCCCTGTTCTCATCCTATAATATAAATGAAAATAAACAAATAATGATGTGACGATATTATACTTAAACATATTTAAAAGTTATACTTAAACATATTTTAAAATTTCACTTACCGATCACAAAAAGCTGATTGTACGTCTTCCCATTTAACTCGGGATGAGGTCCAAGTAGGGCGGTTAGCATTGTGACCGGCACCGATTATCTTAAGTTTTTTCAATTGAGCTCGATAGCCTTGAACATGATTAATACCGTTGGTGAAATTTTGCTTTTCACCAACAGTTTTTGCTCTTTTCAGAGCTTGCCGAAGAGCTCTTAAATGGCTCGAGCACTCTTTTATGTTCTGCTCCACTAACAGTCTATCATTTTGCGCACTCACAAATGCTAACTTAGCACTTTGTACTAATTGTTTCACTTGAACCATTTTAACAGTGTCCTTTTCGTCCTTTAATACAAAACTGATAATTTTTCCCTATGTCCTTTTCGTCCTTTACAAAACTGATAATTTTTTCACTATATCCTTTTCGTCCTTTACAAAACTGATAATTTTTTCACTATGTCCTTTTCGTCCTTTACAAAACTGATAATTTTTCACTATATCCTTTTCGTCCTTTGACCTTTACACTGCACTAACACCTACACAAATACTTTAGTTAAACTTTATGTAGCTGAACTGAACTCAACACTGGGTAAGCACTGAATGAGGAAAATTTGCTTAATCTCCACTATTTATACTCATCTTGAAAATCTCAAGTGTGAAGTATATTGAATGAAAATTTATGCTAGCGATGAGTCATCAATTCTAGGAAATAAGACCACCACGTAGAAATAAGATCATGTGACCGGAAGCTTAGCTACTGATAAGAGCCCCGTCAGCATAAACTACTGATAAGACTTTACATAACATAAACAAAGCCACCTACGCATTTCGCAACATGTTGAAATATGCTAGCGTTTGAGTATTCCAAGCTTAAAGCGATGAGTCATCAATTCTAGGAAATAAGACACCCACGTAGAAATAAGAGCCCCGTCAGCATAAACTACTGATAAGACTTTACATAACATAAACAAAGCCACCTACGCATTTCCACATAACATAAACAAAGCCCTACTCATTTCGCAACATGTAGAAACATGCTAGAGTTGAAATGTTGGTTGATAGTGCCCCGTCAGCATAAACTATTGATAAGCTCCACATAGCATAAACAAAGCCCCTACGCATTTCCACATAACATAAACAAAGCCCTACTCATTTCGCAACATGTAGAAACATGCTAGAGATTAAATGTTGGCTGATAGAGCCCCGTCAGCATAAACTACTGATAAGCTCCACATAGCATAAACAAAGCCCCTACACATTTCCACATAACATAAACAAAGCCCTACTCATTTCGCAACATATTCAAACATACTAGAGTTTAAATGTTGGCTGATAGAGCCCCGTCAGCATAAACTACTGATAAGACCTACATAACATAAACAAAGCCACCTACGCATTTCCCAAAGATCGCGTCTCAATAGCATGGGAGAGGGGTAAAGCTTTCAGCGGGGTGGAGAGGGGGTGACCTTGAACACACACAAGAGAGCTTTCGTGACGTCATCCCACCTAAAACTGCTCCTAGACGTAGACGACGAGCTTTTGATACCGTTTTTGAGAATTTTGACCCCCTGTATAAACCTTATGGGATTTTGTGCTCGAACCCCCATAGCTTATCTACTTATCACTTATTTATGATTAATTCAGTAAAATAATTTGATTAATTTTATCATAATTTTATCAAAGGTTCTATTTCCAACTTTTCTCGATTTTAGAAAATAAGCATTAAATCAATAAAATATTAGATTGACGCAAAACCAATAGCAAATTTGATTGATTTTACACCAAATTCGATTGATATTTCTTTCCGTGTTCTTTTGCATTTTACATGCACTGTATATTTTGATAAGAAAAGAAAATCTTTTATGAATAGGTACTTTGTTGGATAACTTTACTTTAATTTATTTTTTTATGACCCAGTTTTAGACAAGGTCTGACAAAGGTTCACGTTTTCAGACCCTTCAATTTTTTGTTTAATACTCCTTAAATAACGTTGTGCGAGACAAAGTTGTTAAGATACGAACTCGATAATATTTTAGGAATTAGCAAAAAACCTCTATTATATATTGTCATTTTTATTTAAATTATATCCCGAGTCTCTCCTATTCGTATTGCGTAGAAATTTTGAATGAATACTATAATAAAACTGGAAATAAATAGAATAAAATAATTTTTCAAAGGAAAAAAAATTAAGATCTATTATGAAAATTGCTATTTGCAATAAAATTGCCGGCTTAGAATTGAAGTATTGGCGTTATTTATTTGCAATCATACACGTGCATATTGTTTTTATAAAAAAAATCATCGAAACATTCTAACATTTCAAGAAATAATGCTCCTTTGTTCTGCGAAAACGTTGAAATATTTAAATAAAAAGAAACAAATTCTGCTATTTTTGATAAAAGCACCTTAAAGCTTATTTTTTACGACGCATTTCCTCGAAAACAACACCAATAACGTAGAATAAATTGCTTAATTTTCTTTTCGTGCTAACTGGCCTATATTGGTTTCCGAAATCTGCGTTTTTGAAACATCAAAGGTGAAAATTACCTTTGTATTTTCCAATAAATAAGACTGTAATTGGCGAAATTGCGTCCTCGTCGCTACCTTTATCCGAGGGGTAAGCGTGCTTTGTGGCACTATATTGCGGAATCAATAAGCACAAAAATAAAATTTTTCTTTTGGGCGAAAAAAACTGTTGGATCTAAATTCAGTAAAACTCCACAACGACAAAACTTTATTTTTCAAGGGCAATAACAGAGGGCGTCAATCTTACCTAATTGCCCATATTGTGAGCTAAGGTTTATTTTTAGCACTCAGTCTGAACCATTAAGCATAAGTATAGCAATAGAGTGGGACGTTATTCGAGAAGACGCCCGAAAAAGGAAGATTTGCTGCGAAGGTACTGGTTTAGGGAAGATGTCCTTATGAACTCTTTCTCTGCAACAATCAATAGCTGCAGAACAATGACGAGGACGAAAATAGTTAAGAATTCCATCTGCACGCTGGTTTTCCCATTTCCTTTGTTTGAGACACTTTTATCCTTCATCCGGTACCCTATAGTTGGAGCGTTTCCTCTAAAGAAGGAACTATAATTACCATGCTATATCCCATTGTGATGCAGATCTGCTCCCCATTCCGGAGCTGGTTTATTTATCGCTTTTTCAGGACCATAGCTTCCACAGGATGTGTGTTTGTATGTATCAGCGCTGAATAGTCAGCGCGCTGGCACAGCATGGCGAAATTAATCTTCGTGTCAAGCATAATCCTGCGAAGTTTATGGCTCGGCAGGCGATAGTATGTTTTCGCAAGTGAAATTTTTCAAAGTGTAGGAAAGGGCAACACAAAACGTCCTGGCCTTATTGCTTTGACTGGCGAAGTGAATGCACAGCCCCTGCCACACCGTCGACATAAAATATATTAGTGGCTTGAATTCTGGCGTGTCCTCAGATGAAACACTGGTTATTATGATCCCATTGAGAAAATCTGCTTGGGGCATGGAATGGTATCGCAACATCCCACGGATGGATGCCTTTCATGTTCGGGGTCGAGAAGAGAGCTGATTTCTGAATTATGATAAAATCGCAGAAAATGTGAATGCTCTTCCAAGATGGTAAACACACTCCAAGAAGACATTTTTCATCCCTTCTTCTTTGGTAGCCCTTAAGCTGGCTGCTCCAGTACTACCGCACTTGAGACCAAACCCTTTTCCCAGATGTTTGCGGCTGTGTTTTCTCCTCCAGGGAATCCTTTTACTTCGCAATTTAGGTTTTTGCACACCGACAAGACTTTATGGCCCTCCATTATGAAATATCGGAGTGTGCACTTATACTAATCCCAGGAGGTTTAATGGATTCACCTCATCAATACGTAGCCCTCGACATTTTATAGAAATTATGGCTCTACGGCAGCAAATATGTGAAAATATTCCCAGACGAGGACTCTCCCCTTTCCTTGATAAATTATTTTCATTACGGCCGTTATAAGACGTTACTCCTGTCGTAAATTTTCTCCTTCCGTAGAAAATTTTATCAGTCCTCGGTGAGGCAAAATACAACAGATTTTTTTTCACTCTAATGCCGAGTGTGGCATGATTCGTAAAATTTTATTCATGGAGTTGAAAACTTCCTTTCGTTGTGATTTCTTAACGACTCAAAGTTTAACAGCTTCTTCAAGTGAATTCTTCCACGTGGGATACAGGAAGAAAGTACTTAAAATTCTTGAAAAAGTTTGTGCTTCAATTTTTATAGTCCATTCTTGTAGAGATTTTAATACTTGAAAAAAGAAAAAACTCAAGCAACGATTTATTTTTGTTGCTCATTTCAGATCAACACGTATTTAGCGAGAAGTTAGATTGCTAAAATATGAGACAAAATATTTTAGAATGGAAAAATTTTATTGGAAATAAATAAATGTTTTGAGAGGGAAATATATTTCTTTTAACCTTTCTATCCGAAGTAAATAATAATAAATATGTCATATTCAATAAAAGATAGTTTTTGAATAGTGTTGTTATTTTTCTTCAAGCTTAAAACTTGTTGCTTTTATATGAAATATAAAATATATGACATTTAAAACACAAACATTTCTGTTTTGAGCTCTTTTTTAAATAGAAATTCGAAATTAGAGAAATGCAATATTCTACAAAAATTTCCTATTTGGAATTTGGAATTTGGAATTTTTTAAATATTTTGAAAATACGGGATGAGAGTTTGAGACTTCCGTCATTTATAAGGTTAAAACCATGAAAATTAGTATTAGTTAAGGGTTGATTCTCTATAACTCTGAAACATAGGTAGGTACTTAATTTCAAACCAATAGTCTAAATGTACTAAATTACATCTTTGTAACTTTTGAAATGACGGACTTCCATACAAACCTTTAACCCTCATTTTATCACTATTCTGTTTCTAAGTATTTCGAGATCCACGCGAACGAAGAAAGCTAGTAACAACATAAATTGAAATTATCGAATTAAGGTCAGTTTATTCAATATAAAATGTAATCCATTTTATTAATTATAAAATTTTTTTTTGAAAAGTCCAGCCTGATGTCCACGATTTTAATAGATTTTTCAGCTAATCGTTCTTGAAGGGGTAGGTACTCGTGAAGGCCTATTAATAATCGATTTTTGTATTTTTTTTATTGCGAAAATTGTTAAATTTGAGATTTAATTTTATTATTATACACTTTGAATGAAAAAAATACTAAACTGAATTATTAACGTCATTTTGAAAAGTAAGTTCTCATTTTAGTGCCAACATTTTGTTTTCTGTGTGCTATTCTTAATTTAACAATATAAGTATATGTAGATATTAAGTAACTCAGAAATATTTTAAAATTATATACATTGATATACCACCCAATAAATGGTTTAAGGCAATGATAGTTTTAAGTTATTTTCAAATTCATTTAGATAAAAATGTGTTTAACTGATATAATAAAATTGGATAACTTTTAAAGATCTGCCGTGCATATTGCACATACTTTACGTCAATTAAGGCATACTATCATAATTGCAAAATTTGAAGTAATTCCTCCAGTCAGTTTCATAATTTCGTTCGTCAGCATTCAATCATAATTAAGCTCCTAGCAATAGCCAAGTCATGCTGTATCCATGCTAACCGAAAATCGCAGGATAATTCCAGATCGTTATCAAAAATGACTTTTGTATTCGACTACAGTGCAGCAGTGTTCGTAAAAAAATCAGAGATACAATTCAGTTCGGTTGTTCAGAAGAAACTCTATGAAATAATTCCGCAATACCCAAGTGTAGGAATTGTTTCCCAGAAAGTTTCCTTCTGGACGCCGTTCTGCAAATCATCCGGCTCCAATGGGAAGAAAGGAAGGCTTAATGAAATAAGTTCGTAAGTCACTAGCAGCCTGAGAATTAGCAAAGATTATGGCGAGGCGTTCTGCGGCATTCATAGGCCTGCCTCCCCACTGCCCTCTGTCGGCCTTAATTAATCCCAACTAGCAAAGAAATTCTAATTAAAATGAGCATGTAAATCTCCTTAATGAATTTGGTAAACAAGCAGAATAAATTAGACGTAGAAGGCATTCCCTAGCAAATGTTAATTCAATTTATCCCAATCCCAGGGGATAACCAATCAGCTCCATCAGCCCTGGAGAGGACAGGGCGCATACAAACAGGAGCCAGGACCTGTTTCACTTGTTGCAGTTGTGGGCACGCTCAGACTCCCTCACCTAAGAAATTATGCTGGGGATGAGTAATGCTATCGTTTCGCGAAATTGCGAGCATAAACCATTTACAAACTTTTCTGCTACGTAAAAGATTCTGCTAGAAACTAATTTAAAACGTTTTAAAGTCAAAGAGGGCAGTCCTTGCTGACCACTAGTTGCTCCTGGCTAGCGTGCCTGTTGCTCCCAGCTTCTTGGCTAAAAAGAATGGCAAGTCGCAAAAAGTTTCGCTTACATTAATGTGGCGGTTGCTCTTTCCCAGGACAGGCGAAACCACAGAGTGGCCCAAAGCCTCGGTTAATATTTCACTGAAACCACTTAAAAATATCCACAAAGAACAGATTCCCTTATCTAATCCAATCGTGGGCCCAGTGAAACTGGGAAGCGCTAGGGGCACACTGAACTACGCGATCCACCACTAATTGGCACTGGGATTAAATCGATTTCACTTGATTGCAACGATTGCGAATCGCTGGCAGACCCCTGCTTTTGTCCTTTTTAACTGCTTTTAACCCTCACTGCCCTCACGCCTCATTCGATTCAGTCCACTCTATCAACTAATTGTCCACGGCTAGAAAAATTCAACTATCGCCCGAAGTCCACTTTGCCACCGAATTGGACGTATCCAGTTCCCGGGAAAAACTGTTGAGGCCAACGAATTTCGCTAGAAACCACAAAATTGAAACCCCGTGCCCGGAGGAGCTTTTCTGTCGTGAAAGCTTGCCGTGGAAAAACCAGGGGTATATTCATCTTCTGGAGTTAGAAAATGTCTAGGTTTTGGAAAATTGCTGAATTCGAGGAGCTTTCATGGGGAAAAAAGTAAGTTCCGATGTTGGAAATTCATTAACATAAATATTTTGTCGTAAAACTACTTTTTTATGGTTTTCACTTGAAAAAAACTGATTCGTTAATTATGGAAAGTGCTTCTAAAAACGCCGTTTGCATAATATTTATGGAAATCAGCAATTCGGCGGGTATTTTAAGGCTGTTTTCCGGTACTTTATTTACTATTGTATTACATTCATTCATAAAAACATTAGTATAATAACCAAACGATAAAAAACTCAACTCAACTAAAAAATAGGGTTTTTGTATCCGGCAGATTCATAATACAGGCTAATTATGTTACTATCATCGAATTTTAATCAAAATGTGCACATAAACGTGGATTTTTACTGAAACTGTCTATATAGGTATAGTTTTATTATCAATATTTATACATATCTACATAGTTCGAAATATTGAAGAAAATTGATTTTTATTTATTTAGAATGTAAGGTATATACTTAGGTATAGTTTATGATTTATGACCTTTTCAATACAATTTGAGCACTCTGTTTAGCGAAAATGAATCAAATATAAATAATCCAACCCACATCTATCAGATTTATCCATTTATTTAAAAAATTTCATATTAGAACATCAAAATTTATATTTATAATATATATTTTCGCTTTTGATATCAGAATAATTTACATGACTGTCATCAATTAGAAATTAGTTTATAAAAGTATTTTCTGTAATGATGTGAATTTAAACCTTACTTAAAAGTAATAGTTAAATACCCGCGTTAATCGTAAATCGTAAATTTAACTCTTAAGCTTTAACTCTTCCAATAGACAGAAAAGGCACGGAAAAGTGGGAAATGTATTAATTCTTAACTAAGCTACTAAAATATTCATTTGAAAGCCATACGTAATAATATAATACGCTATAAAATACCGAAATTTCATCTACTAAAAATTTCATGTTAGAATTGCTAAATTTTTCGTATAATAAATAGACTCTGGTTCAAAATAGCTCTCATTCTTACGAAAGCTCAAGTTCCAACAAAGAAACCCATCCAATCTTAAAAAAAGAGGAAGGCTTTGGATAAGCGAAGTTAATGCGGTTCTCTCTGTTATCGTTCTTATCCTCAAAGTCTCCTTAAACAATCCTGATCCCTTAATAGCCTCACCCAATAAGTACCTGAATCTATTCAAGCGAAGGACGGGGTTGCTGGATTCAAATTTGACTTACATTTCAATTTCATCCCTTAGAACAGGGGCCGAAGGAGGCATAGGTGGAAGTAGCTAAAAATTCAGAGAAAAAGATGCCTTAAATATACAATTTCATCCGATTTAAAGGAAGAAGGCGTTCTTTGGAATGATTAATGCTGTCAGACACCTCCCAGGGCAATTTCGTTTTGGCCTTTGCCCGCATTTATCATATCGTGTAAATTAATCTGCTCCACCCTCAGGTAGACGTGAAAATTTATTCTCCTAATCTTTGTCCAACGTTGACAGACAGTCCAACAATCTTTGCTGCCAGATGCTGTCTTTTTTTCATCTCGCGTTACTTACTTGAAATTTATGATCTCTTTTTCGGGACTGATGATTTTAATCAACTTTATAATTTTTTTTATCATTGTGGATGTCAGGCAAAGGTCGTTCCACTAAAAATTAAGTGACATACACCGAGCTTTTAGAAATTATGGCTATTTGCGGAGGAGTTTGATCTCCTTATTGCCATTTTATTATATTTGCATAATTTTCTGCAAACAAAAGGGCGGGTGTATATGTATACCAGAAACATATTTCTAAAAGTTTATAATTTTACTATGTTCCTTTCTTTTGAGATGGACTTCAAAAGACGGTTATTTTCAATAAAATTTTTTTTCACTTTTACCTCATTTTGTATTCTTTCGACCTACAAGTCGATTTGTCTCAAGGTTCAGTGATTGGAAGTGTTCTGCTATTGCTACCGGGGCACGTCGGAAAAATGTTTCCGCCAATTTTTTTTAGAATCGTACAAGACACCATTTGAATGGAAAAAGACAAGATAAAATGCTTTACACATACGATACGCGATGTGCACACGAATGCGCCGAAATCGCTGAAATTTTATCTTGTCATGTTCGGATCCCACCTTTCCTAAAGGTGGTATTTTACCAGAAGGGAATTTTTCCGAGTTATTTATAGAAATTTGTGAGAGTGTTTTGCGGATGTTTTTCTTTCTTTTTTCTAAACGTTTTCGCGACTTTCATTTAAAAATTGAGCGGCTTACATTGTGACATGTGCAGTAAGGAGATATTAGAAATTGGTACATTGCGCCTTGAATACATAGAATTTTCCGACAAGAGAATTGACATAGAAAATTCAAAATTTTAAGATTCGGATGAGTAGGCCCATTTTAAGTTAGCTTTTTAGGGTTCCGTACCAAAATAGTAAAAAAGCAACCCTTCTGGTGTGACTTCGTCCGCCTGTCCGTCTATCTGTTTGTCTGTCCCGGCTGTTTATCACAGGAACTACATATGTACGTACATACATAAGCCATCGACTTGAAATTTGGCATAATTACAGAACTTAGTTACCCACGTCTATCACAGTTCAAAAATTATTAAAAATTTTTATATTTATTGAAAATGGGGTCCGAAATAGGGATTTCAAATTTAAAAGTGAAGCAGCACGGTTAATTGCGGTATCATATGAAAGAGCTTTATTTATACAATTAAATATTATTTTTGTTTTATTGGTAGCCATCTTAGTTTTTGACCTATGACCAAAAATGTTTGAAAAATCTAATATAATTTGTGTTGATAGATATAAGTGCAAATATTACAGGAAAAAATAAAACGATGTCCCCAACCAACGCAATCTTAGTTTAGAGAAATCCGCAATAAACTTTTACAAAGAAACTTAGTTTTGCAGTCCGAAAAATTAATTTTGTGAAATGTTCAGGAGACTTACACATGAAATGAATGATAGAGGAAAAGGGACGGAACACTCGGCGCGTAGTCAGACTTGCACTTGACCTGTTTCTGTTTTTAAATTTTTATGCATGGTCTTGACATATTTTGAGTTTTGATGTTTATTCCTCACTGTAAAATGTAAAATAAACCCCATTGACTGAGCATTAATTTGCATATCAAAGTATTAAAAATGTATATCCCATTTTATCTTCTGAAGCAATATGGCAATAATAATATGAAAAATGTTTTTGAAGTGTAAATTGAATATATATCAGTATATGTAGCACATTAGAATGAATAACTTTTTCATAAATAAAAGAGAATGATTATTTTTATGTGCACTTGACAGGTTTTTTAGTTGAAATTTGTCCAGTTACAATTATTTTAAAATTTTCTGTTTCGCAGGATCTTTGTAAAACCGGCCCTTAGAATTAAATATACACTAAAACGTTTCACATTTCACTTTCAGTCTTCAAAATTAATTTTGGTTTTTGATACGATTGAAAACCGAAACTCCTTAAGTTTTCGAAGATAATAGTGAATTAAGTACTGAATAAGACGAATAACATAATTAGGAAGAAGCTTGACAGACATAATTTGTTAGACATAATTTCCTTTTCCCGAAGTTGCTGGAACTGAACAAAATTGAAAACTGTTGCTACTCGGTCGGCTATTCGACCCCAATCTCAAATGACGCAGAAGAGCTCAAAATACCAGAAATGAGTAATATTTCGAAATAAGAGTTTCCCATTTACCCAAAGTAAATTTAATTAGGTCTAAATAGCAAAAAAATATAGCGTTCTAAAAATTAATGTAAAGATAAAAGAATCGCGTCTGAATTTATGTGCAGACGTGTGGACCCTGAAAATTGAAATGCCCAGCAACACAACGCCCTGTTTAATAGACGTGGAGCAGTCCTGTGTGACCACAGCCCCAAAGATTTACGGTCCCAGAGGACTAGGAAACCTTAAACCTAAATCCAAGGGAAAAAACTACGAATGGGAAAAATTATCACCGCTCTTGCCAAAGCGAGAAGTATTTTTATAGGAAATTGGTGCCCCCCAGGAGGACGTTACATAACGCGGTTATTGCTGTTTTGTGGGGCGAGTGGTTTCAGACTGTAAATCACGGCCGTCTCAGACACTTCGCGGGCCGTTCTGTCTTAAGATGATGGAGATGTTTCCGCTTATGAGACATGTGCTCGGTCCACTAACTTTAATGAGTGTTTCCAGTGTGCAGAACGCCGAATGGAACGGCCTCGACAGCACTTCATTAAGAACCCGGGGAACATTTACAAAGCCGTAAAAGGTTAAGACTCTATTCCTTGCGGAGTCCTCCGCTTCAACACGCTTAGCGATGAAAATCTTGTCGTCGCCACTCGGCGGAAGACATTGCCCAAAACTTTCTCCACAAATTAACCTTTATGACGAGAAAGGATGGGAGGGATTGCGACTGCATGAGGAACCCTTCCTCCATTGATAAATGTTATAAACTTATTTTGCAGGTTTCAGAGGATAAAATCCTCACTTGCACGAGGACCTACTCAACTCAGAAATTCTTAATAGTGATTGGATCCTTCCTGTAATGTCGGGGCCACGAGAAAATCTTGCCGTGACTCGAACCTTTTCAATTCTTCTTTTAGGAGGAAGGGTAATCTTGGGATTAAATGCAATATATTTCTCATTTACCTTGAAACTCAACCTCCCAGTTCTGTCGAAAGAGGAAACCTTACTAAGTGGTGATGTCCGTCTGTAGATCTACTTTAAAATTACTGAGCAAATTGAACAGAAATTAAGAATATATGTACATATCTTTATTTTTGTAGATTTTTGTAGATGCAGACTCGAGGCGAAGTTTTAGGTTTCTCGTTGGAGAACAGTAGGAATACAAATGTTGTTCAAACGGAGTTATCTTCTGATGTTCTTCAAGGTATAGAAAACGCGACATTTGTACCATTCTGCAATTAATTTATTAATAAGTGAGAGTTATTTAGATGTTAACAATAGAATATTAGAATTTACGTTAGTACAGATGGACGAATGTTTGTAACTGCTCATGAAAATATACCTTAAACATCTATGCTTGCGCAATATGATGTGCATGATGGATATATGTATACATACTTCATGTAATAGGTTCTAAAGTACAAGGTTTTCGTAAGGAATACCGGATAAGATATCTATTAACAACACTGGGATTTGTGTTATAATCGAGCCTGAAGAGTATATTTGAAGTTTGCCTAATCGAACCCCCGTGAGGCAGATGGTGGCATTGCCCATTTCATTGTAAAAGGTATACATGTGTTAGGTTTGCCTCATAAGACCCTTATGAACTCATAAGGCATACTTCACTTCAGTATCACTGATGTTTTATTGTGGAGTCCTCATGAGAAATTTACGGGGAAATCCTTCTATCGGCATGCCCCTCATTTGCCACATGAGTCATATCCCCCCTATAAATTCTAGTCGGGAATAAAAAGTATATTTCAAATTAGATACTGAATAGTTCAGATTAGTAAAATTCTGTGCATTTTGTTGACTAAATTTTATATACATTACATATATACCTACATGTGTAAATAAAAATTCCTATTTCGTTTTGTGTAGAATTAAACATAGCTGAGTTCAATAGTTGAGGTTGCTCGTCATTTAATCCGACTATCAATGGCTGGTAGTAGCAAAACCTCATAATTAGTTTTTGGAATTAAATCAGCATCCTAAAAGTATTTGACCATAATTGACCATAATTCACTAAGTTGAATAAATTAATGAAATATTTCAATAAGGGAGAATACCATTCACTAAAATACGCAGTATTTTTAACACTGACATGCCTTGTGAGACTGCCCAGTGCGGGTACACAAACAGTTTAAATCTAGACCTTTTATTTGATAAAGGGCGCAATTACCAAAATTTGCATCAGATTAGGATTCTTTTGTTCCATTATCCTTGAAACGTCCTCATAAAATAAGTCATTTTTTTTCCATAGCTAGCCAATTTCCTCGGGCATTTACACAGTTTGTGGCCCAATTTCTGTTTAAGAGATTCCACGGGTAACTCCCAGGAGGAATAAAAGTTTTTCGAGTAGCAGACCTTCAAGGTGCTTTAATGTACAACTTAATGGAAGATACTGAAAATATTTCCAATTTAATGGTTTGTTAAATGGGGCTCCTCTACGTTCTACGTTCGATGCTATACATTTATGCGCTAAAAGGTGTGCTCTCCCGGGAACACGCTTAACGTATTTACTTGGAATAATTTTAATGAGTCTTAAAGCGGAAGATTTATGGCTTTGACCATCTTACGAGTACTATATACATTTATTAGTTTGGCTTTTAAGGGATATTATGATGATTATAAGAAAGAGTAATTTCCGAGAAAACTATTTTTATAAAACTACTATCATAGCACCATAATTTGGCACTTCGAATGGTTAAAATCAATACGCTTATTAAAAGTTATTATATAAACTTGAAATGTAGTATTTTAAGTACGGATAAATGGCACTGACTTTTCTACTTTCAGACAAAATCATGAGAAATTTCACTTAAATTTTTGGTTTTTATGTTGCTGCATTTAAGGGTTAAAAGATAAAGGGTTGAAACTATATAGTTTTATAATACATCATACTACATAAGCTTTCTATCAGCTTTTGATTCATTATTCTATGATCTTTTATTGTAGGAGACAGGTACATATATATATTTATATAAGCTTTCAAATTGTGTAGAATTTTCGTTGTACCATTTAACCATCTATACCGCCGAGAAGACGTAGTTCTACGTCGAAAAAGCGTTACGCGCGCCTGTAATATGGCAACTTGAAGAATGCTTTCAATGAAAATTCGTTTATCTTAAAGATAAAAACGATTTTCTGTTTCTGGTACTTTAAATTCCCCTACAAATTGAAAAATTTAATTTAAATATCATGTTTACTTTATGTAACATACCTACCTCTTCCAAATTAGTTAATTAAAAAAGAGAAAATTTTATTGGTTAAAACAAATTTACTAAGAAACTTAAGCATACCCAAAAGTTATAGTGTAAATTTGCCGAATCGACCGAGCGGTCTTTGATATGTTTCCAGTATTGATTTCGCAAAATCTCGTTCCTTGTCTTTTAAAACATTCTGCCTAATGCACTACAAAATAAATAATTCACGGTTTTAAAATTGGGAAGGTATAAGACTGAGGATGCCCTACCCAGAAACGGAAACACTTCGCTCGTAAAAAGTAAGAAAGCGAAGAAATAGAGCTCGTTATTTATGCTTCTTGTATCCGTTTCTCAATTTCTGCAGTCTGCTTCGACACGTTATTATTAATTTAGCTAGTTGGGTTCAAGCATGCCCCTGTGCCATAAACAAAAAGAATTGCTAATTCGTTCAATTGACCGGTTGTCGGCTGCTCCTAAAAAGCCATTTCAGCACCTAATCCTTGCTCGTTACCTGGAAAGTCTGGACAAAGTGTAATTCAATTGAATGCCTCCCTGGTTCCACAAAACCTGATTACGAACTGGGTCGGTCCTGTGCGGCACTAGACCGTAATTCCACCAGATCCAACGTATCCTAGTTTCGCTTAAATTTGAAATTCAATTAATCGAGCTCCTGCAGGACCCAGGGAGAATTTGCATTATCCCCCAGCTCAGCTGTGACATGTTACAAACACATTTTACCTTTGCAGAGAAAATTCAAAATATGCAGCCTCAGATGGAGGGATGTGCAAAATGCGTTCACTCGGATTCTATCGCTTGATAAGCTGTGAATGAATATACATATATCATCCCCTGGGGTGAAAAATCGCATCCCGACATGATAAAGCGCATTTCAGGCTCTAATATCATATAAAATTCCACCGCTGTTACCGAAAGTGTGAAATTTTCCAATGACGTTATTTTCCCTGATGGAGAAATCCCCGGCATTCCCGGGAAAGGGACGTCCTATAGAATTTAGAGTGGATCTCCTGTCGACAGTCCGCTCCGCAAGGGGCTCGCCGTAGAATGTATTTGCGTTGTTAAAACGTATTATGGCGTGTTTTATGATCCCGCCTGGAAAACTTTCTCAATAATTTGATACATTGTGAGTTTTTACGACGGAACAGGAGCGCTCTCACAGCCCTAAATAGACTCCTCCTGGTAGCTCATCTGACGGGACTTGCTTCTTTAGACAGAAGGTTGTCAAAGAGTTCCCAATGATCCCAACTCGGTAAGAGTTTCCCTCGTTCCACAGCTTAAAACTTATTTCTTGTAAACTGCAATCGACCCGGAGAGCCCGGCAACATGGCTACTTTCTTTCTGAGCTTTAAAATTGAATACATTCATAAAAACCGATGAAATTGGATTAAACTGAAATCCGGTTCAACTCGGAGTGGCATCCGAATCGATTTCCAGGAGCAAACGACAACGACCCAGAGAGTCCCCATTATGTGTGCATTTCCCTTTTTGGCATAAAACAGTCGGCTCCAGGGAGTCTGGCATTATCACGAAAAGTTGTTGGGGATTTATCTTTCTGCCATTCAAGCGTTTAAAATTTTGCGGCAAAAAGTTTCAAAATGAACATCCAAAACTCGAACTGGAAACGTAAATGGAAATTTTCACGCAAATACGATGAACATTTTGTTAATTGTTGTGTAAAACTCTGTCTTAGAAGTTCCGCAGTTTTATTATTACTAAAACAATTTAATTTAATGGGAATAAAAGGGTTCACCAAAGGTTTATTTGTTCAGCGAAGGGTTTCAAATAATGTGCCTGATTAGATGATAAATTTAATTTCCTTTTACCATTAAAGTTTAGTGGTCGTCAAAGCAATATCCAACATTTTATTTCATTTATTAGGATAAATCTCTTAAAAGCAATTTCTTTCTAAGATGTCTTTCAGCGATTTTGAAATTCTGGAGTTCTCGAGGTTATTCGGTGATGAGGTTAAAAGTGTTTGAGAAGATTTCATGGGAGCGAACTAAATTTTGCAGATTTACGAGTTTCACTACAGTAAATCCCGCTTAATACTTAATACAATTTTTGAGGTATGTACCACGAAGAAGTGTTTTAAGCAAGAACACGTCTTTTGCGTGAAGGTTTTGCAATTTCCAGATATCAAAGGTATAATTTTTTTTTTTCACAAAATAAGGTAATTGCAGTTCAAAGTAAAGTTTTATAACATTATAACTTTAAGAAAGTGTACGTGTTTCCTTGAATTATGCTTTTGTAATTTAAAAAAATAATAAATATGCTCTCTTCTAAATTTCGCACTATACATACATAGGATATTAAAAAAAAACCAAATTAAAACTAATTATTTTAAGAATGTTTATTAACACTTTAATTCCTTTTAGTAGAAATATAATTAAAAAGATTCATTTTCCAAAATAAATATGTATATACACTGATACATTAAAAAAATGCATCTTCAACATTTATTTTGTATTTGATTTTTCGGATCCCAAGCTTGAATTTTAGGTCGTGTTGTTGAATAAGGCATATACTGTTCCTTAGTTCCTGACAGATTTTCATTATGATCCCTCATCCATTTGTAGCGTGGTCGTGATCCTTCAGATGGAATTATATCAGTTTTGTAGTGCATCCAGCCGTGCCATTCAGCGGGTATTTGGCTTCCGTCATAGTCCAAACCAACGTGGTCTGCATATTCCACCCAGCGGTTTCTGCCATAAAAGTAGAATGGGTTATGGTAGTACTTGTTTCCATATTTGTCGGTTCCAATATGACAGCCAATTTTTAAACTGTCAATTCTTCCAAGTTTGTTCAAAGATTTCAGAAGGCCTCCGTTCGCTTTTATAATTGCGAATAGTCTGTTCCATTGTTCTATAGGAAGATACTTTGCCATTTTCCTGTATGTACTTTATTCAAAATTAATTAGCTTCCATTAAAAATTTAATTTTTTCATAATTGGTACTGACATTCGATTTGGGAAAAAAATGTATAATAATTAAAATCATATGGGTTACTTTAATTCAGAATATTCCACGTAAATACATCATAAAAATACTGAAGAATTATGCAATTTCGAATAGAGGAATAGGTTTATAAATGTACATACATACATATATTATAGTTCTTGAAACAGAATAATGAAATAACTACTCACAGGTGCTCCCCGCTTTTAAGCTTATAACTTGAGAATCTTATGGAATGGAATCGCCATTAATATTCTTAAACGTTCAACTAGCAATTTCCAAGATGTTACATTTATCCATGGTGTATTTTTAAAATAAATTGGAAACTCTTTAGGAAAGTTTGCGCTCAAATATTTCGTATGCAGTTTCCGTATCCAAGTAAGAATTTTTCCAGGTTAAAAGATGAGTGCAGAGTCAGAATCGTAATTTTTTCTTATCGAAAGTATCTTTTCATTATGTGTATAATTATTGTACCAGCAATAGTTCTACATATATGTATATAATTTAAAATTTATAAAAGTATTAATGAACGTTGCATAAAAATATTTTACGTTCATGACGCTGATACTCCTGAAAGATGATTACTTTCTTTGTGCAATTTTCAGCAGTCTAAAACAAGAACTCACACGATAAAAGATGAAGCTTTGTGCAATTTTCTGTTTTTAATAAGAGTTGCTGCTGGCACACAACAATTTTACTTGGTGTTGTTTTGCGCAATATTAAAGCACAATACACAATACCCTGAAGCGTGTGTTTACCTGCAATTTTACCTTCGCCGACATACTGCCACGTATCTGCTTTTTGTCTTACCTTAGAAGGCAAAGTTATAATTGCAAATGTCTTATGCTTAAGCTGAGACATAGAAATATGCAGATTTCGGCGTTCTAAAAGAAATTCCATAGGTAATCGTGGGAGTATTTTTGAATACGATTCTTTCCAAAAAATCCTTTAATTAACTCAGGTCTTATCTTTAGAATTTTCTTCCTTTATATTTTTCATTAGTCACTTGAAACTAGCGATGAGTTGCTATGCGAAAGGGATTTTAACTCAAATAATGTGAGATGGAAGATAATGCTATTAAGCTACACCCTAATAAAATAGGAAAAGATTACCCTGCACTATTATTACCAAGTACATCCTTCAGTTATGAATAGAGTCAAGTTTAAAACTTTAAACATTGCTTTTCTTTTTTTCTTAAAACTTAAAAAAATGCTCATTTGAATCTAATTTATGTATTATATGTTGGGTATATTAATGTTATCATATAAGATTCTTGATTTTTCAACATTAAAACAACTGGCAAAAAAATAAATTTAATTTACATAATAAATTACCTTTAATGCACCGTCAAGCAATTAGGTTTTAAGCAAGTGATTTCTTTTCGTGCATTTTTCTGGCATAATTAAGGTTGTTTCCTTGCCATTTAAACGTTTTATTTTCACAAAGTTGTGAAGACGACCGGTGAAAATTCGTTTTTAGGTGAAGAAGATTAAACTTTCATTAATTAACGCAAGGGTTGGGAACAATTTTTCTCGCATTTTTTCCAGAGTTCAAGTCACTTTTATGAACGAAAAGTGACAGGAAGAAGTCTCTGTGAAATTTAACTGCCCGTCGGGGAATTCGTTAGTATAAACAATTTGCCCCTGGTATAAAGATTTTAATATGGGTCTAAGTTCCCATTTTAAAGTGGAACAATACTCCCTTTGAGTGTCATTGAATTAAAAGTGAACGACAACGATTTATGGTTTGGGAGTACTCATAAAATGTCAATTTTATTGCGTATCGGGTCGTGTCTTCAGAATGCTTTTATGATGCTATTGAATGCTTAGTGCTGGAAAAAAAAGCTTTCACAGGTAGGAAAAAGTTAATTAAGTGATGCACTTCGTTTCATCTTATATAATACTTTCATTTTACACAACTACGCCGTGAAAACGGCGGACTCGTGCTCTTAATGAAAACCACCAGAAGCCGTGCTTCATGCAGTGCACCGTTGCGCTCGTGCCCTCAATAAAGTGAATGTTGGAAAAATTTACCATTTACGTTTATTGAACGTTCACAATTTTACGACGGAAAAATGCTCAGTTCGTGGATTCAATATTTAAGCTATTCTTATAGACAAACAATGACTTTTTATCTTTTTCGATAAGTGCATCCGATTTCATAGTTTCATAAAAGTTTATTTTTCAGGCGCTCAGAGGTACTTTAATTAAATTGCATATAAATTACTTTGAGTTTCGGACCATTTACCATAACTTTAATTTATACTTAGTACTTAGTATGCAATAACAACTGCGTGATTTTAGTAGATTGAATTGAATGGTATCAAAAATAGCATAAGCCATGTTATCCAACGAGAATTGCGAATGCGTATTTCTAATTCAGATAACTTTTGTACATAAAACATGAAAAAGACCTCGTTTTGTATTAAAGAAATAATTAATGATAAGGAGTTTAGGAAAATTAGCTCCGAATACGCCTGTTATATGTATTATATATAAATTTGTAAATGTAAACCATACCGTGAATTTGAATTGAGAACTAAACGTAGTCATGTTCAAACACACAAAAATACAAACACAATGTGAAAAGAAATACAAGGCCATATTTTAGTTGAAAGTAAGTAGCTCATCATATGGTTTATCGTCTCTCGTTAAAATAATACGATTTCCCAGTTAATGCCAATACGCTTAAAACTTAAACTCTCTTCGCAGATTAAAATTAAGAAACAATGTTGCATTTTAACATTGTAGTTTTCATAGCTCGCAATATTTTAGGGTAAAACTTTTCGAGCAAAATCAACCGAAAACTTTGTTAATTTCACAAGTTCGCTGTCTTACCTAAAATTTTAAAGGAGCTATTGGATTCAAATATCAAGAGAACCACTCAACGAGATAAAATCAGTGCATTTTCCTAGATAGTCTTACACTTTGTACACGCTTTTAGATATTTTCAACCTAACTTATTCCGCATGTGTGCCATTTGGAAGATGTAATCCAAGTTCTATCGGTCTTCCAAGCATAAGGTTTCTCGTGACGTGAATTTCCTCGAAGAAGAGTCTTTTTCATTCGGGTGAAGATGATCAATAAAAATCGTTCAGTGCATGACATGGGTTTGGCAGAATGATTTTTTAGTAATTTGGTTTTCCAAGATACTCGCATTTTTCCCTTTGCTCGTGCTATCAAAACGATTTGAACAATTCATCCTATTGAGATATGGAATTTTAAAGTATCTTGAACGATTTATGCATTATATTTTATGGAGACTTAATTTAGTTGAATGCTTTGTGATATCTTAAATTCTACGAAAGCTATGAAATTTTCAAAAAGGAACATGTTAGTATTTCAACAGGCAATTATACTTAATACAAAGACTCAATTCATTCGGAAAAGGCAGATTAATTTTATTAGTATAAGCGGTGTGAAATTTAAAACTTTTTGGTTGTCTTTATTGGACTATATCGAAAAATTAAATAAAATTAATTGTAACTTCGGCCATCTAAAAATTTGAAGTTTGAAGAGCTACGATATATTGCAAGGACGTAGATTATTTTTGATTGTATTATTTTTTTGCCCTTTTCGTTTATTTTTCTTTTCAAGCAACTTTCTAGAAAAGTTAAATTTTGAAAACTAATTTCTTCGAAAAAGTTCGTCCTTTGTGTATGAAGGATAAAATATTGCCCATAATTAAGCTTATAATTAATTTTAAAATCTGGGTATTTGTTTGAGGTGTAAAAGAAAATCCAAACATTTACAATGGCAGCTGGTTTAAAATATTTAATTGCTGGTAAAGTTTTCAACAATTTCAAACTTCTGAATTTTCATGGAAGTAATTAGACTTGGAAACTGAGCAAAGCTATGTAGTTAAACTCTTTATTCACCTACATAAATCAGTTTACTTCCTGCAATCAACAAGAGCAGAGTTAAAATGAAAATTTTGGATAGTAACACAGCCTTTAAAGGAATATTTCGAAGTTGGTTAGTCGGAGGACTAAATCCTATTAATAAATATGGAAAAATTTTTATGATTTACTCAGTTTTTGTGAATATTATCGTGATTTTTATTTACCCGCTTTCGTTAGCAGCACAAGTTTTTATAGAGGACGACATCAAAGTGCTTATGAATAATTTGTCCCCATCAATCACCATAATTGCATTTTCAATGAAACATTACACAATTTTTTTCTTCGAAAATCATATTCGAAATGTTAAAGTGCTCCTTGAGAAGTTGGACCAACGCATTGCAGACGATGATGAAAGGGAATGCATTGACAAAATGGTTAAATTCTGCGCTTGGCTGTTTAAGGTTTACAACTGCATGTATTATTCGGCCACAGTTAGCTTCATCGGTAGCCCTTTGATCTCGAGAAATCGACTTGTTTTCGCAGGGTGGTTTCCCTTCGATTTGGAAGTGAGGCGCAATTATTGGATTGCTTATACTTATCAAGCCCTTTCCACTATCATAATCGCAATTTTGAATGTTGCTATAGATATTTATCCGCCAATTTATATGTTGGTGGTAACTGCTCATGTTAAAGTCTTAAATCTGAGAATTTCGAAAATTGGTAATATCACTGGGGCAGCAGTTTCAAGTCAACTAGTGGAATGTGTTGAAGATTACATGAATGTTTTAAGGTATACATATATATTTTATAGTTCTAACTAATTATTTTATTATTTTAAAACCCATTTTTGTGATGTTTCTGCGGTTATTATCATACATTATTAATATAGTTTACTTTATATACAATAGTTTCACTCTCAAATTCTGAAAAGTTCAGATACATACCTACTAATCAATCACTTAATTTTATTATTTTTCAGACTATTTACTGAAATAAGCCACGTCATTCAGCGTACTCTATTCATCCAATTTATTGTCACAGGATTTGTTCTTTGTATTGGAGCAGTGAATTTGCTATTTTTCACACAGCACATATTTGAGATTTTCGGAGTTATAATGTACTTAGGAGCACTTATCCTTGAAGTGTTTCCAGCTTGTTTTTGCATGAATCGATTAATGGAGTCCAATTCAGATCTTACGAGCTCATTATATGAATGCAATTGGGTCGGTCAAGATTTAAAATTTCAAAAGTCACTCATCATATTTATGCAAAGGACTCAAAAGAAGTTAGTTATGCTAGCAGGAAATATTGTACCAATTGGTTTGGCGACTTTTCTGGGGGTAGGCAAAGAGCATTTTTTACATAATCGTGTACTATAATAACTTTTGTATTATTTCAGATAGTCAAGTTTTCATTTTCGATGTTTACTCTACTAAGCCAGCTCAACAAATAAGGGATGTGTTGTATGAAATTTCAAAAATAAGTGGCTTAAAAATTATGTTTATCGCTATTCAATTCGAAACTTTTTATTTAAGTTTAGTTATTATAGTTAATAGACCACATGAAGATTAAAAAAATAAAATAAAAATATTTTAAAATGATTTTATGTGCAACTTGTTTCTCGTCTGAATTGTCTGTCCCCAGAAATATAAAATCAGGGATCCCTCAAGGTTTTGTTCTAGGTTCAACCTTATATAATATATATACACACATCCATCTTTCCCGATGATTCCCATATTTTCAGCACACATGAAGACGCCGTTCACATTTAGAATAATCTGCAGAAAGGTCTTGAGATTCTCCATAAATATTTTCACAAGTGGAAGATCAAAATCAATTTGAATAAAACTCAAGCAATGCTTTTCACACGTAGAAGTTGCGCTCGTCATCTACCTAGCAGTGATATAAATATAAACAGTTGTGATATTCCTTGGAAGCATTCCGGAAAATACCTAGGTATCATGCTTGATAAAACTCTTACCTTCTCGAAATATTTATGTACATAAGGTCACAGATAAAACTAACATGCTAATCAAAATATTCTACCCATTTAGTAATTCGCAATGTGTATCATATTTACTTTTACAGAATTAAACTTACCAAATCTTCCAATTCAATATTACGCTGTAAGCATAAATTCATTTTATGAAACAAACTATTTTCGTAGAGTTATCGACTTGACAAACTCTGAAAAATATTTTGGGAGGTCGTGATTTTGCTAAAAAATTAAATAAAACAAGTTTTCCAAGTTCAAAAGTAACCAAATTATTTGTACTTCGAACTACGCAAAAAAGTTCCAAATTGATTTTATTTTGGTGCCCTACACTAGGTTGCTCGTTGATCCAATCAGTGAACTTAGTGAAGTCTTCTGGAGACGAACCAACAATCAGATCATTAGTTAGATAGTTAATTAGTTCAACTGTCGAACTGTCACGTCTTAGTGTTAATCTTCCTGTTGATGCTGGAACAGCAAAATAATTCCGAAAGCCCATCTTCCATTAAATACGGGTCAGTTGGCAATGCAATCACTATCGACCTTTTGGCCAGGAATAATAAAAATTGAATAGCCTCGCCTGATTTATGGTGACATTATATAGGACGGATGAAGAGTGGGGGTGGGGTGATCGAAAGGGTTTCGAAATTGGTGGAATTTTATGATATTCCGTTCGGCAACAAAGTCCCTCATTTTGCTTCAAGGAAATAATCAGTTCTAGAACGACAGGGAAAACTTTGGATTCAGTGAATCCTCGGATTTTCTTTATAGCGTATTTTATAGGCTTCTTTTTTAAGTTGGGTTATTGATTTTCCTCTTCCTAATGGCGAATGATAGGAGCTATTTTTATCCTCTAAGTTCTCTTCTAATAGAAATTCCAACACAGCGTGGTAAATGAATGAGAATTTATTTATTCTCCCATCTTGTCCTTGAATTACTCCTGTCGAGATGCAAACATACATATCATTCAAAATGTTCTCACGTTTTCTAAATATTTATTCAAATCACGAGTCATGACGGCGGGAGATATACATGTTGCAGAATTGCACTAAAACCAGAAGCTTCAGTGGTCTTGAAACGGAAGGATTTCAGGATTGGTAAAAGGAGCTTGAGGTGTCATTTCTGCTGTCAGTTCCAAAGTGTAATTAAATGGCCATAATAGTCCTATAGAGGTTGAATAGAGCTGCACATTTGAAATGCTGATGTCTTGTTATGTTCACACACCCAGAATTAGAACATATAATTTTGGATTTAAATTCATGATACGACATGAACAGCGTTTTCAGGTTAAGGCTTTGGGTATGTCAAAATATGTCGGGCACTTCATAATAACATGGTTTTGTAAGTTCTTGTTTCATAGCTGTGGTACATACATTGTATTCTTTTTACTTTGATCGTAACTTCAACTCTTCCTTATAAACCAACAATAAATTAATTTCAAATGTAAGTAGTCGCAAGTTGAATTAATATTTTTTGATATTTTTCAAAATATTTTCTAGAACTCTTTTTCTTGAAACAGCTATAAAACCCAATTGTAAAACACATTTTTTATATACAATACGTTTTTACTAAAGCGGAAGATATTATAGATTATAAAATTAAAGCTTAATAACTTAGAATGAAATATTTGTGAATGGTAATTTTAATGTCTTTAGATTTTAAACTACAAATTATAGTGACAAATCTGAGTCTCTTCGGAATACATCCAAAATATAGACGTTACTTCCCCTTCACCTCATAATTATGTTATTTCAAAACATTTTAAGTCACGATGCATAAATAACCAATTTACCTGTTCTTTCTCTATATGAATTTATTACCTCTCTGGTATAAAATCTTTTTTATGCTATCACGTAGGGGAGATTTTATTTCTGTGGACCAAGACAAAAAGTTCTAAAACTTGAGAGGCTTCACCCTTGTAGGAGTAAAATTTAATCAAAAGTTGACTTAATTCGGTCTGGCCAAAATGCTGGGCTATTTGGAAACTTTTGAAGCGACCTCTTCCCACTCTCCCACTGGAAATCAGAATATTGCTTTGCATGAAATTTTGTAATAACCAAGCTGAAATGGAAATTTCGGGCAATACAATGAGCAAAGTTGGATATTACTGATGCCAGAAACGTGGCAAATTTAAAACTTTTCTTTAAGTTGTAGATATTTATCTGCGGCAGTTTGATTTATCTTGCTCGTTTGTTTCTGTAATATACATGTTCCATATGTGTCATGATCTTTCGAACTTTCTGTATGTTTGCACAACATTCTTGCACAAAATAATGCAAGTGGATGCAATTTCATCTTTAGGGATCGTTGCACAACTGAACAACTTGCTCCTTTGGCGAGAATGTTCCGCGTAAAAATGTCTTTAAACGAACTTGTTCTTTACTTCTGGAATGTAAGCGAATTTACGACAAGAAAAGATTATAGGACACTTTTTTAGTGCCAGAAAGGGCTGCTATGAAAAAGCGACTCACATTTGCAGCTGTATCTCTTGTTTTCTAATGCAAAATGGGGGTTATTAATAGTTGTTAAAAAAACATAAAAACGGCTTCCTAGAAAATTTAGTGAGTTCGTATTTTTGTTATTTTCCGGGATATGAATTTTGATTTGTAAATGTCGGTTTTAGTTAGTAGGGGGGAGATGGCGTGAAAAGGACATTTTAGTTTTGAAGTTTCTAATAAATAAATGAGATAATCAATTAAACAGTTGCGAACAGAATTAGAAACCTCAGTTAGTTCACTATTGATATACAACAGAATAATAAACCTTTCTTTATTCTAAGCTGTATATTTTCTCAGTTTAAAAAAGTATATTTTGTCCTTTTCATCAAAAAACTGTATTGGAAAGGATACGATTATTTATGAAAGAGACAGTGCGCAATAATACAAATTAGTTGAAAATCAATAGTCTTACCTTTTTTTTCTTAAAGATAATTCAATTGAAAATTAACATTTAAGGGATGTTCCTATCGGATGGGTAAAAACCAAATTTTTTTTTTGCAATTCTTTGAAATTTACACGTCTCTTTTATAACGATTTCTTCAAATGGATATTTCACGAAAGGTTTAGAAAGAATTGTGAAAAATTTACTTCGAACCCCGAATAAATCCAATAGTATAACAATAAAATCCCCATCTTTGAAATTATAGGAACTTGAAATTAGGGGCTTTGGTGTTGCCACACAATAAAAATATTTTTCTTTTGGGGGGATTTGTAGTTAGCCCGTAATTTGAATCGTCCCTTTCAATACGTGTCCCTTTTATGCCACCTCTCCTCTACATTATTTAGGCTATTATGTCTGAAGAATTGGTATTAATTTATTATAATAAATATAATTGATAAGTAGGCTTTATAAAATTTAATAAAAATCGAATAAACGAGGAGTTTAATGTAGGTAAATCTTTTGTGGTATCGGTTTTTAATTAGCTTAGTTATCCATACAGAAACATTTTGAAAGCAATTTCTTATTTTCAATGTCCTTCGCTCTTTTTACCATTAATGAACCAGAAATTCCATAGAATGCTCTTGCCGCAATAAAATTAGTCGATAGTAACATTTCTGAAGGTTATGAATTTTATCGCTTTACATCTCAAGTCCTTGAATCTGATGAACTTCCATTCCTCAACTCAGCTGGGGATCGAAGTGGCCCCACGGCCGAAATTATTTCCTCGATTTTATGAGATATTCATCGGGCCGTCCACAGCCATTCCAAGTTAATTTCAACTTTTACTACGCAAATCACTTGTAAATCACAAAAAAAAATTTTTTGATAATATGGAAATTTCGTATCGCGTTCTTTCACGTTTCTACGCCCTCCCGATAGAAGTCGCTTCATCGAGAAATTTGATTATGCACACCTAACACAAGGTAAATTAAATTCTCCAGGTTTGATTTATATTGAGGACGCTTTAAAAATTCAAGGATTCCTCGGAATGGAATTTCCCTGGGGGCTGATTCCTTCGCTTGTCGTGATTCCTCTCCTTTAACGTCGTTTCCGGACCACCAGACACAGGTGAGCTAAGTGAATGAAATCCGGAACTGGTATTACGCCGAGAATTAAGAAGCATGGAAACAGGGACTCGCCTGCATGTGCCTGGATAAAAGGTGAAATATAGGGTCACGTATTTATGCCAGCTGGACGTGGGAATTCCCGTAGAAAGGCAAGTTTCATGCCTGCGGAGGCGTGAGCGATTAGGCGCCAAAATCACGTAAATCAATAATGATTATGGAATTGTTGTCAATTGGTATAATTCAGGGTTTTTACCTAATTTATTGAAAACATATTTTCCCTCTAGCAAAATTATGGGATGTAATGTTTCTCCTCAGGCCTCGAAAAATAAATTACGTGAACCGATAGACAGAGTTCAGAATCAAATTGTTGAAATCAAGCCAAAATATCTACCATGAAAGCAACTCCCACTCCCACCATTTTTAGAATATCTGCTTACTTTAGATTTCTTTACCCCAAAGATTCTCTATGGAAATTGAACCCAATTTCAAAAACCAAACATCTAAATCTAAAAATAGCAAATTGGCAATCAGCCGTTCCGCCAAGTTTCTTTCGTAAATCCTTTTTACTGATAAAATGGGAGATTTACCCACACGCATCTTAGTATCTTATTTTTTTAGTGGCTCCACTGCACACATAAACAACATTTTCCGAGTAGTAGGCATATTTAGGACATCCCTATGTTTACCTTCAAAGGATTTTCTTGTAAACCCGAACAAAGAGGGACGATATCTCCCTTAATACTTCCTCGAGTAGATTTTCTATGATTTTCAGCAATTTCTTTGCGATTGGGAGAAAACGTAAACGTAAAGTAAAAGGGCTTTATGTCAATTACTTGTATAAAATTCATCCGGAAAATTTGTAGGATCGATGTAGAAATAAAAAAAATTCGTTTGTTTTATTATAAAATAGTATTTGAATTTTCAGTTATTTTATATTATATAACTATCGTTCACTGTTTTTAAAATGAACAGTATGAAACAAACTCCTCGATTCTGGATAAAAGTTAAGATCTCTTAGTCTCTTATTTGTAAAACATTTTTAAAAAACCAATATTTGTCCCATTATTTAAGAAGTGCCAGAAATATACTCATCTTTTATTATTTGTAAACATTTCTCTGAATATACTGTTTTGATCTGAATAACATTGATTTTTTAATGAATTAAGAGTTTAAGAAGTTTTTATGTAGAATTGGAGGGTTATTGTTTTTAAAATGAATTTCGGGTATATCAAATATTAAATTTAAGGTGTCTTGACATCAATGAAAACATTCTATCGTTTTATATTATTAAAAAAGGCTGGCGAGACCATAAATCGGTATTTTTATGATCCAAAAATGGGCACAAAAGTAATAAAACCGATAAAATTGGGGGAAAATGTAAGCAACTTGGATAATTTTATCACACTAAACAAACCTTGTGAAAGTAGAGTAAATTTTACCCACGCGAACGTTTCGAGAGGCCAAATATACATTTTCTGATGAAAAGGATCTTGTTGTGTAAATCGAGAATAAATTGGATACTAAAAAAAAAAAAACAAAAATTGGAGCATAATAACCATGATATCGGGTGAGGCAAATATAATTTTGAAATTATTTTCATGAATATAAATGTTCAAACTTATGCATATGCGGACACACGCGTCGCGCCGACTTGCTTCTTCACAAAGGAAATGAGGATGAGAGATTTTTCTAAAACTGGTGCATAATTCTTAAAAGTTCCAGCTATTTTTGAAAAAGTGCTCAGTTAGGACATTTATAATTTGTTTTAGTTTTGAAATGTTTAAATAAATAGCAAAATAACAACCTGTATTAAGCGAATGAAATAAATAAATAGATTTAATTAACATAATTTGATTGAAAATGATTAAGAAATAGTGAGGCAACAAAGTCATATACACAAGAATGTAAATATTATCAAGATTTTAGCCTGATACAGAAATGCGGCAATTATACAAAGTCATATACGTACTCAAGAATAACCCCACCTACTTCCTTCAACAATCCTTTTAATTTTATTTCATGACCCAGAATCGAAAGTTTGATCAAAGCTGATAAAATAATGCGATACTATGTAATTTTGGTAACAAAATGCTCATTGTTCCTCTTGGTACCTGTAAACTATTTTCTTATAAATTACTATCTCATTTTCCTGACAGGTGCTATTCCGCCAATAGACCAACATTTCATAAATATATTGGAATACCTTGTTACTGTTCACATACATATGCCATTTTCTATTGTCTTCGAGAACTTCAAAGTTGTTCAAAGTGAACGAAAGAACCCTTTTCAAAGTGCTTCGTTGTGGTTTTACGAAAGCCTGTAATTGACTTCTAAATTATGAAAACTGTGTAGAATTGTAAGGATTTGATGAATTCTTAGAAAGCGAAAATAACCACTGGCTGCAATTTGTGGTTTTCATGACTGTGGTAAGACTAATGATATGACATCTGCAATTTACAATAAAATTCCAGCTTTTACGGCCATTCTTCAGTACGTTTATCGCATATCAGGAAGTGAGGTGTGAACTTCGCTATAAATCATAATAATTGTGAGTTTCAAGTGTAGTTTAAAATTTAAGAATTTACTTAATGTGCCGATATAATTAACAAATATGTGTCATCTATTGCAAAATTACTCTTTTTAGGGTTCCGTACGTCCGAATAAAAAAACGGAACCCTTATAGGATCACTCGTGTGTCCGTCTGTCCGTCCGTCACAGTCAATTATCTCCGAATCTACTAGACCGATTAAGTTGGAATTTGGTACACATATCAATTTCTGTGACCCAAACGCAGAGGTGTGACGTGAATAGACTAAGTCTGTATATGGGGGTCACTTTTGAGGGGCAAGATGGACAATTAAAAAAAAAATTTTTGCAAACTGCATCGTGTGACATATCAAATGAAAGGGCTTGTTGTGAGGATCTCAAATATATTTTTTTGTAATTTTAAAATAGATAGTTTCCAAGTTATTCAAGAAAATAGACGAAAATTGACCATCCCCCCCCCCCCCCCCCCCCCCCCCCCCTTATCACCGAAACTACAGAACCTAAAATTTTGAAAAAAAATACAGAAAATAGTTCTTTACTTATAGATTACAGGAAAACCTATAAGAAGTCTATGCTCTTAAAATAACATGATAAATTTTTCAATATTGTGCGTACAAATTTACATTTGCAGTTGGAATGTATGAGAGAACATGTTTTTCAACTACAATGTTAAGTTTGTTCTTGCTTTTCTATGATTCAAACTTAATAGATAATTATAAAGTATAACGATACGGAACCCTCAAGGCGTGAGTTCTACTCGCACTTGTCCATCTTTTTTTTTATTTTAAATGCACTAATTTCAAAATATTAATGTTATAAATACCTACACACTATGCAAAGTGTCAAAATTCACTTTAAAATTGTGTGTTTATTTCATATTTTGCAAACCAAATTAAAAATTTCATTCTTGTTCTTTAAATTACATAAGACTAATTCTTTAATATTCCATGTAATTTATATTACATTAATATTCAGACTCAGGCACACTATAAGCCACCCTAAAAATTATGTCTAATAATAATCTTCACAGTTTCTACAGATGGTGGTCATCTCATTAGCAAAATTGTCTCCATCATGCCATTGCAGAGCTGTTTTAAGGGTTTCATAGTAACTAAGGAGAAATCCTATAATGTCGTTCTTTTGTCCTCCGCCGTAGCCAAAAGTCATAGTCCAAAAATGTCTTGGTGTATGAAACATTAATTGGAACTTTTCTCATAAATCATCAGTCGCGGTGCCATGAGATAGTCTGAATTCACGGCAAATGAGAATCAGATACTGACGATGAACTGTGAAAGGAAGGATAAGAAGAAGGGTCATAAGTTGTGACCTGTCAGAATAATGTTGTAGCTTTTCGGAATCACGCTTTTCCGAATTGATTGTGTTTCATTCATAAATTTTATGTGTGCTTGCGACCAAGTGAATATATAAAATTTTCTAGAGCCCAGTACTTTGCTTTTCTTTGTGTAGTATGGGAAGTTACACGGTTCAAAAGCTTTTATTATAAAAATTACAATAGTACTTTTTAATTTTCTTCATCACCATAATATCAAAATTTTAGACTATTAGATTACATGAATATTTAACTTAAGCCGTGCGATATGATTTGGTTCGAAAGTCCAACTACACAGGTCTTCAAAATTTACCATTTTAAAAATTTTCGACATAAAAAGTATCTATTATATGTATTATATATAAATTTTGGGTGCTGATATGATATATTCATTTTTTTCTAAGACGTAAGGATATATAAAAATGATTGGGTACTCATGACTTGTCCTGATTTACAATACTAGTCTCAAAATAAGCACGGTAAGCATTTTCAACAAAGCATGTTATATTCCTTTGTTGTTTCTTCACCTTAAATTTTCCACAAATATAACAAAAGTTATCGAGTGAATTGTTACAACTTCTTGAACTTGAAACTATTTTCCAATCTAAAACAGAAAATTAATGTCTCACAGAAAAGAAATAGTGACGATTTTATTACGTTGATATGTTTAATGATATTTCTAATAACAATGCTTAACCATTTATCAGATTCTTTGAGTGAACTACCCGCAAATTAGTGATAATTACAATTTGTAGCTTAATTATTCGATGATTATGTAATATTTATTAGAATATCTAAGAAACCGTATGTGATGGAATTAATTGATTATTTTGTCGCTAATTAGTGCCACGAAATCTATAAGAAATGGTGTTTAAATTTCAGAAAATTTTACCCATAAAAATCTGTGTTATTAGGTGAGAGTATAGGGTATCAATCATTTGATGATTATTCTTTAAGGTGTCCCCTCCAAAAATTGTGAATGTCTTATGAAATCTAAATTATTGAGAAGAAATTCAATTCGTTTACACAATATTAATTTAAAAATTACAATGTACGTATTTTGTTGCTTTTAGATTATTCATTTCGCTATTGTTGGGCCAAATTCGATTTAAATTTATACACCTTAACGAGTATTGCATCATCAAAATTAAATCAGTTGGCTTGGCCCTAATCCTTTCCTTGTACAATATCATATCGAGCCAACCTGTTTGTACATGATAAATTACATTTAAAAGCTTTTTAATTAATGGCCTTAATCCAACCCGACAATATTGCATTGCGTAAACAATCCAAAACAATTCCACCAACATCCATTACTTAAACCTATAAACCACAACAGCACCAGAAAAGATGTCCTTGGTTTCCTTAAGAGTAATCACTGACATTAACATGAGAGGGTACATTTCCGGGCGATGCGATACCTGGGTTAATTGATTCCTATTCATTTAATAAAATTTCCGTTCTATGGCAATCCCAGTGCCCATTCCCGATGTAATGTCCCCAAGAATCCCAAATTCACAGGTATGTGGACTCTGGCATACCTATTAATGAGATACTTCGGGAAGTTTACATCTTTTGATACAAGCCAAGGATGTGAAAATGAGGGAGTGGGAACTGAGCCTAAGTCAATAAAGAATAGACACACTTTATAAGTTCCGGGGATAGTTGCCTCAGTTCGCTTTGTGACATCATATAATGAATTCGACCGTTTTGAGGAAAGTAAATTAAACAATAACGTTAGGTGGGCTCCTCTGCAAATAAAATGTTGTGCTTGGAGACTTTACACGTTTAATTAAGCCTTGAACGTTTGTTTGGTTAATTCATGTTTACGATGGTTTTCCACATTATGTTTGTTCTCCCATGTCTTCGAAGCTATTAATTACATTTATATGCAAATGCGCTCCTAAGCTGGTTATATGTACATAAACGGGCATATACCTTTAATTTTTATCTACCATACAAGAATAATCTCTTTCCATTCATCTTTTCATGAAAAAATAAATAACTTCTAACTTTATCTTTTACTAAGGTCTCTTTAAATGTTGTAAAATTAAATTATATACAATTTTTCGTCTTGAAACTTTCACGCCTGGGTGTTATTAAATCATTTCTGAATCTACTGCCAACGTATAAAAGGCAAGAAGTAGAAGACACCTCCCATTCGCTTTACAAAGTAAACTTTCAGAAAGAAAGGCTGGTGGAGTCACCTTCAGGAATCCATAAATCATAATTTCAAGGAATAAACGTCTGCCATCCTTCCTCATACAGCTGACTTAATGTCTTTCCCCAAATGTGTTTCTGCTTCAGACACGTAGAAGTTAGTCGATGTTATTGAATAAGTCCAAGTCCTTCAATTGAGTCATCTTGTAAAATGGAGGAAAAAAGAACTAATCCCTAGAGTACCTTTTGTTACGCATTTTATGCAAATTTGGAAATTTTAGGACTGAAGGGAAGAAATTGCCAAAATCAGCAATCGTCCCGTACCTTTCGATTCCCGATAAAACCCCTTTCAGTTACTTAATAAAGGGTTTTTTGGGGTTAAACAGTTTCAATCTCCGTTTCTCGCGGAGTCAAAAAAAAATAATACAATACACAAAGGACGGTGGATCGATAAAATAAAAGAATGTTTAGGAAGCTCTAATTCCCTTTTATTCGCACGAGTTTTAATCTTTTACAAAAGAAAGATCTTTAGAGAAGAGAACCGACCGAATACTAAGAGTTCCGAAAATGGACTGACTGCCAAGAATGCAATTACTGACTTTACTATTTCCAATAAATCAATTTTGCCAAACTAAGCGGCGGGCGCATCCGCCGCGTGACCTAAAAGACGCTGACGTTGTGTCGCGACGTTCTCACCTGAATTATATTGCAACGGGTCAATGAATTGGTCACGTTGCAATATTTGATGATTTTAGCTGAATTTAACATTGGGAAATTGGTTTGAAAATTAACATGAAATTATGAAATTATATTATTGTGCCTTTGAGGATTTTGTTACTCGTAACTCCCCCCCCGTTAGCTTGAGGCTCCGCCGAAATTATGCTTATGTCGGTTCTATTCTCCTTTACATTTTTCTTCGTCTTATATTTTAGAATAATAATTGAGATAACTATGATACATATTATGAACACAAATATATTTAAACTTAAGTTTATAGTTCGAAATTTTCCATTTTCATAGGAGACAGTATCTATCATTTCTCTATTTTTTATGTGTTTCAAGTACAGCTCTTCTAATTTTATACTTTCTATTTCCTCTTCTTCCTGAATTTTCGTAATAAAGTTAGGCAAAACAATTTTATCATAAATTTTTGTTTCAAAATTTGTGTAAGTTACATTTGATATCTCTATTTTACAATTTTTGAATTTTATTAAATAGTTTCCATTCAGAGTTACATTTAATTTATTACAATTATGTAGTAAAGTTGTGTTATTAAGGTTTTTCGTTACTAGTATACCATCAGTTACTTCTTTGATTTCCTGCTCTTTACTTAATTTCTTCTTACAATAGGCTTCTTTTGAATTGATTATGTCTCTTATACAGTTGCTTTTTAAGGGGATTAAATTTTTCTTAAGGTTCCCTTCGACTGGGTATTCGAAAATTGCGTTATATTGATCTACAAGTATTTCATTCTGATCTAGGAGTAGGGATTTTTTTGAACTATCGGGAATTGGTTCTATGATTACTTTTGAATAGGCTTGATCGGAAAATTGGGGTATAAGAAGGATTATTATGATTTGTTCTTCGTACAATGCGACTGTAATTTTAATATTATTATAGTTTTCGATATCTGGAATTAGCTGTAATTCTTTCGGTGTAAGTATGTTTTTGGAAAGCAACCCGAGCCTACTGGAGAACAGAATTTGTTCGATGTCATCGACATGGTTCCTCAGAAGAAGGATATTGTTATGAGTATGGTACACATACTGCATGAGCTTGACTTCATCCTTTAGACTTGTGACTTGTTCGCTAATATTGAAGTGGACTTTATTTAGGTATTGTTCTATGGTTTTTTGTTGATTTCTTATGTGGGAAGTGATATTTTGGAGTTGGTCCGAGATTTCTTTGTTTATCGAAATTTGTCTATTGTTCTCCTCAATTAACCTACCATTTGTTGCGAAAAGTTTATCTAGCTTTCCCTTTATTTCTTTTTCATCTGAATGGTCCATTGTTCCGGCTATATATTTAATTCCCGTTCCTAAAATATTTATGAGTCCTCGTTTCTGTTTAAAATGGGGTATCAAATTTTTTATTTTTGCTTCTAGGAGAATGAGGCTATGATTGACGGTGCTGTACATTGGGCCTATTAAATCTGATCTGGGTTTTAGTCCTAAAATATTCTCCTTTATGTGTTCTTTAGTTATCTCAATTTCAGTTACGTTTATTATGTGCAATACCTTATTGTAATTCTTAATTATGTTTATCTTATCCATATGAAGGGTTACATATCCATTGTTATTGTTTAAGTCCTGTAGAATGAGTTCCTGAGTTTGTGCAGTTGGTAATGGTGAGATCGCTACTGCGATTAGTGCTATTAGTAATGAATTGGCGTCCATATGTGGTTCTAAAAGTGGAGCTTTAATTATTATTGTTTTACTTATTGTCTCTTATTTATTATTATTACTTATTGTTATTGTTTATTGTATTATTATATGTATTTATTATTATTAGTACTATTATTATTAGTATTATTTTTATATTTTATTTTTATTATTTTAGTATTATGATTTATTTGTTTATTTATTTAAGTTTATTTGTATTATTATGGTAATTTAACGCTTAGATTTAGCTTTTATTTTGGGGTTATCTCTATCCTGGTATTTCTTCGATTTTCGGATATGGGTTTTATAATACTTGAGGTTATTCTTTGTGTCCGTTATGTGCTCGTGGTCTAATTTTTCGGCTTGAATTTTGGAATATTTAGAATGATTTTTACCGCCTCTGACTTCCTTGATAAATTGGGGGCCTGATTCTACGTCTACATCACTTCTATTTGTATTTAACTTGTTTATAACTTTCTCCTTTCTTTGAATAATTCGTTCCCGTATACTATCGTATTCGTTTTCGTTTACTTTTCCATTTATAAAATCTACCGGTTTTTTGTTTGTCACACTATGTATGGTATTGTTATAAAATCCAATAATTTTTAGTATTTTTTCCTCGACTGTTTCTAGATCCTCGTTTTCAGCATGTTTAAGGAGGCGAAGGTGTTCGTTTATGGTATTGTGCAGACGTTCGATATCAGAATTTGATGTATGGCTTCTATTGGATGTATAATGTATTTCGATATTTCGATCGTTGAGAAATTCATGGATAGGCAAGGCTTTGAAGCCTAACTCGTTATCTACAACTATCTTGTTAACATTCCCGTGGGTACTGAAATATTGTAGAAGAGCACGACGAAATTCTGTCCAACTACGGCTACTAATTTTGATGGCTTGTCCGAATTTACTAAATTTGTCGATTATTGTTAAAAATAGTTGGCCTTTTAAACTATAGAATACGTCAACATGGATGATTTCGCATGGTTTGGATGGTGTTTCTGTGATTTTATACTTTACTTTAGTAGGATTTCTTTCGTACTTTTCTAATGAACACACATCACAATTATTTATGAGTTGTGTTACCCTAAGTTTTAATTTGGGATTGTAAATGGTAAGTTTAAGTTCTTTAAATACTTCTTCTATGCCTCTGTGGTTATTGCGTAAATGTTCTTTCTCTATGAGTTCGAATAATTTCGTTTCGTCTGTTACATCTTCTAAACAAACCTTACAACGGATTATCCTAAAGTTCTTATTGTTTGAAAAGTTATCAATGTATGCTTTTTCTAAAGTTTTAAAGAAGGTTTCGTTTTCGACAAGGATGGCATTTAAATTTTTTGGATTAAAATGATTCTTTAAGAGTGTTATTGCTGTAGTTTCATCAAGTGATTTAGTATGTATAATAGTTCGATTTTTGTCAAAGACTATTTGCTTTTTCATCCTCATTGATCCTGTTTTTGATTCATGAATTAAAATTTGGGTTTTGAATACATTTATGGGTGAAGTGGTGCTAGGTATGCTAGAGTCTGTAGATTTTATTAAAACATTTAATTCTGGTATTGGTATTCTAGAAAGCGTGTCGGCGTTACTGTTTTTAGTTCCCTTTTTATATTTAATTTGGTAATCAAATTCAGATAACTTTAATCGCCATCGTATTAATTTTGAATTCGGTTCCTTTATTGAAAATAGCCAAGTTAACGGTTTATGGTCGGTTTCAATTATGAATCTTCTCCCAAATAAGTACGGACGAAAGTATTTGGTAGCCCAAACTATTGCCAGACATTCTTTTTCTATTGTACTATAGTTGATTTCGTGCTCATTTAGAGTACGACTAGCATAGCACACTGGGTGGTCTTCCTGCGAAAGAACCGCACCAAGGGCATATTGGCTAGCATCAGTAGTGAGTGTAAAAACTTTATTGAAATCAGGGTAGCGGAGTATGGGATCATTTATAAGGAGTCTTTTGAGTGTCTCAAAGCTTTGTTGATATTCCGGATCTTGAAGATTAATTTTTGCGCCTTTCTTTAAAAATTTTGTCATAGGTTTGGCTATACGCGAATAATCTCTTATGAACTTTCGGTAGTAACCGGTGAGGCCTAAAAATTGCTTTATTTCTTTACTTGACTTGGGGATTGGAAAGTTTTTTACACATTGAATTTTTTTCGGATTTGGTTTTATTCCATCTTGAGTGACGATATGGCCTAAAAACTCGGTTTCTCTTTTCATGAATTCTGATTTATCTAGTTGGACCTTGAGGTTGACATCTCGTAATCTCTTAAAAATTTTGTTTATTGAAACTATGTGTTCTTGCAAAGATGTAGAAAATATAATTATGTCGTCTAAGTAAACAAGGCATACAGTATTTATATAGTCGTCCAAGACGTTATTCATCAAACGTTGGAAGGTTGCTGGGGCTGTTTTCAGCCCAAATGGCATACGAAGGAATTCGTAGTGGCCATTTTCGACGCTAAACGCGGTTTTATGTATATCCCTTTCCTGAATTTCAATCTGGTGAAATCCTTTCGCTAAGTCCAATGTTGTGAAGTATTGGCATTTGCCTAGCTTATCGAGTATTTCATCGATATTCGGTATGGGGTATTTGTCATCGACCGTAACTTCGTTTAGTTTCCGGTAATCGATAACCAATCTCCACTTTACTTTCCCACTGGCGTCGGCCTTCTTAGGCACGATCCATATAGGGGCTGAATAAGGTGAGTTGCTTGGTCGGATTATGCCATTTTCTAACATCTCTTTAATTTGTTTCTGTACTTCTTCTTTATGGATATATGGGTAACGGTAAGTTTTACAATGTATCGGAATGTCATTAACTGTTCTAATTTCATGTTTTACTGCGTTTGTAAATGTAAGATTCGAATTTTCTTGGTAAAATATTTCCGAATATTTCTTCACTAGTGAGAGTAGAGCGTTCTTTTCCTCTGAATTTAAATGGTCTGTTCTTAGCTGATCAACAAGTGGATTCACCTCTTTAGTTTCCAATACACAAAAGTTTTTTTCATCGACTACTCCTACGTCAAGTGGTTGGGAAGAATTAATTTGTATATTTTTGTCTGATAAATAGACTTCAGCCTCTATCTGAAAATTCTCAACGTTGTAGATACCTTCTTTAATAATGTACGAGCCATCTTTGGCCCGCAGTTCGCTAAGGTATCCGAGCCCTTCTTTTTGTTTTACGGGAAAGTTCACTTTCACGGTACTTTCGTCTTTAGTTTCTTTTTTCAAACCGAAATGTATTTTTACTTTAATTTCACCAATACTGAGAAGACTATTCTTATAGTCTATTATAGCACCTAAATCGTTAAGGATGTCGTTACCTATCAGGCCATGATAGTCGGTATGGAATTTACAAATAAGGAACTCGATTCTTTTTGAAGGGTCACCCAACTCTTCAAACAAAGGTATTATTGCTTTCTTATGAATTTCTGTGGAGTTTGTAAGGGTTTTTACTTTCATGGGGGTTTCTAAATTTTTGATCCATTTTGGGTGACAAATGCCTGGATTAATAATCGAATGGGTAGCACCAGTATCAATTATGAATTTAAGAGGGTATGTTTTAGATTTAAAAATCAGATAGGGAAGGTGGCGGTTGAGGCCTCTGAGTGAAAATTTTGTGCTGTCTCGTTTTGTGTTTCCTCATTTTTTCCGGGATTATTTGAATTACCTATTGCAAGGTCAATTTCCATTGGTTCCGGTCTATTGTTATTGCTATTGTTGTTATTATTGTTACTATTATTGTTGTTACTATGGTTATTGTTATTAAATCTGTAGTTATTGTTATAATTGTAAGGGTTTTGGTTATATTGATTGTTATTAGTTTGGTTTGGCCTATAAGGGTTTGCGTTAGATCTGTGATAATTGTTTTGATTGTTCGGATTATTGTTATTGTTAGAATAGTTATTGTAGTTATTGTTTTGTGGAAGAGATCTTGGAGTGAAACTGTTATCTGTTGTACTCCAGGATCGATTTCCTCTATTCTCATTTGGGTTGGTGTTAAATTGACTTCTAGAATTTCGATTGCGATCAGGATTATTGGGGTTTTGTCTTTCATTATAATTTCTGTTGGGTTTATGCCTTTGATCGTTTCTATTATCTGAGTTTCTGTTAAAATTACCGTTCGAATTTCTTGAAAATGGGTTGAAAAAAGCATGACCGGACTCATATAATATGTTCATCGCGCTTTCTAAATCTGTCGGTGCCCTACAATAGAGAATAGACTTCATGGGCTCAGGGATTTTATTTTTAAATATACTCAATGCTGAATCTATATTTGCTTTGAGAGTAAGGGCAAGATCTTGCGGGTTGAGTGTATTTTCCTGTGTTGTTTTAATATTAAGTCTCCTGAGAACTGATCTTATTTCGTTATAAAAGTCCTGACTATTGGTTTTAAAGGTAACACTTCTGAGTTCGTCGAAAAGTTGGGTCGCGGATTTTCTGTCACCAAAATTATTACATAGTAAAGATTTAATTTGAGACCACGATTTTATATGGTAATTAATTTCGACTATTTCCCTTGCCTTTCCTTTTAATTTTGACTTGATCGTGTCTGAGAACACCAATTGTGACAGCTCGTCGTATCTCTGAAGTACTGGGTGTACCCTGTCGACGAGATCGACAAAATTCTGTAAGTAGTTCGGGTTTCCATCAAACTCTGGTAATTTTGTCAAATATTTCATTGGGTCTATTGTAATTGTAGGGGTTGGGGTTATAGGTATGGGATTTGGACTAGGTTCCACGTTTATTGCATTTATTCTGCTTCGCATATTTTCAAGAGATCTCCTCAATTCGTCCCCTAGTAAGTGAATTTCACCGTTTTCTTCGGCCATTTTACACTACTGTTTTAAAAAGAAATTATCGCGGGAAGTGGAAAGACAGAAAGAAAAATTTATCCCCTTACAGAAAGTTATAACACAATTTCACTTTGTATCACTAGACTATTATTAAATATAGGCTATACTATACAACACAATCTGTGTATATCTGATAACTGTTATAATAAAGATTTAGATAAAATAAAGAAAAGACTAAAATTTACTTGGGAAAAGAAATCTTGTTTCCTTGATGCTCCGTAGTCGTATATGCAGCACGATGATGATCCCTTCTGCGGATGTTGCAGGGCAGCACTCTCCAAGGGCAGCTTTTGATGCAGGATCTCGGCTCTAACGGGTTTCACAGCACTAGAACAGTAGCACAACGCTCGATTCCCGTGTTGTCACAGCACTGCAACTTTGGCTTGCACAACGATGTTTGCGGATGGCAAAAAGTGGTGTAGTACGCCCACGAATATTCGGCTCGGTAACTCAATAAGTCTCTGTGGACACTGCGAAATTTCCTTTTTTTCCGATCACAGTCTTTGCGTTCGATTGCGCGTTAAGTATTAATATACACGTACGTCCCGGCTTCTTCCCGAATCGAATATGCGTCTTCGCAATTGATCGATAACGTACGCACGCAATCCTACCGACTGCGCCAGTTTCAATCTCCGTTTCTCGCGGAGTCAAAAAAAAATAATACAATACACAAAGGACGGTGGATCGATAAAATAAAAGAATGTTTAGGAAGCTCTAATTCCCTTTTATTCGCACGAGTTTTAATCTTTTACAAAAGAAAGATCTTTAGAGAAGAGAACCGACCGAATACTAAGAGTTCCGAAAATGGACTGACTGCCAAGAATGCAATTACTGACTTTACTATTTCCAATAAATCAATTTTGCCAAACTAAGCGGCGGGCGCATCCGCCGCGTGACCTAAAAGACGCTGACGTTGTGTCGCGACGTTCTCACCTGAATTATATTGCAACGGGTCAATGAATTGGTCACGTTGCAATATTTGATGATTTTAGCTGAATTTAACATTGGGAAATTGGTTTGAAAATTAACATGAAATTATGAAATTATATTATTGTGCCTTTGAGGATTTTGTTACTCGTAACTTTAAACCTTAAAGTTCACGTTATGTACACTTTATTTAAATATGTCTGTGGAAACAAGGTTATTAAGTTGAGGGGCATTTTCGATTAGAAGGCAAAGTTGGAAGCAAAGCTGGGAAATTTTGCTTACTGATGAAGTCCTACTTGAAATGTTTCGTAATTATGCTGTACCTACGGAATTTATTCGCTTACCACATAATCGACAGAATTTTCAGATAATAATCTTAATGTATCCTTTAATATGCCCTCAACACGTTTTTTGGTAGAATAACATAACTCAAAATGAAGCGTTATGTATATTTCGGGGAATCTATCTGAGAACTTGAAACAGGTAAGCTAGATTACCTGAGTGGAAACCCTTTAGCGAATTTTATGCTCCTTTTCATATAAATTCCCTTTAGCAAATTTGAGATAAGCTGAAGTGGTTTAAATTATAGATAAGGGATAAATTTAATTTATGTAAGCATGTTGTAACTTTCGGAAAATTTACCTCATTGAGATTGTATAAAAAAAGACGGACAAGTGCGAGTAGAACTCACGCCTTGAGGGTTCCGTATCGTTATACTTTATCGTTATACTATATCTATTAAATTTGAATTATAAAAAAATATGTGATGTAACTAAAAATTTAAGGTTTTCGGAATTTTTCCTTTATATGTGCTATAAAACATTGCTTCATGCCAAATTTCAAGATTCTAGGTCGACTGGAAGTATCCTTTAGGTTTTGATTCCCTTACGAGTAGTTGCGAGTTTGAAAATATGCGGCTTAAATTGCTGTTTCTTTTGATTTTGTTGACATAGAAGTTTGATTTTGTTACAGCTTAAAGGTATTATAGACCTGAGTATTTGATATGAATTTCAATTTAATACCTCTACGCGTTCATGAGGAAAGGGGTAGTAAGTTTAAAATTATTAAAAATATTTTTATTATATGATGTAACTAAAAATTTACGGTTTTCGCAATTTTTCCTTTATCTGTGCTATAAGACGTTGCTTCGTACCAAATTTCAAGATTCTGAGTTCACGGGAAGTACCCTGTAGGTTTTGATACCCTTGCGAGTGTCGAAAATTTGCGGAAATTTGCGGCATAAACGGCTGTATCTTTTGATTGCGTTGGCTTAGAAGTTTGATTTTTTCACAGCTCCAAGGGACAGTAGACCTGAGTATTTGATATAAATTCCAGCTTGATACCTCCACGCGTTCCTGAGAAAAAGGGTCTTGACAGACAGACAGACGGACGGACGGACGGACGGACGGACGGATGGACAACAAAGTGATCCTATAAGGGTTCCGTTTTTTCCTTTCGAGGTACGGAACCCTAATTACATAATTTTAGTATAGTTTTTTCAACAAGTTTTGGAAAATTGGGGAAATAATATTTGCTTCCAGTGAAACATTGCTCTGAACACCCGAAATGAGAAAAAATTGATTCACTCAATTATTTTAGCTGTAATATTACCCGTTCCTTCAAATAGGTCGAATTAAACTAAAATAGTTCCACCAGTCGCATCTCTTTAATAATGAAATAAATAATTACACAATTACAGATAATTAGGAAGAACCAAAGAACTGACACCCTCCTTTTAAGCAGTCATCGGATCAATCAGTTATCAGCAGTCTTAAATAAGAAGTGATACTATCATGACAGTCAGCAGCACTGCAGCCATTAAAGGAATTTTAAAAAGTTGGACAATTGGAGGAGTTATTACCACGAGAAAACACAAAGTCATTTTTAGAATTTACTCAATATTTATTAACGTATTTGTGAACTTCTTTTTCCCATGTACCCTAATTATGGGTTGGTTTGAGAGTAAAGATTTTCAATCCGCCATGGAAAATTTATCGTTTCAAATTTCAATAACTGCGTGCTCTTGCAAACATTTTACAATTTTCTTCGCTACGAAAAATATTCGCAAAATGGTACAACTTCTGGAAAAATTAGATCTCCGGGCTGAAAGTAAGGACGAAAAGCAAAGCCTTGAATATATCGCAAGTTTGTGCAAGCGGATGTATACGGCCTGGATCTGTTTATATTACTTAATAGTTTTTCTGCTTGAACTTGTAAAATTGTGGTCCGGGAACCACCTTATTTTTCCAGCCTGGTTTCCATTCGGCTTGGCTACAGGCTCAAAAGCTTGGATTCCCTGTAGTTACCAGATACTTGGAATGCTTCTTTTGACCCTAGAAAGTGTCAATCTCGATAGTTCTCCAACAATTTTCCTCATGATTATGGCTGTTCATATTGAGGTGCTTGGACTCAGAATAAAAAAGATTGGACACCAACCCAAAAGTAAACCAACAGAAAACTATGACAAACTAATTGGTTGCATCCAGGATCACAGAGATGTTCTTCAGTAAGTTGTATTTTACTCTACATACATATCTTCAAATCTTATCAATTTCCATATTTTAACTGAATGACTACTTTTTTTCAGACTCTTCAAGGAAATAAGCGAAGTGATTAAGGGTCCAATGACTGTTCAACTGCTTCTGACAGCATTTGCTGTATGCACTGAAGCTGCTAACATAATGTTTTATGTAACGACGTTTCTTGATATGTTTGTACGCTGCTTTTATGGTATTGCGGTTATCCTGCAAATTTTTCCAGTGTGTTATTTTATGAATCGAGTGATTCAGTTAAATGCTAATCTCACGGGATCAATATACCAATGTAATTGGAGTGACCAAGATCTGAAATTCAAGAAGACTCTTATAAATTTCATGCAGAACACACAGCGAAACTTAGTTATGAAGGCTGCAGATATTACTCCGATAGAACTTTCTACTTTTATATCGGTAAGCCGTTCTGTCTGCAACTTTTATAATTATCTTTATACATATTTTTGCTTATTGCATTCCAGATTATTCAAATCTCATTTTCGATGTTTACCATAATCAGTAATCTGAACACTTGAAAAGCAGGAAACAAATTAAAATATCTTCAGTCATTTTAAAGTAACTTTTAATCAACACACCACAGCACAAATGAAATTTTCGAACACCTTGCTTAAATTATTAATTAATACAATTACCTGTTTACTAAGAACAAAACTCATTTCTTACATTGTGCAAACACAAACTTATCTGCTTTCAAGCACTGCCAAAATTTGTGCTAATGGTTAAATCTATTTGAATTATTTTGCAACAAGCTAAAAATATAAAAAATGTTTGGTCAAAACTGTCGTTTTATTTGAAAGCTACACCCACTAATCAAACACCTCCCGTTTTGTATAGGAATTAATGAAATTTTATATTATCGATTTAAGTCTGTTGAAATATTATAATTCTAACTCAGAGTGTTATTAAAGAAAATCCGTAATAAAGATTACATTTGCTTTTCTACACTGTCATGAAAAATATCAGTTATTTTAGTAAGTATAAATGACAATTCAGTAAGTTTTGATGAAATATATGGAGGTACGAGCTCGTATATTTAATTTAAGGGTATAAAAACAAGACCTGAAATTTCTTCGTGCTGTCCGCCAATTTATTTAAGTAAGCTGCACAAAATACATACCTATATCAACAAATAAGCATAGTTGTATTATATATATTAGTCCTTTGATTTAAAGAAAAAAATTGGTGTAACAATGGTTGGTAATAAATTAGTGTTGTTAACAATACTTTATTTCTTTTATTTTAAATAAGAAAAAAAAACTAGAACTGACAGTATACAGAACCATATATAAATATATTTTATTTTGGTAATATGTAAATATATCATTAAGTATTCATTTTGCTTAGTATAGTAAACATAGAAAATGAAAGTTCAATTATCTGAAAAGGACAAAGATATTATTATAAGTTGTAATTTGTACTCATAGAGACTTACTGCCACAAATGTTGAAAGGTTTATTGGAGTTATATTTCCTGCCATCAGAACTAAATTTTTCTGTGTGTTCTGCATAAAGATAATCAAAACTTTTTTAAATTTTAAGTCTTGTTCAACCCAGTTGCAGTCGTATATTGATCCAGTAAGATGTGAATTTAGTTCGATCACTCGATTCATACAGTAACATGCTGGAAAAACTTGAAGAATTATAGCTATGCCATAAAAACAGTGTATAAATGCGTCCGAAAATGTTGTAGTAAAATAAAAAATATTCACTGCTGCAGTGCACAGAACAAACATGGTTAAACAAAATTGTACACTCAGTGTACGCTTAATAACTTTACTCATTTCTTGGAATAGTCTGAAAAAATTAATATTAAATACAAGTAGAAGTACAAATTAAGAAGATATCTTACCGAAGAACTGTCCTATGATCCTGTACACAAGCTACCAATTGGTTGTAACTTGCTGGTGATTTTTCGGTTACTTTTCCGGTTTTTCTTATTCGAATTCCAAGAACTTTAATATGAGCAGCCAAAATTGTAAGAAAAATTGGGGGAAAACAGTCAAGGCAAGCATTCTCCAACGCCAAGTAAACCATTCCAAACAGCTGATAAACATAGGCAATCCACGCGTTTGAATTTATAGTTAAATCGAATGGAAACCACATTGGAAATAAAAGAACGTCGCCCGCTAAAAATTTTTCCAGAACGAGAAAGAAAAGTGTAGCATAGTACAAACCGAACCAGGCAGAGTAAATCCGTTTACACAGTCTTGAGTTGCGTTCAATACATTTTCTTTCGTCCTCACTTTTAGCACGTTGGTCTAATTCTTTTAGAATTTCCGTAATATTGAAGATATTTGCTGTTGAGAAAAATATTGCGAAATGTTTACAAACACAAACAGCTATGGAGATTACGAATGTAACATTTGTCATAATCATTCGTAGGTCATTGCCTTGCAGAGTACCTTTAAGTGTTGTGATCGCGTAAAATAAATTCACAAAAACGTTAACAAATATTGAGTAAAACACAAAAATACATTTATATTTCTTAGGAGGGATTATTCCTCCGATTGTCCAAGCTTTAAGAATTCCAGAGATGGCTCCATTACTGTCGTCCGCCATGGTCTACCCTCTCCCGAATGTCGATGATGTCAACTGAATATTCTTCCACAAACTAATCGCTCATTGACACCTCCCTTTGAGATTTTCTTATTGGTCGTAATTACTTGTTAGAATATTAAAGAGATACACGCGATAGAAATATTAGCAGTTCCCATATTCCACATTTTAAAAGACCTTTCTTTACTGTCTATAAATTCATACATATGTATGTATATTAAAGCAATAACAGTTAACATACATATTTTATTAAGTCTTTTGAGCTAGGGTATGGAATATCTACTGGAATATTTAATCTTGATTCACCTTCAGTGTTGATTTGAATTTTGATAGTAAGTTATAGCAAATATGTATAATCGCTCTTTGTATAGTACTTGCACGGTAGTTAGTCTGAATTCAGACTTTTGGAAAACAAATAAGACATAATTGCAGAGTACCTAGTTTTGGAGATTCAGACATTTTCAAAAAATTACAACAATTCTTACGAGTCAATCGAATTCCGTAAAAGATGATTGGCAAACTCTGCGAAAATGTTGCTTAAGATTTACAGAGAAATGCTTTTATGTTTAGTAAATCACCATTTTTCTTTTAACAAATTAGCAACAAATTAAAAACCGATTTGGATGTAATTTGGTACATAGCTAACTTTCAATATACATATGTCCAATTCATTGTTTTACGATTATATTTTTATAAAATAAATTTGAACAGTTGTAAAGTATAAAAATCGACAACGCATGAATTTACGCCTATGATTTTTAACTTCCCTTTATTTGCATTTTCTATCTAGAATTCTTATATTAGCGAAAAACTGACTTTTGAGCAATTTAAAAAAAATAGTAATGGTGAGTCGATTGTTAAGCTCCAGTCCTGTCCTGCTGACTTATGTATGTATATGTTTTGTTGTTTGCCATTGAAATGGAAATTTTAGATATTTATTGTCATTTGTTGCGGAGCTTAACGAGAAAATCCATCTACCTAATTGCTATCTAAGTACTATCGCAGCAGCTTGTGTTTTCCCAATTAGGTCTAACAGATATGCAAATGCATGTCCATACGCCGCCCCTCACCCTTTGCATAGTTATTACGAGGGTGTTGGGTGAGATATTCAAATCGATAAAACCGCAAACAGTTTTTTGTTATCGAAACGAAACGTTAACCCAGGGGCATGTATTCGTGCCATCAACGCAGTAGTCCTATCTATTTGCATAGGTAAAAGCTTTGAGTTTGCGCAACCACTAGTAAAAGTGGTGAAAATGAATTTTTTTCTTATATCTTTTCATCGTTAACATGAACATCTGGGAAAAACTGGGTTTTCAACTTTCAGTTCTTGATACTTTCATTGATGATATCTGGAAGGTGAACATATTGCTCTACAAACACATTAATCAGGCTTAAACTTGATTTATTGGACAAAGTTTAGTGAACCCTTTATTTTAAACGAGATTTAATGACTTAATGATCAGACATTTTCAAGTATCGCCTTAAATATTGTAAATATTCACGCATTGATAACTTTAAACTTTATAGTATCCTTACAATAAATTTATTTAAAAGACGAAACTTCGAACTTAAAAATGATAAAATTGTAAATGTATTGTTATAAAATAAGTTTTTCACTGGTAATTTGACCAAATTTGTTAATATGAGTGCAGTGTATTACGTCTTCATTTTGAAGTATGTAGATATAGGTATATTATAAAAAATATAATTATATTGTACATAACATATAGGTCTACGATCTTTTCAAGGATCAGTGAAATGTTTAAGATTAAAAAAGAATATATTAGTTTCTAAAAAAGCCTTATAAAAAATTGTATTAAAGTACCTACATATATATTTCAATAAAATTAAATATTCATTCCGAACACCGAACACGCGAATAAAATTTATGTTTAATCTTTAAGGTTACTTTAACACCCGCTGAGACGTGCCCTTTTCCCTTAAAATAAAATCTGTGAACTCATTAAGCGGCAAAAATTTTTTAAGTACAGGTATCATTTTTCACGTGCTGCCAAAGGTTGTAGACTGATGGAATGTTTTACTTTTATTTTCGTCTAGCGGGCTCGTGCGATGTAATTAAAAGGCGCTCAAATCAAAAGCTACTTAAGCTCCATGGCAATAACAAATTAGCCCTCCGCGAGCCGGCATTTTATTTTGCGGTGAATGTCATCACGTCGAAAGAGCTTATTTTCCTCAAATTTGCATTTTATTGTGCTTAAGCTCTCCAAACCAACCTCGAACATTTCCATAATTCGGACAAATTGCAAGATTTTGTTTCCACTTATTTTTGCGGTCATGAGCGTTAGTACTGTGGTTGTTTTTAAACATTGTCAGTTTGGGAACTTAAATTAGGTAATAAATACACTGGTAAATGTTCTGCTGAGTTTTACGCAATATTCTAATTAAAAGTATAGTATTAATGTTGAAAAACTTGTTATAAATTTAAATTCAAAGTTATATTTTATTTCCATGAAATTAGTAAGTCGGAATATTTTATAATAATAAAAATTGGTATACATGTAGGTACTATAAGTCTAAAGAGAAAAAGTTTGTTTCCACTAAACTTGGTAATTAAAATATGTGCGAGTATAAGTATTGCTTGTATAACATTATTTGGAATTTAGATTTACCAAAGAGCCAACATAAACTATTATAGTGCTGAATAGTGACCCAGGTATTACTAAAGTTTCAAATATCTTATGTCTTTTTACTTGCTCAGTTCACTTAACACAGTAAACATCGAAAACGAAATTTTAATTATCTGAAATTAATAAAAGAATATCTATTAAGGTAGAAAAATATCGAATTGAAAGGCTTACCGAGATAAAAGTGGACAAATTTATGGGAGCAATATTTCCAGCCATAATAACCAAGTTTTGCTGTGTGTTTTGCATAAAAATTATTAGAGTCTTCTTAAACACAAATCCTTGGTCAATCCAATTACATTGGTAAATTGATCCCGTGAGACGAGCATTTAACTTATTCACTCGTTCCATACAATAACACGTCGGAAGAATTTCAATTATTACCGCAGCAGCATAAGAACAGTGTACAACCATATCAGTAAAAGATGTTACTAAAAACAGTAGGTTAATGGCTTCAGTGCATACTGCAAATGCTGCAAAGAATAATTGCACAGTCATTGGGCCCTTGATCACTTCACTCATTTGCTCGAAAAGTCTGAAAATCCTCAAGTCAGAATAAAATAGGCAAAAAATGTAGTATAAAATTAAATATTCACTAAATCTATTAACAATGTAAACAAAAGTATAACTTACTGAAGAACAACCTTATGATCCTCGACACAACCTATTAATTGGTCGTAGGCTCTAGTTGCTTTACCAAGAGTTTTTCGTCCTATCTTTTTTATTCTGAGTCCAAGTACCTCAATGTGAGTCGCCATAATCAGAAGGAAAATTGTTGGAAAGCTATCAAGACACGCGTTTTCTAAACCCAGTAGTATCAGTGCTGCCATCTGATAACCATAAGCAATCCACACATTTGATTGCACCGTCATATCAAATGGAAACCATGCGGAAAACAAGGGGATTTGTCCGGCAAATAATTTCACCAGTGCAACCATACAAAAAACTGAGTAATATAAATAAACCCAAGTTGAAAACATTCGTTTACATAGTTTCGTAATATTTTTAATGCATTTTTGTTCATCATGACTTTCAGCTCGTTGATCTAACTTTTGTAGGGCTTGTACCATTTTTTGTATGTTGGTCGTGGCAAAAAAAATTGTAAGATGCTTGCATGAGCACGCAATTATTGTAATGTGAAATGATATATTCTCGAAGATGATTCTTATATCCTTATTTTCAAACCAACTCATAATAAGGGTACACGGAAAAAAGAGGTTCACAAAAATATTAATGAGTAATGAATAAATTGCAAAAATAGCTTTATTTTTTGCAGTGGGAATAATTCCTCCAATGGTCCAACTTTTTAAAATTCCCTTAATGGCTTCAGTGCTGTCAATCGCGGCCATGGTACGAACTTTTCCAGCGACTGTTGAGAACTGACTGTTTTAATTACGGCTGACCAAAAAGTAACACCCTTTCGATTGGGCTTTTCTAATTGGCTATAATGGTGTAATAATTTATTAGGCTATTAAGGGGATACGACTGGATAATTTTACTTTTATTTCTCACACTTTCATGTCCTACATAATTTTATTAACCTTCAAAAAATCAAAGTAAAACGCAATAGTATAACAATTTTACATTTTTCACATTCAGGGTTGTTTGATCAACTTTTTATTGCTTTAAAATCTACTAAATATGTGCGTATTTCTTATTTTATTTTTACAATTATAACTATTTTCTTTTTAATTTTGAAGTAAGGTTGAGCTCTGAAGGGTTTCTGAATTTCCGAAAAATTGCTTCAAATTTCAATCAGTTTAGTAGCTAAGTTTTATATAAAGTTATAATCAATCTCTGCCATAAAGTTTATTTTTAATAATTGTTAATAATAATGTTTATTCCTTTTTTTATTATTATTGAAAATATTAACTTATTTTTTTTATTAAACCTTTATTTTGATACCTACATCATCTTATGCATTATAAATACAACATTTTTTTTGCACTCCACACTGAAATATTTGTTTAACTATTATATATTCTGGGAGAACCATAAATGTACTTTCATGGACTATATCTTACGGATACCAGAACTATAAAAATATTCTCTCTCATCTATCTTAGGGATGCCAGAACTATAAATATAGGGTATTTTCCTATATTACAAAAGTTATTGATATCATGACCATTTTATTGCCCTCAAATCCATATAAAATTGTCTCAGTCCAAATTTTCCTTGATTTTGAAATTACTTTCACTACATATTATTCTAAATTTTGGAGCTCAATTGGTTATAGGATTACAAAAAAAGAAAAGTGTCGAAAAGTTAAGGGGGGGGGGGGGGGGGGGGGGGGGGGTAAGGTATTTTTTTCTTTTTAATTTTTGTTTTTTGTATATATATTAATATACAACATATTAAGATTATTGTGCCAAAATTTGAAGTCGATTGGAGTAAAACTAACGGAGATATGGGGTAGTAAGTTTCTGCCTCTCCGGTCCGATTTCGGGCTTCAGGAAATAGCCACCTGACAGCCAGCGCTAACAAACAGCGATTTCTTTTGTGGTGTAATAATCTTTGAAACTTTCAAGCGCGTTTTTCTCACACTTAGCTTTTTCAGAGTCGGTGCCCACTGTAGCTCAAAATCTACTGCACCGATCCTTTTGAAATTTTGCACACTCTTTCTTTACATAAATGACGAGGTAATGACGTCGAGTTTTTTTTAATTTTAACGTATTTTAAAATAAAAAAATTGTCGATATTTTTGATGAAAAATTGGCATATTGACTTCTAAGTGCTGTAAAAAATTGAAAAATAAATAAAAAAAAAAAAAACTCGACGTTATTACCTGCAGAAACTTATCAACTAATAAAATCATTTTGGGTTTTTGATTTAAAATGATCCAATGATGAGTTATGAGGGGCACTGCCATAATACTTTTTTTTTAAACGTCCGCGGAGATTCGCTGTCAATGACTCATTTCTTCATAAAAATTTATGAAAATTTTCAATAAATATTCCCAAATGTTACTTTATTATATAATAATTATAGAAATAAATATATATTAACTGTGTCATCAAAAAAAATTATCGAAAATATGCTTTTTTTGTATCGAATTAACCTTACTCCCCCCTTAACTCGCTCGTCATTAAATAAAGGAAAAATTTGTACATGTAAATTTATAGGGCAAACATTTAAGGATTGCAGTGAATTATATATTATACATACATAGGCTAGTCTTTTTATATCGCATATTAAAATTTCAGATTCATTAAATTCTAAATTTCATATCGTTTGTTGTCTAATAGAGAAATATTTCCCGTCATCATAACTAAATTTTTCTGTGTATTTTGCATAGATCCCTGATTCCTGATTCCTTTGCGTATTTTAGATAAAATCGATAATGGTCTTCTTGACGTTCAAATCTTTATCAATTAAGTTTCATGGATAGATTGATCCTGTGAATTGAGCATACAGTCTAAAGAAAAAATGCTCGCTTATTTAAATTTCATATATTATAAAAATATGTATCATAAAAGAAAAGAGATGAATTGAATATTATATGTAATTTTATTCCAAATTTAGATTTATCAAAGAAGCAACATAAACTGGTAAAGTGCTGGATAGTGATCCAAGTATGTATTATTAAAGCTTCAAATTCTATACATATTATATCTCTTTATTTATTCAATTCATTAAGAATAGTGAACATTGAAAACGAAATTTTAATTATCTGAAATAAATAAAAGTATATCTATTAAAATATAAATATATTCAATTGAAAGGCTTACCGAGACAAAAGTAGACAAATTTATTGGAGCAATATTTCCAGCCATAATAACCAAGTTCTGCTGTGTGTTTTGCATAAAAATTATTAGGGTCTTCTGAAACGCAAATCCTTGGGCAATCCAATTACATTGGTAAATGGATCCCGTCAGACGAACATTTAACTCATTCACTCGTTCCATACAATAACATGCCGGAAGAATTTGAAATATTATCGCAACAGCATAAGAACAGTGTACAACCATATCAGCAAAAGATGTTACTAAAAACAGTAGGTTAATGGCTTCAGTGCATACTGCAAATGCTGCAAAGAATAATTGCACAGTCATTGGGCCCTTGATAACTTCACTCATTTGCTCGAAAAGTCTGAAAATCTTCAAGTCAGAGTAAAATAGACAAAAAATGTAGTATAAAAATTAAATATTTACTAAATCTATTAACACTGTAAACAAAAAAATGACTTACTGAAGAACAATCTTATGATCCTCGACACAACCTATTAATTGGTCGTAGGTTCCAGTTGATTTACCAAGAGTTGTTCGTCCTATCTTTTTTATTCTGAGTCCAAGTACCTCAATGTGAGTCGCCATAACCAGAAGGAAAGTTGTTGGAAAGCTATCAAGACACGCGTTTTCTAAAGTCATCAACATCACTGCAGCTGCCTGATAAACATAAGCACTCCACACATTTGATTGTATCGTCATATCAAATGGAAACCATGCGGGAAATATAAGGTTTGGTCCGGCAAATAATTTAATCAGTCCAAGCATAAATATAGTTGCGTAGTATGAGTAAACCCAGGCAGAAAAAAGTCGTTTACATAGTCTTGTCATATTTTTAATGCATTTTTGTTCATCATGGCTTTCAGCCCGTTTATCTAATTTTTGCAGGGCTTGTACCATTTTGTGGATATTGGCTGTGGTAAAAAAAATTGTAAAATGCTTACATGAGCAAGCAACTAGAGAGATTTGAAACGATATATTCTCGAAGATGACTCTTATATCCTTAATTTCAAACCAACTCATAATAAGGGTACACGAAAAAAAGAGGTTCACAAAAATATTAATGAATAATGAATAAATTGCAAAAATAACTTTATTTTTTGCAGTGGGAATAATTCCTCCAATGGTCCAACTTTTTAAAATTCCCTTAATGGCTTCAGTGCTGTCAATCGCGGCCATGGTACGATCTTTTCCAGCGACTGTTGAGAACTGACTGTTTTAATTACGGCTGACCAAAAAGTAACACCCTTTCAATTGGGCTTTTCTAATTGGCTATAATGGTGTAATAATTTATTAGGCTATTAAGGATATACGACTGGATAATTTTATTTTTACTTCTCACACTTTCATGACCTACATAATTTTATTAAGCTTCAACAAATCAACATAAAACGCAATAGTATAACAATTTTTAATTTTTCACATTTAGGGTTGTTTGGACAATTCTTTATTGCTTTAAAATCTGCTAAATATTTTTTATTTTGCTTCATTTCAGTCAGTCATATCCCTGTAAATAAATTAGTTAATAAAGTGGTTATTCCTTTATTTTATTATTAATGATTTTTTATTATTATGTATTTTGGACTCCCTCCCCACGGAATCCTATTCCATCACCTTTGGGTTTAAACAAATTTGCTTTCATTTATTCAGTTTGCTGAGCATTGTAAACATCGAAAATGATTTTTTATTTTCTAAAAATATAGTAAATGTCAGTATTGGGTCATACAAATATTACATTCAGTTTTACCGAGATAAACGTGTAGAGATCTAATGGAGTAATATTTCCCACCATAATAACTAAATTTTTCTGTGTATTTTGCATAAAAACGATTATGGTCTTCTTGAATTTAAAAATCTTGGTCAATCCAGTTACCCTGGTAGATTGATCCTGTGAGCTGAGCATTTACTTCAATCACTCGATTCATGCAGTAACAAGCTGGTAAAATTTGAAGAATTACAGCAAAGGTGTAGAAGCAGCGTACGAACATTTCGAAAAATGTCGGTACGAAAAACATTATATTGACGGCTTCAGTGCAGACTGTAAGTGCTGTGAGATAAAGCTATATAGTCATTGGCCGCTTGATTACTTGACTCATTTCCTCGAATAGCCTGAAAAATAAACAAATTGCAGTATATGCAACCTACGTACATTAGTTCAAAGTTATACGTTTGTATAAAAGCAAACTTTTCGCAACATTTTTAAATCACATTTGTTAGAAATTTATGCGGATAGGTACTTTACATCTTACCGAAGAACGTTCTTATGATCCTGGATAGAAGCCAACAACTTGTCATAGTTTGTTGTTGATTTGTCTTTAGTTGCTTGTCCTAAGTTTTTTATTCTGAGTCCAAGTACCTCAATTTGAACAGCCAAAATCAAGAGGAAAATTGTTGCAAAACTATCAAGACAGATTGCCTCTAAGGTTACAGGTACCATAGCAGCAAACTGGTAACCAATGGCAATCCACCTTTTTGTATCTGCAGTCACATCGAATGGAAAACAAGCTGGAAAAATAAGACGCTGTCCAGTGTACAAATTTTGTAATTCAAGCAGCGTAATTATAGTATAATACAACTAGACCCAAGCTGCAAAAAACCGCTTGCACAACCTTGCAATATAATCAATGCGTTGTTGTTCTTCATGACTTTCAGCCCTCCAATCTAACTTTTGTAGAATATCTACAATATTTCGGAGATTTTTTAGGGCGGAGAAAATCGTGTAATGTTTCCACATTGACGCAATTAAGGATATTTTATACGATCAATTTTCCAAGATGACCCGCATATCTTTGGTCTCAAACCAATCCAGAATTAACGAACACGAAAAAAAGAAGTTAAAAAATATATTGATAAATAGTGAGTACTCGCATATTATAAAAATGACTTTATGATTTTGGAGGTATAATTCCTACAATTGTCCAACTATTTAAAATTCTTTTAATTCCTTTAATGCTGTCTACCGCTGCCATGGTGTTACTTTTTGCGTTCGACTGTTGTAAACCAACTGATTTTACGATTGCTTACAGAAAAGTAACATCTTCGGTTTGGGCTTATCCAATTTCCTTCAATTGTATGGTGGGAATATTTGGTTTTATTTCGTTATCACTTCCAACATAATATACAGGAATCCCCACCTATATGTATATGGTATATACAAGTATTTAAAGAAAACATATTATCAACGGCGTAATAGAGGTGTTTTTATTCTTACATATTTTGGGGTTTAAGGACAATGAATTGTTACCACCTGAAAATTTTATGAAATATACCTACATACATACGGAACCAGAAATTGTTGGAAGAAGGTTTGAGAAAGAGTAGCAAGGACATGATGTCTTCTGTAGGGAAACAGGAAATCGAAATTAAAATCAGTAATTCATATTTTTTAACACTCCAGACCGTGTGTTTTCCGGCCGTATCTTGCTCCACTATTTCCAATAGTTTCGAAATCGCAGTTTAAATTTATGAATATTGCAACAAAGTCGTTGAATTTCCAAACGTTTTCTTATATCCAAAGCTGTTGATTCTACTTCACAATTAGAAGTTCACTATTATTATTTGCCAATGTAATGTAAAATTCCTTGTTAAAAATTTGTAACTTTATTCCTATTCCGACTCGAAGTAGTTTTCCTTAAAATTTAAGAAAGGTTCCGGATATTGTAATAAATGCGCAATTTAATTTATTTATCAAAATTAAAAAAATGTCAAAACATACCATACTTGTATAAAAGTACATACATATATTCACTTTATCTACATTTTTTTTATATTTTATTGCTGAAGGAGCGCTTGAATTTACAATTTTCAATCAAGAAAACCAGTAAATTGTTAATTCAACAATTTGTTTGTTGATTGAAAACTAAAGTCATAAATCAAGAGCCGTTTTCTGTAAACTTAATAACTTTTGCATTGTGATAATAGTGAAAATGATACGCAACATGAGAAATTGTCTTTTTTTCAGAGAATTCTATGTAATATCTCACATCATATACATATGTACATACATATATGCTACAAAATCCACCACATCTGTTCTATTCCTAGGTTGAAAGATTCATGGCCTTGACTCTACTCAAATATCAGTGAACCAGAAAATAAGTAATTGTTTAATGTCTTTACGCCTACAATCATCCCAAATATATGTTGGAATCATTGCATTTTGCTTCTTCAGATACAAGTTACAACTTCAAAAAATGTTTCTGAATTCCGTCTCGTCTTCTATATCTGCTAAATTAAAGGTTGATTGAAGTTTTTTAGATGTACGAGTACATCATTCTTGAAAATATTTCCCTCTGGAGGGTATTCATGCTACGGCTGTTGTCATATGTATTATAAAAATCTCTCTTCTGATTTCATTGGAAGATACCCACGTGCGGAGGGATTTATAATGCCCCTTATGAAGCAGAACGAAAAAAAAGGTATCGAGCGGTGAACATCACTTTAAATGAACTCACAACATAATGCTCAATTTTCAAACCAGAAGGCAGCCCGCTGATGTGCTTCTCTGTAATCAAAGCAATATTCCTCACATGCTGATGTCTCAGCGAATATTGTTCTTTCAGCTGAAAAATTTGAACATTATCCAAATTGTAATCTGGGAAAGAGGCTGACAGTTAATATTCCATGATCTTTACGTGTTGTGTCTTTAATAGTGGTGCCTATAAAAAACAAAATTTTTGGGTATATTGAGGAAAAGTTAGACAAACTCATTTACCCTGAACAAATCGATTTGCATCACAATGGGAAATGGGAAAGTTAGAGTTTCTCCTTCGGGAGGAAGTGTGCAAATTGGGGATGTTGAGCTGTCGAGAGGAAATAAAAACTATTTTTCAAGCAACCGATTCCGGGTATCCTGAGTTTTCAATTGAATTGTTCGGGTAAAATGACATGCTTTGGGGCCGTTATATAAAATTAATAAAAATACAAGGCACATTAAAACTTGTAAGGTTCTCATAGATAATGCGAACTGCTTAAATTACTAACTCCAACTTTAAACACTAGTAAAGTACATACTAACGAAACATAAATGTATTCAGTTCAACTCTGTACCCGTATTTGGAAATTTAATCGAAGAATATGGAATTAATTGCAAACCGATATTCAGAGATTGAACATTTATTTTTAAGTGAACTTCAATGAATTTTATGAAGAGGATTTTCTTCCTATATTAAATCAAACTCTCACCATAAAAGAATTGGGTTTTAATAATAAGAAGACCTAAAATAATACTTAGAATTTAATTATCTCTAAATAAAACAATTAAAGTGGAAATTTCGTCATACTCGAAACTTGTTAATTAACATAACAAATGTTATAACTGAAAGATTCGACCAAGATATTTTTTTTATATAATAGTTTTATTTATTATAAATTTAGAAATTATGTAGTAAATTGTCAATCTTGTCATCAGCATCGGATGGTTCGTCTCAACTTCATTTATTAAGTTTACTAAGTAGAGTGAACATTGAAAAGGAAAATTTCAAAATCTGCAACAGAAAAGATAGTGTAATTGTAGTTTGTGCAAAATAAATTTTGATATATTATTTTACCCGCAAAAATGTAGGCAGGTTTATAGGTGCAATATTTCCTGCGGACATGATCATTTTTTGTTGCGTCTCCTGTATAAACATGATCATTGCCTTCTTGAATTTCAGATCTTGATAAATCCAATTGCATTCATATACAGAATCATTTAGACCGCTATAGCACTCGGTCATTCGGTTCATGAAGTAGCAAACTGGAAACACTTCAAGTACAACTGCTGCAAGATACGACGAAATTGCAACCATCTCAGGAAATTGAGTTGCGAAAAAAATAAGATTTACTGCTCCCACGCACAATATGAATGCGGTGACAGTGAATTGAATGAATAATGTCTGTTTAATCATCGCCGAAATTTCATGGAAAAGGCTATAAAAGATATGTGTACCAACATCTTAAAAGTCTTAAATGAGTCAATCCCTTACCGCATTATATGCAAATGATCTTCTATACAATTTACCAGTTTGTGGTACGTCTTAAGACTGTCGTCTTCTAAATTCCATCCGATGACCCTCACTCTTTTTGCTAATGCTTCCATATGTGCAGTCAAAACCGAAATGTAGATCGGAGGATAAACATCATGAGCAATGTTTTGCTCAAGAGCGATTACCGTAGCACATGCTTGATAAACATAAGCAATCCAGAAATTTGATTTCACTGTCAAGTCAAATGGAAACCATGTCGGAAACATAAGTTGCCCTTTATTTAACAGAGAGGTCAATGCATAGCTGCAATAGGAGGAATAGAAGATAACGTTGTAGCCTAAGAGCAACCGACGACATAACTTAATCATGCTTTTAATACACTCTATTTCCTCCTCGGTTTGAACTCGTGTATCCAGTTTTTGAAGAATTTTTAATATATTGCGATTTCGTTTATTGAACAAAATTAAAACATGCTTAATCGAAAACGATACCATTGTCATCGTCATCGCCAGATTATGCAGAATACTTCGTAGATCATGTTCTTGAAGATTTTGTTTGATGAAAGAAAACGGCAATAATAAAGTCACTGATATGTTAATAAATATTGAATAAGTCGTAAATGCATTTGAATATTGTTTAACCGGATTTATTCCACCAAGAGCCCACTTTCTCCAAATAACCCTGAGTGCTTCTATACTTTCTACACCTTTCATTTTACGTAGCTGAAGGAAACTGATTGAGACTACAAATCCAATTTCACTTCTTTCTTTATCTTTTCTGATTTTGTTAATTTCTTTTTAAGTAGTTAGTGAATTATGTATTTAGCGATGAAATTTTGGAGGGCTTTCACATTTTCTACGTCATGTGATTAGAATTCCCACACTATGAATTCATGTCTATATTTACTCAGAAGATGATTTTGTTTTTATTAACCCTAAATGATTCAATCAATAAATTATGATAAAGGATATGGAAAATTCAAGTTAACGAGCTTACACCGCTTTTAAAAAATATATGTAAACGTCTCATATAAAAGTTACTAATAAAGTGCTGCATAAATAAAATATAGTTAAATAATTTACTTATAAATCAGGCGACAGCAATAATTTCAAAAGAAACTTCTTCCGAAAGTAAAAATACTCAAAAGGCAATCAGACTTATGTCAAGGATTTTTCGCAAACTTTGATACACGTGGAAAACAAGTTAAAGTTAATTAAGCAATTTAGCAATCCGCATATGGCCCGAAGCATAAGTCGGGTTTATTAGGCGAGTTATAGAAGCATATTGACATCTCTGTATTTATTGCCCCGACTCTGGTTTAATTAATTCCCGCAAACAACCCTGAAATTCCAATTAAAGTGAGCATGTAAATCTCTCTAATGAATTCAATAAACAAACGAAATAACAAGGAAGAAGGCCCTAAAAGTAATGCTAATTTGTCCTCCTGATCTAATGGAACTAATCAAGTTTCAGCTTGAATTGTTCTAGGTCCGTCCTCTGAATTAAATTGCAGTCTTTCCTGATTTCGAACTCATTAGTTAGCGTTCCATTTTCAGTTCAACACGAAATCAAAATTGTGGGCGGGTATAAATCATTCAAATAACTAACTCTGATTTATGGTGTTTCTTTTATACATTTTTCAGAATCTATACTTTGTACCCTAATAACATCAATAAAAAAACTTTTTACGCTGTAGGAGTAGGGCGTAAGCAAAGCCTTAAAATCATAAGCTTCCAAGAAAGTCCGTGAAGTGAACGCGTTCAATTCCGTCAGTTTACCACACCTGTTGCGTCGCAAGATCCCTGGGAATATTGAAGCGTCACAAAAACGTTTATTTACTTTGGGAATTGCACCAGCTCCCTCCTTAAATTGAGTGCGGGTGGGATCGGAACGCCTGTTGCCGTTCAATATCAAACTTTCATGCATATGAATACGTTAATAGGTGCCGACATGACGCTTCATTTTGTTAGGACGTGAAAAGAGGGTTCAGAATATTCAATAATCGCAGAAAAGTCACAGTTGGGGTGTAACACGTAAGACGAGGAAAGCTAGTGTTTCGCAACATGTAAAAGAAAACAATATAGACATAAAATTGTAAATTTGTATTAATAGCTACTATCTATCATACGGTTCTTGCTATACCTTCTTAGTCTTTACGACAGGCAAGGCACCCTACTGACTATCAATGTTTTATATACATAGGTATTTTTACCTTAATTTAACCTTGAATTGCCTAAAATAATTCTTACGCAGAAAATCGAATCTTTGCTAGAACTTAAAAGAGTTCCAGTAACCTACTTGGACCCATATCCCTGGGAAAACTGCGGAGGATCTCAAATTTTTCTTGCCATCTGCAAAACATTTTGTTGATATGAACTCGACCAAGCTTTCTTCCTCTGCAAAAATAATTTTTCTGAACGCATGCGTTGGGAAAGCTTAGGGCACTATTTCAAAGATTGGGAAAATCAGAAGTTTGGAAATGAGCTGAATAAGTACAAAATGGGTGCAATTTGCTGGGGATAATTTTAAGATTGCAAAAGCTCTAGACTTGAGAAATAATATAAACACGTATTTTATGTAAAATGTAAAATACATATATAGATATTTGCGAGGAAAAGTGTAATAAAAATACTTAAACCAATTTTGGGAAGGGAAAATATTACAAAGAAATTTGTGAATAAAAAATCTGTAAAATGTACGAACTAGTCAAATTGTTAGATAATACTTTTTAATATCACTATATGATGTTTATATTATAAACAGACTTTTGAGCAATTAATTATGGAATTATATAGATAATTGTAGTTATTTCAAACAATTCACTTGGTGTTATTATTCGACATATGACCATAAACCCATCCCAAAAGTCCTACAAATGTTATTATACTACAATTAAATTAAGAGATAGAAAAAGGAAATGTTTCTAGATTTAAAATATAAAATATAAAAAGTATTTTAATTGCTTAATTTCCCCAAAATTAATATTTCCCTTGCATTTCTTAGGATACATTCGTTCGAATATGCTGTAATATTAAAATTTTAAAGTAGAATTCGGTAAATTGCAAATTTACTTATAGAGTTTTGGTTTTATTATTATTGTTGCAAAAACGTTAGCAACGATATCTTGTTATAATTTATCCAATCAGGATGAAATTTTGTGATTTTCTTCAGCGTTCTTTTACATAACCGTGTTTTAATATTTCAATTATTAATTATTTTGGTTTTGTCGGCTACTTTATACTTTACTTAAACAATATTTAACAAAATAAGTTGGCTGAAGAAACTTTAATTAAAATAAACTTATCTATGCATAACCTAACCATCACTTGTCAACAGTAGATATAATACAAATTTATCATCTGGAAGATGAAACAAAGAGGAGCTCCGTAAAGTTTGCTCATTAAGTCTTTCCCTAATTCTCGCTAAAGTATTCTAGCCCATTGTCCTCTCCTATTTCGTTTATAAAGGGCCGACCTAGACATTCTGTCAACGAGAAAAAAAAAGCGAACTCCAACAAGTTGTTGAACCTCCAAATTGAGAAAAACCGACAAGAAAGGAAAATTATAATGAAGGAATACAAAATGAATCTTGAAGTCCTCAGTTCATTTATCCCGGTCCCTCATTTGTTAAAAAGCCAAACAATGTGCCAGCCTCAATACAAAGCATCTTTATGAATTGATTTTTGAAGGCAGATTTCCCTCGAAGGGCGATGAATTTTTCTGTTATGATGGCGGAACGAGAAGTGGAGTCCATTCTAAATCTATTCCGCCCTTCACAGGAATCTATAATAAGAAGTGGTTCCTCCGGGTGGAAGAGCGGAATGATTAAAGACTTTTCCCAGTGAAAATATCAAATAAAGTGCCGAAATGGTGGCACTGGGACAAAACGACACAATTGATTGACGATTTAATAAATTCTGAAATATACCAAATTAAATTCTTGGTTGGTCTTCTACTTCTTGTGATACGAAAGGACAGTACAACAAGGAGCCAGATCTTGAAGGTTTTATCTCAAATTCCATGGACTCGTTTTTTATTAAAGATTTTAGATTACTTACAAAACTTTGTTAATTTAGCTCACACAGATGCTACCATGTAAAAGCCCAGGTAAGTTTTTTTCGAAAGTTTAATTTAAAAGAATTGCTGGGTTAAACCCAAACTCACTTCAAAGAATTTTTTGCTGGTGAATTTCGCATTGGACTCTTTTCCATCACTCTGGAGGCTTCTTGATATAAGATGGAATTGAATTCAAAATGTACGTGGTCTGCCCACAACCAATTCTCGTAGATTTATTTTGAATCCATTAAGCGTTTACAACACCACCATTTTACATTCCATTAACTTGCGAATATTTTTCAATGTGGATCTATATTTTTTGCTCCAGTCATTCGAGTCCGTTTGCAGGCTCAGGACGTTTCCTATGCTCTTCCAAGCGAGTAATTTTGTTGAAGAGTTGAATGCTGAAGTTTGGGAATATAAGAGGACATTTTGAATTAAATTACAAAATCAAAGAAGAACGACTAATTTTATGGGTATCTTTTGGGATAACAGATGGGAAAGTCGTATTTATGCGAAATTTATGTCTATTGCTCGCCGATGGGGATTCGACTCGGAAAACGTATCGATTATTTGAATTTTATCGCAAATGCCCTACGGGTCCACGAGCTTGATTTTATTATAACGAGCGTGGCAGTTTTATTGGCAGGACTCGAGATCAAGATTGGTTTTAATATTGCGAATCAAATTTCCAACATTTATCTAGTCTGGCGTGCATTAAAAGTGTTCTCTTGCTGATTTTATTGGTGGAAAATATGAGCAAATATTTGTAGATACGTGCTGCTGATAAATTTTCACTCATTTGAGTTTAATCTTCAAAAACAGATGGCCCGATGCGGATCTCGGGAATATTTCAACTTGTAACAACATCTCAACGTTTTGTTTAATCGGCCAATGAGTGAAAATCCCGATAGAATGTTTTTCCAGAAACAAGAAGCTGTCAAGACGCAACTTCCTTCACAAATAATCATCAAACTAGTTGTCCCAGATTACTCCAAATATTCTGTCAGCCTGGAGCAATTATCGGAACTCGAATAGATTTGAGGTCCGAATTTCCTCGCTGTTAATCACTTATCCAAAACCTTTCTGTCTTGTCGAAATGCTGTCGGAAATTCGGGAGTTTCAAGGACAGAGGGACAGCAAACGGAGTTATTTACGGTTCGTTTTCTTGCCCTAAGCCACCTTCAAAGGGAATTTCGAAAAGCAAATCATGGTCTAAAAGTCAATTATTGCAATGGGCACGTTTTGGCCACCGAGTGAGGTGAGCGAAAGCAAGGGATTGCCTAACAACATCATTACTTTTTCGCATCTAGGTTGTACAGATTTCTTATCGAAAAAGAAATACCTTTAAGAAATTTTTTTTCTTAAATGTTCCTTTAATTTCTCACATTTTACAATTCATAGAAAGGATGATAAATTCGACATGGTAACTAATTTCTTCGGTATCAGTAACACAACCAAGTAGCATTAAAAGAAATTACTGCTTTATGTGAAGGTATTGCTTATTTTTAAGTCGCACATTAGCCCAAAATAGCAAATACACCAATGCCGAGCCATTAAGTTACCACAAAATAAATATATGTAAATATGGTATTCTCGAAATATATTTGCCTTCTTTATAAAAATAGCTAATTATGTAAATATGTAGTCCATTTGAGAGTAATATCTATAGAAATAATTCGCATAATATCGATCGAATTTGCGTCATGAATTCTATTATATGGTATACTTCTTTATAATGCTATACCATAGCAGGTATACCTAACAATAAATAAGAGATGAGAGAACCTGTTCTCATAAATACGATATATATATAATATATATAAATAGTATTATTATTTATTCAGATATAAGACGTCAATTTCTACCATTAGAAATCAATCAATCAATAGTGAAACAATATCTAAATTAAACATTTAAAGCTTTAAATGCCAAACTAAACATATGTGTGCCCAATAGAATTTTCACGTGATCACAAATTAATTACAATTCTCTTTCGAAAAATTCTGAATAATTGATGAATTTCCGCCTTAAGTATTAAGTAGGCGTTAAATGTATATAAAAAGCTTCTTTCACCATCACGTTCTCTCCAGTGCTATGCTATCTTATTAATTATCCAAATTGTAGTGAGGCAACTACAGGTTGTTAAGAAATTTCAAGCAGAGGTGTTATATTTTTGTTGTTAATTTTTAATTATTAGTACAAGAAGTGATAATATTTTGAAGGACATAAACAGCATCAGAGAAATTTAAAAAAATTGAAAAATCGTAGTTTTAAGCTTGAAAAAATGAAGAAGTATTGACAAATTAAAGAATATTATAAAATGTTATAAGTGCACTTATTTTATCAATATAAGACAATTTTGGTGCCATTCTGTAATTACATATATGAAAAATAAAAGGAAAATTAAGAAACTATCAATTTGATGCAATTGAGGTCGTTTATTTATAATACATAAATTTATAATTATGCATGTAAACGTAAAATAGTACATTATTAATTGAAAGCTGATTCTTAATATATTTAAATAAGGGATTTAAAACATCTCATTTGAATATTTATAAACTGAAGCGCATATGGCGACGATTCATTGAGGGATTTTGTTTCAATTAAATTCCTTTATTTAAAATGATTTTCTCAGTGCATGGTATACCAGAGAAAAAACAACATGCAATTAAAGTTTGCTTAATGTTAAAATATTGCGTTGTACAGCTCTTTCCTGGCTGTGGTCAACACACGTCCATTATTCAATTACTACATATAAAGTATTCCTCGCAGCATAGTCGGCAGCTATAAAAATATCTATTTAAAGATTTTTAATTATATTAAAAAAAAATAAATCGCGATTCTATAGTAGAGGAAACGCGTCCTTTGGTTCGAGCAGAAAATTTTCGCAAAAGTACCAATTCCTTGCAAAAATACAACGTCCATTAATTTCGAAAGGAGGCCATTGAATTGGTGGTCCGCGTCAGCTGGCTCAACTTAATGGCTCGAAATGCAGTAATTCAGAAAAATCTAATTTTTCAGACTGTCAAAAGTTATAAACAATTTTATTGCAAGCGAAGGGCACTTCCAAGGAAGCTCCCCCAAGCTCGCATTATTCGCCTGTCTAAGGGAATTTTGAGGGGAGCAGCAACATGGTGCTTGAATTTTATGGGAAATAATACCGGAAAACGACACCAAAATGAAAGCAAGGCCAGGAGCGATTTACCTTTCGGCAGCCGCATGCAGAACCTACTTAGTGAATCACTACGCTTGAGCTGAGTTGAGGTAATTTTAGTTCCAGATGTTCGCTGGCAGGATGGCTTTAGTACGACGGCGATTTTACTGCTCTACGGAGCTCTAAAGGAGCATTCCTGAAAATATTGCTACTTAGTTCACAGTGGAGGGAACACTCTGCTTCTGCAGTGAGCAAGCAGAAAACTTCGACAAGGTAAATGTAAAATTTTATGAGTTGGCGCTATTCAATCACGTTAATTGCTATGGCAGTTGAAGATAGATAGTCTGGCAAATTCTCTTTTTCTTATGCTTAAGTGGGTTAAAGTACATAAATTCTCCCCAATTTGTAAAGCAACCCACAACAAAACATCATCCCGAGAAAAACACTTTCTCAGACAGCGGCGACGTCCAAACCCCTCCGAGGAATGACCTTAATATAGTCCATGGCTTTACCGACGTTCCAAACAGCCGCTGGAAATGAGAAAGATAAAATCTTACAAGAATTTTGCGGCTCACTAGAGCCATGAAGAGTCCCCAACCACCTGTAGGATCACACAACCCGCTGCGCGTGGGACGGGACGGCTCCTTCTGTTTATGTTTAGAAAGGATTCATCATTCCGAAGGAATCGCCCAAATTGCAGAACACAGCCGAAGCCATCGGTCTTTTGGCTCTGTAAGATGAAAAAGACGGTTGGCTAGCGGTTCAGCAACCTTCAGGAGCTGATCAAGCAAGAAAACTCGCCTGAGTCATGTTTGCCGAAGAAGCACTAAAGAGCCCAGACGATTGGGAGGAAGCTATCTGGTGAAATTTTATTGCTAATAGGGTAAATTTTGCTTATCTCCACTTAATTTTGGAAGCGACGAGGAAAAACTTTGAACAGGAAGCGAAAGAAGTTTTACGGGATGTGAGCAGTTTTAGCTGCTTCCAAAGTTTCAGGGAAACTTCTCGGAAGCGATAATTGAGCGTAGGAGTTTGGAAAATAAATTTGTTTTATGCATTGACGACATATCTCCTTTTTGAAGGTTATTGTCAGAAATATTGTCATAATCTAAATCACTTTCCAATTGCTCCAGCTTTGAATGACAAACTTTTGCGACGACTATTTTAATTATAATATTGCAATAAACTATAAATCTTAAATTTGCAAGCAGATGCAAAAAAATCGATTTTATTGCATAAATGATACTTCTTTTATAACTTATAAAATATAAAATTTTAAAGGATTCTTTTCTGTAGATTATGAATTCGCAATTAAGTTAATTTTCTGACAATTTCTATATGTATGCTGAACTTTATTAGCTCATCAATTTAAGAAATATTATGTGAATGATGACATCTAATGTAGTCCGAGATTGACCGATTTTTGTAAATTCCTAATAAAACAGAACTCAGTAATAATTGAGCCTGTTGATATCTGAAGCAAATATTATTTACCTAATTCAGTGATTTTCCTATCAGTCAAAGCCAAAGGTAGACTTTTATACCATAATTTTTCTTAAACATTAGAATGAAACTGCTGCTAAATCACATTGTCTCAATCTCGGTTTGTTGGAATGTTCTGAGATAATTCACAAAATTAAGATATTTTAGCGCAGAAGAGCCAAATTAAATTCTTTCTTCGGTTTGATTTATTTCATCTTCTTATGAAGTCTGGAATTTAGGGCGGACAAATTTTATACCATCTGCTTCCTTACAAACTTAACTTTTAAATATTGAAAGTATTTGACGAGAAAAAAGGCTCGATGACATGGGTGTTCATAAATTTTCTTAATATTGTGACAGGGGTAGTTAGTGATATGCAGTCAGCAACATGTGATAGAAAATATGTTGAAAAATATTTAATAACTTAAGAAACCACTTTTAGTGTTGAAATTGAAAAACAAATCAGTTGATATAATAACAAAGTAGTTTTTAATCAAAGCTCCATTTGATGCCCTTATGTACTATGCAAATAACCCCCAGAGGTATCAAGTTCCTTATTTCGTTTTAAATTTTGTTTTCAATTTACGCTAAAAAAATTTTTCTGCTGTGTAAATTTGGCTCTTGCCACCTCGTGGGATTGGCAAACAAAACATTTAAAAAAGAGCGAAGGCTGACGAAAAGCGTTTAAAATACAATTTTTTTCCTCATAAATATACATACCCACTTGATTCAAGAGGGCAGAAAGTGGAGTGTGAAAAATGCTCCCAGAAAAACGCCAGACACCACCCTAGGGGCAAAATGTTATGATGGTTTCGGAGGTATTCTCACCAAAGGAAGTTAATCCCGCTGCCTTAAAGGCGACCAGGTGAATTTATTGTCTGACACTTTTTGTACCTGAAAATGTCTGGCGTTGACGCAGGTTTTGGCAAACAAATTCCACCCTCAAAAATTACTTTTATTTATGCGAACGCCTTGATGACTCTTAATTGAACTTGTTTTTCAACGTTAAGCTTTTGCCCTTAATTTCGTAGGTCTCGTAAATTTTTTAAAAGAGTTTTCATTTACTTAAGCTACCACGATTTTTTTTAAAGAAAAGTGTTTTCCTCTTAGAGCGATATTATCCAAGCTCATCCCTATCACGAACATTCTTTGGAATATAATCGCTTAGCCTTCTTTCTTCGCTCTAATAATAGAATATTTTCTTGCATATTAAATATTCCAGGACCTTGGATGTTGTTTTGACGGTAGCAAATAGGCTTATAAATTCTTCATTTTATTCCTGGCCCTTGTGATTGCTTTAATAAACTTTCAGTTTTCGCTAGAGCACAATTTCGTAAAATTTGAACTACGTACATATGTATGGTATATATAATATAGTATATAATGCTTCTCTTTGAAGGGCTTCGTAGGAATGATATTGTGTATTGGTCCTCTATAATTTTACTTCATTATTCTTATCTTTCTGGTATACCACAATAGCATCTAAAATTATGTAAAAAATAACAAAAATATGATTTTATACAAAATTATTGCCGTAAAATTAAAATCATTTATAACTTCTGAAATGATTCTACAACATTAAAGTTTAGTATTTGAAATTGGAAAAAATGGATAATGTACTTGAATTTTAAGATCATTGTCTTCTTAGTTGCCGAAAAATAAATTTATGAAAGATCCAAATTAAGAAAGGTTTGTCGTTTTAAAAAAATGTTAATTTCGAGGTGCCTAAAATAGAGCTTTTATAAAATACTGCATTTATTTACAAATTGCCATTTATCATTCTAAAAAATTCTGCAACGTTTTAATTTAATAATTGTGCACTATGTGCTGTTGTTTTCCTCTAAAATGCAATAAAAATTTCTTAATAAAATCATATTTCTGGCCACACATGAGGCATGGGAGCTGTGTTCGCTTGTGACTCGTGCGGTGCAAGGCTACAATCAGAGAAACACAAAACTTTTTCTTTTAACATTCATTCTCATTGTTTTCAAACACGAAAAAATATTATGTAATTTACATCTGCCCTAAATCACTGCACTTCTTCGAATTAATCCCTTGAAGTCATTTTTTATCCAGACAACTTTCTGAGTTGTGACTTCTGTTCTGGGAGAGGAAAAACCTCTCAACTTTCCATCAATTTAACTTTCGTCTCCGGAAGTTTCAAGAAAGTGACAAAAGTTTTTCTGAATTTTTCTAACTATTTTACCTCAAGCAAAAAAAACTCTGCAACAATGGCAATTTAAATTTGCGATAACTCAGTTTTGCAACATTCTTCGGGCATTTTGCTTTTAAACACTTTTTATCAAGATTCATTCAGTCAAGAGACTCTTTCATTTAAATTGTATTCTAATTATAAGATAATCTGGAAAAATTCAAGAAAAAACTTGTTCTAATGAAAATGTAAGTAATGGTAAATTCAATCTGCAACTTTTTAAATAAATTTATTTTCCTTAATACTGTGAAATATAAATTGTATTGAATTTCAAATACGTGTATCAGAAACATAACCACTGTAAAATTTAAAGAATTTCAATGTTTCTGTTGCCCAACTGACAACACAGAATTTATTTTTAAACATCAATTTAGGTTAATGCAGGATAAATTGAATTTATAGTGTCAATCACAACATGCGTCCATTCTTAATTAATTTTAAAATATCATAAGGTATAAGGGGTTTTATGCTATAAAAATTCCATTTTCTTTGAATTATTTTGAGATGTATTGTGGATGTACCACGGCTTTTAAATTTTATATTGATTTACGTGATTTTTCTATCATAGTGGGCATACGAGACGGGAACATCGATGCATAAGGTTGCACACTTCACGTTTTCTCTTCCAGAATGCTTTTATCCCTTTAATGAAATTCTTGATAAAATCAATCTCCCTTTCTAAAAATAAAATATCTGCATAAGGAAACTGTTAGAATTGGTTTAGAATAAAGTTTTTTTCTTGATATCAAAGTCTAATATTTTCAAAATAGTTTATAAATAAAATAATTTGCTTATTTTATTATAACGAGTATGGGAATTCTTTTGGTTACATACAATAATCGATATTGATTGAAGTTTGCAAATTTGGTATTCATGCGATATTTGATTGTGATCAGAGATTAACGTTTTTATGACTTGGTGCAACTTTGTTTCCATAGTCTTCATATTATTGAAATCCTTAAATTAAAATCAAAGTCTAATCTAAATGCAGTTGCTTTAATTACTCGTTTACTAACCATAAGCGAGGACAGTTTGTAAGAACATTCAACCTTCGCAGAAAGCATATTTCTAATGTTAAACAATTTGAAGAGGTATAATTACAAGGATATTAAAATTAAAGTAGGCAATGTTCGCAGCGTTTCCCTCACGTCGGGAGAACCTTGTAAGATCTGCTTAACCCTTGCCGCACTCAGCCATACTATTCCAATTTAATGCGACGTAATTCTCATTAAATGCGCCTCGAGCAGAAGTCTGGCAGAGCGCCATTGTTGCCTTCATTGATCACATTTGCGTGGCGAAACCTTGAGAATCCGCAGGAAGAAACCTTCAAAATTTATAATGAAGTCTCCTGTTAGCAGGAGCACCAGGGCTGCTGTGGCAAATATAATATGTAATTATTCCAGCGAGCCTGGCAGAAACGAGCACAGAAGTGACTGCCAACTGACTGCATGCATTCAAGTCACATTTATCTCGATTTCGCAAAGTGTACGACTGCAGAAGACGTACCGAAGACGTTTCATGCTCCAGGATTCCGTCTTAAGAAGGTTGCATCTCAGGGGTGGATGCGCTTCATGGCCTCCAGAAGTTTATGGAAATGCGGCACGGACGTGCATTCCATATGAATGGGGCTAATTATTATCTTGCGAACGAAGGGCTGAGGGACTGCACCGTCCGTGCCCTTTCAGGAGCTACTTGTTTCCAGCAGCTACGTATCTCGTTTGACGTGGATGGGTGTTTCTGCCGGATCCTGGCGTCTTTCGGAGCGGATCCTATTCAAAGGACGGACAGGGATCCTTGCTGGCTCAAAGGAGGTGTGCAGCTTCGTGGCACAAGTGTCCTCCACTCAGAGGTATTCAGTGCGATGCTTTGTGGGGCAATGAAGCATAAGGGGCCATTATGTCACCAGGGGACGTTTTTATGCTACACTCGACCATTCAAACATGTGAGGTGAGAAAGATACATAGACTCCCCAAAAATAATTCTCCTATAAGCTTATTGTAACAACTTTAGCTAAAGACGCCTTTTCAAATAATTTACATAAAAATATTTATCCCTCCTGAAGTGCGGGAGTGTACAAAATTTCGTTAGTGAAATGAAGGGACAAAAGTCTCGAAGCATTAACGCCGGTTAGCCTCTCTGGCTTTAATGTCCTGTGAAAGGACGAGAAAAAGGAACACTTGGAATTTGACGGCAAAGCTGATTTCTTTTAAGATGACAAGGGTAGCGTAAATTGGAGGACCAATTTAATTTGGAATTCCTAGCAAATATTTACAGTATGCCTTAAAACATTTTCTGTGGTAAATAGGCTAAGACCAAAAAATTTAAAGTAAATTTTCGGAATTTCTGTTTCCAGATAATTTAACTACACTAAAAAATTAAGTTGTTTTAACCCTTGTCTATATTAATAAATTTGTATGTTGAACATTTACAATTTCAGTTTTGTCAAAAAGCACATACTTATTATATCTTTTAATTCTAGATAAGGGTAGAATTACATTAAAAAAGATATATGTAATTGCGCTACAGTGAATAACACAGATTACGTTTTAAAAAAGTTTATTAGTTCCCTCCCTAAAATTTATAAAAATATATTTAGAATTTATAATGTCCAAGAATAATATTAAGATGGCAGTGATTGTTAAGGTATAATCAAAAATTAAGATCTAATGTATAATTTTTTATGATACATATAAATAATTTAATCGATCTTTAATAAATTAATCTAATAAATCACATGATTACGTACGCAAATGTAATTTTTGCAATATTTCTTAAAACCGGAACGAGTGTACTTTCAAATAAATCTATTTTCGCAAAATCGATTTTTATTTACGGCTGTTTAGAAGCGCCCATAACAAAACATATGTGGGTGGGACACAAATTGGTTAACAAAATTCATTTTATTATAATCCGTAATTATAAACACTTGGTTGGTAGCCGAGTCACGTGTGTCGGTTTTAAGAAATTAGTTTAGAATCCTTAACAAATTACAACCTATTCATTACTTAACCACTGACAGGAAGGGCGCTCCCACTTCTATTCCTAAATATGCAAAATATAGCAGATGTTGTAGCATCTTTAATGAGCTCATCATAATTTCAGGCTTCTCTAGAGATAATCTCGGCTTTTCTTAATTCCTACAAAATTAAGCGCAATTAGGATCAGCGAAGTTTCCACAGTTCATCAATTTTAAAATAACTATGTATTTTGAAATCGCAGTTTCCTCAATTATTCTACATGCAATAAGTAATTCCAAAGGGGAAGTTTAATTAAATGGCTGTTTCATTTTCTACGACTATTTGCTGCATTAATTAATTTTCCTCAGAATTTTAGAATGCAGGAGATGCACACTGCACAGCTCCTATAAATTGCCTGGGGTTTGCTAATTTTTCCCGTTCTACAATACATTCTCATTTTTTCCAGTAGATTTTATTCTGTGCGGAACTGGGAAAAACCACTGCGGGGCTTAAATATAGAGTAATTAAAAGTAGTAGAAGACGCCAGGCGGGCGTTTATTTTAAGTTATAGTAAAAAAAAATTAAGTTTACATAAGATTTTGTACATTAAGCAATAGGAGTTCTTAGGACTTAAAAATAAAGTGGATCACTTCGCAACTTTTGCTACATTTCCAGTTTTATGTAGGGCTGGTCGGGGCTCACATCCGGCGCTTGAGAGCTGCTCCTCCGGGAGTTGGCCTGGCTATTCACAGGCGTGCCGGGAAGGCCGTCATCGTACTTCCCCATCTCGGCCTCAAAAATAATATTGCTGACCAAGTGCTGAACGCAGCTCTTGGCCTTTTCAGTTTTTAATTTCCTTATCCTAGCAGCAATATTTTTGCCGAAAAAATCAAATTCATCTTTGGGCTGGGAGCAGGTCAGCGTGGGTTTGAAGAGTTTGCAGGCTTCAATCATGTTTCGTTCCACGCTATTCGGGCTGATCATGTCCCTGAAGGGCCTCTTTATCCTGGCCGGTCTTCTGGGAGCGGATGAATTCGGGGCCGTTCTGTCACCTGAACTGATAAGTGAGATATAGGGCGACCCGTCACGAATGTGGTGAGGTTCGGTTAGTTCCAAATACCCGTTTTGATAACTCTGATTGCTTTCTTGCTGCTGCTCCTGAGAATTTTGCTGTTGTTGCTGCTGATGAGCTATTTGTTGCTGTTGCACTTGCAGCAGGTGTTGCTGTTGATGTTGTTGCTGATGTATTTGCAATTGTAAGTGCTGCTGCTTTTTGCCATCATCTTGATAATCATGTACAAAGTCCTGCGTTTCTTCCACTTCAAGTTCTTCATCTACCTAAATAAATAGTAAGATAGTTTTCTATTAATTAAGTGAATAATGCGAAAAATCATAAATACAAAATATACCACCATTTAACATTTTTGTTTTACTGTTCCTATACCTCGTTTTCAAGAATACTCGATTTCTAGGAAATTTTGGTAATTTTAATAATTTAAAATTTATTAAGTCGAGTTTAAAGCGTTGACTTGTTTTTTGAAAGTTATTTAGCCAATATTTATAATCCACAAAAATATTTTGTTTCAATTCAAAATTTTTATTTGTTTAAGTCTTGAGTACCTATAGTTTTGATTTGTTCTGTTAATTTCTAGATGAAATCAATTACCAAGTTTACTCTTTTCAAACACTTCGTTAGTCGAATAAAACACGCGCTTAAATTTTTAAGCTTACAATACCATGAATTTCAACAACTGAAAAATTGTATTAAAGCATCATTTTGTTCAACCTTGTAATCTTTTAACAATGAAATTCTTTTGAGGTATCATTTAAAAGGTTTTCATTTGAAGTTGAATCTTTTCGAGTTGAAGGTTAAGTACCCTTTTCAATTCGAATGAAGTTTCAAGTTGTAAAACATCTATGATTTTTGAAATACCACCCTTAATAACTTTTAAAACTTTTCAAACTGAATGAATGAAGTATTTATAGAACATTTTTATTGTGCGAGGTGTCTGATTTTATCTGAGGCAACATGGGAAACGTTTCAAATTTATGCTTCTTCTTCTTGTATTAATGGTTCCCTTGAGAAGTTGAATAAGTAATTTCTTTTTAATTAATTTTAAAATTTGCGCTCTCCTATGTACCTACGTAAATTATATATATTCATAATAGAAAAACTTACCCCTTCGTGATTCGAATTATCGCGGTACTAAACATTGAAACATTTTTAAAATGTTAGTGAATAACCATTTGTTATTCGGAAAAGGTTTGCTCTTAATCAAAGAAATAAGAAGATTTAGTTAAGTTTATACATAATTTAACTAGTGTTTAATCGAAGCTATAAAAAAACAATATTTCCAATAAAGGGATACGCTCTCGTAATTGAAATTATGGGTGCTAAGGAAAAGAAGTGTTTCTTTTTCCATGGAATTACATTAACCACTAGTCTTTTATGTCTAAATAATGTTGGTGAAATATAATATACTCGTAGGCTGATTGAGCTGTTTTGCGAAATAGTCTTGACGAATTCATTTTTCATTGTAAAAATAGAAATTAATGATGTCCAAATTGCAAGATTCTAGGTCAACGGGAAGTACCCAATAGGTTTTGATGAATTAGTCTGTCAGTATTAAAATACCCTTTGAAAGATCGTATCTTTTGAGTTAGAAACTTTAATTATAGGACTATGAAGCTGTAGACTTTAGTGTTTTGTATTAATTTCAGCTCAAACGGCTAGAGATGTTCCTGCGAAAAACGAACGGACAGACAACAAAGGGATTCTATAACGGTTCCGTCTCTTTATTCCAAGGTACGGAATTCTAAAAATATTCAAATTTTCAAGTATATAATTATTAGTTCAGTATAAAATGAAGAATATGTTAAGCAAGTTTAATCAAAATCAATTAAGAAATATATGGTCTACGTGCATACATAGATATCGATCCAGTAAATGCATACGCAAAGTTGGATCAAAATCCATTAGGAAATTGAGTAGTTATCGCAGTAACTAAATTATGCACTTTTAGAAACTGATGTAGCCGCTCACCCCTTTGACCGATCACCATCATATTGTAACACGACTTAGAACTACATGTTGTCAATGTGCACGTTAAGTTTGGTCAATAGCGATTAAGAAATATGAAAGATTTGGGGTCGAAACCATTTTTATATAACTTACGTAGCCCCTATATCCCCATCCCCCTTGACCGATTCCTCCCAATTTACGAACTTAGCCGAGATATTGGCGAAGATTGGTGGAAATCGATTAAGAAATACGGCCTCTATCGTGTCCCATATACACATATATAGTACATACATAAATACATATGTAGATATATGTATATATACAATGTACAAATAAGTTTTATTTTTGAAATCTACGACCTCTAAAATAACTTTTAACATCATTTATTTTCCGAAATCATTTCATCAGATACGCTGCAATAGGTAGTATTTCATATGAAATCTGCATAAAATATTGTTTAAATCACAGCCGCCGCAGAAGTAAAAAAGCGTGTAAAACAACGACCGACAGTCATCTCGCCAAGATCAAGATGCTGCAAATTAAATCAAAGCGCCGTCGCGCATTCACCACCAACCGATGCCAGCTCCCAGCACCCAGTTCCAGGCGTGGAGCCATAAAGTTCCACGCTCAAAGCTCCGTCCATCGCGAGATTTGCGAAAGACTATGGCTGGGTACCCGGTGCTCAGGAAAGACGGCGCGGCGCGCATCAAATAACTTCCCAAAAACCCCAGCCAGAAACGAGCAGAGCCCCCGGGCCCAGACATAAAACCGAAACCGCACTCACCTCGCCGTCGGTCTCGAGCTTGAGACTTTCGTCGTCCATAAGAAAAGACAGCGGCCGATAAGCGAACCACCGCGACGTTGTGTCGGCGCCCTCGAATCTGCGGCGGTTCCTGATTTTGGTGACCTCGCGTCGGAAGGCGGTGCGCAGCGACTTTATCTTCCGCTTGATGAGGTCCACGTCGCAGGCGTACTTTTCGGCGAGCTCCTGCATCACGTTCTTCTTCAGCGCCATGTTCTTATAATCGGGCAACTTGTTGTCCCACAAACTCGGGTTGCTCCGGTAGTCCTCGATAAAACTGAGCACGACCGCGTTTGACCACTCCATCGCGGAAACACGCAGCTAACTAAAATGGCTGGCGGCGAGTTGCTCGCCCGTCAATAATCCGTGCGGGTAGAAAGAGAGGACTGTTGAACGGAAACATGTTCCACACAGACACACACGCCCCGCTCACACACCGTCGGCTGCGGCGGCGGAGGGGCAGGCCGCAGCTGTCGCCGGCGAGCAGGTCAACATGTGGCCCGGCGTGTAAAAGCGGCCTCCACACGCAAAGAAACAAGTCGCAGCAAACCAACACCAAACAACACCTCGCGCTGCGGCTGTGGAAACGACGGGGACGGCCGTATCGCGGCTGCCGTGCGTCGGGCGGCGGCAGATACTGCGGCTTCCCGCCACCCGCTGTTGAAGTTGATGGGGCCGGGCGCGCCGCGGCAGAGCGACCGCGGGCCCCCGTGCCACTGAACGTTGTCATTCAACATCTCGCTGCGCTGCTTAGACGCAGTTCAACTTTTCGGAGATTTTCGCACTCGTTGCGAGTCAAAGTATCAATTGGTCGCCAGCGTTTTGTTTTTATCTGCAAAGCCGTAAATTTACATAAGATGAAATAAAAAGATATTGGTCTTGGCGTCGTGAAGATAACATTTTTAATCTCAGCTTCGCTCTTCAACGTCTTCAGGTCAAACTCTAAGTCAGCGGATGCACCAAGCACCAAGACTCAGAAGAACGGGCAACCAGCGACATGTGGGGCATACAGCAAATTTGGAGTGTAAGACACTTTTATTTTATTTTACGTTATTGCAATATAAATTGCGCTTGTTCAGCAAATCTGATAATGAGAAATTGTTCATATAAAAAATGCAATGTATTATTTAATAAAATAACACTTCATCGGCTTCTAAGAGTATAATGTTTTAAAAATATACATATTTAAATGTGGCTTAGGTAAGCAATTTCATACCATGAGCTACTCCGCATTTTATTAAAATTTATTTGAAGGATAGAAAATAAATAGGCTAATTAATTTATACTAAAAGTGTACCATTAAGCAATAATAAATACACTGACTACTGCTAATTTACACTAACAGTGTTTTTATCAATTATTTTATAGAAAAAGTATTCACAATAAAATAGAGTTAATAAAACATGAAATTCGACTCTTTAATTTATACAGAAAACTTCGTACTTAATAGGATGTGAGACCAATACTGTGAAGATTATCAAGATGATTTCTATTGCAAGAGCTATTTAGTTATTAAGTTGCATAAAGGTATTTTGCAACGCCGTAATCCGTAATAATTAAGTTATGTTTATAACACTTTCAGGTTTCAACTCTACAAAAAAATATTCTCTGAATGCGTTCTCATTACAATATCTTCTTTTTGCTATGAATTTTATAACAATAGGCATTTTGATTTTTTTAACAACAATCTCTTGCATTATGAATTATTTAGTAACTATTTAAAAGTTCCTTTAGCAAAGATCAAAGTCAACGTATTCACTTTCTTAAAGCCACTACTGAAAAATCAAAAAATTAGTTGTGCGAAGAATAGAAAATAAAAAGGGGTTTAGATTTCATAACATTTATTGTTCTTGTTAAAAAAAATATGTATAATTTAACGAGTATACAAAGAGTGTTCACTTTTTAATTTCCTTCCATCCGAATTAGAATTCATCGTTTGCAAAGGGATGATGTGGGTGGTCCCGAGCCCTTAAATAGAAACAAAAATATGATTAAACTAACCTGCGTATTTAAGCAGTTCATTAAAATTCAAATCATGCGTTGTAAGTGACAAAAATATGGTGTGGTATGAACAAATAAAAGAAAACTGCAGGGGTTTTAAACGGCCAATTTCGTCAAATGAATCAAACAAACAAGCAAATTTAAAACAAATTAGTTCTTGAATTTTCAAAACTATTGTACTTATGTACATAGTATATGATTCTCTCTAACTTGCTCAATTGATTTAGTATGTGTTAGTTGTATAATAAGTATACATTTTGATTGATTTAATTCATAATACAACTTCTCCTTAAATAATTAAAGAAAGAATGAACAGTGCAAAAAAAATAATACTAATGGTGTTTAGTGGCAGAAATTTTAATAAAACTATAATAAAAACAAGAACAATTGGAAAATTAATAAAAAAAAATAACTACACTTTTTTTAAAAATCATCGTGGAATGGGTAATGAGGGTGATCTCCAGCATCTCTGAAATTAAAATTAATATAGAAAGTGAACAAATGTTGTAATATCCTTCATTATTTAATTTTAATTTTTATTTCATTGCCGCAAATTACGACTTATTCAGCTTGAGGTACATATAGCTGAATAAGCAACATTTGCCTAAGTTCGTTTTATGTTTTAGAAAATATTGGACTCTATGCCGTTGTAAACCTAGGTCCATAAAATAAGAAATAACTTACGCATCCAAAGGTACAACTCTTCCGTTGCAGTCGAAGCTGTCGATTTTTGCAATATCAGCACTGCTGAGCTCGAAATCGAAAACGTTGAAATTTGAGGCGATACGACCTTTATTTACAGATTTGGGAATGACAATATTTCCCCTCTGCAATTGATATTGGATCAGCACCTGAGCTGCAGATTTGTTGTACTTCTTTGCAATTTCAACAATCTGAAACCAATGATAAAAAATGTTTTCTAAAATGTAATTCAGCAATAAAAATATTATCGTTTTAATACCTTGGGGTCTTCCATTAGAACAGGATCTTCAGGCTTAGCCCATGGTCGGTTTGGTGATCCAAGAGGACTGTAAGCGGTGATATGAATATTTTTGGATTTACAGAATTCCATTAGTTTCTTTTGCGTCAAGTAAGGATGGCACTCGACCTGGTTCATCGCTGGAGGAATTCGGCAAACTGAGAGTATACGTTCGATTTGCCTCTTGTTGAAATTGGAAACTCCAATCGATTTGCAGAGTCCGTCATCGACGAGTTTTTCCATTTCCCGCCAAGTGTCGATGTAGTCAACATCGGAGTATAATACTTTGCCAGTGGCGTCCTTAGGGAAAAGATCACCACCTTCTTTGTAACCCATAGGCCAATGTATTAGGTATAAATCAAGATATTTTAGACCTAGTAGTTTTAGAGTGGCTTCGCACGCACCACGTACTAGAGTAGGGCTGTGGAATGTATTCCATAGTTTGCTGACAACAAAAACATCCTCCCTGCAAGAAATAATGGTTACACTTGTATCGATTTCCCATTATGGTGGTACCTTTTGATAACGCCCTCCTGGATTTTTGCATTAATACCCTCACCGACCTCGTCCTCATTTCCATAGACAAAGGCACCGTCAATGTGTCTATAGCCTACGTCAATTGCATCCTTTACCGCCTGAGCCACCTCCCCTTTAGGACTCTGCAAGTTTTATTAAAACACAGGTTGTCGTCAGTAATTTGTTAATCATTGATCGGAAAATTGAGTGTGCGTGTTAGCAATTTTTCAGGCTATTGGTTACAAAAAATCGATAGAAAATGTCTCAGCGAGCGGAATCCATGAAATTACATTATTTTTTATTTATCATTGGAAGTTCAGTTCACAACTTAGAGAATTACAATTCGTATACAAATGGAAAATTATAAAGAATCTCTTCGAATTACTACTACCTATAAAAATGAAACAAACTTAAATAACTAGCAAATACATTTAACATGATTAGAAAAAATCCAATTACTTAGGGAATTATATTTTAACTATATATTTAATATTTCATTTTATTTCATTTTAATGTAATTATTTTTCTTTGCTATATTAGTGTGGTAAGATCTCAAAAACTTGAATTTATTTCAGTCATTGCTTTTCTAAGTAAAATTATTGTTTTGGCTGATCACATTTCCAATAAAAGCAGTAACAGCAAAACACTTGTTGTTCCAGAAATTCAAAGGCCTGGATTTTTAGAAAATAAGAGTATTTTATGTCATAAAGAGCTCAAACAAAAGAAAAAGGGAGGGTAAATTCACTTCTCAATGATATATTTAGATCGAATTTTTTAATGGTTTGAATTACTCCGATAATTGAAATATCGATAAAAATTATGTTTGTGTTTTTAAAAATTTACATACGTATTACCTTACCTTTTCACAATATTTTGTATTTTATTGTATTGTTCAATCAAACGTAAAATTTTGTTTTTATAGTTATTTCTACCTCAACTTATTATTTCTATTTATTTGTAATCATTATCTAAAGAATCTGCTGAATTTGTACAATTTTTATGAATAATACTAAAGGTGGAAAGATTGAGGCATTCATTCCGAAATAATATATTCAAATTATTGAATCTCTCTCCTTTCATAGATCTCAGCCGAGTGAGTGCATTAATTTTATTCTAACAATCTTGAACCATCGCAATGATTGTATTGTTAGACGCTAGACGCTTGGAAGTTAGCCGAGCTCAAGAAAAAAGCTCAACTCATTCCTCATACTCGCCGACCTAATCGGATATTAGAGATGATTAAAAACATAGAATTTTCTAGACGTGATTATCAATTCTACAACTATTACAATAATTATCGTATTTTTAGCTTTACGAAATTTTTTATTCTTAAATGCTTTGGAATATCAAGATGACCTTGAAAACTAAACAATGATAAATTTTTAGCTCATTAGACAGGTTGCACTCGCGCCTAAAGCCGGGGGAGTAAATTTCGATTAAGATAACTGGCTTAAACCCCCAGACTCACTTAGCTTACCCAAAACTTATATTTTTCCAGAAACTTGACCCAAAATTACTAATTTTAGGAAACCTTCAACGGCACTAAAAGAATCTAAAATAGTACTTACGCCCCATGTTCCTAAGCCGAGAATTGGGACGGAATGTCCGCTGTTTAGAGTAACCCTGGGAACCTTTTCTGCCATCTCGGTAATCAGTGAAGCAATCGACTTTCCTCAAAACTAATTTCCTTACTTGCAGTAGCACTAGCAACTAGAACTTGAGCACTTTGACAGCCGGCAACCAACTGATGTGGCTAGGAAAATCTCGATGCCTTCAATAATTTCAAGACGTTGACAGAGGGCGCTCCAACGTAACCGAATGGGGCGACGAGTGCAAAATATCTTCCAATTATGCTTCCAGCCAAGTCAAGTACCTTTTCTTTTGATTACATTCAGATGATAGTCATCACCTGATAAGATAGAGGCTTAGAGTCAACATTTCTGAATGTGAAAAGGAAAAGAACGCTATATACGTACGATATTTTGAGTTGAGACATAATCCAGAAATTAGCATACAGCACGCGCTGTAAAAGATGGATGGAAAAAATGTTTCATTAAATTTTAGTTTTGATTCTTTGGTAATATAAAAATTTTTAAAATTGTGATTTATTAAACACTTTTCATGTTTTGATAGCTAGTTTATAACAAAAATGTAATTTTTAAGTTTATCTCTAATTATGAGAATGCTCAGTAACTTGGTAAGTTTTTTAGATTATTTAACTAAATATTTGAAAAGTTTGATGTAAAAATGTTTTCAGATGCGCAAATAAATATCAAGGAATTTTTGAAAAAGCGTATAATATAATAAATATAAACAACAACAAAATAAAACAAAACACTTTTTAAATTCCCTAAACGGCAATTTCTACATATTTATTTTATAAAAACACGTTGAGTAAATATAACAGGTACATTTTATTTTAAAAGGCCCTTTACATTAATTTTCGGTGCATCCTCAACATTACTTAAGAATTCATTAACTTCACAGCAGTAAGAGTAGCCCTTTTTGATATCATGTTGATGCCAACTTAGCCAATTAACTTTATGACAAATATCGGTGCAAAGCATCTCATTCTCAATTTCTTCTAGTGTTACGTAGGGGCTGTTGTATCCAACGAAAACTATGCCTTTACCATTTAAAGGACTGTGGAGCAGTTTCCAGTAAACTCTAGGAACTGGAACGTTGCCTTTGCCATCCAAGCTCAAAGGAATCATTTCCCCGTAGACGTTGGGAAGCGTATCCACTCCCTAGTATGAAATATATTAGTAATACTACGTTCTAATTCAAATTAAGTTCAACCAACTTACATGCGTTCCTGTATAGATGTCCAAATCTTCGCTCAACCTTGCTGCGAAATGTCGAACATCGTTTTCAATAGCTTCCCAGTTGTGGCCGTTGGAAGTTTGCCACTGTGGCGCAGCATTTGAATAGTGAAATGTTGCCATTTGCTGGAAATTAAATGGTTTTTAAGAATGAAATAAATTAATCCGTAAAAGTATATTCTTACCTCTGTTGCATAGAAGAAATCGGCTTTTGGTGCCATGTGTCCTCGGGCTAAAAAGTAGTCGTTACTTTGTTGTATGTATTTCTTTCCCAGATGCGCAGATCCTAACAATTTGCCTAACATCACTTGCTCGGAAGCTCTCTTGTAAAGATTGTCCACTTTTAAATGTCTGTAACAAGCCCAAAAAATAATAAAATGTTTTTCTTTAGAAAAAATTTTTAAAGTTAATACCCGTAAAGATCACCAGCTAACCACGTGGGTCTTGGAACATGTTTTTGATAACCGGCAGCAACTTCTTTTGTGAGGAGATATTTTGAATGTAAAGTTCGATGAATTTTGGTGTCATGGCATAGTTCAATAACTGGGATGAAACCGGTAGAAACATCAAATCCAATTTGTACTAAGCTGTTGTTAGTGTGACACTTTCCGATTTTTTGCTCCACTGTGCTAGACCACTAAATTAAATTAATTAAATGTAGGAACTGCTCTAAGAAAGAGACTTCAGAAATTTGTTACTTTTTTGCACTGGAACTCCGTAACGTCGTAAGCCTCCCCATTTACTTCAAAAACAATACCTGTAAAACAAGACACTACGACCTCGTGTCCATTTACTGTAGGACTCTATAATATAATTTTGTTAAAATCCATTAAATTTTTTAATTGAAATACTTACAATAAATTTATTTCCATTCCCAGGACAGGCCAGAAGCACCTCTTCACCTTTATTGAAGGTAATTATTCCATCATTACCTACAGGTCTTATGAATTGCCCTGTATGTGGGTCCACAAAAAGGGGAGGTGTCGAAGCTAAATGCTTATTGACATCGAAAGCGCACCCTATTAAAAACTCGTTATACAAAAACTGAACGATATAATGTAACGTACGAAATACCTGAATGATGAAGCACCTTTCCGAAAGTTGTACTCACTAAAGCGAAAAGTGGCAGCAAAAATTGAAGCACTTTCATGATGACAAAATATTCCTAATCCCAGAATGGTTGGCACGAAGTGTGTCTTATGCTAGAATCACATTCATGTTATATAGACTGATGCAATATCATGATTAAAAAATTGATATTACTTTTGGTCATAGCGTCCCATTGTTACTTTATCTGTTTAGATAAAATCAATGATCACTTGTTTAACACTTTCAAATTAAGAAGAAAGGAAATGCTGCCGCCTTAAAAGTTAATAAGGTGATAAGCTACTAATTAAAATTGTATAAGAGTTTGATTGGGAAAAAAAAGATTAGCTCTCACCGAGTTACATCATTAAAATTAATACAACTTTCGGTATTGGGTTTTGGGGTTTACATTTTTTCCTTTGTAGTTGTGATCAAGATCTTTGTGGTTTGCCGAATATGGTTTTATCTGGCTTTTAGATTAGTACTTCAGTCTGAAGGACTGCTTTAGTCTAGTATTGTACTATCATATTTTATGTTTTGTAGTTAGCATTATGTACATATCTTATATCTTGAGAAGTTATACTGATAACATTTAATAGATTTATTCAAGAAATATGAGACAGACAGGATATGACACATAAGGGAGCAACATGAATTACCTTGATATTAGCCTTACAGTTAGATATGTGTGAAGTAAATTTCTATAGGACACAATAAATCAAATAGTACACTGAAATATGAGAAATTAAAAACAATGACATCTCATTGGCTTCCGATTTATTCTTTTATACTGCTCTTTCTTGCTTATTAGATCAATAAAATTCAACTGTATCAATAAAATTCAAAGTCATTTGGCCTTTTCATAATATTTGAAAACTGACGTAGGTTGAAGTTGAAATAACGGCGTAGACCTTGATTTTGACACCATATCCAAAAAATGCTTATTAATTTAATTTTCGTTTAATATTAATTGCAACTATTCTTAATTTTAACGCCATTTAATAGACAAATACAAATGGTGCATATTTTGCCCTTGCGACAGACAATTTTTTGTTTTATTTTTTTCAGAATAAAAGCAAGGTTTAAATTTTTTTCATTTTTGGTCAAATCTATTTTAAAGTCGCATATCTGTGATTAAAACGATAGGTAAATTTACTAAAAATTATATGTAATCTTGGGTTTTTGTTGTGTGAAGTAAAGTGCTAAGCTTTTCTTAAATAAAAAAATTAAGATCTGTTGCGTACTTCAGGGTAAATACGTCGCGTGCTTAAATAAATGGCATTACCCCAATTGGGTAGTATTTAAACAATTATCAAGGTACTTAAGCTCGCATCAGATACGGGGAAAAAACAAAACAATTTTTGGAACCACTCCAGAATTAATGAAGGATTTGAAAAGCACTTTTATTTAAAGCAATTTCAGTTAATTTAGTTTCTCGTATAACTTATTCCTAGCATTTTTTTTCGCAAAATATATAATATGGCTTTAAGAATTTTGTAGCTTCCAAGAAAGATGCTTAAAGAGAAGAGACAGGAGCTTCCTGTTTTACTTCTACTTGATTGCGCTTCTTTCGTTTTTTGTTCTTCTTACATTTTTTACCATTTGAGATTGTCAATGACGCAGATGAGCTTACATTTTTCATATTCTCAAGGAGATCCTTCTGCTTTTCAAGCTCTTCTGCTTGAATTATTAACTGACCCTCCAGATCAGCTATTCGTTCGAGATCTTCTGTTCTAGACTCCCTCGATTCGTAGCGAGAACGAATATCCTCCAACCTAGAAATCTAATTCTATTCAAAATAATTGCGTAAATATTAGAAATATCTTACATATGGCTAAGTAGCTTATTCTTGTTATCTAGAGCTGATAGTTCAGACATGGCATTATCTAATTTCTCCTCAAGAGTGGATTTCTCTTTATTCAATTTGGTTCTAAATGTAGTTATATCTTGATTACAATTATTTATAACTTCACTAAAAGAGCAACTATTAAATAAATGTAACCAATTAGTTTGGGCGTTTTTCTTACGTTAGCTTTTTCTCCCAAATTGAATTGATTTCTTTTTTTTCATCTTCATATCGTTCACAAAGTAAAAGGGCTTTTGTTGTAAATTCCCTGCAAAAAATAATTTAATCTTAATATTTGGGCTGGTTAGGAATTTTAAATCTTGAATTCTTATTTTCAATTTATGGTGTTTTGTGTACTTTTCTACAATATTTAGAAATTCAGAATTATTTTTTGTTTTGTCTGTAGAGGGGAGCAAAGAGGTATGTCAAAAATACTGTAAGTTTTTTCGACTAAAACCAATTACTTACTCTTTCATATGATTTGCTCTTTCTTCGAACTTCACCTTTTCACCTTCAAGTTCTTTCTGTAGTGCTATGTTAACTTTTAGAGTGTTTTCGAGTTCCAGCTGTAATTCATCGAGTTGTGTCTTATATGCTGGCTCTTCGGTATTCGCAACGTTGTCCTTTGCGTCATTCTCAAATTGGTTATTATCTTCAGAAATCTTCAATTCATTAGTCGATGAGGTTTCAAACATGTTGCTTCCACCAACATTTCGTTCAAATAGCGCATTGTCTAATTTTCTGCGGATTTCGGTAGAATGCGATGTAAAGTCTCCAACATTCGTTATTTCCGTGTCGTACTTTGCTTTTAATTCCAGAAATTCATCACGCAGCTTCTGGTGCTCCTGCTCTAATTTCATATATTGAACTTCATACTCTTCTCTCCACCCTTCGAAGTTCTTTAAATTCTTCTTTTTAAGAGTGTTCTGTCCTCTCGTTAATTTTTGTTTTTCGTTTATGTTTAGTACGGTTTTTGATTTGCACGTATTACAAGGCTTGCTTTCATTGGTTCCCATTACTTAAACGCCTCAAGATTGGGGAAAGAATATTAACAATAACTTTGCATGTATTACAAGAAAACAGTTTTTGCACAATTCAGCAATTGGTCTGTTAAGCTGAATTGAGCAGTTAATTGCAGAAGCTAAGCGCTCCAAAGCGGCCGTTATCAAATACTTACCTAATTAATGGCAAGAAAAATAGTAAATTTTATAAATTACTTTCCTGAAATATATTTCCGTAGTACAAACCGCCTGACAAAACCCTTTTTATTTTTAAGTGATGACAAATAAATTTTTCTAAACAATTGAATTTTGCGCAGTAGCCGGTGCCTGAATGTTAGCTTGATATTTAAATTCAGAGTGCAATCAGCTACCGCCGAAAACAGACTAAATAATGGTCGCTCTTATGTATAGTCACTTTAAATTACGTCACTTCTTATTGCTGAATTAAGGATTAAATTTTTAGGATAGGATTAATAACACGTAATAAGAAGTGTCACTCAATTTAAAGCGCCTCGTTAACCCCAATTACCACTAGATCTAATTTCAGATTTAATCTCCCACAAAAATTTAAACAACATATTTCTACAAAATAAGTACACTTTACTTAAACATTCAGAACACATGAATAATTGCCGCTGATTTGTTTACAACAAATTTAATAATTATAATAATTATAATAATTTCACTAAATTGCTGGTAGCACGATATAATATCGAAAAAAAAATTTAAACATATCAAAACATTTTCTTTAAAAAAAAAACAAAAGACGAAAGCTACGAACGATTGTTGCAATAACATGTAACAGTGCAAGGATAAAATATCTCAAAAGTTACAAATTTAATAAAGCAGTAATTGACTAAATAAACGATAAAAAAATAATCTCAGAAATTTTGAGGAATGTGAGATCCGACTGGATGTTTGTCCATGTCTTTTTTGAATCTTTTGGAATATTAGAGGGCATGTCTTAACTTAAATAAAACTAAAACGAACCGTTGAAAGGAACGAGGAACCATAAAAGTTTTAAAAAAAAACAATAACTGAACGAATTTTTAAATTTGCATTACGAGGCCCGAGGCAGAAATATTGTCACCGGCTCCAGCTGTTTGCTTAGCAACACGGCAAACGAGAACAGGCGCCAGACAAACTTCATACTCGATTAGCTCATCAGCGATTGTCATTGATTCGTCCCAGCAGGCAACTGGATTCTTGGGATCCAGCTCAATCCTTTCTGGTACCTTGGCATCTTCTAACTTTCCATTACTCGATGTGGAGAAACTATCGTCAAGAATTAAGTTGGCAGACTCGGGAATCACCTAAAATATTTTTTTAAGATAAAATTTTCACTAAAATGAACTAAAAATTCGTACGTCTTCAGTGCCACAAACATATCTATGAGCAGTCAATGAAGCTTTAGCCGCAGCATTCTTTGTATTGTTCCACTGAGACCCTTTGACCACCATAACGGCTTGATAAGCCAAGGTATGAACATGCACACGGGTAAGCATCCTCCGTTTAGGCTCCAGTCTTTTATTGATGAGATAGTTTTTGTTGATTAAACTAAAGAGCTTCCTCATCTGGTCCAACGCTGTAGCCACTCGTGGATTTGAGTCCGATGCAAAACGAATCTTCCCAGTAGCTAGAACTTGTTGTAAGTTATCCAACTCCTGCTCGTTCATGCCAATAGAATCGACATAGGGAATAACATGTTTGGAAAGAAGTCTTAAAAGTTCTATTTCCACATAGCTAGCCATTTCGAAATGAAGAAGTGTCGACTCCGATTGGGACGAGATTTGCTTTTGTACCTTTTCAAGTCGTGACTCCCTCACACCTTATTTAAATTGGTATTAAATTTTATTTTCCCTACAAAACTGTCTACTAACCTTGATCAAATTTGTAGCTATCCATCATTTGTAGTCCGCTAACGACTAACAGCCGCGGATTGTAGTTTGCAAGAGCCTCGTCGAATAACTCTAAAGAACTAATGTGTGGATTGTTTTTATCGTTATGTAGAATGTATCGGTTGGCGCGTGGAGCTGTATAAGGGCCCCATGTCTCGCCTGACTTGTATTCAAGAATGAAATGAATATCATCTTCGTTAACGAGATCTCCGGCAAGTTTAAGACCGTCCGGCAAATGTTTTCGAAGTCTGAAATGGAAGTCGAAAAGTATAAAAGCCTCTGTATCCTAAGTATTTTGAAGAGTAAAATAATTTGTGAACTAATCAAATGGCTGCGATTTATGGAAGAAGTTTTAATAAATAATAATAAGAGCTGAATAAAATTTAATTAATTGTAATTGAAATTCTGAAGGGAAAATAGGGAAAATAAAATTGTTTGGTGTGTAAGATTAAAACCGATTTTTAATATATGTATGTCCGAAAGTATTAATTATGCAACTTGCATAAAAATCCGGCCAACATAAAATTTAAAGTCTAGTATGGCAAAAAAGTATTTTTATCGCTACTGTTTGTACAAAAAATGACATCGCCTTATGTAGGTAATTTATGCAAAGCGAAATATAGAAAGTTGGCAAACAAAAACTACTCACTTTTCCGACATACGTGCGGCCAAAAGCACATCAGCACCTTCTTTGAAGAACCGAATTCCCATGACAGGGGCATTTCCTCCCAAGGCCCAAGTGATCTCGTCCTTGGGCTTGGTTTCGGCGATGCTTATCAGTTGCTTAAACAGTTTCTCGTCTGATATGAACCGCCTGGAGGAAGGAAATGAGAAATTTTATAAGCCAAGTAGTAGCAAAAGGCTATTTGTGCACTTACTCCGCTGCAGCACCACTTTTGAAGTAGTAAGCGAAGCTCTGAATGTATTCCTCCTCGTTGGTGATGTCGTCGACGGTGAAATCCGGACCAATGTTGAGCGCCGCGTCAGAAAAATTTAGAAATTTCGTGGCGCTAATCAGAAGATCAGTGCAGCTCCCGTAGCCGACGGCGACCCGGGGCTTCTCGGTCCTGGCGATCCCCTCGATCGCCAGGAGGCCGGTCAAAATCGTCGAGACTTTCTGGAGCTGCTTGAGCGTGAGGAACGACTGGTAGACGATCGAAAACAACGCCGCGAGCACCGAGCACACCGTCACAATTGCCGTGAACTTAATGAGGGACATCTTAGAACTAAATTATGTTAATTACTCCGCGAGATTTTCCCCTGAGGAATTCATTAATCTGCTTCGCGCTTATCACCTTCCTACCGGGAAGCAGCAACGTCACACAGGTGCTGATGATTTTGAAATGTCACTGCTCTCGGCGGGGTAACAAGTGTAGGAGTTGGGACTTGGGACTGCCATAGGAGTGATTCACTCTTGCTGAGTACAGAGACATCTGGACTTTGAGGTAAGATATTATTTTAGCCGTTACAAAGTATTTGTTAGAAAATGATGAGAACCGAAATTTCTTGCATTTTAAAAATATTTATTTATAGTTTTACCAACAAAAACCTTTACGACAGCCACCAGTGAAGAGTTTTATTATTCAGTTTTCTATATAAGAATTTTGCGACACATGAAATTAGAAAATTACGACAATATTAAGAAATTTGCAACTTTTATATTTAAAAATATGGTTATATACTTCTCTTATTTATGTTTTTTTTTATTACTATCAAAGAACCTAGTCTAATATTTTCACATTTACTCAAATATTATAAAAATGATAGCAGAATTTCCACGAAAAACAGATTTATGCAGAGGAACGGTTAAGTACATAGTTACAACTTTCGGGTGAGTCGATATTAAATCATATTCTTAACTTAAAGGAGTTGGATCACTTTGAGTTTTACGAAAATTAATTAATTGTGCCACTCACATTTTATGTTTTCCTACAATCAATAGTAATGGCTTTCCAGTGTTATAAAATATGAAACGCACCAGTTACTAACTGAATTAAAATAGCTTGACTTAAAAAATCTCAGGTTAAAAACATATGCACAAGAAACTTGTGGGTGACTTAGGATCACGCTTTTGAGTTAAAATAATTGAAATTTTTACTTAAGACTTAATTAAAGATTTGTATACAGCATAGATAGTCGAGAAGTGGACAAATTATTCGTTATATTTTGGCCACTATCCAAACGTTATGGAATCAAGCCTCATTTAAAATTAGTAAGCGGCGAAGCGCGCACCAATGCAAAACAAAGTTAAGTGCGTGTCGGGCTTGGTCCTGATATCATAAGGATTTTATATCGAAGAAGAAAATGTGGTTTACTGTGATAAATGAGTTTTTAAGAGTTTTAATCTTTTTTTTTGAGTGTGTTTTGGTAAGTGAGATTGGATGAAAGTTAAATAAATAAATACTAATACTATAATAAAAACTAAAAATTAAAGGTAATTGGGTTAGGTATGCTATTTAAGGTTATTTAATGAAGACTGATTTACATTTAACGTCATTCTGTAATACTTTACTTAATTTAATTTAAAGTTATAGATAGAATATATTCGCAAACAATAGTACGAGAATCGAACACATAGAGGGAAGTCTTCGTTGCTGTATTATTGCCAAACCTCCTTATCTCGAAAATTATGATGTAACGTCTTTATATAATAGTTTGGAATTTTTCGTTATTTTGTAGTATAATTTCAAATGGCCCGGATAATACAACCACGTGTATCTTTACGCGGGGATTAAAACTTAGTTTGTAAGGTTTTTTATGCCACTAACAATTAATTAATATATAATATGTAGTCAATAAAAACATATGTTGGTATATTGAAGCGCGCATTTATAACTGGAAGGGGATCAGCTAGATTAACAGAAAGTACAATGTGTATAGTTAAAACAAACAAAGTTTTTTTTTTTTTAATTAAAATAAATGTTTACATTGATCGATAGCAAGTGTAGAAGCTGTTCACGAGATTTCTAAAGCTTAAAGGCACGCGAATAGCTTCACCGCGTGTTACTGACAAGTTGAAGGTTAACATGACTTTTTTTTAAGAACTTTGTAAGCCCCCAAACAATGTTAGCACATTTGATCGAGTGATTTAAAATTTCTTTTCTTAACTAATTAAAAAGCGTGTATGCGATTTTAAATATTTTTCATTTTAAGAACGAAAAAAAGGCATTGTCATCTTACTTATAGATAGTAGTAATATAAATAAAAATTTAGTATTTATGGGCCTCATCGCGAGAGTCGACTCGAATTTGTTAAGTCTATCGGGTAAACTCACGAGATCGCGTAGATCTGTTGAAAAAAAGCAATTTAGTATTTAGGTATATTTGTTTTACTAACTAGGCTTAAAAACAGTATTATGCATACTTATTTTAATTTGAAATTTTAAAGAGAACTTTCACATTTCTGTTTTAGCACTCCAGGTTAGCGAGTTAATAGAAGACATTGAAAATAGCAAAGTTATTTTTATAAACTTTACTAACCACTTCACGCCTTATTTAAATGTAGATGAATGTCTATGCATATAGTAACTGAATTGCTATTGACTTGAATTATTTTCTTATAATTTTATTTAGTCTACCAATTAAATTCTCAACGAGCCACAGAATTTTGTTAGGATTATTAAGATCCGGGTACATAATTTACATTACGTATTAAGAGGATTAAATTGCTTCATCTCAAACCGCTGCAATTAATCGCAACGCAAAGATCTCTATTGTAGTATGACCAGTAATATTTCTAGGATAGTGTAGTTCCCCCAAATTTAAACCTGATAGACTTCATAAAGCCTTGACTGCTACATAAACAAATTTAGGAGTGCCGAATTTTTTAGCATTTTTTTTTTCATTGTGCTCCGGATAACTTTATTGGTTGGACGAAACATTTTTATTATTAAAAAAGAAAGAATACAGGTTTAATAGATTTGTCTGTTTATTAACCTAAGACCTTTGAAATATCATTGTCTACATATATTTATAGAAAGATGTAGCGGATATTGGATGTTGGCTTTTGATTTTGTAAAGAATATTATTAAATCCGTTTTATTCTTGTTAAACTGCATTTTACCCACCCAAAATTTGATTTATCATTACAACTCCGTCATTATGCAAGTCTACAAAGAAAGAAGCGAAATGTTGTTGACCATTCAAATTATGTATTCGCCGAAATTCACAAAACAGAGGAAAGTGCCAGATTTAAGTCACTGTCAAGGTCAAATAAGATACCTATGGACATTGCGCCAGTAAACAAAAACGTGAATAAGCGCATTTTTTCACAACCAGAAATAATTGTGATTCCGATAACGCCTCTTAAGATGCGTTATTATTCTATTCACATCAGCTTAATTGCATGCTAGGAGGATTTCAGCGATCGTCTGCAGAATGTGGCAATCAATTCACATGTAATCCTAATTTACTTTTTATTCACGCCACTAACCTTATAGTGTGTGTAATTTTATTAAGAAAAACAAAAATGCTAATTTCTATCTTGGGTGTCCACACCTGGATTTTTTTTATAAATAAATCATAAGACTTCTCGACTATTTTTGTCATAAAGACAATCGTGAGTTTTTGGCAAACGATCTTTATTCCAAGAAGTTGTAATTCATAGTACATAAATTTCGGTCATGTCTTTTGTCCTTATCAATTAAATCGGTTTCAATTCAGACTAACGCCTTTGTTGCCACAAGGTCTCAATGAACTTTTAGAATATTAACCACTTAAGATATTCACTTCAAATTATTTTTGGAGGCGTCAATAGACTTTTAAATAGAATGCATTTTTTGGTAGTGTCTAAAGCAGTAAAAACTTTGTGCTTTTTTAGACAAAACTCTAAAAAAGCACAAATTTTTTATACGTGTGGCTAATCGGAGATTTAAAAATTCGCTAAATTTATTTTAGAACAACTAACTATTGGTGTTGATTGTGACAAGTTTGGGCTTACCAGTTTTTAAACCTGATGGCTGGTCACTAAATTTACATATAAATTGGTTCTCAATTCTTAAGTAAATAACTGACCAAATACCCTAATTTTGTTATTCTGAGTGAAGAATGGCTGGACAAGCTCGAGTTTGCATAGATAAGCGTCGTAGGAAGTTTACCTTTTTGCGTGCCATTAATAGACGATATTCAAATTAGACGCTGTAAAATATAAAATATGTAAATTATTCGCAAGTGCCAATTGTATAATCTTTTAATGGTTTTGCTTGGAGAAATATTTTTCATGGAGGTCTACTAAATTAAAATTTAGATGAAATTTTAAGTGCTAGCTTGGTCTGTTGCAACAATTAACTTTTTACTAAACATGCTTTTAGATATGAAAGTTATATAAATAAATATCGAATAGAATACCTTCATTTATTTATATAGTATAATACATATAAGAGGAAGAAACCAATTTTACTTTGATACGATCTTAATAGGTTGCTCACAAAAAAGTTAAGTACAAAGACTATTTTAAATTTCCAACAATACATCTTTATTTCAGCTAAAAACACACATTAAAATGCTTTACTTCCCTCGTAAAGTAAAAAAAGTAATTTAGAATGAGGGTTTTTCCATCGGCTTATTTTAGATGTACTGCTCATAAAACAAACGTGGTATACCGAATACAGATTCTTGTTTTGATTCGTTAAAACATACTTTGAACTGTTTCCTTATGTTTTTAAAAACATAATTTTTTTAAATGCTTTTATTAATTCTATAAACAAATGTTGTGTATGTATTTTTTCTTAAAGAAATTTCTCTATTGTGTGACATTGTGTTTTTTAGCACCAAAATAATTTCATAATAATAAAGAAATTCATAAGATGCTATATGTATGCTTAAAGATTGAATTAGTCTTCAAAGTAAATACCTCAGAATTTCGCTTGAGATTAATGTTGAATTAGAATTAATTTTAATCAAATAAAAATACAAACAAATAACAACAAGCAGAAAATTTACTGCAGCATTACAACTGAAAATAAGTCCAACTTTTAAATACGTAACGCATGTAATATTAATATCTTCAAGTTATTTATGCATTTCCTAAACGGGTTAATTAAAAATTGTATTTTAAGTGTTTTATTTTTAAATAAATGACTGCATTTTTAAGCTGTTACTTAACCAAAATCATGTCAAAGAGAATTCCAGTTTTTCTGAGAGATGATCTTTATTTACTTTTTAATAATTTATTTTTGTATAAATTATTCTTGATTTTTATTTTATAACTCATTATATCATATATAAAGCCAATTTTGAACAAGAACTAGACTTTATACCGAGAATATCAGAATAGAACAATTTAAAAATTCAAATTAGCGATACCTGAAATCTTAGTGCTAGGTATATGTTTTTGGGGAATAAATAGGTTATTTTGTAAAATTATTTAAATAGTTCAAACGAATCCTTTTTAAATTGTTACAAGTTATGTCAGAGAAAAAACTTTTTAAATTTAATTATTGGAACGGCGCCGGATATTAAGAAAATTACATTTCGGGAAATTTTGTTAGTCTCAACATTATATTGGCAACCAAATTCTATTATAATTAACACAAAGAAGTAATTCTTGTCTGCAAAACTCACCGGACATGCATTTTTTTTTTTAAGCATTGATAAAACATGCTTTAAGAAAACAAGTTCGTTTCACGTGTTCACAAGAAAACCGGAACACAATTAATAAATAGTGTTGAAGAACTGTAAACTGAACACGCGCTAGAATTAGACATATGACTGAACTTTGAATTCTGTATGAGCTTGATTATAGCTTGATAGTTTTAATTACACCATTTTGAGTAACAAAGTTACAAAATATACTTCCATTAGTAGTAACAAAGTTACAAAATATACGAGTAATAAAAATATTTCCTTCAAAAGAATTATTTTTCCATTTTATGGTGTATTGCATTGAAAGTAATTTGAAATTCCGTGAAAATCATATAAAAATATACAACGAGAAAAAGAGTAGTCAATTAAAAAAAGTATTCAATAAATATTTTTTTCCCTTTTACTCTTTTTTGCCGTATAACAAATTTATTCTTATATCGTTTCTGATGTAACATCATCTATATTAGTCAGTTTCTTTATTAAAATATATGTATAAGAAAATTAAATATAAATATAATGAAAGATACTGACAAATTTGATCCATTCCATTGTGGTAAAAAATTAAGAAAAACTAGAAAAATAGAATCATTAGGGTTTGAAGAGTTTGGAACTAAAATTTAGATATACGATTCTATTTTAAAAAAATACCTACATACGTGTTTGCTTGCAAATGATTGATTTATTTTAGCACACATTTTTTATGCATATTCTTTACAGAAGATTTTATTTAACTTCTAGCGCATCACTGATGTCTTAAGTTTAAACACTCTGCTACAAAGCATAGTGCAACAGAGTGCAACTAAAATATACTTGGCTTGAATTAATTAAGCAAAAGGCGTAAAACAAACCTAAAGACATTGAACTACATCGGGAACTAGCCAGTTGTTGTCTTCAACAAAGTTCAGAAACCAGAGATAATTTATTCATGTGCCCAACTCAGCTACAGTCACCGATGGTATAATTGCTGAGTTTCCGATCGGTTCCAATTAAACTTTTCCTTAAAGGGTGGTTTATCCCAAAAAGTGGATATGTCGTGAAAGTTGCAAGTTTTTTTGAGGAAATAAATCGAGATGATGCCCTTCATTTCATTACAGATTAATTTTTTTCTTTTTCTAGGGCACTTATCGATTTCCGTTTAGAAGCTAAAGAAAACTGCATAGCTTTACTTAAGCCCTGAAAGTGTGTGTATTTTTTTTTTAACTGTCCAAACGAATAATTTCCGAAAAACGAAAGTTGTTAATCCAGACTGCGCTTGCAATTGCATCTTGGTAATGACCTTGAAGTAAAAATCGGTGCAATAAACGAGTCTTTTACTTTAAAGCGGCTTTATCAAGCTAAGTTTTAAAAAAAATATATTAAAATGATCGCGACTTGATGCCTAAAGAACTGTTCTTGACTAGACAAAAAATGAAGCATGAAGGCAACAATTATGCTAATTTATGTATGCCGGCATATCGCGAAGATCAGCAACACCACGTGGAATTTTTGAGACGGGTCGGGTAGTCGGCGTTCTGCGTGTGGACAGAACTTGCGCCTCGCACCGGTCATCTCGACCGAGAACCGGGAGTATAATAAAACGAGAATTGGCGCTAACAATCGCATGTTTATTTGGGAGGCGGACGCGTTGACATGGACGTGCAGCCACAATTATCGTTCTAGCAGACTCGGAATTATTCTTAACTTTCAGTTTCACTTGCCGTTCGATTGTGATATTCTAATTTCAAGAGTTCGCGCGGCGTTTCTAGCTGATTTGATAGTTGCAAAAGTGATAAGGATCAAAGAGGATCATCTAGTGCAAGATCATCAAGGACTGTGATTATTTTGTTAGAGCCTTAAAAGAATATGTTTTTGTGCGTCCGCCTATTAGAGTTGTGTAACTACTGATTTTTATTAGTAAACAGAGGTAATTCGGTTTTAAATTGTTATGAGGTTGATATCGTTTTATCTGCAGCTTTGATAGAGGGTGTCATTACTTTACTGTGAAAATTTATTAAATTAATAAGCAAGCATTCATAAAAATATCTGTGCTTACATCCAAAATGAGTACGACAACAATAATTACAATTAATCTTTTATAAACAATTTTTCATTAAATTTTTAACAAGAATTAAATAAAATTTAAATAGACGAATTCAGTATTTGTTTTAGAAATGTTTATTAATTGGTCACAGTTAAACATCTCTGATAAGATTTTTTTATTGAATATATTTTGCTGCACAAGTTACTGGAAAATTTTGTTGCAGTCTAATCCCAATTATTTTGAGTATAAAAAATAGAAATAGAGACTAATTCAACCGAAATAAAGTATGCAAAAATTCATCTTGCACCATTTTGAAATCTAAATGAAATGATGATAGTTCGAAGATGAAAATAAAAATATAAAATAATGTTTTGGCAAAGTAAATTCCCCTCTTAGATTAAAGAAGATAAAAATCTAACGTAACTCGTTTGTAATTCCAAATATTGCTTATCCAAAAATATTAAAAAGGGGAAAACCAACTAATGTAAGAATTCTAAACAATATTTTAGTTTAACTTTGAATTGACACATTAACCTTGGCTTGTTCTACAATCATGAAGTTTTGTACATTTTTTGGATTAAGCACTAAATTTTCTCAGAATACATTAAATTTTAATTTCGATATTTTCAAACAAACCTAAAGTTTAATTACGTATGTACATCTTTAATTGTTTTAACAACTTAGAAAGATTAAAAATTAAAAATGTTTACATTTTATAAGATAAAACAGGTAGCACAAGTCAATAAAATTCTCAGAAGAAATAGACATGAGAAAAACTTCATTAAAAGGGCGACAGCAACAACTTTGCAGATTTTTTCATTTTATTTTGTAAGCAATAAACATTTTATTACATACGTAATATGTTTTTGTATTGTATTAAAAAACAAATTTAAGGGTTCATCCACTTAATTTGTTTACGAAGTAAGACGTGGTAAAATAAGAAGACTGGACCAAATTTGTGGAAAGTTTTAAAAGTACTCATGACTTGGAATTATTTTCATATACTTTTAATTTTCATCAATTTTTGGACACAAATTTAGCACTTTCCAGTTTTACTTAAGGTAGCATATGAGCCGAGATGTTTCCTCACTTGATCACTTGAAATATTTTGCACGTGAACGTGTTAAATTGTATTCATTTTCACTGTTTATAATTACATACACAATTACGTACTCTATTAGTTCATCAGAGAAGAAATAAACAGAAAGTGATAAACAGAGAATGAACTAATTTAATTCTTTTAATTTCTTTTTAATGCTAATATAAGGTCAATAATATATATCTTAAAATGGAAATTTTCCTAGACGAAATATTCCGATTTATTTGTGCAGAACAAAAAATGTTTCATCCGAAAAATGCTGCCAAAACAAGCCTAGCTACTTTTTCTTGAGTTATAAATTCTCTCTGCATAATTGGATATATTTAGAACAAAATTTTATTTTTCCTATCCTTGAACTGAACTATCTTGAATGCTGTTTGCAAAACTCGAAAGATCAATGAGAATCGAAAAGGGGCTGTTTTTGTTGCTATAAGAAAATATGGGCCAATTTTTCAAGTTTTGTATGCTAATTATTTAGTTGCATAAATGAATTTTAATTAATGTTCTCCTCAAGTAAGTTCTTTTTTTCTTATACTTCCGCAGAAATTTAGCAAAATCAAGTAAATCTACATATCTTGTCGCCATGAGAGTTTATGTGCTTTGGATATTTTTATCTCATGTTTATGTTATCTTGGGTCAAAGAACACAGCTAGATGACTTTTCTTATTTGCTTGAGCCGCTCAAGAGAATAGCAGTTAACACGTTCGGAAGCACGGGGGCAGACCCGAGGAGGATTCGAGAAACTAAAAGAATGGGGGTAACTGAGTGCTTCAACGGATTCAAAAAGATTATTTTATATTAAAACTTTTATACAGAAAACTCAAAAGGAGATTCCAATGACGACTAAATTCTTCTGTGATACAACTGATGCTAGAAGTGCGGAGAGACCAACGTCTGTTCACAAGTTGCGGCCAGGTGATATCGATGTTATTGGAGCAATGGGAGATTCCCTGACTACTGCAAATGGCGCGATGGCGACTAATCTGTTCCAGGTGAATGTCGAGAACCGGGGCGTCTCGTGGAATATCGGTGGACAAGGCACCTGGAGGAACTTCATGACCCTCCCGAATATTTTTAAAGAGTTCAATCCTAATTTGTACGGATATTCGCTAACTGATAGCCTCTCAACTGATAGAGATTCAAGGTGAGTTTTTGAAATAAAAAAATGTTTTGATTTTATAATTAAATTGGTATTTTTAAAACTTCTTGTCTGTTTATGTAACAAGATATATTTTTTTTATTATTTTATACTTTTTGGTTCACAAAGCATAATCAGTCAAAAACAAACATTTCAATTAACTCATCGTTTATAAAAAAAAAAGCAAAACAAACAAAAATTTACTAAACTAGTTTCCATACATGAAAAGATCATGACTTGCCAGTTAAATCGAAGCAAAAATTTTCTTCTGTAGAGGACTCTCATAATAATGCATAATCGACTATTGAATTGAAATAATTTCAGTTCATCGACAGTAGGGCATTGCCTTTTAAAAGTATACTTTTCTGGGGTTCCGATTGATATCAAGTTGATATATTTATATCTTTTTCCAGTTAAGGGCAGGTCATTTACCTGTAGGGTTCATTAAAATATGTAGCTGTTATAGTTTCCAAAACCAGTTTCTTGGAGTAGAATATCTCCTTGGTTTAAATAAATATTTTTTTTGTCTATTATTATTTACACTATTATTCACGTTTAGGTCCGGGCTCTTATTTAAAGTTTAAAGTTCATGCGTTATATTTTTGATCGAAACGGTGATATTGCTACACGTTTTGAACCTATGTACTTTTGGGAAATTTGAAATGTTAAAAAGAGATTCTAATTTCTTTGAATAGTCTTAGGTCATACATATTTCGGAAAATTTAAATTTCTAATTTTAATATTATTTTGCAGATTTAACGTGGCTGACCTGGGCGCAATGTCAGAGGATATGCCACACCAAGCAGGAAATCTCATCAAGCGTATGAAAAGTGATCCAAACGTGAACATGACTCACGACTGGAAGTTAGTGACAATTTTCATTGGGAATAACGACTTTTGTTCGAACATGTGCTTTCAATCTAACCCCTACGATGCTTTGAAGCACCATGAAGATGACTTAATTAAGGCAATCCGAATTTTGCGAGACAACATTCCACGACTTTTAGTGAATTTAGTCCCACCGCCCAATTTAAAAACTATCACCGAGTTTACGGGAATACCACGTCACTGTACTTTAACCCACCTTTTGGAATGTGCCTGTTTGTTTGGTTGGCGAGCGAAGGACATGAATCTCTACGATAAAATTATGGATGAATGGATCCAAATGGATAAAAGGATAGCAGACAGGGACGAGTTCAATAAAGAGGTATGAGCCCTACTTGTTTAACTTGAGTTCGATTTAACTTTGTGTTTCTTAAAGGATTTCACTGTCAACTACCAACCGTTTACAAGCGCACTTAAGTTTCCCAAGCTGAAATCTTCCAAAGTTGATATGAGGTACTTATCTATGGACTGCTTTCACCTGAGTCAACGGGCGCACGCAAGAAGTGAGTTTTGTGTACGAAAAGTTTATGAGCACCGAAATAACAACACTTTTTCTTGAATTTCAGGTGCAAATGCATGTTGGAACAACATGTTGGAAGCCAATGGCGAAAAGTACACAAATTGGAATAAAGAGTTTGAAGTCTTCAAATGTCCGACTAGAGAAAAACCTTATTTAATGACTAGGGAGAATAGTAAATGAAGTTTGAAGCTGTGAATTATTTTAATTGTTGAACTGTGATTTAGCTTGATTTTAGATAAGTAATATTATTTTATTGAAATTTGTGTTTGTTTGCATTTATTTTCCCACGAAATCTATGTCTCAATTCATCCGGATATTTACTTGTTGACACTTTTTCTTTTATAGATTTAAAACAAACAACGCGAGGCAAATTAATTAAGCACGTGTAAGCGTCTTTTTAATTAACAAAGAAAAGCAGAAAATTCCATTTTACAACTCTGGAAAAAATTTTAAATAATAAAAGCATATTCAATAACTGTGAGAAAAACCGGAATATTAAGTAGCTAAATACAATACAAGTGGCAATGGCTTAAATCGCCGCTTTAATTATTTACATGAAAGTTATTCGTATTCCGTCTGCTGAGTTCATAACTTAAATAATCAAGATTTAATCTTAAGAAAAAACACAATTCCTGCATAATTTGATAGGGCATTACCTTTTACATTAAAGGGCGATGGCTTCTTAAAAGTAGTTCTTTAACTCCAGTTTGTCTATTGTTTTGATTATTATCTCAGTAAAACGTGATATTCAATTTTAACTGAATATTGTTTTTTTATTACATGGAGAGTACATTGCTCTTATTGATTTTAAGCTAATTAAAGCAATTGATTAATTTATATTTTAATCCTCAAAAACCCTTAATAGGCTTCATTAAAAATTTCGCTTGAGGCATACATAAAAATGTCAACGACGTTTTTTCGTGGAATCGAAAGGGGTCTTTCACTGCAAAATGTCATTGATCTTGTGGTATTACTATAGGTTGTATTTTATATATAAAAAGTTCTAGCAATATTCATTTTATACCACCTATAAAATAACGAGGTATCTAAGCAACTACGGAAGTGATAAGGCTAAGACTTAATTACATTTTACTTTACTTTCGTTTGACAAAGTTAGTTAGTTTTTTTGCTAAATATGTCTTATTTAATCTTAAGTATTACCTATGAGAATGGCATCCAACTTTGTCGTTACTAGTAAGCTTTGTGGTTCAAATAATCAATGTTTTATTTATGAAGACGTTGTTTTTTTAATGCACTGCTAATTATTGTTTGTTGTTTTATGTAGAGTTCAATACATACTTCTTAAATAATGCAATTAACATTACTAATGAACTAAATTAAAAGTTATTGAACCCAGTGACTTGTATACCAAAAGTTGTTCAATGAATCGCATTTCCTTAATAAATTAAAAATTCCTCGAAGTGCTGTGTAACTGTATAAATTTTTTTTTTTAAATTATCGACTAGTTGCTCACATTGCAACTAACAACTGATAAATTATTCGTAATTTAATTCATCTCAACAATTACAGTTGAAGGATGCTTAAAGGCTATAAATAATATCATAACTTTTTCTATTTTAAGTCTTTTTCTCTTATGCTATGAATATGTCATACCAGTAATTATTAGGTGCTTAGTCTTGAAAATATTATGCAATTTTACTTTGCATGTTGTGTTCCAATTTGCATTCACGTGAGATGGTATAATTGCTTTTTAAAAAGCTCTCTTTTTCTTTAATACCTTTAAATCACGCAATTAATTCATAGAAGAATTTTGATTGATCTTTCCAAAAAATTAAATTAACTTGAATCTTTCGTGTTTTTTTCTTTATTAGCTAAAGTAAAAAACAGAGATTTACTTGTTATCATTTCAAACTCTTTATTAATATGTAACATTAAAATTTATTATATGTATTACTTACCATATTTATTTATTCTGTAAATGCACTCTTTATTTTTAGTTAAATAAAATCCTGAAAGAAAAGACGGGATAAGGTTTAGAAAGAAACAAATTTATATTATTTTTTTTTTCTATTTTATTAACCATTTCACTTGCTTTTCTGTTTTTCTGTTCAATCTAACTTATGCTTATTCTCCTCTTAAAATGGCTTATCTATTTATGAATAGATTTACGCTACTAGAACGGAATTCTTCAGCACAATTAAGTCATTAAAATGAATGCAATAATAATAGTAAAGAGAGAGTTAGAGTAATAATGAGGAAATAAAATGTACAAATGGTTCAACTATACAATTATAAAACAGATAAATATAAGCTCTAAAATGATTGCATTACAGACGCTGAACTTGTCACTCAATGTTCCTTATACAAGAGTCCTCTGCTTACTTAAATCTTTACTTTTATTTGTTTTTTTTTTTTACACAATAATTAATTGCTATGCCACAATTAATGCAAAACGCCTCCGGTTACCTTAGTTATTTCATATTTATGTCTGAATGAGTATTGCTGCTGCTGTGTTGTTATCGCTTTGAATCGTCCTAGAACTGATCATATGGCACCTTAAACGCAAACGGAAAACTGACAAACGCAGGGAGATGATCGCGGGCAAAGAATATCGGTTGAAAAATTAACGACGGTAAGATTTGTGGATACAAAGTACTCAAGCGCTTGTCTCTTTAATTTCTTACTATGTGTATGTGTTTGTTTATAATTACCGAGAGCATTAACTACTATTTTTACATTACCCCTATTTTTAGTTATTTTATTACTTTCCATGTTAAAAAACGTTAAAACCAAAAACATAAATCTAAACGAATGAGAAAATGTCTGTATTTTACAAAAGGATAGGAAGGAGTTTACATTGCTCTTGTGTATTCAATTTAACCTTTACGTTTAGTTATTCCTTAATGTTACACGTTCTTTTTAAAATATTTTATACAAGTTTTTTAGTTTCCTTTTATAAACTTAATAGTCCATTTTTTAACAAATGGCTTACGTGAAATTTTTAAAAATTCTCCTCAATTTCAGCACGTCGCTCGCACTGTCTTCTCTGTCATAAGTTTACAAATGCTTTCGGCCTTTTGAAGACGCCCCTTTTCCTAATTTTTTACTTTACTTTATCATTTACTTTTATTTACTACTTTACACTGTCCGCCCGCGCACTGCGACAATTATATAAAATTTATATATCCTGATAATTTTTACATCATGTTCTAATTTTATAGTCTTTTTAGTCGTTACCTATAAAAACAATACAAAAACGAACGGAAAGTGTTTCTAGCCTTAGTAGAAAATAACATTTACACACATTTATGCACGATACACGAGTGGAGTTTTTGCGTTTAATGGTGTGAGAAGGAAGTTTTCATGTCTTACTGAGTATTTTGGAGTTTTTGATAATTGTGTAAATGTGTTTTGGGGTGGTTTTAGGGCCAGGGTCGTGATAGAGAACACCGGGATAATTCGGATCGTGGTAGGGTTGCTGGGTATTTTGAGTATGCTGATGATGAAGGTCAGGTAACACACACTCAACGAGACAACGAACACAGGAATTTTAGACAATTCACAAACACTTAATTTTTATCACTATTATATTTTTTTTTTGTTATTTTTTTTTATTTTTTTTTCCTTCACATTCTTCTTCTCTTTAAAAACAATTTGATTTTTTTAATGTCCGTTTTTTAGTTTCGTTTAGCTTTTCTCTTTTAGTTGGTTGTATCATTTCTAAAGACACTTTATTGTATATTTTCGTTTTGTGTTTTGTTGTAGCTTTTGTGAGTAAGTGTTCAAGATAATTTTGATTATGTTTTAGGGTAGTAATGAAGATTCTAAACAATTTCTTTTGATTATGAATTTATGGCAGTTTTGGTTGACTTTTACTGATATGATTTGTTAATTTATTGAAACTTTCATTTTTTTCTATAAACATAATCAGAACATTGGAAGCCTCCAAGGAAAATTGGACACTTGTGAATAATTTTTACTTACTAGATGGCAATAATCGGCAAAGTGAAACTGATCTTAATATCAAATATGGCTTTAATAAAAATATGTTGTGAGGTTTAAAATAAGAATTTTGTTCGATGAAAACGACGCAAACTAATATACGAAAGAATATTCAGATGCTTTCGTTAATTTGATTGAATTGAATGTCATAAGACGAAAATATGGGAATTTCGTTCGTTCTTTGATTATTTCGATTTTATATTTAAATTATGATCGGATGACATTTTTAAACACGGGTTCTGCTATTAAAAATAACCCCTAAAAAAATTATGGTTGCGATATAATATTAGCAACAGTCGTTTTCTAATTCGCTAATAAGTTTAAGCTATTGTGCGTTTTGTCTTATTATTGTTCCGGCAAAATTTAAGGGATAATTTTTCCAAATATAAAAAAAAATGGTTACTACTTTCCTTTATTGCGCCTACTCACAAAAATTACCACAAAACAATTGTTTAATTAATGTTCACATTTCTTCCGATGGTAGTCATGTTTCCTCATCTATTTAAATGTTAATTTAATTTTATGTTCAGTTTTAAACTTTAGGTGAAAAATAATTATTTTGTTTTAAAAAATTCACATTAGTGTCGCTGGGAAACCACTTTGCTATTAAGTTCGATTTCATTATTATCCGTTTTTTTTCTTTTTTGTATAAAGTTGTTAATTAAAGTGCTCTACCTCTGGATTTTGCCACTCCATAAAATTAAGAATGAATTAAACTGGCATCTACTGTAAATATTTTTCTACATAATTTTAAGAAAACCGATGTAATTTATCTTCTGCTTGTTTTTAGGGAACTGAATAAATGTTTACAATGAAAAAGCGAATGGTATAAACTGTTTATCTAGTCATTTTTACTTTTTTTAAAAAGTTTCTTGTCCTTTTTAATTTAGTCTTTACAAAAATACCTTTAACTTTGCTTTTTTTCGCTTTATTCATAAGTTTACACTTTGAAATGTTTTTGTTTCACTCATTTTTTCGAAATCATCGTTTGTTTTTATGTGAGTATTTGCTAGTCAGTGTCAAAGCTGTTAAAAACAGTATTGTTCAAATATCAGCGTCCATTTAAGACTCTTTGCTGCTTAAATTCATCGTAATGCTCTCAGTCACTGCATTCATCTCGAATAGTTCGCTTTTTAAAAAATATTTTACAATCTTCTCTTCCTTTCGTTTCTATGAAAATATTAAAACAAAAACGTTGTAAACAAGGGAAAACGTTTTTTTTTCTGTTTTTGTATTTTTTTTTTTTTTATTATTTAACCGCTATGTACGTACCTATGTTTAACTTATAAATTACGCTTTATGCATACAGAGTCAATAATTACAATTATATATAATTTGTTTACTCATAATATCATTTAAGTCATTAGAAAAAACAGAAAACGGCTAAATCATAAATACAGTGCTTTTTACTCTCTAGTGATTTTTTTCTGCATTTTTTTTTTAAATCATTTATTTTTTCTGTTAAATATTTTTTTTTTTATTTATATAGAAATATATCACAATTAGGCCCCGAAGTGGCGGGGCAGGGCGGCAGTCGCCCACCCGTGCACCCCTAAATGCAAATTGCAGTAGTGATGGCCATTTCTTCATCTCTTTCTCTTTGTGTTTCTCTTTTAATTAAAAAACTATAAAACAAAAAGGGACAAAAGACGAACTCTTAACACTAAAAAACATGTAAAAAATAATAAAATGTTACAGAGGAATTTCACTCCATGTATCTTTTTTTCATCTTACTACTTTTCCTTAACTTTAACATTTTAATTTTTTACTTTACGTCGCAAGCATCCTGCCTGTGGTCTCACGTTGTTGCAGGTCGTCGGTTCTTCGATGTGTTTCTGTGGAAGCCGCTTTTTCTCCGTTTCCTCTTCGCGTCGCGCTGGAACGCGACATTCCCGGGATCGTCGGCGAGCTGTGGGTATTTGTGTATGCTGTGGATGTCGACGCCGATCCATCCGTCGACGTCGCCGTGCGAGATGAGCTCCTCCTTTTCCTCCTCGGTCCAGTCGCCGCGACCTTGAAAACCAGCCGCCACCAGCTGCTTTTCCAATTCCCAAGCTCGTTCCACAGCTCGCTTATGAGCGTGTTTAAGAATGCGGTGCCGTTCCTGATCAGGATCCACACCGTATTTTATGATTACAACGGCATCAGGTCCATGCAGCCTCAGCTCCTTGGCGGCGGCGCCCCCGTGGTCGCTGATTTCATGCGCTGATATGTTGAACATGCCTCCTAGCCGCCGCAGCTCCTCCATGTCGTCCCTCAGCTTCAGGATGTTGTCCTTGACGAAGTAAAACACATCCTGGTCGTGTATGCTGAAGTGCATGTCGAGGAAGAATGAGTTGTTAAAAACTGAGGATACGACGTCTTGTACGACACTATTGCTGCCGTCAACCACGCTAACCATAGCTCTTCCGTTGATTCTCGACAATAAAACACCTTCCCCGAAAACGCCCCGTCTATAGGAAACTCTCGGAAGTAAGTTCCTTGTCTTTGGCTCCATTTTCAATAGAGGTTTAGGTACAAATCCAAAATCGCTGAACTTCTCATCGATCTTTTCTACAATACACTGTAGGCCGGACATAACCCCGAAATCTGGTGCCAATAGCGCTGACTTAATTGTGGCTTGAGGTTTGTAGTGTTGGGCTTTAGTGTATTTGCTACTCTGCATATTGTTGAGATCGTATCCAAAAAGTTCTAGCCAAGACTCAAGGTCAATCATGTACCTCATTGATTCTTTTGGATTGATAGGGTCATTGTTGTGGAATCTGTAGATGAAAACATCTGTAGGTAAGCTCATTTCGATCGCCAGTGGCTCCCACATTGGTGTCATCCACTGTCCAACTGCAGGGTCATATAATCGATTTTCAGTGTAGATCAGTCTAGTGTTGGGATCTAGTAAGCCACCATGGAAATCTATCGGAACATAGAAATCTGGATTGGTATCTTTTATGATTTTCCCGAATGGCGTGCGTTTAACTTCTTTAACAATATTGCCGTTGAGGTCAAAGAATGCCAAGGGACTACCATTTTGATCAGTAGCCACATAGAAGCGCTGCTCTGAGTTATCAATAGCCACAAGAATGTTACGATCATCGTACAGCAATTTTAGGGTATTTCCAATTTTTGGGAAGTGAACATGAGTAACGAGCGAGGGCGTGTTCGGATTTGCGTAGTAGTACTGCGTAACATTTCCTTTACTATCGTGCCAGGCTACTAACCGGGCACGATCATCGTAATAATACCAAGTTTGGAACTTATCCCTTTCGTAGGCGTGTATAAGCTGACCTCTGTTGTTATAACGATACTTCTGCTCCCCACGACGGACGACATAGCCTCTAGCATCGTAATTGTTGAATTCTACATCCCCAACTTGAATGACACGATCACCAATATCATATCCCAAGTTGGTCTTATCGCCTTGATCAACAACACCAACGGTGTTTCCATTTTCGTCGTACAAATACTTCCAATTGTTGGTTCCAACTACTTCGATAACATGCCCATCGGCATTGTAACTGATCTTATCGAACGCTGTAGACCGTCCGAATGTCGTCTTTTGCGATTTTATCTTATTTCTTAAGTCATAGTCAAGTTCTAAGCGGAACACATCAAAAGATTTAATGTTCATGAGGACACTTTTTACACGGCCGTGCTCATCAAAGTCAGTGATTGTGAAAAATTGCTTTCCAGCGTCTTGAATGACTGTGCGGTTGAAAGCATTTTTAGTTATTTTGAGATCGTTAACAACTTCAAGATTTCCTAGATTCTGACTGTATTTGTATCTCAACATTGGTAGATCTTTATCATCTACTTCAATTTCGATTCCAGACAATCGGGCATTTCCGTCGTATTGATATTTGAAATGTGCTGAAGCAAGTGAATTTTTAGAACCAAATCTTAGCTTCTCATCTTTCAAGATACCTGCGTGATACTTGAATTCTCGCCTCAGCTCAAAACCAGGTTCTTGGACTTCAACACCTTTAATTAGACTGGTAGTATCTTGGTAGGTGTAATGAGTAGATGATAATCCGGCTAGGATGGTTTCTAGTCGACCAGCAATATCGTAGACATAAGCCACTTTTCCAGATTGATGTGGATGAATTTTAGCTAAAATCTGTCCCTCATCGTTGTAGAGAATTTCAAATGGATGTCGATTTATTGGTGAAAAGTATTGGTATTTGAAGAAACCCAGCGAGGTTTGTAGTGAGAAAGCGTGAATATGCCCTCTAGGAGTGGTAAGTGATTGCAGAGCACCAGCGTCATCATACTGCAGAAGATAATCCGATCTTCGTGGGGTAGTCACTTTTAGAGGAAGACTTCCATATGAATCTTTGTAGGAATAAACGATAGACGATCCATCACCATATTTAATTTCGGTGAGCCTTCCGTTTCTTTCAAATGAATATGCTTCCTGCAGATCACCCCATTTCCATGATACCAATCTACCAAATCGATCGTACTCAAGATCGACTTCCGCATACTCGCCTGATTGTGGTTTGAAGGAGACTGGCCGAGCTGTGCGATCATATGTGACATTGAGGAGCTCTTGTTTGTCATCGATATAGACCATAACGGACAGTGTATCTCTATCATATTCCAAAGTAAGAACGTTTTCTCCATTGACTCTCAATTTCCTCCCTACTTGAGTTACTGGTCTCTGGCTTTTGTTGCCTTTTCCACCTTGCAGGCGTCGCAGGAAGTACCTCCATTCGAAGCGATTAGCCAGGTCACCTCCAATTTCAGTTCTCTGCTTGGCAGGCACTGGATAGCTTTCTCCAATAAGAGGATTAATTTCGCCCAAGATAGTGTAAGGAACCACTTCCATTTGAATCGAATGTCCCCAAGGAGTCATACTCACTGTGCTACCGTCAGCATCGAAAACGGTTCTTGTTTCAGCCTGGCCTCTTCTCACTACCACACTAGAGCCTTGGATTAGCATAGAAACTTCCTTCTGGCCATTTTCAGATACTCTCACAGTAGCTCCTTTAACGCTCAAATCGAAGGACAGGTCAATAACTCGACCTGTTGGTGTAACAGCCGACGTCAGGCGTCCAAATTCGTCATAGTTGTAGACGTAGGACCGCCCTGTTGAGTCTAATTTTGTCTTGAGAAGCCCTGTGGGTCCGTGGTATTCAAAAGTTACGTTGTAGTTATCAGGGGTACTTAACTCGTGCAGCATTTTCATTCTAGTCATCCGCAATCTGCACTTTTGTCCTTTCGTATTTTCTATAGAGTTCACCTGAGAGGTGTAGTCACGCAGCAGGAACACCCTATTTTGAGCAGCGTCTGTGACAGTACTGAGTTTTCCATTTGAGGTATTTACGTTGTAGGTGAATATGTATGTCGTTTCTCCAGTGAGGATATTCCTGGTTAAAATGTGCTGACCAAATCTATTGAAAATATAAATTTCTTGTGCATCAGGAGCATAAATTTCATACTCCCTAGAAGGACTAGCCTCTGGTATGCTGGACATGACTGATCGAATGCGATAATTAGCTTGATCAGCAATATGCACATGCCCATCTGGAGTAACTGCCAGAGCAGCAATAGTGTTAAATTTGGCACTAGTAGCCAAGTAGTGTTCTGCTTCGAAGCAATCGCAACCTCTTTCTAAGCAGTTACATTTAGACTCGGCTCCAGCGAAAGATGAAATTTTCCCATCTGTTCCAATAACACGAACCCTATTTATCCGCTGTGAGTCGCTTTCTGCGACATAAAGATCACCCATTGGGCCAAACGCAATACTTTGTGGCATTACTAAAGTTGCGTGAGTTGCTAAATCGTTGTCGTAAACGGTTGTAGCTGTTGCGCAGTGCAAGGGTCGTCCAGAAATGACCCGGACTCGACCATCTGGGGTCATCCTTAAGATCATATGATCGTCGATGATATGTAGAGTATCGTCTAGTGGGTTCACAGCTAACTCAGTTGGCCATCGAAGGTGCATTTCTTCTAATTTTAGAGTTCCTTCACACGGTATAGGCTTCCAATGGGACTTATGCATATGATTACCAATAATCGTGGTTACGATACCATCACGATCTACCATTCTTATATTGGTGCCGTCTGCAAAGTATAAAGTGTTGTCGCTAGAAATAGCTATTCCTTTAGGATACGCAAGTTTGGCATCACGGGCCAGAGCACCATCTCCACAATGTGCCTCATCTCCGGGTAGACAACGTTCCCCAGATCCAACAACTGGTTCCCAGTTATGTTCAGGATCAGTAAAATCGTCTTTATTGCGAACTTTAATTATTTGGTGGGACTCAGGGTCAGATATGTAGAGAGTTCCGTCTAGAGGACTTAAAGCCATGTGATATCGGTATGATACCCTTGTGGCATTTAGCTTAACAACTGTCTTAACTGTTCCATCAGTCATTAACCTCCGTATGTAGTTGAAATCCCCAACATACAAACTTCCATCTGCAGCAGCAGCTAAAGCAACTGGCGCCAAAAGCCTCTGTTTTGAGGCAATACCATCACAATCGGTACATTCTAGCGGACGTTGATGACCATCTCCCATAGTAGTTAAAATAACCCTTGGCTTATGCTTTAGGTATATGTTAGACCCATCTCCTTTCTGTAGAATACCTTCGTGGAAATTGTATCTGTGATGAATATCCAAATTCCATCCTCCAACTTCAGATATCGTCATGTCGTGACCGCTTAATTTAGTCGTTTGGACATCCCAAATAATATCCTTGCAGTCTGTGTACTGATACCCAACTTTAACCACAGCTGTTGTCACTCCATAAACCCTTTGTCGGTAGATGTTTAAACGGTTCCAAGCATAGGTAAATTTGATGCCAGGATCAGCTTCAAAAACTCTTTCAAAGAGAATTCCTTCAATAGTTATCCTAAGATGGATTAAATGTAGTGTAGCAGGGATTTGTTCAGGTGTTAGTTGCAGTTTGATTGTCGAGAGATATCCAGCTGCTCTAGAGCTATGGTAGACTAAGTTCAGTCCAGTCCCTGGTATTTGAATGGACTCCTGAACGACTTGCGATTCGGCTAGGATGGCACTCCTATCTGGGCATGCTCCTTGGAATCCATGCTTCCAGGATGCTAGAACAACTGGCTTCATAACGTCGTAGTCATGCGAAAAACAAGTATGAGCCATTGCCTGCGACGATCTTCCATCCACTGTAGACATCACGAGTTTGTCTATAATAACGACTTCGTTCCATGGCACCTGGACAATTCGCGACTGAGGCCGGAAAGGCGAACGTCCGAATTGCAGCGTCACAGCTCCACCTCCGTTCACCATTAGGTCAAACCAGCCATCGTCTCGGGTAAGGGTGAAACCTTCTAAAGGTGTTGACGTGCTAACGCGAACTCCAACCAAACCCATTCCCAGAGATGTTACCACACGTCCTCGGATCACAGCGGAGCGACTAGTTTTTGTTTGTAAGGGAGAAAATGGTAAAATTAGAAAATGATTTTCATAAGTATTTTCTTTTAAGAATCAGCTAAGTTCTAAAAGAAAGGGAAAATTCATGACAATATTGCAAAATTATATTTTTTACTATCTATGAATCTTAAGATTGTTTATCTAAATTACCAAATTGATATACAAATTTTGCAATTTTCTCTCGAAAAGTTTTCTTTTAAAATTCTAATAGGTATTCTCTTGAGATATGTAAAAATATTTTTGAAAAAGAAAATAATAAAAAATAATATACTAGCTAATTCATTGAAAATCATTGAATAAGTTCTTTCGTTTTTCGAAAATTACATTCACAAACGACAAACACAAAAACTAAATCTAATTAAAATATTTTTGAGAAAACAAAGGAACTGAACAAATTTTTCTTTTTTAAAACTATATTTGTATTGAAGAAAACTAATAATTGTAAATGTCACACGCCACAAAACACATAAAAATCATTTGATATTAAAAAGAACTAAGGGTTTATTTGTTGTTTCTTTCGAAAAAAAAGTATAATATGAAAAATATATATATTTATAAGTATGTGGTTGAAACGTACACAGAAATTTTATATTTGAATATTGCTGGTGTCAAATAACTGGCCATTACAAAAATGTTTGCAAAGGAACATGCAGACAAAAATAGTTAATTATTGCTGTGAGGTACAAACGACAGTACTTTGCATAAAGGTGTTGAAGGGAACTTTGTTGATACTTTTGAAAACACTGTCTAGTCTTTTCGTAAATTAACAACCATTTTCTACTTATATTTATGTGTAACAAAAATATATTATCTTTTGAATTATGCTCTTCGAAGTGAACCTTTTCGATAGGGTCGAGATATTGATAAAATATGCGTGTATTTTAGATTTTCTAAGACACCAGACAGTCTCTGAAATTGATGTGCGTTATGTTCTTGGGAGTATTTAAAAATAAAAATAATAAATCTATTTATTTTATCTTTAATCTCTTCAGGTAATATACCAATGAACTTTTTAAAAAAATAGGTTTCATATTCGGTGCTTGGATCATTTATTCTAAACAACTCTTAAAACTTAAGAGTCTAAGTTTTCTGTTAAATCGAAATGTTTTTTTAGAAAGGTCTATAATAAAACGAAAATATTTTTTTAAATGATTATTCATAAACAGCCGCCCTTTTTACTTCTTTTACTACAAACTATTTTCGTAAATACTATAAGCGTTTCTTTTGAAGATTTTGATAGATTATATTTTACTTTTATATACAATCAATGTTATTGAGGATTTAGTAGAAATGTAGTTAATTGTAGTATCGCACAATAATAGATTAGTTATATGTATTTACAAGGTTAATTCATTTAGTTAAATTTATGATACCAAATAGAAACCTAGACAGTGTTATCAGTCATATAAATATTGCCCTTCCTTAATAACATTGGTGATGATTAAAAGTTCCTAATTTAAAGATTCAACTGAAAATTAAATTAAAGAAAAAATTCTAAAACGAAGCTATGTATATGACGTACAGCAAAACTTTCCCCAATAGCAACGAGTATAGTAAAAAAAAGGATAAAATATTGCAAAGTTCAAGCACTCAAGACTTATACGTGTGAAAGCCCAAAACCTCTAAAAGTTTGATTTTTTATAATAAATTACGTTAAAGTAGCAAAACGGCTCTAATAAGAAAAATTCCTGAGAGGAACAAAACAATAATAAATTATATGAAACGGCTGATAAAAACGCTAAGAACAAACGAAAACGGAGCAAATGACTACTGAAAGAAGGTGAGGAACTGAAAACGCTCCAAATCCTAGTAGCATTCGAAAAGTAGAGAGTTAGGTGATCATCACACAGCAGCTGCGTTCGCTGAGCAACGAGCGAGCGACATTCGAAATCGAAATATAAACAAATAACCAAACGAGAAACGAAAGAATCAAACTCAAGAGGAAGTGATACTTGTTGCTGTCTTAACCAATTCTTACCTGGCGTTGAAATAATTCCAAAACACGCTGTTTGTCATTCAACGGAAATTTGAATCGAAATAGTATTTTTTTTTTTTTTTGGTTTTTTGTTTTGATTCGACCGAATTTTTTGATTTGACAAATTTTGTATGGTGTTAGTAGTAGTAATCGTTTTAATCGAGTGGTAGTAGTAGGCAAACAGTAGTTTCGCGGAGAGGATAGAGAAAAGAAGAAAGAAAAAAATGTTTAATTATTCTCCTGTTGATTTGATGGCTTCGATTAAACCTAGTGAAAAAGCCCAATGTACTCTTAATTTAGTCGTAATGCTAATTAACATAAACAAACAGAAAAGTCAAGGACAAACCAAGGAGCACGCCCCGTGTGGCTCTACGACAACGTCCATTTTCGTGGTGTTATTACACGCGCCCCCGCCTGAAAAATGCTTGAATGCCGCCGGCGCTGCTTCAGATTAGCCGCGCAAATATTAATCTTTTGATTACTTCTTCTAGCTTTGTACCTCCCTAACCCAGATTTGAGGATCCTCCAAGCACCTGCATTAAGTCTTTTGGCTCGACGTCTTAACCGACTTATGCGGCATCTCCCGAGCAGCTGATGTCGCCTTTAGTGCCTTTATGCTGCCTGCGACTAAGTTGTTAAGGAGTTCTGATGACTTTCGAAGCTGCCGGATCCCGAATATGTGTCTAGCTCCCTCTGCATGAGGCGGATCCAACATACTCCGGCAGCTGTGCGCTTTTCTTGCTTTTTGCACTTTTTCTACTCCCACGGCTTTAATTACTTAATGAAATTGACTTCTTAAGTTTGAAAACAAAAGGCAAATATGGGTCAGGGCGTCAGATGATGTTCCCTTTTAATCCCCTTTGTGGTTTGCTATTTGTACTTATCCTGCTTTATTTTGATGCTTGTCTAATTGCAAGCGAGATTGGGTTTATACTAATGAAAAATAAAATTTCTTGGATTTGACACCAATTTTGCGCTAATGGGAAACTAATGCATATGGCTGGTTTAAAATAAACTCTTTATCATTTTTTATTTACATACATACATATGCCATTCAGAAAAATAGGAACAAATGGCACTGTAGTCTCTAGACTCCTTTTGAAGATTTTTCATGAATAAGCGGAATGAATTGGGGTGATGGTGTATCAGAAACTAATGCTCTCAAGAGTAGTCTTCATCAATTTAACTCTTTTAATTAAGAAAAACACTAGTCAAAAACAGTTTATATGATCATAAATGATTTAGTAGATTATGATTCCAGATATAAAAAAATATGTACCCGCTTTCACTATAAATCCGTGTTAAAACGACCAAAAACTTCATTTAATTATATATAAAATTTACAAAAAATAAATTGACATTTGTGTTTTAGTTCAATTTTTAACTGTATAGTCAATAGGTTTACTTGCTAATTTTTTAGTGAGTTAAAAGTGGAATTGGTTCGGAACGAAATAAAAAATATGAAATCAAGCAAATGAATTAAGGGAACAATACCCTGCCAGTCTGCATAACGCAGTAAATAAAATTTTCACTTCAACCGATTTGATTTTCTATGTAGTATGATAACTTATGTCCAGTATTCTGATACAAAATGCAGATAGTCTGCATTGCATACATATTTTTGTTTCTTTGAAAGTTTTTCAACTTCTTAACTTCTTTTATTTTCTGTAGCGTGGGAATTTACAAAACGTTTGCAGCTCGAATATGTTCTGAAGAATTGGATTATTAAAACTTTTGTAGTAGTTTACTTTACTTCAATTGAACTGCATAAAAAATTCATAAAGTTTGTTTTGATTATTCGTAATTTAACTTTAAATTGATTTTTAGTTTTCCATGGAAAACGGCAAGTTTTGAAAGAATGTAATAAATTGAAATCAATATTTCAATCATTATTTAGGAATTGAATGTGATTGAGGGTTATAACACTAAAATACGTATGAAATATAGGATAAAAATAAATATTGCCTTTAAATCACTTCGTTCGCAAGCAGCTTAAAAGCTTCATCAATCTGATATTTTAATTTACGTCAAGTATAAAAATACTAGAATTTGTTTTCCTACAAAAAAAAAAAAAAAAACACAGAAGACAGTCCACCCACATTCAAGCATTTTTCATCACGTTAGTAAAACACTGAAACACCTTAATAGTTAGATAAAATAATGCTACAAAAAATAAATATATAAAACAAAAATGTTCTAAAACAATGAATTTCCCCAATAACATCATTAAAATAATAACGAACTTACTGGCGAACTAACATAAGTCTTATTCCTAAAAGATGCATATTCATAATGGAGAACATTGAACAAGTAACAAAGGAAACAAATATAAACGGAAAACCAAACAACTATTAAGTGAAAGGAGTTATCGGGATGTTTAAGTATCTAAAGGTATTTTCAACGAAGGACTGTGGGACATTATTCAGCGGATGGATTCATACCAAAATCATCGAGACAGGGGCACAAAAATGAAAATTTCCATAAATGTTAAATAAATAGTGAAAATAAAAAAAATAAATTATTATTTCTAAAATAGTACGTCAACATGATGTTGTTTAACTATTCCTTCCGGTACAGTCGAACAACACGTGACGATGCCTGAGTTTTTCTTTTAACTCGGGTTCTCCTCCTTTTCTATCACATAAAATGTGTTAATGCCTTTTTTAGTAAATAAATTTGATATTTTATTTGATTTTACTAAAAGCCCAATTGTTAATCGCTAAGACTTAAACTAATGCAAATTAAAATTGCAAATGTTAAAAATAAAAAATCTGAAGGGACTACTAACCTCTCGTTGAAGGTTTCGAGTTTTGCATAATTTTGCAAACTGCTCTCGTCTATCAAAAACTTCATTCGTTCAAAGAATGAAGCTGTTATAGCTGGCGGTTGCTTTCGGAGCAAAACATCAATTGGTTTTGGCGCAGATACGCACAATTGAGAGGTTTTGCAGACGTGACTAGCACAGCATTCTGGATCTTCGCAATCTACTAATCCATCTGTCCGAGTTTTATAAAATAAGAATTAGTTACATATTTCTTCAGTTTACTAATAAATTGACATACCTTTATCGTTATCCTTGTTGTCTCCGCAGTTGAGTTCCAAAGCAATTCCACAGTCTGGACCGTCCCAACCTTCGTAACATCGACACTCCCACTGTCCTTCTCCACTAACCCTGCATTGGCCGTGGTTCGAACATCCTGCAGGACATCCTTCAATTGTGCAGTGCTTCCCATTCCAACCGGTCACACAGAGACACGTTCCATTTTTGCATTGTCCATGCTCGTTGCATCGTGCGTCGCATAATTTTGTATTGCAAAATTCTCCACCCCATCCGACATCACAGGAGCAGGTCTCACCAACGCATCGCCCATGTTGACCACAGTCCAGGTCGCATAATTCTTGACTACAATCGTCGCCACTCCATTTTGATTCGCAGTGGCAGGTCTGAGTGTCGAGGTCGAACGTTCCATGGCCAGAGCAATCCGGGAGACATTGCAGGGCAACTTGGTCAATTGTGGCACAGTCAACACCTTTCCAACCTCTGCTGCATCTGCACGTGCCATTCATACAGTCACCGTGTCCAGAACACGTTGGATGTGGACAGTCAACTAAAATGGTTTTGAAAAATGTTACAAAGATGTAGAAGACATTTCTGGTAAAAAAAAAAATATATATATTTTTGAGTGAGCATAATTGAGGAATAATAGTGTTGAAACACGGAGAAAACTTCTTCAGGGAGTTGATATTGAAAGATTTCATACCACAGACTGTGTTTGGTAGTAAAAAAATATGTTGAGAATGAAGTCGCAGAAGAATTCAATTTGCCAATTATTCATCCAAAACTCAAAAAACAGAAAGGTTCAATCATAAATGGCGAGGTATAAGTAAAATTGTTCTATAGAAGCAGAAGAATTGTTTTAGGATACTGGTTACACCATAAATAAAATAACTTTTAAAATTTCAAGCTTAAATCCAGTTCAGTTTGAAAAGAGAATGACGATACCGATTGATTTATATAATTCACATATATCACAAGTGATGTGTCATAAACCACATACCCCACATATTTAAATAGTCTGTGCAGTACATAAAATTTTATAAAATATATCAAATTATTTAAAAATTCCATTGCAGGGCAATAGTAAAATAATTTAAAGTTTAATAGGTGTTAAACCCTAAAGGGCAACTAATTTTTAAATTAATTTTTTCAACTTTTCATTTCTGAAATCTACACGAATTTAATTTCTGTGAATGGCACGCTAATTCTCATTTTTCCTTTTAAACAAATTACCATTTAATAGATTTGTATTTATTTGCACGGAAAATATTGCTCTCTAATTACAGATATATAAACCCATATCATTAATGTTCAATTCATAGATTTCAATTTGTCGACAAAGTGTAGACATTAATTATAATCTTTTTGAAGAATAATAATGCCTTTTTTCTATTTAACTATTTATTATGTACTATTTGGCAAGTACCTATGAAGTTTTTAAAAATGAATTAATATACATATATTTCAATTATTTTTATGTTTATATAGTAGAATATAAGAATCTAGATACTGTTTGAATTCAACTGTTCATAAAATGAGGTTTTTATAATTTAGTTTTCCAAATAATACAAAATATTCTTATGTGTAGGGCTTTCTAAAATTATATTTATTAAAATTTAATTAATGAATCTTTTGCCTTGAAGATATAGAAAAAAATAGCAAAAGACTTTCTAATAAAATGCAAGGTCTTTAAAAGATCGATAGTTATTTTTATATATTAATGAAACACGAAAATAAAACGTTACCAACAATGGTGTGCATGATTAATGAATTCTTTTATCGTACCGTATGTTATGCGTTCAATTTGATTATTATATTGATTTGTATATAGCAGTTACTCTATGGAGGGGGAATTTAATAATAGTTTATTGAATACGAATGTGTGTTTAATTCAAGTGATGAAAATACAAGGTCTGAAATTCGTGACAACATGTATCTTACAGAATGAAATGGTATATTATATTATCTCTTGCCATAATTTGGTACTATCTAGAGTTTTGTAAAAGCGGAAGAGTCATGGAAGTGGATATACCCCGTTGGAGCCCCGAATGGATGAGATGTCAATATAGACCCAATTTTGGCTACCGTGAAATATTAGTGAATGAATTGCCCAATATGCTTTAACTACGTGTCATATAAGAAATGCCAAAAAACTCATAAAATTACCTTGTTCACAAAATTCGCCCTTATATCCTCGCATGCACTGGCATTTGCCACTAACACAATGGCCGTGGCCATTACAGTCGGGAACCTCGCATTCATCATGCCTTAAAGAGCATTCCTTACCCTTCCATCCGGGATTACATAGACATTCGCCATTAACATATTCACCATGCTGGGAGCATAGGACTGGACAAACACTTTCACTACAGTCGTCTCCGCCAAATCCAGGCTCACACTGGCAGTGCCCCAGAAGGCACTTGCCATTCCCGGAGCATCCATTGGGACAATTCTGAGTCATGTCCTCAGCAATGGCAGCGTAGAACGTTAGCTCCTGAGCATCCCCGTCGTCGTTGTAGAGGGATATGAACCAGTGGCCGGGTTCCATATAGCGTGTTACTTCACGTGTTACTGACGGCTGTTAATAGTTAGGAGGTCGCATTAAGTTAGTTTATAAGTAAAACGGAAGGAAAAAGAAAACTGGTGTCAGCAAAAGCAGCCACTACAGGGAGCAGAACTGCTACGAAATCGGGAGGGAGGTGGGTCTCAAGATACTTACGTGGGCAGCTCGTACAGTTCGCGTACTGAATCCGCTGAGGACCTCCTTGAAATGGTACTGAGTGTGAGTGGGCAGCGCATTTCTTCGCCCGTAGAAGCCTATGGACGCTCCACGGGGTATGCTATAGTTGAACTGTACGTAGGCCGGCTCTGATTGGTAGAATTGCATATTCCAGTAGCTGTACGGTGGGATCACTTTCGTTAATTTTTGTCCCAATGTTATTTGCCCAAACGTAGTGCCATCTGGTGGAAAACTACGAGCTGGGAATGTTCTAGCACCTATAGTGATACGGTGGAATTGTTATTAAGTTAGAAATAGGCCAATTTGTTAGTTGAGTGGATACGTCTATCGTTGGAGTGGAGGTGCCTCTGACCAAGTCTTTTTTGATTTCTATAACCTTATACTATTTACTAAATAATACATATGTACAACCGAGGAATTTATACTTACACAGAAATTCTGATGACTTAAAATTAAGGCTAGGCTTCTTATTTAAACTAAGTCAGATCTATTGTTAAAATTTTTTACTCTTTGCTTTGAAAATAAACAGCTTATGACCCTATTTCGTTTTGTTGAAAGTTAGTAACAATATATCCAATTTTCTAATATTTTAGCAAAGATACTTTGCGAATGTGCTAACATTTCCATTATAATGTTTTTTTCAATTAAGTCCCATTTAATTTTAAATTCAATGTTTTTTTCTCAAACAAGGGGAAAAAACTGGCTACATTTCACAAAATGTTAGATGAAATGATATAATTTTATGAAAATAAAATATGGAATTATATCCGTTGTTTAAGATTAAATATCGGTGAAGATAAATGAGACCTTAATAAGCCAAGTCGTAAAGATTAATACAAAAAAAGTGTAGATATTTATATTCAAAAAAAAAAAAACGTTGGTATTTGGATCAATAGAACGCTGATAAAAATTTCATTATTAAAATGAATGTTACACCGTTTTAATTTCAGCAAAAAAGCAAGACTACGTTAAAAAAATTTGGAAATCATCACTGATCACATAGGTTAAATGAGGACTATTATGATTGGAAATGATGTCTTTTGTCACCATGTTGGTCTATTACCTCCTGCTGTTTTCTATGTTTATCAATGAAAAATCTAAGATCGTTCACGATTGTGTATAGCACACGAAAATATTTACAAATAAAAATATATTAAAATGCACGCCCAAAAAGAAATTTCGATTTGATGGTACACTTGATTAATCGAAAATAAATTCCCTGCATTCTTTTTGATTTCCATTTCAGAACACGTTTTAACGCAATCAAATTCATTATTTATCTCAATCTTTACAGGTTCTCTTGATTGCGGAGTTCTTTCCCAGAACTATCTATAATTTCTCTTCTAGTCTTTTTTAAGTCATTTGCCCCAAATTATATTCTTTTATAGTTTTTAGAAGCTTCTTCTGTGTTATAACTTTTAACTTAATAACAATATTATACAAATCGATCGAGTATTTTCTAATATTTTTTTTTTTAAATTTCATTTGAATGAAGATTGAATTCTGGATATATTGACCGGTAATAAATTTTAATACTATAATACTTATATAATAAATGCAATTTGTAACTTGGTCAAAGACATGCCACACTCACTTTAAAGCTGTATAAAAGCGATTGTCTTAAAAGCTAAATTCGTTAAAATGTTTGATTCAGGGAATGAAAGTAGGATATGAAAACGGGATTCAAAAAGAATTTATGAGAGATGCTATCGTTAGGTTAGTAGCATTAGTCGTACAGCAGGCAAGTCATTTTATAGAATTTTAGTTTTGAAGCAGTTTTTAATTGAAAGCTTTTTACACCGCGCATTTCTCGTTTTTAGTTCATATCACCAAATCACCTTCCAGAATTAAAACAGGCGCTGGGTCAGGACATGCAAGCAAATTCGATTGCGGAGCAGTAGTAGATGATGCTGTTAGGACGTCGTTGATTCTATCTTCAACTCCCGAAAACTCATCAATGGGCATCGGGCTGTTTGAGCTGGGTTTTATCGTGGATTCATTTTCATCGTAGCCATCCACAGACATAGAACTCGTCCCGCACTTGCAGGGACAGTCGGGTATTTTGGGTGGTGGCTCTGGCATACAGGAACTATCTGCGTCCGGGGTCATGTTCGGAGTTTTACCATTTGTCCGTGAGGCGTTTTTGGTGAAATCATCGTCTGTTAAGGCGGGCACTGATACATGAAGAGTGTAAACGGCATGGTTTTGGGTCCCCGATCCTGTGTCGGTTGCTATTGATAAATTAACCAAAATTCGCTGCCCATTTAAGTAAGTTCCGCCGATTGCTGGCTGAAGATGAATTGCCTTAAGAGGCTCATCACCAGAATGTTTTAGTACTTCATTCTCCGCTTTTGATTTTAGTGATTTTTTGTCAACATCAGGTTCCAGGGTGTGAATCTCAATTTGGTCGTTAGAACCATTTTCGACTTGATAGAAATTACCATTCAAATTTTTGATGGTCTTATTTTTAAGTTCGATAACTTCAACTCCTTCATGACTATCGTACGGAATGAGCATTTCATCCCTGAGCAGAGCATCGTCGAGTTTGTTAGTATTAGCATTAGTAGATGTTGTGGTAGAAATCGCAAATGGGTTTTTATTAGAACCATCAACCGATGCATCGCCCGTTAGCTCATTAGAGCTTTCTACACTTCCCTGCATGCGCTGATTTTGAACGTAAATAGAAAATATGTTATCATCATCCATGCCACCGTCCCCAGCATAATTGGGGGGTGAGTCATTATTATTGTTACTACCATCAACAAAACCTTCCTTACTCAGGTTAGAACCCAAATTAACACGAGTCAACACACTCCCACCATCACCACTACCTGGCAAATTGTTGTTTAATGGGTTGTCAGGTGATGGCGACAAGTCGTTAATAGTGTCAGTCGGAGGTGTCTCAAGCAAAAACTCAAAAGTCGGATTAGAAGCCCCTGGGGCGGGGGGTAGGTCTGCAGCTGGGGTAGTCTTCCGAGGGGGTGTGGGGGCAAGAGAAACAGTCTCATCGGAGTTTGAATTGCGAATTGATAGCTCGTCGGATGTGACGGGGGTGGGACTTGCAAAAGTTTCTGGGAGAGGAGAGTTCGGATCATCGTCAGAATCGATTCTAGAGGGGGGATCGTTGGGTGGCGGTCGGGTAATTAGAGTTGTAAAGTAGTCTGATTCGGAATCTTCCAAACTCCTTCGAATACGCTTGAACCGGCGGAGGTTCTTTACTCGTGCAACCACTTCTTGTGTCGACAAAGGTATTGAAGGTATTGAATAAATTTTCAAATTTTTATTACCTCCGGGATTGTTTGACGATATTGACGATGACAATGATGACGATGCTGTTGACATTGATGCTTGTGATGTTGCCGCTGTTGCCGTCGATGTCTGTCCAGGTTTCGGTCGAAATGATGAATTTTGTGATCGATTACCTTCAGCATTTGTGCTTTTAGCAGCTGTTACTTCAGTTTCGTCACCTACTACCACTGTACAGGGATTTGATGGTGACCATGTTAAAACACCGAATCCTGAAATTATTTAATATTTTATTAATTACGGCAACAGAAGGTAAGATTTTAGGGAGTTGAAATTAGATTTCGTATTGTTTGGTAGGGTAGAGTATTTAGAAAGTACGAGGAATTAATAAGAAATATGAGGCATTCATTTTATGTACTTTGTAAATTTAATTTTCCATTGTTGTTTGTGTGAATGTAACCTACGCAACTTATTAAAAGTCGGTTAAAAGATATTAAATTTATTTTAAGCAGTAACATAAGCAAATGGGGTAATTGGCAATGAAATCGTTCTATGGAAGACCAGTGCCATTTATTGTTCAAACATCTGGCTGCGCTATCAAAGAACAGGCATCATTTTTAAAATAAAATTTATTTTCGATAAATAAAATGATGCCGTGTCGGCAAGTTCAAATAGTGAATATTTAAGACACCACAATTTTCTTTTTGGAGAATTGGCGGATTGCCACTTTATATTTACTTTCTACTCGGCTATGGTTTGTCCTTCAAGAACAGCTGAAATAAATTTTGATAAATTAACAGATTTATCTTCAGTGCGTTTTGCATGCGCAATGATAAAATTTAAGACAATTTACTTCACTCAATAGAAAGAGAAATGAATTAGAATTAATCAATTTTTTGTAAATAATTAATCCTTCAAGGGTTAAAATAATAAGACAAGTTCGAAATATATAACTAACTATGGCACATTCGAGCTTAATCTAGAAATAATTTTTATTTAATTTTAATAGGTGCTCTTTTCCGAAGAGAACTACATTTAGCAGTATAAGAATTGAAAATACTAAAAGGCAGCACATATGGTTTCCGTCATTTAGTCGACATTTTTAATTTAGAAAGATTGATTTTATCGTTAAATTGAACATGTTTGGCATAAATTTGATTTATAATTGAAAATGTGGAATGTAATAACGGATTATAAATTGATTAAGATATTTAGAATAGTGTCGCACCCATATTCAAAGAATTGTTTCTTATTTTAAATTCATTTCCGCCTCCAGTTGGGAAAACCAACGTAGATGGAATTTTGAAAACTTGAATATTGTTGGTTTGGTTAGTGTTTTCAAGGATTTTCTGGGATTTTAGGTACGGACACTACATGCACGTGATTTGCACCAGATTTATTCATATGTGAAGTAAGCGTAAATCAGCGTTAATTTAGCAATTTTCTTCCTCTCGCGTACTCGCTCGACTGTAAAATCGTAATCCTCGCAAAGCTCCCTTATTTATTAGATCCGAGAATATTTCGCTACTAAATAGCTAAGGTACACTGTCTTCTGGGGTGCAAGACGCCCTAACCGAGCTGTGAAATTGAAACTAAATTAAAATACCACCTGAGAAGAGGACATATAGAAGCTATTTTGACAATTACGTTAAACATTTCCCTAGTTCAATTTTCCACGTTCACATAAAAGAGCGCATCTTGAGAAGATTTCATCCTGTTTCATGTGGGAGAAAGATATGTATAATCATTTTAAGAAACATCAAAGGGTCCAATTTAAGTCTATCTCCTTTTAAATGGAAAGGAATCTGTGATTTTCTCTAGGGCCGCACACAATGACCCTATTAAAGTCACATAAAAGTTCCTCCGAAGGCTCATTGGCCGGAAAGGAGCAGTCCATTTGTCCTGAAGGAAATAGTTATTCGGTTGGGTGCGCGTGTAATTATCGAATTAAATGATCCGGAAGATAGTATTAATATCCAATTAAGGATGCGGGGATTAACTCACCTGTTAATAGCACTAACAGCACAACCAGTAAAACTATTATTGAAACAGCGACGATTGCAATGCACCTTGACGAGCAACGTGCCGCCAAGCCCTTGCGGAAATTCATCGGAGCTGAGTAGTGATGATGCGACGGCATGCCACCCATAACACTTCGCGGTGGCAGAACGGGTCCCATGCAGTTGCGATCGTAACCCTTTAAGGTCTCCTTGGTCGGAGTCGAACAAGCTGATCCACTCTTATAGTCTATCGGCGAACCTTTATTAATATCTGAAAGTATAGAGGGAAATTCTAGCGTTAGTCCAAAGTGTACTCAAAAGTTGGAGCGGGGGGTGTATAATAAGCGGGGAGGGAAAGCAATCGCGCCGGGACGGACGTCGTCCTCAATCAGGAGCTATCCTAACTGATGCTAATTCGATTAAGTGTGGTTCAAAAGAGTGCAGGGGTTGTGCTCACGTACCGGGGCGAGGGACGGGGCCGCAGAAGACGTTTTCAGTTGACAATACATGATTCTTGCATTATACCAATCCCCACCCATCGAACGAACCACGTGCTATCACATCTCGTTTCTGTTTTAGAAGCCGTTTTCGCAACGTTCTCGATTCTAGAGAAGATTGAATCATAGATTCAACCGGGCACGACGGTCTCTAGGATGAGGGCAGGGGATGTGGCTCTATCCTCACCAATTATCTTCTTGATGGTGTTATAAGCTTACCGAAGGTATTAGATGCGGATAATGACGATACCCGACAATGGCGATGATAATGAATATACGCGGAGGTAAGGTGCTCTCTGTGGACTTATCGAGGCAACATATAGTAACTTTCGGTAAGAAAGGATTCCAGACTCCAGACGAGGGGAGGGGGTGAAGGGGTGCGCCAATATCTTATCCTCAATCCTTTTGTAGTGCGGAGTGACGGTGGCAAAACGATCCGGTGTGATACCAACTAAAAGCGTTTCCAGCTCCGCTCGCTCCCTAAAACTCATTTAAACGCATTTAATAAGATTTAAGAGATTTCATCAATAGCAGATGACTGCGATACGAAGGCGAAGAAGACGGCAACGGGCGTTGGGGGGGCGGTAACGATGGGGAAGAAAGTCAGTCCCGGATCCAGCCAATGTTACTTCGGAAAAGCATCTCAAAATATCCCCTGGCTTTCGTCAGCTCCGATGGCGGACCCACAGATTTCAGCAGATTTCATCTCCTCAAGTATTTTCACACAAAATCAAGCAATGGATGCGTTCGTGTGTAATGAGGAAGATGAAAGAGGTGCTGAATGGATGTCTTGTCAATCGATAACCTTGAAGCATGTCCTCCCGCTAAGGGAGGAAAAACTCCTCGAAAGGGGCACTATCCGCTAGAAGGGCTGGAGCGTCTTGGCGCACCCGGGTCCAGAAGGACAGCCGGGAAGAGCACCATCTTTCGATGGGGCCGGGCTGTTCTAGTGGGGGACGAAGGGTGAAAGTGGTTTTCAGCTGGATTTGCTATAAATGCTTACGTTAGTGCGCCCTGAGACACTCTCTAATGGGACTAAGGAGGGGATGTCCCCCGGATTAAAAGATGACATAGCAACGGAGATAATTTTGTAAATAAGGGCACCGCCGGCTGTGTGCTCAGCCTGACATTGGCGTAACTTGGATTTTTCTGCAGGGGAGACAAGTCATCTAACTTTAACCCATAGCTCGTAATTCAATTTCACTCGACTAAAATAATGAACTGTTTGCAGTCCATAAAAATAAAGCTAATAAAGTCCAAATTACATATATTTTATGTAGGCATATTTACCCTCGACTAAAATTTGTAAAATTTGAAGTATGTTTTATAAAACACATCAATTTAGTATCTGTTATATTTAAAACGTATCATATGAAGCTACAAATATTTTTATTTGCCGTTTGGATGTCCAAAACGTGTGAGGTAATAGCGCTTAATAACGAATACCTAAATAACCAAAAAATATTTATAGTAATTTCTATTACGTAAATTCAGTGAATTTTGATAGTTATATTAATATCTTAAATTTTATTTTACTGCGGCCACCATTAAAATCTATAATAGCTGTCAAAGAGAAACAAATACTTGGTTCGAAATTATATGATATGCAAAGATAATAAATAAATATAATAAACATTTTGTTGGCCCACAAAAATATATTTTGAATTGAGTAGGAACCGTGTGGACTATAGAAAGATTAAAATTGACCACAATTACTGAATAACAGTCACAATATAAAATGTCTAATAAAATTGTAGAAAAGTAGAAACCTTATCTATGCATCAGTCTGTTTTTTTATATCTTTTAAAAATAAAGAACTATTGAATATTGATCCGAGTTTGGATGCGGATTTTGGTTTTAATGCTAAATTAACGAAACTAGAATGGAATCATCATCCGACAGATGCATACATTTTGATGTTATATACATATTTCTAAAAATTGTTTATCTGAGACAGAATGAAAATTTCCCAACGAATTTATTTTACAATGAAAATTTATTTATTTGAACGACTTCCTTTTACGCCATTGGCTCCATCTAATTACACCAATATTCCTAAATTAAAAGATGACATCCCAATTGACATAATTTTGTAAATAAGGGTTCCACCGTCACTGCGTTCTTCAAACAGATCTCAAGAAGTCGCCGTCACGTCTACTTCTATGTAGGGTAGACAGTCGGTCTAGCGAAACCCCACCCACACTCGCTCTGATAGAGGGCTATCTACGGAACTCAAAGACGAGAAGTGTTGGAATGAAAATTTTTGGGAAAGCACCACGAAAATCGAGTGACATTTTCAAGGGGATTAATTGAAAGAGTTTTAGTTACCATTTTGTGGATGGGAATCGAATTCAATCACTGAATGGGGCTAAACTCGGGCTTCGCAGGGCTCCATTATGAGTTCTGAAGAATCTATGATAGGTTTAGGCCGCTACCTGCCGTAAATCCGGGGGCTGGTATTTAAAACCTTCGCCTTTCGAGTGCTTATTAATGACCCTTCCCGTGTGCGTTGGTTCTGGCTGGTAGATTTTAAATCCACCTCAATCATTGTTGCGTTAATTGGGAGGAAATGACATGTTTCTTAATCAAAAGAAATGAAAAGGGCGCCTCGTAAGTGGGATGCGACATGTTTTCGGTTCACAGGAATAATGCTTGAAAGGGCGTAAAATTCAAAGTGGGGTGCGCTCCAGTTCCGCCGTTTCGTGCAAGGGGGCGTAAGGATTTTAGCCTTGAAGGGCCACTTCAGAGGTTTTTGCTGATAAATTGGCAGATGTGCATCTGATATAAAGTTTTTTTTTTTTTTTTTTAAGGTTGGATGAAACACCACTTGTCGGTTTATCTAAATGTGAAATTATTTACCATTCCGTTTGTGAAATATTCATCAAAGTTCTTCCCTTTTAAGGAAAATGGAGACAATTACGAAAGCATTCAACATAAAAAATGCAGAGGTATGCACACATGAAATATCCATAAAACTTGAAGTGCGTTTTAAATTAAAATTTTTATTTTTAATTAACCTACCGGCAATAATACTCATTCATTGGTCTGAGCAGAAACCGACACTGTTCGGTTTTCTCCATTTCATCAAGAATTTAAATATTTACTTAATGGTCTGTAATTGGATTGGATTCCATTACTCTGTACTTAATTCCGCAATTAAGTAAAAACATTTACAAAGTATCTTGACCATATCTTAAATAATTTTAAACCGAATTTTATAAAATTACTTTTCCGGTTATTTTGAAGCTGCTCAGATGATTTTCTAGAATCACAGTATTTGGCAAAATACAGATATCAAACAATGTTTAATTTGCAATTACTTATGATGCATGAAAATTGGCTCTATAAAGAAAATCTCTAATTTAAATTCAGAAGAAATTTGCATTATGGCAAATTCAACCTATTCGAAATCAAAGATCTAGAACAATGTTCCCTTAAATACTCTGTGTAATTTTTAGTAATTGGAGGGTTGCATAAGTCAACAAAGAAACGACAATCGACTTGGTATAAGTACCGACGGGAAGCAAAATTGAAGATAGAAGCATACTTTCAAGAAATGTCGAAGACCGGATTTGTGACTCCCTCTAGTTCATTTATGCATCAAATCAAGGCATACTTCTTTTCTACATTTCTCGTCAGAAGTAATCTTCTACCTCCTTTACAGATCAATTGGACCTGCTTCTTCCCTGGGGGAGTCCTCCTTCCCCAGGAGACTAGATATAGTTTTATTAGAGGAAGCACCCTTTTTATCCGGTAACTCTGAAATCTACAAGTGCTCCTTGATTAAAATAATTTTTTTCTTCATAGGTTCGCTTTGCTTTATGTGCCGCGATGTCTTTAGTCTGTCCCGGCTCCTTCCACCCTCTCATCTGCGGTCTTGAGAGCTATCAGCACGGAAGCTGGAAGATGCCTAATATGAATACATAAAACTTGAAAAGAAGCGGACTCTCCTCCGGAGTGGAGGTTTCTTTCGTTTGCATTCCCTTAAAAAAGGGAACTTTTTCAAAATTTGATTGAAAGGCAAACGAGGTGCAGAGAGGGCTACGACCGAAGTTTTTACGATCCCTCAGCGGCAGGAGGCCCTCACGATGGTCCTTTATGTGGTCGCTATTATTGGGATTTTAATTAGCATCGAGAATTCTCTTAACTCTTAAGGACGTTCGAGTGGGCCGGATTTCCTTACGTTTCCGTCGCGATCAGTTTAGTCAACGCCAGTCCTTTGCCCCGACGCGACGGGAAACAAGATGACCTCAAGTGGCTGAGTGGTTGGCTCTACCTTTCCGAAGATTTAGCCTCCCCCGCGGCCGTAAGCCAGTTTGATACCTTTGATTACGATGCTTTCAAGTATCCCATTAAAGACGGATCAAGATGATAAAAATTTATTTATTTCTGCCCGGATAATGGTGAGTCAATTTAATTTCGCCTAAGTGGCTTACTTAAGGGCAGAAATTTTAAAGTGCGCCTTATGCGGTGTATGCCGCGGTCTTCGTTTGATGATTTTTTTAACCGCATTTTTTTCCGAATATAGTTTTTATTATTGTGCCTCCGGAAAAGCAATTTGGCCTCATACACGTTCATTCGTAATTTGTTTGTTGGTAAAAAACTGCAAGTTAATGAAACTTGAGAAAGAATTTGGTGCACTCTATGCATCCAGCGAAACGAACGAAATTGATTTTCAATTTTACACACTCAGGCGTTTTTTTTTATTTGAGAATGCAACTAGATTTTATGAATGGTTGTATGACGAGTGAAAATTATTTTTCCACCTAAAAGGCTTCGCGTGTCACTAGGCATAAAAGTAACATGTGAATTAAGGGCTGGTGGAAAAGTAAGGTATATAGTTCAACGAGAGTTTCGTGTATAGAAAATTGCACGTAAATTGTTTGAGTTTTAATAACTAAAAAGAAATTTATTTACAGTCAATGCACAATCCGGTATGCATGATTATATGGTTCTGTAGAAATTAGCTAGATAAAGATTGAAATTTAAGATTAATCAGTTTATTTTGCTTTCTAAAAAGTGATAATTTACTTTTGAAATTTTTTAATTAATCTATATAAATAAAATCGTAACTGGGTTCGTGTCTGTGCGCGCATCACGCAAAAACTACTGGAGATATCAAGATGCGGCTTTTTTTTAATTTCTTTGTAGGAGTTCAGTGATTTATTTAAGCTATCTTTAATGACAATGTTGCCACAGGAAGTCACCAAAATATACAGTGAAAGAAAAACATATTTGACGTTGGCTGAGAGCGAAAGTAGGCAACTTCAAAATAGATCCTATTTCTAATCTGACACTGAGTGTTTGAAAGCGTTCGGTTTTAAAATAAACCCTATTTGAAAAGATATGGTGCTTTCAAAAATATGAAAAAATTATTGATGAAAGACGAACGAAAATGATATATTTTGTTTGTCTGACTTTTGCTAAATTATTCTAATTCATGTAGGAAAACGGGCAGTCAAAATAAGTAAGTTAAAATCATTGAAAGGAGTTAAAAAAGTAGTGAAGTTTTGAACTTTTGAAATTATATTTGTGAAAGGTGTACGCTAAATTTTGAAAGACACAACTCTGAGCTGAAAGTCCATTTGAATTCATTGTCAAAATTCAGCGTGTACCTTTGACAAGGGTAATATGAAAAATTCAAATGGATTCCTACTAGATACATCTATTAGGGAAAGAATCCGCTAATTTTTTAACGCCTTCTAATGATTTCAACTCATTTATTTTTACTGCTCGCTTCGTAAGCGCTTGAGCGAGAGTTCAACTTAGACTGGCGTAATCAATCAAAGTAATAAAATTAATACCACGTGAACGAAGTCGCGGGCATTTGCTAGTTATCTTATAAAAATCAGCAATGACATATGTATTTTATCCAATTTTACCTAGTCAAATATTTTTTAAAAAAATTAGTACACGCTAACTTATCGTTTCTCGTACTAAATATTAAAAATGAAAGATATTCAAATATTTAGAATTTACTAAAAAAAAAAAAAGAGGTTATACACAACATACCCGATGCCCAAAACTCTCAAATATTAGCATTCCAAATATAAAATAATCTACAAAGGTTAAGCTTTTCACTTTACCTTATCAAAGAATGCGATTTGCATAAAATGATCGATGACTAAACGCATTCCATGACCCAAAAGTAGGGCAAAATTTTATGAATCCACAAACAGGCAAGTTGCAAAAATCAAATGAAATATCCTATCGCAGGTGAAAATCTATGCAGAGAGCTGCCCATGGGATGTTTTGGTTGACCCAGAAGTCCACTAGTGCAAGTATATCGGTCCATTTGGCTTTTGGATAAATTGCATAAATCAAACCGCACATGTAAAGCATGTTCGCTATCAAAATCAAATGTGCCGGCTGCCCGAGCACCGAGGAGAGGTGGCCCAACTCCAAAATGGGCCGGGACTTAGGTCTAATCGAAAGACACAAGTCTGGCTCGCATGCGGCTTTGCAGCTGTTGTAGATTTCATGCAACACTGAGAACCCGAAAAAGGAAGATTTGTCATTTGCCTCGAAAATGTTCCCCCGAACAATCCAAGATTATCCTGGATGCAACGGACACGCCAGATACTCGGATTTTGAGCACTGCAGCTCCGATAGAGTGCAATTGTCCAAACAGAATTGATTTCTTCTCTAATGGGGACCGCATTAGGCCGAATCCGCCCCTCGCAGAGCCACCCTGTATATAGTTTAAGCAGGCCCAGTTAGTTAAGCTGCGCCAGGATCGACTGCAAACACTGAAAATTGAACGTGCACACCTGTTTCCAGTGCAGGCCCACTGCATTATTACCTGGCCGGGCGGGGGCATGATGTGTGCCCGATTATGCAGGGCCGGTCGCCGGGCGGGGTATCCGCAGATATCATACGTGGATGTCTATAAATACGATAATTGTCTGTTAATTTGATGGACATGTAAATGCTGCAGCAATTTGTATTTGTGGTTAAACACATAAACCCCAATTCTGTGCAATTGCACTTTACATACGGCCGTTCTGTAGCTGTGCATGCTTAATAGCAGCTCCGTTCTCCTGGTTGGAGCCGATTAGTCGTAGGTGAGTCCCTGGCCCCCTGGACCCCTCGCTCTCAACGGGCATTTGCGTCCATGTAAATTTTCTAACCGATGCATAAATTCGGACGATTTTGCTCCGAGTAACAATAACATTCAAACTAAATAGTCGTCCTGCCATTGCAGCGGAGGGATGCAGAAAATGCATTAGCAGCCGTCTAACCGAGTGTTACTGAGTCGATATCAGAAATTGCCATTAAGAGATATTATCGGGTTCGATCTCAAGAGCTCTGAGTGACTGCATTAAGCGATTGCTTGATTTGCATGCATTCCTGTAGTGGAACATCTCCCAAATTAAAAGAAAAATTCTCTCAAATGCCCGTCGAATTTTATACAGCATTTATTCGTATTAGAAACCGTTCGGAGTTTCACTTCGATCTAGGATGTAAATATCCTCTACAACGCACCGCCAGAATGAAACTTAAATCAATCCCTATTTAAATGTTACATGCAAAAACCAACGCTGGTCTAAATATACCTAGTACTAGTAGAGTTAGCATTGAAAGTTATTGAGTGATTACTTGATTACTTAAGCTTCCTAAAAACTATTTAATATACAAACAGGTATAAATAATTTTTTTGTTATTATTATATTATATTGAATAGTACAAATTTTGGTGAATTTTTTAGGTGAAAATTATCCTAATCATTATAATTTATTCTTAAAAAAACAATGCATTCCAAATGTTTTGCACTTACTTTACTATCGATTTAAAAAATGTGAGGTATGTGGAATACAAATTTTCATAAAGCGTATTCTTTGCCAAATGCCTTTACGAATATTTTCAAAATCGTTAAAAATTTCTTTAATATATTTTGAAGAAAGGCAAAATGGACCTGGCTCAACGGACAAATTCTTGGTAGAAAATTAAAATTTATCAATAATTACAGAAAGGGGATGCTGGAGAAAAAAAAAAACGAAATAAAGGAGCCGGATTCCCGCAAAAATGAATCTTAAAGCCGAAAAATAATGACTTAAACATAAAGACGATGAAGGCCGGAGGAATCCAATTCAGACGGAGACACGCTTTCTTGCGTAAAATCTTAAATACAATTAAATCGCATTCAAGTTTCCAACTTCAGGCCATGTAATTTCTTTTGAAATAGGAAACTTGACAGAGCTAACGATATCATCCGGATCAGTCAGCCGGGCGGGCCTTTCGCAGCGCGGTCCCCTTCTAGCTCCCGACGAAAATCTATTGAAGCTGGGACGCTATCCTGCAGGATCCCTTCCCGGGCTGCATACTTTCGTCCTCGTTTCGGCTGTTTCAGCACAATCGTCCTTCATTTCTTGCCTTTTTCACCACAATGCCGATTTCGCGCAAACAGCCAAAATGACAACGGAGCCCGGCTCGAAAGGAGACTAGGCGACTTTTTGTCATCCTGCTCCACGTTATTTTGAGACGATAATTAAAATAGGATTTCCTGGAGATTTTTCATCGGGATCCCTGTTCCGCTGTAACGAAGCGGATACTCTGGATCGTCAATATTCAGCCCCCCCTTTTCCAGGCGTGGGTGGGGATTTTTTTTGTCACCAACTACACCCATCGCGGATCTTATCCCGGATTGTGCGGCTGGATATGCGCGGATTTTAATACTCCTGGTGGATTTGCGATTAAATTGTAATTATGTGTCAGCAGAAAAAAAAAAAGGAAGAAAATGCGCGCACTCTTTCCCTTTTGTGCTTTTCACTTTCCTTTCAGAGTTCGGGACTCAAGGAGAAGTTTTGTTCTGTTAATGAGAAAAGTGCTGAGGCATCGTGTTCAGAATGGAATTTTTCCAGCAGCGTCATCTCCTTGCGTATTCGCCTCAGTCATCCGGGCTGATTGTTGGTTAATCGCCTCCGATTACAATGTCAGTGGCAGCCGCGAAAAATGCGCGGAAAAATCACCTTTAATAGGCGAAAAGCCTCAGCTCAATCACTTGAACGCTGACGGAGGAGACCTAGGTCAATGAAATGGCACATGGTTAGTTGTAGGCGCTTCTAGCACACCACATAATTGGATTGGTTTTAAACAATTTTTTCCTTCAAGCTGTGAGCAAGGAGTTTATTATTTTTATATACGAAGTATGGATTGAATTTTGATTTTTTAATAAAAAACTTGAGTTATTTCAAAATAGCAAATATGTTATTCTAACCGCATAAATGGCATGACTCAATCCTTTTATTCAAATTACATTAATTGAAACGATTATTTTAGAAAAGACGCTAGTCCTGAACTTTAGTTGGATCAATTATTAATAAAAGTAGGTATTATTTGAGGACTATTGGCATACACTTTACTTTTTACATGCACAGTAAAAATTATTTTACAATAGTTAAATAAAGACGATAATATCTAGTTGATATATTTAAGAATTATAATGTTAGCTTTTAACTTCATTTCAGCTATATACTAACTAGAAATCTATTATATTTGGAGAATATGTTAAAACTTATACATAATATGCTTTATGAAACCCACGCGACGCAATTTTTTAATATTTTATTTGCAATGCGCGATTCAGTCAATCAGTGGCATTGGTTGAGGCGACATTGAAAATTTTAGTACCTTTCTCAGGATTTATAAAATTTACAAACTCTGATATATTATATAATCTACTATACTTTAAATGTGTATGCAAATTGTCTGTCGGGTTGTTACGTGGAATGAGAAATAATCACTTAGAAGTTCATTTCGTATAAGGTGCACAATTTCAGAACATACAGCCGGAAATATGGAAATTATTCTAAAAATAATCTAAATGAATTCATATCGATTTAGAAAATTGTTATGCAAGATACTTACACTTTGCGTATAGGAGTCAAAAAATAAAAAAAATGGAATTGTTAACAATTAACTTAACCGCATAGACGATGGCACCTACATTTTAAATAGTCTACCTTTGCCTTTTTGCAAGTGCGGGAGTAGAAGAAATTTTATGTTTTTGCACTACTAAAAAAGGCAGACAATGAGAGCCTCGAATTGGCATGCACGCGGGCTTTCACCAGCGGGGGACATATGCTCACCTCGTCTTACTTCGCGTTAATTTTTTGATTTTTCAACGCGAAAAGAGGTACAGTGCGCACGCATGCTGAAAAATGTATCTGAGCCTATTCCCAGATGCATAATTTTCATATATTATTAATCGAGACAGAGCATGTGAGCAGGTTAGGTATTCAGCTGGATGGATGGGCCCTGACATCGTGTATCTAATTTGAAATGATTCGCTCCGCTTTGTTACCCATTCGTGAGCACACACACGGACTATCTTTAAAAAAAGGACAGGAACCCCAGGGAAAAAATGTCGAAACAGAGCAAAAGAAGCCGATAAAGAATTGATTTACATTCACTTGCGAGTCGAAAGCTCTATGGTGAATAGAAGATAGACTTTAACACGCTTTGAATCTTTAATCCATCGAATGAATGGAAAAAAAAGGGTGGAAGCCCCTTCGACTCCCCGGCAGCTTCGAGTCGGTTCAGTTCTCGTTTGTTTTGACGTTCATTAATGAGATTCCCTTCTTGTTTTGTCAGCAAGACATGGCAATTCTCCTCGGTAATGAATAATAATAGAAGGAGAAAAAATCCGTGGCAATCTTTTATTCACTGCCCACAATTGTTGCCTTCGGGGGCTATCTTACTCCTATTTGCCAGCGGTCTTTGTTTTCAAATTAAAGGCCCCCGAACTGATTGATTGGTACAAATTTCCTACTAAATTGGTCAATAGGATGTATACTGCACCTACTTTTTTGTTTAATTTAAGTGAGAAAATGGCGTGTCTTTGAACTTGCTTTTTCTTAATACCATCGCGCTGGTAATCCAGCAATACAATTCGTTTTTGTTTAGTAATTGAGTATTTGGACATGGGGTTATGAAAATAAATTGTGTTTTTCAATTTGAAGTTAACACTATTATCAGACCCTTGTGCAACTTGGCTGGATGTTTGAAACAAAAATAATTAATTTTTTTAATTAAAATTTCATTAGTTTTTCGATAGTAGCGCTCCTTATGGTCGTTGAACAAAATTCCATGTATATCTATCAAATATCAAATGAAAGCATGGAACCACACAGCTAAAATAGAAAAACTTATTCGGTTTTGAAAGCTGTTTTGTACATTTACACTCGAAATTTATTCTCAACAGATTACAGTGAATTTCAACTAGAGTTGGATTCCTAGATGTGCAGTTCAAACTCTAGTGAAAAGCGAATAATTAGAATTGTATTGTAATTATTTCCTGCATTTTTAGTTGAGTTTTCAGCAAATATAACTAGAAAGACAAGGTTTTTTTTTCCTGGTTTACCAGTAAAGTTTATCTGGAATCTAGGAAAATTTACTGAAGGACTGGTTGTTTTTGCTAGAAATTCAGTACCAACTAAACATACAAGTACAAATAAAATTGCAATATCTTTTAGGTGGATGCTGAGAATTCAATAAAATTAAGTACCTACTTAGTTGAATTAAATATAATGGGACGTTTCCATCTCGCTTAATTGTCCAACTTATTATACCCATGTAAATGCCACTGTATTTAAATAAACCCATCTAAAATTTTTTAATCGAAATACTCAGCACCGAGCGTCAATGACAAATAATCGAATACGAAATGAGTTAAACATAAATCGAAAAAGTTGTACAATCTCTTAGAATTCCAGCGGTATACAACTAGAATATGCGCTTTTGTATGAATACCTATTTCTAGAATTTCAGTTAAAAGGAATTTTCAGCGCATATTGTGTTGCGATCCACGAAACAACTTCTAGATTATCTAGTGAATTTCACTAGAATTGTAGTTAGAAACTTCTAAAATATCAGAGTTTTTTTTTACAATGTGCTTAAAAGTCAGTTTTAATGGAATAATTTTCCGGTATTTTTAGATAATCTAGTGGAAAATAATTAAAATAATTTACTAGAGTCGGTCTTGTGAAATTTCACTAGAAAATTTTTTAAGTGTGTACTTAAAATGGTTTATATTGAGAAGATCAAGTGTTTCATTAAACTGAATCTTCTGAAGAGGGACACAATATATAATGTCGAAACCTTTTCGAAAAAAAAAATCGGAATTTCGACATAATTTTGTCTAGGTTGAAGACGACTTTTTCGAGTTTAAGGCTATTTACTCCTTAATTGACTTATAGATGTATTTCAAATATTTTAGCGAAATTTTTGAGATGGTTTTGTTGCACCCAATGTGTGGAAAATCTAAGATAAAACTAATTTCCTTGCTGTGTGCCAGATTTAATGCACCTGGTAACCTAGAAACATGGAATAAAAGAAAACGCACAACTAGCATTATGCAAAGCATCTATAAAAGTTCCTCTGCAAATTCTAATTATTCCGTCCTGGAGCTATCACGCTCTATGATGCGTACTAGCATGATACAGTCCCGTCAGAACATAAAGTATGCGATTTATGCTCCTTCATTAAGTCCACGCCGCCAGAAGACCAGAAAGTGTTTCTTTCCGCCCATTTGAAACTTAAATGAACGCGATTCCTTGAGCAATAATTTTCAAAGTGAAATTATACAACGCACGACACTCAAAGACCTAATTCATGTTCACAACATTACCCCGGGCCTCCTCCGGCGGGGGTGTACGCGGCGGGGATATTGTTTTTCTCGGCGGAAACCTCATTTCGCCGAATGTTTATTTCACGTGCGTCGCTCCTCATTGTCAACATGGTCCTAAATTAACGCGACCTGGAGCACTCTGGCCTCCATTCCGCTCGCATATTTTCTTCATTTTATCTCAAAACAAAACATTACAATTTTGATTGTTTGAATGTGGGGGAGGGACTCCCATTGCGCGGCAGAGGCGCCGTAGAGTGCTCGTGCACACGTAGAAATGGAATTTATAGGACTTCTTGGACAGTTCTTCTTTTCCCCGGCCACCGAGTCAAAATTAGCTCCTCTGACTCCTTCCTCGGTGGGAGTGGCTGAGTGGCTGTGAGGTGCCCCCGGCGCTATCTTAGAAAATTATGCTGAAGAATCATGAAGCCGTATAAATGTCTAATTGCGTTCCAAATTAATTAATTTATGGCTTAATGTGGTTATGCTCGAAATAAAGAGAGGGCTCTACCCCAGACAGCTCGAGATGGATTGTGGAAAAACGTGCCTCGCCAGCGCGAGCTAATAGCGCTATTGTAAGTGACATGGATTTATTGTGTTGACTACCGGCTCATGAATTCCATAGGAAGCTCAATGCTCCGGGCATGGGATCGGGGCGGGGGTGTTATTTGAACGAATCCCCCAAAATCAATTGGGGCTGGTGCGGACTGGTCCTTGGGCCGAAGGAGTCCCTTGAAAAATGTCCATGACCCCGCAGGAACCGGGGTGGCTCCCCGTTCCCACATCGTTCGTCTTCATTAGGGTCATCTGCATGCAATTAATTCTAATCTCATGCTGCATAAGTACACGACAACGTGATACATGGCTGCAGTGCAATTGCCCTTTCAACCTTATAAACTGCGCCAGATAAAAACCCAGTCAACTTTTGAAGGATGCAAGCAGGCAGCATCAGAGCATCACCGCCAGCAGCATCCGTGGACCAGAGAATCTCGGGGCGCTCCGAGCGCAGCACACGAATGATGATGATAGTGGTGCATAAAAAAAAGGACCACCCGTGATGGCCAGTTTTTATCCTATCCCCCGAGATAAATATCGTGTTGCTCTCAGTTTTCGAAATTTTTATTGTCTTCGATTTTTGTTACCACTGCGCTGCGAGAGAAATTCATGTCCATGGAATGGATATTCGATAACCCGCCGCAGTGTGGGGCGCAGGCGAAACGTGCGCCCTCCACTTCCCCTGGACCAAAATCAGATGAATCTATGAAGACATCTTGCGCGCTCCGAATGAATGATTGAGTAGACAAATAAGAAAAATATGCATCTCTCCCGGTCCAGGACGGAGGATGTATGCGACAACGAACGAGAACTTCCTGACATCCCCTCCGGGGAGAGATATGTTTCGATTGTACAGCATCACAAAATTGTTCGTATTTTTTTTTCCTTTTTCTGATGCTATGTTGTTGTGTCAACATTAATGCATTATGGGGGAGCGTCGAAAGTGATAAAAATATGCGTCTGTTCTGAACAGATCCACTAATCTCCCCTGGATGCCTTTCGGTGTATTTTTTTTTGGAATTATCCTCCTTTCAGGGAAACTCTAGGCAGTGACGATGGAAATTCTCTAAATATTTTCAGAAATTTAATGGCTGCTAAGAAAAATACAAACGCATCATTTGTACGGATCAACATAAGCCGCTTTGGCTATTAGACCCTCGAGGAATGCTGCGACAACTGAGGGGATAAGACCTATTCGGATAAATGAAGAGCCGAAAACAACAGTCGACAAAAGATGTGGATTCTTTTTTCTTCAAGAGTCTAATTGCCCTTTAAATTCTTTAATTGTTTCCACTTTACTCTATAAATCTGATCACTCCTATTAAGTACGACACTTTGATTCAAATCGGTTTGCAATAATTTGAGAAAGCTTCTTAAACCTCGCGACTTTCAGGAAAAGTCTGAAACAAGTTTGAGACGCCAAAGTACATGAATTTTTTACAGATACGATTATGCCTCTTAGACGCTGAATTATATTTATATTTCCAAGGTTTAGAGGTTTTGCTACACTAGTCAGACGCAAGGCAAGAAATCTAGATGTTAATGCTAAAGCTCTACTAACATGATAGGTTTATTTAATCATTAATTTTATTGACTTTCTAACTAAAACTGATAATATCTATATTTGGAGTTATATTCCATTAGCTCTCCTTCACATAAGTCTCGATTTCCCTATCAAACTACGTGTACTAAAAGCATAAACAAGTCGGTTCCCTGCACCATCCTGAAAGATAATCGGCAACCGTTCCGTAAATGTTTTCATAATTCGGGCAAATAGCGCAGAAATTCCGGGGATAAATTGTATCCTGGCACCATTTCCATTGCAATAATTCGGTCTCGCGCAATTGTGTCTATTTAATCTCCTTCGCGGGGGCGTTCGTTCGGATCATCAATAACGCCAATGTCTTTGGCGCCAATTTTCAACTTTTCCTTCCGCATGCATTTGTAATGCTTTTGACATCTTCTCGTCGGTTTCGCGAGAAAATGCCAAAAGAAAAAAAAAACTTAAAATGGTTTATCGAACGCGAAGGAAGTCAAGAGCTTTGTTTACATCATTTACCCATTTTTCGCTTGGCCCGGTCTAGACGGATGGAGTTGAGGAGAGTCGGGTCGAGGAGGACTCCATCCCCGATTTACAATTATCTTAGAAGCGATATGAATGACTCTGTCAGTAAAATCCATTTTTCCAATTTATCTCAATTTTTTCTCGTACTTCCTTATCCCAGGGCAGCGCACCAACACCACTGCGGCTTTCACGTAATAAGGCCAGCATAAGGAGCTATGGTTTTGCTTACTTATGTACATGTATAGTACATTAAAGGGCCCGACACAACCACTTAAGATTGGAGTCGGCCGGGGCGGGGGTGGGACATTCTTCAGTTGGAAGAACATAACCCGAAACACCCGATCTCGAGGATGCGGGGATGCTGGTTGCCTTCCATCCACAGAATTTCAGGCTCTGGGCTGTTTGCTTCTATTCCACTCTATCGATGGATGGATTTTTCGTCGTCGCACCCCCCAGCCGCCTCTCAGAAATTTGCGTTATGTTACATGGGGGTTAAGAGCACTATGCTTGGCCTCGTGTCTGTCCATGGACAGAGGGGATGAGGGTGGATTGGATAATCCAGAGTGTCTCAAGGACGAAAACTAGCTAAAAGATTCCTAGCCACAGCCTCCCACGCTGGACCACTGGCACCTTCTTTTGTGTGACTGCCGATGCTGTCGACAACCACCAAAAATATGCCCAGCTGTAAGCACTTAGGCAATAAATCACCCTTTTTGCAAAAATAACTTGAAGGCACTCGTGGTCCTCCATCGCACGCACACAGCCACCTGCCGGGTAATGTGGGATAAATTACAACAAAATACGACAGGAGATGCCCTGCAAGCCGGGCTCTGGGATCCAGGCAGCCCCCGGCCCCAGCGGAGGCCCGTGTCCTCGTCCTGGGGAGTTATTACACAAAGACGGACCAAATGGGGATGTTGCAAGTAAGCTGCCAGTGACCCAGTTTCTTCGGCCATACCGAGAATTTCCTCCACTGGACCACCGGAGCCTCCCCGTCCCCTCGGCCAGTCGAGCTAGATGACCAGACCACGTTGAAATATTGCCCCGCACCAGCCGGCTGTCTTTGAAGAATATCTCCTCCTTATTGATTTCATATTATTCGGTCAGAAGACATTCCCGATAGCGAACTTTTATAGGTATTATTTTAAATTGGAAAGCGCTTCGAAATCTCCTTACCGCTTTGTCAATAAGGAATTTAATAGTGCGGCTTAGTCCCCTCCTTCAAGATGCAGCGGCTGCTTCAGCCTCTAAATTAAATGATGGCAAATGGAAGGCAAGAGGGAATAACACCACCGAAAATTCCACCAGAAAATTCTGCTGTGGGTGGTTTCATTTTATTGAGTTTTAATTAACAGCATATTTCGCGAAAATTTTCTTGACATTCCTCTAAAATCTTGAGAAACGCCTTAATCAGGTCAAGCTGGCGATGAAGAACGAATCTTCCAAGGCTCCTTTTCTTACCAGACCTCGACGAGTTACATCGATAGGGCGCGCAGAGGCGTTAACGCGAATCTAGTGCAAGTTCAATTAAGGCTCAGAGTCAAAGCGGCTTTAAGTGATTTCTTGGGAATTATGGCGTACTCCCTGCCTGCGACGGATGTAAGTAAAATGGCGAAGGGGTTTAGAAAACTGTGAAGGTATGAATTTTCTAAGAGGTTTTAGTTACGCAAGAGATGTTGATGACGACATACATATACATATACAATAAGATGTGCCATAACGAGGTCAATCAGACTTATGATGACGGTAAGTAAAATATTTTCAATTCTAGATTTTTATTAAAATAGAAATGTATTGAAGAGATTACATCAGTATCACTAAAAACGAATGGATTTTTCACACAAACTCACACTTCTAAGTACCTACATATCAAGTTGCTCTGTTCGAAATTTTAAAAATACATTATAGATTAAATTTCCAAGAAATATTTACTTTAATTCACTGAATCCATATAAAATTGAGGTAAAATTATACTTACTCTTGTGAAAGCTTCAAAAGTTTATACTTTAATTTGCTTCTTCGCGCTCAGGCAACAATTTCTATTTTATACCTAATTAAGTTTTGTAGGTTTCGAGTTAATACAATAGGTACATTTCTTTTCCTCCTATATTTCTGAAATTACACAATCAAATCTGCCAAATATTGATTGATTGATATTGAGCCTCAGCTCGTAGTCTAATAATTCTAAATATGTATACATATTCAGAAATATTCAAAGTGGCAGTGGGACGTGAGTAATTCTTCATGCTGAGCTAATAAACCATATTCTGGTAACAATACAGAATATGGATATGAAATCCAAATAAAACAACGAAAATAAGAGTAGCTCTTATCCGAAGATGTGTGTCTGGATAAAGATGATTTTACTGTCAGAACATCCAGACAAGGTGGGAGGTGCTTGGCATTTCGACAGATCTTTTGTTGCCAACCGAAAGTGCAAAATGACAAAAGAAACTGATTGGATTGTATAACACTTAGATTGTATCTTATAAAATAATTCTACTATTTATCTTATTATATATAAATATGTATATAACAACTATTTATTAAAGTATATTACGGGTGATTTCTGCATAATATGCTATAAATATATATATTGTAGCTAAAAACTTATTATTTTTTAAACAATTAAAAAAAAATTTGTTAAATTATTACAAATCCTCTTAGTTTTTATTTATTATACCACTTTCAGAAAGCAAGTGTAACAGTGAATCAAAATGTTACAAGAATGTTGGAATCTGCAATTCTTGATGGTTTACGTTGAAAATCCCTTAACACCCACTGATGCCATTAATGCGATGGGGATGGTTGTCTGGTATATCGTTATTTCAACAAAATAATTTAACTTTGAAAGCCCTCCACAATATCTTCCTGTACCTGGTTGGTAACGTAATGGCCAACATCGAAAGTTTAAATTGCGAAAAACTTTGATCTCGTTCATTTTCGCTTCAATTTCCCGCCTCAAATTCAAGTTTTCCATCGGCAGATTTACAGGAGAGTCGAATTTAAGCGTTTGAGCGATGAACGCCGGTTTATGTGGCCCCAGCCTTTGATCTACCCCTGAACATCCTCGGAAATGCTCAAAATGAGTTTTCCCTTTGCAAGGATGTGATTTTATCTTTGATTGCGATAAAATGAGGTTGGCTCGGTCGGATGGAGTGATTCTTGAAATTTAAGACGTTTTATTAAGACGCTCTTTCTTTCGTCTTCGAGGCGGTTCTGGGAGCACTCTATCGTGATTTTAATGGGCCTAATGTAATTGCTCGTTAAAGCTGAGATTTCATCATTTCATTATTTCACGGCGATATCTCTTTACATAGTACCAACATTTTTCACAAGACATTATAGGCATTATCATAAAGACATCCCTGAAGTCGTAATCCTTGGAGGAATGGCATTGTCTTAAAAGACCCGACCTTGACCCCAATCCATCCTGCTTCCCGGGACCCATCCACCGAAAGTCAGTCGGGCTCCTTACCCGCTGAATCCTCCGGGACTAGCAGCTCGTTTTTATGACAAAACATAAGAAAAATTGCCGCACCCTCACCTGAGCTCTGCTTTAATGCTTAGCACACTGCAAATGACTCGGTGACAAATGCGCCAAGTTTCTTCCCCACGTAGATGCGGTCCTCATTTAAATTTTGTGTGTACATTTCTGTTTAGATGGGAATTTTCCATTTACAATTTCCACCAGCTTGGGAAATATGGCAGCAGACGATGTGTGTGCCTCTGCTCCCGAACGAACGCAAGGATCCCGTCCTGTTCCCGTCGTGTTCACAACTTTTTGTGTCGTTTTTTCTTCCCAGTCCCTATTTCCTTTTTCTATCGGAATTTTCTTCATTTCCATTTCAGTCATTTTCCTCGTTAACTCGTCATACAGTTCCGAGCGGGGGATTCCCCGGGAGTTGGTCTGGGCAGGGCGGGCGCAGGCAACGATATGCACAAACATATCCATTTTCCGACAATATGTATTTGTCGCCGGCACCCTGTGCCCCCGCACCAGGAATAGATAAAAATGCAAAGAAGACTGGATTTTCAAGATTTACACAGGCTCTGAGGATGAATGTGGGACAATGTGCCCCGCAAGGAGGAAGCCCCGGCATCCTGTGAGGTGGATAATGGCTGTCGGGATGTGAGAAAAGGTGACTAAAACATAAACTCGGGCGAATAAAAGCAATGGAACCTTCCCCGGCTTGTAGGCTGAATCCAGGGTATCCATGGGGTGGTAGAGGGATCCAGTAGCCCGGGCCCGTCGTACATACAACAAAATTCAGAAAAAGAGCACAAGAAGCCCTACGAAATCTGCTTCTTCATTCAATTTTTACATACTCGACCTCCACTCAACGGACGCAGTCAAGGACACAAGAAGATGTGCTCGACGTCAGCTGCTCGTGGAGATCCTTAATTTGTCCAAAGAAAAGCCAAGGCAAACAAAAACATCTTGGTTTTCTTAGAACATAGATGCGAAAAGCGAGATTTTTACTTTCTTCAGTCAGGGAACGTGCGTTAGCTAAACATCGCGTAGATTACTTGTCTTTCTCATTTTAATTGAAAAAATCTTTGTTGGACAAGTTAAATTGCTCTTGGAAGGCTCTTTTTTCTTTATTCCGAAGGTAAATATATAAATAAGTTTGAATCCGATAATCTTTACCAATTTAGTGCTAGATGGACCAAATATTGTATTACATACTAAGAGGTATATTCAATATCCTTTTATGTAGGTAGGTACATATACATATGTACTGACGGTATATTTACTTTTTAACAGTTTGATTGAAAAACAATATTGCTTTTATTTAATTAGGTGATAGTATGAAATTAACTCTATTTAGATATTAGATTTTAAATTGATATTATAAATTTTCAATAATAGTAACAAACTGTTTAGATTGTTAATTTTAATTTTGAAAAATTATTTACTATTGTTTAAAAAGATTTTTTCGAAATTAGGTATGAATTACCGCGACGCCTAATTTGTTTTTTTTCGGATTATTAAATATTACTTTTTTCGTATGTGTAACCTTATAATACATTCTGAAATAATCCAGAATAATCTTAAACGGGTACCCATTTAAAATGTTTTCTAATAAGGCGCTTAAATGAATTCCCAAAATCTCTAATTCTAGATGAGTAGCTTCAATATAATTTTTGTAATATCTATAAAAACGTTTAAGTACCTTAAAGAAATGAATCGTTATGCAAATTTTTGGGACTTTTAAATGCCTTGAGGGTGCCTTATCCATACGTACTCCAGCTTAATGCTCTTATCTTGGGGAAAATATTTTCAAAAAATCGTTCCGTACCTCTGCTACACGTTACGCACCTCATTGTAGGTGAAAACCAAATCAAGGAACCTATAAAATTTTTACGAAGCTATAAAGAGATTTATGGTCTCGGGCTCCCCCGAAACAATTAAGATTTTCGCTTGAATCGCATAAATATCGTAGCGCCTTAAAATTTTCTTGTTGACATTTATTAGGAAACATTGCTTCAATTTATATCGTCCGCGGAGGTATTTCAACTTCATAGTTCACTTCCCTGCCAGGCCCATCCGCAAAAATTCATTACTTTTGAATTATTAAGTTTTACGCCCGCCTAGTCAGCTGGCGCAGTGCTAGAGATATCCTCGGAGCTCTGCCACACATTCGGCAGAAGGACTTATTAAAAAATGTGCATAGCCTCAAGTGGAAGGATCTCAAAGGGCGAATTTTGGGCTGCACTGAAGGGCAGTGTTTGCCTTTTGGGCCGCTTTCGGAACACTTTAACCGAGTGCAAGTGTGTTCGTCAAGCGGAGCATACCCAGGTCCTTCCTGTGCGGCAGGATGAACGATGAACGCACACACACCAGAACGCGACGCCTGTGAAAGGATGTTTCTTTCATCCGTCGTAGGTCCTGGTGTAATACCATAAAATGCTCCTCGAGGGAATGATTCTGCCGACATGCGCACTGCTTATCTCCGGAGCTCTGAAATTTTACTACTGTCAGAAAGTCAAATAGCAAATATAACACTTTCTCCGATTGACATTATTTGTATTGTTGTTGGTAGTATCACCAGCCGCAGATGGAACGTACAGTCGCTTGTACGTTCCGCGCGGGGGTGGACTCAAATTGTAGGGTGTAAATATTGTATAACTGTACCTGACTATATCCGTCCAGAATCTGATGGACCTGATGGATGAGAAAATCTTAGTTGATTGATTTTTGATTTTCTTCCAGAACTTCTCGACTATGTTTGGATAGGAAACTCGCGTCAGAGCATGGTCATGAATTTTTAACGCGTTTATCGGTGGATGCCTCTATCAAAGTATCTTGGATATATTTTTGGAGTGTGCACTATATGTATGCTACTTACGGTAATTCCTATTTCCGGATTAACCGTTATTTATGGTTAATCGAATTTCGAAAATAGCATACCACCTACATGCTGCGGAAGTCCCTAGAGTTCATTAAAGATTCTCATAAACGCTTTAGTAGGGTGGGAAGAGACACAAAATAATTATGAAAAATCCCTCTCCTTAAATAATATTCTTGATTGTATTATTTTATGGTAGGAATTAATAATTCACCATCTCGTTTTGTTCCAATAATTGCGGACGTTCATGTAACAATAGAATTGCTTGTAAAAATCTATAGTTTGCCCAACTCGGTTATAGTCACCTGAATTACACCTGTATTTATACATTTATGTTACCTAACAATGGCATACTTTTAGGAGCAATTACATTCGTACAATGGTGAAAATTATTTTGATATATCGTGAGAACTTACTATAGAAATTTTCACTTAACATTCGACGACGTGTCTATAACCCTACACATCAGCAATGATTTGTGTGCACAGGAACACACGTGTACGGAACTCGAAAGTCGTGTATGTATGCATATATGTGTGTGTTGAACCTGTGTGTGCGGTTATCGATTTACCCAAAATTCCTATTTTGGCGTAACCAGATTTATACGTAGGGCTATGTAGGTGAAAGCTTTAAGTTTTTCGGATAAGGGCTACAGCTAGGGCTAGGGCTGGCGTTACACACATCCTGTCTGAACGGCGGAATGTGGCGCTTCGGGAGCGGCGGCAGAGCCGGACTTGAATGTGAATATGTTAACATTGCGTAGCTTGTAGCCAACGTTTTTGAAATTCAATTGAACACTTGTTTCTACGACAATGTGAATCTGTGTATAAGGGATAAGGGCTCCTCCCCCGTTCCACAAATGTGGGATCTACGCCGCTCCACCGTGCACAGTGGCGCAGTTATTCAAAATAGTTTTGAACGAGTGCCAAAACCCTCTGAGGTGGGTTTGTTGGAAGTATAAAAATACGCCTGCCATCGATTTTGCAGCGAATAACTTTCCATCGGGCGGTCGGTGGCGGCGACGTCGGCGGTGCCGGGCCGGCACAGTTCGCGCCGTTTATGTTTCGCTTTAAATTGGGAGGACAACTGAATCGATTACCGGCGTAATTCGGGCGCTATTGCTCATTACGCCACAGGACAATTTGTCGCCCACACCGACTGCACGAGATTTTCGATATCATCACTTGGCTGGCTCCTGAGTCCTGAGCGTGCTCAGGTTGCGGGACACGGGCGGGAACAGGACCAGGAACGTTGGCGGGACGAGCAAACTCCCGGGAGGAATGAAAAACTTGTGCATATGCAGGATTAAGGGGATTTTTAGTTGTGTTCCTGGCGCTCCTGCCGTCAGCCCTGAGCCCTGTGCCGTTGTTGATCAGCTTGGGAAAATTTGCTGTTTTGCTCGTGCTTAGCTGGAGGCGCTTTTTCCCAGAATTAGGTTTGCATACGCTTCTCCCGAAAGTGGAGCAGTAAGGAGCAGGATACACAGCGAGCGGCAAATTGTTCTGTAGCTGCCGGTTCTGTTTTCCGGATGCCTAAATTAGGAATTGCTTCGTTTGATGATAAAACGCCAAATTTAGGTCTATGCACAGCTGAATGAAATTGGATTTATAGATTATGGCTAAATGGGTCTGGCCCACTTCTGTAACTCTGCTCTCCCTTATTCGTTCAGGTGGAAGTCGGATTAATTAGGGATTTTATTGCTGGTCATTCAGGATTTTTCTGGCCTGGCTCTTAATTACCAAGCCCCTCTTATAAGAGTTTTTGCGCCCAGTCCTGGACAAGTCCTACTTTTGCTTACGCCATTTATTACGTGCATGTGCTGCCGCACTTCGTGCTAAATTGAACGTGAATTTTCATTTGTTTCTGAACGCTTTCTAAGCAGCAAACAATCCGAATAAATAAATTAATTAAAAATAATTGACTTCGAATATAGGAATAATATTTCAGATTAATTTTCTGTAAGCCCCTGTATTTGTCATGCACAATTATTATAAATAAAATAATAAATAAATAAACAAATCGAATTTTATGTAAACCAAAACTTTGCATTCTAATAGTAAATTTAATTAACTTTAAACGATGTAAAACTATTCGACAAGAGCTAAAAAATCTGATATACAGGGTGTTTTACTAATGTCTGAAGGGTGTTTTACTAATGTCTGAAGGGTGTCCGAATAAACGTTGATCAGAAGACCATGTAGAATTGATTGGCATACTTCTGTTCAGACCTTAGCAAAACACCCTGTATATTATCACTTTATAAAACTCAGTTGAAACTATTTTTAGTTTCGGATTTCGAGTTCTAAATGTCGGAAACGAAATATAAATTTTCGAATATCTTGCTTTGGTTAACAGGCATCTTAGCAATATTCTCTACATACAAATCGTTCCTAATTGATTTCTATTTGTATCCATAATTGATCTAAACTTCCGGGAAATTTACATCGAGTTTTATGATAAATTAATGAAATTTCCATACGATTTTGTAAAATAGAAAGTAAAATGAAGGTTTGTATGAACATAATTTTGAAGATAAATCCATAAAAATTGGTATTTGGCCTTTAAGTTAGAAAACAAGAAACACGCCTTACAGATTTTTTGGAAATTTATTCCTTAAGAGGGTAAAATAGGAGATGAAGGTTTGTTACTTTTATAATTAAAACCATGAAAATTAATGTTTAGTCCTTTGGTTGAAAACTAAGAATGCCGTGTTCTAGTGTTTTTGGAAAACCATTCCCTAAGGGGGTAGAATAGGGGATGAAAGTTTGATTAAAAACCATGAAAATTAGTATTTGTTAATGGTTGATTTTCCTATAACCCTGAAATATTGGCGCTTAATTTCAAACCAATAATCTAGAAATACCAAATTACACGTCTGTAACTTTTGAAATGACGGACTTCCATATAAACGTTTATCCCCCATTTTACCCCTATTCTGTTTCTATTTCTATTTATTTCGAGATCCGCGCGGACGAAGTCGCGGGTTGAAAGCTAGTTAGTTTTATAAACCGAACCAATAGTTTGGTAACTACAGTGATTATTTCAAAGTACTCTCCTTATAATAAACACAAAAAACATAGAAATTTCCCTACTACTTGACCTTTTGAACCGAAAAAAAATCATAATAAAAAAGCAAGCGAGCAAATGGCAATAAAGTAGAAATAATGAGTCTGGTCGAAACGGCACTAAATCAAAAGATGATCCAGATTACTCGTAAAAAACGACGGCGCGGTGTATGGATTCGGTGACACTGTACAGTGCCAATTTTGTTAATTTTACTGCACATCCAATCAAAAGGTACATTAAGTGTTATGTCACTGAGAAAGCCCCTCGCTGTTGGTTTTAGTGCGTTCGCACTTTGCCAAAATTATTTTCGTAATTTTTCATAAATCGTCCCTTGCGCCCCGAACGATTTTTATTGGGCTCGAGTGCTGCTGTTAGATTGCCTGACATCAAAGCCAGGGGGATATCGCCAGTTGTTAATATTTTATAACTTTATTGAAACATCGAGCCCCTGTTCTTTGCCCGCCCACCCGTGTAACGCTCCACCTCTATAAATTTGTCACTATTAGCCCGAACATAGAATTTTTTATGGCGATGAGAATTGTAACGAGCACACCGATTTTTCCGGAAATATGCTTTTATGAGGTAGTCGAAGTGTGCTTTATTGGGTAATTAGTCGAACTTCGATGTCCTCGTTTTTTTCGGTCGACTATGAACAAAGGCCTGCTTGATGAATTAGAATATTTCTGGAATTGATGGGAGGGCGATTTTTCGGCTTTTCGAAATTGTAGTCTGTTTGATAAAAATACTTCGTTATAATTATTTGGTTTTTTTTAATACTATGCAAATATTTGCTCACTGCTTTCTGCATGCATCTGTGATTACGAGGATATTGAAACGACGAGAGGAGATATCAAGGGTTAATTGGAAATATACTTCTACCTTGTGTACAAAAATTTAATTAGCGTTTTATGCATCAATTAATGCATCACTGTAAGGAATATTTTTGTGAAGGCCTGAATTTCCAATAATGTCAAAGTTCATTCATAAAATATGGTTTAAAAAACACTAAAATTAAAAAGAGGTATAGCTCCATTATGATACATTCATAACATTTTTGAGAATTCAATTCGAATCGTTTATAACAATTAGTGAATTCAAGAAAACCTCTAGAAAACTCCGAATAACAAATATTTTCTTAACCTAAAAGTGGAATTTCACTAATTTGAAATAAAGGGTTCCAGTACCAACTATTAAAGTTTAACTCAAAATTGTAGATCCATTATAGAGGTTATTTCGTCATCAGAAAATATGCAATAAATATTTCGAATTGCCCATTAAAAATACTGTGGTTGAACCAATTAAATTATGGTTTCAACTAAAATATAGAATTCCAATTATTTTTACCTGTGCCGGCACGTATGTGATTTTAGTAAAACGACACAAATTCTGGAATTTGTCATCAAAAACATTTCTAACACGCGACCATTGGCCACAGGACTGTCGAACTCGTTTAATATTTAACAAAAATATTAAAATACACCTGGTCAATTCAAAGAGATCTAAAACTGGTAACCAGTGAGACATTTTTCGACAATTTCCCGTGAAATCCCCCATGAATGTCACTAAATTCCAAAAGCAGTAATCAGGCAAACAGTTTGGATGCGTCCATATTCGCAGTATAATGAAAGTTCGAACAAAGTGTGGCACCCGACCACAAAATGTTAATAAATTTGAAAATTTAATGACTATTGATTTCATTAATAATTTTTTCAGGAAAATACATACATTTCGGAAAAAGTACAGGGATGGCTTTTATCATCTCGCTGAGTCCAATTTGGACCTTGTTCCCGGAGCCTTTTGATCGGGCCGCAGGCAGTTTCCTGCCCAAATGGCAGCATGTCAGAGCGCGAATTTCTACTCAATTAGGACATAAAAATAGAGGAATAATTTAATTTAAAAAACAAAAAGGCTATTAGCACGTAAAAAAAAAAAATGGCATATGCTTTTTTCAGCAGCCCTTTTCGGCCAGGTTTATAATGCTTTTGGTGGCTTAATGTTATTATTTGGTTGGCTGGTTTTGGTTACCGCCCTTTCGCACTCTTTCAGAGCTAATTTTGTTGACCGTGTGGTTTCAGCCAAAAATGTATTTCCCGGCGACAGCTAATTATTGGATATATAAACTTAAGTGCTATGATTTAAGGGTGATTTTGGCTATTGCCGGGGATACTCACTTAAATTACCACTAGGAATGTATACGTTGCCTGATGGCGTTCTAACCAAACACGATGGCTCAAAATCTACCCCCAAATCGTTTGGGTTTCCAGTGACGCGTCCATTCATACGATTCATTGTTGGATTCCTCGGTGGGACATCCGGTGGTGCGGATGGCGCAACTCCGTCAAGGAGACAGCCTGAAAGAACAAAAAAAAAATAGACTTAAATAAGTAAAAGTCATTAGATAAATATGAATCGGCTTACACCAATGCACCAACGGATATCATATGATAACTTTTAGCCTTATGTAAATTCATATAGAAAATTGCGACTACAAAAAGGGATGTATGACCTATATCACATTTTATCTGATCAGATCAAAGATATACCTTTTTGGTCAATGATATAAAAGGGTAGATATTAAATCAATGGTTGATTTCACCTAAATGAGCGAAGAGATTCAGATAATTTATAAATGATCTTATATGACTCTAATTTATTAGAGTTTGTAAAAAATATTTTGAAAATGTGATGAGAATAATTTCTATTTCTATTTTACAAATAACAAGATTTCTATTCTTTGTAATCATTGGTGTAGGAATAAAAGGAACTTGAAGCAGGATATATGAAACCGAGCATAAAGTTTTCTAAAGAATTTTGAATAGAAAACATTGTCAAATATTTTAAATGGTACTTGGCATAATAATTTATTATTCTCATTTGTATCCTATGATAATTGAATTTTAAAGTTGTAAACTCTTACAACTGTGATATGATCGGAATAAAAATCTAAAACGTGGCCTGTCAAGAACCTGGGAAAGTTTTAATATAGATTAATATCGATTGGTGAGTTTTGACGAATTTATTTTCTTTAACCCTTAGTTGCACGATGGTTAGTATACTTACCATCTCCTATGTTTTAATGTTGTTGATTGTTTTTCTATTTTACAGATTTTGATTTGTGAGGATCGTTTTCCAACATATTGGATCTGTAATCACTATATACCAAGTATTATGAAAAAAAGTTTGAAGGAAAGATGTATGTATGTATCTAGATCAAAATTATGCTAAAATGCACTAGCCTTTGAGTTTACGAACAACATACTTGGCAGATATCCAAAAAGAAAAATTATTCAAGGGCACTTTAAATTCTTTAAGTTTAAAAAGGTAATGGATACGCCATGGAGCTTATAAATTGCCCAAGAAGGTGAAAAATATTTCTGAACCGCTACTAAAAGCACCCAAACTCTACATATGCATGTTCTGAAAATATGACACATGACAGTCCATGGGGAATGCCTTCCCAGAGGATTGATTACCTGCATAATGCGATGAACCCTTCTCCGGGACCCTTTCCAGCCGAGCACATCGCCCATCAATCAGCAGCTCCTTTTTATACAATTTTTACCTGAGCCTTCCTCGAGCCGTGGGGTCCCTCGAAATCCCGACAATGTATGCAATCCCGGGGAAACAACAAAGGACAAACCCCGCAAATGGTCACATTCTAATGAAAATAAAAAAGAGCGACGAGCCCTTTGTCCGGTTTTATTTGTATTATTCCGGGAACTATCAAAACAAGAAGCATCGCCTGTTCTTTTGACTTGTGCTTAAGTGGAAGACACTTTCCATTCTTCCCTGATCTCAGCCTGGACTTCTTCCCTCCCTCATTGCCGGGAATTGTTTTTGTTTTCGCTAGGCATTACTGAGGTATACCTGGGAAAAAGGAATTCCTTGTCAACGAGGTTTGCGCTATCGCCGGGGGCCCTTGCCCTCGCATTTAATGCTATTTACCACTTTAAGCCTTCTTAATGCTTACTCCCACCAAACCGGGCGGATCGTGTGTACCGGCGGGGAACATCTTTTGTGTGCACTGCGCCGAAGACGTTTTGCTACGCGGCGGCACCCACCCCCGCTGTCGTTGCGGTTCATTAAGAATTTGTTTTCTGGCGAAATTTCATAAATTTTTGATTTTGAAACCAGAGCTACCCTTCGTCGGGTGGCTGGCTGGAAGCCGGGAGTCGCACTTCCTCGTCCCGAATGACCCTCAACCGGATGCACCCCCGCAGCCAGTGCGCCACGAACAAGGGGTGCTCCGCAGTTCAAATGGCTCACCACCAAGTGACTATTGAACCAATTCACGGCGAAGGTTGAGGTTGCAGGAATGCGCTCAGGTGCCGTGTTATTGTAAGACGCTCACTCATGTGAACTCCTGCACCTTGCGGGGGCGAAGTGTCTCGAAAGCGATTGCCTTACAAGGGAAACCCCACAAGCAGCAGTCGGCATTATCGCTTCCGAAAACCGAAATGTTAAAGCACTTGCTTCTTGAAAAAAGCATTAGTCAGGTTCACCTGGGGTTATCTACCATTTCCTTTTTTTAATCGCCGACATTTTTACGAGAAACCCTTATTCTTTTACTTTACTTTAAAAATTTAATTGAAAATTAAACCTTAATATCAACAAAAATGATCTTATGACGATGATTTTCTTATAGTCGTGAGATGTTCCTTAAAAACACAGCAACAATTATTTTGATTTTTACTTACATACATATAATAATAGTAAAAATGTTCATATTTGAGTAGTAGTTTCGCAAATTTATATTAAATTTGGTGAATGCATGCGTACAGTAGGTACATGTACTACATGTAGAAGTTCTAAGTTTTACTAATTAAGTAAAATTCAAGGAAACTATTCTAACAAATTACACACTATGTGTACAACTTTATAAATGGTTTTTTAAAAGTGAAGTCAAATTCCTACACTATGGGCCCAAAACACATACTGTTCGCGTCTAGGCTTTAACCAATTAATAATTGGTTCGAAATGAAAGAAAACCTGCTCAAGGCTGGAAAGTTTAGAAAATTTAACAATTGTCGAATACTTTATTCCAAGATGCTTATATGTAAATATCCTACATTCCGGAACATGAATTCCGTCAGTTTAAAAAGTAGGGTTTAAATTTTGCGCGCTGCTTATATTTTTACCATCGATAAATGTATAATTACAAAATTTTCCTGTTTTTATTATCACATTCTAAGAAATCCAAAATTAACAAGGATAGAATTTCTAAATTATCTTTCAAAGTTTAAAATTTAGAAGTCCTCGCGTAGAATTTGAATATCTCTGTCGGATTATTAAAATTATTTTAGTATTTAAATTTAAAGACATAATTTTTAATAACCACCCTTCTTAATTTCGATCCTCCATTTCTAGTCATTATTTTGTTTTAATTCACTTTAAGATAACTAAAATTAAATGAGTTAAATTAGCATCCGCTTTTTAATTTTATAATACATTTTTATACTATATTCTATAATTATTGAATTTAAATTTTGCATACATGTATTTAAAAATGGCGAACAAGTTAGGTGCAGAACATGAATTTGCAGTTAACATTTTTAAAAAAGGTTTCTGGTCTGTAAACACTTTTTATGAAATAAATAATTCCAGTTTGCAACCATGTAACCATGGTCTAGTTTTTTCACATTTTCATCAAAATAAGTATCAAAAGAATAATTTTTTTTTTTTTAAATAACCCCATTTTGAGTTTTAGTCTCCTGTAAAAGTGCAGGTATGACTTTAGTCAGGGAGCAAATGCTCCTTGTTCGTGAAACGAACATTTATAGCCCTTATAATTTATTTCCTTAATCAAGCCACTTTCCCGGCCAAAATACCCCACCGCAGAAGAGTCGCAAGGCTGGTGCATTCCTAGAGAAAAGTAAGTTGCTGACGACACTAACGATGATTGCGCAGAGTGCAAAATTAACAAGTAATAGTTAACTTCTGCAGTCTAACAACTGTGGAAAAAGCCGTCAAGTCTCCTCCTGAAAGGGCACAGAGCAGAAATTTCCTTCTCGGTGATATCCTTCAGCCTCATGCATGGCAACTCGACGAGGAAAGACCTCTCCTGGCGGCCGAGTTAAAAAATATTTTTTGAATAGGGAATTTTTGTCTAATGATGCCAAGATGAAGGCGCAGAGGAAATAGGATATTTTTTTTCCATTCCTCCGCAAAAAGATGTGAAAGAGAATCGCATGGAAGTGAGCTCTTGAGAGGCCCTCCCCCTGGCGGAGGGGTGCCTTAATGAGTTCTACATTCTTGAAATTCAGATACCTCTCTAATGAAGGCTGAAGGAAATTTTTGTGTAATGATGCTGGGGATAATAATTTTTGAAATTTTATATAATAGGCGCTGGAACTGGAAGTGAACAGGAGAGCCGCTTCGAGCCCCAATTAATTTATTTTGAGGGTATGGGGATAGCACAAATTTGCCATTTCATTATGGAACGAAACCCGACAATTTGAATGACCCGGACCAATCAAATTGTTTTCTACAGGAAATAAAATCTGTTTATTGACTGTGACAGCATTTTTCTTGTAAGGAGTGGACGAGAACCAGTTCTATTTAGTTGTGTGTGTATGGTCTAAACCCGCCGGAAATAATCTTTAAACCAGCAACGCCCTTGAAAAATTCGAAGGAACTCTCAAGAATTGCAGATGTTTGCCTTCATCTTTGGGTAAACAATTTAATCTTAAGGCATGAGACCTCTGTAAATAGCCACCAGCATAGGGCTAATCGCGATAATGAAAAATGATAATGCAAGGGAAGAGTCCGATGCAGCAGCGGGCGCATCTTTCATCCAAGAAACCGACAAGAATCACTCCCCGATTTCCATTTTTCTTCTTTCGAAATTTGAAATTCGATCTATGAAATTTGAATAAACAGATGCGCATGCGTAAACAGCTTTAGCCTCATCGATTCCCGATATCGGGGCTGGTTAATAGGCCCCTGCAGTAGCCAGCATGATTTTAACTAATTTTTTTACAGGGTAATTCAGCCCGGGTATTTATACATTCAGCGGGGCGGCCGTAAAATTGTATCGAGTGTCTGATAGCAGGATGCAGCCACATCCGCGCTAAGCCGATTACTTATGCGCGCAATCAGCTTGGAGCTCGAAACCCTCTTTTTTTTTAAGTTGCTGCTTGGCACACTGTTTTCACCCACACGCTTCTCCAGACTGCTTATTTACCCAAGACTTTTTGGGATAAGGAAATTTCTGTTGTTATGTGATAAATTTCTGGGATTTTTCCTAGTTATAATCGTTTCATTGGGTCACACATGTGGTTCCTATGTCTCAACTGATTGAAGTGTGTCTTTCCGGTTTTTCAGGAATTCGCTTAAGGAATTTTACAGTAGCTATTTTAAGTTTATGTTCTTTAACTTGTTTTGAAATGACAAGTACACTGACATCAAAAATATCGTAAATTAACAATATTGTCAGATTTTCGATCTTTTCCTAAATTATAAAATCCAAAGACAACTAAAATTCAACGAATTTTACGAATTGAACGAATTTTATCTGGAATTTAGTAGTACCTATATTTAGGAAAATTTATTTTTTATTTTGAGAAGTTATTTAGACTACTAAATATAAATTCGAAAACTAAAATTTTCTATTAGGGTACGTTACCGAGAAAAGTAAGGTAAGTAAAGTTATAATAGAGAAAACATTAATTTCGTGGAATGTTTTGGAAAAGCTTTTAAGGTTTTGATAGTTTTATTTTATTTGCAGACCTGCGGAATTTACATCTTTAATATTAATGAATGTGGTTGGAAATATTTTAGCAGTCTTTCTGAGAACTATTCGTTTCAGGTTTACTTTTGGGTGGAAGATTAACTTATAGATAACTACAAGGTTTATTCTGAGTTTCGAAATAAATTTCTAATTGCAATCAGTATGAAACAAGAGAGGTTTATTATACCAGAATTGATTTTATGATTTACAGATTAACTGAGTTTACGGTTTAAGGTCGGTTAATTGAAATTTAACTTATTTTAAACGGTGACTAAATTCAATTCTGATTCTAGGTATATGATAAATATTGTGGTGGTTAATTTTTATTCTAATAAAGCTTTGACTCGACTTGCTTTCCTAGTTTCAATATGCGTAGCGTAGGCACACTATTGCGTTATTGTTTTGCACTATATAACATATGTATATTTTTTGATCTATATGTCGTAGGTATGTAAAAAGTAATTACTATAACATAACTAGAGTATCTAGTCATTCCTATTTACTGGAGCTTGTAAGTAATTGGCTCAAAAATTGTAATAAGTGAAATTTTTAAAAATTTATTTCACAGATAGGGGCATCTAGACAAGTGGCGTCATCTTCTGCATTAGGTTTAAGTGCTGCTTATCATACAAGGTTAAAATTAAAAAGAACGGGCTTATAAAATGCATCAAAAGAATCTCATTACTAATTAGTGTTATTTTGAGCTGTGAAATATTATTTGTGTAAATAATCCCATGCAAGAAAGATGAAAGCAAAAGGGAGAGCCGTTCGCCACTCTCACCTGTCGCCTCGGAGACCATAAAAAAGGCACAATGCAAATGATGCTCGAGGAAACGCATCGAGGCACTTTTTCAGCTCGCACCACGAATGCTATCTGATGCGTTAAATTTTAATTACTCACTTTTAGCTGCCGGGAGTGTTTGCTTAGAAGGTTCATCCCGACGCCGAAGTGAGAAATGAAAAAAAAATATGGTTGTGAATGTCCACTTGGCAGTCGGGAGGCTCACACAAACCGGTGATCCCGAATGCTTTAATGTCACATAAATAGCAAGAAACGTCCAAACAAGAAAACGTGAGCATTAGGTAGACCTGGAAGCATCCACAGGCGGCAGACCGGAAAGAATAAGAAAAAAATAAATAAATATGAAGAAAACAAAAAATACAGTCTCGGTGCAGGGCTGGGACGCTGAGAGCACCGGGTCTGGCTAACAAACTCCAGAGTCCCGGGAATAAGATGCACTCCGAGATGAACTACTCCTCCGGAGTCCCGAGTTCAGCCAGGAGCACCCGGAGCCGCATGTCACGTCGTTTTCTATGTACGACTGGATGCACCTCGGAGACGGGCCCGGCTCCGCATTCCGATTAAGAAATGAGGAATGCCTCGAGCCCCCTTCCGCGTTTCCAGCCTTCTTTCGCTCGGTCCTATTCCAAAAAGCATAAATCTAAGGCCGTTTCTGAGGAATCTCCGTTTGACGACGGCGTTGGCCCCTGACTCGGGGCCGCCGCGGAAACCCACACACGGGTCGAAAGTGGCCACTCACGAGGTCTGCGGAGCCGCGCCACGATTGGAAGACGCTCCTCATTAGAATATCGTCAGAGATCGCCCTGGCTCATTTCCAGATGTCAATTTGGTTTAATTTAGGGAGGTGATTAGCTGCAGCCCGGACAAGACAAGAAGTTGCTGGCAACGGCCGGTCCCGGGTCCGGGAGACCCCGGCCGCTGGGGACTCCGCACGGGATGACAACTTGTAGCGACACGGTGAAATGATTTTTACAGGTAAATTTCGATTTTATTTTTTTATGTTTTGTTTTGTTTCCCGCGTTCTCGTACGGCCCAGGTAATTTAGGGCGACATTTTCGAAGAAATGCGCCGCTCATTTGGGCGTTTTTATGTTCCCAGGCGTCATTACAGGCAATTTCGTCCTCTGGAGGCGGCAGCGTATGCAAAATAACGAGATTCACCGCCCGGCCGGAGGAATGAGATCTTTTTCCCTGATTAATAATTAACCAGGTGAAGAACAAACATTATCGTTCTGTTTTTCGTTTTTTTAAGTCTTTTTCTCATTTCCAGCCACTAATTCCACTCGAGAGCTTTAATGGAGCTCGTGTTTACAGTTTAAAGTGATTTCGGGCATAAAGTTCGTGTTTATCGCGGCAAAATGGTCGCTATTGGGGTGGATGGCACCGTACATGAGGACGACGCTTTAGTGTCTTCATTTAGAGATTAAGTTTCTGAATGCAGAAGGATCAGAGGGCACTAAAACGTACATTCAATGCAAATTAAACCACTTTTTCTGACTTTTTTCTTGTTGATTTTTCCACTTGCTGCAATCACATTTTATGTATGACTTTATCTGCCTTTTGGCGGAGGTTGAAACGCCTCATTTGGGACTTTATTTAAGTAACGCTTAAGAATGATAATTGGCAGGTGACCACGGCGAAAATAAAACTGATATTAATATGCAAAGTAATTAACATTTTTGAATAAGGAAGAAGACAACCAAATGAGATTTTGTTTGGAAAAAAGGTGATTGCCGCTGAAATTAGCGTACATCCAGAAATTGGAAATAATCTCATGCGGTTTTACGTTGTTATTAAAATTCATACTTACTACCTTCTTATGTATATTAAATTTTTGTATATTACATTTTTAAACCCACTGTAAAGTGAAGGTATGTATGTATCAATTTGATAAGAAAATGTGTTATTCTTCGTAATGCCAAACACTAAATTTACAACTGTGAAATGGAAAATTTAGTTTAGGAAATTGAATAATTCAAAAAAGTTTAAGTTCTTAGAAAACTCAATATGCATATACTATAAATTGAATGGTTTTTTTTTTTATAAAAAATTGGATACAAACTTTAAATCTTACTTTATTTTTTCAAAGAATTATCCAGAAAGAGTTTTCCACGAACAAATTTCCATATTTTTTCTCTACTTGGACATGTTGTACCTACCTTGTTGGAAAGGTAATAAGATGGACAATTCGATAAAAATAATATATAAATGCATTAATTACATGAATTTGGGAGAAAATTCGGAAAATAGGTATAGTATAGTAGAATTTTGGCGTGAGTTCGATGTCGTTGCGTTGACAAGATCAAAACATAAAAATAAAACAATGATGTGCATTTCATGGAAAATTTAAATTTACGAATCACCTTGTAACTCCCATACGGTTGACATGACCTCATCCCCAGCCCTACGATTTTTCTAAGTTGATAAATTTATTTGTAATATTTTTTATTTTGCGAATTGCGTATTTTCCAGATTCAAAGTCAGCGATCCCAACAAATGCAATTTAATTCACAAAATTTCTAAGAAAAACTTTTAATTCCGGAGTTTGCCTGGAAATCTACTTAGCCTCTGTTATAAAAACGTGAACAAAAATATTTAATAGATAAAATTTATAATTTGAAAACCTCATTAGTTAGTTGACTAATTGTAACTAAGGTTTTTACGTACTTACTTTAATGTACGTGATTAAAAACGCCTATAAGTTAAAATAATACGATTTTTCAAGTTGTATAATCTCACTTAATATTACGTAGGTCCGATCCCCTATTCTCAATAAAACTTGAACGCTACAATGAAGGCAATAACTCGAAGCCAGTGAACCGTATAAAACAACGATTTGCTATTGATTTCGCCAACCCTCCGAACAAGAGGAGCTGAAATAGGGGTTGACGTTAATTTCATTACCATTGACAGACAATAAGTGTGGCGTTTTACCATTTTTGAATAATTCCTGCTAATTAAACTGTGAGCAAACACGGACCTCCTGAGACATTCACGGACAAAATTTAATAACTTATTTGCGTCCATTAAATGATTAAAATGTTCCTCGGAGGAGAAGTGGTCGGCAAACACGTCCGAATAGCAAATCTTATTATTTTTTCATGGACGTCGAAAAAAAAAAAAGGAAGAGTAGAGAGGCATTAAAAAATGAAGATGAAAAGAAGAAGAGCCAGGGCCTAATCTAACTCTTCGGGGGCGTGCTAGGGAAGAAGATGATCCTTCCAGCAGGACCGGGGCGGTAATGGCGTTTTCGAGATTCCTCTCGCGATAAGGCGCACAGACTCATTTCGCTTTATTATCCCGCAGACATGCCGCTCTAATCCCAGCTCTAATTTTCAAGGGGATAAATTCAAATTTGATTAATGAATTTAATTCGTGGAAATTTAAATAATTTCATAGAAGAATAAGTCCGGCGAGTGCTCTCATTTTTTTCTGGACGTCCTCTTTTGCCGGAATTTTTTTTTTTGTCTGCCAGGAATCGAGTGGAGGCTGCGGCGCTATAAAATCAATTTCATGCATAGCAAGGATAATTCCAGTCGCAGGAGCACCGGGATGGGCCCGGAAGGTTCCCGGGGGATGAGGTTTAGCGCAGCCTTTTATTGGATCTCTTTTGCACTTTGTTCGGCCTCAAGTGCCAACGGTCTGGGGTTTGTTAAGTAGACATTAGCGGGCAGGGACCAGGAGGCAGCGGTGGTCAGATGGGCACTCATTGTTATCCCGGCCGCCCGCCACCGCCACCGCCACCCGGGACTGCATAAAGTCCGAGATTTACAAGCAGTTCGTTGATTTGAATAATTTCAGTCGAATGGCATTTGCCTGAATGATGTCGCGAATCCAATTTAATGTCCCCCTCGATCCGGGGCAATACCCCGAGGGGGTTTGATTATATTTCTTTCGCCCAGCCCCTAGGGCTTCGGGTTTCTACTCTATTTTCAAGGGAGACGGGTCCAGGGGGATGCGAGCACAACATTTTTCCTTGCCATCTCCCATTTCCGTCTCTCATCGATTGATTTATTGCTCATAATTTAGCTATGTCACCCATTTTGATGAAATCGACCTGATAACGTCTGAATAACTGCGAAGACTTCGGCCTGAAGACATCACTCCCGGGATGGATGTCTTTTCCAAGTAGCTGCGGGGTGGGGCGCACGCCGTTCGATAGGCTTCTAGCACCCAATCAAGATAACTTCGCTACTCCTATAATTGCCTTTTCCACATCTCATTTCTATCAGACCAGAAACTGGAGGACTCCTCTTTATCACTCATCTTAATGACGAGTGTGCGCTGCACAGGCGCGTCGTCGTCGGAAAGATTTCTTAGCCGAAAACGAAAACTCCCAAAGAACTGCGGTTCGCGGAAGCAACTATGACTCTGACGGTGGTGGCGACAAAGACGAGGGGGTTTTTTAGCGCTCTGCGATCCGCGATCCTTCTCGAGTCACATTTTCCTCGACAGAGCCTCCTGCACTTTAATGTAATTAAAGCCTAGGGTGGGCCTAAATCTTGGCGGTGGTGGCGACATACGTGAATTAATTATTCGCCACCATCTTCGTCGACTTCGCGAAGCATCGGTGTTGTTTGGAAGAAAAAAGAAATAACACACAAAGACCTCACGCCGTATGACACGGCTTCGTCTGAGGAGGAGGCTGTTCTCGCGAGATGCCTTTTTGCTTGCGACTTCTATCTTATTAGTTTTTTTTTTTTTTAATTTGGCTGAGTGAAAGATGGCGTGGAGCGGAGGTACGACAGGGCCAGCACCCGTCTTCTTGATGTTTTCCTCAAGGTTTTGCTTCTTTTTGATTAATTACCTGGCGATTGCGATTGATGGCAGATTTAACACGAGTTGAGGCTGTACATGAACATTTCGCTAATGCTTTTCGCGCTGATGACACCTATTCGCGTTCATTGGCGGGATGTCTTTATGGGGTTACATCTGTTTGAAATTTTTGAAAAAGTGGCTTGGTTAGCATACAATTTTTCAAATCACTCATGCTTTCTATCTCAAAATCAATTTAAATCATTAGTCATTGAAATAAATTTTGTTAATGTATCCGTATCTTTTGCAGTTTTATAGATAATGGCAAATTTTCGATTATGTTGATACGGTAGAAATAATCATAATTTAACATAAAAATAAGTCACTGTATTAATATCTCCTTAACACCTATTAAAAAACAAAACAAAAATGACTAATTTTTCAAGAAATTATTAAAAATATACGCTTTTTTATATTTTAAACCATTATTATTCTAAGACAGGAATTTCCATGGGCTGTTCCATTGATACATTTTAAATTTCTAGTTAAAATAAATATGTCTCCGTGAAGAAAAAAAAGTATTAGTATGTACATTTTTTTCACGAGTTTTATGATTTAGTAAAGAATCGTTGAAAATGATTCAGTAGCGATAGTTGATTCATTTTTGATTTTTTTGCGATATTGTTAACGAACTCTTTAATTCTTCATTTGAATCATCTAGTTTGTTGGCAAACAGGCAAGAGATCGAAACACTATTAATATATTAATAATGGAAGAACAAGTTCAAGAAACTAACGATTTTTAAACATTCCTCATCTGCCCTTCTCTGCGCACGCCCATGGGTACTTTTAATTAGGAATTGCAGTTTCGAAAATCATTAAACTGATGGTTAATAAATACTTTATTTCACTTTAAGTCCACGCCTTTTAAAAACACAAACTTAAGTAACTTGGGGTAAATAGAATAAAAACTAGCGAAAAGTTCATTAAACTTTCTCTAATAGATAGAAAGTTTAATGAGCTTTTCTAGAATTATGGAATTTAATGAAAAATATTTTATGTCGATTTCTCAGAAATTTCTGCCTTCTCCAATTGGATTTAACTGTGTTCTAAGTAAAAAACCTTTTTAATGAAAAAGTTTAATTCATAACCCTAAAAGTGCATTACTGAAATAAGAAGGGCTAGAAAAGTAGTTAAAATTAACTTTAAAATTTAAAATTATTTGATTAGACTGCTACAGGTCTTAAATGTGATGAAGTATTCTTTAACACTTTAAATGGTGTTTTGTGGGCAAACATTAAACTTGTTTGTGCCGCACATATCTCATAAATTCCATTCCAATCACTTAACATTTTATACGTCCACAAAAGGTTTCGATTTCCCTTATCCTTTATCCATCTCGCAGTCATCTTGCGTAAAATTGGCTGCATAAGCAAATGGATGTAAATTGAATTTATGAACGACCAAGGAGGCACTTTCATTAGGACTAACTAGCTCCCACACGGAGCCCGGGAGAGAGCGAGTTACAGCCGATCGCCTGTAAAGCGATATATAGGGCGGCCGCAATTAAGATTGTTATCCCGAGCCAATTTATTACGTGCCCTCGTAACTGCGATCGTAAAACCGATTCTGAAATTCTAATGAAGCCTCATCGAATTTTAGTGGCGTCTAAAAACTGCCGCTTGCCCTCCACGACAAATAATCAGTTCACATTTCGAGTTAATTGAAAGTGCTAATCAAATGACGCCTATTAGATGCCGTTCGTAAACACGCCGTCGTAAAACTCGCTCGCCCGGACGCAGTTAAAGATGAGGTCCCGGGGAGGAGTTGAGGAGGTGGTGGGACTCCTCTGGGATTGGGCTACTACTAAAATCCGAAAGTTTTCCGGTGCATTGTTGACCAGACAGTGCCCTTTCCGCTCTTGCAGCAAAGGGCTTGGATTTGGGGTCTTCCTGCCGTCAATCGCCCATCTGATAGGCATCTGACCAAAAATCTTTAAAAGGTTCAATTTATGGCTCACAGACATAATAAAATGAAAAGGTTCCCGCAGAACTACACAAGTCCAAGGGCTGATTTGGTATGCATGCAGGGGAGCGCGCAAGGCCAGTGGAGTCCTAGAGGAATCTAGCTCTAACTGACTTTTATGGGTGCCAATAAACCAGATGCGAAATTTACGTTACGGGGAGTCGTTTCGGACGATATATATCAGTTCGGAGTGAATAAGGCGAGGAGCACAGTCCCGACTCCCGGCTATCTCGCCCGGAATTAACTGGGAGAGAAGTTGGCAATCCTTCACCGCAGCGATATGATCGCCGCATTAAAAGGCAAATCGCCTCTAAAGGCTACCGAGCCCTTAACTTTTATTCGCAAACAAACTTGGCCTCGAACAGCGAGAACAAAAGGGGGTTTGAGGCGGCCCTTTGCCGGGGAAGTGGAGTTTCTGGCTCTCATAGGTTCGCCGGGAGGCGGCCGATATCTTTGGGGCTCAGGCTGCGTTCCACAGCCACGTCGCTCTTATTGCCCAGCCGCAGAGCTCTCGTATTTTTACGATTATTTCGCTTCTTATTTCATTACCCTAGGTTCCCGCCTAACCCGGGGGAGGCAGGTGTAAGCGCACATGTGCCACGACTGGATAAGACCTCCCCATATCCGGATTGTACCCGCTTTTTTCATTATTAGTCACCATAAAACTTAATTGGGGCAGATTAGTGAGATGAGAGCCCCTTCGCTTCGCCCGGATTCGCACTATCAGGGGCCGGGAGCAGCAGCCCCGCTAGGCTGCTATTAGTCCCGGGCGATAGGGGGGACCTCATTCATATTTTTATAGCTATGTTTGACCATTTATGGAAAAGCATGAAATCCATGTTGGGCCATGTGCAGGAATTGCAAAACCCCAGCTCCCGATTCCCGGCGAGCACAGCTGATGTGAACATTCATAGCCTATGAACGCTATATGTGGGGCTCCATGAAAAATTTGCCACTGGCATGGCGCGGCACTTGGGCCTCCAGAACGGACTTCGGAACGGGCACTAATTCCCTTAGTGTGGTGGCTCTTCTGCAGCACTCTCCTACAAAAAGGTCCTGCAAAAAAAGAAAAAAAAAAAAAAAAAAAGAAAGGGAAGGTTCAGCGGAATAAATTCCTGGACTTTATATTCACACACCATCGCAATCGCACTATCGCCGGAGAGGGCATAGTCCTGCAGGACTCCCAGTCACGGTCCCCACGTTCCTCTTGCATTTAACAAAGGAAATTTTCTTTGAAGAAAAATGCCCTAAACATTTGCTCCAGCTGATGGTCCTCTTGAATGGATGTGGAGTGGAAAGTGGCCCTACATTGGATCAGCGGAACTTAATAGGGAACGTTCCCGTCCGATCCCGGCGTCCAGCGAATCTCTTACGTGCTGGCGACGGAGGGGGCGCCCTCTGCGTACCTGCAATATTCTGTTCAGAATCGTCGTCCTTTGAGTCATAAGGGTCTCGGGCTGGATTCGGATATTTATTGTCGGGATTTTCTCTCTTCAGAACTTGCTCAGATTCAGCTCCTTTATTGCTGATTTTCTCCTTTTATCGAAAACGGTCCAGGGCGGACGCGGGGGCGGAGCCCGAACGACCGGGGAAGAAGACTTTCAATCAGACTTTTTGGGGGGCACACAAAAGAAACGTAATAACTCGTGCTCAGTCCGATTGCAATTGGGTGGTCTGAGCAGAGCCCGGACAGGGCGAAATGGGCAGGATAAATAAACTTATAGATTTTTTTTTCTCCCCGTCGCTGCCATTGTTGTTTTAGGGGGATTAAGGGTTAAGGGATAAAAAATTTGTGACCCAAATGATGTGAAAATTGGAAGAAGGCTCGCCCTGCACCACAGCCAGAGTGGGTAATGATGTAATTTTGTGCCGAAATACGACGCCTCCCAAGGATTGGCTGGCTCCTTCTGGTTTTTACCAATAAACAAATACAAAATAAGGGAACAAAGGAAAGCCTCCCTGCCCTTTGGCCCTTCCAGTAAGGGAGTTTTTCGTATAGAATTCAATAAAAAAGACTGCTTTCTTGAAGATCAGAGGGGGCATTTCGCCTGATTTTTATGCGTAGGTGGTGAGCTCTTGCCTTTAATGGCTGCAGGGGCGTCCTCACTGTTCTTTGAAGGAATTACGGAATTGTCGAAATTGAAAGGACCATTCCAGACGAAATACAAATCAGATGGCCCATCACATTACCGTTTTGAATTTGCGAGCCCTTTTTAACGAACCTTTAACTTTCTAAAGTCAGGATGATGGTGAAGATCCTTCTACTTCTGAAAGGGTTACATTCGTTTAACATTTTCAGAAAATCGACTCTTTATTGGCATTTTAAAAATATTTTAATTGGGGATCAAGTTCAAAATTCCACTAAATACATTTTTTAATATGTACCCAAACTCTTATTTTGAATAAACCCTATTCAGAAATTAAAATTTATCAACTAATGATGCTTCTTTAAATTAATAAATTAGTTCAAAGGAACTTTTCAAAACAAAAAACAAAGTGCCTTTTCGTAAAAAATTAAAAACAATGTGATTTTGAATCAGAACATTGTAAATACATAAAAATATGAATATGTGAATATGGTGTCCTCGAAATTCAGAAATTTTGTAATGTTCTTATATATGTTATTTCTAGAATTACTCACAGTTTTTAATAGTAGTAAACACTTTAGGATCCAAATTAAACTAGACGGAAAGCTTACCTGAAAAAGGAAAAGAATTTATTAGTTATATGTATATTATTACTATTGATTTATTTTATTAATTATAATTATTATTAACTAACTATATCTTCTATTATATTTATATTATTTTTCATTAGTTTTAAGAGAAATCGTTTTAAAAACTCACTACCTACAATTAAAAGACAAAGTAGATGTCGTACGAATGGAAGGGATCTTTAGTTAGCGCCACATGTGCGAAGCTCTAAACATTTTATAGTTCCCTCGAAAGGCAAGAGTGGCAATCAATTCTCACATTATGCGGAGCAAACGAGCTCATTACTCGCACCTAATTCGAATAGTGTTGCACCATCCACTTCAAAAGCCTGGTGCAGTACACTTTTCATTCAACCAAAAGATCATTGGGAAAACGACTATTTGGCCGGCCTCCAAGAGGGAACGACACTCTTCGGTTGAAGCACTTCAAAATATTTATTCCGTCATATGTTCGAACACGTTTCTGGACTGTGTTTATTTCAAAATTTGACAATGTGCCTAACATTAATAGTCGCCCATCGTAGCATGTCGCCTTTGACGAGGTTGGCGGGAGAATTTTTCATTTTAATTATCTCGCGAAGCTGTATATTGCCATGACAGATGATATATTTTTTAAAATTGGTCCATTTTGATTTCTTCGAGTTTGAAATAAAGAATTTTTATGACTTGTATGTTTTACGATTTGCTCCAGGGATATTCTGATTCTTTTTAGAGCTCAGAAAATATGGGACTGCTGTGCAAACAGTTCAAACCAAGGTGATTTATTAACAATAAATAATATGAAAAAATTTCCGGACTACAGAAATGTGCCACATAAATATTAAAATTACATTATTTTTAAAAACTTGGTTGATTCATTATTTTGGCAGATACACTTTTAGTTCATTGGCAATAATTTAGAAATAACCTGTTGAGGTCATCATTATTATATCATCAGTGGCGTTTTTGAAATAAAATTTACGAAGTCATTGACTTATTTGGCAATATCCTTTTATACTTATTTTATAGAATTGGTTCTCATATTTGATTCGCCGTTTTGAAAGTTCCTATTTTACATTTAACATTGTAGTATAATTTACCTTTAGAAATAAAAATCGAAAATATCCAAGCAATGGCTTAAACGTTATTGAGGAACAAACAAACGAGTTTTCGAATTTAGTACGTAGACAAAATCAATACCCCTTTTTTGTTCGTTAAATTTTGGTATGTGTTTTTGTCTTTTAAATCTTACGTAATTTCTCTCGAACGTTTCAATTAGTTACAGTATTTAGTTTCGTCATTAACTTGAAGATGTAATAGAAAGCAAATTACTACGAAGCTTGTAAACATCCGACATAAAGTAATTATTTGGCCTAATTCAAATTCAGCCTTCAGCAGTGGAGCTAAATTTAGAGACAAAGAAGTATTTACGCCTGTACTCTGAGAAATCTCAATGTCTTCTTAAAACAAAGGCATCAGTTTCGCAGGAGTGCCTTTAAATATATCCAATAGCCTTCCTAATAAAATTTACAAGAATTCATTGCTTTGCACAGTTCTGCTTGGCCGGGCTCCATTTGAAAACAAATAGTTTTCGTATGCTATTCCTCAAAAAAACTCTAAACCATTGAGTCAATGTTAGTTCCGCGTATGCTTTGTTTACGGTAGAAAAACAATTCAAAAGAAAGGCTCCATCTAAATTAGCTGAGTAAACGTGGTCCATGCTCTGTTCGCTGAGATTATGATGGCTAACGAGCTCCGCAAGCAAGCAAATTTGCACGCTCATTGACTTCATTAAGAGCACCGAGGAAATCTCCGCATTTTTGGCTATCTAGGTGAAGTCGATCGCCAAACCAAACGTTTTCCGGCGTGATCAAGCCGAAAGATAAATAAAAATTGGCAACGGACAATCCACTGAGTGAGGAAAGTATAAATAAAGCGAGTGAAAGTCTACAGCCGCGGGCCATAGAAGGCGATCAATTTCTTGCGATCGGCTTTTGTTTCAGCAACCGCGCAATGATCGCAGCGAGTAAACATCGGCCCAAACAGAGCATTGATTCGTGCTCGACATTTGATTTGTGTGATCGACTCCTCGTTTTCTTAGCAATAGAAAGTTCCGCGAAATTGGCTACTTACTGGCCCCAGAGGTGCGATCACGAGGTCTCATAAGGAGTCGATCGTGAGCGGAAATATCCGCAATCTCGCTGGCTCTTTATTTGTTCACACTTGAGGCGCCTCTTCCCGTGTTCATTGATCACCGGCTGTTTCTGCGTTAATTATTAGTCACGAGCACTTCGACCTAAGGTAACACGATCGGTGACCGCGATCCCTATCGCGAGAAGTGTAAAAAGGATCCCATAAAGATAGCATTCCCCGGGACTGTCAGAGTCCCGTCGCTGCAATGTAGCGCAGGCCGATACCGATCGATTGATACTGCTCTGATTGAATTATTGTAATTATCGTCCGATCGTGCACATTATGAGGAAAAGTATTCGCCGGCCGTACGAACGGCTGGGCACGGCGGATAAGACAACAATTTTCAGGTAAATCTCCTCATCAGCATGAGTGGAGTGGTGGCCGGGAGTGGCGGCGAGTGGCGCCACTTGGCTGCTTCATCTTAGCTAGCTCCATATGAGCGCCGCGATCGGAGCGTGTCTGAGGAATTTAAAATCGACTTCAGATATGTCCCATCGGCGGACGGAGCAAAAAAGATGGAGCCATTAAACGATGTCTTAAAAAATGCCGAAACGATCGTCAGGTTCTTCTAACAACTTTTAATTACGTGACTCGCCTACGCAGAGAACGGTGGAGTTCTTCTGATCAGGGCCCCATGGCTGTTTTAGCGCCGTGTTCCCGCTTAATGTGGAATCTATCAAACGGCCAGATCTTTGAGGGTCTTGGAGCGATGGGGACGGTTTCTACTGCCCGCAGACATGGCAGATCGCGTGTGTAGGCGGCATGGGAACAACGAGGAAAACTATGGGCTTTGTGGCAATTACCCCGAGATAGCGAGAAAAATGATAGCAATCGCGTTAATGATTGCGACTTTTCATGAATGGCAGCTGCGGAGGAATTTTCGCGCTGTCAAGCCACCTCGAGTAGGTGAGGAGAATAATTGATTCATTCACTCGGGGTGGGTGTGGAACTTGAATGCGCTTAGCCGTGATCTGTGGAATATATGATCACAGTTATTTTGCCTACTAAAATGACTAAGAGCGTCGAATCACACGAATGGGCAAAAGGAGCATAACGACCGGGTTATGCCAATGTACGTAGGCTTAACAGGCGTTTCGAAACATCGCAGTTAATGGCTATGACTGGGCTATAACTTTTCTTAAAGACCCAAGCTATTTACACAACGTTTTAAGCCTTCTCAGAACGGATTGTAAGACGTCGATTTACTTTAGTAATTCATATTTTTCTTCTGATAAATGATAATAAAATAAAATCTTAATTCAAATTACCTTTATCTCTACAGATTAATATTTCAATAAAAATTAGTACTTGGGGGTTTTCGGAGTTGCCTATCAGAAATATGCTGTTGATTTAAATTCAATTTTTGAATCCAAATTTGCTATTAAACTAAATATCTTCAAACTCAATGGTGTTTTCATAAAAATTAGTTCTCTCGTCTCTTTCAACATTTAATTTAAACTTTATTGAATTGTTCTACAACAGTTGACTTTCAATTTTATTTATTTTAATTTATATAAAATGTAATTTCATTCCTTTCTTTCAAGTGATGCGAGATTTTATACACATTTATAACACTTACAATAAACCCCGAAATCAAGCAATATTTTTAATTGTAAAATTAAAATATTCTTTACAAAATCAAGAAAATTATGAAAATTAATTTGTCTGTTATATTTAATTTTATATTTAATCATAGCTAGAAAATTATTTAACGATGAAGAGAATTTGGAACTTTTGGATGCTAATTCAACATATTGAAGACTAAAAACTAAGAAAATTGTTTAGTCCTGTAGTTGATATAATTTCAAATGAAATTGACAGAATTTTGTATTTATTTCTACGTAATTAAGTCATTTAAGAAGGTTGTAAGCATTCACATACTTTACTGTGGTAATTATATTTATATGAGCGTCATAATTTTGAAATTTAATAATGTACGTTTTATGTCAACTGTCATTTACTTTGAGTAATTCCCAACGTAAGCGCACCTATGTAAGCTTGAAACGCCTATAAACTCCTTCCTTCTTGCAGTGAAATTCCCTCTGAATTGGTATTTGGTGATAATAAAAGCACATTATTTTCAAATGTCATAAAGCAGCTGTCCTGTGAGGTATTATCTTACCTTATCCAATTAATAATTATTTTCGGATAAAACAACCAACCGGGTCTCATAAATTTCATCCGAGACACGGTGATACTACACGGCCGTTATTATGACGAGCAACAAGACACATTCGTTCCCTTGTGAACATCATAGGCAATAAGTGTCACCCTTGCGGAACTTCTTTCGGAATTTATGGCCGGGTAACTAAACCCTCTAATTGGTGCCTTCGGGCTAATTTCTATTTTCATTTCGACCCGAAAAAAAGCTTATTTCCGCTCCAAATTGATACCGCCAATCTGCGGTCAAAAGAGGTAATGTGACCTGATTGGAGCGGTATCGCCGCCTCCCCGCCGATTCCTTCAGAACCCATTCTAGCTTACTAATTTTCCGCTAGAATTTCTGCCGTGTCACCTAAGTGATGGGACCGGACCGGCCATTAAAAGGTCTTGTTGCGGCCCGTGAAAGATTCTTAATTCTGGGGATCTTGGGCGACTTCTTTTCTTCTTCACCACCACGTGCTTGGCCCTGTTCATTTGTTTGCGTTTAAGCCTTTCTTTAGCCCGGAGCCTGTTTGTTTGCCCGTAGTCACGGCCATTCTCCTCCTTTGTGCTGCCGTGGTGCCTAATTTGAGTGTATTAGCGGGCCACAGAATCCGCCGCCTCGTGGAGTACCTGGCCAGGTCCAATTTGGTTCCCATTCTGTCTTCTGTCAAGTGGGCGTCAATTTAATTTTCTTTTTCTTTCGCCTTTTTCGTCTTATGCTTTCTTGTGGGCTTCCTGCTTAAGAGTCGTCTCGGGTGCTTAACAACGGCCGGCGACACGACGCGAGGGGAAAACTATTTGAAAATTATTTTTCCTGCCCGAGAGAAGATGACACTTTTTTCTTTGGAGCTGCACGACAACGTCTCATATGTTCCGTGGCCGGCACCCAATTTCATTACCTTAATTATGTCCGCTCCTATGTTTGATGTCGCTGTTTTCGGTATTTTACATTCACACTTGTCTGGCAGCCCCGCTCCATGTTCCTCATCTGTCTTTGGTTAGTTTTGGGCCTATATCACATTTTTTTGGAGCATTTAATTAGAATGGCCTGGCTTAGGCGGCAACATGTGTTTGTTTAGTCGAAGAAATTATACGGCTTTTTCGTGTAATTCACGAACGAACAAATTCGTTAAAACATTCTATTTCGAAACCGTTTCTGCATAAGTAGTCTACGACGTGCTTAAAATGCATAATTAAAAAGTTACAGTGTCATTAACAGACGACATATAAACTGTAAATTCTGTTCGCTAGTTTTCTCTATGTAAATCCTAATTTAGAATACTAGAGGTAATGCGGAAGTAGGTTCCTCAGATTCTGTGCCTATCTCTGTTTTGACGACGTAAATCGTTAAGATAAAATTTCATCCGAATAATAACAGGGACGGATAAAACCCCTTGTTTAATGTTTTCACGTAAACAGAACCAAATATGAAATTTTGCTAAATCTGAATGTTGTATTTTAAGCGCTACCAAGAGGAGGAGTTGTACGGTCCAAAAGTTCAACAATTTTTCTTCACTGAAATCTTACGGTCGTTAAACCTTGTAAAGTACATTTTTATATATGTTCACAATATTCTGAACAATTTTCTGTTTCTATGACTAAAAGATAGTGTGCAAAACAAAAAATATTCAAGAGTTTTGTTTTTCGTACATTTTCCGATTATTAAATTCTTTTATTTAACTTACACTACGTGTCGTCAAATCTTGCAATGCAAAATTTTTATACTTAGACTTTATCAATCTTAATGAAAATTGGAACACATGTTCAGCTCCGGTGACAATACAAGTTAGTGGTGTCGCCCGAGCGAATCCACCCCCGCATAAAGAATTTTTTTAAAAAATTTTTTTTTATATTTTATCTTGTTTTTGTCTAATTTCACAAACGTGGTGTTCAAATTAGAATAGCCAAAACTATAATTTATTATATTTCTTGAATAGGTAAAATATCCAATATTCGACGTGAATTAACAAATTTTGCAACAGGTACACCATGTTTGTTTGGTTTTTATATTCACTTTTTTTGATAGGATGGGTGGTAAAATGTACGCATTATTCAAACGCTCTTAGTCGTTACAAAGTAAGCTAGAAGAGAAACAAAAATTAAAATGCCTAAAAACAAGCAATGTTCGTAAATCAAAGATTCGTCGAAGAAGAAACAGAAGGTAATTAATAAAAATAACAATACATATCTTCAAATCAGAGCGAAAAAGAGTTCCTAGGGTAAAAGTCCGCATTTGCCCTGTTGTTGAAAAAATTAATTTAAAAAAAAGGGTTATTCATAGAAATTTGATTTATGCTTTGTTAATGTCTAACAAAGAAGAATAAAGGCTATTTTGATTGAAATAACAAAGCAGTTTTATTGGGTTATCGAAACTATACATTATTTTTATTTTATTTATTTTGGGAGCAGAATATTGATTTCTGCAAAACTCGCACTAACTTTATACTCAGATTTTCAAAAATTCAAAATGAATGAAGAATTTTATAAAAGTTTTGCTCTTTTCAATGCCTCATTTTGAATTCTAGAAATCTAACATTCAATTTGTAAAAAGTTTTGATATATAGAAATGGTCATAAAAAATACGGGCAAGTGCGAGTAGAACTCGTGCCTTGAGGGTGGCATACCGTTATATTATCGTATATATCTTAGTAAGTAGGTGTTTTATTAATTATATTATCTATTAAATTTGAACTATAAAAAAAAATTATGTTTATCACGTAATAAGTCTATCATTTTGATTTAAATAAAAAGCAAATTAATGATTTTCGGATTTATTCCTTCACTTGTGCCAAAAGAGGTCCCTTCGTGCCAAATTTCAATATTGTAGATCACCGGAAAGTACTCTATAGGTTTTGATGATCAGTCAACGAATGGGATTTTTAGTATGAAAATACGTTTTGAAGGGCCGTATCTTTTTATTGCGTTAACGTAGAAATTTAAATGTTTTACAGCAATATGACGCTGTAGTATTTTATATTAATTTTAACTTGATACCTCAAGCCGTTCCTCAGAAAAATGGTCTTAAAAAATGGATAGATAAACAGACGGACAACAAAGTGATCCAAAGGGTTTCGGTTTTCCATTATAAGGTACGAAACCGTAAAAAACCAACGAATATTACGACAACATGTGGTAAGTGTATTTATTACCGTACAACTGAGAGTTGAGGTTCAAAACCTCGTAAAAATACAAATAGTTAACATTAAAATTCAATAAAATTTAATTATCAGTTGTCTTTAGATAGATTTTAAAAAAAGAAATTTTGTTTGTAAAAGTGACCATTAATGACTATTTAAGATAAACAGAGTCGGGCGTTCCGAAAATCCACTCGACTGGCCTGTTTTTTCCGATAATTCAAGCATTTCCCAGCCAACGCTGATAGCGACGGCCGATTATGATGGACAGATGGGATAAGCGAATGGCTTTCAGATAAATACGCACTTCTGCTCCTTGGGGCTGCGGAGCCCCCGTCCTGGCAACATATTCTGATGGATAGGAAATTGAAGATAGCCGTGGAGCAGCACGTAATGATGATTAATTGCACTTCTTGCCTCCGCCGAACAACTTGAACTTTGGTTCCCATTTTCCCGGGCCCCGCACCCGTCCGCCGGCCCATCGCCAGCGGAACATTAGCGGCTGATGACATTATGATGGACATAAAAGTGCCATGTTGACCTTTTTCGGTGCGGGAAATTGGCTCGAGTCGCTGGCTTTAAATTTCCCCGAGAAGCAGCGAGAGGACAGCGCCCCAGCTGAGGAGGTGTCCCAGAGGAGGTCGCCGAAATCTCTTCCGATTATACAGGCACACTTAGAAACTTATGCATCACCCTCTGTTATTGGCGATAATTGGCTTTAATTATCGTTAACAGTTTCTGGGAGCAATTAACCCGTTTTTTGAGGCGATTTTAATTAGTCCGCTCTGCTTTTGGCCCTGAAGATGTAAGATTAAAGCGGGGCGCGCCATTGTCTTCTTCGTTTCTTCACTTTTCGTTGACGCCTTTTTATCGGGAGGCCATCGGGGCGGGTGGGGAATTGATGGAGGTCAAACAGTGCGGCAGCGTTAGCGCTGATTTATTGGAATTTTATTTCTAAGGCGAGATGCTCCCCGGCTGTGGGCGGAGAGAAGAAATTAATGTGGAGCGATAATCAGCTTACGAATCTTCGTATAGATTGGAATTTCAAGATAAAAGCTTTTTCGTTCTTTTATGTGTCATAGACGAACTTAAAACTTTTCTTCGTTTTTAATTATCTCCCAGTAGGATAGATAATAAGCGTTTTGTGAAATCCTGGATGAAATTGGGGAATTAAAAGATATATTCACCTCAAAATGTCAGGGCGATTTTGGTGTTAATTAACTGCTACCTTTGTTCCGCTTTCAGACAATTTCGAATTCAGGTGTGCTGAATACCTAGGTAATTACCCGTTTGTTTAAATTATGAACTACTGAACACAGAAATTGCTAGATGGTGCGAACAGTATTCATTTATGCTCAGCTTACTGACTTTAATTAAAAAACACAACGGAAGTAAGTGCGAGTAAACAATTAAGTGTGCGAGTAAACAATTAACCTAACGAAAATTATAAGCTTCGAGCAGAGCTTTGTAATCACAGACTTCTACTTTATCGGACTTGAGGGTAACCTTGACATAGGTCTAAATTTTATGTAATTTGGTACAACTTTGAAATTCCGTTTTACGAAAAGTAGCAAAAGTGTAGAAATAATTTTATGAGTCATAAAAATTTTGAAGGAAAAAGATTTCATTTCTGTGAGAACGACACTAAAACAAGTAAATCATCAATCAAAATCAAACTCTTGCTTATCAATTTTGATTAATCTTAGTAAAGTTGAAGTAGAGTCTCACGCAAAAAAATCAGCGTTCCTTATCATGGCGGCTTTTTATTCTGACCTGTTTCAAATAAGAGCTGGAAATTGGTAAGAATCTTATTATTAGGTATACTTATGACCAATGTTATATAATTTGTATGTAGATTGATGACTGTATCCTCCGAAAAATAACTTTGTTAAAACTACTATAATATTATACTTTTTGGGGTTATTTCAAAAATTTTTCATATTGATGTTAATCTAACATGATTGCTATTAACATTGCCCACGAAATTCTAGTTAAAAATATTAATAATTAGCTATATTACATACGTATGCCTTGGTTAATTTAAATCTGAGATAATGTCAAATTAGCAACGTTGGAAAAGAGAAACGTAGGTCTTATCATCGAAATCATAAGGGCTAAAGCGACAAAGTTGTCATAATGTTAGAAATCTTCAAATTAAGCAGAAAAGAAAAAACTAAGCAATCAGTAACAGTGACATTTTTAAATTTACAAGGCAATTTTTTTCGGTGTGTATGTACGTACATGTTTACATATACGACGAACTATGCCGTTCGAAATAATGAATCTGAATATCAACATAATAGCAGAAATTATAATTTGCTTGTTATCGGTTTCAAAACTGAAACTCTATCTTTTCAAAACTAATAAAAGCAAAAAAAGGAGTAGTTTGAAACTACGTGAAAGAAGTTAAAAGGTGTTTCCTACAAGTAAATACACCCCCAAGCCAAAAACTTCAACGCCATTGAATTTTCAAGAAAGCGAAAAACTTTTAAGTTCGCCGTCTAGTTTTTTTCTTTTCTCGATGATTTCCCTCTCTAGACAGGATTTTCAGTTTGCACAAAAATCAGTTCATATTAAATAAAAGTAACACTCGAAAGGAGAGTGCACGACGAGAGCGACTCTTAATTTAGTAAATTGAAATCCCGCAGCAAATTCAGTCGACCATCAAGTCAGAGCCCGCGCTCCCCCCTCGAAAGAAAATCGCCCGCCACTGCCACCGCCGCAATCGTTCTAAAAGGAAAAACTCCAATTTGTCCATGTACACCAATTTTCTATTGCGCCAAGGAACACAGAGGAAAAGGACTATTACCAGCTAAAATAATAATAAAGTAAACTTCGCCCGCCCGCGCCCCGGTCCCCCGGCAGCGAGGATCCACTTCTAGCCCTTACCGCGGGCCCGGCTGGGGGAGTGCGAGGGTGGGCTTCGTGTGCTCGCAACATGTACTTCCCACGAAAATTTCAAGACGTCCAAGATGACAACTTTTACTTTATTACGGAAAAAAGTGTACTGCTGGTAGTTTATGTCGGTGTTCATTATAATTTTGCTCCACATTTTTTCTACCCTGGGGGCCGGTCGATTTGCCCAGCCACCCCCGCCTCCCTCGCGATCACCCCGTCCCTCCCCTTCCCCCTCCCCCGACCCAGTTGGCCGTGGCGGCTTCATCCGCACCATTGGCACAGCACCCGGCCCCATGCCGCCCCCGTTCGCGGGTTTATGCTTCTTTTGTTCTAAATTTCATTCGAAGCAGAGAGTTTAGCTCTGGCGGTGCACATTTGGCTTTTGTTTAATTTTTCTTGTAATTTATGTTGAAGCGGTTTTCTTGTGTAATTGGATTTCTTTTATTATTTATTTGCCCTACTGTATTTACGGGGGTTTTTTTTCGGAGCCAACCCCCACCTCGCAGGTTGGATGAATTCGGCTGCAAAACGGAAAGTATGACTCCGTTTTATTTCGGAATGAATTTCACGATCCAAACTTAATTGCAATTGAATTCAAAGAAGGTTTTGGAAATGTGGCCTTTTTCTTTCGTCAGTCAACCGCGCAGACTCGTCATCGTCTTTTTATGGCCCTTATCTGCAGGTATGTCTACAAAGATTCCAGATACTAAAAACAGTCGGAAGAACTCATAACAAAACCATGAATTTGATGCATTATACGCGTCCTGAGGGTTGATGAGAAGTCAAAGGAGGTTTTGTGAGTGTATTTAACCAATACACAGTCATTTATTGAGAAAAACGCGACTGAAGTTTACGTACAGGCGGCTAAGAACTTCATAAATTCATAAATTCTTATCGAATATTAAAAGTGTATTCGCATATATTTCGTATGTAAAGCTATATTTACGAATATGCGTCTTTTTATGAATCTTCGTATTAAACCCTAAAAAAAAAAAAATTTAGAAATGATGGCTTATGATGATTGATGACGTGTTAATGAATGCATTTTTCCCAGCTGCTATAAATATTTTTAATGCATCAATGTCAATTCCTCAAAACTACACATATTAAAGAATGCATTCAGTTTTCCAGAAAAATGCAGGCCAAATAACATAATAATATATTTTTTAAATTCATAGTTCCTAATGGGAATGAAAAAATTTAAAATACTTATGAATTCTTCATTTTGTTAACTCAAAATTAAAATAAGCTGCATTTGTTAAGAATTCTACTCTAACATTAATTTTAATTTCCCCACATTAGTAAATGAAGTTTAAAATGTATGTGTTCAAGATTACATTTAAAATAATTTTACCTTCACTCTGCAATTTAATGCAATAAAGCAATACATTTAACAACACATTTGCTTAATTGCCTAAAATTGCTAAAAGGAAACAAAGTTCCCTAAAATGATAGAAGATTTTTTAAAGCGTATATCAACAATTTTAGGGATATTTTCCCCTATTGCAGAGACATGGACTTTTTAAATTCGCAGAATACACGGGGGAACAAATTATTTATTTTTTTTTTTTTTGCGGCAAGACACGTGATAGGTCATTTCTATAGATTATGAATTCTCAAACGAAAATTCCAGATTTGCTCCCGTTTTTAAGAAAAATAAAGTCAAAAAGTACAAAACATTGTATTTTATCCATTTTTGAAAATTAATTCTAAAATAAAGGGTTATTCATAGCAGGTTGCAACGTGGTTCAATTGAAAGGCTGAATCTTAATCTAAAAATATGAAATACCAGTAATATCTATAGATCTTTTTGAACTGTTTGGCGACCAAGTTTTTCGTGGGCGGGCGCTTGTTATGATTTGTATTCACCTTTTTCTGTATGAAATAATTGGTTTATAGGAAAATATAATTTTCAAGGAATATTTCGACAAATTTTGAACTTTTAAGACTTTTATGTAATAGCTTAGTATTCAAGCTTTTATTTAAGTTATGTTAATAATTCCTAGAACAATTCGTTATTTTTTAAAGACTTTTAAAAAATGGTAAAAATAGGGCATTTTGTACTTTTTAACCCTATTTTTATTGAATACTAAAGCCAATTGGGTATTTTTACTTACAAATTTGTAATCTAAGGAAAATATCCTATAGAAATGATGTGCTATTCGTTCGGACGCAAATTTGTTGTTGACCTGTGGTATCACGGTACGAATAAATTTTGTTTTGACGCTGCCCGATAGATGGAGATGGGGTAAATTAAAACAAGCTATCTATAGTTTTATGAAAGACACATTCACAGAAAAAATAATAAATTGGAAAATTCGAAATCTCCCTGTTTCCGAAAGTCGAAAGTTACTAGACTACTTCCCCTACATCTAAAGTAGGGGTACATTTGTTTTTATTCGCATACCTCATTGTGTAGGGCATCGTTGAATAAGTGTTTCAAAATTGTTTGGGGTATGCTATAAAGATTTTTTCGATAAAGGGTTTTGTTTACGAAATATTAAGCTTCAAAGTTCTAATTTTTGTTAGAGTTTCGTATTCGTACCCTATACAGCTAAAAAATCTATTTTTGAATATCTGTAAAGTATGTATAACAGTAGTATATATAACTAAATTAAGTAGGTCCTACTATTTTATGATTATGAGTATTAGTCGACCAACTTCTGACATGTAGTTGGGTCTGTAAAACGTTCATACGTACTGACAGACGGAACCCCACACTGGGACTGGTCGACTCGCACTTGCCCGGGTTTTATATAATGATATTGTTCCTAAATCGTCGGTGGTTTTTGCATTTTCGAGTCCAAAGAAGCGTTGCTCCCCTCCGTTCCGGCTGGAAATTCAAAGTTTGAATTGCACGCAATGATCCGAAATGCTCCCGGCGTAATTTGAAAACAAAAAATCACCCCTGCCCTCCGTGCGGGGGCGTCCCTCCCCTCACACGCACGTACGTGTCGCACTCGATAGCTATCACCGACAATCAATTTGCTGCGCTGCGACAGCACAAACAGAGGAATCATCGCACATGAGCGATCTAATTAGCCCACTTGGGTGCCCCCCGATGCTAATTTTCAATCTTCCAGCGCCAACTTGAATTTATTCCATCAGCGGAGCGCCCGGGGAGAAAAATCTTATCTGACAGGGGGCGCTGGATGCCGCCCGCCAAGACAGCCACCCGCGCCCCCGCCCACACGCGGCTAAATTTGAATTAGACGCAACATTAATCGGCGCACTGGAGGAGCTCTGCGGAAGCCGCTCGTCTATAAATAGCGAAGAAATCCGTCAACCGCGAAGCCTTTTGTGCTGTGCGAGTTATCTGGAGAGGAAGGCGACATGTTTTCTTTTTTCCTGTTTTCCCCCCAGTTTTCTTGAGAAAAGCCATCCCGACATTCTGTCCAAGGAAATTGAACTCATTACACCCGGGGCAGCTGCGGTGTGCGGTTGGGGGTGGGGCCCAGCACGTGCAGGGTGCAACGTGACCCACATTTGTGGAAGGTGTCATCCGCATGCATATTCAGAATGTCGATGTCCTTCCCCCTCCCTTCCCCGGCCCCGGGAAAAAAGGACAAAGCGCCACGAACAGCGACCAAAATTGACGGTTTTGCGCTACCCGCGACATTCCGCAACGAAGCCGCCCTGGGGGGATCGCTTTGGCGCTTCGTCATTTCAGTGACACATTCGTTCATCCGCGGCGAATGTGTTCTACAGCGGTTAGTCGGGCGCTCTTTTTCGATTTGCGGGGGCGGGTAATATTCCCCATTTTGGAACGAATCCCGGCTTCCCGGCGGCTGTTGTCTTTATTCCAAACCCCGGAATGGAGAGGGGAGGGGGAGGGAGACAGATTCCCAGTTTGTTGATGAGTTTTTCCAGGAATGCTGTGCGGACCGAGTGCGGTTTTAGTTTTGATGTGCATATAAAATATGTCGGCCATCGATCCCTCGGGGACTGGCAACATTGAAGGCATATAGCAAAAAAACTGGAACGAACATAGCATCCTTACTTGAAAGGGAAGAATGAGGGATGAGGGAAGGGAGGATGGGTTTCAATTTTCCATACTCATTTGATTGGTACAAGGGATGCAGTTCTGTGCTGCATCTTTTCAAGAGTCCTGTAGCTGTCCTCGCAGGACGAATCTGGTGCATGCCAGCCAGAAGAGCGCCCAACACAAAATGCAGCCAGGGATATTTTTAGACAATATGGTCCAAGAGAGTGTGCAAGTGTTCACCTGTTCCGTGTGAATGGATACTTGGAGGCTTTAAATGCACTCTGGTGCCTTTGCAGGGGCATTAAATTAAGCACTGCAGATGAAGATGTTTTTCTGGCTTATGCACTTATGCCTGGCACTCTTCCTAATGAAAATGAAAAGGAGCAGGCACCAGCAGGATGCGGGGGATTAGAAATTGGGGACGACACATCCAGGCTATGGGGGCCAAAATGTGGAGCACCTTTGAGCACAGTCATTACTTTCCTGAGTGCACGAACCTGAAAGGTATACGCCTTTCAAATTGCATTTTAGTCTTCGGGCAAAATTATCTCAAGATGCACTGATTGAATAGCGATGCGGGAAAAACCGTATCGACCTAAATGCATATAGTTCCTCCCTCGAAAAAATACTCCAATATTCTTAATTTATGTTATGCCCTTGTGTGGAATTTCAAAAATATGCGCCCCATCCATAAGAAGGTTCTGAATGGCAGAGCAGAACCAGCTGGTCCTTTATCTCTACGGCATATGCTCATTGCCCTAATTGAATTTCAAGTTGAAGAAAAATGGGGTTATCGTGTTGAAATATAAAGGAGTTGTCGGACTTTTGGGAGAAAATGTGAAAAATTAATGCGAGCCCTATGGGAATAGCATTGCCTCTGACAGACAAAAAATACAAGGAAAATATGAATAAATAGTTGCGAGAAAGAGTGATATTCAATTATCGAAATTTAGGGATTGCCTCTCAAATAGAAGAAAATGATGAGCAGTAAAATATTTAATTAGGTACTATATGAACAAAACAACTTTCTATAATATAATGAACTTCTACAAAATTAAGTTGCTAGCAAATGTATTGCTAATTTTAATAAATCCACTATTTAACATTTCGAAATTTATATCTACTCATGCACTAAATTTTTAATTTTTAACGCGTTTTCTATTAAAAGATTCAGGTTGTGGCAATTCACAGGCTAACTATTAATCCGAAAAGTTTTGGTCGTTTGGTCCAAACTCTAATAAAATAAAATATTTATAAGGACAAGTGCAAGTAACACTCGCTTAGTAAGTAGATACTTCATAATCATAAGTATCTATTAAATTTGAATCAGAAAAAAAAATTAAGTTCGTCATGTAATAAATCTATCATTTTGAATTATATAAAAAGAAAATTGCACACTTCCTTTACTTGTGATATGAGATCTTCCTTTGTGGCAAATTTCAAGGTTCTAGCTCAACGGGAAGTACCCTATAGGTTTTGATGAGTCAGCCTGTTAGTATGAAAATACACTTTGAAAAGCCGTATTGAATAAACTTGAATTTACAAAAAAAAAATGATCCTGAGTTCCCGCAACCCTAAAAAAGTGCTAAGCACTTTACTAAAAGTTCTTAAAAGATCAATAAATTTGCTCTATCAACCGTTGTCACTACTAAATATATTCCTTACTAAGGTCTAAAACATTTTGCTGTAAGTGCCCTTTAGAATTTTTGTTAGACTCGCATCGTCCAAGGAGCCATTTCGAAAAATGAGGGCTGAGCTATAAACCGATCAAAACTTTGAATAAACAAGCCGATTTCAGACTTGTTTATGCAAATAAAGCTAAAATACATCTCAGGCTTCAGCCTCCTTATCGCGGGCGCTGCCCGAGCGTGAAACTTCCCTTAATCCCAAAGAAACAGAGGGAGGGATGGCGATAAGGTCTGCAGGAATTCCAGACCAAATCAAATAGCCATAAAGCAAAGTCGAAGAATGATATTTTCAATCCGTTGATCCAAACATATTCGGGGATATGTCGGAGCACGGAATATCTCCCATCAATTGGAGGAGTCAAGAGCAAACACGGTGCGTTTAAAACGCATACACCACCGTCCTTGTTTTCGTCGACGTCGATGTCGACGTCGGCGGTGTCTCGACGTATTCGCTCGGGTCGTATATTCCTTATTTTGCCCGCCTCCTTCGTCTTATCGCCAGTTATCTTGGAAAATATTTGTTCTTTCTTTATGCGGACAATTTTTTTTCTTCCCAGGGATCTTGGACTGATATGCACAGGCGAAAGGCATGAAGTGAAAGAAAAACGGATCAAATCACTCTTGAGTGCGTTGTGGCAGCACAAAAAGGAGCGGGCGACCTCTGACTCCTTTGCCGCGTCCCGAAATCCGTTTCGGGGCCTATCTGAAATCAATTCATCACAGTCCGTCAGTCATCTTGAGCCTTGGAGAAACAGTCCCGGCTCAGGCTCGGAAAAGATGGCTTTTTTAGGAGCACGCCACCCGCCCGAGGCCCTGCGCGCCCTTCTGGCGGTTCACATTTGCCGGCGAGCGCCCTATCTGCGTGCAAACAAAACAGACGGAGGCCGGGAAGCGTGAGTCCAGGCTTCTTTTCGTTTTTTCGCATTTTTATCTCTAGAAATATTCAAATGCGATTCACATGGCCCCGAGATTCACCGGAAGATAGGCGCGGGGAGTATGTAGCACACACGCCGCATGACATCCCCGGAGCGGGTCGCATATCATCCAGCATCCAAATGTGATGTAAACTCCCGAAACTCGTCTCCCCCGGGAATAACAAATGGACATGGCGGCTGGTGTCAGCTAGGCCGCCCCGAGGAAGGGTCTCGCTTCGTTTGATGGAAATGCCTTCTCGGCGTGACAGATTACGTAAAAGGTTTAGGCACCAGAACAATGCGACGCGCTGCAGGAATCCGTTTTGCTGCAGGCTCTGGTGGCTAGCGTCTAGCGCTGGACCGATCTGGACCAAGGCACGGCCAGGCAAATCCAGTTCTATGGTCCATCGATCTTGCGTGGCCCGAGACGAAAATGGATAGGCCGTGCGGTTGTCCAGAGTCAGACAAGTGTGGGCTGTGAGTCACACTCGGCCGGCTGACTCATGCCCGCCGAAACCTTTCACACCTGGCTGGCTTGGCCCCAGGTCTCCCGAGGCTGACGAACTGGCTTAAGGTTCCCTCGAGCTGCAGCTGACTGGGATTCCCGGGCCAGCCGGCGAACAGTGACACATGCCACAACTTCAATCGATCCCCCTAACCCCGAGAAGCAAAGTTTTACTTTAGCCGCCTCTTTTCCTCCAGCCGCAAACGCACCGCGCGGTCCCCTAAATACGAATCTTTCCAAGATGTCAAAGAAAACTTCCTCCAATTCAATGTGATTGTCATGTCACATGTGGAAAATTGATGACTTCCCCCTCCTGCCTGACGACCCCGCCCCACCCCCGCATCCAGGACGGTGTACACGCCATGTCACGTTCGAATTGATTTCGTGTACAGCGCGTCCCACTGCAGTAATAAGCCCTGACAGTCCCGGCAAAATCTTAAGAGATTTCCAGCTCCGGTCAATAGGACCGAACGAAACTTTCTTCCCGTGCATTTGGTCAGGAAGGCATACGCCCCCGCACCACCCCCCGCACAAGATGCTCCCCAGGTCTCGTTACCTGGACATGAGACCTTCGGCTGGATGAAGGGAGACTTTTATAACGCGATTAACTTGTCGCCTGTCAATCTGGCCCCTGTCGTTAATCCTTTGCAAGTGACGTCTGAATCGTATTAATTGGCAGCTTAAGATTTAGCGCTAGAAAATTGGGCGGCTATTCGACGGATCCAACTGCTGTACACCTTGCCGCCTGATAAGCCTCTTTTGGGGATCGCTTTAATTAAGAGCTAAATCTTTAGGACCTTAAGACGGTGCCCAGTATGGGATTATCATACAAATCCCACTTTCGTTTATTATATCAAAATATGTATATCTTTTATCCATGGGAAGATGACTTAAGTTTTGGTCATACATATGTAAGGATTAAAAACTTGAAGTCTTTAGCACTCATTTATAAAATTGCCAAAAACAATACTTTTTTTAACCTACGAAAAATAGTAATATCGGAGTGAAATCATTAATTTTAATAAATTTTTTACATTTAATTCTATTTATATCACTAACTATAACAAAAACAATTAAATAATATGTAATTAAAAAAAGGTGTTATAAATTAAATCATTTTAAAAATATTGATTGTATCCACTAATTAAAAGTTATTTTTCAAACGCTATTTATTACATTAATTTTAATCATTTACTATTGTGCAATTTTCGATGAACATTTATGAGCTAAATGACAACACGTTCAATTTAATTAAGTTCCAACCTTAAAAATTTTGTGGCTTGGGGCCATTTTAAACTAAGCGATGCAATTTAACTAATTGAACGTATTAATGATATGATTTAAATTAATGGGAGAGTCATACAATAGCTAGGAATTGATTCTATTAAAGTCAATTTTTACTAATTTTCCTTAAAATTCCACACAATTTTTTAGAAAATGATTTTTCTCAAAAATGGGGTTAATTTCAGGGAATAAATTGGTAATGGAAAAAAATAAGTCAGAAAAATCATGAACATTAAAAATTAGACGTCTAGATTGAGCCAAACTACCAGAACTGACTGAATCATAACTGCTGAACAATTGTTTTTAGAGAAAAGGAGCATTACTTTTAATTTAAGTGGTAGGCAAGTACGTATAACAAATTTACATTACATACATTATAGAATTAGTTTTATTTATTATACCAATTTGAATAGATATTAGTAATTACTAAAAAAATAGTATGAATCCTAATTGTGGTTATTTCATTGAACATAAAATGACCTCTTTAATAAAGTGAGGTTTGGCAATGATGCTTCAAAATTTTCTTTGAATTTTTAGTTACAAAACAAGAAAATTCTTAGACATTTTATACCCTGAATACTGGTTTCCTTTGCAAAAAAATTAATAAATCAAATAATGTATAAAAGGTAGAATAAAGAGCAAGACCTAACATTAACCGCATGGGAGTACATACATATAAAAAAATGAAACTTGAAGACAATCAGATTACCGAGGAAATCGATATCTTGTGATCTTGGTATCTATCGATGCATGTAAACATATTGTTTACATATTTGGTATGAAAATTTAAATTATAAGAGCTTAGGCAGGGTAAAGTTAAGTATGCATAGAAATTTTGTCATATTTCTGTTTTGGGAGTGGGTATGTTCTAGGATGTTAATGTTAGTTCCAGCAATATTTTTGGAAGACCCATCCAAAACATATCGCAAAGCTCTCAGGAATTGGGGATAATTTTTTATTTTTTGCGGCTGCAAATGGAGCATCACTTGAGCCGCACTTGTCCGAGCGAGCCCCTAGGACGCATCCAGGCAGAAAGCAACTTATCCCGAAATTGTTCTCTCCGGCGGCAAGGACCATAATTCAATTTTGTCCTCGAATTATTTAATTTACTTACAACTTCAGACATCCCCGAAAAATTCATTTGCCCCCATATGGGGGGCAGGTTGCCGCCAACAAAAACACTCACTCACTCCGGGCCATCACTCATTTCATCCCGGCTGACGTATTCTCCAGTGGCTTTGTGCTTGGGCCCGGATCCTGTCCCTCCCTCAACCGTTTCGCTGTTCACTCCCTTCCTCCCAAAATGTTTTTTTTTTGTTCCTGCATTTCTGTCAAATGTTTTTCACCGGGTAGGGCACCGACTTTACACTCAGGAGGAATTTTGTAAAGTTCAAGGAAGTTAGGGAGCGCGGGCGGGAGAGGCCCAGGCGGGCCGGGCAGCGCTAAAAAAGTCTGCAGCAATCGTAAATACGAAAATAAGGAACGGGGGAAGACGTGGGTGTGGAAAAAATTTATCAAAAGAAAATCACCCCATCCCCGGGCCGGGCCCGTCGTCACCCCGCAGGGTCCCATAGTTTACTCTTGTTAAGGATGTTAGTAGTGGCTTTTCCATTATGTAGCTGCGCATGTTTGTGTTTTTCTTTCGCTCAAGTCCCCTTTCTTCGGAGTCCTCCTCCCGCTTTACTTTAACATTTTTATTTTTTACTTTATTTTTTCTTAGATTGGAGCCCCTGCCCGGCTCCAAGGCTCCAACGCTCCAAGGCTCCAATTTTTGCAGCGCTCAACCGTCGTTGTTTTCATTTTACTGCAGTTTTTGCCGGCGCGTTTTTATTGTCGTTACTATTAGGAAATACCACAGGACTCGTACTTGCCTCGTGTGCAATTTAATTTATAAAAGTGAGCCCGTAAATGCATCAGCGGTCGACAATGTTTTCTGGCTGGTACTTGACTATTTGTTTTTCCGTTTTTAAAGCGTTTTCGCAGCGATAGCGCTCCTATGACGAACGAGCTGAGGGCTAAGGGCCCCAAGTGAAAATATACGACAAAAGGCGCCCGGATTTTCCATGATGGGTGGCCCGGGACTCCTCCGGGAATGTGGCCGCTAATGCCACCGCACTCCCTCCGGACCACTGCTGTTAACTACTTAGTTTCGTCTAATGTGATACGGAACGACATTTGGCTTTATTGCCACTAATTTGGGAAGTCTGCGGAAAATTGAGCTCTTCAGAGATGCAGAAAATTAGAGGGAAAATTAATTGCTCGAAATTAGCTTTCGTCCGCAATTGGTGTTAATTGTGAGCACATTTTTCGGGTGTCCTCCGTTCTCAGTTGGATTTTTCGATCTAAGCGTTGGGCTTGGAGTCTAGGTGTTTCTATGAGTGTAAACTTTTCGTACATACCTGAAAGCAAAGAGAAAAATTCTTTTTAGAATTCAGTAATATTTAAAAGTACTATAGATGTTTTTAAAAATAGTATACAGGTAGTATATATGTATATGTATCAAAAATGTAATGAGCAGCATTTCATATAGGATACAATCATGGTTCCGAGTAATACCAAAAAGAAATAGTTCAGAACTCCAAAAGGTATTTCAAAATATATTAAAATGAAAAACTGAAGGTCAATTATCGAAAGTTTAAAAAGTATACCTAATGGTTTCGCGAAAAATGCGTTTAAAGTTTTATTCTTAAAGAGGTATTCTACTTTGAAATGTTTTCCAAATCCATCTGGTTTTTGTTAGGTATATACCTATATTCTGAAAGAAATATACTTATCTTTCTTAAAAATTGCATTAAAAAATTCATGTTATTTTAGATTTTTTAAAAATAATAAGACAAAAACAACGAATAATTTTTCGGTTTTTTTCAAGTCTTGTAAAATAATATTAATTTTCATTTTAAATGAATGAGTGAATTTAGTACGGGTAAACTTACTGATTAATAATAGGTACATCTGGTTATTTTATTTTTAAATTTCCCAATCCTAAGTTTTTATCAATATCGGAAGCATGAAAATTTTCAAGGGCTTCGATCCAGTGCCGTCTATCGGCAATTTAGAAATAAAGTTATTATTATTAATAATGCATTTTATGTTTTTTAAGAGCTATATTTATAAATAAAATAAGAAATGAAATCAATAGCTATTGTCTTTAAATACAAAATAAAATACTAAAACCTTCCGAAGGAAACATGTACAATAGTTATAAGCATCGTTTTAAGAAACATTTGTTAAAAAAGGCTCGATATAAATTTAAATAACATTTTCTAAATTGGCGCGTTGGACTTAGAAACATATAGTTGAGATTGTAAAAAGTAAAGCGAAATTAAATTCTAAATATTTGCATTAATTAATTTCCATTCAAACATATCTTTGATATCTGTTTAAATAAATTACGCAATATTTCGAAAGCCTGATAATCCGAAGTTAAAATGCAAAATCAAAAATGTAAAGTTTTTCGTTATTTGATTGTAGGATATTTTTAATCGACTTCAAAAAGAGGAGATTATAAATTTGACCTGTATGTATTTTTTTTTTATATACATATCTGAATTACAAAGTTCGCATTCATGTTGGATTGAGTTACTGCCCAATTAGGTCGCTTTGATTACTTTTCACTAGAAATTCAAAATCTGATTTATTTATGCCTAGATTAAAGGGTATGAGCCGAGAATAATAGAATGCAATCCGCTGAGTCAAATCATACCAGCAACCAGCTACCAATTACTCGCTAGGGTCGTTAAAAGGGAAGCAGATTTAGAGCCTGTCATCACAGCGAAAAAAGAACGAAAAGGCAGCCCATCAAAGGGGAGGTTGAAATAATTAATTCAATTTAAATCAACGATTAAGTCCAGAGTGGGCTTAGTGTGTGAGCGGGTGTCTTATCCCTTCGCTGCGACAAATGCGGCGCTCTTAGGGAACCTGAATACATTTTGGCTCCCTCCGCGGTTGTCACTCGAGAGCGAGTCCCCGGGGCTGATAAGCGCCGAAATGGTAGCTAATTCCCATCTAATCAGAAATTCATAGAAGTCCATTTTGAGGCTGTCCTACGCGCGCTATTAATTCCCCACAACTCTTCCTATCCCATTGTCTGTCCGGCGAAGAAAGCGGCGAACAATGGGCCGTAAGATTACAGCTGTCATCCCGCAGGATAAATAATAATCGAAATGGGAATGCCTAAGTGCCCGCCTGGACTGACTCAAGAAGACAGAAGACGATCGGCAGTCAAACAAACAAAAGCCCATGAATAATCCCGCCGCGCCCCGAACGCGATCGTTTATCATGTGTCGCCGTCATCTATTCACTTTTCGCTGGAATAACTCTTTGCGTCGCGGCCTCCCGCGTTCCCGCGGTCCCGCCTTCCCTCCATCTCGCAACTACTTAATTCCCTGCGTCAACCGGTGCGGGGTGAGCTCCTTTGCATTTTACATCATTTTCGAAAATATTTTAATAACGCGCCCAGCCGCTGGGCACGAATCTGCTCACGATCTAATTATAGCCGGAATAGATCCAAAGATGCAGGACCCGGCTGCTGCGATCGCGACAGCGCGGAGCAATGACAACGGCCGCGATCTTCGAGGCTGATTAAATCTCCGCGGCGGGGGCTTCGTCCCCCCGGTCTTGCCGGTCGCCCAGGAATCGGGGCCAGGAGATCAGAGTGAGAATTTGTTTAGACGCCGGATGATCGGAAGCTGCAGATATGGAGCACTCGTCGAGCGCATCTCGCGCGATGACGGGGCCACTTTCCCGCTCTCCGTTTCTGATTCCGGTGCCTATGCACGCGAGGGGCTTCATTATTTATAGGCTCGCGATCCGCGGCTCCCGCCACTTAATCCGCTCCGTTTATTCCTTTTGCGTCCATTGTTGCGCCGAGTCTCGGCTGAAACGCGCGTTTGTTTTCCGCTCGTTCGCCTCCAATTAAAATTGAAAACTTTCATTTCAGCCGACATGCGCAACTCGACTGTTGCGTGCCTGCATGCGTGCGCGCGCAACTAAAATCTCATGTGGCTGAGAGTTCGCGGTTTGATACCGCGTGCGATTTTATCTATCGCCCCGGCAGTTAACCTGCACCTCGTCGGGCTCAACTGATTTTCTGAGCCGCAATCGAGATGCATCCTAAAACCCTCTTAGGCCTGCACCGATTAATTGAATGTTTAAAAGGGGAGACCGGAGGAAAAATTAATTTTAATCGGATTGCGCATGCCACGACCACGGCCAGGGAGCATTGTTCCCCGTGGGTGTGGGTGGCCGGCTTTACTTAGTCTGATTAAATCGCCTGCTCCAACTTGAAGGGCTCTCGAGGCGTTTTCGTGCCACAAACAAATTAGGAAAGGAGAGTCCTTCGCGGTGATAAGGGCAAAAGGGAAAAGGGAAAAATTGATCTTTTCAATAGCGCAGGGAATAGGTGGAATTGGTGCCTCCGCTGCTCCCTTCCGTTGCCGCGATGCAAACAGCCCTGAGTTGCAGGCAACTTCCTCAAGTATTCTTTTGCGTGCCTTATCTCCTCTTGACCTGGCTCGGACGAAATGGAGGAAAAGTTAAGAAAAAATATAAGAATAAGATAAAATTAACCTTAGAGCCTTAGAAGAACCTTCTGGAGAAGTTTTACCCCGTCTTGGTCAGCGCCCGGTCCGCTGAGGTCGGTTAATGAATAAAATGTTTTGTGACTGTCGTGGCCCGCACGTCTCGAGCTCAAAAGGAGCCACTGAGGAGATTTCATGGCTTTTCCATTTTAACGTTTAATGAGATTTGATGGCCTGTGGGAGATTCTTTTTGATATTAAATGGGAGCGCGCGTGGGCGGGGGTGGCCTCTTTGAGTGAAAGTCGATTGTCCACCCTGAAAGGGCATTGCGATTTATTGCTTTTCTTTGATGAAATCCTCGCTAGCGATGAGTGAACCGGAGCGAATTTAATGAGTGATAGCGCACGTTCTAATATCAGTTGGATTGCGCTGTACGGCGACTTTTTGTTTGCCTTTTATCGCCACAGATCGAAGTAATGGTGATTCAATGTCGTTGGCGGAATTTTATAGGAAACGTAACGACGGGCACTGAATTAGATTGTTGCAGATCGCAACGTCCGCTGATCTTTTGTACTTTGCTTACAATTCAAATGGTCGATTATTCATTTGGCGGGTCAAATAAATTCTTTTTTCTCGCAACATGAGCGATTTGAAATCTTTAAATACACAAATTGTAATACCGAATTATTTAACAAGCGCTGCTCTTTCAAAAATAGAAACATTTTGCCAATCCAATCTTATGTGGCTCGTTTTGAATCTGATACTGCAACAATGGTTTTCACTTTTATCGCAGTTTACCTAGAGATCTCCAAACATATAATCTCCATCAAACTCAAAATCTCCAAACACAAATTACCCAATTATTTTGAAATTAAACCGGCAGTCAATTGTACTGATTTTCTAAACGTACTCATTTTCATGGAAGTTTCTTGATGTTGAGAAATTTCTGTTAATTCAGTGTGCAGTCAGTTTAGTACCTATCTAAATTTAGATAAAATATTTCCAATAGTTATTAAAATATTAGATTGATGAATTTTGACAACATAATCGAAATCTGAAATTCCCATATACCTACATACCTACTTTTAAAAAATTTTGTGTATTACTGTAACAAACTTAAATTTAATTAATGAAATTTTCCTATATAAACAATAATTCTAAAGAAAAGATTTCAGTTCTAAACTATTTTTAAAAGGTCAATGATTAATTCTACTGGAATCAAACGTTGTAAAATTGCGAAGTTATTATAGAATTTTCTAACATAGTTTTTAAGCCATCTTAAAAATCATTATGATGGATTCTGAACCCTAGTTCCAATAAATATTCACCCTAATAAAAATAGTTGAACTTTCTCTGCTTTTTTAGTCTCCTTCAGCTTTGATCATCCGTTCTCAAAAGAAAAAATATATGGAAATAAGTATAAACTAATTTATATTTACTGCATTTTATATAAGGAAAATTCGCAGTCAACAGACATTTTGTAAAAGGAAAATCTTAATTCAAATGACATTTGGTTTCTACGTTGCTCTGTTTTCGCGGTTTTCGGTACTCCCCATTAATTGTGTTGATAAATTTCTATACTTTGTTATTTTAATGTAAAATTGTTAACCGCGTACAGAGAAAGTGTGGGATTTATTTTTGACATGAGTCTGCTTGAGTTTTATTATAGTTATGAAAGCCGTCAATTTATTTTTAAAGCAGGGTATAATTTCGCCGCTCTCCTATTAAGCAAAGCATTTGTTTTAAGTAGGCGTCATTGTCTTCAGAAAACTTTCGGGAATTTCGCGTTATTGTGAGGAATATTTGGCGCGATCGGTAGCTGACCCCTCGGCAGGTGGGGCATTTGAAAGGCCCGGCTAGAACTAGGCCAGCGTCGAATTCCCACGTACCGAAAATTGAAAATCCCCCAAAGGTTGTAATTACACCCGACTAAATATTCCGTCATCTTCCACAAAAAGTCGCGGAAAGAGCTGGGGCAATTTATCTTCGTCGCCGGAGCGCTTGCCCACCGAAAATAAAGCCCCAAGTGGGTCACAGCTCCTTCCGCCGCCGCCGCAAAAAGCCGAGTGGCCGGGTGTCAAGCGCTAAAAGCTCTGGCCGTGGTAAATCACTGCGAGTTTTCGTGAAAACACTTCTTAATCGGCGTGGCATCTTCCGAGAGGCCGCAAAAAGCGACGACTCCGCGGAAGAAGCACCGCAGCATCCGAGCGCGAGGCGAGATGTAATCGCCGCGAGCGGATAATTGCCCGAAAACCGCGGCCGGCGCGCAACCCGTCCGTCATCATTCACGTCTTCAGCTGGGCAAAAAGCGCGGCGCTGCCCGGCCCGCCTAGGGAAAGAATGAGAAAAGCCCACGGGAAAAAAGTGGAGGTAAGGCACAAGGGCGCGGCGGTCGGGGCACCGGGCAAAAAATCCGACAAGACGTCCAAGAAACCGTCTCAAGACGATGGCGCGACGGGCGACCCGCGGAGTGGAAACGTGGAAAGAACATCCGCAGCGCGCAGCGTCAAACAGCGACAGCCGCGGGGGCCAACAAACTCGAAATGTTGCGAACATTTGCGCCCGTGTTGCCCAAGTGGCGATCAAGCGACGCACGCTGCGTGAGACCTCGAACATGTTGTGTTTGGTTTGAGTTCGAACTGAGCGGAAACATGAGTCCGGGCTCGATGTTGACGCGGATTTAAACATAAATGAAGAGTCCGAGAGCGAAGCAATTCTATCGGGAGCTGCGCTGACGTGAAGAAGCCGCGAAAATTAAATATTCTTCCGCGGAAATGAGGCGAACACAAATGCGTGTCTTGAGACTGTTGAAGCCATTGATCGTTTTTTTGCAGCTTTTGACTTATTCAAGGTCTAATTTTTAGAACTGAGCCCAGTTCATGCTTATGAGCACCAAATAAAAAACCATTCCATCGAATGTGGTTCCAATTGACCTTAATTTATTGTTTTTTATTTTGAAAATTTTCAATTTGTGCATTAAAAAATTTTGAACTTAAAAATAAAAGTATAATTGAATGAAAAACAAAATCTCGAATTGTAATAAATTATTTCTATTTAGCAAATACTTGCGAATTGTACCACAATTAATTTATTAGATACAGCCGAATCTCTCTGTAAAGAATCTCCCATGTAACGCAATATCCTATCATAAAATTTGTTTTTATCTCAATTTTAAACGACACTTGAATTTAACATATTTGAATACCATACCTAATTTTAAGAGACGGTAAATTTCTCAGTGCATACTAAGCACTTCTCTGATCCGTTTTAATGAAATGAATTTATAATGCAGTTTCAACAACCTAGACCGATCAGAAATTCTCAACAGACTGACCAATCTTAAATATATGCATAGCTCTTTAACGAAGCAACCACGAATCAAAACGATTCATGTGAGTCAGAGAATTTGCTGGGAAACCTGCAACTTTAAGCCGGAAGTCAACTTAAGCTTGGACGGTGGATTTCTTCCTAGAAAATTTCTAGCTAGATGTGGAATTCATCTTACATGAGAAGTAATCAGAAGTCGAAAAAAAATATGAATTTGACTGATTAATTTTCTTTAAACCGTTCGTCAGCGTATTGCGGTGGTGGAACCGGACGGAAACTACACCTACATTTTACCGAAACAAAGATTAGTTGAAACTGTTTAAAGTATTATCCCTGATTCAATTAAATTCCTGAATGAAAGAAGTGATAAAAACGTAAGAAAAGTAACCTCGAAATATATGTATATCCGCATCGTTACATGACTTTAATTTATTTAATACTATTTAATAACATTGTAATATTTCAAACTAGCATTGGACTGCACGTGCTTCTTTTAACGAACTTAATTAGCAGAAAATATTACAAACATCAGTTTGAGTTATAGGTGCATAAAATCTTCCTCTCTGTTGTATGTAAGCTGACATTAAAATAAAGCAGCTCAGAGTAATGGATGGGCTCTCATAATTACAAAAATAATTAAAAATTTTAAGTGTGCGTGAAATGAGATTTTACGTAATTAAAGCGTGTTACTACATAAATCTTTTTATACAAAATCTGAAAATATAGTCAAATAAGAGGACGACCTACTTTTAAGAAATAATCAATAAATATGCACTGCTTGGAAAGTGTTCAGGCAGCAATTCTCTGATATAGGACTTGCACTTGACCGATTTTTGTTTTTGATTTTACGCTGATATAATTCACATCACCTCACAAACCTAAACAAGAAAAAGTGTGTTAGGTTCTCTGACATATACAAATGCACCACTCAATTTGCTGTCTCAAATGGTTCACGCTTTTGACAGTTCTCACCTATGGAAAGTTCAGGTATACGGAGCCTAACTCTATCTACTTCTATGGCAATAGGCGAGATAGGCGACAAATTTAAAAATTGTTCTTATGTTTAATTGTAACCTGCACCCGTAAATCCAATTCCCTTAATCGTATTATCAAATTTCAAATAATCTCGCAATGAAACGTTTCTTTAATAACACTGTTTTCATTAAAAAATTCTCAGAGAAGTGGCGATATGCTCACTTCTGCAAATGCGGTGTATCTATTTACATACATCGCTAAAGTGTTTTAAGAACTCAAAAGTCATAATTAGAGCACTTTTGAGTTTTTGCTACAATCTCCACTTAATTTTAGTTGCAGTAAAAGAACATAATTGCAAATAAATTCGAATTAATTCGCCGCATTACGCCACCTAGGTTTTTTGTGGTTGCTGTGTCATTTTCGTCGGTAAATTAAACATAAATAAGAAGAATTTGTAATATGGAATACTAAAGACTGACTTGGTGTCTATACCACAGACATGCGAACGCATGGATCGAACGTCAATCTCTATAATTGTTTGGGTGCAATATCAAGTATGAATTATAAGCGAAGGCAAGTTTGTAACAATATCTTAATGGTCTGCATGTATTACTTTGGTCCTAACATCCTCTATTCACAAAAATTTGGATGCTCTTATAGGTTATCATAACGCCTTAACAAGTTTTGATACATCTAAGGATTTCCTGAGGTTAATTCTAGTTGGGAAGTTGCGTAGAAAAAATTAGAAACAAGTTTTATTAAGAGTAAGAGGATGAAACCACCTTTTACTTCAGGGATCTAAATTCAATTCGGAAAGAAGAAAAAGCTAAAATATTAAAAATTCAATAACGTTTCCCTCGCCACCGTGCTAATGACCCGGTGTGACCTGCTATTTTGGCGCCTAATTAATATAACCCCTTCCAGAAAAGATAGTGACCTTCGATAGGTTCGGGCCCTTTCACTTTTACATAACCGAAAACGAGCCTGACAATTAACCTATCAATGCCTGACCTGAGCCTCCGATAAGGTGGTTATTGTTACTGTCCCCAAAATCAATAAGCGAAAATTTCAGGTGTGCATAGCGCGGCCGTCTTCCGTCGCCGCCGTCCCCGAAAAGTGTTACAAATGATCGTTCATGTGCGCGGCGCTATCGCGGCCGCATCTGACACCTCCCTTTCTTGCTCCATTAGCGTCTGCCTAACACCTGTCTCCCGGCATTCACTTACCTTCAGCCCACTAATTACCGCGGTGATTTGGTCTATTTTCGCCGCGGTCTTTGCCGCGCACTAGGACCGTTCGGTTGGGGGCCAATAATTTTTGTATCTCACTGTGTCGCAGGGGTCCAGGGCGCGCGGGGGGAGTCTCAAAATCGATGCGGGGACGATCCACTTTGCCTATGACCGTTTTTGGTTCTTCACCTCTCCGGAGGAATTTCGTGAGCCCATTAAAGAAAAAGCGACAAGTCACGGAGCGGCGGCACCGCTGCTGCCCACGGCCCACTGGGGGCCCGCGAAGTAACGAGCGAGAGCCGCGGCCCCCAGAAGAACGGTTGGTCGTCATCGTCCGGCGGCGGCGGCAGCGGCTGGATGGATCAGGGGCCCGCGGGACCCCAAAGAAATGAATTTCTAATTACGTTTCTTCGGAGTGTTCTCACACTTTGTGCGCTCGTCAAGACATCGCCCGGGCTCCGCCAACCTTCGCTGGTCCCCGTGAAGCGCGGGGCAACGGGTTAAAAATAATTTTTTTCATTAGCCGCGTGCTACAGTCGCAGCTCGGAGTGCTCTTGGCATGTTTTGTAGCAATCTTCACGCTATTTACGGATGGTTGAAGGAAAAAGGGGGTGCGGGGGTGCGTATAAATCGAAGTCGTCGGATTGCGTGTCCGAGTACCCTCAAAGTGGTGGCACAGTAATTTTTTTTTTCGGCCAGGCGTTGCGGGAGTGCTCACGGGCTCGTTGAAAGCTCCACTTGGCTTTCGGGGGCCTTAAGGGGGCCTTAAGGGGGCCCGGGGCTCCAAAACTACCGCTACTGCCCCGCGCACGGCCAGGAGATCTGCGGTCTTCCCATTGTTACATGGGAGACTTTACGGCCGTCGAATCGTCTTCTAATTCAATTTAATTTCCATTTCCGGGCATTCTGGCTACCGCGCGCCAGAAGCCCCCATTCACAGAGGGCCCCAAGTCGACCTTGCATGTGGCCAGATTTCGGGGACCAGTCGACTCGTCCGAATTATTGTTAAAAAAGAATAAAATAAAGGGAAAAAAATGAGAGGAGACCATCAGCTCCGAGGGTGGATAATGTGGCGTAATCGGGCGCATGTAGGTGGGTTTCTGTAAGAAGATTAAAACGAAAAAGAACGACCGAAAATTATGCAAGACCACACGCCCTCTGGGGGATTTTTTATTATATTTTCGGGAATTCTTTAGGTTTACGAGGTGGAATCCTTTCATGGGTTCTCTTATTGTGAACTTGATCGCAGGGAATTGGGCTAAATTTCATTAAAGCTCGGCCCGGGATTTATTGTTTCTGGGGAATTTATGAAAATCTTAGCAATTAGCCGCCTGCTCCCCGTCCCTTTCGGGGTCTTTTTAAGGGTTCTGCCGCCCTCTCCCCTCGTGCCTAATTGGGTGCTTCATTTTACAAATTGGACACTCAAAGTTGATATTTTCAAAGTATGCGTTGGACTATTTAATTTCTCTGTAATGCAACATCAAAATCTGTAAACGGATGAATGTTATTATCTATGTAAAAATTCAACTTGATACCCTCCAGAGCATTTAACATATTTGTTTAATGGAATAGATTCAAAAGAAATGTTGCTGAACACGAAACTAATCGTTCTGAATAGTATGGTGAACTAAAAATGCAAAATTGCTATTTTTGTACCACAACTTTCAACCACATGTTGCATTAGCTGTAAAACAGATGTTTTTAATTGGCATTGGCATATTTTACATTACAATTTACGTCCTTGGAGGGCCTTACTTAAGTTCAATAAACTTGAGCGAGGACTAAAATTCATAAGATTAATTTAAAATGGTGCAAAATAATTTCTTTAGGCGATTTCTTAAGTGCTATTAAATTTGAATAAATGCCTTTTAAATTAGAAAAGTCGTGTAAAGACCTATTTTTAAAAATGTTTACCTAATCAAAACAAAATTTAGTTATTATGATAATGAATTAAGTAATAAATTATAGTTAAAAAAACTAAAAGTATACGCTTTTATTAGTAGCGCACTAAAAAGATACTGTTGGCTAGTAATTAAAAAGTTCCCATGGCCACTTCTCCCTTTCATCAACACACCTTTCTGGTCACAATATGTAGCCAAGGGACTCATTGAGACAAATCAAACGAGCCCAAATTCGATGGGTTTATTGTTAGCCATTGAGGAGTTCCTATGCCCACTTTCCGGCTCCATGATCATACAAATTCAATGGTATCATCTTATTGTACTACCACCAGAATGGCATAAGTTTTCAAAGTTTCAAATTGATACGATAATTAGAAGTGGGCGTAAATTTAGTTCTAAAATTTATTTACAATGTTAGGAAGTTATACAGATCAATCAATTTTAGATAATATACCATTTTAAAATCTAGACTAAATGCTTTAAATTTTAGAAAATCTTTTAGATTTTTGTATTTAAAAAAACAAGTGTTGACACAAATACGAATAGTGAGTATCATCAAAATCAGTTAAATTTATTTAAAATATAATAGATATGAAGTTTAATAAAAACATTTTAAGAATTTTTGATGAATTCATTCGCATTCCGGAGGAATATCAGTTGCACCCCCACCTCCATCAAGTTACGACAATGCAACGGCTGCAACGATGATGAGATGCACCAGCACCACAAATGTTCATGACAATGGTCGTCCAATTCTTCGGTGGGTTATTGGTGTGTGTGGAATGCAAGTTGCGTATGGTTCTATATATTTGCAAATGTGACAAGTTCCACACATGATGTAAATCATCGAATGCATTTTGGTGCGGGGGTGTCCGCCCGGACGGGGCTACACGCCACGGACACGGGTTCGGCCCGCCAGCAACATTGCGTCGGGCTTGATTGATCACTCTTCGCTGCAATTAAGCAGACCTCATTTCGAGGTGCTGCAAGTTGCAGCGGTCGGCAGCCCCTGTGGCCTCGGGGGTGCGATCAGCTACAAAAAAAAAAAAATTTATAAATGATGCCAACTCGCATTATGGCCGTAAGTAGTACAAAGTGAGCTCGGGGCGGGTGGTATATTTTTTTCCATGTTGACAGAGTATGGAAGCATAACACACTTTCCCTGGGCAGGGAGGTCGCGAGGGTAAAAGTTAACTTCGTCAGTTGCTCGTAGCAGGAGCAGCGCCTAGAGAAAGAGGGTTTCGGCTGCCAGACCGAGCGGGGGAAGTACCTTTACCCATCAAACAACCCAGATGCCATCCCAAAATGATTTATGAGCGATGTCATTAACGGCTATTATCGATCTGCTTAAATGATCCCATCTCGCTCGTCGGGGATGGAATCCGAGACCCTCTCGACCCGCGCCAGGCCGACTGGGGCTCCATCCATCCATCCATTTTCGGTCAGCGCTGCAGACGAGATGAGATGCTTTATCCACCGTATCCCAAGAAGGGCATCTGTCTAATGGAATTCTCAGCCGCGGATTCCTGGGACTCCTCCGCACCCTTCGAGCTCTTCCCGCCCTTACCGCCCTTCCCGCCCTTCCCGGTACCCAGGCGAGCCCACCTCCACGTGTATTCCGACGATTTTGTTTAGCGTTCCCGTCAAAATTTCATTTCTCAGCCTGTGCCCCGGTGGTGTTAAGGGCAAGCATCGGGCCGGGAAGAGGGACGACTCATCCCCGCCCGTGTGAATCCGTCAAAGGGCATTTTCAATGACGGATTATGGGACATCTCACTTTTTTTCCCCGGTCGACAGGAGCGGCGGTGTCGTGTGCTGCAGCCCTAATCGAACCCAGGGACAATAGTTTGTACGACTAATTCGAAAAATTCCAGGCCATTAGGCACCGCGCTGCATTTAATGAAGTCGTGAACAGGACGAGCTCAGCCTCAGACAGGACTCAGGGGGTGTACTGGTGGTGCTGCGCCCGGGCATAGCATCCAGAGCGAGTCCTGATCCCGATTCCCGACTGGTGTCAACCGCTCTCGTGCTGCTGCTGCAGCGAAAGTCCTTTTTTTCTCCAAACGATGGGTCGATGATGCTGGTAGCATAATCGGGTTATAAGGGTTATTATTCCCGGGGAGATAGGATTAATTGAGAAAAGTCATTATTTTTGATGCGGAGGGGACCTTAACATGTGAGCTGATGGGAATTGAATGTATCCAAGATGCACACTGATACCAAACTGAGATTTTCCAGCGGATCTTTTGTTCTTCCAGTCGTTCGGTAAGGGTTCCAAATGGATGGTATCGCTACTTTGTCCTCTGTCTGCAACATCTGGCGACTGAGACTGTAATTAAGCAATTTCGGGTATCCATTGCAGGCTGTTGCAATTTCAACTCTCAAGCACTCAGCATTTTTGGGAAGATCTTTAACTTCAATTTTTCGATAAGGGACGTAGTTTGGTTCTGCCAGAACGATGAAGTCCTTTTGTTGGCATATCCTACAAAATGCTTGCCACAAAATCTTATTTAGTGAGTGCAGGGATTTTCCGTACGTATTACCCTGTAAAATCCATTTCATTCCCATTTGTGCTAGATCAAGCAGCAAAATCTTACCAAAGGGTTCATACATAGTAACTTTGTTCGATGCTTGGGCACGACCAAATCCAATTTCTTAAGTAAGGTCATGTTTGAGTGGAGTCTTAAATTTCAGGTAATCGAATTTTCTTCAGTTCCTCTAATAAATTACCGAAATGTATCAAAATGAATAGTTGAAAATATTCGAGGTTGCATATTTTTTCTCAGTACCTTGAAATTGCTAAAATCAAACTGTATGATACATATACACTAATAGAAAGATGGCATTGAAAAACAATATTACATCAATATAAATTAAAATCGATTCGATTTTGCGCAATGCAAAATGTTAATTTACAAGATTTACATTTTAAATTCTCATTAGGACATTTTTAATGAGTTAAGTTTCGTTCTATTTTTAACATGGATATAGTATTTCTCTATTCAGATCTTAGATGTTACAATTTTCTACGTATTTTTAAAATGTACTAAGAAAACAATTTAAAAAAGCAGCGAAAAAAAGTGCGAAAAATGATTACACACAACGTTTATACTAACTCTTTTCGTTTAAATTTTTTGAAAATCAATTAATTTTAATTCAGTGATTTATAGATTTTAAGTTGTATATTTTAAAATTAAATTCTGATATCACAAATACATTTTTACGTAAAAATTAAAACGCAACATAGATTAGTACTACAATTTTGTGATCTGTGCTGTACTATAGATTAGGTGACCTCGAACAAATAGTTTGGAGTAATTTTTGATATATAAAATTGCACACTAACTATACACACTTACTTATCTATATTTATGAACGTGTTAGAATCTCTTACTGAATATGTTAAAATGTACGTGCTTGTTTGTAATTTTAAATAAAATAATAAAATCATTTAGACCCACCTCTGTTTCTACAGTTCCTTTTATTATTTTATAGTACTTTACTCTACGGTTTTACTGCCAAATTTGTTAAAATATACCTGCGTGAGCGTGCCCATTTTTAATTTACAAATATTGCTATGATCCTAAAATCTTTCTATATAAATATTATATAATTATTGAATTCAGTACGACGAAAGTGAAGCTTACGAAAATTGGTGCATAATAAAGATTACAAATTTTACATTAAAATTAATAAATGAAATGTTAGTAACTTCCAAAACCTTCGAGGTTTTTGAATTAACAATGTTCAATGTACTGATTGCAAACATGCATTGAAGCCCAGATTACTGCGAACATCTTGCATTTATTAAATGAACTGAAAATAGTATTCATTATTTTATTATAAAGGTTACTAAGGGTCGCGAAGGGCTGGTTGGCGTCGTCGCAGGCCTTACAGGGGACATCGAGAATCGAGGCTGACTTTTTTCCCATATCCAGCGCTCTAGTTGCGTATGACATGTTGTCGTTCGTTCAATAATTTCTTGCAAAAGTGGAGCTAAAGCGATGGACAGCTCCTCCGAAGTATTTTATCTAGCATTCTTTGCCTGATTTCCATTTTCTTCGACTAATGGCTCCTCAGCGGGAAATGTCCCCAGATCGCGGATTGAGTGCGTCCGAGTTGCATAGATGCACCGCGGGGACGTCCATTTCTGTTCCCGGAGCACCATTCCAGGAACTCGACTTATTCGCGCGAGTTTACTGGATATGGCTTAGGCATTTGGTGCAGGTCGCCAGTCGGTGCCTCCGCGACTCCATGCCTCGACGACGACGTCGACGAAGTCCACGTCCGCTGGTGCCCAGCCGGAGCCGCGGCTCCTCCAGCGGACCAGGGCCTCTGTAGCTGTTCTTCGTCTTCGATTCACTCATTTGAGTTTCCGTAATAAGAGACCTTGAAGCCTGATTGATCGACAATCTTGTGTTAAATGAACCGTGCACCATGATAGTTCCCTGGGATTATTGAAGATGGAAAAAACGTCGAACGCACGGCTATCTCGCGATGGACGCAGATACGGCCGGGAATGTGCAATTAGTTTGCTCAGCGTTTTACAATTTCTTTGGCATCGGCATCGGTCGCGCGGAATTATTGGCAGTGGCCAGTTCCCGGAGGGACGGCCATCCGGAGGCATAATGACCATTTTGGTTTATGTCCACTTCTGGCAACTTTTAAAGTGGACGCCGCGGACTGTTTTGCGGACCCGCAATTGCAACAAATTATGGCTAACCTCATAATTCTGGACTTATTTGGGCTTTTGCTAGCCGTTTCACACGGGCTTATGCTGCGGGGAATTATTCTTGCGGTCAGCGGAGGCCCCTCGTCGACTCTCGGCGCGGCGCCCTCTTGCCCACTCAACTGGAGCTTAAAGGGCCTTTCTCTTTTGTTTGTTTCGCTGTCCGACTTGCTGCCGTGCCAAACTTCTGCGAACGTCGCTTTTTATGATTCACTAATTGATTTATTGGGGCTAATAGCTAATAGGATTTCATATTTTGATTGGCGCAATAAAGTCGTAATAAGTTGGAAAGGACTTAGCGGAAATATGAAAACATCTTCGTTTTTCTTAAGAAACTGTGCTGCCCCTCGAGACGGTTCTGAGAGGAGCGTGGGCTTGTTGATGCGCGACGCGACGGAAAAGAATGGTTTTATTGTTTGTTATAAGCGGCCTGTTATAGTGCCAAGCCTACTCTGAATTCATTTTGATGATGGGATGGTTTTGGACGATCCACAAATCTAGGCGCTATGTAGTTTAATGTAGAGGGGGAAAGTATGACGAAAAAACGAAAATCATTTCCATTTTTGTGTTAAGTGTTCTAAAAGAAAAAAGATCGACGTAATTACAGAAACACTCACTTTATCTGCATATCTCTCTTCATATAAAAACTTTGAATATTTGAATATCTTACATACTAATTAATTGGATTGTATGAAAACAAAAGTTTTAAGCCCCGACTTTTCGAAAAATATTACAATGGACTTCTTTTATGCACACCCTAAACAATTATGTCATAATGTTTATTTCAGGGACAATGGCTGTAACTTTAAAAAGAAAAGTGTAGCATTTAGAATTTAAATCATATACACACTTTTATTTACTAAAGGTGTTATATTAGTTGTTTAGGAAAAAAGAAAACTGACAATGTACATGACCACAAATTTTAATTAACGCTAATTACCCAACATGAAATTTGTCTTGAGAGAGTTTGTGAGTCGTTGATTTACACCAATTTGACATAATTTTACAAATTAATGCGCATGTTTACATCAATTTGGTCACACACAATTTACCAAATTGATTGAGTATCATATCAAAAGTTTAAAAATTATGTAATTTTACACTAATTTGCAGAATTACACCAAAACTGTGTACTTTTAAGATCACCATAGATTTTTCTACAGTAAAAAGTATAAAATTGCTATTAAAATCAGTGTAAGTATTTTTTGTGAGAATATCCCTTATAATGTAATCTCTGTAATTTTCGTGATCAGAAAATTAATTTAAGTTAAATTGCTTAAAATTAGCTTAAACGAGTAACCCAAATTCAAAATTAGCTTTCGTAGCTCTTTGAGAAGTAAGTTAAATTGTAAGTCATGAGTATTCAGTTCGTTTCAAATCAAATGTCTAGTCATAGTTAAAAATTTCGATCTTTTAATTAATATTTCAATCGATGATATAAGTTAAATCGAAAGTCAATCAACTTAAAATACTTTTAGGTTTTGTAAACTGTCTCTAGGGTACCTACTTCGTTGAAGATAAAAAATGTTGCAAAATTTAGAAAGATCAAAAATTACATACCTAAATGACTTGCCAATTTTATAAAAATTGTTATGGAGTTATGAAATTTAAGCTAGAAATCGCAAGCGTACGAAGTCATAAGTGCGGAATGAGGCGAAAAAACCAATTTAGCAAAACAAACACCCACTCTTTTGAGTTCGGTTTAGTTGGGTAAAAGTGTCGAGAGCCCGAGACATGACTATGAAAATTCCAGAAATCCACTTCCGAATGTCGGTGAGGTGGAAATGTCCTGCACACCTGAAATTTTTCCGAAGCATACCTGGCGGCTGGACGACAAACCGAGCTGCATTGAGAAATTGGCATGTGATTTCTGCAGAGCAACCGGGGGGTTGAGGGGGAGTGTGTCATGCCACCCACTCAAATCATGTCCCACAAAAATTGTGCAATAACTGCACATCCGCGGTGAGCAAAAGCAACAAGCGCATTGCATTCGTCACAATAATTATGAATTGCATTGCGAATCGGTGCGATGTGTGTCGGCGGGCGCGAGTTAAACTCACGAAAATCGCGACAAAAGCGTCATGCAGAGGCGAGCTCCGGCTGCAAATCATTTCTTTTTGTGTCCTCCTCCCCCGCCAGTCGCAAGTAGGTCAATAATGTCGCGCTCGTGGATTTTTTTTTTTTCGAGAAATTATAGGAATTGGGTTTCGTATGAGAGTATCGGGGAATACGCGACCTGGGCAAGTTCAGAGGGAGGACTTTCCGACCCCGAGGCTCCCGGCGGATATAGCGAATGCGCCGGGAAGAGGGCACGGGGCGAAATCGTTCAAAGATCCCACCAGACACGAAAGATGTTTTTCGCGCGGATTGTGTGCTCATCGAAAAAACGTTCGTGGAAAATTCTGCAGAGAACGTGACTTTAATCAGAAAGCGAAAATAGAAAATGGCAAAAATATAAACAAAATGGGGCCACAGAGCTCTCGTTGGGGCTAGGAATGCTCCGAGAAATGCCGGGTGCACCGCCGGCCGGATTCATGTGGGGATCGTGATGTCGGTCTCGACTGGATTTCTGGCGGACCAAAAACTCAATTTTCCCTTTAATTTACTGCAAAAGGAAACTGCGCGACTTTTCCCCATTTGAAATGTGCCAGATTTCCACTGCGGCCCTTGATGCTGTTCTGGCGCTGCGGAGGGACTTAGTTTTCTAAGGGCGGAAAGGGCATTTACCCTGGACGGGCGGATTCTAAAAAACAAACATTCCATGCACAAGTTTTTTTTCCAATCTTTATTGGCAAAGAAAATACTAAAAAGGAATGAGTCGCTTTGATTGCAGCTTCGGGCACAGACAACGATTAATCCTTTAACGAATTTTTTCTCTGTATTTGCGAGGGTAATTTAAATTTAACCATGACGAGTATATTCGTCAAACATAAAATAAATGCACCTAGTGAAATGTTTAAGCAAATTAAAACAAAACAGCAAATACCAGTTTAAGTATTTAGAAAACCAATGATGATAATATCATAATATATATGTATATACCACGTTTTTAAAACGGACTAAAAAGTATAAAGGTAGGTAGGCAGACAAACAAACAAACAGACATTCAAGAAAGTTCTGAGCTATGCTTAAAGTTGTAAGTCTCTAGCTTATCGGGAAGTTAGTTTCAAATCGATTGCAATATTTGTAATGAACAGACAGACAAGAAAGCGAGTTAATAAAAACGGGGTAAAAAGAAATGTGTATGTATATTTAGCAAATTTTCCCAAAATTTCAATTATTATAGCAAAAGCTAAGTCTCTAGGGTACCTATAATATAATATTTTTTAATAAGTTAAGGAGTAAAGTATACTTAAGGATAAAACTTTTTGTGTATATAATATGAAAAATTTATCAAATTCTTCTTAATCCCTCGAAAATTTCACGGAAATCCTCAAATTACGGTTCTGTTTGATCTGATCGTCCTCGTAAATCTACTTTATTTATTTTATATGATATTATTTTATTTACTTTTTTACTTTAAAGACGAATTTAAACCGCTGCGATTGTGATAATCATCCATAGCAAGCGGGCAAGCGGGAGAATTCTAACGCTTCGTTATCACCGCCGATGTCAATTCGACTTTAATTGATTGGCATTACTATTTGATAGGTATTAGAAAGTATTAGTATAAAATTATAGGGTGAGAACGAAATCTCAATTGAAAACCTGTCAAATACATGAGAGAAAAGAAGGCTGAAAGATGGCGCCAAATTGGCTCTGCCGCAGAGCAGCAAAATTTTAAAATTTCATATCACAGGCGCTGCGCGAAGTCGATTTGAATTAATTGCCAGTCCTGAAATTGCTGCGACCACCCAATGGGACCGCGACAAATCCCGAAGATCCCGAAGGCATAAATCGTCTCTCAACGGCAGGGACCATAAATAACAAAAGTAATGGACTTAGGCGGGCGGAGAATGGCTCAAATCTCAGAAAACTAGTTAGCAACCGGAGAAAGGTCCTTGAAAATCATAAAATGGGAAGAAAAAAAAAATACCGAAAAAGAGCCTCAAACACAAATCTAATCGATCCCAAATCAGTCGTCTCTAGCCCTCGAAGGTACCTCGCCTTTGTCAGCAGGTTCTGAGGCTGTGTTGCGACCATAAAAGAGGAATTTCATGGCTAAAAGCAGGTCAGGTCACTCGGAGCAAACATCTTTCCATTTTCAAGGGACGGATCGTAAAATCCTGTTTTCTTGCGATTAGTAAACAGAGTCGCTCGAGGACTAGGTAGTCGCCGGCCGCGGCTGATCCGACCGCTCAAGGCGTCTTCGGATTTTTTCCTCCCCGGGTCACGTAAAAAATATTGAGCTGAAATTCAATCTGATCCAAGACCGGCCAGCAGCATGTGTCTGGGTCCTGGGACTGGTCCGGCGCTGTCTTTTTACTTGAGCAGTCTCCCCGGAAAATCCACAGAAACTCGAACTGCAGCGGCTCGAAATCGATCACACCCGGTGTGGGTATCGCCTTTTATTCAGCGGGGGAGCGGTTGGTGCGATTGCACATGGCTTTTTCCTGGACGTGTCATCCCGCCACTCTTTCGATATGAATTTTTATGGTAATAAAAAGAAGCGAGGAAATTAGATAAGTCCGAATCACTTCCTTGGGGCTGGGCCTCTGCGGTGGATCCGGGGAGAACTGGGTCACTTGCACGATGTGGTCAACATGTGCACTGACAGGGTGACTCCCAAGTACTTTTTGGGTGTAATCGATAATGCTTGAATATTCATTACTTGGAGAGAAACGGCCGTTTTGCATGCGACATGCTTTTCTTGGGCCAATTCTAGCGTAAGATGAATTGCAGCAAAAAAGTAATTGTTTTTGTATGAACTATGGACAGGTGCCGACGGTTGTCCAAGCCCAGCTGGAACCTATTCAACAGGAAACCCTTTGCAAGTCCAATTTCTTTAGCAACTACTCAATATCCTGTGCGTTTCTGTCTCATGACCAGATGAACAAATATTTGCCACTGCTGCCGACTATTTCCGGTCTATTCTTACCTATTTTTAGAAAGTCTGTCTCATTTCGATTTACAATAGTAAGGAACTTTCCTTAGTGTTGCATACCCATAAATTTTTAATTAAAAAGAAGATGCTATAATACATACCGTGTTAAAAATATTACAAATATAGGTTTGCTTGCCTGGTAGAAGTCAAATTTAGACCTAAAGTAGATAATTTAATATTTTCTGTTTTAAAGGGCACTCGAAAAATGAACTGAAAGTAGCCTGAGATAACAAGAACAAGAGACGGAAAGTAATGGACGGAAAAGATACTGAAAACGAACTGAAAATTTACAGAAAATGATTATGTTTGCGTTCACTTAAATTGCTCTATTTATTACAAAACTATAATTAAATTCTGTCAATTTCTTCAATAGTATCGATTAGAGGAAATTTAGAAGAAATGCCAACGTTATTTAAATTTTATTGTCTTTGTACAACTTTAATATGAAAAATGTGAATTTTGTGGTTTCATAAATTATTGAATTTTTTAAAAACTTGATATTCTGCGGAGAGTTTGAGGATGATGGATAAGATTAATTCAACTCTTTCTTAAGATCACATAAGTTATACTTATATTTAGTTGTTTAGTTTTTATTTTTTTTATTCTATTATATTATATAGTTATATATTTTATAAAAATTGTTGTTTTATATTATAATATCTAGGTACTTTTAACAATATACAAACTTAAGTCGCTGTGTGCATTAAAACATTAACTAGATATTAATAGTACTTCAAGAAAATGTAAAAAAAAAGTATTATTATATTACAAATTACAACTGGGTACAGCCTCTTAAAAGCCAATAATTTGGTACACCTACGTGAGTCTAATCTGAAGTAAAGATTAATTGGGGATTATCACCAATTAATTAATTAATTAATGTGGTTCTACATAAAAATTGCAAGAATTTCGTGCTTTATCCCAATTAACTTCATAAATACCTAGAACTCGTCTTTCGTAAACGAGGCGGATTTGGGGCAATAAAAGGAACTCTTAAAAAAAATTGGCATGTTTGAAAGGTATGTGTTTATTTTCCAAAGAATTCTGTCCGCATTTAATTTTCTTTCTCAGAACCGACTGATTCAAGCTCCTAAAAAGGGAGTTAATCACGCACGAATCTAATAAAACGTCGAAAATCTGGACCCCTTCCATCTACATTCTAAATATTCCGTAATCCCCCGTAAATTGGAGAGATTTATTAGGAGCATCAAATCGCAATTAAATTTCGACATTTCCTCGGAAGATAATGCCCTCCATGTCTCGAAAGCGAGACACTCGTAAAACTTCTTCGAAACCGCTCGGTTCATTGAAAAGCCACAAAAACTTTTTGAGAGTCTTGCGAGTCTTTGCGTAAGAAAATTTAAAAGACAAAGGCTGGGATCGGGAAAATTCGAGCAATGAGGCTCGGTAAGTGAATTTTATTTATGGCCATAAGGTCACCAGAATGCGGTCAAAATTATCCAGCGCTTTCACATGGCGATCTCAAAGGGGTCCGGCATTATTCATCGGAAGTGAATTTGATTAATTGGCGATTTATTCAAATCCAAAGCGGCGGCACCGGCAGCAGCGACAGCGGCCAAAAAATTAACATATCGTCGCCGCCGCCGCTTCAACCAGCTGTTTGGGGCCCCCCAGACCCCGGAGGCACCGCCGACGACTGCTCCAGTTGCTTTTGATTTATGGTGACATTTGTCATGTTCATCATTAAAGCGCTTAATTTGGCTCGTTGTTCTGCTGAAATTGTTTTCTTGCTCCGCCGCATTTTAATGGCGGCGAGGAAGCGTTCGCGCAAGGCGCGACGGCTGTAGGTGCCCTACTGCGACCCCTGGGGCTCTAAGATTAAGTCCCAGACCCGTGAAGAATGCACCCACTGCGGAGAAGCAGCTCCTGTGCAAACTTCAAAAATTTCATAATTTTTGGTGGCCCCTTAAAGTTTCCTCGCACCACTCCGGCGCCGACGTCGCGTCTCGTCGCCGCCCATCGCATTGTACATTCACCTCGGGAACTTTAAAATAAATATTCCCATTCATGAATCCGCACGTAGGGAGAAAACTTTACTCTAAATAATCCCGAGAATGAGTAATTATACAATTTAAAGTTTTAAGAAAACAAGCAAGTTGGAGCGCGCGTACATCTAAAATTAGCTGGGAGCTCCTTCCCCAACATCCGGTAATTAGGCAATAAATTGAATTAAATCACCTACAACAAAGCAAATTGGGGCATTTGCACATCGTCAACGGTGCAGTTATGCACGGCGCGCACACACCCCCGCTCCCGGGGCTGGGAACGAATTATAAATCACTGATAAGGAGAATATATGGCCATGAATTGTTATCGAAATGTTGGCAGACAATAATTTCTTAATCAAAGAAATATCGCCGGATTAAGACAAGAGGTAAGATGGATCAAATGCCGCAACGCGGATGCATACCCTGCTCGCGATTCAATCGATTTCTTAGAGGATAAATTTTCTCGAAATTTATGTGATCGTTATTTAAGGAGACTGTACATTTTCTGGCTTTACTTCAAAATAATAAGGAATATTTACAAATTCATTGCAACTCTAAACTGGTTTCCTTAATTTTACAATATAAGATAGGTTTTGGATTAGCCGTTAAGATTTTCAATTTAAATTTTAAATTACGTACGAACTAAAGGACTAAAATTTACGAAACTGGTATCATTCAACGCACAATCTTTGCGGATTTTCTAATACCAATGACTCATTGAACAGAAGTACACCGCCTCTTCATAATCGCGAATGAATGTAAAGCGGTCCCTTGTTCGTGTAATAGAAAATTTCTGTTCTTAATAATTTTTAACAAATTATACAGCTACTCATAAAATATATTGAAAACAATTAATATATATGAAAAAGAAAAGGTACAACAACCCCTTTCACGAAAAAAATTAAAGGCGTATAATTAACTACCGAAAAATTATATGAAGCAATGAAAGGAAGGGTCAGACATTTAATGACGGTATTATTAACTGTAAATTGACTGCATTTGAACCTCAATGTTATTTTACTTATTTTGTAAATATCTCAAAATCATGAAAAACATCATATTATTAAAAAAGTCCAATTTGAAACAAAAAATTAAAATTTCACACTACGAATAAAAACTATTTAATTAATTTAAATCTATATTCTAATCAAAGTCACAGTGAATTTCCAGACATAAACATGCAGCATAAACTCTAAACAACAAATGGTTTAAGCCCTTAAAAGCACACTAGGGATTTATTCATTGAGCCAAATTAATAGGGATATATCTGGCTAAATTCCACTTCTAAAGCTCGCTAAAAACATCCATTCTAACTAAAATATATTTGAAAATTAATCGGAATTATAATTAAATAGAAGAACCTGACTAGAAGGTATTAACTTCACATTTTTCGACTAATTAACTCTAAATAAAATTTTGTAATTTCGATCCCAAAGTTAGATTTAATGCATGCGGCCCTTAAACACAGAGATTTATTGGTAATCCCGGATTTTATCCTTTTAGGAACCGAACAGAAGCAAATAATGGTTAAAATAAAATTTAATAGCTTGTGGTATTTTAGCGGTTTTACACTGTGAACTTATGCACTGTCACGTTAATGGGTATTAAACTGTGTAGGGTTCGTAATTAATGGTGTTAGTGGAAAGTATCTTCGAATATTATAACAAAATTATTTAAAGTACGTATTTCTAGACGGGGATGACAGGTAAATTAGAATATAAGGGGTTTTTCTGAAAGGATGGATACTCTGCGCTGTAACGTTAACGTTTTCAAAAATTAGATGTGAATAGAATTCATCTGGAGCAGCATAACTCAATAAACCCATTTCTCCTCAACCCAGCTCCGAACGGAAATCAATTAAATTTCCTGAAAAGTGAAATGGCCCCAAAAAACCCCTTTTTTCCAACAGTGTTTCGAATGTAAATGACTGCTACTTTCCACCCCCTGAGCCCATTCATTTCGCCCTTTCAGGAGTTGCGAACGTGTTCAATCGGCACCCAACCAGCCCCTCGCCTATTCTCACGGGGCGAATTAAAAAGTGTTTAAAACGCGAAAGCAATTAATCATAAAGCGGAAGCACAAACATACCTCCTCCACGTCCACGTTGAACAACTCCGCGCAATACTCCATTATTATCACGACATTCGAGTGTTGTTTCAAATTCATAAGGATTCATAGTTTTCTCCTAGCACATTCGTGTGGTAAAAATCGCAGAAACGTAAAGGCGACAAAGAGAAAATATTTATTTCAGGAAACGTCGGGGACAGTGATAATTGATCGACCTTTCGCCTTCCTGCTCTTCTACTCCCGGCAGGACACTTCACTGCACTCTTTACAAAGATTCACTCGATTTATATCCACAGCACACTTTTGACTCATGAATTTCTTAGCCAACTTTCGAACTGAGTGACGGCACTTCGCAACCACTCGAATTTCTTACTTTTTTACTTTACAATAGAAAATAACTAAAACAAACGAAACTCCACTGAGAGTATGGCAATCACATCATTTAGTGCACTTTTCTTGATTCGCGCGAATAACGTCGAGATCCTTCTGAAGGTGCGGGGGCGGGTACAGTCGTCTTACATACCGCGGCGCCCTTGAACGCACAAGAACCGGAAGCGAACAGAAAAGTAACGAAAATTTACAAAAAAAAAAATAATAATAAAAAAAAAATTAGGCGCGATTAATGGCTTCTTAGCGCGACATTTTTTTAGTAGTGAATCTCACTCACAGTCGACACATCCTCCAGTCCGAGTTTCGCAGTTGCCGCATCCTTTTAAAGCAGCCAAGAAGAAGGGAGGCAGTCTCCAAGAGTCCTTTTTTCGGTAGCAATTAACTTTGTGCACCGGAGAATTTCATCGAAAATGCTTTAGGTAAAATGTTACCGAGCTCCCACGGGGTACCATTCTAGGACCACTTCTATTTTATTCTTTGATAGAATATCTTTCAAGTTTGAAAGTCGCGCTCAGCACTCGTCGTGTGTGATTGGGGTGGGCAATATGGGCAATTTCCGTAAAAATGTGATTTTCATCTAAACATGACTGGAGCCCTATCGTTTTTTATTTGGACGAAAAAAAGCCCTAGTGAGTCGTAGGAACTTCGATTCACCGAAAAGTCACTTAAAGCTGAAAGTTCGCCTCGAATTTCCTCGAGGAGCCAGAACGATTCGGCTCAGGTGTGCCTTGTGTATATATCCTTAAGGTGCACTTTTCGCGGCACTTTTACAACTCAGGGGAGAAAAACCAGCGCGCGCGAGGTCAACCTAAACACGGCGGAGTGCGGCTACAGACTGATTTTCGAACGCTACCCGCACTGTGTACAGTGTGCTTGGCTTCGACACTCGGCTCTTCAAATTTCTTCCGCTGGTGCCCAGCCGCCAGTTCAGCCAAAGCGGCTAACGTTCCAGCCTCAAGTGGCAGAAACAAGCCAAGGCGGCTGCGCGCTCTCGCAACAAATTCTGATGTTCTCTCGAAGATGCCGCCGAAGCCCGTAGCCCGAAGCCGCGAAGCCCCTGAGACCGAGGAGCCAGGCTAAAAAGTTGGAGAAACATTTTTGTTTTGAACACACGGCTGGCGGCGCTGCGAGCTGGCGCTGTAAACATGCTGCGTGCGACGCATGCCTCGCCCTACACAAGCCCTTTATTTATGCCCCGAGTCGTGCGGAAATTCTGTTACAACTCTGGAGGGGCCCTTCGAGTGTCATAAAAGTGTTAACATACTCAAGTAACGGCACTTCGATGTGTTAGGGCTGGATCAGGACTCAGCTCAGCCCCTGCGGATCCGAAACCGACTAGCCGCCGAACCGTTCCCGCTTGTGGGCATAGTTCGTGAGCGCGGACTTGAACTTGTTATTGCTGGAAAAATGAGCCCTAGGAAGGGAAAATGTCGGTGTATTTGAATACTTTCAGAGAAAACTGCTTGTCCGCCTGCAAAAGCGGAGAAAGTGGCGAAAGTTCACCAGAAAATATTCCGATCCCGGAGAGCGAGTAGGGCTCCTTCGTGAACCTCAGCGCCGGTGGTGGGGATGTAGAGCTTCTAAAAAAAAACTAAAAAAAAAAAACCTTAAATCGCAGGGCCCTTTACAAGTGGATTTCGCCAAGGGTGGTGGACAGACGTAAAATAGCCGAGCTTTGGGCACAGTGGTCCCTCATAAAATTAAAGCAAAACAATTTACATAATTAATTTTCGGATAAGGTCGATAAAAATTTGCTGCGAGTCAAAGGTGGAGCGATAAGCAGAAAATTATTTTGCGCCTTTTTCGGTAGAGCTCATAATTGGGGAGATTATTTTGCATTTTTGGACTCGAGTTTCGGTCTGCGAACAGATAATAACAGCTCTTTGTGTGGATTTTTTAAGGATTAGAATTGGTTTCGAAAGTTTTATAAATTCAGATTGCTCAGTACGATATTTTTGGACTTTTATATATTTTTCTCTACCATTTCATTTGTGCCATTCTGTCGGTCTCAGTTATTTCAGCAAGCAATTTAAGGTGTTATATACAAAATTTAGTTAGTTCAGACAAAATTTAAAACTTAGAATTTGCCCTTCTGATTTACAGTTCTCTCAGAATGGTTCTATTTTTATTTGAATTTAACGAAATAACAATTTATAAAGGTTTTTAAACTCGTTTAGATGAAACGATAACAGTAACTAGTAAAGTTGTCTGCATTCCAAATCATTTAATTAAAATATAGTAATATACTCTGAGTACGCTTATAAATTATAAATCGAATTTTGCTTAAAATTCTTAATATTTAGTTTAGTGTAATATTGCTTTATTATTTGGTACGATTTAAATTAATTAAGTATTTTTTAATTTAAAATTACCTTTCAGTGTAATTTATGCTTCTCGCGTTAATCGATCTTTTATAAGTATTATATACTGCAGTAGGTAGCGATTCTCCTAAATCATTTCTAGGTTTTTTTTTTAAAAAACACGAATGAGGCTTACCTGCAAGAAGAAAAGAAATATATAATTAATAAACATTCTTAAACAATAATAAACAAAAAAATATGTATTTATAGGAGTAAAAGTCTTGTACAACAAAGTTCGAGATAATTTTTATTTGCATGCGTATATTTTTTAAAAGCAAATTGCTTCATTATGGTGTTATGATAACATATTTAATGAGAAATTGGCTTTTTTATTTTTAGAAGGGATCAGCAGTAAAAGCTGAAGGTCAATTGCTATTAACACGTTCGCGGACGTGAATGCTAGTTGATTTCATTTTTATTTTACAAAGAAGTTATATGGCACAAAAGCTTTAGTGTCCATGAACGTGTTAATCAAGAGTCCATAGTTCTAGAACTCTAACTCTTCATCACTGCTGAAAATAGTCCTTCTAATGTTTGCGATAAGTGTATCAGTTAAAAGCAGGGTCAATCAGTGCAAAGTAAAAAATTGTCCATGACTATACACTATTATATTCATTCATTTTTTTATCAATTTAACATTATTAACAATTGAGCTTTTATAAAATTATGAAATGCTTATAGAATATTTTAGTTTCTGAGTAAATCGTTAACTAGCGAATAATGTTAAGTGATGACATATTTATTTTCATAATTAAAAATTAGGTGCTTAGGATTAATTTCTAAATTTTAATCTTAGTCACAAAGTGCCTAGAGAAAGATACTTAATTTTAAATGGTTATTAAAGTCCACCTCTACTTTCCAACAGTTTAATATTAAGGTGCAAATCAGGGGTTTCAATCGTAGATTTGGAATCTCTTCTGCTGCCAGTTACACTCAGTGGTGTGGTTGGCTTTGTGGGGTGTATCATAAATTAAAGAAAACTTTTAAGGGGAATCCCAAAGCACGGAGACTCGAAGAATGCTTTCTACGGAGCTTTGGTTCCGAAATAAATACAGCTAAAAGCTCAAATAGGCGACCTTCTTGAAGGTTTTTGCCTTTTCCAACTGACCAAGCGGGGTGTCTTTGTAACACCACCGCAGAGAGGAGTTACAAACACTCCTTAAGACTGGCGGGTCTATTACCCTTTTTAGAAGGCGTTTGTATGTTCCTATGTCTGTTTTTATGTCTATATGCATTCTAAAGATATTATCACGGCTGAATGAAGTTATTTTCCCAGCGATGTTCTATGATGCGTCTTGAGGACCTTCTCAAGTATGCAAACCCTGTGTCTGAGCTGATTGGGCCCCGAAAAAGGGGACACCTACCTCGAGGTTGACAAATTTGTGGGCCAAAAAACCGACACCGTCACGGTCAGAGATTTGAGGAAGAAATCTAAAAAAGCGATAATTTTACACCACCTCCACCTAACTATGAGACGTTAAGGCACCGTCCCACCGGGGGGTGTTGTGGGAGTTTTGTTTATTTATTTTCCCTTCTTTTCCCGATTTTTTCGCTTTGTTCTTTTATTTTTTCTTCCTCCATTCCCTGGAAAGCTTCGAGGGAAAAAAGTAAGCGCTCCACGGGGCAGGGGTCGTGGGGCCCAAGAATAGACTGGATGGTGCGGATATAATACAACACACAGTCAGATCCAGCAAAGGGATAGGATTGAGACGAGGTACCGTGCCCTATTTAAGGGACTCGGGACTCCAGTGAATGGGACGCTCGACACGGGCCGGGAGCGCGGGACGGTCCGGGTGGAGCTGGAGAAGAAGTTGATAAGTTTGTTAAAAAGGATTTAAGCGGATTCAAGCAGTGGTGAGTGAGTTAATCGAATATTTGTTGGGGAGCTTTGCGATTTTATTCTTTTGTAGAATTTTTTTTCCTTTCCTTCGTTATGTCCGCCCAGTTCACCCTTTATACCCCCGGCCGGCCCTTTTAGTTCAGGATCTATTTCTCAAGTGGCTTGTTTTGCTGGAATATTAGCAAGCAGCGTTTCTTCTTTCCATTTATAATTTTTCCTTTTTTTTTTCTCGTGGCTCTTGTAAGGGCAATGTGCAGATAAAAGATCCTTTTTTGAAAATTGTTGGGTCATTCTACTCATTTTGATGAATTCCAGAGAGCAAGTTCAGGAATGCAGCGTGGTTGTGACTTCCCTGCGGTACTCACAGAAATTTTTCTTTTTATCCAGCGAATATATGTCAAAGGTTTTGATTTATTAGTTTTACATAGAAGTTAGTTTTGCATGAGCAGTTACCATGTGAAACCTCACTTTTGACTTCTTTTTGAAAGTATCTTAAAGTCTTAAATTGCTTTAACAGCAAAAGAGCTTTGTAATTAAAGTCCCGAGTGGCAATTTGGGCAAGTTAGCTACTTCTAAATTTTCCGAGTGAGCACTTTAACTTTCTTTTGTGTTATCGTTTGGATGAATTGCGATTTTATCTTATCTATATTTTAACAAAAACTTTATGTATGTCGTAAATTTTTATCTACAACACTATAATATAAGAAGTTTTTTTAATAAACCTATTTTAAAATGTAAATATACTTTTTATATTAAAGTACAACGATTTTTCTTAATAAATACTAAAATAAAATGCTTTTAAAATAAAATTATAACAAATTATCTTTTATGTTTTTAACTTTATACAGGAAATTTAATTTAATCTGTCTTGTTAAAGATCTCTAAGTTTCTTAATTAAATTGATTTTTTTTTGTGTTTTTAGTGTTTCGTACTAAAATTAAATAAATAATGATTTTGATCTTAAAAAACTAAAATTTCTAGTTTATATATCTTTTTAATTATTACTTTTTTTCCATTTTGTTTATACAAAATATCGATTGTTTTATTTCGATATTATGTATCTTATTTTGAACTCTGACATATGTAATATGTAAAAAATGTAAGTAAATTTGCAAAGATTGACCGTAATTTAAGATCAATATCTTCAGTGATGCCTAAAATTGTTGGCTTTCGAAAAGAAAAAAAATTATTTTGTATCCTTGTTGCCGAAATAGACTACCCTGAAGGTTGTAAACCCCAAAAAAATGCCTCTGCTGGGCTATTCCAAAAATATCAAAAATTTTATGGGGAAATCGCCCAAATATCCATAAAATTCGCAAATCGCCTGTAATGGCGGCAAACGGTCTATCACAAATGGAACTTGATGTTGTTGTTACATTTTTCTGTCCAAGCTACTTCGCCTAGTCAGCTGTCTGTCGGAGCATCCTTTTGAACTATGTCCCTCCGCATGGCCTCTTTATATTCGTATTTGTCTAGCGTGGCTTCGTCGTTTCAGTCAGTCAATTTCTGCTCAGATTTTCTTCGATTTTTCCACCATTTGACTGGGATCGGAGGAGCGTGGCGTAGTGTCGAGGACCAGGACCTGGAGGACGGATGCTGGAGCAGGAGGCGCTCCATCGACGACGACCGCCTTAAGCCTCCCCAGTAAACGCTTGAATAGTTTCAGGAGAATTGACGTCGTCGAATATTGACGAATTGGGAAATTGGAGAGGTGTACCTGGATGCTGCCTACGCCGCGCCGGATTCTGGCGTAGGGGGCCCCAATGAAGAAAACCCGGAGGATGAGCTTATCCCGGAAAATTGAACACGAACGCGCCATGGGGATGTTCATCAGTTCTAAGCCGGGGCCGGTCGGGCGGAGTGAAACATAAAGAAAGGGAAAAGGGTGCACCCCGAATCCCGGGGAAAAACTTTCACACAGGAGGAGCTCAAGGAGAAGAAAAGGGAGGACCGATTGAAACCCGGTCCCTGGTCCTTCGGCCAGGACGCTCTTCATCTTCATATAGTGCGCTCAACTTTGGGAAAGTATGCGAAAGCATTCTTCGGGTACTTACCCTTCTGGGAGTACTTACGAAAGTTGGGAATCTGTTTACTGTAAATAATTTTTTATGCCCTTTGAAAACTCACATGTGTGTAGGAACCGCTCGGTCCCGCCGCATGGAGCCAGGATCCAGAATCCAGGAACCAAGAAAGCCAGCCCAGCCCACTTGACGGCGAGCAAGGGCTCCGAAGTGCGTGAGTTTTGTAACGAAACTTCTTAAGAATTCCACGATTCCCTGAGGGTGCACTCCTTTTTAAAATTTCTTTTAACTCGAAAAATTTCGAGTGCGGAGCCTGGTAGCCGCCCGAAGACGACGAAGACGTCGAAGACGAAGATGAAGATGAAGACGAAGGGCTGCTGCAGGAAGGCATCTTGTCGCGACGGCAGGCGGCAGCAGCGACAACAGCCATCGGTTTCGGATTATTTCTCTTCCTTAGGGCGGAGGAAGGGTGCCGATGAGCACCCGTTCAATTTTTCATCCTGCCTGCGAACCCGGCCGGATGGCGTGCAACCGCAGAATTGCGAGAATTTCGAGCGCCGAATTCTCCCCGAATTGCGGCAATCTACCCCTGTGACAAGTATTGTTGATACGTTCGAGTGTCAGCCGTAAATTTGCTCCTCAGAAGGGTTGACGGGCGCATTTAAGGAAGTCGCTGCTCATTGTGGCTGATTTTATTTTTATTTTTTTATTTTGCGCCCGGCCGAATGCACCCGTGGGAAACTGCGGCGGGACCCGGGAATTGATGAGGCCAATGACGCGCTCCCGAGATTTTACACCTTGAGATGCGCTTTGGGTACGTGTTCGAATTCGAGTTTTAATGTGCACGTTCGACACCCCGAATCCGAATGTAATTTGTATCTCAGGTTACCCTGCAATTGTGTTACTTTTGGAAATATTAACAGATGTTTGCGTCATGGGGGAATGTTTTTTTGAAGAAAAAGATGAATTGATGCTGCTTTCATGCCTCGACGCTATTCTTTTGTTGCAATTTGCTCGCTTTATTCCCTTTTGTTGGCACAATGCATCCCTGTGGATGTAGCGGGGTTCATTTGTGTCATGTGCCTTGTAAATACACCGGATAAATCATAAGTTACAAATGAATGCAGTTGGGTCTAATGCTGCTTTTATTGTAATTATGAACCTACCAAAATTACCAAAACAAGGGCAGAACGTTTGTGGAAAGTAATTAAGGGAGTATTGAAAATAAGCGCGTAAGATAATGTCATATACTCGTATAAGAATTAAGATTCTACATTCTTTCTCTTTTATAAATTATAAGAAATTCAATATCGAATTTATTAGTTCCAAAAATTCTACTCTTTTTGTTTTGCAGATACGGCCTTATCAGGGCAGTACCTATAAGTAACTAAATAAAAACTTATATGTTTAAAAAAGTAAAATTCATAACATTTTATTAGTTGTAAATGTTTTTTAAACAACATATTTAGGATGCTGGTTATATTGTAAAATCGATTTTCTTTTCGGATTTTTTAGCAAAACGCTCTATGACGTGCTTAATGCTTGCATAACAGTGTTAACTCAGTCAACCTGTCTTTTCCCATTTGAGATCGTAACCAAGTTTTTAATAGAGGGTTGGAAACAATCTTTCCGCAGTGACAGCACTGAGCGAAAACGTCGCGAAAATATTTAAATATCAAAGTGCAAATAAAATTTTTTATTCAAATGAGTTTTTATTTGAAAATTTATTAATATATGGTAATTTCAACTCAGCGACTTTTCATCTGACTACTTTAAATAACTAAGTCTCAAATTTCTTCATAATATCTAATATATGTATCCTTGGAAATTATAAATAATTATGGTCTCTATTTTTAAAAATTAACCAATCAAGGCGCATTAATGTCGAATGAAAGCAACATGAAATGAATGTAACTTTATTAAAAACTCCTAACAAAACTCTTGTTTGACCGATTAACCTGGATGCAATGAAATGAATAAAAGGATGCATTTCTACCCCCTAAACCCACTTAACTTGTAAATAAATCCTCCTAAATGCAGTCGGTACGCGAAACTTTTCACAACTGGAAGTTGAGGACCATTTTTTTATTTTAAATATTATTTGATATTTCTGTATAGTGAAAGGTATTATCTGCAGATTTTATTCCATTTTATAAATATTTTTATGATTACGAAATTTATTATTAATTAGCTTTCCATAAATCGAAATAAATCACTCAATTTCGTAGCATTTTTATTAGTGTTTTACAGAAACGGTTATTATTAATTCCTAGAGGGCTCTTTTTAATGTAAGCCAAATTATCGTTAACATTTGAAGTTATGAGTATATTATTTGATTCCTGCATTATTGTAAGTACTCTATATTAAATATTACAATTTTATAATAATATCATTTAGTTTTCCGTACCACATGGTAGCCCTTTCCACGAAATTACTCATCCCAACAACAGAATAGCATCATATTTGTTTCATTTTTTATCTCTGTAAAAGTTATTTCTGCAATTAAGTTATTTTAACCTGAATATTAAATAAATATTTTCTAGTAAGCAATAATAAGAGTAAATTTATATTTATACAAAAAATTAAATACTAATACGATATTTTTACTATCGACTCAATTTTAAGTGGAAATCATCTTCAAACCGAATTTTAATTTAATTAATGAGTAGAAAAACGATAATTTCGTGGAAGTGCCTGCAAGGGTTATCAAATTGCCCGTTCCCTTTTAGGGGAGGTTTTTGACGAAAGAAATGTTCGTATAGTTTATTTTGTTATTCTTTTTTAATAAAGTTAAAAAAATTATATATTTAAAAAAGTTATAAAATACTTTTATTTATCTACAGTCAAAAAGCTTCTTACTTTTGGCACGTGGGTGCATATTTTATTTTGGATATTTGCAAGTTCCGCACCCAAGCCATCCTCCACCACACGCCCAGATACGGCGCGTGGGACCCTTATCAGAGCGGACAAACTTTGACTCGATTTCAAATTATGAAAGCTATAAACATTTACTGCGCCCTTTTAAACCAGAGTCAACCCTTCATTCCATTGAGTGGTTCAGCTGCCCTTTCTACACGTTTCCTTTTGTCGTTATGCGAGAAAATCTGGGAAAAAAATCCCTGAAAGTGTAAAACATCATTAATATGGACACATAATCCCAGGCGGTGGCCACGATGAATTCCAAATCCGTCGAAATCCATTACGTCACCCCCTCGAAATTAATTAGAGCACTCAGAGCGACTGGCGAGCTTTATGAATTTCCATCGTTCGTTCCGCCACTTATTCTAAAATCAGTCGAAAAGGGAAAAACGCAAAATAAAAAAAACAAAAAAAAAAATAAAAACCGTCCTCAGATCGCATTAATTTGCAATTCAAAGCGGAGCTGCTTTAAGCACATCAACAATCCTGCTCCCGTGCAGTCCCCAAGTCCATCATCCTTTTAAATTTTTCAATCTCAATAAAGACCTCCATCAACACCTGAACAGGGCAAATCGGGCACACCTTGAGGTTGGGAGCTCTTAAAACATTGAAAAATCGTTTTGTCCTGGCAGAGCCCACCGCTCTAGGGCGAGAGTCTGAAATGGGATCCCGCCCTAATTCAGAGTCATTGACTTCCAATTTACTGTAAACCCCCGAAAGCGTGTCCACCTCGAGCGGGCACCGGGAACCAGCCCTGGGAGGCGTCCTGTTCCTGTCCTGTCCCGCCGTAAGCCGATTTCGACCAGGATAGCACGCAAAAAAGGCAAAGTGTCCGGAAGAGCTTTCATTTTAAAATCAAATTTTGATCTCAAGCCCTGGAGCCCGGCACGGCGTCCTGGAGGAGGTCTCGGGTATAAACAAGAAGTTAACGTCTCATTTAAGGCGAAAACGTAGTTCACATTTTGTGCAAGTCTTCCGCGTTTCACGTTTGCTCCTTCGCTTGAGAAAATTATCTTCCTCCGAAAATCCAACATATTTTCTGTAATGTAGCACCGAGATTAACTAGATCATCAAAATTTACATAGAGCAAAAACAACCAATAGTTTGACTCAATCTCGAAGGGCTTTTTCTCCTCTTTTGCTTCTTGATTTCGTAAAAACTTTTGTGATTTCAAGCCAAAAACCTCTCATTTTCAAATTTTCTTGAACACACCGAAAGTGGGGTTATACTCCACAAATAACTGTTAAAATAATTTAAAAAATAAAACATATTAGTACCTACAAGATAGACTGCAACGTTTATCAAGTATAGTGCATCTTAATCACTACCATCTTAAAAAACCAGTGGGTGAATACCCAAGTTATCATTCATCCATTATTCAAAAATTCCAAAAATTCCAAAGTTCTAGCAGCTTTAAGCCACACAAAATCTTAGTTTATAATATTTACAATTAAGTGGTTCTTATAGGTTTTTACTTTTACAGTTTGAAGATGTTGGACATAGTCAAATTCAGGGCAAGTTTTCGACATAATCAAAAAAACATCAACCTACATGCTTTTGAACACTGTTAAAAAGTTTCCTCTTAAAAGGAATGTTGGTAAAATAAATCTTTTATTTACAAGGCACTGATGTAGAAAAAGAATCTTCGTACTCAATAAAAGTAAAAGGTTCCATCTTGGGGATTGTAAAATGATAGGTCAGAGGTCGAACGACTGATGTGCGACCTTGGGCTAAAAAAACACAGTTTAGTGTTTACCTTTCATATAGAATTGGGATGTTTTGTTACTTTACGATGTGTAACAAGTAACGTATTTCATTTCTAAAACGAAAGCATATGAATTTTGAAATGTCATAGCGTCAAAAGCGAGTAAATCGCCAACACCCACATAAATCGAGCTTGGGTTTTATTTAAAAGTCCAAAAGTCTGCCGGGCGGCGCCCCTTATGAAAAATTAGTGAGTAATACACGAGGCAGCCCACGCGGACGTCCGGGCCAATATCAAGGGATTACGACGCCGGAATGCGAAAAAAAGTCGGGCTCAACGAACCTTCTTGTCACCGCAACTTCCTGTAGGACCTGAAATATTCAGGTGCGGGTTCGCGAGAGGAGTCCGAAGTCAGGGTGCCACCCCGGTAACACGGAGGGAGTGGAAGTTTCTGAGAAGTGCGCGATAGAAATTGAAGGAATTGGCTGCAAAGCCAAACACCTCTCGCTGGGAATATCTCCGCGAAAACTTTTCTTCGGTGATTTTCAGTTTTTCCTGACTTTTTTAGCTTTTAGTGCGGGTGTGTGTGTGCCCTAAATTCATCCCCTCCAACAGTTTTTAGGGTGCTCGGAAGCAAAAGGCTGGCAACGAGAAAATCATGCGAACCATTTTGTGCTCCCTTATAACGTACAAGGGAAGCTTTTCAGGATTTCAAAGGACGTGCACGCACATGAAACAGAAAAAAGCTTTTAGTGGGCAGTGACGTAGGTGGCAGTGGCAGATTTATTGTAATCTCTCGTTTGAGATGTTAATGATATCAGTTTAGGAATCATACATTTTTCATTAATGGATTTCTGGACTGCTTTTGAGCAATGACTGTGGGGAATTCGAAGAGACAAATTTGCATTTAATTTTTTACTTCCCCTCTGCATTTGAGTTCAATTTATAGTAGACATTTTCTGTGAATTAAATCTAAATAACATACAAAAAAGATTAAATAATGTTTTTTAAAATTTCGAATAGTAACCATAATATCCAAGGTCGTTTTGTACAATACGTAGAATATCAATACAACTATTATACATTTAAAAAGCTTCAAAAGCTTCTGCTTCAATTTTTTAGCAATTTGTCATGATTTTGCTTCTGTTGCTTTTCTGATTTCGATTGAATCACGTTCAATTATCCACTAAAATAAAGGAATCTTTAACATTAGAGAAAAATTATAATATTTAATTTTATACAAATGAACTATGACCTATTTTCATATATACAAAAAATATAAAAATGAAATTCTACGGTCAGAAGGGAAATATTAAATCCAAACAATGTTAATTAAGATTAGAGAATATCAAATATTTACTAAAGAACCGCAAATTTCGATTTCTAATAGATAAGGAAAGTGGGTAAATCGAATAGAGAGATTTAATGTAAATTTCCTAGAGGTCATTTATATTTGTAAACAACCTTATCTGAGGGACTAGTCCTTTCCTTTACTTCCCACAGAGTCAAGTGTAAGCGCAAAATCGAGATTGCATAGGTATTACATTAAAAGGGATTTTGTGTTGGAGGCTGTTCCTTTAACAGAAAATTGGAAAGTTCTTACGTAAATCTAGAACTTGAGAGTATTTCTGAGAAATAAGGTAAAATGCAAAAGATGAAGCTGTTCTCTTCAAGTAAAATGGTCTGAATTTATTTCAGCATATTATATCTAAGTTCTTAGAAATTCATCTGAATTAAAACAAGATGGATAAGCTTTAAACCAGAATATGCTGAAAGATACACAAGATACAAAATATTGCAATACTACAAGAAGTTCTTTGGAAACGTCGTCATTGGAGGCATTTTAAAGTCATAGTAAAAAGACGTAAACTCTTATATAGCTAAGAGTTTTTATGCAGATTTTCTTTAAGTACAAAATAAAAATCACTTTATGCATGTCTTCATGATTGTTTTTTACACTATTTCTTTTGCAAAATGTTGTCGAAGAATTTCAAATAATTTTGGTATTGAAAAATATAAGCTGGCTGTTAATATAATCAAAATTCCAAAACAAGTTTTAAATTTCAAACGCGTGCTTGTCAGTATACTTGGTAATGTTAATTGGCCTTGTATATTTTTTATTAATATGTTGCATGTAAAAGTATTGAGTGATAACATAAAAGTGTATGAGAATTATTGTGGCAAACTGTTAAAACCGAAACGCACACAAAAATTTCAATTTTATTTATGGTTCCAATAACCTGTAATGAGTCAACTCCACTGAATATGGTGGATTCAATGAATTTCAAGCCTACATACGTGTACTAGCAATTCAGAAGAGTCATGCTGAGTAAAATAAATATTCCCACAAACCTCACCATGTTCAGATAAAGCGCTGCCATATTAATATTCCGATCAAAAAGGGGAATATCAAAAACAAAACGATCTAGCAGACGCAATTACTAGGAATCGCATCTCCGGCCCGTATGATCAAAAACGAACCGCTCTAGCCGATTGGGCATTATTCACCATTGCGGCGGAGTCTATCAGTCAATCATCACTTCATAAAGCTTCATATTGACAACAATTCTGGAGAAATAGCTAAGACGTGTCCGAAGATCGATAATCGGCTCCAACTGAGCAAGGGGTCACATCATTAAAATTAAATAAAGATTTTTCATTAGCAGTCAGTGAACGAGACCGCGGGAGTCCCGCATATGGCAGCAGGATTAATAAATTCAGAGATATTCAACAAAAAGGGCAAGACGACAGTGAGATGGAGTGCCCGACCGGATGAATGTTGCTCGCTAATCGATGATCACCTGATGGATCTGCTCTCTTCTGCGAATTTTTTCGCTGCTGCCGTCGCGAAGGTGGGCCATTCTGAATTTGATGGGTGCAAAACAAACACAACGCGGCGACGGCAGTTAAAAGCTATTAACGAACCCTGGGCAATCTCGTTTTCGATAAAAGTCAGTTTTGTCTGGCGGGCGTAAACGATCATAATCCCCCATCATCTGGCGCGATAATGATCGTTAGCGATGTTTGTATAATTTATGACGGTCGAATGAGCAGGCTGCGCTGAATTATATTAAGCAGACGGAAAAGTCATTAAAATTTTAGATATGGTTTGCGAAGGAACAAGATCGGCGGTATCGTTCCTCGTACCTTCAGCTTTTCGAGGGTTGGAGACTGTGTGGAGGTCCTTGAAGTAGGAATGCGCACAAAATTGCGTGGTCGGCAGCTATAATTCATTTCGCCCATAAACGAAATGAAATTGCATTCGAAAACAATTTGGCGAGGCTTGGTGCTTCTTTTACGACCGTTCGTGGAAGATCAATTAAGAATGCTACGCTCGTACCAACGGCGCATATTACTCATCATCAAAGCTCACGCGGTGGTACCCACTGTGCCTTACTTATCCAACGCCAAGGCTGGAACCGAAATGAGTTTTTCAAAACCGCAGATATACGGTTGTAATGATCGTCAAATTTGACCGCGGCTGCGTAATCAAGCAATGCATTGATGATCCCCCGGGATTAACCGACGATAAGCAGATGGCTGCCTGCCGGTCGATCATGCCTCACATCGGCCGGATCGACAGTCGGCTCGGAATACGTGAATTCATTTCAAAACTAAGATCACTCGGATCAGCGGAGTCAGTCAGCTCGCTGACTGACTCACATGATCTTGAGCCGATCGAGGCTATCTTGGCTCTTGTTTTGCCCTAGGCTCAGCTGCGGCTCTCTAGGCGGCCACGTAGCTGAACTCTGATTCCCGGGGAACAAAACTCGCGAAACTATTTCAAGCAATCTCCATGTCGACGGCAGTAAGCCACTCGCAATCTTGACGGTCTTGACGATCATCAGTCGGATACATGCCTCTTTCTGCGGGCACTGCAAGAGCCGCTTTTGTTTGTTTATTAGTCCGCAAGACCCCTCTGTCCGCTTCGCGGAGCCGACTGAGATTTTCTTGGATCGTTTCCTGGGAATCTCGTGTTATCGCGAATAAATGGCTTTCCCTGTGCGGAGCCCCAAATCCAAATAAGAGAAGTCGCCGCGAAGAACGTGGCGATCGATCTTACCGGATTCCATACTGTGCCTACATGCACACGAACAAATAGCCCAATGACGTAGTTAGTTCGAGCAAAACGAGATCCCTCTAAAGAAAAATAATTTTCTTCAATTTAGTGACCATAAAAACCGAAGTGCAGAAAAGGAAGACGCAAACCGACCGAACGGACAGCAGAAAGGCGCGGAATGGCCGCGACGAAAGGGAGCAAACTGCGAGTATCAAGGGCGCGCGCTTCGAACATGAAAAATGTCGAGCGTAGGCGTTTTATGTAGACTTTGGTGATCGTCTGGAACCGAAGAATCGCACAAAAGGTACAGACGCTGGACTGAAGAGCGACTGTCAGGATCCTCGACGGGCTTAATAGCCACAGTGGCATACGAAATGATTTCTGACTTGAGTTGAAGACGTAATTTATTTTAATAGATGCCCGTAGACTCGCTGGGGAAGGAGCTCAATAACTTTTTGATGGATGACCAAAGCTGCCTCCTAATGTGTCAGTTATGAGACTCTCCGGGTTGCCTCGCTATAATTAAAATAAATTGCTATCTCCGGTACGGAACACCGGGCTCTTAAATGTTTCTGTATATTGAAAATTCGTTGGCGCAAAATGCAACTCCAGATGCACTATGCTGGGCAACATTTTATGCTATTGTTTTTTAGAACGACAAGGGTCTTATTATTTAATTACTTGGTTTTAATATACAATACATGAGTATTTGTTATTTTAATTTATGTTTATGTAGCTCCACGAAGTAATTATAATACCAGAAATACAAATACAAATTTTTGAACCAGGTTTATAAACGATATTATTGATATCTATGTTTCGTTGTTCTTCTTGATTTTGAATTTTAATGTTACTAATTAATAAGACCGTTACTTATTAATTTAGAGATACAGTAGACTCGCGATAGTGTGAACATTCGGTCCAGTGAAAAATCCGATGGAGTGAACAGTAATAATTATAGATACCTATACGTTTGTACGGATTTATGAAGGCTGAGGTACTATCCTTCATAAATTCGTATACCTATTTACCTAAATGTTTATTCCCAAGAACTTGGATTTTATTTTTAATATATATTATTTACAAAGCAAGGTATTTTTGTTATTTATAAGATTTTTTACTATGTACTTCTTACTTATTTAACACATCCAACATATCCTCTCGAAAAAGTGAACATTTCGAAAAAGTGAACACCCTTGGTTTTTTTGTGTTCACTATATCGCGAGTCTACTGTATTTTTAATGTGTTATGTTCTGTTTTGATTGTTTGAATATTAAAAACTATAAACCAATAAAAAATAATTTTATATAAATTAAGTTATACTTAATTAAATAGAGGAGCAATAAACATTTAAAGGTCGTAAATAAAATCGAATGTTGGCAACAATATTCAATATATGATTTTTTTTATTTCAATTTTGGTCTCACCATGCCTTAGTGGAGTGTATAATAGTTTCCTTTCTATTATCGCATTTATGTTATGACTATTAACAAAAGTTTATTATTTATACTCCTATTTATGTAGTTTTAGTTTTAAAACAAAATAAGTATTAATCATATAATAAAATATACTCGTAAATTCTTCCAGTATGTTTGTTTTATTGTAAGATGAAAAATGTTTTGTTTATTAATATCTTTCAAATAAGAAATATCTCACTTTTAACAATATTTGGACTTAAGGCCATTACTCTCCTTCAGCAGCTTAATTAAAGCCGTTCTCAGTCACCGTCTGAGTGAACGCAACGCAATCTAACTATAAGTTATAAGAAAAAAAGAAGAAAATTATCTAATACTCTCCCTCTCATAACGAAAAGTCCAAAATTAATGTTTGGTATAAATCAAAATGAAAACATGAAAAGAATGACACCACAGACACATGCACCTCTCAAAAACCTCTTTCACGCTGACTTTCTCTGATTAAAATTAATCGATGTGCCACAGGGGTCTCCCTTTAGACCGCTGTCCATTTTTTCGTGAAGAATTCATTTTCATTAATTCATTCGCCTCTCTCACAAAGCAGATTGGTATTGTTCGGTCGCTAGTTAATTGCATGTTTAGGTTAATAGTTTGCCGCAAACAGGTGCATTCCATTATCACCACCTTGGGAGAGGCCCTAAGCGATCGAAAAAAGAATTGAACACGAAGAATGCCACAATTCAAAGGCGCTTTTCATTCCTTCTTGTTTTTTCCGTGTTTGGACAGAAGCGGCTGACTTCCATGGCATGTTTCGGAGAGCCCTCCCAAAATTACACAGAAACAAATTGGACAAAAGGGGCAATAGCTGGCAATTGCCGGCTTTGTTTGAATAGAAATTCTCACCTTCGAATCGCCGAGTGCCCTCAATTTTATTAGAGAATTTTGCGGTTTTGTGCTAAGTGTTCCTCTTAGACGATTATCCTCTAGTTGGCTGGGCTCCTGGATTCCGTGCATTTTTCTAAAAGGAAGCCACCACTCAGCCGGGTGCTATGATCCTTAAATTAACCACTTCAGTCGCTTCCTGACTCTTCACAAATTTTTATGAGACATCAAATAGGGAAAAAATGCAACGAACTCCATGTGTGGTGGAATTGAAATTTTTTTTTGTAGGTTCGTACCTTGAAGGACGTGATCGAGACAAAGATGACGCGCAGTGCAGGAGGGCATCGTCAGATGCGTTCGTAGGGATTAAAAGGATTTCGAAGGGCCTGTACACATATGGCACTAATGATCTCTTGTTTTCTCCCGGCCGAAAAGGGATCAATGTCCAATTGCCTTTTTTACTGTTTGTTTACCGATCAAGGATTAGCCTCAACTGATCCGTTGCAGCCGTTTCGAGGGTTCTAAGATCTAAGGGTTGACAATGTGCCCTCAAGCATGAGAATTTCCTTGTGGGATGCAGTCTTATCGTTCTTGGGGACAACAAATATTTGGGTTAAGACGGGTATTACGTATTATTTTTTATGGTTTGTTTGAAGAAGCTAATGCAAGGGTTGCTATAACTAGGCTTGTAAGAACGTTTTCATATAATAAAAAAAGGGCATTGATAGTATAGGATAAGATATATATGTATGTATATGTATAAGTTAGAAAAATGAAAAAAAAAAAATGAAAACGCGATATGCTTTTCCACATAACCTTTTTTTGGTTCGCTATATAGAATTTTAAATATATAGAATATATAGAATTTTAAATACAATATCTGTTCTTTATTTTTATTATTATTTTTATTTTTATCAGTTCAATTGCTAAGATATGAGATTTTACGCTATTAAAAGTTTACAGTTACTTAAAGACTTCAATATTCTAAGAATCAATTGTAATGATGGAATAAAACAATCTGAATAAGTTATTGCCTTTTGATTTAACGTGGTCATTTCATGTGATTGGTAAAAAAGAATCGATACTTTTTTCTCAGATATTGCATTTATAACATTTCTGGAATATGTGGGAAAAAATAATTTTTTGATATTTGAAGTCTTTAGAAAGTTATACCAGGTGAATTCTTTGATATTTCAATAATTTCAAAGCACAGTGATTCAGACCGTACTTGGCATGATATTTTAAAAACTCCTCAACCGATTTTGCTAAAATCTAACTTTTCTATAAACTTGGCATTTATATTGTAATTAACAAAAAATCCTTTATCTAATTTTTAAGGCATACTGTTTAAATTTTTAACTTAGTCAAAAATGTATTATGAATGAAGTATTAGTTGTGGAATTATTCTCAGAATAGGCCTAAATGTTACAAAGAGGCTGAATATATTTCTCGTATTTACTTGAAACATTGAGGCACTCCACAGAATTAATCCATTGAGTTCTGTTGTAATTAGAAACGATTGATCAAGCTCCTGTCCTCATTCAACTGGGAACGACTTCATTAAGGGTTTATTAAAACCTGAGAAATTGCGCCTTCTCCCACCTGCCGTCTACCTTCCTGTAACGTAGTTATCAAGCTCATGGCTGGCTAATCAGCACTTGTGGCATTAAGTGCCCTTTGCCAGCGTTATTAGTCGACGTTAAACAGTGAAATTTTCCTGAATCAGCAATAACGTCCTGAAATTAAAAACGGATCTCCGCGATGTCCTGCTGATGAGAGACCTTAAACTCTTCCCTCCGCCAGACCCATTGCTAATTTGTGGCTTTTCACGGAGATTGAAAACTGGAATTGCACACTAATTCCTGCCACGGCAACGGTTAAGAACGCAAATCCCGGGGAAAAGGATAATTTTGGAAAATAAGCAAAAAATCGCATTACACCGGGGAGCGGAGGGAGCAGCCCTTCTTGTTGAAGAGCAGCCCTCAAACAGCAGTTTCCGCCTGCCAACCTATAGAATTTGTTACAGCGGCAGGCACCGGGCGGACGTCGGGACGCGGACGGGGACACGGCCCGGCCCGGCCCGGCCCCGGCCCCGGCCGGCTCAGTTGAATAGTGCAGCGTTGGCTTGCAGTTCCTATGAAATCAGACAATTGGAAAAATTCCAATAACGCTCAATGATCATGTTTACAGATGGAATAGTTAACAATACACGCAAACAAACATCGCCGGGATGCGGGCCCGGACGGGTCGGGCCGGGCCGGGCCGGGCGGGGATGGGCGCATGGGCCCAGCCCAACTTGTGCATGATGGACTCGCCCGGTGCACGACGGAATCACCGTCTCAATGAACTGCGAACATCGAAAACTCCCTTCGTCCTGGCCCTTGGTATCTTGCCCCGGCTCCGACGACCCGGGATAGGAGCGGGTATGCTCCACTCGTAGGGGCGGGGGTTGGCGGTGGGCGGAAAAATAAACAACTGCTGCTAACGGGGGAAAAAGTTGAACACATATGCACGAATGCAGTCTGACTGCAACTGGAATGAGTGGAAAAATCCCGCTCGAAAGGGGGTCCCGGACGGGCTCTGGGAAGTGCGGCGGCCGTGTCGAGATATTGAAAGGATTTTTCCTGAATCAAAAAGAGAGGACATAGTTAATAAACAACAACTGAATAGACGTAGACTGGTGCAAAATCGTAGGAAAAATTGGATAAAAGCAAATCAAACTCTCGAACGGACACAAAGGCGACGATGATGGGTGCGCGGTGTTGCGACGGGGAACTGCAACTGCATTCCCCAGTAAACAAAAGGAATTTCCAATGTTGGGCGTGTTGTCCTGCTTTATTCTGCCCGCCATCAGAGGTTTATTTGGCTTTTGGTCCACTTACAAAAATTAAATTGGAATTTTTATTTATACGCAATCAATTTCCAGCGGAGGGCTTTTGCAGAAATTAAAGAAAAATCTCCCCATTACCCTGGGTGTGGGGGCCAAGTTACTGTCATGTGAAATTTTTCGAAAACCAGAACCTTCCTGGACTCATGGTAGGGCAGGTATTTCAGAGCTTTTGGTTCTTAAATAAATTCGATGCCAGCGCACACACGTCGATGAATCAAATTTTAGCGATATATTTATATACACGAGCTACATAGATTACATATATGTACTTAATAAATTTAGAATCTATACCAATCGAAAATGGTAGTAAAGCAATATTTGTCTATCGCAGATATTTATGCAAAATATTTTCTAAGTATTTTCTAATCTTTTCTATAGAGGACCTCGGTGCTAAAAGTTCTGATTTTACAAAGGCAAAAAAAAAAATTGCTAAATATTTTTCCAATGCAAATATATCCCTAAAGTTAAAAATATTCTGAATTTTCTAATTATAATAAACTATAAAAAATTACATACAATGTGCACAGATTCACAATTGGTTGTTAATTTGTAACTTTAAAAGAATAAGTATATTTAAAGTTTAGAAAACTAAGCAAGTATCGAATACTCTGATAGTTCCAGGCTGCTATAAATACCCTACATACCGAATGAATTTGAATTCCGTCAGTTGTAAATTTTGGGTAAATTTCAAACAATCAATTTGTAATTTTTTTGAACTGATTGAATATTACTATTGTGTGTATAGGTATTTTACCTTTAAAGTAGTAACACAATTTTACTGTGTTTAAAAAGATATTTCATAATTAATTAATGCCATTACCTTTGTTCAGCTCAACTAAAAATTGTGTACCTTAAGTACAAAACATACAAACAGCCGAAGCCGTACTACATGTTAAACTCGGAAGTTGTGTTCTGTTCATTCGATTATCGAATAATGTTTATAATTGTTTGTCAATTGGCGTCACTTCACGCAAATAACGAAAGTACCTTTTACGAAAGATTAACTTTAGTTTTTTATTATAAAATAGACGGGATTTCAATTTCCATCCAATTCTCAAATTGCTTTCAGCAAGTCAATTCATGGATTCATGGATTTTAAAGAATTATTGACAAGCATAAAATTTTAATTTACAATCTGAGTTTACTGGGACTCCTTCTCGATTTTAGTTACAGATTAATTGATTTTAAAAATTTTTAAATTGTTTGTTATGCCGCCGACATTATGATCATTTGTACTGTTATCTTTTGATTGTATTACAGTGTATAAAATCAATCTCTGTTTATTCTCAGGGCATTGACTTCTGGTCATTCGCTTCAAAGGTTGGTAAAACGTTTCGTATATATCCAAGATATAAAAATCTGAAAAACAGATCATTTCAAAACTCATTATTACTAGACTATAGAAGTTGAAATATGTAATGCATTAAAAGATTAAAATAATTTTGTGATTATTTTGTAAGTGTTAATAGAATGGGGTAAAAGATTCACATATGCTTTTTAATTTAAGAAAACCTCAAGCGACGGCAGTGAATCACTTAAGAAATTGCTTCGATTAGCCTAAGAAATCAGAGGAGCTCATGTGCCGATGGCAGTGTCAGAGAGCGAGCATATTTTTGTTGTGTTCGATAAATTGTTGGCCTGTCTCCGCACACATGACAAGACCCTGTCGATAAATTAACTCGAGTGCATTAAATAATTGACTCGTGAGACCCGGGGAGTTTTTAATCAGTTCGATAGAGGACAGCCCCCTTTCTACAGAAAAAAATGTTCCAATTGATCAGAAACATTCGTCGAGACAAAAAAGCAACACTTGGAGGCTTTTAGGGTTCCTCCAGCCTCGTTATCAGCGCAGAAACCACTTTACTCCGACAAAACGACAAAAATTTGGTTTTCAATTAGCCGTGACAGAGCACGAATTCTTTTCCTCAAGTGGAGTGGCTCAGAGCTGCGGGGATGTTTGCTTCTTGGCTGTGTTTTCTTTTCGGGCCAGAAATGAATTTTCGAAAAATAAAGGGCAGCACGCAGCCGTAAGAAAGTGATTGAGCGAGGCTTTCATTGAAAAATGACGTGCGGATGCGCAGTGTCATCGCGCATTGGCCTACGATAACCAAGGGCCCCAAAAAATGATGGAGCCCGGATTTCGAATTGGTTTTTCAGCTGGGGCGAAGACAACGTCCCATCCCGCGATAAAATTACTACTCCCTGTAGACATTGACATTAGCGGCCGCAGATAAACTAAGTGCACTCGGTCGGGTGCATCGAAGCCATCAGTGCAGTCAGCTGCGCGGGCTAAGTGATGCGCTGATGGCTACCAAATGGGTGAAAAATTGAATTTTCATCATTACAACAGCTTCGATCGACAAGTGTTAATTTGTAGCCGCAAGCTGCGAAAGTAATGAGCCGCCGCCGGCCGATCAAACCGGTGGGCGTCCCGGCGCGTCTTATCCGTAAAACCGAACGGGATCCTCGCGGCCCAATGACCCTCAACGAGCCCGTGGGCTTCGTGCGGTTTGCGGCAAGGCAGGGCATCAGAAATGATTGGGTCGTGATGTACGCGATAGTCGCGGCCAGCGCTGGTCAATCCACGAAAATTCCATGTAATCAGAGACCATGAATGACCGCGCCGCTCCCCGCGGGGCCGCGCCAAGCTCCGCCTCGTTGTTGTCGTTGCGGTCGCGCTATCAATCACGGAACATAACGAGAAATCATTCGCGACATGCCACCCGCGATAAGCCGTCGAGGCCGCGGATTTGCAAGGTATACCACCGGAGTGATTACTTTCACTGATCGAATCCGCGGCGGCACGGCCACGACGGTTTTGAAAGCGAGTGGCCGCGATTAATTTTTGCCAATTGCTAAAAATGGCAACTGTCTCTGGACGGGGGTCCTCTAGCAGGAAAACATTCCGGGGCCATGCTCCGCGATTAGAAAGGTTTTTCTTGCGCGCACCTTGTGGACCTTTTTGCTGTCCACTGTTTGGCATACTTTTCGGATGGGTAATTAATGTGGAAATTTTGATAGACGTTTGAGGCAGCCGATCAAGATCTACAATCTTTCGATCGCTCTGAGTGGCGACAAAAACAATTACGCCGACATCCGGCGGGGGTCGGCTGAAAGTAGGTAAATAGAATTATCGGCTAATTGAAGGTCCCCATATGGTTTTTGATTGGGATTAATTTTGTTTGTATACTTTTAAGTGGTTTGGCTTAGTTAAAAACCAAAAAATGGTATGGGATGCTTATAGATTAGAAAGAAAAGCTATAACGAGATACTTTTACTTCCTTATCAACCTTCTTCATCAGAGCTCGTTTGGAGAACAGCGTGAAGTGTTAATTTCCGACATTTTTATTCAAAGAAAAGATGATAGCTTTAAGTTAATGAAGCCTTTTATATTTTGATAGATTTATACTTGAAGCATTAGGCAATTCATAAAAAAATAACTGAGTTATATAGTACACAGGAAAATATTTTTGTGTAATTGCTTTTATAAATTGTGTAGTATACAATGCACTGGTCAACACTAACTTTTTTTTCTAAAGAATTGGCAAATCATTTTTGAATGATGTTTTCCGTAGATTACGAACTTGTAAATGAGAATGCTCATTCAGCTTCCATTTTCGGGAACACATAGGGTTGAAAAGTACAAAAGATTATTTTGACCATTCATTACTAAATAACGTATTAATCTAGGAGGTTTTAATGGTCCTAAAATGATAGCTTAAATCTTAAGCTATCATAAAAAAATAGAAAAAGCTTTGCGTGAATTTTATTTTTTTCCCATAAACTGAAAATGGAAGCTGATTGATCATTTTTATTTACGAAATCATAATATAGGAAAAATCATACATAAATAAAATCTGCAACTTCTTTGGAAAACAAAATAGAGCTAAATTTGTTCATTTAAAAAAGTTATTTTATTTTACAATTGTATAAGATTTTGCTTGTTTATGAAGACTATTGAAATTAATCTTACAAATTTAATCGAACAAAGAAAATGGTTCAAAAGGTCAGATTTTTCCTACTTCTCTGTTTCGTATAACTTATTCTTGCGCTTTGTAATTTTTGTAAATATCGTTTTTATAAATTTTGCAACAAATATTAAGGTTGTTTTTCTTTTTAAATGTTCCAAACATATTCATCTACGATATATGTATCTTAAAAAAAAACTATGATCCTACCAAAGTACGAGTATATTAAAGCTAGGGTATTGAGTAGAAACAAAAAGCATGTTTGTTGAACAAGTGAGGGGAAAGAAATACCAAATGCAGAAAGAAGTCTATGCTCTTTATCGAAAAAGTCACGTCATGCAAAATGCATATTTAATGTTATGTCTTCATTTCATTTGTTGGTAGTGTAAACTCCCTCCAAAAGTGCATAAATACCTTTTGAAATCTCTTCTCGCAATGTTTTCGTAATTTCCTACATGGTCAAATCTACAAAGTTGGCAGGTAATTTTGGTCATGCAAGGCACCGCAGCGGACAAGTGCATTGTAATGAGCTTCCCCGGGGGAAATTTGCGCTTAATGAAATTAACAACTGAGCAAACATCGATGTAAAATCCCTTCACTTTCTAAACACAAAATAAGCAGCCCCGTCCCGCGGCGAGTTGACCCTAATGAAACGACAGCGCCATCGCCGAATGTACGCCACTTAATTCCCCATTAAATTTTGTGATATGCGAGTGAACATTTCAAAGTGGCTCCATGCGGGAATTAAAATGATTCCGTGAGCGGAACACACTCGGCCCGGATCGAATCCGGGACTTTTTTCGCCGAATTGCGGCGCTCTGTGGCTAGAGTCTAGACCCACCCACCAAACGATTGAACTCATTAGAAACACACGTTGCGGGCTGCAGGCACCGTGCAACACGATTGCATGCACCGGCAACTAATGAGATAAGTCAATGCGCCCGCGGAGCCTTTCAGCCGGTTATTAAATTCCGACACAGACACAAGGTCCGCATAATTTGTCTGTTGTGCCTTTTTGCACTCGTTTTGCCCGGTGCAGCGTCTTAGGTCTGAGTTAGCATGTCGAGACAAAATCAATGGTTTGCTTGCTAATGGAGCTGACTCACTTGGAGTACTCCACCTCGGCGCTGATCTGTGCGGCCCCACCGGAGCTCCCCGAGGAGCCCCAAAATACACGTTTGCCCACACCTTTCCCGGCGTTTCGTGCTAAATGAAAGAGAAAACTTAGAACCGCGCACGGCGCACTGGGTAAGTGCAATTGACCATCGTTGGCTGGACCGCGGACCGCAATTTAGCACTCCCAGAATAAAAATCGAAATAAAACCAAAAGCGACCGCAAAAGGAAGAAATCTCTAAGAATTTCACATACAAGAGGATGATGCCCACCTACGGTCCATGCGAATCGCGAATTTTGATCTCAGGCGCTGCTGCGAAAATCCGCAGAAGGGCCCCGGCCGGACCACTCGAAGATTTTTCAACTGACCACGAAGATGATGCCTCCTGGGAGCATCTTTTGTGGGCGATCTTGTCAGTGGCAGGATCATCGATCACCTGGGCGCCCTCTGTTTACGCTGAATACCTGCGGTTAATTGAAGTCGCTGCGAGAGTGATGCGACCTTCAGCGAGTAGTGCCCATTGTGCCCCGCGTGGTTTCTGGGAAGCCGCGGCAACGTATCGCGATCTTTACCGATGGCGTCATTAATTACGCGGACCGCGGACCATTTTCACGATCATTTTTGCATGGCGCACCACCGAAGAGGGGCCAAAATAGAGCCAGCGAAGGTGCGATCACGAGCGATCTGCTCCACTGATCTGCCGAATCGTGATTGGGTCAATTGAACCCGAGCCGCGGTGTGCTTGTAAGCGACCTAATAGACTCGTTTGGGACGATCAATTCAGCGAAATTCGCTATCGCATTAGAGGAAATTGCCAATTAATTGTTGTTGTAGCGCACTCCGTGAGATATTTTTCGCTGTTCGCTGATAAAAAAAATATCCCGCGGCTTGAGTTTCGGACCAGCCGCTGGACCACTTATTCTAGAGTATGTAAACAATCGCGATTAAAAATTGCCGCGCGCTGCCTTGGCCTTGTTCCTGCGTAGCTGCAATCAAAGCTGGCGATTAGGTTTACTTTGAATTTCGTCTTTTTGTAAACATCGACTGGGGCAATCAAGTCGGATGACAGTCCGTTTTGCGCTCCAGTTTCATTTTGAGGAACAAGAGGCAAACAATATTCAAAAATGTTTGAAGGACAGTTTATTTGTTTGGAAAGTAGCCGCGTGTCTAAAATCCTTCAGACACTTTTAGATGTTGTAACAATTGCTGATTCATTTTGATCAAAATGTGGCGCATTTAAAAGGAGTGGTTGTAAATTTTCCTTATATCTTGTGATTTACTGTTGAGGTTGAGCCCGGAAATAGCTGAGATAAAAATTTTGTTTGATACAAAGTCCTAAAAATAACTTTGTGAATAGATCGTTTTTATAAATCAGATTTTTTCTGATTCTTTGCTCTTTAACTCGGAAATACGTTTGAGTCACCTTGCGATACTACAATAATTCGATAGGTAGATAAATTCATTTCTTGGAGTCATCTTAAATATTCGAGTCGACTTCCTAGTTTTGTAATGCATACATTTTTATTATCTAATAATAACAAATTTAAAGATTATTTTTTAACATATCGGTGGCATGGTTTGACATATTTCTTAAACGAAGAATCAGACAGTATAAAACATTTAGTAAGTTAAGTTACAAATAAAAATTGTATAATTTCGGTTTGGTCTTAAGCTGTAAATAATGATAATAAAGGAGTTGATATGATACCCACTTTTTGGGATATATTATAGTGGTAACATGAAAGGGAATTAAAGAAAATGTTTTGTGAGATAAAAATGCAATGAGATAGGTACCTTAAAACTTAGTAAAATTAAGACTTCCGCAACTATCAGTTATTTTAAAATTTTTTCAAAATAAATGATTAAGTGCTTGAGTTATGCATAAGCAACAATAATTTAAACAGACTGAAGTCATGAGTTACGTATATATTAAATTGCGATAGTTAAAACAAGGACTAATTTTTCATAACAACTTTATAGTTTATGTTGAATTGAATGTCTTCAGTTGTTATATGAGCCACAAAGTGTGTTCCATTTTCCATTTTCATAAAGTTTGGTTTTATGAGAAAAAATTAAAACAGTTAGCAACCCACTAATGAGCACTATGAGAGGAGCATGTCCTACGTCGGCATATTAATTATATAAAATTTACAAAATGAATTTATAGAGAATTTCGTTGACATAAAAACCACTTGACCGTTGTCTGAACTGGGGACTCCCCGGGCCCCAGAGGGCCGCACGGGCCCGCACACAGAGCCCACCTCTTTTCAATTAAAACCCTTCCCCGGCTCCGGGACCGCTGCACTTGTGCCGTGTGCGCGAGCTCATTTGAAATTTTGGCAACTTTTCGAAACTGCTAACGACTTAAAGTGAAACAAAATTTGTCTGCTCCATAATTCATGGGCCGGGGGCCCTACTTGAAGGAGATGAATTGAGTCATTACGATCGTGCGAGCCCCGTCGCCCAGCGCAGGCCGAGTCGGGCCCCATTAGTGGATCATGTTTAACAACTATGTAAAAATAATCGTAAACAGCGGTACAACCGCCATTACGCCGTTACGATTACTCGTCCCGCTGGAGGGTCCTAGACTCCCTGGGGCAACAGGCGGCGGGCGCCCTCTACCTTTCTGGCCGTTGAAAGCTCTTTAGGTCTCCACGGACGAGGGCCCGTCTGATTGCCTTTACCCTTTCCGGGCCGCTATCATTAAAGCTCATTGTCGTGATTAACCGAAAAAAATTTCCATAAATGCATCAACAAGAGCCTGAGAGATGGCGGATGTTGGGGGCTCCCCGGAACAGCAACTGCCGCAGCTGATGCACTCCGGAGGTAAATTTAGACGTCGTCGGCCCTCCGGAGGAGAATAGAAGTCTCAAGTATGCAAGATGCAGCGAAATGTTAATTTCATTTGAACTTAGGGCAGACCGGGCCTGAGACATGTGGTCTCTGAGCGATTGAAAGGAAAGTTTTAGGGTTAATTGCTCTTAAGTACCCGAGGGGACTGGAGCAGGTCTTAAATGCAAATGTTCCATTTGCTCAGCTCTTCAGAACACTTCGGAATTGGTTTTTGGGGTCCACCGGGTCGAAAATGACTGGCCACATATCGGAGCTCTACATAATGCCCCATTTCTGTGAGAACCTCGAAGGTATGCTCATTTTTACGAAATTTTATTCTAATTTTAAAGGCATAACTTCAAAATATCAGATCACTTATTAAAAATCATTCTGTCATTCAAGTGAGCATTATGAATAATCATTGGTAATTTTTCAATAGTCCTTTCGTATCACTTTTAAATATCTAGAAAAAAATAATAACAATGATGCAACTTTCTGCGAAAAATGTGTACAATATCATATCAAGCAACGACTTGACCACGTGCCAGAAATCAAACTTTGGACCTTTGAATTTTTAGAAATTTTGCTTCCATGCTCCTATAAGAATTTCAACTAAAAATGCATGATGTAATGCCAATATGTCTTGTCCTAAAATTCAAGTGTCCCAATTAGCGGAGTCATAATTTTTTATATTTTGTACTTAGTGTCCCATTTGAGAGGTGCGTCCCAATTTAAGAGTTTCTAGGTAGCTATAAAAATGATGCAATTTACTGTCCCAATTAAGAGGTGTCCCATTTAAGATGTCCCGATTATAGAGGGTATTTTATATAAAAAAATTCAGAATACCAACGGTGGGAAATTTTAGTGTTCCCATTTTTATTATTAGGAGGTTTTACAGTATTTGTTAGAATTTGTTTCTGATTTCATTATTAGTCTTAAGCTTTATTTCATATTTTAAATGGTTTAGGAGAATTTCATATAAAGTATTTTAGTATGCAATGCAAAATATTACTTATATTTCGTGTATATTTCAAATTGTTCAAAAATATGAACATGTTCAAAGTGGGGTATTCGGTTGTGAAAGTCTGATTCCCACTTGACCAGATTTTGCAGTAAGTTGTGGTCTAACTAGAAACAGCATGATATGCGATTTTCTGATGGGCCTGTAGAGCGCCCTGTCATTAAGAGCCCTAACCCTTCAGAACGAACAAATTCCTAAATATCTTCGCAATTCCTCGCCCATCACGAGGAGCGAAATTCGCATTATTTCCAGGGAGTTGGCTTCGTCTGCAGCCCCGCCAGAGCAACGTTATCTCATTATTTCTAGCCAGACAGGAAAAGAGCAACCTTGCGAAAGCGCTTGCTGAATAAATCCTCGGAACTTTCTGGACCCGAGCAAGCAAAAAGTAAAAAAAAAAAAAATATAACAAGGCACGTGGAACAAAAAGTTAAGGAAAATTCCCATTTTTTCTCTGCTGGCGCCCCATTGCAATCCGGGGCACTGCATCAGAAGCGAAAATCCAACTTAATAATTGCATTAGCCGGATGATGGACGGGATGGCTGCACGAGCTCCCCGCACGCACCTGTCCGTCCCGGCTCTAATAAGCAAGCAATCTGCGCTAAATCCACCAATGGCAAACAATAGATGCATTTCCAGCAAATTTTCCCTAGTTTTTCCTTCCCTTTTATCCCGATCTGCTTAAATGTTTCAGTGCTGTTGATTCCTCTTCCCCCGGGGGATTCGCGTCGGGAAGCGCGCGATATGAGCACTCGGCTGAAACAAATGCGGCGACGAGCGGCAAAAAAATATTGCAAATCCGCTCATCTATCGATAGCTTGACGGCCCATACGGCGAGGCGCTAATTGTCTAACTGGCAGCGAATATATTTTCCTGAAAAATGCTACAATCCCCGAGGACTTGATTGAGTGCTTTGTAAATTTGTAAATAAAATCGGGAAAACCAGGAGAACTGCACCCGGCCGCTCGGTCCGCTCCTACTGCTCCGTGGGCGCAAGGGCAAATATTTTATGATGGTTCCACACTGCGGGATTGATTGGGGGATGCTCGCATGAGCCTTGATTTCGGCGAACGCTAATGGGAAAAATATAAACCTCGAAGGAATTAAAAGCCGTCTCTTGTGTTCCCGATAGTGCAAGAATAAATTGTTAGTATTGATTTTCTGGCAAAGATAAAAAACATATATTACATTCGTTACGCATTGCGGACAGGCGTTCTGTTTGGCTAGCAAATGGCAGCACTGACTGTCTACAACGTTATTAATGACAACGTTATTAAAGATCACTATGATAAAAGTAACAAATTTACCTTCAGCCACTTTTCTAGAATCGTTGTTAATATTGGTTTCAAACTGCAAATCTTTCATATGCTCTTTCAGTTTTAAAAGTAATTCCGAAATATAAAGATATGCTATAGTCTTAATTACTCATTTTGATAAAAATTTCTTACTATGAAAACCTTTTTTCTATAGAAAATTTGGAATATTTTCTGAATAAATACTCATTTCTTTATATTAAAGGATTTAAGGATTTCCCTACACAAATTTAATCATTTCTAACTTTATATTATATTTAAAAATATATTTGTCGCATGCTTTTTCATTTGAAAGCAATGAACAATTTTACAACTATTTATTTAAAATTACTTACTTGATCGATTTTATGTATTATATATATATATATGTATGTATATGCATTTCCATTTGCTTACCTGAAACAGAAAAAAAAGACATTAGAGAAAGAATTAAAGTTATATTATTAATAAGTATTAAATTTTATTTTTTTGGTCAGAATTTTTTAACAAAAAAATGCAGCATTGCATAATTATATTTTTAATTTTTAAAACATCTAAAATTTTATTCGTTTGTTGAAGTTATTTATACATTATTTATTTAAAATTTTTACTACGTGTATACAGAATTTCTAAAAATACAAAATTCATAATCTTAATATGAAGTTGAGGATTTAGGCTAAATCTGCATTTGTCCAATTATCTGAAAATTGATAATGCATCGTGTTCTTTTGAAATTGATTAGGACTTGACTAACCGCTTTCATATAATTTTCGGAAAATTCAAAATCCTTTTATCACGATCCGAAAAGTCCACGATTTGTGGGCCATTTTGAATATAAACTAAAAACGACGGTTGAATTGAATCGGTCGAACGTAAATAGGATATTTCAATTCGGTAAATAAAACCCTTTGTGTGAAGTGTCTCCTGCAAAAACGCATTTACCCCAGTGGTGCTAATAACCCCCCAAAACCCACAGGCAAGTCGCATCATAAACTTGAATCGGAGGGTTGATCCCCCCTCATCCGCGGTATCAAGAGTGTGGCTTTTATCGGCTCACCCCAAGTGCGCGCAGAATGTCACTAAAACATACCTTAAACAGTGCCGGCCGTAAATTCTGGTACTCTCGCCAATAATAGCATGCACAGCGTTAGATAAATAAATTAAAATGGCGAAATTGGCATAAATGCACGTGCAAAATGAGCCTGGCAGGCCGGTGTCCACGGAGCCGGGTCGGGCCCGGCTGGTCACGGCCGTGGACTGCACCAGCGCTGGTGGCATTACCTTTCCTAAATAAATCTGCGCTGGCAGGCAGGAGGCCGAAAAGCAGTGTTTCAGCAATTTAATGAAGTGCGTATTGCACTGCGAGCACACTGCCATAAATTATTAATATGCATTTCGGGGGTGGTGCGGGGCGGGGGAGTGCGTGTGCAGGATACCCGGGGAATGTGCCAGGAAGCATACATATGTATGCTGAAATGCATGACTAATTCAGGCGATGCAGCTGGCCGAGCGGGAGGGTTGCTCCTGCGGGCAGAGGGCGGCGGGCGGCGGGACTCTGGGACTCTGGCCTCCAGGTTCGAATTTCCTGGCGCAGGCTATTAAGTCCCGGCACAGCGGAGATTGGAAGAGTCTAATTTCGGCGGGGGCTTTCGTGTGCTCGCCTTGCGACACTTCCTAATAATTGATGGCGTTCGAAAAAAGCGCTCGCAGTGGTAAACGACCACTGACAGGACTAACAGAATGACAAATGATTCCTGGCGCCCGGGCTAAAAGGAGCACTGGACCTGCTCTGGTGCACTGGCTGCATCCAGCTGCTGCGATGACTTTCCCCTGGTCATCCATTACCTAATACAAACGTGTGCTGTCGTCCTTCGCTGGATGATAGCTCTAAATCGCTAAAACGCAGATAAATTGCTCGAAATGTTCCATTTTGTAGTGGGATATGGGGACAAAACCCGCCATGAAAAATAGCCCGCGACTGGCAGCTGTGGGCACAGCACAAACAACAGCGCTAGGGTTTTGCCTCCTTAAAGGGCCAGTCGTCTTAGCGCAGTTTTCAAAAATTTCACCTCTTACGCGTCCCTAGGGCTAAGATATCTTTCTAATGTATGTACGTAGGACAAATTCACTAGGAACGAGACACTTAACATATTTCCTTACATTTTCGACATTTATTTAAGATATTCAGGAAATAATATGTATGTTAGGCATTATTATTTGTTAGCTTTTACCTACTTAAATATTTAACTAAGGAGTTAAATTCACTTACAAGTTGACATAGCATCTTTGTGGGTTTCGTTTTTGTACGAGTAGTTTTGGGTTTATGCCTATTTGGTACAAAAGTCATCAATTAATTTTTAGATAAGGAAATATCGAGCCTTTCTCGCATAATTTTTTTTCAAATTGGTTTTTTGAATTGTATATTCAAAGCTGACAATGGGTATTTTGGGTGATTTAACCTCTTTAGGGATATTGGATAACATTAGAAATCAAATAACTATTCACTAGATTATCTTTCGACAATAAAACTAAAAACTTTGTAGTATGGCAGCATGGATATTATTTTATTCTACTTTAAATTAATTGCTTCAAAAATAAGTTTTTCAAAATTGCCTCTGATTATCGGAAGATTTATTTTTAGTTTATTGGAAAAGTATCGTTAATATCATGAAATTAAATGAAAGGTAAAATCTTTCTTTCGAATAATACATATACCTACATATTTATACAAAATTTATTGCATTTGATTATTGGCAAAATCGAATATCTAAGTATTAGATTTTATGAATTGTCTAAGTGGCTTGTTGAGTTTCGTGCTGCGACATGCTGAGCTTAATTTAATCTGGCAATTAATTAAAAGGTCGCCTCCCTAAAAGTGTCGTAAATACTTAAGAAAATTGTATAAAGCAAAAAAATGCAATATCTCCGGTTTCTTACCAACCAGCAGGAGCAGAGTAAGCGGAGAACATACAAATTAAAATTTATTAAAATTACGCCCCTGTGTCGTTGGGCTTCCTCCTAGTCCCTTTCAAGCACATCGTTTAGCCGCGTTTAATCACAATTGCCCTTCTTGCGTTTTAACCAGTGTAAGGAGGCAAACAAATCTCCGCTGGGGCAATAATTAGAAATTTCTTGTTGAAGGCGCAAGGTTGCACACTTGCTCCCAATTAAATTCCCCTTAAGCGGGCTTCCTGTGTTTTACACAGGCATCACCCCAACAAAATTTGTGTTCCCCGTGTTGTTTGGAACAGAACAGGTCAAAATCAGAAATTGTAAGGTGGAAAAAGCGTGCTGTTGTCATCCCCAAAATACGTCTAGTTAAACAAAGGCGTCCCGTCGACGTGTGTGCCTAAATCACTCGGTCCTTACGTGCAATCAGCCTAACTTGGACTGACAGTAATTGTCCTCAAAGTCGGACAGAGTTTGTATGGGTGTGACACCGCCTCGTCATGTGCGGTGGTCCAATACCGCCCTTAGAAGAATATAAAAAAAGAAAAAAAATCTTACATGTGAGGACCCACCCGGGCGCTTACTACCATCATTAATTAAAGCGGAGCAGTCCTTTCTGTCAGATCAATTTAAAACTTCTAAAATTCACCTATGCAAGTGCCACGGAGCCCTCCCCCGGTGCGGGTGTGTGTGTGACCGGCTCCTATCAAGGACAGCCTGTCCAACCCCAGTCAGCTACACAATGACCAGCAGCACCCCGCAGGTTCGGGGGTGAATCTAAAAAAGCAATTTATCTTCGCTAGAGACGACATCAAATGCGTTCCCGGCCCTTTTTTCCTGATGTTTACACAGCCGGGGGAGACTGTCTCATGCATCAGGCCCGGGCCTAGCTACACGGTCCAGTTCCTTAGGTCTCCCCAGGCGACCTTTGGTGCCCTGCGAGATGTTTGAATAAATTCAGTAAGAGTTACGCAGTCCCAGTCGTCACGCGGAAGGGCCGGCTACAAAGTGCCCCCGCCCCCTTCAAGGGCTGGGGGACATATGTGTGACTCTGATGGGCCCCCCAACTGCCCCAGGGCCGCTCTTGATGACGCTCAAACGATAGATATCGTCGCCCCCGACCAGCCAGCGCTCCAGCGACGGCATGATAAACTACTTCTGACTTGGCATTTAGACGTCCTGGATATAGGGCCTATTTCTACCAGGAAACACCCCCGTCCAAGCAGCAGGGCGGCCCCGGGGGACACTCCGGCTGGGTGGTGTGTGACGAGGCGATTTTAACTTTTCGCTCGCAAAAGTTTCCAGAAGGGAAGCGATATGCTAATCACGCGAGCACACACCCAGCCGGGGAGGCAGTTTGACCGGAGGATGGATTTTGCCTTGTAATTTGTGTCTATCTTGATGGTGGTGTGCCATGTCAGTCGTATGTACGCAGGACCAACCCTAACTATCTTAACGTTCTGTGAATATACAAATTTTGCCCACAATTTTCAAAGGAGATACATAGAAATAAATTTGCCCAAAGCAAAAATTAAACCCTGATGGCACACACATACTTAAATCCTAAACATAGAAAGAAGTAAAAAAGATAGATTTTATTTTCAAACGAAGCGGGGACAACGTCTATCAATTATATGTTCAGAATCTCAAAATGAAAAGAGTTTCGCAACAAAAAACCTACGAAAATAGCGTTTTTGCGTTAGATATATCCTAAAAATTCATGACACAAATACCTTTTTGCATTTGAAAACTTTTTGGCTCAAAGAATTTTCTCGCAATGTAGGTTTAAAGATTTTATGTTTTATGCTAGAATGCCTACTATACTTTGTCTCAAACACATTTTAGAAACAAGATATTTATTTTCGAATCATAAACCTAAGATTTTCAACTTCAGATTAAAATATAAATAGAATTGAGTTTTATTTACATTGAAGAGGGAGAGTATTAAGAGCATTCGTGTTAACAAATCGTCCGTTTTTAATGAAAAGTAGATACATCAATGGCACGATTTCATAGTGATAAATTATAAAATTAAAATTATTTCTCATTGAATTTTCAACGGTTTTCTCTGACTGTATATAGTTTGTTAAGAAAATGAAATTATAATGTTCATAATTTCCAAATAATTTCTAAGAAGGGAATGATTTTGCATAATGTCCTATGTATTATATTCTTAAGTGTTATCATTTTTGAGCTTTATTTAGGCATGGATGATAAGTAGAAAAGTGATTAAGTTGATAAATTTATAAGTAAGTGGTATACTATAGTATAGAGTAGAGTATATACTAAAGACAAAGAGTGGCCGGGGAATTTCAAGAGCAAATTCGGTTACGTATATTATATATATAGTACTAACTGACCCGTATCCTGCGTTGTCTGGCCACAACTATCCCTATAATAAAGCTAAACTTTAATAAAAATATGACATTGCCGATTTCAAGTTTGTCAAATGTCATATCAATCGGTTCAGTAATTCCAGAGATTACCTTCTACATACAAACAAACTTTCCCTCTTTATAATATTAGTAAATAGAAGTATAGAAATACATATGTAGATAATATGAGATTTAAAGTTCTTTTAATAGGTTAAAACTGAAAATGCTAAAATTTTAAAGTAATGACCCAGAAGATTTTTTTAATGTCAAATAAAATATTTTTGAGTTCCGTGAAATGAGCGAATATCTACCGAATCTGATCTTGAGTTACCTTTAAAAATTGAGCATGTTAATATTTTAAGACAATTAGTTTCCTAATATATACTAATTTTTGAGTTAGTGTCTTAATATAAGTATACTAACTTTAAAACTAAAAGTAGTAGATGTTTTGGGCCATCCTACTATAGAAAAGTAGATAAGTAGATGCTAAGATACTAAGTCTTAGATAAGTTGTCGAACTCATGCTCTGAATATATGGAAGACTGAGTTTTCTTCCAATTTTATGGACTTTTAGTGTTGGTTTTTCAACGCGAAAATTAATGTAGCATCTCGGAAGTAAACGTGAGCTCCGCAGCCGCAGTTTAAACATAATTTCCCCCTAATCTCTCAAATAATTTGCTTATTCTGGCGAAAGGGCCAGTTTATGAAAACTCTTAACGGAATTTTCCTTTCTTCGCTACTTCTAGACGAAATTCTTAGCAACTACGCAAAGTTCCCGCGGGGGAGGGAGTTTAGGGGCGCGTTCTTCGCAGCCAGAGCGCCGCGACGTTATGGAATACCGTCGCGTATAGATGACAATAGACGCAACCGTCGCGCTGACACTTTCTCAATCACGGCAGGCACCTTGGATTCGCTAATCCCCCACCGCCGGCGGCGGCATCTTCATTGTCTCGTGAAATTTCATTCCCATCTCATTTCGCCCTCCCCCACTCCCTAATCACTGTAATCCGGTTATGAAATGATTATTCCCAGGTTATAACGTCCTCTGTTCTGAAATAAGGCGGAAAATGCGATGGCTGTCAGGCAATACTCAGCCGCCGCCGGTGCACTGGGCTATCCTGGAAAAGTACGTGGACCATGTAATTTGACGCTAAACTCAAAAACAAAATCCGGGCGGGGGAGAAATGAAGAAGGTGAAAAAAATCAGAGATTCTCCAGGATCGAAAAAGGTGAATAACCGGAGGATATCCAATGGCATCACCCATTCCCGGCGCGTTTCACTAGGCGGGTGCTCCCTGTCCCGTAAAAAGTTTACAACCGAAACAGGAAAAATTCGCCCCAGGAGGATCAACACGCGGCCATCAGCGGGATTTCCAGATCCTGCCCCCAGGATGTGTTTAATTTTCCAATTGATGCCTCTATGCTCCCGGAGTGACTGTCGGAGGCCGAATTTAAAATAACCCGGCAATGGCCGGATTAGAGACTTGTTAGGGCTTCTCAGCGCCGGCTATGCCGGGCTTAATGCAAATATGTGCGTATAACCCTGCTCTAAAAAATGCCTGCAATTTTGGCCCTTTCTTGAAACGAATTCCCTTTAAAGCATGGTCTAGGGAATACACGCTTCGCGAATTTACAAAAAAAAAAATTCGCGAACCAAAGTTTATTTATCCTTAAATTCGCGAGCGAATCGAAAAAAGGCGGGAATAGAATAATTCAATTCGTTTGCGAGTGAGTTTTATTTTGCTATTCGGTCACAAGCGAATTACAAAACGAATTACTTGAATTTTTCCTCTTGCGATTTCCGAGTGATAACGAACTAAAATAAATCATTATTGTTAATTTTCATCAAGTTATCACAGTAAAAAAAAGGGATGTTATTGAATTTTATGGCTCGTCAATACCAAATTTTTAATGAATAGGTACGCTAAAATTATATTGTAAACTATAAATGTCAGTAATATAATAATGTCACAACATATTACTGTTGGGAAAACTAAATCACAGCGTTCATATTCAGGCAAATATTAATTATTACTCACAATAAATTATTTGGTACATTTTAATTAAAATTTTGAGAATTGATTGTTGATTGAATTAATTAATATAATGTATTTTTATTTGAAAATCTACGTTAATTAATTAATTATTTTAATTTTAGCTATTATAATTAATGTATACAGGCATTCCTCCGTTTAATAAATTCATCATTAATTTGTTTAAGTAAAATATAATTTTACACTCATTGCAACGTCCTCAATTTATAACTTAAATAATTTTTGTGCACTTTAATTTAAGACAAAAATGCTTCATGTCTCTATTAAAAATTACTATAAAAATGTAGGGTAACTACAAAATGATTGATTGATTAAATTAAACTTTTAAACTATTATATAAGACCTTTAAACCTCCATGATTTGCACTTCATTTATAATACGCAGTTATGGTATCAATTATTTTTTGGACAACCTAAATTTTTTGCTTTGAAATGGGTCTATGCAATTTTTTCACTATATCCGTATGAATAAATCAAACAATGCATCTACACAATGCTAGAATTTTGACTAATCTAGAAAACATCAAAAAGTCACATCCGACTGTGTCCACATCAGGTCTGCACAAATCCGCGAAATCCACCCACCTGATCCAGTGGCGCGCGGCCCTACGACCGCCGGCAAACAATTTGATTTAATATTCATAAAATAAGCAAATTAATTATTCGTCAGGTTAAGCTTGAGTTTAATGGATACTTGAGCCAAATTCGGAACTAACGAATTTGATTAAATTCCAGCTCACGACATTATGTGCATTTCCATATTTTCAATGGGGCTCACTTTGTGTGCCTCTCGTCTACTCAAGTGTGCGGCTGGGGAGCAGTGGATGCACCTCTGGGAATAATTTGAATTTGAAGTGAAACTAAATTTAATTAAAGTCAATTAGATTCATGCTAACCAGGTTAAATTGATCGACAAATCCGTCTTTGTCGGTCCGTCTAAGCGGAAATATTTTTCTACCGGGTCGGTCTGTCGGCTTTATGCTTCGAATATTTATTTATTTAATTTTTTCTGCAATGAAAAGGAGCTCAATGTCACCTGGACTTATTTGGCCAGGTTTAACGATTTACGATTACCATTCTCTGAATTTGGTCGAAATGGCTCTTACAATTTTGATACCTATGGGCAATTCCTGCAGAATTAAAGTAGAAATGGAAATTTATGAAAAGTAAAATCGTTGCGGGCATTTCGCAAGCACAACTCGCTGTGAATGTGCACTAAAGCAAAATAGGTGCAGACAGGTGCTAGCAGAAGCGGAGATGAATTAAAAAGGCTTACGTTACGCATAAGTGGTTCGTTGATTGTTTTCATTGGGGCAGGTCAAACTGCGCCATGCTTCATCCTTCGTCCATAAAATTGAAAAAACAAAACAAAATATGGAAAAATATCGATTTTGATGGCATTCGCTGCTGCTGTGAGCTGAATGAAGCCAAAGTCCATACCCAGCAACATTTGATCAAAGCCGATCCATCATAAATTGCGCGGCTCTAGAACGGTGTCCGAGGCAGTTCATAATTTACGAATTTTTGTTTGCTAACTGGGCAGCCATGAGGGCCTGCCTCATTAAATGGAACTTATAAATCGACTCAGTGAAAATTCGGCTCCAAAATCGCATAAAACATGCACGGAAAAGAGCCTCCGGGAGGGCTGGGGCAGCCCCGTATCCAGGACAAATCGATAACTATCCAACGCAATTTTCAATGCACCGTGCATCGTTCCAAATTAGCGAAATTGCTTTCACGCCCAGGCGAAAAATAAAACCCAGGCGCCGACTATTTGCATAGAAATTATGCACGAGATGTGTGTAATTGGAGCTCTGTGCTGGCGGAGAGTGCCAATCAAAGATATCTTAATTGCAAGGCTCCCGGCTGCGCCAGCAAATGCGTTTAATTTAATTTCACACCACCGCTAGAGGTTTTCGCTGGCTCCGCCCCACCCAGCCAGAATGTCGCAAGAGGTCTTCACTGCACTCTAAATTTTGAGACGGTGTTATTTACAATATCGATTTAGGTCGATCGAGATTCACAATATTCCTTAATTTAAAGTTAAAAGCGAAAATCAATCGTATCAATTCATTTTAGGTAGGTACTAAGAAAATTGAAGAAATTGTTTAAACAATTTCATTCTACTGACTGTTTTCAATTCGATTTTGGTCCGACTTTAATTTGATTCTGGTTCGATTTATGTTTGAATTTGATTCGATTTCGGTTCAAATTCAGTGCGATTTCGGTCCGATATAAAAAAAAAATGTAGTTATAGATTTCAAAACTAACAACTTAAAATTGTTAATAATAAACACCTGGATAACCGCGCTTGTTCGGAAGAGTTAATTAAAAAGCTTATGAGCATAAAAAAATAGAAATAGCTACACTAAAACCTGGCGAATCAACCTCTAAGCGTTTATACTCCTCCCTGGGTGCTTGCTTGGCGCTGTTTCATCGCGTCGCTCGTTGGCTTACAATTTAAATTTTTGGTGACCAAATAATTAGACTTTTGACAGCGAATTTGAAACCAGTGACCCGAAAACCCCTATGTACCAATTATCGTCATAATTCATTGAAGTATAAAATTTAAATTTGAAAGTCTGCCATTTTGTATTTCGAATTTTCCTAGAAAGGATACCTAGTTTAGATCTATTTCTCATTTCCGATAAACCTATTCTGAAAAATTCATCAAAATCGTTAGAACTGTTTTAGAGAACGCGGTTACATATACATACAAGCATTGCTCGTTTGGTAGTATAGGATAAAAATAAAATATAATGATTTTCTGTTTCAAATAAAAACAGAAAAGGTATTTTGCGAATATACATAAAAATTGTCGTAAGCAAGCTCTTCGAAAAAAATTACAAAGTGACCGCTTAAAAACAACACTTGACTTGTATTAAATTACTTAGGTAAAGGTCAAGCGAACAATTAATTTAAAAATTTGTGAATTAACTTTCATTATGATGTTAGTGAGATTTCACCTATTACAGTAATAATAATAATAACACAACTATCGATAAAACGAGCTTTGGAATCAATATATCTTTGAATTAAAATGATTCGCTTTCTCAAAATTCCGCTGTATGATTTTGCACTTCAGCCCACTATGTGGTGATGGTCTAAATTCCAAACTTGCCAAAATAACAACCTTTCACTTATTATTTTGGGTTTAATCTTCGAATACTCAACTGAGTGCCTCCGTGCGTTTCGGTTAGGAAATTTCTATCGCCACCGAAATTGCATCTCAGGTGCCACTTAAAAGAGCCCCTGAATTACCTGTGTACCTCCGAAATGCTTTCAATTAGCCGCGAAGATCGGTTCAATCCCCGCCAGAGCTGAAAGTTGCCCAACACGTCCAATTATTCCACGACTGGATCGGTCAATAAAATTGTTTGATACAAAAACGGTGCCCCGTCGGAACTATTTATTAAAACGAAATTTGGCACTGAAAGGTATGAGCAAAACCGTAATTAGTCGCAGCGGTGGGATCCGCTCGATCATGTGTTACCCATCGCGGCATTTCCATAGATTGCCGGCATAAAAAAGGAAAAAAAATTACGTGTAATAGGCCCATAATCGATCATCCGAGTTATGCAACTGCGCGGCCACGGCCTTACCCCCCTCGGTTAGTAATCACTTTGAGGCTGGCTCGGGCTTTGTGTTTTCATCTTTTTTGCGCCACCTAGACCTGCCGGCGATCGCTGCTTTGATTTCAATCTTGAAAACATTCCGTGGGCTCCGGTGCGCAACGATCACCTGTTGGGGCCCCATCGCCCCGAGCCATTCATCATAAATCACAGCCCGAAGGGAGGAATGTCTCACCTTTGGCACCCAGGTGGTATCACTGCAGCGACGTCTCGAGCGGATCAGCCGCGGGATGAGGAGTCTATCAGAGTTCGTTTGATCTTCATCGATCATCTGATTTCTGGCTGATTGCGCGGTGATAAACACCGGTGTCTGGGAGGCTTTGTCCCGGAGCGGGTCGATGAACGCGCCGCAGCACCGCGGGCGCCCGAGCTGCGCGGTCTATTAGCATTTAGTCGGCCTCCATCTGCGGAGGGCGGGACTCAATAAATTCGCTGAATGATAATCCGCGGGCGCAAACTGCATTCTGATTGAAATAAACTGCACCAGTGGGCAGGAAGCGCAGCGCACCACAATTCGGGCTAAACGATCGCACGAATTATGGCCGGCTCGCTTCAGTCGTTATCTGCTTTTGATCGCCCTGGCGCTCCGCAATTCCTGTCGCTTTATGATCTCTTTATAGGAGCCAGCATCCCGGTGAATCGCCCACGTGCTGGAGCGCTCCCGGGATGGTTTATGGCCGCCTCTGGAGTAAATTCGCGCGGGTAACTACCACCGTCTGGATGCCCGGTGCGGGCCGATTGGTGGCTACGGTGACAAACTCCTTAAAGGAGGAATTGAGTCATCTGAGTTTATATGTCTTTGATGGTTATGGTTTATGATCCCTTTTACTGTGGTTTGACAATGTTTCAATGCTTCCAGTTCTTACGACTTATCTCAATTTATATAACCTTTAAAGAGGGAAGTTAGAGCACATTGACCAGTTGCAAATCATTCCACCCGTGAAATAAACTTGCTCTTTTCCGAACATTCTTTTTAAAGAATTAAAAGAGCAAAGAAGCTTGTTATACAACTACAAAAATATGTACATACATATCAGAGCCATTTAGTTATTTTGGAAGTGGGACTAGTGTCGATTTTTAAATAGTAGCTTTAATGATAATAATTTAATTTGATAGTCTATGGCTAAACAAAGCAATGAATTCATCACTCATTTCAAGAATTTATATACCTTTTTAACGATTTTTCTTTCCGGTATATTTCTACCTGTCCCTCAATGGATACCTCTTTTAAAGACGATTTTCCTATAAAACATAAAAATGGTTTCTGCATTCTCTTTCAGTTGGGTTTTTATTTAGGCATGCTACTAGTTGTTTTGTAACTCATGATTTCTTAATATTTCAAGAATATTTTAGGAATATTGTTTATTTTAAAAAATATTACATTGTTATCATTTTATGCATGTTTGCGAAGTACCGAGAATAATAGTAAAGTTCTGAAATTAATTGGTCGGAACACGTCAAATATATTCATATCAACTTTAACAAAACGTATAAGACACATACAAAAAATTACAAGATGTCCAAAATAAAATTTTCAAAATGATAATGATAAGTTTTTTAAAAGATGCACATCGTCCCAAAGTAATTTAATCGAGGAACTATGTAGGCAATAGCTATAATTTTTAATTTTAACTTTAAATATCTCACTAAAAATAAAATAAAATATAAAGTATACACATAAAAAAATATTTAAGTTTGAAAATATAACTAGTAACTAATAATTTCTTAATATACTTCGTCTAATATAATTCCAAAACTATGATAAATAATTCTATTTAGTTAGGACGTTGTAAAGCTTACAAAATAGTACTTTAAAGTTTTGATTGAACATTAACAAGCCATTATTCTATAACACTCATTTGCAGAGAATTAATCAATAATGCTATACCAAGTGTAAATGGGTAAAGCCGTTCTAGCCTATATAAGATTAAAAATTAAATAAGTCTCTAAAAGCTAAATAGCAGCTTTTGATGTTTGATCAAATCAGAGTTCATAAAATAAGTTTATTACATTAGGCATGTTCTCTGAAATGAAATTCTTTTTTTATGGAAATATAAATGTATTCTGATTTCAATTGTATTTAGCTACGTATAATTCGGTGAAAATGTTTATTTTCTTGATCTTTAGATTTTCTATTGCGTGTGTTAGGTCAAACACATGAACCTTGAAAAAGAATGGTTACTTTGAACGCGTTGTATATGACTTGGCCTTTGCAATTTTTTAAATTGAAAACCAGAAAATCAAATCAGATATCTTTCGTCGTAACGAAAATCGCTTTGACCCTCTTGTTAAAGCAGTTTTAAACCCACAAAGGGCAAAATGGGGAAGTAGTAGGGTGGGGGGTGGGTAAGGGGGAGGGGATTATTTAGTATTACGGTCCTGGCCTTGCAACAACAGCTATCGCATTTCACCTTGGGCTGTCGTTAAACTGAACAAAAAAAAAAAAACATATATCGTACCGACTCGGTAACTTTCGAAGCCAAGGCGAAACTACTCGCTGGTAAAAATCGAATTCGCTCCGCTTTTCCAGGCAGCGAATCAAAGCGAAAACGCAAAGGGCCGCACTTCTCCGCACAATGAGCTAGAAAACAAATAGCACAATCATTCCATAAAGGGAAATGTGCGCCATATGAAAAATATGAATTCTAATTACTCACGGCCGGGGTGGCCTACGCTGGCGGCGGTGCTTTTAGCTTTGCGAAAAATAAAAAATAATAAAAACGGAGAAAAATGTAGAGTTGCTGTGCGCCACAAAGGGAAGCACTTCTTTGACAAGCCATGGGAATAAAAAGCCTCGACAAAAATTTTGCAGGAGCTTTGAGCACGGGCTCCCCCAAGCGAAAGGGAATCAACACCCGCCCTGGCGAGCTCCGGGAAGGCGGTAGCACCGCGGTAAACTACCAGACTAATTATGATAATGGACTTATATCAGTCGTAATGTGCTCCCGTGCATGCGGTCGGCCCGGCTGCCGGGCTACCGGGCAACCGGGCTGCCAAGGGCCCGTCGCGCCTCGTCCTTGCGAAGAGGTCCTTGTAACCAGCGCACTTCGGTTTTCATATTCATTCCCTTAAATCAATTTATTACATTTGCAGTTGCGGAGGGGGCCCAAAGGGCTGCATTTCAGGGCCCCGGCCCCGGCCGTCCGCATTGTTGGGCGGCATCATTAAAATCACCCGCCCGATAATCACCACGCCAAGGTAAATGGCGAGCACATTTTAGCTGATTAGAAAAGCGAATTGAAAATTGAAGGGATTTTTCACGGTTTGTTCCCGGAAAATGGCACTTGGGCCGGAGCTCCCCCGGGGAAACGCCTTATTTGCCGAAACAAAGGAAAACAATCAGGGCAAATGCGGGCCAGGCATAAATAGGATCAAGCGTGGAGCCAAATATATCAAGAAGGTCCTTCCATTTAAATTGGCGCCATAAATTATCCCTCCGAATGACAGAGCTTTCTCGATAGTCACCCTCTAACCCTTTTTTCCACTGGGAGCCTTCTGATTTACCGCTGCCCGCACCCACACCCCCGCCCGGCTCTAGAGTCCTGTCCTTCCCGGGCCGCACCAACAGCAGCGCTCGGAAAGCCCACGGGGGCTTCGTTTCTTCTTTTTTTTTTCCGGGCTTCCTGTCCCGCAACTTTGCCCACTTCATTTTCCTTGTTATAATGATTTTGTGCGAAAGATTCCGGGAATCGGAAACAGTCCTAAAAGGGAAAAAAGAATGGCTGCGAACCCTTTTCCCACATCAAGTCCTGTTTATGTATGGTGATCATGGAGCGCTGTAAATTTCCTAACTGACCTGTGTCCATTTGCCGATAATTCGATTTTGTCCAGCCCCGGGGCCGCTCTCCTCCTCCCGGCACCAAGCAGCTGGCTTTGCAGATTAACGATTCGAGAAAGGAACTCCAAAAATAAATGTTTATATAAAAGGCTGGAAAATCGAGATTTGGACGCCAGCTCCAGTGTAATGGGGGCTGGCAATTTATAGGTGTGCCGGCCGGGGGTGAGGCTCCTTTTATTTTTTAGGTGCTTCTCGTCGGACGTGAGCTGTTTATGGGAGTGCCTGAAGGGTTCCCATTCACGATGCCAGGGCGACTTGTGGTTGCTCGTTTTTGATTTTTGAGCCAGTGTGCTCAAACCTTCTACTCGGAAGGGTATCGATTGTAATCAGGATTTACCTGAATTAACATTTTAACTAACTGCTAAAAACTGCCAGTTGCTTAATAAACCATTATCTTTCAAGCTGAGTTTGTAAAGTCAACTATATATGTATATATGCGATAAATTTTATAGGATTTAAAACATATTTTTACTATTACCTTTTAAAGACCGGAAATATCATTCCTTTATTTCTAGCTGATGCTCAACCGGGAACATTTGCTTTTTTACCTGGAGCATTGATTTTTCAGAACAGAGTAAAATATTCAGTAAAATATTTTTCATAGGAAAATAAATAGTACTAAATTCTTCAATTCAATTCCATGAAGAAAATATCTCCAAAAGGACTTTTTAGTTGCTACGAAATTTATGAAATTCGACGCTATTCTAAAAAGCATTTCTGTAGAATATTTTAAATGAAATTTATCGCCTAGATCGTACTGGTTGGTCTTTTCATTACTTAATATGGATTTTTATAACTTTAGGTTATGAATTTTATGGAAAAATTGTTCAAAGCTGGACTGATAAAAAAATGTAAACCAAATATAATTTAAATTAATCCTTAGCTGGTGTACTTCTCCAGAATCACGTATGTATGATGACACACTGTTACATACCTCAGTCATTTAAATGATTACTGCGAGTAAACTATTGATTATTCCAATTTGAAAAAAACACCAGATAGTCTTCAAGTGGTACTCTCTAAGATAGTATAGATTTTTTTTTAAAACATATAATACTGAATAACAGAACCAAATTAACAGCTCCTAGAAAATCGAAAAAATTACTACTTTTACTAAAAAATCATAAAGATTTTCATCTTTTAATACAATAATCAAAAATTCAAAGTTGATGCTCTAGACATTTCACGTTTTAAGTAGAAAATCTTTGAATAACTTTAACTGGTACACCGGGGTCTGTGAGTGTACCACTTAATTTCCCATAGCGATCCAAATTAGAATAATGCTTCTAGAATCATGCTGAATGGTCTAGGAAGAAAAACTAACGACAGATGTCATCATAAATAGCATTTGTATAACTTAAACTGGTCTAAACTGAAGTTAAGAAAAAGTGGGGTGTCTAAAACCCCACAGTGCCAACTAAACGTTAAAGAAGCATTGCTTTTTGATCTCAATAGATGAAAAATGTAGATGAAATTGTGAATTCCCTCGGATTTACTAAAATTGTTAGAAGTATATTTGAGGTTTACTGTGCGACCATTATTCACATTTTGCTTTGTCCAAGTGCATTAACTAGGTTAACGCAGTAATCTCCTATAAATTATTACTTCTGCACCAATTTACTTAAGTGAGATTAATTGCGCTAATCAAAAGTAACAAGCCTGCGTATCTGCAATTAAGCCAGATGGGATGTTTTCGGCAATTTTTAATAGGTTTTAACGGTTCTAAAAATTGCACCTAAAACGAGAGTCCAATTAAGTAACCGTGTGGCAATTTTCACCTCATAAAAAGCCTGCAACTCATCCCACCACAAAAGGGGAATGAATTTGAGAAAAACGAGCGAATATTAAGTCCTCACTAGTCCCAGCCGTCGGATGGTTAAAAAACGGCCGAGTGCAATTTAAACGGTTGACCTCTTGGCCCCAACAATTAACTGCAGTTCTTTGCCCGTCCTAATCGCATCCGAAAAATCTCCATTCATTCCATTAGGAGCCCTTCGCAGCTCATTCCCGGGCAATTTTGCTCGCTTCCCAGGAACGGGCCGGCCGGGGTCAGCAGGCACGGCAAGGAGCCCCAATCTGCGGCTGGAACATTCGCTGACCGGCTGGGCCTCCCGGGGCCCTCCTGGGTCTGCAGTGGCCACCACTTTCTTGGCCAGGAACCTCTCGCAACACCTGAGCGACTCGATGGGTATCTCGTTAATTGGCAATTTTTATGATTAATTCCTCCTTAAGTGCCGGAGCCATTTGGTCAGCGCAGTCTGGCCCTGTGCAAACAACGGGCCAGCAGCCAAGTTCTATGGGGAAAATGGAAAAATAAAATGAAACTTATAAAAAATAAAAAAATTCCTGCAGTGCCCGGAAATTCCCTGCAACCGAAGAATGCAAGTCATAGGGCCCCTGCATCGGGAACTGCGAAGGAGTTGGCGGTGCAGTTCGCGGTTCGCTGGAAATCGTGGAAATTGCCACCGGCTCATTCCGACCGTATGATAATTAGTCATGTTTGCATAAAATTGCTTAAACTGCGGGATCAGATCATAATCGCTCTGCGGAGGAAGTGAATATTTGCGTCAAACTGGCCGGGCTACGGGCAGCTCTCTGTAGTCAGATAGTTAGGCAATTTAGCCGGCTCAAATTACTCTGTTTACTTTTGGCATAGTGCCGCGGGAGATTGTCGTGTTGAGAATACAAACTGAAAATAATCGTGCACAATCGCACTGAGGTATTTTTCGAAAAAGGAAACAAAAATATTGTATAAACAAAGCCAAGAAATCTAGAAGTCGGAAATTGCCTCTAATTTATTGTTTCGTCAAAGAGAACCGCGGTATCCCTTTTCATTCGAAGAAAAGTGCGTTAAACAATGGAAAATACCAGACAAGGGAACTTTCTTGAATCAGATTATTGAAATTTTATTAAGTATAGTATTTGGTATTTGAAAAAAAAAACCTCTAATACTTTACTAAACAGATTTTTCAAATTTATTCAACGTCAAGTAAATACATAATTTTAAACACCAAAATCGGTAAGACTATCGATAATAATATTCTACCAAATAAATAAGAAAATTTATTATACTTAGAAATTATTTTATATTGTTAGCTGCAACCTTCTTCTTCTAGGTAATTAAAAGATTTCATAAATTTTTTAATTAAAATATCCACAAGGTAAAACATATTTATTGTACTATAGTACTTATTGGGTTGAAATTTAAATGAATTGTAGTTATCGCATCATCAATTTTCAATTTTAAAAATAAGAGGATATAACATGATGCTGTAGAGCTTTCAACGAAAATAATTTATTCATATTTTCGATGCGTTTATTGAAAAGTTAATAATCTCTTTCGATCGCTGAGAATTAAGCAGCTTTGAAGCCGAGGAATTCTTAAGAGAGAAGTTTCTTCGAAACAGTACATCTTCTTGTCGGGATGAGTCTGTTTATATTTGATTTCTTCGAATTATTGTATAATATTTACAAATATTATCTTTAAGCGTTTGATTGTGAAAATCGTATTATAGATAGGTTCAAAACATTTATTTTTTGTAATATACTTTTTCTAAATGTTTCTCTTTGGAGAGTACCGCAGTTAAAGGATTAACGACTTAATTTGATTTTACGCAATAACTATCAATTACAACGTTCTTGGACTTGAGTAATTGAATTGTTAAAACTGTTTAGATTATGTGTCTCATAATTAAGACGTCACCAGGGGCATTTCGGACAACAAACGAGCACCTTTCCTTCTGTTAAAGGACCATAAAATCCAGCCCACTTAAACATTTGATTCCCCGGAGCCAATTGCCATAGACTCAACTCCGGACGATAGACTTTCGAGCAGCGCTTAAGCCGCATTAGCCTCACTTTATCCCTCGCAAATTGGATGCCAATAAAAATCACCGACAATCGCATATAGATGAAAATTGAAAATCATCGAAACACATAAATAAGCCGGGGAGACAAGTCCCGACATGGGACATGACTTAAATGGGTACGAATTACCTGAAGACCATCAACAGTGGGCTGCAGGCGAAACAATCACCGGCGACAGGCCGACACGGGAAAGGACCGATGAACGATGACTCGGGCTCCCAGGCTCGGAGCCCCAGTCTGGGACGGAGGCTCCTCGTACGAGGAGCCCCGTGGACCGCGTGGGTGTTGCAAGATCTCAAGACGGATGAGGTGGGTGGGTTCGAGCCGGCCTAGGCCTACCACAGGAATGGGTTTATTGTCCCTCAATTGAGCGCATTCAGATTTATCCGAATCCATTATTCGATCGACCATTGACCAATTCAAGCGGTCTGAGAGCTCTGCACGGAACATGTAAATAAATTTTTATGGGCTTATCGCAAGGTAAAAAATCGCATTAAATTGGGCCCTGGATAAATTTTCTAGCGAGTAAAGTAAATTGCCAGGAATTGTAGTTATCCGCGGAACCACGGCTATCATCTCCTCTAGAACTCGTCGTAAAATTTTAATGGCCCTTAACAGCTGTCCCAGCGAATGATTGGTCAGGAGCCATGGCTCTTCCGGCGAGCTATTTTTTCTTAAACTGGAATGCGTGATCATTGGACAATAAATGTACTTTTAAAGGTACTCATATTGAGTGGCCATCAAGGCTTCATAAATAACTATCTGAGGTTGTCCCTTCGTAAGAATTGCACCCATAAAATTATTATAGCGTCGTTTTTTTAAAATCTACAACATTCGGAACACTCCCTATTCGATGGGTGGGATAAGCCTTATTATGCGTGGGAATTTTAATTTGCTTTTAACATTAAAATTGTTTTTCCGATATAAACGACGAAATAGGGTCTAAACTATCTAAGTACACACTAAAAGGTTATTTCGAATTTCAATATATTTCTCATATCTCTTACTTTACTTTGAGGTAAATGTTTTGAAATATAGTACATTAGGTTCGTTCCAACTCTTCGAGGTTATAATGATTTAACCTCTGAAGAGATAATAATTATTAATATTATTTTTTTATTTTTTGGCCTTTAAATAAATATTAAGTATGATACAAATCATGGTTACGCATTTATTAAAATGTGATAATTATTTAAATATGAAGCAATTAGTTTTATTCTACTAAAAAGTGCCACTGAAATATCTATCCACTAAATATTTGTCATAGTACACTTTCATTTAGAAATCCTGAGGTAGCTTCAAACCAAAATATTTAGAATTTCTTGTTTGCGAATAGTGAAATATATTTTCTAAAGCTGAATTTGAAAGAATTTGTTATTGAGGACAAATCAGGATAGTATTTACGAAGTTAAATCTAATCATTAGCGATATTGTTATAATAGTAGTATGATTTTAAAGTTAATAAGAATTTTTGAGAAATTTTCGAATTATATTTCATTCCCACTTATCCCGGATTCCGGACCCACACCACGGATATTACAAACCTTCTGATCAAATCAATCAACTCTGCAAATTATGCTGACAAGATGAAAAAGTTAATTTTGCCATCGCGTTATTTTTGTGCTGGGATAGTTGTTTGAGTCAAACTTGTTCATCAGAGGCTTTTCCAAATTAAAAAAAAAAAGGGTATACAAGAGCATTAAGCAAATACCGGGCCCGGGTGCACTATGCATCAGCAAATGGTGAATGTTTAATTTTATTGATTGTTTCAAAGAATTGCAAATAAAATGCATTTCCCTTCTGCAGGGGGTGCGGTTGAACAGAATGGCATGTCCAATTTGATCGTTGGCCTCGTGTATCAAATATTTGCTGCGAAATTAAATAAAGCATTCGTCCCTGTTCAAGCAAATTAAGCAAAACTAAATAATATGCCAGTTTCGCGTACATACACCTGGATGGTAGTTTTGACAAGCTGACCTGACGGGCGGTTGGTTGCAGTCCCCTTTCCGCGATTTTAAGGGGTACTTTGTTCGAATGTTCGGTCAATGCATTATTAAACCCAATGGGATTACTGGCCGATAAGAAAAGTCCGTTTCCTGCGAGTTAAGCCCCTTCTGCCTAAACCCGACGTCAATTTAAAGTCTCCCTGAATGGCGATGTTCCACAGGCCCCAGCTGGCCCCCTTGCGAGCATCCAAGGCGTGATCAATGCTCCGTTTGAATATGGCAGGGTATAAAAGTGGCGCCCCATAAAAACGCTCCAGATCTATGGCGTATCGCTCGAGATCCATTAATTTAGCGAGCGTGGGGCTGAGCTGGGCAGGGTATAGGGCTTCTTTTTAGGGATCCTGCCGACCCCCTCCACTGGGAGACTGACATGCGAAAAACCCACTTAAACCGAACAACTTCAAGCTACAACCCTTTTCAATCCGATGCATGTTTGACCTGCCACTTTTACTGCTTTCAGTAGTCGGGCATGCACCCGACCGGGCTGAAAGGAGAGGACCCACCGCCCTAAATCAGCCGGCATCAAAGTCAAACCGAATGGACTGTGTGTGGGGTGCTGGAGGGTGGGCGACTGGACCAGGATTTGAGGAAAGGGGCGCTGCACACTGGGGCTGCTGGGACTGTTGGGGCTGTTGGGCCGCTCCTCGGCTCCAGGGGATGCTGGGCACATTAAAAGTATTCCGACCCACTAGCCCATCAATTCTAATTTATTTGCGCCTGTATGCAGCTTTAAAGCTTTTATGGGTGCGCCCGTTCCCGGAAGGTCTGCGGACGGCTGTCTAACCCTCGGCCCTAGTGGCAACCAGTTGAAGGGCGGAACCCAGCGTGGAGCGGAACTGCCGAGAGAACACATTGAAGACTTTAATTTCCTTTAACTCTAATAGGCAGATGTTTCCTGCAAATTTCTTAGGGGATTTTGCTGCAGAGTAGCAGCAACATTGAGCTAACTCAAATTTTTGCCAATGAGTATTTTAGACTAAGTGTCCAAGAAAATGATGTAATACTATTAAAGTCAAGTCAACTCTTTTACAATTTTGAACTAACATGTTATTTTAAAACTAAATATGTAGTTAAGGCGTTATTTTCTATTTTTACATACATTTTTACATTTTCTGTAAATATAAAATTTTAAGAGAAGTGCTGTCAGTTTCATAAAAATAGGCCCAAAATTGATTGAGTGTAGGGTATGATATTAATTTTAAACGCTCTTTTCGCGAAATCATGTTTTTTTCTTTTTTATTTTACCAATTTCGAGATGTTTCCGCGCACTTTTAACATCTACTAACATTGCAAAAGCTTATTTTTACCACTTCTCTTAAGTTACGCTAATTCTAATACACATTTTTTAATTCGTATTCTATGAGTCGAATGGTTTGTTACAGAGTAGCACTGATTTAAAGTTATCTAGAAATAATGTTTCTTAAATTTCTTATATAAAGTCGTTATAATTTTATTTTCTATAACAAACATTAAAACTCTTTACATCGGATTTTGTATTACAGTCAAAACCTGATTAATATCACTTTAGCAATTTTAATTTGAAGTAAATATAAACATTAAGGCAAACTATGTCCCTATAGCTCCCTGGATAAAAATCGATTCAGTAGTTTTGAAGTTATGCGAATACAAGCAGACAGGAAGACAGGCAAATTAAAATACATATTATGTTATATTTTGATTATTAAAATAAATCAGATATTCTGTTGATTTGTTTTTTATTCATAAAGTTTGAGTTAAATTTGTAAATTCCAGACAGTGGCAGTGACAGAATTGAATCCGCTAAACTTGAGTGAGTTGATCGAAATATTTAGGCCTCTTTTATAACCCTGAATCCTTTATTATCTGTATTTTGTCTGAATATCTACAGGCAAAATTTACATATGAAATTTACATATATGTATAATATGTAAATATATATGTACATATGTATGTAGTATTTAGCTTTACTTGAATTGGCACGAAAGATCTTCTCAACTAGTAATTTTTTTATTAATTTCGATAATTCCTAGGGTGCAAGGGACTGAGACGAGCAGACCTCAGCCTAGGCCTATTCTGCCCAGTTACGTCAATGGATGCACGAAGGGCTAACAGAGCAGTGCTTTCCGTTTGGTTGGCTCAGGGTGCATCGATGCATTTCGACGCTGGGGGATGCATCTGTAAACTTTGGTGTGGCTGCAGAATGAATAAGCGTGGAGTAGGCCGAGTGGTAATAAATTGCCTCGGCTATGATGGCCGATATTTGCCATTCATCCCCCGGCTGCGGCTGACCTACCCCCCCTGGGAATGGCCTGCTCGAGGAGCCGGCTTTTTTCAATCCGAACCTCTCATGTCGCATTAAAGTTGATAGAGTGGAGCGTGAGTAAATTAAAATGGCCTGCTTTGGTCAATTCGAATGCGCACCCCCGGACCACCCAGACCATTGTGCTGCTCGCCGGGTTATTTAGAGCCACCCTGTGGGCGGGGTTGCTCTGGCAATTCGGCTCTTGTATAACTGCTGGCCGAGAAGGGTTTTGAAATTTTTCACCTACTGCCTGGCCTCATGGCCACCCTGTGCGGGCCGGGTAGCCGCGGGGGTTGCAGCCGGCCAGAGATATATGTGTAATGCCCGACGCAGCAAAAAAGGGTAGCAAACATTTTATTGGTCTCTCTCCACTCGAATTGAAGGATGATGGTGGGGCTCTTTAGGGTTGTTTTAAACGGATAATGGAATGTTGGGGCCAAGGCTCCGTCTACACTATCTCGCCCGTCTCCTGACCGCAAATGCCGATTACTGGTATCGCTCGAGCATCCTAAAGAGCGATATAATAAATTGCGGTGATGGTCCGGTCCGTCAGATTTTTGGACAGAACCGTTTAACTAAGGATTAATAGATTAGAATTAAATGGTGAGCTTTGCCGAGCCCCTGGAGCGGCTGCTGCACAGGGGAATTGGTCGCCGCTTTAATGGTGAGCTTTGATGGGCCACATTTATTAATTTGATCCCTTCGTTGTGATTTTGCTAAATTGCCGAGTTAGGCTGATTTAAGCTTTATCCCCCTTTGCTTTTGAGCTAGAATAATTCATTGGAGGGTATACGTAATTAAATTTGTCTTAATCATCAAAGTGGACTTAATAAGGAGTGGGTACTTAATTAAATTTGGATCAATAGCGGTATAGTTGACACGCGATTTATATTAAATAAAATAAAATACTCACTCATTCTATAATACTTTGCATAAAAAGTTTAATTTTTTTCGGCTAAATAAAGATTATAAATTGGATGAGGTAATTTTTACTTTTAGATCGCTCGATAACGATTATAAAGTAATTTTTATTTTTCAATCGCTTGGTAAAGATTAAAAATTAATTTTTATTTTTTGATTGTTCGAAATAAAACTCATTTCGTTATATTCCTCCCTTTAAGATGTGGAAAAGGAAACAAAAGATAGGTATGCTTCGAAATTATATCGTTCTTAATAATATGTACTTATAATAATTATTTAAACCATACTCACATATACCAAAAGCTACCTATATATTATATATATACCTATGTATACAATAGTTAGGTATATTATTAGGCGTTATTTCAAGAAAATGTATAGCAGTTTGCATATTGATACATTTTCGACTTTATCGATTAAATGTTTTAACTTATTATTTTGGTTTTTGAAATAATAATTGTTTGTTTGCAAGAACGATGAGTTGAGACTTAGAATTAAATATGTTCAAATAAGTAAACTATTGGAGACCTTTTACCTAGCGAGAATTTTTCCTTTCACGCTTGTTGCCATCCGCACCTTGACAGTTTTAAGGCCACCAATACTTAAATGATGTGTACTTATATAAAAATTAAGCTCAATTTTTGGCATGAAGATGGGTCCGTATTTTCTCATGCTATAAAAGCGAAAGGAAAGTTAATAAACATATTAAGGTCTTTAAATTAAGAGGAGTCGTTACATTTAGGGTAGATTGTGAGGAAATGTGTTGAGGGAGAGGAGGCAGTCTAAAATTAGCGTGACGTACTTTATGAAGAGTCCCTGTAAAAGTAATAGCTTTTCCGTAGAACTTTTCCCAGGTAATTCCCATCTCCGATGGAAAATTCAGAAAGCTTTTAGCATTAAATTTTAGGGAAAAACTCCTCTGGCAGAACATTATCTAGTTCGAATGCTAACAAAATGGCTGTCCGCGCTATCGAACAGAAACTGCACAGCATCAAGACTGTTCTTATTGCCATCGGTCCGTAACGACCGTGAGCGTTACTAACTATCGCGGCGAACTTAGATAATCTCTAATTTGCATTTGGTGGGTTTTATCTGTCCGAACACGAGGACAGAGTCCACGCTCTTGTTTCATTAAAGCCCCAGCGCTCCCACAAATTATGGATTCTATCTAGATGCTGACTTTAAATTTAATTTTCCACCAGATGGAATAAGCGAAAAGTTCCCAGGATGGCGGAGGCGCACTTTAAAGGCACTCGGCGCTGTGCTCGAATCGCCCACAATTTCAGAACGCGGACAGAAAGCAGAAACAAAGGCAGAAGCGAAAAAATCTCTTTACTTTTTGACTTCCTGTCATAATGAATGCGTGCTGAAGTTGGAACGGCTTACGGCGCTAACAAAACAAAGTAGTTAAGTCTGTCGACCTACTTTCGGAGTTGCACGAGTCCTCCCTGGAGCCCCGGGGGCGCGGGCTCGGTAGCGTGGAGCGTCGAGCGCTCAAAGCGAACGCAGGACGAGTCGAAAAAGTGGGGCACAGCGAAGCCTCCACATCCTCCACGCGCCCTCCAGATCTTATTATAATCCTTCAACTACTCCAAACAGAGCTCCGCCAGCAGTTAGAAACACAAATTCACGTGGCGAAAAGTGTCTAGCACAAAAACTCCATTCGAATGATAAACGCCAACTTCGGCGGTGCTGGTGGCGGGGCGACGGACGCGATGGCGGAGCGCCTCACCGTCAGCCATTTCGTGTATCTGCGATCTCTGAGCCCATTATTTTCCTCCTCATAAAATTTACTTTTGCAATAAATTTCATTTCTGATGATATGTGATTTACACCCGGTGGAAAGTTTTTCGCCGCACAGCTACCCGGCCGCGCCGGGTGCATTCGCTGCGCTCTGGGTGCGCTCGCCCGAACCGAGCAAGTTTAAAACTTATCGCTGGAGTGCAAGGAGTGCTTAAGTGTCCCCTAAAAGTCATTAAGGACTCCATTGTCTCCTGAAGTATCTTTGCAATCGCAAGTTACTTGGCAGTGCAGAGGCGTCGCGTCCGCCCGCCCGCCTTCCTCGCAACCATTATTTGTCGGCACCGTCGTTTGATGGCTCCATTCGCACAGCGACAAGATTCATCCTTGTTTGAAGTCCCATAAACAAAGTTCGGTGAAAACTTTTAGCAGCCAGCAAATGAGGCCCTTGGACACCCCATGAATGCTGGAGGGCTCTGGCCATTGTAGCGCCTTAATAGTCGGGCCCTCCATCGCCCTGGATCCTCTGCACTCGCTTTCTGAAGTACTTTCGTGATCTTTCGAGAATCTGTTGCTTCCTACTAATTCGGGTCCCAATGCCTGGAAGTCGTAGTAATTTAAAATTCAAAATGTTAGATCCATTTTTCGCTTGTATTTTGTATGCACAGCTACGTTTGGATATCAACATTTTAATGAGATTTCAAACTTTATATCTGTAATTAGGGGTGCATTATAAAAACTTCGATCGTAGTTTACTGCGATCTTTATGTTAATCTCTTTCTCGAAATGCCTATCGAAATGAAAAAAATTGTTTTTCATTCATATTAATTTCAATTTGTAAATATGATGATGACATGCATCTCTTGTACCTATTTTATATTATAATTTTAAAATATTTAATTTTACTTTTCAATTTTCGTATGTAAAGAGTGAAGATATAATTTCAAAAGAGTAAGTAAAATCATGAGTTTTAATGATAAAAAATTCCTATAATTTTGGGAATCTTACCATTAATGAAAATATAGTAAAACAATGATATAATTTTCAACAATTTTATTCGTATTCTACGATGGCTTCAAATAATAAATTTATTTAGTTACGGCAACCAAAACCACATTGACGTTCATTTTTACTCATTTGAAAAATTAAAAGAAAATAATTGTCATTGTAAATATTGCTCACTCTGATTCTAATATCCCTCAGGCGTTCTTTTCAAACCGATGACCTTTTTCTCTTATACAAAATAATTGAAAACGATCGGTGTAACGAAAGAAAAGTGCAAATTCTTTCTTGATTCCCTAAATAATTCATCTAATACACGATAACTAAAACAAAATGTATGCAAAAATTTAGCACTTTTCATTTAAAACTACAATAATATTAACCCTGATATAATAAATCAATTGCACCTTTATAATTTAAGAATTAAATTTTGCTAATTAATTTTAATTAATACTTTTGACATTTTTATTTGGTAAAATAACTCATTGTGATTTAAAGAATTTTTCATATCATCGGATTCTGATAATGTTTGGAATTTAATTTTAAAATATGCCTCATTCGAGGATGCTGCAACAGATTTACAAATGAAGTTTTACTGATGGCAGTCAATTATAATAAAAATATCTCCCAGATTCAAGGAATTTGATTTAAACATAAAGTCCATAATTAGCAGAACAGCTGTGGGCGTATTAATTGTTAATTAAAGTGTTTCAGAGTTTTGTTTTTTAATGAAACATTTTACGTAATTTGAGCTTGTTAATTATGTACATATTACTCTAGAAAATTTATTGTTTGAAACTTTTGTGAATACTTAAATTTTAAGTTTGATAGAATTAGAAGTATTTTATAAAATTGTCTATAAGGAATTAAATATGGAAGCAAAAGAATTCTTGAATACTTAAATTTTGCTAAAATAGGGAGTGAATTGCATGGTAACAGGGCGAAAAATTAATAACGTCTAAAGAAATATTCAGACTCATCAAAATTAGCTCCTCGTTCGTTGAAAACATTTCTCAGTTTATAAAAAAAAAGGATATTTGCGTTGAGAGGCAAAGCTGGAGGCAATTATTGACAAAAGTTTGAAAATAAATTTTTTTTTTTTTTGTAAAATGCTACAAAATGTCCAATGCTTGAGACAAATCCAGCTGAAGTAAGAAAGTTTTAATCCATCGAAAGTGGTCCGGAGAGTTAGAGAGCTTTCGTCTAGACGCATAAAGGACATTGTCAGCAGAGCCGCTAAATTTTTAATTAAATTACTCAATCAAAGCGGACAAATATTCTTTCCCTTTTTTTTTTCCCCCATTAGAAACTTTTAAAGAAATTCATCCGTCCCCGGCGCCGCCAATTAATAGCGTCTGTCCTTTTGCCCAGCATAAGCCACTCGGGGCGGCTGAAATCGTTTCTATTTTTATTGTTCGAAAGGATAGAATAAAAAAAAAAATAAAAATAAAAGATTTTTCGTGAGGACTTCTTGGCATTTTTAGGGCCATAAAAGTCCCTTTCGTCCGGACCCCTGCGGCAGAGTTGCCCTAATAGACTAACTAAAATATTTCCAGCCAGTAAATTAAATAGAATCCCGGCCCCGTCCAGCTTCACCTTTTGTTCCTTTATGACAGTGGGGCCATTTCGCTAGTCCACTAGTCCCATTAACGAAATTTTGTTATTCAGGGCACTCCGTCGAGTTGATAATTGGGTCCCATATCCATTCCCCTAAGTAAATTACTTCACCTTCACCGAACACGAAATTTCTTGGCTGCCGGAGACCTCGCCGCCGCCGCCGTCTCATTACAATTAACCAGTCAACCGTTCAATACGCAATGGAGAGATCTTTAGGAGTCGACTCATAAATACTAAACAAGAAAGGCCACTGGTGTTGGGGGCTGCGTGGGCGGAGGTGAAGCTGGGCGGCCGCACTGGACCATGATAGTGCGCCTTCGCCCTTCCCGGCCGTAGCCCCGGCCGCCCGGACTCCTTCCTCAGGTGAGGGCAATATCAATGGAAATGAGTTTGAAAAAGTTTTCATCCCGAGCTACAAATCGCACAGCATCACAAGTTGCCAATCTTCTTCAAGCGGGCCGTAACCCCGGCACTCCTGGTGCCGGCGGCTCCTCCGACCCGGCCCCGGGCTCCCCGGGGCACTGGAGGAATAAGAAGACACACATTACCCAATTATCGTATTTCATGATTCGTTAGGTTCACAAAACTCCTCAGAATTCTTCTCGGGATAGAACTGCAAAACTCTGACTATCAGAGCCCCGCCGCCGGCCAGGGTAATGGGGGGGAAGTCCGCACAATATGTGGATGGTCGATGCGCTCATGTGGAAGCGACCCGGATCCAAATCCACACCCAGCGAAATGTGTCCATGTCTGTTCGTTTTATGTCTTTAACGGGGATGCGACGACGTTTGTAGGACCATTCGAGGCAGAAAGTCACCAACTCGAAGCGGCCAGGGGGATGGGGGTGGAATGGTCACCGCTCCCGGCCGTGGGGGTGCAAATCCAATTCGTATGCTAAACAGCCCCAGTGTGTGGTGTAAAAATGCCGCGCCGGGGGTGATTAGTCGGCATCTTCGCAGCTGCAGCCCTAACGAGGAGTTGTGCATCGGACTGCGGTCGAATGAGCTTTTTGTCGGTACAACCGGGGTGTGAAAAAGTTTTGCATTAATCCATACCCGCCAGCTCGAAATAATTTCATACCGCACGATAATTACACCATACCCGGTCATCTGCAATCACCTGCGGCAGGTAAAAATTTTCACCTACGGCTATCCAACCTCGGGGCTTTATGCTCACCTACAGACGTGCAAAACACAATGTTTAGTTTGCATAGTTTAAAGCTTTAAATGCATCCGCAATATTTTTCTAAAAAACCCTGAAATTGAGCATCCAGTTTTTTCAATTAAAATAATCCTGAATGACGTCATTCGTCGGCATATACAAGTTATCTACTTAAAATTATAAAATTACATATCTTTTTTTTTTTTGGAAATGTAAGTAGGAAAAAGTTATTTCAGTAGCGACTTAGTATATACCGAATTTTTTAAAAGTAAGCCTACATTTTATAGGGGTAATCACGCTTTGGTGCAAATAAGTCTGGTATCGTTGCAAACAGAAGGAGAAAACTTTGCATCACTTTTGCACTTTTATAAAACTTAAAACCATTGGAAAATTTCGTTGCAAATGTGCAAGACTGAAGTGTTAAACAGCTTATAGCTATCAAGTTAGCTCTTATTGTTGAAAATTGGTTTTAAGAAAAATAAAGAAAACAATAAAATTCAGAATGAAATGGAATGGAAGGTTATATCAATTAGAATAAATGAAATTAAAAACGAAGTAGAGATGAAAAAAGAAAAATTAGAATTAAGAAGATTAGAAATTGAATAGATTAAAACGTTCATATTTTTACCCATTTAAACCTCAAAAATTGAACCAAACAAATTTTTGGATTAACTTTTTCAAGCAAAGTGGGTCAAAGTAATTCGATTCTACATATTTTTACAAAACAAAAATTGTTTGATATGGATAACTCAATTAATTCAATACAAAATTTGCTTAATCTGATCCGGAGCTGATTGTGAAAAAAAAATACAGCTAATAATTGCGTGGTTTAATTAGTTATTTAATAATTTTTTATTCGAACATACATATGAATACACGGCTTGGTGTTTTATTTCAACCACATATTTTATGGTCCTCATCATAGCTCTCTTAAACCAAAATGAAAATTTTGAAAATTATATTAATGATTCTCTACAAATGAATACTTTTCAAAAATGCTTTGTCATCGATAGTAGCGTTACATAAGTGCTTCATTATATATTATTATTATTAATTTTAAGTTTTTTCCCAGATTTTTCAATACTCAATAATGCTGAGGCTCTCATGTTTCATTGGAAAAAATCTTACAAAGTTGCATAGGTACTCATCATAAGGACCAAAAATTCATTACTTAAATTACTAAAATATTTAGGAAGTGTTTTTCTCCATACGCCAGAATAGTGCATATTTTTTTATTTTTAGAATTTATACATGTCGAACTATGGCTTTTAGAACGAGATCCTGTATTTAGGTACACATTACTGTAGAAAGAATTTTGTCACAAATTAAGCGATTTCAAGCGAAAACACGAAGCAGTTTTAATTTCAAGGTATGTTTAAATATATTTACAAGATTAAGACGTGTATGCATACACATTTCTTTTACTAACACTATTCGTGCAAGTGTACCTAACTTACGGGTTGCTTAAGTGATGCTTAAGAAGGATTTTTTCAAAAGCCGGATGGCATTTAGCATCTTCTCAAGTTAATCTTACAAAATTCCTAGGTAGTGTGAGCATTTCGCCCCAAATCCTTTTTTCCCTTATATCCCAGCATAATAGGGATGGTAAGCTTTTCAGGGAGAAAAATGTCTTGAAAATCCCCAGAAATTAGCATAAGGGGCATTTTCACCGTAGCCCCTTTTTATGACATCATCCAATGCACCGCGCCACCGGCGAGCAATTCATTAAGTACACATTTAATTGCGTGCCTAATCCGCCCCGGATGCGAAGATCTCACCCCAAAAAGATCGCAAGGCGGCCTCTTTGTCCCTGTTAACCCTTCGCGCAGGGCTCCGTTCATCAAAATTTTCAATTTTCCAACTCCGACCATTAACCGCCTAATTGCTGCTAAGCCCCGAAAGTAGCAGCGGTTGCGATCTGAATCGCGAGACAAATAAATTTTCGAGCCCTTAAGTCTTCCGCACCGGCGGCAGCGGAGCGGTTCTGGAGGGCGGGGGCGTTGTGGAGCTGGCTCTGGAGCGCTGCACCCTTCGCAGCTAAGGGTTCCTTGCGAAAAACGCATTCAATCAGGCAGCGGGAGATTGACTTTTTGGAGTTTACGGAGTGGAGAAAATTGTGAAAGAAAATCACCGCGGGGCATGAAAACAATAACTTTAAGGTGGGGCCCTACCCTCGTAGTTTTTTGGCGTTTCTCGAGACACAATTGCGTCACGGTGTGTCACCTTAGGGCGAAAAATACTGCGGCCCAGGCGGTGAACTGCAATTTAAAACCGAAGATTTTTGCGTTTTGGGCCGTAAATTATATTTAACAGGGGATTCTCTGGGACTATTGTTTGTGCCATCGGTGACGTGGCGGTTTTCTTTTCAAAAATTTTGGAGAACAATAGGGTCGCGATGGAGTTTTTCTTTTTTGCGCATTTTTTCCTTCCTTATTTTGGAATGCTTTAAAATGCCATCGGCGGAGGTGGGTAAACTCCCCCGCACGCAAGGAACGGCACCGGAATAATGACAACTCAGCACTGTGGCTGGATTTTGGGTTTAGGGAGCAAAAGGCAAAATTCTTGTCTTACCGAGATAACCGCGCGATTTCCGCAAGCCTGATATATTTATATACGCGGCTCACCCTCATTGCGGGGGAGGGCGGTGGAACGAAGACAAAGAGGTGTGAAAAATTACTTTTCAGACGAAGCAAAGAAGTCCGCGCGGAAAATTTATTTGACTCAGTCCCGCACTCCCTCCACTAAGTTTGGAAAGTTTCGTTACGGAACGACAGCTATGTAGGCCCGAGCGGAGGGGAGGGGGGCGGGGGAGGGTTTGATTAATGCGATAGGCTCATCGAATCGAAAACTGTGCAATCGCTGTACGATGTATAAATCACCCGGGAGGCTGCTGCTGCTGGATCTCGCCAGGTGCGAGGCGCGCGGGGTTCCAAGGTGTATTTAAGCGTTCGGCTGGGGCCGGGCCATGTGTTCCTGGTCACATGCTAAACAGGAAGATTACTCAAACCGACAAACGGCAAAAAGAATCAAGGACTACAAGGCGTAGTCGCAGTCGTCTTTAGGCCGCCCCCGCCTCGCCCCTCGGCGCTCCGCCCGCACTTTCGGTTTTATTGTCACTCAGCGCTTTAGACATGTCCCATCCTTGGTGTGTCTCCCGCCGCCTTAAAGTGTCATTTCATGTTAACAAATACACGCACGACACTTGAAAAGCAAAATCCTGTGTTATCCCTCCTGCAAAGATCACACCAGGTCCTGGGAGTGTACTTAAGAAAAGATGGAGGAGCGCCCCGTAAAAAAAGGGAAGCATACAACCAGCGGATGCGGACTGCTTGCGACTTCGATATACATAGGATATTTTTATTTTATTTTTTTTTTTGGGTCGAATTTCTCAAGGGTCCTTTTAGCACGACTCCGCAGAATATACGCACTTTGGCGTACCATGCCCCGGTCTTACGTCGAGGTCCCATGGCGGCGTCGCATCTCAACGCAAACAAATCTGCTCCTCCACCAGAATCAGAAATCGAAAATAGGCTAGAACTAGGCTCTAAGTGCTGCTAATGACTTGCCCTCCTCAAGGTGCTAATCCTGTTCCTGTAACGTGTCTCCCTGACACAATTACACGTGAGTTGCTCGCTCCTCCCGTCGCCCATCCCAACGCGAGGGGGAACATCTGCACAGGTGGTGCACGTGTGTCGGGGTTTTTCAATTTCCCTATACGCGCCAAAGGGATAATTTTGGAGGCAGAGGGAATTTGCTTATTAAATGCGGTCGGGATGAATGTGCCGCTGACAGAAACAAAGCTTTTAACTGGTGGAAGGAGGCGGGGGCGGGGGCAGGGTAAAAAGATTTCGCAATTTTCAGCGGGGAATTGAATTGTCGTTAATCAAATGACTTAATTAGCGCACGTTTCAGGTGTATTCTTTGTCACGGTCGCGGGCCGCGCATTTCACGCTGCTCTGCCGTAATGTTGCTGCTGAAGTAAGCATGATTGATTTGCCCTAATTAGAGCGATTTATTTCGCGGAAAATTCTTGTTACGGCGGGCTGTGACATTGCTAATTTTACGCGCTTAATTTGATGCTGTTTTTGTCGCTCTTTTGTACTGGTTTAGAAACGTTAGAAAGCGGGAATTTGCCAGAAATTATAATTATAAAAGATCAACGTATTCAAAAGACTTTGACGTATGTTGGAACACACATGAAACTGTTTTCAATCAAATGAAAATACAAATTTTGTTATTACATATTTAGAAACCAAAACACATACTTAAGTGTTTGAAGAAAACTCTATATAGTTCATAAAATTTAATTTTCAGTTATTATTCATTATTTTCAGAAAGAAATCGAAACAACTAATGAAATAAAAGAAAATATATGAGATCGATCGGTTAAAGTTACTCGAAGGCAATTGGAAGTTCAGTTGGTTAAAGTATTGAAGCCCGGTCGTTGATTTTGAGAACTACCAGAGATATTTGAAATTTTCAGATATGCACCTTATTATCGTTGCCAAAGCATCTTTCCATAACATGTCCTAAGATTTTAAAAGAATATTGGATCAGTTCCTGTAGATACGAGTATGCTATTGCTTTCCATTTAGAAGTGCATAAAAGCTATCTACTTATTGAAATTGTGGAAAATAACACTGCAATAAAGAAAAACTAGGTTGGTTGAATAGTCTCAAAAAAAAAAAATATATAATTTCATTTAAGATCTAAATTAACTTCCAGCTAAAAGTTACTTTGTATTAAATTTTTTTAAAGTTCATTTCAAATTTTGAATATATTTTTGAGAAAAATGGGGGTAAAACGATATAACAACTCGTATTTTGAGCATTTTCGAAGATACAAAAATAAAAGAACTTATGCGTGAAAAGAGTTCGTAATGTGCCTTAAATGAAATCCTAAGTCCTTATCTAGATATACAAAATACCTCCATCCCATAGGACTTACTAATTAAATATAGTAGGGAACTATTATAGTTTTTGATGAGCGTGCGCTAGTTGTGATTTTCATTCACTATCAATTGTGGTGAAAAAATCGGTTGGGACATTTTTGTTTGTGAAGTCTTAATCTATGGAAAACAATCTTATAAAATGATGTATCACTTGTTCGATGTTAAAATTAATGTTGTTATTACTAAATAGAGTATGGATCACATTTAAACTTAGTATTTTGATTAGGTATGTTTTTAAATTTGCAACATTTCCTTGGCCTAGAAATTAGTATTAATATAGGTATTTACTAGTAATAATAAACTAGACTAAGGATTTTTATCCTCATTTTTGGTTTCTTCCTACTATTTATAGGATAATAATGAAAACCCTTTAAAACAATGATAGAAGTGGGTATTAAAAGTTTATTTTGTCTTTTATTCAAGATCTAACTATTAATGTAACTACGAGTAACATAGAGAAGTAATTTCCTTAGAAAGGGTTGTACTTTGCAATTGATGAATTATTCAAATGTGTATAAGTGGTAAGTATAAATTATATTCGAATTTTTATCATGATACTTTAAGGAATCGAACCACTAAATATGTAGATGAGTATGTTGGTAAATGTCTACAAGGTACCACTTGAAAAGTTATCTAAAAAAATTTTAAACTAGAAATTCTGTTCCCACGCTTTTCTAAAAATATTTCTTAAAGTGATCACGACTCTAAAAGGATCTCAATCCGCTCAGCGGTAAACGACAGATTCTTTTGACACATCATAAGTTGAAAAGTTTGAAGAGGTCGCAACTCTTTCCTCAAGATCAATTTGAGGCAGTCGCGCGATTAGTCCAAAAGAGGACCAACAGTTTAGGGAATTTGCTGCACCCATTAAGCAGTGATCGCGCCAGATCCACTCGATCAGTGCGCCCGCTCTAAAAGGCAGGAGTTTTCCCCGAATTCCCATAAACCTGTCAGAATCCTTAACGAGTAGCATAAGTCGTTCCCCGCGGGCTAATCAGTGTATTATCGCTGCGTTCCCGCCACAAAATACCGCGCTGACGGAGTGGCTACTCGGCGCGGGCCTGGCCGGGTCTCAGTCCCGGTTTTGCTATTTTGAGCTGGCACCGGTCGGGAGTTGCTCAAGCGCCGTAGCGGAAAGAAAGGGCTCCCGAAGATTTATGGGGATTCGGTAAGTTCATGGCCGTTTTTTGGAGCTTCCCCGGAATCGTAAAGTGGGGATGGATGTTGCAGGGACAGAAACAAATGGCACAAATAACGCTTAATGGATCCGAGTAAATGGGGCGCGCCTCGGTGAAAGGAGGCCCAATTTGAATGGCTCGGTGGGTGCTCAGCTGGATTTGTTTTTGTTTCCCCACGAATCGATTTCCTTCTCGTCATTTTGAAATTCCCGTCTAATGCAAATGGACTTGTCAAGCAATTCATATCCTATCACTTGTGTCGCTGGCAATAAGGGCGGGAAAAGTGATTTGACGTCGCTCCGGCTCCACTTGAGTGACGAGAAGTCTTCCTGCACGAACGGCGCTCCGCACCGCGAAGGTGCTGACGGAAGTATCTAAATTTGGACCCAATCCGCAGCTATGATATTCGTGCTCATAAATCATTAAATGTATTTTCAACGCTGGAGCCGACCCGCGCCGCCGCCGATCCGCCGCGTCAGATCTCTTTTTCAGCGGCAAGGATGGGGGGATGACACGGCGCTGAGTCGAGAATCGCGTCTTTCTTATTATCGTCCTTAATCTTTTTGCATTTTATTATATCGCCGAGTTTCTCCCCCAGTTACGCCCCCTCTGGGGAGGGAAGGCTTTGCATTTCTGCCCCACAAAAGCGACTGAGAAAAAATAAATAAATAAAAAAAAAAAATTGAAATCCCCGAAATGGATGTCTATAAAATCCAGCAAATTATTTATTTATGGAATTTTAAAATATCACTTAAATGCGGGGGAGGGCAATAAAAAGAATTCCGAAATAGAGCATCACCGCCCCTGAATAGCCCGCCTCCGTCGACCCCAACTCTGGCGGTTTGGACTTGGAGCGTAGGGCTTGATTCTTCCTCGACAGGGCGGTTTTGTGTACCTTTGGTTTGTCCTTGAATGGGACAGAACTGGACCTAGCCACTGTATGGAAAACGGCAGACTTTTGTTGTATTTTTCGGCCGGTACGCGGGCGGGATCGCATCAAAGGACGCCTGGATCCTTCGCCGTCGTGAGTTTTTGAATTGAATGACTCCGTGCATTTTGTGCCCGCCTGTCGGCCCAATCTCGAGGGCTACACTCGGCGCTCATTCAATTTGGCTAGGGCTATTCACCTAACAGGTAACAAGAACGTAGCGAAAAGAAATTAAAAGTCAAGTAGCAATCGCCCCCAGAACTAGAAAGAGTCCCGGCGAATCCTTCTTTTGTGCCGCGGTCTCCTCAGCCCCATGATTCCTCTATCCGCACAAAAAGCTCACAGTAAGCGAGCGTCTCTGAAATGCTAATTAAAGCCAACGGGGCGCACTGAACCAGAAGAAGACTTTGGGACGGGGCCGCGGGGATGGCCGGCTTTCGCGCGATCCGAGCTGCGCCAAGGACAGCGTTGGCCAAACGTGAATTAATTATTTTGAAACGTCTCAGGGCTTAATTTTTCCCCCCGCGATGTAAACAATCGGGAATAATCACTAGAGGAGCGAAGTCCTTGAGAAAACTAATAAAGCAGCCGGCACCCACCCCCGCGTCCCGCGAGCCCAAAGACGACATCGCTTGCACGCCTCACGGCCACCTCCAATCTGGCAAAGAGGATCAGCAAAATGAGGCTTTCAATTTGCCCTGATAAACGCGAAATTGTTTTCAATTGTTTAATGAAAATATTTTTAAAGTTTAATGACGACAGGGTAAACTTCCGGACAACTCTGGGTACACAGCCAGGTACATATTTTATTAGGCTGCCGGGCTCTTAAGACGGAGTGGGCGGGTGATTAGGAAATATTTTGAATCGGTTGACATTGTTGGCATATGTTGAAAACAGAAAGCATTTTGGAGACGTGGTACCAAAACAGGGAAGAAATGTTTAATTCTGAATGCATTGAAAAATAAATTACTAATCATGGAATGACACAGAAAAATAAAACTTGAAAAAATACATTGAAGTCTAGAATGAATAATTTTGCACTTGATCAACACTTCATATTTTATAACTCTTTATTTCCGGTTTCGCTAAAAACCTCAAGACTTTTTTAGGGAAAAGTTACATTAATTAAAATTTCCCTCATTCCAATCGTTATTTAACTAGATGCGAGGACTTTTAGTATTACAGATAAGATAAGGTAGAATACCTTTGGCTTAAGAATTACATTTACAACTTTCAAAAATTTCTATTTTTTCACATAAAATATTAACTAAACGTGTGTAGAATACCGTCCTAAAATTTTAGAACGAAATTCGCAGTCGTTCACAAGTTGTAAATAGCATGTGAACGCTATTGAAATGCTTGGTAGTCACGCCAGGAAGAGCTTAAAACGAAAGTGTACTCTACGAGGAAGCTGAGGAACAACTTTAAGGCCCTAGATTTCCAGATTAATTAGTATGTAATTTCAATTCGAAACACAACATTTTTGAGTGTTCAAATTTTAAACGTCTTTTATTCAATACTACTTTTTTGTGAAGCTCATATAAGATAACAAAATATCAAATACGTACTTATTTTCTAAATTTTTACTTTTATTTGAATATTTTAAGTTCACATAGAACGTATGGGTTTTAGAAATTGAAAACAAAAAAATTTGCTCCGATGTTTCAGATCAATTCAGCAGATTTCAAAAAACCCCTTATTTTCATCCTCCAAATGAGTCCGCCCCCATAAATTAAACGATACTTAAAATAACAAATATTGTGGATGTATAAAAAAATCATTATATGTTTATTCCGACCAACAAACTGACAAAACATCAAATTTTTCAAATGTAAAGATTAATTTTGTCTTTCGAGGAACGTTAACAGTCAGTTAGCCATTAAATAAAACCTCAGTCGCATCTCTAAGCTGAATAGTATGAAAGTTACAGGATGATATAAACATATTCTCATAAAATCTAAAAGTATAGTATATAAGTAGCTTATAATATATAAAATTTACAGAATATTAATTTGATTAAAAGTAAGATTTATATGACCCGAATTGAATACCCGTCCTATCTGCGCTACTGTGAGGAAGAAGAATCGCTATAGCATTTTCTAAAAGTTTCAAAATATCTTTCAGTGCAGAAGTAATGACTGTCTTTAGAGGACAAGATGTGTCTTAAGTATCTTTGTAATTCTCAAAGAATGATTCACAAAAGTGGATTTCACGAAAAATGGCGACGAAAACGTTTTCGAAAATCATTCTCCACTTAACCCAAAAGCGCCACATTGAGCTAGATGTTCGTCGATGATGAGGACGAATATTGACTTATCACTTCCTTGCAAAACCCTTCCTCCTTTCCACTGGACGAGAAAGATAAAATGATGAAAGTTCGAAGGGCCTGCCTGGCTACCATCAGACAGTCATTGTTCCACCTTAAAGCTGGAGACAAATCATCCTCCCGACTTTTGGCCCTCTTCCAGTCGAACACCTCGTGATAGAATCTGCTCCCCGGGATAGAGTTCACCCGAATTACAGTAATATTATCCAGATAAGTTCACAAAGACGAAGTGCTCGCACAAAATGATTCGACCGGAGATTTATGGGCATAAGTCAACCATCAGCAGGACTCTAATAAAAGGCAATAAAACGGGAACAGTGCAGGGCACATACAGGACATTAATTATCCTTCCGGTTGTGTAAGTGTTTCACTCCAGACGCATTTCGGCCCTTTGCCACTCCGTAGGCAAAGGGACTGTCTGCCGCCAAATGGAGCGTGGCTGAGCCACAAAAATATCTACACACATTTTCATAGGTGGGTATGGGTTTTTGGGTTTTGTACGGTTGCAGGAAGAAAATTCAGTTATCAGGTAGACGACACTGGGCCCCACCAGTGGAAGTCGTTACAGCGTCCTGCTGCAGGGAAAATAAATTTTGCGGCGAAGGGACATTCGGAGCGCAATTATGGTCGTCGCGCTTCTGTTAATAGGGCCGCATAATAAATTCCGAGCATTTCGCCAACTTTTTGTATGCATGTCCATTAGCCGGGGCTCAATACGCGGCCGGGACGACAGGCGATTTTGCAGCGGCCAAGAAGGCCTTCCGGCGATCCGGCAGCCCGCTCTAATTGAACTTCCCCGAAATGGAAGCTACAAAGATTTTGGAGGGAGTGCCGGGACCGAGAGCAGAAGAAAGGGCTGTAAGGGCTGAATGGGCTGCATAGTGGCGGAGGCGACAATAGGGACGTCGTCGTCGCAGGGCTCGCGGGGAGCATTGCTTCTTATCTCTGCATATTCAGTTGCAACCCGAAAGAGGTGGTGGGTTTGCAGCGCAAATGTGCCACTGGATCCAATTGTGCTGGGATGCGTCGGGGTGTGGGTGTCTGTGTGTGCTTTTTGTTATCCTTAAATTATGTAACCCCAATCCCAGATCAGCCCGATGCTGCTGGGGCCTTTGTTCGGCTTAGCTTTGCCCCATTTGGCCCCACACCGCTCCCTCTAACAGCCCTAAAATTTTGTTACCAAACAATTGAATCCTTTTGTACTTAGCCTTTGCCTTTTATCCCTCCCCCCCGCATACGGGCTGAGCTGGAGCAATCTAGCTGCAGAGTGCAGGAGCGAAGGTTTGGGGCGGGGTCGAGGTGGGCTAGCGACCTCCAGGACCATTGTGCATCGTATAACTAATGAAAAAATTAACACAACAATGGCGAGACTACCTCCAAGTGTTTCGGAGAAATTTATGTCACCACAGCTGACAGCCCTGGAGATTACCACTCCTTGCAGCTAGTTGTGTCCTCATGTCAGGCGCCCGTAAAAGGATTATCGGGCAGTGGCAGCGGCACATTTCGAACCCCCGATGGCCCGAACTTGGTAACAATTTTCAGGAATCTTCTATTGTTTCGCCATTCGGTGACTTTTGTTCCAAAGTTTCGCTAAAGATACGAGATAATTTTGAATTGATGGAGCCCCACTCGGTCTAACTTCATTCGGACCACCTCGGCGGATATAGGAGGGGAATATTTAATTTGAAGATTAAAGCGATTGTACCAGCGACGGTCATTTATTTTTCCGGGAATTGGAAACTTTCTCCTATAGGAGCTAGAGGATGAATAGGCCTCGTCCAGGGGAAGGAATCCGCGTCGTATTGAGAAAGCGGACATTTTAATTAGTTTGCGAACAGCCTGCTGGGGATGCCGGCAATCTAAAACAATTTACCCAAAATTCATGGGGTAGCCCAGCCTTCAGTTCTTGATATATTAGAAGTCCCGGAGTAGACGTCCTTGCCACGTGGAGGTCGTGTTGGACGAGGGAGCTCTAGTCCCACACTACCAATGCAGTCTCACTACCACAGCTGCTGCAGAAATATGAAATTGCAACGAGCTAAGGTAGGTACTGCAAGAGCCAGAATATAAATTTAAAATCAAGTTAACCTATTTTTGAACCGAAGTTTACTAAATAGTTAGAAAGTTTTTCATAGTCTTAAAGGATGTACTTACTTTAATTTCTTCATTTTATGATACAATTTTCATTTTCATTTTCATTTTATTTTAGTCATTTAACCTTATCTAAATCTGCTAACTTTTATATTTTCGCATCAAAATTGGATAACTTTCAAATAAAAGATATTTTAAGGGGGTATTCTCATTTGGAGAGCTCGAAAATTAATGTGTTTTAGGAATTTATTTTTTTAACGAAAAAAAAAATTAAATAGTAATTTTTAGGCCATATTTATTCATAGTTTATTTTTTCATTATAAAATTAAAAGAAAAAATTCTCAGTCTATAGTTAACATGATTGTGGCATTGTAGTTGCATGTAAAAATAAATAAATACCATTTTATTCAGGAAAGATGTGGTTATGGCCCGAATCACAAAAATTAAAAAAGATTTTTGGAAACTTCTTTCGGGAAATTATTCAGAAAAGTTCATATAACAATCAAATGAAAAAAAAAATATTTTTTTTTTATAAATTCCAAATGAGAATACTCCCTTAAAATCTTTCGGATAAAATACAATACGAGTACTTTATATTTTGAATTGAAGTTAGTTAAAGTCAAAAGGGAGTAAGTAGTTCAAAATAAATGAGGTTTTGGATGGACGAAAAAAAAAAATCAAGTGGTAGGGGAACGATTTGTAACGAAGCCTTTAACCTAAACCACGACCACTAGGATTGTTTATAATTTTAGCATATATGAGCCATACTTGGCAAGAAGGAGTTTGGATAATATAATTATTTTTTTATCTCTGAGGTATGACCTAACCCTAAAAACGGTGTTTGGCTAATATTTAATTAGAGTTAAGGTTGTTTTAAATAGGTAACTACGTACGTAGGTAGTACAATAGCTACTCACTAGAAAAAGTATGCACATTTGATTTTCCCCTTTGGGAACTAACAAAATTCCCTCTCTCAACTGCTTACGTAACGAAAACCTTTCCAGTTGAACTAAGCAATTTTCATATTAAAGGTAAAAACTGCGCAGAACGTCTAAGGTATGCTTTGAAGGAGTTCGGATCGCAATATTTCTTCATGTCGAGCCCGTGACAATTTTCTTTCTAGGCAATTTTCATTCTGACAACAACCCACCCTCATCGAAAATCGTATCGTTTTTTCGTCGCGCGACGATGTGCCATCCCCTGAGCGGAATTTTGCGCTATTGAGGACGATAAATCAAAATCGCTTTATATACGATTATTATGAAAAATTCCACTTGAGGTTTCATCTCCCTTTATTTTTTAAAAGGAAGTGCCAGGGGGTCCAGGGGTGGATTGGAGCAGCCTCCAGACACAATAGGAATGCACTTAATATCTAGAGGTTTCCTAGACGCGCTCGGGGAGTTCGGGGGGAAGCTGCAATGTGCCGCGTCGGGTGGAGTTTCTGCTGGCAGAGGAGCGGTTAAATTATCTCGCGATACAGAAATTAAGCGCCCTCATCCTGCACGGCCCTGGGCTCGCGCTGGCGCTTCCTTGGCCTCAACTGGGGGGCCGCTGGAACAGGAATTATCTGCATATGATGCGGATCATCTTTCACGGGGTCCTCTTTGTCTGCCACTATAACTCTTCGCTTATTTCCCCGGCTGTGGTTTATCGCAAGGAACAAAGTCGTTGTCCTTACAGGATTTACCCTTTCCGCCGGGAAGGGATGCGACCAGGGGATGGTCCTAGCGATGGATATCAGCTGCAGGGTAGTTGCTGCGGAGAATACTTACGTGTAATATGAAGTACGTGTTACATAATCGGTGTCAGGGGATATGCACGACAGCCATAAATACTGGCTCCGTTGACAGCCATGAACCGCATTCCTGGCACTTCATAGTCCCCCAGTAGCGCCAGATACAAGCCATCACGCTATAGATTCATCCTGGTGCAGATGTTGCGAGTTTTACGTACTTCTGCTTTTTGTCACTCTTCTGAAGGCAATTTATTTCGGGACGAATTCTCCGCAAATGCGTTGACGTACAGAAAGCGCTGACGGAGAGTTTCTCGATGGTGCCCTTTCCGAGGGTATCCTCCCGGTCAAGGGAATCATCATGAAAGTTCCTGGTTATTGCAGTGGCCGCAACCCATTCCCGGACATTTTCATATCGAACGAGAAAATTGCTTTAATTTTGTGAAATTTTGCAATTTCCCCAAAAGTCTGTCGTCGTGCGGGTTGTACCAACGATCGCCCGATCGCCGCCGCATACTTTCCAGAAATCAATAATTAGGGCCAGCCAACCTCCTTCAGATTACGTCACAGGGAAAAGAAGGAGACTCAGTCCGAAATAATTTCTTTCCATTTTTCCAGCTGGAGGGAGAGTCGACAGCCTTAAAAAAGTCATTCCGCAAATGCATAAATCATTCACATTTGGTGTGGTATATCCTTTTTTGTCCTAAATTTTTTCCTGCTGCGGCCCCATCTCGCCCGAGGAGGACGCAGTCACATTAAGAGCAGGGCCGGGAAGGTGTAGCCGGAGGCGCGGAAGGCCCACCCCCGCCGAATCGTAATTCTCGGTATATTAACGGAGGAATTCAAGTGAGCAAAACATAGAAAACTTTTCGACCTGGAAACACGAGAAGCAGCCGGGTCCCGCCCGGGCCCCCTGTCCCATCCATGTCCTTGGGACAGGCGGCATATTTTAATATGAAGCTCATAAATCTGGGCGCAAGACGCCTAATGTTGAACGCGTCGCTTTTCCTTTCCTGTATTTTTTCCGCCGAATTTTTCCCTTTTTCCCTGACGGTGGGGCCGGGACCCAAGACGGGTTTTGGCGTTGGCATGCATACGGTTGTCGGTGTAATATGAATTGTTCATGATTTAGATATCGCTGAGAGGGTGAAGAGTTATGGGGGTGTGCAGGTTCACTTGTTGTGACATTTGTGAACGACTAGCGCGGCCCACACTCGCGGCTCAGCAGCACTCCACCAGGAGCGGCTCTTGCCCTTTTCTCCCGCTGGGGGAGGTGGCCATCAGTTAATATTACTGGTGAATAAAATTTGACATAATTTATTACTTTTCAAATTGAAACTCAAATTAATGCCCTTTCGCAGTTGTGAAGTAGAGCGTAAATCTCCGGTGCTCCAAGAACTTGGGTTTTGTTTTGGATAACTTTTCCAAACCAAAATAACTTTCCGCAAGTAATATCATTTGTATTACATATTTTGTTTCTTACTCTTAATTGCTTAATGCTCGAACAAGGGCAAAGACCGGGCTAATCTTTTGATCAAAATTCTATAGAAGGTGAGAGGTTTAGTATACAGTATAGAAAATTGTAAAAATCGGGGTTTCTTAAAATCGATCACCTTTCTAATTCAATATTTAAAAGTTTTAATGTCCCTCTTGAAATAAAAATTATTGTTTCCAAATAATGGAGATGATACAACTTTTATACTTTTACTGAAAATGTTACGAATTATCTTACTTAAGAAATATTGTAAATGCTTATTAGAAACATTAAAGAAGTATGTTATGATTTAAAAAAATAAAAAAGCCGAATGGACGAAATATTAGTTCATAGTTTTAAAACTATAGAATTTGCTTTGAAGTAAAAGATAGAAGCCAGGAAATAAAAGGTCGAATTAAAAAGATTTTTTTATGATTTCAGATATGGTACAACAAGTTCAAATTTGTAATGTGCAATTAACGCGTATCAGTCCAGTGACATCTGTCAATTACAATTCATTCCGAGCCTGCTGTTAAACTTGTTGAAGGCTTTCTGATAATTCAAAATTTGTTAATTATGCTTTATGCATTCTTTATTTGATCACATTCAAAGAGCTTAAAGTTTTACTAACAGTTATAATTAACTGTGTAGTTCTTCTCCTCATATAATCAACTTTTGAATTGTTGTTCAAAATAAAGAGTATAATTGACTCGTTTTTTAAAACTATGTTTACTTGCATATGCTAAGAACAGAGCTGAAGAAGTTATTGAATTACATATATGTATATGTACATATGTATGTGGTTCTTATAATAGTTTTTTATGAAAAATATGGTAAGTAGCTAATCTCCAGAAGTCACTGGTATTGGACTTTATTTTCCAATGTTATTACGTCATTTTTATAATCGGTATTTTGAACGAGGAAATTTTAAATTATTGGTTCATTCAGAACACTTATTAGAATTTTTGTTAATAATAACGTAAGTAAAAAGTAAGTAGAATATGTACGTTAAGACTCATATATTGTGGTATTTTTGTTCACGAAAGATACATAATTTGTTCTGGAAACTATACATATGTATAAAAAGATAGACAATATGAAACGAAGAATATCATACAATTTTGAATTTAGAGTTTTCAGGATTTTCGAGGAATTTTACGCCTCAAGATACTAAGTAGACCCGTTTTAGTCTAGGTAGGTAGAGTTTATAATATTAAGGTACAATTTTCATTAGACTGCATTACCTAGAATACGAAATAATACTGCTGAACCGCGAAACAAATTTGGTTAAAAAAATTTGAAAATCCTTTCAAGTATCTAATGATTTCCGTTAAGCTGCTTTAAGCGAATTTTGTACGGTGGTCTTAATCACTTTTGGATTTTACACCACGGTGGTTGCATTGCTCTATTTTAACCATTCCCGCACACTTTGGAGCCCGCGTCCAACGTCATTATCAAAGCTCCCCAGCACCAGCTCAAATTAGGGCAGAACATCCAAAGCCTTTTTCGTTAATCTCCTTTCAAGTATCTTGATGACTCCCGAATAATCATTTCAAGTTTTCGAGGAGACATAAGGATTCATCCTTTCATTTTCACTTGAATAGATCCCTTTCTGGGTGCTATCTTCGCTAGGATATTAATGCCCCCAAAGGGGGTCTCATTTCTTATTCAAAAGAGCGAGCGCCGGAACAGTCATCGCATTTTATGCAATTCTCCGGCTGCTAGCAGCTAGCTAGCTCGCTAGCACAGGCAGTGATTTGTGTTGCCGCCCCCCCCGCCGATCCGCTCCGCCCGCGACGTTCATTTCTTAGCCCCAACGAAATTATAGCGAATTTGTCGAAGAGCACGTCTTTGCAGCGCTAAGAGAAAGGAAGTGATCTCCAGTGTTCCCCCAAAAAGGGATGATGTCGGGATTGATTTAAATTTAATTAACTTTAAGGCGATTATTCCGGCGAATAAAAAGGGAAAAAGTGGAAAAGGATTCCCGGGCACTCATCCCTTCCGAGCCCTGTCATCGGGACAAAACCATTGTCTATTGATGTCCTCTCGAAAATTTCCCGGGCGTGTCGGAGACCGAAAAAAAACGTGCTCATCATCGTGTCGTCTTTTGTTCCGCGGAGATGAGAAGTGCCCTTTTTTCTTGGAATATGTTCGAAATTATCATCGACAAGCAAAAAGTCCCGTCCGGGTGCGAACGGCTTATCCCTTAGGTTCGGGCGCGCAGAAGGAGACGACCCGGGATACGAGCGACTGAGGGACATCCACACAGCCGTAATTATCTTTTAATTAATTTCAGCAAAGAGACCTTCCGATATCTGGACTGCCCTAATTCAAATTTTAATTACGTCGACCAGACAAAAGGTGTGAAAACTCGCCGAATGGTTTGCAGTCCGCTCGGCTACGCGAGGGCGTGTATTTTGAATAAAAAGAGGAGCTCCGGACGACATTCATTTATGACGCCTGAATAATTAATACAGGGGAGGGGAGGTGGTCGATTATTATTAAAAGTTAGCCTCCGGACGATCGTCCGCTGCACGGGCGCCTTCTTTTTATCGGACCTTCTTCCTCTGGTACTTGGAACGTATACTTCAAGAGAACCTTCGAAAATCCTTTTTTGGAAAAGGTATTTAGAGATACGTAAGAAAAATCGTTTTAATTAAGGATCTTTTATGATTTCAATAATTAATTTATAGTACACTTACTATCAATTAGCATTGTATTGTAGTGACAAATTTACTCAATTCAATTATTTATTGGAGAGAGAAAGTAGAGTCTACCAAGTCTTGATATAAAATTCTGAATAAGTTATTCTACAAGTGATTGAAATATTTTGAGTTAGCTTTATTAGTATCTAATTAATATATTGAAATCGAAGCATTTTATGAAGAAATTTTAACTAATATTATATTTTTTTATTTATTGATTTTGCGAATTTGAGGTCTTACAGAATTGAAATACCCGGGTCGAAATTTTAGTTTCTTTTTGATCCTTATGATTCTAACTGAAGACATAGAATGGTAAATAATAATCAAAGCTCTAACGATTCTCTATACACGTCCGCTTTAAAAGGGTTCGGGAGTTAATCGATGATTATATAAGCTCTATGTCCCGACTATCCTAACTTAAGATATCCAGGTTCATATTTATATAATTCATTGTACCAATATTTAAATCTCTGCTTGATTATGTAACTTAAAGGTAAAATACTTCTTTAATTTCCTTTGGCAGTAGCTTTATCAGAAATTACACTCTGAAGTATTTATATTAGCTAAATATAAAATCTGAAATAAATAAGGACTCCAATAATTTCTTCAAAATGTAATGATTAATTTAAAATTTTACGTATAATTCTCCTAAACAAAATCATGTTCATGTAAACGCTATCCCCTAAAATTGGTTAAGCTATAACTTTCTGTAAGAGCCTGATTAAAAGTCGCGCTAACTTCGGCGTTTAACCTTAATTTAGAAGGTACTGTTACAGTTAATGGGAACAAACACTTTTGACGTTCCCCTCCCAAGTTCAAAAACCTGACAGTCCATCGTGTGTGTCTGTACCTGCCAGCAGTTAATCATAATCAGCAAAATCATTGCACAAAATGTCCAGTCATTCGGTGATTTTATGGCGAAATACCTAATCAAGGTCCATCGATGGAATTGGGTCGATTTGATCGCCGCAGAGCGACAGGTTCGCCCGCAGCGTCGGTTGGTGGCTAGGTCCTAGGACCGTGGCCGGGCCGGGCAAGGCCAGAAGGGCATCAACCCTTCCCGGGACGCCGGCTGTAAATCATCGGCAAATTATCTTCGCTCTTATCCCCCGCCCGGGCGACTCTTGAACAAATTTTATCCTCAATATCCGATCGGTCGAGGGTGGCAAGTATAAATTTTATGTCGAGTCATCCTGATTCATTCGTTTTTGGTTACGGCCAGCGACTGGTACACTACACCAATTACGCCCCCGCACAGGGTGGTGCGACCCGGCGAACGGCGGTGTGGTTGTCTGACTCCGGGACTCCGGTGATATGTGCCCCGGTACGACCAACTTGCAGCATTAGCCGGCTACTTTTTTCCCCCCACCGTGCAGCCGGGCCAGTGCTCAAGGAAACCCTTTGGCCAATCGATTATTCATTAGAACGAAATCTTGCCCTTTTCGAATTGCTTTCGAGGGAGCAAGAACTTTGCAACAGATAACTGGGATTACCCGTGATCCTGGGGAACTAATTCTGGAATCCAGTTTTTACCACTGTCCTATCTGGACGGCGACATCTAGCCATCTAGCCGCCCCCAAAGAAGGGGTTGGACACTTCATTAGACGGCAGTCCTACATATCCGCCGCTGGGGTGGCTGCACGAGCGTTTTTCTGCATGACGGACGAATTAAAAGTCGTGTGCCCCACTAATGCCCCGTTTAATGATGTTCACTAGATTTTATCGCGCTAATTAGGTCGAAATGCGTATCTCATGCCTCGTGCTGTTTTCTGTTTTGAATATTAACGATGGGAGCGCTCGCGAGGGAAGGGCCGGCTTGTTCTGCTCGCTCGAGATACGAATTTGTTACGAGTCACAGCGTCAGTGACTACTGTCTTTTCACTCACTCAATCTGGATTATGCTAGGGACATAAACTGAAATATGTGGGAAACTGTAGAGGCGGAAAAAATATGCGAAGCCCCTGATTAAGCGACTCATATAAAAATCTTGATCTAGCTTATTTTTTAAATTTGTAATTATTTATTATTAAAATATACACATATCAAGACTCTAATTGCCTCATTAAATTTCCTAAAAATGTTTGGCTTTTTAAAGGCTTTTATTTAACTTAGGTTGCATAGCGTCAAATCTTGCAACACAAAATTTTTATACTTCTATTTTACCAAAAGTTATGAAACTTTGCATATATGTATGTTTAACTTCGATGACAATAGGTACAATGTGGTCGTATTTGTAGGTGGATTCCACCCGCGCATATCCCGCAATCCATCCACGGTATTAAAAGAATTTCCTAAAAACATTTTTTTTTACGATATTGTGACATATCTTCCGGTTAAAAATAAAACATATGCTTAAGTCATAGTGATACTTATACTAAATAAGAAAACGAAAATGAAAGGTTTATACATCTAACTAAAGAAAACGGTTTCCTTAAAGACGACAATGGCAAATTCATAAATATAGATACTGAAATAGGTATATAATTGAAAATATAAAATTTCCCCGTTCTCTTTGTAATATAATTGTTTAATTAATTTACCTAGTTCTTAAACTTTAGAACTATTTATTTATGTAAATATAGCAATAATATAGTTGAATGAATTTTGGATTCTAACACTAAATTGTATGATTTCTATGTTATTGTACATACTTGCAAGGTTGAATTGAAATCGAAATTAAACTAGAACTTTACACCTTTTTGACATAAATATGCTACATTGTATCATTTTCTATTTTAGACTACGCAAAATTAAAATGGTGGTACTTTTTACAAGCTTTTATTTAACTTCATGTTTGGGTCATATCTTGCAGCTGAATTTTAAACCAGTTCCCCCCAACCGATTGAGCTAAAATTTTGCGCACACATTTGGTTTTGGTGACAATTCACGATTAGCTAAGTGACGCCATTCTAAATCCAATATGTCGTTCGCGACAAGATGGTGATGTATTATTTCCATAATCGCCCCCTTGACATGGGTATCAAATGAAAGGATTCGACGAGTAGAATACGATAAAAGCTTATTTTTTAAAAATTTCTTTTTAAGTACTCTTTTAAAATAGAAATAATTCTGCTCTGAACACGGAAGGCATTGACTGAGCAAAACAATTGCTAGTAAGTAAAAATACTGCATATAATGTCCAAGAACTGAACAAATTCAAAACATGAAGTATTCCTGGGAACGTTTCACGTTTTTTATATTGAGCGTATCAATGCACTCGCGCTCTGTATGAATGCGAAAATTGACGGAAGGATCTCAATTTCATAAAACTAAAGCTCTTTCAGGTGAATTCCCGAAATGATTCAGTGAATTTCTGCAATTCCGGGAAGCAATTGCATCCGACCGTAAGCGACCTTTCATAGGTTCAAACGAATAAAAAAGAGCAAATAAAAAAAAAAAAAAGAAATTTCCGCCCGTTGCATGTGACAAAGCGTTGACAAACTTTAAAATTCCACAGGCCAAAGGTGGTCTAAGGAGGCGGACACAAAGAGCGTATGCATGCGACATATTCCTCATTAAGGACTTGAAAAGACTTCCGAAGTTGACATTCATTCAAGACTTTCATTTACCTTTCCGTTGTTTTTTGCGATTCCGTCCCCGCCGCCCCAAACTCCGCTTTGTCGTATTTCTTGCGCTTTTGAAGCACGGCGGAGGTGAGGGCGTTCAACAATTTTTTTTTTCCCGAAAAACACCTTCCACCTTCGGCTTCCTGCAGTCGCCTTAATTACAGGCGAGCAGAAGTCAAAACTGATGAATGGCAGTTCGCGTAATAAAAAAAAAGCGGGTTCGAGCCTGAAAGGAGTGGCCCCGGTAGGGCAGGAAGGCTCCACATCCCGCCGGTGGCGATGGTGCAGCGCCTGTATTCTTTTCCAGGTGCCTTTCCTTTGGCTGCTTCTTCCACGTGAGGTTCTGCTTTGGCTCTGCTTCTTTTTGATTTCAATGAACCTCTCATGGCACGGCCCTTCCTGCGTGCGGAGGAGGGAAGTAACGTGACGTGTGTGTGCCGGTGACAAACCAGGTGGGAAGGTGAATGGACGGGAAGACTCCGCTAAGGAAAGACCATCAGAAAATCTGTTCTACGGCAGAAAGTGGATAAGATTATGGTTGGTGGGCACAAATAAAGCACACACGTAGGCCACATACGTGAACAAACATTATTACTTCGGCTCTTTGAAAGCATCCTCTTCACATTCGGGGGAATGAAAGGAACGACTCAATGTTTGTGCACAGATCCTTGGGATGCGCCTCTTCCGAAGGGATGCGGAGCACGTGGGCCGGGGAGGCCCTTTTATTCGCATTTGAACCCAGTAATGATGGGTAAATACCGCCCCTTTCGCTTTTAGAACTTGTTTCTATTCATTAGCGTCATAGAAAATGGGTGGCGCTTGCCCACCTGTGAGCACCTTTGAAGCGGGCTCCACACCCCCAAAATGATGGAGGAGAAGAAAAAATCCACCCACACCTCGTCGAACAGACGGAGTGGGCCCGGGGGAGCAGAAAACGGGCATTCAATGGATAAACCAAATGGTGTATACGTGTTTGAATGACATTCAAGGACCACTAACGCAGTAGTTGGATCAACATCGCCCGGGAAGAATGAAAGGATGGAAAATATCCTCCTCCATTCAGCGCGCCATATTCATCTGGGATATGTGCGATGCCAGATAAGAGGTTTTTGCGGCTCCATTTATCCTCCTCGTCGCCAGCCAGTCAATGAAGAATGCACGGGTTTTCAGGGTTTTGTCATCTTCCATGCGACTGGCTATAAATAATTTAAAGAGACGAGGAGCCATCTCGTAATTCCGGTGAATGGAGTCACAGATTCCATTCGGTTGAATTTAGTGATGATGTCCCGCAACGCAAATCCTCTCAATTGCATCCACCTCCACCAGAACAAGCAATTTAAAATTTTTCAGCGCTAAGCCGACTCGGTGCAATTATTATTCACTGAGCCGTTCCCGGCTGAGCTTCCTGAGGGAAACGACTGCCGAGTTAGGGGTCAAGGTCTTAGGTTTGCTTCGTATCATAGTTCATATCTATTTTTTTTTGAGATATGCAACTCTATCTAGGATTCAACTTTGAAAAGTTTTTAAACTATTGCCCCAAGGCTCCTGTTATTTGCGAATTCAGGTGCGATTTAATTGCTCTCAATTAAAAGCCAATGAAGCGATTCTATTTCACATATTTCATGGGAACAGCAACATATAAAAGACTAAATAGCGAATTTAAGAGCAATAAAGCGCTAAGTAAGAATAATGCAAGACGTACGGTTTTCCAATAATTAAATAATTACAATTATAATTCTACTTAAGGTCCGATTTTATTTTTCTAAAAGTAATAAGGATGCATAATTACATATCTATATCTTCAATCGCCATGGAAAGCTCTTAGTTTCAAATAAAAGTATCAACTTCATTTCATAGAATTAATAAAATAGCTCATTATTCTAGAAATAATTTTTGACTAGATCCTAGTAAATTTTTACTAGATTGAGCTATCGTAATTCCTGAGGACTCTTGCGTGCGATGCTACTTTTCTTATTCGGTCTTGCAGCTCAGTTTGTAAACTATACTTTCATTCTAGCAGGTTTTTATAGATTCTAATAAGTTTTATTAGATTCTAGAAACATTTTGTCAGTGGCTAGAATGTCAGAAAAATTTACTACTTTAATATAAATTTTAAAAAATTAAGTACCTATTAGAACAATTCATAAAAGTCGTTTTTACTGGAATTTCATTAAAATTTTCATTCTTTCCTTGGTTTTAATTAAAATTTACAAGAAATGCATCAAATAATTTTACTAGTCATCGTGTGAATTTTTAGCGAAAACATACATATTTTTCAATAAAGCTCTCACTTGAAGTGATTTTTGTATGACAAAATATATTCTGTTTGAACATGTTACACATTTGCATGAACTTTTGCGGATCTAAATACCTACTTAATTTTCTCTATCAAATTTTAAAATAAATTACTCTTAAAAACCTTCTCTAAAAATTAAAAGTTTGTTGAAAAATGTTTTCAAAGATCATAAAGTATGTACCTACTTATATAACTATAATAATTCATAAAATTTAAATTTTATATTTTCGGTGATGTTAATTCCCATTATTTTTCTAATCGATTACACATACCTACAAATATTGTTTTCTGATAAAAGTTCTTCCATTTATGCATTTATTTCTTTTTTAGTTCTAAAATAAGAACTTTGACCAACTTGTTACTTTTTCTAGTTAAGTAAAATCATGGTATCACAATTGAATTGAATTTTTTATACAAGCTTGGTTATATTTAACAAAGACAAACATTTTTAAGATGGTAATTTATGTGTACAAAATTCTAGGCATACTCTAACCATAATCCGAAAAATGTAAAGAGCGCGGCGTCTTTTAGTCTGGTCATCGAGATTCTTCACCGTATGATGATAAAGCGGCTGAATATGTTTTACGATCTAAAAAAGCGAAATCCCTCATGCGTTATTTATAAGTCTAGCTCATGTTCCTAATTCATCATCCGGTTATCAGTGCCGCATGAATGGAAAGTAGCACAAAGTCAAAGTGCAAATCATATCGCCAAACTTTGAGAAACTGACTCGGCGCCCCTCAATGCCAGAGCTCAAATGTGGGATGATAGTCATCTCCTTCGGGAACTTCTGGACGGGCCGATTTGAATAAGAAGCCGCCGATAGCGCGGATGGTCCGGGCTTATCTCCTCTGTTTATTGCTGACGAGCACATGTGCAGCAGCAAAACACTGACGGACGTGTAAACATTGAAATTTGATAAAAATCATACTAAACAAGAAGCCAGCTTCTCTCTCCCCTGGGAACTCCCAAGGAATTTCATCTGTTGACTGATATAATTTCCAGATAGTCCGGATAAATGTCTTGTCAGGCAAGGCGTAATTCCTGTGTATCTGCAAAGTGCAAGATTTTCGATCAATTGATAGCAATAGAACGGGGGCGGTGCAGACAAAATCTCCCCTTTGCAAAAGGGGTGAATAGGGGGCGCTTTGAAATCTGCACCCTATTTGCTTTTAGTGCGATCAATCACCATTAAGCCTTTCAAGTCTGATTGAGGAGGTATTAATCACGAGAGGGCAAACACTTTTAGTAGCAGTCAAAGTGCATCATGACCTCCCCCAACTTTCAGACTTGTTTTTTGCCTTTTAACTACTTTCCTGGTATTTTTCGAAAGGTGGTGACTGCACAGAGCATCTTCCTTTCGACAAAATTAACAAGTTGAGCAGACCGGATGCCCTCCAGCTGAAAAGGCAGTCATTGGGACGGTGCACGATGCACGCGCCATCAACTCAAACGAGGTGATAACGCCAACGTGCTAATTATAATAAATAATTCATCTGAGAGGTGATTGTTTGCTGATTAAAAGATTTTATTTATATATCCCTGGGTTATCGCAGCTCATGCCCATCCACTTGGATGGTGGTTGAGCATCCTTAACAATTCTGGTGCTATCAAACGATTGATCTTTCGATGAGGCAAATACCCGCTGGAGCGTTGGGGCTGCGGCCCCGAACCCCACCTAACTCATTAAATTGACCATTCTTCTATCAACCGAGGAATTTTCCTTTCAATAAATTTCAATTTTCATAAATTTTCAAGAGGAGGCTCATGAAGCACGCACCCACTCCGCTCTCTGGGGCCCCATTCCTCTCGCCTGGCCGGGCTCTGTCTGCACAGCGCCGGGCGAGACGTGCCTGGGATAAGAATCGATTAAAACAGCCGAGAAAACCGATTATGGAGGCTGCAAATGCGACGGGGACCACCCCTACGCAGTTTATTGTATGCAGGAGGCCTTGAAATATGCGCGCTCGTGCAGTTGCCCCGCCGCACCCGCACCCTGCACCAGCCCATCCTCCGGCCTGGACCATTGTTTGCACAAGCTTTCCGGCCGGGGCCTGTAATTATGCACCTTTAGCGCTTCGCTTCATTTCGCCTCATCGTTTTGTGATTCTTCGCCAGACCGTGGATTCTCCTCGGCTTTAGGCTTAGCGGTAATATCGCGGGGCATCTCATCTCACATCGCAGCTTCGTAGGCTGGAAGAAGCCTCCAGTGAAATTGTTATGAATGCGGTAAAACGCAGGCAAATTTTGTTCACGTCCCTGCGAAAGGTGCCCATTTCATCTGGCCTGGACCAGCGAAACGCGAGAATATTCTTAGGTGTGTCCCGGGATTAATTCGAGGTTTTCTTAATGGGCTGCAATCTTGTGGACCAAATTTGAAATTATGTAGTTTAGGTGTGGTTTTCTCTTTAATAACAGCTTTAACACTTCCCTAATATTCAAAAGCATTATAAATTGCTTTCCATCCGTATTTAAAACCAGAATTAACGTTCTAATATAAAATTTTACACTAGTCTAGAAATGGGCTAAGTTCTACCTTATGATAAATATGTATGTACTCAAAAAAATCAATATTTTGTAACTTATAACTAGTTATAGCAAAATTGTTTATTATTGTACAATATATCAAAAATACATTTTTGATAATGCTTGAAATTTTAAGAATTACATCCTACAACAATTTTTTTTTTTTAGCAAACAATACAAAAATGAACGCGATTTTGCTAATTTTTGATATGTTGATTTGTATTTGTTCAACATTTATGTATAAGTCAGGTCAAGGAAAATTTCTACGATAAAATTTCAAAAGATTGACTTATGATATCCAATCCGAGTTAAAATGGTGAATTTAAAGACTCGATCTAATTCCAAAGTTGAGCGAAAACTTGAACGCATATCATATACGCCGTTTCCCTAAGGGTCTCTGACCTCATCATTGTCTTAAAGTTAAACGACACAGCCGGCAGCCAATTTTCTTTGAAATCACCTCACCGCCAAAGACGACTCCCGCAGGTTGTTAAAAAATTTCCCATTGATTTTATGTTATTTTCATCTAAAATAGAATTGGGTAGGTATACACTCCAGGCCCGCCCTCATCGCTTTCCTCTATCCAAAGCTAAATTCTGCCGGGACTTTAGCCATCCCTGCCACGGCGAATTGTTCTGTGATAAAAAAAAATCCCCGTGGAATTCACTTAGAATCGGTGCAATTAAATTTCAGGAATTTCTTTAATTTTAGGGCTCATGTTTTTTATCGTTCATCGGAAAACGTGATTTGTAAGGAGCTCTCCCGAGTCCTTGCCGGAGATATCACTTCGATCGTCCAATTGACGGCGAGCTTAAATTACTTCAAAGGACTCAGCATGAAAGGACATGGCGATGAAAGGAAGAAACATTTCTAGCTAGTCGTAGTCAGGTACGAGTATGTGGCTGATGTACAGTCGCTTCAAGTGTAAGTATATTGTAGTCGATGTCTGACCTTTGAGTCTTTTGATATGCCGAGACTGGCCTGCAATCTTTTAAAATTAAGTCTGGTTCCCTCAAAGCCTTAAGCTAAGGTCAGACATTGCAGTTTTTACTCCCCTGCAGCACAAAAAACTGCGAAAGTCGTGGGTTGCAATGTGTGACAACCATGGTTGCAGCCGCAATCACACATTGCAACCCACGACTTTCGCAGTTTTTTGTGCTGCAGGGAAGTAAAAACTGCAATGTCTGACCTTAGCTTAACTTTTCCAAGGACTGAACCATAACGTAATACAATCAGTAATTAATTAAACTCTCCATTGAAATTAATTGCTTAAAGGACGCGCCTCTCTGTCACGTATTGTCGACAGTTTTATAAATTTAGAAGGTTCTTTTGAAAGATGGATAGAAGAACAGTAGAATAAATGTATAATTCTTTTTTTCCCTTGCTTTATTCCTAACAACTGAAAATAAATTATCGAAAAACCATTTTTAGTATTTTTGGTAAAATTGTTTTAGGTTTTTTCTATCTCGTAGGTACTTCTGTACATTAAAAATTTTGTTTAAATAGAATGACATAGAAACTTGTTTTAAAAAAGTAATTAGCATAAAACAATAATGAAATTAAAATGATTAGAAAAATATCGAAATACAATAGGTGCATTACAATCTGCTACATAACCTGTATTTCAGATTTTATATAACATAATTAAGCAAAAATTAATCATATAACCAATAAAAGGTCATAAATGCAAATGGTATCAAAATAATCAAAACTTTTTAGAAAAAAGACAAATTTTGAAATTTTGTCTAATTCTGGCGGCGGCAAAAAATTTAGCCTTATTTTTGGAGAACTATTATCAAATTGCATTGGCTATAAATAGTTCGAGTCGGTTTTTTTTTCATATAATACATATATGTATGTACATATATAGTATTTACTGAAAATACTTATGTTACTGCAATATTATTAGCTGTGGTTTTTTCGTCTATCTAGAAAAAAGGGAATTTTGCTTCAATTTGAAATTTATCATGACTAACTCACAGCAAAGATCTAAAATTTTCTAAAAATAGCATTAAATTTCAATCCCTTTTATCCACTTTTAGTCAAAAATTAATCTGAAAAATGTTCAGCTCAAGATTTTAAGTTTTGTATGAATAAAAATCATGACAATTTTATGCATTCTTGATGAAAATTTCAAACCCTTAGTGTGGAAAACTGTTAATAAGACTCAATTTAACATAAAATTGTCTATTCATCTGGCCGTACAAGAAAAGCGCAGCTGTTATATGTTTTCTTAGAAAAGTATAGTACTAAACTGGTAGGTATATGAAAAGGTCTAGTTAGAATTCTGTGGAAAAAATATTTTGTTGTTTACCTTCTCTCTGTCCACCTCGCAAGGTGTCTTCGTTCGGAACGTTCTTTGCCGTGCACTTGATTCAAAAGGCATTGAATCACGACGAGCACGTCGCGGATATGCTGAGGGAAGCAAACGTCCCCGAGTGATCCCTAGAAAAATTTGCATTCAGTGGGCGTCGACCACTGCTTGCTCTGGAATTAATAAAGCGAGCCAGTCGCTGGCTCCGGTCGCAATCGGGTCCGCCTGGAAACGCTTAACGCCCCCGAAAGGACCTCGAGCATCGAAACAATTTGCAATTACTCGACAAAACGTTTTGTAACTAATTTTCTCGACCATTTCTTTGCTCGTTCAATTTGGAGTAATCTTTCAATTTTTCAAAGCCGTGGCGAGCGGAATGGCGGCGGCGATATCGAGGACTGGGTAAAAGTGGCAAATTGTTGCACGGTGGGACGTGCTCGCAAGGAATTCTCCCGTAGCATCCTGCGGGAACGGCTATACTTTTCAGGAGTGCATAGTTCTTTATCGCAACACATTGCAGTCATAAATTAGAGTGGAGCAAAAGAAAACAAAAATGAGCTGAAAGGAAGAAGAAATGAAGAGAAGTTACGAAGACGGAATTTTGGGGTCCGGCCAGCTCCTTTTGAGGCGGTAGGGGGTGGAATTTTTCGGTTGTCAAACTGAAGCAGGCCGAAATAGAAGGGATTTATGAAAAATTTACGTGCGACGTACACCACGAAGCGTCCGGATTTACGAGCTATGCGCGGAGCTCCAAGGAGATACAAAATTAGATTTCTGTGCGAAATCTTCAGGTAAATTTATTTACGTGGCAATCCAATTACGCACCGATAAGGGATGGCAGTGGATGGGGGAGTCCCTGAATACTCGGCTATGTTAAATTCATCACTTGACTCTGAATATCCTTCAATTTGCAGTCAAAACCATCATCCAATAAGACTGCTCTTGGCGCTGAAAAGGATTATATCAGGGTGCCCTTTCATCGCTAACAATGAAGCCAGCTTTGGCGTCCCGTGGCACCAGGGCCCACCCAACACACTCCCTCATATACTCATCAAATTGATAAGGGAATGGCAACAAGACGAAAAAATTCAATTTTTATCCCTTTCAATTCAATTCGTCTTTGGCAGTCGTCATTTTTATAGGCCACCTATTCAATCCGCCCCAGAAAATATATATAACCCATTTTCGCTCCCCTTTTCATCAATTTTCATCGTTCTGGATGATGATGATGATGTGCGGGTGTCCTTCTGCTGAGGCGCCCATTTTTCAAGACGCGCAATTTTCATTTACCCGAAAGGTGAGGGGCAAGTCGAAAATTGAATAAAACCGTCTTCCCGCCATCCGCTGTACCTAGGAAAAATTCTGAGCCCACCCCGGCCACCGAAGAACCTGAAGCGTGGGGCATGGAAAAAAAATTGGAACTGTTGAGTTTTATTCGTTCGGCGCAATATGTGTGCGCCAGGAGAGCCCTCGGGATAATCCCGACCGTTTAAAGGATAACGTATAAAAATTGATGAGAATATTACGGGAAAATCGTCTCGTCTCTGGACAAAATACAGCAATAGGAGACATCTGCTCAAGCTTCGAAGGAGTTTACACGTGCGTTATGTGGGTGGCAATTGACTTGATTTTTTTTTCTTAGTGGAAATAACCAATTCCACCGAGATATTCTCCAGAACATTTTTTTTTCCGTCTGCTGACGTACGGAATGTCACGTGGATACAACGACGATAAATTAAAAATACTATAGCTGATTTGTCGCGATTTTATCGCAGATACAATTATTGTCGGTTTTAATCTAAAACATGTTTGCTTTAAAAAGGGTTAATATTATAATTAAATACTCTATTCAAGCTAAATTCATTCTTACCATTCTACACTATCCAGTAATTGCAAACTTTTTAATATAATAATATTTTGTATGAGGAATAAATAGCGGATAATACTTAAGATTATTTGTCAACTCTAGACTCTAGCCTAAGTTTTATTCCTCCTCCTTGACCCTTTTACGAGATTTTTAAATTTTTCCTCCATTTTGTTTTAATTATATACCAACAATTCTGCCACAAAAACTAAAGAATTAGTATTGGTATTGTATATTGACCATATTTCACTCTACCTCTCTCTTTTAGTATAAGACTAGGATAGCAACACCAACTTAAATGTACCAACTTAAATGTACCAACTTAAATGTACCTATTTTATAATGTCTAAAGATAAAAATACAATTCATGAAATCCAAATATAAATAAATATTAAAAGCTGTTTCGTATGTCTAAATGAATAGACAATTTTTATTCCTGCAAAAAAGTCATTGAAATATTTGCTATAGGTTATTTAAAATAAATTTCAAATCTAAACAAAATCTTCTAGTGTTCTGGATGAACGAGTGATCATAATTGCATCCAAGTTTTCGCTTGAAAAGGTGTTTAAAACATTCCTATCTGAATATGCGTGTTAGTTCGGATTATGGATTTTTATTTCTAGATGGATATATGAAGAAATCCACGTAAAGAGCTCTCCCCAGCAAAAATGTTTCAAAAAGCCAAACTAACTCCTTCATCGTCTAAATTGTGCTACTCATCATGGTTTTTTGCGAGGGAATTCCCCGCGTGAATCAAATTTCATCTCATTTCTGTCGTGTCATTGGTGCCTTAGATTTGTCGCTTTAAATCTGAGATTTTATCGTAGCACATGTCAATGGCTTCCGATACTCCTCAAAGATGCTGCTATCATCGTCCTTATTGTATCCGCTGTCACCGAGGAGGACACAGTTGTCGGGGGTGCGCCCGAGAGCCGGGGCTTAATCCGCAAATCAATTCGCTATTAAGTTGCCTCGAACTCCTTCAAAATAATGAAAACATAATCCGGAGGAGAAGTCGTCCTGTACATCAGTCGGGAAGCGTGGCAGCTAGTCGGGAGGGACTCGGGGGTAGAGGCGAGAAGAAAAAATATCACTTCAAGTGACTTGGGTGGCAAACAAAAAGAAAATAAAAAAAAATAAAAATAGCAGAGGATTGATTCCTCCCTTGGTTTGCCTTTAGTCAATTCTTTTGGAGCGCTCAAGAGGAAAATAATTTTTAAACATCCTCCAGCCCTTGACGCAGCAGATAATACGCATCAGGAGTCCTTCTGCTCACTATCTCGAGGAGTAGGCAGGATTAGGGTGACGTAGCAGCGGGCCCTGATCCTTGAGCCCTTCGAGTGCGTGTCTTCAGCCGTCAAGAGACAATAGGCGCCCTGATGGGCTCCGTCTTACGCCACAAGTTAATTCGCGTGTAAGTGATAAGGCCCCGGAAGGGTGAGGTCGGCACGATGGTTTATCCTGATTACGGGCGACACGCGCTAATTTGCTGCGCCTGCGGGAGCATTTTTAAACAACTTAATCACCTCACGGCGAAAAATCTTTAAAGCCAACAAACAGCCCCCGGCCGGGAGCTCCACCGGACTCAACTATGCCCCGGCCAGAGCAAATAGTGTCTCGACCGTTCGGAGCGCCGAATAAACGTTTACGCCGCGAATTAACACATTAAAAGCGTTTAAAAAGGAAAGCCCCGGCGGGCACCCGGACTAGGGCTGGGGACGGGACTCAGCGTCATAACCGAACCCGCCGAAAGGTAAACAATTCAAAAGGGAAGCTGGTGGCAGCCGGCCCGCCAGGGGGTTGGGTCTGGGGTCCGAAGGCGCGGTTCATGACCTTGCCGCGGCTCTCGGCGTTACACCTCACGGCCCTCGGTAGCAATTTTATCCGTGAGTTAACACCTCACCTGTGGACTGTGTCCGCGCACCGGGCCCGCTTTTTTTCTTCCTGTCGCTTGCTTTCCTGGAGGTCGCTTAACATAGTCGAGGAAAACGCCCTTCCCGCGGCCCTTCTCCGGGTACGCAGGGCTCGCCGGGAATTAGCAGCGCACTGAATAACTCATCGCGAGATATTTTATGAGCTCGGACATTCCGCCAGCCTCTGGGCTTGTTTGAACAAACGGAAATTATTTCAGACTCGTTACGCCGGATCGCGACGGGGGTTGGTCCTTGTCAACCGGGTCATGGGGTGCTAGACAGAATTTTGCTTGATACGTTTCGTGTGAGTCGGCGTTGTATGTATTTATATTTGATAAGTATTGTCGGCCTTATTTTATTTTGGGGTACTGTTTGCGCTGAAGTTTTGGGCTTTAAGAAGTCCTTTTAAGGAATTATAAATAACAAATGTAAGATTTTGGCCTTCTTAAGGAAGATCATCACACTCTACACTTTTTCTCACTATAGTAGATCTGAACAGTTAGTTTCCTAGATGCAAAACCTAGTTAAAACCGAATCACTAGGATTATATTGTGGTTATATCCTGTATTTATATTTTAGTTAAATAGTTTTCTAACTCTATAACTAAAAATACAGCAAAGTTTTTGCCTGCTTTACCAGTGAAATTCATCTGAAAATTTAGTGAGGTTATCTATAGTGCTAAATTCTGGTGAGTTTTGCTAGAAATTCAGTAAATTCGCCAAAAATACATTATATCGTACAACTGATATGTATTGCAGTAACTTTTAAGTTGGTGCTAAGAATTCAATCAAAATAAACACAATAAGACATGGTTGTGTCCCCTATTCGCCGCTTTATTTAAAGGATCACTAATGCACTTTGATGAAGCTAACTAAATTTATCAACCGCAACATTTCATTCGTAACAAAGATTTGAGTAAATTTCTTAGAATGCTTAATTAATAAGAGAAAAAGCTTTGCAATTTCCTAGAATTCTAGCAGTACACAACTAGAACATGCTATCATGTAGGAATATCACTAAAATTTCAATTAAGTTAAATGAAATTTCAGTAAGCACAAAACAATTTCAAGTTCAGCTAGTGTATTTTGGCAATGTTCTATAGAAGTTTAGTTTTAACTTTTCGGTATTTCCAGACAAAATGATTAAAAAATAATTAACTAAAACCCACCTAGTTAATTTTATTGAAGTTAAACAAAAATTTGCAAATACATGTAGGTGAATGGGGTAAAATGCGTACCCACGAAAAAGTTCTTCCTCCCAGAACACCGAATGAATTTTAAAAATTTTAATACAATATAACTCCATAGAAAGGAAATTTACTAAGCCAATTGTTTTTTCAAATACATATTTGCTTTGTCATTTTGAATTTATGAATAAAAGCTCTTAACACTTTGACGGTCACACTTCTCACTGAAAAGTGTCCACCTGCCGCCCGGTGCAAAAACAAATTCCTACGTTTCAGTTTTGTTTTTTTTTTTACTATGAAATTGATTAAATCTTACAATAATAAGACAAACAATTATATAGTTTAAGAAATTCTAAAACACCCCAAAGCTGTGCCATTCAAATTAAAAACAATTTAGATTAATTTTCTTAAAATCATTTTATGTATATTCGGTCCTATGAATTTAATAATATACAATAAATTTTGTCTTTAATTGTTAGCACTCGGAGGCATTTTCCCATAAAGTAATTGCATACTTACAATATACATACATGAAAGGAACTGTTAGCTCAGATCTGAGTAGTAAGCATTCTTTTGTAAAAAGGGTATACAAGAATCTTTCAATCACATTATGAATCTGGCGATATTATGAAATCAGCTCAATGATCACAAAAGTTAATGAGGGAAAAACTTCGCGGTCTGTCTAGAACTCCAGATATTCTTGCATCTGCAGTCGTAAAGGAGGAAAATTCATCTTGGTGCAATGGCAACTACCCTTCGCAGCCACCAAGAAACTGCTTCAGTTGCTGCTAAAAGGTATATGGCATTATGGCATCCAGTACGGTTCACTTGAAAACAGGTGCACTTTGCATAATCTGGGATCCATGACCCTTTTGATTGCTTCCCTGCGACTAAATGGAATTTCCTGGGTAAACCGCGTTTACGACTCCTCCAAAGAATATCTGCTGCATTCATGAGGGCCATGGAGAAGGGTTCATCTCGGTTCCGAGGGTTCGCAAATTACATCCCGCAGCCAAATTTATGAAAATTCTCTCCTCTCTGCCCATCTTTCAATTATTCAAATTTAGCCGGTTACTTTTGGGCCTGCCACTACAATTTACACGTCCCTCGGGAGCATTTTTTCGAGTTGAAAGGACCAAAAATGCTCCGCCGCTCACACAGAGGCTACCAGCATATGTGGCGGCCCCTTGATTTGCATGCAGTCCAGAGCATCCTTTGAAGGGCTTCCCCTATCTCCCGAAATTCATAGAAATTTTCTTTTTATCACTTAATAGGATATCACTGGATATCGTGGAATTTATTCTGTGGGCAACCTGCACACCGCATAAGAGCCCGACGCGCCAGGGTCTGCTACCGCCATAAGCCACTCGAATGTACGTGAAATAGTTATCGAGCTCATTTGCATGTGGAATTTTTTAGAAGGTGAAGTGTTCGGGCGAGGCCAACAAATAAGATGTTGCGGCACCTTCACCCGCCGCCGCGCCGCCCGGTTAGGTCCGGATTTCGTTACACGATCACACGACGAATCCGGTCGTCTTCAAGGAACTCTCAGCGCCAAAGTAAGTGAGGAGCGAACGCCTATGAATAATTCAAGCGCACCGAAAACAGGTTCGCCTGGCTTCTTCTTTCCGGGAGCGACAGGACGGGAAGTCGCATCCCGGAAAGATGCCCCGTAATGGCTCTGCGGGAACATGCATGACTCCTTGTAATAACGTCATAACTTAAGACGAGCAGTTCCTTCAAAATATTGTTTTATGGGTGGTTCGGTGTGCGGCTCGACACCGCCCTCGGGACACGGCCCGGTCACCGGGAATAATCCGGGTACCGTCCGGCCCCCGCTGGACCTTATCTGTCAAATCTCACCGAAGTTCTGGTGTCCTTCAGCAGAGCATAGATCACTTTTCGATAAGCATTGGCTGCAGGGGTGTCGTTTGGGGAATTCGCTCGCCATAAGTCGCAACCCCATCAGTTTTTTCGGTGATTTCATTTGAATATTTCATTTCGAAGGATGCTCGCAGGACTCCTCCGGCGCCGCCCGGTTACCGGGTCCGGGATATTCAGTTTATCCAGGCGCTCTCAGTCGGGTCGTTAGATCGATGGCGTAGGGTTCCAGAACAATTTCTAGCCTGATTGTTTTAGAGTCGAGCGCTCGCCGGGTGGCAACTGAATTGAGGGAATCGGCGCCACCTTACCCGAAAGATGGCTTTAATACAAGAAAATACTTTCAGGCATTCCAGGTGACTATGGGAGGGATGATTCCTGATGACGGTAATCAATTACGTACGTGAGGGTTGCTCGGGTCTTCCCATTTTGCGGATAGTTTCAAAGGTGGTCGATTTTCCCAGTATAAACAACAAGAACTTATTAAGGGGATCAGGTCGGGTTTTACCGCACCTGATGGGCATGCGATGAGGGCGAATTTCAGGCCCGGTGCGAACGCCCAGGCATGCATAGGGCCTTTCTAAGCGAGCATTGGAATTATTGTAAAATTTCGTGTTCCTGAGATATGTAGAGCGGGTCGTATTAAAGTATGCGGTCCCTCTCTTCTTCGGGAGGCTGTCACTGGGCTAAGGGCCAATTATTTACCCTACTGGAGGAAGATTGGACAAGAAAAGCATTTTCGTGTCAGATTACCTTAAGGATTGATTCTGAGTGACACTTTACTACGGTAAGATTAAAGAGTTCTTGATTTAGAGCCACTAAACTGCTTTTCAAGCCTTCTTCATTTAAAAGGGGGTCTATTCTTGAGAACTGGTTTAAATTTTAAGTAAGAACATATATGTATGCAAGAAAGCCTTAGTAGATGTAGAAATTTCTTCTTTGATTTGGTATCAAATTCTTGAATTAGAAAGGTCATATACTGAAGGGAATTTTTTCCAAAATAAATAAATAAATATACATCTGTGAGCTTTGTTTGTATTTTATAATTCACATCCTGGATACTCTCAGCGTTAATTCATTGAACAAATTTGCAGCTAGTACAGTCTTCAATATTTTCTAAGATGGCATAATTTCGCGATTCTTTTTATAAATCCTTTTTAAATAGCGATTATAAAATACAAAGTTTATATAATATTTTATATAATAACGTTTTATGTGCGATTGTTCTTTTTTCAGTTTCATCAATTTCGTTTCGGAATAACAAATAGAGTTACATATAGTTTGGAGAACTAAACTGACTACACTACTGAATTTTTAACTATTTGTTTACTTCTGATTTTTGATTAACCCCCAAAGTGAGTCACGATTTTTGAAAGAAAATTTACCCAAAAGATATATTTTCTAACTTTGAGAGGTTATTTTTAAGATTGCAATCTTCTTCGAATCTGACCGATTTCTCACTTGATTTGGCTATCCTGGTTTTCTCGCATGCATTTTAATATTCTGCTGCATACCCCTTTTCAGGAGACCGAACAGTTCGTTGCTGACTTTATCTCTCGTGGCATCGCCTCGTAAAATGGAAGCTGTCAGGCGCATGTTCCTGGTAGTTGTGTGCTGTCGTAAAAATCGGAAAGAATCTTACGTGAAATACGAGCACTCAAGAAGAACTTCTACTGAAACAGAACCTCATGGAACAATAAAAATTTCAGCAACCACTTAAATGTTTCCATAGTCAGTCCTGCACCGAGTATAGCGTAATTTTTCCCCCGGGATGGAGGCAAATTTACGTCAAAGGTTGCCCACTAGATTGATAGAGTGCAGCGAACCTTTCGAAATACTCCAAAGTGACGAGCAACTCGTGATCTGAGAACGTCCCTCACACAACTTAAAATCTTCGAAACCTAGAAGATCTTACAATGATAAAATTCACACCCTTAACTGGAATTGTGCAAACTGCGAATTTTTTTCAGATCAAGAAAAGAAAACATCTTTGGTATTGTGTCTCTTTTAAACACGTAAGTTTTAAATTTTAACATTATGTATAACACAATATTCATGAAAGTTATAAGGTCGCTGATAGAAAAATTTTCAAAAAATGCATCTTTAAAGTTATTGATTTCGATTAGTTTTTAGAAATTTCTAGGGTCAATTCAATCAAATGAATATCAAACGACGTTGTCGACACAAATTGTCACACGACACGTTTTCGTTTTCATTCGCTGTAGATTTTTACCTACTGATCTCTAGTAAATGATACTTAGTTTAGTTTCTCCCCAATTCTTCTATCAGTTTAAAATTGAGACGATATTTTCATCACCTGAATATTTTGGCAATGTTTTTCGCTCGCGAACTATCCGTTTCTGTGCCTCTTGCACCGAAGAGTTTGGCATAAAATTGCAAGCGCTGCTCAGGTGCAACAAACTAGTCAAGTGCAGTAAGGCTGAGTTGGCGCCGGACGTGCCGTGCTCGTCGAGTTTTCATCCTATTTCACACCTCTGCCGTGCTTAATTCGTGCCCTGCTTTTAGCGCTTCTTTTGTAGATCATTTACGTAATTGAATGAGGCTACGAGCGCGGCGCAAACACCGCATCGCACACCCCTTTGGTCTGGGAAGAATCTGCTTTACTCGCGTTAATTAGGTTGCAGAGTGCTGCTTTACTGCTGCTGCTGTGCTGCTGCTACTGCTGGGCCATGGCCGGGCTGCAAAGCCTGCAGTGCTAATTATTTTCTTGGCCGTCACAGACGATGATATCGTGACAAAGAATTCCTTTTGGAACAAGGAACCGACTCGCACACTCCCGTAACAACTTCAGAAAAGGTGTTATCCATTTTCATTCCAATTAAATTTTCCGCGATTTTACGTCTTCAGAGGTAAGGGCTAATTTAAAATTAATTCGACGGCAATAATTCGACTTAAGCTCGCTCCTGATGTATAATTTAATTTGCATCCAATTTTATATTCTTAATATCTACATCTTTCTACTTCTATTTATACCTCATTCAAGTATTTAGAGCAATATAAAAAGATTTTATATTTCCCAAAAACTTGAAAAATCATGGTTCCTTTCAATTCATAGTTAAAGCCTGATTTTATTGTCGTCACAATCTAAATTAAATACAACTTTTTCTTATAAATGTTGGCCTGTAGTAAACTTTTCACGAACATAAATCAAGTATGTCCCAAAGTGAAGTAAACAACTCTGTTGGCATATATCATGAATAATGTATTTTAGGGACCCCAAGTTTCGGTTTGAACCTCCAACTTTGAATATTGAATAATTAAAATAGTGCTTTGAGAATTGAGTAAAATAATTAATTGTTCCACAGGAAAAAGAAAACAAGTATTGTAAATGTATGAAGGCACAGTAAAACTGTTTAATAATCTGGGAAAATAATGATAATAGGTAACAACAATTTAAAAACAAATAATTACGATCTGACATTTAGAAATACTATAGAAGAAAGTATTGTTTTATTTCCTCTTTAATTTGAAGTTGCTCATTTCTATTTTATAAATGATTGTAAATTTCGGGATTTATAAAACAGCACTAGAGGAAAAAAAAGTACTATTATATTTCAATATGTGCATATCTTATTGTTGACAAAACTATCGGCACTTATTACTTTCAAATTTAGGTACTTAAAATTTATACTAATAGCCCCCTAAATTTCTATCCATGAATTATACAAAATCTGTAGTCATAATGGCTTTTTCGTAATTTCTTAAAAAATTTGTTTCAATTTATCGTGCACGCCTGGACTAATTTTTACAAAATCATTATGATTACCCTCCTCAAGGTCCTTTTTCCTTTCAAGTACAGGATTCTGTTCTGGATCAATAATTTGCATTCGTCGCTTAAAACCAGCTATAAGAAAAATCCTTTTATAAAAAGACTCGTCTCTAAACAACGACCACATCCCCTAGTTCCGGTCTAATTAATCACGAGTTTTTCTAATTAAACTTAAATTGAATTGCAAATTGCGTTGCCCCTCAACTCTAGCAAATAATAACCTTTCAGATGAAACCGGCAAAAAGTATGTTTTACCCCTCGCCGGAAGACAATTCGTTCCGAGGAAGGACTCAGCAATTCTTGGCTTTTACGCAGCTAGAGGCCCTTTTATCCCTTTGTTGATCTCATCAAACCGGCGGCTGACGATTTATCAATTTCACCTCCTAACCCCTGGCCGGGTGCCATAATTCATTTTAATAACTTGAACAGATGTCATAATCTGGTTATGTCCCGGTCGTGTATAGTTGTCTTCCGCCGCTGGTCCCCGGGATTATCCCGACAAATAAGCAGCCCAATATCTGGATTCGGGGTGCCATCCTTCTTGCCCTGTCATCGGCAGCCAATTTTTTCCCTACCCCGTCTTATGCTCATAGAAAACTTGTTTCGATTCGTTTTGTCTCAAACTGGGTCCGGGTCCAGGACGACGGTTTACAACGCCCAATTGGCCGGACCGGGCAAATCGCTTCAATTTGGACCCCGCTCCTGAGGGAACTATCAGCTCATAATGAAATGATGGAGCAAGTGAGGTGTGCCGTGGCGCGGGGACACCATCGCAGGACCCTGGCATCGTCCGCAGGGAGGAGGTGCATTGTCTGGAAGCCATACAGCGTTCCCGGACGGGTAAGAATTTATTGAAGACACGTCCAGGGCTTGTGGTCCCCGTCGCGACGCCGACGCTAAGTTAATGCACCGCCATCAGGACTCTGCGCCCAATTAAATGAGGGAAGCCGAAGGTGCTCCTGGGCGGGGGCGTTATGAGTGATGCTGCGCTGCGGTGACAGATTTCGATGCGGTTAATTCCGTGGCTTCGCCGGTCCGGTCTCATGTTTGTCCGTGAGGCATGCGGATGAATATCGAATAACTCTGCGATCCACGCGGGGGTGTTTGTCCATAAATTCTGGCTAATCTCGCTGGTATTGATTTGCACTCTCGTAAATTGCTCCGCTCCACCCCCTATTTGCTCAAGGTAAGGCGGTGAGTGATTGCTGATTGTTTCGCTAATTGATGGTAATGCTGATGAACGGCTGATTGAACATTTTGCTTAGATTATGAGTTATTTGGCATTAAGGTGAAATCAACCGTCCACTCCAGTTAGTTAATCAAAAGAGATGCTTTAAGCATTAAAGGTATGTACCTGTGATCAACGTACAATTTTAAAAATCCTTTGAAGAAGAAAATAACAAACTAAATTTGATAGATTACTTTGCTTTGTTATTGTCTCTAAATTTTAAGCTTTCATTTAAAATGCGTCATAAAGTTCTATGAGGTTTTGTTAATTTTTAATTAATGTGATACTCAATTATACTTTAAATATTAATATAGTAAGTATTCCTTACATTATTAGGACAAAATATCGATTTCCATCTGTGCTAATGTACAGTATATGTATTTCTAAAATCTACGTTAAGACAAAGGGCACTTTAGTGTGCTTTTCATGGTCCTTTAATATTACTTTCTAGTTTCAATATCGTTCAACTGAAAAACAATATAAAAAAAATAATGAAAATGCTCATAACACTCGATAATTTTTACACTAAGAGCTGATTAAATAAACTTTCAATTAATTCAAGACCGTTTTATATTACTTTTTATAAAGAAAATTTTTAAAATCTTGCTTTAAATAAGAACATAACTTTCCATAAATCGAATAACTAATAAAATTTCTTATATTGAAGATCACATTTTGCTTTTTTTAGGGTTCCGTACGTCCGAATGAAAACACGGAACCCTTATAGAATCACTCGTGTGTCTGTCTGTCTGTCCGTCTGTCACAGCCAATTTGCTTCGAATCTACCGGACCGATTAAGTTGAAATTTGGTACACAAATGAATTTCTGTGACCCAAACATGGACTGTAACGTAAATAAATGAATTGTGAATATGGAAGTCACTTTTGGGGGCAAATTAGAAAATTAAAATAAAAAGTTTTGCAAACTGTACTGTGTGACATATCTAATCAAAGGGCTTGTTGTGAAGATCTCAAATATATATTTTTTTATAATTTTAAAGTAAATAGTTTCAAAGTTATTTAAGAAAATAGAAAATTGACCTTTATTCTTTATCTCCGAAACTACTAAGCCTAACCTTTCGAAAAAAATACAGAAAATAGTTCTTTAATCATAGATTACAGGAAAACCTATAAGAAGTCTATGGTCTATTAAGCGTACAAACTTACATTTGCAGTTGGAATGTATGGAAGAACATGTTTTTTCAACTACAATGTTAAGTTTGTTCTTGTTTTTCTATGATTCAAATTTAATAGATAATTATAAAGTATAACGGTACGGAACCCTCAAGGCGTGAGTTCTACTCGCACATGTCCGTCTTTTTAAAACGAAAATGTCATTATTTTGCGTCTGACTGAATAGAACTAAACGATACTCTATTAAATTCAGTGACATGTGTTGAGATATATTTTCTCGGTATTTGTGTTTATAAAACATTCAAATTTTAGATAAATACAGATACAGAGCTCCTAAACAATAGAACCAAAGAATTCCAGACATGTTCTGCACTCCCTCAAAGTTACCACAACATCATCCGAGCAATCCCTAGAACCCCAGTGGCAGTTGGTCCCCCTATTTAAGTCGTCTGGAATTCAAATACAGTGTATCTGTGATTTATTTAATATCCCCTCCAATTTAGCTTGCAAATTACGAAGCAGTCCTACGATTACATTTGCAAGGGCTCCGCCGTCACCTGCTACACATGTCCAATTATTTGCGCACTCTTAGCGTCGTTTAAATCAATTCAAAGCCATCGAATTGAAATCTGAAATTGAAGCGGACCAAGACATTGTCCGTGGGCAATTTTTAATGGGATCTTGAGCGCCCAAGAGTCCTTCGGGATCTCGTCCGGAGCGGCCTGCCTCCGGTTCTAATTGAATGTGAAGGATTTAGTAGCCACACGTGTGACCAACTCTCACTTAATTAAGAAGTGTTAAAGAAAAATCTACTCTTATATAATTTCGTCCGGGAGGCGACCCGTCGACTCGTGAGGGGTTGGACTCAAGTTTTGTGCAGCTCCTCGAGAGTGAATTCGAAGTCTTCATTTTGTCTAATCCTCGGGCAACTTGTTTCGAAACTAAATTAGAAGCCTTCGGATCTAAACTTTAATGGCACGATAAAGTTTTAAAATTGAGAAGTCCCCTGGCTAATCGAACCTAATCAGCACGTTCTTGCCCTGAGTTTTATAGGTTTGGGTTCAACGGGGTGTAGAAAGCGGGAAGAAGGGGGATGTGGTCGAATGAGTTGGTGGTGTTTGGAAGTTTCAAACGAAATTTCGTCAATTAATTTATCAAGTTGAACTTCGGCGGGCAATATTACCCGAAAATTCTGCAGCGACTTTCCTTTGTTCCAAACAAGGTTAGAGGTGCTGCAGACGATCCTGCAAATGCACCCGACCCGGAGCCGGAATTGGGGTTGGAACCAGGTTTGGGGCCGGATCGGACCCGTCCCCCAGCCGGAGCTCTAATTTTCAACTATACACGCTCACATGCAGCCTGCACTAAAAGTTGCTCAAATTCCTGCGATGGATGTGCTTTGGAGCTCAGTTTGGGGAGTTTATCAAACAACAGTTGAAAGCCCCATTCAACCCATTACGGGGCATTCAGCTGAGTGTCCTGAAAATAAAGGGTCCTGCAACCCATCCTGGAATTTGTATCAGGAGGCCGCCAGCTGGAGGACCGGGACGAGGTGGTGCGGTGGCACTTCATCAAAAAGCACTTTTCCGGGGAAGCGACGCCCGGCGACGTTGAGTAATTTTTAGAGGGGAACCGGGACCAGGGACTCGGGACCCGGGACCCGGGCACTCATATGTGCAGCAGGCGGCGCGGCGGCAGCGGGTGTCTAAATAGGGCCGGGTGTAATGGGCGAAATCCCGGATGGGAGCTGCAGCGGTTGTAAAATTTGATGCACAGTTTCCACTACACATGTGGTCTGGGGGCTTTTATTAAGTTTATGAGCGGCTCACATGTGTGCGCCCCAGCGAATATGCTCCCTGGCCCCATACGGGCGCCATGTGTATCTCTGTGGTATTTTTTCAGTTAAACAATTTATATGATGGCGCTTTTCGTTTTTCACATCAAGTGCTGCACTTGAATTTTTCCCCGCTGAGGCAAGGAAAAATATTTCATTCAGTTCGGCTGAATTTATACGATAAGGGGCGCAGTTTGGCGCTGCGGTGGCGGCGGCGGCCCTTTCAAATTAGACCTAGACCAGGAATTGGAGATACACTCGTCATGTATAATTCGGGGCCGCGACAAGGATTAGAGTGCCACTCAAACGCTAGTTGTACACTGCGCTTTTAGGGAGCAGTCCCGGGTTCAGTCGGGCTTGCAGTTTACATCAAAGTTGTTAGCGGTTTTTCAGCTAATAACCCTTGTTGAGGCTCCCATCTGAGCCAACTATAACGTAAAGTGAATTTATTTCCGTAAACGATAACGGTATATTCGCGGCTTTAGTCAAAATAGGATCCTATTCTGTAATGAATTTGCGAAAATTCATTCCGAACAAAAGATCTAAAATCTATTCAAGGGCAGATACTCGTTCGAATGAATGTTTTTGAGAAAACTCCCATTCTGGAAATTGTATGGTCGGCGAAATAATCACTTAAATTGGCTAGCTCTGGGTACGTTGTAGGAATTTTATTTAAATTCCAACTACAGTTTAATTTCATTCTATGTCTAACTGAATGGTCCTAATCCGGACGTTGTTTTTCGGCAAACATTCTGCTGTTTTATTGGATTTTCAGCATAATGAAATATCAGCTCATTACTGCTTTTAAATCTGATTTTTGGACTCAAGTTCGATAAATATTGAAATGAATATAAACACAAATAAATAGAAACGTTCAAAACAACGGACAATACAACAATGGGTGGGTAATATTCAAACAAATTTTTCGAATTAGAAATATTTTTTCCCTGAATTGAACTAGCTTAAGCTGCTCAATTAGCTGGTAATAACGAAAAATTGTAAACACTAAATGACAAAATAGAGAAATGCGGAGTAGAAGAGAATTCTTTAGTAGATTATAATATTTGCCGTACTTTCGTTTTGATAGCAAAGATCTGTGACTTTACCAAATAAATAATCAATAAATAATTCAATATCTTGATAATAAACGACATCAGTCAAGAAAAGCGGAATTTCTCTCTCAAATTCAGATATTTCGTAGTTGATTGGACTGGTATTAAAATTTAATAAGCTCATACTCATACTGACTCAAGTCTATGAACTTAATTAATTATTTAAGTATCGAAGAAACACGACATAATTCATTTCAGAATGCAATTACGCTTCTCAGTATAATTGACCTATTGACCATTTCCATTTGCAGTGCATTGTAATTACATATCACATGCCACTCATCACAATGACATAGTTCTCGACTTGGTATCTCATGTCAATGGCACAGCACAACCGCTGGCTTGAATGAATCAGGGAAATTACACTGCACTGTTTTGTCAGTGCGGCATTAGGATTCTTCTTCCAATTGTTTATAAATACACTTTGATCGCTATTTATTAAGTGCATTCACGTGCAGTTGAGTGTACTCTTCGATACAACTTCCTGATTTTTCTGAGCTTTCATTCATTACTTAAGTGTTTTCGTTCAAATTGTGTACTTTTGTTTTATTTTGAGATAAATTTTCGATTTTTAGAACAATGACACTAACTTTGAAGAATATTTTCTATAATGTTTTTAAGGTTTTCAACACTTTTAAATAGTTCTAAGAATTTATATGTAAATGTCTTATTTGTGATATAGTTGCGCGTAGATAAAATTATTTATTGACGTATTTTTTACTTACCAAACAAAAGGATTACTATATAAACGAAGTCACTTGATATAACACCGAAAGAAAAATATATCTAAAAATTAAGACAACCATTGAGTTTTCGAATGATTTTCATCTATAATTGAAACTAAATTTCAACTACAGAAAAAAAATTTTTAAAAATTTCGCCATTATCAACCGCACACAAACCAATTTAAAAATGTTTACTATAATATGATTTGGGATGAAAGTATCTTGCTATTTATAATAAAATTGTCTACTTCAAACAAGCAACTTTTAAAGGGAATTGTTAAATATGATTATGGGGAAATTCTTCTAATTTAACGTATTCATTTTTAGAAGTATTCGGTTAGGCTTATATAGTTCGATTTTGGGTCTTCTGGATTCTAAGTCCAACATATTCGTTTTTAATTTATTTCAATGATGTGACGACGAAAATATTTCGTTTTAATATCATTACTACAACCAAAAGACCTTACTAAAAGTTGTAGATAAAACATATTTTATAACTATATATACCTTAAGGTGTAAGTGGTTTTCATGAGAATTTCAAGTTTAAATAATAAATGATGCTCTTTAAGCTTGAGTTTATTTTACTAGCGATCTGTAGGTCAGAGGTCAACATCAAATGTTTCAAGGCGTTAAAATAAGTAGGCAAAAGTAATGATTGACATATGAAATTGAGTATTTAAGCAAATTAAATTAAGTGTAAATCATACAACGACTGATAAAGATCACAATCTATTGATATTAAACAAAATAATTGATTAAGACAGTTCATAGGTTCGATTGTTCGATTGATATATGAATGCATGTCGAAACAAATACATCCGAATTACCCTTTATAGTCTAGAACCTCGTAGAACGCAGTAGACGCATTCCACATGCTGAATACACGCAATTACCCCCACCATTCCTTAAATACCCATAATTAGCGCTTTCTACTTGAAGCCCACGTTGTCTGCTTTTTGTCTATTCACCTCCCCGGTGACAATTTACATTAACTGGTGAAGGGAAAAGCCATCGAAAGTACTCGCCCACTCCGGAGCAGGGCTCCTTGCCAACGAGCCATAAAATGTGCCTCAAAAGCCCGTGGAAACTTTGCGTCAGTTCCATTTCACGGAACCCTCATTAAGTCAAAACAAACCGCAGGATCTACTGTGGCTAAATAATAAACGAAAAGGACAATTTCCTGAAGGCGGCCATTAACGTCGAATGCGATTCGACTTCAATATTTTGCACGTGCACAGCTCAGCCGCTCTCACGGACACTATAATTTAGCCATGGCGGCGTCCATCAACAATTCAGCAGAGCACATTTATCACGGGGGGCGGAGCTGGATCCGTTTTAAAGTGCGCCTCCCACCCACTTATGGATTTCGATCTTTTAGCCACCGCCGGGACGCCGCTCCCGGGGGCCTTCAAGCTCTACATGGCAGGACTGGAATGTAATTAAATCTCTCAAGACATCCCGATATTGGTTCCTTAAATGCAGGAATCGCTCGGGAGACGCCGGGATGGGAGGCGCACAACAGGTCACCCAGACTCCGGCCCACTCGGATCCACGTAACGGTCGTAATGGATTTGATTAATTAATAAAGGAAAAGGGACAATGGACTTCCTCGCCCATGTGGATTCTGGACTCTGTCTACGGCTGACCCGGTTTCTCGCTCGCCACCCGGCTGTTGTAAAACTTTCCATTGAGAGCCCGGGCTCAGGCCCCGGCTTCTTGGTATGCAGCAGAGTGTTATGTAATTACGGGATCCTTCGAAAGGAAGAACATCGGTCCCGGCCAAAATTCGTAGCCGAAGGTGGCCGGGATGTCTTTTTACATACATTCCACTCGTGGGCCGGGAAAGGACGGGGCTTCACATGGGACGGCGGTATCCTTCCAATGGATTTAAATTAAATTTGATTTTGATTTATGGCCGTGTTTGCTGCCCCGCTGGCCCCGACTTCTGCATGCCCGAGTTCAGTCCAGTGATTCCCTAACTACTCAATCCGGCCGCCCCTTGATTTCAGGTCCTGTCCCCGGGGAACGGGTTAGACACACGATGCCCTGCCGAAGGGTTTTCGAAAGTCGTCCTCCTCCTCCTGGGCCCCGTCGTCTCAGTGACAAGGCGTGTTGCGAACTCTTGCACAGGACCGTGATAAATAAACTCACGCAGGAGCACGGGTGCCGGGTTCAGTGCTTCGGGACGGAGTGAATGACTCTAAGATTAACATCGCAAACCTGGGCGTCCTTGGGGACAATTTCAAAAATTTCGAGCATGAATGGAGTTGCCTTTCATGATTTTCTCCGTTCGTAGGCAATATCCAGCCTCAGATAGGGATGACAAGTGATTCTGACAGATTTTTCAATATCTTCCAACTGCTTAATATCAAATGAGATGTGAACGTGTAAGGACGCGTGATTGCTCGGGTATTTTTGGCGACGTCAGCATTACGTGAATTTTGTGTCTTCCAGTTAAGTGCCTGTCTGTACTTCAGCAACTGCGAGGGTGCTGTATCCAGTTTCATTTGATTCCAGTTGCTAACATTTACATCCTAAAGGTTACAAGGACTCGAGATGATTGCGTACAGCTGGAACAAATGCCACCCAAGATATTTGAGAACGCGCACAATTTTAATCTCACGCAAGACTTATCGCTTTATCTTTTTATAGAATTCCTTCATCTCTCCTCATACTTGAAAGTATTGAAGATGCGATGACGTTAGTTCCAGGCGTAACACAAATATCTAAAATTATTTTCTTGCTTTCTTTTACAGGAGAACCTCCCCCAGCTTTTATTTTACTGTCTGCACTAATTGTGTTGAGTTAACATTAACACAAAAACTTATAATCCCCGAAACTCGTACTTCTTACATAAAGAAGCTTGTCGAACCAATTATGGGTTGTATGGTATTTTTAATGCTCAGGTAATTTGTTATAATAAATTTTCCTTTTATTTGATTTTAATTGTAGTATTGTAATGTAAATGTATAAAACATTCCTACATCTATCACTTCACTATTCCCAATTTGCATTTTGTTGAATAGAAGCGGTGTAAAATTGAGATTTACATAGGATTACATGAGAAAGCAACATTTTGAAAGCAGACGCTTGAATCTAAGAATTTACTTTGGCCACCAATATATAATATGTTCAATTATTTTCAAAAAGTCTAATGTTATTATTATATTTTTATAATTCTATGTACATTATATTAAGTTAATGTTTAAGATTCATATTTTATTGCATATAAGGTCTATGACAAAGATTGTAATTTTGTCCATAATAATTAACACTAAAACTTCGAAATGAGCCAAAATGACTCACTTTTTTCTATTTGAGAAAAATATCCAGTAAATCTAGTATTAATAAGAAAAATACTATTTGCAATTTCAAATAAGACTGGATTGGATTGGATAGATTGGAGATTTATATTGATATTTTCATTCTTCTTTTAAATTTTTGCAAAAGCATCTATAGCCTGTTCAGTTTAAGATATGCTAAATTTCAAAGTCAGATCAGAATCGGATTTCTAAGCCGTAGACCCAGAAAAAAAAACATTTGTTATAGAACAAGGTTTTCTATGCAGACCAAAAAATATTATACATACAGGATCGAATCTAGATTAAATCTCGATTCAATCCCATGTATTCGCAGATTGGATTGAAATTGGATCGAGTGCATCCAATCTCGTTTAGCTGGCTGGATTGAATCGAAATAACAGCTACAGACGTGGATGGACTAATCGATTTGACAATTGCCGCTAAGCATGTTATTACATCATTAAAATCGGTCTCGGATTTGTTTTGTTTCTAAAAGTTATTTTATTTAAACAAATAAATTTCGAAGAGAAACGAAGAGACATTGGAAATGCTCAACATAGTGCAAGAACAAAGTGGCACTTCAATATGCATTGGATTCACTTTCCACTCGATCCCTTAATCCCAAGTAGTCAAATAAGCGAATCGAAAACGCAATCCAATCTCGATTAGATCTCTCAATTCGTCATGTATACGTAATAAAAGCAATTTGGTGTTAATTGTAGAAAATTTAAAATGTTTGCTATTCAGCTTTTCAAAAACAAATCAAAACATCGTTTTGTCCTGGACCGACAAACAAAAAATGGAGTTCTCTTATTTTCGAAGAGGTTAATATTTTATTAAGATTTCAAATATTGTGTCATCAATTTTATCATTTGATTTTAAACGGAAAATTGCTTCAAAATTACGCTTAATTCTATAAGTTTCAGGGGGTATGTATCTACATTATATATGTGTACATATGTAAATACATAAATAGAACAATATTTTCTGTCGTAGTTAATTTTGGATGAAGATTCTGAATATATCTTATTGACTAGCATTGGTGTGTGATAAACTATAATACGACCTTCCTAAGCAGTCTAGCAGAAGTAAAGTTATAAGACATAGACAGACGGACATAAATAGACAGACGGAAGGAAAGATGTTGAGGTTTCTACATAGATGTAGAGAAGTAATAATCCAAACTTACCTGTAATCTAACTCCCGATAGAAAGATACTCCAGGCCCGGAAACTTTCCAAAATAAATCCAGCGAAGTGCACCGATAGGCCCATAAGATCTAATCAAATCGAATATTTCCGAGAACCTTAATCTACGTGAGTCTCGAGGTAAACACATTCCGGCGATGTTTGCCTGCTTCGACGGAAAAGAATGAAACAATTGCCAAGTTGCGAGCGACGTGTGTAGGATAATTTCGGCGGGGCACAAAAATCCTCTGGGTGAGCATTAGCCCTAAAACGTGTGTGTCCTGAATACACATGTGGGTAGGAGCCTTGTTTATGGTTGCCGCGCTCTATAGAACCTCTAATTAAATTAATTCCCTCCATATGTATCATACGGAGCACCTCCGGCTCCCGGAGCCCCTCCAGGACTCGAGCTCGCCTCGAGTGCGGGGGCGGAGGCCTTCCTGGAGCGGTGGAAATTTTCAGAAGTGTCGTGCAGGCACCACACGTACCTGCATTAGGTGGAGCCGTGGATGAACGTGTGCCGGGTGCTCCTCGGAGGAGGCTGCGGCAGATGGATTCATCTCCAGGAGATGTGACAGGGAAGCGTTTTCTTTCACGCGTGAATGCCATTACCATGGCAACCCTTAAATGATTGCTCTCCAGGCCCGCAACCCGGCGTCCCGGCGTCCCGGTGCCCCTAACAAGATGTTTAGCTACGTTGAAGGAATGATTACTCCTCGCAGGGAATTAACTCGTGTGGAAGAGGTTTCATTGGAATTTCATTAAAAGGAAAAGTTCAAGTTTTGGTTAACGGGGCTGTGTCTGATGGCGGCGCAAAGTGCTGCTCCCGTGCTGGGCGCTTATTCTTGAGATAAAGTTTCCACTTGTAGCTGAGGAAATGTGGAAATTTTAGAAGCTTTTGCCGTAGTTTGATAATTTGTAAGGCGTGCGAAAATTTTCTACGTGAAATTTACGAGGATTATCCAGGCGCAGGGCTGATGAGGGAATGTGCCAGGAACGATGGCAACTACCGCCCAACTTGCAGAACTTTCGAGTTTTTGGGTATCTCTAAGTGAATTAGGTTTAATTTTATGATCTACAGACGACGTATGAGGAGTGCATGAGATGTGGGCAAATATGCACCATTCGCTCCCTGCAAAATATGGGGCCGCACCGCTCCAAAATGGAAGTTATTGAAAGTTTTGCAATTTTTCATCGCTTCACTATCTCGTTGGTGATGTTTGTTGCTGGAAATTTTCTCTCGGACGGATATTCCAGCATTTTCTTAATTGGATATGCTTCCGATTGGCTTCATCTTCAAGATATTTTTGTAAGAGCCATTCACTGTGATTAGTCCAAGTTCCTCAGTTGCCTGGTAATGTTAGCTGAACCAGAAATTATACTTATATTTTAAACATGAAAATTTTTCTAGTTACACTTTTAAGAACCCAATTTTAACATTCCACAGTATTTTGAACGAAATTACTAAAAAGTGAAGAAAATCAACATACTTTTTAACTTCTAATATGCCAAATTCGAAATGACGGTGTGGACGGGGATAGACAGACAGAAATATGGATGTTATCATAAACTTCTTATAATTTTACGAACTATAGAATCTCCACTCTCCACTTAAGTTTCATATGTTAAATTTGATTTAAATTAGCGTGTATAAGGACCTAATAAATGAAAAATAATCAAAGATTTTTACTTGACCCTGCCCATGGCGTAATTAATTACTATTCGTTCATATGTATATCCTTCGTGGTTAATAATAACTCTGTAGTTAAGTGGCTGCAATGAGCATAACTATGGCTTACCACGTGGTTAACCATAATTTAGTTTTTAAACACGCTCCAAGTCTACTGAGAATTTGTGCATTGTCAAAGAGCTGATGAAAATGGAAAATAAATAGATGAACTAAGTAGTATTTTTAAATATTTATAATATGGAATTCAATAGGTCGTTTCTCTTGGATTCATTTTATCAATACCTGCACTTGTGTTGTTGAATTGCGTCTTATCATAGTGCAGCGCCCCGTTTATATTTTAAAATTGGAGGAGTCTATCGCTTTATGCGATACCATGACCTTTTCTGATAGAATAGAAAAGAGTCAAGTTGATTTTACTGACATTGATTCTCGTGATAAGGGATTTATTACAATTTGAACATTCAAACAAAATTTTACTCTTTATCATTACTTTATTCTATCTTCTATCTAGAAATTTTTAATTTGTTCTACATATATTTCATATCTATCAGGTATTGTCTTACTAGAAATCTCATACAAATTTTCCGTTTCGCCTTTTTTTTGCGGTTTAAATCTATATTTTGTACAAACTATAGACTTAAAATATGCAATTTGATTCCTGACCCTTGAGTGGAATATGACAGAGTCAAAAGTCCCTAAAAGCTGAAAATTATAAATAAGGGAAGGTAGAAAATTGCCATGTAAGCACCTACTTGAAACGGAAATTGTAAATACCGAGAAAGTGGGTGATATGCAGTAAGAGAAATATTGCACGCAGTTATTTAATAAAACTCAAGGTCTCCTCAGGTACCCAGGGAATGTCCTGTAAGTTAAGTAGGGCACAGAATCCAGCTTTTTTCCCGGATTCCGAAGGAAAAGAGGTGAGCGGAGTGCTGCTGTATCTGCAGGAGATCCGCCCCCGCATTTATTTATAAATTTCTGCTTTTATCTCGACGTCGAAGCCAAGCGAGTGTACCGCAGCAGCATAAAAATGTCGAAAGACATCATCTCGGGAGCTGTCTGCAATTGACACTTCTCCTTTTTACTCCTTTGTACGGAAAAAGTTAAGTAAACACCGCTGAATTGCACTCGAGAAAATAATTTTTATAGTGGCGCGTCGTACAAGGGGCGAGGAGTGTTTACAAAGGAATCAATTTCTTCATATTAAGGAAATATTCTCTTTGGCACGAAGTTGACATAAACAGAAAATGTCATGTTAAAAACATGCAAGGGAATTAGTCCTGGTGTCTCGGACTCGAGAGCTCGACCAGACAAGAGGAAGATTTGCGGGGGTGGGAAAGACTCGGTGAGTCTGGAAGAATAAGGAAACCAAAAATGCCGAAAAAGAAATCCGGGGAAACAAGGGCTGCTGGAGCACTGGAGCCCAGAATCTGGTGGAGATCAAGAGCTTGTCGTGCGAGCACGAATAATGGGGGTGGTGGTAATCTGCAGATGGAGTCCTCAATCGAGGACAATCAAGATCCATCAGGGAGTGATATGTTGCGGTAACTTGATAGCCATTAAAGCAACTTCAGTGACAACGCCTTTTCAAAGCGTTGTCTTTCCAGACTCATTTGGTTCCCAAGGAGAATTATGAGAGCTGGAACACTTGCGGAGACATTCGATATGCTGCTGGCGGTGTTTGGATTTTCACGCATTTATCCTAAACCACGTGCGTCACGTTGAGCGGAATGTTCGCATGAAATCAGAACAGATGGGATGTGTTCAGGCAGTCGTTCACAAAATTTGCAATTATGAACACTTTACTGGCAGCCTTTAAAGCATATATCTAAATCTAACTACGTAATTCATAAAACGAAATTCCCTGCCTACGCACCATTTAACACTCAACTCGATAGATATGTAGTTGCTTGTTAATTTGTCGGAAATTTTAATGAAAAATTATTTTCCACACATTAATGTTTTGAGGTCGGAAATGCTCATAAAATTATATCAAATTTGCCATGAGAATATTATTACTACATAGTCGTCAATTAAAACTAGCTATGCAATCTATACCTATTTATAATAAAGAAGTAAAAGTGTCTGAGTTTGTATATTGAATATTTTTTGAAAACTTTGTATTGGGGAATGTATGACGTAAAATATATGTACCTACTATAGAAGCCAAAAAAATATTTTTTTTCTGAACTTTTGTGTGTTTGTCTTTTTGTCCAACTGGCTGGACCGATTTTAATAAAAACGCTTTGTTATTGTATAACTAATTGCCCTATAAATATAGGCTTCTTTTTATATCAATCAAACCCCATGTTACTATCCTATTCCCAACTTAGCCATGGTAGTAAAAATAAATGACATGCAAACGAAGTTGCGGACATTCGGTAGTTTAATATAACACTATTGAAAAGCTTTCTGCTCAAGAAAAATCGTTGTCTGCTGTTGGAAAACTATGTTAATTAACAAATTTAAAACTTAAAATGTATTTTTAGTATAAAAGTTGTGAAGCTTTTATAAATACTTATTTTCGTAAAGTTCTAAGTACCAAGTTCTGAAATTTTTAGGCGATCCAAATAAAACTTATTAAAATTCGAAGTTTTAAACTCGGTTCTTTTCAAAACAGTGTTTTTGAAGCTATAGCTGACTTAAGAACCGTCACATTCCACATTCTATTGAAAAATGGAAATAAATTCTAAATATTGAATTTTAAAGTTTTTTTAAGACAATTTGTTTTAAAATTAAACCTTTCTAAAAGGGCGAGGGTCGTCCATTCTTGAAAATATAAAACTGCCTTGTAATTGTACCTGTGTCGCGGATTACTTTTAATAAAGTAAATCAGACGTAATAAATTTCGAAAATTCTGTTGTTTCGACGTTAATTTTCGCTTCATATCAAAAATTGTGTTAAATTAAATAAAGCTTCAATATAATTAACGAACAAACAAGAACTTGTTTTTTTTTGTCAGCTAATTGGCATAACCATTGATTATTATTCAGGTATCCAAATAATGACTGCGTTAATTTTCTCAGTCGATTTCGAATAATGGTAGTTCCTAATGCGACGGAGACTTGTCAATAGTCATTAAATCAACAAATTTATGAAAAGGGAAAAATTTAATGAGGGAATTTGGGGAAACACCGAGGAGCAAAACGAAAATAATTTCCACACATTATTCGCAGGGCCAGTAAATGGGTCCAATTTCGTCCGGTCGCATGGTCCCCCGGGCAGCAGCAGCTGAGCTTCCCTTGTCCTCGTTATGTCCGAGAAAAAGTTGACTAATCGCCCAATCAATTACCCATTCAATCTCGAGCAATTATCATCTTCTGGCCGGCGGTGCCCCTCGCCCCCTCGTTCCAATTGAATGGCTGGGTGAATCCATTGAGCGACCTAACCAATGACAAGTAACCTAATTACGAGACTTTTTCTATCTTCAAATTTCGACTTATGTAGTTATCTCAAACTTTTCTGATGAGTATAAGCTAAAATCCATTCATCCATTCGCTCAAAGGCAATTTGCCATCGAATAGGGAGGAGTCCTTGCAGTCCTCGCCGGCCGGACAGGCGGACGCGGCGCAAAAGGTCGCCTGATGATGGATTTGAATGACGAATCCTTTGGGAAGAACCTCCCCAGAAAAACTGTAATTGGAGAAAGATTGAGGAAAAACGAGACGTGTGTGCAGCCATGTTGGCCCTTGTTGAGACGACGCCGTCCGCAATTGCAAGACACTTCTCGTTTGTCTAATGGCCAGCCCTTCGGCTGTTGGCAAACACACAGCCGAGTGGAACAAGATCTGGGCCTTGAGGAGCATTGGGATCGAAGACGAAGTGAACTCCATTTGACCAGAATTGGACTTGGAGTGTATCTAGCCACAGACTCGAGTTGTGGTTCCTGAACCATTCGATTGGACAGTCTGAGTCAAGTACGCACAGGTAGGTTATCTGGATGTAATCATGGTTAATCTCCCGTTCAAATATCTCATTCCAATATTCAGGGCTATTCTTAGGAGTGTTAGGATTGTTCGTGCTCAAAGGTGGCCAAATGTTATGATGCAAATCAATTAAATGTAGGGATGTATCGAAACAAAGGCAACCTATAAAAATGCGAATGAAAGCATTGAGGTGGTTGCGTAAAACTACACAATTTGGTATCCGAAATTAACCTCGAGCACTAACAATAAATTACAATTAATGCGATTTATTGCCCAGTAAAAAGCAGCCTTAAAATCGTGTTGCTACAGTCGGATTTCGTCGTTGTTTGGTTAAAAATTTTACTTATTACTTTGCATTTTATTAAATTAAATTGTATGAATATAAGTCGAATAAATCAAAAGATTTGGCATTTTTGTATGTATTATACGTAGTCTAACATAAAAACACAACTTTTATCAAATTAATTGTTTAAATTACTAGAGTAAAACTTGAAATGTAGCCCAAAATAGGCACGGGACACACGTTCTATACCCAAATAAGATATTTGAAAAACACTCTGCATAGCAATTTTCGTTAGTTTCGTAGCAACCTTCATGCAGTGAACACATGAACAGTATATCTGCTTGCAAAACGAGCGAATTTTTCAATTTCTGTGCCTGCAAAACGGGCGTATCTTTCAATTTTCATGCTTATTTTAAGTCTGTTCATGTTCATATTTGTTCGCAATACAGGTTAGGTTTGAGCACGTTTATGCCTTCGAGTTCGTGCTTCATTTGGGCGCTTATGTGCCAACGAAAATGTTTTACATAGGTACATAATTATAAAATGCTCAATGATTATTCTCACAATACAGAGTAAAAGTATTTCTGAAACATCAATTTTGTAAGAGCTTGAATAACAAATGGTGTGAAAAAAATGTTAAGAATTGCATGTTGCTGCTGAAACATAACTTATCATCAAATGAATGTCAGAATTCGAGTGGAATCATACATCATCATACAATCATAATAAGGGCAAAAATTGGAAGCTAGTGCAAACTAAAAGAAGTGCAAAACTGGATGGAGAAGAGTTAATTGGATTAGAGATTACATGTGCAGATGAAGCACCAAGCTGCCTTATTGGCAATCACTTTAAGCGAATGGAATTTATCAACAATATTTCCGGAGTAAATTGAATTCTTAGAAAATAAGATTTGCTCGTCTGTCGAACAAAATCACAAATTTGCCCCTGCTATGGTTGCGCTCGTCTGCACAGAAAGATCCGTATCCTGCCCACGTGTAGCGACAACCGAACACACATGAAAATGAAATATTTGTCCAGACAGAAAAGGTACAAATCGAGTGCAAAAAGGATATCGAGCAGGAAACACATGTACTTTGCATTTTGTATTTTACATGTCCACATTCGGGCTTCAGACAGAAGAAAAGAAGCTGTCAGGAAGGGGAGACGATATTATGCCCCAAGCGCGCTGCAAGACGCACGTCTTGGAAGATTTTCCTATTTTGTCTGAAAGAACTCGTCTTCAACTCACTTTCTTCCTTGTCACAGAGAAAGTCTATCCTCGTTGGCATGTTGATTCTGTGAGCGTTTTGTTTGTGCTTCGGTTCCTGCGTTCTTAGTTTCCTGTGTATTTTTTACTGGTGGCAAGTTTAAAATGTAAAAGCCATGCTATTTGGCTTACACTACTTTTCACAGAATTTCTATTATCTAATGGATATATTAAGAGCTTCCACATAATCTCCATACACATAACGTAACACAACTAAATCTTCTTAACTCTTTGACGTATTCTTCGATTCCATAAGTTACGTTTATTCCTTTTTAACTTATAAAAGAATATGAAATGCGAATATTTCCTTCTTTTATCCATGGATCGAAATAATTTGATTAATCTCGAGTTCTATTTTTAATTTATTATTTTAATACGTCTTTGATCTGTTCCTTAATTTCAATATATGGTAGTTTTACTGGTTACTTCAATTTTTGCTTTTAAATAATTAAAAAATAAAAGTCTTCCCTTAAGCTAAAGAGCACAAAATTTAAGTTATGATAACCTTTTTCAACGACACAACAATGAGTATACCACAAATCGTGAATACCCCTATTATTCTTAAATTTTGTACATCTGCAATAGCAAAAATGACATCCGGCAGTTCCTGAGCACAATGATTTGCCTTCTGGTGAATTCTTCTATGTAAATCAAGAAAGCAAAATACAGAAAAGAATCATCAAAGAGCTTCACTTTTGATCCAGAACATCCTGCATATGTGAACATTTCCTCCATTTCCTCTATACCTTTTGTAGTAAACCATCTTTGGCGTAAACTTCAAGGAAAAAAAAAAAAATAACATTTCAAATACGCTAAATCTGGCATCTAAGTTAAAATCGATAAAGTGGCAGGCAGGAAAGAGCTGACACTGTCTAGTCAACGAAATAAAAAGCGAAAGACCTTAAAAATGAAAAAAAGTTTTCAGGCGATAGGGCAATAGAAATCATCCCGAAGAGAGGAGTCTGTATGAATAGGGAACAGGCCCTGAAAGGATGCCTAGTGCCTCCCATAGAGACGTCTGGTCTATGGTTTTTCATATTCATGGAAAAACTTTTCGAATTAATTTCCATCCCGCTCCACTGCCATTATTGACGCCTCCTCATCAGCATCGCGTTGCCATATGTAAGAACTATGGTGGGCTTGGCCGCCCGCTATAAGTTTTATTCATATTTTTTGTATTCCACGATATAAAAATTCATTTAAGGATCTATTTACGCTAGGCTAGACGGAGCAACATGGACGCTGCGTAGATTTATTCATTTTGATGTAAAAACTTAAGCGACCAGGGCTTTACAGGTGATCGGAATAGATAATTTAGAGTCTGCCAGATTTTGCGTTGTTGTGAAGGAACGAATAGAAGGAGTGAAAACAGATATCATATTTTAATTTTATCTTTCGAATTCTCTTTACTTTGTGAGGGCATATAAAATAAATAATATTTTTGTAATGTACATTTTTTAGTGTGCTCGGGTACGATTACTCGAAGATGTTTCTAACAATATCTAGCGATTATTAATAAACTTATTAAACTCTTTTAAATGGTATAAGTGCCACTGTTAAGTTAATTTCTGAAAGTAATGTTGCAAAATAATGAAAACCCGGTAAAAATTTAAATACCCAATAGTTTGGTTTTTTTGTGTGTATAAATTGAATTATTTATTATAAATTTATTTATTCAGTTTAAATTACATTATTTACTGTTACTGTGCTACTGCATATATAAATTAGTTTAAATGTCCATATGTAGAATAATATTTTCATCGCGTTTTCAATTATACCTTTGTAATTTGTTAGGGTTGTTTTAAAACTCGTTGTTTGCTTCTTATTTCTCTTTTGTTTTATAACCCTCATAAAATTGATCGCTTCAATATCTAGTCAATATTCCTATTATTTTAAATTACTTGTTACTATTATACTATTGGTATTTTCCTATATTGTAGATTATTCTTTCACAATTCCAGGGCGAGAAATTGTCCCAGGCCAAAGATTAGACGAACTACTTTTTCTATCAGACAGTCCTGAAAATGAATGGTTTTAAGTTTCTATTATTATTATTAAGTATATTAAATAAATGGAAAACCTGTATTTTCCTAACGTACCTTATATTTTTTTCTCCATAAACTTTATTCATATAATTCATATAATTAAGAGATCAAATCTAGTCTATTAATAAGTGTTAAACTCGATACTCAGTGCTAACGATACTTAATTGGGAATTGATACATGAAGCCGATACTTTGAACCATAGTTACTACAATAATTATTTCAATTTCTCATCAGCTAGAATTTAATTGTATGCAAGAATAGAAGCTTATTTAAGAAAACCCTGTACTAAATTTAGCAACGTTTTGACTTTCAGAGCTCAATTCTAATTTAAATTATTGATGGCATATGTAACTATTTACCAAGATTACGATATGACTTGATTCAACTATATGCATTTACTCAAGAAAAGGCCAATTCTCATAAATAATAATAGCGATGATAAAAACTGAAGGGCCAGTTGAACAAAATCCATTAAAATGCAGTACACGGCGCACGTCGCCCTTATGGAAAACCCTCCGCCGGACGGGGGTCAAGATGAATTTCAATCATCCCCCGCGCGAGCCAAGTTGTCTGACACCCATTACGAAACAATTACTTCCAGCATCCATTCGGAGGGTATCAAGCGCTTCCTACGCGGAGATATTTTTATTAAAATCGGGCCACATTGGGAGAATTAAAGAGCCAAAACAACAGAGCGGCAGCCAGCCATAAAGGCCTGTCCTCATGGCATCGCACTCCGGGCCCATTTCACGGAATTTATGGCGATAAATTAAAGCGTGCTCCCATTTCCTCGGCTGGCAGCAATAAACATTCGGTGCCGCGCGAGTCAGCAAGTATTTGCAAAATAAGCCCCCGCCCCCGCAGCCAGCGGCGGGTATAAATAACACTAAACAGCTCACGATATTGTCAATTTATGACTGTTAACACGAGAATATTTTGTCCATTAGAGGCATCGGCATTATTCCGCTTTTGCTGAGCCCGGGAAGAAAACCTTCCCGCAAGTGTTTGGTCAACGGTGCCGCCAAGGAGCTGGAAAGGAAAGAAATGGGATGGGATGGGATGTGACGGGATCGGGAATCTGGGAAACGGGACCAAACAGCACCGACAGCAGCAGCTCTCCCCGCAAAAAGAGAATTTTTAATATCCCCAGCAAATAAATTTGTGCCATAAAACCCAAAGCGATTTGTCACGAGACGCTCTTGGTGTCATAAAAAATCCTTGCGCTAGAATATTACCTTCTTCGGCTCCTTTTGCAACCCCTGGCTTTTGCCACTTATTTTTTTATTATTTCTTTTTTTTTTTTTTTGTTTGTCGCGCTGCTGGAAAAGTTTTTCTTTCTGCAACTCATTTGTCTCCGAGCAGCGAGTCCAGGAAACCTCCCGATCCAGGGCCAAGTCTCTGGGCACTGGGTGAAGGGATCCGGCGGGTCGAACAGAGCAGCAGTGGCAAAGCGCCCAGTGTAGGGTCCTTTCTGGCAAGTAAAACTTCATCAGAGTTAGAGTTGATTTTTCCCAGCATTTACGCCCGTATCCCGAACAAACAGGACACTTTTTTTTCTCGGGACAGAACAAGTCCAGGGGTAGAAAGTGAAAGCTCCCCTGGATACGGTGTAACAATAAACGATACAAGAACCGAAACAGCCGGGAGGAGGGGATGAGAGGTCCTAAGTAGCCGGTGATAGTTATCTGGGGGCGATAGCGTCCCGGTGCGCTTTATTATCACTGACTTCTTATGCCCGATGCACCGGGCAGCAGCACCTGAAAGCGGAGTGGATGCATAGTGCATCCCAGGGTATGTCACAAGAAATTATCTCTCGAAATAAGATGGTGGATGCACTGGAACCTGGATGAGGATGAACACCCCGCTTCCCTGCTCCTCCCCCGCATCAGGGCATACAATCGTAATAACTCTGTCGCAGTCCCTGCTAGAGGAGCTTTTCATTTAAATTTCCACCATACTAACCTTCACCGGCATAATTTATGGCCAGAGATATTAAAAGGACCTGAAGAATGGTCTGTCGTACTTTCAGCGTTCCTCTGCATTCGCTCTGGCTATAAGCAGGGATCAGAGGCACCGGGACGCCGCCCGACGCCTGCCGCCCGCCGCCGGGCCGCCCCTGACGGGAGACGATAGCGTGTACAAGGATACAACCGTCGCGCCGCCCCGTCCGCCAGGGGGAGCGGGCTGTTGCTGGTCTGTCGTACTATCAAAACGCAAGCTCTGACCGCCACCTCAGGGAGACATAATGGGACATGGACGATTTAATAACCCACTTCTCGGGAAACGGTCAGACATCCTTGTCTGCAATTGAAAATTTCACCGAGAGGTGGAAACGGCGGGGTGTTCCCTCCCGCAACAGTTCGTAACAGGGTCAGGAGATGAATCTTGCGGGTTAGTTAAGTTAGCGATTTCTGAGATTAGGCGATGATACTTTGTTGACATAACTGGATTTTACCAAGATTTTCCGGGTTTCCCGGATTGCATCCATGCAGCTGGAGGTTTTTGTTACTGTTGTCACTTGATACCTTCAGGTAAAGCTCCCATTTCCATCTCGGAAAAGGTAAAGCCATGAGAATCCAGATGGAAGATAGTGAAATATATTTTTGTCCTGTCCTGTAGTCCTGATTTACTATTGCAAAGGATGCATAAAACACAGAAATTCCTGTACAAAGCATTCCAAATCATAAGGGTGGTATGTAATATTTATGTCATGAATTAGGAATTTTTTATGTCGCGACAACGCGACTTCTGTAGACATTTTATCATGAACATGTCATTGTTCAATTTTCAATGTTTCCAATGGTTTTAATCAATGTCGAAATGAAAGATTTATAGCATTCCTGAATATTCTATAAACTAGGACATCAAATCGAATCGCTATACCACTGATACCATACTGATTGTGGTATTTTTTTTAGAAAATTTATTTGCTAGATACACATAGAATTAGAGAAAAACTTCAATTTCAATTTTAGACCTAATTAACTCTTCAAAAATTTGGTTAGAAGTAAAGTTCTTATACTATAATAGAATTATGGGAAAAAAGGTTTTATGAACAAAAAGTGAATATTTTCGTTCTTTCATAGTATGCGATTTGTAAATTACATTTTAAATTAATTTTAAGTATTACTACAAAAGTCAACAGATTTACTCGAGTTCGTTAAATAGCGAACGCGGTTTGCTTAAACAATTTTCAAACTATTCGGAAAATTTGTAGGAAAAAAGTAGGTACTAGTAAAATGTTCATAATTTGGTATAAGCTGCTTAGAGCGTTGATGCCCTAGAAGTGATGATTTCCAGCATAAAACTACTTACTCATGCCCATTATGAATCCAAACGAAATTTAAAGTTTTTGCAAAACTTTCCCTGAAAGTTGCAGCCAACGGAAATGCATTTTATTTGAAGAAAGTTTCTTAAAGCGACTTCAACTTGCTCCGCCAAAAATAACTCAATTTCCATCTGAGATAAAATTCAAGGGATCAAAGTTCGCTGGAACTGGAACCGACCGAAGCCGAACTTTTTCGATTCAACTTTAAACGCTTGTTTACCGGGTAATTAAAAGCAAAGAAAATGAAATATTCGCATTCGTTCGTCCGCTTTATGCTGCCCCATTCCACCGGGTTCCGGGTCGGATGGCCGGATCATCCTGGAAGAGTGGCGGGTCACGTTGTCGGCGCTCACTATTCCGGGAAGCAACTGGGACCCGTCAGCAACTCAAAACACGACAAACTCGAGGAGGAAATATTTGTCCATCACCGGAGTAGCTACGCGGGTAGTGGGTGGTGGGCGTCGCGGCGGCGGCGGCGGCGGGACGGTCCCGCCAGGTTTGTTAGCTGGGCCGATACAAAGTCCATCCTCCGCCCCCACACCCGAAATGCATTAATCAGCGCTCGCCTCCCCTGAGCGCCGGAATGGAGTTGGCGCTCATTGCGAATGTTTCAATTCGCTTACATTTGTTTTTATATTATTTATATTCGCCCTATTCGCGCTGCTTTAATTTAATTTTTTATTTGTTCTTGCTGTGCCCTTCGTTAGTTAAACTTTAAATTGATTACACCACCCCCAAGCCCGCAATTTATGCACTCGCAGCACGGCCGGGAGATCAAAAGTTGCATCAGCCGGAGCTGAAGGTCGGGGGCTGGGTCGCCCGGGGGAGGCGGATGGATGAGGTTGCCTTTTAAGGCTCAAGGGTTTCCGGCCGTATCCTGCCGCAGGCGCAGGGGGTGGGAACGAGTGCTTTCTACAGAGCGAGGAAGATGAGAACTCTTCAATTTAATTTCATTTCACGGTATTTTTGCGTGCGCTGGCTGTTACCAACTCGTTTTCACCGGCCCCGCAACCCGTCCGCTCCCTTCCTCAACAAAATGAACAGGGTGGGTTTACTCCTGGAGCCCGACGAACCCGCCGCAACGTATGAACCTTGCGCCCAGGTGTACCTACGTGCGGCTGTGACTGATTTCACCTTTAGTTTTGGGCGCACATCTATCAAATGAGGGCCGCTTTGAGTCTTGTTTTCATGAGTTAAATGAGAATTTCCTGGAGTAATGAGCTTATGGATGTTTCGCAAAGCGCCCTGGGCTGAGGTCGTGCCGCGTTACCCCCGAGTGCTCCGGGGGCCCTTGTACCTTTAAAGGGTGAGCTCTGCAATGACGTTTGCTCCTTACCCAGCGCAAAAAGGGCAGAGCACGGAAGCACCCACTTCTCGGGTATTTAACTTGGAAGTGATTAAACCGAACGAGCGAAAACAGAATTTTTATTGCGGGCCCGCCAAGATATTCGGGGCTTGTAACGATAGGCATAACCATTAACATTTGGCGAACTCGAACATCAGCGAAACGCTCGCTGGATACCTTCGAGCGTTATTGGTTGCCTCAATTACCCCCGCACAATATATTGCTAAATTAACAGCGCAATTAAGAAAAACCACCTGGGAGCACTTATGGCCCACTTTGTTTATTCCTGCAACGCATTCTGAAAGCATTTATGCTTTTATGAGCTTCCGAGCGACTCAAATCATCGCCAACCCGTGAACGTGATGAAGAAATGGGTTCCACCTTCCGCGAATTCATCAGATAAATGGCTTTAATTACGCAATACGCCTATGGAATTTAAATTAATGACTTCCACTTCCAATAGTGCTTACTGATCATCACTATGCACTTTTCATTTATAAAAATCGTTCATTAAATCTTCAATCTTCATTATCAAGCGAATTTTTTTATTTAATTTTTTTTTTATTCTTCCGTTGTAGTTATTTTTTATGTTATATTTATAAATAAGATACTAATAGCAGCTAAGTTCTTTAAAAAATGCTCATATTCTGTAAATCCCTTTATCAGGCAACTTAGTTACCAACATCCGTAGATTGTGGAGTGCAGTTTAAAATAGTTCGATAGGTAAAATGCAAGCCTTATACCCATAAGATTGAATTGTGTTTTTGATTACAAGAAGCATTTTTTTCCAAACATAAATATTATTTAAGAGCACAATTTTTCGGCTAAGTCTACGTGTAAATATTGAATTTGTATGATTTATTTTTATTCTAGAACTTAAAGGTTCGAATCTTATAACAAATTGAAAAATTCTGAAGTCTCAATAAATTAAATTAAATAATATGATATTATATTTCATTCCTTGAATTTGAGTTCTTCCACTTGACTTGAACATTTTTTCCGAAAGCTATAATACTTGATGCGTCATTTCGTGTATGTCTATACCTAATATGATTTCTTTTGCTAGATGTAAATATTTTTCAAGATTACATATTTGCTAAATTGATATTAAGTGTGATGAGTCACAGACGTAAAAAAGGAATAAATTGAATGCTGCCTTGCTCTGTCTTATTGTTGTTCTTAGCTCCCACATAAATTTCAAGTCTTCAAGTAATGTGAATTTTTCAAATCAATCTCTTGTGACTGACTTTAGTAAAGTTGTTTTCAATAACCGACTTAGAAATGTCCTTGGATCACTATACTGTCGAAATTTTATGAGGATTACTTTCTCTATCATCTTGAATATTATAATTATAATTTTTACAGTGATTATCATGACTCCAAAAACCTGTAGGTATCAAATTCTATTGCTTGTTTCGAATATTGAATTAATTTGTTTAAATAATTATGCTAAGAGCTGTATTCAAATTCGAGGAAATTCATCTAATTAACTTTTGTTTGGCAGACCGTGAAAACTCTCTCACCAAGCTGGTGGTGCTAATGGAAATTTAGTTAAGCTCGTTGAGAATATGTTGGCTAAAAGGATTAAATTAAAGCTCCTCCACAACTCCATTAGCTACCGAGAAATGGTCTAAAATTCACCGAACCGCAATCGAACAATCTCTAGCTAGGCTCGTTTGCGGAACATTTTACGCTGAATAAATAAAATAAATCAATAATTGGGGCTCCTTAATAATTCAGATACTTCCAGATCCAGAGGCCAGCGTCCGAGTTTCAATCAGGAGGACAACAGCCGAAGAAAATTTCGGAATTATCCTGTTTCTTTGCGATTCCTCCTCCTCAAAGACAATTCGGACCAAGTTTGCCTTGAAAACTTTTCAATTTCTTAAATTTCCAGCTCTATGCATTCATTAATAATTTCCTGCGAAATTCTCAATGGATTTCTTTATTTGACATCAACTTCTGGAGCAAGAGAATAGCTTTCAAAAGGCAAGGGTTCCCTGCCGGGGAGCTGAGAGCGATTAAAGTGCCCGCCCGGTGTCCTCGAAACACTCTAGGGCCGCTCTATCTGCGCTTCTTAAATTTTGATCATCCGCTGAATTGTTCGTTTCTTGAATTTAATTTTCCCGGGGCATAATTGATTCATTTTCCGTTTTCTTTGCTGGATTTTTTAATTAAAATTGTGAGATGTAAGGACGTGGTGCGACCTTTGGGCGCACCTGTTCGTCGTCCGGGACGCCACTGCTCGAGCCCTTCGCACAATCTCCAGGGCTGTCAGGAAGAGGAGCAGAAAGAGCCCAATTCCATTTGTCTGTGGATGTGCGGGTGGATGGCATCGACCGGTTTTAAAGGGTTTACTTCAGATGTGAGCGAGATTAGCCCGGGAACTTTGGGTCATTCAGATTTCTACACTAATGTCATTTCCTCTTGGCTTTCGTGTATGTGCACGGGGGTGTGTGTGTGGGCGGATTGCCCCAGCAGTTTAAAGAAATTTGCCGTCTAAGCCGAGGAATTAAATTCATTGCAAACACTTTAACACCTAAAGGTATTCCTATAATCCGGGCCCACACCCCCGCAGTCACCTTCGTGGACCGAAATCGCTGGGCGGCGGGGGCGGCAGGAGGTGTTGTTATGTGGACGACGCCAGCCAGGTATTCGTGCGGCGCGGGGGCGGGCCGAAGGACCTCGCCGGGAAGGAGTAAGCCTCCAGCAGTAATGGTGTTGTCTAAGAAAATACCATTAGCAGGGTAAACAATTAACAGGGACCGTCAGTTGTTCGTTCGTTGCCTCGGATTGCGGCTTCGACTGCTAAATGGATGATATGCTTAATTGAAAGAATTGTGGAAGCCAATTGCCTCGCGCTCCTGATAACTTGCAGCTGTTGTTTCTGTTGTGATTGAAACGTGTTCTTCAGTAGCTAGTCCGGGGGGCGGATGGAGCCTTTCAGCCTCCTGCCGAGCTCGCAGTGCGCTCACTTTAATTAGATCTGATTGTGGAGTCTTCAATATGAGAATTAATTTTCGTGTGGAACACCTTCCAATTCGACGTCCTCTGTAACAGAGTCGGTTTTAAAAGGCCAATTTAGAACATTTCCTAATTAGTGAGAAGAGCTTTCGTTTCTGTAAGCTAGACAAGTCAAGAATTTAATAAAGTCTTATCTTCCTTTCGATTCCGAGAAAGATACCCTGACTGTGTATGTAATAATAAATTGGGATCAAGACCGCAGAATCATGTAAAACTTATTAATATAAAACTACAAAATCGAAAAATACAAATTCAAAGTTCAATGAACAACTTTCCAATTCATTTTCTTGAATAAATCCATCTGTTGATCGGTTGATTAATGGATATTGTAGAAGATTTTCACATTACTTTGAAATAGTCTTGAGTTTGCTTAATAACAAGCCAAAATTACGCAGTTCATTTCTCATCAATCTAAGTAATATTAATTTTTTAGTTTTATATCAAAATGATTATTACTTAAAACAAATTTATGGAAACAATTTTTAAAAACCTCATAAAGGAGTCAAGAATGAACAAAACTTAGGCTAGAATTGACAAATAGTATGTACTTAGGGACTTAGTGTTATGTTTAATCATTTTGTAATCATATTCATGTTTATATGATCCTTGAGGAAAACCTGCTATTATTTTGATAGTTTCTGAAATTGTAGTACCTATCTCTACCTATCTATAGGAAATTTTGAATTTTTTTCACAATCTGTTGAGGAAAGTTGAATTTATCACTTTGTATGTATATTAAGTCTCTATGCCAGACAAAGTCAAAAGCTATTTCTATGTCAAAAAGAACGACTCCAGTTCATAATCCTATAGTTCTATCTTTTTCTTAAATGTGATTTGTAATCCTTCTCAGCTGATTAATTGTTGTGTATTTATTTTATGTAAAGCCTAGCTATTGTGGGGAACAATAAGATTGGCACTGATAATTCGCAATTCATTCTTACTTGACCGGTTTTCTAAACCAATATAAGTATGAAGCCGCTAACCTATATTTTATATCGATATTTAGAGTATACTGATTAGAAGATAAGTTATATTTCTGACCGATTCTGTGCCAAAACACCATTTACGTTAGACGTTAGAGGATATGTTGCGGCAAATGAAAGGGTTTAAAATCTGCTCCAGCTAAGCAATAAATCCGACCAGCGGTTGCTCCTACCTGAGTTTGATTGACAAAGAGGAAAACTAGAAAAGTTTTATGAGGAGCACAGAGAAGTCATAAAAGGCATTCGATGTCAAGTGCCTCGCCCTGAGCTCGAAGTGCTCGAAAGACTTGGCACTTGCCGCAACTTTAATCAAAACTTTTGCGAAACGAACCGCTTACTGCCATTTCGTCCCGCTGCGAAATGGAAATTCCAAATGAAGACAAATGAAGCGCCCCTACATCCCGGCCAGAATAAGGGCTCCCGGAGGCCAAATCGTTCCGCTTTCTGGAGGACGGCCCGTCGCGCTAGTCCGCTCCTGCCCGCCCGCCACCGTCGACACCTATTTGCTTTGACATACCAACGCAAATGACTGCAGAAAAATTTCTGGATAATTTAAGAAAATTCCACGTCCTTGGCGGTGGAGTGTAGGTGGGTGGCCCTTTCGCTGCATTGCACAGTGCCCGGCCGGGCAGCCATTGCTTCGACCGAGTCAATTACAATTATGACCGGTTGCTGCAGCGGAGACCCCGCTCACATGCGGGTAGATTCCGGGCGTTTGACTTGGAAGAAATCACCAGTTGATGGTGACCCGGGGGAGGCAGGGGTGGCGGGGGTGGTCCCGGGCCGCTCCGGCAAGTGCATTTAAGTATGCAGTTTGCGTTCGCCCATTCATTTCAATTGTTGTAGCAGGGAGAGCAGTTTGCATGAACAATGCCACGATATGAACAGGGTAAATCCCGTGGCCATCCCCAACCAACGAGCAAAGACTTCCAGACGGGGAGGAGTGGACGGGCGGGAAAAAAAAATAAAAAAAATAAAAATTCCACCCGCCAATAAAGCAAACCGAAAAGATTGCATGGCGGGAGCCGCAGCGTTTTTGTGCTGCAGTGGAAGGAACGGGAGCCAAAATGGCTCTAAGGATATAATGGGATGAGACAAGGATCCCTGATCTGGGAGCCGAGTGCGGGTCCCGGGCAGCTACCCCATTCATAATTCAGTCATACGCGCAAGGAAGCCGATGCAGCGGCGGCTCTAATCCCAGCGCAAAACTAGTCCATAAAGAAATCGATAGCCCTGGGGAGGGTGCGGGCGTCGTCCTGAAAGGATTCCGCCCGCCAAGTTTTCCTAGTCCTGTTTAGTCTGGTCTTGCGGTGGTTTTGCTGGTGACAATCAAACTGGAAGGCAAATGGGGGCGAGATGTGGCATTTTTTGATGCGCTCGCCCGGCCCGAGGGTGCTGCAACTCCCGGGTAGCCGGGATGCATTGGGAATTCTGATAAATGCGAATAATAGAGGAAATTGGGGTGCTGACACTTTTTATGGCGAACAGAACGTCACATTTTGTTTATGTCTGCTGAAATTAACGAGGGGCGGCCGACGTCACGAGGGTAAAATCATATTGCCAGTTTATTTGGCCCGGCCCCGGACCCAACTAGAGAGGCGAGATAATGGCGGATGCACAGCGGCCGAAGATTTATCTCTCCCGTGACTTCGGTGACGCCCTTTATAGCCATATCATTCCGTTTTATGCGCCTGACATGTGTTTGCAACTTTTTAATTTTATTGAAGTCAAATGCGATATTATACAGGAGGGTTGGCGATTATGGAAAACAGCGCTGATTACTTTTAAGTGGCCAAATAATGCCTATAAAGGCTATTGCAGGCAAAATTTGATCTAGAGTTAGGTACTCTATTTAAGTGATTATGTGTATGTACATACAGAGCCCAACCTACAGTAAAATCTATACAATTTTCATGACTTTTTGGATCGTTCAATAAATAATTGATAAAAATCAAATAAGGGTTTTCGAAAGTATATGTATGTATGTCTTATAATGTATATGTAAAATTGTTGTAAATATTCAAAATTCGCCGAAAAGAAAGCCAATCTCCGACGATGTCTTTATTTAGCATCACTCGAGGCTTATCTGAAATCAAAACTCAAATTAGAGTTATTATATTATGCAGGCCCTGAACGAAGGATTTGTTAAAATTTCACTACTCAAATAACTTATAACATTTTTAGTGAAAAGTTAAATGTTTTTTTTTTTTTTTTTTAATTTTAGTTTAGTAAGCTTATTATTGAAGGAATTAAAAATTCAATATACTGACATTTTTTTATTTTTGAACTAATTTCTAATTCTGAGCTGCAATTAAAATATACTCTTATGAAAAATCTGATCCAACAAACTTTCGCAATTATTGTTTTATGGATTAATCTACTTTATATAAAATCATGTTGATTCGTGGAGTCGTGAGATATTTCGAAAGGTTTAATCTTATTTGAAAGTGTTAATACCTTTTTTAATGATGAATGAACAAGAAGACTAAAGTACAAATAATAAACACAAGAGAAGATAAATTCTACAAGCTCAGCTCCTTTGAAAATTCGGAGAAAGCGTTCCGTGCAAATGAAAGTACCTACTCTAAAATTAAATCTCAATGTATAAAGAGAAAGTTTCGCTTTTCGTGGCCACCTCTTTGGAATGAATGTTAATCGGCAAGGGTTTGATGTTCATCAGGCTCCAGTTATTTCTAAAAGCGAGGATTGTACGCCAAAATCTAGTTTCTAACATATACACATATACGTGAAATCATGGAATAAAGATTTTGGTGTGTTAGGTTAGGTACTGATCTTTTTGTTCTAATTTCATTTTCAACATTTTATTGCACCATTTTACTTACTTCCTGGCGCGAAAATCCTTATAAAGACAATGGGAACGCATTCATAAATTTATGTTAATGCAATGCAGCAAGGCTGCATTTGGAGTCTGAATGAAGTTAAAGTGGACAATAAACTTCTTAGTGACCCAGGGTGTCTGGAGAACAAAGCAACGACACACGGCGACCTCTATTAAGCGCAAAGCCACCAGAAATTTTTAATTAAAAGCTTAGATTCCGAAGAACGTGATTAGTTCGCACTAATAATTTTGTGCAGCAACATAAAGGCTCAGTTAAGTGTCCATGAAATCGCCCCATTTAGGTTCTGCGGAGTCCTTTTGTGTCTTGGCGCACAAAGGCCTCCGCAAATAGCGGACCGAGCCATATATTTTCGCGTATAGGACCTTTTATGACGTTTTTCTAATTAGCCGCTGACCGTAAATAAACAACAACCGAGCGGCTGGATTGCGCTTAATTACAGCCCCTGCCTCACCTGAAATTATTTTTCACGGTTGGCAGCTTTGTTGGGGGGCTATGTTTGTGCGCGGTTGCGAATGATTATTTTTTGTTTTTCTCATGTTACTTCAGGACAAAGGATTAAGAGTTAGCTCCAAACTACCCTCGGTTTGCACGTGCGATGGCATTTTTATATTTCCCGTAACAAATCTCGACAGTTTTAATCTTCCACACGTCAGTCTCTAGCTTAGACCCCTTTTGTCTTCGAGTGGCTAGAAATATGTCACACTCTGTAAAATCTACTTAAACCTCCTTAGCCTCTAATGGGGCTCCACGTGCTGGCGAAAAATCAGTCTGTCTAATTTCACATTCAGCAACTCCTTGCACGACCGTAAATTTTCAGGCTAAATCAGTCGTCACGAAACGTCAAAGGAGCTGGGGTTGAGTAAGGGCATCTTTGTTCGCCCTCCCCCCGCCCCCGCATTCCCGCGTTCCTCGGCGAGCCCCAGCAAAACAGGATGTGCCTTCAGTGAGGCCTGCACGCAATGACCCAAATATGTCCAGGAGCAAGACATATCGAAAACGAGAGGACTTTAAGCTATCGTCCTTAAAATAAATTATCTTCCTGTGCAGGGCTTACGCCCGACGAAGACTTAAGACGTTCATGAGCCGCCGGGATTAGAACGGAGACAACGACCGGCCGTCCTTACCCCCACCCCCATCCCGGCCGGGCAGAGGAAGTGGAAACTTTTACAAATTATCTTTCCACCCCCAACTGCAAGAACAAGGCACTCCTACACTGGGCCTATCTTGGAGATAAGTGCTTTTTACGCGAACGAAAAAATTATCAACTACCACCCACACCGCGGGCAGTAGTTTTTAAGTGCGACGATTCTCAGTTCAATGGTCGGTCCTGCGACGGGTGCGGGGGCGTGGCGATGGAGGGCCTAAAGGGCTCCGTGAAGCAATGCGGCCGCGGAGACTCGCGTGTCAACGAAACATAGAGATAACGGCGAAAGGGATAATTTATATCAAATAACGCAACGACGAGGACAACGGCCACCGCGGCCACAAAAATCCGCTATCTTAATTTGATATCGCGGCGGAGGTGGGGATAAGCTTTAACCGCTGATTAAAGAGGAGTCGCAAGCTCCTCGGCCCGGCTGAGCGGGGGGCGGGACTACGATTGATGATTACGGGCTTGATGGCTGAGGCCCGGCCGGGGCAGTTTGTTTCTGTTCAGGTGACATCGCGCAGACCCCTAAGTAGCTGGGCGACTCCTGTAATTCGGTGTTGTTGCGGCAAATCGTTAATTAATTAAAATCTGATAAATCTGGATAAAAACAAAAAACAAAAAAAATGTTTCGGGGCCCACTGTGCATGCACTCTGCGGTCGCGACCGTGGCTAGCCCCAATGGGCATTTGTTTGATTTCGGTCTGAATGACGTGCGAAATTGCCGTTATTTGATCCTGTGGGACTAATTGAAATAAGTAATAGGACAATGGCTAGAGATTAATGGAAATGTTACGCGAGTCGGCGGACGATTGACCCGGCAATTGGTATGAAATTCGACCAGAATTTGCGGCCGATAGGAACTGCCATAGCGACGGAAAAGTGTTTGCAATTAATTATTATTAAATCAGCGGTCCACTCGGTGGCCGAAGCTAAAACTTTAGAAGCTTTAAAAGCGCATAAATTAGCCAACGAGGTTTTTATAGTCGCTGTAGCTCACGAGCTTAATGGGCTTTAAACAAATCGCAGTATCGAACATCAATTGCTATTTCGTGTCGCTCTAGATTTTGCATTTCTAGCAAAATTAACCAAATATTAACACAGTTAATTAAGCAACAATACTTTCCAGAATTACGATCATGTGGACATTTTCGAAACTGATAGTTAAAGGATAGTAAAATAACGCTCTAACACTATATATTGATTTATTACGCATTTCTTTTGATTTAAGGCTTGTTTTACAACCTCTTAATAAAATGCTTGTTAGCTTATCCGCAACATAAATTATAGCTTTATGTCACAAGTTATCTCATGGACACTATTTCAACATTCCGGAATGTTGCGTGTAAAACTTTTATACACCTACTATGTAATAAATTCCCTTACAGGTATAAATACCTATTGTTTGAATTTACCTATTATATATGTATTAAGTAAATGACACTATATTGAATTAATAAGTATAAATTACTGAGATTAGAAGTGTTGTGACAAAATATTATAAATTTTGTTTTTATTTATTCAAATTACTTTACGCATGCTGATTAACATTTTATTTCTTGAAATAATTTGAAAAAATACTATCTTATATTACACCAAAATTATTTTATTTTTAGGTTCATTTATCAGAGTTTTAAAATTAAAAATTATTATTTTATCAACACTGAAGACATATAAAATCGAAAGAATCAGTTTTGTGGAAATGTAATAAAAATATAGTGAAAAATTCTATCTTTACAGATAAAACGTTTAAAAAATCTAAAACCTTCAAAGCTTCATGGAAGTGAGTACAAAAAACAGAAAAGAAAAGAAAAGCGTGTTCTTGAATTCTACTTCAGTTGATCTCTTGTAATATCGGAAAAAAATAATTTAAAGCTTTAAACTTTAAATGCTGTTAAGGGGAGAAACCATATTAAGAGGCCAGATTTTAAGTGTTTTTTGGGAATTTCCCTTTCACAAGGAAGAAGTCAATTGAATGTTTTCAAACTTTAAAGATTTTTATTTATGTTTTAATATACATTTTGGAATTTTTTTAAAATAATTTCAGTCAAAAATCTCAGGGTTTTCAGCAATTCTCAATGAAAGGTCTTCACCTGAATTCGCTGTCTGCGGGAATTCTTAAAATCGTAATTTTTCTTTGAAATCAAAAATAATGTTTGTGCATTATCAACAAATTTTTCAAAAATATGAATTAAACTGCGGTCCAAAAAATTGAAAACTGAATTTTTTTATTAGCGTTTAAATAAATGTAAAAAGAATTATTCATATTAGTTCATATTCTTGACAATTCCAGTATGAAAATTTTGAAAATTATCGATCAATTATTTTATTGAAAAAATTATTTTTTGACCAAGGGAAAAACGCGTTTAAAGTCATGATTATCTGAGCGAACGCTCCGACGGAGCATTACCTTTAGTGCGAATGGAAATGGAGAGAATCTGGTTCGTTCCGAAACTTTGGGATCATATTCTTGAGATGTTTTGCTGATGATTTATGAAATAAAAGAAAAGAGACGATTTTTCGAAACGCCTTATGTGATTTCTCCCAATTATCAAAGTATAATTATAATAATTGGCAGTCAAAACACATATGTATTATATATTGTATGGGTGACACCAATACGTGGAAAAAAAGAGCTGGCAGTCAGAGTGTTAGGAATAAAACATCTAGACTATTTTAGTACGCGAACACATATTCTACACATACTTATATGATTAATTAAAACTTTTAAATCAACACTCTATTGCTTTATATAAAATAGATAATAAAAAACTGGAATTAAAGACTAATAACTGCTTAACAAGTGAACAATTTTAGCATCAACATTTGATTTCCATCTAAACTGAATGACTGCATGTTATTAAGCTGGAAATCAGTTCAAGTTAATGCATTAATTCGCGTACTCCTTGATGTTAGTTGAAGTGTGTTGAAAATTTTAATTTGCCTGTTAACATTCAGAACAGTGCTCAGATGTGCTGGTTGTAATTCAACTGGAGGCTTGTTTATTTCCTGCAACATCATTCATTCCTAATGTAAACACTGCCGTGGCAAATGTTTAATGCAACGAATTTCAGCCGAAATCCTTTCGCAACACGAATACTTTTGGTCATACACGAGCAGAGCCGTACTATCAGCGCTCGGGCCGGGTGTATCCCCGGTATCCCGGGCTCGAACACATCCTGCAGAAAATTTGAATAATAACTTGTTTTCCAAAAGAAGTATAAAAATGAAAAATTAGACAAAAGGGTCCCTAAAATGTATACGTTTCCACCCCTCCAGCCACTCCGGTCTGGTTTCGTGACTTTTCTTCAACTTTCAAAATTCCATAATCCTCCCGACCGTAGCCCGCAAATCAAATAAATGCAAACAAGGCATCTGTTTCAGGAAGCCAGCCGCCCCCGCCTTCGCCCCCGCCATCCGCCTGGCCGCACCGGAGCACCCTCCCTGCCCGGCGGCCCTGTCCTGTGCCCACCGCCGAAATGGAAGGTTAAACCAGTATCAATGGAAACACTTCCTGTCAAAAGGACCAACAATTTTATTTTCACTTTTGAAAATGTTTCAATTTGGTATTCAAGGAAAGGATTCATCCATCCCCTGGCCGGGTGGAAGGGCTCATTTATGTGAATCATTCGGCGGGGCGGAGTGTGTGCGCCCCCGCATTTATGGCGATTCCCTGCCTGCTCCCTGCCTCGAGAGCACTCGCCCTAATTTTCCCTATCGTAGGGCCTCAAGATGACTTATGGAAGAGGATTTCCTTTATTTTCTGCAAATTTATTGATGAATCCTTTTGCAGGTTCTGCCGCCGCCGTTCGGGTCTGAGCGAAAATAAAAAGGCAAATCCTTGAGTGAAGCATTTGCCGTAAATGGCGCAAAATGAGCCTCGCAAGTGCCCGAACAGGGTGCGGAGGGATCCTGGAAGATGTGTTTGTTGCCCGCCCAACGCTGCATATGTCCCTCGGAGGCTCCAAACACTTCCAGACATATGGAGGGGCTGGGAGTCCTTTATGCACTTTATGATTATTTATTACTTTATATAAATTACCATAAAAAAGGATATTAAAACCCTTTCTTAGAATACTTGGCCGAAAAGCGTTTTATTGTGGGGATGTGCTCGGAATTTTCGAATATTTTTGGTTCGCATCGTTGTCGTTTTATCGAGGGTGTAGGTAATAAATGCACAGCATTCCATCGAAAAAAGAGGGCACATTCATGTTGGAAAAGGGAAAAAAGTGGCATGTGAATATTTTGATTGAAAAATATCCTTTTCGGCCTATTTAATAAAAGGCATTCGGCCAGGACAAGGGGCTGCCATCTTAGTTTTTGGGATGGACCGAAATATTACAAATGAAAATTTATTAGCCACCAACCGGGATTTATTGCACCCCAACATACATTAGCATTTTAGTTGATTCGAGCAGGCGCAATCTTACACAAAATAACCTGAGGCTTTTCTAGGATTATGGATGACTTAGGGGTTTCGATTGAGTACACACAATTGTTGAATAATTTTGAACATATTCTGGCCCGTACCTCTTTGAGTTTTATGTTTTTCCGTTTTTTTGGTGCTTTTACAATTACCACTTTATTCAATAGTACCTTTAACAGCGCAAATCACTCTGAAGGAGCAAAACCAACAAATATTTTTATAATCGATATAGGTAAATAAAGTTTTGATTAAGCCTAGCCATTTTCTTGTAAATTAATTTTTCTTAAAATGTCGTCATTAGAAAGTTAAATTTCCGTAGCCGTTTTTAGAGTTTAACTTTGAACATGCACGATTATGCTGACGGCTACGAGTTCCTCATTTCAGAAAAATATAATTTAAAGAGGTATTCTACTTTGACCGGCTGAAAAATTGGTATTTTTTTGATTTTGTTTTCATATAAAGACAATAGCTTTTGATTTGAGTTCTTGATTTATTTATAAACATAAAATGCATTAAAATAATAGTGGTTTTATTTCTAAAGTGACGATTGATGGTGCTGGATTGAAAACAAAACATCCAATAGCCCATTATTGATTTAAAGTGAAAATTAATATAATTTTACAATATTTGAAAACAAAACCGTCTCTTTGTATAAAAAAGTATGAATTATTAATAAAAAACTAATAATTTTACTACGGATAGAATATGCTTGTTGTCTTAGTTGCCAACCGTTTGGTTCTGTATAATCCAAAATTATTCGAATTTTTAATCAAATGCGTAGGCAAGATTTTTTAAATTGACTGATTTTATAAAAATTTCAAATTAGAATACCCCCTTAAATATGTATGTGCGAGCACTGCACATATTTTTAAAAGTATGCACTATCAGAAAACGCAAATAAATTAAATTGGGTTTTTTGCATCAGTCACAGTGGTTTTCTTCCCGAAATTTTTAATCTCAAATAATTAAAATTGGCATACTTGGCATAATAAATTTAAGATAACTAAATATTGTTAGTTCAGGCAGACAAAAGCGACAGGTCTGCATACATTAAATGGAAACTAAGCCGGTTACAGGAATTCTGTGCAGATGAAGCATAGAAAAGCCTTTTATTGTTGCGACAGCGAGTTAGAATTAATTAATCTTGTTCTGTGCAAAGTAGTGTGACTTATTTAAAGTGACGAGTTTCAGGGTAATTTTATAACCAAAACCAAATTATTCAATTATGTATGTTGTGGATTTTAGGTTTTGTGACTTTAATCACGGTGAGAGATCAACAATTTTAAATTGAAAATGGCGAAAATACGACCATAACTAACTAAAAAAATTAGATTTTTGAACTTCGTTGTAATAGATGCCTCTGTTTCCTTTTTTCTTCTAGTGTATCTAATGGTGTAAATTCGAATTTAAATTCGATTTTAGGACTTTATAGAAGTGGAAAGAAGAAAAATGTGTTTTGTTTGATTCCTCCAACATTACATCCACAAAACCACAGTCAACATGGCACCTCAGGGCCGAATGGTAGATGCCTTTAACCGTGTTATGCAGATGGCTTCTAATTTTATAAATCGCGCCCAATTCAAACGATAAATTCGCTTTGGAGCCGAAGATTGACTTTGAGTGCCATGATACAGAACAGGACGAATCGCTGCCTTGTGCCTTCAGCAGTAATCGAATTTGCGCGGAGTCTACGTCTGATTTTTCATGTTCCAGGCGCTCCTCTTCAACCATAAAAAACAGACCAAGGAGGATTCAGGCCACGAAGACTCCTTGCCCGCTCCCTGGAGCCGGCGTCGCCGCCGCCGCGCCACCACCGCCGAAAGGCTCCTTGCCAGGTTCATTTTTTACCGGGTGCCGCCGCGCCGTCGAGCTTAGAGCTTCCTTTGATTAGTGCGTCAGCCTGAAACAGGATATTTTGATATCATCCCGAACCGACGTTGATTCCTTTGAAAGGGAACCTGGCTGGCTGCGGCTGCTTTGGCGCTGTTCGTTTTCACCTTTTCTCTCCCGTCGTGTTGACGTCAACCTTAATTTTTCCTGCTCCCTGATGGTAATTTTTTGCTTCGATGGCCCGGAGATTTTTTCGGTGCTTCTTCTTTTTTTCGGATTTTCAAGAATGAATAGCACACGTGGCACATGTGCCGGGACTCCGCTCCGCTGGCATAACTGAATTAGAGACTCAGAAAAACGCGATTTTTTAATCTGGTCTATAGCCGAAGAAACTGGAGGAAGCTTTAATTTGATGCTCTCCAGGCGAGTCCTAGATAAAAGGCGCTTACCCACATCGCAGGGTTGCGGCCCGCCCGCGCCCCACAGCCCCGCAGCCCGGGCCCATGTTTGCAAGACATTTGCGCGCTCGGTTTGGTAATTTCAATTTCGTTTGATGCAAGTTATTCGCGCAGAAAATAATACAAAAACAGTCCTCGGCGGCGGCACATGAATTCGCCCAGGTTTTCTTCCCTTTTTCCACTGCAAAATATTTTCAGCTGATTGTGATGGGGCTCCAGCCGACGGCACCCAGATGTAAAACAGATGAACATCGCGCGCCATGTCGAGCCAGCACACGGCGATGAAAGTGTTAAATTTCCATGGAATTTCGGTGAGTACTTTCTCATTAACGTCAAGTGGTAATTTGATTTCTTTGAGAATTTCGGCGTATTTATATGGGGCTTCCCGGGAATCAAATGTTACTTTGAGCGTTTAGCGAAATGTGCTCGCTGCGGCGAAGGCCGTTCAAAAATAATGAGCCATTACATCGTAGGCGCGACGCTTCACTCGACGCCCCCAGTGATTATGAACATCTTTTGAGCGGCATAAAATCGTTTTGGTTTGAAATTAAAGCCAGGGTAGGGCATTTATACAAAGATAGCTATTTTATAAATATTTTGAAATTATAAGGATTTTGTTGGCATTCTATTTTATATTAAAGGGGATTTTTAGTGTGTCAGATTCATAACTTTTGTGATTCAGAGTTTGCATCTTTTGATACACTGAAGCCTCTAAAATAACCCTATGTAATTCTTTTCACCATATCTGCCCTAGAAAATGAGATATACGCAATTTCATGACGGCCGGTCGAGTCAAAACTGCATTTTTTCGAAACTTTAAACGGGTTTTTCTCCAAACCATGTTTTTTGAGTTTGTGTGCAGTAGGTACTTTGATATGTAAAAATTGTTAGAATAGAACAAATTTGGGCTCAAAATGGTCGGTAGACATGTGATTCTCGTCGTAACCTGATTCAGATTTTTCGCGATATTAAGGACAAAGCTCCTCAAATCTGTTAACCCTTTTTGAATTTTGCGCTGTTTGCAGAAATTTTGGAATTTTGACTTGGATGAGGTTAGAACGATAGCCACAATTCTCTGCTTTAAGAATCTAACGATTTTTTTCATTTCGGAAAATTGGAAACATGCAGCTGCGTTTTTTTTTGGTGGAGTCAAATTCAGCGCGCCGCAGTTAACCCTTCCAGATAAAGAGGTTGAAGAGAAAATTCCAAAAACCTCTAAGTAGAGATTAACTAACTTATCCTTAGTTACTACATATTTCTTATATAACTTCCTAGGATCTTGGTCAGTAGGCTTATTTTATTAATCGTGTTATCAATATGTAGCTTGTAAGTTAGGGTTTTATCCAGTAAGTATTTTACATTGCCACGCCATAATATTTCTTGTGCAAGATTAGAAAGTAGAACATAAGTCGATTATCTTCGTATAGTCAAATACATGTTGATTTCAAAACCACTTAATTTGATTTAGTCTCCTTATTTCCCAAACAAATTTATATTTTGTGTTTATCATGAAACCAAACATCTAAATGTAAGTAAAATTCTTCTTTCTAGCCATAATCTGTTTGAAACTAAAAACATAAAAAATAAAAACTTCGAAATTAAAGGGAAAAAGTTGCTTTCTTAAACTGCACTTCTTTTGATTTCATATTAAAAATTTCAATGACAAGACTTGTAGTATAAAGTATAGTAAAATCCTTTACAAAATTAAATTAACCTTTTAAGATGTATCTCACTGCCCTGCACTCTTAATATTTTAATTTAATTAAATGTATATTACGCAATGAAGTTAATACCGAATAATTGTAAATTTTCGTCGCGGTTTATGTGAATTAAAATTTATTATAATTTTAAATAAAATAGTAAAGGGATGCAATGTGTTATGTACTAAACAATTGGTTACGTTATTACTATCATAAATAACAAAAAGATTAATTTGAAATTATATAGCAGAGTATAGAGATTTATATTAGAAGAGCGCAATAAAATGACTTTTATTTTCGATTTTGAAATAAGAATGGTTTACAATTAATTAAAATTTCTGCCTGTTTTCATTAATTATATTGCATTTCCAACATTTAGTTAACCATGGTGATATAAAATAAAAAATTCCAGGTTTCACATAAACTATTTGAATAAAAATTAGTGCATATTCGTTCTTACATTAAATATAATTAAATAAACTAAAAAGAATATGGAAAAAATATTTGCGACACATGCTTTAACAAAAGAAATATTACAAAAGCACTCTAGGTATCACTTAAAACTGCTATATTCTATAATAAATCTATTGAGCAACTTTCACAATTTAATCCTTTTACAAGATAGCCACACGCTAAAAGAGAAATAACAAAAAGACGATCAAGTAAACAAATGAAGCATAAAATTAGTAAATTCATAAGTATTGTTATTGTGATTTATACTGTCGGATTAGTTATCAATAGAATAAATATCATTAGGAAGTATAAGCCTTAGTTGTTATCGTATAGCATTTTAGTTAATTTAGACATTTTTTTTTTTTTTGTATTCGTTTTACGGACACAGACACTTACACAAAGCAACACGGAAATAACAAAGAAATTAGACGTCACTCTCAAGTAAAGTCCTTAAGAAATTCCAGTGAAAATAGAAATTTAAATCAAACTGCAATCTAAACAAAAAGGGATAGAAGTAATAAAGAAAAATGAATTGTGACAAAAAATAAAGGGAACAAAAGGAGATTTTGTTCCATAACACTGCAAACGCATGCCGTCTAAAGAAAACGAATATATTGAAAAAATAACAGAAACAACATTCCAAAAAGTATATCTGGATAAGTCTGCAATCAAATTGTCATCACGTCCAGGAAACTGCCTTAGTCAGAACTAAAACAAACTAACTAATGAAGAAGAGGTAAAATAAATTAAAACCAGAACTATCGCTCTAGACATTAAGTAAGACTTACTTCATCGCATGTTTTTAACATTTTTTTGTACCGAAAACACTTACGAGTCCATTTACAGCCGTTCCAGGAGTTGAGTCACACTTTTTCACATTTATGTTGTACACTTGCTCCTTAAACCTATATTTGGAGATATTTAAAAACATTTTTCTTTTGGTATTTGGTTTGCAAAAGTACATCGGTTATTAAATTCTTATTTTGATGAAATGCCTGAGATCCTTGCATTAGCTTTCGAATATTACCGATGTTTTATTTTATTTTGCATTAAATAAATAGAAAACAAAGCAAATAAAAATACGAATTTAAAAATTGTATTCTTATAATTATGATTGACAATAGTCTAAATCAGTATATTTTGACCACCTTTTTTTTATTTTATCAAAATCTCTTCAAAATATATATATGTATATCATAACAACCCATTTCTACTATTACTATTATTTTTTATGTAAATAAATACCTATGCTTTATATGTATTATAGATATAGGTATTGTTTTGAATATAAACCAAGAAATAACGTACCTAGTTATTAAAGGTTTAAATCACGTTGAAATTTTAAAACCATCAATTTAGACAAATACTAGCATAGTTTTTTAAAATAACATATTTTATGTTAATATTCAAACTCATTACGAACAAAACTACTTGCTCCGGATTGGTTGAACTATTTTTTTTTTTCATAGTTTTTAGATTGGTATAACTAAGTCAAAATACAGAAGTGTAAGAAACAATTTCTTGTAATTTATTGAGGAGATTTTGAAGAAGCCCATGTTGAACATAGTATTTGGTTAAAACTATTTTTTTTTCCTACATACTATGGTGATTTCAGACAATTTAAATTTAAGATTATAAAATAAAAAATTGGTAATATCGATTGTTTTAAATAAGTCATAATTATATTTTTGGATGTAAGTATCATAGTTAAATAATAGTTTGCTCGGATCTCAGACTAAATTTCAATAAAAGTAACATAGCCATAATTTACCCGTATCACATATGTAAGAAAAACTATAAACATCACTTAAAAGTATTTTAAGAACATAAACATCTTTGGATACAGAAAACAAGAAGAGTTACATAATAAACAAATTAGAAATGTTTGCAGTGTTTTCATAACAGTAAACATGGTAGATATTTTTATGTTGCATTTGTTTACTTGTTTACTTTGTTTACTTTTAAGTTCGGTTAGATATAGTAATGTAGTACTTCATCAGGTATGACAGGTGAAGTATTCCTTAAATAGTTTAATAATTGCTATGTATGAAGATCTGTACAAATGAGTCGTTTCTTTTGATAAATTTTCAATGCCAGAAGGGATGTTGGTTAGTTGTGATAAAAACTATTTCATAAAAAAACACAAAGCAAAAATAAATTTTCTGTACATACTTAAGTAAAACATTGTGACTTTTATTTTTAAAGTTGAAAAAAATTCTTATCAAAGTTTCTTTGAAATGACGACCGCACTAGCATACCGGCCTCAGTTTTGGACGGTTTCAATTGGATTCTTAACGAAATACACCAAAACCCGTTCAAAACTAACGCCCGTCTGTAGTTTATTCACCTCGCTGTAATTTTCTTCATACTTGTATTGAAGATTTCTCTAAATTTCTCAAGATATCCTGTATTAAAAAGGATTAAAAAGTTCACATCAGATATAAAAGAAAATTGAAACTACTAGAAAATGTTAGAGTTCTTTTATTAAAACAAAAAAAAAAACAAATCGACTGATTAGGAATTTGTAATTTTTAGTTAGAGAACAAAATATGAAAATAAGGGAATTAGTAATTTTGAAGATAAACATACTCTTAAGACATCTCTTTTCTAGAAAAAGAATCTATTGGTTTTTTTTTTTTTTTAGTAAGAGGCAAGTAAGAAGAAAGCAAGTAAACGCGAGCAAAGCATAACACTTAATTTTTATTGTCACATGAGAGAAACAAGCAAACACGTGAGATAACATGTTTAAGTAAGCACTAAATTAAAAAATCTCTAACAAAAAGCTTTAATTTAAGATAATCAACAGAATCGAAATATCCACTAAATTGTGGACAGAATGTACAGCCGCAGAAATAGCATTTATTGCAGCTGGGCTCTTCAGGCAATTTGAATGGATATTATATAATATGTTTAAAAATACTTTAAAATGCAGATCTTTTTGAATCAAATGAACGGCAGAAAATTCGAAATAGCTGAGGCATTGATGCAAATATGTATTTAACAATAACTTGTCTCCTAAGAAGCCTCCTTTTGATTTTATGGAGTCGTAGAATAACATGAAATGTATTAAAATATGTAAAAATAAAACATACACATATATGCTACTTAGGCAAACTCTAAAAGGTTTCCTTTTGAAAAGGAGTTTCATAGCTGAACAGAACATAGCACATTGCTTAAATTTTTAAGATAATAAAGTTAATTAAATACAAAATCATAATTTTGAAAAAAAAAACCGTCTTTTGATCTCTTCCCCATCTGTTTGTTTTTCAAATATAAGAATAATTGTAACGAATCACGAATTCGTAAATTTTGATTTATATTTAAAGCTTCAACTACCATTTGTATATCTACACTATCATATTAAATAGTATTAAGCTATTACAATCATAAATTAGGTTAATATAAGTCGACTAAGACCTACAAATTTAATTATATTTGCACTCGATTTAAAATTGTTTAATTTTCATTTAAGTTTTTTTTTCTTTGACCTTAACTTAACAAGGGGCCGAGATCCCACGAAAATATTATTCGGTCAATTCGGTATTCATATATGATATGTATTAAAAATAACTAAAATATGAATAAAATTTCCCAAAAAACTTTTTGTGTTAAAATTTGTTTCGTATAAAATCAACACTGTTCGAACGCTGGCTTAGAGGCAATTTTGGAAGTAGGGCGTATTAACGAAATAATGGTAACTAAGAAAAGTTACTTCAATATTAATATTTGTAAATATGGTATATTTTTTATACCCCATTATCTGAAAATGTGGATTTATTTGTTGAAAAACAATTTACCTAAAAATACACTTTCATTTCTGCTACTTACATAGCGTAGTTTTATTCTTTTGATTTGAAAATGTCCTTACCTGAAAAGAAAAATTAGATAGTTTTAGTTTCGAATTCAGAAAAGTATCATAATAAATATGTTAATATAAAATTATTTAAAGCAAAGTATATCGTATTATAATTTTTAGAAGTATGTTTATAAATATTGGATAAAATTACATAATTTTGGATATGATTTTATTGTCTAATTTCGACAGTCTTTGTAAATTTGCGCTTTGAAATGGAATGAAGCAGATACTCTTTATTACTAAATAAAACCATTATTTGGGCGGTGTAGTTGTCATTTTGAATCAGGAACAATTAAGCGCCAAATGTCGTAAGGTATTAAAATTTTACCTGCGCCGTACCATTACCTTTGCAAAAAGCCCATTAAAGCCGGAAAACGTAAGCAATTTGGAAAAGATGACTCAATTTAGCCGCTTTAGTGAAAGTCGTCCATAATTATCTCCAATTATCCTCCTCACCGGGAAACTTTTTAATCTTAAAAATCCTAATTTATCCTCGAGGGACAACAGCCGCCTTGTCTTAGATTTCCAATAAATTATTACCGATTTGATATCGGCTAAATCTTAATGAGGTCTTGCGTGTCGTCCCGAGCGCTCCAGGAATTATTGAGGGTGGAGGGATCCCTGCGGCGGGCACTCTGGAAGAAATGGGAGAGCCCGCGCCAAGGTGTGTCGCCACCCATAAAAGAAATAATCGCCCTATTCTTGCATTAGAGGGCTCCCGGATATGAGTGAGTGCTCGGGGCAGGATATCGACGAGAGGCGCAGGACTCCGTCCGGGAGCAGGGAAAGGATGCACCCGTTCAATGTTAAATCGCCTGCAAAACAATAATGAAATGGGGCGAATGGGGCGCAGCGCCGCCTCGTTGTAGGGTAAAGCGCGCAAGAATGGACGGAATTGGACGCGGACAGGACTCTGATTCCCGGTTCTGCTCCTGCTCCCGTTCCCGCTCGCAGTAGCGAGGTAATTTGAAACTTTTGCATAATCGTTAACAGAGTAAGACTTCCTTCCTGTTTATTTCATCTTCATTACGATTCTTGGGAGAAATCATTTCTGTTGATCCACGCAAACTTCATTTGTCTACCCCCATCGCGCCGCCCCCGCTAAATCCTGCGGTGTGCTCCACCGTTCCGGCCGGGAACGAAGCCCGGGGCCGACCCGCGAGGAGGATTCGAGCAGCTACAGGCGAAGACTTGAAATTAATTCGCTTCCATTTTAATGTTTTGCGGATTGAATTAAATCCGCAGAAATGGAAGTCGGGCGCTATTTGATATTTAAAGCAGCTCCTTTTCCCGGCGGTTGACAGGGTGCATATTAAAAGCAGGACCGACTGCGGCTATCGTCTTTGACTCGAAAATCTCGGGAAAAATTCGCAATTATCCAGACACTGGCGAGGCAGTCCCAGGGAAAGGATTTGGTCTTTGTGGCGCTTAAGTCGGCTGCAATCGCTCACCACCCAACTGTTGTTTTTCCAGGCCGACGCTTTTATTGTTCTAAATTTTCTAATTATGAGACAACATGAACTTTTCTAGTTTTATATATTTTTATTTTTTTTTTATTTTCCAGTACCAAGAGAAGAGCGCGGTGGCCGCAACTGCTGCGTTTTGTGAGAAACTCTTCGAGTGTCTAATTGAATTAATTAAAAGTTTTCTATTCATGCAAACGGGGCGCCACCCGGAGAAGCAGGACAAACAAACTCCGGAGCGCTGGGAGCGAGTGCCGGGTGCCTCAAAGAAAGGATTCACAAAAAAACAAAAAAACAAAATAAAAAAGAATAAGGAAAATCCGGGTCATCAGCAAATTTGCAAAATTAAATTTGCATCTCTTTCATCCATCGTAACCAGATTATTGCATCCTTTTACATGGCCCTACGGCGCGGCGCGCTTGATTTGCAGCTGGCTTAGACGCCACCCCCGACCGCCCCCGCCCGCGTAATCAAACAGAACTTGAGATGGTTGACTTTACCTAAAAAGTTGACACATCTCCGGCAGGAGCGGTGTAAAAAGACATGCACTTTAAGAACAAAGTGCCGACGCAAATTATTCAGAGGCCGGGCCGTAGGAGGACATGAGAGCTGCCGAAAGTGCAAACAGGAATTGTTTGGAATGACTCGAGAAACCCTTTCTGGATTAAGTTAGTTAAACTGGCATACTCGGGTTAATATTTTCCACAAATCTGAAATATTTAAGGATTCCACTCTTAGACGCTTCTGCAGATTTGTTGCAATTTAAACAGAGGGATTTTAAGCCTGCAATCATCTCATAAAACCAATTGTTTGATAGTCTGCTACATCATAACTTCAAACTTTCCGATAAATATTCAAATAGTTCTCTTGATGTTTCTATTACTTATTAATTGGTTGATAATTGGTAAATCTGGGCTTATTAAAATCGATTTTTAATTCGAAAAGAAACGGGAGGAGTTGCTTTTAGTTGTACACTAACAAAAATAGTTTAAAATGAAAGTAAATAAAATTATTCTTATATAGAAATTTATGCTTCTTAAAATAAAAAGGTTTGCGAATGAAAAGTTTTAGTGATGAATCTTCTTTGTAAAAGAAATATCATATAATTTCGTACAAAAAAAAAATGCTTTTTAAGTTTACCTGCTTTAGGCTTAAATAACCTCTCCAGTTTTAATCCAACTCCACTTAAAAAACATTTTGATATTTTAAGTAATTTTAAAATGTTTTCACGATAACAAGTATATTTTAGCCCTACTTTTAATGCTTGCTACTCACATTCATTAAATAAAATACCAAAGTTGGTTACGAAATTACATGATTAATCATTCGGTGGGTGTTTTCTGCCTACCTTCGTTTTAGTGTAAAAATATTTTTAAAGCGAAAAATCCAAACGAATGGGCGATATGAGGGCAATTACAATAGCGCCTCAATTTTCCACAAGAGGGCAATTTTCCTTGGCCTCAAACATATTAAAAAGTGCCAAGAGGCCCCAAAAGCGGCTCGGCCCGTCCATTAAATAGAATTCCAGGGCATCAGGCGGGACGTTAATTGCAGGGGCCGCAAACCTCCCCAGTGTCATATCGAAAAAATCCCATCGCCCGACTCCTACAGGGTGTGATAAAAAATTCAAAGGCGAAACAAACTGCAGATAATTTAGGGCGCAATGAAGCGAATTTCGTTATAAATTCGCCTTGGCGGCAGCACCAAATCTGATGTCCTGGCTTCCTCGCAAGAATCCGGCGGGTGAGCGCAACAAGAGCGGACGAGACAAATGGCGGCCGGGACGGGCCCCAAAACCTGCATCCCTAGCAAAATCGACCGGGCAAAGCCCCGGCCCCGTTCCCGCGGCCAATTATCTAACAAGTACTAGCAACAAATCGTCTCCTCGTTGTGCAATACAAAAATTTTTTTCTTCTGGTCAGTCACTTGCATTTCGGGCAGCCGGGATAGTCGGGATAGCCCCGTTCGTTGGCTGGTTGGATAGGGACGGGCATAAATTTATTGAGAGATAAAACATCCGCAAAATGTACTTCGCCCTGGCTGCGGTCCAGGACAAATTTTGAGAGCTCGAGTCATTTTGGCAGGATGCCCTTCGCACGGCCCCGGCTAACTTCAATTTGTATCCCGATCCCGGAGATACCGGGAAGAGTTGTGGACAGGGCCGCGCCCGGCCGCCAAACGATGGGCAAATCAAAAGACAAGTGATAGATGGATTGCATAATGCAGACGTCGGCGGAGCTCATTTTTTAGCGGTTTAAATTGTGTCACTCCGCATCCCCGGTGCGATTCGCCTGAGCCCCGCCCGCCCGGCGGAGCTTATCCCGGCGCGACTGACTATAAATCATGCGAACCGCAAACATCATCGTCTAATGATATGATAATGCGAGCGGATCCGGGATCCTCCCCCGCACCGACGGCAATTTCCTTTGCATCGCGCCGAGCAGCGTCGGTACAAACAATTGAATGGGAAAATTATTCGAAAATTGCACTCCTCCGGCCGCTGTTTGTCTGTAGACGCCTCCGCTCACAGGGTGGATCATCGGGACAAAGTGGAACCGCCATTTCCATATGGCATTACTATGTATATTAGGACTCCGCATGAAATTCAGGACCATTGCCTGCTACGGCCGCATTACAGGGTTACAAGAAACGCAACAGCCCGCTCCCCGCCCGGCCCTAAAAGATGAATACTTTTAGGCGGAAGTGATGAGAGAAAATTGCCCTGCCGCTGTGCTCGGGCCTGATAAAAAAATTCATTGCAAAATTCATGGGCCAAAAATTTTTGTGAAGTGCTCATAAATTTTTAAGGGTAGGTCGTGTGTGCTGCTCAACGGCAGCCCGCAGCCGGGCTGAACGGAATACATAAAACCAAAAGGAGGCTAAATGTAATTGCTACATGTATTGGGTTGATAGTCCTTGCACGCCGGCGGCGGAAATCATGCCCGACATCTTATCCCGGAAGAAGTTGCCTCATTTTTGGCAACCGTTTCTGGGTCACCCACCAGCGTTTTTACATTTCGATTTTCCTCTTCGAGGGGCGATAGGCGGAAAAGTCGCGATGGTAATTCTGCCTACTGAGCACAATTCAGATCTACGAAAAGGGCACGATATTGCGAATTTAAGGGACGGTCTTGGCTTTGGAAATACAAAGTCCTTCTTCTGCTTTATTTCCAGTTCATTTTCTTAGACAATAATATCGCAGGCGAATCTACTTAACGATCAGCATTTCGCACGAAAACCTCTCTACATATTGATTAAAAATAGCTTTATCTTTGTTTGGCTTCTTCGTTAAGATTTTCGTAAACTTGACAGCATTTTTATATGAGCATAATTTTTGAAATTAAACCTTTGAAAGTTGTATAATATATAGTACCTTAGAAAAGTTAGCTGAAAGTACGTTAAAAATATCATCCAGCCATTATTTTGATTTTTTAATTTTCGAGTTTTTAAACAACAAACCTACTTTTGACTAAAGTTACAAATTCGTAAAAGGCAAAGAAAAACATGCAAGAATATGCTATATATAATTAACCCTTAACTACCCGTTGTACCTACTTCCGTTGTTATTTATTTATATATTTTTGTTACAAAAAATTTTTTTTAAATAATGTTCTGAACGGACATTAAGGTTGAATCTTTCGTTTTACTCCAATCTGTACTTATTTTCGCGAGCTAATAATGCGTACCAACACCCACGTTGGTAGAATTGTAATACAAATTTATATCAGATCTATCCTTATTAGAGCATCTTGAAGTTCGTCTTGTGTCAATGGCTTGCAAAAAGTGGCTAGCCATTCCTCAGAGTACCTATGATTTGATTATGAATTAATTTGGACAAGTAATCTGAAACTGGCATCAAGCGAAGTGTTATTGTGTCTATTGGACACTTGTGGGTTGATTTGACACTATTTAACTTTACTTAACTACCCATGTAACAAAAATTTTCATGAAATGTTTAGAATCGTAAGACATTGGGGATTAGATAAAATGGTTTTTCATAGAAATAATTATTTACGATTTCATATATAAAAGAATATAAAAATTAAATTAAGTTAAGGGTAGTGATGAGCAGAACTGGTCTTGGTTCCGGTCTTGTAGAAAGTCCAAGTCCAAGACCAAGACCAAGATCAAGATCAAGACTAGACTTGCAAAATCGATATAAGGTGCACATTGCAGATCCAAATAAAAAAATATGACTGGAGTTGTTTGTTTTATAAATAATTTTATAGAAATAGCACAGTGGTTAGTGTATAGAATTCCAGATCTGAAAGTGCCAGGATCAGTCGAAAAGCTTTTATCATTTTCTTCCATTTTGATTTATTTTTGACTAATTAAACCGTTTAAATTCTAAAAGTCATTTAGGTACTTATTTTACTTATAAGATATACCAAATATTAGTAAATAAGTTATCCAAAATATTTGACTATGAAAATACAAGATTGCAAAAGTCTCGCAAATGAGACCAAGACTTGGCACACGAGACCAAGACCAAAACTAAGCCTATACTTATGATGCAAGAACTAAGACCCTTACCGACCATCATAGTCCTGGTCTTGGTATTGTTGTGCTCATTACCAGTTAAAGTTTAAAGACAGTTCTTAATTTTGTTTTAGTTTAGGAGTAGGTACTTTTAGCAACGTAACAATAATTCAATCCTTTTGTATCCTGTCTTTACTGCATTCTTGAAATAAATTAAAAATGTTAGAAAAGATAATACTTCGATTTTCGTAAGACCTGTAAGATCCCACGCTTTTAATGAAAACCTTTAAATAGAATTTTCCCACATGATCTAATCTCTTCGATTTAAATACGGGAAAGCACCTGCAAGGAAATTAAATGCTGTTGATCCATAAGCTACATTTTCTAACCACCCCTTCCGCTCTGTGCATGTCCTGAGTACGAGTTCAACAAGGCAACAAAATGAAAATGGCAAGAAATGGAAAAAATGCTGACCTTTTTTGCATTTTCTTTTCCAGCTCACGCCCATTTCCTTCAAATAGGAAAAATAAGTTAAAACGATCCCAAAAATCGAAGCCGATTTGCATTTTGGGGCCATTAGCACTGCCTCGAACATTCTGCTGGCGTACAACTCGAGAAAATCGACAGAGCCGCAGTAGGAACTTAAGGGTGTGTTCAGAGCTTGGCACCAACCAGCTGGTTTATTTTTTTGTATTCGAAATCTCCAACCCACACCATTCCCATTTACATATTATACTTTAAATTTTCCGTGAATGGAGCTGATACTATTTTCTGGAGCTCTAATTTTCCACCTAATAATATGCTTTTGACATCATTAAAAACTAGAAAAAGGAGGCACCGGGAGGACGGAAGGAAGATGGGAAAATATCGCTTTTAAGGATGCTTGCGGATTAGGTTCTGCAGGTGGCGCAAAAGTGCAAGAAGCAATATCCACTTTAGCCTCAGTTTTTCTAGCATTCTTGGGATAATGCGCTTAGATTGCATCCGGCAGCTTAGGAAGTGCCGGGAATCAAAGGGTAGGTAAATAGCTTCTTCCCTGGCAACTGGCTTTCATGGGTCTGCCGGCACTTCATAAAGTGCACCATAATCTGGAATCATCTCCGAAGTTACCGGAACACCGCTTTCATATCCAATAAATCATTCTTACGGCTAGCATCTGCCTAACTTGAGACACACTTCGGCACTTATGCCATCAATAAATTCTGGAAATTGATGGACAAACAGGCAAAACAGTAAATGCTCCAGCCCGCCTGTCCGACCAGTCATTAATTTGTCATAATCCCGCAGGAATTATGGCGCCTATAAAAAAAATTTTATGTTCAACTTATTCGCACTGTAAAAGTGGTCTTCATCGATGATCGCCAGTTTAGTCCCATTTTGAGCCGCTTTCTTCAAGGACATTGTTGTGAGCGTGGGGTTGGAGGAATATTGCAAGGCGGAACCCGAAACTCCGTTTAAAAAATGTATTTATTACATAATTGAATTTTGATGGACTCTCAGCCAAATTAAAGTAGCATTACGATGCCAATGATGCTCTTCGGTTCTATTTTTGATTACAGCGAAGTCGTTTTGTTAAGAATGTAAATGCTTTTTTATAGGCTCTTTAATGGTTATGGAAACGCAACACTTTGTTTTATAAATTAATAGTTTAATATAGAGACTCCACCTTTAATTACACAGGCCTTCAAATAAAAAACAAAAATTTCCCTTCTCGGATTTTGTAGCTGATTATGGGGTTTTAAGACCTCCTAATTATGAATATGAACTCCTTTACTTTCCATCATATCAGGGGTTTTCGCAATAAAAATCTGTTAAATTACTCAAAAATTAGGGTATCTACTCAAATGAAAAATTCATAACAAAAACAACAAATGTGTGGTATAAATTTGTTAAAATTTATAAAATTCCTTACATACGAATAAGTATTTTAAAATATGACAGAGGCTTGTGGAACCTTTTCTTATAAATGGTAAGAATTACTTACTTAATGAGTAAACTAACTACTGGTGAATAAACAGAAAGTTTATTTCGAAGGTACCCTTATTAAATTATTGATATTGTACCTATTATAATTAGATGAAATTTTATGGTTTTTTACAAATTTAACAGTACTTACTTAATGATCCTAATAAGATATTAATATTAATTGATCTTATTAATTTTAGCTGATATCTATCTATCTATCTACATATATCTACCTATATATTCGCTACTCGAACTTTAAAAGGGCAATTCGTTGTAGACTTGTGTTATTACCTATGTGTATTTTAACCCTGATAGTATTAGCCTTATTACAAATTTAATAGTCAGAAAATTATGCTAGATTGATCTGAATCAAATTTATATATGTATGTATGTTTCATCAAGAAAAAGTAGTCTAAAAACATATGTCTTTATTTCAGCATTAGTCTATTTGCCTAATAAGTCGAAGCAAATATTTATGTTCACGCCAGAGACTGTCTACTTCTGTAGGTTAAAATACATTCATTGAAAAACCGAATAGATTAAACAAATACAATTGATTTTGGAAAGCTACAAACAAACAATCACAAATAATTAACTTCGAGTTATTAGGATCATAAATATTTATTTACCTGTATTGAGGACGATTTCATTTTTAAACGAAAACAGTGAAAATTTAGATTTGTTATTCGAGCTCTCCATTTATTTTTATCTTTGTTAACATTTCCGCTCTAAATTTTTTCCACTGGATGAAGTGACAAAAAAAAAAAAGCATTATATGTAATTGCTTTTGGGATCTGGGAATTGCTGGAAATAGGAAATCTGTTTATAGTGAAACTTTCAGTATATTCCGATTTCGTTCTAATTTACACATGACTGTGAAATCTAAAAAACGCAACAAGTTTAATTGGAATTCTAGAACGTCCAGCATATTACATATGTATGTTGTAGAATTTGATTAAATGGAGGTACAGGTAATTTACTTTCTGTTACGTTATATTTCTGTTGTCATTACGAAAATAAATCCTAATGAATTTATGCATTTTTTTAACAAAGGGATGCAAAGTTTCAGGCATAAAATAGCAAAGTTATTTAGAAAAAATAAGTAGCTTGTTGAAGAAGGCGACATTTCATAATCGATAAAATCTTTTCGAAGCAAAAAGGTTGTCCTTAAAGCATATTTTCACGGAAGACATAAAAAACTTCGGTATTACAAGTGCTCTCAGCCGACATCAGGAAGAGGAGGCTCCAAAGTCCTTTGAAAATTGGGCAAACTTCGTGAAGTCATTACGCGTTGTTATTATACATACATAATTATATATTTATGTAGTAAAGCCGCCCAACAATTATTACCCGACAAAGCATCCTTCGAAGATGATGAACAGGGTGAGTGGGGTACCAGCGAGTCTAGGGAGAAGCCCCAAGAGGCAGCGCTTCGATAGCAACAAACTAAACTTTATAAATTGCGATACAAACATGAAAGTTTCCCAGGTACGCTTACCTGAACGAGATAATGAAGTAATCACTGCGGACTTTGAATTTTGCACCTAAATGAGCAAAGTAAGGGAGTAGGTACAGCTCGTTTCACTGCGAAAAGGCTCTGATTACCTTAAAGGTGTTGATCCAACCAAACTTTTTGAACGATACAATTAAAGACATGAAAAATGTCTATTCAGGAATTTCTACTCTTTTCCTACTCAGTTGCACAAATTATTTATATAGGATGCATCGCGAGGCAAATTATAAAAGTTGCAGAATTATTTCATTGTAAATATTTAATTTGAATTTTTGCTAAGTACTAATATAGACGTTTTTATACGAATGTGCAATTTTAATAAACATCGAAATAATTTCAATTAATGTTGATTTGGAGGTCAATATAGCTTAGAAACACAATAGTTACAACTCCATTTCAAAAGATATACGAGTATATCTTAAAATAGAATGTTCTTAAAAATACAAGCTTAACTCGTACCTAGTTATGAAAACAACACCATCCGGTAACATAATTTTGAATAGCATGCAATTTATGCTCGCCAAATCGTTGCTGAGAGCAACAACCGAATTTATATTTTGCTTTGGAAACTTTTATGAGTATATAACTTCATTACCAACAATTGTTCATATTCCCAGCTACATACAATATGCATCTATATGGCAAAAATGGTCTCCAAAATTGTCGCAATACTGCGCAAAAGCTAGCAAAATAATTTTTGCAAAGGGTACCCCCAAAAGTCCTAAAGACTGCAATTCATTACCAGGATTAAATTATTCACCGGGCTCTAAACATTCACGAGTCAGCGGCTAAAATTGACGACACTTTAAAACAGAAAACACTGCAAATGGCGGAAATAAATCAATTTTTAAAAGACAGTGGCGACCGGTGCTAGCGCACAATAACTAACTTAACATGTCGCGCTAATCACCGGCGCATTAATAATGAAAATCTAATTTGTACACCTAATAGAGCCAATGTGGATCATGCCGTCCGGGCTCCGCACCCGGCCCCCGGGAACCCCATCTGGCCCCGATTGTCTTCGCCGCTGCGACCAATTTTCTATTCCAATTCATATGGAAGCGGAAAAACGTAATTAAAAGAAGGAATTTTCCGGCTGGCGGTTCGTCTTGCGATAGTCGAGTCGTTCGATTTCTGAATTTTTCATCGCTTTCATTACCTTGAAAGGTGATTTGATAGCACAATAGGGAAAAGAGCTTACAGAATTAAGCCACTGTGCCAGCCGGCGGAGTAGTCGTCATAAAAAGGTGAGGGCGGCGAGGAGTACCATTTCCCTGCGAGAATCCTCAATTATTAAGGAAGCCACTTCACGTAATGCGCTCATTTCTTGTGTGACCGGGGCCATATTCTTCCTGCTCCTCGAGAAATTTTTGGGAACGTATAATAGGAATTAACTGCGGTGCCGTGTGGAGTCGTGGGGCAGGCGGCAGATGATAATAATAAATTTCTATATTTAGGATCCCATCGTATCCTGCCTTTCTTCGAACCTTCCCAGAAATGTGAAGGTTCGAAGTTCGAAGACGACAAAACCCATTTTGCCTGGAAGCCGCTTTTTGAAGCGATCCGGCCCGCGAATTGGCGCATTTTCCCTCACGATCAGCTGAAATGCAGTAATTCCAGGATTCGGTTGATAAAATACCTTCTAAATTAAAATGGGATAAAATGCGCAAGGAAAATGGGACTTTAAGCTCTGACTTGTGCAATTATCCTGTTGAAATAAGACGGTGGAATATTACTGAAATAGGATAAGAGTACCTACTTTAAGTAATTCTTATAAGATACTTACAAAATCATGAGAAGTAAGTAGTTTAAAGCGCTTTAATATTGAATGCTATCTCAGATTTCTCAATCATTATCTTAAAAGTAAGGAAATGGGATATATTTGCGAAATTAGAATTTATATTCTATAAATAGAATGTCCTACTATATTTAAAAGTTCTTTCAACGCGTTTTTATCGAAACAATATTTTTCAACTAAAAAACTGTTCGTTCGACTGTTCTGAAATTTTAGCTTTTTCTGTAGACTGTTGGTTCTCGTCCGAAAAACTTTGTAAAAAATTACAAAAGTTAATCTCGAAAGTTAACATTAAAAGATAGCCAAATTTTAAAATTTTCAGGTTAAATGTTCTATTCTAGTTTCTGCGATAGCTAAACTCTTACTGATTAAAAATAATTTTGATTTGTTTTATTTGAGATCTACCAAATCACCTTTATATACCACGTACACAGTAAAAAATATTTCCCTAAAATTTGTGGCAACAACTTGTGCCACCATAAATATGTAAATTTCCATAACATTAGGTAACTGCAAAATTACCCATATTTTAGGCAATTCCATGATCCATAAAAATTAGGGAAATATTGGTTCCATAAAAATTGGGGAAATATTGATTCCATAAAATGTAGGTAAATTTTGTCAATTTTAGGTATTTAAGCATAAAATGTACATATTTGTGTCATATTTTTGTGTAAATAATTCCACAATGCTTATGGAAATATTTACACAGATAAAATGTATGTTTTGACACATTAGCTGTGTTTTTTTTTCACAATCGGATCCGGATCAGGTTAGTTAGGAAAAGTATTGTATAAGCCGACTTGTGTATAAAAATTTTAAAATTTGTGAAAACCCCGTCAAATTGCTTTGATTTTTGTTAATCCAATCTTAAACCAATCACGTTTAAATACTTGAAATAATTAATCCTTGTCACCGCAAAAAAACTTCACTTCCCTGCACACAAGTTGAAATGTAAATGAGCCTGCAAGTGCGCATGCATAAACAAGAGGCGCAAGCAAGGAGGGATGACAACTGACGTTCGCATTTCCTCGAATTTCTTTAGTATGGCGTGAGTTTTAGTGTTGTCAGTGCACACAAAATATGGAAAGTTACACAGATTACTTATAAATTTTGCTGACGATGTATAAAAAACGTACATTTTTAAATAAATCGAAGGGAATATTTCCCTAACACCGAATAAAAATCAATAATTCACTGTACTTAATTGATCTTTACATAAAGAGAATCACAATTTACAATTCTTTTATGGAAATTCCAGAAAAAAACCATTGTTATTATGTAAAAATTGTGAATATTTTTTATGTAATACTACTTTGCATTAAATCAATGTCTTTTTACATATTTAAAATGAAAATTGTACATAGTATTTAGTCAAATTTAATGATTTACATATTATTGTGGAATTTTACTTAAAAAGAAGAAAAAATAACCTTTTTTATATGGAAATTTCTTAAAAATACATAATTTTTGTGTAAAAATCGTGACTAATTCTTATGTAATGCTACACTTTTTTTTACTGTGTAGGTATATAATTTCCAGAAGACAATCAATCAAAAAATTCTAGACAGAATTTTTTGTCTCGAAAAATATGTACACGTAAGATCAAATTGATTCAGTTTTTAATTTTTATTTTTGATAGTCCAAAAAAAATACATTAATAAATTTTTTGGCTCGTATTTTTTATATTGGATTAGGAAGGTACATATTATATAATATTTAGATAAATAAAAATGATAACAAAATAAATTGGTTTTATTTATAGAAAAAATGAATAAAGGTGGTCGAAATTGATTGACAAGTGGTTTTATAAATCTGAAAAGTAACAACTATCGATTAATCGTGCACCAATTTCGTTCGCTTAAATTGTGAAACTTTTGAAGCATGTAAACGAATTGAAATCCCCTGGGAGTGAAAAGCCGGCAACGGGCTGCACGAAAACACCTGATGAAGGGCTGCCGGAGGTGGGGAGGTGCCAGGGCTGTTGTAGTAATTGCGCCCCGCAGCAATCAGCCCCAAATTCGTTGAGTCATCGCGCAATATAAATTCAAATTACCTTTCCGTCATAACTCAAACGTAAAAGCAATAAAGTGTGCATCCAAACATTAGTCCCGTCCGCCCCGCAATCCTGCCAATTCAGGCAATTAAAAATGCAAAAAAGGTGGCAAAGAGCTAATTGCCGCCCTCTCATTGTTCGCGGCAGGCGAGACGTGGTGAGCGCATGGGAAGTGGGAAATAAATCTTCAACCCTTTAGCGAGTGATTCCTCGTACCTTTCGTGGTGCTGTGCGAAAATGGGGAGTTATCGCACCCTCGCAGCAGGGCCGGCTCACACCTCGCCGAACCCGAAATTTTGTTGCACCGCACCGCACCACGTCCCGGAGCCCTTTCTGCCCCGGAGTACCTTTAGCTCGGCTAAGCACTTCATCAGTGACTTATTTCTTCCCCGAACGAGATATGCCCGCCCCCACATGAGGGTCGGGATGGAACTGGATGCGAGGGTAAATTATTTTTAATAACTCGCGAGTGCGGAAATGGTCCATCTTGTGCCACTTAATCTACTTGTAATTTGAAAACAGGAGACGGAGCGGGGGCTCGTGATGAGGCGCACCATTTGTCTGCTCAGAGTTATGTTTTGAAGAAAATTAAGTGAACTTTTTCCGGTCGTTTGATGCAACGCAGTTGTAAGTACATACATACATAAAAACATTAAATCGTTGGTTTCTTTACAACTTTAGAAACTCATAATTCGCTTACTTTACATTTCCATCCACCACTTTGCGCCTATTGTTTCCTATAGTCTGTTTAAGTAGATAGTGAAACACTCAACTGTACTGAAAAAAACTGCATTTAAATTCGGGCGACTAATGCAGGTACTAATCAAACAGACAATGGCTAGAAATATATGCAAATGGGTTGGTGGTTTTGAAGGACCAGCGGATAATGAGATTCAAGGGAACCAGAAATATTTTAAAAGGGAATGTTTTGAGAATTTTATATTTTAAGCACGATAAGGGTATATTGAACTAAATGCAAAAATAGAACAGCTTAGAGGTTTTATGTATCATATTTTTTCATATTTGAAAAAAAAAAAACCTCGAAAGGCTGAACGAACGCTAACACATCATTTGGTTTTTGATACGCTAAAAAGAATTTTTTTATTTTTATTCCATTATCCGTCAAAATCTGACTTAAAGAAAAATTTGTAAAGGCTTTTTTCCCCGGTGTAGCACTCTATTGATTTTCTAATGTTTAAAAGTTTTTAAATTTATTATTTAAAGAGGTGTAACAGATCTGTTGTTCTTCGCATTAATTAGATAACAGTGTGTGCAGTTAAGTGCCGAATTTGAATTTTGTTAATTATACATATAAAAATAATTATAAATAAAATAAAATATCAATAAAGATGGTTCATAAAATATAAAATTTCTTTATTTTAAGGTATTGTTTGGTATTTTAAGTAAGAAGGTACATTTATCACCGACGATTTATTAATTTATTATTATTTAATTAAAATTCCCGTGAATATCTATGACATAGTTTGGAAAAACAATGCCGCACATAAATTTAAACAAGTTCTGTAAGGGTCTTGATTGTAACATTCGAAAATAAAACCTAAAACTTAAATAAAATTTAAATATGTTACAATTTTCAAAGTCTCGGTCAAAAGTACTAACGAGTACAAAGGTAAAAGCGGGTTTTGAAGGTGTTTTCTAAGAATGAGTATTATGGAAATTTTAAACACATTGATTTCAAAAATTAAATAGTCAAAATAATAGATTATGTTTGCCGGTATCTCTCAAAACAATTGGATCATACATAAAGTTAGAAACAATAATAATTATAGGTACAAAAGAGTTTATTTATACTGCATATAATTCACTTTTGTATACATTGAATGCAAAGTACAAGTTTTAATGTGGCGTTTGTATCTTTAATCATTTTGAAGTACCAGAAATTAAATAGTCCAAGACTATTTGCTTTCCCTACCTCTGGATTGAGGGTTATTCCAAGAGGATTAAGGGATGCTGCTGTATTAAGCCCGATCACAGCCAATCAACGAAATTGATGAGATCGAATGCATCTTGCTCGCTCGAAATCATCTATCAAGTGTCATCTGGAGCATTCGAATCGGAATGCTTATCTCTGGCCGGAAGCCACCTTATTCCCGGGGCTTCTCTCGTTCGAGCAGTGAACGGCTGCAAGGACGATGAATCCAAGCGCTCCTGCAGGAGCATATGCAGGGAGCTCCACCAGGACATAAACAGAGCTCGGCGGCTGTGACGCCCGCAAAAACCGGGCTTCTTCACACGATTGTCATTTGCAGATATCTTTCCGGGTAAGGACACGTCTATCCGACTTGCGTTCATTTCATATTACACCGCATCACGGAGCAGCGATGTCACGAATTGGGAGCATATTTTCATTCCGTAAGTGGTAATACCCCGGGGTTGGCTGACATCATCTCGGGCGCTCCTTGGCGCGGCTTATTCCACATTATCCCGACCTACAGCCATTGACTGCACCTTCGCCACCCACGCCACGAATTACTGAAGGGATTCGCGGGAGCCAGGCAGACTCTGAGATGCCGCCGAGAGTGGATCTGATGACAACATTTTTTGTATGCAAAAATTTTTCATCCAGGGCTCCACTTGTGCCTGGCTCAGTAAGGAAAGTCAGTCGCCCGAGGGCTCGGTGTCGTCCGCCCTCGGTCCACCCACCGCCTCCCCCCGGCGGTGCCCTTCGCTCCCATCCGCCAAATGATTTCTAAGTGAGAGAGAAAAACAAGGATAACGAGGTGTTCAGAACCGGGATAAGGGCGGCCGGGAAGCCCCGTATTTTTAGTCTGCGCCATGTGAAAAAGCGCCTCATATCCCTTAGGTCTGCTTTCTGTGCGGAATCATGAATTCATGGTGAGGATTCCTAGAGAGATTCGTTTCTGGGTACTAAAGATGCTCCTTGTGACTTTGTAAATGATACTTGGAGCCAATTCATGATGTGCTCCCTGGAATAACACACAGGACTGAAGGGGATACGCCACGCTAAAGTTTTCAGTACATATATTCCAGAGATATGGAGGCTTTCCCACATTTCGCATTTTCTACTATACTTCGAGCTCCGCTCCGCACACCGATGCTATCTTTGTTGCTATCTGAAGTACTTTTGCGAGATATCGAGTGTATCTATGCGCCATGCTCTGATTGTCAGCATAATGTTGCGAAAGACTCAGATATCAACATTCGGATCTGATGGGAATTTTGATTACGTTCCCAGGGCGTGAAGGGTTAAGGGTAAGTGCCACCGAAACAAAGCCAGAGGCCGTTTGTCGATGTGTAAATTGTTTGAGCTCTTTCAATCAAACTCCTTCCTAGAACCAAGAGAGTACGACAGGTAAAAACGCTAATTCTACGAGTATCATCATTTGTATTTTCACACAACGGATGTTATTTGGATTATTTATTGGGACTCGAATTCATATTATAAATATAATTACGACTTTATGAGCAATATCAAAATATACTAAAATTTAGATTGTAAATTTGTTTTTGTTTAGATAGTAAGTATAATATATTTAGAACGAAAAAAGATTTCACGTAAATTAAAAAAAAACCTTTTCGTCTTACGCTACACTTTACTACAAAAATGTTAGTTAATTCATAATACTTGCCAAACCCTTTTTTTTATAGGTCAAGGTACTACACAATTTGTAAACTGTACCTACTTTACAAAATAGTTGTGGTAACAATAAGTAGGTCTATTAAGAATTATAGTATTTAATATACATATATACATACTTAAGTATTTTGATGTGATTGATTTTAACTGCAACAAATATGATGTAAAATGTAGGCTTAGGAACTTGTAGATTATTATTATTATTATTGTTATTTAATTTTACGCCTATAACGATTATTTTAGGTTAAGCTATGAATCTTTCTTTTGTTCAGTCAGGGCATTTCCGTTGACTAATAAATAAATAAATAAAACATATATGTATAACTAAAGCGTCAATACAATTTGACTCTTGCCGTTATAGTGCTTGACATAATAAGTTCGTTAAATTTTCATTCAATATAATTCACATTTAAAGTATTAATCGGCAGCTTATAAGCAATATAAATATTTTGTAAGTAAATTCCTAAATTGAACACACCAACCTCAATGGGGAAAGGGGCATCAGCGAATCATCAACTTAAAATATTTGACTCATGTAAATTACCATAATTAAATACAAATTAAAAATATTGTTTCTAGTGGCGGTAGTCCACCAATATTCTTACAGAAACAACTTTAGAAAGAAAAAATGAAATTCATAATACTAATAAAATTCGTTTTAATTTTGCTATTCTTGAAAGTCGCACTCCTATTTCTCATTATTCATCGTTTTCTAAATCTTATTTTGTCTATCTTATACTGCCGATTGCAAAATGGTATCCAGCCTTCTAGATCCAAAGTCCATTTCAACTATTTGATTATCTAAGCATATGTGTTACAGCGAGTTATTTTCGAAAAATCATTGTCTTCAAATATTTAACAAACTGAAAAGAAGAAATCATTCTCATAATAATAGCCATTTTAAATTCGAACTCCTTTTTGTTATTTGCTTATCACTTATTTAAAAGTTGTTTTAAAAGTTAAAAATCAGTTTTTTAATTAGTACCTAAGAGCTTAGGAGAGCCACAGTAGTATTTGATAGGGTCTTCAAAGACTTCATCGCCGTTTCAAAAGTTAACTATGAGTCAGGCAAGTGCCGAACAACTGAAGTTTGTGTCAGCAGCAGCGAAATAATAGCAGCGAAGAGTCATGATACTGCAGCAGCCCCGCGTGCGCCTCAAAGTTGGACCGAACCGTCGTCGCCGTCCTCAGACAGTGCAATCTGTGACAATTTATGGCTAGAAGCTGCCGAAAGTGAACTGGACAAGCAGAAAATCTGGCGAAGTACCGGCAAAGTTGGCCCGCAATTTTTCATCATTAAATAATTTCTCCCGTGTAATTACCTCTCCTCAATCGGTAAATTTCCCATCATTAAATATTTATGGCGAAATTCTTGTAAAAGTAGCAACCAGTCGGTCCACCGCGGGCTGTTCGGCATGTTGTTCCTGCCCGGGGGATGGTGTTACAACTTTGACTTGCCGGCGCCGCCGGGACAGTGTGCATCGCAGTTGATTGCTTGCACTATTCCTTGAAAGCACCACCTATCCTCTGGGAACACGCGTTCTGCAAATAGCTCCAAGCAGAACTCTCCACCGGGTGTCTGTAGCGTGTTAACGGGGGCCCTAGGACTAGGATCCGGAGTCTGGTGGAGCTCCCTGGCACAGGAAGTGTACATGAGTAGAACACGAAAGTGGAACCAATTGGCGAACAGAGAGCAGTTCTGAAAACTTCATTGAAAGGAAAGTTTTGCAGCGAAATGAATTCGGTTTTAAATCTCCCGGCTCTTACCTGCAGCGACGACGACTGGAAGCCGTCAGAGCTCGATGCCAGCGAAGCAGTTTTTCCTAGGCACAAAGGATATTGTGTCGACTTTCACGGAAATTAATTGTCTGAAAAACGATTCTGGCGATCTGCACAGCCCTGCTGCTGCTGCTGCTGCTACTGTGTTGCTCAACAGGATGAAATAAGGATTGGGTTTCGCGCGAAAGGACTTATGAGGCACCCCCATCTGCAATACATGCACCGTCAACACAACACACAGAGGAAACTAGCTTCAGAAAATGATTTCTGATTTAAAGCGTATGAACTGATTTTAAATTAGAACTTAAAACAAAAATAAATTTAAAATCAATGAACTACTTCCTGATTCTCTATTAAATTTTAAAAGTTCAACTTTATTCAAAAATAATTAATTAAAGATAAATGATTAAATTCACAATTAGAATAAATTAACAAACGTATTGCTTGAAACTAGTACAAATGAGCGAGATTCTTCAAAATTTAAAAGGAATGCTATAGAGTTGAAAAAAGGAGTTTTTAAGTTAGACTGAAGACTTCTGTACAGTACGAATGTGCTACACGTTTATTGACCCTACTTTCATACTTTAAAAATATAAATTATTTGAGAAACTCTATTTTAGTTTAGGTTTCCATCTCATTCCAAACTTAAAATCTTCAATTTGTTGTGTCTGTGTCGAGTAATTTTTAAGAAGGGAGTTTAGCACTAATTAATAATGTTGTTAGACTTGAACTCTAATTACATACATAAATATATGAATGGTTTTGCATTATTTCTTAAACTTAAGAAATTGTCTAAAGTTCACATGTATTTATATCAAAGTGGGGTAATTATATTGTATGTTTGCATTCCTTTTAAGGGACTTAAGATGCAAAACAATTGTTTAATAATTTTATTTATATCATTAAAATTGATAAATGCTCTAAAAATGTATTTGATAATAATTCAAACCTACATTACTATGCATTTACCTACATATTATATGTATATTGTATGTCAGTTTTTAACATTATCAAATTGAAATGATATTTATTGCATTAAAATAAGGTCGATGCAAAGTGTCGAGTACCTACTGAAGCTTAATGTATTGATACAGACTGACTGATTGACTGATACTGACTTATGTGGAATTATGTATATGACCTTTAAATTTTGTAACTTAATGCTATAAGCGACAAAAAAAGGTTGTGTCTTTTACAAGGAATTTTTCATTAAAAAGAAACTTGAAGGAGGCGTTGAAATCGTTTTTCACTGACAAACTGATCCTAATGCTTTATCATACTTTAGAAGAGGATACTAAATTCTTTTGTAGAAAAGCTAAATTAGATTGATTTAAAATCGATATGCTAGTATTAGTACATTGGTTAAGTATAAAAATTTCTCTAAAAACGCAATTACAAGACATCAGTTTTTTCGAGAAAAAGGGCTGAACATCGATTAGGAGATAACGAAAACCCTCGGCCCCAAGACAACGGCTCGTTGGGCATCAAAAATCTTAGAGAGGAAAGCTCCCGGGAAAGAATTAGATTTATCACCTGCCTATTTATATCAACTGGATTTAATATGTGGAACCAAAGTGTGCTCCCTGACGATTTGAGCCCTGGGTAAGCGGATACTTTCCCACTTGCGCACCCGTCCGAGCCCAGGGGCACCGGCCATATCCCGGCCGGATAAAAAAGGAGCCAGCCCGGGCTCTTGTTATACATTAACCTGACACATAAAGGGTCATCATTTTTCATCACCGAACTGTTGTAGCCTTATGGCCATTGTCATAGTTACAGCAGCCGCTATAATGGCAATCATAAAAGCGATCGTAAAAATAATTCACCACCACGGGGGAAGTAATCGAAAAGTCCGGGCCGGGCAAGATGCTGAAGATGGCGAAGATGCCGAAGATGCTGAAGATGCTGTGTCCGCTCAATAAAGACATCGGCCATCCGCCGCCGAAGGAGCTCGGCCCGTTTCCTTTGTATGCCGGGTCCGGGGCACTTTCGGCGGATTGAATACAAACGAGATGGCCCCAGGAGCGAAGTCCCAGCATCTTGGCCAGGACCATGTTAGACCTGACCCAGAGCGAGGGCGAGGTGTAAAAAAAGTAAATGGAGGGCTATCGGGTTACCGCCCCGAGGATAAAAAGCTGACAAAGGAATGGATTGTGGATATGAAGTGGAAGATGACAATAAGACGACCCATCCCGTGACGCTTCCCCGTGCGGCGGGATGAATAGCGGGCGTCGTTAGAAGGTGTTTGGTAACACATGTGAACCTCCGGCCGTGCCGTGCCACTCGACGGAGCCCATGCCATGCAATTTGTCGGGTATCATCGCAGCAAAATGTTTTCCTTTCAAGTCTAATTTGGGTCATTACTCATCTCTCGATTGGTCGTGTCGGCGACACGTCGCCCCCAAATTGCTTCAGAAAGACACAAGACATGCCGCGGCTCGTTTCAACAGAGTCGGTCTCGTCGGTCTGACCCGGTGGCGGCGGCAGGGCTGCGGGGGCTCTAGACCATCCTGAGGGACATTTGTCAAGGGCTGATTTCATTGCGACGGGAGCGATATTAGGCCTAATGATAGTTGCACGCGCTAATAGAATACTATTAGTCACCACACCCTAGATGTCTAGCCGGTTGGCTGAGGGGCGTGAGGGTGGCTGACGGGGCGGGGGCCCGGTTCCCATCCACTCCCGAAAGATGTACTGAATGCGATCAAATTAATTGCCCGTCATCCACCAGGAACGCACATGAGGGCACTCGAAATGGGGATTAAACTGCTCCCTCGGCAATAAGCCGGGATCATGCACGGCCAGGCAGCGTGAAATCGGGCGAGGGCATCACTCACCCGAACGACGCGGCTTCTGGAGTTTCTTATTTAACGGGCGATTTGTCATGGTGCAGGGATTACACTTCGGTGCTCCTCCTCTAGTTAGCGAGTCAGCGCCAAGTGTTTTTCCAGAATTAAAAAAAACGAATTAAAACCCGAAAAAATGAAGAAGAGAAAAGCAAAAAGGGTGCAGTTTTGTGGTGCACTTAAGGCGAGCCGGGCAGGATGCAGTCAGACGATCCCGGGTCCGTCCCAACCAATCGGATTACCCAGGGATAATGGCTCCGTTCGGGAAAAAAAGTTATTAATTTCGGCTCGAAATGCAGCATTTCTGGTCTGTTCCGTTGTTAGCCGCCGCAGCCGCTTGTTTTGGTGGGCTCCCAAAGATCAGCGAATTATCCCGGAGGAGAATTTTTTTTGTTTTGGTACCCGCGTCAGGTTGATTAATTGCGAAGCGCTTTTGCAGTCGGACGTGCGGATTTTATGAAAAAGACGGCGGGAGATATGAAGTCATGCGAAGAAAATTTATCGCGTCTCTCGCAATAGTTGCCGACTTCTTTTTGGCCATTTTGCCCGGTGCTCTGGCGCCTCGGCTACGTGCATTTCAACAACTGGGCCCTGCAAATAGAACGTCTAATTACGAGCGGACCGATTTGTTTTTGTCGCGGGCTCCTCCGCCTTGATCTTGGCACTCTTTTTATTCAGGTTTTTTAACCTCAAATCAGTACAAATCGAGGAGGTGACTTGAGGAATGAGCCCTGGGTGTAGTTTGTCACAAGGGAGCTTGTTTTGTCATATCTTTTTCCTGGTTGCGCTCTGGAGGACTTATTGAATTATGAAATATTTCTCGAATAGGTTGGGTCTAATGGTTAAAAATAGAATGTCTGAATACCAAAAAATGATTTATAAAGATTTGAACAAAAATGTCTATTAGGCCACGATTTTGAGAAATATATACATACATATTGTAGTAAAATTTTCCTTTGCTTGTAATTCAGAGCTTGAATCAAGCAGATGTGGGAACTGGCATTCGATCCACACGATCGAGGTGTCTTTTGCAGGAGTCCCAAGCCAAAGCCATCGTTATTCACTATCTTTCAAATAAATTATCAGTTTATGCACAAAAATGAATTTTACGAAATATTAAAGAATTATCTTTATGTATGCAGCCTGATTTTCTGTTAGTAAATCTTTTCGAAAATATCTCTACAAAATTTCATAAAAATCAGAGCATTGGTTCAAAAGTTATAGGCATACAACACACGTTACCAGAAAATGTAATTGTCTCGAAAATATGTCTTTTTCAAATATCATAAGAAATGTGCATTCGAAAACCATTATGGGATTTTTATCAGTTATTTATTTATACTTTAGTTATCAAATTGAAATTGGTATATGGTTTTTGGAAACTTCACTTCCATTTCAATGGCAAGGCAATCTCGAAACTTCATTTTCATTTCCATTTCCCCGAAATACTCGAAAGTTCATTTGAATAAAATTCCTTTGAAGGTGACAATTTTTAAAATATTTATATTTTTACAACAGATTGTATTGATTTTAATATAAATTCATTTGTTAGAAAAGCTCGGTCGTTATATTGGGTAAAAGGTAATTCGGAACGTATGTAGATTTAAAATATGCTATAAAATAAATTGGAATCTGAGATTTCTTCAGAAATATTCTAAATCGGATTTATCCTCATTTCTGAAAGTAAACTTAAATCGAAACAGCGACACACTGTTAATTTTTTGTGGAAACAGCAACAAGTGAATATATGAATTAGTAAAAAACAATTGAATTGTTGGTAATAGGTAAAAAATATCTGAATAATATGATAATGAGTTTTGGTACAATTGCAACACAAATTTTTTCCATATCCCTGTATGAAAGTAATTAGGTCGAGCCTTTGCAAAAGGTTGACATTGAACTTGCGAATGTCTCACATTTCGTAGTTCGTCGCATTTATAATTTTTAAAAAGAATTTGAATGAAACGACATCGAAATAATTGCGCATTAAAATATCTAAGTACCACTTGGATCGGGCTGAGCTGAAAGGTTGCTCCATGATTCTGGTCAGTTGCCCAAAATCGCCCTCAGCTCCCGTTTCAATAAACTCCTTTTCGCAACAGCCTTCTCGCACCAGAAGACAAAGAAGGTGCACCGTCAAAGGCTCTTCCATTTTCGTCCTTTTTCGACTTATATAGGTCAAGAGAGCAATTTCCCTAAAATCGCCTTTCAGGAATCCTTTTCCAGAAAACACCTTAAGGACTGCAGCTTTGCAGTTATTCCTCCTTAGGACCGCTCCTTCCACTCACAAGTAATTTCTGGTGTGGGAGGCAGTGGACTCTCCGGGAGAAGCCAGCCAGGACCAAGTGGACGTCAGCCCGCCCCGCACCCCCGGCTGCGTACATTTTCATCCGACGTTATTGTATCTTGTGACTATGGAGCTTTGTGCAAGCACCGACATAAATACAGAATTTAAAGGTCCGGTGAGTACTTTGTGAAATTATCCTCCCAAGGATCCCTGGCCGGGAATAGTTGTGGCTTGGCTGAGTCGACGTGGACCTTCCCACCTTCCCGCTTTATCCCGGGTTCTTTCTTTTCGCCGACGCCCATCCTCCCGGTGGGTTATCGTGTTCCTTCGACTGCATCCCCCGTCGGTCCCCGGCCGGCCACAGCCTGCATTCTCCTTCTGTTTATGATGTTGAATGCGCTTTTCCTTATCGTCTTGCTGCAATTACTTCCTTCGCTTTGTTTGAAGTGGACTTTTTCTCCTCATGGAGTTTCAATTAATTGATTCCAATGGGAGCAGAAGTTGATCACTAACAACGGCTGATGGAAAAACTTCGATTGCACCGCAGCACCGGCCATCGCCGTGTGTCGAGAAAAACTAGAAAGCAGCTTGTTTTCGCTAGAGTTTTGATTAAAAGTCCTTTCCCCAGCTGGCAAATTAACTTCTTTTAAAATGTACCTGGCTAGACCCAGTTGCAGTAAGTGAAAACGAATTGCAAGACACATTTTTAGTACGACTCTTCATCTAGCAAGTAACAAGGAAAGATATGGAATTCACCATAAAATAAAATTCCCTCGTGGCAAAGTACATGTAAGGTTCAATCCTCATGTCACCTTCTTGATTTGTACTAATTGAGTATACAAGTCTTGTAACAAACAGTGACAAGATTAATCTGCCTTAAGGCACTTTACCCAGTTGTAATGTTAATAAAGTTTAATTAATTGAAAATAAACTCAATTTTGCGTTTAGATATACCGGGTGTTCCAAAAGTATGGAAACCCCTGAATAACTCGTCAAGGATGCATTTTTTGGAAAAATGTTACATACAAAAGTTTCAGGATTTTTTCCTAGCCATTCGATGGCGACCTTGGATTTGACCTTGATCTTGACCTTCAAGTTCATTTCAAGGTCAAAGTCGTTTTTCAAATGGGAACCCCTATTTTTTATTGCGGATTTGGAAAGATCAGGAAATTTTACGTTCAGATATGTTCTTGACCACGACCTTCCAGGTCATTCTGAGGTCAAAGTTGTTTTTTCAACGGGAACCCCTATTTTTTATTGTGGATTTGGGATAAGCAGGGAATTTGGTGTTCAAGCATGATCTTGATTACGACCTTGACAATGACTCTCAAGGTCATTTATTTACATTTGGACTATTTTTTTTTTCTAAATTAGCAAAAACGAAAAATTAAATGTACGAATGACCATAATCATGCTCTTGTCAAAAAATTCCTTGTTTCAAAAAATTCCAGCCACTCTAGGATGGCCAGCAAACCGAATCAGTTAAAGCGAGAAGTTTTCGCGGCCAGTTAAGGCTAGGCGAACGACCCCGGCCACTTAAGGCAAGACTTACAACCTGTGTTCAAAATGTTCTCCATCAACTTCTTGACAGATTCCAAGACGGACATAAAAATTTTCTATCGCACCTCTTATCATATCAGGTCTAATATCAGCGCAAACTTCGATTATTTTCTGTCTTAGATCTTCTAAATCTCGTGGTTTAGTAGCGAACACTGAATTTTTTATGTAACCCCAAAGAAAAAAGTCACATGGAGTCAGATCAGGAGACCTGGGTGGCCACTCAATAGTTCCTCTCCTACCTATCACAGTCGTCCGAAAATGAGCAGGTGCACCATCTTGTTGGTACCAAACCTCGTTAAAATCATCACCAGCTATCTCCTGAATCGCTGGGACTATTTGCTGCTGCAGTAATTCCAGATATCTTTCCCGTTGAAAAAACTGAAAAAACAACTTTGACCTCGGAATAACCTTGAAGGTCGTGGTCAAGGACATGGTCAAAGACATATCTGAACGTAATATTTCCTGCTCTTTCCAAATCCGCAATAAAAAATAGGGGTTCCCATTTGAAAAACGACTTTGACCTTGAAATGAACTTGAAGGTCAAGATCAAGGTCAAATCCAAGGTCGCCATCGAATGGCTAGGAAAAAATCCTGAAACTTTGGTATCTAATATTTTTCCAAAAAAATGCATCCCTGACGAGTTATTCAGGGGTTTCCATACTTTTGGAACACCCGGTATAATAGAAGCACACTGTTTATTGATTGTAGAATTTGTAAATATAAGTCAGAAAAATTTAAACCTGAGTTACTTAAAAACCCCAAGAAATATGTTCGAGAAGTTTCATAGAGAAATTTATAGAATTGTATGTTCTAACAAGTAATACCTACATATATGTTTCATGTTGTTATTTTTATAACTACATGTTTTAACTGACTTTCGGAGGCTGAATAGGAAGCGAAGGTGTTTCTATAATACTTTTTATTTAAATTGTTTCTAAATATTTAGTTAGATAACGAAAATGCTAGGTACTGTATTTTTAGCAACTAAACAACTAAAGTAATGATTGTGCCTGACACGTAGATGGTAGTAATTTATATTTAGGTAGAAATTAATCGGGTAACAATTTTTTTAAGTACATATTATAATAAGTTTTCTTAATATTTCAAAATTAGATAGTATATTTTGTGTTTTCAATATAAAACCGAATAGTTTTTAGATTTTTCTATACAATTTAAATTAAAATGTGACTAGCTTATTGTCAAAAGCTGCCACCTAAATATATTTTAAAACATACACCACAGCTTTAAAATTTCTTGCCGTGAATATTGTCTCTACTGCAGAAAAATAAAATATTTAGTCGCTAAATGAATGCAATACCAAGTTTAAGCGTTGATATCGCTCTCTAGTTGAGTCTTTCTAGTAATCTAGCTACGAAAATTAGCCTTTTTAGCCTCGCGCTCATGAGTGACGCAAAAATGAACTGCCTTCGAATGCGTGACCTATCTCTTGGGTATCTGGATGGATTAAATTTCAGCAAAACTTCTGCTTTCCTTTTGTCAATTTTAATCACATCTGTGTTCCACCCGAGCAATATTAAAATCTCTTAAAAAAAAAATCCCGCGGATGTAGCCATTATCGCCCTACCTAATGAGTCATTGCGTGGCGACCCGATAAACATGTGGTGAAATAAATCTGGTAGGCATCCCGCGGCTCGTTAAGACCCCTGAGCCTGCCGCCTATCGCTCCCTTATCACGGCCAATTCAGACTTGAGACGGTAATCCGATAAAAAGTGGAATCTCCAGGGCGACTTTAATTTATTGAAAGTTAGTCGGCCCTAAGCCGCCGAGACCATAAATTAAGACTTTTAATCGGAGCCTTCAGGTTCCCATCTGACCGTGGTCTCTGTGTGGCGGCTGCGGCTAGACTTTTTCGTCATTATTCTTGCGTTAAGCTCTCCATCCGCCGAAATCTTCAATATTTGTGCTCTGTTTCTTGGTCCCCCGGTAATCAGGCGGGGCTTAAGCTGCTCCCCAAGAAAATTATGTGAGAGAAGCTCGTAGTCAGCAGGGTAATTAATCAGCGGCGCGCAAAGGTATTACACACTTAGCCGGCCCCAAAATCTGCGGGGGTGGTATTTTGAAAATCGTCTAGGACGAGCAGATTTCACGGTGGGAAGGATCCGGAGGTGTGGATGACGTCGTTAGCGGGCGCGCTGCCGTCCGTTTATTGATTCTGCTGATACATCCGCCGTAATAAAGCAATAATTCACTTTTCGCAATTTATCGCACCACCACCCACTTGCGTGCCGGGGAAAACCTCGGAATCGACTGCCGCCATATGTGAGGTGATTTTATCTGGTGCAGGCCGAGAGTCGTAGACCAGAAACAAATTAACATAAATGACGTGCCTCAGCCCTAGAGGGGCGGCCAGTGATAAATGATGAATTGCGGCCCGTCATGGCTGCGGAGCCCTAGAAGAGCCCTCTGCGTCTAGGGCCAGCCATTTCGGGAGGCGTTCCCTGTTTTCTGCTGAGCAGTCCTGTTTGCTTGGCTCCGGGAGCATTTTTACCTGGCGCCCCTCCGACTGAGAGTTCCGCTCAAAACGCAAATAGACAGGGCGAAAAAGCGGATCGGACCGCCGCGCGCGTTCTCCGGATGAAGCGCCACAATCAATCAGATGCGCACTCCCCCGTAACTGGCGGCAGGACCCGGCCGCTGTCCCAGCGGGCCGTAAATAAAAGTTCCGCACCATAAACACCCTCTGGATATGACAGTTAACCGTGTCCTCCCCCAGGACCTGGACTTTAAAGTGTCGCAGTAATTTATTTTGAGGAGCAGCGCCCCGACGCATCCCCGAACAGCGCAATCAAGGGCACAATAAAATTTTGCGCCGCGACTACTCCTCGATTGCATCGGACGCTGCCGTCGCCGCCCGCCGGTCCGGAGGAGGACGTCTCCGTCTGTCGGGGTGCAGCGAACTCACTCAAGTGCGAAATTAAAAACTTCTCAAAATTGCGGCACCCACTCGGGCTGCACGAAACCCTCTGGGGCTCCCGGCCGCCCCCAAAAACCGATTAGACAGCTCCTGTCGCGCGACGGCAGAGGCATTTAAGGGCCAAAGCACTCCCCCGGGACGGTGTCTTCGATGCGATCGGTGCGCGCCGTGACGGCAATTGCAATTGAAACCTCTTCGTCTTAGCGCACTGCCGCGACCGCAGCAGCAGCAACAATCAACGCTAAGAAAACGGCACAAGTGCAGTCTGCCGCTGACGGGCAACGCGGTTGTTTTCGTCTCCTTCGTTCCAGCTCGAGGGGGCCTCCTTGGGGCTCCCCGAAGAAATTTTGTATCGATTCGCAGTCCTCAGAAGCAATGGAGTGGAGTGGATCTATTTTTTATGACCCACGAAAATCGTCGAATTAACCCAAAATAACTCTGCCGGACCATCAAATTGTATTGAATTCACAAACTGTTTCAAAATATAAATACAAATACATAAATTTTAAATTGAAATCAAGGGAATTTAAAAAAAAAAATTTTTTTTAACCTAGCATCCAAAGTTTATTATTCTAATATTAGACGAAATTTGAATCCAGATCTAATTTTTTCCATCTGTATATATAACACAAGAGTACACAATTCATATACATATATACATCTGTGTATATAACACAAGAATACACAATTGCGTTGTTAGATAATAGTTTCCTGGCACATAAAAAATGATATGCAGAAATTGCAATTTTAATTTAATTTCTATATTTTAAAATTACATCTTAAACATCTAAAACTTCAAAACCATGTTGTGTTAAAGATAGTAAATTCTGAAAAAGGCTGAAATTTGTACACGAGTTTTCTTTCTGGAGTGAAGACGTTCAAATACAAGTTTTTATTTTATTATAATTACCAAAACTAGATGAGAAAAGGCTGATGGTACCATAATATCGATACTACTTATATATGCAAAGATTCAGGTCAATCAAACAACTTTCTAAAAATAGTACGAAATTGTCATGTCTTATACCCACTTTTAGCTAAAAAACTAATGTAATCTGAATAATTGTCCAGTTCAAAATAGGAAGCTTTGTAAGAATAAAAGTCATGGAAATTGTATGCACTAATCCCAAAATTTCAAATATTTACTCTGGGCAAGAAATAAAGAAAAAAACAAAAACTTCACACATGTTATAAAAATGTTTCTTAAATATGCTTCTTCACTTAAAAATACGCAAAATGGTAGATTTAAATTTAGTTTTATTGTCACTTTCAGATTATGTAATTTTAAACATTCGAAGATTATGTCATTTTTGTTTATTAACTTATAATTGAAATTAGCTGTATTAATTTTTAAAATAAAGAACGAAATTTGAAATTAAGCGTTCCAAAACTCATAGTTTTAATTTTTGAGCGTGATTTTACATAAATAGTGTCTGATTAGCAAAACACATTCATTTTCTTTAATTTTAGTGATACATAGTTAAGTGCAACTAAGGCGCGACTGTTTCAAGACTTCAATATTTTAAAAGTTTGTATGATTAAAGTTTATTTAGGTCTTTTGGTCTTGCAATAAAGACAAATTCTCAATTTTCGGTTACTGTTTCTCTGAAACGATAAAAATGATTGTTGTTTGCTTTTTAACCCAATTCTTCTTACATAAATTGACAAAATATATACAAAAGATTACTGTTGATTGCTTCGACCGCAGAAATTTACCCGAAAATCGTTTTCAAACAGTTTTTTATCGTAAAAAATGAGCTGAAATAATTGTAATAAGAGCAAAACCCCTGAGCAATTCCAGAAATTAAGGAACAAATTACAGTCACCAACTGGAAAAACAAAGGGAAAAATAAGAAAGGGAATACTTTCGATTTCAAGCTCCGATTGTGGTCATCAGGCTGATCAAAGAAATCGAAATCTGGTCATGCCCCAAAAAGGCAAAATTCCGAAATTTTGTGGGTCATGCGGTGCATATCAAAACGGCTCGTCCGCAATTATTCGCTTCTTCGACCGCGGCGACGACACCGCAGACCGTGCGCTGTTTTCGCTTTTCTTGTGCCGGTGCGTCGAGCCGCCCCGCCCGATCGCAACTTGTCAGGAATTGCGTGCGGAGCGTACAAAAGAGCCCGCGTCGTCCGATCGAACAGCCATCGAATTGTCTTCTCTAATTGAAGGCATCTCGTCGGAAAGGGTTCGGCCGGGGTTCGATTAGCCGCAAAGTGATTTTGCTCAAAAACCAGTCAGACGATGCAACGAACGTGACGCAATGTGGAGGAGCAGGTTTGGGGGCTGCTTCGGTTGCACCGCGCCGTTCGTGTTCTGTACCGCGTGTTTTGTCGTTTTTCGCCGCCAGCCCTGATTTTGCTCTAATTGCTGGGAACCGATTGAAAAGAAACAAACACCTCAATTTGCCGCAAAGGTGATTGAGGCAAGAAACGGCAACGTGACCACTGTAAGCGGTTTTTTTGTCGCGCTTCTAGCAAATGCGGGAAATCCCCGGACTCCGTCCGCCCCTTTTTCTAGACCATCCCATGGCACCTGAAGCCGACGATAACTGATGGACGTGGCCGTCTCGGAAATCCCTTAATTAATGAGCTTTTACGAAATTGATATTAATTTAATCACGGAGCTCATGTAATTCCCAGGGGATGATGTCTATTCATAATCTTCGCTTTCGATGTCCGAACTCACTCGACCGAGTTGCGGCGGAGCCCGAGGGGAGCCCTCCTTATCAGGGAAAGAACTCATAATGGAAAAATATTGGCTAGGACTCGAGACGCTGTGCGGCTGTACCACTCCGCCGGGCTCGACAACCTTCTGATTTCGTCGGGGGGTTTTTGCCTTACCCACACGGGTACCGGGGGTTTATTTGCCGTGGAGCACATCGGCTGTTTTTGGAGGTGAACATAACCTCCTCGCAGTCGGTCCGAAGAAAATCGATACACCCTATAGAGACCGGCCATTTTTCCTTTGCCCTCTGCACACATTTTTCGCCCTCTGGTTAGTCGGGGCTCCGCAGCCACTGGAAATCCTCGCCAAATTAATTCGGCCATGGTGTGGCGGCCGCAGAAGGGCTCCTGCCACCCGGGGGTTAGGCGGGTAATAGAAATGGAAACCATTGCGAGTAATTGAAGACGTCGTTGTTGCGTTAACTTGATTATAGTCATTTGAAGGACCCTCGATTTACGGGCATTACTCCAGGCACGCCGTGAAAAAATTAAGCCCTGTCCCTGGAAAAATACTGGCTACTGCGGCCGGACGGGCTGCGAAACACTTTTGATCTGATTTTAATCGGTTCATTATTTGGGCCCCTCAGGACTCGACATGCCCAGCTCCGGGACACTGCAGCCAAAGGTGGAACAAAGGGTGCATAAGTCTCAAGGAGGGCGAGTGGGTGGACACGCCGGACGACAGGCGCGTGCTTTGGTCCTGATTTACTGCCCCGGCCGGACTTAGAGCAACTCGCCGTTCGGCAGCTCATAGAAACTGATACAGGGCCAGCACGTGACCAGACTTTAAATTTATTCCGAAGGATTTGCAAATTAAAGGGTACTAACGGCGGGCGACGCCGTGGGGAAGTCTCTTATTATCAAGCCTTTAAACGATTTAAACTGGAGCGACCTGCTTCGATAATGACGAACGCACTCACGAGTGGACTTCGAGCACTTTTCCCTGGAATTTCAGTCAATGTTTTCACGCTTATTTGGGTAGTTCCCCAATTGTGAAAGTTACCTTCATTACATTGCACAGATATCTTGATTAAGTTGCATAATTAACACTTCACCGGCACATTGTGTCATTTACGAGCCAAACGAACATTTTCCAATCGAAAATGTCCTATTCATCCAAAACGTTCATTTGGACCAAAGAGAGAAAAAGCTGCATGCTTTTTAAACTTGAGTTTTCTAATATCTTCTAGTCCCTAAACAACAAATCAAAATAATTCATTGAAAAACATACGCAAGTTTCCTAAAAACGAATGGCGTTAGATATCTTAGCTTAGCTTAGAATGGCGTTAGAAATCTTAACTCCTTATACTGTTTCTCGAAAACGTGGATGTGATGGAATATTATAAATTTCGAATTCTCAAAAATTTATCAATTAAAAACCATAACGTCCATAATTTTCATTAATTAAAAATTAAGTATTCCTTAGAACTGAAATTTGATTTTTATTGTTTAGTAGCAAGTTCAATTGAATAATAATAGAGTTTTGTGAGGATTGCTTCATACCAAAAATTATCGGCTGTAATTTCGTTTTAAGATTCTATGTTTCAATAAAAAATAGACAGAATACATGACAGAAAACCGTTTGAAACAATTTTGACACGACAGAACATAAATTCCTATAATATGAAACGTGAACTGTTTGATTGGCAGTAACCTCACACTTCATGGGATCATTGAGACTCAATCACGGCACGTGACTGCAAGAAAAATCTTTACTTTTCTCGTAACCGTCAGCCGCAGGCGTTTCATCCCCAATTAAGTAAGAAAATTGCTTCGGCTCAGACTGGTGACGAAACTAATCACGAATAGCCGTTAAGCAGAAAGGGCCTATCCCATTTCCTCGATAAATAAATTATCTTTGTCCCTGGCGAAGGGCTGCCGGACTTCGTCTTTGGACTCACTTTAATCCAGGAAGCCCCGGGGCGAGGGAGCAGTCGAACAAGTGTTATTAGCCCCCGCCCCCGCCCGGCTTCCACTTGTACAACGCTTGTACTTCCTGGGGTCAAGGAAACACCTCAACGTGTATCCGCCGGCCGGAGAAAGTCATCTGCCTCTTCCAGGAAAATGTTTACTCTCGGGTCCTGGACATGTGGGTGCTCCTGGGCTGATGGAAAGTGCCGCGCTCCCTGTGTCCTGTAACTGGTCCAGCTAAGTAAACCCACCTTCAGGGTACGAACATACCCCTGCTTTGACCCTGTCAATTCAGTGTAATTGAAAATGATTTTTTTGTAAAACATGTTTAGGGAACAAACACAATTACGAGGTATTTGCGAAAATCTTGAAGGGGGCCGAAACGGCGAGCGCGAGTAGCTGCCAACTCCCAAGGATAGGAGGCGGGAATTGTCCCGGTTGTTAGGCAGCGAACGGTTTATTGTCCCTAAGAAAAACACCGTTCGTCCAGGAACTAGTCCCCGGGATCCCGGAGACGTCTTCATCGTACTGCCGCGTGCCTTTCACGTGTCGCTCTCATCTGCAAGCGGCACATACGCAAACAGCTTCATTTCTTTGGTCCCTGGGGTCCCACTCGAGTTTATCGCCGAACCAGGATAGCACTCCTGTTCCCAGATAAGGCGTCATCGGCGGGGGTGGCCAGCTGCTCCTGGCTCTGTTCGGAGGGAAAGGTGAAAGTGTGCACGATGGCGAAATATCAACATTTTATGATAAACCGCTCTGCCCTCAAATAAAGCGGCAGCAACCTCCCTCATTAGGGCAAATAGCTCTGAGATCCTGCGACTCTGCGGGATATTTTTGTGCTTTCCCGGAGCCATCCAGGAAGAGGCGGTAGCGGTCGTCGCACACTCACACACCTCCATCTCAAACACACACATATGTTGCGTGTCGAGCCGGGATGAGATTTGGATTCATGTTCCGACACTCGATAGGAGTGCGAAATATAAACGCACCCCCAGGGGATGAAATTAATGTCAAATTATTCTTAATTTTCCTCCTTGCTCGGCTCAGTGGGAGTCTTGGAGGGAGAGGTGAGGAGAGGCTCCAGGCGGGTTCGGTCGAACAGCCCGGACCTCTTCCTGTAACTTCCTTTTGCAGGACTCTGCTGGGTTCCGGTAGAGCCTCGAGGGCGAAAAGAGCGGGGGATGGTTTGGCTAGGGATGCTGATAACGGTGAATGACGTTAACTGTGTGACGTAATTTCTCTGGAGGCACTGCCTATCCCCGGGGCACTACACTCTCCCGGAATATTGAGCCGAGTGACGGTCCCTCCAGGAACAAATGGACCGATAATCAGAATTAATTACGGGATTGACATGTGCTCAGATTGCCATCGTCGGCCCGGCCGGGGTATTCAATTAAGGGGGCTCCCATAAATCTCCATCGGGACGTCGCCGCGATCGTCCAAGAAAAGCGTCCAACACCTGTCCCGTCGCCACGGGCAATTACGTCGCCGGTTTATCTTAGCTCCGCCGCGGCCCATTCGGTGCAAATTACGAGCTGATTTCTGTCACATTTAAATTCGTAAACAACCGGCGGGCAATTGTCTCCGCATCCACAACATAATCCAGCCCGGCCGAATGGTGTCCAATCAGTGTCCAGTCGCGCGCTCCAAGAGCCCGCGCTGCGAGGTGTGCGGACAAAACAAACACGACGCGCGCGGCGTGGCGGACACTTTACCTGGACATGTTCGCGGTCTTGTTCCTCACCTTCTCCGGAGTCGTTCCCGGCACAGCCCCTCCTCCGCCGCAGCACCTGATTACCATAAACCCGTGTACCGGCTAATCTAGGTGAGTCCAGACCTGGATACATGCCGGACCCGGCCGCTGGTCGCGCAAAGCGCTTAAAAATTAACGTCATCCACACTGGGAATAAATTTCTCAAATTTGACACTAAGTGGCTATTTGGGCCGCTTCGTCCGGCGGGGTAATGAGGTGACATGTTCATGAAAAATAAAAATTCAAATTTGCTTTCATTAAGCGCTCCCCAGCAGGGTGGCCCGCTCTGGACGGCGGAGCCGCTGGGCCCCAGGACCCCATTCAAATGCTGATGGACTGCATTAGCCCAAATGCTAGCGCGGTTTCCGGCCGACACGGTGCCAGGTGATGTGATAGAAGTCACTGATTTCTTCGTCACTTACGCGGGTATTGTGCGTTTCGCTTATGTTCTCTTCCGGATTTAGGAGGTTTTTGCTGCCACCTGAGCTCCACCTAACTCCAGATAATTACAGGAAACTCGATTTTATCTCGATGAACCTCTGGAACCTCGTTAAGCGGCTGGTAAATTACTTGAGATTTTTTGATTATCATAATTTTACACAAGGTAATTTCCATAACTCGACATTCACCAATTTTCTTCTTCGTGACACATTTTTTAAAAATTATTTTCTTTTGTTTGAAAGAGAATTACTAGTTTTTGGTTTAATCCAAACAAATCCATTCGATTTTGTTAGTTCTAGAGTTGGGTCAGGATATAAAAAGGCAACAAATTAAAAACAAAATTTTGCTATATCTAATTAAAAAAATAAGCCAGTAATTAAAGTAGATTTACTATAGACCGCACAAACAGTTAATTTCGTTACAACGAAATTAACTTTATTTTCACGAAATAAAAAAAAGCTGATATTAACAATTATGCTTTCTAATTAATGGGAGTGGTTCCAAAATCATAAAAATTCACATGTTTAAATAAACATTGAAAATATGAGTGGATAAGGGAAATATATCACAAAATCATAATAAATATATATACATGCTTTGCCTTTGCAATTAATTTTGATATAGTATGACGGTTTGAAAATATCAATTTATTTTTCTCTTTTTGGTCTTAATTAAAAGCTTTTAGGGCGCAGAGTATGACAATTATAATATATTACTACGTATATGTATGTATAGTGTTAAATATAGGTAGAGAGTTATAAAAGTAATTTTGTCATTTCTGAAATATTAAACTGGATGAACAATTTCTGAAATAAAGCATAGAATAACAGACAAAAAATTGACAAAACGAACGAAAATAAAACATTAGCTGAAATTGAATATGGAAAAAGCATAATTGAGTATTTAAATTACATAATATGAAATATATCGTTAGAATAGGTCGGCATTTCAGATTTATATGTAGAATTCTAAAGTAATATCGGTGGAGCAAATATCTCGAAATCTTTTAAATAAAGATTTTAAGTTCCATTTTTCCACAGAAAAACAAATTTTTAGCTTCAAAATGCACTAAATTGTGCGTCACGGAAAATATGCTTAGCCTTACGACGCATAATTCGGTCATTTTTTAATGCTTTTCAAATTTGTTTACATAATCTATTGATGAATATATCATGTACAAATACATATATTTAATTTTTATAGTATAGTTGCATCTAACATACATAATTCATTACACATTCCATTTTCATTAGCCTCAAGTTGGCCTAACCCCATAATTTTGTAATGATTATTTTATATAATTATCAGGAAACCCATTAATTTGCTTGAGTTACGTAAGTTCTCCACATCCCCCGAAATGCATAATAAACTTATGCTCATTAAAAAGGCACCTTAGCATCCTGCACCAGAAGGCGGATCAATAGTCCCCCCCGCGACATCTCACAGCCTCCGCCGCTGTATCTCGCGACGGCATATGGTGCCCGAGAGCAGCAGCCAGCCGTAGAAACAATTAATGATTAATTTCCCTCAGCTCGAGGAGTCGTCAGCGCGTCGCTGTAAATCGAATATGCAAACAGCCTGATTAAGGACCAGACAAGCCGGCGATAGGAAAATAATTTGGAGGGCTCTTGAAGCCACCGCCAGGAGCTGGAGTGCCTGCAGAACGGCGGCAGCAGCAGCAGCAGCGCCCTTCGAGCGGAGGGTGCGGGAAGGGTTAGCCCTACCCCTGGGCAGTGGAAATCAAAAACTAAAAGCGAGCAATTTTCCTGGAGAGGGCACAGCACAACAGCGGAGCCCTGTGTCGGTCCTACGGCTCGAGGACGAAGTGACAGGCAGCCGGGCCTCAAAAGCAGCTAGAAGCAAGAAAATTGAGCCACGATCTGCATGCAAAATAATTCCAAGAGGACGAGGAGGACCCGCACAATCACGCCGAGAGGGAACTACACAAAACATACGGAAGGGATGAGATTTATGAATTTTCAAGACTAACCGGGAACAATGGCGACGGAGGATCGCAAAGATGGCCGGGCGGAACAGCCAGGAGCATATGCATAAGTTCCATCTTTGAATTGAAACGAAAACAAAACAAAGTAACCTCCTAGCCCGGGAACTTATTGTCGAAATGAGGGACGTGCCAGCACCATGTGGCCCGGCTACACGAGCACAATTTTGCTTTTATAACTACTTGATTAGGGCGACATCACAGCCTGGGCCTCATCTCATGTCTCGTGGTGCCGCAGGGGCTCGACTAGGGCCGAACAGTAGAGCTGCAGAGCTGTACTACTTCCAGGAGTATTCTGATCCAATTCTCGGTAGAGTACTAATTATTTCTAAGTCTTCTAAAAGTATTAAAACAAGTTATCTATATAATTCTAGAATTAAAACATTATATTTAACCAACACGAGTATATCGTAGTGATTCAGAAGTTAAGAAAAAAAACCTAAATTATATTTCTATAGATTTACAATATAACACATCTAAACTACCAAAATGATGATAAATTGGAATTAAGAGCTGAATAATTTAATATCCTTAAATTTTACCATAGGTAGAAAAAGAAAAATCAAATGTTCGAAAAAAAGATCAGCAAAATATGATCTATTGCAAAAGGATTTTATTTGCTCCAGTACTGTTAACAAAGTTAATTTTCTATGGAAAAATCTCTATTTTGTTTGGTATAGCAAAACCTCACTATAGCGAACTTGAAGAAATAGAACAGCAATAATTAATTTCAAGAGATTTTCTGTATTTACAAAACTTTCAACTGTTAAGATCATATAAAATCGCTAAACATTTGCCACTTTAGTGAACTATGGAAAATGTACTGAATGCGATTAAAAAATCAACCTGAATATAAATTTAAGTAATATGCTAAGTTTCAATGAATATTAATTAAAATATCACATCTAATTTGAACTAAAACGTTAATTTTATAGAACATATTTGTTCAGAGAAAATCAGTTGGCTTAAGAATAAAATCGTTTACCTAAACAGATACTCTTACATTACTCGTATTCGTATATACTAAATTATACCTTAAATAAGGAAGCAATCTATATAGAGCAAGTCGTCCTTACAAGATTCTGATTTTTCGCTTTCCTCCTGTTTTTCAGCAACTCAAAACTTTACACGAACCACTGGAGTTGTAGCACCAAATTCAAAGAAACACTGCTTTGATCTGGTCCTGCTGGCAAAAGAACGTCATTAAGTTAATTAAAGGTTCGACCATTGATTTCGGGCATACCTGGCAGGGACCAGACCTGCCAGGACAAAGGCCACCAGCTCCAACGTACTTATCACTGAAGTGAAAAGTCAATCGGTGATGCGGATGGCCTAATAGCCATATTCAGCACGGATTAGGCACGAGAAAGATTTACGAGTAGGTGAGCACGGACACTCGAGTTCGACGGACCCTTTAATTAGATTAGAACGCAGCGATGCATAAGGCTGAACATGTACACAAAAAGGGAGCGTTCTGAGCCCTACGCCCCACACACCGAATGTACTCTGCTGCCCTTTTAGTGGAAAATTCAATTTCGAAACACTGACCATGGTTCAAATTGTTCGCCAACTGAAATGTCTAGCTACGTTGCGGTATTGGCAGTTAGTGACCTAGTAACACTCGAGTGGATTGGATGAGGCTCTGGACGGAATCCTGATTAAAAAGTTTCTTTTGTCTCCGGATGGCTGGCCAATCCAGAGTCCCAAAATTTCCGATGTATGGACATGGACGTGTCTAACCACTGACACAAGTGAAACATACCTAGCAAACCGTGCCAACAAGACTCGAACTTTGATATAGTACCTACAATTCACTGTTTTCAGAAGTGGGATTTTTTAATACATACGATTAAAACCGCTTCATGATTCTTCTCTTAGATTTAAAATGCTTTGAAATATCCTATTTTATGCGAACTTTAGCAGTGTTACATAAGTCTACAAGTTTTGCAACTCATGCTTTGAATTAGGTGCACAGATTCAGGAAGCTTATTCCATATTTATGTCCCTTTATTTCGTGTCATTGATTTCTGACGCTTGAAAATTCCACGAAATGCACTTGGACAATTATTTATAATCTAATTGCAGTATAAGGATCTTTACTTCCATAAACTTTTACTTCCACTGTTAATATATTATTCAATGCATCGAGCTCCTTCTTGTTTGCCAATGGGTACTTTTGTGTACAACTGATGAAATTTTATACATTAGATAATTTATTTATCAAAGATATTTTTCTAATAAACTAAAAAAAGACTTACGATAATTAGAGGCAAAATAAAATATTATCCATGCTGCCATACTGCAAATTTTTTGGTTTTATTGTTGAAATATGATTTAGTGAGTAGCACTTCAATAGATTTTAACTAAAATAATTTTAAAAAAAAACTAAACTTACACATATGAGACAATATCCCTGAAGAGATTAGAGTAATTATACAAAATATTCACTTTACTCGCTTTGCTCGAAATTCGTATTTTTGGCTATACACTGTTAAAAATCCCTGACAAATTAAAATAAGCAGACAATCGATGAATTTTCTGTGCATATAGTATATATACTATACATATGTTTACATACATCGAATAGATTATACATTTTCCAAATAAAATTGAATCAACACGAGTACGTTTACAAGAATTTCTTATCAAAGTTGTGAATTCTTAATACGAAAGCAATTATGTTGCATGCAAAGCCCAAAACAAATCAGGATAAAACAAATGCCAGCACATTCAATGCACAGAAAATACGACGGGGTCTTAAATTTTCGAGGAATTCTTCTTATCAATTTATTTACATATCTTATTCTAGAATTCATCCTTTAGGATCTTGGGAAGTTTGTTATTTGAAAAGGAATCGGGAAGAAAACCTTTCCGCTGATAACGATGTAAAGTCGAACCAAAGAAAAGCTCAAGTGCACCCTTCAGCGCCAGAAGTGGTAAGGAAAGAAAGGAACTCTTTTCGTTCGCTCGTTTGAAATTAAATCCGTGAAGAAAGGAGTTGCAAGTACAAGTGGTCTGGGAACGCACAAGGGCAGGGGGTCCGGACAACTTAATCAGTCCGCGAAGGAGTTTTGAAAGTGATGTTGCACTTCTTGTGCAATGCCAGGGATCTTTTCCCAGGGACTGCAACGTGACGGTGGTGTTGCACAGATTTTTCAATCGTCCACTCCCTTCAATTGTGCTATAAATAGAGTGCGAGGGTCGAGCAGCGGAGGAGATGGCTCCTTAATGGAATCACTCATTTATTGCACGCGAAAATAATGTTAAATTAATATCAAGCGACATTCTCCTCCATATGCTGCGACTAGCCACTAGCTTTAGAGTGGACTTATTTTGCGCCAGAGTCCAGTCTGCGAATTTACTTTTTATGCTGAAGCGCATTTTCTGTGTAGCTCTGGTCGTGTAGCCGGAGTCTCGCGTGACTCCTTTGTAATGTCTTGATAGCTCCTTTAATAACTACTTTAGGGCTGGACGGCATTGGGTGGAATGAAAATGCCCTCAGCGACGACAGGAGTATTAAATAAATGGCGCAGTTTCAGAATTGTGTACGGCTGCAAGCATACAAAGTGCAGGAGGCTCCGGATTTATGGGCCGTGTAGCGACAAAAAATTGGGTCAGCTCTCCGCTTATTTATTATTTAGGTTTTTTCCCTGAACGCTGCTTGTTTCATATATTGCCTACAGGAATGTGGGAAAACATTAGAAAACGTTTTGCACAATTTAATAACGTTGTCCCATTTTTAGGAAATTTTTTTAGAACAAATTGATTCGTTTTGAAAAATGACTTTTAATTCAAAGGTCGAGTAAAGAGGAAATATCTTCTAGAGATAGACAGTTCAAAATTCGAATACCTACCAGGCGTTTGGTGTGAAAGAAAAATTGAAAAGGTTATAGCTTTTTACAATTTCAATTCAATTCAATTATTTATTGCTTATAAATATATAGTATATGTATATACAGTATTGTTCGCAAAATAATATTCAATCTTATAGTGTTTTATGATAAGAAATACATATTTCAGCTGTGATATAGTACTATTGATTAATAAAATGTTTTCTCGTTTAAAAAGCCTATAAGTAACTTTTTACAATTTCAATGAAACATTTTAATTCACATTTTAAGTTTCCGCAATACTATGAAGTTGATGTAACATTAACAAAAGAAAGTTAAAAAAGATGAGGGAAAGGTTTTCTACTCCTTTTTGCATCCATATCAAATAGTATACGCCAATATTCTAATAATACTGAAAACGGTATTTGTGCACTATAACAGGGTATTCGTATAAGGCTGCATATATTATAAAATACGGGTATTTTTATGATTTTTTATTTTAATTTTTTCAAATAAATAACAATAATTTTATTATAGATAATTTTTATTGTATACTTTTTAAAGCTATATAATCGCCTGCAAGCGTTCGAAAAATACTGTTTTGAGAAAAACGCGTTTAAAGTTTAAAGTAGAGCAGAGGACAGTGTAATTCTATAATAAAGACGTTTTAACATTGTGAGATTTTAACATTTCCTATTCAGGACATATTTTTAAAAGTCTGTACTATAAGAAAATGAAAGAACAAATAAAATTCGATCTTGTCAAATTTCTAGAATATCCGCTTCTAGCATAAGTGGCACAATAATTTATGAAAATGAGGTTTAATTTAATTGAACATGTCTACTTTTCATAGAAGATAAGAAGTCATTGTTTATAACTGAGAAAACAAAATTAATTCTAAGCTTTACGAAAATATTTTCAATAGAAGGAACATTGATGATGAAATTCGAATAATAATGGACCTAAAGTAGATTCTTGTGGAATAGTATGTGTGTTCCTACAATTGGAAACAACTTTATTACAATCCTGAGACAATAACAATTAGCGCAAATCAAATTAAAGTATTCTATTTACAGGTAAAGTCGTATGGGGATAAGTAAGGAGACGTCTCTCGCACCGCCGATGTTTAAAATTCAATCCACTCAGCCATCAGATACCTCGCCATTCGTTAATAATCCCATCCAAGGACCGATAAAACAATTTCGCCTTTTTCAGCACTTTCCACCCAAGAGCATTCGCCAGGACTCGTCCCGCCCCCGCAAGTAGTGAGCAAGCAGAGTGTGGCTCACCCCAAAACTCCTTAAGATTTTGTTTCTTTGGCTGTGGGTAAAAAACGTTTCACGAGCGGTACAACAGCTCCAGAATTCTTAATCTGCCTCGCACCTCATTGAAATTCCTCGACAATTCCCCGGCAAATTATCCCTCATTGACAAATCCCAGAGTCCCGGTTGGCACCATGAGCACCGCATCATCTTATCACATGGGTAAGACCCGCAGCAGGAGCAGCCGAGGCAGAAGCCACCGTGTCCCGGCCGAGGAGCCGTACACCTCCTTCCCGGGTAACTCAATCAAAACTTCTTTTGGTTTCGCAGTAAATTCAATCATTGGATCAATTCCTGTTGTCATCCTACTCGCTTACAGGAAAGAACAAAAATAACCACAAATCCTGTGAGTCTAAGGATTCGTTTCGTTAGCGTCGAATGCTCGGGGGTTGGTGCCAGCTGTGGGGTCGAGCTCGAAGGGCCCAAGCGGGAATGTGACAGCGAAAAAATTTGATTTGTCTTCCAGACTGAGAGGAGCAATGGCCAACTTCAATCGAAACTTTTTCGATTTTCTCCAGATTTCCTTAGCAGATCAGATTCGGATGTGCCTGGCCGGTTGCACCGCACCGTCTTCCTGCAAAATATTTCAGGTGGTGAACTGTTCGGGAAAGTTCATCGCCGATAGAGCACCGCAGAGTTCCCTGACCCGTGCGAGCAGGGCCTTAGGGAGCGGGCCGGGCTCGTCCTATTCCCATGTACCGGATTCCTTGAACATATGTTCGCCACTGCCGGTCATGTTGGCTAATGCGGCCTATGCGTGATTTCCAGGGCCGATACCGGCCGCGCGGGCCCCGTTCGGCTATTACCTTTTTTATCTGGGGATCGCGGCCTTAATTACACACTTCGGAGGAATAAGTCGCGGAGGCTGCGCTGGACCACTCCACCTTGGGCCGGGGCCGCGCTTGGGCCTCCTCGATATTTCTGCGATGCGATGCCCGCGAACTGGTCTTAGAACAATTGGCCATTGTTCTTGGTGCGTATGGGCAGCGAGTAGCCGGCGGCGCATCTCGCAGTGCGCGGCAGCATCCGAGGGCCGCTGCAGCAATTTCTTCGGCGAATTACATATTGGGGCCCCGAATGCGCTTTAATTTATGCACGGCCCCGCAATGAGGATGCGTATTTCTGCTTGACGGGGCCATTGTCTTCGTGTTCGCCTCGTAATTTTCGGTTTTATTGCTGCGCACGACTATCGAACCCGGCTGAATGAGCGGCTCCCCCCGTTTCCCATCCCGACGCAACATTCTCCACCGGGCCGGGATGTGCACCAACATAATCAGCTATTGACATCGAACATGAAATTGTTTCAAAGTTATAAACGCAGCGCATAAACCTCTTTGGTAGTGGAGCGCGTCTCGGGCCTTCCAAGCGAACGGAATAATTTCCATTGTCCTGTCGCCGCGTATCCTTTTTGAGCGACGACATCGTTTTATATGACCGTGACCTTTTTTGGAACGGAAATTATCGCAAAATTTTACGGCTGCATTCTTGGGAAAATTTATCTAGATAATTTTCCCAGTCGCTGAGCATCAACCAGACCATTATCTCCCAAGTGGTCGCATTGCCCTCGATGCTCTTAAGGTGCACTTGTCGAATTTGCATAATATACAAGACAAGACGAAGCGATAACTAACCCCTGGTGTTACAAGAAATTTAAATATTTCAAACTTCCTTTTTAATCAACTTGCAAAACGTTCAAATTGAGTGATGATGAGTTTAACAATTAAAATATAGGTATTAGTAACATATGTATATTCTGGAATGTCTGGCATCCATGGATATGTTTTTTGTTTAATATAAGATTCTTCGAAATTGTTACATTGCATATTATAAAATAGACGTCCATGTTCTGAATTCCAAGTGAAATAAAATTGAGAAGAGCTTATAAAGCTTAATTTAATTTGAAATTCCTTAATAAAATTCCGAAAATTGTTACAAATTCATATCAGTTACCTCTGACTACAATTAATTTTTTCGTTCATACGATAGTAGTTAAAATAATTGGATGCAAAAATCAAAACGAAATAATTTCAAGGTTTTTTGTGGAAGTCAAAGGTAACTGAAATGGTTACAATTTTAAGAAATTTATGAAGGAATATCAATAGAAAAGAAGCTTTACAGCTTTCTTTGATTTTATTTCACCGGGAATACTGAACATGGGTAAAAAATTGAATTGGAATGCGAATCTTCAAACTATCCGCTCATTTCAAATGATATTGGCATTCAAACGTGTCCCTTTTTTATTTAAAATTTACTATTTGTTCGCACATACTGAAATAAACGAATATATGCATATGTTCGAATTTTCTAATAAAATAAAGGAGCAGATCCAGATCCAGCATCTTGAATTCAAAGCCGAATCTGAGATCCAGTCTGAATCTCTTATCGGATCCGAAGATCCGACATTATATGGATAAGCCGGATTTCGGATCCTGAATCCGAAATTATTTCGAACATCTGGATATTCGAAATAGCCGTATATCTACATCGAGGCACTACCTACTTCGTACTTTTAATAACATAAATTATACTTATTAGTTTAAAAAGTTGTTTAAAGAACTATTACTGCATTTTTCAAAGTCATTATACGGAGGTTGTATATATGTATGTATGCCAGATTTTATTCATTCATAACATTGAATTAAATTTTTGACATAATATTTTACATTAGTGATCCTTAATCTGCTAAATATTGAATCTAAAATATTGTGGACAATTACGTTTTTCGGCGAAATATGCTATTTATGGTATATAAAATAAAACAAAAATATAATGGCAGTATCATATTAATTATGTTTTCAAATTTTGTGTAATTATATTTTGAGAAATTTCCTAAAATTGTTCTTTAAATATATTAAAATAAAAGACATAGATAATTAAAAACAAATTATATACTTTGCGTTTTCTCTACTGTATAATCGGATTACTTAAGTAATTCAAAATTTATACCGATCCCCTTAAGAAATATACAAAAATTCTCAGAATAAATGTGCTACCAACGAAATATTTCCCATTAAGGTGGATTCCTTTTAAAATTTTGTCCCCATTTCAGTCTGAAATACCTGCCCACCTCAATGACTGCATTTTTCATGATTTTAAGGTAAAATGCTGAGAAAAGTTTAAGACATCCGACTTGGCCCGCTGAACGATTTGCATTTATCCAGTGTTTTCATTTGCTTACCGTTTCGTTTTTTTTTTTTCCTCTCGAAGGCCCTAGATTCTGTTGCTCTTTCGGGCGTATTCATGGGCCCTCCTTTTCGGGGATTATGCCGGCTACATGGGAACTGACTTTCTATTGTTAAAAAGGATGTTTTGCTCCTATTCAAGCCTCCACTGCCGCTGTTTGGATGAATTTGGGGCGCAAAACTGAAACCCGCAGGTAGATACCTATCTGTAACAAATCGATGGAGAGCAGTTCCATTCGATTCCCACATCCACTTAACTGAATTTTTACATTTTACCCGTTTTCCTTTTATTTTTTATTTTTTTACCTTCTTTCCCCGTTGTTGGAATAAAGTGCTGTTGCCTGCAAACCCACCATTTCTCGGCTGGGGCTGCGGGCTGTGCCCCACTTGGGAGTTTACCCGCCGGCTTTATCAAAAGCTAGCGCCGGTGATGGCGATGAAAAAAAAAAGGGAAAAATCTTTCAAAATCTATATCCTGAGAATTCCTGTTGGAATGGGACATTTTCGGTACTTTGTTCTGCCTCTAAAGGAGTAATGGTAGAAGGTTCTTCAGTTTGTGGGTAGAATTTGTCTGTGAGCTGTGAAAAAGACTTCCAAAGAGGTCAAGCATCTTAAAGAGTAGCCTCAATGGTCGCTACATCTGCAAAACTGTCGATTTCAAATGCAATTGGTTTAAGCAACATTTTACTCGTGGTAAACCTCTCGAGAAAATACGAGTCAAAAATATCTCTTGTTGTTGATTGATGCAGTATTATTAAAATCTTATAATTCATTTTTTTGTAGTTTGTATACATATTATACAGATTCAACATAAAATCGAATATCTCGGGAATCAAATACCTCGTAACTGTAACGAAATATTTATAATTTTGCAATTATATATCATATATCCGAAAATGTATAAAAAAATTTAGGGTTATAAGAAAACGGATGGAAGGTAGATTAAATATTTAAGTCCAACGATCTAAAATTTACCCTCTTGTTATATGTAAATTTTCACTATTCCGTATAAGCAGAAAAAAGAGTATGATTTAAAAAAGTTAAATTAAAAATGCAATCAACTGTGTCGATATTTCTTGTTGGCAGAGACAGCACTATGGAAGATATGGAAAACTCCATACCTAAACTTATTTATGGTATGAAATTTCATACCTTCATTACAGGCCTTCCCCACTTAACCGAAGCTTCTTTAAACCACAAAAAAAAAAAAAAAATTAGTGCTTTGAGAGACACATTGTATTTTGATAAATATACCTATAAATTAAAGGTCGTTTTCAGCTTTTAGGCGTCTGAAAACTTATCTAAGATTTACAATGCTTCAAGACTAAACGATCTAGAAATATCTTAAATATACATGACGATTTTATTGAGAAAATGAACTTAAATTAAATTATAAATATTTTTATAAAAAGAAGTAGGTACACGGATATTGTAAGAAATTAAATATTTAAATTGCCTAATTTCGAATATTTAAAAATTAAAACTTCAAAAGTAATGCTTTTCTATGGTTATTCATACTGTAGTATTTTCATTATTTTAACCATATTCACTAATAATTTAACATCTAAATTTCTCAGGACTTTTACGCTTTAATGTAAGGACCCTGCTTGCGTGAGGATGGTTTGCTTACGGTTTATGGAACATTGGGTTATTTGGTTTTAATGGTATGGAATTCCACACCATTAAAAAGGACTTTAAGTTCTTTACCATAAAAAAAAATATATAGTGCCGCCCATATTGGATTTCGGTTACATTACTTGTTTTACTATTAAATTTATTTGAAATATATAATTCAAAGATGTGTCTGTAAGGCTAGCACGGTTTCGAGTTAAAAATGCACAGACAGATATTTTAAAATAAGTACAGAAGGTAAAGTAGAAAAGGATTTACTTGATTGCGGGCGATGAAACATGTTCTCGGAGCTTATTCTGATCATAAAATCATCGACATTATCTTCAAACTTGAAGAGGCAACAAAAACTGCATATCTATCTTAGTAACTCCCGATGATGATGACCAGATTGGGGCCGACAATGTATCAAAATATATTATTCAGCTCGCATCGCCATTAATCACGCACGTCCCCGCGGTAAAAACCACTCCCGGGGGAGCATCATTAAAGCGGAGTAGCAACTCGAATAAACACAGTTCGAGTGCACTTTACGAGCGTTTAAATTGCAGCGAGCGTATCAAGGCCCTCGTAAATTGTCCGTGCGACGGCATTCAAATTCGGAATCCTCCGGCTGATCCATAAATACAACATAATAAGGACCGCCAAGCCCGAAACTATCCCGGCCGCTGAAGCCGGGCACTTCGGGTGAAATGTCTGCGAGGATAAGGCGCTATCCAGAGCGATCCCTCTGGATCCACCGGAGCAGTTCCTATCGAACGGGTGGCGCATAAAACATAAGCTCTACGTCACTGAACTGAAATTGTTCGCTGCTATAAAACGGAAATAAACAAACCCTCAATGCAACCCGAGTGGGGGTGGGTCGTGGGCCCGGCAAGTCAACACATACCGGCACCTCCGCAACCTCGAAATCTTCATTTATGCTGGCATGGCGGGGTGAAGTCATGCGAGGACCAAGGGGCCCAGAACTCGTCCTCCGGATCCGGAGCTGGAGCCGCACCCCCGCGCTAGCCGGAGGACTACTGCGAAAGTAAAGGCAGTCAACCAGTCAACTGTGGAGCACTCGGGCTGCACAAAGAACCCGCGACGGCGGGCTCCAACCCCCCCCCACGTGGATGGTAACCAGAATGCGTATTAAAACTTATAAATCCGAAAATATTTGAGATTTTATCCGCCTTTATTGCATACTTATTGTGGGGGAGTCTGTCTGCAGTTAGTGCGACTGAGGGCGGCGGGTGCTCCGACAACAGCGCCATCATCGTCGTGTGCAGACAACAGTCGTATGTGGCGTGCAACAGCGGAGTCGCGTAATTGTTCGGAACCTTCGCTTATTAAATTGTTGACGAATGCATGCTCGCTGCGGTGGATAAATTCTTATTGTCTCCACTTGGGAAGGAGATGACATCCTGCAGCGGATTCATTTGTTAACGTGCAAAAGAAACAGATTTGCATCCCTGCCAGACGGAATTGCATCGCAGTGCACTGCACGAGCTTTGCGCACAGTGCCGCATGAATTATTATTGCATATTGCTCCGTCGTGAGAATCATGCATGCGATGATAAATATCAGCAATGTTTGGCTCCCGTACTCTGACAAATAAAGACTCTTAATTAGCATCGCTATTACAAACTTTAACTTCTATGTACTTATGTTTTAAATTTAACTAAGTACCCACTCTCATCCCAACATTTGAAGAATATAGTGATCAATAAAAATATCTAGAGTATGATTATTTTTGTATAATAAAATTAAATTGTACCTAATGGTTATATGTACCTCCTAACTGACGCATTTCCTTCAAGGGTCAGCAGAAATTTCATATTTTATCAAGATACTAACCCTAAACACACTGCCGCTATAGTGAAGGAATGGTTCTTATACTATTTTGCGTTTGTCCGATTTTTCGTGGCAGTCACTGTATGTATTAATCAATTAAAAAATAGAAACTTTTATAAAAGTAGCCACAACAATTTAACTACGATTAAATAAAATAGAAATTTGAAATATAAATAAATTTTTTTGTTTAGTAAAATATTTGAAAAAACTTAACATACAATGAAAAGAGGTTCTCGAACATCCAAAATGAAAGATTTGGCGAGATTTGTCGTGAAAACTCTTTACTTTTTTCTACTTACTTCTAAACTATGACTTAAATTTTGAATAATAAAAGAATGCATATAAACATAAAAAATAGAATCCCTCCCGAAACATTTTCGTACGAGTTTATTCGTCTCGAAGGAGACCGATGACGATTTTAGTTTCAGTACAAATGGCTCTGTAATCGCTGCAATGAACTTAGTTGAATGGGAAAACTTTAATGTCTCTAACATAAAAAAATATTGCAAACAAAATAGTCTGTTAAACTGAATAAGTATTTGTTAAATTTTTTAGATTATACCCTTAAACTGTGATACTTCCAGGGTGTTATAACACACAATTTATTTAAGACGCTTCGAAAGGTCTTTAAATTAGGTACCATAATACTTTCAACCATTTCATCTTCACCACTTTCGTTCTTGTGCTTACTTGCAGATATAATTTTTAAACTGAGTTGTAACTATTCAGAGAAGAACTGGACCCATGAAACCGGAACCCATTCTTTTTTTAACTCGGGACAATTTGAAGCAAAATTAAGGAAAAAAAGGAAGAAAACTTTAAAATAATTTCGAAGGGGACCGCAGACGGCAGCAGATTTCTCGAAAGATGAATGAAATTCCCGAGGCGAAAATTTTCGCAATTCGTGCACTTTCCGAGAAAATTGCAGCGCAGAGAAATGGCTGTTGCTCTATCGCCCCCAGGAAGAATGGTACCACGTCAGTCTCATCATGAACTATATCCAGTCCCAAAACGGGAACGTAGGCAGCATTAAGTTGCATCATCCCGCTTCCCACCCGCAATATTTTCGGTGTAGGGTTTTTGAAAATTTAATGCACTCCCATAATCGCTGGGAATGCGAATTTACTCAATTTTCTGCGTTCCCTGGGCGGAGCTCTTCTGTCTGAATTTTCACTAGGTGCTGGAGTGCTGTGCCAATTACATCGGCTTAAATTTACGAAAATTCGCCTAAGAAGTGCTAAATAATTATGGCCACATAAGTGATGTACTTACTTATACAATACTTTTCCCTAATTTTCCGTCCATTGTGGGGCGAATTATGCTATGCTTCTTGAAATTTCAGTTTTCAGCAACTCTTTGCGCTTCTATTTGTGTTCGAAAGTACCTCAGAAGTGCTGACTTGCTCATTTGAGGAGAATTGCTGTGAAATTGCTCGAAAGTTTACATAGAAATCTTTTCTGAACGAAAAGCCGAACTGCATATTGCATAAGCTCATTATGTAATTTGAGGGCAACTTTAGGAACCTATGCAATCAGAGAAAAGAGGAACAACTTGCCAAGTGGGCAGTGAAAACACTTTAAAACAATTTGTTTCTTCAAGATCCAAGTCCAATTTTGATGGAAATTCTTCTAGCAATTTTATCTTACACCTGAACCAATGTTAAATACTTCGAAATAATTATATCACTATTTTTTCAACAGATAGACAACAAATACGAGTAAGAAAATATTATTTAATGGTTTAAATTAAGAAAAGATTTATTTATAGTGAAAACATTTTAAAATTAAGCTAAATATTCACATTATATGTAATTTAATGTATGCACGTTCTTCGATCCCAAATTCATGTTTTATATTGTTTCACAAAATTCGGGAAGAAACCTCAAAGAAGTACATATAAGCAAATTTTAAAAGCTACAAATTACATACAACTTTTTCAAAAGTTAGATACTTTAGACGAAAAAATTAATAATATATAAAATAGCTTTAGGTTGCTTGCCCTATATATTATTTATCTGAACTTATAAATTAATGGATATTTCCAGTTTTGTTTATGTATCCCAATAGCTATCCTGTAGATAAAGAAGAGATGAAATGGATGAATAAAGAGATGGTTTCACAAAAATTACCGATCTTCATTTTTCTGTTTTTATAGTCAATACAAAACAAAAATAGATAATTGAAAAATCCAGCCAAAAGTATGTACGATATGGTTTCAGGTCGAATTATCGGATTCTTTGATGTTCGAAGAAGTTTTTTAGTTAACCTCTTTTACACCTTAAAATAATGAGTGCCCCCGTGGAGCAAATCATAAAAATGATACCCAATCTCATGCCAGCGCTGCTCGGACGTTACTAGGTGGGATCCACCATTTAAATTAGGAACGCTGCAATTGAGCATAATTTGAGGAATTCCTCCGTTTGAGGCCACACTCCGGCGCGCGTTCAAGCTGCGGCCCAGCGAAGCAGAGGTCAAAATATTGACAGAACGCGGAAAAAAACATTCACGGCCCGAGGGCACGTCGAATCGGGCTGTTGTACACGGCCACGTCGAATAAATCAAACGAGGTGCGATCTGTGTTTTGAGGCCTCACGTCGCTCAAACGGGGCAGTCCGCGTGAAATTTCCTGATTGGAGGCAGTCGCGACCCGCGCGGCTCCGTGGGGGCTACAAAGACCGGAGTAGCCGCGACCATCTATTACGCCGGGGCCACCCCGTCCCGGGTCCGGGCCCCGGTGGAGGAAATTGAATTATGGCGCGCCTGTAGCACCTTCTCCAGCGTCACTCCGTGTAATGGAGAATAATATTGCAATGCGCGCACGTAGAGGTCCCGTACGTCTTGGCCTGTCCGCGCTCCGGAGGAGTCCCGAAAAGCTAGAAATTTTTTAACTAGAACCGCACCACGAGCGCCGGGAGGTTCCCGCTTGTCGGATGATTTGTTGATTTGATGTACAAGCGGAGATGGCCCCGCCAGCGACGAGTTGTGCTGCGTCAGCTGGCTAACGAAGTGGGCAATTTATTGCAGATGACCCCTCAGTTTTAGGTGTTTTACCTGGCCCGACTCACTTGTGGGAACCTGTCACCTCCGCGTGTATGACGGCCGAGTGACGCAGAATTGATTATGACCGAAGTATGAAATTTCCTAATGACAGGTGACTGATTGACTCTGAATGGCGGTCCGTTACTGAAGAGATTCTTCAAAATCGGCCTTTGCTCGGCGGGGTCCGGGTCAGGTCACGTGAACCGCTCTGGACAGAGAGTTCCACTTGCATCTAAACACGTTTGGTGGTCATTTATAACCAAATTAAGGGCAAAGATAAATAAGAAATTATAGTTATTGGCAGAAAAGCACGAACTTAAAATCAACAAGTAGGCAAACATTTTCAAAATCTACTCATGAAAAATACAAATTGTATTGTTATTAAATATATTCATATGCATCTTTGGAAAAACATCAAATAAAGTTAAGAAATACGATTTAAACTGAATAAGTCAGTAAGTTAGACTATCACAATGAAAATACCATTTTAAAAGACCGTATCTTTTTATTGCATTGAGTTAGGAATTGGAATTTTTTACATACTATAAGGTTTTAGACTTTATTATTTGGTATTAATTTCAACTCGATACATGAACAATATAATTTCCTATCGCTTCGTATTTTTCGTAGCAAATCTAAAAAATTAATGTTATTATCGAAAGAAATACGTATAACACTCATTCTTCCTAGAGTTTGTTTTCTCATTTTACTCTTCTTAATTAAAACAATTAAATTATTGATTAGTTACTTGCTTCTACAAAATAGATCGACAATAAAACTAAAAAATGTTTTTATTTGAATTTTTTAAAGTATGTTTTTGGGACATCAATCTACGAAAATATAAAGTAATTATTGTTATGCAATGAACACCAGAAAAACGGCAAAAATTGTATTTCGGTCACAATTTTGTATAATCGTACATGATACTCGTACCAAATTAATTTGCGAGTTTATAGACCTTTATCCAAATTAAAATGTTTACTCTCTTCCATAAAGAAATTTTTTAAAATTTAATTTTTTATAATATCAGTCCGGTGCCAAATAAAACTGACCTACTGGAAAACTCCTGCACTTTATTAAAATAATGGCCTCACTAAAGTGCGTGCTGAAATTACTCCGGCAGTAATTACGTGCGGAATTGCAAATTGTTAGTAATAATCGGAATTTCAACTTTTCGCAAATATTTGCTCTCGGATTGTCCGACAAAAAAGCACCGGCACCGACTGCAGCGCAAAAAGGATGAGGTGATAATCTTCGAATAATGCTAATTATTGCAGGCTATAAAAATTGCAGTTTAATCCATTATCTCCGCGCCGGTGTAAGGTGCACAAGAAGGAAGCAGCTGCAGCTGCAGATACCGCGAATGCACTTGCCGCGGGACTTATTAGTTTTTAGTAAGGCGGGGGTTGAGGGAAGAAGTGGATAAAACTATAAAAGTGAGAATAACATTGCAACTGGGCAGATAAAGGCGCTTCGCAGGGCGCAAAAAAGCTGCGGACCTCACTAATGAAGAGGTGTACCTGGCGGATTTAAATTCTTTCACATCTTTTCCACCTGTGCTCCTCGTGGCCTGGTTGAGATAAAGTTCCGCGATGAAATTTTTGGAATCGCCCTGGCGAAAGTCATTTGCCAGAGTAAATACAAAACGGCCTACCGTCTGACGCAAATTCGCTCTATAAATAAGCATTTTTCGCAAACAGGACGCCAGCATGGAGCCCCGTAGGCGCTGCACTGGACAAGTAATCAAAGTCAGAAATAGAATTTACCTGCAGTTCACGAGCCGCACACTAAAAGTTGTTTACCTTTCAGGTGTACTCGGAAGTGAGTCCGTTCAGTCCGACTCCGCACGCGAAAGTACGGGGCCGCAATTAGCACGGGAGGCGCACTATGCGCGAATATTTTTAGAACTTTGAAATGTTTGGGAGGTTTAAAAGTTGAAAAACGCGTGCCTGACGCAAGCGGTCACCTCCAGCTAGAGTCAGGACTCCGCGGTGGTATCACAAAAGGTGGCTCTCATGCAGGGGCTATTTTTAAGGCACCTGTGCACAGACTGAGTCCAGTCACGCAATCAGCGACATTTCCTTGGCATTTTCCCGGCCTACGATACCTCTCCACTTGCGGTGAACATTTTTCGCGAAATTGTTAATTTATCAAGCGACTCCTAACGTGCTAATGGAAGAGTAACGTGTGATGCTATTTTTAGAGGCACCTGGCTCCCAGCGCCAATGTCATTTCCGCATAGCGTTTTTGCGGGCCCTGACGAGGCAACCTCTGCCTCGGCCGAGGCAACCGACAGGATGACTGACAGACGGGTGGCGTGTCCGCGGCCCATCGGCGGGGCCGCCACTTAATGGCCCCGAGGAAGCACCACCCGGCGAGGGTGCAGCAGCCCATCGGAAGAGATTAGCAGCCTTGAAATGGCCCCATCAATCCCTTTCATTAGCACCGGCATGCAATTGATTCGATTAGGAACACCTCGGCTCCCGGCTGCACCGCCGCCCTCCGCACCTCTTGGGGCCCTGCCCGGCCGGATCGACAGGTGAGGTGGAGCGAGTGGGGCTCTTGTTTCCTCCGTCTTCGCGAAGGAGCAGCGCTAGGGCTGCTGAGGACAAAAACCGGAAGTTATCTCAGCGCCGAGCAACCAGCAGTCAGCGCTCGTCAGAGCGGGTTTAATTGCGCTTTTAAGTGACACCACCCGGCGGGGCGGCAGGGGCCGGGGAACGTGACTCACAGCCGGCAAGTGCACCGGGCCGCGGCGCAACATGTGTGAAACATCTTCGGAGCACATGAAGACGCCCTTCTTTTTAAATTGACTCCGATCAGGTTACACGAGCAATTGACAGTGACGTCCGAGTTTTGTTGGCTTCTTGCGGTGCACTCCGCCTGGGGCCCGCGCCCCGCCCGTGAGAACGGCAGCCCCTGAGGCAACTTGGTCCTGTTGTTGTTACTTTCGCTGGCTTCTGAGTTTGCCTCTTTCCGGGCCGGGATTAATGAAACATGAAAATTGCTAATTACGAGAGCATCCGGCGCATTTTTGAATGAGCCGGTGAGCAGAAAGGAAACGCCTTTTGCTTCGCAAATTAGCTCATTTGTTTCGCTACGTGTCCAAAAACAACTGGATGACGTGCACAAAGACAGGGCCGCGGGGAAGGGGACTTTAACACTTCTTACGAGTTGAAAACTGCGATAACACGTCGAAAGGTAGAAACGCTGTCTTGCAAGGTGGGAACGAGCGGTCCATTTTATCTTTTAAGATTTACATACCACAGAACTAAACAAGTTGAGTCTGAGTTTTGGTATAAAATTCAGCGTTTCTAATAGTAAAAATTTCGAGAAACTAATACTTTCGTAGTTATTCAAACAAAATACAGCTTATGTAGTTCCTTGAATTACCCCACATTTTGTATACGATTCTCCCGGAAGAGTAAATACTTCTGTTTAAGAATGACACTGCTCTATTACTATTCACTTCGTCAGTAAAGACCACTTGCAATAGTGTTGCAAAATACTTCCACAAATGGAAGATTAAGTTTAACAGCGATAAATCGAAAGCGGATACTACTAAACATGTCTGCACTTAATAATTAATAAACTTACAATAAATTGCGTTGAGATTCAGTAATGTGATATCGTGAAATATCTAGAAGTAATTTTAGACAAAACCCTATCCAATAACAATCTTGGAAACCATACACACCTATGGATCTCCTATAATATGGTATAGTTATGTAAAATCTCATAACAAAAGACTTCAGGTCTTTCAAAACAAATTCCTTAAGATTGTTTTTCGACGATATGTGCAAATGTAACACCAATCCCATGATGCGGCAATTTCAACTAGCATAAAAATAAGTACAGGTTGGTAGTAGTAAACAACCTACTCTGTAAATACATGTATGGTACGATAAATGGAAATAAAATAATAATATAAATACTTCTCTTTAAAATATTTTCATTTAAAATTGTAAAATTATAATTGCTTCTGTAAATTTTACCTGGGATCTAAAACTATTTGTGCGGACAAGTTGAAAATTGGGTGTGTAATATTTCCGTGTTTAAATCGTTGTGTTGTTAAATGATGTTCAAATTTTACTTTCATATTGTTTCGCATCCGACTATATGTATACTCATATGTACATATAAATTAGGAAAAGTTTGGGCTGTAAGGGTTGGATTCCGTCTTAAGTTAACATTAATGCGAGTACATAAATATATGTATTTATATAACATTACCCAATTTTTACATTTTAAGAAAGCTGTAACTTACAGAATCTAATGTGCGTGATTATTATCGTTTGCTCGTACATACCTGAAAAAAAAGAAAAATAACATAATTAGTACGTAACTAGAAAATCGAATTTTATTAAACCAATTTTTTATAAAAAGACTCAAATTTGACCACCCATTAGCAAATTATGCTTCTGGCACCCAAGACGAAACATTTATCACGTTAAACGCAGCACTTCACGCAGTCCCTCGGAAAGAAAAATCTTAATCCACGCACCACGTCGCCTCAAGGCTGTAAATCACTGGCCAGCGCGGTCTCGTGGAAGTGATTTAAGGCGCAACACCCTTTTCTAATTATATCGTCACGTTGGAGGAACCTGCAATATCTTAATCCAACGCAAATCACCATCAATTCAGGCGAACGCGAGAAAAATTGTCGAACTCCTACGCAATCAGTTCGCGGCAGACAGAATCACTTGTCGCCGTCAGATCCTCTTTAATCCTCTCCGCTTTAACTGGCTTATCGGAGATTTTCATCGCGTTCGGTTCACACAGCTGCAGCATCCAGGGCCCTCCGTCCGGACGCCCCGAATTAGATAAGATTGTGTCGCGGCCATGGACACTTTGATGGGACCATTCAAATACCTGGCTACATCAAAGGCACCTTCCAGGGTGCTCCGCCAGCGTCGAGGCTGATTTCAGCTAGATAAAGCATGGGAACCCCATCGAACACGGCTAATGCCGGGAACTAGTTTATTCAGAACTCACGCCCTCGCACTCCTGTCGGCGGATTCCCAGTTCGCAGCATCCCTGCCCGATCCGATTAGCCTGGACCGGAGCGGGCTGAGATGTCATCGGCATTGTGTCTTCGCGTTTTTGCAGCGACCTCCTTAGACATGTGCGCGCACCACTTAGCCGGGCAGAAGAGTCGCTCGCCGGAGTTCGAAGACGTTGTAAGAAGTGCGCGCATTCAAAGCAGATCTGGGCGCGATAAGACGGCAATAGAATAACTTTTTAGAGGAGCTGGCCCCGATCTGCACGAATTTCATGTTTGGCAACATTTCTGCCCGGTTTCGGCCTTTAGGTTCCGCCGACTGGCGGGCCTTCCTGAGAGAATCCTTAAAAGGCACTTCCTTGACGTTGCGAACTGATTGCATCTTCCCGCCTTTGTAGATCGATCCGCGAAGGAAGTTTTTCAGAAGTGAGGCCGGTGAATGCCTTTAAAGTCTTCTCTGCTCTGCACATGTACCTTGCCAAACAGTCTTCAAAAATTTTTTTTCCTCGATACTCGTGAGAAAGCGCAAGAACTGTTGATACTCTGTTTAACGAAATTTTCTCACTCCCAAGACTTTTTAGATTGAGGAGGGCCCTAACCTTTATTTATTAGTTTACCTTTAATTCCAAAATATTGATAGATTTTACCTGATTTAATGCTTTGGGCCACTATACTTGTAAATTTTAAAAAAAATGTCTCTAAAATTCGTAATCTTGAAAACAATAAATTGGTTTCTTTAAAGAAAGTATTTTATATTATACAAAAAAGAAAATGTATTTTCTTTACCACCTTTTCGAGAAAGTATTCGAATTGTGTACCTACATAAAGCTTCTCCTTAAAAATACAGTACACTCTAAACTTTCGACTCCTTGAATCAAACATTGTAAATTTGTATTATTTTATGTGTGATTTATCCATGGAAATCACACAAAAGAATCAGGAAAATTAAATCGTCTTTCAAACATTTCTCAGCTTTAAATTGGGTGTCAATGTCAGGGCATGTTTAAAGACGAAATCGTTTGAAGAAGAGTAAATTAAAATTACTGGGACATTTCTTGTATTTATTTATTTTTTTTTTAGAAAATTAGTAAAATATTATATTAGAATTAATCTTGTTGAAATTTACTGCTGTGTACTATACCAAAGAGATTTTTCTTCAAAGATTGTTATTACTAACGAGATATTTCATTTCTTACACAAATTCAATAATTGTCTTTAAAGACGAAAAGATATAAATTAAGTACCAAGTTCGTGTCTTGACTTTGGTTTTGAACTTTTAAGAAAATACCAATTATAACGTAAGTTTTGTCTGCTCTTCAAAAAAAAAGAAAAAAAAGGATAAGGATGAAGAATTGTGCACTCAAAAATACTGGAATTAATTGTGGGAATTTGTTTAGCAGTGCACTCGAGAGGAAGTAACAACTTATTTCAATTGAGATAAAAGCGAGAAATCCTTAGAAGAGCTGGAATCCTTAATTGAAGTCGTCCTCCAGCTTTCTCGCGAACCCACATTCAAAAGCAATAAAGATCGCAGATATAATCAAAAGTAGGTACACCTGGATGAGGAGGCAGAGTCGTGCTTAAATTGAATTTAAAGCGGCCTCCGCCTGTTTGCAGATAATGCCCTGGGAGATCTTTCCAATCAGCTTCAGATTATTCGATACAAACTTTTCTCATTGCGCCCTTAATATGTCAGACATATCTTTATACTTTAACTGTCTTACTTTATCGCGCCTGTAGCTGGTGCTCAGAAAAGTTTTCTAATAAACATCAGGTCCGAGCGCGTTAAAAAAGGAGCAAAGACGACCCCCGGGATAAATCCGCCCGGACCCTACGGCTAATTGAATGTAAAACAGAAAAACTTTGCGATTAAGAGGAGCATAATCTTGTAGACCTTGGACGATTACGATTTCAAAAAGTCGAGAGCGCGGGTCGCGATAAGGGCGCCCAGAACGAGGGTGAAATAGCTTATTATCTCGTCATCAGCAGGAGTGAATTTTCGGAGATGTGGATGCTGGATGCTGTTCCGCTGGAGTAACTTCTTAATCGAAATGTGAAGGTATGTGCGCCTCTTGGGGAGGCGGACGGAGCCCCACTGTGCTCCTATTTTACGACGAAGTCGCATTACTTTCGCGGATTGTAGAAAACAAACGTAAGGCAGGTGAGAACTTGCCGGCACCAACTAAAGTTAGACCAAAGTTGCCGAGAGGAAAGCACGAAATTAAAAAGTTTCTAAAATAATTTCAGCCAGAACCAGCTTTCTTAAGGGGATTGCCGGCTTTGCGCTTCATCTGCAAATAGGATCTCATTCATAGGGCCGAAGTACCTACCTTCTTCCCTGGGAAGAAAATAATAAAAACGAAGAAACGTGAAAAGAAGCGCCGAAGAAAAAACTGAAACTTTCTTCCGACTTGGCTCGGTCTCTCCATCTACTTCGAGTGCCAGCCAGTTGCTATATTTAGTCCTTTTCGTTGCTTTCCGATTTAATGAATGCATGAAAGGACCAACGTTTTCAAGACCATCATCATCTTACTTGAACGGCCCGCCCCCCTGAGTGCCTACTTTCCTTGTCTCAAGTATCGCAAAACAAGCAAACTTCTTTCCTACCTTGCGTAGGAGAGCCAACGTCCCCCGCCATCCCTGCCTCCTACTTGCCATTCGAACTGCCTTTTCATTTAAATTACGAACGAAAGAGTAAAAATTTGTTCAATTATACACAAGTCTTGGACAAAAAGACAAACTTTTGCGAGGGGACGAAACTTTTCATATTTTTTCTTCGGAAAATTTATTTTTTATTCTCGCTGTCCTTTCGAATTAGGTAAAATGAAAATTGACTAGACGAACGGTGCGGACGGTTATGGAGATGTGGCTGAAATTAGTTGACGACCAAATTAGTATAAGTTTGTGCTCAAAGAGTAGTTTTTAGATTTTTTATAGTGAATAGTGAAATACTAAAAGTATAACCAGCGAAATATATTCTTTAATCTTTAACGTACAGTGCATGTACACTTCTGGGAGAAATATTATAATATATTAATTATTTATTAATTAATTATCAAATAATACCATTCATTTCTCTGCCTTAGCTTTTATTTTTTAATATTTTAAAATTATTATTTTGTAGTGATAAATTTTCTTCCTATGCTTTAGTTAAGTACAAGAAAAGATGTAAGTCTTGTGTACTATAACCAGAAATAAATAAATTACTTACTTGTTTACTTTATACTGAAAGTATGTGGATATCTAACCTACTCCGTTGCTAAAAATGTGTAGATTACGATAGAATATAGGGTTTCCATAACAAATCAATTATGTACCTAGGTTTCTGTAAATATTTGGACTAGTACGTAGTTCTAAGATTTGGTAAGGGTTTTTGCAATGATTAAAGTTTTCCTTCACTTAATATAATATTATATTAATTATCTAAATTTGTAAAAAACGTACCTACTTATTGCGTATCACTTTAAAAAATTCTTATTCTATTCTATTCTGCTATAGGTAAGAATTCTGAAAGTCTTAAAATAAGATTTAAATGCTCTACAAAAGTGAATATTACTTAAAGGAGATTTGTAGTGTGTCAGCTTCAAAAAATAATTAAAATAAATACAACAAACTCGGGCTTAACATTTTCGACAGACATGTGATTCTCGTCGTGCACTCATTCAAATTTTTCGTGATATTAAGGACAAAGTTACGACCTCTCAAAGACGAAAAAAAGTGGAAAATCGGTTAATCCTTTTTGAATTTCGCGCCATTTACAGAGATTTTGGAATTTTGACCCGAATGAGGTCAGAAAAATAGCCTCAAGACTCTACTTAACGAATCTAACCGATTTTGTTTATTTCGGATAATAGGAAAAGATGATATACTGCACACCATGCAGCCAGGTTTTTTAGGTGGGGCAGAGTCATCAAAATTTCGAAATTATGTATCAAAAACATGCTTCACACTAGAAATCCCCCCTTAAATGCATTAATAAAATTGTCACGTGGTTAAATTAATAACTTATTAATTTTTGAAGAGTACCTACATATTTAGCCTAGAATTTAGAACTATAGAAAAATAAACGAATCTTCCGCTAAACACAACCTAAAAAGACGGTCTGTTTAATTAGTGGTTTAAAGAATGCTTCGAATACGAATTGCGCATTATGTTAAATATGTAAGTAACTATTACGAAGTAAAAATATAATTTTTACTTCTAAAAAAAGGTTCGCCTTTTAATTTTTTTAAATGGAAATATCGTACATTCAACTCGACCATTAATATTTATGTAATATGTATAATGTTATTGCTACTAAATATAGAATCCCGTCCAATCTAAAAGACAGTCTCCTCTCACGCGAAGTCGTTTCGATTTCGGCGTACCTTTGTCAGACAAATTACCATTGCGATGATAATAATGATAAATGCCGAGCCATCGGTGGTTCTGTGAAATTTTATGGGCAGTAAATATAATCGAGATTTCCCACGGTATTGTGCAGAAAAACTGCAAATTTCTCGAAACTGCAATCAATCAAAACGCCCCGAATGGTAAAGAAAGCCATTAACCAGATTGACCTTAGCTAGACTCAGCTCAGAAAATGTACTGACGACCGGGGCCGGGAGTGTGGCACTCTCGCAGCTGTTCCCCAACATAATTATTCGGCTGCTAAAAATAAAAACAGATCCGCCGCCACAATGGGGAGTTTCGACAAAAAAACGGGGCGTCGGGAAACATACAAATAATGGGCGTAAGCAGGAATTTGTTGTTCTTGCCGGGTGCCACGAAACCCGAGCCCCGGCCCGATCCCACTTGACAAGGGGGCCTCAGATATGACAACTGAATTAATTACAGGAACAATTTCGGGCGATCCCGGCCGCGGGGGCGTACCGCCGCCGGCGGTATCTATGCCTATTAATGACTTTTGTCGGAAGTGCTCGAAACGCTAATGATGAAATCCGGGACGCATCAAAAGTTGTCCGGGGAGCGTGGACACTCCCCCGCGCTTGACTAATGAAATACCTTCCCGCCGGAGACATTCTCCGGGATGACTGCGAATTGAAAACTCCATTTGCGTGGCACATGGAAACTGACTGGAAGTATGATTTATGGGGGGTCCCCAGCGACTCCCTGGGGGTGGACTAAAAGCTGATTTCGCGATTAATTGACATTTTATTGATGACACCCGAACAAATGGCGCATCACGGCCCGGAAAAAAAAAGGGCAACAAAATCGCTTCTTATGTGGCCGAGTTGCGCTCCGCCCCCGCCCGCCAAGTGCCCCCCTGATGGGGTGATGATGATGATGAGGTCGAGGCTCGGCTAATGACGACAATCGCGGGCAGGCGGACCGGCCGCGGTTTCAGTCCGCAGTCTCGACTCTGGAGTGACCGCACTCACTTAAGAGCAGACCGCGCGCCGCCCGCCGCAGTGCTCCAGTCAATTTTTCGCGTTTTTTTCTTGCTTTTTGCATTTCAATTAACTGGGAATAAGGAGGACCAGTGTGCAATTTTCGCAAATGACCATCGCGGGGGGTCCCGACTCAATTAGTCTATTTTGACAGATTCCCGGCTCGAGTAATTTTTTTTTTTTTTGATGAGCACGAGGTCGATGATAAGTCGATTACTTCGCTCTCATTGAACTTTTTCGATAATTAAGGAAATTGTCTCCAGGAGGCTAAAAGCTTTTTAAATTAAAGCAAACGATGACGACGTTCTCAGATACAACAATTTATTTTGCTCAAATTAAAACTGGAGAAGCGTGGACCTATCTTTTACTTAGTAATGAGCAGCATCAGTCTTCGTCTTGCAGTTTTTATAAAATACCAAGACCAAGAATTGCAAGACTTGCAACACCCAAACCAAGAAAAAGTGACCAAGATCACGTACATATGCTAGATTTAACCAAAACCGAGTCTTCGGTCGGTCGGGAAGAGAAACAGAAGTTTATTTAATTTTTAGCATGTTTAAACTGACCTTTTCAAAATAATTTGATACACGATGAATAATAAGGAGTATTTTTAAGCTAACTTCCTTAACTCATATGTATGTGTATGTATGATCGAATTAATACAGCATCGACACAGGACAAAATCACCTTATTAATAAAGAAAACATACCTCGCACTCATATAAATAATCCGACAATTTATCGACAGTAGTATTTAAGTAAAAAGTGATAGTTAGTAAGTTAGATAGTGTGTAGGATTTTAATTTAAAATTTCACTGAGTTTTTTAAAAAGTTAGCCTGCAGAGATATGTAGGTACATTTTATACGCTGACGTTGCTTCGTCTAAGTAATATAATAATATTCTAGATTAATGAAGAGTACTACTTCTAGCACTAGATTATAAATGTTACTATTGTACCTACTAATATAAGTCAACTTAAATGTAAGTAAAGAAACAAATTAATTATGAGAATATGAATGCCTAATTATTTGAAAATGAGTAAGATTTAGTTTGAAATAAATTAATTTGTACAGATAAAAGTTGTTGATTAATTTCCTATTAAAACAACCTACATAGGTTTCAACGGCGATTGAACTTGTGCTTAAATCTAATAGTTTAAAGCTCCACGTAGAATATTATCGTCATATTGTCGTAAGCTTTAGTTCTACAAATTCAGTTTAGCCCTCAATTCAAGTTAAGACATGCATTGTGATTTGCTTATTGAAGCCTTAGTTATTACGTAAACCAGGAATTGGTTTCCAGAAACATTTCCTTATCAAGCTGACATGTCTAAATTTGCAAAGTAATATGCATAAACATAATGCCAGACATCAAATGCACATTCCAATTTCGGAAGTTTCGCTCAAACAATGTGTGCTGATCTTTTGTTCAATTTTTAACAATAAGCGCACTAAAAGATCATTGTTCCCCTTTCCAGAACATTCAAATCATTTCGAAAAAAATCCTGGATATTTCCACTCTGAGCGAAAATCCACCTTGGAGCCGTTCATTCAAATAGCCCCACGAATCGGCCATAAACAGTCATGAGCCACATTATAACCGATTTAAGGCGACTTAAACTTGCTAAGATGTGGAAATTGTTCTTTCAATTGTTGGCTCTGAGCAGCTCGGAAGGAGATAAATGAGATGCATGCAACAAAGTTAGATTGCAATTGTTGGAGGTATCTGCGCCGGGAACAATGCCGAGGAGCAGAGAAGTCCTTTGGCGAGCAACAAAGGATCCCTGCCCTCCGCTAAGCCCCAAAGACTTTTCGTTCGGTGCTGGAGCACCGGAGCACCGGAGCACCGGCAATCCAGGACCACTTGAACCGGGAAGAAACAAAAACACCGCCCGAAACTGTCTGAACGGCGTGCAAAGAGGACGTGTCTTTAATATTTATATCGACGAAGGTATTCGCCGGGCGCTTTGAATGGGCGAAATTTTGGACTTCGAAAAAGGAGGAGAGGGAAAAATTTCCTAAATGCGAGCTGCACAGGTCCTGAAAATACGAGGGCAGCTCCCCAGTCTTGGGCACGTACCTACACAACAAAACACGATCCTGAAAATCGGAAACGTTGGGCCGGCTGCCCCCGGCGAGGCGATAAGTTAAATGCACCGACAACTTTAAATGTCCTCGCAAATGTTGCAAAAAGTAAAAAGTGCGCTTCCCACCAGGCACTCCTCTTCGAAGGGACACTAAACAATTTTCGCTTTGGAGAACATGAAGCAAACGAGGTTCTGATAATGGGGAGCCCCGGGTGGGGCTGCGGGGCTCATTGAAGGTGGCAGCCGGGGACACAGGACCCAGGACTCGGGACAGTTTAAAAAAAAAAAAAAAAAAAACGTATCGTGTGCACGCTATGCACTACATAAAGCAAAGCTGAATTGGATCCTGCAGTTGTTGCACTGAATGTTGTGCGAACAATATTAGAAGAGTAATTGACTTCGAAACGAGAAAAGAATTGAGAAAATGCTCGCCCTAACGAAATTTTCCTTCCCTTTAGGACTTGGGACGGTGCAGGGCCCGCCACCGCTACTTGGAAATTATACGCGCGATGGCCCTGCAGAAAGTAATATAAAGGGCGAAAATGGAAGAAGGTGGCGCACCGCGCCCGCCGTGCATTGTGGCGGTGCAGCAAATATTCGCAAAGACAGCGCGCTGCGAAGGATCTTTAAATTTTAAATTAAATTAAAATCCCCAGCTCCACAGCTCCCGAATGTTCCTCTAATTGCAGCCCGCTCTGCTTACCCAGTGAACAGGGCTAGACCTTAATCTGGTCCTACGGGTGTACTGGAATTAAGAGATTTTGCAAATGAGGAACAATTGCGGCTGCGAGTGCAGGAAAAAAGACTTCGGTTTCTACGCCAATCTTCAATTGGGACATGTGAATTTTTGATTAGAAAAAACTTGTTATTAATCAATGCTTCGTCGTAGAATTTCTGCGTATTCTGAATTTTATATGTATTAAAACTATAAGGTCGAGATCTTTTAAAACAATTTTACGTTATAATTTAATCGGACTTTAAAATTTGAATAAAAGCGTTTTTATAAAATTTATCCCAAATAATACTACATATTTTGAGTTTACATCAACTTTTTATCATGCATATAAATTTTTTATATTGGCGAAATTAATAAGTTCATTCCTACCATTTTTCGTTTCGGGAACTGAAAATATGATGTATAAATTTATTTCTTAAAGAGTTTTTGTAAACACATTTTCGTTTTCGTGAATAATGAGATTAATTTTTTAAAATTTCGAAAAAATACAATAGCTTTAGATTTGAAAATTTACATAAGTTCTTTGGAAGTGTTTTTTCAGTCTACAAACTCAGTTAATTTTGCACCTAAAGAGGAAGGTTTTTTCATAGATTGCGAAAACGCAAATACATACAATATTAGGAATTACTCACAACACTTACTTAAAATGTGAAATGAATGCTATGGAACTAACCCAAGGCTTTTTTTTGGTTTTTGAGTCACACAAGAAGTTTCTATAAAATTTATGTTATATTTTCCCACATTTTCAAAATTTAATAATTCCAAATAAAAATAATTTGCTTCATAAATTGATGTAAATTTCGCATTTTTATTTAAGAATTTATATCATAACTCTATAAAAATTGTGCTCAAGGAAACAAGAGTTAAGACACTCTTTCAATTGCCCATAAATGTGGAATGATCAACTAATTTTTGTGATGTTTCACAAATGACTACATTGCTCTGCTAAATTTCTAGGCATTGTTTACATGTCAGATTTTGGATGTTAAGCAACTTTTAATCCTAAGTAACTAAGTACTCAAAAACGTGAAACGGTTTTCGAGTAAAAGATAAATCGCATTATAAATCTTAATTCTAACGTTGCGTTATGTTGAAAGTTACACATAGTATAGAAATTTTTATAGCGTGGAAGGCGATAGATACATTTTAACAATATCAGAAATAGAAAACCTGATCTAACCAACATGTTAGCAGAAATTAATTTTGCATGCTTGCCCGGGTCGTAGCTACGCAATCGGCTTTACGATCCGGCAAAGATACTTTCGATTTTGATTTTCTTTCGTATTTTAGCACAAGCGTCCTCCACTGGCATAAACCGCAGCGAAAATGATCCACACGTGTTCACGGTCCAATGGTCGGCCGTTCTTCAAGAAGATTTGATAGGTCATAAACGTCGACACGACGGTCTTCATGTAATCCTCAGATCCCAGATTCAGTTTCACGTAGAAAAGGAAAATATAAATCGACGGAGGAGCAGAGTCGCCACATAAATCACCGATGCAAGCCGAGGCGGAATTTTTCTCATCGGCTTAATTAAATTTCTGACGCCCTTGGCCAGCACATGTCCCAGCCCAGGCTAGGGCTGTTCGTCATAATTCCATCTTCGGGTCTTAAAATTGCGCCCATTAATACAAGAGGCAGACGTCATGTGGAATGGATTTTTTAATCCAAAAAGGGGTTTTTAAGATAGCCTCGCTCCTTGAGGGCAAGACTCGCTTTCTTGAGACGCCGCGCTGCTGAGAAATAGGTAAAAAGGATCAAATGGAGTGGACCAAGGGTCGAATGCCCTGCGGCAGTCTACCAAAATTTTGACTGCTTCACTAATGAAGTAATTAAATGCTGTGACCAAGACGGAGCAGGGGTGGTGGCAGGGTCCAGGGCCGCCTGTGAATTATTCAATTTTAAACACTTCGCGGTTTTTCGCACGAAATCATTTTTGACAGGGAGCTGTTTCGAGGGAAAACAGCAACCACTGCAAGCTGAGAAACATCACCCGGGGTTGAGGGCGGCTCGACGAAGAGTCGCGGGCACGTCTTCTCCAGCAGCGAAGTACTTTAAGCGTCTTATAGCCGCGGAAAGGTAATTAGATTGACTCAAATTAAGATTTATGGAAGATGACTCTTGGCAGATTACAACCAAACTGAAAAGGATGCCAGCTCGGTTGTTTTGCGTTTTCGACGGGGGAGCTCTGCTCAAGAAATGGAAAAAGTTTCCCTTCAACGAATTTATTTGCAGGGTGTGGTAGCGCTCTCGGCTTATGGCCACAGTTTATGGATTTTTAGACTTTTGCTTGCAGCAATTTTTTCCTTATCTTATTAGGGTTCTGCCCTAAAAAATGAAGAAAAAAGCACCTTTATGTGATGAGGCTTCGTTTTCTGCTTGTGCTTTCGTCTGTCCGCTTAGTCTATCTATGTGTAAGTATGAAATGTTAGAATAGTCTACTTTCACATATTAAACCTCATGGGTCGAAGATTTTAGGAATAACATTGGAAGCAAAACACAGACGGAATATAAAATATAAAACAAACAAAGTAACACGTACGATATGTCGTAGACAAGTTTTTGTAGCAATATTTACAAGCCTATTTGAATAGATTTTGTTTGCCTTTCAAGAACACAGTGAACTTCATATTTATTGAAACCAAATTCTTGATTTGACTTTTTAGACTTATTTAATTACTTAATAAATTTGCTGCTAGAAAAATATATATTTTAGAAAAAAATACATTGTTACACCTAAGGGGTTATATCCAGTTCCAGTACCTTAATTGAATGAAGTTTTAAAATAATTTTGGTTTAATTCCCATGTAAAAATTCGCAGAATTGGCTGTACTATAAATTGTTTAATGGACGACGATCATGCCTGAGGATACTGGGAACAAAAACTTCAAACTCTGTTTTCTCGAAACTACTTTTTGAAGACCATAGATACGATAAGTCAATAACCGTTCAATATATTAAATTCAAATTTTTCATCTTCATGTACAACCAATTTTTGCGAATTTTTGCACGGGAATTACATACATTAAAATCTTCTTAAATGTTCATTCTATTAAAATATACAGAAAAAAATCCAAAATCCTTTGAAAATTACATTTGGATGAAACCCTTTAACTCATTGTCATAAGAATCAAGATACATATATGCTAAATACGGAACAACAAAATAAAATTGAAAACTGTAAAAGATCTAGAGTTCTAGGTCCAAATCAATAAAACTTATCGGTTCCCGTATAAGGATAACATGTAATTTTCGCTTTTAGAAGGAAGAACCAAATTTTTATTATAATCAACATAGTTGTTGCTATTGTGTGAATTATAGAATAAAAAAAATAAGTTGATAAGAGAAAACAAAATTAGATTCTATGTATATGATAAAATCATTAATTTGTTTTAAAAAATGTTGACTGTCACCTATATAAATCAAAATGACAAGAAATAAAAATTCTAAAATTATAATTTAAAGATTAACGACATTACAAAAATATAATAGTCAAAGGATCACTATTTATGCTCTCTTTTCCATACCTATATTATTCAAGTTTAAGTTATAAAAATGTATCAATACATTGAAAAAACATTAGCATGTGAATTTGATAGTTAGGAACTTATGAGATTTTGGATTTTAAAGAAAAAATAACTTTATTACTACGTACCAGCCGACTTACTTAATCCCTGTCATTTGGTCGAATATGTTTAAGATGTCCAAATTAAATCCGCCCAACACACAGTCTGCATCTTTGGGTCTGGCATAGTTTTAATTCGCTCCGGCGATTATCATATCACGAAAACGATTCCCATAAAATTACTTTCGCCCAGCGTAATCTCTCCGACGAGAGACATTTCCGATTGCCGGGGATAATATAATTCCTATACGAAATAAGGGATAAGTGGAAGCCCGGGGGCCGGGGGCGAAGGCCAGAGCCTGGACCAATACCGCTGTGGCCAGGAACGGTTTTGGTAAATTTGCGAAAAAAGAAGATCAGAAATGGAAATGGCTCAGTAGACCATGGTAGCGCGCCAGTCCCAGCACACTGGCCGGAAAAAAGCTGCTAAGGAAATGATTTATGTGGGTCAGTTGGGATTTCCTTCAGATCCCATGATTTATGAATTTACACCGAACTCGGGCGGGGGCTGGAAAAAAAAAAAACCCGAAGAGGTAGACCTCTCCCGGTCTAATGGAACTGAACTCCTGAAGGATATTGCGTTCGCGGCAAATAGCTGTTTTTCTATCCGTTTTCTAGCCCTGTTTCGCCAGGCTAACACTTTTCAAGGTCCGCCAAATTAGGAAAGGTCTTAAGAACTAAGAACGGCCCCGTCCGTGTGGGTGCCCCTCCCACCGTCGCGCCGCACTATTACACGTGCTATTTGCTCGACTGCCCCGACTTATCTGGCCATTTATCATGGGAGCTCCTCATAAATATTATTCGCTTCCATTTTTTCGTGTGTAATTTAATTCGAGAAATCCATTAAGGACCATCCACACTTTTCGTCCTGGAAATCTTCATTTCTCACAGCCTTCAGAGGTGATAGCTTCCTTAGGCGGCTGCCTGGGCCCTTTTCGCATCGTATCGCATCGTATCGCATCACACCGCACCGCCAACACAGGTGGGGACCAAGGTGAGCTGCGATTGCGTTATTTTATGGGTACTGCTGCGCCCGCGGGGCCGGGGATGGGGCACCGTCTTCAGGTGCTTTAAAGTTGTCGCTTTCAGGGATTTTCGACTTCATTAGAAATTTAAAACTTTTCAGAAAGTTCTTAAATAGTTGAGTCAATTGGTCGAGATCTATTCGGGGGGAAGGGGCCCGTTTGATTTAACATTCACTGAGATTGCCCCCTTGGGCCTTCTTCCAGGTGATAAATATCGCTGGCGTGACTTCGGAGCGGGATTTTGTGCAGCCCGCTCCCAGGTATGTGTGACACCTGAGCGTTTTTGATCCTGGCTAATAATTTATTGACGATGACTCGGTTATGATGTGATTAAGGAGCTCGTAGCGTGCCACTCCTTGAGGGAGCTAATTGAATGGGTAATTAACAGGTGATGGGATCTGAATAAAAGCCGTCAACTCGCCCTTTTAATGAAGGTGCATCTTTAAAGTTTCATTGCATTTTCCTAGACACTTTAAATTACCTCATAAAAATGATTGCATGCTAGGCTTCTTTTTCGGTTATTTAATTCTCAATCACGCGGAAAATACTGAGGCAATTGACCTAACATTTTATGTGGGAGGAACTCACAGTTTTATAAATACGATGGGCATATTTTTCATCTATAAATTTTCCACGTAGCTTTTCGAGGTTTTTCTAGCATAACACCACCACAGTTGGGCGTTATTCGAATAAACAAATTATTAAGATAAAAAATTATCTCTTATCTTTTCATGCCAGATGACTATTTGGTTTTATTCAGTTCAAAAATTTATTCGAGAATGAAAGATGATATTTTTATTCGATGCGAAATTCATTCGAAGATAAAAGATAGTTTTGAGTATTCGAAAGAATTCGAAGAATTCGAAATTTTTTTATTTTTATAGACAGATTCGAATAATCTTTGATAAAGATGGTTGTAATAATGAAGGAGTTTTTTGGTTTATGGGTTTGAGGTAAGACGTGTGTGTGTAAGAGCAAGTTCGGCCAAAAAGCTATGAAAAATTTCAAATAAAATCGTTTAAGAAATCTACTCCATATGAATCTACGGTAATCTTCTAATTACCTATGGTAGGTTCAGTTTTTATCCGAAATCTCCAAATAATTTATCCGAATATTCAAAACTATCTTTTATCTTCGAATGAATTTCGCGTCGAATTATATTATCTTTCATCTTCATCTTCATGACAGGAAATCGCACGGAAAATAATCGTTCAGTTAATTATAATTATAATAATGCGTATTTTAAGTGTTGTTGTATTATTGTATTTCTATAGTATATACATATAAGATAACATCAAAATCAGAATATTATTTAGACATTTTGAATACAGCAAAACTTTGATTATGAAAACATTTTCAATTGAAATAAAATATTAGGGGTATTCACTCTTCGGTGTATTTTGTCTTGTATCATAGCAAAATGTTAGTACATTACTTGTACTTAAATATATACATACATTAAAGAGTGAATACTCCTATTATATCTAGCTCTAATACTTATAAAAAATGCTAATTACTGTACTAGTAAACAATTATTTCCAGTTTTACGAAAGAATTTTTACTCCATGCTACGAAACTTAAAAATGGTACTCTGGATCAGTCATTTGAATTTGCTCTTGAGTTACCTTTAAAAGTTCAACAATTGAGTTAATATTTAAAGATAATTAGTTTCTTAATACATACATTATATGTAAACTAACATTTTAGGAGCTAGCCTACCTAAACAAAAGAAAAAAATAGATTTCTTTAGCCCACCATACAGGTTATGTGTGCAATGTATGTAATGTATGAAAATACTTGCTGTTTTCTATAGAATACTTACAAAACTGTGGAGGAATGTAGCAGAACTAGATCAAACCCATTTAAAACCCTCGAAGCCCAGAAAGGCATTCGCATATATATACATAAATCGAAAGGACCTAAAAAGCGATACCGCACTAAAAATATTCAATTGAACGGAGAGCCACAAGGAGCCATTTTCGCATTCCAGTACATCCTGCAATAGTTTTCTGGGAGCGATAAGCAAAGGGTTGCCGTCGCAGGAGGACCGCCTCGAGAAGCGAAATACATCTTAAAAATTTCATGGGACTTTATCGTGGAAAAATTTCCTAGCCATTACCGGGTGCCATTCCACAGCAGAAACAGAGAGACAAAGCCGCAAGCGCCCCGCAGCCCACAAAATGTAAATGAAGTGTGAACGATACATTAATCTTGTTACGACTAAATTTATGTCGACAATATAAATTTCATAGAGTAAATAGAGTGCGGAGATTTCCCCCTGCTACCGTCGTTGGTTTTTGTCCGTGCATAGTACTCGCGTTGGAACGCGGCGGCGTCGACGGGGGAGTAAATGTGAACAAGAAAAATAAGTCTTTTTGCCTTTTCGTATTTTTATATGTAAAAGTTTTTGAGAATCATTTTTTATGGTTAAAAACAAAAAAAGGCTCTCCTTTGGTGCGAGCGGACGGGAAGGTGCGCACCGTATCCAGGGAGTCCCGGAGCCCACCTTTGTGTGATGCAAAGTCCTCGGCACTTGTCAAGATATGTCCCTCCAACTTAGAGAGATATGCCTCGGGAATTTTGCTTCTATGCGGGCGAAAAAAGGGAGTTTTTGCAAAAATTGTTTAAGAAGTTTTTCACGCAAAAGTTTCAGCTTCCAGGTGTGAGAAGGCACTCAGAAACACGCTTCGAGATAGACAGAAAAGTCATTTACATTACGGCGGAAAAGTAGATCTCGAATCAGGTGCGCGTTGGCAGAGAAGCGCTAGTGCTGCGGGCCACTGAGGGGGAAGGTGCGGCAAGATGAATGGGGCCCTACGGAAAAACTTTTTCGTCTCCATTTCATCCCACGCCTTTGAATCACTGAAAGCCTGTTTATAGGGCAGCCCCCGAAAAGGAGCCTACGCGCGAAGACTGATTTTAAAATCGCAGCTATGCATGTGCACTCGATGCAATTTGCAAAACGTGACGTGGCGCCGACTATTGGCCTAGTTAACCCACTTCCACAGATCGATTACTCGGGCATTAAGTCGAAAAGCCTGCGCAAAATTTTGATTTTTAACGAAGCACGCAGAACACCCACACTCGAAATTCGCGGCGAAAACTTTGCAATTCGCCCGTTATCGCGCTCAGCATGCAAGGGACCGGCGAAAAAGGCAAAAACAGAAAAACTCCGCCGGCCAGGAAATTGCGCTTGAAGTGCTCCGAGATGGCCTCTATCGGGCCGGGACGGAAGTAGAAAAATGTAACATGCCATGACCACCAGCGGTAATAATTAGCGTGCTGCAGATTGATAAGGGGCTTCCAGCGAACCCGAGTGCATTTAATTGACTCCTCAACTGGCGAAGGCCTCCGGCCCCGGCTGATTGGCTTATCAAATTCGCAAATTGGCCATTATTCGCCGCTCAATGCAGCCCTATCAATGGTCGCTTTCTTTCGAATTAGAAGTTATCGGGCATTTTCTTAAGAAGCTCGCTCAGCCGCGAGCTGATTGTTGGCGTCTTTGTTGTTTGCGGCTATCTTCGCGGCTGAGGTTGACGAACCCTTTCGTCAGCTAGCCTTGATCGGGTCAAGTTATTTGCAAAACTATTTAGAAATATTTTCTATTATCTTGATTGATATGTTTTTCTCGTTGCAGAACTTTACATATGTTACTTTTAAAACATCATAAGCCTCAGAATAATTTTTATAAAGGCCATATGAGATTCATTACAATTAGTACTATTAATATTGATAATTAACCTTCTCTTTTTTTGTTTTCTTCTGTTTCTCATCTTATTAATTTCTAACAAATTTTCAAAAATGACCCAACACATGTATGTCTCTCACATTACTCCTAAACAAGCGTTTAAAAAGTGGAGTTATGACGCTAAGACAAATATTAGATTAATTAAAAATAATAGAAATCAGAACTTTATATCCTAAAGTATCTAATCTAAATGATTGCGTTATTGAAGGTTAATAAGTTTGTTTCTTTATTATTATTTTTTCGTCCTTTCTCTTATTTTAGGTACTTTAAAGAATACTATTAACATTAAAAACTTCATGGTTTTTGTTATCAAATAAAATAAAAATGAATAAATAAAGATGATATCATCAGATATACATACATAATTTAATATAATTTTTGTGGTTCCCACTAAAACTAAATTGAGTTAATAAAGAATTGTAGCTGAAAGTTGAACTTGTGACCTTGGGGACTAAATTATGCTGCCTAAATAGGATCTTGTTATATACAAAAATTGGCAACAATTTCCTTAATTTCGTCCTTATGGTAATCACATAATCGTACGGTTTAAGCGGCTCGCGACTGGCGGGCAAAGGAAAAAGGAAAACAAAGCATTTTAATGATGATAATAACATACCCCGGAAGTGTCCCTTCTCATGCAGGGAACGAATAAAGTTGTCAACAAAAGGATACATATGGGGTATAAGGCAAGTCTCACCAGCCTATCTTGACATAAACATGCTCCTGCAAGCAACATTATCCTGTAGCAATAACACAAGGACACCAGGGCTGCACAAAGGGTTCGACGGGAAGGCACCGGGAACAGGGGCAATCTCCTGGATTGCATGCGGCGCAATTTCACCTGGTGCGGCAATATTCATTCACTTCATGATTTTAACTCGAATCCTCTGTAAAGTTTATGCCAGGGAAGCACGCACTCTACCCCAAGGGATCCTTTCTTGTCCCTAATTCCCTTGAGAGATATTGTGACTGACTGACTACTTGCAAAGTTTCAGGTTGCTTGCATGCAACCACTGAAAATGTTTCAATTATGAGGCCTTTTCTTCAAGGAATTTTCCTCGTGCTGAGATTGCTATTATTTTTTTTTTCTCCTTCTTCCAATTTTCTCCTGTTTGATTTACTTTAGCAGCTCGCGGTAATTAAATAAATTGCGAACGTGCAACAAATTGGAACGTTTGCGCTATTTTAGTTGGCAGTGCATAATGCGTTCTGGAAAACATTTTACAAATACATTTGTAGTTATATGACGTACTAATGTATGTTGCAGTCATTTCAACATTTACTTAAACAATTTGACTCGTATTTAGCTTTTATAAAATATAAACCTACCTAACTAGAATTCACATTTTTTAACATCTATAATATAATTACATACATTTTCCTTCTAAATTTATGAATAATTCGAGTTTTTTAGATTTCTGTCGCAAGTAAAAAGGGTTGAAAAGTGTTGCTTTAAAGAGCCTACTCCCGTGTCGGTCTGATTGGAATACGGGTGCAGATTGGTGCAGGCAAAAACAATTCAATTTTTTTCCATAAACCTACTCAATTATTCCATGTCAATGGTTCAGTGTTTGTTTGCCCAATTTACAATAACAAATTTATCAGCCGGTATCGCCATCGTTCGCGCGTTGTCTGCCCTCGGTGTCGCGATGCTTTTGCTGTTTTTGTTTCGCGAACATTATTTACTTGTTTGCTCCGATGTTTAACAGTTCGTTGAGCCATGAAAGGTGTGCAAAAATATTTAAATAAGCGAAATGAGCCCTCAGCATCGGATTTTCTATAAAATCGTAGAAAATGTGGGTGCTGTCTGTCTCCTGCTTACTGCGTCTGGGGCCGTTGACACGGCTGCAGCTGCTGCTGCTGCTGCTGCTAGCCGTCTTTAAACGATCTCATGTTTCCCATTGTACGCAACATTTTGCTCGACGAGACGCTGTCCAAGATGAGTTTACGCCTAACCGGGCACAATGGAGCTGAAGCCCTTCCTCCCACGCTTCTGCGGGAGCCCAGACGTTGTGCCCCGAACATGACCACATCTCGGGGTGACTTTATCGGGGCCATTGCATCACGTCTATTTATTGTCACGTTGCATGGTCATTGTCCAGACGATTTTGATGTTTGTGCCCTTTTCTGCAGATAACTAAATTACAGAATTTACCCCCTGCCCGCCTCGGCCCTTCTACCTATTTTTAGCTGGAGATTATACCAAAAAGGTTTAATCGGCTGACGAAAACACCCTCCAGGTCGTTACCAAAAATTATATTCATTAGTGCGGGGGTGAGGTACATTATCAGATAAGTGGGTCATCCTCATTAAGTCAATGGGTCTATTACAGCTCCTTGGTGTGAGTTTTAAAAAAAAAAAAATTAGGGCATCCCATCGCTGGGAGAAGGCATTCATTTCGCCGCGACCTCAAAGAACTGGAGGTGGCAGGCCTTTTCTTCAACTCGGCTGCTGAATGCCCGGCCAGAATCATTACTTCGGTGCTAGCGGAGTGTGAATAAAGGCGAATTCCTCCTCACTTCATTTTAATTTCAGAAAGTTCCTTTCAAATTTCTTAGTGGTCCAGGTACACACTGCCGTCGGTCCTTACAGTGGAAACAATCGTGGAACTTTCGAATGAGGCAGCGCTCTTCAAAACGTTTCAAACCGAGATTGTGGTGGCTGAATGAAAGTCATTTAGAATGAGCGAGGAGGAGTTGATGAAGGGCAAGATTCAACTTGAAATTATATTAAATTTTTATTAAAGCGAAACAGTTCTTAAAACTAAAAGATCTTTACCCCCTCTGCACAGAATTCTTTTATAATATTTTACTGAATTGTTCCAATGAAATTTTGTTAATGTAAATAAGAAAATGAGATGATCTACTTACAGAATTTATGTAAGATTATTTATTAGAGGGATACTAAAGATTAATATAAAGTGCTAAACTACATTGATAGAAATATTTTGTATAATGTCTAATTCGAGAAATTTTGCGACATGTCTCTTAAAAGTTATCGACTTAAATTCAATTAATGTCATTTAAGCAAAAATCTAGAAACTCAAACTTTCATCTTCTGCAAATATTTATTTTCCCGCCATTATCTTTCGGAATTATTTACTTTTAGTTTTAAGTATAAATAATAAGCGACGAAAATTTCCTTAAAATATACAAGAGAGAGAAGAATTCCTATTCGAGATATTATATTTTTCGTGAAAGCATTTTCTTTCTTCCATTAAAACGTTTTTTCTTTCTTGCATAACTATAGAAAATCAATATTAGTTAACATTTTTATTAAAATTTAGATAGTGTAACGGCTTATGAAAGAAATAGAAGGAATTTTCTCCTGTTTTAGAAAGATAGAAATTTTCCCTGCAAAATATAAGAAGAACAATTACCAAATTTTATCTGCATATTGCAAGCTATTTTAACAAGTGTTTTTGGATGGAAATGATTTTAAAAAGTGTTGTTTAATTACATTACCTATTTAAAAGCAATTATTTAGAAAACAAAAGAAGATAAAAAGATGTGTTTTAAAATTGACGAGAATCTGGAGAAGCTGTAAATTAATTAAAGGATGAATGGTTTACAAGCTGCTGTACAATAAAAAGTACATTAAAAGTTGATGAAGGGCGAAAATTGAAATATTTCTGAAAGGGCTAAGCTTTGATTCTTCGAGTAAAACTGCTTTTGGGATTAATAAGCCTTTCTTTCTTCCTTTCCAGAGTTGCTGTGTACGTTTTATGAATCATAAAGTAATTCCGTTATAAGAAAAGCAAAGTATTTTGGTTATTTTCCATAAGATGAGAATGAGTTTTGCATAAAAAACATTTAATTGCAGAGAAAAACGCCTGCGGCCAAAGTATAAAGAGCCATTAATCCTCGAAAGAAAGAAGGCTGCATATAAAATTTTTCTGTGTGTACTTTGGCGCGCTTATCCCTCCCCAGAAGCATCCTTTACTTGAACTTCGAAACTCATCACTCACGGGGTGCTCGCCAGCGGAATCCACAAAAAGCGAATATCTCCCGCAAGCCATAATCTCTCTCCATCACAATTTCTTTTCCGTAATCAGATGCTTTGGGATAAATTTGAATAAGCCCGACCGGAGCCCCCCGGGCTGCCGGGGACAAAAAGGAAGCACTATGTAAATTTCATGCGGCTGTAATCCTTCATGTAACGATATTCGGGGACAGCCGGGCCGGGCCGGGCCCTGAAAGTGAAAACAGCGGGCGGAAATGTTAAGAAAGCTGTTCCTCCTCAAAAATGAGCACTTGTGTCGTGCAAACAGGTCCAAGGTACGCCCCCGCATCGGTGAATAGACAAGCGGTGCAGCCGCACTCTGGACCGTGTTCCTTTTTGCCGTCATCAAACATTTACATATATCAACTCATGTGGGGCCCCGCCGGCGTGCACAATGCGCCCGGGAAGTCTCCGGCTGTCTCACGGATTGAACGCCGGGACGCGTCGTGAAGACGACGCCGACGACGACGACGACGACGACGGTGCTGGTGCCGGCGACGCACAGTCTGTCAAAGCACTTGTGTCAACACTGCGACATTTTCATATTTGAAAAATTTCCCAAGCCTCAAAAAGTTTTGTTTGTCTTCCGCTGGATGCCGGAGCTGCAGCGCTACCCTCCCAGGGTGCTCCGCGCAAGATGAAGGCCCCTCGAGTGGCTTCGCGGTGGTACTTACTTTAGACAAATGAACACCATTGGCTCATCCTCTTCCCGTCTGAGTAATCGCAATTACAAAATGATGACATTTTGGTCTTTGGGGTAAAGCTGAATGCTTCCCTGCAAATCTCCGGGATAAGGCCCTCGAGTGGATTCGGGCAGGTAACAAGCGCATTATTGTGGGATTTGAAATTTTTCAAACTAAGATTTACTGGCTTGAAGGAGGGTGGAATCCGAGTGCAGCGTATGTAGAAAATTCCCTTGCACATTAATTGCTTCTGCAGCTTTTGTGGCTTATAAAGTCGCATAACTCTTGAGGTAAATAATACGCAGAAATGCTCATTTTATGCAATATGAGGACTATTATTCATATGCTCGTATGTATTCATAAATACTGATCCCAATTACAGAAATGACAATCAAGATTACTTCGCTCGGCTTAATATGTGGACTTTATGAAACCCATTTCATTTCACAATTATTTCTTTCAACATTTACAATTATTTTCGAAATAATTGAAATATAACCAGGAGTATATAAAAGCCCTTTTTGTATAAAAATTCCTTAATAAAATTCCTTACTTCGAACATATTCAAGAATAGGGTCCGATAATACAGCTAGAGAAAAAACGATTGTAAAATTACATAAACCAGCTTGGGTAAAATATTTTGTGCGAAAATCTATACTTAGTGAAAAATTGTCCCTGGTATTTGATTATTTTATACCGAGCTTAGGCTTCCTTAAATTGGCTAAATTATATAAAATAACTTAGTTACTTTACCTTAGTAAATTTTATAATTGTATAGTTTAATAGTTTTCGTATGAGTTTCTTTTTTAGTTTTTGGTAGTTTTTTCAAAATATTTTTAGCTAAACTTTGCTTACGTATTTTTTGATGTTTTATCCAAAAACTTTGAAGACCCAAAAAAGCACTAACAATTGGAAATTTATACATTGTTTTCTAACAATTTTATACATAAGTTTAGCTCTCTTTTATGATATGTGTTTTTATTTTTAAATCATACTTAGTCTTTTCCTTGTTAATCAACATAATTTTGTTTACTAACACACAGTAGTATTAGTAAATGTCAAGAATAAAATTAGGGTTAAAAGTAGCGAAATAGTAGATAGTGTTTAACTAACTAGAAATGGTAAGTGGGTAAATTTACCTTTAATGGACAGTAGATTCATATCATAATTAAGTTGTTTGCCGAGCAATTTCTAAATCTCGTGTAAGTTACCTTAGTACCCTAACAAGAAAACCCATGCAACAGTTAACAGGCGTTTTCCATAATAAACCTACCGATAATTCTTCGGGTATCACAAACCAATTTCTTACAATTCGCACTCTATCACGGCCGAAATAGGTCCGGTCGGAAACTACCAAAGCTCATGAAATGGCCGAAACGATACCTTTCTGGATGGTAGCGCGCTTTAACCGTTTTTTCCCTCATTACGCGGGATATCATGACCTGCCCCACGAGCCATTAGGAGAAGTCATGGTGTCTCTCCATCATGTTGCATGTTGCAATCCGCTTCAAATTGGAGGCGAAAAGCGCTAACGAAAATCTTTTCCATCATGCAACGGAGTCAGATTAAGCAACCCGTGGGGCACGGGCGCAGTAATGAGCACTCCTGGAACCATCAGTCCCAGGGCGACGACGGCAGCGGCGTCGGTCGGGGCGAAATGGGATCCGGGATGGAATCCAGCAAGCAAAACCCGGGACTGCTGCAGAATGCCCGGCGAACGCTACCGGACTTAAGACTTTAATCTGCAGCAACCGATGGCTGTGCGGTGGTCACCCGGGACTGAGCCAAGTCATGCAAGCACGCAAGATGTGATTCTTGGCCGACCACTAATTCGTTTCTGTATTCCCGGAATCCTAGAAAAATCTGATTACGTTTGTGGCTAATGAAATCGAGCGGCCGACGGCGGGGGGCTCCCCGGCTAGCATACTAACGAGCCGCAAATAGAACAGTGCTCTCGCTGTTTTCCCACAAATCATCTGAAATCTGCCGGCCATAAAGGGCTCTGTTCGCAGCATTTCAATGTTTTACTGCCGCCGCCATAGGTGAGTGCAGGCATCTCAACAGGCGGAGGTCATTAAGGCGAAAATAAACACGATAAATGCCCGGTTTATTGCCCCGTCCCCGGGTCTCGGCGGGCGTTATCACTCCGTCTTGAAAGTAGGTGGCTTTTCTAAAAAAAAGTCGATGGAGGACATAAAGTAAACAAAGTCCCTCCGCAGCAGCCCCGCCCGACCGACGCGCCACAGCGGATTTAACTCTTTTCGAGAATCAGATCCGAAATCCGATGGCTTCCATAAAATTTGAGAAGATTCTGATCCCGATACCCGGGCTTATGCTGTATTACAGCTAGAGACTGCCATGGAAGCTGAAGAATTTTGAAGGTGTCTCCTCCAATTTATGCTCCTCCAGGCCACCCCCGTCCTCCCCGTCACCATCGGGTTTTATTGTTCGAAGATGAAAATATTCTGCAACTTGTTTGCTGTACGACAGCACCCGATGCCGAACCGCTTTATTCCAGGAACGTAATTGAGTGTGTTCCTGACTTTACTCCTGCCTGGCTCTGGCTGCTCCTGTTGTCGGAGACCGTGATCCAGGGGATGCAGCGCTCCCTTAATACGCTCGCTCAAGCTTCCCGGGATGTCGACCTGAAGCCGCCCAAATTGTGCGGGCTGGCGTTGAAGGCAATACGATTTTTGATGAATCCTCGGGTAAACGGCGCCGGCTATAAAACACGCAAGACGTAAATTTTATTTAAATTGATATTTGATAGGTTCGGCAGTGATTTTTGGGAGATTGAACAGAAGCTCTTTTTAAGTGACGATGGGGGTGGATTGCCTGTCGGATACTTTTTCAAACGACACAAAATGTTTTGAAAGGTTATTTTTTCTGCTAATTACACAATTCTCTAAAAATATCCTCGACGGAAAAGCAATGAAATTTTAAACGAATTGAATTATGTCGGCGGACGGAGATCGAATTTCGGATACTTGTAAGCCTTATTTAATCAAAATTTTACTTTTGTGGTTAGAAATTGGTATTGGACAACTGTAGAACATAATAAAATCAAAATAAATTAAAATGTCCAAGAGAGAAACAAATATCATTTCATACATTACTAGCCATAAGCATAATAAACATAATAAATAATAATGCAAATACATTATATCAAAATTATTTTTAACTTTAATGAACGTACAAATAATAAAATGTTTCAAATCTGTTATTAATATTATAAGAATACTATCACATAAAATCAAACTATAATAGTTTCGGTCTAAAACTACACTGAGAAAATTAGTTCTTGATTTGAGGGCAATAACATGGTCATAATATCAATAATTTTTGTAATATAGTAAAAGACACTATAGTTATAGTTCTGGGATCCCTAAGATAGAAGAAAGAATATATAATAGTTTTATAGTTCTGGTATCCACAAGATATAGTCCATATTTATGGTTCTTTCTTTTAGTGTAAGCTACCAGTTATTTTCATAATTTAATAGTAATGATTTTGTTAATCCGTTTAGAAGGGACTCAAGCTACAAAATATATTTTTTCAACACAAACAATTTTACATGCATGAAAGAAGAAAACAAAAAATTTTAAAGGGATTTTCTCCCCTCAGCAAATTGTTTCGAGATACTAAGAAATGAGCATGGGGTTTTAAGATATTTTGGTGGGAGATAAGGGAAATAGCTTAGATGTCTTCTCGACATTTAGAACTTTCTGTCAGAGAAAAAGGAAATCGACCAATTATTAAAAGTAAGGACTTACAAAGATAAATTTAGATGATGTTTGTTTATTTTGTCACCTAAAAAGCCAATTAAACAAATTAAGAACCCAAAAGAGAAATATATTAAGAAAAGAAGAAACCGAAAAGTATGTTTGCCTTAGACTGTAATCTGCTTTAATTTGGTTTCTTAAGAGAAAATAAAAAAAAAGCATCGCCAATGATGGCATGGGCTTTTTGAAAGTATTTTCGTGATTTATTTCCGCCTCGGCGACAAATCTTGGAAATGGAAAGAATTCTCAAGAAATAAGAAAATTATCTTCCCAGAAAGGGCTTCGAGCCTTTTAAGAAGACGTAAAGAACTAGAAGAGACCATCGCCAGTTGGACAATTAACACCGTCCTATATTCTGGCAATCCATTAGAAGAACACGGAATCACACTTTGGGTACTCTTTTGTAACATTTTTGAGTTCACATGTTGTTGTCCTCCTCCACTACTGCGGAGCCCCATCCGAACTTTCGGATGCGGGGCCCCACCAGGGCTTGGCCAGAGCCAGCAATCACGACATAACTCCACATTGCTCAATAGTGGCCACATTCGAGCTGTGTAGGCCTCTCCAAGGACAATTTTCTGCTTTCATCCGCTGATGGCCTTTTTTCCCCGGACTTCTTTTATTTCGCGCTGAACTTCTCGCAAATAAAGGAAAAGAAGCATTTTTAAAACATCGCCAAGAACTTTGCAGACGACAACAAGAGCTGAACAACTCACAACTCGAAGTAGGAAGAAAACCGAAGTAAAAAAGTGAAAAGCAAAGGAGCTCGACGAAAAAAAGATGACGACAAAGCGATTCTCGAGATGCGCTGACCAGCGTCTAAGCGCGCCAAGAAGGGCCAAGACACCGGCGGCGGCGTGGGCAGTGCTCGTTTGCATGTTTATTTGCGGCCGCCGTTCCCGGCTTAACTACGTCCAAATCTCCCGGCGGATTCCCATGATTTAGTCAGTTGCTGTCCGACGATGCGAGCAATGTTTCGCACTAATGAATCAAAGGTGTGCCTGCTCGCCCCTGACCTCCCGGATTGCTGCTACAATATGACTTGCATGCTCCCATGTTTGTCTGGAGTACAACGAAGAGTCCCAGAGGAATTCTGGACTTGCGTCGAAGCTTTAAAATAAACCTTGCATTCAATGGAACTATGTACCAATGTCATTCCAATTTACTGAACTACCCAAGGTGTTAATTAAAAAACAAACTATTTATTTATCACAAGTACTAAAATTAGAAAAGGCTGACTGAAAGAATGCGCTTCTATTGTATAGATATTGAAAACACATCTGTATGCAAAATGTTTACATACTTGAATAAGGGAAAATGTGTTAAAACCGATTTACAACATAAATCTTTAAATGTATTTATCGTACTTACTGGAATATATAAAAAATACTAAAAATTTCAATTTTAACCCTTAACCACTGACGTACGCATACGGTACGTCACTCAAACGGTTTTCCGTTCAAAACTTGAATTTGACCTCTAAGGTTATTGCTTAATAAATATTTTTCTATGATTATTATTACTGTTTTTTTTTATTATTCCTATTTCATTTGAATATGTCTAAATAAATAGATTACAGTAATCATGAAAGTTATACTCTATTGATGCATCAGAAGGTCTTCAAAATAACGTACGTACATATACTATACATACGTCAGTGGTAGTGCAACAAAATGACACGTCAGTGGTTGAGGGTTAATTAATTAACATTGATAACCATTAACTCACGAAGCTTATTTTATATTAGTTGGCAATTTCCAATTCCAAGACGCTAAATATAAAGATCGTAAAATAAAATAATTAGGTACACTTTAAAGCGAATAAAATGTGATACTTAGAAACTTTCCCCACAATCTGAGTCTCCATTTATACCCGAACCTAAAGATTTAACTACCTATGTTTAGTTCAGGTAAGTTATGTAAAATTTCCATGGGAATAACAATTTTCAAAGTATTTAATGAAATCACTTTCCTTCCTAGTTCCGTAAAAATTCCAATCCTAATTGGTTCGTATTGGTAAAAGATTAAACCACTACTGTGAAAATGTTTCGCATTTTTAGAAATCAGATCCGGATCTTATCCGTACTCCGTCGTAAAAATTATGTACTTGTTGCCGAGTATTTCCCTGTAGGGAAACGAATTCATAATATACCGTCGATATAAAAAAATAAATTACTTTAACCGCGAAAGAAGACATTTGACCATCATCATCTTCAATGCCTAAAGAATTCCATAATAAATCTTTATGTTTTTTTTTCCAACATTACGAACTTTACACTTCCAAATGACAAATCTTCTTAATCTTTAATTAATTACTTCTTATCTTAAATACTTATAATACAACGATTCTGGAAACAATAACTATAGGAACTTAAAAATCCAACTTTAAAAACAAATCAGTATTGTACTAAAATGTAGGGCAAAATTTCAGTCTAAGTGACCAAAGTCTAACATTCTTATATTTTTGTTACACTGCAGACAAACCTAGCAGAGAAGAAGATTATTTACATAAATATGACGTACTTAGATCTAAGCAGAGTTCAGATGTTCATTAAATTTTAGATATACTTTTATTTTAACACTTTCAAAACTTTAATGTTAAAATATAACTTTAATAATAGTGTATTAAAATTAAGGTTCGCGTTCATTTTATTTTTACAAATTGCACCAAACAAAACTACTTCAGAAAAGCGTTCTGGAGGTTTCATCTGGTACAAAAAACCAATTTCTTTTTTCAATTGTATGTGCACTTATAAGAATAGCTAGATAAGTATACCTAGGTTAATTAAAAAATTACGTGTTTTGTAAAAATGGCGCACGTTTAAAGTCAAAGTTCTGTTTTTGACGAAAAAAGTTCCGATAAAATTGTTTATAAAATAAATATTTTACAATGTATTGTTATTTTATTTGGTTTTGGAAAATATTTACCCAGTAATTATTATAGGCAGATCTTACATGTATTAAAATTTTTGTTTCAGTGCAGCTAACAATTAATTAATATCAAAGCTGAATAAAATTAAGTTTTAGGCACTAAAAAAAAAAAATCCTATAATATTATATAAAATTGTCAGCATTAAAAAACCAATGTGTCGTAAAATCGATTCATATCTACCTCTATAGGTAAAATAATTTTACAAATGCAAATAAATCGATTAAGATCTGTTAAAATTATGCGTCCGGCCACTTTAAAAAATGCAGCTTCGAGATAAATATGGTATTATAAATATGTAAAATCTATTGTAGGTACCTTATTTCTAACATCCTAAGATATTGTCTAAGCCGAACCTAACCAAATATTTTTTGAAAATTTTAAAGGAGCACTAACCTTTAAGATAAAACCTATTTATTATACATATGTTAGTTATTCTCTTTTGTATACATTTTGAAATGAGTTTGATTTGCGTGAGGGCACGATTTGAGAAGAAGGGTATACCCTTAATTTAAGAAATAGATTCTATATAGTTCTAACTTACATATTCTTGTACTAACTCGTAAACGTTAAAGAGAGTGCCTTTAGTGTATTTTAGTTGAATATTTTAAGTTTTCCCCTCTCATTTAAAAAATTCATACTCACATGCATCCAAAAGACCAAATTCTAAGACTCACCTGGAAAGAGAGAAAGAAAAAGACTAATTAGCTCTAGGCATTCCTTAGAATCACTCAAAGGGGGTAATAAAGACATAAACTGCATACAGAGTGCACCGTTCCGTAAGCGCAGTAAATCGATAAACCGCTCGATTTTCGAGCGAAGCAAAGCCTCCGAAGATTCCCGCTGAGAGCCGTAGAAGACGCGGATCCATAGAGCCACCATCTACAGAGGTCATTCCAGGCGATCAGTTAAGGGAATTACTTCCTTAATTAAGTTAAGCATTAATTTGCAGTAAAACAGTTAAATTGCACGCATACATTAGCCGTTCGGGTGATCTGCTCAGCGGCCCCTCGGAGTGGACTTAATTAAAGGCGGAACGCAGCCGCGAATAGCTCAACCCGAGGCGCGAAAGCGGTAAGCCACTCAAGATGCCTCCGGGGCTAGATGCAGACTAGATGGAGATAGACGAGCCGCCTGGCCTTCATTAACTCGTGACCCCAATGATTCACTTCACAGCTCCCGCCACATGGAGAAGTGTTGCGGCCGTTGTACGCGGATTTTATGGCATAAAACCGGAAAATGTTTGCGAAGGAGTGCTCCCTTCCGGCAATAAATTATTAAAAATATTTAAGCTTCCTCGCATGTCCTGCAAGGCGAAAGACGGCGCTGGCATAAGTATTTATGGGCAAATATTTTATGGCCATGTCCGCAGGCACGCGCATCGTCAGTGCATTTAATTCTCGAGCCCTCCCACAACTCGCAGGTGAATAATACGGAGCCAATAATAATCAAAAATGGTGTGACCAGAATTCGTTTGCCTTTTCCAAATATTCTACCTTAAACGTTCGCCACCGCCGAAAAGTCAATACAACTTGCACCTTTCTTTCATTTACGGCGAACGCGGCGAGAATTACAATCCCGTCAGCCAGGAAAATCGACCGCCGGTCTTTAATCGAATCAGTCCCCGTCGCTGAGGATTGCCGAGGGCGGGGGCGGTTGAACGGAGGTGAAATGAAATTCTGTCCATGATCAGGTGTCACATTTGTCATCCACCAAGACAATAAAGTAATAAAAACATTAACTCCGGCAATAAAGGTGGCCAGGAACGGCGCGGAGAGACCCACTAACGTCTTCCTGGGGTAAGGTCATGCATAACTAAGCAGACGTCCAGGCGGCCGCAATCGGTGCCCCCCCGGCTGGCCGATGGCACGGGCGCCCTGCTCCACCGAAAACATGGCCAAAGTAAATGTGAATCGAGCGGTGGATGTGCATCAAATAGATATGGATGAAATTTCGGGTTGACTCATTGATTAGGGGTCGGTTGGTGCATACTAATCACCACCGGGACCCCCGAGCGGTTCCCGGATGAGAGATTTTATGTTATTTTTGGCCCACCCACAATGAGGTCGGCACGGTCATCGGTGACTAAACCGATGCACTGCGCATTGCGCAGACTACTTAACATGTCCGCGACATTCTTGCGGTTTGTAGAACGTGTTATGCTCTATGGTGAAAGTTTCATGAATTGTTAGCGATCTTTGGCGCCACTGATTGATTAGTCACGCAGATATTTCTAGAATTAGTTACTAGTTGGTTTGCAAATTAAGTAGCATCAGGAAGACATAAATTTTAACAAACGATTTCTAATATCGTAGAAAAGCAAAACATTGTACTTTTAATATACAGGGTGTCCCGTAACCACGACAAACTTAAGGATAAAATAGATAAAATAGACATACCATACAAAAATAAAGTTACCTCAGTAAAATTCTCATTATTTTCGACATATTGATGAAATTAGAATCAGGCCCTTTAGCATAAAAATAGCAATGACTATTTTTTAAAGAACTAATTAGACCGTTGTATCTTTCTGAAATCTCCATTAAATGGATAATTAATTAATATGTACTATAGGAGCCTAGTATATTTATTTTCACCACTGAAGGCCAAAGTGCAGTAAAATAATTTTCAAACCAAAATATTTAATTTTAATTATTCTATTTTTTTCAAGTTCCTTTGATGTCCTTTTATCAAAATATTAATGAATATAATAGACACCCTACCCGAGTTAAAAAAAAAAAATTTTTTTTGTCTGGTAGGTCACTCCTCAATTCTATCTTCTCCTTAAGTTCGTCGTGGTACTTACAGAACACCCTGTATGTATGTAGGTATACATAATGACATAAATATGTATGCATTTTTGTTTAAAAAAAAACCCACAATTAGAACTCAATCAAAAATAACGATCAAATGATTGTAAATTTGAACTGAGTTTAAACTACGATTTCATTTTTCGGCATATTTAAAATCAATTTAACCACTTAACTAAGGAGTAAAACGCTTATTCACGTTTATTTAATTAATAATTTAAATAAGAAAATCAAACCAACAGCGTAAATAAAATTCAACATGATTTCATAGAGCAAAACAAAAAGACGTTTAAACATAAAAACTAGTTAGAATTATTGTTGGTTTCTTTTTCTGTTACATATCAAGCTAATAAAAATGTGCAACCTTATGCAATTATGCAATTATGCAATTATACTAATTTTTAGCGTCTTAGTGCGCTATATACATATAAACCCGTGTTTTTTTAGTTTTTTAAACTACTATAATATTTTTTTTCCACTTACGACTTCTTTGATAGCAAAACGAATAATAAAAATAAAATATAAGTGTAAATTTTAAAATACAGTTTTGCTAATGCATCTGTCTGAATGCAACTATACTATAGTAGAAAAAAAAGCATTCCTGCAGATGCAGATCCTGTCGAAAATATTTCATCTAAATGCAAAAGTGCTGATACAAAAAGCACGAAAGACGACAGAATCCTGCTGCCGCTGCAAGAATCTGGAGATCAGAGTGGTCCCTGTTTCACCAAACCGCATCTTTCTGGGTACCCGACTGTCAGGTTCATTTTAATCCTTCAAAGAAATTGCGGCAAGGAACCTCCGACACCTCGGGAGGGATCTCAAACCTCCCAAGCAAGTTTCAAGTTTTCGACCAAACTTGCGATGTTGCCAGGTGTTTTTGTTGTAATATCCTGGTAACTTCCGTTCCATGCACCATTCATCCCGTGCAGCTCCTGGGTTTTGCGGCTGGAACTTCTTTCGAGTAAATCATTACCTTTTCTGAGAATCATGCAAAATTTATTACACGCACACATTCCTGCACGGAGGATATTATGCAAAGTGCACTTCCTGGGGGCTCCTCCAAGGGCCTGGGCACGGATAATTCTGCCCTGACGAGGAGGATCTGCCGGGATGTGTGCGGGTCGTGCGTACTTGTTGGCGCCGGCCCGGGGATGGGCGACGATTAAATTGGATTTTCGAGTGACTTGTAGGGATACACCCGCCCCGTCGCCGCCCCGTCCCGGCCCCGACCCGGTCCCGGCCCGGCCAGCGTGTAAGGCAATCCAGTACCTTGCTTTTGTGGTCTTTGCCTTCACGGTTGGTTCACCTTGATGGATGGGATTGTGGGCGATCCACTTGCCGGGCTCCCACACAGGAGTCATAAGAGGTGTTTCACAATTTGTAATTTGATTAGGGCGACGCATAAAATCACGTCGACCGCCCATGTTTTTAGATGGCTCGGGTAAATGGATCAACCGGCTTGCGGTGTACTTTGCCTGAAATTAATCGAACGTTGGCAAAATGAAGGGATCCGGGCGAATCCGATTGACAATATCTGGCCGAGCTCCGTCCCGACCAAACCCCAGGCACGGAATTACGTTCCGGGGCGCTATCAAGTTCCTGACTAATCGCATTGCACGCCCGGCGGATGTAGGGCTCCGGCGGCGTCCGGGGGACTGCTACGACCGGCCCCGATTAAGTAGATTTCGCCAGCGAAATAGATATGACGGCTATTGACGGATCAGTGGGCCGATTCCGTCGCTCCGCGCGCCGCATCAGCCGAAGATTGAGTCCGGCCGAGGTGTGAGCCTATGCGGTGGCCTGGACTCCCGGAAGCGGGTCAAATGTAATTAAGCTGGCCGCGGATTTGCCGAGCAGAAGACATGTTAATTAGATAAATCTTAATCGGTTAATTAGCAGCGCCGCAGTAGTTTCTGAAGCGAGTTATTTATGGGAAAACCGCAGTGTGAGCAAACATTTAAGTGAATTGATTGGTCCTGGGGTTTGGGGCAGTTATTAGCTGCTAACTTCCATTAAGTGGCTAGCGGCAAAGCAGAATGTGGTGGATAATCGCTCGCAAATCATCAGTTTTGATTAAACCAATTTCAGGACAGTAGTTGGCAAGGTAAAATTAAATTATAGTTAAAATATACACTTCCAAAAGCTTCAACATCGACTGCAATACAATTTTATACTTGTTTTTCTTCTATTTATAACTATATAAACCGGTCTTCTGTATGTAATGTTTTAAGGGATATATCAGTTTGAAACGTAAAAATGGGAGGGGGTTTTGTGAATTATTTTAATTACACATATTTTAAGGTACACCTAGAATAATAAAACAAATTCTTTCATAATCTACATGAGTTTTGCTACTAAAGTACACACGTTAATTAAAAAATATTGATTTTTGCAAATTTGACATCAATTTGAAAAATAACTCAATTTGTTTACACATTTTGTAATTCGTAATCGTATGTAATTAAGTAGATAAGTTGACTATTTGTGTGATTTTATTTAAAACTTATTTTAAAATTTTCGATAATATAAGAATTTGAAATATTAATGTTCTAAAAATCTTTTTTCACCTCATATAGAAGAAAATTCAGAGGTATCTACATAAAATTAATTTTGTTTGAGAGTTTCATAAACAAAATTCTTAGTGTCTTTAAAACGAAGAAGGATATTATTGGATTTCCAGAAAGTCTTTAAATTGTGTAAAGGATTACATTATAATAGCATGAAAAACTGAGCTTTTAATTATCCTATAAAATTTTTAATAGCTTGAATTTTTAAATCGTTGATAGTTTATAATTTCAAAAAATTATTTAGAGCAAACTATTCCTAAGATTATATCGATGCTGCATTACAGTTTTATGGGAACATTTGTATTTTAAACAAATAGAAATTGCCATTGATTTTTTAGGTCAAAATTGGAAGGTGTGGGGTAAATTTGATCCAATATTTTTTAACTACCTACATATTAATATTCAGTAAAAATTTTAAAATGTTTGTAGTATCGACACAAACATTTTTCAACTATTGTGAACTCTGTGGTAAAAGTAGAAAAATAGGTGAGTCAATCGCCATTGTATGTCTTAGGTTTCAAAATTTATATTACATAAATCAAAATTTGAAGTGTAAGCTAAGTGTGGAATTTTCAAGAATTTGCTCCTTTAACTAAACCCTATGATATATTGGCGGTATTCAACACTATTGGCAGAAATAGAAACATGACAGGTACGTTGATAAAAAGAGTTGTGTTAAGACTGTGTCAGAGTAGCGCTCTAAAAAGACACATATAGATTGACGACAGTTGCAATGAGCCGGGAAAATTCTTTGTTTTCCCTTAGCAAATAGTTCTTTTTCAAAGAGAATTGGCACAGTTCGCACCCCCGACAGAGGCATACCTGTCCTCCGGCACCTCGAACGACGAACGGCAGGATCACACACATTTCCTTCGAATTATTTCTCTTTTTCAATTTTCCCACCGTGCAGTGTGAGCTGTTCCTTTTATTTGCGCGCCGGGCTCTGCTCCCTCCGGAGGACACTTTTGTAAGTTATTCCCTTCATTTCTTTGATTCCCAGATATAAGGCGGAGGCACTTCGAGGAATTTATCATGCCCAGTTCACCGCCAGAAATTCCATGCTCCCTTTCAAAGGAGCATACATCTCGTCTCGACATCATCGGCGCGCTCCGTCGTCTTAGAGCGCCGTTGTGCAGATAGCGAAAGTATCCGAGGCATCCGGGGCTCACGAGTGCCAGCCATTCTACGTGCGCTTCGGAAGAGGCGTAAATTTATTTTTCGAATCTTTTATTGGATCCACAGCAGCAGCAGCATCCCTCTGCATCCCCTGTTCCGCCCCCGCACAGAGACAGTAAATTTTATGGTTTTCAAGGGGTCCTGATACACCTAGCGCTCAGTTCGTCAGGAGATTTTTCAAGATAACGTCACACTTTACACCTTCAATCAAGCGCACCTTCACCCTTTCCGTGCCTGCACTCGGCAATTACTCCGTCGAGGAGGTTCCCTTTGAAATCCTGTTCTCTTCCGGAAATTCCCTTTTTCAAAGGAATCCGAATGGATGGAGCCTCTCCCGAGGTCCCGCTGGTGGTGAATTGGGCGCGAGCAATCGATAGCAAATTTATTCGCTGCCATTTCAACATCTCTGCCAGGGAAGGCGTCGCGACGCAGTAGGCATCCACTCGAATCAGTCCAACTTTCCGCAGGATTTGGGGCTTCTCAGCCTGGGCAACTACTACGGCGCCCCCTGGCGGAGCGCGGGCTGCTCCGCGCTCAGGTATTTTCGAATGCTTATCGGGTTATTAATCTCGCATAATAAATGCCGTCGCGAGGTATTACACTGCGAGTTAGACGCTCGCGTCTAAACCAGCCCAACTTTCCATCAAAGGACGCGGGCTGCGGCGGTGCCGCGCGGTGAGAGGCGGCGCACTGTGCCAGCTTCATCTGATTTTGGGGCGCGAGCTGGGGGCTCCTGCACGACGCCCTCCTCTTCGGCAAAGTAAGTGCTGAGGTGAACCCAAATGAATTATTTATTGCCTGGGATGCGATTTTGCGAGGGATGAAAATTTAATCGAACTCCCGTGGATTATTTATGTGCCAAAATCGGTTTTTGTTGTATTCAGCGTCTGCGAGTGGAATTTCCTGCGGATGGGTTTGGGGGGTGGACCAAAATTCTCGAGACCTGGCACCGATCCTCCTCCCGTTTCGGCGTTATCCAGGGCTATTATCAGCCCCTGAGGTGTCTGGCACGCGCTTCCCTGCAACCGAAGTAGCGCTTCCTCGCAGGTAATGTGAAATTTAAAACGAACCAGAGTGCCATTGAGGCGATAAGAGGACTTCACTCCTGCGACGAGATAGAAAAGTTTCAAGCGATTACCTACTTCGCTGGCATGCCAGGAAGGCCTCCCGCGTCCTCGGGATGAGTTTCGAGAAGTTCGGGAAGACTGACATAAATTTAGCCGCGAAAAGTTAATTATCACAGTGTAGGAAATCCCTGATAACCAACCACAATTTTTACGATTAGACGACTTATACTAGATTTAGAGATAATAGTATCTTTTATAGTTGGATGTACTTTAACCCCAATTCGAATTAAGAACACTTAAAATGAGATGTACGAGTTTCATGCCCATAGCTGTTTATGATTAGAAAAAACGTCACCTAAAACGCTGCCTCCCACGCAAGATTGTGTCACGAGTGGCAAAATAATCGCGTGTTTTACTCTATGACCAATGTAAGCCCGCTTTTAGTATATTTCACGCTATAAACCTTGTTGTTCGTGAGCATTAAATCGTGGGAAATTAGCGTCGTTTCCCAAATAGAATTAACCTTTCACAAAAGGTCACTCAAGGCTGTTTAAATGCAACAACTCCAAATAATAATAAATCAATAATAGCGAAAATTCACAGGTAATATTATTTTGATGTAATATCCCCCAAAGAATTATAATAATATAATTTAAACAAATATTGCTACTTATTTTTTTCGAAAATGACTTCATAAATACACATTGCGTTTTAGTTCAAAATTAAAATTGTGATACAACATAAATTAATAAATTTTGTGATCCGTACTATATTAGGTGTCGTCGAACAAATAGTTTGTGGTGATTTTTGGTATATAAAATTATACAATAACTCTATAACTATTGATTCGGGGATATCATGTACATACATATATAGTACGTATATTACAAAACTGTAGTACTTATTAACTTTTATTGCGTCACAATTTCAATTTTCAAATAAAAATGTATATTCATGATTCTTGCTAGAATCTATTAATGATGTTTTTTGCCAAATTTACAATGAGTTTTGTCTCAGTGTATCTTAAATTTACTGATTATTGGTTCTTCCAGTTGTCCCTTTAAAATCATATTGAGCTTTGAATTTAAGCCTTAGATTTACAATCACTCTGGCACCCTTTAATGCTGGTCGTCACAAAGCCCTCAATAAATTGAATGTTGAAATACCTGCAAATCCATCAGATCTTACAGGACCCTTTTGTTCGCTGCCAACAAGCCGCAGAAGTTTCATTCATGCGCCACAAACCAATGAGATGAATAATGGAGCAATGTGCCTAAAACTTGAAATCGAGTCCTTCCTTCCTTTAAATTTATTGGATATTTTGAATATTTAAGGAGGATGCTCAGAAGCTCGGGTATCTACGGCCAAACCTATCAGCTCGAACTTTTGTAATGAGCCATTAATAAACGCATCTCAGCAGTCACCAGCTCATTAATCCTTCTGGCTGCAAAGGTTGAATCTCTTAATCAAAGACCTCTGAGCTAGATTTAATCCAATCGGAAGGATCACCATCCTCCGAAGGGGTAATAAACCACTCCCATGTCCTGGATCTGGGAGTGTGCCCTTTCATCGCAACCTTGCGCAGCCCGAGCCTCGAAAGAGGCAAAAATAAGTGGACAAGAGTCGTTCAATGGGCATCATTACAGTCAGCCTGAAGGTTCGATAGGTCTGCAATTTCATCGACTCTCGACTATAAATTAGCCGCACTAATAGCGATCGGGGGCCGCGAAGAGTCCGGGAAAAGCGCAACATCCCGCCGCTGTTCGTCATCTCCTCGGCCCTCGAGTGCGCAGCGCAGGAGGGAAATAGCCTGTACTTGTCGTGTACTCACGTGAAGAGCCACTTGACGACGATGCCTGCGCGAATGTCAAGTTTGCGTTACGTTGCCTATATAACATCAGTAAAAGCGGACAATTACGCCGCATCGAGCGTAATTTATCCGCTTGCGCACGGGCAATTGGATGTCTTGAGGCCTGCTTCGTGCGCTGCCCCCAACCCGCCGGGCCGTGCATTATTCCTTTCAGCAGGGTCCAGGCCCCGCTCTAGCCGCGGATTAGCAGTTTATGCGCGGGGACTGAAGACGTCTTGAAGCCGGTTGCGCTGTCATCTTGCGCGCGCATATGAGGCGAACCTGCTGGCTGCCAGCGCGCATCTCTCACGAACTGGCCGGCCAGCGCGTCCGGACAATGCCAGCTGGGAAAAAAGAAGATTCCTCGTCGAGGCATAGAAAAATGCAGAAAATCGACCCCGGGGAGTTACTTTATTGGATGTAAACAGAAATTTGTTCGGAGCTGTGTACGTACACAGGTACGCAAGGTACGCGAGGTACGCGAGGTACGCGAGGTTCGTTGCTGCTGCCATTTGTTAGCTGCTGTCCGATGATCGATTGTTGGGAAAACGTTGATTGAATTTTCTATTGTGATCGCATCTAAGAGTTGAATGACTTTTAGTCTGGGAAGGCTACGGAGAGTTTGGAGGCTAAACGTGATTGACCACTGCCCGTGTGCACCGAGAACAGGTATGCGCCGGACTTCTGCCGTGCCGCATCGAGAAGATTTTCATAAGGTTTTCTGCCGATTGTGCTCCGGGACGAAAGGAGGATGATACTTTGGTGAAATTGCTTTGAAATTGATTTGATTAAAACAGTGAATAAATTGGAAATACCTCGTTCCACTGGGGATCTAGAAAGCGGCTCTAATAGCCGTGGGATGTTCGTGATGATCGGCCAGAATGAGGCCTGATGGTGGTCATTTAGTAGTTGATTAGACGTTAAATTGCACATTTTCCAACTTAATTACTGAGGTGTTCGATCTTTGCTGTACGATCAAAGGTGGTAGGATTGCCAATATAGTTAGCCTATTGTTCTTTGTACACCAAGATTTGGAGGACAGGAAATAACTAGCTATTTCATATGGTAGATTAAGCGCCAATTACAGAAAGATGTTTCGTGATCACTTACTTGGACTCTTGATCACTTATGAAACCATCAGTCACGTCGAAGAAAACAATAAATAAGGTCCGGAAAAAACGTGTGTATTGAACTTTGCCGCTCCGAAAACCATAGATACCACTTTTAGTGACTGTTTCATAATATATGTATAAAATTTCCAAACATGTATAACAGGTTGGTATACTGATTTCATAAATTTCAATTTCAATTTTTTCAATTTCAATTTATTTCCAGTTATATAGTTACATATTTACATGAAACTCCTCAGAGGGAACATACTCCCTGTACGAGGAACTGGTTAACTTATATCCTAATATCCTACAGCTAAAAAAAAACAAAACAAAAAAAAAACAAAACAAAAAAAAAACAAAACAAAAAAAAAAATCAAATTTTAATAAGATATTTGATGTCAGCATATCCGAGAAAACCAAATGTTTAGGTACTATTTATAAAACTTTTTGTAAGCAACTATAAGCAATTTTTAATCGCATATATTTCGAATTCTGATAAACTTAATTTGCACAATTATTTTTCAATCGAACTGATACTATTGTCTTATACCCAGAATGCGTTTTGAGGGTTGATTATATTTAGTACTTATTCTAATTTCAAAAAAGCTTTTGTACTACTAACTTTGAACCGTTTATTAAAATATGTATTACCAAAAACAATTTATATTTTAGTATTGTTTCCCCTACTTCATCAGTATTATGCTAAACACAGACATGTCTGTCTTTAAAAAATTGGCCAAATTCTTAATGATCCAAATTTGGTTCGTAATAAGATATCGTTTTCTACAAGTAAGCCATAAATATTTGCTTTTAGGAAAAGCTGGAATATATTGGGGCATGACCTAAGACCTTTCGAAGAATAAATGAACATAAAATCCTATCGACAGAACACAGCTTCGAAGCTAAATAAAAAGCGTCTGCATATGCACTCAGCCAGTTCATGTTATTAATAGCCACTAAATAATTAAAATATTTCCTTTGATATATTACTCACAAACAACATTTCACTCAATATAATTTTCCTGTAAATGAAAAATTGATTACAATCAATATAATGGCCACATAAGGGCTTTCGCACTTTGTGCGTATGTGTCCGATAATTGCTGCCAGTGCAGTTTTTTTTTTTTGTTCCGTACAAATTTACTGCATTTATTCTGAAACTGTTGCTATAATTTACTTACAATAGGATGCAATTACCAACAATCCTCTGGGCGATAAGAATAATATTAAAGGCCTTTTTTATTAATGAAATTTCATTTTATGAGAACAAATTAAATAAATTTCAGAAAACCATGAAGTATTTTTGATGGTAAATTTTAAAATTGAAGTATTTACTTTGATATCGCAGATCTTTTATGTACATTTTCAAATAAGATAATAATTGATGATACGATAATAAATTAAAAACAAAGGATGGTTTTTGGAAAGTTTTTTTTCGATGAAATCATATTTTACTTGTAATATTGTCGAAATGAATAGTTTAGGATATTTACAGCGAATAGGGAAATAATAATAAACAAGAAAGACAGCTATGAGACACTCATTAGTTGAAGTAAAAGGCGTTTGCATACCAACTAATTACCGAAGCTAGTTAACGAGAATTAATTGGGTCTATTTAAGTACTCCCACCAGTCATCAAAGGCACTGCCCATCTTCGTATGCAAATGCACGGAAGACGCTTAAGACGCACAAGACGCGCATCTTGCGCGCGCAGCCAAGAAGTAATTGCTGCATCCGGGTGCCACAACTCATCACTTTCTCATATTTCTTTTGGACTATGAGTTGAATTAGGCCCAATTTACGGAATGCTCACCTAATTAGAACTAGTTGGCGCACTCCCTTTCAACCGGCTTCTGTGCGTGCACCTTGAACTTCGAAGACTCCAGCTCCATTGTCCGTCGAGACGACGTTGATTGGAGCGATTCTTTGTAGATTCCTTCGTTTCTTTTTTTTTTTTTTGTCCATTTCGGAGAAATCTTCAGAATTGGCCAGACAGTCAAATATGGGAATTGTCTGGAAAACCTCTTTGCTGACCATGTTTACGAAACGAGGACCAACATCTCAATTAATTTCGATTAGTCCACGTTTGATTTTTACTGTGCATCCATCCTCCCACAAAGCACCCATCAATCCGCTCGTCCATCGACGGCCGCTTTCGATTCTCATTACGTTGCATTGCCGGCTTAGAGGTTAATTGGTGCTGCCGGCAAGGGTTCTGTGGGATCTCGAGTGTACAAAATGCGCCTAGATCCCGGAGGAGTTTCGGCAGTGATGAATCAGATTTCTGGACAGATTTTAATTGATTGATCTGCTCGAACGGTGCCGATAGACGAAATTGGTTGGCTCGCAGTCATTCGCCTTAATAGGACGCAATGACCCAATTAGGCTGCTCGATAGGCAATAATTAGGAAAAATTTATCTAATTAAAGGCAGCCCACTTCCCGGCTGGAGCTGAGGGTTGGAGCGATCGCAAAAAGAGTTCGTTAATGAAGGACCGATTGTTAACCTCTGTGGCTGGACCTCGATTGCTTCAAAAGTAGGATAATGAAGCATTGAAGCATACTTACAGCTTGGCTTTTGCCACACTTTCGGCCCCGTCGGCTTCTAATAACACACCACGGCCAGTTAGTCTGTAATCCGCCCATTTTTATCCAAGAGCTGCCGCGCAGGGCCAACAAGACTAAATTGGCGGTTATTTAAGCCGTGATTCGTATCCAATTCTGAAATTACCTTTTGCCACATTTTGCTACCAGATACTTTAAGGGGTGTTTCTGGTCCAAAATACCTTATAAAGGCTCATTTTATTTCCAATTTTAATGTTTTTTTTAACATGCGGACGAAAATACGTAATATAGTTATGTAAATTTTAATAGGAACCATTTATATAATAACATGAATCGACAGTTTTCAAATGAGTAAATATTTTCTGTGCTTGCTCTGAAAATCTAGGCACCAAACTTAGTAGTTGTATTGTAGGGCATTTTTTCTTATTATAATTTCATCAAAATTGTATGAACATCCACTTAACTTTAGCAATTTGAGTTTTCCATACACATATACATGTATTTAAACTTAGACTGCATTTTTTTGAGATATCTATAAAATGTAGAAAATACTATTACTAGTACTTATTTTTCCTATCTTAGTAAAGCAAGATTATAATTTTAAATAAATAATGTAAACGCCAGATACATGCATGTATAATTTATATACATAGGTACAACATTAACTTACAGAAAATTTAAGGAATACCTACATTATAAATTTATTTTAAGAATCTTTATTTGAATGCTATATTCTTTTCCAAAATTTGTCTATAGATAGAAAAAGACAACGTCGGTCGTTTCGAATCATTGCGAAACTTCGTGTTGAAAAATGTGACACCGGCATCTTTAAACTTAAAGAAAAGATTCTGATCAGTTCGCACTTTAAGACTATTTCATTTGTCGCCGGAATCCACTTTTCGAATGTCTCTCAAAACAGAATTAAAGCGGTAGATTGAAGTTTTAAAAACTTTCCAAATTTTTCCTGACTATTTGCAGTAACTGCAATCCCCTGCACTCCATTGTTCCAGTCTTATGCGATTCTCCGGAGCACTTGCAGCTGACAAATCTTAGAAAAGGCCGCCCAGCAGGCAGCGCAAAACTTTTCATCCCCCGAAACTTTAAAGTACAATCAAGTGCCAGGGTGCAGGCGGGAGATATTTTCAGAGCAACCTACCGAGATAGAGCGCTGGCTGGATCCAGCATCCGCTGGATTTTCAGCCTTTTGGGTCCCGGGAAGGATTGCTAGATCCCGGGTCGCCCCCGGTGGCGCAGGGGAGGGCCGGGGGAGGCTGCATGAGCGTTCCGTTTAGGGACTTTTTGTGTCTCGTCCCGGCGAAAATCAAACGTTTCGAATGCAGGTAGGGTAGAGGCCCTCCCCCGCCTCCGTGGGGCTCTACTGATGGTTCGCTGCCTACTTCACGAGCCCCGGCTGAGCTGGGGCCCAAGTGGGGGCTACTCGGGCGGCGGATGCTAATACAAAAGTTGGTCGAACGGCGGAAGAACATCTGAAATTTAAGCAAATGTTGTGCGTGCCTGATGTTGACAAAAGTTCTATGCTCTGTTTGAGCTTTAGAAATGCAAAGCTCTGCCGGAACGGAAGTTCAACTGGGATGCGGTGCGGAGGGTTACACAGCCGGGTTTATGGTTAAGCACAGCCGGCAGAAGGTACGAGTCCTCTCTGACGTGAATTTCAATCGAACCCGAAAAGGGAAATCCCCGAATGGTGCTGCCGTGGTATGCAGGGGCAACAACATGTCCGGACTGAATTTTTATGATGAGCGAACAGAAAGTCGGTCGGGCCGCTGCTGGTGCCCGGGCGGATCGAAACTGGCCCGGGCAGGACCTCATTTGGGGCCCTTTCAGCGGCCGAAGTGCAAATCGCTAAAGACCACGTACAGGTGCTATTTAGCCCTGGCTTAGGTCACTTAGGAGCCGACACACGTCCACCTGGGAGCTGGTCGGCCCGCTGAAATTACATCTGCCGAGCAGCTCGGCGGGGATCACGCAAGCAGCCGGAAAAGTGAACGTGGAGCCCCATGCGAGGCTTTTAATAAGTGCCCGGCCCTTTGTTCTTGGCGGCTACCACGGCAGCCCCGGTGCGGGGGCAAAAAGACCGCTGTGACCAGGGCCCCATCTCACGTTGTGCACAAAGATCGCAAATAGTTGCGGGGACAATTGCTGCGCATAGGCTTATAAGGCAATCGAGAGCTGATAGCCTCCGCGGTCCCCGGAATGGGGCCTTAGAACCGCTGCGGGCCGACCCAATCGGCATCCGATTGCTTCTGCAGAGGAAGATCAATCGGCCGCGGTGGTACCGCAACTTCTTGCTGGCTTGGTTATCGGAATTTGCAGCCCTTTTCCCCCCAGTTGGCCTCCTTTGCTTCTCGAGATTTTGCGGAATTACGTACAAATTGATCTGTATTAGAACCTTTTCATTGACACCGCCTGCGACAAGAAGTCTATCCGAGCTGCTAGTTATGGCAAAATGTGGTTTTTTTCCTGTAATTGGAACTGCGATACATTGCAAAGCAATATATTTTTCTTTTTTATATTTCACTCTATTTTCTTAAAACTGAACTTAATTGTTAATTAAATACGGTTTCAAAGATCCTTTTCGGAAAAAAGCGACTATGTTATCTAGTATGTAGTAAGACCTTTTTCAGACCTTGTTCATGTTGTTAATGATTATGACATAGGAGAACTTAAAAAGGTAGTTAAAATATATATTCTTAGGTATACATTACAAAATATTATACGTACATAGATAAACTTGAGAAAATTGCCATAAACACAGGTTTTAAGATCGCTGATTACAAGTTGGTGTTTAATTTTTAAATTCAGTCCAATATGGTGGTGGTGGACGACAATTTTGAAATTATTGATATTTTTATAAAAATAGATATCAAGGGGTGTTTTGGGTCATCACGAATGCAATGTTAGATATATAAAATGGCAAATAAAGATCCAAAATGGAGGGTTTAAATGCAAAAAATACGACTAATCAACGACCGAAAAACCATAAAAGTAGTATAAATTCTCGATAAGATGCAAATAGCTTTATATACCTCAAAGGAGAATCTTCATTGGTAGTACCAATATTGTTCTGAGCAACTATGTACCTAAATAATTAACTAGCTGCAAAATAATTTGATTGCTTCCTCATTATCTGGGTTACAGAATTGCACATAATTGATGGACCGCATATTGAGCTGACATTTACCCTTAAGGTTACATCGTCCCAGTTGGTGCAATATATCCAAGTGGGATGCATCCCTCAAAAAAGATAGGAGCATCTGGGTCTTGGATGGCCCGCTCCAGCAGAAAGCAGTTCTTCCTGCATTTCAGCTTTCATTCATTTGGCGTACCTCGGAGGAGCGAGCCGTCTTCTGCTGGATGCGAACAGTTAGCGCTGGCTGGGAGACGAGCAAAACCTCAAAGAAATTTCTGGTGCATAGCGAACGTCTACGTCTGCCTCCCGAATCATCGCCGTCATCCTCCTCGTCAGCTGATGACGGAGGAAGGAGAGAATTTTCAGTGCAAAAATATCAGCAGATGATCAAAGGATGATGCAAAAGGGTAAAACCGCTACGAATAGCTTTCACAGTTGGTTAGAGGCGAAATTTTTCCCTTTATTAGAGATGCATTGAGGGCTTTCATTTTTTTTCTTCTATATCTTACTTTTCTTACTTTTTTGTTCGTTCGTCATCCTGCCATTTGCTCCCCGACTGATTCGATCCAAATTTCCTTTTATTCCGCACAAAGAGCGCAGGAAATACGCCAAAGGAAGAATAAGGGTCCAAATTTAAAGGTTACCAACAAATTGCCAGACAAACATACCCACATCCATCCCCACACTTACACATACACACATGCACCCATACTGGCAGACTTAAGCCTTTGAGATGATGAGCCCTGCCTTCTTCTTTGAAGGATTGAATTAACTTTTCTTCCTCGTGGAGTAGACGTTCCGGAGGGACGTCCACAATTTACGTGGCTCGTTATTGTTGCATTTATGCCCTTCGCTTTGTTTTTACGGGAAGTTAGCCAGAGGTGAGGCCGCGCCAGAGACTCCACCTCAGGGCCTGCCAGGAAGCAGGCAGTGAAGAGCATTTCCAGAAGGGCATGCCTTTCCGGCTATGGATTTTGAATTTAATAGTTCTCTGCGTTTATGGCTTTGGGAACTAGACGATTTCCGGAGAATTGTGTGCTTCGCAAAAGAAATCAATTGGCCAGGAGGAAAGTTGTGATATAACTTAATTTACGTTCAACCCTAAAAAAGGTTATGATAGCTGCGCACGAAAACATGAGCCTTAAGGTAGACAGGTGCACACTCAACATTTTTACGAGGAAAATATCAAAATATGGGTAACTGAATCGACAAGTGAAACAAAGCTGAAGGATGATCTTTCATTTATATGTAAAACTGTATTGTAGTACAAACTTGATAGCTTAACTCTCAATGCAATATCTAATTTACTTCTGTTTCAACTCTAGAGTTTAAGTAGAGCAAAAGATACGAATTCGAAAATAATACTTTTAAATTTAAAAGGTTATGTCTCAATATTTTAAAATTCAATTCAGTAATGCAATTCTTGAGCTCTTATTAGTGGACCTACGGGAAGTTTAATTCTGGTTTTTTAAGTTGCTGATTTCTAAACTAGTAATCAAAATTTTGGAATTTCTTATGATTTTTTTTTTCATACATATAGATTAATGTAAAAACAATTAATTTAGCTTCAATAGAGTAGAGCAAAATTTTGCTGATTTTGTACAAAGGATGATTCGCAGTATTTAGAGTCGGCAGTGAAGGAAATGCAGGTCACTTAAATTTAAGATTATCTGTTAACAATTTTACTTTTACAACTAAAAAACAAATTTTAATTATTATAAAACATACAAAGTTTCCTAATATAATTGTTTAATCTTGATAAGTTCTTGAAGAGCAATACTGGACAATTAAAGAGATTTAAATGAAAAAGACTTTACGTGATTTTTTCGAGGCAAAATCATTAATAAGACCATTTCCCGAAGCAAATCACTGAATTGGTATCAAAACCTAACTCCGATAATAACATTTTGTAATCTACTGGTCATAGAAAGTTAATTTAAAATTAATTTTCTTCCCTGAAAATCGGAGGATTTGTAGTTTACGAGATATTTCAGAAAAAATCGCAAAAGTTGTTTTAATCGCGACGTAAAAGAGTATTCGCTTAAATAAATGTAAAAAGCGATGAAAATTGGTTTAAGCTTGTTTGATATATGTACGTATAAAAAATTGTCTTAATAATAATTTCCAAGTTTCAAGGTTTTTCACAAAAGTTATTGTTTAAATTTAAGCAACATTCTTAACTTAATGCGTGATACTTAAAAATGTGTAAAGACAAAAATCGAATATCTTTCTTCCCAAATTTAGCAGTAAGTTTGTTGATTTCTGCAGAAGTGCCAGGGCTTTTAAAAAAAAATCTTTTAAACGTTCCATGAATTTAATGTTTATATTTTATTTATTTTTTATTTAATATTTAAGGTCATTTTAAATTTAAAGATAGAAAGAAAAATTTAACTCGTCAAATGTATGTACTTCGAAAACAGATTGAATTAAGAGTGCTGTTTAATTTTATTTTTATTTTATCTTTGTAGAAAGATTTTTGAAAAAAAAAAATACCAAAATTAGGTTTTATAAATTGTTTAACCCCACATTTGTTTGGAAATTCGTAATCTTCAGAATAAATTATTTTAAAAAATAAATAATAATTTAAAAAGACAATACATAATGTATAATATATCTACATTACCTTTTTTATTACACTAATCTATTCGAAAAAAGGTAGAAATTTCTGCGTAGGGTAAAAACAGATTAGCAACCGGACAATTTGTGTCCATTTTCGATCTTTGTAAACGTTTGTTAAAATCTTCCATCTCCTAAAAACTGCTTGTGGTCGAAATATCGTAGCAGCTTTGCTTTTCAATTTTAATTCTATCGATAGCGTGATATCAATGGGTACTTAGGTATTCAAGTAGGTCTAGAAAAATAAGGATTTTTCGTTGCTTTCCAAGAAGCCAAGAAACGCCGGGCCAAAGGAAGGTTGTAGGTCAGTGCCACGGCCCGGCAAAACATCTTTAAATATTCAGAGGTCTCTGGCTGCGGAAGGCTGGCAAAAAGCAAAAGCTGGCGGACTGTCCTTACCTTCTGAACTATCAATTTCATAGTACATTTATCCTGTAAGATGACTTCGGGTGAAAACTGCTCAACTCGGGACGGGGAGTGGGGGTGAGCAGCGCTGGTGGGACTCCGGAACCTCTCAGGAGCACTCTTTCACCAAATCACTGCATGATAACGAACCACCGCGAGGGCGAACATAAACGAAACATAAATTGAAATAAAATCGAAAAATTCGTCGCCGGACGATGGGTGGGTGGGGGTTTCGAGATTTCTGGGGGACTTCGGCCGCTTATCGTTTTGGGTATTAAACTCGAGTCGATCGGAATCCAAAAGTTGTTAAAAAAGTGAAAACATTTTCGAAGCAATCGCCGATTATTTCCACTCAACTAAACCTCATCCAGAAATTCTGCAGGTTTCTCGTATTCGAGGAAAAGTTGACAAAAGTAGAAGACGGGCAGTCAGCATTTAAGGGGGTGGGCGGACTCTCGAGGAGGACTGGCGACCAGGGGCCAAGCAGATTAAAAATCATAGCATTCTTCCTCCCCGCGTCGGGATTTATTAGCGCCGCGCGTTTACCCCAACTTTTCACTTCTTCCACACTTTCTTCGAGGAGCGGCGAAGGAGTCGGAAGCCTGCGGCAACACGACGTCAGCCCAAACCGTCTCCGATTTTACGTAGGCACGACGACAACTGTACGCACCGAGGGTCCCGAGGGCGGGGGGAGGTAAACAAGGAAATCGGGACGCACACACATGGACATGCACGGGCTCTCGTGTGGGAGCAGTGTCAAACTGTTTTCATGGCCTTTCCTGGGTCCCTGATTAATGTGGCCGCGCTGCCGCTGCCTGGAAAACTCTTTGCACTCGCGACCCTGCAGCTCGGTTGGGAGGAAAACGGGAAAGGGAACAAAAACTGCTCACGCAATATTCCCGATTATCCTGTTAAGAGGCGTTTAACAAGCACCCCCTTTCACCCCCACCACTGGCTGTCTCCTTTTTATTTTGACGCGAAAAATGTCCACTTAACAAGTCGCATCCTGGCGATAGCAACACACGCCGAAGAGGAAGGAGCTAGCCGAAAAGGAGGATTGGCAACCGTTTTGTCACAGATCCCGATCAATCGCACCACCACAGGGTGACGGCAGCGGACCGCCCGGTTAATTAAGCGATTAAGGGCCTTCCACGCGGGCCCTGTAATTCCATGCACAACTGAGTTTCGGTTGACTCCTTGCAAAAGTTGCAAAATGACGGACGAACGTTCATCGACTGAAAATTTCGCTTTGCTTGGGATGCGAACAATTTCATGGGGGAGCATTCCAACACACACGTGTGCGACTTTAAAGGGGTTTTCTCGGGAATTTTTCGGGTAGGCACCCGGAAAAAGCTCCACGCTCAACATCCCTCGTCTAATGAGAGCTGTTCGGGATCCTCGCCGGGCTGACGGTGCGGAAATTATTCCGCGCTGCGAAATCCTCACAATTTCCCACTCAGAGAGGTCGCCGGGAGGACGCATGACCGCTCCGGCAGAGTGCCCCGGCGGAGCCCCTCCGGAAAAAGGGGATCCCTGCACCACCACACCCGCACAACAATGAGCCAACCCCCAGGAAGATTCCAACACTCTCACTGCCAGCGAGGGTCGCTTTTACCGGCACAGATGGCGCGGAGCCCGCTGAGCTTTCGAGCCACCCCCACTTCTCCGAGAGGGGGGCCACCCCAGCCGGGACAGACACAGACGAACCCTTTTCTTCCTTCGGGGTAACCCAAGTTGGTCAGTCATTTGTGCCAGCGTCAACAGCGGCCCGAGCTGACGAAATAATCACGCCAGGGAGGCTGTGAAATGTGTGTAATCAGGGCACAGGACTGGCTGGGTTTTAAAGCTCCTCCCGAATCTGAAACTGGGAAAAAGCTCCGACCTCCGAGCTGCATCGACACCATCGGGATGCACAGTGGGCGGTCGGGTGAAGGTCTCGAAGACAGTGGCGGATTTTCGAGGGGGCGCAGGTCACAAAAGCCAGATTTTCTGTCCACCACCGCCGGAAACTTTCTGATTTACTTTTATTGAAATTCTTTAGAAACTTACAAATTAGGCCATGGGTGGTACGAGCAAAATTAATGACCAGAGATTGTACCATTTGTGCCCGAATATCTAGTGCCTTCTTCTTCTGCCAATGCAGTTATTTTTCGACATCCTCGCAAATTGCATTATACCAAATACCGAAAATTATATTCTTTTTGAACGGTCTTCAAAATATGAGGTGATTCTAGTTATAAACTTAATTTATCTTTATATTTATGTATGTAGGGCGTTTTTCGGCGATAATTCCCTATAAATAGCAAAAGCTTACAGTGGAGTTCTTTCCTTTACTTCTAAAATTTAGAATTTATTAGAATTTATTACAAAATTCTTTGTAGTCAAAATATCTCTTTCTACCTCCTTGAAAAATTTGATTTCTCGTCGGATTTGTTTTTCTAAAAATAATGATTTTATTTTACATTTTTCAATTCAATTTCTACAATATAATTCGCAAGTATTTTCTTCAGCAAAAATAATTTACTAAAGTTCGAGATTTGTCTTTCTTTCAACTGGCCTTCATTGACTCATATTCTAAAAAATGAACAAACAAGCTCAGTCTCAATTAATATTTAGAAAAACCGAGTTTAAAACGTAGATCAAATTCTTCTGTTCTATATAAAAGTTGAGAGTAGGTTTCCTCAGTGGGTTTAGAATATTCGCCAATATGTTTCTTCAATTAAATATTAATTAGATATGATACCTAATGAATTAAGACGACATATTGAGCAATAGCCTCTAGGGATTGAAGCGGTTTTTTTCTAATCGATAAAGAAGACATAAACATAAAATGTATTCCTAAATTAATACCATCCAATATTATTGGGTTATTATTATATTAAGGCTACGAAATAATACATATTTCTAGTATACTTTATTTTCGAATTCGAATTTATAGTATGAATTTGTATTAATAAAATTGAAGTGAATGTCTGTGAATTAAGCTCATAGGTTGTTTACATGATATAAAAATCCGTACGTTTTTAAAATTGTTGTCCGTCTCTCTTACTGTTTGTCCGGGCTAATCTTGAGAACGGTTAAATTGATTTTGATGGGACTTTCACATTAAACTCGCATTTATATAATATTAGTTGGAATATTTGACTATCATATTTAAGTCAACCAATACAGAGATATCGCAATCAACGCCGGGAGTTGGAGGGCTAGTTCGTAATAAATTGAAATTACTAGCAATATATTTTATATAGTGAGTTAATACTACAAAAGAAAGCGACACGTTAAATAATAATATTAAAATGGCTGTTCGTTTAGTTTTTCTTGTTGAAACTATTAAAACAAATTACCGAAGATCAATAAACGTTAAACAAATAAGAAAACTCAAGGTTTTCCTGTTTTTTTCCTTATCTTCTATTTTCCGACATTCTGAGAAATTCCAAATGTCCACGATATTTCTAAGACCCACCCTCTGTTCGTTTTGGTGAAAAATATTTTCGTACGCGGCGCCCTGTCTGTTTTTTCGGCTCCTAATTGGGCTATTATCCCAGTCACACAAGACTCACGAAGCTCAAAAAAGAATTTACGACCTGCAATCGCAAGTAATTGCCGAAAGGCACTTCTTCCGTGCAGCAGTCCCGCCGAGGAGGAGGACTCCGCCGACGGGCATCAGGAGGATACCCGTCGACGTCCTTCCATCGTTCACAGGAGCCCTGCTCCTGATTTTCGCACGGGGTGCTTCGTGTCACTATTTAAAGTGGCCGTCAGAGGTGGCCGCCTCCGAGGACGCTTGTTCTTATTTGCAGTGCGTGATGCCATTAAATTAATCTTTCAGGCCGGCTAAAACGTGTTATCATTAGTCGAGATTTATGTCCTGTAATTTCTGCGCTAAAACTCCGTTTTCCAGACTACGACCAGCGCACCCGGGGAACCTGCGGGGGCGGCTAGGCTCAAGCGTCGGCCGTCGATCGTCCGGAGCCCGGAGCCCGGCTTGGCGGTGGCTCGCCGCCACTGAATGATGGGTGCAAGGGCGGCAAATAAAAATTTTTATTGCATCCCTTTATGATGATCGCTTTAAGTCGTTTTTATGGGCGCGCATGAGTTATGCTCGGCGCGGAGAGTGCCGCTAAGTGCCTGCTGCAAGGACATAATTAACAGGGGGATGCCTTTCGTGACGGCCTTTAAGAGACATCCGAATGCCGGAGCGCCGTGATATACAGGGGGTGCCTGACAAAAAAAAAAAAAAAATGTTTACCCAGGTCCGGTGGCTTAGCACCCTCCTCCCGGGGCCGGGGCCGGTCTCGGCGGGCGCATCCAAACGCAAAAAGCTCCCCGAAAGTGAACAGTGTCAACTCGAAAGTGCTTTGTAAGCAGCAGAGCGATGGATGCACAGCTCCCCGAGGTTCTTTTCTGGAAATCCACGGGCTGCAACAATTTATTTGTGTTTCGTGCACTTTATCCGCCAGATCTGAGTGCATATTCTCCATTGGATCCACTTGGCTGACGGAACAAAACTCCTCGGTTAGCTCGGCGCCCATATTTTTGCATTCGTGCGGGCGGCCGGGACGGGCGGGGGCGGCTCAAATGCGGACGCTTTGTTGCCGCCCGTGTGGGCTGCTGGTGTTATGGGTGCCGAGATACTTAGCCACTTGAGACAAATTTGATGGCATCCTTAGACGAAGACGTATTTTATGAGATCTCTTCCATGTTTTGTCTTTGGGACGCTCCCTTCCACCCCCGCGGTGTGAGTGCTTTCTCAAGTGCACATTCGGTGCCAATTGCGAATGCTCTCCTCGTTACTTTAGACCTCGAGTGAGTTCTCTGGTAGTTTTTTAAAAGCTCGCATTGTCCAAGTCCGCTTAATTAACACGAGTGTTTGCTCCGTACATGGGGCGCTTAATAAAACTCACGCGGTCACACTTGGGTGCCCTCGACGCTCAATTATCTCTCCACGACACTTGGAACAGAAAGAGGATGAACAATAAAATTCTTGAGAACAACAAACGTTCAACTGGCCCACAGTATTTTCTTTTGGTCTTTTATCCATCTATTGTCTAACTCTCTTATATCTTTGTCTGATATTTTATACAACTCATTACATTTCAAAGACTCCAACAATTTTTAAAGACCTACATATCTCTTAAATTTGGTGACATTAGGTACTGCACTATAATAGCACAACATAATTATAATAAGAAGAACTTTAACAACGCTCAAATGTTTGTTCATCATTATAATTTTAAAATTTATTATTATGTATTAAAGATACATTTTAAAAAGATTAAATTTCTATTAAAAATGAGGACTCCAGTAATTTTGCTTAAGGTTATTGTGATTATCAAGTTCTAAATTACAAAAGTAAATAGAAAATGAAGAGATAAAGAGTAGCAAAAAAATTTGTCTTCGTTTTCACATCACTAAAAAAATAGAAAATTCTCTTTCACGTAATTTTGAAAATCGAAAAATTAATCTTTAACATCATCCAAACAAAAATTTACTTCAACGGCAACTTGAAAAATTGTTCTTTTTTTTTCATAAAATGAGATAATTCTAAAGTTTTAAAATAAAATTCGAAGTACCTACCTACTTTTAATATTATAACCTTAAAAGCCGTTTTTCTCAAAACTATATTTTTTAAATTGGTGTAAGCGATATCTCAAAAATTATTTCGTCGATCTTGATAATATTTTGCACAAATTTCAAGAATAGTACTAAATTCTATTTAGGAAGTTTATAGTAGTTTATATTACTCTGTTATTCTGAAAAGGTGTAATAAATCACAATAAGACTTTAAAAAACTTTTGTTCAAACTATTTCATAAAAAAAGAAGGAAACAATCTTAAATATGGACTATTTGTTGCCTACTTAAAGGTGCTTCTTCTCAAAAACTCGAATAAATAACTTGATAACTTTAAGGGGGGCACCTAGTGTAACAGATCAAAAGAATTGATTTTTTTATTTTTTTTTTTTTTTTGCTTAAAAATGTTCGAAATCTTATGTAGAATATGCCTACAAAATTTCAAAACGATATTCTTTTTCGTTTTCGAAATAGACGACAACATGTAACCGATTTTGAATGCGTACATACGCTGCAGATTTTTTTTTTAAACGCGTTTTTCGCAAAACATCATTTTTAAAATTTGTGGGCGTAATATCTCAAAAACCATTAAAGATTTTAGGCTGACATTTTTACCAGATATAAAAATCAACTTTTACTCGTAGTTGAACCTACTTTTTTGGTAAATTATTCTTATAAATTTTATAGGTAAACATTTTATGCGAAAAATCGAGAAATGTTTTCAAACTTCAAATTAAATACTTTTTTTTCAATTTTTTATATATTTTATAGGTTTTACTACGAGAATGTTATTAACAAGAAATTTTTTGAATGGATGTTCCAGGTTCACTCTAAGGGCTGTAATTACGCCCACAAATTGGACAACGCAACTGCAACGCGTCTGATAGAAATGCATGCCACGCCACCATTTTGTACCCAAAAAATTAATAAAAAAATTTTTTAAGAACTTTACAAGATGTTGTATAAGGCCTAATTCATTAAAATATCATAAAAATATAGTTAGGCTAAAAATAAAATGTTTGAAATAAGCGTTTTTTTTTTTTGAGCTGTTACACTAGGTGCCCCCCTTAAATGAATATCAGGTTAATAAAAATGAATTCAAACGTAAAAGTTAGGTAAAATTATTTTGAAATATTTTTGTAATTTTATACAATTAAATGTTAAATTTTTAAAGAAACAATTATTTTTGTTCTTCTTTACCTTTTCCAAACGCTATCTACGGCTTTCGATGTGTAAAGAATCCTTAAAACATTCGTTTGAAAATGAAGAAAAATATCGAAATAACTTTTCAAAATACTCGGTGTCATAGTACAGAACCCAGGTCTAACAGACTTAGGCATTAGTTTTATGATCTGTAGGGAGTGAGAGGATTAAGCACTGGAACCACACCTTTGCCCCCTTTTGCGCGGGGTCGGAACCCGCCATAAAAGATCAAGCACAAGCCAATTGATACAAGAAATCCTGCAGGGAGCAATCAACAACAATCCAGACCGCCTGGCTGCGCCGACACTGCAACAAACGGGGTCTCCTGGATGTTGTTCGAGGCTCTCCTGTCAGGTGAACTGTTGCGCCGCATATGTGTATATTGCCGTTGCTCATCCCGGACGATTGCTGCTCGTTATTACCCATTTCAACTTGCTATCCCCGGAATGCTTTCATAATTCCAGAGGCTCCGAGGACGGACGCCTGGAGCGCCTACACGGGCCGAGCAGAACGTCTGCACCCCTTAGCCGTAGACACATTGGCTAAAATTAGGAGTGCGGGGTCTGCGGGATGGCTTTATGGCTGCCCGGTCGCAGGTTTATCCCGACACCACCCCTCCCACAAGTGACATAATTTCGCCCTCTGATCCGAAGTGGACGGACCGACGCGACGTCCCAAAGCCCAGAGCCCACAGTCCCAAACACAAGGAGTCCGGGAGTCTTCCTAGTGGCTGCACACAATCTTTGAAAATGGAAAATGCACCGCTCCCTTTTTTAGCGGGGACTGCTCCTCGTGCGGTCCGCAGGGAGCGATTAAAGTGGAAGAAAACATAATCGAGTGGGTGGAACAGTTCATCCCCGGGATCTTGAGGGCTCCTTAACTACAAAGAAGCAGCCCGACCACTGGTGGCCACATGAGAGTGATTTATTTTTAATTGCTTGGGAACTGACGGATTTATGGCTCGGATTTTCCCGTGCTGTGTGATGTGATGTATAGCTGGACTTGTACAATTAGACGATATTGAGTCGAGTGCAGCCCTGGCGCTCGTTTCGAATTTTGAGACAAGCTGCCGCTCGGCTGTTTCGCAACCACTGCATTTTCCCGGGAATATTTCGTTTTCGGCTGCAGTGAAAGATGCATCGAGTTAGGGAAACTGGGGTAAAACTTCCCCACTGATCCTGCAGTAGGTACTCAGAAAATAATTTGGCAATTCTGAGAAAAAATTCAGAGAAAACAATTTGAACTAAGTAGGAGTCTTATACTATTTTCATAGCATATCAAAATGAAAATAGGAATGGTACATACATACATATATGGGGCATTTCATACCAAATCAGCCACTTTTTCGGTCACCTCTCCGATTTTTTCCAAAATTTAATATGAGTTTTTTAAACATTTTTTGACCATTTTTCAAAAATTCACTTTTTGTAATATTTATATATACATACTTTCCCGAATCGTAGATGATATATGTATATAACATATTTCAAACTACCCATAAATTTCATATTGAAATATTCTAGGATATTTTATAATCCGGTCACGAAATTAGTCTAATTTTCCCGAAAATTTAATATTTATCCAAATCCAAAGAGGAGAAAATTGCTTGTTGGGACAAATGACCCGTGTATATTATTACAATAAATTACCCAACATTGTAATGAAGATGATGCTCAAAAAGGGCTCTATGCCCTTCACAATCTTTTGATTGATTATGAAGTTTCTGAAAGGACACTTAATTATGTGCACTGAAGCGTTTATGTCGCTGGAAAAGAAGCAGTTTGATCTTAATTATGTAAAGTAAAAGAAGCAAAAATTTGTGCTGACTTTAAAACTGAAGCAATTACCGCAACATTAGCATCATCATTGTCACGAGAGCCACAGAACATGAAAAAGGATTTGCCAAATTGCGGATACAAAGTGTAATCAATCAAAGTCGACCGTCTTAACTCGAGGTCATGTCAGTATCAGTGAAAATTTTCTTATCCTTTCCTGAGTGCCTGAGTTTTTGAAGCTGGGATAAGTTGGATTCCATGGGAACTCTGCACGAAGGCACCGACCTCCGCCGATAGCCACGTCCAGGGATCGCCTGAAAACGACAGGCGAACGGCGAACGCGGATAATGACTGGAAAAAGAGCGGAGCCGAAATAGCGAAAAATACTTCGAATACCTCCAATTCATTAGCATCCCTCAGCTTGGCCTTTTTAAAAAATTCGCAAACTTGTCGCCGTTCGGCGCCTGGACTATCGCAACCGGGGGCGAGTTCCCGGAGTAAATGAGCAACAGAAAGTGGGAAAAGGGTTGTGGAGCACCCCAAGTCCCTTTTCCTCTAATCCTGTTACTGCCCATTAGTTTAATCATTTGTCACTAGAAGAGCATCTGGAAAAAAGTCAGTTTTGCTGGAGAAAACATCGAAGGACCGGCTGCAGGACATGCGAAGCAGAAGCACGGAACGCTTCTCGTAAATTAATTTAAGGATCTTAACGAGGATTGTTTGATTGTTGGTCAGACGGTCAAATCTAAATTTGATTACCTCGCCCCGCACCGATTTGCGCACCTGCCATGTATTCCTCTGGGAACTGTGGGGTCAGTCGAGGATGGTCCGGGATGATCCGGGCCAATCTGGGAACGGAGGATGTGAGAGATGCCCGGGACTTGAAGGAACAAAGCACACCAAATTGAGTTATTCGATTCGATTGGGGGTTGGATTGATCACTTGTGGAAAATTTATCATCTTTGATGGGACTGGAAACTTTTTGCGACCTTTCCACCCCCGCGCCAGGCGTCGTCCCTGGCCACCGACGGCGCTGTACCTTGCCGGTTGGTTGCCTGCTGAAAACTTAGGTGAATGAAATTTTCCTAAATTACGCCATGGTTAATTTGTCACATTGTGACAGGTCGATGGGCAGAGAAAGGGATTAACTCAATCTAAAGGTGAAGCGGAGCACACATAGTCGCATCTGGCGGAATTGGCTTTTTACTTGATTTATACGAAGTTGATTGCTTTCCTCAGGCGGATACAACGCACAAGGGCATTATTTTAGGAGTAGGAATTAAGTTAGGCGTGTATGTTTTGTTTTTATACATATAAAAATGGTGTAAAATATAAATTCTGTATATAAATGGTAATGGGCACATTTATTTCAGAGGGTACTCTAATAATTAATATTAAAAAGCATATTTCAATTCTATATGCTTTTAAGATATGCTATCAAAATTTATATTATTTCAGCTGTTGTAAAAATACATATATATATTTAAAAGCAAACCAGTGCTGTGAAAGCAACATGAATAAATAATTGTCGAAACTTTAAACTTGAGCTCTTGTCTAATGGATTAAAAAAATGCTAGACCGATTGGGTTCAAATTTTAACACTTTATTCTGCAGACTAATTATACTTTTATTTTGAAAACATCATATCTTTTCAGATAAAACACTATTGAAAAAAATTAAAATTTAAATTATATTTCTTTTCAATTTTTGTTGAAACTATTTTATCTAAATTCGGGCAAAAACGACATTCTTGCGAATTAAAAATACGTTTGATTTTGTTGAAAAATTCAAAATTTCAAAAATTATTCGATTTTTGAAACGATACCCTAAAAATCATTAAAAATAAATAAAAATGTGTTAAAAGGCAAAAATAATAATTTTTAAGTCTGATATTTTATTCTATTCGAAATTTTATAATACATATGAAGACGTTAAACCGTCTGTTTTTCTATTTACTTTTCACACTATGATTATCGGAGTGAGTTGAAGGCTATTCTAACTTTATTAATTCAAAATTGTATACATATAAAAATAAGTTTGCCATTAAAATCGTCCACAAAATTACAAAATAATTTTAAATTTATATTGTGAAGTTGTTATCTTTACTGTATTTATATGAAAGAAAAAATCTTCTCTGCTGATTCCAAAATAACTTGTTTTTTTCCTGAAATTTTGGTCGGACTAAGACACAACCGTCTTCTTTTACATGAAGCCCAAAATCATGGAACCTACTTCTCGGAAGAATATTTGAGTCAGAGAGTTAAAAAGAAAAGAAAAGTTAAGTGATTAGAAAGTGATTGTAATTTTTAAGTTTTAAACTCTGTGGCTCAAATATTTCGACGACTAGTATGCACAATGATTTTATGCTTTCTGTAAAGGTAAACATAATTTTTTAGTTTGATCAATTTCTTGCGGGAAAAGGGGAAGTGTTGCAAGGATCAGTCTAGCAAAGAACTTAAAGTCTTGGTATATTATACTCGACAATTCTGAATTTTAAAAGAAATTTTGTGCCCTTTTCCACTTTACATTTGCACACCCACTTGCAGGTTGCTGCAACAGACGAAGAGTTTAATTTCGCGTGTTTAGGTCTTGTTTGTGGTTCCCAGGGAACGCTGGAAGTCATTCCAGACCAACCACATCAAAGGGCCTGATTAACGGAGGGACACGGTGGGTCTGCCGCATAAAATGATTCTGCCCCGGGGCCTGGAGGATTAATAAAATTAAAATAACAAAGAGGAAATTTCGGGCTCACATCGTCCTCGCATGAGCCTCGCCCGTCCGGGTGCATAACCCGCCGAGCCTGGCTCCCAGCAAGGAACCCAGTCAGGGCTGGCACTTATGAAAATTCTTGACGTCGTTATGTTAATGAAAAACTTGGAAAATGTTTATTACATTGCGCAAGGATATGGAGCGGGCCCGAACGTATCCAATGCATCAAGGAAACGAGCCCGGCCAGGCGCATTCGAGGGACAATTAGGGCCGGTGACAACGCGGCCCTCTGCCCGCGCGGCGCGGCGGCGGTGGCGGCGGCGGCCCCGTAATGCACGCCATAAATCTGGCGAAAGTGTTTATTACCTCGAGAGTTTTTGCAACTCGCAAAGTTTATTCAACTGGTAGCACCTGGATATCTGGCGGCGGTGCCGAGCACGGTGCAGCTAGATAAATCCTGGAAAAAATGAAACAATCTGTGGAAAAACTTTTTCTTCCTGGCACTCAGTGCTCCTTTTTTTCCTGCTCCTTTCGCCCGTTTGTAATGGGGCCCAGGAAGCCGGACGTGAAATTATGCCCCAAAGGATAGTGAAAATTGTGAACTGTGCAGATCTGCAGCGATGCTTACAGCCCCGGCCCGGCAGGCCATAATCCACGGCATTCACACCGGGGCGCAGCGCGGCCCTATGTGCGAATGCCTCCGGAAGGGCGCACGGCGAAAAATATTAGCGGAGCAAAGGCCGCTTTGTTTGCGCTAACTTTGTCGCTTCAAGGTGTTCAAAATTAATGAGCCAAAGAAATTAAATCACCTGGGGATGGCTGCGCCGGGCGGGCTTCGTAGTAAATTCCTGGAATTGCCCGGGGAGACTCGCCGCGATCGCTGCAAAAATAACAAACAATTTGCAAATAAACGAAACAAAAAAAAAATGTACCGAAGTTCAACTTTTTTTAACCCAGCCCTGAGTTTGCCTGGCAAAGGAAACTAGACGGATTTGGACCAAAGTCCGCTGGGCATAAGACGAATCTTGTCTTAAATTTAAAATCACACTGAAAAATTTTGCTACGGCGAAAATTTTTACCCGAAATTAACTGAGATATAAGGTGACGGGATTTATAAAGAGATTTATGAATTTAACCAAAAGTTTTCTGATTAGATTAGAAAGGAGACATCAAATTACATCACATTTTTATACATTTCTTATCGCTTTTGGAATTTGTTTTGCATAAACTTTTATACTTCTGAACGATTGAAATCTTAACCTGAAGTTTTTTTCAGGAGAATTTTTCAAATTTTAGACTAATTACTTCAAGTATAAATATTTATCGTTAATGATGTAACAAAAGAATCAAAAATGAATCAGCTGTCGGACTATTTGGACTTTCGCTACTGAATTATTTTAAACGAAATCGTACATTTCTCGGGAAGAACGAAACAAATTCTTATTTATTCGCCAAAACTAAATCATAAATGAATTAGTTACGAACAAAAATTTAAGTGAGTTAGATTTACTCTTCGTTTTTCTCGAAACAGTATAATTTATGAAACTCTGACATCTTATTCATTTTCGATTATTTTCCAGATATTTAAGAACGTATAAATGCATCTGCTCTTGACCGCCCTGAAATATGGACATTTTTGTATATGTTTCCTACGACCATGACAGTCCTTTATTATTTAGCCCTGATTAAATTAAATAAAACAACTAACAGACGATAAATCAGTCTCGGTTTTGAAATGTTCCATAATAATATACCGAGTTTTAATACAAATGGCAAAATTATGTTAGAATTAGTAAACGAAAGAAGAAAATGTACCATATTTAGATGGACCTGGTCGTGAAATATCACATAATTTTTAGCTTACACTTCATAAAGGAATAGAATGCCAACATTTTTCAAGGTCATGAGTTGATTTAGAGTCTATTTTGGTTGCCAGAACGGTAGTTGCCATATCATCGTAGCAATTTTTTAAGAAAGCAATCAAAAGTGACTTAATGAGCTCCAATTCGTATTCATATAAAAATTTCAGCCCTTAGCCATACATTTTCTGCGGAGATCCTTTCCCTTCGTCGGCGAACGGGCGAGGCAAGAGGATTGCTTTCTCTAGCTAAGCTCTGCTGGAAAACTGCAGCTTGTATGAAATTATCGCATCATTAATCGTCGTAAATCAGCTCAAGTCTTGAAATTATGGCCAGCATAAATTCGCTTAAGTAACAACTTTATGGCGCAATTATAAATTCTAAACCATTTAGCCGCCACAGTGAGCCAGGACTACTGTTAAACATCCTGCGGAACTACTGGGGGCCACACACCTATCCTATTACTTGGTGTTCGCATTCCTGGCGCGGGGGCGTGAGGGAAATCTTTCCGCCTCGCCGCGACGCTGCCCGTCGTCGTCGCCATCGTAGTCGCTTCCCCAAACTTATTTCTTTCCCGCTTTTCTTGGCGCGGCGGTGCAATGTATTGTGCATGAAATTTGAAGCAAGTTTCCTTGAAAAATTAAATCCCTCATATATTCGCGGGGATAGTGCGGGGGCAGGAATAAAGTTCGCATTCGTAGTCAGTGTGCTCCTCCTCGCCTTAAGTGCCCCCAGGGAGCTCCTAAGGAATACGAATGCGGCTGCTGCGCGATACTTGAAACTAACTTCTCGCAGTGGAGCTCCTTGTAATTGACTCCGAGAAGGCTCTGTTCTTTAGCTTCTGGCCTGACCCGAACTCGGGTGCGGGTACTCTGCCGCCTCGCATTATGTACCAAAGGAGCTGGCTGAAGAAAAAAATCGAAGCTACGAATTCATTCCCGAGTGAGTTATTATCTTTTCAGGTTTCGGCTCAGAAGGACTGTCACGGGGCGGTAAACGAGCCTTGTAATTTGTGTCTTCTAACTTTTCCTTTATATCCTTAACACGGGGCCCGGTATCCGTGTCAGCTTAACCCTTGTAGCCCTTTTGCTTAATTGCAGGGAACTAATGCAGGAGCCGAAGTCGGGGAAAACCTCATGAGCTCCTCTCGTCCTCGCCCCGACTCCGGTTCTGGAAGGGTGGAGTCCTGCAAGGACAATTTGCTTCTTTCCTTTTTTTTTTTATTTTGTCAATTGCAGAAAGTGGCCTCCTTCGAGGTCGTTTCGCAATGTGCACTCAAAAGGATGGAGCAAGAAAATTACAGCTCCTTCCGAGGAACACCCCCAAAGGGGCGAGTGCGACCCTTAAGCATGTGGAAAATCAAATGTCCCGGGTCCCGGCGGAAGTCCTTTCATAATCAGCTCTAATTGATGGTTATTGACAGATGAACTGCCCTAGAAAGCGGCAAATCCCTCCGCAGGGTCCGAATGGGCAGTTCGCCACTGTTTTTATAGGGAATGGCCTGTCCATCCCCTCGAAACAGGATCCTCAGCCCTTAGATCCAGGACCCTTGGGGTGATCACTCGAGCAGTACCTTCGCCCCGGCGATAATTCTGTGTATCTTTGGGAAGGTCCTCGTCCTGGCTGACAACAGCCTTTTTCGGGGAAAACAATTGAATTAGGGACAATGACTTCTTGACAGTTATGTTTATGTAGACAGTTGAGATGATCCCGCTGGACCGGAGCAGGGGCGGCCGGCGCCGAGGGTGCGTGTGTGCAGATGTCCGGCTCCGGCAGTCAAAAAGGATTTCCTAAGTGCGAGGCAAACTTTGGTCCGTCAGACGACGACGCCGCCACCGCCGCTCCAGCCCTCGTTTGTTTGCATGTTTGACAAGTGTCAGAAATGTTGTGGAGTTAATCTCGTTAGAAGGACGAAGGACCCTCGGGGTGGCCGACCAGGGAATAAGAAAGGGTGAAAACTATAAACATAAGAAAGTAAGCCCCATGTCCGGCACTGGACGGTGAATGGTGCATTTAACTGAAACGCCTTCATTTATGGCACAAATTCATTAGTCGGAGGATAGTTGGCAGAGTGTCCATATGTCTCCAGACTATCCTGAGGGCGAGGGCTCGGGGCGCGGAGGCTTTACTGCCCCATTGAACGTGATTTGAATGGAAAAACTAACAAAAGGGACAAGACCCAACCGCCTGCCGAGAATATTAAGCTGAATTTAAGGAACTTATTAAATTTTACGTCTTTATTTTATTACCCGGCCAGCCAATTATCGGACGGCTTGTGATTTAGCTCTGCGGGGAGGTACGACCCACTTGGGACGACTTTGGGACATCGACCGGAGCGGCATTCCACGTCCTTGAAGTGCTTGTACGACGAGAAATTAGCACGTCGTTGAAATTTATTTAACTTCCAGGGGATTAATAGCTGCTTTCGTTAATGTTTGATTACGGAGGATGTTGTAATTGGGTCTGGAAGAAGGCGACTCTCTGTCTGATCGGTTTTGGTATGGACGCAGGGCTCCAACTAGGAATTTATTGGAACTTCTTCCCCAATAATTATGGTAAATATTTTTTTATTTCAATGCTTTATTTTTACAGTTATTATTATATAGGGATTAGGGAAAGGAATTTTTGCTGTTACATGAAATTTTCGACCAATATTTTTTTCGTGCAGTTTTTAAAATTTTTTACATGCCATGCAAATTCGTAATATTGGTGGTTTACTGTATATGTACGTCCAAAATTATTTTAAGATTTTTAGGAAAAATGTGTGTATTTTTAAAGGGGTTGGCTGAGAAACAGTCCAAAAAGGTCGTTTTTGTGACTGTACACTTTTTTATTATAGACTTTTAAGATTGCAATGAACATTATTGCGTTTAAAAATTGAACTTATATATGTTATATGTACATACATATAGATATGTATGCATATGTATTATATGTAACAGAGTATATGTTCCAGTTAGAGCTTTGGTTCTCGATAGGGCAAATGGCTTAGACTCACAATTTTTCTTCTAGTTTAAAGCATTAAAGTAAAGAATTTTTTTTTAGTTACCAAATATATTTGTCTGAGGAGGTATAGGAAAGGTCGCTCTTCTCTTATTCTCATTATTAATTCTATACAGAATTATAGTATTGAGAAGTTTAGAAAGATGTTCCTAAATCGAATCGCTTATGTAGGTACACATATCACTAACAAATTTAATTTAAGCAAACGCTACACTGCTTGATTTGATGACCCAATCGGCGGTATTGAATCTGTTTTAAATTTAACCTCAAAAATAGTTTTATACCTGCATTCAGTCTATTCAGATGTAATTGTATACAAAATTTCAAGTCTCTACACTACATAAAATTAATACAATATTAAACAATTTTCGGAACGGAACACCAATTAAAAAAATGAGATTTCTTGTAAAGGACAACTCAACGCAATTCCAGGACAAATTATTTGGACGTTTGATCAATAGCTATTTGATTTTGTTCTCATAGCTTTATATTTAACAAGTATTTTTAGACTGTTAGTGTTATTTTCGGCAATTAATTAATATGGTGGAAAGAAGTCAATAATATTGCTAAATTTGATTTCGTATTCGATATAATACCAAGGGCATTAAGCAACCAAATAAAGACTTGAAAAGTTCCATCGAATAGAAAATCGAACCCAGCAATAAGCATGAAGTTGAAGAAGGACATTTCTCTACCGCCACTAAATACCCACAAGAATAATACAAAATTATGATTTATTGTTATCATTTTCTGCATACGAAAACTGATGGTGGGTCCTTGAGAGAAACTTATTTACTTGCGAAATAAATATTTAAATTACTTAGACGACTGGCTTAAGTTTTGAAACGAAGAAACAAAATATGAAAAACTCACCGTTATGAACAAGATTATTAGTTTCCCTTGCAATGGGTGCTTCCAAATCACCAATATTATCCAAATTTTGATCGAACTGAATTTGGGAATCACTTAATCCAGTTGAAGATGTCTTGTACTTTGCTCCGTTGTGGCAGCGGCGGTGTGCGGGGGTGTAGGGGTTGCTGTAGATATTGCGACTGGGGCTGGAGTTATCGTCAGGCTCGGAGCTGCTCACTGAATATGCAGGATACAAACGATTCTTGCCTGAAACGGAACAACGAAAAGTTCCTCTGTTATTTCTCGGAACATCTATTGGGCAAATCAAAATTACAAATTTCATATGATGTCTCAGATTCAAATTTAGATATTGTCACATTTGTTTGGGAGAATTATTGTTGGTTTGGTTGTGAAGGTGAAACAGAGAAATGCAACTTCGTATAACGATTAATTGAGGCCTCGTTGGTTATACCCTGCATTGCTGAATAATTGCTTTTATCATTTATAGATCGAGTAACTGACATCTAACTGATGGGGCGCAAGTTTTTAACCATAGATAAGGCAAAATATGGTAATATCTCTATATATACCCAAAACACCTATGTATGTAAAATTAAAGAAGATGCTTATCTTAAAATTTGCGATAGTCCATTACTCGAAGGTAATCAAATGTAAAAATAGCTTAATGAAAGTTGGAGGCTCTATGACGCAGTTTAGAATTTTTTCATAGATATTTTCTAGTACGGCTAAAAGTCCTGTCCATTAGAATGTCATTATCCAACCACTTTGAATCCATTTAAGTTTCTCATTGTGGTCGAAATCCAGTTCGTAAAATATTTAAAATTTTAAATAGCCCAACTTCCGTGAAAACACTTTTCGCCGGAATTCGGTCGTCCTCAATTTATACACCTTTCCTTGGAGAAAATCCCATTAAGCGGAGATGGCAATCGCATCCATAAATTCGGCAAATATCCTCACTATCCGTTCGGCGGCGGAGTTTGTTTTTCAATGGCAAAATAAGGGAGCTGATGGGAGAAAAAGAAAAAAATTTATTGATTTCGTTTGACCTAAAAACGAAACCGCCTTTCAGGACGGCCGTAGGAAGAGCACATTTAATCGTCATTCCAAAATATCTGGCTTAAAGCCCAGTGGGTCGCCCGTCCGCCCCCAGAGGCAGTCTCCGGCTTAAGTGGTAAACAAGTCGCCGGATTGCACCCACACCCCCGTCCGATCAGAATTACCTCAAAGAGCGCTATTTTCTGATTTTATTACAGATTTGCCGGGAGTCGACGGGTTTTTTTCCATTTCCCCACTGGCAAAATTGCGCTCAACTCTTCCCCGAATTAGCCCACGCGACGTCTTCCCCAAATTTATTGCGGCTGACATTTAAACAAGTCGTTACTTGAACCCATGGAGACCCCGGCAAGGACTCTCGTGACGTGTCCTCGGATTTTTTCTCAAGAACACTGGAGGATTCAATAAGAGCTCCCCCGCCCCCGCATGCATGTGAATCGATATCGGCAGACTGGGGCAATCAAAATTCGCCCACAAGTCGAAGCCGCCGAGGGCCCCAAAGCGCGGGAGGCGGGGGGGCTGCTTAGTATGCCCTCATGCGGTGATCGGGGTAATAACCCAGTTTCGGCGGCTGGAGCACCCGGGCCGTGCCCCATTAAGCGGAATCACCTGCTGATTATCCTGTTACTCGTGATTAGTGCGGCGCTGGCTGTGCCATAAGATGGCGTGCCAAACACCAATCAATTTAGCCGCTTTTCAAGAACAAGAATCATTGCCGCTCCGGAGGGGGCTGGGATTGATGGCCACCTGATAGAGGCCCAGGCGATACTCGGGTTCGGGGCTCGTCAAGTTGGCAGTAGTTAAATTGTTATTCAGAGCCCCTTCGTTAAACAACTACCTGTGAAGTATAAAAGATTGAGGGAACGCTAATCCTTTACCCGGAACAATCCTTTTTCGTCACCCAGCACACACCACCCACCAAATTTACCCTTTAAATTTCAAACTTAGATTTTCCAACCTTACTTTTACGTTTGGGCCATTTTTATAAGTATAACTAACAATAAAACAGGATCTAACTTTAGATAGACGAGCGGACAGACAGACAAAGTGACGATTTTAAAGAAACATATATAGATAAGTTTTATTGTTTACCAATTTGGACTAACTTTCATATTAAATTAGGAGGACTACATATCTACATATGTACATACATATACCTGAAATGTTGGAAAACTTGGGCATTTTTAAAAATTCATATTTTTTTTTTTACTCAAGGCTTTGTGAATTGCAATTTTATACTTAAATTAAAGATTCTATAGTTTTTCTTACAAAAATATTCTTCAAGTGCCGTCATATTGGTGACGTCACTAAGTATTTTATGTAGTAACCAAAGTTCTTCTAGAAGCACTGAATTAATTCGCTTGAAATTTTAGGTATCAACAGAAAATTGTTTTAAATTTTCATTTCAAACTCGGAAGCTTATTTTTCGGTCTTAAGAAGTGCTGACAGAAAAAAAAAAGCAAGAACGTATTAAAGTAGTTTATTTTACTTAAATTCAATTAATATAGGGTCAATTTAATACAGAAAAGCAGCAGAAAAGAGGAGTGTCAAAATAATCAAACACTGTAAAGTTGTCCGGAAATATTTCCATACTAGAAGCATTTTAATTTTACACATATACTTAAAAGCAATGCTACTTTTTTTTTCTAAATCAAATTTTCAATAATGGGTGATATCTTCGTTCTAAAAAGTCAAAATATCTTGAGCCAGATTCTAACACCAGACCAAATCTATAGCCCCGGCAATGTGCCATCCCCTGCCAGATACTCGAGAAGCAAATCTGAATCTTTTTTTAGAAAGAGAGAGGCGCTGGTAATCCTTTAGATGTGCTCACTGCTCGAAAAAATTCCTATTTGCCTGGTTCAAGCCTGATTGATTCTCACAGGGCTAAAGTCGAAAAATTTAAATAAAAAGCAATAAAAGCCATGAAATGAATTTCCTTGCTACAAATATTCTCGGTGAAGACATAAAGCCTTAGATAATCCTACGAACCGGGAATCCCCCATAAATTGAAAGAGATTGGGATTGCATTAGATGCCATACCGTGCAGCTTCCGTCCGCGCGCCCGCTACCTTTTGTCATCTGATGATCCTGATTAAAGCGGAATCCGCTGAAATCCTTTTTCAAATTCAATTGCATCCCCTGAAACCACTAAAAACACTGACAGTTGGTTATATTACCAAAAGCGAACAAAAGTCTGTCGCGCCGTCACCATCATCGGGCACCAGCAGCCGGGCTGGTCTCCGGGGCGGGTTCAGAAGGCGCGGGTGCCACGGGTCTGGGGGTGTTCTACAAGGGGTGCGGGTCCCTCGAAGTTTTCATTATCACACGGGTGAGTACCTACCTAACAAATTTTCAACAACTGCAACTTAATCCGGCTGCCATTAGAGAGGACAAGTGATTCCGGGACGTAACCCGGAGGAGATTGTCACCAGCCGAGCAACCGCCGACCACCAATCACACCACCACCTCCCAGCCCTTAAAGGTCGCGATACTTTCGAAAATACGCGGTGGGCAGGGGTGTGAGGGCGCTCGAGTGCTTTTAGAGAAATTTAAAATGCAAGGACATCTGTCGGCGCGGCGTGCACCCGCCGGAGGAAGACAGTGTCCTGCGTTTCAAAGGGATGCTAAAAACCCCCGTCCGATAAAAATCTCACAGCGAGCGGGCACAAAGAAGGCTTTGGGAACGATACCAAACCGCAGAGAATCAGATTCTTCCGCCTCCTAATTAATTGATCGGAGTCTTGCTCTTCGCGATAATGGAAGTAATCGGGAAAATCTCCCGGCCAGATACAATGCAGCGCCGGTGATGCGGCTTCGTCCCGGCCCGCTCCCTGCAGCCGTTGCGTTCCACTCGGCCTGATTTGCATGCCCAGACGAAAGCTTTTAAAAATCCCGATCGCAAGGCACGAGGGTCTACCAGCACCCAGGTCTGCCGGATTAAGCGGGACGTATCCATTTCACCGTCGGCGGATCTGCCCTTAGCCCTTCGCAGCACCGCGCCGTGGACTGGCTTTCGGTTCAAGGGTGCGCATTCCCACGGATTTGCATTTTATTCCTGGGACTTTCGCCCTTTTTCGTCTTATTTCACACTTGGAGGAGTATCGGTGGCAGACTGATCCTTGATTCGGGACATGCATTCTTTAATACCAGTGGATTTGCTCCACAGGGCAGCTGATGGGAGGAATTAAATTGAATAGGGGAGAATCCGCCGATTTATTTAGTCACAAAAGAAGGATTCAACAACATTCAACAAGAAAAATTAAACAGCATAAAATTTAATAAAATTGTAAAATTCACAGATTGTAAGTTTCTAGGTTTTGAAAGTTCCTATTTTTACTGGGAATATATAAAATCTAAAGTAACTGCTCTATTGGATTCCTTTTCATAGCAAAATTTGTATTTTAAAATATTTGAAAATAATTGAAAAACAACAAATTTTTCTACACTGAGAAAAAAAACTGGTAACAAGAACCAAAAATCATGTTTGCACTTACCAAATAATTAGGAAATTTGCAACTTAACGTGCTTTTGGTTTTAATTAGCAAATTAATTTTGTTAATTTTGACTCAACCAAGTTCACTTGGATTGGATTAATATACAAAGATAAATATTTAAGCAAGATCGATCGATCGAATATTTAACCAAATCCACATACAATACATATATGTACATAGTATATGTATATAATTGGAAGTGGATTTTTTTTTTTTTTTTTTTACTTATTAATCTAAAGAAAAATTAAAATAATTTTTATATTTGTTAATAAACAAGTGTAAGGTTAACAATAGTCTTCAAAACTTTGTTTTTCAAATAAACGTACTCGGGATTATGTATTATGTGTAGGTAAATCTATTTTACATATCGATCTGAAATATTTATTCATTATTCAGTAATGAGCTATTTCCGCCACCGAAATTGCTTTTTCGTTAACAATTTAATAGTTTTTAGAGCGTAAAATGATCACTAATTGTATCGCTTTCCAACATTTAAATTTAGAAATTCCAACAATATGAAAATGTTTTATTACCTAATCAAAAGTATGTCGAATAATAATTCGTGTTAGTTCGATATATAAATCTAGAGAAATTTTTGTTTTTAAATTTAGAAAATTTCATTACAGTGCAAAGACGTAAATTTAAGGATATTGTGCTGGATTTATACTTATAATAAATCATTATTCTTGGCATTTCATAACAAAAAAAGATACAAAAACACGTAACTATAAAAATATATTACTACTAATATATGTATTGCGTCTTGATTGATTCTTTTTTGCTTAGCACTCTGTTGTTTGATTTTCAGATATTATATTAATATATATGTATATTTTGTATATCGGAAACCTTTAAATTGAAATATAATATATGTATATAATTTTTTAAGTATTTTTATGCCAAGTTGGTATTGCAAATACTTGGATAAAATGTTTAGGATTCCTTAATGTTTTTTATAGTATATCTGTAATTACTCGTAAACGAAGTGGGAGCTGTATGGTTCGCAAATTTCTAAAACACAAGAAACGCGATAGAACCAAAAGAAGGAGGGCGAACCTAAAATATGTAATCTAAGCTCACAGCAAGGAACCCATGGGAATATTTAATAATTTATTTTTACCGAAGTAACACACCTCGCAACCCTTGAGGGCGTCCCATATGCAGGGTGGTCGGGGGGCGACTGCAAAATACTTTGACAGGTCATTTCCGTTGCTATCGAGACATATGATTAGAAATGCCTCGAACACACGACAATCCATGGGATCCGAGACCCGGTTCTGCTTTTCGCTTCAATCGTGCGGTGTCACAACCTTCCGTACGTCTACGGCACCTTCGAACGACTTGTGAAAGAAAAGGTGAATTGGGTTCGACAAGAAAATACTTCAGCACGCCTTGACAACTTCTTGTGGTTGCGGCGTTGTTTCAAGACGCTTTGATTCGGTCTTATAGACGATTTCTTATAAGAACTTTCACCTGCAGTCGTCTCAAAGTGACGGGGTTCTGCAGAAATCATTTTGTTTCAAGTTACAAGTTGTAATGAGTTTTCCTGGGCAGGGCCAGACCATATCAATTCCACGTGTATTTTCTCGGCGCGGTCGTAATAAGGACCTCAGACAAAAGCATCTAGAGTGGCCGACCGAGGGAGTGGGGGTGAATCTACGTATTTCCTTTCTCGACTACCATCCTACGGGACCTGACTACCGATGAGTGGATTCACCTCCTACCGTTTGTGCTGCTTTTCGTTAAAGCGAGCAGTAACTTGCCGACTATCCGTCCAGAACGAAATTTGCTTAACTTGTTTATCCTTAAAGGCGGAAAGGAAAGCTCGGCAATGCCAAAGTTCACCTGGCTCGCTGAAGTTTGTCTTTGAGCGTCAGGTGAGGGAAAGGCTCCTTTGAATGACTTGACTCCTTTCAATGGAAAACCGTCACATAACAGACCTTAAACGCCACCAACAGCGCAGGAGTCTTCCACCTAACCTTCTTGACGGTTATACCATGACATCTCCAGTGGGTTTCTTGGTTAATGGCACAGCGAAACCTTACCGCCCCCGCTCACCCCAACAGACGGAACCATCACCGGAAGCGCCCTGTATAGACAAATTCGACTCGCAGCCGAGGAGGGCGGGTCGGTCGAAGGGCGGTAGGGCGGTAGGGCGGCAGGGCGGTAGGGCGGCAGGGCGGTAGTGCGGCAGGGCGGTAGGGCGGTAAGCAGCATCAAATCCAGCGATGAACTTAAGACCTATACCTCTGGGTAAATACACCTTCAGTCCTATGTAAATATTTTAAGAGCATGAAAGGATTCAGGCGGTTCCCTCGAGTTGATTTAAGTGTCTCAGAGAAATCACAACTCGGTGGGGACTGCTCCTGTTATTCCCGTTGTTGTTGCCCGCTCTGGCGCTGCTCCTCCCGCTTAATGGGAAAATCGAAAATTGCGGTTTTCAGGTTTGAAATGCGCACATAATTCAGAGGAGACGGATACAAGTAATAATGATTACATCATCGATAAACTTCATAAAATCGAAATGAACCTCGTTACATGGATCACTGGAGGAGCCAGGGTGCTCCCGCCCGTCCCGACCGCTCCGGCTGCACCAGCTCCGCAGTGGCCCCCGTTCTACAGAAGGAGCACCAGGTAATAGTTTGTGTGATGAGAAAACAAAATTAAGGCAGCCATCAGTTGATGTCTCTATTATTTACATTATTGCGGCGACCACAGAATGAGTTAAAGGGATTTCCGGGGAATGACCTTAAGGGCGTACCGAGCTAGTTTAAATTGCAATTAAATATATGCTTGGATTAAACTCATCATAAATGGTATGCTCACAATCAGTTGCAATTCATGGTATTACCGCAACGTTGCAAAATAGTACCTTCTATGTACTTTGTTTCTTTATGTTGAGATTGACATTAAGAATTTAAAGCAAATGTTTTGATTCTTCAATATTTGAGGAATATTCTATTGTAAGGAATTTTAAAAATCTGGTTTATATGATATACTATTATAAGTTGTATAAGGTGTACCTCCACTATAATTTATAAGAAAACTGCATTGAAATCAACTAAGCTCTAAAAACTTTGAATTTGGGAAATCTGAAATGGCGGATTTATAAATAGTATTATGCATACAAGACCCTTTTAGATGAAATAATCTATAACTTTTAAATTAGTATACTTGCTCTTACTCTATATACCTAAATAATAACGCGACCTAAACATTTTACCACTACTGGACAGCTAGGTGAACAACATACATATAAGTATGTAATAACATATGTGGTATCAATATATTACAATTTCGATATTATAATATCGGAAAATATCATAATATCTTGGCAAACCTTATAGATGAAGCAGTTTTATTTCATATTTAGAGTGGCAAAAATGGAAATTGACTTTACCTTATTTTTTTTAAAATGCTCAAACCTAACAAAAACTGATTGCTGTTGACAACTATTTTGTGCAGTAAATTTTCTGGTCCTATACACAGTAAAAATTATGCATATTAGGTTAATACCACTGAAATTTTGCAAATCTCAATACTACGTAACTACTTATAAGACTTGATACCTGGTATACTGCTAGTATTTAGATGATAGACATATGGTATAAACGTATTATTTGGAATATTATAATATCGATACAACATGTGTGTCATAAGCATAAAAGTTTTTATATGTAAATATTTGTATAATCTGTTTGGGGGATCATTTTTCTTAAATGTGAACATAAAAGAAAACGGGTCAAGTCTGAACATAGCTCGTATCTCGATGGTTTTGTACTTTCAAATAGATCTGTTGATTTTTCGAAACTACGTTAGTCTAAACAAGTGTTAAAAAATTTAGGACTTGACATCCAAAATAAATACTTTCAAACGATCAAAATTTGTTTGGCCCAATTTGTGTATCTACTTTTAGATTATGTGCGGGCTTACAAATTTCATGACTGTACCAATTTAATGCTTAAACCTTTAAAAATGGGCAACATAGTTGGAACGGAACTCTAAAAACGAAAAAGTCTTTGATGCGTAAATAAAAATTGATTAGTATGTTGTTAGTAAATTCATCAGCATAATTCTTGTTCTTATTTCTGGTTTCTCTTGAAATCCTCTACTTTCAGTTTGAGAGTTCACTACTATGAAATAAGAATTGACCAGAGCAGTCCTTGAAATTTTCCGAATTTTCTGAATATTCAAAATACCTCAGTTGCCCGGTTCGAGTAGCATCCAGGAAAGAACTTCAGCAATTAATAACCAAATTAAAGCTGCTATCATTCCTTTTGTGCTCCTCCAAATACTCAAGTATACAAGGAAAAGCAGCAAGTAGAAAAAAATTCAGGAACGAACCGGGAAAGCACCGGCAGACAAAGGATTCCTCCGTGGAAGTGGTCAGCACCGGTACTGCAATTAAAACTTCATTAGTCGCAATTGAAAAGTTCCTTAAGCTCGGCGGGGAAAAGTTGGCCTCACTTTCCCTACTTTCACCGAGTACCGAACAATAGACGTTAAACGAATTATGCTGATTGGTCATTTCTTGTGAAAAAGTACGACAACATCTTCTAGCGTGTTCCGAAGACGCCGAACAAACTTTTCCTTATCTTCAACTGCAGGGAGGATGAAGGTGGCAGAGACGGCGGAGGCGCCTCCTAAATTGCCGGGGGCTAAAAACATCGAGACAGGATTGTTGCACAGCCAGTTCATTGTTTGCTCGCACCCTGCACAACGAGGACCGCCCGGCACGGCGCATCGCGGCGTCCGCAGAGCCACCCTATGCCGGGAGCGCCAACAATGCACGCAGTCGGATGTGGGGCTTCCGTCGGGAGGGTAAAGTTTTCTTAGCGAAAAATTTTATTTGACGAAATGACATATTAAAATGCAAATTGCCTTGTTTTGTTGTGTTTTAATTTCGCCGGCCTGCCCCGACCCGCATTGTCTTAGTTTAAAGTTTGCCGGCATATTGGTAGGCCTGGGACCCGGGCGAAGCACCCGGTGCGGCGCTGTGTGTGGCGGAACGGGGGGACCTGGAGCTGGCGGGCGGTGATGTGTTTTCATTTGCATATTTTGTGACTCATTTGGGAGCTGTTGCCACAGAATTGCTACAACTTGGAAGGCAAATTGACAAGTTCAAGGGATATTTTGGAGGGCCGAAGACGCCGGAGGTGCCGGGGCCAGCTCCGGCGTTGGGCATAAGCATGGCAATTTTCTGTGTCATAAAATGTAGGCCCGAACGGTTCTTTTTATTACCCAATTCCTGCAGGTTGTTCTAGTGGAGATTAGCTTTTTCCTCCAAAATGGGTAATGCCAGATAAAATTGGCTGCGGCCCTCCAGCGCCGAAACTTGTAATTGCTTTTAATTATTCCGCCTCCAATATGACGCTACTGACCCAAGTGAATTAAATTAAAAAAGTTTATTGGATCGGAGTCAACTTCTCGAGTGTCCTTGACTCGGGATTATCTCGTGGAACTGGACAGTTGGAAGGAATTTCGGGAAATCGAATAATGTAAAGCAGATAATTCCAAAACCTTTCGATTTAATTCTGGGGAAATATTCTATTTTCTCTCATAAAAATTTTATTGTTTCCAATTTTTATAGGACAATCAATTCAGAGACTGAGGGGCAATTAATTCAATGTTTTATTGTTCCAAAGTTTAGATTTTCTCTTGCGTCTGCGATTTTCAGAAAAAATAATAGAAAAGTTGTGCAGATTTGCAGACTTAAACCAGCCTATTTTGCTTTTGAGGAAACCGGAAATTTATAAGAAAGTATCCACATAAAAATACTATAAAATGGATTGCACAGATATTTATAAAAAGAAGATATTTTTATACTTCAATCAGAATACCCTCATGGATCCTTTATGTGGTAAGTAGTACCTAATGTAAGCCTGAAATGTATTATCCCATTTATTTTATTTAAGTCTTCTACTAAACAGAGTGTGAAATTACGTCTACACATTTCAAATATTAGACTCCAATACCAAACTAATAATATTTGTAGTTCTATATTCCGTTAAATATAACATTTCAACTAAATCTATATCAAAGAATAAGTTCTATTTCATCAAGACACAGCATCCGTTTACACCTCAATTGTTACAGTAGCCAGAATTATCATCAATTTTTCTAAAAGTAACTTATAAATATTTTACAATAAAAGTGCCAAAAAGCTATATTCATAAACGTCCAATAGCGTTTGCGTTAAAATACTTTTACAACAGCTTTGTAAATTGACGTATTGATTCATTATTGCAACTTAACAACGTTAAAACATGCTTTAGTTATATTTTAGTTGCAAATAGTTTACAGGGAATTTATAAATAGTTCATATTTAAAACGCCCATTTTTCTTAAAGAAGGTTGTAAATAATGAATGATTAAAAACTAATATATTTTAAGAATATTTTTATCAATACGGCCATTAATATAATCTTTATTTCCTCATTAAAAATCTAGAAGTCTAAAAATATGTGAAAGCTGACCTTTTTTTGTAAATATTATATTATTACGTCTTATCAACAAATTTTAATTAATTATATAGGAATGTATCAAGAATGTCTTCTTTAGTGTAAATGATCTGATCTGACAGAGTACCTAAGATCAATTGCAGGAATAATTTTCCGACAGTATTTCAAATTGAAATGATCTAGCTAAATAAATTGCTTACACGTAATGCTCTTGCATAAATCGATAGAAATTTCAACGTAACGTATACAGGGAGTTCGTGCTTAATAGCTTCCAAGATAGGTTTCGAAGATACTTGGCACGGTTGGATGTGCACGACGGAGCCGAAGATGCTTCTCATAACCGGAAGTGGTCATAAACGTCCTTGAACTTCAATATTTCGCTAAAGCGATTCGAGTGCATAGCCGACTGAGGGCGGTCTGTTTGTGGAGCCATTAAAAGGGAAATTGGATACTCGAAGGAGCGAAATTCATAGCTGCCATTGAAGTGGATCGGCCCTATAACTGCAGGTAGTAAAAACTTATCTTAATGTTGGCACACGTAGAAATCAAGCACCGGGAGGGGCACTTGCTCCATATCGGGATCCTTAAAGGATAATCTAATCAATAGGGACAGAGCTTGTTTAAACAAAGTTTACAGTGTAAACAGAACCCTCTCAATAACTTGAAGATATTTGCATATGCTAGCGATGCGTGATATGTGTACAATTTCAGGGAGCTGTTTGGCTTGATTCCAGCCAGGGTGGGGAGATTTAGATACGACCCGGAGAGTCCAGAGCCGTGTAGCCTCTTATCACTATTTCAACATTTCGGGCAAACATGCAAAATACAACACTACAAGCAAAACAGGAGCATCTAAGCCCAGAAAGGAGGCATATTCACGAGCAGAGCCGGCCAGCCGGATATCATCTTGGTTCGTCACATTTGGGGCTGGGGGCTGCCAGGGCACACGTGCGCAGGGTGGCGGAGCCCCACATTCCCCGGGTACGCTACACACGGCCCCACAGAGCCGCATTTATCAGTGTTCGTGCATAATTGATATCGACCATCGACACTTTGGAAATCAATTAACGGCCATAGTTGTAAACTAGAAATTAGCATAAAGAGCAGGCGGCCCTGGCAACCGTGCCGGGCTCTTCCACCCCTTCCGCCGGGTCCGCCCCCGCAGGTATCGCACACACTTTGGGCCCATGTCATGTAATGCATGAATTAATAGTCAGAGGCGGCAGAAAGTTTCGCCCGCCCGGCCAAGGGATGTTATCAATTAATTATTTTCGCAGGTGAATGGGGAAAAGGTGGTTATGAGCCACATGGCAGTCGATTATTCACCCGCCGGGTGGCCGGAACAATACTAATCAGTACAATTTCTGATTTCATTGACGTACCTGGACAGTTTATGGGCGCACGGGTACGGAATCCCATTTACTAATTTCAATTATATGACGGCCGCATTTGCCGCGGGATCTGGATCAGCAGCAGATTCCCAATTTGATTTTGCTAGATCCAGCCGCCCGGCAGCGACACATGGACAACGATTTAAGTACTTCAATTTATGGTGGTCTGAACTCATGTTTCACTGTCAAACTGGAAATTTCGTAGACAGGACAAACGATACTTCACGTTGATGTACTTTTGCACAGAAAATAATAATCGGCCATTCATATCCATTTTATTAAGACCCCTAAAAGTTTTAATTACTTGAATGATTGATTCTGCCATCAATCAGGCAAAATTGCAATTAAATTCTACTAATTTTTGAAGCAACATTACTGTCGATCTAATCAACACTCGTATTGTTCGAGTGTATCAAGATTTTATGTCAATAGGTTCATTTCATTCAATTACTCAAATTTCTATTTCATTTCCAAAATCCAGAAATTATTGTTAAATTAGATATTCTATGCGCTGTCACATTGATACAAATAAATCATGATGTAGGTATCCTTTTAATTTTTAGTGAACAGAACGTTTGTGGATTTGATGTTTTTGAAGAAGAAGAATGCTAAGCAAAATACTGAAGAAGCTTGCTAAGCAAAATAAAAAATAAACGTATTTATAAAAGTAGCTCGAATAGATCGAATGTTATGACGTCTTATTACAATACCCGCACTATTAAAAACGTCTAGGGATTTTATAAAAATAATTTCGAAGTATGAAGGACAACATCCTAAACTAATTTTAAGCCAATCAGAGAAACTCTACAAAAATTACAAACAAAAACAACCCTTTGCATATAGGCCTCATGTCGTCGCTAGAAATAATACAAAAATAGGACAAGTGTCAGTGTTTATCAGCACTAAAAAAAACATAGACGGAATTTTTTTATGCAGCACTACGGCCGTGCTTTAATCCTCTAATAAATGAATGAATTACAAATGTATGCAATTTATATCGTTCTAGTGCTAAGTGCATAATTTGCATTATGCATGCAACCACCGGAGGCCGCCACTAGAGAAATGCTCGTTCGAGCCCACTTTGCACTGTAGATGGCGGGGGTGCGCTGCTGAAGATACACCCACTGAAATGCGAACAACTTCCAAGTTTATTTGTAGGGAAATTTGTTATTTTTCAGTTCAGCGCAATAACCATAAGGAGGAATTAGCTATAATTTGCTGCTTTTAAAGTGGCTATTAATTTCCAGATGGGATGTAAGAGCTTTCTCAACTGAGAAATGGGAGGGTGGCTAAAATCGCGCAATCACTTCAAAAGATAATAAAAATTGCCAAAGAACATGCAGTGTTTTATAAATTATTAATAGTAACAGACGTGCAAAAATACAGTTTATGTGTCTTTGTTGGTTTGGTTAGTAACAAATCCAAGTGGCTCCTTGTTCTGTTTTTGGTGTAGAAACGTGGAAAATTCAAATTGATTCGTTTTACGATTCTTCTGTTTATTTAGGGTTCTACCATAAAACCAAATCCCATTAAAATGTTATCATTTTCATCCGTACGTCTGTAAATTACAGTCTTTCAACTCTTACAGTTTTCAAACTACAGATACCTATAGTACTAAATTTTATAGATAAATTCATTTGTGAACGGAAATGGCAGGCATAAAAAAAGCAATTTAGAAAATTTATTACAGAACGATTTTCCCAATACGTGAAAATAAAGAAAGGGAAAAGGTAATTTCCTTAATCCGTCAAATTGAGTATACAGTATTTTATAGTTTACTTTTAAAATTGTTGTTTTAAAAATTCCGAAGTTCCTTTTGCTCTAAAGAAATGCTTGAAGAAAAAATTAAAACGAATTTCAAAAACCTTGACTACTACGTAACTTCGTTTTATGTTGGTAAATAAAATTTTAAGTAAATTGGTTATGTGGTTCTCGAGAAATTTATGTTATCGCATTAAATCTTGATATTTAAGCATCTGATGACGTCAACAGCATAGCGACTCACAAAATGTTAGTTTTAAATTTAAATCTAGGGACCTCATATTATTACATCTGTCCTTAGTAGAATACCTTGAAGTTCGTCTTATGAAGTTGTGTCAGTGGCTTGCTAGAAGTGGCTAGCCTTTTATGATTATGAGTAAATATGAGCAAATAATCTCAAACTAGTTTCAAACGAAGCGAAATTATTCTTTTTTATGTTAATATATGTTGAACTATTTATGTTATGACAAGCTTAGCCATTGGGAATAGAATACCTAGATAAAAAGATTTCTAGAAGAAATAATTAAGAATACAAAAATGTATCCGCGAGACTTTCATTAAGGATTAAAATGTGCAATTTTTCAATGTTAGCTGTATGTAGCCTCTTAAAGGCTTTAGAGATTTTTTGTGATTATATGTATTATCATTATATTACACTTTTCTTTAAAATATTTTATAAAACTCTGTCTTTTGTTACAGATCGTTTAGCTAACAATGCTCGTAGCAATTCGTAACCGTCAAATATTTGCTCCAATCAGGCTAATAAAGAGTAGTAATCATGCGTAAAATGTGTATTCATTGGATGAAAAAGTGAATCAACCCTTCAGCTAGATCTTTTGTAGGGATTGTCATTTTCCGCAAGCCCATATATGTAAACCCTTCCCTCCAGAGCTGCTCAAATCCAGTAACTTGATGACATGCCAACGACGATGACGTCGTTTGACGATAACTACGAGGGGCAGGAAGCATGTTTAACAGTCGCCGTCCCTATTCCCGCGCAAACTAACATATGAATAACACTGCCCCTGTTTCCGCGCGAACTGTGCTATTGAACCCGCAACGGGATCGACGCGGATTCGAGGGATACAGCTGTTCTAGCCCCTGAGTCCTGAAATCAGTTCCGTCGCCAGAAACCAGAAATGCATTTTGTCCAACGACGTCGCCGCCGCCGTCGCCTATACGGGCAATTTCGCCGCCTGGCCAGAAGGTATAATTTCCATAAAAAAGTGAACCACTGAGGAAGAAAGCGTCTCGACGGGAAGCAGGAGCCTCGGGGCATGTCCGCGTCAAGTCCTGTAGAGGGGACGCCGCCGTCGTCGTCAGCGAAAATCCCGGCGAATGGTGTCACCTATCCCGGGACCATAGTTGAAATAATATTTTCATTATTAGAGGGAACTTGCACAAAGGACTCGCTGAAAGGCGGGCTCCTGGGGTGATCCGCGGCTGTTTGTTACTTTTGTGTCAAATCGGCAGAACGGCACCCTTATCCCGGACGAAAGTCTCGAATGTGATGATGGAGTTGCGTTGTTATTAGCCTGATTCCAGGACTACCGCTCGTCAAGGACGAGCGTCGTAATTGCGTTTTAATTCAGCTGTACAGCAGGAAGGGTTCCTCAGGGTGGTGGTTGCTACTGCTACTGTTCCTGCTGCGGAAATTTAACACGTGAATGGATTTAAAGAGATCAAGTGATGACTCGAAGGGATCTAGATTCTAGCTCCGGCAGCCGGGGCAGAAGGGACGAAATCCTAAACTGTCCCTTATGAGTGATGGGATTCCATTGTTCCGGCGGTTGTTGTAGTTATGGGCCACGGAGAGTAGTTGCCGCATGCGGTGCAACCCTATCCGTCAGGTTATAACCGAAATTACAAGCCATTAGGCGGGCACCAAAAATTCTTCGGTCTGTGCAAATCACTTAGGAGGGATGTTATGATTCTGTTGTTGCTTTCCCAGGACCCGAAATGTCCTCAAAATTAATTCAATACCCCCGGGACGGTGAGGAGCGCCTCGACGCCGCCGCCCTGCCGCCCCAATGCCCGGCCGACCGGGTCGACCGCCCAGGCACCGTCCGAACAATATTTCGTACACACATTAACCATTTTCGTGTATGAACTCGTTGCGGAGCAGCAATTTGAGCACTTGTTAATTACAGCCCGTAAGGACTTAATAAGAAAATTTATGGGCCTCCACCCCCAACCCGGAAAGCGGTGGTGTCTCCATGTGCCCGACAACGTCGACGTCGTAGTCGCCGAGGACTAAAACGACGACGACGACGACGACGACGACGACGCCGACGGTCGATTTAGATGCGGGACGCGCCGGGATCGCTCCCGGTGCAATTTCGGGGAGCACAATCAGCAGCGGCCGGGAGACAGAAGGTGGTTACTTTCCGCTTTATTTCGTCACAGGGTCCTCACGTTCTTTACATAGCAGCAGCACTTTATGGGCTGCTTGAGCTCCGCTCAAAAGTCCTAACGACGACGATAACAATGGCAGAAAATTACTCGGAATAAATGTTTGCAGTACGAAGGGAGCAGGAGGGCGCAGGGGGTAAAATAGGGGGCTGGAAAGGGTTAGGGCGAATGGTGGTTTAATAGGGCCCCGCGGTGAGGGACGGGCAAAAACAATTGTTCGGTTGTCTGAACTGCCAAGCCCCCCTTTGAAGGGCCCTGCAACCACCCCCAGTCCCTCCAACCCCCGAGGGGCACTGTTTGGAGCACAGCAGAAAGTAAAACGTGGAGAAATTTTAACTGTTGAACTCAATGTGCGTGAGATTTTAGCGAAAAAGATTTACTGCGATTCCGCTCCACTTTTAATTTATTTCCCTCATTATTTCGGTTGAAGTGGAAAAGTTTATTTATTTCGTTCGCCCCGCTTTGGAGTTGAACGGGCTTCAACCCGGCGCTTTGTACTTAACGACGTGAAGGGAACATGCCTCTCTACGTGCAAATACTTTTGGAGGACGGGAACATTTTACCCGTCGATTTCCTTTTCCACCGACTGGAATTTGCGCTATTTTGCTCTATTTGTGAACTAAAATAGGTAGTTTGGCACTTTTGTGAAAAATTTTCGAAAAAAAAACCTTGCAAATCCTAATCAAGGACTCTGTTATTTTGAAGCGCGTTGAAAATGCTGGCGAAGAAATTTTTGAAGCATTTACAAAATTGTATACAAAGCACACTTTTAAAATCTTTTATAGCATTACATGAAAATGTTTTAGGTAACAAAGTTTGAGTAGTTCGAAAAAGTAATATCAATTCAAAAGTTAAATTGAGAACGAACACAATCTATAAATTGAAATTTTAAATGAGTTGCTTTGAGTTTAAACTCTTATAAGAAGGAATTATTAATTCTGATTCTGAAAACATGTTAGCTTAATAAAATCAGTAAAATTAAAACGTACGTTTTATGTTAAAAATGTAGCTAAGGCTCGCAAATCCTTTTACTCTTAAAAAATTATGAGACCTGAGTTTTAGAGCCAAAGAAAGTTATAAGGCTTAGCCGTTTCGCAGAACTATGGCAAAAATCATAACGTCAGCAGCTCCTTTCTTGATATCTCACAAATGCTTATTTGACGAAGTTCCGCGAAACAGTCAAGCTTTATATGTATAACTTTCTTTGACCATGATGAAATTTTTTTTGTAGAATCTCAATTCATTTTGTAAGTTGTTCATAGCCAAAAGGACTATTTTTTACTTTACTTTTATTTCCTGAGTCGCTTTGAGAAAAGGTACGATAGTGCTCTGCAGCTTTGCTCGTGTTGTCGTCAGATCTTAAAGTGTTGTTTTTCATAAAACTCTCACAAAAATTTACTCTATTGATGCTCAGGCACTTTAAAACCGAAAAGCATTTACTTTATATTTAAAAAAAAAAATTGTTTAAACTAGCGAAAATCAGTTCGTAGAGGAAATATACATAATTTAAAATGTTTATTAAAGATATTCTCACTTTTGATTTACTAAGAATTAAATAAAACCACAATATTTTGTTGAAGCTCTATTTTCAAACAATATTGATATTATCACATAATATTGAAAATATGAGTAAATTTCGTGTTAAAATGTGTCACTCCGTAGGTAAAGGGCCCATTTGGTCGATCACAGTTTTCTCTAAACACGCGTTTTAAGTGAAACATCAAAAAATTATAAAAAAAATTTTTTTCGCAGTTTTTTACATAGTATATAGTCTACTATCACGTGTTAAAATTGCAGAGCACTCTGAGCGGTTAAAAACGCATCCAAAGTTTATGATCAATTTTTTTAAATCAATTTTTTCAGCAATTTTGAAATTTTAAATTTTTAGTTTTTTAACTTCAAAATGATTTTTTTTCCCGAATTTTATATCTTTTGAGCTCGGACCACTTATATTCGATTCCTTATAGTCTACTACATTGCGCTCTGGTCATAACTCAATTTCGGCCAAATGGGCCCTTTACCTACGGAATGACACAAATATTGTTTAAAAACGACTAAAACCTTCAAACATATTTTATGTTCTTTATTGAATTTAAACAATTTAACCTCTTTTTATTTAACTCTAGCTTAAGATGATTCCTTAACCTAAATTTATTGAAGAACATTGACATATACTGTAAAACCTTGTTATAACGAACATATTCCTTTTCCTCGAATTTTATATAGCCATGTTATACTGAATGAGATAAATTACTTACATAACGACCAATTGTCAGTAAAAGATTTAAGATAGATAAAACCAAAATTTCGAAGTAATATAACTTACTCGTCAAAAAATACGTTCTATTTAAAAATTTTACGATTCTGTTCACGAAACGTCAGATAGAAGGAGCATATCGTTTTAACTCGCGGATGCACCGATGCAAGGATAGCAAATTGCATGAGGAGGAACATCAATTGGTCTGCGAAGGTACATGGCAAATGCAATTTCCGTACTCTCGTTCACGTTTGACGAGCTGCGAGTTCAGCTGTTGCTGATTAGAAATTTAATTAGAAATCACTAGGGGAAACTAATAGTTTCCAGGTCGGTAGAACGCGTTGCATACAAAATAAAATGAACGGTGTCGGCTGCGACGACCAGGAAGTAGGTACTAATTCAATTTGAAGGCGACTGCTAATTTCCCTTTGAATTAAAAATTCCTCGAGTTAAATAAATTACCTTAAATTTTCGTTAATTTTCACGTGAAGCTTCTTTCTCTACTTAAAATGCAGTACAATGTGCAAGACCCAATCAATTACTGGTCATGAAAACTACCACCGCCGGTATTCGTGGCAAAATTCGGATAAAAATCCCCATAGTAAAAAATAATTCCGGGGGATCGGGAGCAGTGCCCCAAGCAAACCTCCAATTTGTCCGTTCGTCCAATAATGCAGTCAAAGTTCCACCATCCCCCGCGTAAATACAGAAGTCGGATCTCGGTCCGCTCCGGCTGAACACTGCCGGGGCCTCATTACGGAAAGGTGTGCACCAAGGTCCAGGGAATGGGGCCCCAACGGAGCGCCGCCGTTTTCACAGCGAACACTCTGCCGGGGGCTGCCACGATGAGGTCGTTTTCAAATCGTCAGCGGTTCGCGATTTATTTAATATTCATGGCGGCAAATTAAATCACCTAACGCGCGTACAGCGCCAGGATCTGCCATTCCGCCAAAATGCATTTTTCGGATGGGGAAGACGAAATTGTTGGAAAGCATCCCTGGTTCCTGCGATCTGGACACCCTTTTCATCGCAGCCGCGCCCGACGGCGGTTCCTAGCACCCGAACAGTTTTTGCTGGAACCCCACACCCGGAAACAGAAAAGCGCACACAAGTGGTGCTGAGTGGGCGTGTGGGGCTCCTGTGGGAGGCGTCGGGAGCGCCCGGCTTCGTAGCTGCAAAGGGAAGATCGCTGTCGGGCTCAGTATCCGAGGAAGAAAAATTGGCAGGCTCTGATAAAGGGATCAACCGGAATTATGAAACTCTTTGGTAAGCGGATCAAAGGCTGCTGCTACACCTGCCTTTTCACCTTTGCCACTTTGAGTGCTAAAATTACACACCTTGAGGTGGTGGTGCAGCCGGCCAATTTTTGTTTCTCATCCGGGGATGTATCGAGTGTCCTGGCGTTAAATCTACAGGTACCTAAATCTATCTGCCGACACAGGGTTTAAAAAGATCATCCGACAGACATAAAGCGAAAATCAATCATTTCGCTGGCGAAAAGCTTTGCTTATTCCAACATTGATTTTGGCTGGCTGCGGCAGAGCCTGGATGATGATGATGATGGGGCCAGAAACAGGGACTGGGAGTCCCCAATCCCCGTTCACCATTCCCCATTCCCCACTCCGCAGCGCATCCCCCCTCCGACCGACATGCCACGCCAGGATGCCAGGATACGACCGTCCCGGCGAACGGAGGCCAGACGAGATGCTGCAGTGTCATCAGGGACCCATTTGCATGTGCAGGGCGAATCGTTTATTAGATATTCCAGCAACATAGCGCCGCTTCGCATGCTATTCATCCTCTAATTACAAATTGAAATATGGAAATGTCCCAATTAACCAATTTTGTGTGAGGTTTAGACTCTTTGTATAGGTGGAGATTGCACCGCAACCAGAATTATGTGTGTTGCGTTCAACTAACCAGAGCGGCTCGGCGAGGGGAGCGGACGGGCTTCATCACAGAGATGCAAATTTTCATAGCTACGTATTGGCGTCATAGCAAGTGCCTTTAGCAGCACCTCTCCCGACCCTAACCAGCAGGAGCAATTTTTTAAAAAAAAAAAGTGGGAACAACTATCAAAACCTTTCAATGGGCTCTTTAAAATGGCTCCTGATTCACTGCTTGTTTTACTGCAGATAAATACTAAATATAATTTTACTCTGCATAAAAATACAGATTATAGATTATAGTAAACTTCACTAACTAATTCACAACTGTTTCTAGGGTTTTGGAGCTTTTCAATCCCTCAACACACTTCAACCAAGATTATAATTAAAACATTTGTTAACAAAATCGTTCAATTTAAAAAACAAGTAGTTTGAGGATGGCGATTAATTAAAATAACTAAACATCATAAGAGAATGCATAGAGCATTTTGATCGAGACAATCAATCCCATCTCATCAATGTATCTTTCACCTGCTATCCCTCTCACAGAGACTAAATAAAATTTAAAGAAAACAATTCTACTTATTACTTACTTTTAAAACACTAAGTAAGTCAAATATTAAGTTTTCACAATTTCTAAAAACAAATTAAAAACCTTTGAATGATTTTGCTATATCTTACTTGGAGGATATAAGTATTCTTTTGAGTATAATAACAAAATTTATGTGTTTTTTATTAAAAATACTTTATAAATCTAAAAATTTATATGAATTCTAGCATGCCAAGAAGTTCCTTCAGTAAAAACTGATGTCTACTGTTGTTCCAGTATTTTCAAGTTTTAAAACGTCTAAAATATGCATGTATATATAAGACTATAGAAATATAGGTACCATAAAAATTGATCTTTCGGTCCAAAAACGAAAGCGTACCTAACATTGTGTATAAGGCCAAACAATTTTATAGAATAAACTGGATGCTAACACTACACCTATATTAGGCCCAACAATATTTAAAAGTACACTCGAAGGGAACATTAGAACTATGCTTATAAAAAAAAAAATTTTGGAAAGATAAATAGGTACCTACTATATAATAATAAAAAATAAATTAATATAAAACTTTAATTACTCCAATGATTCAAAATATTGTTTATATTCACGACATTATATCACGTCGACCGCCGCCGTTGGCCCCGAAAACTCACTAACGACGCATTTAAGTTACATATTATTTTTTCTCGAGTACAACATTAAGAACTGGATCGATCAACTTAAAATTTTAATTATCTATGTTCAAAAAATATAATATTTTGAAAAGATCATACGTTGTTTGTCTTTTTAGGTGCAAAATACTAAAAATCAATATTAGCAAAATAATCAAGCGATTTTCAATCATATCATGTTTTAATGATATACCTACATTCACAAAAACTGTCAATTGATTATTTTTAAATATATCATGTTTGTCGTACATAAGTAGAAAGTACATAAACGACGAAAGGAATGAATTGACCCTGCAGCCATGTAAATTTTTATAAGGGTCTTCAGTAAATAAACTTAAAATTACAAAAATAGCACACAAGCAAATTTTCGAGCTGGGTAATATTTACCCTTGCGTGTCTCACAAGGGTTAATTGCCCACTCCAGCGGGCTCGGGATCAGGCGCGGGCGTCCCGGAGCCACCTCGTCCTCTAATAGAATTACGGCATCAAAAATTCGCCTTAAATGTATCACATCCTCAATCTTGAAGTTTTGCACTCCCAAGAGGAGTGGTCGACCCTTTTCGGAAGGCGAAAAAAAATTGAAAGATTCTTGTTACCCTCGTAATACGGCAAACCCGAGGATTCGATTCGATCCCGGAAGTGGGAACGGCCCTAATAAATCATTTTTGGCCAATACCCAATCCACTCATATATCCGTGGCGAGCGGAGCACGAAGGGTCCTCGTGGCGGGGTTCGACTAACCCTCCTAGCGGCAGCCAAGGAACAGGAGGCTCCTTGGCGAAAACCGAGTTTCTGCGATAGTTGCCCCGTGTCAAAATTTTCATGATTTACAATTACGTGGCATAGATATCCGCTCGGTGGATGTATGCCATTATCGCGGACAGCCTACTAAGTGGGAAACACATGGGAAATTGAACCCTTCTGAGTCCCGGGCCGGCAGACGAGGAATCCTTGAGAGTGAAAATCGAGGTAAGCAATAGGGATGATCCCTGAAATCACATATTCAACAAGGATAACCTTTTTTCTCTACTCTCAATGGAGGTCGGTAAGCCATAAATAAAGTCCTCAACTGATGGAGGGGGTCTGTTTAAGGATCCCTTTTACCACACGAAAGGATGTGTAATCATCGGTTCAGGTAAACTTCGATTAACCGAAGGAAAAGGAAACACTCGGATATTGAGCAGGGCCGGCGCGGCGAGGAGCCACCAACTTAACTGTTGACACGTGACCAGCTCCTCCATCACATCCTCTTTATGCTGATTTAAGGATATGATCCTCAATAAGGGTGTCGTATAAATTTTTATTTATTGCTGTCAGCCGAGAGTATGCGCTCGCAAACAATTGAACATGATTTGATGGATCCATTAAGATAAGACGGGCACGGCCGCTCGCCCGAGTCCTTTCAAAGGCGATTCTTTAAGGCGATAATGCGGATTATATTGATAACTTATGAATTTCAATATTTCCCAGAGAGAAGCCACTCTGCCAGGGAGTCTGTCCGCGTACCCAAATTGATAGCGACTGTCGTTTAGATAAAAGGACCAATCGAAGTCCTGCACCTTAACTGATTTTAAGGGCGTGCTCCATCTCGATTATTTCTATTGACGTTCTACGTTGTGCGGTTCGCCATTAAGTGGGGTGATAGGAAGATTAGGTGGGGTATTCTTTCCTCAAAGACCTCATTTTTATCCATTCAAAAAGACCTATTTATCTGTACATTTCATTGAAAATTAAAACCACAATCTTGTACACAGCTTTATAAATATGCACTCAAAGGAAGTTCAGTCAAGTTTAATCCTTATAAAGTTATAATACCTAAAAACCAATTATTACTATCTTGTTCTTTAATCTATATAATAAAGTAGTAAAGAGGGCTGAGTTTGTACATTCAATATTTTTTTGAAAAATGTGTGTTGTATTGTATAGAAAATTAAAATATATGCATATTTTTATATCAATGAAACTCTATGTTGTCATTCTTTTCATTACTTCATACCGCTCTTATAGACAAAAATATTTTCTAATAACGCTTCGTAAGCTAAAAACAATGTTTACCAATCAATAAAATAAATACCACTCGGGACTCGAGCGAAATTTCGGGCATTCGCTAGTTTTAACTATGTTTTTTTTTATGAAAATAAGAAACCAAAATTCACTGATCTCTGAAAAAACATAAAAAAAAACACTGGAATCATTTTACATATATAATCAAATCTTTTTATTCCTGAAACTCATATTCTAATTAACGATTACCAAACTAAAAACATGTGTCTTCTGTGAAGTATTTGAATTTCTGATTGTTTTTAAATATTTGTCTGTATTGAAATGACTGAAATTTGATGGTATGTCCTTTCTAATATCATACATATGTAATTAACACCATTCCTCGTGGGTAAAAAAATTATAGTTCAAAATAATAGAAAGTTTGCATCCTCAAAAATAATTCGATATTTTTGGTGTTATGTAAGTTTTCTTAAAATTCAATTTTAACGATTTTTATTCATTGTAATATAATAATTGAATCTTAGAAAAGAAGGAAAAATTCGGAAATTTAAATGCAGTTTACAAAATACATATATAAACTTTGTGCCGCACGTTGTACTATGTATTTAAGATATTTCTAGAATTTCAGTATACCCAAAAACCATTGTTGCTTTATCGTTTGCGTGAAATATTGCGAACGTAGAAGAAGGAAGAATTTCGCACATCCCTTTTCAGAAGACCCCACAGTACATAAAAAGCAATTCTCCAGAGTTCGATAATTCTACTTGAAGGAAGAAAAAAATCTTTGTCATTCTACGGCAATTACCTATTGCACCTAAAAGGATTACCCACCCGGTCGTCTTCGGATAGGTAATAAAGGGTCCTCCTAGCGACTCGCAAGTCGACGCCAGCCGCATCATACGTGGCCCTTCTGATGGGAAATTTCCCCGTAAATCACTTTATATATTGAAATTGAATAAAAACTCAATCTCTGCTCGCAAATAATTCGATCGAAGGGCCTCGAGTTTTTATCTTTTTTCACGTCGATGCGGGCAAATATATGATGAGTTGAGTATCCCGCCCGACGTCCTGGTGCCCTTGTCTTTTCCCGACGGAGGGAACAACACACTGCCGGGATATAGGAGCTACTTGAAAGGGTCCTCCTGCGGAGGTGGGCATAAGCCAGAGCTAGGAGATATAAATGAATTTGTATACCTTTGAATTCATTTTTCACCGTTCGCTCCAGGAACGCAAGTGAATAATTCCCGGGGATCCTTTGGAGAGTGCTCTTTCATCAGCATATTTACGGCAAATTTCCGTCCGCAGCACGGGGGCTGCATGTAATTAGAATTGGAAAATTCCTCATGTCATACGTTCACCTGCTTACCAGTAGCAGTGAACCCTTTTTCATTTATCACCGCAAACTAATCCAGCACATGGGAACATCCCTCTTTCTTAGTAGGTTCATCGAACGATAGTGCCCTTCTAGCTTTTCTGGTTTTCAATCTTTATACCGAAAGCTTCGTCAAAGACTATCTTCAGACGTATTTAAATTTATAAAAGTGAAATTGTTTTTTATATAAAAAATGGACCCGCATTCACAAATTTGATGCCTTTTACGAGTACAATATGCAAAAATTTAAAACTCTATAGCTTCTTCAACAATACCTACTCGAAAGACATCGACATCTGGCAGACTATCGGAATGCAAATTCGAATGTCGCAGGTTCGATCTCTGTCTGTGGTCAGGCTGTTATTTTCTGAGAATCTCACATTTATATTTTTAAGATATCTCCCAAACTACTCAACCGATTTTGAAAGTTATTGTTCCGTACTCTATGTATTAATTAAATTACTTTTGGGGTCAATTAAAAACAAAAATATGGGAACAGATTAAGTTTGAGGTCTCCTTACGGATTTTGATATCACTTTATAGGAGCAACAAAAAATTTATCGATCACGTGTTCATTCCGAGATATTTATTAATTTTAAATTTCGAAAATTAACATTTTGTCTTCAAGTGTTTTTGCATATTCTCGCAAAGTTTCGTTGCAAATTGTGTAAATAACTTAAGTTAGTTTAACATTTCCTCCTCTTCATTCTAAAAACGTCTTCAAAAATCTTTGAAATTAACGAATTAAAGGTAAATATCCTTTTCGACTTATCGACGGTGACGAACGCGCTTATAAAATTACAAATCGAAATAACGTAAAATTTTCCTTATTTTCAATTTTGTGCAGAAATCGGGTGGAAACATTTGTAATTTAGGATTTTTCCATAATTTTCAACGAAAGATTGCGGGAGCATGGAGAAATTACGACGGAAAACTATCATTTTTAAGAATTTTAATGTCCAATAACTCAGGAAATAGAAGCGACCGACAATTTTTTTTTGCATATCTGTCAGTTTTGATCCTAAATGGACATTCCTACAAAGTTTCATCAAAATCCATGAGGAGACCTCAAACTCAAATTATGCCAAAATAATGTACCTACCCAAAACGGAAAAAGGAGTATGAGATTTTAAAAAGACTTTTGTTCTGGGTATTCGACAACAAATTATATAAAACGCTAATATCCAGGCATTCGTTGAGAAAATCTATCGCAAGAGCCGAAAACGGTCCCAAAATTTCACAAAGTATAATTAGATGAAATGGGACACAATCCCAGACGTAGCCCCAAATTGCCAGGAAGACATCAGATGATTCCTTGATTGTCTGTGTGTTTACCAATTTCTTCCTTTCGTTTCCCGGTTGCAGCGTACAGATTCATGCGGGGGAGTCGTTTTCCTTGTCGAGATGATTTCTGTTTATCTTGATATAAGAAAACTTTTCGACTCAAGATCGCTCGTAATTTGAATATTTTTGATTCGTTCTCATTCGCCGACGATGAAGCATTTTTATGATGTACAACGGCGGCGGCGGGCGGCAGCAGCGGCAGCAGCACCAGCCAGCGAGCAGAACAGAGAGAAATCAAAAGCGATTTGGGTAAATATGCGATTTGCAATTGTGAACAGAGGGTCAGGGCAGCGATTGCGGTGGCGGCAGTTCAGCGACATTTTCCATCTGATACCGGCGAATGAATTTTATTTGGTTTCATTTGGGTAAATGTTTGACTTTTGGGTAGTCGGAAACGATATCTTTGAGAGAAAAATTTTCATACCAAATTGACTAAGGGAGGATAGTCTTCATCGGTATCTTTTTAAAGATTATTCTGCTGCAGAAGGGCAGTAAAATTATCTATGGTGCTTTTTCAAAGGCGGTTCACATAAGATAGCTTAAACCATTGATATTTGCATTTTATCATTTGTAGAGGTATAATGAAACTGTATTTGCATTTAAAGTTTATAAATTTATGGTCGTTCCTTTACTCCCATAAAAATTTATTTATTATATATGGGGCATTTCACGTGAAGCGGACAGGGTAAAAAGGTTCAGGTTTCCGATTTCAATTAAATTTGAGTATGTTATATCTGTACATGTCCTCGACACAGTGGCAAAATATTTTTACAGTGGTAAGGCTGGTTCACAAAATATGGGTCTTTGAAGATTTGGGTAACCGTGAGGTATGTACTACTTCGAATTCTTATATTAAGTTAAAAAAAATTTAGTAAAATAAATTAAGTACTGGATTGTATACTTCATTTATTGACCTTTTTAACCTCACAATTCGATTTCAAAAATAACCCAAAAATCACTGAAAAAAAAGTAAAAATATATTTTTATATCGTTTTTTACAAAGTTCGCATTTTTTTATTTTTTTTTTAAGTTCATTAAAAAAAACCTTGTATTGTGTTTATACTCCATGCCAAGTTTCATAATGGGCCGCGCAGTCGTTTAGGAACTACATGTACTATAATACCGAAGCGCGGCGGCAGCCCCGTTCTCGCGTCTAGTCAGTTAGCGCGACTTACTTATCATTCATTCAAATAATAGGTCAATAATGTTTTATCCGATTTTTTTTTTGCTTTAATGACGGTTTTATGGTAAAATATAATAAAACAAGAAATTATAACTTATTGGTTTATTTCAAAATATTTACAGTTTTATAAGCTATACTACAGTCACTTGTTTGTTTGATGATAATACCCTCAGTGGTCGGAATGAAAGCGTGAAATTTTTTCGTGCCAGGTATGGTTATTGCAGAATCAAAGCGGCTTTTGAGATGTTCATCTTTTTTAAACAATCTTTATAAACTGTCATAAAGTCGATTTTTATATAGAATTTTTCTAAGAATTTTTCTAGAAAAATTCTATAGAAAAATCGACCCCACTTTCAAAATAAACGGTTCATTTCGTCTGAGTCAGCGATCCCTTTGACATCCTATAAAGATTGTTTAAAAAAGATGAACATCTCAAAAGCCGCTTTGATTCTGCAATAACCATACCTGGCACGAAAAAATTTCACGCTTTCATTCCGACCACTGAGGGTATTATCATCAAACAAACAAGTGACTGTAGTATAGCTTATAAAACTGTAAATATTTTGAAATAAACCAATAAGTTATAATTTCTTGTTTTATTATATTTTACCATAAAACCGTCATTAAAGCAAAAAAAAAATCGGATAAAACATTATTGACCTATTATTTGAATGAATGATAAGTAAGTCGCGCTAACTGACTAGACGCGAGAACGGGGCTGCCGCCGCGCTTCGGTATTATAGTACATGTAGTTCCTAAACGACTGCGCGGCCCATTATGAAACTTGGCATGGAGTATAAACACAATACAAGGTTTTTTTTAATGAACTTAAAAAAAAAATAAAAAAATGCGAACTTTGTAAAAAACGATAAAAAAATATATTTTTACTTTTTTTTCAGTGATTTTTGGGTTATTTTTGAAATCGAATTGTGAGGTTAAAAAGGTCAATAAATGAAGTATACAATCCAGTACTTAATTTATTTTACTAAATTTTTTTTAACTTAATATAAGAATTCGAAGTAGTACATACCTCACGGTTACCCAAATCTTCAAAGACCCATATTTTGTGAACCAGCCTTACCACTGTAAAAATATTTTGCCACTGTGTCGAGGACATGTACAGATATAACATACTCAAATTTAATTGAAATCGGAAACCTGAACCTTTTTACCCTGTCCGCTTCACGTGAAATGCCCCATATGTATGTTGGTATACCTTTTAAACTCAATGATATTAAAACGATCGAAAATCTGCAAGAACTATGTAGAAATAGAACGACAAAATTTATTTATGCAGTTCTTTTTATATTGGACTTATAAAATGGTACAAGGGGATTAAATTGTTGGAACAGATTGAGTTTAAGGTCTCATGGATTTTTATAAAACTTTATAAGAGTGTTCATTTAGAGACAAAATTGACGAATATGCAAAAACAGTAAATTAGCATTCCTACAAAGTTTCATCAAAATCCGTGAGGAAGCCTCAAACTCAATTTATGCCAAATTATTTTATCTTATATAATTATTTGCTTGCAAATCTCTCTGTAGCTTTTTTGTATTACTTAAATTTAAGAACATAATTCAACACAAATATCATCACGTTTAGAAAGTTCGTTACAACCTTAAAGATTAGTAGCCTTCTTCAAACAGTCCATTAAATGTCGTAAAGCTTAAAATAATCACGCATAAGGCAGCGGAAGAAGAAAGTTATTGCGTCTAGCGAAATCGTGGCGCAACAAACACATATTAAAGGGTTAATTTTGTAGTCACATTTCGAAATAAATTAAACCGAAATGGATCCAGGCGGAGTCTCCAGGCGGTCATTCCGGGTAATCCCGTAAAACAACTTGAAAAATGCCCATATAACGAGCTGCACCCACACCGCCCTCTCGTCGCCCGGCCGCGGGAGTACGTCCTCCCGGGAATATATCTCTGCCAGCCATCAAACGTTAATCCAAATTAATTTCGTGTAATTAAAATCACCTTAAAGCCAGGTTATATATCAGGCGCTTAAGCGTTTAACATTTCCTTCATTTACTGGGCTCCTGTGGCGGTCGGGCGGGAGTGATATGGAATTGAGGAGCATACAGCCCGGCAAGATATCACTGGGAATGCAAAAGTTTGTGCTGGTGAAGCGTAGTCCCGGCGAGGATCCAGGAGTTGGGGATACGAAGACGCAAACAAAACCTGTACAAACAGTCGGGTCTGCAGCGTCTCCCGGTCCCGGTCCCGGGCCCACTCCCGAGTCTAGGCGACTTTGCCTCCGCCGTGCACTTCTTGCCGCAGTAACTATCCTTTTAATATATGTGCACTCAAATAACTCCGCTAAATTGTCGGACATTAATCAAGGTTTTCATGGTTGTCTCTAGTTTCCACGGAGGATATCAGCCAGACGTATCCTGGCTGCATACACGTCCTAACTGCCGGGCGGATGTACTTAGACGACGTTCCCGCTCCCGCGTCCCGCTCCCACGTCCCGCTTCCCGGTTCCCTATTCCCGATTCCTGCACAAAGGTTCATATGTCTGCTGGTTACGTATCGCTTTAGTTACGGCCGAGGATTCGGTGTTTATCACTCGTGGAGACGAAAAGTGAAAAAGTGAAGACCAAGACACGATGAAATGATAATCGTTATCCTTGTTCCGTGGATGGGCGACGTATTGTGTGGTGTAAATTGCCGGGCATTACGGAAGCTCATATAGCATGAAAAACGCTCGGTGTACGGAATAAATCCAGGGCTATTAATCCTGCGGGCTCTGTGCCCGTGGCCGTGGCCGGGCCTCGGCGGCCGTACTTTCGTTGCCATCCTTATTAAAAAAGAAAACCTCCTCCGAGGCTAGTCTGCCTCGTCCCTGGGACCGGGAAGCCAGTCTGGTCGTTAATGAAAGTGTCTTAATAATGAGATTGTTAACATTAAATTATCTTCTGATTTATAAAGGGAGAGCGTTAGCAATTTGTTAGCCGCATCCTTCTCCACCCACGAGCTGCTCTACGCCACCAGTCGGCCTCAAACGCTAGCTTTAATTTATTTTTCGAGGGTGGGACCTAGACTAACGCAGTGCGTCGTTATTTCGTTATTTCATTATCTAACTCATTTGGACTTTAAGGGTTAGTTACTCCAAAACTTTGTTAAGTGCCTCCTCTTAGTTTAGACTTTGAAATTAGATCCAATCGAAAGTAGCAACAAGTCTTATATAATTTTAAATTTCAAATAGCTTAACAGGGTATTCTACAGTAAGAACGATATTTTTATAAATCCCATTAATATTTAAGCATAACGAATTTTTCACCATATCTATTAATAGGTACTTAAAAAGTATTTACATACTTTTCTTTCCAGTTCATCGAAAAATCACAATCGATCACTTTTAGCTCATGGTTGACATGATTCCAATTCTACTCATCCGAAACTAAATTCTAAATGAGTCGTATACTTTAAAATAATAAAATACCGGACATTTAAAGACCATAATTACATGATTTTGAAAATTAGATATATATAGATTTTGGACAATTTGTTAATCTGTTTTAAAATTAAGAAAGCAATTTTTGTTTACATTTTCTAAAAGTATATACTTTTCAAAAGATTTAGTTAACATTTTATTAAAAGTTCCAAAAATTTTACTTCCTACAAATTGTAATAATCCAGCAGTCGACAGGTTACGAAGGAAGTCTTGTGTCTACCAGAATTACATATTTTAAGCTTAATTTAATTAACTTTTTTATTTCAGATTAATCCAACAAGTGCAACCGTACATGTCATGTAAAAGTTAAATTTTTCAGCATTATCTATAATTTATAACATATAACTTTATTTTACAATTCATACTTTTTTTGATTGTAATAATTCCGCAAAAACATATATTTTTTGTATGTCAAAGAATATGATAATATTCTTAAAATTTTAATAATTTTTATGGTATGCTGAAGCTCTAGGAATTTGAATATGATTTTGGTTAGGTATTCGAGCCACAGATTGAAGCTGCCACACTTTAAGAATTTATTTTTTTTTTTCTAATATTTAATGCCATAATGACGTAAATTCCTTTTCGACGAGATTCATATTTTCAAGTAAAATTTCCAGAGATACTGACCGCTGAAGATTTTAAAAATTTCCATAATGTACTATGGTCTGTCAGCTAGATTTATTATATCTCGAATTTTATTGCATAAAATACCTAAGAAATTATGAAATATTATGCAGAAATGCAAAAAATGCGCCAATTAAAATTCTAAACCTGCATTCCACATTTCCGTCCTTTTTCGTTCCCTGAAACCGAAACACCCCCTCAAACACGAGAAAATATGTCGCAGCTAAATGAAGCGAGTGAGCAGGGAAGTAATGCGGATGACAAATTCACTCGGTCGGTTACTAATGGGATCCCGGGACGTCTTCAAATATTTCTGCATATGATATCCCGATGTGGAATCAAACGTGATTCGAATCGGTACCGTGGGTCTGACTCCTTTCTCATGCCGCAGCTCACCTGAATACAAAGCGTTTTACAGATGTTCTGTTTAACCCTTCGCAAAATCGTTAGAGCTCCCGGTGACACGTGCCGCATAGGCAATCACCACGGAATTGGGTCTGCCACCGTGCCCTGGAGCCGGTCTATGCAAATTTTTAAAAAACGGTCAAACGCCAGAATCATATCAAGTGCGAAGAAAGTGGTGTCACCTTTCCGTGTCGGACCGACGACGGGCTCCTCTGGGCACGTCACATCATCTTGGGATAGTGTAAGATAGCCGCTAGAGTCTCGATCTGAGTAATGCAATCAAGTTCTCAAGGTGTACGATGATCCCTAAATATCCTGCGGCAGGACATTGAACATCATCATTTCCCCGACACCTTTGTATTCCTCGCCGGCGTCGAAGTTTGTCTTCCCCGGGACCCGGGAGGTGTGCCGTCGATCCGGAACCGGATTGTATTTTTCCTGCGCAATAACGTATAAATCGAGGGGTATAAATCAGCGGCGGAGCCCGAGTCCTTAGCCCGGGAATTCTTCGGATCTTATGTTTGGCTCATGCAGGACGTTCCAGCCATTTTTTCACCCGGAGCCCGCCGGGAAGGCTCTTATTATCCGAAAAATGTGAACGAGCCTCGCAGCGAGTGTTTATGCAGACAAACACCTCACCTCCGGGTCATGTGAAGTTGCGGGTCCTGGATCCAGCTCCGGGACGTCTCCACCGGAGCCCCAAAGCCGAGCTGATCCTCCGGTGCCGATTCCGCTGCATGCCAACCCTGCAATACGTCTTTTTGTGGAGATTTAATGCACTCCCCTGGCTGCAGCCTCGGCCCGGCTCGAGCGCTTCATTCCATGGAAAACTATTTGAACTGAGTCGAGCGTGAAAATCAATTTAAGTGGGGCTTTATTGGTAATTTTCGAATGGATATTGGTTACGACCGCTGGGCTGCGGGGCGGAACGCGGCCGGGGCGCAGACGAATATAATCGCAGCTCAGCTCGGAACAAATCAAAGTGTTATACGGCAGCTACGGGTGAATGGGAAAAGTTTTAATGCTCCTAGGTAAGATGGTCTGCCGGCGAAATAACTCAGCGTGAATCGAGGTGGCGGTGCACCGGCCGCTCCAGCAAAAGCACCCAGATAATGCACTTTTGTAAGCAATTAAGGCAATGGATTTATTCGCCACCGGAATTCAGAAGGCCGCGCCAACAGATCGTTAATTCAACGTTCAGGTTCTACGACATTTAGCAGCAATTAAAGACTTAATAGGCGACGAGGCTACTTATTAAGAGGATGATTTTTTCGTAATTAATTCTAGATACGCTTAGCGAAATTACGAAGCTACTAGATGTACCCATGGGTTCAATCATCCTTGACTTGGATGCAATAGAACAAACTCAAATGTTAAAAAATATAATTTATATATAATACAAATTCAACATATTTTAGAAAAGACTTTGATGACTGGATATTGGCCATTTCTTTTTTAGACCAAAGTTTTATTGTAAATAGCGAAATCAAGTTCTCTGGAGAAACCTTGAATACATTGAAAATTTTACCTTTATGAAAGCAATTTATTTATTTGAGGCGAACTAATCTATTACTATTACTCTTTCTAAGATAAAAAAAAAATCCTCTATTCTTTAAATCATTAAACAATGCTAATTTTCGAGCTGATCCAAAGTCACAAGAAAATTTTCTCCGAAGTTGCAGAAAAAGAGATTAACTAACATATATTTTTCAAACTTGACCATACATCAACAAAATCTGTAATTTAATAGTTCAATTAAACCGAGATCTCGTTGGTTTAAACCGGAAAATGTAGTTTTATTGAGCATGAATTGATTCCAAAAGTTTTACAATTATTTAAAGCGTATTGTTAACAAATAATTAATGCTAAAACATTAAATTTGTGAATTATAATGACTTTAAAAAAAAATCCACTTCCACAAATAATAGGGTACAATTATCGGAAATTTTGTTCATTTACAATTAGGTGTAAAAAATTGAAATATTTCAATAAGAAAAGCTCGAAAGTTCGAAATTAATTATAAAATCGTGTTTTATTTCTGGAATTGACTTTTAAAGATGAAAATGTCACCCAATTTTAGTTTAATAAATGAAAATAATTCATATTATTAAAAATATAGCGAAAATGTATTCGGCTACAGATATTTAAAGAATTCCGTAGCATACATACATTTAGTAGGTACATATAACGTACGAATTTTTAAAGTCTTTTTTTTCTGATTCCTACTTTATTATTATTAAGATGTAAAATAATTCAATTCAGGTGTTTCAGGATAGAATAACATATTTGAAATAAGCGACTTTCACAACTACTTTATAGTAATAATTTTCAGAAAAATGCCTTAGAGATCAGCAAAAAGGATTCCTTCTTTCTTTGCACCATGTTTCAGTCGCTTTTTTTTTTTTTTTCTGAAAATTATTATACCTAAAGAGTTTTTTGAGGTTGCTGATTGTATTATATGTAATTGTTGCTTTTGAGTTTTAATTTAAAATCAGTTAGCGAAAACATTAAAGATTACTCAAAAATGTTGTACAGAAGCAAAGAAGTGTTTCCGTGATTGAATTAAATGGTTGACTTACCGCGATAAAATCGTTCCCCGGTTGGTGGCAGGGTCGGTTACGTACCTGAAAAGAAAAAAAGTAGCATGAGCTACAACAATGAATGTCACATCGCGTTAGCTGGAAGCTAGAAAAGGAGCTGTTTGCTCTGCTCCCGGAGCCAGTCAATCACCAGCTCCCGGCGTCCTTAACCTTTCCTCGGGATTAGGACCTTCGTGAAGGGTCTGCTCGCGCAACGAGTGTAATCCCGGCCACATGCGGTTGTTAGCGTGCCGCTCGCGTCACGGCCGTAATCCCCCGGCGTCTGGCTGGCCGGGGAGGGAGCAGAGGCTTCAAATATTGCAATTAACTTTCTCGTTGACAAGGGACAGTGTAAACACCACAAACGCTGACAAAAATTGGGTGAAAGCGACTGCACTCGGGCACCCGGGGGCTGGGGCTCGGTGCGGCGCAGTCTGTTTATTTCTGTAATTCGATAGCCCCGGCCGCAGCCCGGGAGGGTGCTCCGTCATATGTTGCAGCGAAACCCTGCCGCAGCGCTTTTTCCACCCCGCTCTGGTTTCATTTGGGGTGATTGGATTTTTTTGTCGATTGTTTACTATTATTCCTAAATGATTCTTTCCATTGATTATGTCCTTATGTTTGCTCTGGCTGCACCACGTTGCGTTTTCATTTATTTTTCAGCGTAGGCCCGGACGCCCCCGCGCCTCTCCCTGGCCCTAGATAGTTTAATTGAAACCCGTGCTGAGTCTGAACAAACAGAAATCAGCCCCGTCCGTCAATATGCGGTGAACCAAAGAGCGAAATTGACATGTGTCACTTTTTAACGCACTAATTGGAATGGATTTCGTTTACGAGCAGATATTAGTTGCAAAGGGAAACGTTTTCGAAACGCAATGTCTCCAGTTGTTTGGTTTGCTTCCCTAGCCCTGTCAATTGATACATGTCTCAGGGGTATGTTAAAAACATTTGCTTCTTCTTGGGTGTCTTTTTAGTAGCTAGTTTCAGATGACAGGGTGGTAAGCCAATTACAATAAAATTGTTATTACTATTCTGCTCACGAATGGCTCAAAGTCGAAAAAGAAATATATGAAATCAAAGAAAGTTACATTGTCGTCCTACAATTTTCCATTTTCGATGTTATTCACCGGTCGTTTTTCGAATATTAAAAAAAAAGATTACACTGATCAAAATATTTTATGTTCGTTTATGTAAACACAACAAGTAGGAAATAACTTTAATAGAACTTTAAAAACAGATTGAGTTTGAGGTCTCCTCATGGATTCTGATAAAACTTTGTTGGAGTATTCATTTGGAGTCAAAAGTGAGAAATTTGCATAAAAAATTTATCGGTCCCTTGTACTTTCCGAGGTATTTAACTTTGAAATTTCGCAAATTGACATTTTGCCGCCACGATTTTTTGCATATTCCCAGAAAAGGTCGTTGCTAATTTTGGTATACCTACATATACTTTAAATTTAGAATATTTTGACCTTTTCATTCATTCATTAATTCTTATAAAAGACAAATTAAAATTAAAGAAAATTTTTCTTATTTTGAGCACTCGTATAGAAATTTATACAGAAATCCAATGGAAACCTTTTTATTTTAAGATTTTTCCATAACCAAAACCATTCACCAAAACATTATGGAAGCATGGAGAAAATGCGGCGGGAAACTATTACTTTTCAGAAATTTAAAGCTAAATATCTCAGGAAATATAAGCGAACGACAAATTTTGTTTGTATATCCGTCACTTCTGAGTCTAAACGAACATTCCTACAAAGTTTCATCAAAATTCGTGAAGAGACCTTAAACTCAATTTCTGCCGAACTTTGATTCTATAGATTACGAATACGAAAACTAAAATTTTTCAGAACGTTAGGTTTTTAGGAAAAGACAGTTTCTTAGCTTATTTTCAAAATATTAAGATCGTTATATCGTTAAATTTTAAGATCGTTATATCGTTATTAATTAAAATAATTGCATACTTTCCAAAATATTTTAATTACTTACTTGTTATTCTCCTGCGTTATTAAAAAAATGTTTACCTCTTTTATGACCGCGCAATTTATCTATTTAATTCAACATTTTCGATTGAGTTTGTATTTTGAAATACTTTATTCCAATAAGATATTAAAAATTATCGTTACCGGTAAACTCTATAAATCCATAGTATCCACTATCCAATGGATTTATCCATACAAAATATTTTAAAGGATCAATTTATTTTCTTCTCAAGAATATTTATGCCCTAGACGGGCACACAGTCAAAATGGCTGCATATAAAAAATGATTTTAAATTTGAATGACCGGAATGGAGATTGTAGATTTATGCATCTCTGAAAACAACATCCAGTCAATAAAGAGCACTTAAAATGGAGCGCAGAAATATATTTTCAGATGGCTCCCAATTTTGGTTTCTTTCGAATTAAATGGGCGGTCTGACTGAAGGGCATGAAAAAATCAACCGCATCCGATAAATCTTCATGAACTGGCGGTCGATCGATCCTTTGATAAACTGACATGTTTGCTTTTTATTAACTTCAGAGGAGAACTGGCAGCCCTCTCCCCATACATAATTAAGACAAATAATCTACAAAAATATATCACCCCATTACAGTGCAGCTCCTGCTCCGGGGGGCATGCAGGGCTTATGGCTTTATCCGAAATGTGCTCAATAACTTCCTCAGCCGTTCATTGAACGAAACCGGGCACATTATGCCCGGAACCCGCGCCCCTTTTTCGCATATAATCGGTCCAGACGGGGGCTGGTGGTGCATTTCGACGGGACCACCATATCCCGCCGACGACGAGCGTCCCGACGATGTAGCGTCGTAGTCCGCAGCTCCAGCTGCTCGGTAGCAGGTCCTGTCCGGGAAACCCCGGGAAAAAATATTTGGCACAAGTCTAGGGTCAGCTATTATACCGCCCCAATCCAGTGGCTGTCGTCCACTCCCCAATCCCGGTCCTGGTCCCGTCCCATCCCGGCGCAGTCCCGCGCCTTTATTTATTTATTTGCAGAAACACATTTGCGGTTTATTGACTTTCCAGAGATTTATGTCGCATATAAAAATTTTCTGCAGCACTTTGCTGACCCCCAAATTCCCCCGTAATCCCCGCCGTACAGCCGCTGTAGCCCAACTATTTGTACTGCGAAGGTTTTGCAGATAGCGTGTGTGTCCAGGACGGATGGAGGATTTCGGGGGTTTTGTTCCGACGAGGAGCCACCGACTTGGGCTATGCTACTTCAAAGCTAGATTCCGGGCGATTTCGGCTGGAAAAATGTGCTCCTAGTCAGCGGGAAAATTGTTATGATAAAAAGGAGCTGGCGGTGTTAAACTGCGCGCTCCCTGGCGGGGGGCATGCATACAACCCGAGTGGAACCCATTTTATGCACATGTTGCGCGCCCAAGAAGGCTTTAAAGGATTTCGCGAAATTTTTAATGCAAACATTGGGGAAAGCATTCTTATGGCCCACTCGAGGGATGGATGGGCGGTGCACGCCAGCATTTGTATTCCGAGAAAGCCCCACGAGAGACCCTTAACCCATTTTCTCGGAAAAATGTTTCCACATTCTGAAGTTTTTAGCATTTAGTCCAATTGAACTCAAGTCCAGGGATTGGAGGACAAAATCCGTCATGGTTGATAAGCTCCAGAGCCCGCAAAATTTTTGTTTTCAGTACTCGCGAATTCAAACCACCAGCAAATCTCACTTATCAACTGAGTAATCCTAGCACAGTTTGCAAACAACTATATTTTACATTTTTCGATCAATAAATCTTCGTCAAATAAAACTAACTTTTGGATAGAAAATGCGGGGCATTCTTTAAAAGAGCCAAAACAGGTCTTTAAACCCAACTGAGTTCAAATCGGGAATATAATAAATAGAATCTATTCCAGAATATAAACTTAAGATTACAAAATTTAAACAACACAACACTTTAAACATACTCATTTCAGTGAATTATTCTCAAGATATGTATATGATTCTAGATTTAAAAACTGATTTACCTAAAGCAAAGTCAACGAAACTATTGAAAGAGATAATATAATTTAATAACGCATTTAGTACCTACTAATAATAATATTTTCCTGACAACCATAAATGGTTCTATGAGAGGGAACAAATAGCAACTCTCTTGTACGAAAGGATTTTTCGTAGGTATAAATCTTTATCAACTAAATCATTTTTGGCAATTTCATATCATTGGATAATAAATCCTTGATAAATATAATACAAGTAGGTAACAATTCCGTCTACACTCAAGAATTAACAAAATAAATAAAAGTCGTTGTATAACGCGGTACTTATAAAAGTAACCCTTCTTTTCGTGTTTAATCTGAACTTTGCGTAACACGAATCTTATAATGCGACATTATTCTGGAACCCAAATCCGGCTTGCGTTTATTAAATATTTACTATTACTATTATTAAATCTTTACTATTGTTAAACTCTTAGTACAATTCATTTAATTTATTAGTGATAATGTTTTTGCGTATATCTACCAACCATTTTTAATTAAAATTTTCGGTTTTTACATTGCAAAATGTTAATTTATAAGATTCAAATTTTAAAATACCATCACGAAATTTTTAATTGAAATCTAAAAGTTAATTTTAATAGTTTCAATGTATATTAACATGGATATAGTTTTTCTCTATTGAGATCTATGAATTTACAATTTGCTACATATTTTTAATCCGCTGTAAAATCTTAGAGCGGCATACACAAATTTTCATTTAGATAAAACCAATACATACACATAGAAGTTCGTTAAATTTTCACTCAATATAATTCACATGTAAAGTTTTAAGTAGCAATTTATAAGCAATATATTTTCTAAAGTAAACCAGTTCCTAAGTCGAACATACCGAGAGCAAGAGTAAAGGGGATTGGGGATTGGGGAAAGGGGAATAATAAAAGGTCTTGAGGTAATCTTACCATGTAAACTTATCCACCTATAATCATAAAATCATCTACAGCTCCTTTTGTTATTTTATAGTACTTTACTATACCTTTTTACTACTAAACGTGTTAAAATGTATATGCTCATTATTAATTTACAAATATTGACATGTGAAATCTCCCACTTATGATCCTATGTTATTTTATAGTATTTTGGTAGTAAAGTTTTAAGGAGGTTCTTCTATGTATAATTTCCATTGTTTCTTCTTATTTTGTGCAGATTTGAATTTTTTAATAGAACTGGTAGAGTGCTACTATGTTCACTGTTGAATTACAAAAAATCTCTATGACTCCATTTTATATTCCAAAATAGTAATAATAATAATTCGTATAGTACGTCTTTTGCCAAATTTGAAATGACTTTTCTCTCAGTATATGTACATACATAGTATATATATGTACATATATTTGAAACGAGTAACCTTGAATAGTTAAATTTGCACAAATCCAAATTGATTTAAATTTGGGATAAGTCTTTCGTGGTATGGGCCTGAGTCAGGCGGTGATCTATTTCGCCGATCCTTTGATAGCTAGACGGCCGTGCGTCATCTCGCACTTCACTAAAGAAGACGACTTAATCGCGCTGGTTGTGCCTCGTTTTTATCGCGTCTCGCTGATGTGCGAGGCGGCCCATTATCAGGATCTAAGACGGCACTCAATGCGTCTCGTAATCACCAGAGAAAGAATAATCGACGGTAATTACAAAGCCTGACGCATATGTTATCATCCCCGTCGCAGCCGCGCCCCGTCCCGCGCGCCATACGGAGACAGGGTGAAATCCGTTCACGGAACAATTTCCCCGAACAGGATGTCTCCTCGAACAACTTAATAATTCCTCTCCTTGGCTGGCTTTTTTCGGGGACAATGTCGGTGTCCCCTCCTGGCGCTTTTCTCGTAGCGCGCCGCGCCATGCCGCGTCGCCGTCCCTTTTGGCGCTTCCCAGAAACTCGATGTCGGCAAACATCCTCATTTGACTCCGTCGGTGGGGCACACCGACACAGGAGTCCCGGCGCTCCACATGGCAAGTTGGGGCTGTGTGAGACTCCAACATAATCATAAACGAGTTTCGTGTTTTCGCAACAAATTAAAATCGTTTTTGGGAGAAATCGCTTGTTCCTGCATTAATTTACTGTCGCCCCAGGTCTTATTTTGCGGGAAGGGTGCGGTGCGGCGGCTGACGGCTCCATTTTTCCCCCATTCGTCTTGCCAGTTGTCGTCATCCTCCTCCACATGGGCTTCCGGAGTCGCTCCAGCCGGCAGCACCATCTTCAAAAGCTGCCAGCCTCCGGGATGAGGACCAGGAAGCAGCACCATCATCGCGTGGCGGAGACGCGGACGGCGCGGCGGCGGGGGCGTCGGCGAGGTGGCGGAGTCTCGGCGTCCAAGTTTCATTTGTTTTTGACTTTTATGCGGGGAGAACGGAGACGCTTTCAGGCCAGCTTATCAACTTACGACCCGGCTGCAGGGAGTGACGCGGCCGAGGGTGTAATGGCCGGGGACAGGGGAGCGCCCGCCCAGAAGTAACTTCGTTATCATAGACTCGTGGAAGTATTGAAATTAACGAAAAAGAAATGTAATCAGGAAAGTTAGATTGTTCTTGGCTCTTGGCCGGAGTTATCGGAGCCCCCGCCCTCCCCGAGGTCCTTAACTCCGTCCCTCAGCCGGGGCGCAGGACGCTTAGCTACGTCTTCTGTATCGGCGGCGATGCCCTAAGACAGTGCCGATCTTTGAATGAGCCCCCCGCCCCCGGCGAATCAAACCGACGTCGTCGTCGGCAAGAGAAATGGCCTCTAATTACCGGGCACTCATTTATCGGATCTGATTACTTTCTCCAGAATAAACACCGGAGGATGGAAGCCTCTTTATCAGGAGCATTACAAGCCATTAATATCGGTTTCATCCGCCCCCGTGTTCGAGGGCGTCGGATTGTGTCACTTTGGGGCCAGGATGCAATTTTTCTTGATGTGATCGCATCTCATTCGTTTACGGCCGCCGCCGCGCCGCTCGGCTTTTTGATTAGTCGAGGGCCGGAAAGGAATTGCAATTTCTTTGTAATTAGAACTAGAAAAGTTCCTGCGGTGACGAACATTGATGCGGTGCGTGGGGCAATGTTACAGCCCATAAACATTTTATTGCCCCCCTGTGCTCCAGAGCGGAGTCTGGATTACAGGGGATGCACCCGATTAATTAACAAGACGATGGGCTTCGACTCAAACTTTTAGTCGAAGGTACGGGAGATGAAATCGATTGGACCTGTATCTTTCGAAGATAAAAAAAATTAATGCACTTTCGGAATTGGCTCCGTAATTAGTTAAGAAAACTTATTAAACTTATTTCGATCCATGTTATTTAAGAAGGGGATAGAAAATGAAAGATTTCTTCAGTAAAGAATATTCCTTTAAATAATATGCTATTAAAAAAACAATTGAATGACTGCAAATATTGAAAAATAAATGATAATATTTATTATATAGACTAAAACCCAAATTCTTCGAGCCCTGTTGACTATATATCAATTGTTAAAATAAAAATAGTCGATGATGTATCTTTGAATAAATAAAATTAAACTTACACTTAAGCCCCTGCTCTAGTTTTCGTACGAGAATTAATTCGCCCGAATTTCGGAACTGTAGTGTTCGCATTTTCCTTCGAAGCGAATTCAGTTTTGACAATTTTATTCTCGGTGTTGTTGTAGTTAGCGGATTTCAACGAAAATTGAAGAAATTGTGAGTTGAATCAAATATTTTTACGAGTTTACCATTTAAAACAATCAAAACATAATATTCCAAAGGTAATCACACAAATTCAAACCAATTTAAAGCGTTTGTGAAATTTATGGAGAAAAATCCCGAATTGGCACAGTAAAGAGTATGGAAACCAAATATATTTCCTAAATCTCAAATTTATGTTGTTTTTAGAATATGTGACATTAAAAGTTTTCATTTACAATGAAGACGGAAGTTCCAAAGGATTGCATTTATCCCTAATTAATCGGTGGCATCTTCTTAAGTAGGTATAGTTATACCTTTCTTTACACACCAGATTAAAGATTAAATCAGGGACTGGAATGATAATGATAAAAAAAATTTAAATTACAAAATAACGGTTATCAAGTCATTTTCATTTTCCCATTGATTGATAACGTCAAAGGTGCTTTTTGTACATGTAATTATTAATTAATTGTTATTTTTAATATATTAAAATAAAAGAGGAGGCTATCATTCCGGATCGTACCTTTTATTCACTTTTCCACTCCAAAGGAAGTAATATAATGAAATAAATTTTATTTCGAACAATCAAAAAATAAAAATTAATCTTCAATCATAATCGAACGACCGAAAAATAAAATTTATTTAAAAATCGTTATCGAGCGATCGAAAAGTAAAAATTACCTCATAATCGTTGTTATCCAATTTATAATTTTTATTTAGGCGAAAAAAATTAAACCGTTTATACAAAGTCTTATATAGAATCTAAGACTTTTTTGTTTAAAATTTCAAAAAAATGCATTATTTACGGTCCCTTACATAGAAATTTCGTGCTTTACGAACCCCCTATTTCCTTCTATTTTTATTGACATTATGAATATTTAATACTGTATATTTCTGTGAATAAGACTATATTCTATTGGGTTTCTAGAAAAATTTATATTATTTATATTTATTTGTAGCAGTTTTCAACGCTAGCTGACTGAGAACAGGCTTACTATATTTAATGAATTTTATGTCAGCACAACTGGGGAGTATCAGCAAGAAATTAAAATAAAAGCTGAAACCAAACGGAAATTTTTGAATTTTAGTAAATGTTTTCGCTACAGTAACTTAGAAATTAGTACAGAATTAGAAATTAGGCGGAAAAGTGGCAAAAAACATATTGAAATATATTTTTCGCTCAGAAGCTCATGTCCGTTTCAGTTTTATATTTTCGACCGGACCTTATTTTTAAAGCTACTCAACTCTATCTAAGCCTATTACCTTTCGTAAAAAGTAAAATATTGAAATATTTAACGTTTCTTTATAATTGATTAATGTTGCAAAATTGCCAGTTATTAAAATGAGCTGTACGTCATCAAGCTTTAAGCAGTCGATTGTGTTTACGACCTCATTTACGCAGCCCCGCAATGAAGAGATTGTCAACTTTTACCCTGTTTACCTTACGTAAATCACCGCTGGAGCACAAAGCGCCATTGAAGCCGAACGCTGAATAGGCAACCCTTGAGAGTCGGAAGAGTCCCGGGATGTGTTCAACCGCATGACGTCCATACATCCCAAGGCGTTTATCCCTATTACCCGGCTGATTTTACAGGGTTCCAAGGAGGATTAATCCAGGAGTTTAATTGCAATCAGTACGCCCTCACCGCAGGGAGCCGCACTGATTACTTCTTGGATGGGGCCCCAAGAAGTGTCTCGCCTGCTTTGTGCTCCCGGGCGAGATGCCGGGTCCACGGCACCTGCCCTTTGCACTTCCTTTTCCCAGTGTCCCCGAGGAAGGGCCACGGCCTCGCCGCGCTCATCGCAGCTGAATTATCGTCGAGAGTTCTTAAATTCGAATGGAGGAGCAGGGCTCCTCGAGATTGTCACTGCGAGGCAATTACCTTTGGATGGCCGCCGCGGGGGACCCGCCACTACACCCGGAGTCGCATCCCGCCCAAAAATATCGTCTAAATAAATTTCTCGTGATGAGGCCTTTCTGACAGGCGCTTTCTTGTCCTCCTTCGCCGATTTGCGAGGGAAGCGCCGCCGCTCCGGCCGGGCCAGGTGAGGGCGGCCGTCCCGGCGCTTTGTTATAGGCATCTGGAGAATACGCAATTATTTCTGATTACAGGGCCATTTTCATCTCCTGGAGATGCTTCAGTTGCCCGAAGTAGTTACGTCCTATGATTCCTTTGGCGCTACGTTTTTCTTATTTTTTTTTTTCACGACTCCCGGCCCCCGCTCAGAGTGCTCGTGAAATTGAGTGGACACTTCCAAGGAGAAAAGGTAGATAAAAAATAGTCAGGTTCGCTCGTTCCTATGCTAATTGACTTTAGATGAGCTCATGATTTTTTTGAATATTCCTTTTAGCAAATTTGCTAACGGAGGGGAAGTAAATTTTCATAAAGTTGTAACGTGTGGAAATGAAGTTATTTCCTTACTCTTGCAACTGGATTGGGTCGAAATAAATTCCCGAGGGGGCGCTCCTCAACTTTAAATTGGATGTCAAAATTAGTAAACCTCTATTAAAATTTATACAACCGCTTTGCATTGCATCGGGGAGTTTTATCATTTCATGCATATTGTTACGTATTGCACCACGGGCTATTTCAAACTCTTAGAATTAATTAAGAAACATATGTATGTACGTAAATTCAGAAGTAAACAGTAATTTTGAGCCATAATTCTACAGGGAGTTCTAACTGCTAAATGCATTCAAAAGTACTCACTTTACAGAAACTTGCTCAATCTTTCGTATGTTATATCTAGTTAAATAAAATCCTAATTAAGAACCTAGTCTGACTTGTTAAGAAACGTTAGCAAAAAAATCTGTATGCTGTATAAATGAAAACTATTTACATCTAATTTTTTCTCACTAGAATGCAGTGAATCTCAGCTAGAGTTGGCTTCCTAAATATGCAATACTGCAGCGAATCACTAGAATTCTATTATGCATACATATACATTATGTAATTACATATTTCCTGCATTTCTACTTTAATCCAGTGGTTTTTTGGGAAATATAACTAGAAAAACACAACAGATTTTGCCTGCTTTCTCAGTAAAGTTCATCTGAAATCTCGGAAAATTTTCTGAAGTATCTAGTGTTAAAATCTTGTGGTTTTGCTAGAACTTCCGTAAATTTCGCCAGAAATACATTGTATCATATAACTGATATTGCACTAATATAAAATTTTGGTGCTGAGAATTCAATAAAATTAAAGCAGTAGGTATTGAGCAGAACCACTAATGCACTGAAATACACAGATAAAGCCAACTAAAATTGTTAATCGCAACATTTCATTTGCAACAAAGATTCGAATGAATTTCTTAATAATAATAAAAGAGAATTTCCAAAACATGTGATCGTGTGCGGATATTACCAGAATTTCACTTTTCAGTCAAGTTAAAGGTAATTTCAGTAAATATTGCGACCCACAAAACAATTTCTAGATTAACTAATGAATTTAACTAGCATCGCAATAAGAAACTACCTACCAAATTATCAGGGTTTTCGACAGTGTACTAGAAGTTGAATTTTAACAGAATGACTTTCCGGTATTTTGTAACAAATTTATTAAAAAATAATAAAACTTATTTACAACAGCACACCTAGCTAAATTTCACTATACTTTTGATATTTTCTTTGAAAAAACAATTCCACTAACATCTCGATCGATAAAATTAGCCTATATAAACGAAGTTTGCATAAAAGTATTGACTTTTATTCGAAAATCTTTCTATGACCACCGGAATATCAGCTATGATATATTTTGTAATACGTAACTGTTAAGCAATTATCGGAAAGATTAAGGTTTTCAGGAAATTGGACCCTTGTGAACTCTTCTCATTTATCAATGAAAATCTGGCTGATGTGACTTAATTCCAGGAACAATCCTGCAGGACGTATGTAGCATTTTGCCAGGGCCCCGGGGATGGAAATTTGTTAAATTTGTCCGAAATAAACATGTTGCCCACTTGCAGGTACATGGACCAGAACCTAAATCGAAATGCATCCCATGTCCGAGTCAAGCTTCCTCCTGACTTCTTGCCGGCGAATGCATCCTGGCAGGTGAATTTGGAACAAAAAGCCTATTTCCTCTTCCTTATCGGGCCTTCCTTTCAGATTACAATTAAATTGTAACTCAGCCATTTCCGCCGCTCTGTGCGCCGGCAGCACTTTCATATCGAATGTCAATTGTTTATGAGTTTTGGTCCATTTCGCCAGGAAGCTGACCCGGCCGGCCTGTTCGTGGGCATTCGTAGCATCCCGGGTGGCATTTTAACTACAACATCTCTCCTGTGTGTCATTTTGCGTTATTGGTTTGGCCCGGGGCCGCCTTTTAACTGGCCGTTTGCAGTGCGGGATGGGACCCGCCTGGACCCGGGACCCGGGCTCATGTGATGGGTGTCAGATTGTGTTAGCGCGATATAATTTGACCTCTGCCGCGGTACCCGTCCCGCACCCGGCAGCTAATGCGCGCAGACGTCTATTCCGGCGGTCCGACCACCCCCGGCCCGTAAAGCAACATAGGGCCAGGAATGAGTCCCGCAACATTTAAAAAAAACTTTGCCAAAAGGACTCCCTTGCTCAGGCTAGCGCCGGGGAAGGGAACGAGCAGGGTTATGTATGGGTTCGTTGGCTTGATTTTTTGGCAGCATATCAAATTGCAATTTAATTGGGGTAATTTGAGGTTAACAGGAGTCTTGTGACGGCAGCCGGTCTAACGTTGGCTTCTCTTTTAATCATGCCTCGCCTTTAGCATCGCATCCAATTTTGGGTTTCAGACAGACTTTTAAGGATATTTTTTTTCCACAAAATATGTAATAGGAAGCTGCAAAAACCTTAAAACTGCAACAACACTAAGCGGGTGGCATGTCAAAAGGACCGATTATTAAAAATTGGTTTTATATACCACATGAAACCGCACTAAAGATTTTGTGTATTTTGCTAACGTCAAGTATATGTAAGTATAGGGAAATTCCTTTTTATTTCCTGACTATACGGCACAAAAAAAAAATGGACATTTAGGTATGTATATAATATTATTAGAGTTCCGTACCGACATTTCTAAATCGAGTGAGCTTCGTTTAACTAAAAAATCAAAAAACTCCCGAAAATGGCTATCGTTATAAAAGTAAACCATATTTAAAAAATTCGTAAAATTATCAAAACATGTCAAAGAAACGAAAATTTAAGGATACATATTCTAGAAAGCAATGTGCAAAATAATAATAAAACATCAGCCGCGAAAATAAAGCAATATTAAACAATTTTAATTTGGAACACTTATCACTCAAGTAAAATTAATAATGTTCGAGATCTAAGATTTTCTACGCAAGTTTTCTTATTTGCTAACTTTTAGTATGATATTACTTTTTGCAAGAAGGAAACAACAAAAACGATTTTGAAGCTTAATAACTTGGAAATGTGGCTTCCAAGTACACAAATGGTAGGTACATTAAAAGTTTGAATGCATCAAAATAACCTATTTGAAGGCATAACAAAAACATAATTGAACTCGGTTTTACTTGTATTGTAAAAACCTAATTTTTAATTTACCCACTTCGATTACTACTCTAGCCAAAAACCAGTTTAGCCCATCACTGATAAAATAGGTGTCAGTTTTAAAACTGCCGCCAAATTCAAGAAAATAAAACAAGAACATTAAATTTTTGAATGATTTGTTACTTTTTCACTTTTCAAAATCAATCCAAATAATAGTTTCAGTATAGTCCTTAAGAAAATCGTACAAAATGGCCCTAAATTTTTTATCCACTGGGATGTATGTATACCTACATACATATGTATATTATATAGGCTCGGTTACATTTTAAAAATCCCAATTATTCGTGACAATACATGGGTATTTGTATTAACGTAAAAAAAAAAATTTAAATATATTAACGTTTGGATAAAGTGGGCTTTAAATTGAAAGGGTTTAGAAATATAGTTTTTATACAAAAGTTCCTAGGGCCTATGACGATTGTAAAGCGGCCTAGGACAAGGTATAAAAAATAGTAGTTTTTATCTTAATTTCAGTTGAATAAAGTAAAGTTGTAAAAGAAACAAAACCAGACAAAATTTATAGTCTCTTCATCCACTCAAGTTGCGGAAGCTCCTTAACTCCACTGAATTACAATGGGAAAGAATGGCAAAAGTTGAAAATAAATAGCGAACTGTCTAAGTCCCTAATCCACATAAGTGGCGCATCATAGGAGCTGTGCCGTAAATCGAAAAGCCCATTTCGTGCCCATTGTTTCCTCAAAATCCTCAAGAGCGCCATTACACAAAACGTTGTTTATCCAAAATATCAAAGGACTTGAGCCGGTGGAAAAAAGAACAAAGGGCGCAGCAACAAGGGCGTCGTCAATAAGTTACGAGGGCCTTTCGAGCTCTAAACAGATTAAAAGTATTCTGGAGCGCCCGAGCACAGCCACCAGCCAGGGCGGAATCACTCCATTATCAAACGAGGAGCACTCTATTAACCCTTAAACTAACACGTAATAAAGCACGGGGAAATGGAGGCAATTTCTCGCAGCCCTCGAGCGAGCGCCCCGGCCCGGGCGGTTTGCTCCGGGGTTCGATTCAATTTATTTGTTTAATTAGGAATTTTACTCGTGGCCATTAACCATCGAAATAGCATCATCTACAATCACTCGTAATGGAATCGTATTTGTTGCCAGTAAATTGCGCCCCATTGGCGGTTTCTGAACCACCGCGGTGCAATCGACGAGGCGACGCAGGTACTTAGATTCTGCGTCCGCCGACCATACGGAGCAAATTATGACATCTGATTAAATATTAACATAAGGATGCCCGGCGTGCCGGCACGATCCTCCTCGAAACGAGGGCTGCACCGAGCGAGGAACAGAAATTTATCTGGATGCACGTCACACACTCTCCTGCAATTTGATTTAATTGAATCACGCTGCCAGCGATTTTGCGACGTTTTCGATACGTGCGAGACCTCCTCGCTCCGTCTCGCTGCAGACCACCCCCGCCCCCAATCCCCTCCCCTGGCGCATTCATATGTATATCTTCATGCAGGCTGTCAATGTCGTTTCAAAATTATTTTCAATTGCAGTCACCACAAATAAAATTCGAGACTCTGGCGATGGAATACTGAAAAGAGAAGATTGCCAACAGCCGCAAAAAAAAAAAAAAATCCTGATGATGTCGGCATATTTTGGCCGTCACAGTGACACGAGGAGCCCGTGCTCCGGTGGGCGGGAGCGTTTTCTTTTCAGCGAACCTCGTCACGTTCATGTAAAATCTTTAGACGCCCGCTTGATTTCTTCGGCGGTCGCACCTTAAAGCGCTCAATCTGATTGAAATTTCATGGAGTCTACGCCGCCATGTAGAACTTGACGTAATGTAAAATTTAATCATCTGCGTTATGGGCTTTATGTTTACCTCCCCTGACGCGGTACGCGGTGTTGAACAACTCGTGCGAAAAGGTTCCCAGTAGATCCAACCGAAAATATGTTTACTGAAATTCTTGAGTCTAGACCGCTATTAGATGAAATACGATTCATTCACCGCCAAATTTTCTTAGAAATTTATGTGGTATGAGCGATTTTATGGTTTCCTATCTATCTGGAATACTCTGAAGACAGACAGAAGCAATCAAATCAGGGAATTACAGAAAATTACACAAAGGTATAAAATTTAAGTAAATCAATTTCTTATACATATAACATAATCTCAAATGAAAAGATTTATCAAAATCTTTTAATCATTGTTCTGCTTTGTCACAACAACAGCGACATGTTAGCTCATCCATATAACAATTAAAACAATTTAAATTAATTATGTTATGTGAAACGAAGATTTAGGACAATTATAATATCGAAAGTATGAATTTTTAAATTGTTTGTGTTTTAAATTTTCTTCGTTAATACATTTGAAAATGGTCACCTAACAAATGCCTTTGCATCAACCCCTAAAATTCAATACAAAATTCTAAATCAACAATCGTAAGAACTTCAACATCCAGAATTCAGAAAAGTCCATTTTATTAAATTCACGAATATGTATTAACATTTTTGAGCAGTTCATTTTATCTACCATATTTAATTTTAAAATTTTTATAGTAAATTACATATATTTTATATTGAGTCTGCCATTTCAAATTTTTGAATTTTGATAGCAATTTAAAAAGCAGCGATCGCAGAATTTCCAGAGTGTCGGCTCTAAATAAGATCACAATATTGAAAAGAATTTCATTACAAGCGAAACACAAGAAACCTTCAGATGATCGTAACTGATTTTAAATAAGTTTAAATAAGACATATGCTTCGTCGAAATTAAGTAATTAATTGACTTTACTACAGAACTTAACTAGACAAACCTGAGTTTTCCTATTACAAAGGATTGGTCAGTAAAAAATATTTTATTTATACCTAAGACCTGTGATAGTCCAATCATCATGTAAATTGCTTCCTTTGCAAGATAATAGATTTTAATAAAAGTGTACGAATTTACGATACCACAGAAGGAAACCATCTTATCTACTCTCGAAAAAGCAATAAACCGCACCTTTTGCGCCCTGTACGTTGCCGTCATAAAAACACCTCAGAAAAGAAGGGGCAAATTAAGTTCTTTATTGCATCGCATTAAATTGTGCCGTGTCAGCTCTGTGGCCCTCTTTTAATTCGTCAAGGAGCCTGTCATAATTAAAAGGAGATTTTCATCCATAAACTCGCTTTATCACAACTTACGACAACAAAGATAAATTCCCGAAAAGGAACGTAGGAGCCCTGGATCACCTCCACCAAAAGCTACGGACAAATAGGAATGTCCTGCGGACTGAAGCCGGGCTCCATAAAAATCACCATTAAATCTAAGGACGAGTCGAAATCCCCCAGACTCATAAAAACTTCGCTTAAGCAATAGCCGGCCACATTTTACGCCTATACGTGACGGTTCTGCACGTCCCCTTGATTATGTGTCGCCTGCGTCATATTTAAAAAGGACCGGCCACCGGGAGGTCCTGGAGCAAGTCCTGCTGGCGGCGCTGACACATTCCGTCCATAATTTTCGTAAGTTTTTCGCCAGAAATTAGGACCAAGTCCGCTGGAATTTTGCTCTGAATTACGATGCACTCACTTAGAGGACCCCTCCACCTTGGGAACGATGCAAACAGTCATAAAACGTTGACAGGACATAAAACGGCCCACAGGGATTTCGGGGAGTCCATTTGGGGCCCTGGCCACCGACAAGGAGCAAAGGCTGCTGCTCAGTTCTTCGGTAATTACATTTGCAGTCCAACAAACAAGTCGTAAAAAAGTCCTGAAAGGAAAGCTAAAAGGATGCTCCTCTTAGCGGAGTTCATAAAAATGCAACACAAGAGCGCTCCACGACTCGACTGCCGGCGGAAAGTTTCTTGTGTAAGGGGCCAGGATCCTCCCTTTAATTTGGCTAACTCGAAGAAGAACATTCTGCTGGACCCCGAAAATTGGGGTAGCCTTTTAAAAACTTTCTCGAAATTATGTGCATCCTCCGAATAATCCCGTGGTTATGTGGAATGGCCTTAATAATCGTTAGACGGCAACGGCGGCCCATCAGAAAAGGATTCGGCAACAAATCTCGCAGGTCCATCCACATGCCGTCCAGGACGAAATTGACTTCTTAAAGAAACACTTAGGGGTGGTTAGCAGCAAGATAAACTTTACCCTGCGTGGATAAAGGGATAATGTTTGTCTTAAATTAGAAGCACCCATTTCAGGGCCCCCACAGCCGGAGCCCCACCGCAACCGAATTCCTTGGCATATCTTTAAGGAGTCGATAGCCGGGCTCCGAGAGTCCTGCACACTCGCCACCATACAGGATATGCACAAACAGACAGACAGACATTAATTACTTTCCTAGAGGTCCATTCGGGGCGTACTTTGAAGTTTAATTAAAATTTCAGGAGGCGCGGGTTCGGGATGCCCCGGCTCAAATATGCGTATGAGATCCTTTTAGAGGATCAATTATCCTTTTAATATTACAAGATAATTTTATGGACACACGTTCCATCCGACAAGTGATGTAACGATCTCGACGGGACGGGGTAGACTTTATGTTTCCAGGGGGTGGACGGTTCGTAACACTGAAATATTTAATCATGAAGTTTTCTTCTCCGAGCGCTCGTCTTCGCCTTCGAGAACCATCCCTTCAGATCCTTAATAAACAACAAACGAAAATTAAATGCTTTTCAGTGGCCTGATTATAGTTGCACAGCAGTTTGATGGTAATTTTATCACACAAGACGACGGGACGAGGAGGGTCTTATTAAATTATTTCAGCAAGGAATTGTGACGAGATTCGATCCTTAATCGGATTACCCCTGCTTTCGTATAACCTTCCCAAATATAAACAAGGTAACAGGCGTTTCGGGAGGCAACTGATGGAGTTGATGTTATTAACAATGAACGGGGTATATGGGGACGAAATGGCATATATTTGATTATTCTCTTTCTCCTGAATTATTTAAAATTTCTTCGGAAACAGAGGGATGCTTATGGTTAAAACAAGCGAATATCAAGAAGATAAATACCTACATATTCAACAGCGGCTGATTTTAAATTAAGTACTTTAATAAAAGACGAATAAGCGGCGTTGTTATTATTTCGTTTTATTTCCAGCAATAAACATTTTGAAATGGGGGTTTTAACACATCCATTCTTGCTTGGAATGGAGCTTTACTTTAAAAATAAAATATGCATATATATATAAATATATATAACAACTTTAAAACAAGTAGCTCCCCTCCTTTTCACAATTCCCCTCTTAAAAATACGACTTTTTGGGGTTTTCATAAAACCAGTGATTTAGACTTGTAGAAAATACGAATTATAAACACAAAATATCTCTTTTCTAAAGTAATAGTAATTTCATTATCAAATTTTATATACGAATTAGTAATACTTTATTAGACCATGTTATAGCTTATTATTTATATTAGTCTGCTCCTAATGCTTTGGCTAATTTGTCTAATAATTTAGAGGCAAATCATTATTTCGTCCCATTGGGATCAATTAGAACAAGTTTGTGTCCTTCATTTGCCTTGATTCAAATTTCTGCACCATTAAAACTGGAAGCTTCCAAAACTTTAAGATTTAAAATGTCTAAATATCACGATTTGATCGTTATCTGTAGAGGTTACTTTATCAGGTCTACGCATAAAACAAATCAAAATTTTATTAGTGAGTTATTCTCTAAGGAATATATTTTGAAATCTGATCAGTGATGCCGTCGTGAAGGTTTTTTTTATTGAAATGGTTTTATGATTATTTTGAATGCGATTTTTTTTTAATGTAATTTAATGCGTATCAAATAAGCTTATAAACTAGAGTGAATATTTTACTTTTTCCGATTTTTTTCTTTAAATATTTATCTCGTAAACTACGAATCGGAGTTCGACAATTTTTATATTCGTTTATGAAAGAAAATAAGCCTAAAATCAAGTTTCCATGACCAGATTACGAAATATTAATTTATCATGTAGAGCACTTGTCATGAAGAGTCATGAAGATTAAAGAAAGTATGTGTATATGTACTATATGAAAAATTTATGTTTTTTAAATGCTTTTTGTATATGTACGTATGGAAAACTTATGTTTTTTAAATAACTTAAACAAAAATACTTAAAACTCTAACTACATAGAGACATCTTCTGAAAAGAATGACATCATGAGCATAATATAGTCGAGTTTCTAAGGCAACATTGAATTTAGAAATTACGTGTTCTGAGTTCAATATTAAATCCAAATATGAATATATTTTCCTCCCCCTAAAATTTACTCGTTCCCACTCCCTTTCCGATGTTATGACTGATTATAAAATTAAAAGTGTTCCTCCAGGCCCTGCAGTGGTTGAGCTCGAGCAGCAGCTCCTTCCCGGTTTAATTTCTGCTTCCGATTCAAGGGAATCTCCTCCAGCAAAAATTAATAAAGTCGGCTTTATCTGTAACTGCGGCAATTCGAGTGGATATCCGCGAAAGCATCTGTTGTTTACGTCCTTTAAATCGAAAATCGTTTGCAATTGAACCTCGAGCTATTTTCCCTTTTTATTTAGGCCCGATTTTGGACTGGGGTGCCCGCCCACCGCCAGCTACAAAATGTCAGAAATTAATATTCCAATAAGTTCGAGTCCCCAGTGGCCCCGATAGAAGTGGGTGAGCCTCTGCCATTGATAGCAATCAGAGAAGATAACATTTGACTTCTGTCAGGGGTGGATTCAATCGGATCACCTCTGCCACCTCTTTCCTGGGAAGAAAAGCTGACTCGAGTCTTTCAGCGAGGCGGCCGATGAATCCCCATAAATCCTGCGGCACATTTCAAGCATGTGATTTCATTAGACATCAAATATTATCCCTGGGAACACACACAGACCCAGGTCCTTACATCGGGGCAGGACGATTCGGTCCCTCGATCATAAGCGATTACTGGGACCCGAGGGGCGGGGGGCCCCAGACGGAGCCCCAGTCCTCTGCCCAGATACTTAGATCCGAATGGGAATTGGCTTCCCTCTCATTTGGAGTCCAGAAAAGATAAAAATCGGGAGAAACCGATTTCATGTTTCAATGAGTTCATCCTTCGAGAAAATTAATTTTCAGAGGGTCCTTCCGCCGGCCCAGGAGCAGCAGCATAAATGCCGGCTCGGCAAGTTCCTGCGAAAAACAGGAATTACTGGAAAAAAGGCGCAGCAGCGCTTGTGCTTGTCACAATTTTAATGGAGTAGAGGACCCGGCCGCCGCCGACAGGATATGAATCCCATCTGTTGTCACTTTAAGGAAAAGTTTCAATTCATGTCGGCGCCATTTAAGTCGGGTGGGGCAAAGTGACAATGCCAGCACGCATCGGGTGGCTCCCGGGTCCCGGTCCCGGACGACGGCGGAATCGTCACATTTCGCCTGTATCAGCGCTCGAGCGAAAATCTCATTACTCTGCGGCAGGGCGGAAGGAGCCGGTCCACCACCCCGGGCACCGCAGGACCCGGCTCTAGCCCGGTCGGGAATAGTTCTGGACTAGTCCCGGACGCTGCGAAGGGGTGCCATAAATGGTCATTAATCCTCTGGACTTTCTAATCACATTATGCCCCTCCGAATGTGCAGCGAAATCTTTATCGGCCGGGGGGCGGCCCGTCAGCCGGGACCGGGACCGGGACCGAGTCCAGCCCGCCCGACTGTTTCTAGTTAATCCGTTCGAGGATAATAAACTGCAGAGTCAATTTGTGCTTACACGTGTGCACGTTGAGCTGCTTTATGAGATTATCAAAGGAAAATCCTCCGGGCAGGGCCGGGCTTTCAGTGGCCATCCCGGCCGCTTCCCGGGCATGTGCATGCGACGAGTCCCTGTTCCTGTTTCGAACTTATTAAGACCGACCCGGCTGCAATTTACTGGAGCGACATCCTGAGCCGTGGCAATTCCATGACGTCCGATTTGCAAGCCCAACCAGCTCCAGCGGCTGGACACTCGACGGGGCAGGACAGGGATCGGCGGGACGGCCGTCGGCCAACAGACAGGCATATTACGTGAATATGGAACAGCAGTTTAATTTATTTGTTAATTGAAACCGCTAATCTGATTTCGTTCTGAATTTAATTTAATTGCAGGTGAAAAACATGCCCGGCACAACCGTTCGCTGCTGCAAACCGCCTTTTTATGCGAAACTTTTCAAATGTTTTCAGCTCCGGGGATAATTTTATTCCTGCGATTTGTGAATGGATGAGTTCTGTTGAAATTAATGAGCACCACCGCCAACAGGAAGAGGATTTCGTTTTAATTTCACGCTCTGGACGCACATTACTTCAACTGGCGGCCGATGCAGATTTTCTATATAAAAATAACAAAAACCTTAATATTACCTTTTGTGTCGAGGAGATTTGCATCCTATTGAGATTTTCCCATTGTTGTTACCCTACGTTTTATTAATTTCCAAACTTTAATCGGATCTTTTCCCATGATTAAGTGAAATTTTCCATTTCAATTATCTCTACAATTTATATTTGTATGATTCCGAATTCGAAAATAAAACTATTCCTTCATAGTTATCACTTTCAAGAGAAAAATAGAATTATAAATGAGAAAATGCGTTTTTTTTTCGGAAAAAGATAACAATGAATTAAATGGATTAGAGCTCACTTGAAACTTTGTACTTTCTAGTTTTAATCAAAAACTATCGAAGCGCAAAAAATATGTACACTTTCCATCTGACTACGATTCTAAAAAAATTATCGGGCAAAAATCGACCACACCTCATTTAAAAGCCTCTAATTACTACTAGCAATTTACGTGCATCTAAATTTTTTAAAGGGTAAATCTACCTTGTAAGCATGAAATTTTGGGTCGTTTTCTCGGATTTATTTACGAAAGACAAATGAAGTTATTGGAAAAAAATTTGTTACACATGTTTTTGTGTATTTATGTATAATATAATACTTAAAAACAATTTCTGTATAATTATTTAAAAACAAAATCGCGGCGTAATTTTGCATCTAAAACAAAAACCCAAAAAAATCTTGAAATATTGTTCAATATCTAGTGAAGGACGTAGGATTTTTTGAAAATATTGATTAGAAAAAAAAGACGTTGAATTTAGGTAAAAATTTTTATTTTTCGAAAAAATCAGTCAAAAATCGGCTATAAAATAAGTTAGAGTCAACCAATCAAACAAATCCTATGTCCTTCACTATAGAATGTTATTACGAAGCTACAGTTGACATTTGAAGTCGATCGGTTGAGAATTGAAAGCGTTAGGGGTATACGGCCAGATCGAAAAACATAGTTTTTCGAAATTCGAAAAACATAAGTTTCTAGAAAAACGCGATTCAAGTTTTAAGTAGTGAACTGAAACGCGCTTAAATTACCCGCAAAACGCAAAGGGATTTCACTCGAAAAATCAACTTTTGGAGCCACATAAACAATTTATACCCCACATAAATAAGCACGAATGTTTCAAAATTGTAAGATTTACATAATCCACGTTTTCAATTGTTTAAAAGTATTTGATCAACTTATCGGTAACTATGTGTTTTTGATCAGAAAAAGAATTTTAGTGCCAATTTTCATGATAGATACTGAGATCGGAAATGGATAAAATTCAAATATTCTAACAAAATAGAAAAAAAATACTAAAAAGTTTGGAAAAAAGCATAAATAGCTACATTTGAACAGAAGCCCCTCAGTTATGGACTTTCTTTCACATTGGGAATAGAGCCCCAACAGAAATTGTTAAAAAGGGAAAAGAAAAAGTGCATAATTAATTGGCTCCCACAGAACATTCCCCAGCAATTTGGATGTAATTGCACATCGAATGAGGTGGTAAAAAGTAGGCGTCCAGAATGCGAGCTCGAAACAATCGCGCACCATCTGTGCGGGCTTGACCCTTCAGATTTAATATGAACAGCCGCCCTTTGTGCGACGGATATGAATTTTATTAAAAATCTGCCAAAAGCATATGTGACCCGCCGAAAGGGAAAATAAATAAACAAGTCAGGTGACAAAATTTATTGCGTTACAGCCGGCGGAATGGAAGGAAGCAGAAATTAAAGTTGTCCGCAGCACTTAAATCCCCGGATGGCAACTTTTAAATGAAAGACATCAATTCCGGCCGAAAGCAGGTCACCGATCTCGTTCTGGGCAAAAGGATGCGATTTTTTCGCATTCGGGGAAGCTATCTGTGCGCTGCAAATCCCGGATTCCCGGAACTCTCCCGGCCGACCGGGCGCTGCACTGCACACGTATATTTTTCATCGCAAATAAACTTTCTGATATGAACTCGACTTCTTTAACTTGTAGTTTCCGGCGTCCACCCCATTTCATATCCGAAGCATTCCGCCATCACGCTTGGAACTGCAAAAAACTTTAGTCCAAACTTTAAATTGACTAAAGAGCTGGAACGTCAGTTCAGCCATATTTTCCAATCACAAAACTTTTTCGACATCTTGCTCCGCCCACCCCCGGGCCACGAATCGGGATAGCTGTCCCTGGCCCCGGCCCCAGCCGGCCACCGGGCTAAAAAGGGAATATGAAAGTCCTGTATGAAGTCACGGAGCGGATGTATCCAGGAGTGCAGCGGGATTCCTTAACTCCTAGCGAAACAGAACTTTTAACTTGCCAAAAATTTTTGTATCTCGAAATTAAGGAGAAAATTAAAAGCGAAGTTGGAAGCGGGCGCCCCGTCAGCAGGGCCCCAGACCCAGAACTTTGCTACACATCAGCAGAAAAGTCTCGGCGCATTATCCGGGATCGTGGTGCATCCCGACAGCTCACGGCCTCCAGCCCCGGAATCAGTCTTCTGGTGGAAATCGACAGCCGTACTCGAAATTAATTTAATGGACCGCTGCGCCAAAGTAGAACGCTTTAGTCGAAGGACGGGACAACAGGAGCAAAATAGGGAGTCGAGATAAAAAGTACCTTTGCGGGAGAAATTGATTCGCCCGCCCGCCCCCGCTCGGTCTGGTGCAGGTCTGCACTCGAAGGATATCGGTTCCAAGGTACGAAAGAAGTTTCGATGGCAACTTTTTATATTTTGTCCTGTGTATGCTCTTTGTATTTATCAGGAAAGTTTACTCCGCCACACGGAAAGTCCATTTTTGAGATTTAGCTCGGCGTCCGATGACTGTTTGGCCTTTGGAATAGGATTAAACCTGGGACGTGATGTATAAACGCGATTGTCCTGCCCTGGCTGCTCGCTGCAAGGACGAATATTTGTCACAGCCACATTCAGACTTATGACATATTTACGGCTGTGGCCAGAAAAATTCTGTCGGTAGAGTTGGCCAGCACGACTATCAGTCGCTCGGAATCGAGGTTGGCAATCGTTTTGTCTCTTCATTAAATTGGACGTCTTGTCGGAAAGTATTGTGATGGCTAAGTGAATTAAGGGACTGTCTTATTCAATCGCTTAGACTGATTTCGAAATCAAAAACTCATTTAAAACACTTTATGTGACGTCGCCGAGGTTAAGTTGATTTTGTAAAATTTATCGTACTAGTATGCCATAGATTGTTTCCATTGCAAACTATCCAAACTATCACATTATTTAGAAGTCTAACGAATGTTAATTCTAATTTAACCCTATAACGATCGAATTCAATTTAAAAAAATTTGCATTTCCGTACGTAATTAAAAACAAGTAATGACAAGTTTACTCATCAAATGCAGAGTAGACGCCCACAGTACAAAAATCAAAGTAAAGCAACAATTATTTAATAATGAATCTTATAGACCAATATATTGAGCAAATTTTTCTAAAATTGCAATTTTTATAACAAAAGGTAATTAAATTTTTAAACATGAAGAACATACTTGTCTTTACCCAAAATGTAATTATTTCATGACGAGTATATTCGTCACACACCGTTAAAAAGTTAAATAGATAAAGTTTGCAGGGTCGCAGAAACATCATAAAATAATCGGTTTATTTTTCAAAATATTGTTTCAAACACTTACTAGTTAATAAAATGTTTACAGAGAATGAAGAGATTTACTGTGTTCTGAAGAAGAAGCCCGACTTTGAGAATAGTTCCTTAAAAAGCAAGTTACAAGTTCAGACTGTTTAAATTGAAAAGGCTTGTTCAATTAACAAGTAACTAAATTATTTTATGAATTAATAACTGATTGATTCCATCATTTATAACACCTTTTATGTAATAAGAAATAAGAACATTTCGTGTAAGTATGCAATTTTTTAATACTCTAAAAGTGATGTAAAAACCTTTGGGATCACGTGTTGACTTATGAAAATTTGGCAATCATGTTAATAATTTTATATTACTTTAATTAACATAAATGAATAATGTTGCATTGCAATTCGATAAAATGTTTATAAGATAAATTTGTATTTAAAGACCTACATACATTTGCCCTTACAGCATAAAGTGCAGACATTAACTCGAAACTTAGTAGGCAAATGCAATTTTTAACGTTTTAAAAGGATTTTGGAAACTGCAATTTCAATGGTTTTCAATTGTTAGTAGCCTAGATTTTAACAATTTAGTACACTATTCCTTAACAATTTTGATATAGTGAATTTGATTCCACAGTTAGTGATAGTGCACTACATACGAACAAGTCTGAATTACACCTGCTCGTGGAGATTGTGCTGGAACTAATTAATAAGTAGGACAAGTAAAACAGGTGTACAATTCCATAATTTTCCCAAGTTGTTCGCTAGTTTGCAATTGTACAAAATTTAGAATTTCTTAATAAAACTTCGTCATGCATATGGTTTCATCAGAGCTCACCTTCTGTTTCTGGCGGGTAAAATTTAAAATTTTAATGATCCTTTAAAGCTCGGTCGTTATTAAGCACAGAGCAGGTAAAATACGACGAAAACTAAGAAAGTTTTCTTGAATTTTCTATGCGAGTACATTTTCGCTGCTGCATCTGAAATTCCCCCGGAAATTTTCATCACCTGCACCGGAACAATTGTGCAGCGCCAGGAGGTGTGTGCGCGAGCGAATTTTAACTGAATTTCAATTGTTTTTGATTACTCGAAATTATTCCATTTACACAACACTTTCCAGATCGTCCGAGGCCCACACAAAAGAAGGCGCCGAAGCGCCGAACGCGACCACTCCGCCGCGCCTGAAAGTAGGCACCGTGCGGGTTTTAATATTCATCCACCGTTTGAGAATCTCTGTAGCTAAACGGGGGAAAAAGCAGCAAAAGTCACCCAGCCAGCAGCCAGCAGCCAGCAGCCAGAAGCTAGCAGCTAGCAGCCGCCAGCCGCATCACAGTCGCACGCAAAATTCTTCGGTGGCTTGTTTATGAGGAGAATTGCGCCGCTCGGGATGCAGATCACGTCCCGTGATTTGTGAAGATGAATTTAACTTGAGTTAGTTAACTAATTCTGGCCAGGCCTGCGGGGAGGGAGCAGCGTCGGGGCGTGACCGCCTTATGCTGCTCTAAACTGCTTAAGCATTTATTTCATTTTGGGGGATCCCCCAGTAATCGCCCGGGTTGGGAGCCGTTGCGACGCGTGACTAAATTGTTTCTATTTTTATTTTTTTTTTCTTGCCAAAAGGCATGAATTCGGAAATTATTGCTTCCTACTTGGTTTTTCAATTTTAGACAAGAACCCTACAGGCCATTTCGAGAACACTATCTATGTACAAACTCTTGATTAATATTTGAAAATGTTTCTCATTATTAAAAGCTTTTATTTAACTTCACTTGTATGTAGATATGTATGTATGTCCTGGAATTTTGCAATCAATATTTCACCCACTTCCACTTACATAAGCTATCGAACTGAAATTTGGCACACATATTTGGTTCACGTGACAATGTACGATTACTTAAATGCCGCCATTTTTGATCCAATATGGCGGCCGTTATAAAATGGCGATTTATAATTTTCATAGTAACCCCTATGATATGGGTATCAAATGAAAGCGCTTGATGAGCGAAACACAATAAGTAATGTGGCGTTATTCTAAATCCAATGTGGCGGACGTCACAAAATGGCGATTTATAATTTCCATAGTGACCCTTATGATATGGATATCAAATGAAAGGGATTGATGAGCGAAACACAATAAGTGAGGTGACGTTATTCTAAATCCAATATGGCGGACGTCTAATATGATAATGCAATATTATTATGATATGGAACTGACCTGATGACGGAGCTGGAATGTGGCCCAAGCTTTTATTCATGGAATGAGCGCCCAAGCTTTTATTCATAGTCATACGAATACAGAAATACCGTGAAGAAATACGTTAAAAATATATTTTGGTTGAAATATATTTTAGGCCCAGTTATCGACACTTTCTAGTAATTCTGTCTCTGAATTCTAACGAAAATATACTTACATAAAATTTTAACTATTTCTAAGCATGGAGATTTAGTAAATCCATTCTGGAAAATTCTCTACACATTATACATGAAGAGTGTCTGTTCAAAAGGAGTTATTTACACTTTTGGTCATTCAACGTTTTTTTTTTACTAATTCAACTTTTAATCTAAGAGTCTACATAAATCTTTCATTACTTTTGATCAAAAGTGCCTAGTTTGTTACTAATAGTAGCCTTATTTTTATTGTCCCAATCCAAATGTGCTACATATTTCCGCTCCAAAAAGAGCTTTTTCTATTAGCTTTGGAAATTTTTCATAAAAAATTGGAAGATTTAGAAAAAGTTCATATCGAAGAAAAAAGTTTGATTTCTAAACGTTTTTGTGTGTGTCAACTGTTATTGAATTTATCTTTTATTTACTTACATATCTTAAACGTAATTGGTGTAAATACTGATCAAAAGGGTGCTATGTATTTCCATGGAAATTGCAAAATGTCTGATCAAAAGGTGCTATTTCCATTTTTGATTGTTTATTATTTTGTTTGTTGATAAAAATACTGAAAATCAAATTAGCTGCACAAAAGAATATCGCCTTCATAAATAATATTATTGAAAAAAAAAAAAAACCCGCGCATATAAATAGTGACCACTAAACGCTTTTATCGGTTTTTGTAAAGTTTGCTTATGGTGTAAATTGCTTCCTTTGAACAGACACTCCTCACATATATGTATTTAATAAGTATCGAATAAATAAAGGTTATAAAAACGCTCCAAATTAATCTATAGAAGGAAGCTTTATTCAAAATAAAAATTAACTAAAATTTAAAATCACCTTTCACATCGATTACAATAATACTCGAAATTCATTTTACTACACAAAAGCTTGAAGCCAATTCAATTATACTTATGTTTTACAACATTATCACTTTAATTAAAGCTACATTGTAATCATTTGCATTAATTTGAAGTCAACTATGTATATAAATGAAATTTCGTTTTAACTTAATCGGTTTTTTTGATTTAAAAGATAATTAATTAATGCTAATGGAATTAATGTAACCATTTTTATAAATATATTTAGTTTCAGAGGAAAACGACTAAATCAGTTTAGATAGCAAACACAAATATTTTAATGATTTAGTTATTATAAGTTTGGTAAATATATTTTTATTTTTAAATCATTAGGCGTATTCAGGCTTTGCTGTATAATTAGTATTGCTTTGTTACAAAATTTTTGAAATAATCGATCACAATACTGTCGAATTTTATAAAATGTTTTCTAAGTCTAGTCGAACTGATTTATTTACGTTTTTTTGTGAAAATGTTTGCCAAGTATACTCGTCATGTGGTAAAACTGAAATTTTGGGAAATCTTACTTAATATAAATCTCTTTTATTATACCAACTGAATAAAATGAGTAAATTTACTCTGCATTTGACGAGTATACTCGTCATAATTTGTTTTTATTTACAAAATATATACTTTTTGAATAAAATTCCACTTAAACAGTTAAAGATTCTCATGTTGGAAGGATGTGAAGTTTGATTTCAAAATAGTTATTCTTAAAATCACGATGTGCCAAATTTTTTGTACAAAATTTAATTTGTTGGAATTTTTGGTGTTTCTGTATACATACTATATTTATTTCACCCTTTAGAAACATACGAATTAGCTTAAGCGGTTCACGTGTTATAAAATTATATCCGAACATAAAACATGATTTAGAAGATATAAACTTTTACTTAGTGAAGTTATTAAAAACTATTCATTTTAAGCTAACACAAGTCGTTGGAGGCAAGACCTTAATAAAAGCAACCATTTTAAAATTCCTCGTTACAAGTGTGATGCGACTACAATGGCTTCATAACATAACATCTGCATGGTTATTTTATTTAACGATTCTTTTATAAATTCAATTAACCCTTTGAATTGCCCGCTGTACGTGTAAGCAGTAACCAGTTCCTTCGCAGCCGTGCTTTGTGAACTGACGACGTTTTATTGTAGTTTCATGGCCAAATTAACCGCCCCATTCGCCATTTATGCGCCGGGCCGTAAAACAAGAACGAGACGGTTCCGAACTAAGTGCGATGTAAAGTAGCTAGAATAAGGTACCAAGAAGTTAACAGCGCAATAACTAAGGACGGGAGTTTTACCAAATTAAACAAGCTGTTCGAGTCGTAGAACCAGGACTGGAGCGCCCTCCCCCGCACTTAATGAAGTCACACATTGCCTATTCCCCCGCCCCCGCCCGCTCCCGACCGGAGTACAAATTGAAACCCTCATATTCACATCGTCTAGTTTCCTGAACCACACCGGGGGAAGGGTGCTCCGCCCGCTTTGATTGCCATTTGAAAAGTTTTGATTTACTCCGTAAAACAGTTCAAAATTGTCTCCTCCCACAGGATTCTTGACGCTCCCGCCGAATTTTGGGGCGGTGGGAAAGAAATCGTCACGTTTCGCCGTTCTTATCAGCCGCAGAAATTTTCCGCATTGAAAAAGCAATTAAAATTTCGAAACGTATTGACAAAACGAGAGATGCCTGGTTTATGGCACGCCTAAAGCAACCTGAACGAGCTGCACCCGCTCTACGTAAACCCGGCGCGCCGCAGCCCCACCAAATCGCCGCCCCCGGCCCCCGGGAGCGCCCCAAATGCCTCCTTCGCCGCCAGAATCCCAATTTCCTTTATCTTCCCATCGGTTCAGCTTCTCGCTTTTAATTGCTGCCAAAATAAACAGCGAATCGATTAGAGTCACGTACTCATTAAATCCTTTTGCGATGCTACAACTTGGGTACTTCTTTCGATAAAACCCTTATCCTCCGCAATATTTTCCTTGGAGCCCTCCACCCCCAACCTCCCGAGGGCGGGATATTTTCGTACCTTTCTGAATGAAAATTTTTCCAGGAAGCCACAGTGCTTGGAGCATGGGTCGCAATATGGGGCCCGGGGCCTTCGAGGTGGCGCGGGTCTGGCAAACCAATCTTGAGTGAAAGTCCTCCAGAAAGTTCTTCAATTGTTTCCAGGGAGCCGAATTTAAACATCCTGACGGTAGGGACGGGACGAAGTTGGGTCTGAATGTAATTTGCAGTCGGCGGTGGCGGCGGCGGCAAGGAGCCGCTCGAGTTTCGGATGAATTTTCAATATGGTCCTCGGGGATGGCGAAAAAAAAAAAGTTTACCACTTTGCCGTCTGTTTATTTTTTGTTTGGCTGGCAGACAACCGAATTAATGGAGCGATGCACAATACCAACCCCATTCCAGGCCCTGGTGCCCGGAGCTCTTTCTGCGTTGATTCTTTAATGGTCCTTGGATGGCCTTGCGATGGCGAAGCGCTCCAGAGGATTTGTTTTCCGGAACAATGAGTGCGGGGGAGGAAGTTCCCGCCCCGCAGTTTATTGATTGACCGCCGCCGCAGCTCTCCACTGTTCGAACAATCATCCAAATATTACCGAATTCTAATTTGATCAAAATCACTATGAATTGAAAAACAACATTTTGCAACACCAAAATCAGTATATCAGTAAAGCGTCTTTGTACTATTTCAGTAAGTTCTATATATTATACATAAAATTTCCAATTTACACAATTATGTGCCTGTATATTAAATAAACATCAATCATAAAATTTTTATTACGAAAATTAAATTTCTTATTGATGAAGTCAGGTGTTCCATCCAATTTGAGACGTCTTAATCGAATCCTAATGCAAACCATTTTTAAAATTTATGTGCATATATCTAACCCTTTATCAAAGTTTTTCTCAAAAACATATTTCCATTTGCGAACTCATTTACGAATTTGTTGCAAAATCTTACATTGGCAATCAATACCACTTCAAAGAAATTTGAAAAAAATAGAATAGGACAATTTTGAAAATTATCAATATGATTGATCCGATGACTTAAATTTAAATATTCTTATCTTAAATGACCCGAGCAACTACCAATCAATGCTTAAAAGTACAAATTCACCAAATTTCTTTAGTACTTAATTTATTATTATGAAACCTGCAATTTTTCCAGACTTTAAAACTTATTATTTTACTAAGATACATTTTTATAAAACAATATATTCAGAGGTTTCGGACTGAGTTATTTAAAAAGTAGTATCAAAATTGTAGAATTGAAAATGTTAGACCCAATAATATGTATGATTAAAAATCAAAATGCCAAACAAGACAATTAAATGTTTTTGGATTCTTTAATTTATCATGTTTAGGGTCCAAAATTTAATTAAAAGTCTAAATTATAAAACTTTCTCCCTTCATACCGTTTTTGATCAAATGTTTAATCGCAGAGAACATTAAAATTTTTTCTTTATCTATTTTAATAAATGCTATTTGTGATTAAGACCACAGATTTGTGAAGGATCTTAAAATCAGATTTTAGCGCCACACAATCAGGGTAATTGCCTGTTAAAAAAATGGAAAAAATTTCAGTTATTCTCAGTGCATCTCTTAAACTCAATGGTCGCATTAAGCGTTGTCGTCGAAGATGCAAAGGAACTTGGAATGGCTCTGAGAATCGCTAAGAAACGACACAAGCAGAGACCATAAATAAAAAAATATGCAGAAAGAATGGCCAAGATAAAAACACTAAGGCCCTATTTCACTACCGCCTGCACAAACACGGTCATTGCATTTACCTCTGCTCGGTTATTCTCCTTGGAACGTGTTTTCTTCGTGAAAAATTTACCACTAAAAACGCACAGACGTTGGATTTCCCAGGGCTAAAATGAATTCCTTCCGAGCAACCCTTACATCCACGGGTAATTTAAAAACGCAGAAGGATTTATGCCCTTAGAGCGCCATTGTGCGGCGCCCTGGATCGGGCCGGAGCGCCGAGCTCCTCCATCCGGGCGGATGCGATCGATCCCGAAATTAATTTGAAATTATGTCGAAATTTAATTACCCAGCTCATAAGAAATGAAAGTGGGCGGATGCTGCAGGTATCTAGGGGTGCGGCTCGCCCGGCCGGACCACCTGCCCGGTGGCCAGTGGCTGTGGTCCGGTTTAAAGGAACGGCGGCCAGTTGGGCAAATAACGAACTGAAAACTCGAATCTGGGATAATATTGTCGTATACAAGTCAATACGTGACTCGACTGGCCAATGTTTGCTGCCAGCAAGAAACTCTGATTCGAAATTTGTTGCCATCCGGCGGCGCTGCCACGGTGGACGAGTGCATCCCCGTCGGCGGTGGCGGCATCCAGAGGCTCCGGAGCTCCTGTTTAAGTTTCGAGTTTTCTGCAGGCCCACAGCCACCGGAGGCTCCGGGGCTCCATCCCGAGCTGGCGGAATCGGGATGGTCTGTGCAGCATCCTGGACCACTCGGGATGCAGGCCGAGGCTGAGAACAATTTTCGCTATGCTTAAGAATAATTGATAATTGCGGAAATGGCGTGCTTTTCTCCCAGCTAAGGGCCTGCAAATTAATGGCCACCGGTGACTAAAGCGGGCCTTTACCGGTGAAAATTAGTAATTGAGATTCGCACACTTGCAAAACGCCCGGAGGCCGGGTTCCTGCGGGTTTCAGGTATTCTCCGGGAAATTTAGAGCGCTCCGGTGGGCTCGGAAAGCATCTAAAATCGAAAATTAGCTGGCACAAGTCATCATAATGGTCCTTATGCAGGGCGAGCAGTAAGCCGGATTTAATGAACAGATCTAGATCATTTTCGCGCAATTACCCCTAATTTGGATCACTGAGCTAATTAAGCTTGAACAAAAGACTCCACGGTCAGTCCAACCAAAATATATCAAAGCGCTTGCTAGGTGCACCTGCCAGTAGGTTTGTATACGATAATTAGCAATACTATTGCCAATTTGGCGTACATACCACAGATTTTAAGAGAGCAATAGCTCAGATTCAAATTTTCATATATATTAGAAAAAGCGAGTTTTATTTCATTCAAATTGATATTAATCTCAATGTTTCTATACGTAAAAGTTAATATTGAGCTTTTTCTCAGCTTTTAAGTGTCGATATGAACCAAAAATCTACTAATTAAATTATTAAAACAGGTATTTAAAACTACAATTTTTTTTATTACTATGCCAAATTTTAACTCTCTGTGATTGTCTCTCTTGTGTTCATTGGACCCTAAAAGCAGAACAGTTGCTTCTTTTTTAAATTTGAAGTTTGTCGTCATTTCTTTGTAATTGTGTGAGCAAATTTAAATACAATATGAGCAAGGCTTGCAATATTCACTTAGTTTTTATAATAAAAGTAAAGTTAAAAGTTCATAATCGAAACAATACGAATTTATAAAAATAAACTTCTCAATATTAAATTCTTATCTTTAAATTCCTAATAAATTTTTAATAGACCTTTATGCCGGTATTATTGACTTAGACCTGACTATCGACACTAAATTTGATGTTCAACGCCATATTGGTGGTATAATTAATCATGAAAGTTCAACCCTTGGCTTTGTGAAACGTTGATTTGAAGATTTTTCTAAGCCTTACCTCCTAAAAGATTTGTTTTGTGTCTTTGTTCGACCCATCTTGAAATATTTATCAATTGTGTGGTCTGGTATTACTATTACCATACCGAAAATATCGAGGTAGTCTAAAAAGGTCTAAAAAGGAATAACAACTCCATGTAACCGTATGGAGAAATTGAACGAATTATGTTCATGCACGATATCGTTACTTGCGTTATTGATTTTGCTAAACTTTTAAATCTTATTGATATTATCTCGCGCCCCTTGTGCGACTAGAAGACACAAGTTTCTTTAGACTTCTCATCACAGAACTGATAATGGAATGATGGTTCTGAACCACTATTGGCTTGACTTTTATCATAGTAAAGAATTAATAAAAAAAAGTGTTAAGGCTTGATTTAATTTGTTAAGTCTACATATGAATTTTGTGTTCGGTTGGGATAGGTATGAATAGAAACAAATCAACAGACAACCACATAAGTCATATTTGTTTTAAAAGAACAACTCATGTTGAAGGCAGACGATATTGTATTACAAATCTTGAAAATAATTAATCTTACTACACGGACTATAATATAATACCAATTAAATAGCGAAATGGGAGAAACCTCCAGAGACACTTTCAAAACTCCTCGTTTTTTTAAAAAGTTTTTGTATAAACAGCAAAAGTTTGCCCATTGAAAGAATTATTGGGGAGTGAAAGTGCAAAATGCGCGGATAGCTGCCATTTTGCAGAGCTTGTGATGGCGGTCGATGTAAGCGGCTCAACAAATGACGAAATTAATTACAGTATTAGGGCAAGCATTATACGGTTTCGCTGGGCAACTTGTGCGAGCGCTGCAAAGTTTCAAATGAATGCAAATCTCATTACACCCGACATCGGAATGGAATCGCGGCACAAAAACTGGCTGGGAGAGTTTTTATCCCGGCGAATGGAGTCGCGCGGTGGCAGCTTCACCGGCATGTATATTCGCCTCGCTCCTAGTTCACTAATTCATTTTTCATCGAAATTTTTCTACAATAATAGCGTCGTCACAGAAGCCCTAGGACGATGGCGGTGGCGGGCAGATGGGCGCATGGGAGCGGAAGTTTGAGGAAACTTTTTCAAACAAATTTGCACTAAATGGAACACGGGAGACAAAGATCTGTGAAACCACGAAATGTAAATAGCTCGAAAGTTTTCAAATTTAATCACTAATGCGAACTGCTTTCAGTGCTCCTGCGGCGGAGTCTCCGCTCCATGGGGCGTTTGGAACAAAGTAGTGCTCCCCGCACGGAGTGTGTGCCACGCTATGCATACTTAAAAACAGGGAAAGGTATTACAGGAACATTTTATAGCTCCCCGAATGCGATCAGCGTCCTCTCCCCAGGTGGCAGTTCAAAACCAATCGCGACTGCTTTTCCAACAACTTTAAATATTCAAGCGTCAATTGAGACAGAGAGCCTGAATTGGAGAAAATTATTTTGAACAAATAAGAAATTGTTTAAGGTACTATTCTACTCTAGAGTGTCAAAAAAAGGCCTCTTTTCAAACTTTTATTTCTCAGCCGCTTTATTAAGTATTGTGATGAAACTTTCACAAAATGTAAATGGACGCTTTTAGTATACAAACAAATTTTTATTTTGGGCATATTATTATTATTATTATTAAATAGAGGGCGCCAAAGTTAAGTGTAAAAAAAAAGATGGTTCCATGGCCGCAAGTTAATCTCCGAATTGGCATGTCTGAAACAAAAAATTCGAATGGGGTTTTAAAAAATAAGGTTCCTTACGTGACAATTCACTACCGTTAGTCAAAAATTCCCCAAAATAAAAAAAATGGCGAATGTTTGAAAAAATGTAATTTTTTTTACCTTTTATCTTCCGCCATTGTTTTTGTTTTATATTTTTATGCAAAAATGTGGTGAATTGTCATACACGACACTTTAATAAACAAAACGCACTAAGGTTTATTGAAATCGGTTCAGTAGATCCGGAGATTAACTTGCGGCCAACTTGAAAAATGCCATTTCGAGAAAAACGCGTTTAAAGTTTTGGTAAAGGCCGAGTTCTCTCACGCGGCTATATGTATATAATGCTATAACTTTTTTTCTAATCCGAATTCCTCTACAAATATTTGAGAGGTTATTTTTGAAGATGTAAGGAATCGAAAAATGAAAAAAAAAAATTTCGATTTTGTGAATCCTCTAGAGTAGAATAGTACCTTAAATTAGTTGTAGTAGAAGAAGTATTGCATTATATAATACTAATAATGAATAATTTAGAATACTCAGCCTCTTCAGATACGAAAAAAAAATAATAAAGACGGACTAGTGAGAGTAGGACTCGCGCGTTGAGGGTTCAGTACTATTATGTAAGGTGTAGAATTATACATTAATTTTTCTTATTTTTCCCTTTACCTGTGCTATGAGACCTTCCTTCGTACAAAATTTCAAGATTCTAGGTCAAGTGAGTTAGTCTAAAAATACTCTTTGAAAGTCCGTATCTATTTATTAAGTACATTGAGTTAGAAACTTATATTTTTTACTTGCCTTTGAGTTTTGATGGACAGACAGACGAAAGACAAGGGCTACAATTTTTCATTTCGTGGAACGGAACCCTAAAAACGATCTAATTATCTATACTTTTTGTTGACTAATTTGAAATTGGGAAATTTTGCTATAATATTGCTAAGAAATATAAAACTCGCTAATAACAAATTTCAATAAATGTTCTAATATTTGAAACAAAGAATTGATTTCTCAATCACATTTTCTTTTTCTTTCTTTTAAACAACTTCAAAGTAAAATAAGGTAGATATTTCAAATTTTTTTAAGGTTATGTATCCTTCTCTAAACCACCGTTCTTTTAAAAGTTTATAAGCTCTTAAACAGATGAGTGGACCAATGGTACAAATTTTCGCGTGTTTATTTTATGTCTTTTATATCTTTTTATCTAGTTGGTCGATATTTTTCATACGTATGTATTTCATACTACTTTTACTTTAAAATTTAATCTTGCTTAGCTCGAATACAAGAAAACTGCCAAAAATAGAAAGTGAGCAATTATAGCGTTTCTTTATTACATTTTAAATCAAATTGAACTAGACAAGAACGATCATTAGAATTAATAGTTCGACATTTGAGTAAGAGATCAAATGTACACAATTAGTGGATCATCTTTGTTAAACTCGAGAAGCAATTTCAATAATTGTGTTCAAGTCAGTTGATATTATTAGAAATTTTAATTTTATGCTTGCTTTGTATTCGAAAAGTTTCATAAAAATATGAATATACACTTTGCTTTATATTTGTTTTTATCTAAGATTACGAAAAGTGGATTTTTAAAAATGGATAAAAGTAAATATTTTTCTTACCTTTTGGATAACTCATTATTTTCCTAAACCGCAGCCCTAAGGATTCCTCATGGCCGAGCGTTTGTGCAATTTGTCCGTTCAGTTTGTTGTTCAATACACACGTAAAGGCGGTCGGTGCTCAAAGTTTACTCCGTTTCTTGTCAGAGCAGTTCAGCAATTCATCAAAGTTCGTTAATCAAGAAGCCTGAAAAGACACAAAAGGATAGCATTACTATCTATCGTCTTCGTCTAGAAGACGGTGGTTATGCTGATGACATGCCATCGGTGGGGCGGGACGGGCAGGATGGGCAGCGCCAGTGTCGAGGGAAATACGATGCAATTTTCCGAGATTTAGTTTCATCTCTTAAGGTAAACAGAAGCGAAGAAGACGACTTTTCTTCCTTAGGAAATCAACTACCGAGAGAGGGATGTAATTAAATTTTCGTATTTGTACGAGTTTAGTCACAAGAGAAAGCAAACACAGTCAGACAGACGGAAAGACAGACATCAGATGGGATAGTATCGGTGGTTTACCGGGGATAAACGACAATCTTACTTAAAGTATGCGAGAGACTCCGTCCGGGATGCAGCGTCTCGACGCTGCACGTCGGGCGGAGCGGGGTCGACTTGTTTTAAGGAAATATTTTCGAGGTGGATCAGAAAAATTGTCACCGCAGCAGAAAGTTACAAGCGGATTGCCGAGGAGGCGGAGGGCGGGGCTGGGGTTGTTGGCGAGGGGGGCGGTGGTGTCTACCACCGCGGGGGGAGTGTGTTTGGTTGGCTGTCATTAACAGAACAAACAGAGGTGGAAGTCAAATAAAACAGGGATTCTGGATTCTGGAGCATGTATCCTTTCCCCGAAGTCGCCTTGATTAAGCCTCCGCCCCCGCCAGGATCAACAAATCCCGCATGAAGAACTCACTGCTGAGAAAAAGTGTATCACTGGTTAAAGCCTTAAGCTCTAATGAAAGCCCTTTCCGGAGGGTGGGGCGGAGGGCAAATACACGGGGCTCGCATTTGCCTCGCACAAGGGTTAGGTTTGCAGAAATTAACATCGTCGCGCTGTGACAAACGCAATTAACGCGGCAACAAATTCAAATGACGACGGAGGAGATAATTTGATTTGTCGGAATTTAAATGGACGACTGGGCGGGGGCGCCGCCGCCGGGACGCTCCGAGCATCTGCAGGTGCCTCCTCATGCAGCTCCGAGCGGAATGAGCCGGATCCCTTCAACTAGGACAAAAGCGATTGAGTGGGAGATTGCCACCGCAAACATTGCTATCAAATGAGGTGGTTAACTGATTTCAGCGCTTAATTCAAGAAGCAGGTGGGACGGCACGATAATGCAGCCGTCTGCACGTCTAAATCCAAACAACGGCGCGGAGCAGGGATAATCCGGCGTTCAAAACGCAATTTGCCTGTCCCATGCGGTTCAATGGAAAGTCCCTTCCGCTATTTATGCCAGTTGAGCTTAATCATTATTCGGACTCACTCGGCGTAAACCCCTTTGGCGGCTGAAACACTCATTCCGTCTGAGTTATTTCTTAATTCACCACGTCTTAAACGCTCCACCTGCTTACTCGTGTTTTAAGCTAGGTTTTGTTTACCATTGGTAGACAATTTTAAAATAACCAAAATATTACAGTACCTATTAACAATTTTACTCCACAGACAGTACTTACAATTTTGAAAAAAAAATTATTGAGCGTTCATAAGTAGGTATACAATATTATTTATTTGGAAAAAAAAGGAAAGGGAATTTTTTATGTCATATACTTAACATTTAACAGGTAAACTGACCCAAAATGAATCGACTAAAATTCTTCGGCTTAAGTTAAGAATAGGGGTATCTCAAGGATTTAAATGAAATTTTGCAGGAGCCTTCCGTTTGGCCTAAAATGAAAGGATATGAAGGAATATCTTGTCAGTCGGCTATAGTTTCCGAAATATTCCAATTTAAATTTTTACAAAATGTCATTTCCACCGCAAAATTACATTATTTTTTGCAAAATTCCACTAAAATGTGATCAACTTCCCTAAAGAACACTATACTACGTAATTTCACTATGCACTTATATGGTTAAATTCTTAAAAAAAACTGAAAAAAACGATAATTAAATGTAAACAAAAATCTTCTTACCTTTTGTCATTGAATGACATTTGTGTTAAAAAAAAGAAAAACCTGCGCATAAAAAGTCATTTATTTTAAAAATATGAAGTGTACCACGAATGCGTGCTTGTCTGCGAGCGAAAAGTGCATAATATAGGGAAATTGAACAGATTTCAGTAGACTTTTGCAAAAATAAAAGAATTTTACAATGGAAATGGCCACTTCATTTTGATATTTTATCAAAATTAAAAGTGGAATATTTCAGAGACTATGGCCAACCGAAAAGAATTTCCTTCAGGTCCTTCCGGAGAACAGTATACCGGAACTATGAAGTTTTTTATTTTCATAAAAATTAATATTTTGTTGTCTTATCAACTTTTGTCTTAATCTGAATATTATAAAATGTAAGTATGAATTAGGTATATTTAAATATTTGTATTTAAAAATAATTATTAATAATATATATTGTTTTGAACGTTTTTGATGACAATTGGCGATTTGGAACTGTGTTCAGACTGGTAATGGATTCTAAACAGTATATTTTTTACTATATGTAAAACTTCCTAAAAATTCATATTTCACCTATCCTTAAAAAAAATTATATTATATCTAAATTGATCATACGAGAAAAAATTTAAAAATTTAATAATGCCACGTGAAACAGCAAACCTTAAACTATAAAACCCGAAATTGTTGTCCCGATATCTTCAATACAATTCAAGGTTATATAAAATTAAGCCGAAAGCCAAAAAAAGTCTATATTTGTACATTTAATTTATTTACTTGAAAATGTTTAGATCTTATAATGTAAATTTGGGAAAAATCATAGCTTTTGTAACATATTGTACACCTGACTATTTTTTTATCTAATAGTGAGTATAAAATTTCGCCTTTTTGTAATTTTAATTTCACTTACCATCTAAGCGGATCCCGATATTTTTCATTTTAGTAAATAATCACGCGGTCTCAGCACAGCACGTGCGCGATAACATTGGCAAAAGAAGTAAATAAACAAACAACACACGCGACACTCATTCACACAACTACACAAGAAATCACCTTTCACCTGCTTTAATTACGCATTTTAATACTACGCATCCATGCACCCGATATTTGCAAATTGAACTGAAAAATCGGAAATAAAAATTAAACAAGAAAAATATTTGAGGAAATTTCGATCACCGATCGCTGTGCTGAGAAGACGACGGCATGACGCGACGCGGCAAACTGCGCCGGCAGACTGAGCGGCTGAAGAAGCGTTCGAGCTAACTGTAACTAGTAATTAAAAGTGTGGTCTGATTCATCATAATTTGTTCGGCTTCAACTCTACTAAAATAATTTTGTAACTTTTACAAGTATTACTTTAAATTTTAGTATGCTACTACCACGATTACGAAATATTACAAAATAATAATTTGAATTTACTAAAATCTGCTAGCGTTGTTCGCTTCATCTCGTTGTTACTTGTTCGGAAGTATTTAAAAAATTGTGAAGCAAGATAGAACTTAACTGAGATTCTAGAATGTGAGTAAAATGAATTTTTTTTTGTGTGTGAAAGTGAAATTTTAGTGAAACATGACTGTACAGGATTTATTTTGATAAATTATTTTACTACAATAATTTTTTAATGCTTAAAACTTGCAGAAAATATAAAATAAATAGATTCCGACTAATTGAGTTTGTTGATAGTATGAACTACTTTTATTATGACACAAATATTTTAATATACTTCATCCAAAGTTTTCTTGATCTACCTACCTACACATGGCTTTGAATTATCTTATATACATAGGTGAAATTTTTGAGTTACTTCTAACTTCTGAACATTTTTAAAATAAGTATCTAGGTACTGACAGTATAGAAAAAATCACTCACTTACGTCCTGCGCCAACATAAAACCTTTTACTCGATTGATGAAAATTTTGATAGGTCGAAGTGAAATTTTTACTCTATTGAATTAACAGATGTAAGGATTTTATGCCCCGAAATAATGAACCCTATTCTTGAATCCATTCGAATCGAATCGAAAAGAGCTTACAAAGGTAGGTACTTTTTGAATTGAAATTCCTTAATAAAGTTCCTAATGTTTTAATAAACTCATTTCAGCTACTTTTGACTTGAATTAATTTTTTCGCTTAAAATGGTTAAAATAATCCGATAGAAAAATCCAATCGAATTATTTTGACAATATATACGGAACAATTTATGAAAATAAAAGGTAAGTAAAATTAATTTGTGAGAATTTTAGCAACCTTATTAAGGAATTTTTGTCCAAAAAGAACTTTTGCAAGCTCTTTTCGATCCGATTCGAACGGATTCAAAAAGATGGCTCAACATCATTGATATCTTGTAATATTACTCTTGGCTGAAAGTATAACTAATTCCTTTAAAGCTTTAAAGAATCAAATACAAAACATATATAATACACAAAATTTTAACCTGACGTATTTCTATTTTTATATAGAAAAACAATAATTCGTCGAGAGAATTTTTTCTTTTTCTCATTTTATTCGACAAATTTCTTCCAAGAAATTTCTTGAAGTTAATTCACCCAGAGTAAAAAGTTCAGGGCCTTACACAAAAACTTTTAATCTAATTCTTCTTTCTCTTCCTATGTACATTAAGTGCCATTTATAAATTGATTTAATTTTACTTAAAGTATATGTAAGTACTATTATATTTTTAGGAATATTCTTATAATTTTACAAACGGAAACGAGTTATTTAATTGAATATTTTCGTACGAGGATCCGTTTTCTTTATACATAAAATCAGGTTTTAGTTTGGGAAAACTAGCGATTTAAAACTTAGGTGTATTTTGTTTTTTTTAATATTTCAACTGAATACGCCAGATGTACGAATACATTAAAACGTAATATGGTACATCCGATTGATTCTCGATTGGAATTAGAACAAATCTGGAGAGTTATCTTTTTGTAATCCTCGAGCTCCCTTAAGACGTAAATAAGTAAACAACCGGAGTGCGACCTGTTCGTCTCCCCCTATCAATTTTTAATCAAGAGCTTCGTATGTCCTGTAAAGTGCACACTACCCCCAGACGTCGGAAGATGCCACCAATCAAGACCCTTCCACATGAGGAGCTCCTCCTTCCGATCCTGCGACTAAGAATCCATCCAGCCGCACCATTGTCGCTTGAGCCCGCCATCATCGTCTGAAAGTTATTGATTAACCAATTTTCGAAGTTATTGAAAAGTAATTGAACGAAATTTCTTATCGCCTTCAACCTCAACCCGTCAGGAGGCCCCGGGGGCCCCCCCCCCCGGATGATGGTGCTGTGATGGCTGCGGACCTTCCAATAAGCTCCTGTGAGATTTTTCATGTTCATCGAAATCGATTTATATAAAATGGGATGACAGATAACAACAGCGGCAGAGGAGCACCTTCCCGGGAGCGGAGCCCGGGGTTCGGGCATATTCCATCAGCAGAAGTTGTCTGCAGCTAATTGCCTGGTTGGCGCTCCCCTGCGGCCCCCGGAGAAGTGTTAACTTGAATCGTTTCCTTCGGCAATCGGCCGGGTGGAGGCACTGTCTTAATGGCGGCACCTTGAGACAGGAGCTGGCCGGGGCGGAGCACCTTGCGGTGCCCCGAATGGCCAATATCCAGGGAACGACGCTCGTAAAATCTTCTGCCGTCGGGAGATATTACTTCCCCGGATGCAGATACACGTGTGGCCGGGTGCAGCCCGGGACGAGGGACGGCCACGTCCTGTGTGTTGTTCAATTGTGTCCGAGATGTGTGTGCGGTGCGGGCGGGGCGGGACAGGACCCGGTCCGGGGGAATCCTGGAGGGGATGGTCAACATTGCGGCTAAAAGTTCCGTTTGTGGTCTGAGGTGAATGCGGCAAGTGATGTTGTGATTTTAATTTAATTATGGACTCTGCCGTATTGTGGGCCCCACCAGGAATATAATTTGGCCAAGAGAGCCCGACGGCGTTACTTGGGCTTGAGCACCAGCAGCAGCGGCGGCGATGGCGTCGCGGCGGCAGGACGTTCGCCGCTTCGCCACTGTCCGGCGCTGGAGACCACCGGGCACTGTCCGAGTATTTGTTTTTTTTTTTTATTTTCCAAAAATTTAATATCGCTCGAATTCAGTTGCCATGACTTCAATTAAAACTTTAAGCAGAATTAGCTCGGCCATCCAGAAGTTGTGTTATTAAAGCCATTCAAGTCGGAGTTGTGGCTGAGAAGTGGCGTGCCGGAGCGCCAGCCGCTCCGAGTCAACTAAATTATGCATCGAATTTTCTTGATGCGGAAGGGCATTTTTCGGATAGCTGCTCCCACGATATTTTGGATTTAACTACTCCGTAATGGTTTTAACACAAAATTGCAATCCTCCATCCGGAAGCTGGTGCTTCCCAAAAACTTCCATAGATACAAATCCTATCGGAATCTCATTCGTAAAGCTTGTTGCAACCCGAAATTGGGGCAAACTATTTTCGAAGAAATTTCCACCACCTAACATCCGAAATTGTGCATTAATCCCGCTGTTGGTTCTTCCTCTATTCCACTAAAATTTCATTTCTGCAAAATCCACCCCCTGCCCCCGCCCTTTGTTAGTAACACTCAACTTGGCCAAATAATTCAAAACACTTCTCATCGAGTGCTTGCCGGGTCTTTGCAACGCAACATGGCGTCGTACCTCAAGTAAACGCTTATCCTTTTAGCTAGATTTTATCGGTCATTTGATGCAGAATTGTCTTCCGGACAATTGCAGCATAAAGGGGCCCTCGTCCGGCGCCGCCGCACCCTCAACACCTCCCATTAACTTCAGATTTTGTTAGTTTCCTTGTCCATTGAGCAGCTAAGTGTGCATTTTGTGTCCCCTTGCAGTCGATGGAGTCATTTGGCGCTTTTGTTTCAGTGAACAGACATCGCAGCACGTTTTATTACGATTTTAACGAATTTTATTACTGGATTTTACAATTTGGATTAGTTACGGTTTTATGAATATGCTTCTTTTTTCAAGTTTTGAATTTTAACATCTTAAATCATCATCACTATGACGGCTTAAAACAAAGGCCTTTGTTTAGAAATTAAGTTAATCAATTATTGAGTATTTTATTCTATATTATATGAACTATCTAACACGAATTAAAAAAAGTAATATTTTTAAACATGTGGAAGGAAAAGTCTAAACCCATTAAAATTATCTTCGATTTAGTTTAGTAGATTCTGTGCAGAAGTGATCAAATACACCCGCAAACTTACAAGGGTAGATTTTTTTAAAAAACAAAAAAAAAGGTGCCTATGTCCGTTTGCGGCTGTCAAACTGTCTTCCTACCAAATTTCATCAAAATCGGTTCAGAGGCTTAGCATTTCCTGTACAAACTTTCATCTCCCATTTCACTCCATTAGAGGTAGATTTTGAAAAAAAAAAAAATTACCTATGTTCGCCCCCGAGTGTCAAACTATCGTACTAAATTTCATCAAAATCGATTCAGCAGTTTAGACGTGAAAGCCGGACAAACAGACAGATAGACAGAATTTTCGCATTTATATATTAGCATGGATCATGAAATTATCTCACTTTTTTCAAGTAGAGAATAAAAACAGATTATTAAAGCCACGTACTACTTACTTACTATTGTATAATTGCATATGCAGATTTCAGTTAACAAGTATGTATGTACCTAACAATATTAAAAAGTCCTCAAACTGATAATTTTGCAATGTGTGTTATTATTCAGAGCAAAAAATATAAACAGTAATGCTTAACGATAATCATAACGATCATCGCAATCTGTATAAAGAGTTTAACCTATTTTTCTGAATCTGGATTACAAATTATATATCCTTCCTATCGTCGATTTATCTTTTTACATTTTTCATTTATGACTTGAATTGAAAGTAGACATAGTAAACATAAATTAGAGATCGCGGGATCAAATAAGCAATATAATATAAAAAAAAACTTTAAATTCGCCATCATAGGAAAAAATTTAAAATTGTTTAAGGAGGTCAAATATATAAAAACATTTTGTTTCAGATAAAATAATTAAATTTTGGCTAATGTAAATATATTTGCTATCTAACTACATTACTTTGAAATTAACATTTACCTACTTAATAAAATTGAGTTTTAGAAAAATGCTCAAAATTTTGTTTAAAAATTTTAAACTAATTAACGCTATTTAACTTTAAATCTCAGATGCAGCTAACTGCATAAAAGCGTTCGTCGAGTGCATAAAGAATGCGTGACCTCATTTCTCTCCGCGTTGTGGAGCACAAGCATCTCATGCAATAATTATTTTTTAAAAAAAGAGAGTAAAACTAACCCTTTCTTTTCCACCCATTGCCAATGAAAGCTGCATCTTTAATTATAACTTTCCTGCCTCGTAAAGCCGTCGTCCTTAATGCCGCCCCAGAAAAACATTTTCCGCCCCTTCCCCGGAGCTCATTACAATAATAAAGAGGAATAAAGTCGTCTTTAGCGAAACGAATTCAGAAGAATCGCCGGAGTAAAGTGGCGAAACGATTACGTTTGCCGCGCGAAAATAGCCGGGACGAAATCCACCTTTTTCAGCTCATCCCGCAATCCCCACTCTTCAGAATACAAAATGCATAGCTTAGGGCTAATTATGGAATGTAATTAAAATAATCCCCGAAGAAGGATCGGACGGCCCTTTGGGGAGGTGGTGGAGGAGTTTCACATCCGAAGAATTTTGCTCGCCTCAAGTTGTGTCCTCCGAAAGTGCGCTGGAGCATCATCTTCAGATCTCGGTCGCCCCTACCCACCGGGTTTTTCTCGGCGCTCATACAAAGTCCGGAAAAAGGGCTAGATCCTGGATGCTGGATGCTGGGATAGGGCCCCAAAACACTTGTGATGAACAAGTTTGGCCGCTTAAGCAGAATGCACTGGAGCATGTTGTGGAAGAGGACTGCCACCAAAGTGCGGGTGCACAAAATTAAGGGAAAATGAAATTTCCATTGCAACAAAGTTCCTCATTTCTTGTGCACTCACTGCGACCCAGTTAAAGTGTTCCCGGGGCTCGGGGAGGATATGATTTCAGTGACATGCCCTGAGGGCAGCCACTGCTTTTTGGTGCTACAAAACAGAAAAATAACTAAGAAATATCATCCCCAACCGCTGACGCGCGGGGTCCAGCCCCCGGGGGAGGAGATCTTCATTCAGATTCCAGCCATCATCATCGGAGCTGGACCAGCTGAAAGTTTTTGGTTGTCAATTAGTCAACGCCCGGCGGCGGCCACCGCCAATGCCTGAGACTCGGTATTTGTTGAGTTTTAATTGCGAATTGAGTTTTTGAAGTTTTCCTTCAGATAATTACAGCTGTGGCCGCACCCCCGCAGCTCCTGTTTTTCTGTACATTTCGGCCAGAAGTTATCACGCCCCAGGGCACACACTCAGATAATTCCGAATGTCTTCTGCTGTGGAAGCTGCAGGTCCACGCTCGAGTCCGGAGCATTGCAGGGCTCCTTGCCCCCGCATCGGCCCCTCTCCAGTCCTCCCTTTATGGGCAATCAAAGTTAAAAGTCAGCAATTATAGGAGTTTTTGAAATTCTTATTACATCAGAGATAAATGCGGCGGTTACGCTGCAGAGTTACGTTCTGCTGCGTCGGCAGGGAAGCCGCATTAAGGGACCGGGTGATAAACCCGCGCTGAGTAGATTTGTCCCCCCGAACCATATTCAGGACTTCTTAGTGTTTTAAGTTGATTAGAAAGTTGGGGCTGGACCCTGCACCCCTGCACCTAGTCATTCCCCCCAATGGAGCCAAGATCTTTTTGTTCGCCGCTTGGCAAACAAGAGCGAAGATGCTCTGGTCCTCGACCGGGCATCTCCTCCCGAATCCCGGCTCCTCCCGGGAATGTTTGGCCAATGTCTGAGAATCTGAAATGGTAAGTTAGTAGCAATCACTGTGAGATTCCTCCAGGATCTGTTTGAATTTTTTCCCTTCCCGTGTGTGGCGGACGCAGCAAAAGAGAAAATTTTCTTTTCTCGTTTATTTGATTTTTTTTTTATTTCAGACGCTTGTCCCGGATACGTCTTTGAGGCTTTAAAGAGTTTCATTAAAAAATTGCTCGTCGCTAACGAAAAGTTCGCCAATACTTGCTTGCTATCATATAGTTAGACTTTATTGCAACTACTTTAATTTAAGAACAATTGAACATCGAAGTAGTGGTAATGAAGTTTAAAGATAGCATTGTCCAGGGTCTTTTAACTTATTTTTATATCAGGAAAACTGATAGCAGTTTTGATACAATTTTCAGAAACGGAGGGAAACAAAGAGCGCTTAACAAACTCACTAGCTTTTATAAGAAATTGAGCTTTAATTAAACTCTTTTATAAATACAAACTAAATAAATAATAGTTTGGCAAAGTGTTACTGAAAAGGCGGGTCTATCAAAAAGTAAATCGAGGTTTAACTTGTAATAACTACTGCATTAAGCTAAAATAATTTCGTAATTTTTTAGATTGGTTGAGTTGTTCTACCTATAGAAGAAACTTCAAAAACGTAGCGAAAACCTATGGAAAAATCCAAAAAGAGGTTTAACAAAAAATATGCAATTTTTAAATTATAACTTTTCCAATAAACCTTAACAACCATTCAAATAATTTGGTTTGGCATATTCCTTTCTTACCTCGAAAAATTTAAATAATTTGAAAAGTGATTTTAGTGAAAAAGACGCTATATGCTGGGGATGTTTAGTACATCTTGTAATATCATATAATAAGTCAATAAGTTTCAAGAAATTTAAGGAACATTTTATGAATTTTATACTATATGAAAACCAAAAGAAACTGCAGCGAATTTTTTTGTTTTTATGTGACGTTTTTGATATGTAGGTTCTATTAATTAGTTAGTACTACGGTTAACTTTAAAAGTTATTCAAGAATGTGAAGAATTGGGGATGGAATCTTCAATTTATAAAACAAGTTATACATTTCCGAAATTTATTAAACATCACCCAGCAAGGAAAGACCATTTTAAATTTTCTAGAGAAAATACTAAAATAAACCAAAATCAGTACTGAAAATATCTAAAACTTAAACGAAATAAGCAGTAGCTTCTGAATTATGCAAGAAAAAAAAAAAGATTGATTCAAACTTATTCTCGAATAGTACAGAACAACTATTAGTAAAACTTTGTGATTACGATTGAGAAACGAGCTTTTCCAGGTAATTTTATCTCCACATTCATAAAATCTGTGAAAACAAATCCTTCAGCAAATTAGGTCCTGTTGGCTGCGACTTTTTTATAAGCCGCACGAACGATGAAATAGCGTTTTCAGTCCGCAATAAAAAAAAGAACCTGCTCGGAACCTCATTAAAATTATTAAAACCACCGAGCCGGCGATGCCATTAACAGGGTGACTCTGTTCGCGTTTCGCCAACGAAAGGGCTGTGTCCCCAGCGCGACGCTGCGCAGAGTGTGCCCTGCACGTCTGGCGGACTTCCTTCTCCCACGGGAATATTCATCGTTACCGAGAGTTTAAATTAGAGGCAGACTGGGAATCAGCGGAACGAAATCCTCGAAACATAGAGGAAACATCTTCCAAAGTTGGAGTGCAGGAGGAGGGCGGAGCGCAGCAGGGCCCCTTTTTCCGACTCCTCCAAATCCCCCGCACTCCGGGTCAACTGCTTTTAGCATATCGCATGCATATCCGGGCTCCTGCGCTCGCAAAAGTATGCGGCGCATTGTTCGTCACAATTCCAGGACTGCTCTGGGAAAGGTGTGGATGGGATAAGGAAAATGACTAAAAAATGCATTTCTGTTCTGTGTAATGCTTTTAAGCATATGCCGGGACATATGCAAATCTGGAGAGATAGCGCGGATGGTGGCGCAACTGATATGCAAATCCTGGGGCTCCGCGGCTGGATGGTGTGCGTGAACATCGGAGGGAACGTCGAAATGTGAAAGAAGTGCCGGATGCACCAGGGCCCGGGAGTCCTGGTCAGGAGCTGAAAGGAGTAAGGCAGCTCAACAGCTAACTGCTGACGATGCATTAACATAATTACATGAGCCTATTCATCAAGGATATGCCGGTTTCCTCCATTACGGAGCCCGCCGGCGTGTCCAGGAAGCGGTGAATGCGCCTGTTCGGCTCCTTGTTTCGCCGCTCTGAATGCAATTCATTAAGGAGATAATAAGGGACACGTATGCCCTAAATTCTTTTCCCCCCTCCCCTCTTTGTAACGGCCTTATCGCCGGGGAATGCATTAGAACCGCGAGATGAGTCTATCAATCATCCGGGGTTGAATGGGTGAATGGCAAAGCAAACAGCAGCGGCCGCCCGGACCCCAGATCCAGCGGGAGCCCAACAAAAACATACCGCCCCCCCCCGGTCCCGGCTCGCTTTCTGTCCATAATTCGCCATTCTTAAGACGAGTGTGTGCCATTCAAAGAATCATTTCTGAGGGCGAATATCTGTGACCAAACGCTTTCGCCATGGTCTCGTCATTTATCTTTTATGGTGCTCCACGTCAGTCTTTGACAACACTCGATTGAATGTCGGGGGTGGCAAGGCGAAGCGTCGTCTCCGCCCCCGAAACCGCCCCAGTCCTAGGCGCCTTTCGACCATCTCAAAACACAGTCGCTGTTTGGAGTGATTTTTCGCTTTTGTGAACATTTCTATGGAAGAATGCGGTCATTGGCACTTACATGGGGTGGAAAATGGAAGAAAAATATGACAAACATCGGAGAAATTGCACAAGGAAATTTGTTAATGATGTCTTTATGTGAGCAGAATTGATATTCGCATTTTGCAATTTCATCTGGGGTAATTCAATCCGCCCCCCGGCGGGAGCTCGATGAATAAATGTAGCGAATTTTGGGGGCCATAACATCCAAACTGATAGGAGGCTAGACGTAATAAAGATGTATGCCCGTGTGGATGCGCCTTCATAAATTATATATCCAGGAAGGGTGGGAATTCTGCCCCCTCGGGAGCCCATGAAACTTTCCCAGTTGCTCATGGATCTGGCTAATAAAGGGGATCTGCTGGTCGGACCTAAATCAAAATGGGGAATCAATGGCAAATGGAAATTGCCATCTTAAAATTCCGAAAGTAGCTTCAGTCGGATTGCGAGCATCTTTAGAGGCAATTTACTTCAGTCGGGGGGTCTTTTAAGTCGATTCTAAAGAATGCAATAAAACGAATCGGTGCTGATTTCCGGGAAATTCTTGAGTAAACGATTTTTGGATCCGGTTACAGTCTTAGCTGGTTAGCCAACATCTTGTATTTAGCAATTCTTTGGATTTAACTCTTAAAATGGCTTTGAATTTCCGATCTAAAGGAATTCCGGTATTTTTGTTTTCCTTATGCTCGTACAAATGATTTAAAGCTGTTTCAATAATTTTAGGAAAACAATATTTGCACTATGAAAATAATTTTCGATACACGTAGGTATACCAATTTTTTATTTTGTACTGCAGTCCGAAATTACTTTAATAGTTCACTTTAAATTGCTCATTTAAAGGTTTTGAAAATTTTGTTATGTCTTGATAGTATAATTTTACAAAACGACTGATGTTTGAACACTTACATTATCCAATTGATAGAATGAAAGTTTCAAATTAAATTATTTAAGACTAAATATTTTTACTGTATTACATGGTTTCCGCAATTTCTATAACAACGGAATAAGTCAAACTTAAGCTTCATAAATACAATCCTGTTCAGTTTGAATAACATATTTTAAATTAATAAAATATATTTAAAATCAGCATTCTTGAATTAATTAATAAAAGTTTACTATCTTAAACTACAGCTTCCTTTCATAGTTTTTGTTCCTATCTCCGAGATTCATGCTATTAAAATTCTTCAATAGTACTAAAGAAAATCACGGATTTATGAAGAAAGAACTATTCATAAATATGAGTTGAAAGGAAGTAATTTAAAAAATAGTGACTTAAAATCTTGTTTTTCCCCAAACTTCCTTTCTCCCGACTTTGTTTATTCAAAACAATTCGAATGTTGTAATTAAAGAGTCTCATTATCTCATTATTCAAAAGACATGAATATGGCCAACAGAAATTTTCCGGCTAAAACAGAAGGTCGATTGTACCCGAAAATTCATGAAAATTGCATAGAAAATCCGTGGACTCACAGTGTTATTAATTGGTTCAATTAAATGTTATACCGCTGGCATATAGATAGCGCTAGTTGTTTAGCAGGACGATTCCCGAATCCCGGACCAGGTGAGTCAATTTCACTCGCATTTTGTCCTGCTGGAGGCTGCCATGGCCTGCCTCGCAGCAGAATGAATGGGTCCCCATAATTTTTCCAATCTCATCTCTCTTCCGCTGCTCCTAATTACGGAGGAATTCTCTAATTAAATCCTTAAAATTAATCATAATGACTCCACATCTGTCCCGGCTGGAGTGGCTCTCGACTATCGGGGGGCATGGAGCGTGTCCGCCGCGCCGCCGAGCACATGTAATTACAATTTCACCGACCATTTAACCGTGGGGAGCGCCATATTTTCCCTATTCCCAGTTCTAATCAAAAAGTAAAGAGCCCTAGATCTAGCTGCACCTAGGCGGGATCCGGGCACAAAGTATCGCCGTCGGTCCTCCCGCCGGAGCCACCCCCCGTTTCGCGAAAAGTGAAAGGAAATTCCTCGAGGAAGGACCCGGCCGCTCTAACGAAATAAGAAAACTCGAATCCACTTAAACGTTTGAGCAAGTTAAGCGACTGAGTCGATTCGATTGGGGATGCGGGGGCGGCCGAGCGGGCGACCGCCCCTGGAATAAATGAACTCGATTCAGCCCCAGCAGACGTTCGCCTGTACGGCGCAGGATATGAGAGCTCCCCGGGAGTTTCCCATAAAGAAACGCTCCAGCGCGAGGCCAGGGAAACTTTTTGTGCCAATTAAAGTCTTCTAATGATTTCCTACATATCATCCCGTTTCCGGGATAGGGGCGCTCAGCGCTCGAGCGGATGGCACCGCTCCGCTCCGGCCGCCCCCGCCCGGGCGCTGCACCAATCCGCATACTTCCAGTGTGCAAACTTGAGGAATAGTTTGATACAGGGCCGAGCCCCATGTGCTGACGCAGGATATAATGTGTTCGAAGGAAGTCATTAGATCGTCGGAATTTCTTTTCCGGAAGTTACTCCGGGTGATTGACGTCGCTCCATTAAGAGGAGCACGGCGTGTCTAGCTGCCGTCTGTGACGTGGAACACCCGGGATTTATCGGGATTCAGTGCAGGTGATCAATATGTGTTTTGGCGCACAGCCACTTTAACGAAATTATTTACTTTGGGCGAAAATGAGGAGAAACGAAACTTCGTGAAGCCACTGCTCAAAACTTGAGGTGATCTTACAAACTATCTTCAAGTACCACCAGTCACTTACTCCTTTACGAAAAGTTAATAAGAAATTTGAACTTTCCTTATCGAAAAATAGACTATCGTTCCAATTTAGGTAACATTTTTATTGATGTATTTTTAATAAGTTAAATACCTGATAGTATAATATCTCGTCTTCATGTAGTTTAATTAAAGCAATTTTGCTGCATATGCCTCGTTAAGAGAATATATGACTGTATATAGTTAATATAAAATAAGTGAAACAAAGGCAAATTATACTATTATAATCAGGCTGGCTAAAATTCTAGAATTGTTGTTAGAACGAAAACAAAATGTATACATCTAATATTGAAAAAACGAAATTAATTTACGATATAAGATTCCTGCGCATACTTCAGAGTTTAAGCAAATACTTCGAAGTTACTTAGGTACAGGCAATCGACAAAGAACAAAAATCTTTAAATTGCATAGTAAAACAAAATTCAAAATTGTACATGGAAAAAAAATCATTCCAAATAACAATTACAAGTGTGTAGGCGTTTTAAATCTGGAAGAATAAATTTTAAAATAATAAACTTTCAAATGTAAAATTAAAATGTCAATCAGTCATTTACAATACACTTATATTAATTCGAAAAACGGACTATACCGGAAGACCGAATTCATTAATTCAAATTGAACCAATTGTAAGTTAAAGAAAAGCATGTAGAAAGGATAATTTTTAAACCATAATTACCAAATTAGAATTAATAAATTGAATGATTAATTATTTTGCGCAGGCAATTTTTATTCTTCATAAGTAATATCTTGATTTTTCAGAAAATTTAACAGAAATAAGCGATTTTATTACATAGAGAATTAAAAACTAATACCTTCGAAATCTACTGTTCCATGCTTTTGGCAGGATTTTAAATAGATTGAAGTAGAAATTCCCTTTTATATGAATTTTGCACTAATTATGGCGGACCGGGACTATTCCGACACCTTTTTTTCCAGCCTTTGTATTCTAAAGAAAGTTAAGTATTTTGTAACAAAATCGGAAGCATGATATATCTAAGCAACTTAGTGAAATACCTTGGGCTACTATTTTAAAAATCATAAAAATACTTTTTTATCTTTCAGACAATAAAAACTGAAAAGAAATAATGAGGGAAAATTTTTAACAGACAGGGCAAATCCGACACCAAATTAAAATACATATATAGGAAATCGCAATTTTTAGTAGAAAATTTCATTGAGTCGTAAGATGAAAATCGATTTATTGTTAGTAGCTATATTTAAAGTATAGACAAATGTCACGTAAATAATTTTTCAGTGAAAAATGCGTAAAAGTTTATTATTACTTGCTGTTAGCCGCAAGGATGATAAAAAGTTGTATACTCTATAACATTTAAATTATGTACCTTTGTCGCACCGTGCCAAGTTTTCCCGGTCACTGGTTGTCGACATAGACCCAGTGGCTGTTGTTACATTATTTTCGAAAACAAAATATAAACATAAGGAAGTTCGAAATATCAAACACATAATTTTAAAGAATATTATGTTGTAAAATTTATAGATACGACTTATTGTGTATTTAAATTTCTCGGTGGTAAAATTACTCGCAATTACGAAGCTCGAAGTTATTCGTGTAAAAGTTGCATAGTGCGCACGTTGGGTGGTTTTGTGAAAATTGTATCAATTTTAATTTTGCTAAATTCAAAAAAAATTGTACTTATTAAAGAGTGACGTGTTTACCCCGAAAACAATGTTTTTAATAATTCATCGTGCGAAAACGTTGGAGCACCGAAACGTCTGCCCCGAAAACATTGGAATAAATCCCTAATCCAATCCCATCAAATGTCTCGGAACGAAAGGTGCCTTGATCCGCGCCGCAGCCACTCACCCAGAAAAATTGTTAATGTTATCCAATTTGGGAAGATAACGGAAACTTCGTTATCCCTCGGCCTCTGCTCCACTCGAGCGCTGTCAATTCAAACACTTTAGCGAGTTTACAGGAACCGGAGGAGCGAGCCAGCCTTTGTCTGAGCGAACCCTTTGCTGCGCCCTGGCGGCATTCATTTTATCCAGAAATTTCCCGGGGCCCACACGTCGAACCCGCACCTTGTCCCGGCCCGGCAGGGAGCAAAACTTTCGACATTTTGAAAAGTTGAAAGAGCTTAATTAGAGGAATGCGGGGGCGGGGCGGGGTGACCTGCTCCACACTCGGTCCTGCCCGCCGCCCTGCCCCGTCCCCACAGGGCCCTTTATTCGTTCCTCCGTTCAATCTCTGAATGGCACTCGAATTTTTTCCTGCTCCTTTTAATTTTTCCCCCGAGAAAGTGACTTTCTCTGCTTTTGTATCGAAGTTGTGTGCTCGATCCCGGGCAGGTGTAGAAGAAATCGGGAACTGCCCAGGCCACCCCCGCCCCGGACGCCGGGACATCGGAAAACTTAAATTTGAGCCTCGAGGATGTTTCGCAGGGTTTCCTTCAACTTCCGCTCAAAAGATCAACTTTTACGATTTCCTGTTATTTCGTTAATTAATTAATTCTCGGTAGTGACTACTTTCGAATCTTTTTGATTTTAACGATAATTGAGATTAAAAATGCCAGCTCCATGTGGCTGCTAATTACTTCATCAGAAAAGGTAGGCAATTTCATTTCGGAAATTTATAGCCACTTGCAAGTTTAAAGGACACGAAATATTTCATTTTTATCAATAAGAAATTTTTGTTTCTTTCATGCTTTTGCTCCAATAATTTTTTCAATTCAAGTATTAAAATTTGGATCGGTAAAATTAAACGCATCCCTAATAATTAATCATTTTAATAAATCGGAAATATGTTTGTCCGGATAAAAGTTTTTTTTTTGCAGTAACTCCTGATTTCACTATTGTAAATTAAAAAAAACACATCTAATTACAACCAAAATAATGTAACTACGCACTGAGAAAAGTAATTTGCAGTTTTAAGTAAATATGGACTTAGTATTACTATATTACAAAAAATATATATATTATTGTATTTGTAAAAAGTGGATAGTAACGAAATGCATTTACTTAAAACTCCAATATTCTTTTTCAGTGTGGTATGACATGTAATAAAGTTAATTTAAGCGAAATTTAAATAATATTAATATTAGGTTGTGAGAAATGTCGGTCTTATGGAAAATCGTAGATATATTCCACAATTTTCTTACGTATATCAGATGATGTCATGTCACATAACAGAGGGGGAGTCATTCGAATGTATGAAACTGTGACGTAGGGGAAGAAGGGTCTAAAGACCATTAAATTTGCTAGACGTGATTTATGGATGACCTATTTCCCAAATTTAAAAATCTTGCTGCGATGGCAACGATTTAAAAAATTAAACTTTATGAATGATTTACTGCTAAAACTGACCCAGATTATATTGCGAAAAAATGTTATTGTCGTTTTAAATAATGTCTCCAAAAGTCACCACCTAATACATACAACACTTTTTTTATACGAGAAATATTTTGATTTTTTTGGGAAAGCCAGGAAAATCAGTTTAAATTAGTAGGTATTTAATAACACGAGCTCCTTTTAAAGATTTTAAACCGTTTACCTCAGCGAAAATTGTGCGACAGATACATACTTTAATTTAGTTTAAAAGAGAGGACACGTATGTATATATATAAACAAATTTTTATCGATCCTCGATAACTTCCTGACGTATTTCCATTTTAAATTTCATGTAGGTTCTGGTGAAATTTTGCGGAAAATGCTTGTAATACGAGTATATTTACACTATTTTCAACGAAACTCTGCGGAAATATGCAGGAAATCGCAACGAAAAATATAACTTTTACAATTTTAAAGTGAAATACCTCTATAAGTACAAACTACCGAAAATTGTATTGTATGAAAATTTTGGTTGCAAAAAGCTGTTGGAAAAGTCCCACTTTATGGTTGGTATGATTTTTTAAATATCGATCTATGAGCCTGAATTATTCAAAATTTATTATCAAACTCGACATTCAATAGCTTCCTGTGAAATTTTTGAATAATTTTTTTTTTAATGTTTTGACAAGTCTAAAGTAATAAGTAAAGAAGAATCAATAATAAAATAAGGAATAATTTTTTTAATTCCGAACATATAACGATCCTGATACTGATCCCGATCTCTAATAAAATCGTCACTTCGAACTATAAAAAGTAAAATAAAAAGTTATTTAATCAATGTGGTCAATGCTGTCATAGATCTCATATTCTAAAAATAGGACTTTTAATAAAATTTTAAATTTATTTCGTCATAAACTTCGAGACCGTCATTTCAATAGATCTGGAGGTTGGTGGTTCCGCCCACAAACAATGAATTCCCTTGCCCTCATTCCCTGAACAACGTAATGATCAGTGTTCAAAACTTAGCAATCAGTGAAAACCTCATTTGGCAGGGAGATGGAAATCATCCCGAGGAGCAACTGAAGCAGCGGGGAGCACCCGGGCTCCACGAGGCACGTAATGCCGCCGGAGCACACGTCATTACACATCCAAACGTCATGTAGCCGAGCGAGGAAAGATTGCACACGTCAATTAACGTCTCAGGCAATGTAACGAGCTCGTCACCTAATTTTGCGACAGAAAACAAACTTCCAAACTTGTTTCGACAATAAAAGCTGGAGGCAGCCGCTTCCCGGGAACTACGACAATTTCCGTAGAATGGCGCAGTACCAGTTAGAGGTACCAGTGCCAGGGATTAGACGATCTAAAGAACTGCGGAAGAGGATGAATCCCGGGCGCCCGGGCCACAGCCTGACAATGCACCAGAAATGGGGAAATAAATTGAAAATTCAGGCGCTCCGCACTTGCACGCCCGTTGTAGTTTTATAACACGAGAAACATTTTAATACCCGTAACGATGACAATTTACGTTTTAATCAAGGCTCCTCCAGCAGCTCACCCTGCGGAGGAACTTTCCTTGATCCCTGTAATCCCGGCACGACGACACACACACTCCCAGGAATAGCACACATGAGCACCGGAACCCGCACCCGAACCGGGAGCGATAGACTCTGCTTTCTTGGGAGCTGGTTGCTCTATGGCCTCTACGACTTCTACGACTTCTACAGCCTCGACGGGGGCCGTGCTGCTGACGTCTGTAATTTTTGGGATGTAGGCCACCGAATTTCAAGATTCCAGTTAGATCTGCCCGGACGGGGCCTGTAAATGCGCTTCTCGGCAAGATGAATGGACAGGGCTGAATGCTTAATATCTGGGTCACACCCCTGCCCTGCCGCAGCCTACACTTGAGCGGAACTTTCCCGGCGATGGCATTAGAAGCCCCGAAAACAACAGCGTTTAACTGCTGCGGAACTATCACCTCCTGTGCCGCCCCAGCTGGCGCTCCGCCCCCCGGAATACCGGCTTCATCCCAATTTAGCAGGCGCTCCGCAAGATGTGAGAAGTCAGCGGGAAAGTTTTCGGTAACCCGTGTTCCTTCGCTTCAGGTAGATTCAGGTAGATTTGTTAAATTTAGTTTTTGCCAGAAGTCGCCTTCCTGCTTACGGTGACTTGGCAGGAGCATGTGGAGCTCGAATCTCGTTCCATGGAAACCTGCCGGGTGAAATCTGACAGATACCGAGATAGTCGTACTTTTGTCCTTGCAAATCCTTCAGACAGAAAGCCCAGACCTCGACTAAAGGCTGAACTAAGTCTTTTATGAATCCTCTGCGGATAGTTGCTTATTAGCTACTTTGCAATTCGACAAAACCTTGAATGGGACACTTTAACCCTTAGCGCTTTAGCTTAGCATCGTTAAGAAAAGAAGTGAACCTAAAGTAATCTCTTAAATACTTTTGGTAGCTAGATATCACGCAGAAAAAGAAACGTTATAAAAACTACTACTTTTCAGGTTATTTCAACAATTTTTCGTATTGTTTTTGATCTAACATAATTTCTAGTAACATTGATCAGGAAACTTTAGCTGAAATAGTATTTTTTTTTTGTTTTACCGCCCAGCTTATTACTTTTTTATTCGAAATAAATTTCTTTATCGTTCTTCATCATTACTAGAGAACAATTTTACAATTTACAATTTTATAAGCAGACTTTTGATAGTTTCTGTAGTGTAGATCATAATTTTTATTCGTTACCAATGAAAGATTTTAACTTATTTTTGTCTTTTCCATATGCACATGTACTGGATTAAATTCAACACAAGTTACTTTAATATTGTAGACATTTTTTGCCTAAAATACAAGAAAAGGGTATTTGAATTGTTTGCGTTGTACTTGTATAAGGGTTGTATGGTCTTTCGGCATTCTTCCTAGTGAGGAAATCGTTCCATGTGAATGCTGATTGATAGAAGTTATGAGTCCCCTTCGACTGCACGTTTCAATTCATCAAAAAAAAAAAAAAAAAAAAAAAACCTGGTAATGTCAGCTCAACCCTAATCCTGGCAGGAACCCTTCCAGCGCCAAAAGGGTTTCAGGCTGCAGCAACGCCACAAAAATCGCAAAGTTTTGCAATTTCCCGAGAGTTTTCCTTTTCTGTTTCGCAGTCAATTAAGTTCCATTCGTCAACTTTTTTCCTTTTCACATGAATACCATTAAGTCAGTCGTTATCGTTTCAAGCGCCCGCCCGAGCGAGCAGGTCCAGGAGTGCAGCGGACGTGTGTCCCGGGCGGACGGAGGTGGTGCCCGTGACGTTGTACCTGGAACCTGGAGCCCGTGTTGGCTCGTGTAATGTTCTGCAGGAGCACATAAGTCAAGTCGGGCGGTCCGACTCGTAAATAAGGCGCGCATATCCGGGCCGCTGTCAAGAACAATGTGGCGCAGACATGGACGTCAACTGGTAGCTCCCCGGGAGTAAATCAGGTGAAAATGCTGGTAACTGGGTTGGCCGCCCACCGGGCCACTTCTCCGGAGAAAAAATATAAAAAAAAAGGCAGTAGCCTGCCAGTCAGGACTCCCATCAAAGGAGGCGATCATAAATCATTTCCGACTTGGCCGCGTTTCGTTTCTGGCTGGCGGGTGCCGGGCTCGGGACCGGGACCGGGAGAAATGGGTTTTAGAGAGGCCGCAGTTTCAATGCATTTAAAAACTGCCGGTGGCGACGGCCGGAGCCGACCCGTTGTGCTTTGCGCCCTTTCCGCTTAATCATCTGGGACTAATGGCGGGACTAATCTCCCACATTCACAGCGGGAATGACGAGGGTGGGTCCCAGTACGAAGACAGCGAGGGCATGATTTGCACGTTTATTTATTCCCTGGCATTCGGCCGGGACCTGCAGCCCAGCCCGATCCGTGGTATCTATTCCTTGACAGCCTTTGAGCAAATTATTTCCTCCGGGTGCGCCCGGGACGGCGGATCCAATTCCGGAAGGATATTGACCAAAATTTTTTGATGAAGCGGAAAATCTGCTACTCATCGCTTTTACGCTCCGACATTCGAAGTTATTAAAGGCGGAGAAAAGAACCACGAAAATTAGTTTGTTAATAAAAGGCGCGCTTTGATTAATGAAGTGACACCCCCGCCAGAACGGTCTTCTTCCCCTCCCACAACATGCGGACGAAATTAGTCATAACCTGGGAATGTTCCCAACCAATCTCAATTATCCTCCAGGAACCGTCCCATTCAATAGCAGTTGAATCAAGTTTCGCTGCTTTCGTACAACGCGTAAACAGGCGGTTACCGTGTGCTCCACTTAAACAAAACGGCGGGAGCAGCTATAAAATATCTGTAAACGGCCCTTCCACTGGGCTCTGGATTAGAGCGGGCCCCGGGAAGGGTTTCATTTTGTAATTTACGACTTTTAATTTAGAATTCCTCTCGGGAAAGGTCCTTGGAGAATGTGCCAGGTCCCACGTCGCGCACCCACCCCCACTCGCTTCGCATGCCTCGAAATGATCTCGGGGGAGTCCTGGTGGCGTAAGACACCGCCACACCAGGAGTTAGTGAGCCCCATCCTCCGTTCGAGGCGATGAGACGTCTTAACGACATTCCAAGGCCGTAAAAACGAGAGTTGCCACTTGTTAGTATTTCGGGTGACACATACCTTGCAACTGACCGGATTTTCCCAGTTCCCAGAGAGCCTCCAACAAGTATTTAACGACGAATCCATTCCAACCCTTTTCGACAATAAATTCCTGGAAAAGAACTCACCAAAACCCAGGGTGGTTGGGGTTGAAGGGGTGGCGGATGTATGCGATATCAGCCGCCAGGAGTCTATGGAATTATGTAGCACATATCCAGTTGACAAGGATAACGATTTATGGCGTTTAATTATGCCGACATATTTGGTACACAACCGCCGTCGCCGCGTCGAAACGACGTTCCTCACTAATTTATGGCTCATTAAGTTACGACGAAGGTGAAATGTTTGGTTGATGATTTTTTCGAGCAGCATCCCCTACTTTTACGACATTTTGATATCGTTTTAAATTGGAGCCCTCTATATATTGCGAAATTCCTTCCGTGTAATTGGGCTTCAGATGTTTACTTTGATTCCACTTTTCACGCGGAGATGAACGCCGCCGCCCGTGGAAGAGTTATGGGCCTCTTCGCAAGGGCAGCCCTAGAGACGCTGCACCCGCACGATTTAACACCTTGGCTTTTCCGTTTATTACGGCGGAGGGATGACAGTGTTTAATATTTCGCCTCCTCGAAGGTTTACGGTCATAAGTCTTTTAAATCGACCTACCAAGAAAGGGTTCGGTGAGCTCATGTGGTATATTGCAGAGGTATTAATCCAATGCCATGATTTATCTATGGTGCTAAGGTTGGTTAAATGGGTCAGATGCTGCAAAATGACAAGATACTTGATGCTTTTATCACTCTTCGGAGCTACTGATGAGGAGACTTTATACTCAACGACCATCTTCTAAAACTAAATGAATACTTTATTAAATTATAGAATGTCTTCCAAATACATTTTAGTAACTGTTGTTTCAAAAGTTTTCCGTATGTTCTGCTATATTCAAGTTAGACGACTTTATTCCATAAATAGAGTCCGTGAAAACTTTCTGTTTAACTAAATACGAAAACGAATCAATACACATGCTTTTTTCCGTCTTTTTGTGTATTTGATTTTGAAATTCATATAATTACAAAATTAAAATTTTTAAATTTTAATGAATTATAATATAAAAGTTAGAATTAATAGAAGAGGACAAGAGATAGATGTACCAACATATATGTAATATTATATTTACGAATTTTTTGTAGATTGAGGATGCGAATTTGAAAATATTATCACATCGCGATCTCGAAAAAAATAGAGTAAAAAAGTAAGAAAATGCGTACCTATTTTGACAAAATTTTAACATTCGAAAATCGTGGAGCGTCGGAAAATCTCAAAATGAAAGTTATGAAATATGATAATAGGGTGCAAGATCTACTTTTAGTTTTGTGTGAAGCACGAATTTCAGGAGACTGCTTCTGTAAAGGTATTCATTCATTATTTATTCTATGAAGTTAATTCGTTTATGAAAATCAATTAATTTAAAAGAATTGTCGCAGGAGTTTTTTAACTTTTCGTATTTTTATGTAATGACTGGATGTCCAAACTTTTATTTAGCAACGTCAAAGATTTTCAAACCTTGACAAAATTTATTTTTTTCTTACTTTTTAACGCTACTTTTCTCAAGATCGTCATGTGATAGAAGTAGTACAATTTTGATTTTAAATTTGTATTTAGCACATAAAACAATTGTTAAAACTATAAAAGGTTTTGATCAGCCAAATTTCGCAAGCCTGTGTTATTTTTATAATTTGTAAATAATCCATTTTGATATCACGTCGACTTGTTTTGCTTTTCAAAATCAATATTTATTAAAAGTGGTTAATTTTGACCTTAAAAAGAAGAGAAGCCTTGATTTTAAAGTTTTAAAAAAACAATTTCTAACAGAGCAGAGTTGGAAAATTTCTGAGTGATCAGTAGGAAAAGATACTTATTTTGATATCAAAAAAGTATGAAAACATCCTTAATTTAAAATCTTTTCTAATAATGATACTCTGTGGGAATGTTCAGAAAATCCCACGAGTAATAGGTAATATTTCGAAATTTGTATATTAAGTAATTTGAACGATATACAGGAAAAATGTTAGAAAATCCGACAAATATTCTCCATTATTTAATTTTCTTAAAATACATTACAATAAAAGTTCGTTATCTATGCCAGTAATTGTGATTAATTCTTCGAGCTGGAGGTCTCTCCTCCTTTGTTTGATGGGTACAAAATCCACTTGTTTCAATTGCCATTCGCAACGAGCAGTTGATTAATGTAAATTTCCCGATAAAAACGCTGCTCCCGGGGAGAATTAGTCTTCCGACGTTGGGTCCTGTCTCCATGCTCGGTGAATTTTATAAATTTCAGCCATCTCTGTGCATTGGCAATCAGCTGATAAATTCATAACCGCAATTAATCAGTAAAATTGCTGTGAGCCCCACCCTTTGCAGCCACATATAAAACATTCGCCTAGGAGGCTCCTGCCGCCGATCCTGCGAGCGGACGGGCGGCGGGCTGCGGCGGCCGCAACTCGTACGTTCGCTCTTCTTAAAATAGCAGGCGAGGGCAAATATTTGAAAATATAAAATGCAAATCACCCGGTGGTGGAATAATTTCGATGGCAGACAGGCTCTAATTTATCAGCGAGAGAGCAGGAAATTTCTGATTTTCCAGAAAACTTGCAAAATTTCGTATTTCGTATTTCGTCCCGCCCAGCCCCATCCGGGGCCCCATGGGCCCCACCGCCACCGCCGCCAATGTGAGCGACGTTTACTTTGCTGCGGTTCGGCTCCTCGTCATGGGCATATTCGAGCGACTCCAGCTATTATGCCTCGTCGGGGCTGGGCCGACACAAATTTGCAAATTTTGTAAATGCTTGTTTACACTTCCAGTCGTAATTAATTGAATTTCGTAATTTTCGGTGCTAAGGACTGAGTGGCCGGCCGGGCGAGTCGGTTGGCGCGGCGGGGGGATCTTGTTTGATCCGTCTAATTAGGTGAATCTGCCCGGGCCTAGGGCCAAGATTAAGAGATGAACACTTCATTTCGGGCCGGGTGAATTTTCTTTCTTTGGCTAGTCCGCACTCCCCAGCATCCAGGCATCCTGGATCACGGGGGGGAGAGTGGCAAGGCAGGGGCTTGTTTCACTGTTTTCCCTCCGGAGCCCTGCCCGGGCAGTAAGGTCGCTTTTGAATCCCACCCGATTCCAGGCGAAGTGCATTCGTTTCGTAGACAAATTTGCCCTTAGAGAGCCTGTTTGTCTGGAATTTGTAACAGGGCAAACAAGGGCCAAATGGGCAAGGACGAGCAGGGCCGGGACGCACCCGTTGCCTGGCTATAAATCGCTGAAGTGGATGGACCTGACAAAGTACAAAGGGCCACTGCTATCCTTTTCGGGGGTTTAAATTTCATCAAAATTATTAATCATCAAAGTGGTTGCCACAGCCATCTGGCCGAGTACGCCGCATTTCCAGCCGGGGCCAGAGGTTACTAGGGCGGGGGCGAGCCCTCAGATAGACGGGATCACTTTCGACCGGGCGCTGCCAATAAGCCGCCTCCACAGGCCCTGGCTCAGCCCTCACAATCAAACTAAACGACTTAGTGCCGTTTTGTTGCTTATTGCGGCCTGATTGAGGCCCTTTGATTGACGTTTACGCTGCACCCAGGCGGCCGGGAAAGGGTTGCGGGAGCGCAGATTTAATAATTCTAATTTTTCCTCGGAAAGTGCACTTCGAGGAGATGAATAAACACACGTCGGCGGCATTCATCGAGGGCGCCATCCGCCCTGCACCAAGGGCGGGACGGGGGACAACTTGTGATGAAATGGAGCTAAATGAAATTAATTTTAATTAAACGCTAAAATGTTTGCCGCACTCTCGGGATGCACCCAAATGGGAATCATCTGGCGAGCTGGCATATGCCGGAGGACTTTCAATTTACATGCCGAAGGGGGCGAGTGATTTCATTATCAGGAGTTTTTGTACATTTTCTCTGGGCGCCCGCGTTATTATGAATTTCCGCAGAAATTATGCATCCCTTTAGCTGCATGGACTCAGCTCGTGTCATTCGTTCTTTTTGTTCTCTTACAGCGGGATTAAAATCACACGGATTCTTCAGAGCGGCCAGCGTTTTTTTCAGGAAGTTCATTTCAAATGACGCAATACTTCCCACACGTTTGAGTAATGCAACGCAATAGTGCACTTTTCATTACAGGACGAGAGTAGTTTTTTCAAAGGGCAGTAATCCTGCTAACAAATTTAATTAAAATGCATATGTTGCTTTGGGCTACTTTCAAAAGAAGGAATTACAATATTATTTGTACTTGGAGAGACAAGAATCTGCTTCTATCTCATCAAACCGTATGACATTAGTATGTCTAATACAAAAATCTAATTACTTAAATAATAAGGTGAAAAAACAAAGCTTTCTAAGAATTCCTTTTTTAGCGATCATACTCAAGCCGTAATCTTAGACTGTATTTTGAAAGTTTGTATATAAAGTAAAATAAAGGAATTATAGATACAAGATCCACTCATATCATACCTAAGTTGTCAAAAATTCTCAACTTCGAAATGTATTTCACGTAGAAAATGCAATTACAATTAATTTAGAAAATGATACCAAAGTTATTAGTGCAGGTTTTTAAAAACTTAAGCTTATAGAGTTATTTAGAAACAAAACAGTAAACTATTTTTTTCATACCCTATATACTAAGATAAAAATTCCGTTCTGAAAAGAATAATTGGATCAATGTTCATTTAAAAAGCAAGCAACTGAATAACACTCATTCTAAGAGATCCTAATAAAAATTTCAAATGTACTTATAAAACTAAAAATAGGTTGCTCGTAAAATAAAAATTACGATATTCAAAGTAAGTACATATAGATTATCGTTTAAGGATACGAGATAATATTTATAACATATCAGACAACAAACAACAAAATATTGTAACTTTGGCTGCTGAAATTGATCGAGAAAGCGACTGTTTTAAAATTAAAGATCTTGACAAGCACATTCAAAAATATATAATTTATAGCATTTACACTTCAAATGTAACCAAATCAAATAAAGATCAGCTCCAAATCAAAATCAAGGCTAATATTTTAAAATAACTAACAACTTTTTCAAATTCAAATGCAACCATATAAACTTCAATAACAACTATTTCAACTTGAAAAACAACTGTTTTAAAGTGAAAAACTACTACTACATATATCCATCCCAAATACAACTAATTCAAATTCAACAATAACCAATTGAATTTAATAAATATCGTACATATTCGGTTATTAGTAATAACCGAAAGGTTTTGGTTGATACTGTTTTTCTTTAGATGCTAACTTAATAAGTATATTTATTTAGTTTAAGAACTAGTTGTTTTTGAAGTTAAAATTGTTGTTATTGGTGAACCAAAATGCAAATAACTTGAATTGAAAATACGATTTGGTATCTTGATTTTGAATTTTTCTATTTTTAAAGAATGCTTTTACTCATAGTCGGGTTTTAGTTTTTGAACTTCCTGTTTTATAAAAAAGAAACTAATTACTATGTTAAAATGAAAAAGCATTGTTTATATGTAATTTTAGCCACGTGCAAATATACTAAAATTGAAATGTATTTTGTTTGAAGTTAGGCTTTGGAAAGAATCATAGATAAAATTTCTAAATTAGGTTTCTACATAAGAATGTTTTTGTATTGACGTAAGTTTTTAGGCCTTAATATGGTAATTTCCTAAAATGGCAGCTATTTCTAGAAGCAAAAAGAAGCGAAAGCTAAAAGTTTTGGAACGAGACAGGAATTTAGTAACATCCAGAGCAGACTAACTCACACTATTCTAACTCTATGCAGTGGATGGCTTTTATATCCCGCAATAAGCTTATCCAGGAAATTTAGAGAAAGTTCTTTTCTCCACCCCCAGCCCTCGGTGGGTCCTGCTTTTGCAGCATCCCCTAATGAGACTCCTCCCCCGAGCGGAGCTAAGCTACTTTCGCTAGACGTCACCTCAAATTGGTTAGAAACAGCAGCGGGAGCGTGTCTACGGCCGTCTCCACATCACTTCACTTGAATACACGAACCAAGGAGCAATGTCGCCATGATAACGCAAATCGCCAAAAATTTTTGGGTTATTTAACTTGCTATTCACACACTCCCAGCGACGGCGACCTGAAAAGAGAAACTTCTGGAGAAAATTCGGTGCAACTACTAAACGTCGCTGGTGTGTCTATTGTCGGTGTGCTCTGGAACGTATAAATGCCGGAGTAGCTGGGGGCCGGGAGTTGCCAACTTTTACTTGACAGGAATATCAACTGAAAAGTTTGTGTCCAGTCAGGAGGAAGAATCCTCCCCCGGCCCCGCTCCACCGCCACTATCATCATATCGGAGCATTTCCATGAGGCGTTCGCTGTGCCGCCACCCACCTTTCATCTTCCGTCGAAAATTTTATTCGAAAATTTCCCAGCGCAAGGACACATAATTTATCACAACTTTGCACAATGGACTATTTGGAGAAAATAATTTTCCCATTTTCATCGATTCTCGAGATCAATCCATTGTCCCTGCCGCCTACGCCATGGGCCCGAGCTGCTACCGGGCGATTTTTCTATTAAGCAGCCCCGGCCCCGGCTCTTCCCGGCCCTAAGGCCAGCTCCTCACATGCGATTGCTCCTGTCGGGACGAAATATTGCCAATGATGGGAGAAGGGCCCGGCAGAAAGAGCCGAGTTCCTTGCCGGGATCTTTTCGTTTTTTGTGCGAGTATCTCACAGATATAAAACGGACACTGCCCTCCCCGCGCCGAAGGTGCCTGTTTTTTTTTTTTTTTTATAACTGAAGAAAACTTTGACAATAAATAGTCCTTGCAGGAGGGTTAATGGAGCAGTGCTCCTGGAGGATAGCGCTACAAAGCGCGCCGGGCTCCCTGGCAGGGCTCACGGTAGAAAATTAAAATTTCTCATGTTTATCTGGAAAAATCATTTTTATGCGAGTTGATCCCCTTCTTGGCGCAAACTTTTCCTTTCACGAACGGAATTAAGGGTAATGACTTTAGACGTGCCACCCACCGCCCCGGCGCGCCCCGCGGACCCAGGCCGCCGCGCCAAGGTCCGGGGCTCCTGAATGCCTTCACGGGCACCTGATGGAGAAATCTTCAAATTAATTTTATTATCAAAAAAAATTGCGCCCTGTTATAGCGTTCATGGGAGGGTTGATTGCACCCCTTATCGGGAGAGCCCGGCTTTTTTCTTGCTCCCGACGCCGCTAAGGGCGAACTTTTCTGATTACACAGTCAATGGGGTTATTAAGAAGGTGAATGAGAGGTTTATGATGCAGAAATCAGCGGGATAAATGGGAGTCTTAATTATATGACAATGGCTCCCCCGGATTAAGCCCGCCGACCTCCGCGGCCCTAATGATTGTGTGAAGTATAACACTTTGGAACACTGAAAAACGCCCAGAACCGCTGACTTGCGATTTGGCAATTACGAAAAATTTTGACCTGATTATCGCACGGAGTGCTGACACATCGCTTCCGCGAATTGGGGAATTAGACGAGCCGGGAAATTGCTCCGGCTGCCCTTCGAAGGGAGGAAATGTTTTCACTTGACTTTAAGACTGATAAAGAAAAATGCCCGACTATAAGAAGGCGAGGCATGCTGGAGTTGGCTGCATTTCGCAATTTGTTCCAAATTAACTATGACTAGAAATATCATTAATTATTATAATTACTTCTCTCAAATTTTATACTCTTATACTCACTTAAAAGAAAAAATTGGTGACACATATTACATATTGATTTATGTTCACCAAAACATTAATTTAATAATTCATTCATCTACATATATTTTCATTTTGCCCTTACCAGAAAAGTAAATATTAGACTATTATACATTCTTTAGAGATTCATCTAAATTATCTAGAATATTCATCTGGATGATACTTAGTAACGAAATCGCTAAATTGTTCAGTAAAAATGTAGTTTTTTTATTAGTTGTCTTTACTGCAAAAATTGTAGTAGACTTTACTGCAAAAATTGGCTCATATTCTAAAAAACTGAGCAAAAGCTCAGACACTATTTTTGTATAGGAAACTGTGTTTCAAATGAAAATCGAGCTTAGTTTTTCTTAAAATTGTTTTTCTGTTAAAATTGTAACACCTGTTAATAAAATCATTTGACCCTCCAACTAAATCTGTAGTTTTCCCAGTTTTAGTCGAAAAGAAAAAATACCAATTATGTGGAAATTAAACAGTCTCAATGTGGTGTTTGCCGCAAATTCATTAAATTTTAACATCCCATTAGTAGTTTTTGGTCATTTACATCAACATATCTTGTGAAATAAGAAAAATTATTAGAATTACCAAAATTTGAGTTGAGAAATTCATATAAAAAACTGGCATCGAACTCAAGTTAAAATATCAATCGAATTTCCGTATTCGTAAAGTTTGAGTCTCAGCGGAAATTTTAAAATTCCTTTATATGAATTAATCTCAAAATGGCACTCACTATATTTAATTCGTAGTAAATTTTATGTGTATTTAGAAACCAGCTTTGACAACTTTGAAGATATAAAATATAAATTACCTTATTATTTTGAATATTCAATTTTCCAGACTCATTCTTTGCAATTATATTTATCCCATAAGTGGTCCGATATTAATGATAAACTTCTTCTACAAGCGAAGAAAACTACCGAAAATTTTAAAAGCCTCAGAACGCCTATACTTTGAAATTTGGAAATTTTAAAATTGCTACGTTCGCAATCAAGAATTGAGGTGAATTTATCGGAGATGGGATATTTTTTAAAATTGTATGATTTAAATCTACTTGATACAGATAGATGTCCGTTAAACTTAGAGAGTTTGATTAATGACTATAAATAACCAGATTATCTTTGCTTCTCCATTTATAAAAGAAGCAATTTATAAAGAAGCAAAAAATAATTAGGAATGATTTCCACCCCCTCCGCTCCAAATTGTGCGGAAATTGTGGAACACCTTTAGCACTCTAAACAGTGCACGTCTAGAATTTCCTGGAGCAGACAATAAAGAAGCTGCACATTAGAGCCGGAGCAACAGCCACGAAATTACTTGCGAAAGTACGTAAGCTGACGCTAAGGTGTGCAAAATTTTAAACTTCCAGCACCTTCCTCGCGCCGTATGCCGTCAAGAATCCTTCAGGTGTACCTGAATAATTCAGCCAATATTCCTGTTTCTGACATCTTTTCCTTGTTATCTATTTTCCCGGTGCCTCCACCGACTCTGGCCGGCTCAGGTGGGAGCTGGCTCAACACACCCCCTCCAGGTCTGACTTAGCACTTTAAGGCGTTCTTCACTCGAAAGAAATTTGCATAATTCGCTAGTTCACGGGGATTCAAAGCGCTGCGCGAAAGTTTTCCCGAAACGAAACGAAACTCGCCTCATCCCGGTGCATGTTCCCGGGGAGCTCCTGCGAACCTGCCCACCGAAAAAGTGCATAAAGCTTCCCGCAAGCAGAATGTAAACACGGGGCCCGTCGCGCCGCCCCCGAACAGATACCCGGAGCCCGGGCGGGCCCCGGCCCCGGTCCCGGCCCCCGCTCCCGGGGCCAAATTGGACACTCACCCGGCTGGGCTAAGTGCGACGTGCAGCGGGCACCGGGCGCGAAAGTTGTCCTTTGAGGTGCCTCTGAAGAGGTCTTCGCTCCTCGCGCTGCTCTTTGCCAGCACATCTCGTAACAGAGCTTAATTTGCGCCTCGCGTTTTCTAGGCCCTTTATGTTGCGGGCCGTCAAAGCGCGGGGCGCGATGAAATTAATTTTTTAAAATTAATTGGACTTTGTTGGCGGCTTCTGATGTGTGAATTTCGCTCGGTGGTGACGGCTGCTCCGGCACAGCCACCCGGTGAATGTGACTTGGGCTGGGAAGCAGAAAAATGCGGAGTTACATTCCTGGGGAGCTCATTAACGAGCGGTGCTCCATTGAGGGCTGTTAATGCTCCTCCGCGGTGCCCCCGTTCGGAGGCACCTTTCCGGGCGTTGAGCCCTTTTATTCCCCATTTTTCATACCTGCGAATTCAGGCTAAATTTGTGCAGCGGAGTAAAATCATCAGAGCATCAAGTGCTGCATCAATGTCACTCTGAATGCAAAATGAGTGCTTCCTCGGTTTTAGTGCGGTGAACTTTTCATAGTTTGCCCGCTCCGCTGCATGCTGCCCGGGAAAAAATCCCGGCGTAATGAGAGCTCATGGCATTTTGCAAATTCCTCTAATTACTTCGCCAGAATGGACCACTGCTGCGGCGGCAGGTGGTGGGCTCAAGTTGCTGAATGAAATCGCCCGATTTACATTTAACGAAACGTCAGGCACCGCTCGTAGGAAACGGCAGAAAACAGTGACTTTTTACTCCAGCAAATTTTTATAGGGCTGACGCAAATGAATGCGGTTTCGAAGGGTAGCAAAATAGCGCCATTTTCTGCTCAGGCTGGTTACGTTTTAATCACGTTTTCACCTTGTTTACGATTTCCACAACTTTTGCACTTTTGTTCGCACTTCTATGCTCGTCCGAATTAAAAGCATTCGACTATTTGAAACAAACTTCTTCATTTAATAGAACTGAATCAAATGAAAAATAAAAGATAACACAAGCATCAACAAGCATTTTTTATGAAAGCTAAAAATTATTCGTAATTTGAATTCAAAACATACTCATTAGAGATAATTAAATTTCTTAACGCTTTTCAGAGAAAATCATGTGACATTGAACTCTGCTTACATAATAAACAGATATCACGAGTCAGCAACTTTTTCATTTCTTACAAAAAGATCTACTTACATTCCATTTTTTCCATAGATTATAAAGCCTAATTCGATAATGTCAAATACACTTCTTATTTACCACATCACATTTTGAAACAAGTACGATTTAAAAGTAAGAAAACTGATACAAAATTAATATAGCAAAAAAAAAATGCAAAACCAAATTCAAATGAAATCTTACACTTTAAAATATAATCATAAAACGTGGTTAAGCTGAAAACTCTTTGAAGACGGAGTTCATTTAACGCAATATTTTGAACGATTTTTAAAGCTTCTAATACTTTCTGAACTTAGCTATGTACGTTTTATACTTTTTCAACATTCCATTACTGTTTAAATATGTTGATATCCGACTTGATCGATATCCGAATATGTCGATATCCGACGATTTGATTTCGAACTTCATATATACAAAGTACTTGTTTTGGCGGAAACATTGAAGACCACGAACCACGCACTAAAAATAAACAAATAAAACTGTCAAAATAAAATGCAAGGTTAAGCTGCAACTTCACGCAGGAATGTGCAGCAACACAAATTTAACCTTGCAGGTGCGTGTTGCGGTGCAAGACAAGAAGAAGATCATCTAAGGCTTTTTCTTCGCAATTATTTGAACGTAGAATAATTTCAGTTTGGGATTACAACCGAATGAAATTTTTTCTAAAGTCCATTTTTCGCGTAGAATATTTTCTGCACTTAAAATACTTTCAGTTTGAGATCATAACCAACTGAAACATGTCTGAGCTTTTTCCGCACGTTTGTACGAAATTTGAGATATTTTTCTTTTGCCTTTCTGAACTTTTTATAATTTTGAATTTTTTTTTAATCATCCAGTTACTGTTGAACTAAAACTGATTGTAATAATACATTTGGCTGCAATAACATTTTAATTGTTTGAATTATAGCTAATTTATTAAGAACATTTTGATTTTGTATTCAGTCTTATTCTATTTTAATAAAGGTCACATTTTGAAATAATTCAACTTTTCATTTCACACTTCCCCTTTTTCAATTCACTTTTTTCGGTTCGACTATAAGAGGTCGAAACTACAGGTTTGCTATCACCTCAAGCGAATGAACCAGATGCCCTTTCGGAAAAAAAATTGTATGTTCGATTAAAGCAGATCGAAACAGTACTCTAAATATTATTTTTTTTTAAAATATTAAACGAATTTCGTTAATAAACTGAGATAAAATAATACTAACTATTTGAAATATTTCTAGATTTATTTTATCGATCGAATTATGTTTGATCAATAGTCGTCATGGATCCATATTATAATTTTTTTAAATTAAATTTATCAAATACAGTAACATACGGGCAAAAGACATCAAAATAAATAAATAGTTATTAATATATTATACTTAAATGGGTAAGATAGGCAAAGATCATGAATAGAAAATTTAAAATGTGGCATATTGTAGAACACCTTTTTTTTATACTAGTCTGAATATTCTTAAATATTAATAAGAAATTTTAGAACAAAAAAAAGGGGCACTCCCAAGGACCCTTGTTTTTAAAGAGGTCCGTAGTGAGCAACATTGCTGAAAATCAAAATTTCCAAAAAAAAAATAATGTATATGTTAGAGTCAATACGAAGAAGAACGATAAATTTTACGAAAAATGAATCTTTAATAGCATTACTTTAAATGGAAAAGTGGGAAAATGGCGATGCTACATTTTATGTTTTTACTAATAAAAGAAAGGATTTCATAAGATTAAAACTCTTTCGTTCACGATGGAGCTATTTATGTGGAGAAGGTATGCACAGAATTTCATGAAAATTGGTTGGTTGCTGATAGAATTCAGTCATTTTTGGGCCGATTTATTTTTATGAAACTTACAGATAATATTCTTAAAGTATCATAAATACTAACAGAAAATGTAAAAATTCACAAATATAATAAAAGTGTTGTGCTTGTTAGTACTCTATGCGAATTTTGATTTAACATTTTAACTACCTAATTTAAGGACCTTTCTTTATCTTTAAGAATATATAAAATATTTAAAAAATGTATTGAGTTAACTTAGAAAACCTGAACACGAAATTCTATAAACTTTGAGTAAATTTTCTTCACCCTTACAATCTCAGTTTTCACACTTTTACAAGAGAAATATCTCAAAAGTCTTTCACAGGAAGTTTTTTGAAATGTTCTATTTTCAAAAACCTGCACGTTCCTCTGATTTAGTGTCATCCTTTGTTACCCTTCCCTTGTTCCAGCCCAAGGAGGTAAACTCCCCGAGATTTATGAAATCCCTAACTGAATTCAAAAGCGGAGTCAAAGCGGAGCGAGCAGTCGGCCAAATGAGTAAAGTTTGCTTCTTATTTGGCCCAAGTTTATGCTAAATTATTGCACTAACTGCGAAATAAAGAGATTCCACCTTCCGTTCCAGTGAAGTCAGCAATATATTCCGAGGCAGTTTGCCTTAATAAAACAAATAGGTGGCAAAGTAGCTGCGGGGGACTGCCGGGGAGGTTATGAGACCAGGAACAGAACCAACGAGCACATCGCTATCATTTTCCTGCTTCGACAAAACCGTTAAATGAGCTCTGGTTGGGTAAAAGATCCTTCAGGAGCAACAGCAGGAGGAACAGCGGTGGCAACAAAAACAGCAACTGCGGACGATGTTTACGTTAGTTTGCATGCAAATACCGGAATTATACACAGCATGCCCACAGATGGATGGGGCCGGGGCTCCGGGGGCCCCGCCGCTCCTCTGCTGAGATTGCTTCTTTCGAGGAGTCCTGCTGCTGGGAAAATGGCCCCAAACGGCTGGACCCCTCAAAGGCTAGAGCCGCTCTCATTGTCCAAGGGCTTACTAACGTCTTTCTCAAGATCTGCTTAATTTCCCGCCCTTCCCGCCGGGGTGATCATTAAGAAAAACTGCTCGTCTCGAGGCTTATGACATATCCGTCCGGCTGCCCTCCGAGGAGCTGTGATGAGCCGCTGCTTAAATGAGAAAACTCGGAGTATATGATGTGGAAAATTAAAGTTTCGAAATTAAAAATTAATTTCATCCTCGCTCCATGCCCCGGGGATAACCCGCCGTAAATCCGGTGGATGCAGTCCTCCTTGGCTCTGTTTACCTCCTTAATCGTCTGCTCGTATTGTTTGCCTTTATTCAAACTACTCCCCGTAGATAAAAAAGCGGAGATATTAAAAATCCTTTCGCTTTGCTTAATTTTAATTCAGTTATTGCTCAGGAACTTCGCATCTTTAGCAACCCACTCGCTCCGCTCGTTGGTTACAGTGCAGAAATCTCATTTTTTCCCGCTAACCGGGCTTCAAACCCGACTCTTTGCTGTTTGATAAGCATGCAAATTATAGCGCAACCGTATTTCGATTGCCCCAAGGAAAGGCGGAGTCTGCATTCTGAATACCGAAAAAATTGGTTGCACGTTTTGCACTTTCTCTGGGCCACTTTAAAAAATTTTATCATTGAGCTTAGTACTTTCAGTAAGCTTCTTTGCCCCATATATGCAAAAGTGGAAGATTTAAGATTTAATAACAATATCATGCTTTACTGCTTGGTAATTTTAGGTGTCATCTGCGAAAAAGATTCATAATGAGCTGGATTTTTGTATAGATCTTAGTTATTGCGTTACAAAAACATGTCAAAAATCTACATTGATATAGTCATTGCGTTGTGAGATATTCAAGGTCAAGGTTCACGAAAAACAGGTTTCCGTGAAAAGCTCAGAGGTCAATAATATAATCTACAATTTTCATAATAACCTTTATCGACCTCCGATCAATAAATCTTTTGATATGATGTTTATAGCGCTATAACGCAGGTATAAAAAAAAAACCAGGAATTTATTCGCAGATTAAAATATTTTCAATTAAGAATGACTGGGCCATACCTATGCTTTGCAATATTTAATTTACTATACAGTGCATTTTGCAATAAAAAATCATTAGAACTTTTCAAAATGCAATCATTAAAAAGCAATAAAACATGCTTTGTTAGAAATTCATCAGGAATGCTCGTTATTGTAATATTTATACATAACAATCAAATCTATTTTACCGTCTTTTAAGTACAATCTGAGTTATTTACATTTGGCTAATTCCGAATCTTAGGGTATTGTGTTTTTAAAATACTAATTATTTATAATCAAAGGTAAACTAGAATAATAATATTTGCAATATACAGTTTAATCAATTTGTATGTGGTTAAATATCATTTTGCATTAATTTCAAGGTTGTATTATCTGCGGAAGTAATGCACTTAAATAAATATTTGTTTTTACCGTCTTTTCCTGTCTGAAATATCTAATTGACTAAACTTGCCTTGCATTTGATTGGATTTTATATTTTAAAGTAAGCATAGTAACAGCTATAAAAAATGGTTATTAAATATATTTTATCTTTCTTCTTTTCTCATTAAATAATTTTACAGCTAAGTAACCGGATGCAGTGCACGATTTCTTTTTCCAATTCCTGGAGAATCTGATTAAACCCTTTCATCCTAAAGTACCTTATTTAAATTTAGGCAAAATCCCTGACCATTTTGAAGGAAATTGATTTATCCTCCAATCTTAATCAAGTAGCCATAGACCTAAACCTTTTAAAGGAATCTCCCGTGAACCCAAAATGAAACAATCCTGAAGTCCTAGAGGAACTCCCAATTCCCAGAATGTCGGCTGCCCAACGACAATTGCCCTAGCTCCAAAGAGCGCACCCAGGCGGAGTTTTCTGGAAAGTCCTGTTTCCATGACAGGCACCCGGGAGTAGCGAGGGCACAAACCAGATAGTGAGTGCACTTCGCAGCACCGGGAGTCCCGGAGCCTGGAAAAATCTGGGTCAATAACACGAGGAATCCTTGTAATTTGTTCAGCTCGTGAAAGTTTCCTGGCCGGCCTGAAAAAAGATTCGCTCCCCGGTGCTTAGCGATTTTGCCTTTTTGCTCACGGTGTCCTCCTTTGTTTTTGCAGCCATCTCCGGGGCCCTGCCCGCCCGCCCCGGGATGTAACAAACTTTTATGGAGATCCCGAGGAGGCACCGAAGAATCTCCTCCGTTAACACTTTATCTTCGGGCGACAATTTTTTCTGTCGCTTAGATTTTGCCGGCTTTTTTGTGTGTGCACGGCGGGCGTGTGCGGGTGGGTTAGTTTTTTCTTATTGTTTACGCTCGTTAGGGGTACGTGACGAGGATTTTGAAGAATTTTGCTTGTATAGTTGTCACTCCGCTCGACTGGATGTGTCTGAGGGGCGGGGGCGGAGGCGCTCCCCGTCTTGGGCACTGGGGCCGGGGGTGGCTGTAAACAGGAGCAGCGCCCAGCTCAATATTTCACTCATTCTAGTTGGGCGGAAAATTCGGGACATCCGCTGGAGCGGGTTTTTGGGGTGCACGAAAGCGTTAAGACACCTCCAAAGTTAGTTTCGGAACCATTTGTTTGCTGACCTGAATTTTACCTTTGAAATCAGTTGGGAAAATAAAAGTTTTACCTTAATTCTATCTTTTATCTTCTAATAGTTTCATGTTGATTATCAGCTGCTGCCGATGCGAAACGTGGCTGAACTTTTGATTTCACCCTGGCGCCCGTTGGGGCTTCACTTGGGCAAGGTGAGTTGTGGCGGCGGGGAGGAAATTGTTTACCTGCAAATAGAATGAAACGAAGGCGGTTTTAATCAGTCACTTTGAGGCAAGGTGAATTAAATGTCAAGCCGTTTTACGTTTCTATTCCGTAATTTATTGTATTTAAAGATTAGATAAAGAAGGGATTTAGATATAATAATTCTAGAAATTTGTTTTATTATTATGTTTTTCTTTTAGTTTACTCATAACTTTAGTAGGTACCTCTACTTTGCTTAAGGGCGCTTTTGTATAAGCAAGTACATTTTTAATAATAATAATTCTTAATTTGAACATAATCGTAGTTGGTCACCGTCTTTGAAAATGTAGTTTTGAGAAAAAGACGTCTAAAGTTTCATTATCTGTCGTCAACAGTAAGAGGTCTTATAGTTATTATAGGGTATCTCTAAAACAAAAATTATTCATTGGATCAACTTGAAATATAATATTTACAAAATTTATTTTCAAAATATTAATATTCAATAATATCTTCAACATCAAATTATGTTTGATATCCAATTATCAACTTTACGACTTGATGGAAAATGGAAACAGAAGATTAGAATTGTTGAATTGTAATATTAATTTAGCAGGAAAACATTAATTCTACAAGAGTATAAAAAGAAACTGAAAACCGACTTTGAGAATTCCAATTAAGTTGTTATTTCAGTTTGATACTCTGAATGTAGCTTGATTTGGTATTATTTCTCGGTATAACGAAGTTTGATATTCGAGTCTTGAATGTGGCTCAGGCCTAAGAAATTGAACAATTTGAAGTGACATGATCCTCTAATTATATTATATTTAAATTAGCCAATCCTTACATTGCTATTAATTTTCATAGAGAAGAGAAAAAGTTAGTCCAAAATAATTTTTGAATGCTTTAAGGATGAGCCCACTTGACCTAGTGAAATGAATAAAAGAGTTTGATAAAATGCAAATGTTTAATCGAGTAACTCTAACATACACACATACAAATAAACATATAGAAACTAAAGTTTCCCTATAAGATTTTACCATTTTAGATACAAAACCCTATATCACATCAAGGATTAAAATTGTTTCAAATATTTTTTAGTCTTATAAAACGACATTAACTTATTCCAAAAAAGTTGCATTGCTGCGCCACTTGAACCACATGCACTATGCACCTCTTTTGGGTGGACGGAACCACTGTATTTATGAAGCCCTTCTACTTAAATGGGAATTTCATGTAACGAAAACATCGATGGAAGGAAATCCGGCGTCGAGCTGATGAATTTGCAAATGAGACACTTGTTTTCAGTTGTAACGATCACAAGTAGCCCACGAGGAGCTGTCGTACTAAAGCCCTGGACAGTGGACAGTGCCGCTTCTAGTGCACGGGCTTTTTAGCAAAATTATTATTTCACGAGCCGAGTGTCCTTTAGTGTCCGCTGAAACAAATTAAAATCGATTGCGAGGGTATTTTAAAAGTTAACATTAGCCCGCAATTGGAATGGAAATTGTGTTAGCCCGGCCCGGGAATGCAGCGATTGCATAGCCCTGGCCGCGGGCAGATAATAATTGAACGTTCGGTCAAATTTTTGGTTAAATTGAAATTCATTATAAATTAAAGGGCCAATTAAGGACATTTTCGAGATGAAAGCCGAAACTTTGCAATAAAAAGCAAATTCCGATTGCACACACGCCGGACACATGCAGCCCGTGATGGCGGCCGGCAGATAAGTGAACTGCACCCGGAGGTAAACCCGCCCGGCCACCTTGTTTTCCCCAAAATTATTGTCCGGGGAGATTTACTCGTTTTGAGGGCGCCCATCTGAGGCGGGGGCTGCGTCCAATTATTTGAATCCCCAGGTATTTGCATTTGTCAATTAAATTCGTTTAAATTTAATCGTGGCTGCTAGTTAGTTACCAAAACATTGCCCCAACGATAAAATAAATTAGTAGACGCCCGCTGCGATAATGAACACGCGATCCAATCCCGATAACTGGATTTGCGCGACACAGTCAGGATGTGCCGGTGCAGCCGCGGTCGCCCGTGTGCACAGGGTGGAAGGGCCCTGATTGCAGACTGCAAAGGGTACATCAAAGTGCTCTTAATTATCATTTAACAAAGTAATGGAGTGAGCGCGGCTGATATCTTTCATAAAATTTTTACGCTGCCTAATGCAGTTCGGCCGGTAAATTCGATTTGTTCACGGTAATTGGTGGCAGGAGCAGTGTCACCGCGATGACCTTTTCCCCGTGACACGCAAGTTCTGCTCTTTCGCACTAGGGATTATACGTTTTAAACAAATAGGTCATTCCATGTTAGATGACACTGCATCAGATAAAAGCTAAACTATAATAATTTTCATCTCTTTCAACTAGGTATTTATTGTTTACATACATACAATACATATTTCGTGAATATACATATTACTAAAGTTCCACAGAGAAATTCGTAAAACTGACTAACTTTCAACCATCTACATAAACTGGTCTCAGGGCCGTATTTAAGATCTGTAAACAACCCCTAGGCTGAATCTGTGGTGCGGGCCATAGGGCAGGATTTTTTACCCGAGATATTGGCCCAATAAAGATATTGGCAAAATTTGAAGAGAAGAAAGTTTTATATACGTACTCTTGTTATATTATATAAAATTACAAAATAACTGCGTTGACGTCTTTTATGATACACAAATTTTTAAACGTAGTTGTATTAAAACGATATTTTAACCTTTTTGATAGTACAAATAAACATTTACGCAACCCATTAATATAAATAGTCCAATTTTCTACAAAAAAACTGGTACTCCTCATCGACTAAGCGTAGGATTTTTTTAAAAGCACTCTCTAAGTTTTTATCCAAAAAATTAAGACTTGATTCTTAGTGTTAAATATTTAAAATGAAATATTTAAGTGTTAGCTATTTTTTACTTTATGCCGTGAAATACTTAGAACTGAACTTTAGAATTTTTTTCGAAACCTTTTAAGTTTAAAATCAAAGCGTTTTCACTGTGATACTGAGTTGAAAACGAAAAATTTAAAATAAAGCATACATTTCCGAAATATTATCGGCGTATAAAATGTTTCGATTTACAATATGATCTTTGAAATAAATTTGGTTTTAGACCGTAATATGTTTCGTTTCTTATTTTTATATGTTTTAAGATAATTTGAAATTTTAACAAATCGTTAAATTCAAATGTATTTTAGATTTAAATCAAATACATTCCTATTTAAAGTGGAAAATTAAAGGCGTCTTAATTTATATACCTATGTAGCTATCAAAGTCGTTTCGCTTTTAAATCTATTTTGAGTCAAAAGAAGGACTTTTCATAAAAGTGATTCAAACTTGATCGTATAAAAAATATGACTCCTTTTCCAACGGAAAGGAAGGCGCTGTACATCAAAACGATAAAAAGGTCATCCTGTAACAACCAACACCAATTTTGGGGCCAGGAAATTGTGACACCAAATAAGCGAGCATAAATACAGGGTGCACTGCTTTTGACCAGTTTGCCCTGTTATTAATTTCCGTCTATTCCTGGAGCCAGTAGTTGGCCTTGCATAACTCGTAAAAATTTCGCGAATTACACAAATATCCACGCCCTGGCCATCAATAACACGGCTCCCAGTGCCACTGGACTATTTCGCATAACTTCGATTTATTTAATGCTGGCGCAGGAGCCGTCGCCAAATGGTACCTGTTCCTCAATTAACAATTCAAAAATACAAAAACGGTAAACAAAGGCAGTCGGAAATAGCCATAAACGGCGACAGTACACACCTGCGGGTGCGAGACCCGCCCGGGCCGCCCCCGCAGCACGAACGTGGAAGGGAAATTTGTGTATCACTTATAGTCATGCAATCATCATTACTCCGTTCACTCCAAGTGACATCTATTGGAGGTGCCATTCGTTAAATTAACAGGGGCCATAAAGTATCCATTTAACGAGCTCTCAGCATGGCAATTGTCGTCGATGGTATCTCGGGTGATGAAAGGTGCAGAACACCTATACAGGTGAGTGGATTAAATAAAAATTAAAGTTAACCACTGCGGAGGTGTTTACTGAACGGATTGCGAGCGGTTGATTGATCGCACCTAGGCACCGGCGCCAAATTAATATTCCTTCGCGCCCCGGCTGTCGTTTGTCGTAATTTGTCCCAATCTTTGTAATCTGCCCGACGCTGGTTGAGAGGTGAATTATGCCCGGTTAATTCCGAGTAATCTAGATATCCCATTACACGCTGAGGTATTTATGTTTCGCAATTGCAGTATGTCACAGTCACAAGGACATTCATGTCAGTGCGTAATGTAGCAGCAAACATTTCTTGTCTAGATCAACACTTGAGTTAGCGCTTAAACACTAGGGGAGCATAATTTTTATTCATTTTCCTAATATAGTAGTACTCAGTCAGTTCAAAGGTCTGGCCAGTACCTTAACTTAACCTAACTTAAACTATTTTATCTAATTTAATATTTAAATTAATTTTAACTTGTATGTCCAACAAATATCTACTAATGTTTACAATTTTTTAAAGCAAAGTCGTGACACGCGAGTTGGAAATTTTAAATACTCCGAATATCCTTGTTTGCATTTTAATATCTATCATTTTTATTTGATTTTCCTTCGCTCCATTAAAGTTTTTGTATACCTATGAAATAATAGACTTTTAGCCTACTTTTCTTCGAAAGCATAACATTTCCATATTTTTTTTTTCAGCCTGCAATAGAAATATTCGTAAATAAGTTTTAAAAATATGATCCTTTAAATCATTTCTAAATATAATTTCATGCTAAACCTTACGGTTTCTAATTTAAAAACTAATCGTAATTTAGAAGATATGTTATTATTTAAAAGATTCCGTCTTAACATAAATAAAGAACTCTAAAAATAAATTTTAAGTGGAAGTACCCAAATACATTTGTTATTAATTTTTCATGAATAAGTACCGCCGAACATCGGCTCAGATTTAACAGATCAAAAGTTTCGGGAATGTCCCTTTTTTCCATTCTTTGTTTTTTTATAACTAAAGGCCTGTGCCAATTGGAAACTTTTTACATCAAATGAACTATAGCCGTAAAAATTGTACGTAGCTCCTGGGGCTAGGTAAAATTCGGACGATAGTGTAGAAATTTCACTTCGAATTGTCAGAATTTTCATCAGCCAAGTAAAAAGTTTCTCATTGGCACAGGCCCTAAGTAAAAGTTTAACTTTGTAAAATGCAAATTTTATAAAGGGCTTTTATTAGAGAAAAATATACAATATATCCCTGAAACAGCTGGAAATTTATAGTTTTGTTTGGAAATAAATTTGATAATGCTTTACAATATAATTAACAACATACTCCATATAAAAAAATTAAATAAGGAAATTGTAAAGTTGATTTATATTCAAAAGAAAGCAATTCGAACGCCGGAAACTTTTTTACTTTATACCTTGCCTGACTAATCCTTAAATACTGAGATTTAAGTCAACTTTAAATACAACATTTCATTCCTTCAATAGTTATATTTGCAAACATAATTTACCTACCATTCCAAATTAATTTTAAACTTACCGTTTATGTTGTTTAAAATTTTAATTAATAATTGAATTTTAAAACAATTGTTGACAACTTTAACCACAGCAGTAACTTGCTTAGCCACCACTTACGCGACAGCCCTTTGAAATTTAGTCTAAATAGTCGATAATTTTCCATTATATGCAAGTATCGATCGTGATCTCGATCGTCGAGTTCAGAAATCCCTCAGCCATCATTTTTTCGGCAGCCTTTCCAGAATTGAAATCATACTATATTAAATTTTTACAAAAATTAGCCTTGTCCGCGATCATCGAATTTTTTTGTTCCCAGCTCTTGGACTATTACTATAATTTTTTGTAAATAAAGCATACCTAACGAAAAAATCAATAATATTTATTTTCTGACCCCGAAAATAAGGGTCCATTTTTTAATTAATAATTTATTTATTAATATGACAAAACATTGCAATCAAACCCATCTAAAGCAGGTGGTTGCAATCATCTCAAAAGTAAGAAGAGGCTGCGGTGCATCAATTCGCCAAAGCACCGAAACGAGATAAACGCGCCACCCACGCCGGTTACCGACAGCGTTGGATCGAATGTGGGTCAGAGGAAACCACTTGAATTTTTCCATTACTGTAATAACGCCATGTCTCCAGCCCGTGCAGCATAACGCTCTAGTTCATCCGAAATTCATTATGGTTTTTTAGAGCCCATGTTCGCGGCCACCACCCACTCGGCATGTTTGCAGAGCGCTCCTTGGGGCGCCGCAGTGTGCCCTCAAATCCTCAAAGCCAACAGCCGGCCATATGCAGAATCCCGTGAAAGTGGCAATTTATCAAGGAAATTAACAGCAGCCAGCAATTTTTATTATTATTGCTCTGATTATAATGCAGGCGTATTGGCATAATGGTGGCACTAAAAAAAATTTATACCGCCGACTAGCGCCAGCGTGGTGGCGGAGCTCCTCACATGGGGCTCCGTCCTCGGGGCTCCGTCTGCATGCTCTGCGCCAGCACATTCCGCCGCTGCACACGGTCCTTGCCCGATTAATTGCGGTTCATTAAACTTTATGCATTTTTATGGTTATTGTAAAGTTTTTGTTTTTCAAGCGCGCTGGGTGCGGTGCGGCGCGTCGGGGGTGGCGCGTGGGCGAGTGTCCAACTGTCCAATTAGAGCGCGCGCCCCCCGATCGAGCTGCTGCAGCGAGGTGAGCTCGCAATTAAGCCAGAAGCTCTCGATTATTTACGGACTGGGGACAAACTCAATCTTGTTGCGGGGACCAGGATCTAGCTATCCCAGGTTAATCGGGGGAAACAAATGGATCCATCATCGGTCCTCAACTGGGATGAGCCCCCCCCACTTGACGGGCTGGCCTCTTAGCGCGCCAGATACTCGCCCTTCCCGGGACCGTATCCAATCAAATATCCTATTCCTAGTAGATTAGCGTCAATCCATCATTTCTAGATCCGAAAATAGATTCCGCCCAGAAGTAAGCGGATGAGAGTGCGATGGGGCAGACATAATTGCTCCTCGACGCCAATTCATGGGGCCAAATCTGTGTGTATCACATCAAATTCATGCTCACCAGAACTTATCTAGAAACCCATCATTTTGCCCCAAATATGGGGACTGTGTGGAGCATGCGAGGCCAGCAGAGCCACTAAAACGTCATGAAGTGCCTAAATGGGGCCACAAGGAGCTCCTGGAGCGCCCCACCCGTCCGCACTCCGGGAGGCACCAGAGATGGGATTTTTATTTCATTACGCCTGGCCGGGATGCAATTTGTTTGTCCTCAGTTACATGCCGCGCGATGACTATTAAGGGCCGGGATGACCCGGCAATCGACTCACATGACGGACCCACGGTGACCGTATAATCGCCGTATGAGCTGCAGGTCCCCCTGCACAAGTGTCCCCCCGCCCCCGCGGTGGCGTCCTTCCATAAAGGTTATGATGAGATTATATCCGGATACTTAGGTGTCTCGATGATTGAAGGGATTCGTGTTGACAGCAGGGTTTTACGGCTAATTTGAGTTCCAAGCGTTTAATTAGGAGCCTCGCAGGGCCGGCGAAGGGACTGCTTCATTATGAAGTGCAAGTGCTAATTATGTGCACTGATTGGGGGTGTGCACTACCCGCCGAGATTACCGGACTAAGCGTCCCTCGGGAGGTGGGTAATTGGAGACGTGTGAAGAAAATTGGAGAAATCCGATAATAACTTTTTCCCTCGATGAAGGATAAAATTGGACTTATGGGCAAACATACGCCTGGTCGTATGGGCGGTAGCCATCTGAAGATAGTACGTACCTTTAGCTTTTTCGAAAACCGAATGTCCAATCAAGAAACTAAGTATTAAATTAACTTAAATGATGATGATCGCACTTAAGGCGATAGACTTCAAGATTGAATACAAGTAGACGAGATACTCTTTTTTGATATTCTCATGTAATAAGAGTTTCGAAACTTAATTGTCATCAAGACTTTTCGGGGCAACGAAAAGTGTGGTTTTAACAATTTTCAAATTTAATTATTGAAGCAGTGACTTGCTAGCTATCAAGATCGGGGATTTTCCTAGAAATGTTCTTTTATTAACAACAAAATGTCCTGCATATATGTATGTATGTATTTATCTATATGTAGTATGTATTTACGAAAACCCCTAATACTTATAAAATTTTAATTCTGCCTACCAAATATGATATTTGAAATTTCAATGATAGTTTTCCGAAACAAAAAGAATGGTTCTAATTTCTTGTTAATGTTTAATTTCACAGAAAGAACAGTGGTGAATAATGACAGTTTTAAGCAAAAATGCAAAATTTGGAAAAGTTCAAATATTTTATAAAAGAGAGGTAAAAGTCTTAAAAATTCATATGAATATATTTATTTTTTCTCGAGATTGTTTCGGACAATCGAATCTAAGTTAAATTTAAATTATCTCGAATAAGGAATGCCTATCTTAGGTAAAAAGAAGAGTAAAATAATTTAAAAAAACGTCTTAAGTTATGGAAAAAATATAAGTTTACTTTTTTACTTTTACCTATTTTTAATATAATACTTATAATGACCAAATGAAGATACTTTAACGACTTACTAAAAACGAACAGTGGCGCCAAATCATACTTTTGACTCATAAGCTTCCTTTTATTGAATTTATATTGATTTTCCTCTGGGTGAAAACCATAAAGAGAGAAATAACAAAATGCGTTCACTTCCCAGTAGGTTTGCCCAGTTTATGACAACTCAGATTCCAACCCCGTCCCTTGTATTCTTGTAATACTTTCAATACTCATTTACAATTTGTCATTTCTGTCCTCCACCCCCGCTCCCGACAACATGTAAATCTCTCCCGCCTAAAGCATCCGCTGTCTGCAGAGCTGAGGGAAGAAACTCCCCACTGCCGCCATAGATCACTTTAACTGCCAAACGCCAATAAAATCATTCGCAACATCCGCAGCTCCCGAAGGATTCGCAGAGCCGCTCCCCGGAGAAGTTGAACGATTATGAGGAAAAAACTCGCAACTATCCGGTGGAACGCGGCATTGCAGCTGCCATAAATACCCTTCGGGCACCCGTCCTGCACCCGGAAGTTCGGGGGAGCGCCCACCCAGCGCGACGCTTTTCCATCCAGACGACATCCTGAGACCTCTAAATCACGACAAATTTCGCATTTCATAAATACTAATGAACGATATCCCCCCATAACGTAATTTCTTATCCCCGTCGCACGCCGAATGAGCGGACCCGGCCGGGGCCCTTTTCCATGGCCAAAACTTTCGTCGAGCCCATTTCAGCGATTTGCCAGAGTCGCTCCCGGGGCCCAGCGCGCTTTATGGCCCTTGCTGATCCTTTGAGGCTGTTTTGATGCGGGGCAAGGACACATTCAGTTGACATATTCGTTACAAAAATATTCATGATATGAGGCTTGAAGATCTCGTAAAACCCACCCGTAGCCGCCCTGCTGCCGGATCCACGACCCGTTTTCCATCCCGTCCGAATGTGGGTGAGGTTCTCTCCAAAGCCGGGGGAAATTGCCTAATGGGCCAATGCTGAAGGAAAAGTTTTCCACGATAAAATCGCACCAGAAAACTTTTGCTTTCCATTTTTTATGATAATTTTATTGAGTAATACTTTGCCCAAATGGGCTCAGGCTGATTCCTCCTTTTTTCGCTATTTAGAAACCAAAAAGTCAAGTTCCGTCGCTGTTGTGATTACAATGGTCGCCGGAGGAGCAGCGACGGTGGGGCTCCACTAGATCCCCGCCGGAGTATTCACGGGTTATTGGTAAATAACTAGAAAAGAACGCGGCATGGAGTCGGGGCATCTTGGAGCAGTCCCTGTTCCTGGAAGCTCTCCTTGACAGTGCTACATTTTGGCCCTCACAAATGGCCCCACTCATCCAGGCAAATGGCCGGGACTTGTATTCCATTTCCGTTGGGCCTTTTGTTGGCGGCCACTGGCCCTTAACCCTTTCCGCTGCCAGAGATTTAGTTGGTCAAATAAAATTAAAAGTTTACAACTTTTGCCCTTTTTTTTTTTTTTTTGTTGAGCCGAGGACGGGACTACGATTGCCACAGCAGCCCTGCGCCTCCCTCCTAGCCCGTCGGTGAACCCTTCGCCCGAAATGAAAATTCTGGAGGACTTCGACTGTGGATCGAATAATTTCTCCATTATATCGCTGCACAACAATGCCTGCAGCGGAAAAGTTAACAAACTCTGGGAAATTATTTGGCGAAAATATTTTTTCGACGAATTAATGAATGAGAAGTGCCCTCGGCGCAGTTAATACGCGGCTTCGATTGTAAACATTTCATCGGCGAGCTGGCAGCAGAAGTAGGCGCCCTCAGGCCTGGAAATTGGTTGCACAACCGATGGAGTCATCTTTTCAAGAATTTCACTTGAAATGTAAGCTGCAACCAACAAGTGGCTCGGAAAAATACGATACCTTCTTCAAAAATGTTACGTTTCTTTCTTTTCCTCCCAATAAAATATTTAAAATGCCGCAGTCGACTTTAGCAAATTGTCGATTAAGGTAAAAATATCGAAATAGTCTTTGTGATGCAAATTTTGCTTTTTTCAACATTTCCAATAAAGTTCTATGGTTGCAGATGCCAATTTTTCCCCGAACATGCCAAAATTTTTTAACATTCTCTACTCCTTCCTCTAGAATCCGGAAAACCCCCAACGACCGAAAGCGACTCGACAGTTGACAAAGTATTTTTTAGGGACTATACCTCCGCGTTTGTGCGCAGCCCACCGAGGCGAATCATCGACATGGTTCCTATGGCACAGATTACTGAGGGCTGACGCTGTCGATGAAGACAATTACAGCGCGCTAAACATTATTTCCACACGATGAAACATTTTTAATTATCCTGTGCGACTTCCTCTCCAGTCGAATTACATCCCTTATTTGTTTGGGGCCATGCACCCAGCATCCAGACGCCGACTGGCTCTATCAAACTGATTCTGCCAAAATGAGCCGAGGTGGAGGTGGTGACCATTATTTGGCATTCAAAAATTTCCCTCTATCACCATCAGGCTTTTTACATTCACCGCTCAATAATTTTCTTGAAAAACAATTTCATTTTCGGGTTTTAGTTAAATTGCAGTCGGGGTGGGCGGATGGCGCGTTTTGATTGAGGGAAGGAAATGAACGAGCTTTTTGGTGGATTTAGGGTATCGAATTTTAGAAGAAAAACCAAATTAATTACTTGGCCTTTAAAACATGGTTTGTAGATCTCTAAGTTAAATTATAGTCGCATGATTCACGAGGAAACTTAAAACATTGAATTCTTTAATTTTGTTAATAGCGAATACAAAGTTTATTCAGTCAAATACATTGGTAGGCATTTGCCCTAAATTAACTATGAGATCTCTTCACGGATTTTGGTGAAATGTTGCAAGAACTAAATGAGGGTTCAAGGTCAATAAATTTGAGAGTATCAATATGGTCTATACTTTCCGAGATATTTAACTTTCAAATGTCTTTGGGTTCACATCTTACACGACGTACTTGTTTAATATCATTAAGACCTCGAACTCAATTTTTAGAGAGTAATTCTGTAAAGAACTCATGATATAGTCCCGAGAGTAAAAGAAGGGGAACCTTTCTCATACCCCAAACACAAACTTTAAACGCATTTTTCTCAAAACTACATCTTTTAAGATGACGTAAACGATAAATAGATTTCTATTGGTTCGATTGACATTGGTCGAAATTCATTCTATAAATTATATTTTTTTATCGGCGTTGAACTAAATAATTTGAAAAATATGATGAGAATTAAAAAAACAAAATAAATATCATAAAAAGTACACTCTTTTCATAAAATGGCGTAACTTACGTAAACGTTTTTTACATTTAATTTATCAATTAAAAATATATATGTATTTGATAATTGAAAATTAAAAATATTCTTTACTTCTATGTTTTAGCCTAGAAAAATTGTGAGAGACTGCGCCATTTGCCCTATCAAAAATCGCAGCTCTAACTTCAACAGAATATATGTATGTGTATATACATATATAAGACAAATTTTGAAACACTATAAAGTTAATTGTAATATTAAAAGTATAATAAAACAATATACAAAGATTCAAATCAACAGCTCTCTCCATTTTCCTACAGTGAACTTCCAAATATTACCTTTTTTTTTACTACATATATAGAGTATAACCCAGATGATCCTCTTAAGGTTTTAGTTACTTAAAAATTTAAAAATGTGGATATTACAAAAAGTCAGAATTGTAAGTTCGAAAAGTTGAATTATCCAATTTTTGTTAACCATAATTAAAATAACCCTCCTATTTCGAAAGTTTCTTCGGATTGTAACTTGTTAATGGTTTTAACCTAGATTTAAAGAATAATTTTCATTAATCAAACCATTCCTTTAATTTTCTATTTTTTGTTAGATTTCTTGAAATAAAATGTTCGCAGTAAAACCTAAGCTTTTATAACTTTATAGCACTTCTCCACGCTCAACCTCAAAGATATTTTAAGCTCAGGGTTAACTTTCTTACACCTTATGAATTTTGAAGCATTTCTATTTTTAAAATCAAGATTCTGAAAGACAAAAAGAAATTGCTACTTCATCGAGCGAACCATCGCGAATGCTTAATTCAGTTTTTAGCTCAAGCACCACAATAGAAGCCAACAGCGTCATTTTCCTGGTATAGCGCGAAATACATAACAAATCCGAAAATAATTTCTGCAATGGAATACCTCACGGCCCCGAACACCATTCAGGGCCACAGGCCCCCGGGAGGGCCCCAGCCCGACAGCCTTGACATTATCTGGAGCACTATCAGCAGCTTACGTACTTGAGTTTCCTTCAATTTTTGCCTTTGCATTTGAACAGAACGTCGAGTCGACTTGCAATTGTATTTCCGGCACTTGTAAGGCTCTCACATGAAATTAGAAAATGTGCAAATGACACATATGTCAGGGCACATGGATGGCGGGCAAAAAAGTCCAGAAAAAGCGGCACATCCCGGCGGGCACCCGGGTGCGGGGTAGGTGGCAAGGACTCTTGGGCTCTCCTCGCCGGGACGAGAGTGGCTCGATAGTGGCTAGCTGGCGTCCCTGCAGTCCCGGAGCTTTTAAGCTTCCCTCCGATGGCCAGGATATTGCTGGGCAAACAGAACCGGGCCGCACCCGCACATGCACCGTTACAGTGCAGTTCGCCAATGCATAATGCAGACTATTGACGATCGGCAGCGCCATCTCTGTGGAAAGGGCATAAGCAGCGACCCGGAAGTGGAACTTTTTCGCATTAGCTCACTTCCGGCGACTCGGTGGGGCTGCGCACCACCGTCTTGAGGCTACCGATCTCTCCTTTGGGAGCGTCACCTGGGTGCGATGCGGCCGGGGCAGGACGTCACTTCCTGGCAGCGCAAATGGCGACAATTCCGAGGGAATCTTTCGCGAATTGCGGAATCAATCAGCACGCGCCCGTGCAGACGCTGCTTGGCAAACCGATTTCGTCCCCGGCAGGAGGTCTCCGGGCAGCCTAGCGACGTGGGACGAATGGCGGATGGCGGGCGACGAATTTCGGATGGGACATCGAAATGATGATGAATTCTGAAAATACGCTGCGGCGACAAAATTGCTGGCACCAGCGACGGGGATGAATTTGTGTCCCGGATGCATATGAAAGTGCAATCAGCTTGTTTGAGCACATCCCCGCGCACTGTATGCACACTTCGGGAGCAAACGCGATTGGCGCCTAATGCGAGCGAGTTCCCTGAATTCAAATAAGACGGCCTCGGCGAAATGCATTTCCCTGAGGCGCTGGGGCAGAACTAATAAAGCCATTTTGGGGGTTTTGGAGATGAAAATGCCACACCCGAGGAAGGAATGGGATTTGAAGGCGGAAGTTTTCAAAATGCATTCGAATTTTCAGTGCAAGGGATCTTTTGTTGGGCATTTCGTTCAGTTAAGCTCTCAATACCAATTTACATACATACAAAATTTCATAAATAACTAGTATTTTTGTACTAGTATTTATGTACTAGTATTTATGTACTAGTATTTATGTAAATACATACATATATATAAAATTTTACACCATTACAGAAGTCGAGTTCTCTCGACTAGACTAGCGAAGGCACCAATTTTTTTAGCATCTCAGCTTTAAAAATGTGTCTTCGCTAGTCGTAATTTAAGTGTTAATAGCAAACCGCTTACAAAATTATTTCCAAAGTTTGTTAGTCTAGGCTTATAATTCTGGCTAGATTAAAGATAATAATAAAACAAAAATGGTATCTTTGCAATACCATCAAACGACATTAAATACATAGTATACTTGAATTACACGAACGTTGTATGGTTAAACATTGAGACAACTTTCAAAGCATTTAATTTCTAAATATTATACGTTTGGAATGGATTTGAAATCAATCAGTTTTGAAAAGAGGACTCTTGAACTTCCCGCACTGTACAAAATTTTTCCGATGATATGAGTCATGAAATCGTTTGCTAACCCAGTATTGATTGAATTGCAATTTATTTATACTATCCATATAGATACTAAATCAAGTAAATAGAAAAACTTCCAGTTATTGATCTTTTTGCTTGAAATATAATTTGTACCATTTTTGTGAAAAATTTGTATATTATATTTTCTTGCAACATTAAAAAATTGATTATATGTTGTCAAAGACGGAAATCTGGCCTATGCAGTAAACCAAATTTCAAATGGAACATTTTCTCTAATACCAACTTTAACATTAATTGAGCGAGTTTTGCATATAGCCTTAAATTTTAAAAAATTTTAGTTTTCCATACCCTCAGATTTTCTACTTCTATTTCATCTACTTATTTTACGAGTTTTAGAGAGATTTAATGGCGATTTCTGACTACCTATTTTGGACGGAATTTTGAATAATCCTGATAAAATAAAGATACATTTTAACACATAATTTGGCCATCATAATTTGTCAATTGGCTGCAAGGCTCAGCTCTCCATTTGCGGATAGCCCTAAAAAAGGGCGACAACAGGTCTTTGGTTATCCATCTTGGAGAAAAGACTGTCCTGATGACCGTTCAAGTCAAAAAGAACCTCAAAATGACCGTGCCCGACTGAATGGCACTTGGAAATAATCTTAAGTTTCGCACATTAGACAACTTCGATGAACTCCAGACCTGGAGGAGCTTTTTATGGGAACTATTTGAACTTGCAACCATTCAGCAATTGAGGCTGGACGTCCGGTCTGAAAGCGGCACAAAGACACGTTCGGGCCAAAATGGACAGTCTCATGAATATTTGATTTGACCCCATCCCTCTGCCAGCACCTCGGCACCCTTTCGCTCCCGCCCGAACCTTGGCCCTCGGCCCTAATCAGGCACTGCAGGAATTGGCAATTTCTTGGCCGGAATACTTAGGTCCACATGAATGAGCCCCATTCTTTCCTCTTCCGCAACTTAAAGGGCAGCCATTTGACGACAAAAGTGGCGAAGGCGACAGCCTCGGTGATTCGGAGGGATTTCTGCTTTGGCTCATTTCTGGTTCGATTCCCCGGACTTAAGCCGGGCTGTGAAAAGTAACAAAGCTGGCTCTGGGCGACGACGCCACCAAGCCGCGGGAACAGAGATCCCGGGTTTGGGTTTCTCTCAAAATAATTACAAAAGGAATTTATTAAGAAGGCCTTCCTGCGGGAATTCAGGACGAGCAGGCCAATTATAATACAGCTGCAGTCTAGCCAGCCGGAACTCACGTTCTTTCGACAAAAATCCAGACAGGGTGCAGGGACTATTAAAAAGTGCAGAAAAATGGGTGAGCACAATCGGCCGGGACCAGCGAAAGACATCGCTGGCCTCATTGGTGGAGGACGGTAATTTTCCGGAACGCCTCCACCACGATTCCCAGTCATTTTCTGTCATTCCGTGAAATCAAAAAGTTGTCGAAAAGAATTTAATTAAACGACATGTGAGTGGAATTTTTGAGTGGTTTTAATCGGACGCTCCGAGGACGGACAGAAGGAGGGTTCCCTTCCCGGGGTGGCGTCCCTAGCAAAAGTTGTCCGAACTTTTTATTTCCCTCAAAGGCCCCGGGTTAAGTGCTGCGTTAGCTGCGGGATGCCTTCCCGGAAAATTTTAATTTAATCGCCAACGACGGCATTCGCCTAAATCTACCTAATGTAAAGTATTCGGTCGCTGCAGTGTCGAAAACTTTCTTTCCACTGCGGCGATTAGAAATTGGGGCAAATTTTGTGCTTGAAGTTCGCATTCGTTAATCAACGTGCACCCAATCTGTGCCAATTAGCCAAAATTAAAGTCGTGACTTGTTAACGCCGCCTTCAAGGGCTTCAAGACCGCGAGCGAAAGGGCTGAACCTAAAATTTAAAAAACTTTGATCTGAAGTTGTCATTCGTGGTACGAGGATCTATGCATATTTTTATAACTGAAATATCAAAATGAGTTTCTAATTTTGTATTACACAAGATGTGGTAAACCTTATAAGGAAGTCTCATGCTTAAGCCGAGCTACAAAATTGGGCTTACAACATAATACTAAAGTACAAACATTAAGCTTTAACTCTAACTTTACCAAAAACAGGGAAAAATATAATTCGGTTGCTTCAAAATACATATGAAATAATAAACACTAGATTTTTGTCAATATTTTACAAATTTACAGAATGAGTTTGTGACATAATCTACAACATTTCTGCAGAGATCTCAAATCTAAATCGGTTAGATATGTTTTCATATGTAAATATGATTTGTATACACATATCATGTGTCAGTTTATTAAGGCCTTTTATATAGACGTAGTATATAGCTGATTACGCTAAAGTTAAGGTAAATATAAGTTTTTCATAACTGAAGTTTTAAATGCGTTTTCCTCATAACTAATTTTTTTAATTCGGTGGGCAATTCAATCAATTGACTCAAAAAATATTTTGAAATCTTTTAAGTATACAATTACACTGTCGATGAACTAAAAACAAATGAATATAAACATTATTATGCACATTTTTGGGTTAAATTAAATTTAAAAAAACTTTTTATTAATATTTTGTATTGTTGATCTTTTACGGATTTCTACGGTGTATATCTTTTAATATCGTTTTTGTCTGAAAATTTTTTTTGGTATATTTCAAATACACGTTAATATGCTCTGAAAACTTGTATATATTGATTTCTTTTACCTGTTTCTCTCAAAAAAACTTGCTAAAACTTAGTGCATTTTTAGCCACCTAAATGGACCCCCTTAAGTCAATTTGTCCTAAATTACAATACATATTATGTTTCAAAAAAATAAAGATACCTACTGAGAACTCACAGAAAATAAAGTACTGCAGCACAGCATACCATTGTAAAATATATCCATTTTTTTGGTACCTCTACTATTTTCTATGTGGCTATATTAAAATTATAAACAAAATATACAATAAATATATAAAGTTCAATAAAACAGGATAGTTGAGCCTTAGAAAGTGTTTATAGTTTTTACGTTTTCAAATTTATCTTTTATTTTATGATTTTGAAAAGGTTTGGTTTCAAGTTACTTTTCAAAATTTTAAAATATTTCAAAATATAACTCTCTTCTTCATACACTTATTTAATACATCAGCAAAACAATTACCTAATTATTATTACAAATATTTTGATTTCAACAAAATGAAAGAGTTGCATAGGTTTAGTTTATGTTTATGTTTATGTCTTTTTATTCCCTTTAATGCGTAGAACCGAATAGAAAAACATTAATTAAATAAAGTCTAATTAAGTTTTTCAATTAACGAAGGCTTTCCTCTAAGCTAAAATGAATAATACGTTGAACGGATTTTTTGCTAGTTATTTTGCTTTTGAAAATTTAAAATGATTGAAAAATCAAACAGGAAGCCGTTGAGAGGTATCACGAATCCGCGGCCATTGGAATGGCGGTCGCTTAGTGTTCGCGGAATTCATTTGCCCACCGAGAAAGGAAACCTTTAGTCTGGTGAACCTCTCACTTTTAGCTTCCGTGCTCAGCTACCGATGTTAATTTTTACATCGAAGGCCGATACTGCGATTTTTTTTTTTTGCAATCTGTAAATTCAATGGATGCCGAGTGGGTAAAAAGTGAAAATAAATCGAAAATGGACACAATACTTGTGTAATTTCGCTATGTTTGCTACACTCATTGCATGCAAAACCGGCTCCATCCCTCAATTAAGGCCTAGCACCGCCGGTAGGTGGCGGTAGAATAGACAGCAGTTGGTAACTGGGCGAAATCCTTGAATAAGCAAGTGAACGACTGCGCCTGATAGCGAGGCGCTATTTATTTGCCAGCTGTTGGGATTTTTGCATTAAAAAGGAAAATCGAGGAGGAAAAAAGAGTAGTTTAAATAAATAGCGTGGATACACCCACGACGGTGGGATGGGATTACCCTCTTTAAGGTTTGATCCAATTCTCCCGGTCCCATTTAAGTAATCAATGCAGGGAAAGCGCGAGGTTACCGCTTCCGTGACGGGCTACATTTTAACGAACGGCGCAAAGATATAAAATTTAAAGCTCGTTCGCTAAAGTTGATTAAAAAATTCCACACGCTGGATTCACTTCGACTATCCGTGCAGAAAGTTTGCCTGTTTTTACTGGCTTCTCGCGAGCAAATTTTCCACTGTTGCTGATGCACCGGGATGTGGAAACTATTTCGAAACAAGCCACATTTGAATGGGTTTTTATGATGTTGCAATTGAATACGAACTCTGTTGCTCGTCAGGATCCCTTCGAGCGACGAGCTCTGCGATGTTCCTTAAAGTGGCCATTAGTCATTTGGCTTAGTTTGGGATAACTTTATACGCCGCAATAAAAATTACACAGAATTAACTTTTATCGTAGAAAAAGTTCCATTCATACGATATGTACCTAATTTGAAAGCAAGAAACCCCCGAAATGGAGTTCTAGTGCCCAAAAGTTTATTTGGATAACTTTGCTTGCATGTACGCTGCAAAAATTATTTTTATTACACTTTCTCCTTTGGTAGAAGCATCTGCTTACATAAGAGGAGTAATTGGAAGATTTTAGTTAAATTAAGTTGCGAAAAATTTAAGAGTTCTAATTTTATTTATAATTGGTATTAGAAGTAGGGCAGTACCAGTTCTTACGACAGAGAATTTTTTTGAAATAATGGGAAACGACTTGTTCAGAAATAAAATGACGATTTTTATTAAGAAAGTTATATTTTATTAATAACTACCACAAGCCTTACCGGAATCATGATAATTGAATTTTCTGTTCTGGCATTAATAGAGATTAATTTAGAAAATGCAGAATCAATATTATTATAAGTTTAAATGCTATAAATTCGCCCAAATTATTTGCCACATCAGGTTGATACCAAACATTACAAAATATTACAAAAATGTAATGAGTTGAAATTACTCTTCTTTTTATATCACATTTAGAAGTTTTAGAAAAAACAAAATCTTCTAAATTTAAAATAGTTTAAGAAAGTAATTAATATTATATCTTCAAAGAAAACTTTTTCTAACAATATTGTTTTAAACTTATACGTTTGTAAATAAGCATAGAAATTGTAAAACTAAACTAAACGCAAGAGTTTAGACGTCTTTGAAATATTCTAGCGTTTCAAATCCCATTGAAATCAATAGAACAAGACCTCAATTTTATCCAAAACTAGTGAATTTGAAAAAATAGCATAAAAAATAAAGAGTGTAATTATTTTTTAATAACTTTTATATACCCTTAAACATTCATCATTATAAAGCTTGTTCTAAACTCTTATGGAAGCAAAATTTACAAGGCCTCAATTACATATATGCAGAAACTAGTCGATCTGAAAAAAAAATATTTATCTCAACGTATTAAAGTTTCATATTGAAATGAAAATTAGTAAATGTAGAGACCGGCGTTGCATTAAAAATATTTAAAATACAATCAGAGTATGGTCCATTTGAAAAACCAAAAAGTTAATATATTTTTAAAAATGAAATATTTATGTTATCTTCTTTATAGCGAAAATAATCTTAAGTGGATTTGGTGTTTATTATTGTAAATATAAATTATTAAAAGAAGCTTAAGTTAACTACGATAACTTTCTAATCTTTACAGTATTAAAATTTGTTACAAATTTCCTAATAAGACATCGATTCTTCTGATTAAATTCTAGAAAAACACCTGATGAAGAAAATGTTTCGGAATAAAAAGCTAAAAAAATAATTGAATACTAATAATCAACTGCGGTTTTTTAGGTTTGCTCTTTTTAAAATTACTCCTTTCGATTTATGATGTTTTAGCTTTTAATAGGTTATAGAGAACAAACTTTTAGAGTGTTTTCTACAGAAATTTAATATGTATAATATTGCATGTGACAGAACCTGCTTAAAAATCCTAAAATTCACCTGTCTGAAGGCAGGTTCTATGGTTTATGGAACACTTGTACCCTTTAAAAATGATTTTCCCTAAAATGTGTCGGTGTCGCGGAGCTTCTTGCATAAATTGTGGAAAGCATGTCCACACGGCGACCCCGCTTCTTACTCCGCTCAAGAAGTGTGAATAATTCCATTAAGAGCCCGGCACCACCTTCCGCCTACAATTTAACGAAATAAAAATGAACCAAGGACAGCACCATCCAATTTTTTCTGATTGTCGCACATTTTGCAGCCAATTTATTTGCACTTCCACGAAGAGACAAAGTGGTCCAGTGGATGGTGGTGCTTCCATATCACAATAAATAATAAGAAATCCCCCGACTCATCCCCCCGGAGGGTGCAGTTTGCTCGGCGAGCCCTCAGCACGACATGACGTCCTGCACCAGGCGCAGCCCCGTCCCGCATATTCGCTCCCGTCCTCTTCCCGAATCTTTTATTGAAAGCGCCCATCCCGCGAATTTATTCATAATTAATTTCTGTGTCACATGACGTCAGTTTTTATAAATTAACTTTTAAAAAAGGATTTATCACACATACACATCATTCTGCAGAATGAGCACGGCACTGCTGATGCTCCTCTGGTGGGCCGCACGGGCGGGCGCAGGGGTGGCGGGGCCGATGGGGCCTTGGCCCGATGCAAGAGTGCTTTGAAAGTGCAGGGTAGCAAAAAAAATAAAATAAATAAATGTGGAGCAAATTTATTAAATTGATGCCTAACACATCTGCTGGATGGATCAACGTTTTTTATTCGGGCGGACGTGTGCGGGGGTGCACACTATTCCAGCTGCGGACAGGCTGACGGAGGCCTCTTTTTATCATCGCATTTATGAATTTTTAAGCCCCGACCGAGGGGAGTCATAGAAATGCGCTTTTTGTCATCCTGTTCAACATGTCAATCCAAAAATAATTTTGACCTCCTTCCTACGGGGCACATTATGGCGGCCTGAATGGGCTAGGGCTCCCCACGGCCCCGCTGGAACTGGTTACTTTCAATGGCGTTCGCCGTGATAAATGGATGTGGCGGCAACACATGCCGCTGATAGATGAATGACGGTTTTTTGGTGCGCACCCCGCTCACCTATGGCGGGTTTCGTCATTAGGCTGCATTAACGCATGTGAAAACTTTTTTCGAGGGCAAAAACGGTGTGAGAATTAAAATTAGCACACGTTTTAGAATATTTCAACAACCCTGCAAGCGCATTTATTGCAAATCGAAATTTTTTATACCAAAATATGAAAGTTCAAACAATTTTAATTCGGTTCGGATCAACAATCCAGCTGCAGCAATTAGACAGTCCCACTGCACTTATTTTATCCCCTTCTGCATACTTATTAGCTTTGCATATCAAAATACATTTTTAATCTAGGAATTTGTATAAAAGTTCGAAATTCATTATTTTATTTAGGGTTCATTAAAAGATCAACAGTTTGACATGTGTATACAAAGCTACTCGTAGCTTTAATAAATTAATAATAGCGCATATATTTGTTAGTCAAAACATAAAAATAAATATTAACATGTCTTTTATATACCTACCTATTTCTGATAATTTTCTATATCCGATGTTTTTCGATTTGAGAAAGGTAATTTTTTAAAATAAAAACATTATTAAAAAATATTATGTAAAAGGAAAATCTTAATTCAAATTACATTAGGTTTGTACGTTGTTGTATATGGGACGAAGAAGTTGCACTATTTTTATTAATATCTCGCAAACAATGGGAGATGGATTTTTTTTTTCATTATTTTTCCCTTTTTTCCTACTACAAAGTGCTTTAGGAACCGTTCTCAAATCGAAAAACCTCGGAATTAATAGAATCCCCATTTTTTAAATTCCATTTGCTAAAAATCTCATAATCTAAGTGTTTTAGAAATACACATATGTATATGTAATTAAAAATTGAATATTAAATTAAATGTACACAGAAACCATTTTCACCATCAATCGTAATAAAACATTGAAAAAAAAAATTGAAGTCCCCAAAATCCCTATCTACCCATTTTCATTAACACTTCTTGATACGCAAGTTATACTCACAAATTTTTAAGGTATGCGATCCTATCCTATGTAACCTTATTTAAAAAAAGAAGGTGTCACATAACTAAAATGTTTACAGCTTCAACTGCTTAGTTAACAAAATTCGATATTATTATTTAGTTTTAATTTTGTTTCAATTAACAATTAATTTATAGTACTCCATGAAATCTGTTTTTTAATTAATGTATACAATGTAATTTTTTGATTTGCTATTACATATCTATAAATAATCAAGGCAACACACATATTTTACGAAATAAGCAAAAATTAAATAAAAGCAATTTCAAATTTAATTTGTATATAAACTTATGACATTTTTTTAATCATTAATTAATCACATTGCAAGTTTTATAATTTAGAAACTAGATTTGGATTTTTGAAGATTGGCCCATTTTGCGCAACACCATCGATACCTATGTATATGGAACTAAAAATATCTATGGATAACGTTATTATATATTATAAATGAATTTTAAATTTATGTTGGATAATGTAATAGGTTATAGAATTAGTTGCTAGTAAGATGGTTTTAAAGAATACCGGAGGTGATGGAAAAATTATGTCGTTTTAAACTACCCTCTCTTTGTTCTACTGAAACATCTTTCTATTTTGATTAGAACCTCAGTTAATCGAAGATTAGCCAAAAATACAGCTTCTATTTAGAATCATGTAATTTTCTTGGTTTTTTACGAAGCAGAATTTTTTTGGGTAAAGATCTTATGGGAAGGAAAAAGGACGTTTTCTTCGTAAAGTCGACTGCAATAAAAAGCCTCACAACTTGTGCAAAGCAAACAGGCGAAATCTCCGCTGCGCCGATCAATTTTTATCATTGCCGAAATGTTTATCCCCATAAACACGTTTTCGGGTCCTTATCGCCCCCAGATACCCCAAAACGGCAATCCCAGTCCAGAGTGAATCTATTGAGCTTTCGTGGTTAAATAACTCCGAAAGCTCTTGTTACATGCCTTCACACTCCGGGACACTTTCGATATTAAGTTATATCCGTTTATCTCCATTCGCACCATATCATCCGCAGCAGACCTCCGTCGACCCGGCGACCCGGCCAGGCCCTCGCCCGCCCCGCCCGCCGCTCTGCCGGATTGTTCTATAGCTCCTTCGCCCGGCACATTTCACTTTCTATACGCTTCGATTTTTATTAGACTGACTGTCTGGCTGTTTGTCTTCTTAATCTGCAGTCCATTCGCCAGGAGATTATGTGCGAGGCGACGGAGTCATGGACCAACTGACTGAACGTTTCCATTCTGCTCCGCCGGAGGGACATCATAATTTGTCCACTTTTATATCGGTGGCTTTGATTTGGACCAATTGAAACAAATGACCGCATTTTTGCGACCCGCAGAGGGCCATAACGAGCAGCATACGTGTTTTTTGGATGGCTGCAGTTATTCCCAGAAAATTACCAAAAAGTGCTTGTCGCGGTTTGGTTCATTTTCGAGCGCATATTAACCATTCATAAAGCGGAAAAATACAATTAAACTCGGAGAGGCATCATGCCACGTCAACTTAATTGAAAAGTACTTGACCCATATAATATTGGGTAGCCCTTCGGAAAAATTTCGCGGGAAAATTTAATAAAGGCTGCGCCAATCGCCAATATTCGATTTTCACCAATACAAAATCAACATTATATACCGAGCCCCAAGATGCAATCGATTCGATTAAAATGCAATGTACATTAAGTAAAACACTGTAGAAATGTTTGTAGATATTGCAAACGTAACGAAAGATAATTAACGCAAAAAGACATATAAAATATATCGATATGCAATTGAACACTTTTTTCTGTGCCTGTTTTATGATTTTAATTAACATGTACATTAATTTAAATGTATCGAAAGTGTTATTAACCAGGACCATTTTAACTCCGAATTTAATGATTTTTATATAATATTTTATAACGAAAATATGTTTGTTTATTTTCATATTTATATAATATGTTGATGTATTTTGAGCGTAATTCTGCACTAATAGTAATTTACAACAAATTGTAACGTAAAGAGTTTATTAAGCATAAAGACTATACTTAAACTTTAAACGAATTATTCCAACGAAAAGAAAAATCTAGTTAAAATTGTATTTAAAACATCGGCAATTAATCATTGTGCTAAGCGAAAAATTTTAAATTATTAATTCATTCAAATTCAAAATACCTATTTCTTTCTAATCTATTAATAATTAGTAGATCGAAGAAAAACCGCTTTATTCATTCAATTTGGAACATATGTAAGTAAAATGGTTATTTTTAAAAAGAAATTTTGAAAAAAGGAAATTTTGGAAAATCCCATCTTGTTCTAAAATTCTTATATAAATATATATTATATTTTTATTTTATGTTATAATATGATTTTAGAAAAGGACAAAATATATATATTAATGTGTATTTTTTAAAGGATGACAAAAATATAAAATATATTTGTATCTAGTGTTATACGAAAAATAATTCGTTTAAGATATTTTTAACTTCGATTTAGCTCTTGCTGGAAAACAATACTACAGCCGCTATAGAATCGCATTGTTTTATCGACAGAGCGAAACCTTAAAAGTGTACCCTACATATACAGCCTTAAATTTCATTTTTTCCATCACATATCTACCTGTTTTAATTACCTTTCATATTGAAAGGTAAGCTGCGCTGGTGCTCGACGAGTATTAATTAAAAATGCATTATGTCATTTTTTCGGGTCCTCGTATCTTACAGCGGGCGCACTCAACAGCACTTGCCTTAAGAGTTCCTTGCATTTCTGGAAGCGAAGCATATTCAAAAGTGCAAAACGTGCGCCCGGCAAATAATAAAATGAATTAAAAATTCCGGAATTAAGCAGGTGAAGGGGGTTAAAATTACAACTTTTTATCGGCAAACAAACAGGTTAAATAAGGCAGATGCAGTGGGGCAACCGGGGCGGAGGTGCTCTTCCGCGGCCATCCAGATCCTCCGCATCGGGAAATTCACATGTTCGCTGCAACTTCATAATTTCAGATAAAACTCCGAACAAACAGTGCGCGGAAAAAGTGGAAAATGAAAAGTATTAAAAGCCAGATGAGGAGCTCATCTCATCTCAATTCGAAGAGTCCTTTCATCTGGGTGCATTTCGAAATGCACCAGCGTAAATAGCGTCGCAAGTTCGACTTCCTCCGGCGAGCGGCGGGGCCCGGGGTGCTCCGCAAACACCTTTCGTCGGACAGGTGCCGCCTTTCATATTTTCATAAACATAGACGCTTTATGGCCGACGTGTGCTTGTTTGCTTATTTGCGGCGGAAAAAACCGAGTTAAAACGGATTAAGAGCTTTCTATAATAACTCTGAGAGCCGCTCACATGGCCAATGCGATTTAATAGATGCGAATTAAATTGGTTGGGCTGCGGTGGCCCGCCCCGGTGGGTTGAGGCCCTAAAGCGCATCAAATTGACGCTGAAATTAAATTAACAGACTTGCGGCACGTGATTGGTTTGCAGCTTCCCTCAGGTCTGCCAAGTTTTCAAAAGTATCCTTTTTAAGGACTCTTCATAATCGTTTCGAGTTTTTGGCAATAAGTATTTTTTTAAGTTAAATTAAGTTTAAGCTCACGAATTTTGGTGAAACCTTACATTTAAGATCTAAAGTTACGAATATTTTAAACACTCTCGAAATAATAATCAGATCAAAGCATTACTTTCTTACGATCGACTTATTTATGTAATTTACATATGTAACAATGTACTAACTAAAATATACAATTTAAATACTTTTACTCGCGCAAATTGAAAAGAAAATTTGTAATTAATAAAAACTACAATTAAACTTCTTTAATAAAACTGATCATGAAGGTTGAACGAGTTTCTTTTTTATGTATTTTTATAAAATTGTCACTAAAAATTGAGTGACTACCCAACAAAACCTCCAATAATCATAAAAAAAACTTTAAGGAAAAAGCCTGTTTAACATAGAATCGATATGTAGGAGTTATATAAATTAAGGTGTAGACCAAGATGGTCACTGATTCGCTCTAATCATAAACGAAATAAATAAAATATTAAACGATCTTTATAATTCCAAGCAACAACGAAAAATTCAATAGTTTGATAATAAAATGTTCAATTTATATATTATATGTATGTATCATAATTACAATATCAAATTCATATAAAGGATGCAAAATTTAAAGAAAATATTGCGTAAGCTTTTGATACTAATTTCTTATAGAAAATTTTCAATACTAAACTTCAAACCTTATTTTTAACTATTTTAAAAATAAATCTATAGATGAAGTTTAGAATGTGACTATATGAGTGAAATAATATTATAATAATATTATAACTAATAGTTCATTATAATTAAAAAATTGAAAATTTGTACAGAATTTATATCGTTGGGGTGTGTTCTATCCTTTTGGCATTTTAAGCCTCCTATTTTATATCTCATCAAAAAGTAATAGTAAACAGAGTGCATTTTTTTTTAAGGATTGATCTATTCCAAGTAAGTAATCCAATTGGGACTAATATACATATAAATCTATTAGCATTACATTTCTGAATAAAATATCATTCGTAAAACGTTTTTGCATAAAAGAAATGTTTGAAATTGTCATGAATTGTAAGTCAATTGCAGCGTTTTTCCTCTAAGCCCGAAAGTAAATCCAACAAATCGTATGAACAAGACGATCAACTGAAAAGTAAACAAAAAGGGCCACAAATCGAGGTTCTCTCGCACGGAAGGACCCCCAGGTGAAATCTGTGAAAGTTTCTCCATTAGCCGGGCAAACTTGGCTCGTTCCCGATCATTCCTTTTTCATAATGTCAACAAAGCGAATCAAGAGCAATTCATTCGAATTTTTCCCATAAAGGAATTTATGCGGTGCTGTAAAAATAAAATCGAGCGGAATGTTCCCGACACATGCAAAAGCAAAGAGGATTTTTACCTGTGCACCTGGACGTGGAGCGGGCGCCCCGGCGTCTCCCGGCGACGATTCGGTCGTCCACGGACGTCTGCTGATGCAACAATTTGTCTCATAAAAATTTCACAATGAAAACAAGCCACCAGAGGAACACCACCAGAAACACGGCCACCACAAGCACAACTGGGGGAAGCACTACAATCACTTTTGCTTGCACTCAACCACACAAAGAAATCGCACGGCAACTCCTTTCCTCGGTGTTTGATATAAAAATAAGGACGAACCCGGAAAAAAAAGGGAAAAATTGAAAACGAGAAAGCAGAAAGCTCCTGCTCCGGCCGGGAGTTTGCAGTTCTTCAGCGGCACCACGTGCCCTTCGGAGTCTGGCTGCGGCGGCGGCGAGTTCACCGCCAGCACGGGACCCGATTCCTCGCGGCTCGAAGGGCTGACCACGAAGGGATGACTCCTTGGGCCCTGACGGAGGGTTCGCTAATTTTCTGCAAAATCACTCTACTTGTTGAGGGGGGTCTAGGGACAAGAGCCGCCAGGCGGAGGTTGTGCAACTCTTTGGCAAAGCTCAAAAGGATTTTCCCTGGAGCACCTGGCACGTGGTGAGCTTGCTTCATTGACTCCTTGATTTACGCGAGCAGGATGCCAGGACACCTCGACGAACACTGGGCACCAGGTCTTTAGAGGTCATAAAAGGCGCTCAACAAAATCTTTGAGGGCTTTCTTAAGCCAGATAGAAGCTAGAGTCAGGATGAGGTGAAACTACGACTATCCATAGGACTATAGCACAAGGTCTATGTACAGAGGGCTAACTGATTCTATACTAAGTTCTACCGGATCACAACCACAAATCTTAAGCGAGCGAAAGTCTAGAGAAACTCAAGCAACGTCACAATTGTTGCGTTTCAACAGAACTCAAAGAAGCGGCAGGTGGGCGCGATTTAACACGACTCACTAAATATATTAAGTACCTCGGGGTTCGCAGATATAGGCTAGAACTTTAGATAGACAAAATAGATAAGTAGATTATCCGCGATACGGCTCTTAATTAGGTCTCTCTGCCTAAGGTCCGATTAAAACCAACAACAACATCCAAACCCAAAAAAAAATCCACTCACATGCACCGACACGTGTCCAAGGATTATAACTCGGAAGTAATTCCCCAAAAAAAATTTCGCGTTTTAGAGCTCCCGTCCGTGCGAGTCTGGAATTCGCGTTAAACTGATCCCGAATTTGATTTTCGACTATTTTACGCTGCGACGATTTTTCGCCGCACACGGGTAGTAACCATCCACAGGAGTGCACCAGGAGTAGTACACTTCCAGGCAGAGGAATAAGGGCAAACGACGGACAGTCAGGCAGACAGGCAGCCATCAACTACAGTCACCCGGGTGCCCCAAGAACCAGGAACCAGCAAGCCCCCGACTGACTGCTGCGGAGGTAGTAAGCCCCCGTGGAGACTGTGGGGCCCCCGTGTGTTGTGTTAGTGTTACTCTCCGGGTAAATTCGCCGTAATTTTTCTGTATGTGCCCCAGATGGTGCAAGAACTTACCATCGACGGGCTTGTGGCAGAAGCCTCCGTGTCCCTACGAGCCCCCAAAATCTCCATCCCGAAGGGCCCCCGTCCTCCAGGACGTGCCCTACCGATTATTGCATTGTGAAGGACTGGCTGCGAGGAGGTCATGGTATCCTTCTTCAACTTTACTGCATTATGGAAATGACTTGCCGCTGAGACCTGAGGTAGGTCTAGAGTTCCACTTGGCGCGGCCCGCAGCGCCCGGAGGACAGACAGGGACGCCCCTAGTCCGCGCCGGAGAGCCCTAAAAGCTCCCAGTAAATTGCATTGAACTGATAGGGCCCCGCTCTCATCGGAAGTGCTCCTTTTCAAGGATGCAACGTGTGTTTACATTGCCCCGTAGAAAAGCTCGGGAGACACACAACACAACAGAGAGTGTCCCAGAGCTTCCGTAGATACACTGTTAAATTTGGGAAAAAATTTTAGATCATCGGAATCCGTTTCTCTACGGAAAGCCATTAAAGTATAAGATTATAGTTTTTAAACTATTTATCTGTTATGCTAAGGAATAATATTTAACATAATTTATTTTTTTCGCTATATCCTTACGTATCCTAAATTCTGTTTGATACGAAACAGGCCATGGCTCTAACTCTTATAGACCACACACAAAAACACTTAATTTAAAAATAAAAACTTTTAATATTATCATTACTTTTGTTTCCTTTTGTCAAAATTACCAATAAATATCTTCTAAAACCTTAATTAGAGCATCAAAAAGTCTTGAAGAGCTCTAAGAATTTAAAAAGTATTACAAAATTTGAAAGAAGGGCATTTATTATATATTTATAATATTTATTTATTTGTTATATTTATAAGTACGGAAACAATATAATAGTCTTACTGTGTAAACGATAAGACCACTTAGTATAGTAAGAAAAATTTATTATGTTAATTTTCATAAATTTGATAATTTGACTCATAACATAAAATGTGTAAAGTTAGAAATACGTTTTTAGCAAAATGTTAACTTCGGTACCTGGAGAGCTTAAGTATTTACATATTTAGACGATGATGCATTGAACTTTCACTAATTTGAACATTTTTTAGATAGCTTTAATTTTTTTGGAAAACTTTAGAAAGCAATTTTAGGTTAAAGAGATTCATATTTAATTTTACCTTTTAAAGTAGAAAGCAAATTATGATCGTTGAACCTTTGTTTGTTGTAGCCCTCTCTCTACCTATTTATATAGCAAATACATAATTCCAAATTTTGCAAAGACCAAATCATTAGTCATGAAAATTAACACTGAGACAACTTAAATGTGTTCTGTATGTAAAATATATCGAATTCGTCTGAATCTATTAATTTTTTTAATTATATTTAGGCTTTATTCCTATAATGGAGGGGGAATTGCCACATGCTTTTGATTATGAAATTGTATCGTGTGTTAAAGGCACAATGGTTCTTTTAAGAAAAATTAGCTAATAAAAACTAGATATGCCATAGAAACAATTTCAAATCAAATGTTCACATGATGTGATTGTTCATACCCACACCTTAGTCCACTCACAATGGCACCATATGGTGCCACACTTCGCAAATCTGTGTGATTTTTCAAATAACAGATATTATGTTAAGCGAATCGATTTTCTTTTAATAAAAACAATAATGTTAATCAGTTTGATGATTTTCTAGAAATAAATGTACATAATTTATTCATTTAATATTATTCTAATACGAATAATAATAATAATATGGTTCAGTTGACAAAAGTTTAGAAAAACAATATGAAATTATTAATTTCCAGTTCAAAGTGTTAGGTCTTTGTTCGACTAATCACAATTGTGTAAATATTAGCATTTCTTTATGCCCGGCTACTTTCATTGTAGTAAACAATCTAGGTACATAGCATAAAACATTACTTTACTTTAAATGGTAAAACGTACATTAACGCGAAAAATTGTTTCATAAAACGCATTGAAATTAAAGAGTTAAATGATATTACTCAGAAAATCCTTAAGGTTGTAATAACAATTAAAGAAATGCAGGCGTTAATATGGTTGATTTTATATTTTACAGGATTTCAGTTTTTATTTTCAAATCATTTCATTTTCTAGTGGTAGATTGCACGAAAATTAAAAATTATTTTTATCGTATGCTTTTTGCGAACGTATTAAAATCTCTTGGTTTCTTTGTTTACGTTTTCTATGAATTGTAATTAACAGATAAAAAATGCTGTCAGAATAAATATTAAAATTTTGAATAATTTATGTTACAGGTGTTTTAACAACGCGTGTATTTAAAAATTTAGCTCCGCTGTTAATGATGATGATTGTAAAATTTTCGTTTCTGCTATTATGTACAATAGTAGGTAAATAAAAAACGATTAAAATTCACTATTTGAACTCATTTTGAATTCTAAAGTCTTCTTTCCATTAAAAATTACTTTGCAATCTTCAAGTGTTTTTTCATATTTTTTACATCCGTTTACACGAGTAAAAAGTATTTCTGAGATTACATAACATATATTTATAATGTTAAAACGAACGATTGAGTTTTGTTGAGATATTGTTAAAGAAAATTTAATCCAATTTTTAACTGGGTTTATTCAATTTATTATTTAATAATAAATTTTTATAATTCCAGTGTTCCATTTTTTTACGGATCTACATTATGCATAAATATAAATTCGACAGAATTCAAATCGTTCATATGTATTATTACCTACTTTATTCAGGGTGATCTATAAATAAGGGTGTCTGAAAAATTGTTAAAAAAATAAGTAGGTATATTAAAAAAACTGGGTCATTGACTTTAAGGATCTATTAATTTTGAAGAAAGACGTTAAGCAGGTTGAAGAACTGCTACATACAGTGAAAAAATCTAAAAACGAGAATGGAGGGGTTTAGAATAAGCCAATTTTAAAACAGCATTTCAATCTGATATGTTCTAATCAATTGACGTGGATAATCTCGTCAGTAAACACAAATTCTAACCGCTTTCCCACTCCAAAAAGCGCTTCATATGCTGCATGTTGCCCTACTCTGAACCTCTGAAACTACGGAAAAACCCTTAAAGCTTCACTAGTTGAAGTAATCCAAGTCCATGGGTTTTGTTTAAAACCAACGGCGCCCTCCATCGCAATGCGGCGCCCTCCGTCGGAGGCAGTTCAGCGCTCGAAAGGGCGAACCTCCGAGGGGCGCATCTTCCGATTCGCCCCCTGCGCAGTGTCCTTACGGGCGCCCAATCGCCGTTTAGTGCAAAGATGTGCAAAATTCGGGCAGCCAGTAAAACGGTCGCAAGTGGAGCCCTGCGGGGGCCCACTGAAGCTCGGGCTACCGAAGCTTTGGAGGGCAGGCGAGTGGTTGCAATTGCTCCATTAACACGTGATAACACTGGCGAAAAAGTGCCGCCCTTTCGGCATCATCGGCCCATTCACGCAGTCCGGGAATCGCCGGGAACAGATGGTCCCGAGCACTTCGGCCGGGGGGACGGGCTCCTCGGTGGGGCGCTCCTCGAGGCGATTATGACGATGAATATCAATTGGCAGCGGGAAAGGGCTTTAAGGCTTAATTGCGGAAAATTGTGGCGCTTTTTCATAGTCGAGGAGCGCTCATTCGTTTGCGATGGACTTGGGTACTATTTAGTGACTGGTGGGAATTTTTCACGCTCGAAAAGTTGTTGGAGAACTCACCCCCATTAGGAATGCTAAGTGTTAGGCAACACCTGAATAAATAAACCATTGGAACGTTTAGCAACTTGTTGATAGCTGTGGCTGCAAAAGTTTTATTTTTTTACACCTCAGCCTTTTCCCTTATTCTGAAAGGTATTTCTCAGCCTTTTGCCCTTTTCTGTAAAATATTTTGTCCAGCAAATATAAAAAAAATAGGTAACAGAATTTTTTCAAATTGACTCATTCTTTTGATAGTAGACAAGTTTTTGGTATGGCTATTTTTGGCTGCTATCCCCAACATCAAATAGGTACATATGCATATTCTAAGTATATGTAAAGATCTTGAGGTTTTTCTTAATTACTTTGTCAATCTGTATTACAGTCTTATTTTCAAAATTTGTATTACAGTCTTATTTTCAAAATTTTTATATTGTTGCACTGTAAGTAATGAATAAAAGACTGCAAAAGTCATGTATGATAAAAACAGAAAAACTTTTGATATAATATTAGAGTGTAATATATTTATTTAAAATTTACTTGTTCTAAAACTGTCTTCACATTTTTGAGTTCAACGTCACAGTGATGAAAAAGACTGGGATATATAAAATAGAGTGTTATGTAAATCAACAGGATCAAAATGTAATAAAACGGCGGAAGGAAAGAACGGTATTTTATTCATTTTTTAACAAATTAAAGGCTTTTCGCTTAGTATGCACTTTTTCTTGTCCAAAACAACGCTTACGTTTGTAAACGGAAATTGTTATTTACGTAATGTTGTTTTAAATCTTAAAAGTTTAATTTTTATAAGTTTGGTGTACCTAAAAAAATTTAATTGGCTCTAAAAGAGTATCTATAATATAAGCTATAAAACAAAATCACATTTAATTTTCTGAAGAAATAAACCTATAATTTTTTTAAATTGATTACAATATTATTACGAAGTAAAATTATTGATGTTCAATAGTAAAAGGCAATATTAGAGATAGATTTTAAATAGGGAGTAGAGTTTTTAACAGAAGCATTATAAGCTAACTGATGATCGAATCTGCGGGATGATTATCTCACCACTTACTATCTTACTAATAAATCGTTCAATATTTAAAACTTAAAGTTACAAACATTCTTATAATATTTCTACGAACTTCAAGTTAATCCGAAAACATTACAAAAGTTACAGGCATTCAAATTTACCCAAGAAATAGTTTTAAAACGCTTTTTTATCAAATTCCATTTTCAAAATCGATGAAAAAAATATTTGGACAGTTGCTTGGACATCAGAGTTTATGATTTTTACATAAGTATGTATAAGAAAATATAGGAGCATTGTGCCATTATACAATATTATGTTTTGTTTTAATTTGAATGATTCAGTAGACACCACAATTATCACCGCATAAACACTTTTTTCCAAATAATATATGTATTCCATAAAAAAGTACAGAATACTTAGCTAATCAGTGAAACAAAATCTTTCAAATAATTTTGCTTTTTTATTACTATAAATTTACGGAGAGACGAAAAATTATCTTGAATCAGTATCAGTTTTTCAGATTCGTACCAACTGTGTAAACAATTGTAACTCACGAGCCTTTGTCTTCTTCACGGATTCCTTAAATACCAGTTTTTGAATGAAGATCGAGACAATTCAATTTCTACTACTAGTCACAATGGTTCAAGTTTTGAACGCAGCAACTTGTTTCGTGCTCTTAAATATTCTCGTAATTTGTTACAGCAAGCCAAGTCCAATGTAAGAAAACTTTTAATTAAAGATGTACTACATCTCAAAAAAAGAGTGATATCTAAGTTTTAAACTAAGTTAACTATTATTTTCATTTATAGCGAAATTGATCCTAGATGTGAAAACATGTAGTAAGTATTTCTTAGCGTATAAAAGTGATAGTAAATGTTAATAATAAAAATTCTTCTTCAACAGTTTTAAGAAGTATGAAGTAATAATGTTCAGTAGTAAGGAAATATCAAACTTTTACAAGGAGTTAAAAGGAAGGAAAGCTGAACTGAATATAGAAAAATTATTCGGAATAGGTAATATGTATAGTTTCCACAAATCCCTGTTTAAAGTCCAAACTGAATCAGAGAAGGAATTTTTGGATATTGTTAAAAGTATGGGTTTGAAATTGAATGGCCCTGACTGTTCCTAATAATAAATTATAACATGCGAATAATTAATAAATACTTACTTCCTCTTGGAAGAACTTTTAAAATTAAAAATTATGTTGCATTTTTGGCCAATATTTATTTATGATATTTTGAATAGGAGGAGGATAATATTAAGAATTGAAATTATTTTAGAGTGACCCGGATCTAAATTGGTAGACAAAAGATAAAAAGTATAATAATTTCCTCACGACTACATAGCTCGTGACTTTTGCCAAAATAACTACTAGTGAAATGTCATGTTAAAAATAGAATAAAGTATTAAATGTTTTCGTGTATGTCTACTGTTACTATACTATTTAAGTTAACTTTAATAAAAATTAAAACATAAAGGCATTTCATTTCAATAAAACGTATCAACTGAGAGGGCATTAATTATCCTACAAATATTAAAAAAATGTCTCTGTTGTTCAGAAGCAAATAAGCAGCAAACCTAAAGTCAATTGTATCGAAACACACAATTTGTTAAAAAGGTCGACTCAACGTCAATACAGATTCCATTCAGCAAACTATTGATAGATTTATTCTATGCCAGATTGCCGCTAATTGTAAAGGTGAACTCCTAAAAATGTCAGCGATTTTGGTATTGTCTGGTAGCTAATAGCGCCCGGTAATTTCCCGGTGACAAATTTATTGGATGATAATACAGAATAAGCCCAATCTCGTTAGGTTAATTACCCGTGCAAGCACAAAGGTAATCACTTTTAGGCTGTAGCAATATGGGAGCATTAAGGGTGTTAGTGCCGGAATTACTAACCATTTTGTGCTGCAGGCTGAAATTACGCGGTTTACTAATTGCACGCATGTTGGCATCAGTGCAATTTAAGGAATTTCAAATGTTTTGTTTAATTTTCCACCTCAAAAGTGGTTTTTAGACGTGTGCAAAAGTCAGCCATTGTTTACGTTGCGGACTGAATGCTGTTTTTGTTTTGCAAATCGTACGAGGTAAAAAGCTCGTTGAAATAACATCGGGCGCTGTTGTTTTCAACAGATAGTATAAATTTTCACAAATAAAAAAATTAGGGCTAATTGCACATTGAGCAGATTTTTGTTTTGTAATTGATTTCAGCCCATATACAATATAATACAAATTACAAACTTTTGTTGACATTGCTATGCTTCAAGTTGCACGGAATTATACTACGAGTGCCCTTTATATTTTACAATTAGTACTTTAGGAATCTTTATATCTGTGGAGGTTCTTTTGATTAAAAGTTTTCTAAAATGGTCCTTAAAACTGAAGCGAATAACTATAGAAATGTAAATAATTTTGACGAAAAGTCTTACTTTTCCGACATTTGTACAATAAAAACATTTTAAAATGTATAAATAAATAATAATGTATTATGTCTTTTAACTTACTAAATTCCATACGATTTCTATTTTAAACTAACACTGACCACGGAGATATGAAGATCTAGTACCACTAAACTACAAATTAGTAAAAGTGAAAACCCAGATTGAATGAAATATTTTGTTCTTTATTAATAATATTATTATAGAACACTAATTCTTGCAATTTTATTCCACTTTAAATTGGAATATGACTGAATATAATGTCTTCATAGTTGTACTTATTTCCAACATATAGATGGTGTGCAAAAGATATTCACCAGGCTGTAGAAGATCTATCAACTCACCCTTAGGATCAAGTTTGAATCCCTTTACATGGTAGGCACCCTTTAAAAATTAATGGTTAGAAAAATAAATTTTAAAACGAAATACTCACTTTCTTAACTGGACATGAGCCGAACAGATTTCCATATTGAGAAATTTCATCAAAGAAATCTTTAAGAATCGGATATTTCGCCATATTATCGGCAAAATGACATCGATCAACAACATCACTTTGATAAAGTGAATCATATTGGCTCCCACGCTTCTTCTGAAGATGCAATTGGAAGAAAAGATTCGAAGTCAAATCCTGGAGAACATCAACATTAATGTCCACCAAACTGTGTCCATCTTCCTTTCTGATGTTGATATCAACTTTAAGATATTCCGAATCAAGGTTTTCTACCTTAGTATTTTCAACTTCGATCTGAAATGGATTTCGGACATTTCTATAATAATTAAATAATTTTAAAAATATTCTACAAACCTTCACACCATTTGAAAATCCAATAACACCTAGTAGAAATAACAAAACTAAACCTTGACACTGCATGTTTGCTACTGTTTAGATATTTGAAGGTAAACGCGGAATTTTATAGTAAACGATATGCGAGGTATCTGCTGATCTCCGAACAAAAGTTTTCACTAATTGCCCGGAAAATTCACAAATAATTTCCTGTGATACTATCGTAAAAATGATGATGTATAAATGATGAGAATAAATGCTTAAAAATCGATTTTAATTTTACTGAAAAGCCAGGGAATCCATTTTATTTTTGAAAGATTATGCAATTATATCTTAATTTATTAAATGAACCCGAGACATCAAATTTTTACTATCATTGATCTTGAACGTGATGTTTTCATTTCTGTCAGAGGTAATTGTTTTAAAAACAAAGTATTTATTCAAAGTTATATTTAGCGTATGAGATTTTTATTTATACAATTTTAAAATAATAAAGATATGGCAGTAACATTTTTCTAAATATGAAATAGTATAAATATCCTAAATAGAATATTAGAAATTGCATTTTCAGAAAAAAAACTTACAAATACTTAAAAATTATTTGTTTGAATACGGCAGTTTTAAACTTTTATTAACTTTAAAGCTCACCTTAGACTTTTTCATACAAAGTCACCTAAGGTAACTGTGCCTCACTGCTATGAAAGAAAATATACAGAAAACTTTTTTGAAATAAAATTTTTATTATTAAAGTCACAAAATAAAAGAAATTTTTGTTGTCCCTATTTAACCGATTTTGATATCATTGAAATCACATAAAATTTATAATAATATCTAAGATGTAGCATAGAGAAATTTTTGTTTATAGAAATGACAGCTGTTTGAAAAAAAATTCTGATTGTTATCGAAATTTTGAGTTTAAAAGTTTCTAAAAACTGAACGCGCCATCCAATCAAAAAAATCCTACGGTTCATCTTAGATAATGTTGTAAAGAATATGTGGTTTAAATTTTATCAAAATCGGTTAAATAGATTTCGAGATATCTTGTACACCAATTTAAAAAACATACTTTCGAGAAAAACGCAAGAGAAAAAAGGTTAAACGTGAAATGAAAGGAATATTCGCTGCCGCCTTTATTTCAATTGGCTGGAACTCGCGTTCCAAAGAAGCATATTCAAATATGCGCGTGATTTGAATTTGACATTAATTTAATTGACATGACGTAAAGACCCCACTATGCAAAACAAGAAATATTCAAGAATTTTGTTTTTCGTACACTTTCAAATGAGTATAATCATCACTATAATTTATTGTGTTTCTTGATTACATAAAGTATTCATTATAATTCTACGTGAATTGACGGATTTCGCAGCAGGTATGCCATGTTTGTTTGGATTTTACATTCACTCTATTTGATAGGTGCGCGGATAGTTACCCCATTTATGTAGTTAGGGTAAAAGTCCGCATTTGCCTTGTTGTAGAAGAAAGTAATTTAAAAAAATAACTATTCATAGAAGTTTGATTTTATGTTTTGTTAATGTTTATAAGAGGTTAACAAAGGAGAATAGACTATTTTGATTTAAACAACAAAGCAGTTTTATTAGCTTATACAATACCAAAAACCGGAGTAGAATTTGTTTTTCTAATTTGTTGTGTTTTAAAAATAGTTCATAACTAGCATTAAACCCTGAAATATTATGAAAATAGATCCTATATATAAATTTTTTAATGTTAAAATTGTTTGTGGAAATTTTCCAGATTTTGAGAAACTTCAGAACTTACATATACTAAATATGTTCTGACAATGTTAATTTTTCGAAATTGCACTATGAGGCCATAAAAGATAAATTGTCTTCGAAATCTTCCTAAAATGTCCGAAAGACAATTATCATTTTCTATAAAGTCGAAAAAACTTTAATGAGTTTCACACCTGTGTAAGAAAGGAAACGACAATTCCCAAATGAGGCAGCGAAATCAATTCATAAGACGGTACGCGACTTAATTATCCCAGCCGCCCACACCGCCGCCGATGGTACCGCCAAGAATTAAGTAAATCTTAGAAAATCGCTCGAAGGCTGAAAACTGTAACAAAGCGAAATGAGAAAGTTAGCGCCGGAAAAATGGAAGCGGACACCTTGGCCAATCCACTTTTGGTATTTCATTTAAATGCTAAAGAGTTGATTCTAATTATTTTCTTTTTTGTCGTTTTTGTTCGCGGCTCAGCGCGCGGCTTGCCACCGTCTTGACACCTCCCCCGGTGGCCGGCCGGCGAGCAAATTCGAGGATTATGCTAAATGGACTAACTCTTCGGTGGCGATGGAAAATGAAAATTAAAAAAAAGGAATGGGAACCCTCTGGTTCTCGTTATCATCTTAAACTTGCACAAACCTTTTGTCCGACGTCTTAATTAAAAATTTTTCGGAGATTCTTCGCCGCGGTCGGGTACACACCGCAGGCTGAGGATTCACATATTTTTGGGTGAATTGAAATTAGTGGGAAATTATTTAACTTCTCGAGTGGAACGGCGGGAATGACAAATTTCTACCGCTCGGGCAGTGGTCATTAAAATTGTTTCGTAATTGGAAGGTACATTTGGGCCAGTGAATTCTCAAGGGCGCTTTAAGGGTCGTTAAAATTTTTTATATCGACTACAAAAGGGAGCTGCACACATCTTTCTACTCACTCAGCTGGCGTATGTAATTTCGGGCTCTGGCCTTCAACACCATTTATTTCCGGTGTGCAATTCCACAGCGAAGGAAACCTATTTCCTCCAATCGAAAATATCCTTTCTCTTCTACTGATTGGCGTCGGCTGTAGCCGCAGCAAAAACTATGCTATCAATATCCTTTCCTTTTTCAACTTTCTTCCCACTTTAGGGAAGAAGCTTCCTTTCTTCGCCTGTCTGGCTAAGAATCGAATTCCGTCGTGGATTGCAGCACCGACAATTCGAATTACTCCGTAGTCTGTATACAGAGCGCCAATATTTTCTGATTGAAAGAAGCGACGTAATGGCTTATCGCGCATTTTTCTAAGTTTGCCTATCCTCAAAAGATAAGTCTAGAGAGCTCGCGAAAGGCCAGCACATAAGACCACTTTTGCAAATTCCCATCGTAAATGCAATTGATATCTTCTCTAGACCCCGAAAAAAGTTTCTCATTTGCAAAATTGATTGCATTCACCTCGCAGTTGCACCGGTCGATCCATCCAAGAAATTGTGCATACCCAAAGCAAAAAGTTCAATTCGGAGGAGGAGGATATCCCCTGTAACGCGCCCCGTGATGTGGAATTTTCCATCCAATTACTAAATTCAAACTCTTTTACTGCTTCAATTTCCCGACGGTTCTCGTTCCTTTATCTTTCACCGAAATTGCATCATCGTCAACTGAATCAAATTCTGCTTCTCCGATGAGCAAGTTTCACGTCATTCGGAAAAGATGACCAGATAACAAGGAAAACACAAAGGAGATTCGTTCCGGGAAATATTGTCCTTCTTTTTTTTTTTCTATGCATTTCTTTGGGTTTTCCTTTGGCGTTTTGAACGAAATATTTTCTTGAATTTTCCCTTAGCTGTCCTTTCAACCATAAGAAATTGCAAAATTGTCCAGCTGGATGATGGACCTGATGTTCGTGATGAAAGATCTCGTAGTACCCGAGAACTGCTCTAGACTCTTATCTGATTTTCAGATTTTGATTTTATTCATACGGCTTTCTAAACCTGTAACAACTATAGAAAATTTTGTAAAAACTAAATAAAAATCACAGTAAGATAATGTGCTGAAATTGTGGTACTTCGACTTTTCCTATATACCGATCCATATCTATGTATAAATCTATAAAATTCTTAAATTAAAAGCGTTTCCACCTGGAAATTTTCCATATTGTATATTTAATATGGATATAATATTTCTCTATTCAGATCTATGAAACTACGATTTTCTATGTATTTTTAAAATATCAGATGTAGAATCATAGAATGGACCACACAAATTTGCATTGAGTTAAAACCAAGATCTAATCGTTCTATATAAGTTAAATTTTCATTAAATATAATTCATATGTAAGGTTTTAAGTGGCAGTTTATAAGCAATATATATTGTAAACTAGTTCCTACATCACATAATATCTTTTCAATCATGGGCATTTAGTAAATTATGATACATATGTATGTAGTTAAGGTATACTTAATTCTAAAGTCTCTTAAAATGGAAATTTTTCTAAAAAGATTTAACTCCAAAAACGATCTCTTTTCTCTGTGCTTTTGTAAATGGCTATTTAAAATAAAAACATTTTAAACTTAGAAACTATAAAATGTATGAAATGATACATCTTAATACAAAATAATAATCTGCAACAATAATTTAATATTTGACTACATAAATCAATTAATTCTTTAGGATATGTACTTTTACTCAAGTTGACTAGTTCTGCGGTAGATGTGATTTAACTAGAGTAAATTAAGTATGTGTTTTGTTTAATTTTTTTGGGTCTGAAAATGTTTGATAAAGAAACTTATAACGAATTGCTTTAATATCTCAATTCTGATGACCCAAAGGTGCTCGTTCCCGAACTATGGGCCGCCCGCCGCCGACGAGCAGGTCCTAATCCGAACTCCTGTTAAATTACGAGCAGCACGAAGCCAACGAAGGTATTGTAAAATTAATATTATTCAAAAGTTTTGTGGATGATGTCCATATCCATAATTTAAATAAAATTTTCCATAGTTTGGATAAACTGCCATTCCCTGAGCACTCATCCCTGAGTTTTCGGTTAAGCTGCTCTCTTTCGGGTCCTGCAGTCCATTACAAGTTATTTCGTTCCATCCCGAAAATCCCCTGGTCGCATATCCCCGCCTCCCGGTGCGAGGGCGGGACCCGACCTCCACCTCCTTGAAACGATACCCTTCTGCATGGCAGGGCGCTTTTCAAAAACTTTTCTGCATAAGCGACACAATTTGGTTCCCTGAATGGATCTGATGTATATGCAAATCTCAGCTGAAATCCTCTTATGAATCGGATTTTATCCAAATCGTAATCAAATTCTTGACCCGGGCCCAATATGGATTTATCTTCGTCGTTTGTCAGTTTTAATTTTGGCTTTGGACCCGCAGGTGGCCCGGTCGGGACGGCCCGATCCAGATAGAGTTGTTGAGCCATTTTCAATGACAAACTTTCTAATTTATTCCGTGTGAATTTTCCGGCAGGAAACTTTCGCAGCCGGGACGACGCTCATTGATAGTCGTGTTTCGCACGACCGGCGTTTTTATTGAACGGCTCCTTTCGGTTTTACCGAACCGTGCGAATATTTCTTCCTTGAATGGATCGCAAATCCGTCCGTCACGGTGAATACACTCCGAACTGAGCTAGCTGAACGGCCATTTTTACGCGAGACTAAAGCTAGCCATAATTGCGAAATAAGAGCAGTTTCCAGGCCAAAAAAAAAAAGTAAAATTACGGAAAATACTCAAAGGACCAAGATAAATATTAAAAAGTGCATGACTGAGCAATTTCACGAAATACCAAAATGAGCGCTGATGGCGGACAATCCTCGCAAACAAAACGCCCCCGCCACACCGCCGCCGCCACTGACCGGGCTGCTTACTATAATTTTGCACATTCCGGAGTCTTTCGCGAAAAAAATATAAAAATTTTTTGCCACTGGGTGCTAATTTGAACATTACATCAACTGGATGTGCACTCAGCCTTAAACGCAGCGGCAGCGCCAGTGCCAGCAGAATCGGCCCCGGCGGTATTCAAATTATTACACAATCGATTTTCGGGTCTAATGGGTCCATTCGGCCGTTTTATGATATCCCACCTACGCGCCCTACTTCCCTTAACACATTCAATTAAAGTTCAAGTCCAAACAATTAGTTTGTCAAAATGTTGTGTTGTAGTGGGCCCGCACGGTGTAACCTCTGCCGCGGCCTCACAATTTCCGCGGACCTTTCCGCTGAGCCCTCGACATCGCGATGGGGCCCCACACGGCCAATGGGGCAGCACTCGCAGCCGTGGTGGGGAAGCATTTTTATTTGATTTTATTTCACTTTTTGAAATGGTTTTCCATCCGAATGCACAAATTGCAGAGCAAAGGGGGAGTTACAACAAAAATTCCTGTAAAGTGGCCCCAAAAAAAAGTTGCGCACGATGCACTTACGGCCGCGGCCCCACATGTGCCCTGGTGAAGTTCGCTTTTCCAATTTCGTTCTTCTACTGCTTTGCATTTGAATGCCATATGCTGTTAATTTCTGCTGATTTTTCCATTTCGGAACGATTTTCGCTGGCGGAAGATATTTCCATAGAAGAACGCATTTTTTTGGGGCACTTTTGCTGGCTGCTTGCTTTTTACAATATCGCGAGGAGGAGCAATTTGTACTGAGCTGCCAGAAATAATTTAAATGGGCAAAGTGAATAATTCTTTATAGGATTATTTGGAGAGCATCTTTTTCACTCGTTTTAAGGTCAACTATATAACATAGTTTTCCTAATTTCTTAGAAATTATCAGAATTTGTTCAGTTTTTCTTACTATAATTTATATGTTATCGCCCTTAGGTAGAATACTTTCAATACCCCAAATTTTGTATACGTAGATAAAAAACTGTGCGATTTGAGAGAACGGTCCAAACATAACCTATAAAAATTAGAACCTAAATAGAAATCCCCATATACATTTTGCGATATTAATTTTATGGTTTCACCTTGGCCCTATTTGATTTTTCGTACAAGACCTACTAATGTTTAGAATTTTTTGTATTCGTATTTAAACTAGCGATTATTAAAATAAGGACTTTTTTAAACCAAATTTTATCTGAAAAAGTTACTTAAAGCAGGTTTAAATTTAAAAACTATATTCTCCTACCTTAACACGTCTTGAACCGGATTATAGACAATCAAGAGGTATTCGTTTATTTTTGAACACCAAAGAATTTTGTTTAATTTTCGTTTAGAATAAATTAAATTTTAAAAATTCAAATCGACATCTGAAAACGTATTCAACATTATTGAAAAATACGGTGTTAAAGAATTTTTTGTTTGTTCGGGTTTCGAAATCGTTCCACAAATTAAAAAATAAAGTTATAACCATATTCACGCTATTTCATACAGACATTTACAATTGTATTACATTATATTATATATTTTTAATCTTAGGTATGACATTTTTGAGGTCAGCTATGAATATGGTCAACAAATTAATTTTTTTTTATTTGCCCAAAGAATTGTGCATATTTGTTCTATAGAATTTTTTCCGTAGATTACAAATTCATTAATAAAAAGACTCCATAAGCTCCTGTTTTGGGAAAAAAAATTTAGTTAAAAAATACACAAACTGAGTCCTAATCTAGGTCTATCAAATACAACTTATCTCTATAGCATTTTTAGACATCTTGGCGTACGAGTGTACTCTTTTTATGTTGTTGTTTTAGCAAGCTATTGTATGAAAAAAGCCGGTTTATGGAAAAAGGTAAAATTCACTGACTATTTCGATAATATCATTAAATTTTAGTAATCATTTGAGCTCCTGAATCAATGCGGTATTTTGTAATGATTTTTTATAAATGGTCAAAATATCGTATTAGGTACATTTTAATTCTATTTTTCTAACAAATGGGAGCTGATGTAGCATTTTCTGTTACAAATACGTAATCTACGGAAAAACTCCTATAGAAATTGTTTACCAATTCTTAGAAAAACAAATTCATGTTGTCCAGTGTAAGCGTAATATATTCCAATAAACTTATAACTTATATTAAAATTAGAAAACAATTTTTGCAGAAGCTCCAATCCTGTCTCGCCGATATCGATCCTTAAGAAACATTGTTCGTATTCATGTGCTCTATCAATTTTATGACCGAATTAAATCAATTAATAAAATATCTTACATGGCTTGTTGTATGAAATGATATACTGGACATTTTGATAAAACAATTATGTAATACATACTCGTACATACATATATGCTTATCTTAAATAGACAACCATTGTTCGAAAAGATATAGAGAAAAGTGTATATTAAGTAGATCACTGTACATTTGCTAAGATATTCAGAATCAATCTAATCTGTTTGGAATTGCAGATAAGAGCACTCACTTAAAGAGTGAAATGTTGGTTCAAAGCGAATCAATGATTAAGTTAACACGGATACGTAAGACAGATAATGTACCACAAAAACAACTAAATCAGATATAATTTCCTGAAGTTCGAGGAGATTGAGTGCTCTTAAAAGCAAAAGAGTGCCACAAAATAAGTGAAAACAAACAGCTCAAAATCCCGGATGAGCCCGCATTACATTTAAGCATAATTCCCCAAAGGGCAGTAATCTCCCGCTTAATATGAGCAAACAGGCGACGAGCCCCGCTCTCAAATAAAAGTAAATTGAAATCAATCAAAATGGAAAGCAATCAAAGCGGCGACGTTTAGTTAAGCCCGGGCGCTCGACATCGGGCTCCGCCCTGCGTTTTCCGTGAAACAGTAAAAAAAAAAAAATATATAAAATAAAATAAAAAATTTGTACTTCAAAGCGCCCGATAAGAACCCGCATAATCGCCCTATAAATTATTCGTTTCGATTAAAGGAAGGAGCACTAATGATATGCAGCGTTCGCAACCCCCACCTGGCTGCGGGGGAGGCAAATTCGTCAATAATAAAGTTGAATGTTTCCGCGCGACCTAGACGCCTTCCCTGAGCTGGGGGTGATCCGAAGACGGATAACATCAGAAAGGTGAAAGGAAGCGAAAGGCTGCCGACACATCGTCTGCCGGGGAGCAGCCCCACCGGGTCCGGGGGGCGCGGGGCCCCAGTGGAGACGGCTCACTGCGGGCGCGGCCGGGATGGAGGTGATTTACATTCACGAGATTTTCAATATCGATATCAATTGGAGTTCTATTTACTCCTCAATCCACCGGTCTGCAGCCTCGCCGGGACGCTCGAGGACGCTTCATCTTCCCGGGCGGGGGCCGCCACCCGCCGCCCCACAATCAGGACCTATGACCGACTTGTGCAAGTAGACCTATCCGGGAGTATTCAAATTCCCGGCTGGAGCATGTGGCTTCCCGGAGCCGTGCCCCAGCACACGTCGCCGGGACTCCTCGGTGGTGTTTAAAGACGAAGAAAGACGAGAGTCAATCAATTGTCTTACAGACGAGGGCTCCTTTGATGGTGCCCCCTGGACCATGGATAATTTCGCATGTAGTTTATTGAGAGCGGAGCGCGGAGCGGATAACGAGATTCAGCAGCGGCGTCCTCCTTGTGAAGTTGTGGACCGGCATCTTCGGGTCTTTTTAACTCCTTTAGTAGCACAGTTTTGGCTCAGTTGGTGCACTGAATATGATTTGACAGAAATGTTTATGCCCTTTTGGGTACAGCTAAATGAGATTTCGAGGGCTTTATGAGGGGATTTCCTTTTCTCTTTTTGATGACGATGACGACAACGATGACTTTGAGGGCTTTACGGGTCTTTATGGGTGCTCATTCCGGATGGGTTCACCCTGCAATTGTCATTAATCGGATAAGGGCCAGAAAACCAGGTGGTTTCGCCTTTTTTCGGGTATTTGGGCCAAATGGGTCTTGCAAACTGATGCCATTTAAATACTTCAAAGAATGAGCATAATATCCCGGAATTATGCCGGAAAGGACGCAACTGGTTCCGGGTTTACTACCGTTTAAATCTTCGAACTCAATAAAGACCCTTCCCAAGCTTTTGCTATGTTAAGCACTACTGACGGTTAAGTCAACTGCTCCGCCCTAAGATTTGGGTAAGACAGATTTCAAGGTGTATTAAACAGAAGCATATTTTCATAATCAATGATCAAAATAATAGAAGCACAGCAGTTTTTTCATTCAATATCTACATATGTATATTAAAATTTATATAAAAATGAGATTATAGCACGTAAAGTTAATTTTGCAATAAGGTGAAAATAATTAGGGGCAAACGGAATATTGTATTTTTGAATTTATACTTTAGTATTTCTTAATGTTTTTGTTGAAAAATTCAACAAAATATATCTAACTCCCCTGGAATTCTTTAATTTATCAAATTTTCCTGCATATAAGCAAAAATTCAAAAGAAAATGTTTCAGTTCTAAACTATTTCTGAGTGGTCAATGATTAATTCGACTAGAATAAAAACATTGTAATTGCGAATTTATTGTAGAATTTGCTAACATTATCCCCTAACATTTTGTAATTCCACTTACACCCATTTTTGTTCAAAATTATATAATTTTGTTTTAATTATAGAGTTTTAGTTAATTGTCTTTACTCTAAATTCTCTTAACATAGACAAAATTTTATAATAGGTGATTTCTTTTCCTAATTTTACGTTTTAGGAACTAATGCTGAAAATGGAGTATTATAAATATACTCCCAATTTCAAGAAATAGACGTTACGATTTGGCGGTAGCGATTATATTTACTTTTGTATACGTGATGTCGCAATACATAATATAAAATGTTAAGAGCTACTGGTTAATTACTTTATTTTATTTTTATGACAAATAATGGTATGATTGATTTGTTTCAAATTAACTAACAATAAAAATTCAACCGTTTACATAGTATAAACTCAATAACTCCCCTATTTGGCTTCAAAGTTCTTCGTTTTTATTTTACCCGATTAGATTTAAGCCTTTCTATTTTCTCGATGAAATTTCCATTTCTTACATTCCCAATTCCCAAAACTCTTATTCTGTTCTGCTGATCTTCGAACCCTTCCTAACCAAGGTTGGTGATAGATGATGATGTGAATGTCTCATTCTACTACTTTGTTTGGGTGGGAAATTAGTCGAAATTAGAAATTAAAAATTGAGTAGGTACCATCAGTTATCTTTGTGAATATCTAACTTAAAATGAAATCTAATTTCATCAACTTTAGCTTTTAAGTTAAGTTTCACAAATTTAAAGAAGATATAATCCTTTGGCTGGGTCTGTTGACTGCGATAACACAAAGTAGACAAGAAGTTTCCTCTGCACTTTTCACCTATATACCATAATGTCCGGTTTGAATTGTTTCTGTTGTCTCTCTGCAGCAAGTGCTCCTCGGGCGGGTACAAAAATTGAAACCTCTGCCCAGCGACTAACAAAAAGGAATGGTGAAATAAGAACAGAAATCCTGATTTATTGTCGTCCAGAGCTCAGACTTAAGTCGAAAGGTACTAGACAGATGCTCCTCGGTGTGTAGTTATGAGAGGCCTACGCTCCGTTGTCCTCGGAGCCGAGGAGGAGGACCTTTATCTTAAGTAGTTGACGGTGAAGGCATCCGACTAAAGTGACGTCAATAAAATCCAAAATCAATAGGACTGATTATGATATAGTTGCCTCCTCTGCATCGGCTGGGTTTCGTTTCGCCCGGCGGAGCCCCTGCAGAACGGAGGCGGAATCTTGAGGAGGTCTTTGGGGAAGGATGCAGCCAGGCGTAAAGGTAAACACCTCATCTTTTTATCGCTCCTTGCCTTTTATGAGAAGCCTCCTGGAAGGCGAAGTGCAGTGGATGGTGAAATTTATGAGATGCGGTGGATCCTACCGCCTGGGATTTTGGCGAAATTGATGTGATAGGATCTTGTATTCTGCTGGGAGGAAAAAAGCAATAAAAGTGTCTTTGGCGCGAATAACGAATGCAAATTAGGCAAAAAGACACCCGAAACGTTTCAATATTGCGTCGCCCCGCAGAGGGGCCGGGAGATGGTCGTGGCGCTATTAAAATCCCCCAAGGGCCACTGAAGCTGTTTCATTTGTCAATCACTTTGTAAACGGAGGGTTTTCTCCCTGAGTCAACAGAGGTCCTCGGCTCATGTTTTCATAACACCGACCGACTTCTGCAGCCGCAGGGCTGAAGGGGTACTTAAGGAGCCACTTCTCCAGCGAGCAATTCGATTTTAAAGATCAAATACCCCAAACAGGCCGGCTCTGGGCGGAAGCACTCTCGGGTATCAGTGGGGCCCCTCAGCAGTATCTTTGACCGGACCGGAGCCCGGCCTGACCCTTTGCCACTCCGGCCGGCACCGGCGAATGGCCTTCCCTGAACATTTCAATTAACGGCAACTTGGCTGGTCGTCATCTATCGTAATTGCGATTGATTCATTTCGCAGCTAACAACCACCCCGGGGATCCGGGGCCCCGAAGACGGGGCGGAGGCGCAATGGGGCTTAGGTAAATAATTTGAAAGCCAAACGCGCTATCGCTCAAGTGGGCACTGCAGCGGCAATGTGTGATCACTTCAAGTTCAACTCAAACAGAATGTTTACGTTCGGAGCATTCGAGAAGGCTTCCACCATGTAACGAGGATAAGTGCGGCTGCCGCAGACGGGGCAGAGTCCTGCTGGGCTCCCTCTGGCGGCCGGATATGACGGGGCGCACCCGTTTGCTCAAGTTTCTGTTTAAGTTTAAATTTCTGCCTCGCACTAACTCCACCCACATTCGCAACTACGCCAGCTTTTGAGTGTAATGACTCTGCCGGGCTCTGGCCCTTGATGCCTTCCTGCCCGAATGAATGCCCCTCGTCATCGGCGGAGTTTGCCCTCGCTTTTATATATTTTCCCAACTCGGATAAAATTTTCAGAAGAAAACTACTATGACGATGGAATTATCCTGATTAGATGACTCGGCCAATTTTGGATGATTTTATTCAAAGAGAATTTTCCTTACAGAAATTGTCCGTGTTCAGCAGTCATTTCTTACCTACTCAAAATTTAGAGGACCTAAAGTATAAAACCCTTCAAATGAGGGTGAGTACAGGATATTTTGGACTTGATATACTATACATATATTGAAATAAGATTTAATATTATATGATAAAAAAAAAGCACTGACATTAAATAAGTAGCAAGTAGCAAACCCAGAAGAAAATGAAGTTTGAATTACTAAGACAGAAACTGTACATGAAATTTTCAAATTAATTAAATCTTCAAACCTTTACCTATAACTAAGGTTTTAAAATTTAAGAAAAGCGTATCAAATTGGATTGATTTTTTGCCAAAAAGTGTACGTAAGAAATAGAATTATTTTTATGAAGAACTGTTGCCTTAAGAAATACAGATTTTCACACTAAATACTCCGTTAACCATGTCTAATATTTTAATATAACTACGATTATTCTGATGAAAAAATTTAAAGTGATTATTACTTTTTACTCCAATTAAATGAATTTAAAACAAACTTATTTTAATATTAATATTAATTTTTTTCAGATATCTATATCAGGTAAAGGTGTCTGACAGTTTATATAGTGAGTGTATTTCTTAGGTTTTCAAAAATTATGGAACGTATTTTTAATTTTTCAGGTCTTTTCTGTAGGTTTTCATATGCGACTTTTCGTATAGAATTTACTAAGGCATTCTAACAAAATTTATTTGCGTTACGCATTATTTTTTTCCCCGTATTATTGCAACTAATTCATACTTTTATCACTTTTATAAATTTGAACTATATACCTGATCATGATCAGGTCACACTCTACTCTACTATAGAGTCTAGACACATCCTTGATATGAAATTCATTCTTTGTTTGAAAAGAAGTGGTTTGCCCTTTCAGTTAATTACTATTCAGTTCTATATGGCTTTGATATTATTTTGAATCTTTTGTATCCTATAATTTTAGTGCCTAGTACTCATTCAATTATAAATATATGTATATAGTGTATATTTTAAAGCTAGACCTTTATACAAATTTTTTAAATAAATTGTTATTATTCATATCATATCGTAGTTTATTTCTTCTCCTATAATATTATATAAGCATGTATTTTGAAGTACCTATTACTGATGTGACTGTCGGGTATATTGTAAATAACTTTGGTAAGGCATAGGGCTTGTATTTTAAAGCTGCATTTTCAAGTTCAAATTCTAATCGTTCCAAACTTTTCTATTATGCATAGCTATAAACCTCTCATTGGTAACATTTCAATTTCTCCTTTTGAAGCGGACTTCTTTTTAAAGCGAGCCATTCTTGTCCGCTTCAAAATCACTCTTTAAAAAGCATGCAACAGACGCTCCTATTTAGAGCTCATCCGAACTACCGAAGATCTGCTGTGCAGAATGGAAGGTGGCGGAAGGTGTGAAACTGCATATTCATTCCACACCTGCCAATTTATCTCATCTTCCTTAAAATTTCCTGTAGTGAAAAAAACGCGATCAGATAAAAACTTCCCATGGAAGACTCGCTGGCGGAAAATAAAGTTTCGAAAGCTTCCAGCAGTCTTCCCCCAATCAAAGCCATGTGCTGCCGAAGTGCAATGACTGGAAAACACTTTGAACTGTTCAATTTTTAATGAAATGAAATGTTCTGATGGGAATCGGTTTCACACTTTTTCGGAGCCGTGCAGGTGCTCGTGAAGGTGTTTTCTGTACGTGTAACACGGGAGTGGGCCCCGGCAGGAACATGCTGCGTGCAGACTGGCAGAGGGCGCTGCAACCGGGAGGAAGCGATTCCAGACGGACTCGATCTCTCGGCATCATCGGAGTTTTTCATTAAATCGAAGGGGAAAACTTTAAGCGATTCCTGGAAATCGTTTCTTTATCCAGCCGGAAGGCTTCTATCTGCGAAAATAATGTTTTTGCGCAATTAGAGGAATTTTTCGAAATTGTAGATTTGTCCTTGGAATGGTAAGTTAAATACCTTCCAGGCAGGGTGTGAACAGAGACACCTGCAGCTTTTATCTAAACGCTACAAGAATCCTTTCTCGAGTCCATGAAATTTGTATCATAAGAATGTGTGGGAGGAAGGTTCAAAGACGTTTTCACCAATTTCCTTGTCTTATGGTTTCCCTCTATTTTCCCTCACCTGGAGCTACAGAATATCTTCAGGTGTGCAAACGCCCATTTCCATATTATATGTGTAAACCACACACTTTGCAAGGAAGAGGTATTTCTTGAAAGGAACGAAAACTATTAGAAACTTAGACCATTAATAATTTACAAAGTTCAGAAGACTTTAAGGGCGTTCTTTTAGTTCTTTAAATAATTAGAATTTAATTTTGAGAAGACAAATCTTTCTAGAAATGAAATTAGATTGCACATGTATACATTTTTCAACACAACAACATCATATTTTATCCTACTGGTGTCAATATCTATTTGAAATGAATAAGCTTCTAATTCGTTAGAATCAGATTTCATTACATAATACATAACAACTTTAAAATTCTCTAGCAAAAGTTGTATATTTAGTTAAGTAAGTACTGATTTCATTAATATATACATATTAAAATCATAAACAAGGGCGTGCGCAAAAATGCAAAAATTTATCTAAAATGCATATTGGAGTATTTTCGATCGCCAAAGTAAGTTTCATGAAACTCTATACTTAATTTAATTGGAACTTTAATCCTTTAATGTTTAAACCTGCAATTTTAAGTAAAACGCTTTTAAATACGACGAAATCTACTTCCCAATATTCATTTACGCTTGAAATAAAAGCAGTCATAAAAACCTCCAACTGAGCTAAAGCAGACGAAAATTATGCAGACTCAAACTAGAGCTGGGAAGTGCAACTTGTTTGGACCTATACAGAGGTTGTAGGGGTGCATGATCAGAGTTTCGCTTTGAGAAAATCCTCGTTTTCAGCAAAAACGGGCGAAATATATCTCCAAATCCGAAGAAGTAATTTAATTTAACAAAAACTCATTTCATGGGTCAAAAATTATATCCGACCCGGATGATGACGACGACGATGCTGATGATGAAGACGTTGGGGAGGGCACCAGGGGATGTGGTGCCAGAGAATTTCCGCAAGAAATTCCAGTGGAAACCGACATCGCACCTAAACCACCCCCGAAAAGCTTTACTATCAATGAGGTCCGGTGTCTTTTGTTTCATTTATTTCCACGACAACCGTCGAAAGGATGTCGTCATCCTTCAGGAGATCGTAAGCCGATTATGTACTGTCCATTTCATATTCCCGACCCCGGAAATACAATTAAGGAACTTCTCGGATGAGAAATATGGATGAAAAGACAAGGGACATCGAAGCCTTTCCGAACGAAATGAGCAATTTATTTGCCTCCATAGGCACCGTGGGGACATCGGCCGGCTTAGTCCTTGTTGAAGTAAATTAATTTAACCGGCCGGGATCCGGGGAATGTATGGCTTTCGCTTACTTTTCCAGGAATTCATCATGCCGGGCTCGGAGCTGAGGGCTCCACCGAAATCCCCAAAGGTGCTTGATTTTTACGAGCGTCCTTTCGCGACGGTCGTCCAGTTGGAACGGCCATAAAGAAGCCTGCACAACGCCATCTTCCATAAATTTGCCCAACTACGATCGTATCGAGACAAAAGTTTCGAGTCGGAAACGCAGCTCAATGTATGTAAGTCACGAACGGGGGTTGAATTTACGTCGAACAATTTGCAAACAGAACCAATAAGAGATATCCTGTGCCGAGGACGTCGCCCTGCATAATGTCTCGTGGTGGTATGCAAATTTGCCTCGCCATCAGCAACGAAGCTCATTGGTATTAACCCCGCGTTGTGGGACTTCTTTCACTACCGGGACACCATGAGATACAACAGTCCGCCTAAGGAGACCGTCGCGTAGGCGAGCAAAACACATGTAAAAATCCTTAAAACTCTTCCTGGACTCATTCCGGTCACATCGACATCATTCTTGTCCATTCGGGGTAGAGTTTCGCTGGTATCCTGCCTACCAGCCGGCGGTGGACTTGTTCTCATTTATTTCAGTGGGAAAAACTTTTCTAGCCGCGGTGCATGCTAAAGAGGCTCCTTTCTGTCCCCGTTTTGTCAACTTTAGTGCAGTTTCAGAGTTTTTCAGGTCTATTGCATGTTGCCATCTGGATTTTCGCGGCAAATTCGCGACTGTTTAATTTATACTTGTGCCACTCAGGAAGTTTCCTATTTGTCACTGATCTACTCTGCGAAATGCCTGTTAGTTAAAACGCTCCACCAGATATGCAGCTAATGGGTTAACCCGAATTTACATTTAAGGTTTTAGTATTGAAAACCTTTTTCATCTTTTTTATAGGTCATTTTATCGAACTTTTTTGGGTTTCTTTTTGGACATATGATAAATTTAGTTTTGAAGTTTGAATTAATAAAATATATATAATATTAGCAGTAGCATATTTTCATTCTAGTTTTGTATTACGAAATGAAAAGCTGATCTTTTTAGCTTAGATGTCGCTAAAAATTATCCATCTCTAACACATAATATTATTAAAGTCCTTGTCAAAAGTGAATAATAAAATTTATTTTCTAAATTTTATAATTCACACTCCGATTAATTTATGTTTTTTATATATGTAAATTGAAATGTTTGTATCTGTATTTCAAAATGTAAGAATTTCTCACAAATTCTTATAACAATGAACAGCCTGAAACCGCTTAAATTTACGAGAACCGGTGTAATTTGGAATATTTGGAAAAAACAACAGAAAACAATTATTTTGGTTCTATTTCAAAATAATTTTTTAAACGCGTAGGATGCGATTGGACAAAAGTAAGCTAGTAGATAAGTATTTTTTATTTTATTGGAACTCAATGGAACTTGCACAATTTCAAAACGTTGTTTAAATTGTTTTTTTCATATTTACATCGAATAGGTTTCTTTTTGAGAATCATTATATGAGTTTTTCGTTTTCCTCATTTCAACACAAATTTACTTTTTTAACTATACTTTTTCAAATATCAAGTCAAATAGCCCCTGGTACAAAAAAGCAAAGAAATTCAATAAATCAATGCTATATCTAAAAATCCAAATTTAGATTTTAGAGAAATTATGGTAAAGCTGCAGAAAGTTATTTTATTTTTCCTATAAATTCTTTTTTTATATATACATTTATGGCTAAAAAAATAAATACTCTAAGGTGAAATTATTTATACATTATTTACACATCAAACGTTTATATATACATGAATAACATTAGTGAGTGCAAAAGTCTAGGTAATTGGTATTATATTTAAAATATATTGGCTCAATATAGTCACTGCCAGAAAAAAGTGGAGACATATGTTATTTTGGCTAGATGTATGTATTTATTGCTTTGTCCATAAGTGTACATATGTATGTATGTACAGTACATATACAGAACCAATAGGAAAAGAAAATTAAATTTTCAGTAAACATCTAATCCAACGTTTACCAATTTAATCGCTCACTTCCTCCAACTCTAATCTTGGAGGTGGATACAAGATTCGTGTTTTCATACTTCATTGCTGCTTACTACTTCTGCAATATTTCAGCATTTTTTGGTGGCAAACTAATTTCTGTCTCAAATAGTGGAAACATGTGGTAAAAGGCTTCATGCTGAGAATTTTAACTTTTTTATATTAACTATGGCTTCCGATATTATTCGGACGATGTCTCTTTGGGACTATTTCAGTTTAATGCACGATTGCTTTTCCTTTTCTTGGTCCGGTGGGTCAGCCGTTTCCGAAGAATCCATTTATGTTTTTACGATTCCGTGGTTCGATTTCTTTCAAGTTTCCGCACAAGGGCACATCCCGCAGGTTGAGGCCGCCTCTGCACGGTCGAGAAATTAATTGCTCAGGTATGAAAGAACCGCACCGGTGAGTGATACTTCGAACATGTGAAATTCCTTTGAATTAAATTTCTTCGCTCCTCTGAAGTTGAAGTTTTTTGCAATTCTTTTGGATAGTACTAAGCGGGGAATTTGTTTATTTTCGCTCAGTTTTCGACTGAGTTAACTTAAGGCCTTCAAACGCCTCCGACGCCTTTTGCCCTACCTCAGCCGCTTCTGAGCGAACACAAATCAGCCCGAAAGTGGAAATTCCGGAAAATTATCTCCCCCGACTCGACAAAGAAAATCTCATTTTTCCACTTTTTGCCAACTGCCTTCGCAGTATACATCTCGCTGGCTGGAAGGAATTCAAAACAAGAAAAAGTCGAGCGACTTTTCAGCCTTTGTAACAAAGAAGACATCGCCTCATCCACCTGACTGACATTAAACGATTCTTCCACGAAAATTCTATTTATTTGTACATTTCGCGGCGCCGACTGATACCTCGCCTGCGAGGTCCCGCCTAATCTCTACCTCCGGAAATATATTAAAAAGGGAAATTCCGGCAGGTCTCCCTGGATAAAAGAGGCGAATTCTTCAATTTCGTTCAACTGTAAGAAAAAGACGCTGAGAAAAAGGAGCCTGCTGCAGCCCGCGCTGGGGCCGAGCCGCAGCCAAGAGGAAACATTTTAATCCTTCGGGACCGGAGGAATCCGCAGGCGTCCCGGCTGCCGAGAGCCGGGAGGAGCCCCGCTCGGCTGCTTCCTGACTTCCTCCAGCCGCCTCGCACCAGCTGGGGCTACACTCCGAGGGGCTGAATTCGAGTGGAATTGTGACAGTGAAATTCACGCACCCTTCCGTGTGCACTGCTTACGTCTGTTTACCCGAAGACATCCGGATCAGGTCCTTTGATGAATTCCGCAGGCCTTCTGCGCCCCGCGTTGATGTGTTATTCATTGAAATTAATCGGTGACTTCTTTGACGGCTCGCGGCACATGTGGGCCCGAATTATTCCTCACCATCAGTCATACGCTGACTGCTTGACTGACTTCCGCGTCAGCGAGGTCCTGGAACTTTGATAAAGGATGTGAGAAAAGATTCATTTTTTTTTTTATTTTAGAAAAGACTGATGTCAATTTTGATTGATTCGATGACGGAAGAATAGGGCTTACAATATTTTTCATCAAACCGTGCCCTTATTTCATAATGCTTCGTTAAAGCATTGATCTGACCTCAGATGACACTTGGGGACAATGTTACTCGAAGAAAAATTGCATAATGTGGTATTTCGCATATTAAAACGCTTCTTAGAAAATGTAAAACTTATTAAAGTTAAAGTTCCATCATTCTATCACGTTCACGAACTTTTCTAAGTTTTATATAATATGTATAATTAGGTACTCCAAATTAATCATTTGTAATAGTATTTGTAGCGTTTCTGGTACAATATAAAAGCTGTGGCTAAAAATATGGCTAGATTGAGATCAAGTATCCTAGACACAATTCTAAGTTTTTGGATATTATTTTAGTGTGTTATTGTTTTGGTAATTCAAATCTCAGCCTACCACTGAATGACGCATTCGACTAGCGCAATAGTTTTATTAAAGCATTTTTGACCTCACCCTGATGCATCTAACAAACGCTTAATGACGTGAGCTCGAAAAACCCAAAGAGTCGAAATTTTAACATCTTCAAAACTAAGAAGTAAAGGCACCAAAAGAAAGTAAGAGAATCAAGTTAAGAGACCTATAAACAGTTCCCAAAAAAGTTAATTCTAAAGTAAATTTTGTATTAATTGTTTTAAAAGATTATGTGATTGGTTATTTTTAATTAAAATTATTCACAAAGTTCCTTGATTTATTTTAAAAGTAAAATACAGATTAAAATGTTACTTATTTAATTTTTATTTCAACTTTCTTTATGTGTCTTGAACATCCCCTATAACAAAATTTACGTTTATTTTGGAGTAGGGTATCGTTGAATAAATAAAATTTATAATATGCATATTCATATTTATTTTAAATTAGAAAATTTTAATTGTTTCATCCACCAATAGATTTAAATTTTAGAGAATAAGTTTTAAAATAAGTACCTGAAAGTTCATACTATTGACAAAATACTGTTTAGAATTATATCAAATAATTTCTTTTAGCAGTTAGGTCCAACTGTGTTATGATAAATTTATTATAATGAATAATATACAATTTTAGCAGTACCTACTATTCAGCAATATTACCGTTTTTTGAAGATTTGTCATGAAAACAAAGAAAGGATAGAATCCACATGTTTTAAACTTGTTTAGGTCTATAAATAGTGTAAATCTGATATTGAATAATATGATTAAATTCAAAGTGCCTACAATATATTTATATTTTATATTTTTGTGAAAAATACGTTTTCTAAAAAACTGACTGGAGCTCATCTTTCTTTAATCACAGGTCTCCAGAGTCATCCTTTTTCACTTCCTGGAAACCAAATCACCGTATCTCTCGGGAACAACATCCCGGGGGAGGGCAAGAAAACTTTGTGATTAGGCTTGATTTGATTACAGGCCTTGGAGAGCCGCACGGCGCACCAGACGAACCCTCCGCCTTTGTCTCAGACGCCCAATCAGGCCGACTTCCGGTCACTTCCTGTCGGGCCACTTTATGAAAATTTTACACCCAGACCTGAGGAGATAAAATTTACGGCCGAAGGGCTCAAAGGTGAGCCCCGGCCCTCTACCTCATGAAATACGGTCCAAGTTCTGTCATCAAATAGTCGCCTGGCCCCCGATATTGCTGCAGCCCGGCACCGGGGAGGTTAAACGCCACAGGATTATCTGTCCCACGAAGCTCCCAAATTGAATCTAATCATCATTAACACGGCCGGGGCGGGACTCTGTTCTGTAATTATTCGACTTTAAGGTTCCTCTGAGGATGAGTTGCGGAGCTCATTCAGACGGGGCCTCCCCTGGGGTCACCGAGATTTATGTGCAGCCATGCATGAGATTTACTCACGTATGTGACCACGCCGGGCCCTTAGGCGGTGCACTTCCCTAATGAAATTAACTTATCCCTACCTTTCGGCACGTGCTAATGAATTTTAAGGAAGTTGCCTCTGAATGACGTCGTTTAGTATGTAAATGGTGCAATTGCGGCGTGCTCCCCTAATGAGCCTCTGGCCGGGACGCGGGCGGCGGTTCTGCAATAATCCGGATCCGTCCCACGTTCGGGATCGAAACAAATTGCAAATTTACTCGGGTATGCTACGTGGCAATATTTCTGCGCCCTACGAATTTATCTCCCCACGTCGGGCACAATAGAAAATTAAATTCGCGCATAACTCGTCGTTAGCGTACTCTAAATCACCGCGCTAGTGAGCACCGGAAGCGGCCCGGGAGACAGGTAATCGCGGCATAATGCCCGCCGGGATCAAGGTGAGCCACACTCCCTTCCCGGGAGTCGGGAGCCAGGATCTTTATGAGCGCCCTTCGTCTAACTGCATTGAAAATGTAATTTTGACTCCTCCGGATACGCCGGGCGGGCTCCTGGAGCCGTCATAGGGTTGAAGGTGTTTATAATATCGCCTGACATTCAGCGCTCCTCCGGCCTTCCTTCCGAGGAGCCTCTTCAGTTCGCCCCGAAATTAAATTTCGTTTAAATGTGCAGCCGTAAAAATTTATTTGCAGCCGCCATACTCGTTATAGGGTGGCTAGAACTCCCCCGCATACCCCCGCCGGAGCAGAAACGACCCTGTCCCGGCAGATTAAATCGAATTTAATACGAAAGTAGGCAATTCTATGAGTCAAAGAGGGATCCAATAAATTAGTTCGCCCGGCTGAAAAATCCCGCGAAGGTGTGCACCCGGGTAAGTAACTACAGGTTGATGTTTAATTTAAAGGAAATTTGCCTACGACGCTTATATTTCTCACTCCTGCGGGACGGGCAATTTCGCCACGCCGCGCCGCGACGTCTACCGGCGGCGACGGCGGTGGCAGTGGCGGTGGCGCATTTCAGCCACCTCGGAAGCGCGAAGTGTGCGAAAGGCACCAGAAGTCAGACCGTGGAAAAAGTCAGGGCTCTGCAAAAAAGGGAAAATATTACACGGTGCGGCACTTCCACCGAGTCAGCAAAGGGTATCCGGAAAAATGGCGGGGACTTGGCTGCTCTCTCATTCGAATTAATTTCGTGAAATCCCCCGCATTCATTCAAAATTTTGTGCATGGCAGCGCACTTTGCCGCTTTGCATACGCCACCGGCCGCTGGGCTGAGGTGGCAATTTAAAAGTGCTACACCTGGAGGAGCACTTTCACGTCGGGATAAATTGCCATCAGTGGCATCGATAGATTTCTTCCCTTGTTTGCTGGCTACAACCACGAAATATCGACTATCAATATGCAGAATGAGTCAACATTCAATTGAGTGTTGATATTAAATTGCCTGAGTTTCCCTGCAGGATAAAAGTGGCTACAGAAGGAACTATTTTATACAATTTTTAAAAACTGAACTACCGACTACTATAAATAAATCAAAGACTTGGAGTAATTCCCCTTTCCGTATTTTTATATATGTATGGTAAAGTCATCAATAGCAAACTCTAATTACTCTACACAACGAGTCATAAAATCATAAAACTATAACAATTTAAGAAGAAATTCCTTGTCTTCCCATCACCTATTTATGGTGATTTGGCGGCTTTTCTGATAAAATTGAATTTTTATTTAAATTGATGGCGAATTTTGTGAAAATATAAATGTTTAGATATTCTTAATACTAAAAGAAATTTTGTCGTTTTATTCAAAACTAACTTTCTACGAAAATTAGACAACTTTTAATGATGCCTAGTTATAAATCAAGCAAATAATTTTTAAGTCAGTTTTCCACAATATTAAATTAAAGTTGATGTTGTTATTTATTAAGTTATTTTGAAAAATTCACGATTAATTCGAAAAACCTCATTCCACTGAAGTAAACCCATCCCAAATATTCTATTTGATTATTTTATTATAATTTATAAAACTTTAATTTTTAGAATTAAATTAATTGCAAAACATTTGTAATTAATATTTTAAGTTTGCATTAAATAATTTTGCCCTGTCTTTCCCTTGCACAATATAAACACTTAATAATCCAGCCAAATATTTTCCAATTCGAATATTTTTATTTACAGATATAGTTTTTGAGTGTTTCGACCTGAAGTTAGACTTCATTATACCAGAATATAAAAATAGGACCCAAACGTTAACTAATTTTTGAGGAACTACCCGCAGATCACTCAAAATGTCTCAGGTCAGTCTAAATGAAAATCAACAAGTTTTATAAGTACCTAAATATATAGTTTCAAATTCGTTTAAAAGACCGATGCACAAAAACTATGTACAAAATTTAATGCACATGTACACTGAAAATGAAATATGAACGCGTATAAATCTATAAATACTAAAAAATATACTATTTTTAGTACAATAAACCTTAAGGTACCTACGCCAATTTATCGAACTAAAACGCCCAAACGTGTCTATAAATTTTTATAAACCTTAATTTTAAATTTTGAAGTTTTTTGAATTGATCGGTTAAAAAATGACGAAAGATAGGAACGGAAACGAAAGTTATAGTCTTATTTCTTATGGTATAGCTATTTACTAAATATTCCGTTTCCAAGCACTCTTTTATATTTAGTTTATTTATCAGATGCTTCAGTTCTGTATAACTATTAATTTGCCGTGTAAAATCGACATCAGCCCTTGTGACATCTTTCAGAATCAATCGAAATGGAAAATTTCTGAAAAACGATCAATGAATGGAGTGCCGGAAACACGACGAGATTTTAAATACTTACTGAATATAATTGGAAAAAGATTTATGGACGAAACTGCGGCAAACTGCCGTGAATGATTCTCTGTGTTTCATTACCCGTAATCAAAACTTGCGTTGTCCGAAATGGTCAACTTTTATTGAAATTTACTACGAGTTAATAAGGGGCTTTGCGAGAATGGATATAATTTGCCCGCCGTGTAAATTGTCGACACAAAATAATGGTTCGATCCGTTAATCCGGGAGGATTACAGCGATTTTATGGACTGGCAGCGCGAAAAATTCGGGAAAAAAAAAGATATTTCCATCCGGTCCGACATGATCCAATCCGCTCTGATTGATGACGGCTCCAATTTGCTTGGAAAGCGATTAATTTTATGGTCCACTTTGTCGGATGCAAATTATCATTAACCGGACTATAGGTAATGGGTCTATCTGATTGGGCACTTCTCGGAGCAGCTCCAATGCAGTGGGGCTCCAGCCCGTGGAAATCCGCGGGCGGATGCACTTGGGTGCATCGCGGAACAGGGCCGGGTCCGTGTTATTGAGGTTTTTAGTTCATACAGGCCCATGTGGGGCCGTTCACGTGCGGCCGACCTAAAAAAATTAGAACAACCTACAAATCGAATCGTTCTGGCACATGCAGCTTTAAACTGACACGACGAGGGTTAAAAATAGCCCATCGGTCGGGCTGCAGTCCCGAAGCGTCCCGGTCCCGGACCGGGCCTGGCCCGGCGCAGGAGGAGGACGTACCACTCAATTGCATGCTGTCCTGGTCAGTCGACATGGGCCATTAGTGCTCTCGACTATCGCAGGACATCGGACGGACATGGACCAGGGGCAGTTACTGTTAAAACGATGCGCCCCTTAAATATCACTTTTTTGCGCCAAATTGTTCGCATAATCGTGCACAATGGACGCTTCAATTTTAATCGAGTTCAACTGCTTTTTGTTGTTGCCGCCTTCCGGACCACCCTGTCCGGCCGACGTGACACATTCAGCGGCGCAATGCACCCGAAGATCTCCTCTGTAATTTTGGTCGGAAATGCCCTCTGGCTGGCTTTGTTAAGACCGAACGGACTATTTAACATTTGGTGGCCATTCCATTCCAAAATGTTTTTATGCTTAGTTTAGCAAATCAAATGGGTCATAAATATTTGCCCACGACAGGACGCGTTTGACCGGCATAAATATTGCTACCTCAGTGACTGTCGAAATGACGAACTAAACGATCTATGAATTTCAGGCAATATTTTATGATGCGTTCAATGTTTTGATGTGTTTGACACGGCAGATTTCAGTCGATTTTTCAGGGTTTGGTATAAAAGTTTTACAAAAACTGCTACCCATAATTCACAAAACATTTAATAAACTTTTTAAAAAATTGTGATAAATATTACTCAGACAGGTAATTTTTATTAAACAGTAAAATTCGTTCATTTAGATAAACCTTTACCTTATTTTAAAGGAGTACTGCCTTGTCCACATTTTTCTAGACATATTTTTTAAAAATTTGTTAAATATGTGTATGCCTCGAACATTGTAAATATTAGGACCTTTTTATGGAAGCCAATTTCGCTCGACTCGACTAGCGAAGACAGTAATTTTTTCAGCATCTTAGCTTTAAATATGTCTTCGCTAGTCGAGTCGAGCAAATTTGACTTCCATAATAGGGCCAATAATTAGTATAGGTACATACGATCCTTCCTAGAAAAAAATCGTTTATTAACGTTTTAGAATACTTACAACTGTCTAATGAATATATTTATGAAGATATAGTTTTTATTATTAAGAACATAGAAATAGCTTCAATCTACAGTCTAAATGGGTATTAGGTAATACCCGATCCGACCGATTAAGTGTTAAGTCAAAAAGATATATTATTATTTTAGACAAAAAGGGGATTTATTTGTAATGAATCGCATTTCTCATATTTGTCGTTTCAATTTTCCCCGACTATATGTATAAGCACATATGATTACATGAAATAAAGTCTCACAAATTGAATAGGTATGAATGTGAATTTAATTATAGACTCTTTTGTTACTATAACCATTCTTTAATATTATAGTATGTATTAAAACTCTGCATGGTAACTATCGATCAATAGTATACCAAAATTATTATATTTTCATTCGTGTCACATATTCCATTTACATACCGAATTAAACTATTAAAATTTTAGAAGGTACACACATGATAAATGAAAAATACGTCAAATTATATTTAAACAGTCGTCCAATACAAATGTATTATTGAATGGAAAAATTAACTCAATTACGGGCAATTGTAACTAAATAATTCAAGTAATTATCAAAAATCAGGGATGTCCATTCATTGCGAAATACGCCCCCAAAAAGCATAGTCGGGGGGGTGAACAATTCCTTTGGCAGGTCGAAATCAGATCACGTCCTCGTTATCTTTTTAAACAATGCCCGGCGGAGAAATCAATTAAAGCTGCTCGGATTGACAATCTCTCTTATCACTCACGGATCCGATGGAACAATACTGGAGGACATAACACGCCCCCTGGACGTTCTGCGGGCCGGATGACCGGCCGTAGTGTGCTGATTGAAATTGTTCAAGTGTGACTCGTATGTGTCCGTTTGTTCTGCCGATTGTGTCATGCCTTGCATAATAAAACGCGCACGTCCCGGCCCCGGCAGGGAACATGAAAAAATAGGGCCTGCCGGGGCCGGCAGGGACGAAGAAAATCAAGGAAAATATTAGATGTAAGGAAGATGGACATCTCAATGGACGGCAGCCACCCAACCGGACTCATCCTGATGTATGTTCATACACGTACTCGAACAAAATTGAGATAAAGGAGAAAATATCGAGGACAAGCTGTCAAGGGGCGGAGGATTTTGCCTTTTTGCCGGCTTGTGGCATTCTAGCCAGTCTGTGCAAGAGTAAATAGCAAAATTGCGCAAAAAGCACAATAATGTATCTGAATGACACAAGCGCAGAAGTGCTTTATTTGTTTAACTTATTTGCTGATTATAGTGACCTATTCGAAAATTGGGAAATCTTACACACACAAATATTTCATACAATAGTATAAATGTTCGGAATAATCACTCTACTTAGCTATAGATCTAAAATCTAAATAGACATACCTAGGTTCATACATAGTATACACTCTAAAAAATGCTGGTGCAATTTTACCTTCTTTTTGGAAGGAAATTGAATACCTTCCATAATGGTAGTAAAATTACACTAATGTCTGTGTAAATATCCACTTTTGCTGTATAAAAATATTACATATAGCGGCGGAAAATTAAACATAAATGATGTCAAGTTTGCACAATATACCTAGGTGTATTTGTTTACTTCTTTACACATAGAAGTTATAAATTTGTAGGCATAAATAATGCTTTGAATTTCAAGTGAATCAGAGATGTTTTTAAGGGAACAATGACGATATCTGATAAAAACGGTTCGCTAAAAGACAAGTTATCTCTCAAACCGTTTAATGTAGATCGAACTTTCATTATACTATTACTCTTCTATTTTGTTGTTAAGTTTTATAATCCTGTGGAGCAATATTTTGAAAAAATATACACGACCAAATTTTGAGTTAAGACATTTTGCTATTTATAAATTTTTATTTTTAGAGAGCACGTCTTTACTTCAATAAATATCTTCACAAAATGATTTCGCTGACATTTGGTTTAAATAAGAGAATTTAGCTTGTAGGTAGGTATACGTCAATTTGACGTAATTTTACATATTTATACGTACATATGCATGGGCGCCGGGAAATAGGTGCAAGGGGGTGCGCTTGCACCCCCTAGCTCGGGGAAAATTCTGCATTTTTTTATCCCATGAGTGCAAGCTTATAAAACCAAAAACCTGAATTATATTCTTTTTTGCCTAAGAAACGCTTTATTGTGTCTAGACTCTGGAAGTTCATAAAAAAAAATTTTCCCAAAAATCTATTACCAAATTTCGACTGAAAAGCAGCAAATAATCTCCAGAATGCTACATCGACATTGTGCTTGTAAATTAGAATATCAGAAAACTCTAACCCCCTCCTCCCATGCATCCATTGCACCCCCCTGGAAAAAATCCTACCGGCGCCCATGTACATATGTTCACACCAATTTAGTGTAAAATCACACAAAATTTATAAAATTGATTGAATATCACGCCGAAAGTTTAAAACTGATGTTATTTTATACTTTTTTGTTGGATTACATCAAAAAAGTGTACTTTTACGATTGTGATAAATTTTTCCACACAAAAGAATGTAAAATTACTCTTACGATTAGGGTGAATTTACACTAAGTTTTTAGAGTGTATACCAATGAAAGACTAACAAAACCACACTATGCTTGTTTGATTTTGTTACATATCCTTGTAACTTATCAGAATTTTATTATAAGCTTAGATTAATCAGATTTTGTTGGAGTGCCTTTTAAGATCTCCATTTTTTATAGAGCAATAATTTTTCAGGTTTGTAAAATATCTTTTCCTACTATAATTTATCAAAAATAATTTTTTTATTCGAATTCGAGTTTTATAGGTTAATCTCTCCAAATAAGATTTGCGTCTTCAAATCTATCGACCATAAAAAATAACATCTAATTACATATATTATATAAATATCATATTGATATATAATATTGTGCTATATTGTCTTTGAAAGCAAGTTAAGCTCCAAAAATTTTACGCAATAGTCCCAAAATGTTTTCGGGTACCTACCCGACTTGAACCTCCTCTCTCACCCGTTTTTCCTGAAATCGGGAGGGCGTCTTAGCCGGCGAGTATAAATAAAGTTCAGAACACTTTGTAGGCCTTAGTCACAGCGGTAAGTTGGAATGCTTAACAATTTCAGAGTAATCTCATCCCGGCAAAGTAGTTACAGCGGAGGGTGCATCCCGGTTATGCCAAGCAGGAGGTGCCCTTCTGGAGAGACCCAAACCCGAGCCCAAGTAAACAACTCGTGACGCGGGGGTGGGCTGGCACGGCACAGGCTTGCATCGCATCGGCAAGTATCGCTGTTGCTGCATCGCATCAGCCATGTGCTCGCTATAACCATCTTAAGACGTGCTTAGCCACCCGTTAATAAACCCATCCATCCGACTCCGGGGGTAGATTTCATCTCTCCAGGATTCACCAAGAAGTCTTCTCCTTAAGTCACTGCCTGATCCCATTGGCAGTGCCGTCGGCTGCTGCTAGTGCGGTGGTCCCTGTAATTCCTTTCCATGAGCAGGGACTCCGCCGGGCCCGGGGTTCACGGGTGCGGCCCCCCTGTATTGCATAATAGCAACGTTGGAAAATCCCTTTCAACTCCGGAAGCTTAGATAGAGCCGCATAGGAGCGGGGGTGCCTCTAAAGGGTGCACTCAACGCTCTTTTCCATCACTGGCATTCTTGAAATGGGATGAATTTTATGACTGGGCGCGGGTCCGGGCGCCCCCGCAAAAGTTTAAATGTGTTCAAACAGTGTTTACAGAGATTGTTGACTTTGATGATTACATTATGGCTGGCGGGGTGGCGGGGTGCTGCGCTGAAGTGAAACCTTCTCGCATTAAAGTAATGCAACGCCAAACAAGCCCGGCTAAGTTTAAGTACCCCGAAGAAGCCTACGCTGTGCGTCGTCGACAAGAATTTTCCATTTCTTAATTTTAGCCAATTTTACGAAAACACTTTGTTTCACTTAACTAATTGAAACACTTCTTATTCAAGTATCTGAATGTTTGTTACTACGATGCAGAAAGAACCGCCGTGCAGTTCTGTCGTTTGCATAGTTCTTCTGTTGTGGTTCAGTTTTTAAGAGAACGCGTTTTGTTGCTTTATTTATAGCAAATCCAATAGTAGTATAGTTGTAAAGCTTGTTTAAACTATTAATCCATAAATAATGCAATTTACATTTTTGGAATATACATAATATGTTAGATAGATTTGTGGTCCAAATAAAAATTGCTTATATGCATTAATATATTATTGGAACATATAAATTTTAAGAATACGAGTTCTCTCCTAAGTTCCTTTTTTCTGGAATAGACTTAATAGTTTTAGTTAATACGTACGTTTAGGAATTTTAGTTAGTATGTACGAGCATGTACTCTAATATACTCTAGTTAAGATCTAGAAAATTGAAATAGTTTAATTTTTTACATAGATACAATTGAAATAACAATGAAAACAGCAAATTATCTAAATGCACAATTCTATAATAAGAATATTTTATTTTGGATGCTAAAAAGTAATAGTATAAGCAAGGACGCTAAATAAGTTCTTAATTTAAAAAGAAATGTTTAAAACAAGTTTTTATCGTATTCTACTCGTCTAACCCTTCCATTTGATACCCAAGTCAAGGGGGTAGTTATGGAAATATAATACTTCACCATTTTGTTGCGTCCGCCATATTGGATTTAAAATGACGTCACTTAGCTAATCGTGCATTGTAAAACCAACCGTGTATGCAAAATTTAAGCTAAATCGGTTGGGGGGAACTGGTTTAAAATTCGGTTGACGATACTGAGTAACAGGTGAAATTAAATAAAAGCTTTTAAAAATAGCGTAAAGAGAAATTACTTTGTTTCAGATAAATACCGAATAAAGACATTTTGTATTAACGACTATCATTAATTAATTAATACGATTCCGAGTTTTTCAAATAATATACTTTGATTTTATAGTAAAAGGTCTGGGCTTCTACAATTTTTAGCCAAAAATAGTAACAGATTATTAGTAGTATCAGAATCAAATTTCAATTGATTTATTGCCATCTTAATTTGGCACGTGCGTTACGTCGCTGGACATTTTTCTGACCTTCTGACAGCAGTAAATCTCAACTACAAATTTTATACTCACTTTCATGAAAATCTGAATTTATGTACTGAAGTCATACTAGTGAAACTAATGGAGAAACTTTTGAAGATCTTCCAATCTCCAACGTCCACCTTTTAATGGCGTTGAAGAGTAAAATAAACTGGTGACAACGAAGGTTCCCACTGAACGGCGAGGAGTGTTTAAGCGACTCCACTGACTTGACAGAGCCTTTCTGCTAATTGATAAAAAAAGGTTCGTGCGGTGCAGAGCGCCGCTAGACCGCACAACTGGCTGGCCGCATTAGACGTTGAGAAATTGTTTCCTCGTTTGTGGGTGGCTGCCGCGACTATTAGCATATGCAGCCCGGCCATAATTCACCCCTGACACGCCGGTGATATTATTCATGGCAATCAGTTCAGGGTGTCCAATCCTGCGCCATGTGTGTGCACATTTTCCTCCACCAGTTATGACATGAAAAAGTGTTATGAAGAGGCCTGAAAAAGTGGACCAAGCACCATGAAATATGCTTCGGTCTACAGATTCGCCGACTGGTGCAAGGGTTAGACCGGCGGCCGGGCCGGGACCCGCCCAGCAGCTGGAAAATATCGAGAGCGGAACCCGAAAGGTAGCCGAGTGAATAATTGCACAAGAAATGAAATTTTCAGAAAAATGAAGGCCCCAAATGAGTTTTAAACTGGCTCCCAGTCCCGAGTGTTCGCAGGGACTCCAAGGACATTTTGTTGTTCGGAACTGCGCCCCAGTGCATTCGTATCGGGGGTGGGTGGGGCGCGCGATCCTTTTTTTTTTCAGGGCCGATTTAATGCGCTCGCTGGAATCATCCATCACGAGAGGTGACACAATTTTCTGGCCGTCACCGAAACCAGGCTTCACAAATAAATGTGAATTTAAGCGAAAACAGTTCTGACATCGGTTAAGGACTGTTAAGGGCTGCCGGGACAAAGGAGGCTGACAGATAGTGCCATTTGTAACTGGAGGAAAAAATATGGGCGAAATAGCCCCCGGAGAGAAACAGTGCGATTTTACTTTTTATATGATCTTCCACGGGATGACAAAATGTTCATTTTTAACTTAATTGAGCCCTTTTTTCCCCGTCATGCGCGCGATAGTCACCGCCCTGGGCTACATGCGGCATATGGGAGATTCTGACGGCGGATACCGCCGTGATTAATAGCTTTAATTACGTCCCGAGTGTCAACTTGTGAGGTATATTCGCGAAGAATTTAAATATTGCAGGGCTTTACTCACCGGAGTGGAGTTATGGCCTGGATGGGGAACTTTGAAATAGATGTCACACTCATCCCATGATTCTGTTTTGGCTTAGCAATCATTCTCTCCAAAAGTAAAATAAATATTTCGTGTTAGAAATTATGTGAGGCTGGGGCCTGGGGGAGTCCATGTGAACACTCTGTCCTGAGCTTGAGTACATAACTCATTCTTTTATTTGAATACTCGTTGTTACTTAAAAAGTAATCCTTTTTTACACAAAGTGTTCTTTCGTTTTCACACCCTACCATTCTTTGGATATGACCTTATGAAAAATTATCTCTATTACTTATTTTTATTTTTTCCAATTATCTGGACCAATATTTGAATGACCTATAATTTTAAGAATATTTTTCAAATACTAATAGATACTACAACTTGAAGTCAAAAATCCTACAATTATCCAAAAGACACTACTCAATTCACTGAACATATAATCGATACGGAGCAATAGATCTTTGAGTTTTCTTATTGTTTTAATGCATCGATTGGAACCAGTTTCTTTTTTTTTTATTCTGGTCTGTGTAACATTAATACAAATTACTTCTGGTGCGCCCCAAGGTAGCCGCCTAGATCCATTTTTTTATTATTATTTATGCTGATGATATAAAAAAATTTAGAGAAATTTCTGTTTATTCATGTTTATTGTTTTTTTTGTATTGCTGTATTGGTTCATTTTAATTGTAGTATTCGGAATACAACAAATTGTATCTTTATGAACATATCCCAGATTATTGAGCCTTTTATGTTTTATTATGTATTTTATAATTAATTATTCTTTGTGAAGTCAGGGCAGCGTTATTGAGTAAATAAATTTAAAAAACCAGATTACCATCATATACTTTTTGAAATGTCAAAATTTGAAACACTTAGTTTATTCAAATAAACTATAATTAACTATATAATATTATTAGTCATGGAAAATGTGAAGATTACTACCTTTGCTTCTGCTTCATTAAACATATTTTAATATGTAGACAAACAGCGTAACACAATTCTATTTAGTTTCTTGAATTTGATTAAGTATATCTTAATATTATATTACAATAAAAAAATCCTTTCAGCTGTTAAGCTTATAAATCTATGAAGCGTTCTGATACAATTTATATATTCCAGAAGTTTTGAATTTTGATAAATCCTTGCCACTAAATATTCCTGGAGTAGAAGATTTCAAAATTAAACAAAGAGCAGACGTCCACCTTCACTTTTTCCTGAAGAAATAAAAGAAATAAAGAAAGATGTCATCAGCTCGACGAACAAAATCACGTCAAAGAAGAAGTGTACCCGAACCAAAACTGAAAAGTATTTCAGAAACAATTCTTGCCGTGGCTCACCGAAGGACATCAGTCAGCTCCGAAGAGATTTGTTCGGCAATCAATTGTGGGAAAACTTCGGCAATAAATGGATGATTTCCACAAGCCCGGAACGGAGTCACAGGAATCAATTCCCATTACGTCAAGTACCAAATTTCGCAAAGGGCCAGCGTCTGAGCTGAACGGGCAGACTGTCCCTGGAAGACTTGCACCAACAATTTGGAGCTTATAAATTGCCTTTCACCTTCTGTCCAAACAGAGCCACTCCAATTTGACCGCAGCCGTGACCGCTTATCACGGCCGCAGGGCGGGGGCGGGCCGAAAGAATTTACAAAACAAACAGAGCTGTCAGAGATCCGAGAGTGTCCCCGAAAAGCCCCAAAAACCAAAAGTCCAATGACCACAATCACATCCCTCAGGGCTTTTCCCTTTTGCTGGAACAAGTCGCCGCAAGGGGTTCATGAAGTCGCACACTCGTTTCATTGTTTCTCGCCTGTTTCCTCTGCGCATCGAATTGTCTGGCTCGGCCGCCGCCCCCGCCCCTGCAGAGCCCCATGCCCCCGCCGCCGTTGTCCACCCCCGCCCATTTTTATTGTATCTATAAAAGTTTACAACAAGGTGGAGGGACGTCGTGCATTAAGCCCAGGCAAATTAAAATAAGTTTACGAGGCGAACTTAAGTCCCGACAAGAGCCCCACGATTGATGGCACCCTCGAGAGGCTCCGGGGCTCCGTGGGCCGGGGTGGAGCAGCCCCAGCTGAGGTGCCAGAGGTGTTGGTGCACTCAAGTGACGGGCGCTGAGGACTGTGTAAACATTTTCCACCCGATTAGCACTTTTTCTATCACTTCAGATCGCATATCAATTAATTGGCTTTAAAGACCGATCCGGAGCCCGGGTGCTCGGCTGCCGGGCCCGGAGCGCATTTCCCTGTATTTTGATTGCATTTAATCACTCCACAACTCTCGAAACTCGGCGAGATGAACTTTCGCAGACAATTCAAATTGGTGGTGCACAACCGGGGGGTGGTGTCCAGGTGTCCGGTGACCAGGTCCCTGCAGGCGCACCCCCATATCACTGCACTGGGAATGATTGAATTTTCCCCAAAATAGCCCAGCTATTTTGCCAGACCTGCCTCGAACGGGTCCACCCGGGGCGAAGACAGAGGAACCAGAAGTGGACGGAGCATCTCCATGGATTAATTGAGGAATAGCTTGATTTTCATGTTGAGTGACGATGCAATGGCGATAAAATAAATTTGCATATGAATTGGGAATTAAGCACCCTCCGAGTGATTCAATCAGATGGGGAAGCGTCCCTGTCGTCCCGGATAAGACGCCAATTTTCATGCCATGCCAGAAGTTCTGTCCGCCCTTCTGTTCAGATGTTTGCGCAAGGGTTGAATTGGCTGAATAATGTGATTGTCGCTCGGCTCGGTCTCATTTGCTTTGATTCCCTGATTATCCAGCCGGCAACCTCCGCTGGAAAAACAGATGAGCGGAACACAAAGTCGCTTCAAATTGTTTATTTGCACTGCAGCCTGGAGGCGGTGGCGGCAGCGGCAACGGGGCGGAGCCCGACCTGGCGCTCCTGGGCACAGGCCTCGATATATCAAAGCCGGGCAAAAACCCGTCTACGGAACGTCACATATCTGCGAACCGAACGGAAGCAGTCGGCCACCGATGGATTTATTGCCACGCAATTTTCTTTAAAATTTCGAACCTCAGTGGGGACACGTTGAACCGATGCATTCTGGCTTTTTCTGAACTTATATAAATGCAACTGCACGACTTCACAATTGCAAACACATACATACACATATCTACCTATCTAAAGATCTGTAAACCATCAGTATTTGGTGCCAAAGAGTTGAAGGCCTATAATCGATTTTTGAATTTTCCATTTTTTAGCCGTAGGTATCATCTCAAGTATCCAGGAAACTTTGTAAAATTAAAGGTAAAATATAGAAGTTTTAATACTATCATAATAGAAAAATTTCAGTTCATTTTATAGAACTATAGGTACCCTATGATAGTATACAACACAAACGATTTTAATATATTCTTTTAAGGCATTTAAGAACATTTTTTGAAAAAATTGGCTTTTAAGTAGGTACTTACTTGACTTACTGTGACTACCTGTGACTGCCTAAAAAAAAACAAAAATAAAAGTTGTGATAGAATTGATGAAATTAAAATAAAACCAACTTAAAATTAGATGTACTTATTTATATAAATTTATAAATTGCTGGATTCAACCTTTCCGTAGAAAGTGTTAAGAATTAAATATAAATTTACATTTAAATTAAGCCCCAGGAGAAATCAAAATGTACTCACCACAATAAAATTTAGTTTTTCTACACTTAAGGTTCTAAAAATTCCTATTGGAGCAAAAAAAAAACACACCGATACACGAACAGCCTCAACTCAGATACATCCCGATAACTCCAGCGACGGTTAAACGAAAATTAAATAATTATTTTCACCCAAATTTTTACAAACGAGAACAAAGAAAATCACTTTTCACCCAAAACACCGCGAAGAATCGAAACATTTCTTAATATATTTAGAACTGTCCACTCGCGCACTCTCGATGTTTTCGCGAATTCGAATTCTAAAATTAAGTAGACGAAATAGTAATTAGCATTAAAAATTCATAATTAAATTAACTAGAGGAGATAATTTGCTGAGGAGGCATTTGGCGGACGGACCGAACGAAAAAAATTGGCAATTTTACGGAGCCTGGCGAGAGACTACCCGAACCGATCGTAACGCCCCGCAAAGGAGTGGTTCACAACGAAATTATCTTAAGTGAACAGTTTTTCCAAATTCGTCCTTATGTCACCTTTCGACGCATTTCCGAACAGCAGAAAAGCAGTTCTCGCGCGAAAATTCGGTGAAAAACCGCGAAAATGTCGTGTAAGTAGTTTTTCTTTGTGTGATTGTGTTTAAGAAGTGCTGAAAAATGTTGTGGTACTAAAGTAATTCCTTTTTTGTTTTCGTATAACTTTTATTTCGCTGATTTCCATTTAATTGCCGCCGGAATTGTCGCGGCCATTTTGAGTTGAGACGTGTTGTGAGTCGATGAGCTCTGAGGTTTTTTCCACCAAAAGGAACTCAAGAATGTTTCAAGAGACTTAACGTGGTAAGTACTTTTTGCAGTTTCTTCCTCGAGTCGATTATTATCATTATATTACCATATTGCATGCAAATGCTTTCTGTTTAAATTGTGGTAGAAATCAAAACCTCGAGTAACAAAAGTCAAAAATGTGGGCAGTCTTAAACTTCCCTTAATTTCCTAACGCTTAACCCATTTAACCCGTAACGGCCGCCTACAAGCTGTCGGAAGAAGAAATCCCAATAATGAAATAGCAATTAATTTCTGCCATTGTACATCCAGTTGATGCGAAAATCTGCTTTAATTAAGGTGCAGCTTGGGACGGGGTTTGGGGCGCGAGGACGACGAGAAATCGGAAGATAATTGCCCAGGCCCGGGGAAAGTAAGCCAATAGCATAAATCTGCTGGCATTATCCACTTTAGCCTTCTTTCCTCGGCCTCTAATTTTCGAGCGATCCCGGCTCAAACGAGCGAATTGCGATAAAAGAACCATAGCTGAAAATTGATACAAGAAAAGGTGTAGGGAATGCCGGAAGGACTACATTTTATAGTGCTTTATAGAAGCTGGATATAAAGTACAATAAAATTTCGATTAAGTAATGCCGGCCACGACTTCTTAGCACTGAGGGAGGCAGGCGGAATTCCTGGGCGCTTTCAAGATTTTACGCTGTAATATCCGCAGAATTCACAACTCGGGCCAGGATGAGTCTAATTGAGGCGCTTAATTGCTTCACAATTTTCCACTCAACCGGATTCTAATAGGTGCGCCCGCTAACTCTTTGTATTAAAATGTCCTTCTGGATCCGCACAGAAGAAGAACTCTGGCTCCAGCGCTTCTCATATTTGACGAGAATAAAGTGGAATTGGATGGGAAAATAAGTGGTCTTTGAGGAGCAATGGCTTTTTAAATGAATAGCAGCGTTTTTCTTGCGGATAATTGCAGTGATTCGCAGTATTCTTCAGGTGGAATGGTTTAAACTGCACGTAATTTTGAAAATTTATTCTAATGGCCAACATATCCCTTTTCAACTATTAGTTTCAGAAATTCTTTCATTAGGTTTTTTTAATTGGGAAATTCTTATCCAATTTGGTAATCAAAAATTCCTTAAGTGTACGGAATTTCAAATGTGTTATTTAATGGGAAATAATTAAGGGATAATAATTAAAAAATATGTATATGTAGATTTGAATAAATCGTGAATCTAAAATCGTAACCTTTAATCAGATTAGCATGTTTTAACTTTATTATTATAAATTTTTAAGAAAATCTTTTCCACTACTTTATTTTACCAAATTTTGCACCGAAAAGAAACTCCCTGATATTTTGAAGTTTTATGAACTTTTAAATTCTTGATTCTAATTTAATAGTACCATTAATGTAATGAAAATTAAAATATAAAATATGGGAGTACCTTTTAAGGCGTTGTAGATAAGTAGATAAAAAACTTTAAACATTATCGCTAATTGGATAATAGTAGAAATAATCAATTGCATTCAGAAACTCTAGGTACTCTTATACCTTAAGTAATGACTATTGATATAAAGATATAGCAACTACATAAATATAGCAAACATTTCAAGGAGGAATGCAATTGCTCTAAGTGAGGTTTGTGAACTTGCCACAATACTGAAAAGAACCATAATCATAGATTCTAGCGCGACGTAACCTCAACCTTGTGGTTTTGGAATCGATGATGGAAGTCTTATTCGATTTTTACTTTAATTTGTATAATTGTTGATGTTATGCTGCCTCTGCAGCAGTAGTTCGATTGTAATCGATTTTTTTTTATTTTTATCTCCCCGGTGGCAGCGGAGGGTTGAATGAGTGCAGGGCGGAAAAAATGAATCACTGTATCGCGGAGAAGCGGAGTCAACGGCCCTTAGAGATTCGCGTATCCTGTAATGAGCGATTTTGAAACGCTAAAATCACCTGGATTCTGGAAGGCTGGAAATTGAAAATCAAGAGCTCCAGCGCGAGCGCCCCGTTTCGTCCCATTGTCGTTCCCGACAGTGCTTTCTAGGCAGGAAAATTAAATCGCAAAACAAGACAAGTTGAACAGATTGAAATCCCTGCAATGGGGTAAATTGTTGAGGTAATGGAGGAAGAATTGCATTGTCCTCGCCGGCACAGGGCTCCCCCGGGAGGCGGCGGCTCCAGTTGGCTCCTCCGCTGGAGCAGTGCACCTAATGTTTGCTGGCAGCTGGCATACGCTGGGACCTGGGCGAGTTTCTGAGCTGTCTTTGGCCCCGAGGCCTTCATGTTTCCAGTTCCCAAAAGTCTCGTTTGCAGTTTTTCTCCCGAAATTCACCGCTTTAACCGGGAAATAAAGGAAAAAAGCGAAAAGCGGCAAATTCGTCCCGCCGGGAATGTTCACTTTGTGTTCAACAAAAATCCTCTTGTAATGCGAATCAGGGCCACGGAAGGTGCGTCAAACGAAGACATACTCTCCACTTTTTATAGTAGACCACATCACCTTCAGAATTCAAAAAAATATACGATGCATTAATTTGAATGTAGGGCATAATATCAATAAAGCCAAACAATTTGAATTGAAATTAAATTTTATTATATTGGAACTTCGTAATTCTTTTATCGTCATATTAATGCATGCATTATACGTAGGTATTTCTTTTAGTACACCACAATTTGATCGTGACTATTAATTTCTGCAGTACTAATTTGTACTATTTAATGCTCGACCCTTTAAAATTATCGTCAATTCATCATGCATAAAATATATAATAAATATAACCGTATTTGCACATAATTTCCTGTTCTGTTGATTTTGTAATAAAGTTAACTAACTTCCAACCCATTAGAAAACGAGATTTTCGCAAAGAGCTAATTTTTGTGTTCTTGGGAATTAAATAAGTGTGCAGATTTATGAAGCTTATTCCATACTTATGGCCCCTTATTTTGTGTCATGGATTTCTTGAACCTGAAAATTCCCCGAAATGCACTTGGACTATTATCTATAATCCTATTGCAGTATAAGAATCTTTACTTCCTCGAACTTGTACTTCCACTATGAATGCATTTAATGTCTTAATCTGTTTCCAAAAAAAACAAAAAGAATTATTTTAAGCGAGTATATAGTTCGTTAACGTTATTGCAAAAGAATCGAAAATGAATCAACAATCAGACTATCAGACTATCATTTTAAACGATTCTTTACTAAATCATAAAACTCTCGAAAAATGCGAGTGTAAACTAAATCGTAAATGAATTACTTACGAATGAAAAGAAAATTTAACTTACCAAGTACATATTTAGTTTTCGTGCCATAAGGAGAATAACATTCGGTTTTATCGTAACAATTAACAAGGAAATATTTAAATCGATTAATTTACGAAAATTGAAATTGTCCGACAGCTGATTCATTTTTGATTCTTTTCCGATGTTTTTAATACCACGAAGACTGACATTTATTTACTCTAGATTATAATAATATATAATATACAAAAAATATAAAATAATGAAGAGAAAATCTGTTGATTATTTATTAGTACATTTACAAAAATTAGACCTTGCCCCATCTAGTCCATGTTTATAACTGATATTGTATACATTCAGTTTAAATAATTATAATTAAATTTCAGGATCCTATTAAAAATAAATTCAGAAAACAAAAGAATATTATTAAATGAATGTGTTTTAAATGTCCATTAGGAAAGACAATTGGACGTTTTTAGAAAAGTGTAATTTTACATGAATTACGAAAAGTCAACTAGCACTTTTAATTTTCCAAATTGCGCATTAAATCCTCTTTTCATTTATTGACTGGGATGTGGCTGTCCTATGGAATTATTTTGCCGTCCACCTCCAGTTAAATGCAAATGCTCGCAAATGAAATGCAAATGGCCTTAAAGATTTAAATGCCAACGAGGAAAATTTGATTTTTATGACGCTTTAAATTACTCATAAATGGTTTTGTCCTTTCAATGGCAATTATCGAGTTCCCTGGCAGGGCACGCACAGGGCGCCTATCGCGGGGCTCCGTCCCCCGGGGCCACTAGGTGGCGTCACAGTCGCACGTGCGAGGATGGCGGGAGAATTTTTAAAATCATTACCGGACATTTCCAGGCCGCCCGAAACCGAGCGTACACCATATGTCATAATTAAATCAATTGTCCAAATCAAATTAAAATTTCAGGGCTGCATGATAATCCCGGGGGCGGACCGGGGTGGGTCCGGGCAGCGAGAACTCATCAAACGAAATACACTTGTCCACGGCGATAATTTCGCGTTATTGTGCCCAGAATTAAACAGTTTTCGCCTTTATTGCGCTTTAAATCGGAAATTAAATGTCAGAGGTGCGCTGTCGCACGGCTTCACGTCCGGCGACGGACTCCGTCCACAGTCCACAGGTACGGTGGGGGGGATTTTCCGCACAATTACGCCACTGTAGCCAATTTGGCCCCATCGAACCCAAAAGAATAAGGTCCGCCGGAATCTGTTTGGGCTTTCGCTTGTCATCGAACAATGGGACCCAATTACGATTTTTGCAACTTCCATAAATTCTTCCTTACCGCACACCCCCCGGCCCCGGCACAGGGCCTCCCGCGCCCCCGGGGACTTCGCCCCTTTTGAATTTTTTCTGCTGGAGAGCCAGCCCACTGCCCGAAATCTCCAAGGCTCCCGGCCACTTGGACAGCGGAGCCCCAATGACCATTTGGCCCATCTACTAATGGGGTTAGGATAATGTGTCCCTTTTGTGTCCTGTGATTTTGGCAGACGGCATTGTTCTTCTGGTCGATGACGTCCTTCAATCCAGATTTCCTCCCCTATTTGTTTGCTCCCCCGGAATAGTTTCTGGACGGCAATTTTTGCACACGGGAATCGGTGGCCTCTTCCTCCCTCTGGAGCAGCCGGAGGCTGGTCCTGAATCTGGCTTGAGGCTCTAAGCCCTGGACTTTGTTACATCACAGCGACTATCAAGACCAGTCGATGGTGATAATAAAACGATGATGATGATGATCCCCGTGTGTCGGGGGCGCCAAGGTGGTGATGATTATTGCCCCATTGTTGGGGCTCTGAATCGACGCAGCCTGCAGACGGATGCTGACCTCCTGGCGGTGGCAGACGGACTTCGGTCTGTCGAGCCCTTTGTTTGCATGCTGGATGAGTTCCAGGAATATCCCGATTATCAGAAGGTAGTGGGCTGCATGGATTTCAAGAAAAATTTTATGATTTTGGACACAGTAAATGTTATAAGCCGATTTGCTGTTTGGATAAATGTACAACGTAATCTATGTATTAAATTGGCCCATTTTAATATTTTATGTTAGAGAAGTTACATGTGTAATGAATTATTATATTTATAACATGCTATAAGAATACAAAGTTGTTTATAGAAGGGTATAAGTATTTTATGGCTACTATAGAGTGGTCTGAAATGATAAGTTAAAATTAGAATTTAAGTTATAGATAGATTTATCCTTTACGAGAACAATCGCCCATTGTACATATATCAAGAGAGTTACTACTCTTTTTAAAGGGAAATATGAAACATACATATCAGAATAATATAATATATTTAAATATATAACAATCACTTTAAAAAAAATATTTTTATAAGTAAAATTATAGGAAAAACATTTACCTACACATAAGTTTTTACTTATGGTGGGAGCACGGAACCCTTGGCCAATCTTAAAGCTACTTCTTTGAGAAATAATAGTTCAGACAAATTAATTGAAAGAATTATAATTAAGTCGTAATAATAGCACAATTGGATACGCATTTAAGTGGTTTGAATACAGTCTGTAGAACATTAAGTTTTTTAATTCCAAAAATTTTATTGCATGGACGAAGCAGCTTGATTACAAAAATAAGCTTAATTTCAAAATAAATATCTCTTTGTTAAGATAATAAAACGGTTTTACCTTTTTGCTTCTTATTTAGAAGCAGATAATTATTATTTTTATTTATGATTCCATAATACCTAAGTTTTCACCTTTGAAAAAACAGTGCTGCGTTTATATTTTAAATTTTTATGAAATTAATACTAGTTAGCGGGAATAGTTTATCTATCGCTACTGGCCCTTTCGCAAGCATCCACGCCACTGCCAGTTACTACGTTTTTATCTAATTTTCACATGTTGTCTATTTTGAAAGACGTATTAGAAAATTCGAATTATGCCAAACTATGCTAACTAATTTCTATTTTAAATAAATTTTCTAAATTTTCCTGATATTCAAAGTAATATCCAATAATAGATAGATAAATATGCTCTATGTAAACTAATCACATCGCATTTGATTGCTAGCATGAAATTCATTTGAAATAATTAACGTAAATTCCGATTTTCTCTTCATAAAACGAGTAAATTAAGAGAAATAAAGGACATGGAATTAGCAAGAATTATATAAACAATGAAAAGTTCACGCAATAAGTAAATATTTTCACAAGTTTAAACAAACAGGGAAATGCACAATGAAAACATCAAAAAAGGGCCGCACACCCCTAATTTAGCAATTTGCGATAAAGGAACCGAAAGGCGAAAGGGGCGAAAGGGCTGAAAGGGGCAGAGCTCCCAGGAGCCGAGTCGGGTCAATAGTTAGCTTGAAAACCGTAAAATGTCGGCTTGGATGTTTTGACTACTGCCAGAGAAACTCTTGAAATTTGATTTGTGTCCCAAAAGTAAGCTCCAAAAATTTAGCGAACCGAACGAACGGCGGCAGTGATGAAGGCTGGGAAGGGAAACTTTTCGCATAAATTCATCCCCCCGAGTGGCGAAGCAACAAACATTTCCTGGATGAAGGTGGCACGAAAGGGTGTCGGAGGGTATTTTCGTAAATTTATGTGTGAAATTACCTTCACCCCGGCCACTAATACAAATCGCTCGGTGCTGAAGCAGCACATCCCCTCGAAGGCACCTTGTTAGCATATAGGACACACCGCAGGGACTAAGCCTTTTCACGTCGGCGAATAAAGGAGCCGCTCAAAAGGGATAATTAAGGTCGCTTTTCACTTTTCAATTTTCACCGTGGAATGTGGACGGGCCCGGCCGGGACCGTGCTCCAGCGCCCGGGATGTGTGAACCTGGGAGTGCGATTTGCATGAAAATTACGCGTTTCTGCTAGTTAGGCTTCCCCTGGGATGAAACAATAATTTCTGGTCAGGTGGTTGAATTTTTGCATTTTCTGCCGGATTTTGAACCTCTTCTGAACCCATTCTGATCTAGTCAGACCCATTCATCCGGCGACGAAGACGCTCTTTCCTTGATGAGTCCATAAATATATCAGTTAATATACTCACATCGAATTCCCAGTGTGATTAAATCCAGGAAAACTTAATTACGAAACTTTTCACAACTTAATTCGTCCCCCCGAGGGCTCGAAAAATTCCAAATCCAATCTTATTCGCCGGTGTCTGCTGTGAGGAACCCAGTTCAACTCCATTACGACTCCGAACGAATGCAATAAATTTTAATAAACAAAATGACATGCTTTAAAGGGCGCTGGCAACGATGAAGTGCACCAGGAAATTATCAAGAGTAACAAATGATGGTGCCAAAGCCGAACTTTTCGGTACCCTGAAAAACTCTCCTCTTTGCCTGCTTCCCGCTGCCCGCCTGCGGGTCTCGTCTTCTGTCTTTCAGTGTTTTTTCTCTCTCCGAAGAAAAAAATATCCTCCCGAGAACTTTTTCGATAATTAAACACAATTTGTCCAAGTTTCTAACTAAATTTGAAATTATTGCTAAATGGGTTGTAATGTTGTGGGGATTTGTTAGCGGAAATGGGGGAGAAAATTATATCTGCGGCCGGGCGAGGACGAATTTTGTATACCATTCAAGTTTGGCGCCCTCCGGCACTTGCACTGGGAAGTGTACTCTGGAGCACTTTGCGGTGATAATTAATCAACTTTTGCGAATTATTCCGATAAAGTCGATATTAAGCTACGACGAGTCTATATAATTTATAAGCTTTGAGGTGTTCGGTTTGGTGCGAATTGATGCGGCGGATGAGCATTTTCCCTGGCCGAATTAATTCAGTTTGAGCGTGAACTTTCCGTTTTGTGGATAGTTTGAGTAGATCGATTTTGGACTCATTAATTTGAATACTGTCATTGAAACAAATTTAAACTTTAGGCGATACATATTCATGCTATAAACAATTACAGTTGTCTTTGTCTACGTAGTATATACTATAAAAAGTTTCAAATTTAACTTTTGCGACAAGCTGATTTTATGTTTCAAAATAAGGTTCGAACTTAGAAGTTATGGCGTGGGTATGGTTGACTTAAATCGGGATCCTGCAAAATATTGAAGGCAATCAATCCTCTACAATAATATATTATAATTTCAATTTATAGACTGAGAACTAGGAACGATGTAACTATAATTTACACGGAAATACATTAAAATTGAACACATTCAGTCACCTGATCATACCAATTGTAGGTACAGATTTACTGGAATATTATTTTGAAATTGGATGAAAACAAATCTTTTCTATTATTTTCTGAGCTATGAAACATCTGAAAACTGACATTCAAATCAAATAAGCCTTCAGTATATTCAATTTATTATTTTATTTAATAATTTTTCAGTTACGATTTCTTTCTTTATGTCTCGTTTTAATTTCATTATAAAGACGAATTTATCATCAGTTATTACAGCTACATGAACAAAGATTTTAAATTTTTAACAAAATGTTAGGAAAAATCAAAATCCTTTTAATTTATTCTGCGGGAAATATTTCATAAATTAATTAACATATTATAAATACACTATAACTAACACTAACTTTTATATTAAATTAAAGATATAATAGGTACTTATTACAGGCTATCCAAACACTCTATTTTTTTAATTTACTGAGTATAGTAAACAGAGAAAATGAAAACTTCAATATCTATAAAAAACAAACCATAGCAATAAATTAGATTCAAATAAAATTAAACTTTTTTCTTACCGCAAAAAAGGTTTTTAATGAAACTGGAACAATATGTCCTGCTAAAATGACCAAGTCCTTCTGAGTTCTTTGCATAAATATGATAAGCAGCTTTCTGAATCTTAGATCTTGGTCCATCCAATTGCACGCATAAATAGAATCGGTCAAGTGAGCGTTGTACGTGCTTATTCCGCTCATAGAATAGCACGCTGGTAGAACTTCTATGACGACACACATAAGAAACGTGGCATTCGCAAAAATCGGGACCAGTTCAGTTGTGAAAAACAAAAGATTCACAGCTCCAGTACCTACACAAAATAAGCACCGTCACAGTCACCTGAACGAACAGCGTCCTACTCACCATCGTGTTGATTTCCTCAAAAAGTCTTAAATTAAACCCTTTAAGAGTTAATATGAAAAAATGCATTAATTTCCTACCCTAACACGTCCCTGTGATCCTTTGCACAATCGACCAATTGATTGTATGCCTTCGGGGGGCTATTTTTTTCCGAATTCCATCCAATTCTCTTCACCCGCAGTCCAAGTGCGTCGATGTGGGCAGTTAGCATAGAAGTATAAATGGTAGGGAACGAATCACACGAAATATTATGTAAAACCACCATCAACCCGCAAAAATCTGATATCCAATAGCAATTAAATAATTTGCTCTTTTCGATATATCGAATGGAAACCATGCATCCAGAATGAGATTTCCAGAAAATAGCGCCCCCGAATAGAAAAAAGTAAGAGACGTAAAAAAAATAGCAAAATATACGTGAAATAACCGCCGACAAAACTTGATAGATTTTTCAATACGTTGCCGCTCCTCAGGACTTTGAATCCTTTGGTCTAATCTCCGCAAAATCTCAACAATAACACGATTTCTCTTGGAGAAAAACATTATTAAAAACTTTAACGAATAAGCGTTGACAGTCATTGCCATGGCCATGTCCTCTAAGATGACCTGTATATCGTCTTCCAGAAAGATCTTGTTTGTTAATGAAATTGGAAAACAGATCGTGACAGTAACGATAACAAAAATTGAGAATATCGCATAGCGTCCTTTAAAAGGTCCAACTTGTCGTGTTCCTGATATTTCCCAAGATTTCCAAACACCACTAAATGCCTTGGTACTATCCACTGAATTAACAACAGCCATTTTAAAGGTTCTGACGTTTCGTTGTAACTGAGTAGTCAGAAACCAACGTCTTACCTTCTGCTTCTTAATTAGCTTTTAATAAGGTTGACTCATAATAAATAATGAATTGGAACATAAGCTTGAAAAATTATTGGTAGGTCACACACTTTTTATGTGATGGAACCCTTAAAACCCAAATAATCAATTGTAATGAAAATTACAGAAGTAAATGACTTTATTTAAAACCTTTTTAATTGTGTACAAGTTTATATTTGTTTTACTTTTTTTCTCAACAATTCAACACTAATCTAATACCCTAAACAGACAGGTTCGGCTGAATGAACGTTCGACGAATGATCGTTCAATCGGTTTTTCATTCATTGCATGCATGACAGACAGTGAACTTCAAGAAAGTAAGAGAATTGTTCAAGCTCAGAAATGGATACGATTGAGATAGCAATACTAAGTTTACTAAAACGTTCGCAACTATTAAACACTTGATTATTAAAAAGAAAAGAATCATTTTAAACACTTTATTATTTTATTTAATAAATTTTCATTTACGATTTCTTACTTTATGTCTAGTTTTAATTTCATTATGAAGTCGAATTTATTGTCAATTATTACTGTTATATGAACAGAGATTTTAAATTCTTAATGAAATGTTAGGAAAAATCAAAATCGTTTTAATTTATTCTGCGGGAAATATTTCATAACATAATTAACATATTATAAATACACTATAACTAACACTAACTTTTATATTAAATTAGAGATATAAGAGGTACTTATTACAGGCTATCCAAACACTCTATTTTTTTAATTTACTGAGTATAGTAAACAGAGAAAATGAAGATTTCAATATCTATAAAAACCAAAAACGATAGCCATAAATTAGATTCAAATAAAATTAAACTTTTATCTTACCCCAATAAAGGTTTGTAATGAAACTGGAACAATATGTCCTGCTAAAATGACCAAGTCCTTCTGAGTTCTTTGCATAAATATGATAAGCAGCTTCCTGAATCTTAGATCTTGGTCCATCCAATTGCACGCATAAATAGAATCGGTCAAGTGAGCGTTGTACGTGCTTATTCCACTCATAGAGTAGCACGCTGGTAGAACTTCTATGACGACACACACAAGAAACGTGGCGTTCGCAAAAATCGGGACCAGTTCAGTTGTGAAAAACAAAAGATTCACAGCTCCAGTACACAAAATAAGCGCCGTCACAGTCAACTGAACGAACAGCGTCCTACTCACCATCGAGTTGATTTCCTCAAAAAGTCTTGAATTAGACCCTTTAAGAGTTAATATGAAAAAATGCATTAATTTCCTACCCTAACACATCCCTGTGATCCTTTGCACAATCGACCAATTGATTGTATGCCTTCGGGGGGCTATTTTTTTCCGAATTCCATCCAATTCTCTTCACCCGCAGTCCAAGTGCGTCGATGTGGGCAGTTAGCATAGAAGTATAAATCGTTGGGAACGAATCACACGAGATACTATGTAAAACCACCATCAACCCCGCAAACATCTGATATCCAATAGCAATCAAATAATTTGCTCTTTTCGATATATCGAATGGAAACCATGCATCCACAATGAGATTTCCAGAAAATAGCGCCCCCGAATAGAAAAAAGTAAGAGACGTAAAAAAAATAGCAAAATATACGTGAAATAACCGCCGACAAAACTTGATAGATTTTTCAATACGTTGCCGCTCCTCAGGACTTTGAATCCTTTGGTCTAATCTCCGCAAAATCTCAACAATAACACGATTTCTCTTGGAGAAAAACATTATTAAAAACTTTAACGAATAAGCGTTGACAGTCATTGCCATGGCCATGTCCTCTAAGATGACCTGTATATCGTCTTCCAGAAAGATCTTGTTTGTTAATGAAATTGGAAAACAGATCGTGACAGTAACGATAACAAAAATTGAGAATATCGCATAGCGTCCTTTAAAAGGTCCAACTTGTCGTGTTCCTGATATTTCCCAAGATTTCCAAACACCACTAAATGCCTTGGTACTATCCACTGAATTAACAACAGCCATTTTAAAGGTTCTGACGTTTCGTTGTAACTGAGTAGTCAGAAACCAACGTCTTACCTTCTGCTTCTTAATTAGCTTTTAATAAGGTTGACTCATAATAAATAATGAATTGGAACATAAGCTTGAAAGATTATTGGTAGTTCACACATTTTTTATGTGATGGAACCCTTAAACCCCAAATAATCAATTGTAATGAAAATTGCAGAAGTATATGACTTTATTTAAAAGATTTTTAATTGTGTGCAAGTTTATATTTGTTTTACTTTTTTTTCTCAAAAATTCAACACTAATCTAATACCCTAGACAGAAGGGCTCGGTTGAATGAACGTTCGACGAATGATCGTTCAATCGGATTTTCATTCATTGCATGTATGACAGACAGCGAACTTTAATAAAGTAAGAGAATTGTTCAAGCCCAGAAATGGATGCGATTGATATAGCAATATTAAGTTTACTAAAATGTTCGCAACTACTAAGAACTTGATTATTAAAAAGAAGAGGATCATTTTAAACATTTTATTATTTTATTTAATAAATTTTCATTTACGATTTCTTACTTTATGTCTCGTTTTAATTTCATTATTAAGTCGAATTTATTGTCAATTATTAGAGTTATATGAACAGAGATTTTAAATTATTAATAAAATGTTAGGAAAAAACAAAATCGTTTTAATTTATTCTGCGGGAAATATTTCATAACATAATTAACATATTATAAATACACTATAACTAACACTAACTTTTATATTAAATTAAAGATATAATAGGTACTAATTACAGGCTATCCAACCACTCTATTTTTTTAATTTACTGAGTATAGTAAACAGAGAAAATGAAGATTTCATTATCTATAAAAACCAAAAACGATAGGCATAAATTAGATTCAAATAAAATTAAACTTTTATCTTACCCCAATAAAGGTTTGTAATGAAACTGGAACAATATGTCCTGCTAAAATGACCAAGTCCTTTTGAGTTCTTTGCATAAATATGATAAGCAGCTTCCTGAATCTTAGATCTTGGTCCATCCAATTGCAGGCATAAATAGAATATGTCAAGTGAGCGTTGTACGCGCTTATTCCACTCATAGAGTAGCACGCTGGTAGAACTTCTATGACGACAGCCATAAGATAAGTGACGTCTATAAAAATCTCGACCAGTTCAGTTGTGAAAAACAAAAGTTTCACAGCTCCCGTACACAAAGAAAGCGCCGTCACAGTCAACTGAACGAACAGCGTCCTACTCACCATCGTGTTGATTTCCTCGAAAAGTCTTAAATTAAACCCTTTAAGAGTTAATCTGAAAAAATACATTAATTTCCTACCCCAACACATCCCTGTGATCTTTTGCACAGTCGACCAATTGATTGTATGCCTTCGGGGGACTATTTTTTTCCGAATCCCATCCAATTCTCTTCACCCGCAGACCAAGTGCGTCGATGTGTGCAGTTAGCATAGAAGTATAAATTGTAGGGAACGAATCACACGAAATATTATGTGAGACCATCATAAATCCCGCGAACATCTGATAAACAATAGCAATCAAATAATTCGCTCTTTTCGATATATCGAATGGAAACCATCCATCCACAATGAGATTTCCAGAAAATAGCGCCCCCGAATAGTAAAAGGTAAGACACGTGAAAAGAATAGTAATATATACGTAAAGGAACCGCCGACAAAACTTAATAGATTTTTCAATACGTTGCCGCTCCTCAGGACTTTGAATCCTTCGGTCTAACCTCCGCAAAATCTCAACAATAACACGATTTCTCTTGGAGAAAAAAATTATTAAAAACTTGAACGAATAAACGTTGACAGTCAATGCCATGCCCAAGTCCTCTAAGATGACCTGTATATCGTCTTCCAGAAAAATCTTATATGATAATGAAACTGGAAAATAGATCGTGACGGTGATGATAACAAAAATTGAGAACATCACATAGCGTCCTTTATAAGGTCCAACTTGTCGTGTTCCTGATATTTCCCAAAATTTCCACAGACCACTAAATGCCTTGGTACTATCCACTGGATTAACAACAGCCATTTTAAAGGTTCTCCCGTTTCGTTGTAACTGAGTAGTCAGAAACCAACGTCTTACCTTCTGCTTCTTAATTAGCTTTTAATAAGGTTAACTCATAATAAATAAATAATTGGAACGTAAGCTTGAAAAATTATTGGTAGTTCACACATTTTTTATGTGATTGAACCCTTAAAGCTCAAATAATCAATCGTAACGAAAATTACAGAAGTAAATGACTCTATTTAAAACCATTTTACTTGTGTGCAAGTTAATATTTGTTTAACTTTTTTTCTCAATAATTCAACTCTAATTTAAAACCCTAGACAGACGAGCACGGTTGAATGAACATTGGACGAATATTCGTTCAATCGAATTCGTTCCATGCATGAGAGACGGCGAACTTCAATTAAGTACGAGAATTTTTCACTGCTCAGAAGTGAATACGATTGATATTATATAATAGTTTGCAACAACGTTCGCAAGCTATTAAATGTTTGTTTATTGAAAAGAAAAGAATTATTTTAAACCACGTAATCTGCATCAGTTTAGCCAGACAGCTATCAGTTCATTATTTGACCCTGGAAATCAACTAGTTTTTCAAGAATTTCCAGGGTCATTCTCTGAGAATGAAATTTTCAGAATTTCGTTGACGAGAACGAAAATGTAGTTATAAACGTTCATTCAAACTTCATTCTTGGTGACAGACGACCCGGCAACGATCATTCTTCGTGGAAGTTCATTCGACCGGGCCCGTCTCTCGTATAAAATTTAACCTGACGAAACGCCAATGACAAAAGAATCACCATTTGCATAATTTTATTTTTTAAACTAAATTTAGTATAATGCCACAAGACAAGCTCTATATTTTACTTATTACGTAAATAGTACATATGTATGTATGTGTAATAAAATATATTCAATTTATACTATAATTTTAGAAATAGGTTAAAAAATAAATTAATGTAATTTACATTTATAAGGCTATTCATTATATCTTACCCAAAAAGACAGCTAGAAAAAATTTTGAAACACTGTCTTAAATCGGGCAGATTAAAGATAAATTCTGAAGAAGACATTTTAATAAACGACTGTATTAGTATCTAAATTGCATGTTTTATGTCGGTAAAAATTCTTCCTTCTTACAATGAGTTTCACTGGGGAAAAAATCAAAAGATACGTCGTGTTTTCGACAGCTTAATGAACTTTATCGCAGCCAATTAATTTCCGGCTGATTGAAACTGCTTATCAAAGAAAGCACTTCAGCCTCACCGGAAATTTACCCTGCAACGCTTGCATCTGGTTGCTGGTTCTGGTTTCCAGAAAAAATTCCGGGAACCACTTTACCTACATAAAATCGTTGAGAGTGATACTTAAAGCTAACGTGCTAACAGGTGCTAGGTTGAAAAATTTCTGGAGCCTATTAAATTTTGAAGGTTTTGGAATTTTTCGTTAAATATTGCATGCCTGGAGGGAGCTGGTTGTAAGGTTACGCCTATTAATGTTAGGAAATTTGTACTCAAATGCTGTAAAGTGGAAAAATGTTTTTTTTTTTTTTTTATACATTTTCGACAACCAACAGCCAACGCCTGGTGAATTGCCGGGTTCATGGGGTTGAAAACTTTAAATCTTGCAAAGATCCCTGCCTCCCATCTCTGCGAATCAAAACAGAAAACTCTTTCCGTAAATATTTGAAACAGCTGAATCCCACCGCAAACAGAGCAACGAATGCAGCGAACGGGGTGAAACTGCGAATGAACAAAGCGCCTAACTTGGTTAACATGCAAATTTCGGAGGAGGAAATTTTTTGAATAAACGCAGCCAGCACCCGACCGCTCCGGATGGCTCCTAAAAATGAATTGTGAAAATCTCCTCACGCCCACCCCCGTCCGGAGTTAATAATTTGCCACCCTGTGCGGGTGAAGGGCGAAGGGCCCGGCGGAGGGAGGCGGGCATGCATCGCCAGCCGTTAAGAAAGGACACGACGCGCACTACTGAAAGTAGCTAAAGTTTCGGGTATCGCTGTGCACTCCTGCCAAAATTGAATATCTTAAGACTCGGGGACACCGCAAAACTCATCAGGGAAACTCTAAGAACTCACCGCGTGGACTTTTGTGATGTTTAAAGCAGGAGACATATGGATGCGGAATTTTAATGGTGTCCCCGTCCCCGGAGCGCCGCACGTTCCGACGCCTCTGCGCCAGACTTATCCTGGCCCGGCGTAAAACTTTTCATGTTTTAATGGAGAAATGATGAAGTCGGGAAGTCACATCTTGCCGGCGCATATTGTCTGAAGTCCCCAGACTCAATTAAGAGAGGGATAGCCGGGGAAATTATATCCGGCAATTAATATGAAGAAATTATGCCAGCAAAAATGCATAAGTTGGAGCAGTTGTGCATGTACGTCTGAGCGTCCGCCTGCAACTTTTAAACATTTTTAAAGGGAATCGCTGCCAGGGCCACAGAGGCATTATTCATTTTAGCCCTGCACAGGTGGAATCACAGAGACAACTGCGCCCAACTATCTTAGTACCCACTAAAGTTTCTTTTCGTTGTAAGGAACTGTGTCTTTAGTTAGCCAAATAAAAATGAGCATTGAAATTATTCTTGCTCATATATTAAAAAAGTTGTTACCTTAAGCGGAAATCCAGATGCCACTGCGACAAATATTAAATGTTTAAAATTATAATATTTAAATCAGAGGCGTAGCTACTGCCATATGCAAACGATTAGTAAATTTAAAAAAACAAATGAAGTTGATACTTGATTTAGAAATTCATAAGTTTACTTTGTCAATACAGAAATAAATAACTTTTCATAATTTTAATTCATATAAAGCACTTCCCAACAACTCTACATACATATATTATTTCATCTCCGTGAAGTAATCGATTAATTAATTGGACTACAACACACTTCAAAATTCAAAACATAGCCTACAATTTTTGAATAAATTTTCAGATTTCAATGATTGTTTTTAGAATGACGAGCTAAATCAATATGCAAATATTCACTTTGCAATAAATGAGCCAACTCTTTAAATACAATAGTTCACGAGGTATTAATTTCGTCCTCCAGTTTCCCAGAGGTTATAATATTATTTATGTTTACTATTTTTACCCATCCGGTAGGTTTTGGAAGAACGTTTCTGCGCTTTGTACCAAAATAATAGGGATATAATACCAAAATAATAGGGAATTATAATTATTGCAGATTCGTTAAAACTGAGTTCATTTTTTAGAACTTTTCGACTTTTAATCTCTTTCTCTGTTGGGGCCCAGATCAGATAGTCCCGGGTGGCCCTTTCACGTCTATCGGTGACTCTGGTCATAGTCCTGAATGACAAACAACGTCTTTCGGAACGAGTCAGCTCCGGTCCTGAGTCATCACCACATGCATCCATCCCGTAATCGGGAAAACTTTATCCGGCACCTAGTCACATGTAACCGCCGCCACCCCCACCCCGACCCGGGACAGATTGCCTGCTAAGTCCTCCGGACAGGACAATAAATTGCAATTCATGACTTCATAACTGAGCAAAATTACCTACGTCCTCCTGAGTGATTCTGTAAAGTCATCACCGACTGATATGAAGTCATCAGTTATCGTCGATTTGTTCATTAACCACGACCTGCTCATTGAGTTCATGGAGCCGTCGGTGGGCTCTCCGCCACCGCCCCCGCCGGGTACGACCCGGAGCCCCATCGAAAGTACTCGAGCGCCTAATAAGCATATGCCATCTCCGGTTAAAACGCTGATTCAGTTGATCATTAACAAGATTAATATGGCGTTACATTGGCTAGGACAGGGCTCACAAACTCTTCCACCGGGTCACCCACACCCGGCGGGTGTTTTTCGCCCGGTACAGGCAAAACTGTCGGCTCTGTGCGCACTGTACCAAGACCCGTCCGAACCGATTACCCGGCGTCCTTTAAAGTTAATTGGTGGATGCATGGGGCCGGGGCTCTAACAGCCTCCCGGAGCGGACTGGGGATCCGGACCCGGCCGGGACCGGGACCGGGATGCTACCGTGCTGCCACCGGGCGGGTGTGTGTGCCCGGGTGTCATCATCCCGGACCATTTCGATGGCCCCGAGAACAATGACAATATTGATTGGCCAATTACGTTTAGTGATTACACTCATTGGCTATGCATGAGTGCTGCCGTCAGCTAGAAAAATAATTTTTAATTGTTTCCCCTTTGTGCCCACCGCAGCCGGGAACTGCTGCGCTGGGATGCGGCGTCCCGGCGATTTTTTTTTAGTTTGAGCTAGAAAAGAAGGAAATTGCTGGCGTTGGTCGCCGGTGCATGCATACAAAGAGTCGTTAGTTCGACTGTTCCACTCGTTTCCTGGACATTGTGGCTCTCTTTTTATTTTTAAATTTACAGAAAATAATTGCGTAATTGCTGCCATGCATTCACTATTTTCATTTTGAAGATAAACAAAACGGAAATCCTGCACCACAGATACAGAGTCTCCTCCACAGGTTAGTTTTGCTGTGTCAGGGCAATTGAATGAAGTGAACTCTTTAACAAGTTTGCGACATGTTTTGCATTTGAGCAATATTTTAATAAAAATAAACGAATTTTCATCTGAATGTATGCACTAACACACATTTAGAGATATGAAATTTTTAAGAACTCAATTGAGGCATTTTACATTTTTCGAAAAGTATAAGTTCTTGGTCTTGCTCAAGAATATGCTCTTGGAACCAAAGTTTCTCTGAAATCGCCTTTTACAGTTACAGCCTTTTAGCAATGAAGCGGAATTAACTTAATCGAACCTTAAACGCATTTTTCTCGAAAATTGTTTTAAAAAATTTGAAACCCCTAATAAAGTTAGATAAATTAAATATAAAACGACTTCAATTCGTATATGTCTATGCCAAAATACTTCAAAAATCAAAATTTTGAAGACAATAAATTCCAAACCAAAATGAACCTTTAAATAGGATTGACCTAAAACAATAAACCTATATTGATGTTATTAATTATAAGCTGAAATAATTAACAATTATTAACTTTCTATTAGTGTGATAACCCCAACCCAAACATAAAAATAATAACATAGATTTATGTCAAATTGTTTTTGTTGTTGTGTTATATTTATCTTATAATTTTAGAATGAAAAGTTGTTAAATTTTTTTACGGTTTTGTTATTTGTAAGAACAATTTTAATACTGAAAGCTGAATACCGAAAAATTACAATAAGAATATTTATTTTTAAAGCTATTCCCTATTACATGACATTATTAAAAGGTTTGTAGTTTAGTTCATATTTGAGAAATGTTCTATAAGTCTCATAATTTCGTTTTTACAATTCATGGAAAATTTGTTCATCTAAATTCATCCGAGTTAGTCCCCAAGGATCTGCCGATAAGCACCCAAAAATGTTTACAAAAGCAATATTGGTGGCCCACAAAGAGTTCTAATGCGAAAATTCCTGTTGGAATTGGAAAGGTACAACAAAGGAGCAATCAGCAGACAAAAGGGCATAACAATAAAAACGAGATCAATTTGAGGACAATTATTTACAAAAAATGGAGCATCTTGTCTACAGAGGCAGTTTCCCAAGCACAAAACGTGCCTAAAATGACGTACTTTGTAAAACCTCCGGCGTCCCCATCTCCGCAGGTTGTTTACCTATGTTTGCTACATCAAGGTCCCCCACAAGGGAGCGAAACTCTTTGAATCCTTTTTCTTGTCGAAATTCAAAACACACAGGGACTTAACAATTCAAAGGAATCCCCCAGCATCCAATGAACGACTATATGAATTTTCTATAATTCCCCCATCAGGGTTTACGACATAAAGAGCGGTTTTTTATCAGCACTTAAAATGTCGTCCCTTCGCCCGGTGTCCTTGCGTCTTTTCTTGCTGACCCTCACTTATCTCCCGTCCTAATCGAATTGAATCGAATTGGAACCGAATTCTGCTGATTTTGCTCCAGGGGACTGTTTATCCATTTTAATAAAGTCGGCCCTTAATATGCGAATTTGGCCAGCTGCGGGGGAGCTCAGGTATAGTCAAATAGCATCGGTCCAAGTTAAATAATATCAGTCATAATACTCGTTAGTTCCCGCAGCAGGGTGCGTTCAGAGGGAAATTTATGCGACTTTTCATTTTCAAAATGTTATTTTTACAACTCGTTTTTCTGTCTGAAAAACATTGAATTGACATGAATTGTTTTGCTCTAGTGGACTTAAAGTTCGACCCTTAATGAAACTTAAATATACACGAAAACAGAGGGCAACTTTACCGCCCTGTTTCTAATCTTTTGACTGGTACAACTTTTTTTCCAATTACAAAAATCGCAACAATAACTTTAGAAGCCTACGAACTACGCCATTGACCGAGTTCAATACGTTGCAACCTTTGAGGGCTGAACTCCACCGCTGTTGTGGCTCAGCGGTAATCCGCTGACTTAAAAGTTCCTCTCTTCTTTCGGTTATGTTAAACTCAGGGCGAGCCATAACAATTTTCATTTTCGGAAATAAAACTTTTGCTTCCTTCCCGAAAAATGCGCCCAGTCCTCGAAACAAAGCCTTCCGCAAACTAAAAACACAAATTAAAAAAAATAAAGGGCGAAAAAAACGCGAAAAGTTTTCACTCTACCAGTCATTTTCCGGTTGAAGTAAATCCAATTAAAAAATTTTTATGAGGGTTGCGACTACACAGCCCATAGGCACTAGCTCTAATCCTGGGACAATGAAAAAAGCCCCCACAAGAGCCCCAGGGGGAAAAGTTTTTTAGCCCGGGGATTTTGTTCAGTTCGGCAGTTCTGCCAGGAGTCAATAGCGTTTAACTTGGACTTCATCTCGAGGTGGACTTAAATCACAAAGGTTGAAATTATGACGGCCAGCTGCCCAAAAATGTCATGTTCTACTCGTGTAACTTTTCGGTTTCAATTGGCTGGAGACGGGGACAGTGTCTTCGAGTGGCGGACTTTTTAGGGGGACTTTTGTTTTCAAGGCAATTACAGATTTTCGCTGGCTGAAGCTGGCTCATTCACGAGCTAAGGCTAGTTTTATGCAAAACTGGTACTTAGGGTTCCAAAACTAGTTTCAACAGCAACTTCCTGGATTCCGGAATCCAAGCGTTATACTATAAATTAAAAAAATTTAACCCTTTAATACAATTTGTTTTTTTTGCTTTCTCAATGTAAAAATAAAAAGTTAAACAAAACCCCAAGCCGACTTCATTGTTATTTTATTTTTATTATGAAAATTTACACTACTTTTGTACCATGAAAGATATATGTAGGTCAATATATGTATGTATATATATATTATTTGGAGTGAAGTACAATCAAAATAAGTAAAAATCACCTTCGACTATAGTAGTCCTTAAAATTAAATTAAATTTTATAAATTAAAGCATCTCCCAGCTGTGCAGTTCAAAATCTTGTGAAAAGCAAATTATCACACTGAAAAACATTTTTAACTATATTCTGGGAGAACCATAAATATAGTTCGATGGACTATATCTTGCGGATGCCAGAAAAAAACATATAGAGTATTTTACTATATTGCAAAAATTATTGATATCATGACCATTTTATTGTCCTGAAATCCATAAAAAAATTTCTCACAGTAGAATTCTATTGCAATTATTTCCTGTATTTTTGTTTTAGTTCAGTGATTTTTTCAGGAAATATAACTAGAAATAAAAGGAAACTTTTGTCTGCTTTACCAGTAAATGTTCTTTTGAAATCTGAAAACATTGAAATACATTGCATCGTTCAATTGAGGTTACATTAACTTTTAAGTTCGGGTACTGAGAATTTAATAAAATCAAAGCAGTGTTGAGCACAACCACTGCACTTACATAAATAAAGCCAGCTACAATTGTCAATCGCATCGCATCATTTTATTTGTAACAAAAATTCGGATGAATTTCTTAAAATTTAAAATAATGAGGTAAAGCTTTGAAATTAAATTTGCAAATTTGTAATACACGTACAAAAACAAAATTTATATTTTTAAAGACATCTTACAGAAAAATAATTAATTTAATTGTGTGGCTATAATTGCATCACATTATGCCTACTTTGTACTGCAAACGATTGGATAGAGGACAACATCAGAGGTCTAACCTTTACAAGAGATTGAACCTGAATTACAAACTATCGAATACAAAATGAGTTAAGCGTACACCGAACAAGTTATGCAATTTTCTAGAATTCCAGCGGTACACAACCAGATTTAATAAATATGTACTACATATATATGTACTACTACAAAACAACTTCCAGATTATTCACTGATTTTGAATAGATTTGCAGATAGAAATTACTAAATTATCAGAATTTTTGAGAATGTGCTAGAACTAGAAGTTCAGTTTTAACGAAATTTTCAAACAGAATTACTAAAAAAATAATTAATATAATATATTAGAGCCTGCACCTAGTTAGATTTTACTAGAAAAATGTTCTTGTAAATTTTATAAAACATGTATGTTAGTCAATTTTGGTCATCGATGACTGTAGCCTATTAAATAAATAATAATAAAATAAATAAAGTAAGTGCTCAGTTTATAGCTTTTCGTAAGCATTTATAACTAATACACACACAAATAAAGAAAAATCGTGAACTTTCCCTCCTTATTATATAATCCCCACGAAATATTCTTTAATAAAAGAATTTAAAGCTCAATTGAGTCGAGTAGAAATGAAGTTGTAGAGCAAATTATTCCTTAAGCAGTCAGATCAATAAATCTACGTATCTGAAGGACTGATAAATTGGAGCTCAAAGCTGCACAAATTAGCCGGCCAGAAAACTTCCTCGGGTGGATTAATCACGGCACCAATATCTGATCAGAATCGGTCCTACAACAGTTCATTTGCATAAACCAGCCAAGACGTCACGTCCGCGATAGTGGCAAAAATGAGTCCTGTTGCCTCCGAGCTTGAAGGAGAAAAATCGGGTCCTCCACGGCAAAGATGAAAATTTTCCCAGTGAAAAAGAAAACAGGATAAATCTGGATAAAAAGTTGGGAATAGACGGCAGCAAATTACATTTACCCGCTGCCGTGCAGCCAGGGGGCGAGTGTCCCAGAAACCGGGAATAGGAAAAATCCTCCTCCAAATGACTTACTTATTGAGATACCATCGCCACAATTAGCGTCCGTTTTGCGTCCGAGACAATGCCACCGAGGGACGCCGGGACGCCGGGACGGTCGGGCTGAGTGGCGAAGAATGGCGCAACGTACACCGCGGCTGCCTTCGCACGTCACACTTTTCTGAGTTAGGAGGATATGAAAAAGGGAAAAAATTGTGGAAAAAGGGAAAAATTAAAGAAAAACCGCCGCCAGGTTTAACGTCACAAAAAATTTCCGGTAGTCTAGTTGCAGCCACCCAGCCGGGCGCGATATCCTTCGACTCTCGAAGGTGCAAACCGAATGGGGCTGAAACCAGATGAAGTTAATTGTTTAAGATTTACAATTAAGATAAAAGCGCATTTTTTCAACCTGCGTTCATTTATCATCTCGGCCTTGCAGCGCCGCGCTGTGTGTGCTGCTCGCGGGAAACAATGCGATTTTGAGGGGCGACTCACACCCAACGCGCTGCGGCAGGGCATTCACCCCGCAATGTCTAATTATTGCATTTAATGCCTCTGAAGGTACTTAGCTCTTTAATGAAAATTAACGTCCCGGCTTTTTATTTCGAAAAGATAATATGTAAATTTGTAATTATTTTTAGTACAGTTAAGAAGATGTATGTAGAGAAATATGTTGGTATAACATTTTAGATTTCAAATAAAAGTAGTCCACTAATACTCCTAAAAAATATATTTATTATCTTAAAAGTGATTACTAAAATCAATAACTTAAATCTAATTAAATGATACATAGTAAAAAACTGCATTTTTCTCAAATATGGTATACTTTGTATCTGTGCAAATTATATGCCAATAACCTAGCAGAGTAACACCGGTCCTAAAAGAACTCCTATAATTTTTAAATTGTAAAACAAAAATGGCAAAATTAAATTAAACTGCCATATACAAACTTGAAATTTTTACACACTATTTTAGATACCCTCTTTAGTAGAAATAAAAATTGCCAGGCGCCTCAGGTAGGTTTAAGACGTTGCCAGACGAGTCTAAACTTGCATTATTTTATATTGCAGTAAATATGTTTTATAGCACTTGGAACGCAAATTACCCGATATAAAACATATAGGCCCAAAACGAGCCCGCAATACGCCCGGAATTAAAGAAACGCCCGTTATACGCCCGAATCGTGCCCGTAGCATTTTTGAAGAGAAATAAGATCATAGAAATGCCTGCAACTCGTCCGTAACACGTCTGTTTAAAATAAAAATAAAAATTTAAAGTTCGGATTTTATCAAAGCAATAAACGTAGATTCTTTTTATCTGCCTTTCTTTAGGCAAATATAACTAGAGAAGGATTACTATAAGAAGAATTAATACTTAAATTATATTTTTGTAAAATAATTTATTTATTAATTTTCAATTTTTATTCACAATATTCTATGTTGTAATCTGGTTCTACGATATAAATATTATTACTTATTTTGACAATAAAACATAAATTAATAATTAAATTCCGTCTGTGAGCCTATTGCGGGCGTATTTTGTAACAATTCGAGCCAGTTGCAGGCGTAATTTTATAAAAATTTGAGTTCCTTGTGGGCGCGTTTGGGGCCTGTCGCAGGCGTGATTCGCGCCAGGCGATTAAAATGGTCCCATCAATTTTTTTAATATTTTTTTGCAATTTAAAAATATATAAAGGTGGTTTTAGGACCGGTGTTACTCTACCAGATTATTGGCATATTGTTTGCACAGATACAAAGTATATTTGAGAAAAATTTTAAGCGGTAGAAAACATTTTGAACAAATCGTTCACCAGCTCTTAGACTATATATCTTTGTACGTGTAATATTGTGCACTCAGAAGACGACTGTTTCAGAAATGATCTAGAGAAATAATTGTAGTTACCTGCGAGCCATTTAAACTTTTGTTCGAACTTGCACAATAATCAGATTCGTTACACTCAGTGAAACTGAGTCCCTGTTGGACAGTAAATTGAACCATTTACCAAACAACGTCCGCATCGAACCTTTGCAGTTGTCCTGCACAAACGATTCCAATTAGCGGAGCAGCATTAACAAAACAAGGAACTCCAATGAATTCCATCCAATTGTCCAGGTCCATTCTTGAAGGTTCGACTCCATCTGGAGCCGGCCGCCTACTCCTGTCGCCGACTGCTGAGCTCCTGGAGGATAATGTTGGCCCAGCAGGATATTCAGCCCTTTGGCTAAATGGGGACATCATTGTTAGATCGACTCTGCCTAATAGAAGCCTTCCTTGGATTCAGTTGACACTTCCTGCAATCAACGTGATTTTCTTTTCAATAACTTTTTCCTCCTTTTGTGCGTCGTCTTCAATCAGAGAAACACTGAGCCCCACAGGAGGCCCTGCTTCGACACCATTATAATACGGAAGCGCCTCGGAGGGCAGGACGGGGCCCCATTGTGCCACACAAAAGGCTATGACTTCCTAATTGGGACAATTGTGCCGGTGCGGGCCTTGGAAAAATGATGATGAGCTAAATCAGGCCTATGTGTGGCCCTGACACGGCGTGAATAAGACGCCCCCGTCTAATTGCTTTGATTTGCTCAAAAGCGCCCGGATCGTAAATTCACGCGCAGTGCCAGTGGGCGGCGTCTTACGTGCGCGTTCGCCCAAAAATTCATAACACCTTCGGATTTTTCAGGTGAATAGGTCCCTTTTCCTTTGCGGCAGACTCTCCTTTGTGGTCGCGCGTGAATGGGTCATTCTCGCAGCCGTTTGTGCTGCGGATCACTTTGCCGAAATGACGACCCTTTGTGCATGTGTCCTCCATTTAACCTGTTTAAAAATAGATAAGCCCGGCGCAATTTGTAAGGCGCGTCGAGCGCTCCCCTGGTCAATGGGTGACAGATTGGCAGCTCGATTGTATCGCTTAGTTACTGAATATCATCCCATAAATTTTTACGTTACCGGCACATTCCACATCCGCCGATGTAAAAGATAAATTTTATTATATCACCCGACATATTGTCAGATGCCAAAGGCACAAAATGTGACACCAAAAGTTTAATCACCTGTAAATTCGATAAAAATGAAAGTTTTTTTCTGTCTAACCTATGCACCTATACTATGTCGTATGTCATAAACATTATTTTGACTTCTTATGTAAATATAACGTTTTAATGTACTATATAATATTTTTAGTAAATTGCGCAAAATGAATGTTGCTAATACGTGCAAAAAGTTTATCTTAAGTCGTAGAAAATAAAATATGAAATGGTTTCTTTATGTACAAACCTTTTGCAAAAAAGGAAAACGTCTACTTACAACGATTTATAATAAAAAAATATTTTTAATTTTAGTAGCGAACTTAATAGCATACTTTAAATGTTCAGTTTTGTTCTTGTCTGTTACCGTCAACAGTCAACAGTCGAGTTTTTTTCTTTTTTACTAATTGTTTTCCAATTATGTTGTTGCTTCTGAATTACTGTCGATACACTGTAAATCTGAGTATTTTAATTCAAAACCTCTTAACGTTTTATTTTAAAACAAATATTAAAATGTTTTAGACAAATGAAATCAAACGTTCTAAACGTTTTTACAAAGTAAAATTTTTCTGAAGAATCTAACTACGAACGTAAAGTTATTTGGATTTTTTTAAATTTCAAGATATTCTTTTATGAGTAAAAGTATATAATATACATATATTTAAATATTCAACTTTCATAGAGTTTTATTTATTCTATAAAGTTGCAATAATAAAAAGTTGCTTTCAGATGACTATGTTATGTACATACGTATATTCATATGTTTCATAACATATATTTATTTGGTATGAGTATTGTAATTGAAAATATGTTATAATGATGCTAGTGCATTTACAAATTTGCTAGAATTATTAAAATTTTAATTTTTCATCAATATTTCCACAGCATGGTTGTATGAAATGCATTTAAAACGCATAAAACGTCTTAAAGTAAAACGCTTTCAAAATTAAACACATGATGTTTGGAATAAAACAACTCTCAAAAACGTTTCAAAATTGGGTATACATCAATTAAAACACTGAAACGTTAAGTCGTTTTAAGTTAAAATACTTAAATTTACAGTGTATAAAATAAATAAATATGTAGTCAAACAAAATATGAAACCAAATGAATTAAACACTTCCACCCCTTAAGAGTATTTGTATAGTTATCGAGGTCTTGAATACTTGCATTTGTGAATTGTGATCCATATAGTTTTATTTATTTATTTTAGCAGTAAACCAAAATTTATTTCAATAGTTTCAAATATGAAACATTTTAATAAATCACAAAATAAAATCGATTTCATTTTACGAAAAGCGTATCTAAAGTAAAAGTATTAAATATATATTTTTGATGATGTGTCTTAAAAAATTACTTTAATCAGTAAATACCCAAAAAATACTACAATATGTCCGAATATGGCGAAACTGTTTTTGAGTTTTTCAACATGTTGGAGACAAAGGTACCCCAAAATTTCTCAAACTCTTATTTAATAGACGTGTTTTAGAAAATTTCAATATGGAAGAAATATATATATAACCTTCTCGACAAAATACTCAAATTAAGCACCAGATCAAACATATTGGACATTATTTATTTGAACTGACATTTGTACAACATTCGAGTGCAAATGTATCGTAAAAGTAGCAGCGATGTCTGTCTTTGCAACGCGTTTTCGATATTTCTCCTAATGTTGTAAATGCGAAGCGGTGACGGCGGTTGGATTAAATTAGCGTGTAATCGCACCACTGAGCGATCCAGGCCAGTTCACCAGAACTGGAGCACCATGTCCAACCGCTCCGCTGGGCTTGTTGAGCATAAACTACTTAAACAAATCCTATCGCCCAGAACGATGCTAGCGACGGTCTCGCCGGGCTCATTAACGCAAAACAATGTCGCACCTCATAATTTTCGTAAATTCATTATTAGATCCGGTCGGGCCGACTAATCCCAATCGAAACTGTGTCAATTTGCATATTTAATCAAAATTAACATGTGATATAATCAATTACACACAATCGAGACATGTTCCCGGCTCAGCCGGGCCCGAGTGGTCCCCTCCCCGGGCGCTCCGGGTAGACATAATTACAGTCGTCCATGGCTCGGGAACCGGGCTCCGGACCGAATCAACGTATCCACAGAACAAGTCGGCCTCGGTGCGGAGGCTTAAATTCGATTCAGTTGTTACAACATTTTGTGTTGTTGAATTGAATTCGTCGTGACAGGGGTGGAAAACCCGGCTCCTGCTTCCGCGCCCCTGCAGAGCTTAAACTGTATCAACGGAGTGCATGAGCAGATTATCTTGGCCGCCCAGCCCGCTCCCCGTCCGCAGCGGCCACGTACCTAGGCCCAATCTGACTAAATCGTGACACTATTTTGTAGTATATTCGGGGACTATCCTATTTATCTAGATATGGAAAACCCTAAAGCGACAATTGGTGACACCGGCCGGGGCGTCGGGGGGAGTGGTGGCGGCGAATCGATTCGGCCGCTTGTGTCGAATGTCGATGGATAAATTGTACGTGGTACACGGGCTATTAATTATGGATTCGAACATGCCTGAGGTGATTACCAATTTTAAGCCTTCGGTACGCACTGGTCAAGGGGGCTGCAAATAGCACAGACTTGCCGAGATATATGCGAACAGGGATAGCAGTCTTTAGGTGGCCGGGCCATGCACGTAGACTTGCAGGGTGGTAATGTAATGTTCATATCAATAGGTTAAGTATGCAACGGTCAACAAGATTGAAAGTACACGTGACGGGCCTAAGGCCCCAAGACAAATGCTGGGAGGAGAACTTAAACTTTGCCTTCGGAACGCATCCCCTTTCAAGACGTTCTGTAGATGTTCTGCAAATTGATGCATTACGGTGCACACTATGTGGGGAAACTCTTGGCAACAGGACACAACAGCCTGAATGAGAATTGATGAAATCGCCATGGTCTCAAGACAAATTACACAAGCTTAGTTCAGTCTATTGTATCAAAGTTTCAGAGGATTGCATCTGAAACCAGACCCTTTGATTACTGTTGTTATTTTGAAAAAGTAATCTTGTAGGGTACAGGTACATGCAGACGAAACTTAAGGAATTTAATAATACCATATTTTTATATTATATTATTTTTAATCATTTATTTAGGTTATAATTTAAAGAGGCGGTAATACATTACATTTTCGGTCAGTATAAAAATATAAATTCAATAACATTTTGGGCGATAAAATATGAACAGTAAAAAAAATGGAAACGAAGAGTAAAATATATTGAAATGAATAGCTTAATAATTACTTGAATGCGTGAAAAAATTATTGAGCAGTTACTAAATCAGAATTGGTCCACTAGTAATATTGAAAGAAGTAATTCTATAACTTGTGTAAAAAAAAAATCTGAAGTAGATAGTTATTTCGTATGCGTACCTACTTCTAGAATATATTCTGTGCAGACCAGAACGAATTCGTATTTTAAATTAATACAAAAATTAATTGATTTGCAAAAATGTGTGCTTTTATAATACCGAACTATTTATCTAACTATACACTTTTTCATTTTCTATTCAAATAATAATTTCAGAGGATAGTTATTTAATATACCGTCGATTAAGTTTTGTAGGTATATACTGCCGCTAACTATTCAAATTATTTTATATTATTTGCTACATTTTATTGCCACAATTAATTTAATTACCGCGAACAAAATTTAATATTAACATAGAGTCTGCTGATAACAACCAAAAAACATGGTAAACTCGTATAAGTCTTAAAAATATTTTTGTACGTTTTTGCCTTTTGCTTATTTTAATAGGATACTATTTAGCATTTAATTGTTAAGAATTTGGTTAGTGTTTATATTTAAGGAAGTGTATGTTTGAATGGAATGTTTTTGTAATTGTTTGGAGTCTTTCTTTACTATTTATTACTGTGCCCGCAAGCTGCTTTAATTAACAAGATTTTCTTATCAGCACCTAAGACTGCAGCTCTTCTAAACCCAATTAGTTAGAGAACCATCCAAAGACGCGACAAGTATCGCACCAAACGAGTAATTACTCTAATTAATTATCCGATAAGCCGACTAGACTTGAGAAAATAGGTGAAGTGATTGGTGGGATCGGAAGAAAGACGGTGTTATCATTGTTTCTGGTCGCAGAACCTTTAGCGAACAAAGCGCAGCAAGACCGCCGCTTTTGTTCCACTATTCTGAGCAAAAGGACGTGATTTCCTCCCCCCGAACGAACCGAGAACGGAGCCCTAAGCTCACATGCCTTTCCACTTCGGATTCGATAAAACTTTTAAATTTAGAATTTGTTTCAACTTGAGGCAGAGCGCACCAGACGTATGCAACCCTTTTGGAATCTTCAAAGACTCTGGAGCACAGTAGGAGTTCTTGAATCTTTCCGGGGATAATGCTACATCAGAAGATTATGCGAACAATTTGATGGAACCCAAGAACTATTGGCGGCGGGCGGGAAAGTGTCTGCGGGGTAAAAATGAAAATCTACAGAACTGACGGTAGAGAAAATCGAGAAAGTTTGTCTAGGATTCGGGGAAGCCCATAAAGAAAATAAAAGAAACGCAACATAGAGGGATGCGGGCGCACTCTTATAGGGTCCCCGTTTTGGCGAAGCTCCCGGAAGAGTGTTTACTTTGGATGGGATAGTCCCAAAGTTCTTTGGACGATACTTTTGTTCGTTACTTAAAGTTTTAGTGGAATTGGTTTCCGTCTTTGAGCCTTGAAAACAGGGCAGGAAACATATTCAAACCGGAAGGGTAAATGCGCCAACAACAAGTTGACTTTCCCAGGCTGAGAGTCCCGCGCCCCGGTTCCCGCGGGACCGGTTATGCGATGCACAAGTTTTGTGCCCTGAAATCACTTCGATATTAGTTATCCAATCTTTGTTTCCGCTTCCTTGCCCCGGAACCGCTCTTCCTCTCAGGATTTCCAAATTATTCAAATCGGCAGGTAAAATTAAGTTGTACTATCAGCAAACGATTTTTTATTCTTACCCAGGTTTGATAAGATTTGAAAAAAAATTTATATATTCTTTGACTGATGCTCTGAAATCGTACAATTCAACAGTTATAAATTGAGAGATCAGTACTAAATTTCTGACACCATTTACAAGATTTTCTAAAACAAAACTTATATATTTTCTAGCTGAATATTACAAATATAATAGAATGCAGACTTGGAAATTTATGAATTAGAACCTCTGTGTAGAACCTAAGTTTTATAGATACTTAGGGCCTGTCTGAATCCAAGACTACATCTTCAACTTCGTCTCGTTATAACAATTTATGACGTCAACAAACAAGCTGAACTATAGTATTACAATTAAAACAAAGACAGAGTAACCCTATTCGAATTCGTTTGCTTAGCTCGATATTTGATATTTTAAATTAATTAAAGTAGGTATACCAAAAAAGTAAAATTCAACAGTATTCAAGGAATGTTCATACAGTTGTTCTCATTCTGGCTTATGAAGTCAATATAAATCTTGACCCGCTCATCAAGCTAATAAACTGTTATACTACGTAGCTAAACTCACAGTATATGCATGCGTTCGAACAGAGCTTAGCTCGGTGTGTCGTCATGAACTGTCAAAAGAAGACGACGGTTTGGATTCGGACAGGCCCTTAATAATAATAATAATATACATACATAAATAGAACCATTTTTCAAATGGTCATTTGATCGCTAAATATCATGAGTCCAGTTCAATAATCCTAATCGTTCAAATTAATGACTTTAGAGGTAAATACTTTTTAGGGAAATTTCTTATATGTAGGTTATGAAGGAACCTTTGCTGTTGCCAATATTGCCAAAGCCATTCAGGTCGGTAAATGACCTCATTAACTAAATCTTCCTGCTTTGGCAATCATTTCAAAGAAAATAAGCGATCTTCAGCTGAAATCCGAAAGTGGTCTGCAAGCAAAAGTATAATGTCAGTAATTGGTGCCAGTCCTCAATTTAGCCGCGATAACGCGACAAAATAACTGAGAAAATTTGGTACAAATTTGCAAGTCGAAATGTGAAGGGAGTTTTGCTTGCGTAATTTGTTCGACATCACCACCCAAAGCCGGGACCGTGTGAAAAGAAATTTTCCTCAATTTAGCGCGAAGCAAAGTTTTAAAAAAGGCATGTAAATGAAATGTGTGCGCAAAAACGACGTAAAATCTGCCAAAAACATTCAGCCGACTGGGAGGGATCCGAATTGAAGCCCAGAAATGGCAGTCAATTTGCACTAAAGACAGATAACAAGGGAAACTCCTGCCAAGTTCTGTTTAGGTTTAGTCTCCCGCTTATCCCTTTCTTGTGGCACCCGGGATGCGAAGCAGGAGACATTTCGTGTTAGTTAACAAGAAATCACAAAATTTTAAAGATGCTTCCCGAAACCATGTCGGGCTCACCCCAGCTGGAATCCACAAGATTGTTGCCTTTGCGACGACCGTGTTTTGTTGTAGATACGAATAAATTTGAGCAGAACGGCGCGAATAAAAGAAATGAAATTTGAAAAGTTAAATTGGACTTTTTGTTCGGAACAAATTGTCCTTAACGCGATTTTTTACGCACTGAGGTATCACCGCTACGCTCAAGTTTTGGTTGATTAGGCAAAAGGCTGCGTGCGACAAGCGATGAACAGAGTTTACACTCAAAATACATAGATAAAGCGTCAGCGACTCTTACCTCAAAATATGCTAATTTGTTAGGAAATTGTACAAAACATCTTTAAGTATGCTCGTTATATTTTATTGGAGCGTACTTCTTAAATTAGTTCTGAATAAGGAGCCATGTAGGCTAATATAATAAAATTAGAAATAGGTTTAGCTATAAAACGCAAAATAGAATCCTTAAATTGCTTTGAAATTTTTCAGAGAAGTTCTATATTGTGATTAAAGCCACATATTTTTTTGCAATAAAATTTGAATGTTCGTATTTCAATTTTTTAATATACCTAGAGATATGTGATCAATAACATCGTAATATATTTTTAATTAATATCTATGATAAGTTTTCTTAATTCTAAGACTTGAAAATTTGCTCAAACATTTTTATCGTACTTGTTCAAAGATTGTCGAATTCAAAATTACTGAAAAAACCGATTTTCTAAGTCAGTAGTTTTTTTTCAGATATGAATAATACTATTTAAACTAAAATCAATTTTAAAAGATGTCTTACCAAAGCGAAGGGAAACGAGTAAAGCCACAGTAAAGTTTATTCCAATTTTAAAACTTTTCTCTCTTGTAATAATTTTTTCAAAAAAAAATCCAAGTTATTAAATTACAAGTTCATTGATAATAACTTAAAAGTATCGTCCTTTAGGAAGCAAACTTGATTTTTACCCAATTAGAAAAATTGGATCTCCTTTTTGCAGCGTTTTTAAAAATTAGAAAGGCCGCCAAAACTTTCTCGGGGATGGACCAACTAAAATATTCAGTCCACCGTGATTTTTGCTAGCCATTCACGAAAGAAAACTACATCCACTGGAGGAAAAGCCTTCCAAACCTTTCAGAAGTTTCCTTTCAGCCTCGAGCGACGCGGTGGCAGGAGAGGCACGAGACGTATTTTTATCATATCCACGTACAATCAGAAAATATGCCCCCTGGGCCCAGCCGCCGCCGATTCTGAAGAAACTTTGGATATGAGTTGTGTCTCCTTCGATATTCGGGACGCTATCAGTTAATTTGAAACGATATCGGCGGGGTCGGGCCCGGTTCGCAAAAAGTTTCTTCATTTAACAAATTACCATGACGCAATAATTTTTGGAGGAGCAGTCAATAATCAGATCGGGAAGGTCGGCCGTATTTCTTAGAGGGGGGATAATTTAAAAACTCGGTGCTCCTTATCAGAGTACCGGGCTCACGTAGGCGTATAAAAATGCAGACGAAGGGTAACGGCTGACTGCTCCTGAATATGTTCCTGCACAGGTTATGCAGATGAAGGGCAATAAAGAAAAGACCATCCCTTCGCCGAACACCGGGCCCAATGAAATGAATGTCCGAGGCGAGTGGCCCGGTGCTCCCTTCAATTTCCGGCGATATTCGTTTTAGGCCCGGGGATTCCCCAGCTAGGCCTGGACTGAAGGCACCTTTGGCCCGGCCGCCCAAAAGTTTCCCAGGCACAAAGGGCGACAGTAAGCCAAAAGAATCCCAGCAAAAATGTGATTCAATCACCCCAGAGCCCGTGTGAGGCGAGCCCATCCGGGTGGCCAAAACCCAGATAAAAACCCGGGCAAAGGCGTCCCGTGCATGACCAGGTTAGACAGAAATGGAATTTAGTCGATTGGGATAAATAATTAACAGCATGTCCTGCATCCTGAAAAGGATCCACGTTTTGATTGAATGCGGCGGACCCATTGCTTCCCTGATGGACTCGTCGTTGGCATTCTCTCCCGTGGGTCCTGATTGTGTTGTTCCTTTCAAACTATCGCCACTAGGATCGGGATCATGGCATTCATCCGACAGCGGATAATTTTCCCTTGGCGCACAAAAGCGGCAAAACGAGTGTAATTTCCGCCCCGAATTGACCGAATAAATTAATCTTCTTGATTGAATATTCCGCCCGGCCACCCCCGCTCCCGGGCCAGAGCTCGCGTTACACACGCTGCACACAATCGGTGCCGTGTAACAACGTGAAGTTGCGTTCCGTTGGGGTGACCGGTGATCTGGAAGAACGGTTCGAGTCGGAAAAACTAATCAAAGTCACGTTGCCGTTTTTTATTCATGACGTGGGCCGGCACCCAGCCCAGCACCCGGCGCTGTGATGAATAATGGCGCGACGCGGTGGGCGTCGGAGCGGGCAGGCCAGCCCCAAAAGGGCTAATCGCACAAACCCTAAAAGCATCCTCCAAAATTCATTCGAAAGACACTCATTTCCCAATTGTTTCGGGTTTTAACTGGTTTCGAGTCGACCAAAGTGGTCAAAATGACTAATTAAGCTGGACAAACTCAGAAAAAAACAATTTTGTTAAAGGAAGTGGGACAATTGGAAACCTCGACTGTGAAATTAGATTTTCTATCCAATTTTAAACTTTTATGTGAAACCTTTCGGAATTTAGGTTATTTCGGGAAATGAGAATCTGTTGTCCACTTCGCGAAACCAAAACATTTAACCTCTATTTTTACACTCTTTACAGTGGTTTAGATTCAAGGAATATTCTCTTGACTTGGCTAGGTTTCTCATCTTAAATTTTATTTCCAATAATGTCTTAAAGGTTTTATATCTTATATAATAATAAATTAAAGCGTTTATGGAATTATAAAACATTTTTTGTTGAGAATTTAATAATTGTTTTTAGATTTATATTTATCGGTATTACTATTTATTTCCGTCCGTCTGTCTTATCCATCTGTGCGTTTTCTCTATAATTGCTGAACGAATTTAATTCCGATTTTCACGATTAGATTGATTGATTCACGAGCAAGGTTTAGATGTCTAATTGGTGAAAGTTTTGTGAAAATTAATAAACCTATAGAAAAAAAGCTATCGTCAATGAAGTAAGCTTTGCGCGCACTGAGCAAAATAAATAATTTGTATCTTGGGCAACGCCAAGAGCGGACCAGCTAGTTTAATATAAAATAAATAAATTGGAGACAATAAAACTATAGTTATAATATAATTTAATTTTAGTTTGCTTTTGTTCTTTTATAAAGAGAGGTCGATATATGTTATAAATATGTATAAAGGATCTCTATTTCTATAAACGAGTTGAAATTCAAATTGTATGTAGTTTTATTAGGATACCAAAATAATGCGAGTTTAGTAAAATTCATATTTAACAAATTGTCTGTTTTAAAACAAAAGCTAATAATAAAGTTAATTAAGAATAGCATACATTTTTCCTTGCATTTTGCTTTTTAACTTAAATTTTCAAGACATTGCATAAAATATTCAAACTTCCTTTAATAATAAAGACCTAAAAAAATTAATTTACAAAATAGTAATTACTAAACTTTTCTTCTAAGTCAGCTCGCTCAAAGACTGTCGAATTTTTAATAATTTCGCAGCCAAGTAAAAATAAATGGGTAGCCGAACCGAGACCTCAGCGAATTTTCCCAAATTTCCCAGAGGATCCGAAATTGCTTTTCAAAGAGACGGGAACCGCCTCATCAGGCCGCTTGCAGCCGACGCATTACATCTGTGTCTAATTAAATGCGTTAATTTATAAACCGCGACGGCGGGAAATATCCTTAACAAGATCCGGAAAGGGAGCAGAAATTTTAATAACATCTTAATTACTATCGGAGCGGGGGCGGCCGTACACCGAAATGCAACTGAAGCCGGATGAGTGGGAAAGTGCTATCTGGGCGGCGTATCTCCGACGCTATTTATTTGGGGCTCCCCCGCCCACGAGGTCTAATTTTGCAGCGTCTCACATTTAATTACTCCAAACAATAAGTCTGCGGGTTTGTCATCCCTTGTTCCACGGCGAACTTGTAAGAAAACCGCCAGAACATTCATGTGCTCCCCAGCCCAGCCCCAGGGATTTTGGGGGCGCCCCAAAATGTTCTAGGATCCCCCGTCCACGCCTCCGCCACCTCGCTCCTTGCACCGGGGAAGATAGCGAGCGTGGTGACGGGCTGCAAACTTCGCTGTCGCAGGGAATGACTTCGTTATTGTGTCACATATTACCCCTAAGAATTGGGCAGGAGTCCAAGCGCCGCCGCTCGGTGTTTCCTTAAATTGTGAACATTTTACAAGAAATTTAACAGCTTTGAGGATCCGCAAATGGTCCCCTGTAGTCCGGGAGGAAATAGTGCTAAGCGGCGACTTCTCCTTTGCAGGCGCTCCGGGCGGCAGCCCGGCTGCAAGGCGGGGGCGGCCCTGCGGTGGGTGGCGTTTTTGCTTATGCAAAGCACCCGGCCGGAGTGCGCTCGTAAATTTTTTGTTGGACACCCCACTTGGACATTGTGGCACATGGAAACCGCATTTCCAAGTAAATTATTGTCTGTAGCATGTGATATTAAGTTCTTCGGGTTTCCCACTGGGGGCAGGGTTTTTTGCCCGCCGCTCCTGCCGCTCCCGGCGGCTCCCTGTGAATATCAAAACGCACGGACCGAACTGAGTCATTTAATTTTGCAGCCAGAGGTAATAACTCTTTCGGGCTGATCTGCACTCCTTGTCCTTGCAGTCGTACTTCTGCCGACTGGGCACCAAGTAATTGGACACCCGACGTTCATATGTGCGCCCGGGCGGAAGGTCGACCCCAAAGGGATTCGCCTTAGTTCTGCTGCCCAAAGGCAAATTTCATTCGAACACACGTCGCACAGTGGTCAATTTTTCAATTCTAGAGGGGCAAAATTGTTTAATTTCTATCTCTAGCATAGTCTGATTTATTATTACTTAACACATCTTATCTATCATCTTGACATTTTATTTCATCTAATCTTACACCACAGGGAGTACACCCTTATTGAAATTTTAAAAACTACAATCCATTCCAAGTAAATATTTTGGAATATATCATACAGTGAAGGACAAAACTGTTCACACTTGTATTGAAAATGAATAAAATATTCTGTAAGTCGTAACTTTCGTTCGGGAATGTACAACATTTTTTTACAATAATGTCGCTCATTAGTTGCCCAAACACCTCGCGAGGTTATGTTTTTACATTACCGTTATATTCAAAAGTTTTGAGGATATTTATCGAAACAGGTGCTGTGAACAGTTTTGACTCAGTATTAAAACGCAATAAATCAGCAATTAATATTAATTATTTGTTAATTTCCGTAAGGTAATTTAGTTAAATATGGTAATTTTAATTAGTTTCTATGTAATAAGTTCTGTAGGTTTTAGTGTTTTCTTGGGCGCAATTAAATTACTAAAATGGCAAAGAAGCTAATGGCGTCTACTACGGCCGAAATTGCAAAAGAAATTGCAAATGGCGTCCCATACAGGAAAATTGCAACAAAATTTCGTGTTTCCATTGGAGTAGTAGCCAAAACTAAAAAAAAATTTGCAATTAATATTGACAAGAATATTGGAGGACGACCACAAAAACTGTCGCCGGAAACAAAAAGAGTTGCAAGGCGATTGATTGTTACCGGAGCAGTAGATAATGCATCGGATGTTAATAAAATCATTAGAACTACATTGGACATCAATGTGTCCAACAAAACTGTCTGCAGAACTCTTAGAAAATGTGGTCTTAAAGCTAGGGCGAAGGTTAAAAAACCACTGCTGACTGATCGCCATCGAAAGTTGCGTCTGGAATTTGCTCGCTTGCATAAAAATCGTACGGTTGAGCTATGGAAACACATTATCTGGTCAGATGAAACAAAAATTAATCGGTTGGGATCAGATGGCCGCATTTGGACATGGGTTGATCAAAAACTAGGCTTACAAAAGCGAAATATTCAGCAAACGCTGAAATTCGGTGGAGGTTCGGTCATGATATGGGGATGTTTCTGTGGAGGAAAGTTAGGAAAATGTCGAAAAATTGAAGGGATAATGCGAGCCACAGATTACATATCCATATTAGAAGATAGCCTCTTGCCAAGCATTGAGCAATTCGGTTGTGAAACAACGGACTTAACATTCATGCAGGATAATGATCCGAAGCATTCAGCCAAAATTACGCAAAAGTGGATCTCCGACAACAATATTTGTCTCCTCAAATGGCCTCCGAATTCTCCAGACCTTAACCCCATAGAGCACCTATGGGGTTACATAAAAAGGAAGTTAATCCTCCTTAAGCCGACTCCAGCGAACAACGAAGACCTCTGGCAAGCTGTCCAAAAAATATGGGATGAAGTGGACCCAAATTATTTATTAAAATTAGTGGAGAGTATGCCCAGACGTGTAGCTGCGGTGTTAAAAGCCAAAGGAGGGCATACGAAATATTAATTTATTTAAAAAGATTAATTAAAGTAAATAATTTTTAATAGATCTTCACTTGCGACAAAAGTGTTCATAGACCATTTAATGGAAAATGTTTAATTATTTTTTTTCTATCAGCCTGTTTTTTTCTTAAACTGTGAAAAATGTTATATTATTCCGTAATATATTTAATAAAAAATTTGCTCCTTATTTTCTTTTACGTAGCATTAGTTAGAACATAATATTCACCGATATCAATGTAATGTGAACAGTTTTGTCCCTCACTGTATATAACAAAATTAGCAATATGACGATCGAAAATTTGTCGGCATATTCAGAAAAAACAGTTTTAAATTACTCAAAATTTAAAATCAATTTAATAAACTCTTGTGACCATTAAAAAGTTTACATTGGTATTCGAATATCAAAAATAATTAGGATTAGAACTTAAACTTACTTCGTGTAATATGATCCGAAATAAACTCAAAATCCTATTTAAAAACTCTGAGTCGCAGTTGCTCTTTTTGCACGAGCGTTATACACACATTTTTCTGAATTTTATAATGTAAAATTATGAAGATGACATACTCATATTACGTTTGATCTTAACATTTTCAAAAGAAGTGGCCTACTTCAATAGGTCCAAATAGTCAAGTATTTTATTTAATTTTATTTTTCCATCATCCTTTTACCAAGTGCAAATACAAAACTATGTACCTAATTAGATCAGCACTCTTTCAATTGGTAAAGCCAGATTGTGAAGTAGTTGAGCAGCAGTCTAACAACTATTTCGAAAAAATTAGGAGATCTTTAAAAAATAGAGTAAATAGTATGACCTGAGTAGCATATGTAGGTACTGGAGTGCGTTTTGTGAAGATATCTAATAATTAAAAAGAAATTTCAAAATACATATACATAAAAGGGGACCTAAGGATTGGTTATTACATGCAAAAATTGTATCAATATTTCAAAATTTAACATTAAGTAAATAAATTTCAACTAGGTGAACATAAATTTCTAAATTCCAGTGAATTTTCGAAGTAAGATTCTGGCACCGCATTTAAAATTAAAGTGCAAAATTTCGACGACCCCAAGAAATATGAAAAATGATTGCTTTATTACTGCAATCATTTTTCCTTGCGAAGAACTTAAATTCTGTACAAAAGAAATAAGTTAATTTTTGTTTTAAATTAAGCAAGCAAAACCACGGAATATAAACATTGGCTTGTCGGCACTAAGTATTTATGATGACGGGTGAAATTCATATTAATGAAAAAGAGAAAAGTGAAAATATCTAAGCATTTTGCATGAAATATATGGTAAAACGCATATCTGAAATTTAACTATTGTTTCTAGTGTGTTGTTTGAAAATATCTACATAAATATAAAAAATCAAGTAAAATTATCCCATTAAAGGGCTCGATCCCAAAATGCTGCAGTACCTCGAAAGTTTCGAAAATCTAAAGTTTCCTGTGCGCACATTCGCAGACTGCGAAATTACGCCCGAAAAGGCGAGTCGCCTGCTCAAACATAATTAAATCATCCTCCAAATTTGCCTTTCTTCTTCTATTGTTCCCCAAATATTAAATCGCGCTGGGGAAACAAAAGGGCGCTTAATGCGGCCATAACTTGGCCCGCAAGGAGCGCAACGCTATTCATAAAAAGGTGCAAACAGTTTTATCGACTAATTTGCAAAGTTTTATTGTGGATCCTGTTGACCGCCAAATTAATTATCGCATTAAACACCAATTGCTGAGGAGAGGAATGGATGAGATAAGGGCGCACATAATTCCAGCCATGAATGCATGAATCTGGGATAGAGTCGCCCGCAAAAGGAGTGGACTGGGGTCCCGGGGTGCTTCTGCTGGGAAGTCCTCCAAAAATATTTTCCCTGTAGTCGGAGCTTAGCGCAAGGCCACAAGGGGTGCCGGCTGCCCGGCTGCGGGGGCGGTGGGAGCACTCGAGTTACATAACGTCCGCCTCCAACCCTTGGCCAGCCGAAATTTCGGCCACACACAGTTCTCTGCCCACAATCCGAACACAAAGGCAAAACTACTGTCCTACTGCCGGTAATCGAAAGCAAAAGCACCCACCGGGCGCAGGGCGCAGGGACTATGAAGATATCACCGGCGGGTCCGGCGCCCGGGACAATGTACGCGGACTCGGATCCGGGACCGGGAATGAGCGCAGTACGCCAACCCCAACCTGCCGGCATATCAATTTTAGATGGTAATTTGCCAGCCCCATGAATATGGAAATGGACCCGATTTAAGCCTATTTGTGGAAATTTATCTGAATACGAACACCACGATCCCGGCCAATTCCACCGCCATCGCAGCCGGGGCTCCGGGGATCCCCCTGGATGTAGAGAAGAGTCGAAAATCGGGCAGCGAGAACCGGCCGGGGGACAAGTTGTCGCTATTTTTTTATCTTTTCATTTTTACCTATTTGCTTTTTAAACCGAGGATTTATATTTCGCCAGATGATTCTATGCCCACGACAGGGTGGCACTTTTGGACGCAATCCATAACCCCTCAAGTGCCATGCCCTGATCTGTTTTGACTATCGATAAAATCCTCCAGGCTTAAGGGGAACATGTCCATGTTATCCAAATTTTAAATACTTTTCAAAAATTGATGATTATTGATAACGCTCGAACTAGGCCATATTTGGCAGCCTTTGGATGGCCCAATTCGAATTAGTTGTGAGACGCATCCTTTGGGCGAACACCCTGCGGGGAGCGGAGTTTTTATCGGCCCTATATTTGTTTAGCTCAATTTTTTGCGAGCAACCCTCTCCGACCATCTGGATGGACAATAGCACCGCACCACCTTATGGGTTTTAATATTTGAGCAGGTGAATCGGCGGCTGTGTCCAATTTCATTTTGGGATATAGTCGCAGGATGGCACCGTGAGTTGTAAATTTGTAATAAACGCTATTGTCGTGATAGTTTTTCAATTTGTGGCACAGTTTTTGCTGCGAGGTTGAGTTAGATGCTTCCTATTGTTTTAAAAGCAGAAATTCTATTTACACACATGCGAATCAACTATGATTTCTATAGGGTGGAAAACAATAGAAATTTAATAGAGTGTAGATAAAATACTGGCAAATATCATATTTTAAGTTAAAGACCATTAAATTAAATACTATTCCCGTATCCAATTCTCTTTTAGGAAGAGATTTTGTTATGACTTTGTATCTGAATTATGATTTATGCATCAAATCCAAACTCGAATTCCATTTTCTTGTTAATAAAAATTATTTTAATTAGCAAATTTTAAAAGTCTTTGCAATTTTTCAAGCAAAAGTCTTATTGATCCTCTTAAGCAAAAATAAACTTAAATAAACATCTTTTTCGACTTATCGACAGTGACGAGCGCGCATTTGTCTTATAAAATGACAAATCGAAGTAAAGTAAATTTTTCCTTATTTTCAGTCGAGTAGAATTCTTTACAGAAATCCGGTGGAAACATTTTTAATTTAAAGTTTTTCCATAATTTATACCAAAAGATTGTGGAAGCATGGAGAAGTTGGGGCGGAAAACTATCAAACTTTTCAAAATTTTAAAGTTAAATATCTCAGAAAATATAGACCGACAAATTTTTTATACATATCCGTCACTTTTGACCCTAAATGGACATTCCTACAAAGTTTCATCAATATCCGTGAGGAGACCTCGAACTCAATTTATGACATAAAATGCCTATTTATTTTAAATGTATTTTTACTTCGTGTATATTTTAAAAATCATAGTATACTGATATTATTTAAAAATTAACAAAGCTACGAAAAAGACTTCAACATCAAACCTCTCTTGATTTGTTAATTTTTGATTTATGAATATGAAAATAAAAACTTCGAAAATTCTTCCTTTTCATAGCTGTGTTGAAGCGCACATTCGTGAAAAAACAAATATGCATGCACCCTGCTGCACCAATTCTAATGTAGTTTTTGTCCAATTTATTTGTCACAAGTGCGCTCCATCACGAGAATGGATAAAAATTCGATTTTCATTTATCTTGTGGAGGATCAAGGCGGAGGCTCTTTAAAATTTTTCTCACAGTCACCTTCTCTATTATTCAAATATTTATCCATCCACGGACGAGAGCTGCCTTAAATTTTCCCGTCTATTTTCACCGGGAGTTATAAAGGCAATTTTTATACGGCTGAACGTCGGTATGACAATGAGGAGCGGAAAATGTGAACGGGCGGCTGGATACCGCCCAGACACCGATTTAATGGAAGCACGGAAACAGTTAAGCTAGCACGGCTTAGCCCACACTACCGATCTGCACAAAAATGCTCCCTGGACCATGAAATTGACAAAAATTGTCCAATAAAAATGCCATAGAATATTGGACTCGGTCGATTCAGTTCAGCTCCGGTTTAATTCTCTTTTTCGCCCTGCTCCATTTTAAAAAATGTCGACAAATTTAACAAGGAGATTTGTTATTTAAAGCGGTTGCCTTACGCGACGACTAAGAATATAAATGAAATGCAGTCCAGCTGCATACTCCCTGAGTGCAATTTAATCTCCCCCCTCGAATTTAAGCTGCTGTGTAATCCTTAAAGACGAATCTTATCCCGATAATCGCCCAACAGTTGCAACACTCCAACTTCCGGTGGAAAGTGGGAATTATGCTCCCAATAATGGGAAAAATTCGATTAAGTACTTTGCAACACTTGGCTAATATGAAACTTGGGCGGGGGCGGTGATTATCTTCTTGGCGGGAAGAGAGCAGACCCGTTTCCTGGACCAGACACTGGGGAGACCCAATTCAGTTGGGTGCAATAATCCGATAATTATCTTTGAACTCTGTTGAGAACAATGGCGCGATGAAGTGCTTCACTGACCGCCACAATTAGCACCCTCGATGCATCCAAAGAGGATTTCGCAAAAGATTTTGAGCTACTTACGACAGTGTTCTCAAGGCTTTCATTTAGAAGTGTTTAAAGTGGAGTTGCCGATATAAATTTCTATTAAAAACTGATTGTCTCTATCATATTTTTGATTATCTTTAAATAGTAAACTATTCTAACGCAAAACAAAATTTTAAAGTCATTTACGAAACTACTCACTAAAAAATCTTAAAAGTCAATCCTTTGAAAATATTGTAACATTGTAATGTAAATTAATGGCACAATGTTTCGTTTATTTTGTTTAGAAAATATCGAGTATACATATGTATATGATAAATAAAATATTAGATGTGTAAAATATCAAACGAAATCAAACAAAAAATTAAACGATTATTTATTTAGCAAATTTCCTTTTTCAGAACTATGACTGTATTTAAGGGTAAGTTATCTAGGCTGGAGCCTAGGGGCCCACACCACAAAGAAACCCGCACTTTAATTTTGAATAGATTGAATTATAAAAAAAAATCTTTGTTTTAATACCGTGGTGCGAGAAATCTTATAGGTAAGTATAAAAGAAATCGACGCAGTAACTTTGTAGACGCTAGCTAATTAGCCATCAGAATTATTTGACACTTTCATTTTAAATCTAATAGTTTAGGAAAGTTTTGGATGTGAATTATATACCTATATTTAAAAGTTATTTTTAAAATTGAAATACGTACTGATTTTTGCATATAGAGATGAATCTCAATTTTGTGTTATTTTTAGAATAATAGTTGTGTACATCGTATTTTAGTTAATTATTTTTTAAAGGTCTTTATGTTAGTTTGCTATATAACCAATTTAAATATTTATAATATACAGTACAGTAAAGCCAAAATATACAAAATATACTTATTTAAAAAACATTAATCATAGAGCAAAACATATAAAACAATATTTGTTTGTGATACGTAACCTGAATACTTTAATGAGTTTAACTTTTTTTTACATTTTTATTATCTCACCAACTGATTAGCTTGTAAATACTGTATAGCAAATAATTTTCTACAACTTAATAATAAACTTTAGTTGTTTCTTTGTAGGATTTTAGTTAAAAAATTGTTCTAAAATGTGATTTTTGCGGATATAATACATATATTTATTTATTTATTCAGAAAAAAAGTTTACATAACTAATAATACATAAAGATACATATTACTGTGTTGCAAACTCTGCAGAGGTAAACTTGTTACCTGTTCACAGGTGTGTTATGAAATTAAAACTAAGAACTTAAAACTAAACAAAAATTTGGAAGTTTCAGACAATGAATGATTATTTAGAGCCGAATCCAAAAAAAAAAAATTACAATTTTACATTTCAAAGTGATATTAGTACAACACACAATAACACTATTTTCGATTATTTTAGCAAATATTTGATAAGATCCAAGGTTTCATTTTATTTCTTACGCTATACTTATTTGGCAATGTTTTTAATTCATTTGGTAAATAATTGTATACATTGATTGTCTTTATATAACTACTTTTAATACTCATAGTCTTATTTCTTTTAGGCAAAATAATACTTTTGTTTCTAATGATACTATTAGAGTTAGCAAAATTTTCTTTCAAAGAACTTAATATTTAAATTGCTTATATATTGTCTTTAATTTAAAGGTAATTTTTGTTTCCTTGCCAACATCCCTGTTTCGTTAGAATATCACCCTAATTTATTAAAATAATTTTTTGAGACAAGCCACTTTGTGACTTACCACTTGACTCCCCATACGAAAAATAATGCTCTACTAATCAATTCCATAGAAATTTAAATGCAATCGGCGGTAAGAAGTACTTGAAGTAATGACTCGAGTACGTTCCCCAAGTGATACATTTATTCGCACTCCTATTTTAGGGCATAATTTCACCTCGACCCTAAATATCACCCTATGCGAACAAATTTCCACGAGCAATGCGACACCCCTCATATGATTATTTCCCGGGTATGCCATTAAAAGAAAGAAATGGTAAAAAAGGCAACACCAAGGGCAATAAAGTCCCAAGATACGGAGGGCTCCCGAGGAACTCTCAATTGCTTTCATTGCCATTTTCGCACATTTTTCTTAAATCCTGCTCAAGTGGTGGGTGGCAGGGTGCGAGTGTAATGATTGTCGTCTGGAAGGAATTGTGCCTCAAATGAGCGGAGGAACAAAGTGACACACCCTGTGCCAGGAGAAATTTTTCTTCAAATTAAAGAAGCAGTGGGTGACCAACAGCATCGGTTTTAATGAAAGTCCGGCGCTGGACCACCTCCGTCCGGGGCCAGGTGAGATGCAGCCCCTGTGTGTGGCGCTGGGCACTTATCATAAACGAGCCGGGGAATTTCATTTAATTTCGACGAGAAAAAAATCCCTTTAACCGCTTTGAGTGGCCGTTCCGACGATGATATCCCTCGAGTGCACTGCCAACGTCATTAACTTAGTCTGGGACTTTGGAGACGCCAGCGCCGTTCCGCCCGCGCCGTGGCCGTCGCTGTTATTACTTTGATAATTTCATCTTGGAGGCCCATTCAGGGGATTGGATGGCGAAATTGAAAGGATTTCATTTAGAAAGACGCTCGTGTGGGTGGCGCGGCACCGGGGATTTCATACGCACACCTGAACCTCAACTCACCCACTCGAGTGTTAACTATGAAAACTCGGGCATGTTTCTTGCAAGTTCTATTAGCGTCATTACCAGGCCCCGGGCGGGAGCTCTTGTCGCCGGGACGCCCCCGTCGGAATTTCCGGTGGGGCCCCCGCTCCGTGCGGCATAAACCAATTATCCACGCTGTGCTGTCACTGCGATGCTGCTTTCAACAAGTCGCCGCACGGATCCACCTCTCGAGCACAAGACGCTCATTGATTCTTAGTCCATGGTCGCTTTCTTGGGGAGCAATTGTACGTTGCTTTCCGCTTTGAAGGACTTCAAGACGTTTCATTTGGTCCTTGATGCGGAGCGCGACGGTTACCAGTTAATTCGGTTTTCCTTTGAACGTAACACTCAACCTCCTACTTAAGAAGGTCCGGTGTCTCTTGCTGGAGAAGGATCTGTGCTTAAGGCAATTAGACTGCATATGTGGATTTCTGAATAGAATAGGGCGGTCTATCCACGATTGAACAAATTAAAAGGAAATGTACCTGAGGATGTAATCTACCTACAAAAACCTTTATCGAAATAGACATTGTCTGATTTTGGAAGAAGTATTCGTTATGTTCTCGTCACTACACTGTTTTTAGCGATACAAAGTTATTTTGAAATGTACTTAAATAGAAGTATATAGTATGTACATATGTAATATCCTATCCTTCGGGGCTAAGATATTTAAAATTATTCATTTCAACTTCATTACATCTTCGCCAATTATGGTCCTTAACCTCCAAAAGTAACAGCTGTTGGAAGTAAAAAAAATTTAATCATTAGTTCCAAAACGTATACAAAAATGTATTTTACTATATTTATGTAGGTATGTAATTATAATTATCCATAATTAAGAGTTTAAAAAAAATATGTCTAGTGAAATTTAACTAGAAGTTTATCTGAAAATACAGGAAGATTATTCAGCTAAAACTAAATTCCAACCACATTGTCAAAAACGCTATTTTTTAGTAATTTCTAACTACAATTCGAAAGGAACTTAGAAAAGCCCTTTTTGGATAAAAATTCCTTAATAAAGTTCCTAAAATTCTTACTAATTTATTTCAGCTACCTTTGATTTCAATAAGTTTTTTTCCACATTAACGTCAAAATAATTCGATTGGATTTTTCTAATCAAATAATTTTAACACTTTAAACAAAAAAATTAATTGAAGAATCTCAAGGGTTACTAAAATGATTTTGTGATAATATTGGGAACATTATTAAGGAGCTTTTCTAAACTCCTTTCAATTCGATTTCAGTGGATTCAATGATCGAGCCCCTAATGAAATTTGTTAAGTGGGTCGTAATATTGACTGAAATTATCTTTAACTTAACTGAAATTCTAATAATATCCGTACGCGATCTCACTATCTAGTTGTGTACTGCTAGAATTTTAGGAAATTGCACATCTCTATCGGTGCGTGGTTAACTCATTTATTTCAAAAGCTTTCCCTATTAATATTTCAAATTTTAAAAAAATTCATTTGAACCAATTTTACTTGGCTTTATCTAGGTGTTTAAGTGGTCTGCCCTAATTTTATTGAATTCTCAGAACCCACCCACTCTCTCTAGTTATATAAATATTTCCTAGAAAATCACTGAACTAAACTAAAAATACAGGGAATTATTACAACAGAATTCGAGTGATTCGCTTTTTACTAGATTTTTAACTGCATATCTAGTAGGATACCAACTCTAATTATATTTTACTACAATAAATCTTTTAATGGAGCTTTTGAAAATTATTATTATTGTTTTAAAAGATTAAAAGTCATATTATAATGAATGTTAAGACAACTTAAAAACTTTTAAGTTCAATAATGAAATTATCATCTAAGTAATTGAGCTTAAAATGGGTTCAAAAATTATAATGTTAGATAAGCAAAAAACGGTAATAAGTACGTATATTAAAACTAAAGAGCTTTTTTAATTACTTTTCAAAATTTCAACATCTTAAGCTTGTTCTGTCGTTGCCTCGAAATTAATAGCTCCACTTACTTGGATCAATCCCAGCCTGCGTCAGTGCTCCCATCATCCCCGAATGCGAAACATAAGGGCCAGAGAAGCAGGAAAGACATCGTGACCACTTAATTATGTCTGAAATATTTCATTATATCTGTCGGAAGGGAAATTACAAGAAGAGCTCCTTTGAGACGCCACCTCAAGCCTAAAAGTTCCTCCTTAGAACTTGTGTCAGAAGATATTTACGAGTGGCAATTAGTGGACATTTTAATGATTGTCGCAGTTCCCTCTGCTCCGTGAAAGGAATAGATTCGCCCGGCCACCACGATATATCACTTTCAACTTTCGTTTGATGCTCGGGCGCTGGAGCCGCCCTTGAAGGGCACCTCCGCCATGGGGCTCCAGGCCCGGCGGAGCACGTGTAAGTGCGGCCATTGCTTTTACTCATCCACCCGAGCCCTGAATGCAGCTCCACGTCATTAGTAAGAATTTGAAAGTTAAAGGCAGGTTTGTAAAGGGATCACATGCCTCTGCAGGCGCCCTTTGACCAAAGCAGCCAGGGGCTTTCTTCGATGCGCTTCCACTCGCATTCGAGCGTCTTTTGAGACGAGTCATTACTCAGCTGCGCCTTTGGCAGCCTGCCCCAAGAGCCCTCGCATGAATGACAGGCAAAACATCTTGGGATAAATCATATCCAGCGAAGGGCACTTTAATTTCTCGGAAACAGGATGTGAAGGCCGAAAGTGGAGGCGCTGCCGCCGGAGGAAAAAAAACTTCGAGAGAAGCAAGCCTTCCTCGAGTTTTTCGCCGCCTGGGACAAAACAAAACAGCCGGCGCCTGTTTCTGTCTTTGTGCGGTAGTCCTTGAGGAACCGTCCAGCTTCAGTTCGGGGCCATTTAATTTTTCCTCGGACTCGAACTTCCTCCGGGGGATTTTTTAAAAATTAGCAAGAAGCATCCTTTTTTTTTCGAAGGCTCAACTTTGATCCCGGCGAAGTCTGGTTTGCGTGTTCGAGCGCGCCCAGATGCCTTCCCGACCACTTGAGCCCCAGGGCCGGGAGCACCCGTTGCACCCGTTGTGCCCGCCCCAGGGACTCGAGCTGACATCCGCTCGGCGGCAGTTTCGGTGGTGGCACTTAATCATCGACGCCAAGTGCACTTGTGCCGGACGCCAATTTCTCTCCCACGACGACTGGTCACCTTTTTCATCCTGCCGGGGCCCGTCCTTGGACCTCGGCGGGCCCCACTCACTCGCAGCGGGCCCTTCTTTGCAGGACTCCACCGCCGCCGCCCAGTGCGGTCCCGCCGGAAGGACTTTTCGAAATTGTTGCGACCGAACGCGCCGCGCCATGAGCTGGTGAATTCGGCCGACGCCCCCGGACGTGTGGGTGGGCCTGCGCTGCATGGATGAATCCGCTGCAATGATTAATTGCGTGTCAAAAGTGCAACTGGCCACCTACCTGTCTACGGGCAGATGCAGGCGAAACCAGCCCTTCCGGCCTTCCAGATTTCCTACCCGCTGCTCCGCCACCCCCGAGGGCCCCATCGTGTTACAGCAGGGCTCCTTATGTGGTCTTTGCGTTATGCCATTTTTGCTGACGGTCTTGAGGGCTGTGGTGTGGCATTAGTCACAGGGCTCTGCCGCATTGATTTGGCCGCCGCCGCCCTGATTTATTCCTGCGGTAGTGTGCTGCGACGATTATTTTGTCAAAGTCACAGCCCTTCTCATGTTTCCTGGGCTAACCATAAATCTAACACGTTCCGCACTGAATTCGAACCAAATCTGCTTTTTATGCGATATTCGGAGGTATAAAATCATATCAACTCGAACCTAATAATAAGAAATTAGCAGAATACCTTTACCTTACAAAAGTCTAGATAATCCTGAAATATATACTTTTAGTCTGACTTTTTCAAAATAGAGAGACTTTTATACTAATCTCATCTATATGTATATTAAGGTGTTTAAAAAAAACATTTTTTTTAGTTTTCATTACATAAAAAGTTAGTTATTCCACGAAATGAAAATTATCGCGAAAGGGAAATATCATAGCTCATTTTTAAAAGATCGCGTAAAAGCCTGTAGTCCTTTTTCCACAATATTTAAACTCATTTTCTCAAATGATCCAATTCTTTAAATAAATATAAAATTTGAAATAATTTAAAAAATTTAAAGTATCTTCTTCTTTGTTTTACCTTCCAAATATTTAAATAACTAGAACTGGAACTTTAAATAAAAAGTAGGCAGATAAGTTTAATGTTGATATATATTTTGTTATACTAACGAAGTATTATAAACATTCTGTTCAGTAGTAAGTACCTATATTTTTTGTTCTTATTATTTTTAATAAAGAATGTAACTATTACCCTTTTATATTGATTTTTAGCTGGTACTTTCTATCTCTTAATCTTGTTAATTATAATTCCAAATCTTATTTTTTTCAAAATCGGCTCCCGACGAATTTAAAATTTATGAAAAAACAAACTATAGAAAAGACAAATAATTTTATTAATCAGTGCCAGTAAGATTTTCCACCACACATAATTTTTTGATCGGATCAGCAGAATTTTTGAAATATTTTTAAGCTTTATTCGATACTCCAGAAACTCAATTCATCTTTTCGATATATTGAAAGAGCGAGTCTAGAGGGAGTCCACTGTAATATTATTTGTGATACTTGTGAATTAAATCTTGGGGAAATTTCTTTGACTAAATCTGGTTATATCCCATTTGCATCAAAACGATTACTTCCTTCTATAAAATATCGTTCCCCTTGAACTCAGTAAAAAACCCATCCGAAAATTTCCAGTAGAAATAACCGATTCAAAGCTGTAACGTAGTGTGGTCCCCCTTATTTGAATCGAAGACGATAAAATTGATAAATCTCCACTGGCCGAAAACCCCACAGGCTCCATTGAACTGGTGTCCAGTTGTTGCGACCCGGAAAATCCTCGGAGACTTACGAACCAATAAATCTTGTCCAGTAAATTTGTCCTTCGTTCGCCATTAACAAGGCAACAGCTCAAATTGACCCGTCGTGCTGCCATAGAATGCGATGGCTCAATACACCGGCCAAGGGCACCATGCTCCTTTGACTGGAGCATACATAGGCTCCGGTCGGAGCAACATATGCTGAGCTGATGGCGAATCTCTTCCACGACGAATGAATGCACACACATCGGCAGGACAAGGGCAATAATTTATTCGCTTGCCAAATTTACTCCTCTTTACCGTCACCGGGGCCGGAGAAAGAGTTCTTCTCCTGGTCCCCGGCGCCCAGCATCCCAGAGATGTGGATTTATCGAACTAAAAGATGAATTCGACCATATCCCGGCCGTAGAGCCGCTGCCTGCAGGGCTCTAGCCCCGGTACGTGTGAATGAAAAATTTCGCAGTCAAAAAGGATTTGCAATCTATTTCCAAGCAGGACTGGTTCATCCTCTGGCAGACTCGCTGAGGATGTGTTTTTTTCCATCTTACTTCATATTGGTGTCCTCGACGATTTTTTGGTCTCATCCATTCCCCAGGGGGAAGCCCGAATGCCGCTTAAAAGCCGATTTATGGCCCCCACTGCCTCGGCTCCATCTGTTACACTTGTCCAATAGCCAATATTCCCTGGATCAGTATAATTTCTGCCTTTGAATACCGGGAACCGGGAGCTCCGGGAAGTGTTCCCGGGCATGTGTCGCCCCGGCCCGTTCCAACAGCCCCAAAGCCCCCGATTGCATCTTGCCTTGCAGGACAATTTCCTCGGCACAAAATTGAATTCGAATGCGACAAAAGTTTTCATTTTATAGTGCGGAACTTCGCTGCCGGGTGGGGCCCCAGAGAAGTCAGCTGCAGCTAGGGAGCGGCCCTAAACACTCACTTACCTAATAATTGAGGAATTTCGCTGATTAAGTATATTTTTCGGGATGGGGACTCGTCGAGGACGGTAAACCAGTGCGGTTCCTTTTCAACTGCAACAGTTGCAACTTAGGGAACCGACGAATATCTTCAGTAATTTCATGAGAGTGGTTTTGCATGTCTCCACCAAGAAAACATTATGACGAGGAGAACGCAAATCTGCTGGTTGCGGATGGTGCGGCAGGAGCCATCAGAGTCGCGTCGATGAAGTGAATTTTATTGTTCACCGGAATGCTCAAACAGGGCTAAGCCCCAAGCCCTTCGAAGTACGAAAATCCCTCGAGAATTCATCACCCTAAACTCTTTCGATTTTTCTTAAAGGATTTCATGTGAAAATGTTGATTTTCCATTCCCCGCGAAAAATTTGAATATTTCGCCCGAATATCGGCGCTCTGACGGCACCACAGCGAGATTAGGACGGGGCCGCGCGGAGCGCCTGCATATGCACGCCGCCGTACAGACGAAAGTAAATAAATCAAAAATTTTATTGAAATTGAAGCGCTTTGAGGGATTAGGAACCCCCGGCAGATAGAAGGAGCGCTGGGTCGCGTATCAATATTTCGCCCCCGGGATGCATTTTGAGCAAACCTTTCCCGACGATTGAGTTCTTAGCCTTAGCCAGTCCTTGGCGGGCGAACCCGGACTGAACGTGTCTGCTCGAAGCCACAAATATGTCCCATGCGAATTCTCCCGAAATCCAATTGATCCTTCGCTGATGCATTCATGAAGCTGATGTGACTCTTATGGAGGATGTTGACAACGACTTTAATGCTTAATGCGCTGCCACAATTTGTTGATATATGCAAATCATCGCCCTACTCTGCACTTCGAGGAGAATCAGGTTCTATAGAAATAGAATTTTAAAAAAAAGTTCTACATCTTTACAAATTCAACAGTAAATGGATTCTTATTTTTAGCTTTAATAAGGAAAATATTCTATTCCAACAAAAATGAGATATTCTGTAAAAATAAACAACTGCTTAGGCGTGAAAATTGTAAACCGATCTCATAACACTTTCAACTCTACGTTTTAGTTCAAAGAAAAATATTTGTTGGGAAAATTATTGCTACTTTAGTTCTCTATAAAAATTATAGTAACCACTTTTGTCTTTGGACAACCTTTTAAAATCGATACTCAGTAAGGTTACAATTTTTAATTTTAATTTTGCTTTATTTAATATTTAACTCATTTTATTGTAAATGAAGTAAAAATTCTTTAAATAATTTTTCTGCACTTCGCCTATTACTCTAATTTTATCTGAGGATTGTCTGTTCAAAAGGGGCTATTAAAGTTGCTTAGTTTCTTAGAATATCTGAACAGTTTTTGTAAAGTTTGCTTACATAGTGTGGAAATAGCCCCTTTTGTACAGACACTACACATCTTTGTATTTTTCAATTCTAAATTAAATGCATATCCAAATAGCAACAGCAAAGAATTTTAATTAACTTTAATTAAAATAAAATTGTAGTTAAAATTTAAAAAAAGACGGAAGTTACTTTAAAACAAAATAAAATCGCTATAGAATAAAATAATAGTTTATTTAATAAGTTAAGTAAATATTAGGTTACTATATACCCTTCAGTTAATTTATGTGTTGCATACATGTGTAGGTATATCATAACGAAAAATTGTATTATTGGAATAATTTTCTTTGATTTTTAAGTGGGAATGTTCTTATTACAGCAATACATATAAATAATAAAACAATTTTCTAATTCTGAATGTGGTTTTTTGCTACAAAAGCCAAAAGTATTGATTCACGGGTAGTGAGTCGTTTTGAAAATTGTTCAAGTCAACTAATTGAAGCAGTTATTCCTGGTCTAACTAAATGGATTCGCATATTAAACCCAGAGAGTGTCTGATGATCTGTCCATGGTCATGTAATCATAAGGCATCATATCGCATGTGTATCTCGTGGCTGGTGGCTGGGCAATAACTACAATGAAAAATGTTCAAAGCAGGGCTTCCGATTCATCTCCTGGAAAAGCGCAATCATCTCCTCCTTTATTGCAAAACTCCAATTAAAGCCAGGGCCGTAGTGTGTAACTTGGTAACGTTCCTGGCTTTCATCCATTTTTTCCCCATCCCGGAGGACGAAGCGTCGGGGCAAGAAAATCTGCAACAAATTGGCGAACGCTTACACAGCTCCAATCTTTTGATGGCCCCGGGGGAGCGTGTGTGCGGCAAAAACACTTCTGCAATAAATTAAAATTGCAGAGGGCACTCCAAAACCATCGGGAATATGAGGCCCGGAGGAGCCGAACCCGAAGAAAAGTCTCTTTCAATTGAGCATTCATGTCCAGCCGAATTCACATGAGCTACACCAGCAGTCCTCGAGCCTGATCCTGATCCTGATCCAGCCGAAATCCGGACTCCCCTTAAATTTAGGAGATGACTCCTCGGCAAGGACTAAGATGTCTTCATTCGAATTTTATGTTCATCCGATGGCAGGGCTCGAGGAGTGGGTTGCCGATTAGGGGGATGGTGGGGGTCACATCACCGGACACGGAAAAAACTATTTGCCCGGCCCGAAGGGGTTAAGACACAGACGCCGGAGCTCCCGTAGGCGTAGAGTCAGCAGTGAAATTTAATTTGATTCCTATCAAATGGCAAGTGATATGGCTCCTTTACCGACAATCGACATTTCAAGGTACATTGAGTCGGAATGGGAGCCATCAATTCCCTGGACGGGGCGGCCTAGGTGAAACCTCCTCCGGATAGTCGGGGATCATTCCGGCGATAGGCGCAGAAAGGACAAGGCTTGTCGTATCACGACGTCCTATTAAGGCGGGATTTGATAGACTAAAAAGAGGGTTACTTCCCTAATTTCGCAGGGCAAAAAGAAAAGAGTCGCCTCCGACAGGAGACCTTAATTCGACAAATCCTCTGCTATAAAGAGCTTGCCCGAGTCGAAATTTAGATGTCGTCTTACTGCAACCCCTTTTCTTTTACTTCCGCTGGGCAGGGAACTTCGAGGAGCGAATTCAGCTGGTGGAGCTTGCCCCGTGTCCTCGAGCCCGACGGGAATCAGCTTAAGGTTGAATTTGCTTAAATCCCCCCTTCAAGGAGCACACAATCTCTGCGCCAGCTCCATCCACATACGCATTTCGCTGCCGGCGATTATCTCTTGTTATCCTCGAAGTAATGGCTTTAATCCCACATCCGTCGTGCAGGGCTTCCCGGATAACCAATCGAAGGCTTCCATTGTTTTGGTATGCAAATTCTACGACCTCACACCGGGGCCGGTGACTTGCTCACAATGGACTTGCAAATTGCATCTCAAAAGTCTTTCATTCAATTATCTGCAGGGAATTGCATTTTTCGGGTTTATTTGCAATTTAAGTTGTTTCTCGATGCGAATTGCCGTCGGCAAAAAGAGAAACCGCTCGATGCACTGCGGTTATGATGGCATTTGCAGGAAAGGTTTGGGTGGATTTACCTTCGATTTTAAATTGCAGGCTTTGAAATGGATTTTTTTCCCCTTTAAAGAAGGGCGGTTAAAAATTTTGAAGTCAATTTTAATGGAGCTTGGCACAAAATTTAGCAAATTCCTCATTGTGAGTATCTATGGTATTAGCGTCAATCGCCATATCGATGAGACTTCTCGGATCGAAATATTCATCACCACTTTAAAGTAATTTACCTTGATAAACGAACATAGTCCTTAAAAAATCGTTTACTATAAAAATTTTAGAAGTATACGAAGACGACAAATTTTTTTGAATTTAAAAGTTAAAAGTTATATATTGCTTTATTTTAATTAACTTTAGGTACGACTTCCCCAGAAACGTTAATGAAATTATTTTAATATAATATAATAGTATCCTATTTATTTCACCTCTCCCTGCAACCAACTACCATATGTTAATAGTAGGGACAATTTTTATATTAAACGAATATGAACCCATTAAAATAATAATAATAATAAATATTTAGAAATATAATCGGCAAAGTTAGTGTTAAAATTAACTCTTTTAAAAGTTCACACATTTCCTATTAATACTCTGGACAGACTATAAACAAAATTTAGAATTTCGTGCATTCTCAGTTTCAGAAATATCATATTATCTTTGAATTTCTTAAGAAAATGCGGACAAATATTTCATCACACAGAGATTTTAACATAAAAATTTTAATTTCAAATCAACATGGTAATTGTGAAATTGATACAAACGATTTTAAATTTCATTTATAGTGTGTCACTGTAAGTATAAGATGCATGCAATACATACAACAGTGCACGCAATGTGTTTATTACATTTTAAGTATTTATTTAATTCTTCTTAATAGTTTTCATTTTTAAAATAGTGCGTTATGGCTTTTGCTCTAATGAAATCATATTTTCTAATATTACTAATATTATAAATGTCAATAAAAATACGTCTATAGGTGTTGTAGAGTAGACAGAAAAAAAATATTAATAGGATAGTTTTCATAAGTTTTTAAGTTTTTTAACAATTTCATAATTTTACTGAATTTTTGTTCTTAAATACTTGTTCACTGAAAGAAAGTTGTTCTTTGTATGGTTTTGGATTTACTTACGTTAATATTCTATGTTTACTTCCAGTGAACTAGTCAGAATCATATTTTTTCTAAACGCCTTAATAAGTACATATAAGTATTGTATGTTAGCACATGTTTAAGAGTGGTTAAAATTCGTACGTTTTGGAAGTGGTAGAAATTAATAATGAAATGTGGTACCTACCAGAACAGCACTAATTATTAAATGATTAGATCAACCGTATAAAGTAGCTAGAAAATTCACTTTATGCACTTTTGATGAGTATTTGTAGAAATTGTAGCCCAGAGTTGCTGTTTCATAGAAAATGTTTAGAAATCAGATGCAAAAAATTTTAGATAATCGATATGTGCTAGTCTGCGCTAACTAATCCCGGTCTTCCCTATTATAGGAAGAGCAGTCAACTTCCTGACTCCAATCAAAATGCATGAACCCCATTGATATCTTAAAATCCGATAAGTAACCAATTTTTCTCCACCTTGATTTGGTCGTATCTGCAGTAGAAAGATGCTATTTACTGCAATCGGGGCTTTATCTCGCTCATTGTTCGGGTGCAATAAAGGGAACAATACATCACGAAAGTACATCCCGATGTCCACGAGGAGGCAACTATTTTCGATTAAATGCGACGGTTGAGCTGACGGAGGGGATGGGATTTCCATTTCGTTTGAGAAACTTTTTCACCCGAAAATAAACAGCAACAAGAAGTCGAAAAGTTTCCGCAGTCCTTGGGTATTGTGTGGAGATCTTCGCCTACGATAAGGACGAAATGCTCAGACATCAGGAAGGGCATCTCGCAAAAAGAGAAAGGATCACCCATAACCGTAGAGTGCGGGATAAATCCTCCGAAAGTATGGGCCCTGCATCCCTTATTTATCCACAAAATTTCTTGTTCCAATCGACTGGACATGGTCTCGATGGCCCTCCGCCGGCCGGGAGGGTCAAAGCGGGCTCAACAGGACGGCGCTATCTTTTCGGGCAATCCGCACGCAACGTCCTCGGATTATGCCCCACAAGGGTCCAGTCTGGAGCTAAGCTCTTCTAGATTCATCAAACGTTTACAAGTTCTGATTATGGTGCTTTTGTTATTACGGCAGTCGCCCCATCGGCCGCTGGCTTCTCTCGACAGCGACATATTTTTCCGCACCCTTCTCGCACTTATTACCCACTGCGGCGAGTGGAGACGCAGCCTTAGCCAAGTCCGAACAACAGGCTGCTCCTAAACAGCCAGGAATCTTCTTAACCCTCGGCTTATTTACGATATTGCTTTATAGGTTCCGGAAATTGTGCGTTATCCTTTTATTCCCAGTTCGGCTCGTATTTTTGCCGCCTTTCGCAAGTTGCCTGGTCATTTCGGCAAGATAAAAAGGCCCAAACTCCCGAAAAGCTAGCTGACTTCAAAATTAGGCAATTCCTAAATTCTGAGGCTAGGCTTTAACATCTTTTCATCTATTGCATTAAAATGCGACTTACACGCTATTTTCTACTCCTGCAGTAGAACCACCGAAAAACCTCCCGGGTGACCATTTCCATAAATCGAAACGAAATTCACCATAAAATTGAGCGCGGCTCAATAATAAATTGGATAAAACCTGTATTTAGTGGTCGTGGATTAATTTTTGTTTCGTTGTTCTTTTTCGGACCGTCAGTTTTTATGTGCCGGCGCGCATAGATGGATGGGATGCGTTGCTCTACGTGGCGTGGCGACCGCAAAAGCTAGCCCCATGGCTTCTACGGAGCCACCGCCACCCGACTAAACGACGGGGACACGCTTTTTCGAATTTGTGGTCACTCGGTGACATCGCGGATAATCATTATCTCCAGTAATTGGTTAATTTCGTCCGCGCTATCGAATGTTGGCCGCGTCTGATTAAAAATTTTTACACAAAATTATTGGCCACAGATAAGTTGTCCGAATTGTGGCCAAATTAGCCCCACGAGTACCTAGTGCCAATGCGCGGCATTTCCACTGAAAGTTCGAATTGAAAAATTCCTCTAGACCGCGCGATACGGGCGATATCTGCTACTCTAGGGAAACTAGACGGGAATTGCATACTGCTTTACATTAAAAATACCAATCTGGACATAAACAAATCTAAAATCAAGATTGCCTTTTTGATTTTAAGGAGTTTGTGAAAATCTGCATACAAAATTACCCCATGCCCGGCGTAAAAGAGAACTATCTTCGATTATTATCGGTGATAAGATAATGGGTATTGAAATTCTAATTAGTTTCGATGTATATTCTATATCAGTGGCTAACGTGTTAATATTGGTATTTGTTTTTATTTAGTCAAAATACTTTTTTATTCATTGTTTTTCGGAAAAATAAAAAGCCTACTATATTATTATTTGTAATTAATCCACTATTGATTTTCTATATCGGTTAAAACATCATCTAGTCCCCGTGCGGGGTGGTCAATTATGGCCTTTTTCATAAATGTATGATTGCGTTAAATTGACAATTGCGTATGTTTCATAATTGTATATGTACATACAAACGTCGAAGTTGTAAAACGCAACATACGCTGCAAATTACCGTAAATGTGCATGCATAATAATATACGCAATAAGTTTTAGGACATTAATCTAATTGCAAGTTTAACCATTCATTTATGAAAGAGTTCTATATTTTCTGTTTTATGGAGAACTTGTGCTTTTTATAATGGAAAACATAAAACTGTGATAAGCTTTTCTAGTTTTATAAAAGAAAAGAGGGATAAATACATATAGGATACAATAAAACACATATATAACAATATTGCACAGCCTAAATAAAAACAAATATCGGATATAAAAACTATTTTGAATTTCAATATCTATTATCACCGATTAAATCTGAGAACGTTTTTTTTGACCCGTCTTCTTTATTTAGTAGTTAAGTTAGCTTGAACTGAATTTATCTTATTACTAATCCGACTAAAACGGATTATTCTAAACCTTTGCGCTTACAAATTTCTTGTATAATAGTAAGTTCTATATTATGAACAAATTCTCATTTATTTTTTCGAGTTTTAGCATAAACGGCACTGTAATAGCTAATGCTAACTACATAAATGTTTTTAAAAAACGGTTTTATAGATGTTTTCCAGTTGATATCGATTTATTCCTTAATACCAAAATGGAGCGATTGTGGAAAATGTTAAATTGATTTTAATTTATTGAGAATGTGTCTGATTTTGGTCTGGATTCTTGATTTCAACAAAACTTAAATCCGTTCGAAAATAATAAATCAATAAATAAATAAATACATTGTCAAAAAATGAGGGTACGAATATTTGACCTAAAGACAATTTCGCAAAAACGGATTAACTCTGAGATATCATGGGACAGGGACATATGGCAGGGATATTGCTTGCAGCTGCATTTTTCGCATATGAGATTAAATTCAAAAAGTAGGCAAAGCATATTACCGAGACCAATAAATGACTCCTGGCCGCATACATCTCCGAAAATTATAAATTTATGGAGCCTCTCGATGCGGTCGGAAACAGCAACACAACGCGAAGCGCGTCCACTTAGAGATATCAGCAAAATTGGCAATAATAAAGCTGATTGGCTCCCATTAATTGACGCTGGGAATATTTTAATTAATTTTCGCTGATCAGCAGCCCATTCATCATTCCTTGGCTCACGGGGGTATTAGGCATTTTCGCGGGAGCGTCTCCGGGCACGGGGCGAGTCGGGGATTCGATGGATAGATGGATGGGACTTCCACCATAGGTGTGCTGCAATTACGCTCAGTCGTAAAATAGCGATGCACGCTTAAAAAGCGCATTATTCGCCAATATGGCGGACTGGGGGATGCGGTGAAAATTTGTTAAATCCTCGAAATTAACTTCATCCCCCTTGCGAGCCGCACACAGTTCCATGGGAGGAAATTCTGCAGCGCAAACCGATCCATCCAGTTGGGGTGGAAGCATTTTGTCCACATGCACTAAATTCCCCTATTAATTTGCATGGTGGGAGAAAAAAATTTTTAATTGTCCTCGTTAATTAGGTGTCACATGGAGGAAATTTTCATTGCTGAGTCAGCCTATGAAAAATATCGCTCAATTTTTCGAATGTGGGGCAAAGAGGGACCACCAGGGTCGCGGCTGCATTTAACCATTTTGATATACAGTGGAGGTAAGGATGAATTATTGGGTAGATTTAAGCACATCAGTCGATTTAGACATCTGATCGGAGTTTTTTATTACTTTGCCAAGAGGGTGTTCTACCTACTTTTTGGATAAATTTTTATTCTTCTCTCAAAAATATAGATGCTATTGCTATGTATGTAATACATTATGTTGTAGTACTTCTAGCAATTTTATTTAATCCTCTTAGTCAGAAGAAACATATGATAACCATACTTAAGAGAACTCCTTTAAAATGTTGTTACTTTTTAAACCGGGTGTGGCGTATTTTATTAACGTTAATAAAATGACTCATTTATATTTACATACATACGTATATCGAAAAATTTATTCTACTCCAAAAATTCATGAATTTATATCTATTAGGCTTCTCTGAAGGTATAGTCTACAATTAATAAATTAAATAATTTTGTAAATATTTCGCTTATACAATTTATTATAACCATAAAACAATTTGACTTTCTAATATACCTGCGTCGGATCAACAAGTTGTGCTCGAAATTAATGTATCGTAACATCTTCTGAATATTAATCTAAATTACCCACTAACTTTAAAATTTTACAATTCAACCAGCAAATCCAAAGCTTTCGTACTTGACCCAAACAGTGATCCATAACCCGAAGTAATGATGTATGTGAAAAATGAATTTTTTTAAGTACCAACCATCAAAATCGCAATTATTATAAATTGCTGCAATATCAAAGTAAGGCCGAGCTAACATTGACCATCAAACCTAGTGCCTTATCACTTTTATTACTGTTATCGCTACACATACCTTGAATTGTAGCTCCAACAGAGCATATGATTACTAATTTAAATTTGACTTCTGTACCTTTTAAAGCCAAAAATCTGGCGTATAATCATCAGAATTTTTTCGGCATCAAAATGGTACACATGTTTAAAGTTATTTTAATTTTCTCAATAACCGATGTACTCGTTCAAAGTGAGGTAATTATTTCAAGAACAATTTGAAATAAATTGTATATCAAATTCAAGTGTGAAAACCTTTTCAAATTCTACAGAGGATATTGCGTTTCAACCCGACCGATATATCGGTTTGGAGTGACAATGAGTACTTGAATTTCACATACACTCTCGTCAAAAGCGACCCATCAGCCGACGTGGAGTTCCACGTTTTGAAGACAATTCCAGATGTGGACATAAACTTCGAGGGTTCTGTATCCTTTGAAAACAGTGAAAATCACGGTGGTAGTGCCAGAGCATCCTTCAGCCTCTGCCGATTATTTGAAATGCGTAATGCTAATGCAATTGCCATGTTCATCTATGCTAAAATTAGAAGCCATGGAAAAGTGCCGGAACATTGCCCCGTTAAAAAGGTAGGTCCCCTTTTCGATAGTCCATTTTATACTTAATGATTACTTTAATTAATTTAGGGTGCATATTCACTGCACAGCATTTGGGTGCCTGAAAATCTTTTTCCTAGCACTTTTCCAGAGCATACGTTTCAAGTTGTGATGCATGCGTATGTGATCGATAGCGGGCAAAGAACGATGATTTTTAATGCGACTGTAATTGGAGAAGCAAAGCAGAAAAATGTGCCCAGGAGCAGCCTGCGAAAATCTTCACTATTTGGATTAACGAAATTTACCAGTTAAATTACTTCAGAAGAACTATTTTTTTGCATTTCAACAATTTTAACTGATAAGGTAATAACAAACTACAGAATTAATCGTTTGGTTCAACTCTATAAACTAAATATTTGGGAAAACAGGCCGACTTCTCAATTCAGCGCTTGCTTTTCTTCAGCTAAATTAAACAGTCGACAGCAGAAGCTGAATTCTTGACCCCGGTGCAGATATCTTTAAAATGTTTTATAGCAGTAATTTTTAGATACATCAATATACCAGATGAACAAAACTTCTTCTCTAAAATAAAACTTTAGCTTCGACATAAAAAAGAAATAAATTAACTTTATTATCTACACACTAGCCTACGTGACAGGAAAAAAGATTGGCTAACTAAATGCTAATTCGCTTCTGGAACTTCTACTTTCGCTTCTGGAACACCTCATTTTTGTCATATATTGGAGGTGGAGGTAGCGTAGAGGTATCAAAACTACTCCCATCACCATTTCTCTCTACAACCGTGCGTTCAAGCCGATCGTTACTTCTTTTACAAATTATTGACTGACGATAGTAGCAAACATCCCCTGAACTTGCTGCTGGGCATCCTTTATTGATTATCGACATCATCCGATCGTATCTGTCCTTCATGCATATGCAGCCTTGGAATGGTCTTCTCTGGACAGACCCTAGAATTAGAACGTACTTATTTTATTTGTATTTATTTTATTTAATAAGAATGATTTATATCTTATATATTTATGGCAAAAAAATACAATGTTTGAAATGTTAGAGAAAGATGTCTCACCTGGTTGTTGATTTGCAGTAAAATCTTTACAGAAGTCATATATTCTTGGTTTTAATGCAATAACCGCAGGGCAGTCCTTCTCTCTTTCCATAGCTTTCTTTGCACTTTCACAAAAATTTTTCGCTAGAGTTGTCGCTTCCTTTTCACATATGTTGCAATCGTCAGTTCTTTTAGTTAGATCTGCCTCTTCCCCTTTTGATTCAAAAACCAAAACGCGATGTTTCGCACTTTCTATTGTTTCAGAAATTTCAAATTTAAATAGACCATTCTAAATAACTACTATACAAAATTAGTAATGTGGTAGTAAAAATACTCGCCTGGTTTATGTTCTGCAGTCACATCACTACAAAATTTGTCTATCATTGGTTTTAATGCAATAACCAGAGGACAATCGTTTTCCCTTTGGATTACTTCCTTTATAATTCTACAAAAATCGGCTATTAAAGCTGTGGTTTCCTTTCCACACAAGTTACTATCGTCAGCCTTTTTTACTACATCAGATGGCGCTTTTAGAGATTCCTCCTGCTCAGGACCATTATTTGCTACTGTTTTTAAAACAAAAAGATTTACAAATAATAATTTACAACAATGAAAAAATTAGTCACCTAATTTATCTGTGGAAGTAACATCAATACAGAATTGATCTATCTTTCCTTTTAAAGCAATAACTGCAGAACAATCTTTCTCTTTTTCAATTGTTCTTTTTACATTTGCACAAAACTCTTTCACTAAAGCCGTGGTTTCTTTCCCACACTGGTTTCTATCATTAGCCTTTTTAAGTATACCAGATGGCATTTTTCCAACATCTCCATTGAGAGTTTCATCCATTTCTTCTGTCAGTTTTAAAAATAACAATTTTACAATAATTCATTAATTATTATCATATACCTTGGTTTGCTTTTGGAATTACATCCGTGCAGAGTTGATCTATCTTTGGTTTTAATGCAGCAACCGCAGGACAGTCCTGTTCTCTTTCAGTTTCATTCTTTATGTTTGCACAAAAATCCTTAACTAAACCCATAGTTTCCTTTCCACACCCTTTGCTATCATCTGTCTTTTTGATTAGATCAGATGGCTCTTTTATAGTATCTTCAATTGTAATCTGATCTACATTTTCATTTAATTCAATAATCGAAGGCAAACTCTTCATACTTTCAGCTGTTTAAAAAAATATTGATTTAACAACAATTCTTTATGTAATATTAAATTAGGTGCAACAAAATCGAGATACATGTATGTATGTATATGGAATATTCTACCAATTACATTTTTATATAATATAATACGTAAAATTCACACGTAGTAATACCTGTAAAATTTCTCTTCAAAATCTAAAATGGTAGGTGTATCTTAGTTTTAACATAAGAAACCTGACCTGATCTGTTATTAAATTTACATGAATTTAATAATGTTAATAATGACTGTTACTCTGAATAAAGATACGATAGCTTTATAACTTGTTACAATTACAACATAAAAATGAATCTAAAAGAAATACTATTCAACAACAAACAACTTAAAAATTGATAAAAGTGGAAATTACTAACCTGGTTCACCTTTTGCGGAAACATCAGCACAAATTTTATCTATCTTTGGTTTTAGTGCAACAATCTGAGGACAATCGTTATCTCTTTCAAGTGCTTTCTTTAGACTGGCACAAAAATTTGCCAACAAATCTATAGTTTCCTGTCCACAAACATTTCTGCTGGTTGTACCTATTGATTGTTTGGCAATATCTTTAATACTTTGACTCTTATTGGTTGGCTCTTTTGCAGTTCTAGCCCCAGATTTCAGTTCTTCTTCATACAACGATTCTAGATCTTGTGCATCATAATATTCCTCAATAAATTCACTAGATATAGTGCTTAGTTTGCTTTTGTCAATTTCTTCTTCTTCCTTTTCTATATTCTTTCTTTCCGCTTCTTCATTTTCTATACCTTTTCTTCCTCCTTCTTTTTTTACTTTCGACGGCAATTTTTCCTCGAGCAGAGCTGCAAATTTTAATTCGCATTCTCGTTTGCATTTTTCCAAGTCCTTATGCTTCACATCCTCTTCGCCTGAACTGTTCTTAGACCTCGGCGAAGTTGATGAACTTTTTGTAAAAGTCGATGACTTTGAATCAGTACTGCTTGCTTTCTTTGAATCCTTTAAATCAAATTTTAATTTGCATTCTCGAATGCATTTTTCCATTTTCCTTTTATCTTTCTTATTCGTATCGTCAGTACTTATGTCTCCTTTGCTTGTTTCTTCTTTACTTTTCCTGCTCTTCAACGAACTTGACAATCTTTTCTGAGAAGATTTTTCCATCTCTTTCGTGTCCGCATCTCTTGACCTCGAAGAACTTGATGATTTTTTCATCGAAGCCGATGGTTTTAAATCTTGTTTATCTTCAATCTTATTTGCTCCCTTCAAATTTCTTGAACCAAATTTTAGCTTACATTGTCGAATACATTTTTCCACTTCCTCTTTGCATTTCATAAAATCTTCGGTACTTGTATCTTCTATAATTGTCCTAGATTTCGATGAACTTGGCAATCTTTCCTGTAAAGCCATTGCTTGTTCCATTTCCTTGCTGTCTTTCGAATCCATATCTGATGTAATTTTGCTTGAACTCGACGAAGTTGGAGATCTTTTTCTTACGATCGATGGCTTTGAATCTTTACTAACATTAGTTTTACTTGCATATTTCGAATCATTAGAACCATACTTCAGCTTACATTCTCGAACGCATTTGTCCAGTTGCTTCTTATATTTCATGCTATCTTTAATACTTGCATCTTCCTTACTTTTTCTAGTCTTCGAAGGACTTGACAATCTTTCCTGCAGATCAGATACTTTTATCATTTGATTACTATCTTCCGAAGAATATCTTTTAACACCAGACGGACTTGCATCCTTCGAATCTATAAAACCAAATTTTAACTGGCATTCTCGAATGCATTTTTCCCTTTCCTCTTTCTTATTCGTTTTCACATTTTCGGCACTTGTATCCTCTGTATCTTCAATACTTTTTCTGGTCTTCAAAGAACTTAGCGATCTCTCCTGAGTCGACTCTTTTTCTAGTTCTTTCATATTCTCATCTTTAATACTTTTATCCGGCGGAGATGATTTATTCAAATTGTTTGAACCAAACTTCACCTTGCATTCTTGGATGCATTTTTCGATTTCTTTCTTATATTTCGTAATTAGTTCTTCAGTACTTGTATCTTCTTTACTTTCATTTTTGTTCAAAGGACTTGACACCTTTGCCATTTCCTTGCTATCTTCCGTAGATTCTTTTTTAACATCTTTGAAGCCAAATTTTGACTTACATTCTTGAATGCATTTTACCATATCCTTATCTTCGCTCGCATTCGTATCTTCGGAAGTAATGTCTTTGGTACTTGTACTTTCTTCTACTATTATTTCTTTTGAACCCAATTTTAGTCTGCATTCTCGAACACATTCTTCAAATTCCTTATTATCATTCATATTCGAATCTTCGGTACTTTGATCTTCTATACTTTCCTTACTGTTCAACAATTCTTCCTGTAAAACCAATTCTTCTTCTATTTCTTTCGTATCCGGATCTTTTTTAATTTTGCTTGAAGTCGACGAAATTAAAGATTTCTTCGACTTTGTATCTTTTTTTAAATCAGTCTTAATTTCGGTCTTCGAATCTATTAAACCAAATTTTAACTTGCATTCTTGCATGCATTTTTCCATTTCCTTTTTATATCTTTTAATAATATCTTCTCTACTCATATCTTTTATACTTTTTTTCAACTTTGATGTTTCTCTTGAAGCCGATAATTTTGAGCCGTTTAAACTAAGTTTTGACTTGCATTCTTCTATGCATTTTTTCATTTCCTTTTCGCCTTTTTTACCCGAATCTTTTGGCATTGGCGATCTTTCCTTCGAAGCTGATAACTTTGAGCCGCTTGATCTAAATTTTGACTTGCATTCTTCTATGCATTTTTCCATTTCCTTCTTGCCCTTTGTATCCGAATCTTTTGTGAAGGACGATCTTTCCTTCGAAGCTGATAACTTTGAGCCATTTGAACTAAATTTTAACTTGCATTCTTCTATGCATTTTTCCATTTCCTTCTGACCTTTTGTATCCGAATTTTTTGGGATTGACGATCTCTGCTTCGAAGCTGATGACTTTGAGCCGTTTGAACTAAGTTTTAACTTGCATTCTTCTATACATTTTTCAATTTCCTTATCTTTTGTATCCGAATCTTTCATACTTGATAAAATTTTACTACTTTGTGCGCTTTTCGAATGTTTGGAACCGCATTTCATATTGCTTGATCGAATGTATTTTTCCATTTCCTCTTTACTTTTTGAATCTATGTCTCTTACTCTCGTATCTCCCGTTTTTGTTTCTACTTTGTTTTGACTAGGCTTCGATGCACTTAAAATTCTTTTCTGCAGATCCTTAGCTTCCGACCAAAACGGATTGAATTTTAAGGACTCACATGCGCACTTAGAATTCCGCCTTACATATGGCTTAATGCGCATTTTTTCGTCTACAAACCACAGGTTTTAGTAAAAATTCTTAAGAAATCAAAGAACTTACTCGACGACGGCAACACATCACATATCGTCCGACAAAAACTTTCAATTTCAGGGTCGTTGGAATATCTAACGCTTGGTGTACTATCCGATGTCTTGGAACAAATGTTGCGACAGAAACTTTCAACTTGAGGATCTTGCGAAAACATGGTAATATTTGATAAGCTATCTACACTTTGGTCGATTAGAGGAGTCTCCTGCTTAGAGGAAGAACTGCGCTTGGATCTCACTTTCACAGATATCCCTGGGGTATCTAGCGGAAAAGAAAGTCGAGTGATAAAATTAGATTTATAATAGTCTCAACTCATAAGTGAAAAAATTACAACTCTGTTCTTTGGTGTCCAAATCGGACGTGCCTTGGCAAGAATACATAGAATTTAACGATTTTTTTGATGTCTCTAAGTCACTAAGAGACTCGCTTTTAAGGGAATTATTTTTCCTTTCTTCTTTCGATGGAAATTGCTTTATGCTTCCAAAGGCTGCATTTATGTATTTATAAATTCAAGATCTGAATTAAAAAACCCAACCACTTACTTTCTGATGAAGGTTCATCTCCCTTATAACCTTTAAATCTTTTCGTCTCCACAAAACGCTTACGGCAGACAATTATATCGTCACTGTCTTCATCAAACGATATTGTCTCTTCAAATTGGCAAGACTTTCCTGCCATTCGAAAATTTAATTTTACATACTTTAAACTCCACAAAACACATACTTCCCAAAAAATTGTTCACATCCCCAAGAAGATTTTTTCGTTTACACGGATGAACACCCTTAAGGATGGATTTCATACTCTTCAATGAATTTGATTTGGATTTAGAGTTAGATTTGGATTTAGTTTTGGATTTAGATTGGGAACATTCACAGCCGGTATTCTGGCAACAACAGGAATTCATTTCGGATGAAACATCTCCGACAGGTGATAAGTTGTTATAATTTTGGCAATCATTGTTACTACACGTACAGCAAGATCCTGCATGGACTGTCTTATACAAAATTATAAATAACTAAAATTAATAGTAATACTGTCAGGACTAGCTTCGTTTGAACCATTCTGTGCTTCACTAAAAGTGCAGGAACAATTACAACACCCAGATCTTAAGCGATTTGTTTTGGGCACTTTACATCCCTTGGACTCTTGATTTCTGGGAAGAATGGCATAAAAGGTTTAAGAATGAAAGTCTGTTTTGTGTTACTTTTTTATAAAATGTGTATATGTTCTCTAAATAATAATCATTCACATAGTCGTTGATGAATACCTAGGAGATTGCTCCCTGCTACGGGCTTTCTGGAAGCGATCGTCAGTGAGATTGTGTTGCATTTCTTGGATTTGGACACTATATTCCTTTGCTAAGGCTTCCTTTTGTGTTGCTTTTTCTCGTTCTGTTTCCAAATTTTTCTGCAAAGAATAAAATTAAGAAGTACATATTTATTTCAACTTTATGAAAACTAATTCCGTCAATACATAAATTACTATTATTATTATCTTAGTCAATTAGAAGTGTAATAATTATATTGATTAAAATATTTACTTGCATATCCTCAATCGTTTTCCGTAAATCTAATTTTTCCTGTGCAAGCTTGCATAGGGCTCTCCTCTCTTCTTCCAATTCTTGTCTACTTTTAGCTAAAAGGTCTTGAAGTATATCGGTAGCTGCTTTGCCCTTAGGTGACGAGGATGAACCGTTTCTAAGTTCTAAGTTTTCTTTCTCCAACTTCAATGTGAAAAACAAACAAAAATAATTAATTCGCCCAACGATTCCTGCTATTTTAACGCACAGTAAGGCACTAAGCTAGTAAAAATTCTACCTTTGATATGATTTCTCCACGCTCCTGTAGCTCAGCATTCTGTTTTTCACTCTGTAAATCAAGTTTTTCGCAGAGCTCCTTTATAGCATCTAAGTCTGCCTTAAGAAGTTTCTGATCATCATAGGCTTGCTCCAAATCTTTTTCCAAACGGCAAATTTGCGCCGACAAACACGATACCTAAAATTTAACTTGAATTGGAGTTGCTTATGTATTAAATACGTATTTTATTTCAATTAACTAAAACGACCAATCAACGCTACAACAGAACTTCAAATTTACAAATGTGACTTGATTCATTAAATTGATGAACCTGCTCCTCAGACGAAAAAAATATTTATATTTTAATAACTCACCTGTTTCTCAAGCTTTTCTATAGTGCGCTCCTTTATGGTAATTTCTTGCTTCAGTCTTGCTATCTCTTGTTCAGCTTCTAATAATTGGCGTCTTTAAATTGCGAAAAATAAAATTAATAAAGAAAATAAAAGCAGAATAAACAAGGTGGAAAAAAAAGCTAACAACAATAAAAACTAATAATAACGACACCAACACCTACGACAAATTTTCAAACTTTTAGAAAAGTTTATTGAATCTGTATCTTTGTAATATTCAGCAAAAACTCACTTGTGCTCGGCGGCTTCCATTTCTAGGCTTTGATTGTTGCCCTCAAGGGCAATCGCATCGTGCGACAAGGAGCGATAGTGGTCAAGCATTTCATCTCGCTCCCGCTCCTGCAAAAATACTTTTAAACAAAAATTTTATTTTAAGTGCAAAAATATATTTTACTTTTTGCATAAGTAAATCTTCAGCTCTTTGTACTTTTTGAACATAAGACTGCAGCTGTTGCTTAAGTCGGTCGACCTCCTTTTCGGACTCCTTCAGTTTCTTTTTGGTGAGGGAGTGATCGGCTTTGGCATCGGCGAGCTCATTCGAGAGGCGACTGTTGGAGAAATTTATTTTTAGTTAGAAATGGTTTTATTACATGATTTTTCAAAGATGCAAACCCGTTCTCAGCTATGGTCTGGTCTCGAATTTCCTTCAGGGTGGTTATTTGCTGTCGAAGGGTTTTGCTCTCCGTTGAGGTTTCATGCAGTTCGCTTTCGCGTACCCTTCTCTCACTTGTGACTTTGCTAAAATGTAAAATTTTAAACATGTAAAGAAAAGACTCATGGAAAAAATATGAAATCTTGATATCTTGATGCAGAACTAATATTTGCTAACATGAAAAACCTTAGTATTCTAGCAGAAATCTAAAACCATTAACTTAAAATTTATTCCCTATTGTTTTGAAAATTAACTAGAATCGCATTTTGGTTTGAGACAATTCGAAAAAGACCTCAAAAAGGTCAAATGCTTAATTCCATAATTTCAAATAAATCCCATATTATATATACATATGTAAGAATCTGAATAATTTCAACTATCTCTTGGTTTTACTACTTCATTTTAACATTAAAAAATTATCCCTAATCAATTTCCGGTTAATTTATACAATAGTAATGGGCTGTCGTAACGATAATATCAAAATTGCCTAAATCTTTTGTTTGAGAGAAATTGTAGCGATCTACCTGCGGCACAATAAAAAATCACTCGAATCATTTTTCGCCACCCACACTTTTATCTGTCCATGACTCGGAACTAATCAAAGCTAATGACTTTTTGTCTGCTTCCGAAGCTTAAATTCAGGTTGATTGCACAATAAGCGAGCGAAGCGCACCGAACAAAGTGGTCATGCAGCAGCCGCCGTGACAATTGATTTTACAATTTACAAAACAACATCAATAAAAATTCCTCGACCATCAGCCGACATTATCATCATCACCCTTTTCCCGGGGCGAGTTTTGATCTCAGACAAATGTGTTGTTTCGTTTGGTACACCTCAAGATGTTGATGTATTGATATTTCATCACTCAAGATGACCAGGAAGTTAATGCTGCAATTATCGTCAACTCCTTTCTCGCCGGTGTTAAAGACAAATTACCACACCTTTGATTGATTGTGTTCCATTGCCATCTGGCGAATTTTAAACCTTATGAAATATTACTTCCTATGTAAATTATCAGATCCTGCAAATTTTGCATTCAATCTTTTCCCGAAAAGGTTTTCGAATGTAAAAGTTACAAATATAAATAGCATTTTTATGCTTATATTTTTAGAATCTTTATAAATTAATTAAAGTATTTATGTCTGTCTGTCGAGATTCAAATACAACTTCTAAAAGACTTCACAGATTTTAGTCTTTTTTGTTGCATTAGAAAGTTGAGTTCCCAATATAAGATTTATGTTATATTATTCTTAGTTAAAATTTATTCAACACAAACTCTTATAATTTTAAACTTAATCAAACAAATCTTGAACTAGGTCAAGAAAACTTTAAAAATAAGAATATATTTATAAACCCATAACTTAGCTGCAAATGATCCAAGGGGTCACAATTTTAATTAAAATAAAAATTTTTAATAAATGCGGTGTAATATACTAATTATGTCCAACTAATAAGTCAGACACGTAACCGTGATGTTTGCAAAATTCAATCAAAAATTCAACAAAAACTTCATATCAATTCCAACATTATGCCTGCTTTACCTAACATGAAGTTTATTTGTTCATATCTCGTGCATTTCATCAAATGGCTTCTGTGACCCATCAATCTACACAATGGTCCAAAATCTGCACTCTATGGAATTTATAGAAATCACAAAACAACTATGAAACTGGTACAAGCCCGTGACAGAATGAGAACACCACTTTTGTTCAAATTACCATTCTTTTTTTTTTTTTTTTTGTATAGCTGAAAATAAAAAACAAAGTGACAAAAGACAAAGCAAATAATTGCAAGTTGCGCAACTGATTGCTCGAATTTGAATGGCGTAAAATGCAACGAGCAAAAACAATGTAGCCGCTGCAGGCTAATTTAGTTTTTCTTTTCTTTCGGTTTTATTTTACTGAATTTTTACGAGAGAGGCAAAAGACTTTCACCGGCGGACCTTGAAATACAAATTTGAATATGTAACAGCACAGCATCTACGTGCCGCGTCCTTCGAAGGTGCGAAAATTATCGACTCGAAACAATCAAATTTAATGCCTGCCAGACCAGGAAATTGTTGAAGCATTAACGCTGTATTTAGTGTCGTTATAATGGCGTGAAACGTTTTTTGGGTATTCAAAGAAATGTTTCATCCGATTTTACCTTGAGATAACAGAAAATTGTCCGGATAATGTTTTTATGTCGCTTCATTATTTATGTGCTTTTCCGCTTGCAAAATTGTGAATGCTCGGTGATTATGAAAAAAAAAAATTGCTTCTTCATTCACTTTTGTTTATTTTTAATTTAAGTATTTTCATTCAAGGGAAAAATAAAACAAAAAAATCTCTGTATAATTGGAATCATGACTTAATAACAATCAACAAAAAAGGCGGAAAATATTTACGATACAAAACAAATCAATTCAATTTCCTGTATTTTTATAATATCCTATTTCTATAGTTGCAGGAAAAAGTCGCGCCAGCTTAACAATGTTGCAATAGCATAAGTAACATAACACCGTAAATAATTTTATTATCTTTTCAATAGAAAAATTGCATGTTAATAGCTCTTACTCCATCAACTTTTCAAGCAAAACATTACTGGCTTGGGAATTTGAATATAAAATTTAACCGAAGCACTTGATATTGTGCAACACACTTATTACTTATTTACAACAGTTACTAATTGAAATTACCAAACTTGTTATGATTTATGCAATACTGTCTTTAAAGTTGCGCTGGTTGGTTTTGATCGAATAAAAAAATAATAAGATTTATAATATAAAAGACTAACCTCTTTCATCCTCAACTCTTACGCAGAAAATAAAGGTTGAAATCTTGTTCTATCTTTCTCAATTTTATATATGTATGTATGTACATATTATTTTAAAAGTATATTAGATATCCTCCATAAAGAACATAAAAGAAAATTAAGTTTTAATTTTACTGGATAGTGAAGATTTTTGCCAAAACTTTTTATAACAATCTTAATTAATTCACAGTTCGATGGTATGTAAATATTTTCTATATAAAATGTCGCTCGATCAAAATTTCATATTTCGACTAACAAATAATAATGCGCAATATTTCGCCAAAACATATCAATATCATGGTATCATCCTCCAAAAATATGGCATTACTTTATCTTACTACAAACCTGTATCATAAGAGAATAAAAGGACAGAAAATATTTCGTAACATAATAAAGAACCCCAATATCTTTGAGCTCTAAAACGAAAAACAAATTATGCAAGTTCGTTCACCTTCATTCCTTAATTTCCTTATTTCCTGCAGCCATTCATTGCCAAAGAAATCAACATCATTCAATGCCTTCGAAAGTGATAAAATCGAAACAAACAAACTAATAAAAAGTGTCCCCCGTTGGAGAGTTCAACTGCGTGCTAAACTGAATCACCAAGATCTTTGCACCTAATGAACGAAGGTAGTCAAGGTAACTGTGGCAAAATACACCATAATTTGCTTGCATTAAATAATAAAAATAGTTGCTAACTAGCGACCGCTGCTACTGTTGACTACTAAGAAGAAAACGAAATTTAGTCATCCCCTCTCAGGTAGACTCACATGCGAGCATGACGGTGGTAAAACCGCTTCGATCAGACAAAGAATAGCAACAACCCACCAAACAGGTAAATCCAAGAGACTTCCACCTACCCAGGTGTTCGTTCTTGAGGTTTTCGCGCCCGGTGCATTATTTGTTTACGGCTCACGCGGATCAGACCTACCTGAGGCGCGCAGGACAGGCTTTGAGTTGTCTTCACTGTCTTCAGACGGTGCGCGATCTGCTAAATTTAACCTGTGATTAATTATTTGCAGACGTTTCGCATTTTTAACCGCGTCCCACGTGATCGGTGCTAATTGGTGAAAAGATCTGAATCTCAGTGTATTCGTGTAGTGTCCAAAGAATATATCTTATATTAAAGTGGTTATTAGATGCGACTCATTAAATGGTGAATCTTGGAAAATTAATAAAACAATCAAGAGGATCGTTGGATTTTAACAAAACGAACAAATCCAGGTAAAATCTACATACATTCAGACAGAGTTCAGGTAATCTAAATGTATGATCACATTCCTGAGAACAAACAGGAAGGAAATGTGCCTGCAAGACGGTCAATTAGTCGACTACTTGTCCACATAACACACTATACCCAATTATGTCGATGAATGAATTTTTAAGAACGACTTAACGAAAGCGACTATCTCGCTGTTACCGTGGTAGCAGGCGTTTGCGGTAGCCGACGCAGTAACTAAAATACATAAATCATTCACGACAGCAACTGTTTTATGCGTGACTTTTAAACAAAGTGAACGCCGGTAAATATATGTACGTTAAATATATTCAGCGCAATTGTTATGCGACTTAAAACAACTTTTGAAGGTTTTCATTGCAATATCGCGAGGCATATTCGAGTCTATTGCGATAAATATAATTTCTTTTTACTGACGTTTTATTAAGCAATTTAACGATAGTTTATAGCGAAGGTTTTGGGAAGTTTCCAATCTTAATCTTAAGGTCAGATATTGTATTATAGAAATCGAGTCAGTCCGGAAATTCCAGAATTGATGGCATGCCATTTTATGGAAATTTAAGTGTTTCATTGTTTTTTTTTTTTGTAATTTTTACATGTACTTATCTTACATCATTTAAAAAATTGGAATATAGTTAAACATTAACCAAAGCGAAAGATAGTTTTCAACAGAATCAAATGACTTGTTTTCCTAACGACCATTGATCAAACACCTAGCCATCTAGATTGATAGAGAAAATAAAGAAGAGCCGGTCTATTGCAATTTTAAATTTAATTCTATCAACTAAAGGGCTTTACTTACTTAGGGTTTTTACTTGAATTGTCATAAAATCCATTTTTTCGATTAGTTACTATTTGAAATTTCAAATCTGTACCATAATAATTATTAGTTAGAATTTTTGAAAAAAAAACTATCATTTTTCTTTCTAAATACAAACGACTAAGAAAACAATGCAATATCATCTTTTTTCCCAATTTTTCTTGTTCCTATCTCAAAGGATTCGTAAATGCCCCTCTCGTTTTTCGTAGAGGCTACGTAGCATTTAAATACATACGCGGATTAAATCGCGGTTAACTTCGTCATTCAACGACCGAGTCACACTCAACACGTCTTAACAATTCTCATTATGCGAATGCATGAAATGGTTACAAAATTAGATTTTTGCTTCCTAAAAGAAGTATTTAATACCTAAATTACCACAGGTTTACGGTTGATTTGGATAAAACCAATTTATCCTTACCTGTGTCTAAATCACACTTTTGCTTTATTAAATGATTAATTGTACAGAAACACAAATACATAATCAAGAATTTCATTATTACTTTTTGATTGCGTATCTAGATTATTTGTATGTGAGTTTAAATTCAATAAAATTACTTTTTTTTCCATGTATACGATTATGAATGAACATTGTGAATTATCTTTCTTTATAAAATGAAATGCTTTCTAATTTGGCAAAACTTTTTGCAATAATAGGCATGTCAATTTAACAACACCAAGGTTCGAATTAATGGGCAAAACATTAAGCATATTTCAATCTAATGGCCAAACTGCAACAAAAAGATGAACGAATAGCAAAATGGATAAAAACATCACGTTTTTATCGCTGATCTCCTATTTGTGGGTCTAAGCCGAAAATGGTGTTCAATTTCATGTCCCAACCATGCAACACCTTACAATTCACAATTTCAAGACAGTGAAGAGTTGCTACCTTCATGATTTATTAATAAATTGCAGCTGACCTGGTAGATGACGAAAAAAAGCAAGAAGCCACAGATGCCACTAGCAAAACTTGAAGCAATACAAACCGCAACTATGATGGAATATTATCCAATTTCAAGATTATGCAATTTAATGGTGTTCTCAAAATGCAAGATTGGTTAGCCTCATTGCCTTAAACGTGACGAAGACTACCTCGAAGAAAAGGATGACATTTTAAAAGATCAAGGCGTCAGGTAGATTTATATCGAGTAACATTTTAGTGATCGCCTGATTTGTGAGGTCGGAAGGTGCATTCCAGATGATAAATACGACTTTCTAATTAACTTGCACCTAATGTTGATTTTAATGACTGATCTGGCGTAGTGAGGAATTGAAAGAATTAAATCATGAGGAGGATCACGGAGAAGTGAAAGTGCGTTAATAAGCTTATTATGTATGCTGTAATCAATTGCATGTCTGTCACAGATCCGAGTGAGGTACTCTCACTCGTTCCCAACATGTAAATTTTGTTTTGATTCAGTATCATCCGGTGGAATTCAATTCCAATTATAAACTGAACACGATATCCCGGAACGTTTCCGCGGTTATTGCGACAGTTCCCTGCTCGTTTTCCTAAACAACCTCAAAAGAGTTGGGTAGAATTTTAATATCACGACCTCCTTGGCGCTCAGTAGTTCATCTCGAGGAGCTAGTTAACAAGATTCGTGCATCCGCCGTGCATCCATCTACATAATGAAAAGTGTTAAGCATGCTACGACGGGACGTGCTGTAGAAAGCGTTTTGTACAGGCTAATTATGAAAGATTATACTTTATACTGCTCGATTCATTTTCATCCGTAATTATGCGCAAATGTGCAGATGCAATTAACACAGTTTTGTGGATAACAAAATGCTACTGGCATTAGAAATCGCGGAATTCCTGAGAATTTCGCGACTGAATGAATTTTAAAATTAATAAAGTGCATAACCGCCAAAGCATTTAGTATGCATCAAGGCTCAACAAAATCCAAATATTTATGCCAGTAATTATTTTATGCATCCAATTAAAATATCTGCTTTTACTTAAACTATTACTATCTTAAAAATACTTTTGTTTTTTGTTCGTTAGCAATAGAACCAATTAATCAAATCATAAAAGGAGCTATCATTCGACCCAAAAATTATTTCTTGGAATTTTTAGGTCCATTCAAAAACAAAAATCAATTTTACTTTCCCCCTCATTTCGTCAAATCGCTCGAAATAGAACTTGATTTAGAAATTAAAACTTGTTTGGTATGCACATAATCAGCTACAAAGTCAAGAAAAGTATTTTTTCTATAAATGGATTTACAACGACAAAGATAAAAAATTGTAATGACTGCCGGTTTTATAACTTTTTGCAATGTCTTACTTGTGGGATCGGTTTGTTTGAATTCAAATAAGTACTTATGTACATACTAAAGTTAATAAATAAACAAAATTAAATCATAATTAAGACGCAGCTTCAAAGAGTGACAATAAAAATTTTTTCATGGTCCGCAAATTTTCTTTTTTTTTGTATTTAGAAAAGTGGCTGATGTTTTCAAAATGCCCAAGACATGTTTTATGGGATTTACGTCTAGCCTGCATTATAGCCATTAAATCTTTTTAATGTCGTCCGTGCCAAACAGGCCATTACGGAATTATTGTTACCATTTTGCGATGACTTCAAACATTACTAAGCATTAAGGAGAAAAATTCTTATTGATGTAGAAAGAGCACGAATAGTTCAACAGGTTAAATGGATATGTTTACTATGCCCCTCAAGGGTGGTGGCTTGCTTTATGCGAACCTTCCAAGATATCCCTTTCTTTCGAAACATAATAGGCTCTATGAAAACTTAACCGTTTGCGAGTGATGATACGAGACGAATTGTACAGAAAATATAACCAACATAAGGAATTGAACAAAAAATAGAAAATTAATTGTTCTAAGGATTTTGTTACCACAAAACCATAAACTTGAAAATAAAATACGTTCTAGACTTATGTATACATAATTCGAGTCAAAAATGATTTTTAAGTTTTAAGAGACAGTATCTAAATTTTAATAAAATAATGCCAACGACACGCGGTGTTCCCAGGCGATCCTCCATCCAAATACTACCCGCGCCCGATGTTGCTTGACTTCGGTGATCAGACGAGAACCGGTTTTTTCAACATGGTATGGCCGTTGCCAGTAGGATTAAAATTGAAAATTAAATATAAATAACGATTAATTAACAAAAACATTACACCGTTCCTTAACGTTGGCAAAAACCAAAGAAACTTTTTTAAATTAATTAATTCTAAATCTATAACACAATAATATACCCTGGACCTCAAAATTAGGTATAATAGAGAAACTATTTACTTAATAGAAAATATATTTCTCGAAAATCATCAAAACTATAGTATAACAAAGTATGCCATACTAGAGTGCCGGACAAAAATAATACTAATACAAAATTTAAAAAGAAATAATAGATAAAACAAAGCGTATAACCCCATTATTAACCAAAACCTTTATCAAAACGCCGGAAAAACTGCATCGACTGATATTAATTTTCAAATTTTGAATGTTGAGGTCATTTTTAATAAACTTCCCAACTGAATGCATAATTTTGTTCCGACTACCATAATTCGTCGTAAGCTTTTCAATATTTTCCTGTCGCTTGCATTCGACTGCATCACTACGGGTTTTATCAATAAAATAAAAAAATCTTAGAAACAGGTAAAACAAAAAACTGTTCACACCTAACGACTTACATCACTACGACGAGGTGAGCAGCACAGTGACGTAACCCTGACAGCGATCGAGGTCTGAGCCAAACAGGTTTGGAATTGCATCGATCCCCCGGAGATTTGGACTAGTTTACCTGATGTACATAGATACGGAATCAATTCGATTTTGGCTTAGATATCATGTTCAAAGAGGCAGCAAAAGCCGCGTTGGTTGATGTTATTATAAGTGAATTAAATTTGTTGAGGAAACCACTATAATTCGATTAAATAAATTTTCTATTTGTTTTCAACAAAGCAATATGAAAGTGCATTTTAACCAATCCTGAGATATTACAATGAGTAAAATTTACCCTTTTGAAGCTATTCACGAATTCTTTTTGGAAGATATCAAGATGAAAGCTTAACTCGTGCTATTTAAAATAATAATAGTGGCCTTGTGAGACATACTCTGCTATTAGCCCTCTATTCTTCCCTCCACCCATTCTAAAAAATAACCATGTAATAAATGCGCAAAGTTTCAATTATTTTTCATAAGCAGCAATCACGTTTTGGTTTTGACCCAAATATTTTTTCGCCTTCGCATCGCGTAGAAAGCCGAAAAAATCAAGGAGTCAAAGAAGACAAATTTAATTTTGGCAAAGGTATTAATAGCCAGCATCCATTTCTGTGGTCGAATTTTGGATAACTTCATCCAGGTACTTCATAAACCACGAAGAACTCGTAATTGATGTTAAGTCATCCATGACTTTGCGGTTTGCACTTCTGCGCTCCAGTCGCAATCCGATAAATGTGATGCAATAGCCCCAGGAGGCGACCACATCTCAATGAAACGATGAAACTGAAAGTGGTCACTCGACAGACCTCGAAGACGCATAAGCCGAAAGACAAAAACATAATGAGGGAAGCGGTAGCATGTTAATGTCGCCTATATGCGGGTTTAATGCAGTTACATTTCTTTTGGAGACATGTGTATCTTCGAACTTGTTTCTGATCGTCGATCGATCGATTGCACATTTTGTGGGAAGAAAACAAGTTTTCCTCATTCGCAATTACTTCCTTAAGACTTGACGCCAGGTTAATGCAAGGGTCGTGTGCCACTTATCATCGACGCAAAGGGGAGGTACTTAAAAGATTATTTGTTTTGGCAATCTTGTAAATTCATCTGTTCATTCATCCATCCATCCATCATTTATCATAGCTTCGAAATTGTATGTATTGTATGTTTAATCATAATATTTAAAACTCGAAAGACTAATCTTGATTTTATATACATACAAAAAAACCTTTTTTTCTGATTCAAATTGAGATCGAGTTAAGCTTTTTGAAATTTGGTTTTTGATCAATTCTTTCTATTTTTATATATTGTTTTGTTTCACTGGCATTACAAAATCAAAATAAGTAAATAAATAAATATATTGTTCTATTGTATATACATACTTATCATTGTTGTGGACCGGAAGTAACAAATATTTCATATAATTTCTTATATTTCAGCTTCTCTACGATGAGGAGAAAATGGACAATATGCTGGGCAATACAAGCAACAGTGCCTCTAGTAGTTTTACTAATTCTAATTAAAAGCCAAGTAGAGAGTGCAGTTGCCCCGCCACCATGGAGTGATCCAGAGAAGAATCCCTGCGCCAATCTACCTGGAGGTTGGCAGCTTCTTTACTGGGAACCCTTAAAGCAGTGCTTCAAGATCTTCCAACTTGGATACCCCTGCCCAGAAACAATGGAACTCAGCCCAGTCCCAACAAATAAAAAAAACACGGATTTAATCGCAGAATGCCGATGTCCACCGGGAACAGCGCAAAGTGCTGTAACAAATCAATGCTATCCGATTTTCGAACGAGGCCCCTGTGTTAATAGCCAGTATTTTAGCCCCATCCAGGAAGTGGGAAGTAAACGGTAAGATGGTTCTACTTAATTTTTTAATAAATTATTCACTTTACAAAAATCAAATTTAGTGCAAGTGGGAACCATTGGGGAACTTGCAAGATTCCTCGACCTTGCCCCGATGGAATGGCATTCTGGCCGAGGGATGGAAAATGTTACAATATTTACACCAGAGGACCGTGTTCGAAAGGAAAATTGCTGATAGTGAACGACAATAATTTGGCTGAATGCAAAGTAATTTTGGTTTTTTAAATACAACGAAATGGGTTATAACGGTTTGACATTAAAAGAACGAAGATCACTTACTTTCTTATCATTTCGCTAAAACTATGAATAACTTAATCTCAAATCAAAATATAGCTGCATCTGCTAGAAACACCTTCAAATCAATGGTTCATTGAAAATCGTTATAACCGATTCACGTACATGATTAAAATAATACAAAAATATAATAACAACTTCATTCAGTGTGAGAATACTGGAAATCTTCACACCTACTTTTATTTACCTGAAGAAACGTGTCATGAGCACTACACACGAGGGCCGTGTCATGACCAAGGCAAACTCTTCCTTCCTGGTGCACTTTGTGGGTGTCACTCTGAACTTCCTCATTATCACGAGATCAGTGACCAATGCTATGAAATAGGTAAGATACCATCTAATTCCAAGATTATGAGCATAAATATTTTTGTAAACTTCTAGATACACCTGGACCCTGTCCGCCAGGTCACGTATTCACCATTCCTGAAAGTGAAGGTGGAGAATTCAAATACGCAACTTGCCAGTGCAAGGAAGGATATATTCTGTGGTCTGATGGCATTTGTTACAGACTCTACACAAGAGGACCTTGTGGTCCAAATGAGTTTTTAGTCAACAGCACAGCGTGCATTAAAAACGTGTGTGGAAAGGGGCGACTCTATTTCCCTGATCAGAAGACCTGCTACCGGATAGGCTCCCAAGGACCGTGTTCCCTCCATCAAGTTGTTATATTTGATTTCACATCCAGACCGTCTATTGACGGGATATCATACAACGGAATTTGTGGTTGTTCCGGAGTCCTTAAGAACTTAGATCAAAAATGCGGAAGCTCTGAAGCTGATGTCGCAGAAAATACGTGTGAGTCGACTCCAGGAATGGTGGAGTTGAATGGAAAGTGTTACAAATTATACACAAGAGGTCCTTGTGGACCTGGACAATGGCTGGAGCCACTTAAGTCTGATGTAAGTGATGAAATGACTAGTCGAGCAAAATGCCAGTGCCGTCCTGGTTACACCAGCTACGAATCAAAAGGAGGAGTAATGGCATGCTACGCGCCCAGTGTAGGATTAGCAAGGTATTTAAATGGTCGAAACCACAAGTCATATAAATTTCAATTCAGGCGATTCGTTCCTCTAGTGAATGATGCAAGTCCTTCGTACTAAAAGTCTTTCTTTGTATTTATTAAAAGTGATAGCGGACGCAGTTCCTGTTCCTGTTCCGTACTTCTAGTCCTAAATTATTAGTTTCTATGTAATGTAACAATTTCCTAGTTTCTTTTAGTCTTCACTGTGACTTATGCATGCTGTGCAAGTGCTGTTCTTTTTTAGTAGTAAGTTAAAGTGTGCGTATTAAAGGCTTGCTCCCTGCATGATTATCGATTTTGTTAGATAATTTCATTTATTTGTATTTAACGCAGAAATTCTTATAGGTGGTTTCTTAATTTATTCGGATAACTCAATTGTTTCAACAAGCCTTAAAGTGTGAGATTTTAGTTACCACTTCAACGAAAGTATATTTAGATTTTAGGAGTATGTGATCATGTGCCATTTTATAAGAATAAAGATACATAAATGTAAAAATTGCTTATCTATAAAATCACCTCATTGTTTGTAAAGTCAGGAATTTACCAATGACATTATTTTATTAATTTTTTTAAAACAGAAAAAGCTTCGATATCACAGAGCGATATTCAACAAAATGTTTGAAAAACCTAACCAATTGGCCTTCTCATACAAACAACTAACTTCGTTATTCTTGCTTCCGTTTTCTTCCCCGTACAAACCATCTTCCTTTCTTGTTTTCAGTTTTTTCATAAATTCTTGCCACGCGGCATATCCAATCTCTAAAAACAAATTCGTAATGACTATCAGATCGATTTTAGATTAAAATGATTAAGCAAAATCTTTGTTTTCCAAAACTAGATTAAAATTTTTACCCAAATATGAAGCAAAATTAAATACTTACTCTAATCTAGACTCCAAAGACTGAACCGTATATTCAAGTTCTTCTTTTTTCGTCTTAAGCAATTTAAGTTCATTCTCTGCGCGGTAGAGTTTCTCCGTCTTCTTATCCAAATCATTCTGTAAATAAATATTTTGTCTTTAAAACCGTCCTGAATACAGAATAGTTAATTTACCAAAATCTTATCCTTCTCTCCTTCTAAAGTAGTATTAGCAGATTTTAGAACAGATATTTCATTCTGGAGCGAACAAATATCACTGCGATTTGAATCACGATTTGTATTAAGACAAGCAAGTCTACTTTCGGCATTTCGAAGGTTTGTCTCCGAAATAGCATGCTTGTTCTGATAGTCGACCAGGGCTCTCTCCGTTTGTTCGTGTAAGAGCCTAAAAAGGTAAGTATGACACAATGAAGAGTGTTAGAAAGTGATCTTCCTACTTAAGTTGATTATATCTCGTATTAATCTGGCAATTTTCATTCTGCACTTCATACAATCGTTTCTTAAGCTCTTCCATCTCTTCCTTAAGCAAAATGATATGAGTCTGTCCCGGAACTTGAGACGATAATAATTCACGATTTTCAGCCTGCAACTGACAAATTCTCTTATTTAGCTCCTGTATTTCTCGTTTGAAACGATCGGTTTCTGTAAGCTGAGCATCAGTCGAATACTGAAGTTTTTCACGCAAAATATCACGCTCTGCCTTGACCCGATCCAATTCAGCCCTTGCAATCTCTCGTTCGCGCTCAGCACGAATAATTGCGGCTTGAACCGAAATACTTGTACTTGAAGGTGTCATCTTATCGTGGCTGCTTCGAGCCGTTTGAGATCTCAAATGGCAAAGTTCTGAACGTACATTTTTCAGTTCATCCTCCTTCTCTTTCAGTTGTGTCCTTAGCAAGCAAACTTCCTGTAAAAATTAATATTTTATTATTTCTTATAAGACTGTTTTTTACCTTCCACTATTACCTGAGATGATCCTGATTTTTCTACAAGTCGTAAATATTCCTTCTGGAACAAATCACGTTCCGATTTAAGTCGAATACGTTCCTCATCAACTTCTGTTGAAACTGATTTGTCTTCTCTGTGATGTTTTTCTTCATTTTCTATAATTATTAATATTTTTTTATTAAAAACTGGAGATTTTGGTGACTATACGCACCTTTTTGTAGCGCAATTATTTTACTCTTAAGCTTACAATTTTTAGCTGCCATTCTATCAATTTCAGCTTCCAATTCTTTTTCTAAAAACAATGTGCAAATTTTCAAATTTGTAAATAAAGCATATATTTTAAAAAATATTACCGCGATGAATCATTTCATTAAGCCTCTCATTTAAGCGTCGTTTTTCATCAGCACTTCTGTCGGGTCTCCTCTCATTGCTATCGGGTCTTTGTCTCTTCAGTTTCCTAATTTCATCGCAAAGTTGACTTATTTCAGTCTCCTTTTTAGATAACTCCTCATTCGCCTGCTGTTCCACTGATAGAGCAGCATCTTTAAGTTCTTTGAGTTCCCTTTCCAATTTCTTGTTTCTTTCGGCAAGATCTACAGCTCTTTGTTTTGCTTCATGCATCGCTTCCTGAAGTTCTCTAATCATAACACAATTTTCAACCTTTTCCTTCTGAAGTTTTTCAACATCCTCAGAAAGAGTGCCGACATTTTTGTAGCAACAATCCTTAGCCAAAGCTGGCGGAGGGCGTCCACCACTTAAGAGGTCATTTAATCTGCGAATTTCTCGATCGCGTTCATCAACCTATAATAACAGATATATGACCAGAATTCAGGTACCCTATAAACACCAATACACCCATTTTTATGAAATTTAAGTATTTAGCATTAAGAAGCAACAATTTTTATTCATCGCCCCGGAGACCCGTTTTGAATTTTCAAAATTTTACATTTTTAAAATCAATGGCTGCAAATATCTTTTTATTATCCATAGGCAAAATACCATCGAAAAAGCAAGCTCGCGTTATGCAAATGTTGAGGTTATTACAATTGTAGGCTATTACTTTGTTTATGATTCCCGTCTTATCTATCAAATTTTCGATTTAATATAAATACAAAATACAGAAATAATTCATCCATGACGATGAATCTATAATTTATTTACTTTGTAGAAAGAAAGTAAAGAGGAATTTATGAATTTCTGATATTCATAATTGTGCAAAGGGAATAAACCCAATTCGGCGTTATTTTTGTCAGCTTTTTTTCCGTGCAAGTATGAAATATCCTTGCTTTTATAATAGAATTTACATAATTAAGTCATAAAAAGTTCCAAGTAGATGTTCACGGTCGATGCCCCGCAGCGAAAATCGTTTGGTTTTTGTTACGCATAAAACTTCTTCATATCCATAAAGATAGAATATTTTTGAGAAGTCAGTATCTAATTGAGTTATATTACCTCAAACATTTTTTGAACTTCCTCCTAAGAGAGTTTCTAACTTTAATTTTCATATTTAAGCTTTCGTGCTCTGAGAAAATAAATTGAGGAGAACGTTAAACGGTTGTGTCACGATGAAATTGGTTTCTGTTAAATTCGAATAACTCTTTTTAATCACATTTAAACGACATCAAAAGAACATAAACGTCGTTTCTACATTTATTTTAAAAAAGTGGGTGATAGAACAGCTTCACCGGAGGATTGTCACGTGCATTTATTTATAGCATTCATGTGCGCAAGAACTCGACCGAGACACGCGGCATGAATAAGAAGCAAGTGTTGATAATAAGTAAAACCATCAACAAACTAATAGCGTGTCTTAATAGGACATCGTTAATAGGCAATACGTGCTCCATAAAACTTTATCCTGTCCCTGTCCTCCCAGTAAAGTCGATTTTTGGGCTCCGCAGAGGACTTCTTAACAACTCCTCCGGATGGAAAGGATTCGCGTGCAACTATCAATAGCGCAAGGTGTGCGGTGCCAATCGATTGAACACTCTTTTGTCACGCTACCAGAAATAAGTTAAAGCGCGATTTGCACTTCTTGCAATTTGGATTTTCTCCTTACCTTTTTCTTATATAGGGCCGCCTGGTCGGCCTTCTCACGGGCATCATTCTGGAGCTTTTCGATTTCAGTGTTATTTGCGCCGGCTGGTTGTCTAGCCCATAGGATGCTGTTGCATTTCGCGCATTTGGTGGGATGGGGTTGTTCTACGTAGGGGCTGGGCAGGAGGGTTCCTGCCCTCACTGTTGTAATAAAAGGTTTCTTATCTAGAATTAAAATGGACAAATCAGTTAATACGATTAAATTAAGAATTCTGGAAGCATATACTTACTCATGTTGATTCCATCTTTTTTGTTTTTTGAAAATTTCGAATCTGCGTGGCGGAGATTTAAATCTCTAATCTGACTCTCTAACTCTATGCAATGGTCCTCCAGACAGCGCTTATCTGACTCTAAGTTTCTTATCTTCCTGGCGTAGTCTGAAAGTGTTCTTTTGTGAGGCTCTTCAGCGAACGATTAAATTTAAACGGTTACCGCAGATCTGTTCGTCGAAGCTGTCCCTCTGCTTAATCAGCTCCAGATGAAGGACGTTACACTCAGCCAAAAGCCTCGAATTGTCGCACTTGTAGGGCTCCACTCCCAGCTCCCAACAGGACTTCTCCTAGACACAAAGGAACTTGGTAAGCGTCTAGCGCTCCGGTAGAACTCGACCCAAATGCCTTTTCGCTGGCCTACTTAACTACAAAACGCCTTACCTACCTCTAGCAAGTCAGAAAGTTGCAATTTAGCGTCGCGCAGGCTCTCCGTTGTCTTCACGAGGTCCTCGAAGAGCGCCCCCGCCAGAGGCACCGCGGCTAAAGGAAGGGGCTGGTGATAGCCGAGCACATCGAGTTTTTGTCGCAAATTATCGAATAGCTCATCGTAACTCATATTTGATCACCGTTCAGTCAGCATTCAACCAAATTTGGGGCAGTAAGAGAATTTTTCGCGCCGCTCCGTACGTTAGTAACCGAAACAAAACAAACAGAGAGCACTGCCAGCTCCAACGGTGTTTTAAGCAAATTTTGAATTATGCTAAATAACGTTATCACTCTAAACATTAATGTTTTTCTAGTGATAGTACAAAATAATGAAAATTAAAATAATTTAAGACAGTTTTAATTTTAAAACAAGCCGTTCTCACGAAGCTCCTCCTTCAAAAACTGTTTTCTCATCTGGCAAGCCGACTAACACCTGTTCGTATTTGTCAAATTTGTGACATTTCAATGTCATTTCTAGGAGGATTCTGTACACTGTTTACATTTTCTGGTTTTGTTTACTAGTGCTTTGTAGCCGGTTTTGAGTATTTCTAAATGCAGTAAATAACACTTTCACAACATTTGGCCCTTCCAAATGGTAAAATCCTTTCAGTAAATGCCCCCAAGGACTCGCCGGACCGAATCGGGAAGGTATGCAAGCGGCGCATGACCACAGCCCGAGTGCTTCGCCTCTGACAGATGTCACCGAGACCAGAAAGGACATTTGCCAGTTTGATTTTTTTGTGTAAATTTTCCATCTGCACAAATTTTCTGTTCAGTTTTCGCTTGAAATGGCGTTCCATCGGCGCTGTGGACGGCGAGTAACCCTCACCAACAGCAATAGAACGGCTATGCGGAGCGTCAGCGACTTCAATCACGGTTTGGTTTTGAGCGCGGACCCCCTGATCGATGATGTCCTGTTCGAGGTGCGGATTGACGAAAAGGTGCGTGCAATCTCCTTTGTGAAAAATTCGACAAGGACCGGTCTTTGGCTTAACTCAGGCCGGGCAACGCAGCATTTGAAAAGTTAATAGCGCTGGATTTCCGGCCGGAAAAGCGCCTCACAATTGTTTTATTTAGATATCCTTGTTGATTTTCCACTAGTTTATTTATAAATAGTATCACATTGAAAGAAAAATAAATTTCGCATTTAGACTTTTAAAGCACTGCACGCAAATTCTTAATGTTCCGAGCATAGGCAGGGCATTTTAACCCCAATTAATTTTTCTACCTTCCGAGACTGAGGACGGGGGATTTCCCAAGTACCCTTACCCTTCCTCCAAAAACGCTCGCCATCTAAATATAACTTGTTAAGTTAAGTTAAACAAACGATATACCCAAATAAATACAGTTTTTTTTTATATAGAAGCTCATTTTCATTGTTTCCTCTGTAAAACACTGTAACTATCTTTTCCTAAAGGGTTACATATTGACTTAGACATTTTTTCAGCCTTTGAGGCGTATCCTGAAATCCAAGCTAATCAGTCTTTGTTTTTCTCCAAATAAATAAGGTTTGGAGTGGGTATTTAAGGTGTCTAGTTCACTTTTAGGAACTATTTCGCGCTCAGAATTCTCTCGAAGTTTGAAAAAGCACGTAAAAATTTTCCCTGCTTGCATATTCATCATTCACTTGAATGTTTAAGTGAAAAATAGCTCAAAACACGTTTTTGCTATGAAGTAATATATACATAAAATATATATTGGAAAAATTCTTGTGATATATGTACATATATATAAATTATTGTATATATAAATTGTAATTCTAGTTTGTTGAACCAAATTTTTAAATTTGAAATAATAAACAAATGTTCGTACTTTTTTTTTGGTACTTGTTATTTATATATTAACCAATTCATGCGATAGTAATACAGAGACAAGTCCAATTACATACTACAATTTTCTTAAACTAAATATTATAATTTATTTCAATTATACAAGAAATGGAAGCATATTTTTAAAATAAAACTCTTCACAACAAAACAAAAGGTTTTCAAAACGAAATTATAGTCCTAATATAGCCAAATATTAATTTTATAAATAGATTCATTCTTGGAGTGGAAGCATAGAAATAGGAGCAACAACAGAAAACCCAGAAACTGTTGAGTTGCCATCATGTGCGACAAAAATGCGTCACGGCACCTGGGTGATGTCTGGCATAAGTGTCCTAAGGGACGGCATGAGCGTAATTGAATACTATGGCACGGATTTGGACACTTTATCTGAAGGTGATAGAGTTGGAGTCGTTCGGACTTCACAAGAAGAGCTTATATTTTACATAAACGGGGAATCACAGGGAGTAGCCGCTACATATGTTCCAAAACCACTTTACGCTCTAATCAATTTATATGGGCGTTGCGTGCAAGTCTCCGTTTGCCCATCTGACTCTTTGGTAAAATAGCTAGTTATTGTTATTAATTGTTTAAATGTCTACTTAATAATCCTAATTTTAAAACAGGAGTATGCAAACGATGCAACGCAAATTACCCAAACTTTGGACATTCCCATGTCAGTGGACGTCTCGGTGGCATCCGATGGGGCCACCGCTCTTGCGTCTGGACAAGTTGGTGAATTTGTGGATTTGAACGATCGTCTGAGATTCCATACAAGATGTGGGTCCTTAGTGAAACTATCTCCAAATTGTCGAACTGCCGAAAGACGACGGCCGTTAGATGAGTTCAATAATGGAGTGGTGATGACTCATCGTCCACTCAAGGACAATGAACTGTTTGAAATTAGAATAGACAGACTTGTGGACAAGTGGTCTGGGTCCATAGAAGTCGGAGTAACCACCCATAACCCCGCTGCCCTTCACTTTCCAGCCACAATGACCAACATGCGTAGTGGGACAATCATGATGTCGGGTTGTGGTATACTCACCAATGGAAAAGGCACCCGTCGCCAGTACGGCGAATTTAATTTAGATGAACTGCGTGAAGGCGATAGGGTGGGAATGATGCGCAAAGCCAACGGAAATCTCCACTATTACATAAATGGCCAAGATCAGGGTGTTGCTGCTACAAGAGTAGCACAGACTTTATGGGGAGTAATTGACCTCTATGGGATGACGATCAAAGTAACTATCGTTGATCGCAATGAACGTGAACAGCAAAACTTAGTTACAAGGCGCAATAATTTAATGTCCACCACGACTACAACAACAAGTGCAATTGCTGTAATTCCAGAAGTTCCTGTAACAAGTCCTGAAGCAGAAGTTCAGCAGAGCGACCGATTAACATTCCATCCTATTTGCGGATCACATGCCACTGTAACTCACAGTGGAAGAACGGCATTAAGACCTAAGTAAGAATTTGATTTTTATCTTAAAAAGGTTTTGGTTAATTTTTTAATGTTAATAACTTTTAGTGCATCCGATGATTTCAACAACGGAGTTGTTTTAACTAGAAGACCCCTGAGACCCAACGAGCTATTTCAAGTGCGTTTAGAGCGAGTTGTAACGAAGTGGGCTGGTTCAATAGAAATGGGTGTTACAACACATAGTGCACAAGAATTGGATTTCCCTTTTACCATGACAAATGTTCGGTGAGTACTTCTTGATTTTAATAAAGTTTCTCTAAGATCACCACTCGAAATTATACTTCTGGGATAAATGCGGCGACGATTGATTTTCAATTTTTTAATCGGCTGTTCAAAGTCATTTTCTATTTTGTTCAATATTCCATTTTAGTAAAAGCCAAATTTGTAGAACTGAATTGGGCGAAACAGCGTTTTCGAGAAAAACTACTGTTATATTTTTTTCTTTAAATTTACAACTAAATATATATTATTTAATTTTATTGCATCGAAAAACCCCATACAAAAATAATAATAAAACGTTCGCCAATGGTAGAGCTATACTTAAAATAGAGATGCAGATTGCTTTTAATTTACAAAAATCCTAATATTAAGGTCTGGAACATGGATGATGACTGGAAATGGAGTTATGCACAATGGTACTACAGTGATCGAGCAATACGGACAAAATTTAGATCGTTTACAAGTCGGCGATCGTGTCGGAGTTGTTAGAAAAGACGATGGAACCTTGCATTTTTGGGTGAACGGCATTGACCAAGGAGCTGCAGCTACCAATGTCCCAGAACGCGTGTACGGAGTAATCGATTTATATGGACAAGCTGCCCAAGCAAGTATCGTCGATACGTCTGAGTGTGGAAGTCCTGATACCGGGAATTCAACAATCTCCAACACAACACTCTACAGTGAACCACCTTTACGTTTTCATGCCGTGCATGGAAAAAATGCGAGAATATCAAATGGTGGTTTAACAGCAAGCAGACCAAAAGCCAGAGCAGAATTCAACGATGCGATAGTTTTTAGTAATCGTCCTCTGAGGCAACGTGAACTGTTTGAAGTCGTTCTGGAAACAATCGTAAGCCATTGGAGCGGTAACATTGAAATTGGAGTGACTGGAGTACGTCCGGATGATATTCAGCTTACAGCAAATGCCACTGATCTTGAGTATGATACGATTATTCTCTGTGGCTCGGTTGTATTTCACAATAGAAAAAATATTCGGAGTTGCATACCATTCGATCTAGATACTTTACGTGCCGGAACCAGGGTCGGAGTTATGAGAAACGGGGATGCGATCCATTTTTTCATTGATGGAGTCGATCAGGGTCCTGCTTGCGAGTGCCGCATGCAGAATGTGTGGGCTGTTATCGATCTTTACGGGCAGTGTGCGCAAGTCAGTTTAACTTTATCGCAACCAGATTTAAGAGCCCCCTATGCAACAAGTGAAAATTCTCAAAGTTTTCAAGCGACGTCCGTGATTCAGCCAGCTCTCGAAACAAAACATCGGTGGACATGTATTACCGGGAATGTAACCTTATCTCAGAACTGGACACTTGCGTCTCGAATTACAGGCAAATCGGCAGCGCTATCAAGATGTCTTGTGTTTTCTGAACATCCACTTGCCGTGGGATCGCCGTTTGAGGTGAAAATCACAGCGCATAATCCCATGTTTGCAGGTAAGTCTAGCACATAACTAAAATAATTACTAACTGGCATAGCTGTCTTCAAAAACTAAAGTTTTTAAATCATTTAACCCGGTATAATCTTCGGGGAAGCTCATAAGCAACCCACGACAACAAACAGTGGAGTGAGAAACTTAGCGATCCAAAAAAATACCTGAGTAACAATTGTTTAATTATCAAATTAATGTTCCCCCACTAAATTATGAGCATTACACTGGGCTGAATTTTTTAAAGCTGTATGAGACTTTAAGTAGTTAGTTATAAACTCTAGTAAATCATAGGTTGCTTAAACATCGGTGTAACCGACCTCAATCTATCTGATGAGCATGTTCGGAAAAACATTCCCGTAAGCATGAAACGAATTCCCGCAAACGTGTGGTACATCTCCGGGAATGAAGTCAGACATAATTCTTCGCTGCTCCAGAGGTCTATGGCGTCGTTAGAGTGGCTTAGGGTTGGAGACAGGATTGCCCTGGAGCTTACACCTGCTCGAACGTTAAGGATATTACTAAACTCAGAAGATATGAACATCAGTTTTCAGAATGTCTCCAATGTAAATGCGACTAAATTAAAAATACCAAATTTTTACATTTAGTAACTCTAATGTCTCGCATCTTTTTCAGGACGTGTATGTTGTAGCCGAGCTACAAGGATCCACCATGGCTATTCAAGTTATTTCGTCCCAAGGGCCAACATCTCCTCTTCGTCCATGTAGCTTAAGATTACAGGACTCGCTAGAATTTGGGGTAGATCCCCTTAATAAGCAAGACTCCATGCTTGAGTCAATAGATTCAGAATCTCTGCTCTTCGAATTTTCGGAATTCCATGGAAAAAATATTAAACTCCTCGACGATAGAAGAAGTGCAACGCGCATTCAGTCATATAATCAAGCTTTGGTTTACGTAACCAAACCTTTGTGCAAAGGGCACAGTGTCAGCGTAAGTTTATCTTATTCTTACTATCTGTAAAAGAAAGTGAAGTTTTCTTTTACAGGTCAAAGTTGACCAAATTAATTCAAAGTGGAAAGGAACTCTTGGTGTTGGTGCTTTGGGTATTTGTCCCCAAACGAACAATTTCCAATTTCCGACTTCTATCGTACTCTGTAAACGTCCGTGTTGGGTTGCAACTCATGACTACATCAACATCAATGGAAGTAAAATAAGTTCAAAGTACGCCGAAATTTTGGAACAAATTCAACCAGGAACTGTAATCACTATGTCATTGTCACATGCCGGCACTCTAGGTAAGTAATAAATTTAAAATAAAAAATAAAAACTTGATCTGGAGGACAGTAGGAATGTTGTTGAATGTTATGAATCATATTCTTCCTTATAGCTGTTACAGTTGGTCAAAACAATTTAGAAGAGCTAGCAGCCGGGCTGCCGAATCACATTTATCCAATATTTGACTTGTATGGGAGATGCGAGAAAATCTCGATAATAAACGGAGAAGTTCGCAACGGAACTCCGATTATTGAAGAAGTGTCTCTAACAAACGATCCTCTCGCAGAAGTTGACACAAATGTTCCTCAATGCGAGAAGGCGGATCTTGAGGTCCATGAGAAAGAAACAGAATCCTCAGGCAGTGCGGCGGCTCCTGGACCGGGACCAAGCACTTCGCTAATGTAAGATTTTTTAAAAATATGTACATACATACCATAAAACCCAATTTGAATGTTTAATTTTGCAGGAATCGCTCTGTAATGGAAAGCATGTCCGAAAATCTCCTAATGAATATCTCAATTCAGAAACGATCTCTCGAAGCTAAGATTGAAGCTGGTTCTTCGTCATGGTGTGTATTTTCATTATTAAAGAAATTTATAAAAATATTGCATAACTTTATCAATACAGTTGCCTTCGTGAATCTCTACAACTCCAGCACAACACAAATTTGAACATTCAAAGAAGTCAGAGCACGCAAAGGTTTAGTGGGTCTGCCTCAACAAGCAACGACACAAACAGGGATTTAGACGAGCCACCATGTGAAGATGTCGTCTTACCAACCACCGCTCAGGCTGCTTCAGAAAATAATTCTCGAGTTCCCTCCAGGGAAGATTTGTTAGACTACAATCTTCCCTTTGAGGATGAAGAAAGTCGAGCCGCACATTCAATTCCTCTGCTTGACTCAAACCAAATTGGCGACGACAGCGATAATCCGTCCATTGATGATGTTTCCAGGCAAATTTCCGACATCCAAATCGACACTTGCAGAAGTGTATCTGACTTTGAATCCATTCCTAGTATCGAAACCAAAGATTGTGAATACCTAAAAATGGTATGCTCCTTTAAGCGAACTCTAGTCCTTCCCGATGTTTTCTTTTCACCAAATCCACCGATTTGTTATTGCAACGACTGCTACGCAACCGCTGGAGGGCCACTTAACGGGTGGATTAAGTTTAAACTTAATCAACAATCCGTTAATCCAAGCAGTTCAGGGCAAAATATTGAGTCTTCCGATTGGAGGCGTCTGTACTATATCACGAGAATAGACAAGATCCGAGCCATCTTGGATCATGGCCAGCCTCTTCCTATAGAAGAACCCCAAGAATCGTGCTCTGCATCAAGCCAAAAAGACGAACCCGGTACGCATTTAGTTCTGCACTCATCTCCGAACATCTCGTCGAACACGCAAATGAACTCTGCGCATAAATACGTTGCAAGAAATTTAGTGCATAGCATTGAGACTGCATTTGAGGTTCATGTCCGCAAACAGGCCTTGTCCTTCCTGCAAGCAGCTGCACAATACGATGACCAGGAGCGTGATGTCGATGAAGAGCAGTCAAAAGGTTCGACTTGGACAACCAAAGAGGCCGGCGCATGCGTTCTCACTGCCCTCGTTATAAAATTGGATTACTAAATTGGGCAGCAATGAAAACGCAGGCGAAGGCCAAATCCTCAGTAACACAAGCACTGGCTTTAAATAACCCAATCCATTAAAGTACCTCCCGTTCACACTTGTTGTTTCTCCTTGATATCTCACTACCTAGATTGATGGCGTCCAACTATGCTTTTAACATGGCGCGAGTTTCAGACTGTAACTGAGTATTATTTCAACTAATTTAAATTTGTATTTGTTTTATCCTAGAAAAAATTCAAATTAGAACCTTTTGCATCTTTCAATTATTCTTTGATTTTCGTGGGTAATTTACTGTGGGCTTAAAGATTTAGAGATCAGAACAAATCTAGTTCATGAAGAATTAGAATTTGGATAGTAAGCGAGAATTTTATAAATTAAGTGATACTCAAATTGTTAAACTCGGTCTACAAAAAGGTAAGATTTAAATAATGCGGAAGTTTTTGTATTTTTCACAATTTGGGTTTTTTGGAAAACGAATCGAGGAAAATCTACTGAATAATTATGCTATAATTTGGTGGTACCCATTCTAGTGTGGCAAACTCTTACGTACATATATTAGACTAAATTCCAAAGTTTTAATGGAATATTTTAAATTAATGAAAACAACTTTATACTAATTTTTAACGAAATCTCGAAAGATCATTATTTTTATGATACGATTAGCTCAAACCGACTAAATCTTCAAACCATTCATTCTCAGGTACTAATTAATACCATTTCTGAAAATCTTACACAGTAAACCACTCTAAAGTACATGTATAAAATACTTTTTCTTGCTTTTCTGGGAGCTAATAATGATAAAAATGTAGAAATAGCAGAAAGGTAAATTTCTGAAGCAATTAGACTTTCAGAGTAAGATAAGTAAGTCTTTGAGCATATTGAGTACATATTTGTAATTTTTTACTTTCCTTTATGTCTGAGAATTATCTCCAGTTCCCACATGTTCACCTGTACCAAATAAATATAAGAAAATCTTCACAACCCACCAGTTAATCGCATGTCACCGCGATGAGAAGTGCAAATATATGAATTAGCTGAAAATAAGTTTCATACTTCCGCATGAATTTCACATTTTTGCGGTTTGAACAAAACAGAGATTCCAGCAAATCCCACTTGTCGCAGGCAAAACATTAGTAAATTCACAGCTCAGCGGGGTTGATAATCCGCATTATGCTGACTTTGGGAAGTAGCTGCTTAGACGACATCCGAGCATCAAGCAGTGCACTTGTAATATGAGTTCCCAATCGCTACCGTTGGCGCTTTGTTTACTCATCCTGACCAGAAGTTCAAACAGTTGGGATTTGCAATCTCTCGGAATTGAGGACGGTTTTAAACTCCTGCACGTTACTTTACATTATATTCGCGCTTTTATTTGTATAAAATCTTCGGATTTTTCCAATCCAACGTTGGTGGAAACTACATGGCCTGAGAATCTGTTGGCGATTAGACCAAATGTTTTCCCTAGTAATGGTGCACATGCAAAAAACGTCTCCGACTGTAGCAGAATTGTGCAGGCAAAATGCACAGATATCGACGACACTAGCCGATTGTGGCTTTTGGATGCTGGAAACCAACACTGCAAACCGAAGCTAATTATATACGATCTTATCAGGAGAAACATTGAAGTATGTTATTTTTTACCAAATTTTTTTAATTTATCGTAATACCACTCTCTAGCTGTTCCGTGCTGGGAACTTTACTTTCAGTGGAGATGAAGTGACCTCAATGAAGTTAGATCCCGATCCTCCAAAAGGTGATGATCGGGCATATTTTACTTTAGCACACGGAAGGTTTCTTATGGTGTACCACCTGCGAAGCAGGCAATGGATAAAAGTAATCGTTGAGGCTGGAGCACCGTGGGAAACAAAACGTGTTCATGCTCATGAAATTGCTTTTACATTGGATCATCGGCTGTACATTGCTAACAAAAAGGGTCACCTATTCGTGGCGGATACCCACAGAGCTAAGGAGAGAGAACTGAAGGCTACTTATCTTGGATCTTTGCTGGATGAGCCAAAAGGGCTAATAACTGATCCGATTGGAGTTCTCTACTACATCCTGCCCAGGCATGGTGCGATTGTGCGATGGGAGCCTACTCGAACACTGAATGCAGAAGGTCATGAAGTCCTTCTGTTCCAAACTCTCCCAGTGATCCAGATCTTTTTCGGCATTCAAGGATCCGTTTGGATAGCTACGGAACATATGCAAACTCTGAGAGATCATTGTGTACGTGTTTTGTTTTATTTTGGTGTTGCCTCAAATTTTGCAGACTTGCAGTGAAATCTTGTTTTTTGTTAAAAGAATTATTGTTTTTGATGGAATTTGTTATTTGCCGTTTCATGTAATTTAAGTGGACTTAAGTTAAGAAACCGACTCTAGAATTTAAAAGTCCAAAAAGCCATTAAATATTGAAAATTTTGGAAATTAAGAAATACATTTATGAAGGCAAAATTACAATCCCAAGAAAAAACGTGTATAGAAGTTTCTAGAGTGCTTCTTCCATTTGGTTTTTAAAAATTAAAATTTGGCTTATAGGGTTTTTTTATTCAATTTTGTCTTGTTGGGATAGAAGAAATAACAAAAACAACTTTACTTTTAGCATGTGCGCTATATTCAATAAAAAAAAAAAGAGTTTAAAACATTCATTTAGCAATAAGTTATGGACAATTCAACGAGGATTAAAATGTTTTCTCTTAGCATACAAAATTGAATAAGAATACAATCAGACACTATAATTCTTAGCATACAATATTTTATCTTCGCTAAGCGACTTTATTCACAGCCGTTTTACAACGAAGTTGATGAAATTTACTCCTTCCCCAACATTTTGAGAGCTCTCTCAGGAAGGGCGGTAGCTTTAGATCGTTTTCGTGTCTTTCCAGGAAATTCTAAGCCGATAGATGTCCACGCAGCTCCAGGATAGTTCGTATGAAAAGCATCTAAATTTACCAAATCAGAGGTTATTTCGATGTAAGTGGCTCCATTCGTCGAAACAATCATCATTTTATAGTTCTCCGATTCTTGCCGTGATGCTTCGAGATACTTTTGAATTTTCGCCTTTATATTTACGAAAGTTTCACTTTGCCGTATTTTAATCAAAAATGGCATTCCAAATGTTTGGCCAGAATCTCTGCAGAAGAGGAAAACTGGAACAAGCATTTCATGCATCTGAAGATTTAAATGATCCTCGGGTATATCTTCCACCGCGTAATACGGATTCAGTGCTGTCGAACTTGAAAGCGACGGGAAATCTGAAAGAGGAGTGTCATCGTGTGCAACCTTTTTGATTTTATTGTTGCAAATTTCGAGAATTCGAACTTTTTTGGAGCTAATCCCTTCGGCAATAAGTTGTTTCTGTAGCTCCTCTCGCAGGGATTGAACTGTTTTATCGTTTTCGACATAAACCACCAATTCATTGCGGTCGGATGCGTTAAACGATCTCCAGAGGAATCTGTATAGAGTTCTTCTCTCTAGTTCATCTATGTCTATTGATAGTCTTCGGAAGAAGAATTTATTTACATTGGGCTTGTTGTAGCTGAGTAAATCGGACAAATTCCAAGTGCTTACTGAATTAAACCGAAAAGGCATCGACGGAATATTATCTTTAATAGAGAAAAATTGCAATCTTTTAGGTGAAATATTAAGTTCTTTAGCAACTTTCTCAGCCATTTCTACGTAAGTGGTTCGGTAGGACATTTCTCGTATGAATCCGTGGTGATCATTTGGATCATTTTTATCTAAAAATTTCACCTCAGTCTTTAAGGGTAAGTACTCGTAAAATTTTTCTACAGTTGGTATTTCATACTTGTGAATCTCGGGACGCAACTTTTTATCAAAAATTAATAGGTTGCCACACATGCCATCCCTAGGGTCCTTCAAAGCCTCTTCTAGTGTATCGTGGATGCTAATAAATCTCTGCAGTTTGAACGGTCCAATTTCCTCATATACAATATATTCTGTTTCCGGGGGGAAATGTAATTGTTTATTAACGAAAGGAATTAAATTGGCGAAAGTTTCTGACATTGAATAGGAACCGCAACCAAGATACATTAACCGCTGCACTTCTGGGTCATAGTATTTGAAGAAAATGAGTTTTTCAGTTTTGTCGTCGAAAGGCTGAAATGTGCTAGATTCGTCTGGAGCGCAAACCTGAATGAAAATAGCCCAAGGATTCGTACTGTCGGCTAGCGCTGATATAGGAAGATCGTGCTGTTGTTCCTTGTCGAAACGAAGCGGCCGACATACCTCCATATGAATAAAGACTGGCCAGATCCTGAATCGGGATTGTTTTAGGTTGAATAACTTAGCAACAAGTTCGACTAAATCCTTAACTGGCTGTCCGGGAAGGAATTTTAAAACAGAAAATCTACCCTTTTCCCAATCCAATAAATCGTTAAATTGATTCGCCTCGAGAGTCTCCTCAAAAAATACGTTTACTAATATTTTATGAGGTACCAAATGCTCTTGCTTTCTAATCATTTCCACACGCCGATCTTCTTTAATTCTATCAAGTAGCTCAGTAGGAATGTCAGTTACTTTAACATCAGCCAGGATCTTCCGGATTGCGGTCTCTCGGATATAAATCAAAAGATACGCACAGCTACTATTAATTCCAGTATCTTTTCCTCCAAAATTCTCCTCCAAGGCTTCATCAGTATTTGACTCTGAAACAAGCTCATCATCGAATTTATACCAGTGACCATTCACGACAGGGTCGATGTAAGCAACATAATGTCCAGCTTGGGCTTCCACGCCCGTATGCACTAGAACGGCGTGAAGCTTGTAAGTAGCAGGTGTATCTTCGTGGGCCTGCAGATATCGGTCCAAATTAATCTCTTTGAAAAACTCAAAACGATCGACTATTTTAAAATTCCTATTTTGCACAGGGTCGTATTGAGTACGCATCAATTGCAGATATAAAACAGGGGGAAATTTAACAAATATAAAGCCCTTGTCTGCTACTTGAAGGCCATAACCAGGAGCATCATATCGATTATCTTCATCCAGCGTTTCAGGGCGGATGTAATCATCAAAAGCGTCGTAAATATCTTTGATACCTTTTATATTCAGCTGAATGTCATAGAACGTTTCAATTTTGCCGCTCTCGAAATTAACATCTCTGCACTTAACGTAAGACTTCATTTTTCCTTCAAACATTCTTGGTATTGTGCCTTCGAGGGAGGTTCCTCTCATCGTTCCCTCTAGTCTATCTAACAGAAGACGCAAAAATTCCTGAGTATCATGCTGCATTACTAAATCAACAGTCTCCCAGCCAAAACTTCTAGTTAATTTAGTAGTTCCTACAGATCTACTTGCCGTTTGCATATTATAAAAAACCTTTTGTAAATTTAAAGCAATCGAAAGAACCGAGTGATCGGCTTCAGTGGGAATTTTATAAACAGTTCTCCTAAACTCGTTTGTGAAATATAAAGCCTGTAGAAGAGAATTCATATAGCAAGTAGCTCCTTGATTTCTTAATCCAACAAAACCAGTTAACTTCTTCGAATCCCAAGCTGCTCCATGAGGTGCCTCAGCTTTGACGTGGGCTTCAAGTAAACAGGCGTCGTCCCGAACAAAATCGTTCTTGGGATCCATAAGTTCACTCCAAGGGAAAAAGTAAGAATATCCCCAGTCGTTTTCTCTCGGGGTAAAAACATGTTTAACCTGCCGTGAGAAGGCTTCAACACTCGGATTGTTTGACAAACATTTCATAACGATTGTCGCCTGGCACGACCAAGCCGAGTGGCTTTCAGGATTACATTGAACAAAGAAACTAAGACATTTGATCTCCTTACCGCCCTTCTTTTCATTCCGCACCATTATCATGATCCTCCAGGGTAAATATCTTACGTAAAGAGGATCTGAGAATTTCTCGTTGGTGAGCTCAGACAGTTTTTCAACCTTCATAGTAATTGTGCCCTCTGTCCTCCAAGTCTTTTGCTCCTCGGTCAGTTCATTGCTGGCAGAAGCGTCTAGTGAAGGTGCGGGTAGTTGCTGATCCTCAGCGGAAAGGTTTTGGTTGATATCCTCGGACGTTGATAAATTCAAAGGACCTTGCACATCCATCGCTTCCAGATACTGCTGGACGTATTCCATTTTTTCAACTTGTTCCTTAGATGGTGTTACTGCACTCACCGGTTCCACCTCCATGTTCTCCTCTGGGTACAACGGCAACATCTCCTCCGTTTGCATCGCGTTTAGTAGCAAATTGGCATCTTCTCCCTCGACGTGTTTTTCCGATGTTGGAGGAGAAAGAAGTGGACTATCTGGTTTAATTCCTGGAGCCTCCACTACTTTGTTCATGAAAATACCATCCAAAGCATTTGAATCGTATCCCTTCGAGTCTTTTCGCAAATTTTTATTTTCCATAATTGTCTGAGGCAAGCCTTCAGGCGAAGATTACCATCAGCACTTCCTGCAAGATAGAAAAATTATTTTCTATGGGTGATGATACGTTTTTCTTATAAAGTATATTTATTCATTAGTTTGTGTTACAAAATTGTTAGAAGACATTTATATTTACAAAAATCATAGTATAATTTTCCTAATCACAATAGTCCCGGAAAATACTTTTTTGGGAACTGAAAGCGGGAACTAATACCTTATGTTGTTTATACCGAAAAATGGGGTGAATAGAAACAGTGGGGTGAATAGCAACAAAACTTTGAAAAATACTAAATTGCTTATAAAAATGCTACCGACGTGATTACATGGGGATATTTTGTTATTTCCAGGCTGCCCACTTAACAAACTAACAGGGAAATTAAATAGCATTTTTATAAGCAATTTAGTATTTTTCAAAGTTTTGTTGCTATTCACCCCACTGTTTCTATTCACCCCATTTTACGGTACACGTTTTAAATATTGATTTTTGATTGACTGAACCTGAAGACCGAAATAACGCCGATTGAGTCTTTCTGAACTTGCTGCCAAAGGACTTTGAATAGCTAACCTTGTTTTGTGTCCTCCTTTCAGAACCCACGCATTACGAACATATGGAAGGTTAGAATTTGCTTCTTCCCGGGCAAAATTCAATTAATACCTTTTCATCGTTTCTTATTCCTCTACCCTTCGTATCCTGGCACCAATCTATCTAATGTTTAGAACCTTAAAAAGGAATGCCCCGGTATTTTTGTGCTAGAAATTCTGCACTCTGCAACACTTTTGTTAGAAAATTTTTGGGTGGCGCCAACATTTTAGAGATTAAAGTTTGAATGAAGTTTGCAGAGGAACATCTCCGATTCACCTGTTGACTTGTCAGCCAACCTCATTAATCTTCTTTTCGTTTTACACCAATGTGCTTTAATCTAATTGCTGAAAAATCTTATTACCTTTAAGTTAAAAGATAAGATCAAATACGCAGCGCTTCAGTGCTTCATCCACCAGAAATCGCAGTTTAACGGATTTCCGCGAAGTCTTGCAGTCTGTCCACCGTTACCTTCTCAAAATTCGCACTTTCCGACGCAGTAGCTGCACAAAGTGTAATTATATTAATAAACTGGGAGATGCTAGATTAAGCAAAAATACTACAATTAAAGCTGCGTGTGCAATTCCCCACAAAACACTCGCCTCAATTTTGTCACTAACGGCTTATCGTCCCTTTTTTGACGGCAGGCGGCGAAATCAGAATTGATGGATTCATCTTCTTGTTTACGAAACATTGCAGCACAAGAAAAGGTAAAAAAATCGTTGTAAGAGCTTCGTACAGAGCTTTTCTTTGTAACCGTTTTTATATTTTAGAATTGGATGAATTTAAAGAACCTAATTTTCATCATTTTTATGCAATTCTAAAAACTTTGATTACAACTAATATTGAATATTAACTTTATTAAGTTTTATGGAGCTAAACAAAATGTCTAGTTTAGTTTGTAGCATTAAAAGGATTCTATATTTTATTAGCAAATGCCCGCGACTTCGTTCGCGTGATATTAATTATATTACTTTAATTCATTACGGTCAGTTTAAATTGTATTCTCAATAGTATAGAAGCGCTTACGAAACGCAATTCAAAATAACTGAAATTAAACAAAACTAAGTACGCTCTAGGGCTGTGCGTAGCGGCAAACGATAAACTTTTCCTTTTACTTTATCTTATATTTGAGTTTTCATCAAATACAGCTTATAATCACTGTACTATTACAAAAAATTATAAAAAACCGCATCACAATACCTTCAGTAGTTTTTCCATGATTCTCGCACAGACATCAAGCGAGTTACGATTTTATTTATATAGATTACTATTATAAAAATTTAAAAAAGGTAGTATATTTTATAACTTCGAAAATTGAGTTTCGAAAGTATGTTTGAGGAATATTTACTATGTAAAAATGCAACTAAAATCCTTAAATTTAAAACTTTATATCGCAATATAACATAATAGCTTGCTCGCCTTCAGCGTTGCCCAGAATATTAATTATTAAATCTTTTTACGAAAATAACGCAACTTTAAAGCGAAAACATGTACAAATTGTCCCTGTTATTCCCTATTCTAAGGGGTAGATTTTAGGAAAATAATTACTTATTTTTGAAGTTATACTTCTTTAGGCGCGTTATGAAAAAATGATGAGAGTGAATCTTAACGATGCGCGAACAACCGATACCCAAGTTTACTCTATAAAGTTGGGCGTTAAAAAACCTCAATAACGACACCCATATCGATTTTTAGGTTTATTTACCCCATTTCACCCCCTAAGGGGTTGATTTTCGAAAAATCGCGAAATACGTATTTGCTTATTTGTTTTTAGGAGTACTCCTATGAAGTTTCAAGTCGAAATGTCTATTTAATATTTCTTCTCCATACAAATTTTGAACCCTCATTTTACCCCTTTAGGGGTTGAATTTCGAAATATCCTTCCATATTCCTTGTATACATCATGAAAAGAATCTCTGTGGAAAATTTCAGCTTTTTAGGTCCAAAGGTTTGGGCTGGGCGTTGATGAGTCATTGAGTGAGTCAGGACTTCTCTTTTTATATACATAAATAGTTCATAGAAAGAAAATTCAGACAAAGTAGACAAACTTGGCATGGTCGACTGTTAACTATAGACGATATTTTAAGTTGTTTGAAGAGCTATTCACTCGCTTCAAGTAGTTTTGTTGAAGAACCCGGGTTAACGCATTACCGAGATAGACATTTCAAAATCAGATATATATTAGTTATTATTATATTGTTCTTTAATCTTTTAAGAATATATGAAAAGAAAACATATAGAAAAATTTAATTTAGTTATGGTGCACAGAAGAACTTCAAAAATTTATTTTTAACAATATTTGAAAAAAATCTGAAATACATTTTTGAAAATTCCGTTAAATTTAAAATTACCAGAGCAAAGTTTTCTTATAAATAAATAATAAATAGCAACACGTAATGAGCTAATAGAAGTCGATTTTCTGACTGACAATCCTCCTAAAACTATGTCAGCTCTGATTTACCACATCAGCAACAATTTAATAATTTAGCCGCAGTACCCAAATTAAATTCTTGTGTACCTATTTATGAACCCCAAAATTATTTTTTCCTTCGACACAATAACAACAAACTCACCTCCCACTCAGCGAGACTTAGCTATCTCGTTAAGATAAGCTGAAAAATAGTAAAAATAGTTCAAAACGCTTCCTTTCCGCCAAGCAAAAGATGGGGCTCCGCATTATGCTGACTGGCGCTGCCCAAGAGGAGGAGGAGGCGGCGACCCCATCTGAAGACGTTAATCGCTAAATTGGAGCTCTGAGGAAGAGAGTTAGTTTCGAAGTGGCATCGGCTACTTCTTGTAGAAGTGCTCCGTGCTCGGGGGCTCTATCGCCAGCGCGCCCCACCGGGCAACTGCGACCACTTCCCGGCGATGGATGAGCATCGCTTTAATTTTTATGCCTCCTCCCCCGAGCCTCCGCTTCGTGTGCTTCGCTGCCCGAGAACCAGGCTATTCCCTTGGAGCGTTTTCAGCTACTTCATGCAATAGCCGCTTTTTACGGCTTGTCGCGAATCGCTTCATGCCCGACCGCCGCAGCCCTGGTTCTCTGGGGGCCTCGTCTCCGGCGCTGCGTGGGGAATGAGCCGAAAGAAATCAATTACGTGATTTTGCACACATCGGTGGTTTCTTTCGGCTGCTTGGCACTATCTTGGCTTGGGGACGGAGCGCTCTCCCGGAGGAGCTCCTCTGCTTGTCAATCAGAGCGCCCCCCGGCCCGCGGAGCCCCAAAACTCGGGCCTTCACTGCGCACACGCCCGAACGAGGCTCGTTCGCTGCTTGTTCCGCTCGGGCCGGGGAGCAGAATGCCGAGGAGCTCCAAGCATAACCAAAGATTGGCCATTGCGGTCGGGGGCGCGGCGGAGCAGCGCTAGCGCTCCGAGCACACCGGCATGCTTGAAGTGCTCTTTCAGCGCGGCAACGTTGCGATTGCGGCGACCCACCTGTGCTTGTGTGGCCGGGGTACTCCGCCGCCTCCGCCGGTGCCTCCGCCTCGTTCTCGCTGGCCGGGCGGCTGGGGCTCCTCGTGATTGAAATCAAGCTCAGTTTTGCCGCTGGCTCGGTGTGTCGGTGGACGTGATGGATTTTGGCTGGAGGAACGCCGCAATGTGCGAAGGCGAACGGAAAATTTTGCGCGAGTTCATTGAGGCGTACAGGAAAAATCCGGCCCTGTGGTGCTTGAAATCCCCGGAATATTGCAACAAGACCAAAAAGCAGGACGCCTACAAAATCCTCCTTCAGATCTACAGGCAATTCGACACCAACGCAACAGTAGAGGACGTAAAAAAGAAGCTGAACATCATGAGGACCAACTACCGGCGGGAGTTCAAGAAGATGATGCTGCTGAACAGCCTCAAGGGCATCCAGGGCTCCAACAGGCCCTACAAGCCCAGCCTGTGGTACTTCGACGAGCTCAACTTCCTGAACAGCGAGGAGAACCTCCGCGTCGACTTCACGAGGCATTCCACGGTCAACTTCCCGAAAAAGTACTGCAGAAGAAGTCCCTACGACCAGGAGGTGTTCCTTCCCAATTTCGACCTGCATGTGGACGGCTCGCATTTTCCCTGCGGGAACGTGGATGAATACGTCCCGGAAGGATTTCGGGCTCCGCTCGAAATCGAAACTGGATCCCAGAAGTTTGAATGCTCAAGCCAAGTGGACCCTGAACCGATTTGCAATTTGGAAGAGGTGGGTATTAAACGTTTTAAAATGCACAGTTTTACAATAAACAATTATTTTTTATATTTCTTTAAAAAGTAGTTCAATATGGCGCTTTATATGTAGTATTAGCTACTATAGTTTATATAAAATTAAATATATACACCAAAATTTATGTAGTACCTTTCAATAATAATGAATTGTTTTAAAAATATAAGTTTTAAATTGACTATGAATTTAAAAAGCAGTAATATTCAAAATTTTGAAGAAAAACGTCTTTTTAAATTAGCAATAGTACTTTTGAGTCACCCTATAGATAGTACTTAATAATTAGTCATATTTAAGCGATGGCCAATATATTCATGAATTTTTTGTCGAAAAATGGTTTACCTATTTTTTTTTTAATTGGTTTTATTGTAGAAAATAGGGGTACCTTAAAACATTTCTGTTACATTTCAAGTAGGGTATACGACTTCTAATTCTTTTTAAAAAATTGTTGTTTTTGAAGATGATCCAATTCTTCCCCTATGTAGATTTTTATAAATTTAATAATTCTTTTCTACTTCAGCTATCAGTTCCACAACCACAGATAAAATGTTCCTTAAGCCCGCCGGCAAAGACAAGAGTTCCAATTCGAAAAAAGAAACGAAAGTCGAAAGTGGGCAAAACTTTGCTTCACGTAGCCCAAGAATTGGTCAAAAGTCACGAGGATGAATACGAAGCCATGGCCAGGGCGTGGGCGATTAAAATAAGAAAAATGGAGCCACAGCAGCGGCTATTTGCAGAAAAGGCGATCAATGACGTCCTCTTCGAGGGCCAGTTGTGTACTTTGGGCCGGAACTCGATTCACATAAATCCTGTGACCACTTCAGCGCATTTGGCACCCTCGTCGTCATCACACGTTTCTCAGTAAAGGGATTCGAAATTTACTAGTCTAGTCGTTATTTTTATTTGAACTGATGTATTAAAGTTTATGTAATATTTAAGAGAATTGTTTTGTTGCAAACTCAATTATAAGTGAAAGATAAACGAAATATGGTTAATAATTAAATATTTTGAAATCATACCTGAGTTTAATAATTATTTTTTCTAGCTAGTCATATTTGAGTAAAGATTTTGATTTAAATATTTCAATATCAGAACCTAATTTCGCAGTTTATAAAATTTAAAGAAAAAAAAGCAAAAGTGGGCAGTTATTCAAATGAATGGATTTATTACTTTTCAATTTGTTTTTAAACCGTTACTTTTCTCATTTTATCATAAATTCCGAAATTTTAAATACAATATATGTATAATGTAAATTTGAACGCAAGCCCGTACATTGCCGATTTTTTCTTAAGTTTCAAGCCTTAATTTTCTTTTGCGAAAAACGTCGATGCTTAGAGATTTTTGGATAGACTCTTTTAACTTATTAACTAAAATTTAAATCTTCATGGATCATGTTTTAAAGCGTTTGAATTCGGTAGAATTAAAACGAGTTCTTGGATGCAACATTAACTATATATGAAAAGATTAAACTATACTTTCATTCTTAGGGGTTTTTATACACTTAACCATAAATTTAAAAGTAGTTTCACAAATTAACTGGAGAGTTAAAAGTTAGTCATTCAAATTAACTTACATGAAAGTCTATAGCGTAAAATTTTATTCTGAAAATGGAAAAAAATGTAAAAAAAAAGCTACATTTATGATTTAAACAAGCGAGAACACAAAAGGAAAAAAAAAGGATTTAGGTTTGGTAGCGGTCTTCTCAGACATCTTCAAAAAAAGTGAAAAGCAGTCGGTTCAACAGTTTGAGAATCACTCGCGATAATTTTGCAATTACATTTTTAAATAAGAAGAAGAACAATATTTGCCTTGCCGGAACTGTCAAAAATCAGCAGTTGTCAGAAATTTTATTAAAGACGATGTGGATTAAATCGGTATTTGTTTTATCATTCCTCTGCTGCCTCAGTCTCGTGAATGTAATAAATGAATATAAATCGTAATATACACTTTAACTAATTAATTAATTAATCTATCACAGTCTTACCTCGAGTACGACAGCTGGCTGAGCATTGAGCTGCACCATGCGATCGATCCGGAGGCGCCAGAGAAGTTCACCTCCCGCGGCAATATCACCGTTCCCAGTTTGAGCATAGGAATGGCAAACATGCAGCAAGAGCCCTTGACAACCACTGAAAGAAATAAACTGAAGGTATAAACGTTTCTAGTTAGAAACATCCTACGAAATCCAACTCGTTTACCCTCTAGAAATTGGCTGAAGGAAACAACTTCTACCGACTCCGAGCCACAGTGACCTACTCTGATGGACAAAGGGAAGTATTCCTCACGTCTTCCAAGGCGTGTGCGTTGGCTAACTCGCTTTTAAACGATATTCTGTGGGTGTCCATCGACGGCGTTGGTTCTGTTTTGGGAGTCACCCAAACAGTCTCCGGAAGCGGTCACTGCAAGTCGTCCAGCGTCTCCGCTGATGACCTGGAGCACTTCAACACAGATGTCCTGATCAAGCACATTGAACTAGCTCCGGTTCCTGACACGACGACTTTCATCCAGAAATTGGAACGAGAGCGGGAGGCTAGAGAAAGAGGGGAGGTCAGGGACAACCGAGGATTTTTCGCAAAATATGTACGATAAATTGGGACATCTTTATTATGTATGTTTTTAAACTTTTATTTCTTTCAGTGGATGTACATCGTGCCAGTCGCGCTGTTAGTGCTTATCTCAGGAGCAACCAATCCAGAGGCTACTTCAGGGGGTGGACGATAAATATGTTATTAGATTTTGTTATGTATTTATTCGAAATAAAAGTGCAATGGCTTGTGCACAAATAGTAAACTCGTTTTTCGCCTCAATAAAAGCTTATTCTTGCCTACCTTTATATAATAATATTAGTATAATAATCTTAACTCTTTGTAGGACTGGTTGCACACAGTTACAATCAAATCAGTAAAATAAATTGCTTAAATTTTCATATAATTAATCAAAAAAACAAACAAAATTTTCAACAGGATAATTCTATTAAGATACAAAAAGGACAATTTAATTCCATTTTGAAAATAATTTTTACCCGAAATTTTGTTTTATTCAACAACGCCCACATTTATTTAATATTTGCTGTGATAGGTCCTACAGCTAAGATGTGCTCATATCCTTTCCCTTGTATAATGAAAAAAATTTGCTTAACCATGTCCGAAATCGTTCTAAATCGTATCAAGCATGGATTGCATGTCAATTGGCTCGGTTTATTGTCGGCCCCACACGGACAGAAAATATAATAAGTACATTCTTCCAAGATCAGAAGTATAGATAAGGAGCCTGGAAATACGAAGGATATATTTATAATTAGAATAATGAACAATAAGTATCCAATCTAAAATGAACATAAAATAAAGATGCGTAGGAATTAAACTGGAAGTGTTAATGAATATTTACCTTCTTCAGGTGTTTCTTTCTTTGCCTCAAGGTAAAGCGTTCTATATTGGTTTGAAAAGTCGTTGAGCATATTCTTTAAGCTATCTTCCTCGTTCAGACACAGGCTCATGGGAGGTTGGGCCACCACGGAGAGGCGTGCTTTCATAATATAAAATATAGTTTCGAAGTTCGTTATTTCTACGCAATTTCTACCACGGGCTGAAAGTATTTTCGTTGTATTCAAATTTGTTCTGCAGATAAAACAAGATACAAATACCTGCTACAGTATTCATGTAGAGAATTATCCCCGATTTAATAATACGATCTATAGTTTTTCCTGTCCAATATTCAGGCCTTTTTACGCATACCATGCCAGCAGCAACCACAATAGCAGCTCTGATACTCTAAAAGATTGTGTAATATTATTGTGCGAAATTCTCTATTTTTTAAAATGCTTTATAAAAGTAATTTCATCATAGTATCTAAGGATCTCGCGTTTCATGATTCACAATTCATTACACATTTTTCAATAGGACCGCACTGAATGATTCATGCGTCAGAAGTTCGTGAATCACGAAAGGGAGGTCTAAAACTAGGTTCAAACCTTTTTACAAAATTCTAATTGTCTTTCGCTTTTACACGAATTTCGTCTTTTAAATCAAAAAAGGTACTTACGGCATGATATTTCACTTTATCTTCGTACAATTTATGTTTCTCGTGTGGAGTTTTCGCTACCACAACCTCCATATGACTGGACACGCGTTTCATCGCCTTATTTTTCTTTGGCTTAGGCAAATTAGTCGGCTTCGACTTGTTCGTTGCGTAGTCCCAATAGTGACAATCTTCACCGTATTTAGTTACAACACTTGGACAATTTTTTAAACATAAAATGTCCCCCGTCATCGCAGGACTTTCGAACTTAGATAACTTCGTCGGCTGACATGCATCTTTAAGGGGAATTGTTGTTATCTTTACATTTTGGATTTTGTACCAGTTCGACTGGTCATTGTCGTCTTTAACGTCTTTAATTACACGATCGTAAAAGGAATCATAATTGCTGGCAGCAATTATATTGCCTTTCGCTTTAGCATTCTGATCCTCGAAAAAGTAGAATGTGTTATTTTCCTTCCATATTGCATATTGTTTGTCATTAACTGTGATTATCGCGCTGAAACAATCACGAAAATATAATGCTAGAGCGTTTTTCAGAGGAATATTCTTAAGTTCAGGGTTTGAAAAAATCTGTCCTTGATACGTGTTTTGCACCGCAGTGTGAACCAAGACATTATCGATTACTAAATTAGGGATAACTTGTTCTAAATCAACTTTGATGGTGTCATTAATCGAATCCAATTCACAACGTGTTTTTCCGAGAAGGTACTCGGCTAAAAATAGAATCTGAAAAAAATATGAGTTCTATAGATTTGGTCTGGCTAAATATTAGGCGTTATTTTTACTTGGTAGAAGACATTTTCAGTCCATATTTCGACAAAGTGCAGGTGGCTGTGAATTAATGTAGACAAACAAAGGAGAATAACTGGAATCTTATGTGGGTTTAGAATTCCTTCGAGAATCTTCGTCCCTTTCTCATGTGGAACAAACCTTCCGTAAGGTGAATCATCGGGATTTCCGATATTAACTCCAGACGTTGGTAGGCCTGATGGAAGAGATTTAGTAATTTCAAGCTGAAAAAAAAATTATATGATTCTGGTTTTTCATATGTTTTGCTAAAATTTTACAAAAGTAAGTTCGAATACATTAGATCCTGGTAAGCATCCATACTTCTTTGAAAGGTAATCGACCAGAGGGTTTACTCCAGCAAATTTCGTAAGACTGGCAAATCCAGTTTGAGCCACATATCCATTTGGATCTGTTGGACTAGGATCGAAAAGAAAATACGCACCCCCAGACTTCCACAAAGTGTTTAAGTGTCCTTTAATTTTAGTAATTACACCAACGTTCGCTTCTATAGTACTCATTTTTCCTAAGATCTTCTTAATTTCTTTAAAATCTAAACTCAGACCTCCAAAATTCTTGGACGTGAACTTCTGTTGAAATTTCATTTTGTAAATACTAAAAGTCGGAACAATATTCAGGACGGATAGTTTTTCAGTAAAACATGCTGTTTGTGGATCAGTTTCTTTTAACCAGTTTAGACTTTTTGTGTAGAGACGATCTCCGTATTTTAGTATAATGTCCAAAATAGTTGAGTTCCACTTCTCAGGTATTGAAATTAGGGCGAATACCAAGGCGATTATACTATTGCTAGCTTCCTGTAAGCCCCGATTCGGGAATTGGAGATCGTTCTGTGACGAGGTTGCTCGCAATATCAAAGGCCCACCATCGGGCATTTGGTGGAAGTTGAATCGGTTCTGAATGGCCGCGTCGCTCGATAGCATGCTATTTGTAAGAGTTACCTTACTAAAGGTCATCTCTTCGCTATGGAAATGTGATGGCACTTTAAACAAGAGGTGCTCCAGCAACGCTTCTACAGTAGTAAACCAAGCCACATATGCGGCTCCATCATTGACAATATCTTCGAAAGTGGGTTCTTCTTCCTCTTCTTCTTCTTCGTCTTTTCGTTCCTCATCTTTTTTTACTTTCGAGTCTCCACCCGCCTTGTCTTCAACCGTTTGTTCTTCCGCATTTTTCTCGACTTCGACTTCCTCTTCCTCGCCTGCAGCATTTCTTCTCTCAATCACATCAGTGCCCTTTGCTATTCGGCGTTTACTCGGATATCCCTGCTCACTGGAGGCCTTAGGATCGAATACGAAATACAACTTCGATTGCTTCCATACAGCCACTTTAAAGAAAGGACAATTAATCACAGCATAGGCGTCGTCTCCACTATCCCAATCGGTGAGAATTTTCTTCAAATCTTCAGGAACTTCTTCCTCTTCCCCCTCAGCCTCTTCCGGCATTGCTTTGAGTGGTCCTGTAACATCGGTTTTGTCCACTTTGTATTTATTTGAGCCAATGATCAAATCAACATTATTCCAGTCATATGTAAATTTTTTGAACCCACACTCCTTCAGTTTACTGATGTTCTTGCAATATATTCGATCGCCTATCTTTAAGATGTCTTCAATATCTTCCTGATCCCATTTGTTAGCCTTATTTATTTGAGCAAGACCAAGGGCAGTCAGAACATTGGCTAAGGTCTGTTTATCCCGTCTTGATCCAAACACTTCATGCCCTTCATGAAAATCATCTTTAAATGGGCGCAGGATAGCCCCTTCCCGATTTAAATCTTTGTAATTGTAAAGTGGCGGCTTTGAGTCTTCTTTGGCGCCCACAATCGCCGTTACGGATGTAATAGAAAACTGTAATTAACCGTTGGTTTATTAATTTTTCCCTAAACTAAATAGGGATAATTACATCCATATTTTCTTCTATATTTAATATATTCAAAATTTGCTTCGTTAACGACCGCTGATCCTTGAATCGAAGAGCATAAGCATAGCCAAATAGGTCTGGATTTACTGATTCTGCAAAATTTAATTAGTAAGACTATTTGTTTTAAAAAATATACATACATATGTACTGATTATGCTCAGACATGGAGCGCAAAAGCTTGCATTTGCATTTGCATGCAGAACATACCACAAAAATTACTTCGGTTTAAGAAAAAACTATTTTTAAATTTTGGAAAACCAGGATCCGAAGGGATTTTAGTTTTCCAAAAAGTGGCATTTCAAGAATTAAATTAGTACTACGTAGTAAATAATATTTATTTAAAGTGTTTTTTATTTTAACGCAAAATAAAAAATTCTTCAAACTTTTAATAAAAATTAATAAAAATACTTCTTATTTCTTTCCGGAAAAAATAAGGGATTTTTGAACTATTTGGCATTACCCGACAGAAGAACACACATATTTTTTAAATTTATTTAGTTTTAATTCTGTCTGCAGAAATGAAGTATCTTTTCATTAAGTTAAATCTAAAAGAAACCAAAAGTATCAAGGTAATTTTGTTTAGCGTCGAGTTCTTCAGTCAATTTCCGATATTTTCCTTCTGTCCGAATTTTTTTAAATTAAAAAATACCGATAATTTTCAATAAACTCAAATTGTATAAAAATATGCTATAAACTGTACACCAACGATGAATTTAAGTCATCCTTCATACTTACTGCAGACACAAATATCAGTCCTCCCGAAAATTTTCTCGTAAGGATAGAACATGTAGTAAAATTTGTCACTATACCAAATTCCCAAATGGCGGTCACGCACAGATAAAACTCCAGTAGAAGACATACTAAAAAATGTCTGGATGCCTGAAAATAAAGATTTAGAACGATGAGGAGCTTGTCAATCAATTGACCCTTACCTTTCGCCAAACCCACTTGATCTTCGTCAGTTACGTTGCCAATGAGTTTTCCATTTACAAGTTCTTCAAAAGCAAGTCGCACATTATTTTCCAGAATGAATACATATTTTTTGATATCCTTAATTCCGAAATTACCATCATTCTTGGATTTACCCATCGTTGCTTTTTTCGAATCACCCTTTGCTTTATCTGTTGGTTTACCATCATCCTCTTCGTCAAGTTTGGTCTGCTTAAACACTTCGAGGCCAGCTTTGATAATTTCATCGACAGTGTCCTTCGTCCATTCTTCTAATGGTTTTATTTGAATCATAATTGAAGCAGCAACGGCTATACAAATAGCCTTAGTGGGTCGAGTTAAGTCCTTCTGGGGACTTCTTGTGCAAATCGATGTTTTCCCAAGAATTCTCCATTTCTCCATGTCCAATGCCAGCCATTCTTCAAAATCTTCCTCTTTGGGCGTATCTTCACATATAAGCACCTTCACGATGCGGTAAGGATCTTGCCTATGCTTAGCAATTATGTTCGAGACGTACGTTTCTGCTAAATCGGCTATATTTTTGTACCAAGTAACGCAGGCAAATCCTTTGTTGCTAGGATTTCCGAGGCCACTCGATAGAAGTTTGGTCCATTTTCGTCCCATGCCATCGCGTTCTTTAGGATCGAACATGTAAAATAACCCAGACTCCTGCCAAAGGAGTACCATCTGTGGGCCCCGAACCAATCCCACGTCGTATTTATTAAAAAAATCTATCACACCCTGCTTAAAGTCTAAAACCATTTTATTGAGACGATTTACGTAGACTTCGCCGTAGATGACGTTCTCAAGATTAACTTGAAATTTAGCATTGTTGTATTCGATCGGGTACTGCACCCTTTCAATCCAGTTTTCTGAATCTGCAACATCTTCACTGTTTTCAAATATCAATTTCCCTAGCCTCAGGATGTCGGATAAGGTTTCAACTGTCCACAGATACGACCTGAACTGTGAGTGAATTATTGAGGCTGCAATGACCGTATGAAGAATAACTTCAGGTTCTTTGACGAAAGACCTAGCGACAAGAATTCCCTTATCAGCGGAAATTTCCTTGTAATCGGGGCTAAAATCAGGTCCTGGAACAGCAGGCTCCTTAAGTTCTTCAATAACTTGCTTATCTACAACTGTTCTCCTTGATGTTGTTGCTACTTTGTCTTCTTTCCTCCTTTCAACAGCAGGAGCCAATTCTTTAGCAGAAGTAGCTTTCTTCTTTGGTTCTTCCTTTGGTTGTTCTGGAGCAGCCAAAGCTGGCTTTACATGCATTTCTTCGTTTTTGTCATCCTTTTCTGGTTTTCTACAGACAACTTTTAATACTGGCTTTTCAATTATTGTCTTTTTTAAAATCTTCACAGGATAGAATGAATAACGCCCGGAGTAATTTTCTACGATGTAACTTATTAAAATGGGAAGTTCCTTGGTTCGAAGTACAAAGCTAGTTCCACAATTGAGAGTTGTAAGACGTCCGTTCTGATCCCCATCATGGGGGCAGAAACACAAGTAGTTTTTACCGTCTCCCCAAATAGCAAAGTTTGTTTCACCTAAGAGCATTATGACTGCAGTGGTAGTTTTAAGTAAATCACTTAAGGTTTTATTGAAGGCCGCTTCCAAATCTGTGTTTTTTGGATATATCTCACCAGTGGAAGCTTCATTTTCGTTTTCAACGAATACTGTGACCTTATTGTATCCAACGTAGAAAGTGGGATAGGCACAATTCGCCGTGAATGTCGAACCAATTTTCAATTTATTTAGGACTACTGTCTTTCGATATAAGTCATTTCCATCGTAAAGAATATAGTCTAAATCCACCGATCTCCATTTTGATACCTTCTTGAAAGACGCGTATACTGCTGCTACAATTGCATTGGCAGCGCCCTGAAATTTATGAATAAGTATAAATTAAAATGTACACATCTTTTTGCGATTATATAAAAATGTTCCTCGTCTGAATTTTTTAAGCGTCTTAAGATATGTTTTTCTGTATCTTAATGAGAACTGTTTACTTATCTGAGCTGATATTGACTGAAAAATGAGCAAGCACAAGTTTATTGATTACGACTAACAAAAATATGTGTTTTGTGCCCCAATTAAGCCATGTGGTTGCTTTTAGAATTCCAAACATAAAACACCAGCGTCTAAGAGTATTAATTATATCTACTACAGTTAATAAAATGAATGAATCAAAGTAGTCCAATGATGCCGGATAAAAATATATCTATAAATCTAAGAATGAGTTTATTTTTATAAAAATCTCTTGAAGTAGAAAATGCACAATTAGAAAACTCAAATCATACCCTAAGCATCCATTTTCGTGCAAATTTCGTTATTTTGAATTTTAAAGTTTCAATAGCAGAAAACCAGTGCTCCAGGAATAAGTCATGGTAAAAAAAGTTGGTTATCAAGCTTTTTATTTTTATAGAACCACAAAATGTGTGTATTAAATTAATATTTGGTAATAAAAGTCTACACAAATTTAATCGCACATTAACTGCCTTATAAATAAAATGCAGTAAAACACTTCAACTCTCCTCAATTTTAATAGAGTTGAAAATGTATAAATTGGTCCCAATCATGCATCTTCTAATATGGTTTGAGGTAGCATTACTTCAAACAATACTATCCTTATTGCGAAACCTGAAAATTTACTGCTTTCTTATAGTGATATATATTTTTTATGGTTTATCTTAAGCTCAAAGATGATTCCTCATGGATCAATGAAGCGCGGTTCAGCCGGGAGGAAGGCGAAGGACTCGGGGCGCCACAGTTTCTCACGATGTTCCCAGAAGTATTTGGGATTACTGCCTCTTTAAATAATTCCCGCAGCATTAAAGGAGTCGTCCGAGCGGTTATGGCTCCTAAGGAAACTCTGTTACTATAACTCTTCCACTGGACTCGGTCTATCCATAAACTCTTGGGCACGTCGCATCCCCTAATAGAAATTCTCCTTGCAAAAAAGATTCAGAATATGAAGTGCACCTCAATTGAGATTTCATTACGATCTCTTGGAATTAATTTTAACTACGCAGCCTGAAATGTATTTCATAAAAAGAGAATTGATGGACCTGGAGCGGGGAGATATTCAGAAAATTAATTAGACTACTTTCCAAAAAAAGAAATTTCAAAGATGCTTGGGGATAAGGCACTTGAGGTAAATCAGGTACTTAGGGCAAATCGCTGTACTTTAACCACTAGAATTCTAGCAACAAAGTGCAGTCATAAAGAGATTCAGAAGAGCCCCAAAGTCTTATCATGTTCTCACGTTTAAAATTTATTGCTCGTTTCTACATTATTTCGCTGAAATTCGGCGACTTATCAGGTAAAGAAGCAAAAGCACCGAATTAGCACAGAAAATGAGGACGACTAAGTAACATTTTCTAATTTTTTCCGCAAATTTCCTTTTCTCACCTGCTTGTTTCTTCCGCAGACTCCAAATTTCTTGTCTCCCTGTGAAAAACGTCCTCTTAGAATTGCAATTCCTTTATTTAAGGGCTTCCAGACGATCACTCTCAGTTTCTTTCTATAAGCAGCACGTTGCTCCTTCGTACTAAAAGAAATTGATTTTATAGATACAAAGAATTTTGTTCAGTATTATGATAACAAACATTTTATTAACAACTTTTGGTTTTCCTTTCTTTGGTGACTTTGAACGTCGTTTGTCTCTCCTCTTGGGTGGCATTTTAAAATATACTCACTTAATTTGAAATTTCCACACAAAATTTACCCTTCAAGAGCATAACATTGCAAATATTACCCGTCATAGGCTCGAATAGAATTGTTTCAATGCAACTTTGATTTTTGTGTCCTATGGCATTTGGAATTCAGAATGATAGTTAAATTAAGTAGTAAAAAGTTAAATTTCACCGAATTTAGATATATGTAAATACAATGACTCTTAAAAAAGTTATATAATTTCACAAAAACTCATTATATTTCCTTTACTTCAGAATAAACTTGGAAAGACTTCATAATTTTTTTAAAATATAAACTTGTATTATTTTATTATTTGAATTAAAATTTCACTGAATCACTCTCATCATTTTTGTCATATATTGGGCTCACTTAAAAAAAAAAATATATTTTTTCTCCAGTTTCTTGTAATTGAAAATTTCAATCAAATTTTTAATCACAATCAAAGCAACGAATCTAGTTTAAGAGTTAAACAGATTTTATTATGAACTTCCATCATTCATGCAAACCCACTAATAGAATAGAAAAGGAGGTGTGTTTAGAATTGTCAAATGTACTCAAAAGACGATTAAATATTGTTTTTTATGCATAGCACTCGAATATAAGTAGACTCGTCCTCAAATGGTCAATAGTAACAAAGTAATAACATCAAGCATTATGTGCATAAGATAAGATACAAGGACTCAAAAGAAAAACAGAATTGCAAACAATTTCTCAAAACGCATTATATAATCTCATCCTGCGAAGTGCACTTTCAATCCAGATATAACATTTCATGAATATAAATACTTCAACATATTGCAGAACATAGTTGTTAATTATTCAGAGCGTATCAAGATGAAGACGACGAAATGATGTACTTCAACATGTGATCCGTTCCACTAAATCACCTATTTTAAATCCTATGGAGATATTGTGGCTCAAACGAGATTACTAGCCGAAGGGCAAGCCCTTGACCATTACAAACGACAGTTTTGGCTAAGGCGGATAGCATTTCTCAAGGAGGACGGTACCATCGGAATGTTTCAAGTGATGTCCGAAAAGGCCATCTTAAACCATTTCTGAACATGCTGGTTGCTATGGCATTTGTAACATCTGTAAATATAAAATGAGTTCATTTGAGGTGAATGGAAAACCCTTTCCTGTAATCACGGAGGAGCTCTATCCATTAAATCTCAATGAAAACTAAATTAGTGCGAATAAAATATTTTAAAATGATCTAAAGATGAAAGTATTATGAGGTTTATTAAAAGTTGAGATAATGAACACTGCTTGCCGAAGAGTCTTTATAGCTAAGATAATAAAAAGTAATTGTTCTTTTAATATTTGTAATTAGTTCAACCAAATTTTTAATTACTTTTAATTTAAGAAAAAACATTTTATGTTTACTATTACTATTAGCCACACTCAACTAAGCCACGAAAGAACTATAAAAATATCTTATTCCATTTACAACTAAGTCTATTCTGGTTTTCAAATGAAAAAATTTAAAATATCCCCGCATAAATACAGAACATTTGCTTGGAGTTTTTTGGAGTTATTTTGAATTGCACTTTTGAGTTTTGATACTTTGCATTTGGAATAAAAAGAAACTTTGAGTTTTTATTTTATGCATTTGAAATGGTATAAACTATCTTTGCGTGGAAAAATGTAAAATTTTCCTTCAAAATTATTCATTATTATTCAAAATTATAAATAGGTAACTTAAAATGAGTTTTAAAAAATAAAAGATTTCAAAGGAAACTATCATAAAAGGGGTGTTTTATTGTCGAAATCAGTGCAGCTGAAAATTAAGCATATTTCGAAAACTCAATAACCCTCGATAGTGGCAGAAATGTGGTAGGAACCAAATCTAATCTTTATTAGCATTGCAACAGCTGCTCGCCAGAAAGTATCAAATTTCAGCCACATGAGCCCGATTCAATAAGGGCTAAATTATCCCAAATTACACCGGAAGCGAGTGAAAGATCTCGTGCCCTGGGAAGGCGTCTTTCTCCACTTCGCCAGAAGTTTGGGACCTGGTCCAACGCTGAACCCTTTACCAAGGCAAGACGATTATTTGGTTTTCCCGGCGATGCGCCTAGACCGCTTTTGTTATGCTTTGGTTGCTTCTTAATGCTCGTTGAGGCTCCTCCGCGCCAGTGGGGCTCCGGCCCGTGCATTGTGGCCGTGATTATTTGCTCACATGAAATGCACCACTCATTCATTTGTCCATTAATTGCCCGGAGTGCAACTGGAGCAGGCCAAATCGGAGTGACGCGGCTACTGAGCCCGTCTCGGGCTCCGGTTTTTGCCCAATGTGCCTAGACAAACGACAGCCGAAAAGGAAAAGCCAAGAAATCGCACCATTTGTTCATGGTCAGAATGATGAAACGGTTCGTGTCATGTGGGTAAATATTTTCATGCTCAAACAGAATTAAGGGGCCCGTGTGAGGGTGTAACACCAAATTGACCCGTGTAGCTACACGGCGGTGTGGAAGGTGGATGGACCTGCGCACGAGGCGGCCAACTATCATCACATAGGCAGCACTCGTCTTCCCGCAGGAGGGATGGAATTTGGAAGGTCCCACATGGTCCCGTGGTGTTGGTGCCACCATCGAGATAAGACCCTTCTCCTCCCAGGGAATCCTCGTTTCCATGGGTTTCCCATGTTTTCATACGACCCCCTCTCCCAAGTATTCCCCTGAATGTGGCCATGCTGTGCCACCGCCGTCTATCCAGCAATCCACGAAATTCCCTGTTTCGAGCTCTGGATCTCTGGATGCTCTGGAAGAAAAAGTCCCATTCACAGTGAAAGACTCACTATTTTAAGGCGAATGAATGGCAATTTCTGAATGACAATGAGCATCAATTCAGGCATATGCAAAGCGGTGGGATATTCCACAAAATGGTAAAAATCAATAAAACTCTGGAGTTTGTTCGGCTCGTGGATGGATGTTCTCCCAACGGCTTTTGAATGTTTAACGTATTTCGAAAATGTCTTCTGCATGCAACTCTCATTCCCTGGTCCCAATTATTATTGGAGTAATGTCTGCCACCCTTTAGCCCACATGTGGTACATGCTTTAGATTATATGCATATATGTATGTACGTTCGTACGGCGCCTATTACGACATTAGGGACCATTTAAAAGGCGGCACTTTTTCTGGTATTTGAAGAATTATCTCCTAAAAAACTCAAGAATTTCACCGAAATATGTCCAATTTATATATGTATGTAGTTGGCAGTCATGATGCACCCTATATAGAAAACAAATATGACATATGTTACAATAATGTGAAGATAAATAAAAAGAACAAATGTGAAATACAATAAGAACTAATATTATTAGAAAATTAAGGAAGATCTTTTAAATGAACTATTCGCTTATGAAATTACTTTAAACTCTCAGAAATGATATGTTAAATAGGTATGTTTCAGTATTTTTTTCGAAGAAATCCACTTGGAAATCTTTGCTCGTATTTTTATCGAAACGTTTTTTTAATAGCGTTTTAGTAATTAATTATTTTTGAGCTATCTCAGTAGGATAACCCGTTAATTTGGGACAACTAGTTTTAACACTAAAAATTAACTTCTAAAAATGTGATTCGAAGCTCAGCACTATATACTAAATCTTATTTTTTTGAACCCTACATTCAATAAAAGGTACAAGTACTTTAGCAACAAAGTAAATGCTTTATAAGATTTTATATCATTTGTAATTGAATAAGGCGGACGTGAATTTGTAATATTTTATAGACTTTTATAAACATGGAAAGAAGAATATCGACTTCAGCCTTCAGGGAATGTGGGGGTCGATTATTTTAAAAATTATTTCCAAAACTATGAATTCAGTATGGTGAACGTTGAGGATAATTTGATATGAAAAAATGTGTTGCTGCCTTAGCGTAAGCTTTATTGATAGCTTTCAATTAATTTGGATTAAAATTTAAAAGAAAATCTGTATTACAAAATCAGTCATCAGTAAAAAGGACTCTCAGCAGAGGATTCATTATCTCAGTCTCGAGCTTTCAGACAAAATTGGACCACTTTTTAGGGTTCCGTAGCCAAACATGGGCACTTTTGTTATGTAGTTACGCCATGTCCGTTTATACTCGTATGTTCGAGCCGTTTTACTTAAAGAGTATTAGTGCTATAAAGCTGAAATTTGGCATGGTTATACATATTTACATATAACTCCTACAAATAAAATCTTTTAAAACATTTTTTTAGGGTACATGTATGGGAGATGTAAAGTGGGGGTGAATTGTTTTTTTTTTTTTTTTCGCATGCCCCATTTTGTAGGGACAAGACTCGGGTGTCATTGAATAGGTCTTTCAAAACTATTGTGAGTATCTTATGAACCCTTTTTCGATACAGAGTTTCAGTCTGTAAAAAGTTCATAGAAATTCCATATAAACAAATGACTTAAATATAGCTGGCTGAATACAGAACCTAACACTATGCGTGGTCCAATACGTACTTGGCTAGTTTTTGCAATATCCTTTCAACTTACAAGCAGGAATCTTTTTCTTAACAAATCATACAACCAGTTTAAATTGTTTAGAACAATTGAAAAGAAAATCAGGTTTTTAACAACATCCATACTGGTTTTTTTTCTTGCAAGTTTAAAATAAAAAAAGGCTCGCATATAGACTTACATAATCTAAATTAGAAAAATTGTTCAGCAGGCCTACAATCCACCTACGAATTCAGTAAAATTTTGAAAGATGACATAATCCTTGACGGGATAAACCTTCATCACAGAACATACATATACATACTATATAACATACTTTTACATCAGATGCCGACGTGCAGCTCCTGAATATCTAAGGACTGCTGTTCGCCATGTATCATAGCAAATGCGGTGGTGCTCCGCATGTATCCCCCTGTTTAGCTAAATTTCCCGCAAAGTTATGATAATTTATTTTATGATTTTCATCGGTTTTTGTATCCAAAGAGCGCCCTTGAAGTAGAAGTCTTAGTTTGCGCGATTCTCAATTGAAAATTACGTAATTTTAGATAAGTACATCGCTCTTTAAGATTCCTTTTACGTATTAGAAATGATTTTTATATTCAGCGTAAATTACGTCTTCAGGATGTTTAAAACTCCCTCAAGTTTTAATTATTGTAATAGGTAAACATTGATATGTGAACAAAAGTCGTTTGCCATCATCAGTCTAATGTGATGTATTTGCCTCTATTCATTACTGTCCCCAGACAGATCCCTTGATTAAATGCGACAGTTTAGCAATGATAATCAAAAGCAATTAAATGGATGTGAACGCGACTAAAATCCTCAAGCAGAATTCATAGGGTGGCAAATAAATCAGAAGGGAATGAAATATACCCATGATCTTTGCGGAGCTCTTCGAGGAAATTAAGGCGCCCACCCACATTATCTTTGAAAATTAAAAGTACAAGGGCAGAACATGACTCGGCAGAGTGCTCGAACATGGGAAAAAGAGTTAAAATTTATGGGCCCCGACGGACCGCAACAGAGTGCATTTTATATTTTTAACCAGCAGCCGGTTGCTAAAACTTTTATCTCGAAATAGTAAATTCCCCACATCACCTCTGAATTATGCGGAGAGGTGTAAACGGGTACATATTTATCAGAGTTCCGCCCCAACTCCGCCTCGGGGGGAGCCCCGGGATTCAATCGAACCCATTTGCATTTTCTTCTGGCTCTGGCTGGAGCTTGTTCTCGTACAATACAAAGCTCTGGTTCACCGCAGTCCACCGGGCATTTGAAATGCAAAGCACCACGTAAGCCCCTAATGGGCTCCAACCGAGAACAAGTAATAATTAGATAATTCGAAGAAAAGGACGAACTTTGTCGCCTCCGCCTCCGAGAGTTGTTTGAAAAACTCGCTTCGGCAAGAAAGCAATAAAATTGATCTGATCCCACTTATTGCACTTCCCTTGTTTATAAATTCACTGTGGATTGCGATTTTATGCATGCATATGGGGCAACCAGATGCATTCTGTGTGCATGTACCCAGCTCCGAACATTTATCTGAGATCATCTCAGATTTGAGAACACTTCTTCCTGGCGAAAGCTTTCTGGGTGCAACACCAGATAAATATTCATTTACCAGAATCATGAATAAATTTTTCCCGCTTTATTGTGATTTACTGGCGTCGTGTATTGGGGAAATCCCCGATGGCAGAGCCCCACTGCTAAAAAAAACATATTTACTCAATACTTTGGAACAGAGCGGAGCCCCCAGTGAGTTCGTTTCGTATATTTTCCCGGACCGGGACAACAGCTGTAGTAAATCTGAAAATTTTAAACAAAAGGGTCAAGTCAATAACTTCGACAGCGTCTTCGGCAGAAATGGTCCGGGACAGACAGCTGCTTTCTTTTTGAAAGGAGCAAAAACAGCAGAAAAGCCCCAGAATCGAGGACAACGACGACGCCGACGACGGAGACTGCACCACCGCAAAAATGGAAAGTACGACTTCCAAAATGAGACTGATTCAAATTAAGCGGGGGATTTGTAGGAAATAAATAAACTCGGCGGCAATAAATTTCAGTTATTGTCTTGAATGAATGGTGACGGAAATTTATGTCGCTTGCAGCCGCTGCTTCTCTGTGCAGCTTGTAGTAATGTAACTATTTCGGGCAACAATATCGAAGTTGTTCAGATGCCGCACCGCGAGCATTTCTCTTTTTTTTTTCAATATATTTTACCTACTACTAAAAGTCCTATGGGCTTTTCACACAAACAAACCTCGCTGCAGGTCAATTTAATTTATTGTATATTGCCAGAGATAAACGCAAGCCCTACATCACTTTTGTTTTATTCCACAGATGCCCTAAAAATATCAACAAAACGTTGTGCCCTATCATCCATCAAGCATCACCTAGTCTCCGGGGAATTTGCAATCTCCATGGATATCCATGGTGTACATTTAATTCGTGTTTTGCACTAGGAATTAATGGTATTTTGCCAGTTCAAATTTTGTATTAACAATTTATGTTTCAGTCTTCCCTGGGAAATTGTTCATCCCACACCTGACACTAACATACAAATTTTGTAACCCTATCCCAACATGTTTAATATGCAATTTTGCTTCCTGTTTTCCCTACGTACCATGCTAAAACCTAACTAATTATTATTTGCTGCCAAGAATTTAGTCATATCTTATTTTGTACTAAGCGTTGTAGACTTGAGAATTTGGCACTGAAGTAAGGACATTGATCTTTTTTCTCTATAAATGGGGCTATTAAAATTTTATGGACAGGAATTAAAAAGAAAATACATCAATTTTTCAATGTAAATTAGTATCTACTTGTAGGACCAAGCTTTCCAAGAAAAGCGAAAAATTAGACCGCATGTAAAAAATACAAATACAAAAACCGATACCGATTATAAGTACCGGGTATACTATGAAATTACAACACTTTTTTTATCCATGAATATCATTTTGGAATTTATATTTTCTAAGACAGTGATTAAATCACAAAAACTTATTTAAAAATTACGGTTTTTAAAAACAATTATCTTTGTTTTAATTAATCAGCTTATTGTTTATACTTCCTAATGATTAGAAAAAAATTGAATGTTTCTTTACTTGACTTAGGTACTTCCCAAAATCCAGCTGGAGAGTAATTAGGCCCCGAAACCTCCTCTCAAATTAAAATATTCATATTACATGTTGTGCCTGGATGCCTGCTACGTGATCTAAATTAAATTTTCGCGAAAACTCTAAAAATAATGTCAAGAGATGGTATGGTACCTACAACTAATATTTTCAGTTCCTACCTTTCGGAGTCGGAGTTGAAGCTCCATTATATCCCTTATTTATATTGCGAATTAATTTCCATTTTCGTGTTTAGTAGAGAGAATCTTTTATTTTCAATGGTTCCAAAATCTGTTCGAAATTTCAGAAGTTAGGTGGCACTTGTGAATAATTGAAAGATATTTCTTTGCATATATTTGTGCCCTTATTGATGAATGATGAATCTAGGAGATACCCTTTTAGGTTCAAGCCTAGTATAAGGGTTGGGCTCGTGTCGTCATTTAATTATAATCAAAAGCATCAACGGCTGCTTTCGTTATTCTGCAAAGCGACATCCGCACGAGTATCCATAAATTAACAAATTCCGGCTCTTCAGCGCAGCCTATGCTTTTGAGGATTTCAACTTTTGGATGGCGTGAGGTTCGTCCTCCTCGGTTCCTTTTCGCTAATCAGGGTCATAGCTAAGTGGTCTTTAGTTCTGCAAGATTACTCCCCGTCTAAGCCCGAATTATTCGGCGGGCACATGTTTTTTTCCCAGCATATTTCGCTGCGAACGAATCAATTTGAAAGCGCTCCGGACTATTTTGAATCGATGGGGGGCCCCAAGTGGCTCGAGAGGCCACGACTAATTAAATATTCTGGCCAAGTGGTCCGCTTTCGAGGAGCTCCGACAGCCGCTGCGAAGGCCCCATATGAGTGCAGAGCTCCACCCACCCCCCCAGCCATCTCTCGAGTGAAGTGCTCGGCAGCAAATGAATTTTTATGCGTTAAATTAATCTTGAAAAAGTTTATGTGCGCAGCAATTACGGGCAATTAAAAGCAGAAAAAGTCAATGTCGCACTGGAATTTCGTTACGTGTCCAAAACATAGAACTTTTGCGCTAAAGCGAATTTAATAAAAAGACGGGAGGGGCTCGGAAGAGAGAACAATAAAATACAAAAAAAAAAAAAAAAGAAAGAAAGAAAAAAAAAAAAAATAAGAAGCGGATGAAAAATCTGGAAAAAGTTTTCTTCCTACTCTTCGCCAAGCCAACTTAAGTTTGACAGCACCGATGAAATTTTCTTCCACCGAAAATCCACTTGGCATGTGTCCAGGAGAAAAAGTAGGAAATGGCTAGAAACCCACAACACATTAAGTCGGTGGGGGCTGCATGCGACAGGGCCGCCTTCCCGGCATTATCACAGTGACACAGAAAGGTCGGTGCCTCCGCCCCCGGGCCTCCGGGCCCCCGACAGCCAAGCGCTGTTTGCTATTTTTTAATTTCGAAATTAGAGCGAATTCGAGAACTAAAGTTCAACTAATCCCAGGGCCCGAGGAGCCCGAACAGAAAGCCCTTGATCACAGCAAATACAAGAGAGCGGCCCCCGATGGCGGGGCCGTTTTAAATGGGCATACCATCCACAGAAGTGGCAGCCCGAGACTTATGACCCTCTCCCGGGATCAGTCCGGACCTGAGATCCGGGACCCAGACCCAGGACCATCGCATAGTTCCCCGAAGTTTATCTAATTGAAAATAACTTTGAATAAAATTTGCATTCAATCAAAATTAAATAAATCACGGCGAGGAAAGCAATTTAGTCACCAGTCTGCTTGACCCGTGCTCCCCGTCGCCGATCGCTGCCATCGCCGCCGCCGCCCGCCGCCGTTGCCGCTCGAAGTTTTCGTCCGGGTGGGGCCCTTTTGGCAGGCGCCAGGTACCAGCGGAGTCTTTTCCAGCTGCATCAGCATGTGTGCGCCGCCCCCCGGGGGATGCACGACGGACGGCAGCGAAGGAAGTTATTAAATGGGAGTCATTTGGCGAAGATCCACCAAAAGTTGGGAAACTTTTGTTCAAGTAAATGAGTAAAAAGAAAACAGAAAATGGAGCACTATCATGGGAGTCGCTGATGGGACTATTTCATTTATTATGTCCTGAAGGGCAGGATTAGTTGGGGCTGCTGCATCCTTCCGAGGGATGTGCTGAGCCGTGTCGTGCGGCTTCGGCGGTGTCACAGGCCCTCTGATAAAACGTTTAAAACAGTTTGGGATTGAATGGGATTAAATTCGGGAAGATGGGGCCGCCTACACCCAGACACCCCAAAATATGTTGCTCTTGCGGTGTTTTTCATAATTTTGCATCTGCAAGGTAAATGTCGGGTGTTTCGGGAGCATTCATCATCGCAAATTATGTTTTTGAAGTGAGTAATTACGAGCAGTCTTTGCGGCAATTATTAAACGCGAAAGATCCCCGATTCAGCAGGGGGGAATCGAATCAACCAACCCTTTACCTTCCCATAATCCCACCCTTTCATCTATTAATGATCAGCCAGAAGTCAGCCCGAATTTAGCCAAGGAATTGCTCCCAGGAAATCTCACGTCATCGTTAGCGCATTCATTCCGCGCTTCGAGCCCAACTCTATCACCGGTGGCGGTGGGCTCCCTCAGGAGGGGTTTATTGGTTTCTTAATTCTTCTGATTAATGAGCTGCTAATGGCTGTTTTCTCCACTTCTATAGAGTTTCATTTTGATTTGGGGGAATGTTTCTCGATTTCATGTTTCTGCTCCGGAGTATCTCCCGTGTGTGTGGGTTAATCCAATTCCCATAAGCAAACCTCCGGATTATATTTCTGTGAATTCCTATAAATAACTTTTTGGCTTAATGTTTACTCAGTACACAATATTACAGACTGTCAACTGCTATTAAGTAATTCATTTATAATTTAATTATAAAAACAAGGTTCGATATTAGAGACCCATTAATTACATATTATAAGATAAATTATAGGTTGTTTTTCCCGATCATTTCATAACTTTTAAATTGTCTTAATAATCAATTTTAAAATATTTTATAATTTAAGACATAAATTATAGCGTTCTTAAACACAAAAGACTGCTAGTAATTGAAAGAAGTAAAATCGATCAATTATAATCCTTTTCCATGAAATTTTAAAGAAAACATGAACATGATTTGTTCTGAGTTTATGACTTCATATTGATTCTAATATCTCTACTCGTAATACTTTAGAAGTAACGAAAAAATTTATAGAATTAAGCTAATCTAAAAAGTAATTGAAGATTATCAATTTTAGGCTAGCGTTAATAGCAGAGTTTACGAAAATGTACATATACACGAAAACTTTCTTAGTTGTCGAGTATTATTGAATATTTATGAGTTTTATTGTTTTCTTTAAATATAATACATTATATTATATCTGTTCCTTTTTTTAAATCTTGTGTATTTTGAAATATTACCAAAAATTTAGTAACTTTATCCTCGGCATTGTTATTAGTATTTTATCTAAATCTAATATCTTTATCCATATCTAATACAAAATACCTTGTAGGTATATCAAATCCGTGCTCTTATTTCATATTAATTTTAATATGTAAATATTATACAAACATCTTTTACAAGTTTCAGGTAAGAACAATTGATTGATATACATACAAAATATTATGCCATTATCAAGTAGTTAAAACTATGCTCTGAAAACTTAAAAAGTTAAGCCTTAATATGCAAAATGCACAAAGTACTGTACTAACATAATGTATTAATTACTGTTCATTAACGTAATTAATTCTTTCAAACTTTCGGATATTTTCACAACAATGTTTAAACGTGAAAGTTTTCTCGCAACTTTCATTCACAGCTAATTTACTGCATCTTTGTTTAAAAGTTCATTTGCAAGAGACACACAGTCTCTCAAAATAAACCCAGAAACATTATTTTTTCGACGGAAACAAGCAACAACTTAATCTGTTGTTGGGCTAAAATTTCATTTAGCCGAGCATCACAGCAACTGTCATAAGCAGTCTGCAGGAGTCGCATCACAAGAGTGCATCGCACTGGTGAAATTTTCATTTTTTTGAAAAACATCTGCTGGGAAAAGTTTTCAGCAAACAAGCTGCCATCGAACATGCCTTTCGTAGAATTTATTGATTTTAAAAGTCTCGATTGCCTGCCTCCCAGCTGGCGAAAGTTAACTTACAACTTCTAAGCGAAATCTTTTGATTAATTATAGATCAACTTCAATTACAGTTGTTCCAAAGTTAACTCAGAATCCATTGCTCCGCCCAACTCTGCCCGTGACAGTTTACTAGTTATGTTTCCCAAATTCGTAGTGAAACTCGCTAACAACAAATTCGTCCCTATGCAAATATTTATTTTGGCGGAGTTTGTCGAAGTTCAAGTTAATGGAATTAAATGCGAAACACAAATTCTGCGGATGCTTTAAGAGGAAATGTGATAATTACTTGGTTTTTGGTTATGTTGGTTATTAATTCACATAAAATCTGCAACTTTCTAATCTTTAATTCCCAGGATACAGATGCAGCTAGCCTTCTTTTTGCTAATGGTATCTCAATGGGATAGAATTTCGAGTTTTGAAACAATTTGATTCATTATTTCTGTTTTCATTTGGGGTAGGAAAGGAAATGTTCAAATGGAACTGTCTTGTTCCCATTAGGTTGGCTTTCTATTCATCTTCTGCAAAAAGTTATGCTTTTCATGATTTTTAACATTACATGTAAAGTTTATTAAATACGGGTATGAGATCAAAACAAAGCAAAATTAAAATTAAAATTCTTATGGCCTTGTTTTTGAGACAAATAAAAATGTTTAAATTTATTTTCTTTTTCCCCAACTTCCAAACTTATTCCCAACTCTGGATAAAAGTTAAGAGCTCTTAGCTGAGGGCAAAAATCATTTTAAAGGATATTCTCACCTCAGCATTTGAGAAATTCTAGAATCTTTCACTGTTTGTGAAAATTATGCAGAATCAAGGATATAATTTAATTATTTAATTTAATTACTATTTATTTATTATCATATTTTCCGCGTTGGTAGATAGAAAAGTCTAAAATTATGATCTTGTTTATTGTTCTTGAGTTTGTTAAAGTCTTGATTAACCCAACATATCACTCTTTGATATAATTTTTTTTGGATATTATTAACTCTCTGAAATTTAAGTCTTAATTGGGAATTATTATGCTTCTGTTTCTCTAGTTTCTAAATAAAATGTTCGCTCATCTTTGATTCGTTTCTTTGATCCTTTACTATCCTCCGGGATCTATCGCTCAAATATTTAATGTTTTGTTAGCCGACCATTACTTTAGCTAATAATCTCTTGAAATTAAAACCTATGTGTTGGTTCCTTTATCCATCTACATATAATATTTTAGCATCAACCATGCAATAGGCAATTTGTATAGAATTTCTTACAAATAGCAGCAGTCTGCATTTTAAAAATTGTCAACTCAGATCATAGAACAATTTGCTTGTCGAACTTGCTGAAAAATCCTATTAAAATTACATATAATTTCCTTATTATCAAAATGTTAGGACTGTGTAATAATGACAAAAGCTACGAACAAATTATTCGTAAAAAAAAATTTTAAAGTGTATTTGTGCTTATAGTTCTGGTAAATTTAAGTTGTAATAGTCATTATTCTTTATTTACAAAAAAAACTACTTCACCTAGAATTTTTTTCGCGGAAAAGCACTTGTCGAATTTGTTAAACCGAGTTAATAGAAAACGATTTTAAATTCTATGTGCTCATCAAAGTAAGATCATATAAATAATAAACCAGTGATATCCAATTCAACAAAATTGTAATTAACAAAATTCGACCTAGAAACAGTAGAAATATACATACATATGTAGGAATTAGGTATACATATGTACTCACCTGTGGAAATGAGTTGTATTTACTGGAATTTACACTCGACTGGAAAAACGTACAATCGTTTGGATTTATTTTAAACTATACACATTTATTTATACTTGAACAGATTTGTATTCCTCACTTTGAATTTATTTTCTTCACATTCATTCATACATTCAAGAACTCAGCCACATAATTCATGCTTCCGATCTGAAAAAGAAAAACATGTTCTGAATTGTCCTCTGATAAGAATTTACATTAATTAAAGCCCAAATAAATTAAAAATGCAGCTTTTCGAATAATTTACGATAGGTTTCGGGAGATTATTTAATAAAAATTTCAGGCTATCTTTTAAAAGCAATTTTATTTTGAAAGCAAAACACATTTTAGGGGAATATCTCTAATAAAAATATCTGCATAACATCAAAAAATATGTTCTTTGACAACAGCATATCAAGGGTAGTAGAGTAGTGCAGCAGTTCCATTATGTTGACTCAAATTTACAATTTATTTTTTTATAACGACGTTGACATCCTGCACTTGAATTTAGTATTGTAAAACTTCAGAAATCAAAAGAAATATCTGTGAAGAACTATCTGAAGGCACAATTTAGTGAAAATTTTTGTAAATAAGAAATCACTCGAAAAGATTTTTGTATTCATTTATTTTCTACTTAAAAAATTGCTTACAAGATGAGGGTAAAAGTAATAATTGAGTTTTAATATAAATAGTAACAATATTATTCATTAAATAATTTACTACGAGTATTTTACGTTTGTAATTTTGTTCTTCTGTCTTATTATGATAGGAGCTAGCTGAGGATTGATTTGACTAGAACTTTAAGGTGGAACTGATAAAAGAATTCATCAACGAACCAAGGTCGGGAGACTATAGCATTTCTTTTTTTTTTTTTTTTTTCTTCTTTAAAAATTTACAATATGTTTTTCCTCTCGCACTAAGCAAAGCACTTAATTGTAAAGCAAAACTTTTGATATTTCGTTAAATTGTTAAATTATGTTCGTAATCTAGTCGTTCGCCGATACAACAAATTTATGCCACCATTGGGGCCGGCGCTAACTTTCTCCCACGATAGTTTTTCTTTTCATTTTTTATGCTTTTTCATTTTCATTTTTCACTTTAATTCTAAACAAGTAAAAGTCAAATAACTGCGAATGAGTATTTCATTTTCCTTCTTTTGTTGTTTTATCCACTAACAATGATATGGCTGCCATTTTCAACCGAGATATGTAATGTCTTTATTTTGTTCATTTAAATTATCGAGATTTTTGGGACTCAGGTGTCTGCCTATGTAACTTAAGAATTAGTGAGGTAGAAGTTAATGCAACCGAGGCGGTCGTGAAGCCTACAACCAATTTGATTATGCTTAATTTTTTAATATTTTTCATTTCAAATGTGGAACTGTTTTTAATGAACTTCTGTTAAAAGGTATTTCTCCCTATTGCGTACGTATGAGTGTTTGAGATTGTACTTAAAGAAAATGTGATAATAAATGCTTTGTTAAATTCAACAATTTAAAAAAAAATATGATTCTAGTATAGCACTGTTTACATAAAATAATTATACCAAAAAACAAATGAATTCAGATTGTCAATACTTTGAGAGGTTTTAATTTGTTATAATTTTAAGTTATAGAGCAACTTAGATAAATTTATTAAGTTTTTTCAAATTAATATCTTATAAACATAAAGATATCACTACTTCAACTCAGAAGTGTCTAGGCACGTATCGAATGATTATTTAAATTATTTTATAACAATTTAAAAACTTTACCATGCAAATAATCATTCAAAAGGAAAGATTTAATATTATATTTTAATTATTTAACATATTGGAGTTTGTCTTATCACCCATTCTATAAAATAGAAATAGGTAGCAAAGGTCACATAAAATGTTTAACTTTGTCACGGCTTAATTAAAATGGAATTAAATGAGCATATCCACAAGTTGGTTTGCATCTATTTAATATGAACTTCTGAGAAAACGGAGCTATTCTAAGAAATGGTTAAAAAAGTTACTAATACTTATTTAAATGCAGGTGTCATCGTTGTTTGTTGGCTTCAATCGATTTTTGGAAAGTTGGTGTCGGAGGTTCGAAGTGTTACTTCATATTATTTAGTCTAGAGTATAAAGTTGTACAATAAATCTTTTGAAAAAATGTTTATATGGGTTTTTAATTTTATCGGAATCATCTAAAAAATGAGTATAAATAATGTGTGTAGTTTGTGTTAATCGTAATTTAGGGTAATTTAGAAAAAAAACAAAGTAACCGATGAAGCCGGGCATTTTTGCTTGTAAGAATTTCGCTGAAGTCTTGCATTGCTTAAAAGCTCAAGATTTGCCTTATATCTGGTATAACCTTTTGAGCAATTCAAATTTTAAGTTATCCCAAAACATTCATTATCACTTTATTATAATTAAATAAACGTACTAAGAATTCTAAATCATTCCATTGAATTGCTGGAAGAACGCGATGTACTTTTCTCATACAACCCTTAAAGAGATTACACCAGTGTAATTCAATAAAATATTTAAAAATGTTCTTACTGTTAGTGGCTGTTGTTTCAACATTTAAAATTGTACGCAGTCTCTGCAAATTTAAATTTGTGCTGTAACCAGCAGAAGAGAGCTTAAAAATTCAATCTGAATTAACAAAGAGAACAAGCAGCAGTAATTGCTGGCATTATTTATTAATATTGCTCAACGATTATTGCAAAACTGAGTCTTAGGCCCAAAAATCAACAAACCGAGCGCTCACATAAAAGCAAACAACGGGGATTTGCGAAAATGTTGAAAATGTGGTAGTCATATCAAAAATTTGTAAAAACCTATTAGATATTAGATCTTAACTGATAACTGTATATCGAATATTTTACAGTAAAATTTCAACTTGTAATAACCCTAGATGTTAGTAATATGTGTATATATAAATATAATCATAATTATGTATACTCGTAAATAAATACGGCACTAGATGGCATTATTTAATTAAACTTTATTGTATAATGTTGTAATATGTTTATAATCGTGTATCTAATTTATATAAATATTTATTGGAAAATTCTTCTCTTTATCATATATAAATATTGTTGCCTTTGTCTCATATATAAAGCAAATGAAAGTAGCGTAAGCTAATAATTATCCTCTCTAATATTCAACGACTCTTGCCTTACTTTGTTGATTATTGTATGGTTTGTTCACGTTTTGTGTAATTTTGTCGTATTATTTACATGGCACTAAATGGCTTATTTTAGCGTTACTCCTTCGTAGATTAATAATTACTTTCGGCATACAAATCATACTTTTTTAACATACTACTTACCAAGTACGAGTTATTAGTTTTTATTAGTTCCTATTATCACAAAATTCCAAAAAGGTTTTGCTATTCTTCACTTTTGCTCTTTGTTTCACGTAATATCTCTGCCTGCGTGGGCCGCAATGGAAATTTAACAACGTGTGTGTGTTGTGCTCGCGTCCACATGTCTCGGGATATGTTCAGCTGTTCAATTTTAAGATTAACTACCTTAAAAATCAATGAGAACGTAAAAACAAACACGCTTTTTACATTTTCCTTCAATAAATTTCATTTTTTTGATGATTTCTCTCCCGCACCACAACGTGCCTGCAACATATCCAACAAAGTTTCCAACCGAAATCTACGCAAATTATAGAATTTGAGTTATTGTTTCGTGTATCTGTGTGTTTAGTATCACTAGGTTAGATTGTAAAAATTCGTTGGAAAATATCCGTGAGCCGCTGCAAATGGCGCACGGGGAAGTTCTATAATTTCATTTCGGTTTCATCTCTTCATTTATTTTACTGAAATCCAAAACAGAATTGGGAATGGAAGACGAACGTTGTAAGTTTTTTTTAGTGTAGTTTTGTGTTTTTCGTTTTCTGGAATTCAGTTTCATATACTTTACGCTAAATTGACGATGCAAGCAACGCAAAAGCTTAAATAGGGCAAAAAGGCGGCTAAATATTGCTGAAGAGTTTTATCAAATAAAAACACATTTATTGCATGTTCAACAAGAAAATTTTCGGGTGCTAATAAATATAATTGTTGCTAATCTATTTAATTGGCGCCCCGAAGAATATTTATAGTTTACATGTATTTATGTAAAAAGAATTTATATTTACACGTGATAATGCTGAGAACTCGCATTTCATTATATTTTTGCGAAGTATCTTGGAGGAAATATTTTGGCGAACTTCAAGCATATTCTAAGCATTAACTAAGGTAAAACACAGGAAAAACAAAATATTACAATTAAAATTACAAAAGTTTCGGAAAATATGGGACTGGTTATCATTAGGTATATTTCAATTTTATAAAGAAAATTTCATTTCAATTAGTCTTGTACAATTTTTTTCCAAGGTTTTCGCAATATTTTGGTCTTTCGTTTTTCCAGAGATTTCGGTCAATATGAAATTTTAAAATCGGGTAATTTGAAAAACACAAAAAATGTTTTAAAGCATGGGTCGGGTTGAAAAACCATGATCATTCAAAAATTAATAATTCTTAATAAAATGTGTAAAACACAGTTTTGCAGTTTTGGAAAACAATTTCTAAAAATCGTGTTCTCAAAATATTTTCACCGACAACGATGCGTCACTTCCGATCATTTGTACCAATTAATCCGTTTAAATATACCAAATCACAGACAGACATACAAACTTAAGAGCCAAATTCCTTGACACCTTTCTTTTTTGCCGGTAATTGAAAAACGGCTTTCGAGAAGTAGGCACTTTTCTATCAAAGATTTATTTTTTATCTGATTGACGCATTCATATTATTTGATTAATAATATTTCATATCTCACTTTTTTTTATTTGAATATGTGAGGATTCAGTCCTAATCCCTTAATCTCACAGTAAAATGTTTTACTGCATTGCTCATACTATTCATTCTGTAATAAATTCAGAAAAATTTATTTCTTAATAAAAATGCTTGAAAAAAAAAACCCCATCTTTCAGTTGTAATTTCAAGGACTAGTATTTAATGCTTTTTTTCTTGTTGAACATGCATAAGTAAGTCCCTCTGCATAGAACTCTAAGCTTTTGCACTTTTAACTTTTACATTGTCTGGGTGTAATTTTAACAGCCTTAAAAAATCTCTGCATAAAATACTTAATATATTTAAATCCTCAACTTGTGATTATAGGGCAGAGTGTATGTCTTATAATTGTTTCATATAACATAATTTTACAGCAAGCTATTTCCAGTTTACCGACCCTCTCAATCAATTAGTCCTTTGTATACCTACAACGGAATCGAAATGTAAGAAATTATAGCTGTCACCAAAGTAATAAAATCGAAATAACTAACGGAAACACGCAATCTGTAAGAAATAAAAGTTATTTTGTTATTTGTAAATAAAACCTTGATATATCGATGCTGTATCGATTTTCAATGAGAGGCTGATGTGGAATAAATGTATTTTTTTGGAGTTCTGCTTATTTCTATAATTCCATCAAAAAGAGACATGAAGATGTGCTTAATGAAATTATCTATTCCTCCCAACCGTAGTCTGCAATACAATATTTTTTAAGACCTACCTTTACCCCTCCTTCCATTTGATTAGTAAGTGTCCTACTAGATATATTTTTTTTTTATAACATGAAAGCCAGTAATTTATTTTACTTTAATTCTAGACTGCTACACAGTTATGGAAGAACAATGTTGTAAAAATAAGAGAGTTTTTCACTGTGTCACCTCTTAAGAAGTATGTTGCAAAATAAGATAGGTGTTGTGCAGTTTTATGAAGATATCCCAATTAATGTTGAAACCATACAATGGCTGTTAACCCTCGAATTTAGAATGGTAATGAATTGTTGACTCTCATATTTTCGTTTCCTTTTACGTTACATCGAGCATTCAAGTATCTACGTTCTGCATCGATGCTTCTTTTGAATTAATTATTATAATAAGCTTGAATTAAAACCAGTTCATACCTTTTTTATACAAGTTTGGTGTTGCTTTCTCAAAATCCCATATTCGCTTTGATGCGTACGTTAACTTACCTTAATTCTAGCATTCAAAGTTTTCTAAAAAGCTTACAAGGATTATTTCCTTTTGGTGTGATTAAAAAAATAATAATAAGCTAAGAGTTCTATACAGAGATGGACGTTAAAGAAAGTAGAGGAAGATGAAAGCATGTACTTCAGATAGTGAGTATGCAAATGTAGAGAGATAGAGAGACAGGATATACGATGATATAACCATTGAACGTAATATGTAAAGCTAACTAATTTGCACTGGTTGGCTTACATCATTGATAACCTAGCAATGCTTCACCGGCGATTACTTTGAGGAATCCGTAGAAAAACTGTGGCTGATTTAATGGGTTATTCGAGAAATATATATAATTACAAGGGGTTGTCTTAAATAATTGTAAATTTGTTTGAGAGCAGGACTATTTATCTTATATCTACTGGTCACCTCGATACTTCCGTTCGCCACTTTTTGATCGTGAGCGACTCCTCCGGGCTCGTGGCACCCATCTGCTGTCGCCGGATTCGCTATCATCGGAACTGTTTGCACCATTTCGATCGCAAGACGCATCTCGGGCATGTTGAGCATTCCTGAACATGCGTCTTTGGTTTATAGTCGCAGCGTTGTCCTGCTTCATGTTGGCAAGGAGACGCAAATTGGGATTTAGCCTAGTGCATGAATCCGGACATGGTGGTGGTGGTGTTGATGGCTCGAAATCTTGATCTTCAAAAAATTCCATGTTTACATTACGGTAGTATTCTTCAGTGGGTTCACCACCTTCGTTGAAATATGAAGCTTCATTATCGCGGCAAAATTGCTCATACAACACCGAGCCCGACTCATACTCATTCTCAGTGTAGATGTCATGATTTTCCTGTTGGTGATCCTGCCGTTCCTGCATCCAGTTTTGAGGGAAATTGGGAATGGGTGGAGGAAGAGTTCCCCACCTGGGTGGCGTTGGAGGTACTCTGCGCAGCACTTGAGGGGATAGTGCGGCAGGGTTGGTTCGTATCGTCATATTATTTGGGGGTTTGTAGCTCCCGTAGGGGTGATCTGGCGGTGGAGGGAGCATTTCACAGATATTCATTGGCATTCTAATTGGAGCGTTGTATTCACTGGAGCTGGGGCTTGCAGAACACTTCCTGCAGGAGTCGTCCGACTGAGTTCCTCCACTGCCTCGCTGCAAAGTAACCGTCGCATAGGGCTCTGGTGGAGCGGGTCCATTCCCGATCTTCGGATTAACCGGAGTTACCTCCGCGTACTCAGAGGGAACGGGAGGTGGAGCAAAGGAATGAGTAGGTTTAATTGTGGTATTACCGTGAAGCCACAGTGTATGAGATTTGTCAGGTAAGGAAGACGTTAGTACAGGACCTGGATATGATGCCTTCAAGTTTCTCTTGTTCCTTCTCGCCCAGAAAACTGCAAATATCGCACCGCTAATTAGGCAAACGCCAAGGATCCCTAGTGCAATGCCTGGCATCCAAGATATTGACCATGTATTCAAAGTTGGATCAGTCCTGCAAAAATAAATTTGACGAGATTTAATAATACTCCAATTTATACTAATTTAAATAGTATTACTTTGGCGGTCGTGCAATGAACGCTGGATCCATATGTAAAGGTGCAGGTGGACTAAAGGGACCAAGTCCTCCTGCTGTGAGGGGAGCCACTCTGGCAATGTACCGCCCTCCTGGGCTCAAGCTGTTGATTACAACGGATTGAGTCGTTGCATTTAACGACATTTGACCCAACAATTTATTGGTCACATTGGACTTTATTTGGATCTGAAAAAGGCGAGACATTGAAGAAAAGATTTGAATTTAATATTTAATTTTATGGTTATTTCAGGCCCGAGTGAGTTATTTCTCCTCAATAGCCTTACTGAAAATTTAGCATTCACAAGACTACAATTAAATATTACTGGTCAAAAATATTTTACACGAAGCAGAAAGAAAAATTGAGCACTTCAGGAATCTAGTTTGCGGTTTAGGATTTTAAATTCACAAATACACAGACAGAATGATTCAATCAACCCGAAATTACAACCTTCAAACTACTTTGAAACTATTCACTGCAAAACGGATGTGATTTTAAAAGAAATAGATAAATCTTCCTCACGTAATTTTACTAAAAGAAGTAGTTACTATTTGAAATAAAAAATTAAGGTTAAAAATAAATTCTTCGCGGTAAGCATTACAACATTATATACTTTCAATATACAAAGCTAAAATAGGTAAAAGATAACTGACAAAATTTATAATTAATAATTTTTTTAAATTCATTGCTTTTGTTAGTGAAAAATTAAACCTTTGGAAATCAGATTTTTAAAGCCATCCTTCTTGGGAAGCCTTTAATTTTATTAGAAACATATTTTGAGGAGTGAAAGTAAGCTAAATAAATATATATTTCCTGCCAAGTGGAAATATTTTATTCAATTTTAACTGACCGACTCAATCAATGATCATAAGTTTTAAAAAATCTAAAAAACTTAAAATCTTTAATTCGGAAACTCAATTCTGCTGTTATAAAACTAATAACGTATTTAGATTTTGTTTTTGTTAACAAAAATATGTTTCAAAATTGCATACTTAGGTTAGTTTTTTAATATTCATCTGATATTACACTAAAAAATAGGCATTCATTTTATAGCTTTCAGAAAAAATTAATCAATCACATCACAGACATTTAAGTTCTTTAAAGGGAAAAAAGCATTAACGCCACATCCACCAGGAGAAAAGGCGAAGGTAATAAAATGTATACAGATGAGTGTTTACAAACTATTGAAATGCATTTCCTTTGCCATGTTCCCCATAAATGCGAAGCATCTGTTCAGCGATATTATACGTCTGCAAAATACATCACCAGTCATATCAGCACTTACCTTGTAGCCCGTAAGCTCCCCATTTAATAAATGCGAAGGCGGCGGAGACCACCTTACGTAGGCAGCAGTGTTATTAATAACGCCCACTCGAACATCCGTTGGCGGAGCCGAGGGAGGTCCGTCCATTGTTTTTCCTTTCCTCAGGTTCGAGACGGAGCTCCCGAAGCCGACTGGAATGGTTGCAAATACCTCGTACATGGTATGCGGCTTGAGGTCGGTCAGTTTGAATGATTTCTTATCAATGGACGCTGTGGTTGATAGGTATTCCTTCGATAATATCCTGACATCTTGTCCTGAGGTCGAAATCGGACGGTAGTAAAGAGTCATCATGTTTGAGCGAATCAAGTTTGATTGGGCTATTTCCCATGATACTTCAACTGAGTGAGATGAAACTGGCTTAACCGATGTAATGACAATGTTTTGTTGGCTCCCCCATCGGCTGCCTGGTGGATCGGGTATTTGGAACTCCCCATCTGGGTCGCCTGGACTTATTACATGTATAAAAATTTTCTTGACTACACTGCCAGCCTCGTTGAGAGCTGCACAGGCGTACCATCCCTAAATGGAAAGAATTCAAAAAAGCATGTTAAAAATAAATCCTCCAAGACACCCCTGTACCTCATCCTTCTTCTTAATATCCTTTATTACAAGCTCCCCATTCTTGTTGACTTCAAAAGTTGGTAAATCAGGTAACAATGTCGACGGAATATCTGTGGGAAATGTTGATGCTTCTGAAGTCAGTTCATTCAAATCGTCCTTTTCTTTTTCCTCGTCCACAACAACAACACTTCGGGCAGTCCTATTGTTCTCCATTTCGTGATTTCGTTTTGATCTAAAGCTCATGATTTTCGCTTTTGCAATTAATTCTTCGCGGGCCTCCTCCTCCATTAGCCTAGATAATTCCTCATTCACCTGGAGACTTGCAGGTGGACCCTTAATTTTGTCCCAAACGATAATCGTTTTTGGTCGCCCCGATGCTCTGCATGGTAAAGTGATTGTTTCACCTTCCCGGACCTCAGCATCGGTCGGCGCTTCTATGAATGTTGGCATAGCTAAAAGATATTTCAATAATTAAATTTTAAACGCATTTCACAACATTTCGTCCACCATACCGTAAACGCTAAGTTTGATGGAAAAGGACACATTTCCACCTTCGTTGTATCCCTTGCAAATGTACTGCCCTTGATCCTCGGCCCTGGCATCCTCAACTCTCAAGGTGTTGTCCAGGAGTGTCCTGGAACGACCCTCCGGAAGTGTCCCACCATCCCGATGCCAGGAAACTATGGGCTTAGGATCCCCTGTCAACTCACAGGGGATATCCAACCCCTCACCCTCTATCACTTCTGTATCTTGTGGACCCCGCACTACAGTCGGCGGGGTCAAAACCTTTAACATTGCGGGCGGAGCACTTTTACTCCCCGCCATATTTTGAGCGGAGCACTCATATCGACCTGCGTCGCTGGCTTGTACTTCTGATATCATTAGACTCCCACCTTCAACCATCGATAGCCTGTCGAGCAAAACATATACAATTTTTCCTAGAGTAATATTTTTAGTAGATGTTCAATGCCCACCTCTTCCCCCCGAGATCTAGCAATCTGCCGTCTTTGTACCATAAAACAGACGGCTCAGGTATCCCCCGGGGCGGCGTACAGTTTAAAACAACAGGTCCTCCCACAAGAGCGATTGCATCTTTTGGCACTGAACGAAAATCATCCTTGAGCACTGCAAAATCGCTCGGTTAAAAATCAGAAAAATTTATAGACTATCCCCGAACTTACATGCTATTTGCAAAGTTGCGTTCCTGCTTACGGCTATCCCAGCCGAACTTCTTGCTTCACACCAGTAAACTCCTGCGTCTTGTTCCCGTTTATTGTGCATCACCCTATAAAAATAAAAATTTGAAATGAATACTGATACTTCTATTGATCTTCTATAAAAACAAAACAAAAAAATACCTTAGGAAGAATAAGGAACCTTCCGGTAAAATCACTCTCCTCTCTGAAGGCACGAGGGGCGTTCCATTGTGATACCAGAAAATATCTGGAGATGGTCGACCTGTTGCTTTGCAGTTTAGAGTTAGTGGTTCCTCTCTAGCGGCTACAGCGTCTGCTGGATGCTCAAGGATTCTGGGACGTTGTTGTGCTGACAAAAGGAATTAAAAATGTGGGTATCGTCGTATCGTATTCTAAACTTAGTTTAAAAAGTAGTAAATTCAGTGAATAATTTACAAAGTTATATCAAAAACTCTTTTAAAATACTCTGAATCATCTATAAAAGGCCTTCTTAAAAATACATATATGTAATATAAACCTTTATTGAAACCCTCACATTTTGTATCGTCCAAAATTACGAACAGTTTTACGAGGGCTTGAAAATGTATGATGTTTTCAGAAAAATGCCAATTTCATTTTTAAAGATATTGTAATTTCAATAATAAATTTTCTCAAATATCAATTTATTTTTTGAAATGAGTAGAAGAGACTGGGTACGGTTATAACAATTTTTCAATAATTGCCCGTAGCGCTGCAATTATGTAACTAAACTGCGAACAAAATATATAAAATTAAAGAAGGGACTTCCTTCTTCTACTAAATATTAAAATTAGATACTCAAATGACAGTTTACTGAATAAGAAGAGTTTTAAAAAATATTGACAATGTTATAACCCATGGGCGGTTGTAACAGTGATTGGGGTCAATTCTTGTTGACTTGAATTGTAGCAAACAAATAATACACAATACATGTATTTCAATTAGTGCTTTTTTCTTTTAATCTGCTCTTGATCAGCCGGAATGAGTTGGTTATGAGCTATACAAACCCTATACTAACATTTTCTTCGATCGCTAAATCCCTTTTTCGTTTATATCGTAAATGAGATATTTTGTTAATCCCGTATATCTCCGTTGTTGTTCTCAAATAAGGCCCTTTTTTAATTTCATTTTAAGTAATCTTGTACTGCGAAATGTCACCCTCAGCTCTCAGGATCTTTATGATGGCCTGGGCATCTACGACGAAAAACAAGAACATTACCAATGTTACAACCGTCATTAAAACGAACCCAATGCCGAGGCTAAGTAACCTAGACTGCAATGGTTCACTGGTTATGAACTTCTAAACACCAACTAATTAAACAGGAAGACACTCAATACGCAAATCCTAATATTAGTAAAACAATCGGAAAAAACAAATCAATCGAAAATAGTTACTTTTGGTCGAAAAAACATAAGAGGCCCCTCTGCAGAGGTAAGCAGTGCGGGGGATGCGATGTAACACGGTGAATCATATTAAGATATACAAGCGGCGTCTTTCCCCCTTGTACCCTCACCATTCCGCTAATAAAAATATTCGCACTGTTTGAACCGTTTCTAGTCTTCCCTAAATATTCTCTTCCATTGGGTATAAAATGTAACCTTTTGATTGATTAACAACCCTTTTCCATTTGTTAAAAGCTTTTAAGTAATTTAAAAGTATACCTACTAATTTGTAAGGGTACTAATTTTCAAGGACACTCAAGGTCATTAAAATCTTGTGCACAATTTATTGAGGGTTTAATCAACTAAACGTTTCTATTAAGAGAACAATTAATTACATACGTACGTACATATGTCGTATATAAGAGAACCTGAAATTTGGCCAATTACTATTTACGTTCCTCTCTAGTACATGGACCCCATATATGTAATTATAACATCGTTGATTGTAGGGTAACATTTCTACTCCAATACGACCTTCGATCTTACTAAAATCCATATCTAAACCACAATATAATATAATAATCCCACGATTAGATGGCACATAATCCCTGAAAGATTTCCCGGAGAAGGGCGTGGGTTACGTCGTCGTTGCGAAGTTATTGTGCGGAGGAACGAAACTATCAATTACGCGACCAATTCGGAGCCACTCTGCGAAACATTAATTACGAGCTAAGACCCTGCCCGCCCCCCGCTAGTAATCGAACCCCAATTAATTTTCCTTATCGTTCTACATAAGTCAGTGCTTCCAAGACGAACTCAATTTGGGTCACACCCATGGGCCCCAGCACAGCACTGCAAATATTAAAATTAATAGTCGAATGCGCCTGGAAATATTAATTTTAGTTCCGTGCAGAGGGCTGTGCCGTCTTTCGAGCCGACTCATCGCCTCGCCGCCGCTGCAGAGGAATGGTAATTACAAAGTCTATGAAAACTTTTATTAAAATGGATCCATAGTTGCCGCAGAATCGACAGATATAACTCGTCCCAGTGCACCTGGTAAAGGACGGATTATTTTTCCGGCGAAGGTACGGGGATTTTACAGAGCAAGTGAAGCGCTGCACCGTAAATACGTTAAAGCCGAATCGGATTCCTCCTTGCCTTTGCGGCAGTCGGGGCTATTTCCCTATATATTTCAATTTTAATAAACGTGAGCACTACAATGGAAGCCGCCATAAATCCTGCATAAGAGGGAAAATTGAGGAAACGTGGAATATTATGCCTCTAAATGGAAGAGCCGAATTTTACACAGTTTCTAACAGCTAAGCCTCCCCGGGCAGCAGCCAGGACCAGGGCGGAGCGCCCGTTTGGGGCCACGAGTGATTTTTTGCCTCGCGTTTTCCAGCCTTTGTTAGCGGAATTAGTTTCACTTCACATGTCATAAATTTTCTTTTATTTGCCCGAGCGCGGTTTTATATTTATGGCCGGGCTTTGAATGAAGAAATCAGTTAAATTTATTTTGCGTGTTTTGAGCGCGCTGATAGCGGGGATCCTGCGGGCTCCAGCACCATGTCCTGGGGTATCTGCAGCCCCACGCGGACGAACCGCGACACGCAGCCCTGCCCCAGCCCTAGCCTCAGTCATTTTCGGGGAACGATATCTCTAGCCGCTGTCCCTGAAAATTAGACAGATTTTATTCGAGGTATTAGCGGCTGCAGTTTTCTGGCTGAACCAAAGTTAACGCAAATATTGAAATTTCGGGTAAAAGTGCTAAAATGGGAATTCACCGCACAAAGTGGATTTCGGGCCCGGCATGTCCGCAGTGCAGGAATAAATGTTTAATTTTAATGGCTTTTGCTCTGCCCGTTCATTATTATAAATTAGCTTTCCTGCCAAAGGAATTAATAATTATTCCAGAATGCAATTTATCTCTGTAACAATTAGTAGGCCGCCAGCAGGCCCGTGTCCCATTAGCCAAATTAATGATAAAAAAACGAACTCGTTGGCTCCTTTTAGTTGCTGCGTAGCAACAGGACATCACAAAAATTGTTTAAAATTAATGCGGCGCCTGCGAGAATAATTTAACGAAAACAATTATGTATAATAAATGCGTGCCACTTTCAGCGGGTTATGTTGTGATTTGTGTGTGGCGTGTACTTCTTTACCACAAAGTTCATAATTACCAATCCAAATCCCTTTGTAAAATTGTAAGACTTATGCTTTTGGCGGCTGGCAACTACCTTGTAAACTCATAAATATTTTTACAGCTCTGTATGCATTAATTATGAATAAAATATTTGAACTACTCATGTTATGTCACTTGTTATTTTACAGCTGAGTACAGAAATTCTGGATAATTACCACAGATTTAATAATAGAATACTGGACATAAATAAAAGCATACCGAGTTTAATTTACTAGCCTTTCCAAATATGTGGTTGAAATATTCGTGCAAAATGAGTTCTACTCAGCTTGATTTAATTTATTTGTTCCCAGACTCTCTTCTTTGCTTTACTGAGTTAAATAGCTCCAAACTTTCGTATATTTCATTTTCAATAAGACGTTGTTAGATTAATAAATTCTCATCTGTTCCCATGAATCATCTCAATCATCACTCCATTCCTCTCCTTTCAGAAAAATTATCTCCTAATTTTTGAATCTTGACTAATTTCATCCAAACTCGCAATGAAAAAGGTTTTGAATAATGGTTGGACTCATTGGAGAGGGTGAAGATTTATTTAATAATAAAATACCTCCATTCATATAAAATTGAACGTACCTACTTCGTGCTGTAAGAGAAATGTAATAATTACATTTCTATTTTGGTTGCTTGGCGCAGACCTAAATGTTAATTTATTAAAGTTAAAATACAAAAGATGTTTTATTTCCGACTAGCCATTTTAAAAGTACCTAGGTATTAAAATGAAATGTTATTGTTGTACTTACTCGTACGAACTCTAAATATTTCTTTTAAATAAAATAGCTTTTCTTTTTATTTGCTTCTCTCTGCATCGTCTAAACATTAAACACAGCTTACATTTTGGTGAAATACAATTTTGATCGTATCTGATTGAAGTTTAAGCCAAATGCCACATACTAAAACTTTTATGGTTTATAATATTTAACCCAAAGTTGACGTCACGTTCTACTTAGTAACCCCTTGATCTAGCTAGAAGAGTTACCCCAAGTTTTAAAAGCCAAATTCTATAATAAGATTTCAACCGTCTTGGCTCCCACTCTATTAACACAATGTAGAGAGACTAGACCCTGATTCATAATCAAATATTACGAAAATAATGCCTCTTTTGTATAAATGTATAAATAACAGGGATGATTGATTGAATAATTGGATGGATGGGCGTGAACAAAAAATTTAAGTCAAATTAAGAATAGCAAAAAATAGCTTTTTCTGTCTACTTATTTACATGAACATAAATAGTAGAATGAGTCACAGTCGCTTTGGTATATTCAAATACATACACTGAGTTCAGAATGGCATGAAAATGCCCTTAAAATGTAAATATATGAGAATATTCCGTCTTTTTTAAAAAAAATTTAAATGGATGTAACTCTTTAGGGAATGGACAGTCGACATGTGAGAGCTCTCTGGATGTTACCCATAAATACTGACAAAAAACGATAACAGAACAAGTAAGGTTGTTGGGCAAACAATATATTTTACCTCACTAAAAATAAAATTCGAAATCTCACCTTTGTGTGTATGTTTCATAATTCATCATAATAAGAGAATGTAGCAGCACAGGGTTCATGATTTGAAAGGTAGATCTGAATGGTTTTAAAGCCCTACTGTGTACAATTCCATAGATTTGGGTTGTCTACATATTCCTAGTTCTAGCATTTGGATGAAGCACTTTATGCCAGGTAAAAGATAAAACTGATTTATTGTTAGCCATTCATCATTGGCTTTCTCGACGATAGTCCATGATTCGCCAGAACCTCTGTGTGCCTTTTTAGGTACACAAGTGCTCTGCACCTGCCTAAATTTAGCAGCAATCTTCAGTTTCAATCAGCCAACATTCTCGAAGGACACTGTGAGCGCACAGGGTGCACATTAAACAGATAAAAGCCTCCGCCAGCCGAATGAACAAAAGGCTGCCAATGCGGTTACGTGTTAAGTCGGTAATCCGGAGAGGGGATCCATTCGATTTCACATTGACCCAAATTAAATTTTCGTATTGAGTTGTACTATAAGCCGGGCGCTCAAATCAATTCACAAATTGGTCCCATGTTGGCCCGAGCCCACCGCCAAGGAAAAGGGAAAAGTCTCGATTCTCAAAGTGGGTTGCCCGGCAATTTGGCATAAATCGCCGGGGCTCTCGTCAGTTCGGCCCGTCTCCAGATCGATCTAATAATAATTTCCCGGATGTAGTCCCTTCCGTTTTTTAAAGCCTCATATAATTTCTGTGCGATTGTGGCTGGCTGCCGGGCCAATGATCCCGGAGCACCCGGCCCCTCCTTACCGAAGGGCACTGGGCCTGCTCACCTTTCATTAAACTTTAGCAAGCACTACATCAGCCCTGGTGAATTTGTAAGCAAATAGCCCGGCTATTACGGCGTTTACGAGCGAATACTTCCAGAGGATTTTTATCGCAATTGTATATCACCCTTAATGGGCTTTATTTTGCGACATGATGGGTGATAACACCGTGGTCGGAAAAAACTACCCGGCAATCAGCAAAAGTGTGAATTTAGTCGGGTCACTCGGAAAACTACCCGATTCACAAGTTAATATTTCTTGCAAAATGGATTTCAGCTCCGACCCCTCACGTCCGCACACATCTCGATTTTTATAGGGTGATGGCATCAGTAGCAAGCTAAGACGATTTTGTTAATTGAAATCGATCCATAAAACTTTATGCTCTTTTAAAATTATGTTTGATTTATTGGGCCATTAATGATGAACGTTTATCTTATCCAATAGCTGACCTTATTACATTTTTTAACAATTCTGACTATTATAGCATTCTGTTAATTCATCTTAAATATTTCTCTCTAAGGGGATGATAATCTATAAAACAAAAAACAATACCGAAAAATAAATCGACTTTTGATTTTCTTCGCCAGCACAACCTTAGGTTGCATTGGATATCTTAGGGCTTGGATCTAAAGGAATTTTAATTTCTAGAATCATCTTTAAAACTGTTTTGGAATTTTCGTTAACCTACACGATGAAAAACAATTATATAAAAGCTGTCCAATTCTTCTTTATTTCTGAACTCAATCCTACAATCTTAAAACCCCACATACCTTAAATGCCTAGTTTTACATAAATTATAGTTATGTATGATGTTTACAAAATTTACGTTCTCCATATTAAATACTTTGTTGACAATTTTTTAAAGTAGCGATCTGGAAAACCCCGAATTGCTAAATATCATTAAACTATTTTAAAAATAATGGAGACTGCTAAGCATTCTAAAAAGTTTAAAAGCCACACCCTGAGGGCTGAGAGTTCCTTACCGTTATATACATATATAGGGTGTTAAACTAATGATTTTCGAATTTTTTCCTTTACTTGTACTTTAAGAACTACCTTCGTGCCAAATTTCGAGATTTTAGGTCAGCGGGAAGCACCCTATAGGTTTTATGCTCAGTCAGTGAGCTAGTCTATCAGCATGAAAATACACTTGACTGAGTCTTAACGGATAGACAAGCAGATAAACACAAAGTTATTCTATAAGGGTTCCGCATTTTCATTTCGAGGTACTGGACCCTAAAAGAATGAACAATTAATTTTAAAGTCTAATCTAAAACTCTAACTCAAATGAGTGAATGGTCAGTCACTAGTGCACTAACCTTACGTTTAGTTTTTACGGCTCCTGTCTGAAGTGCTGAGACCACGTGTTCGCCAGAAAGCGATAAGACACCCCTCAGGTGGGTCAGGTGGGTCAGGTGGGTCAGGTGGGACTGCATCTAAAGTCTAAACAAACTGATGAATCAGGACGGGCTTACGCCTTTTAAACGACTCATTAAGCACCAGAGCGGCTCTTCCGGGCGCTTCCTTTCATTAACTATAAATTACGGCAGTACGACACCGCACCGATGGCACCCGATAAAATGAAATTAAAAGGTGTGGACCCGAAGGTAATAAACAGGAAAATATAATTTACATAAAAGGAGCCAATAAAGCGAGCAGGAAGCCTCGTGAAATTTCGAGATTTCCAGGTTGATACGCGCTCGCCGCCGTCCTCGGGAAGTAGTAATGAATGCAGATGGATTCGGAGGAAATTAAACGAATTGTAAACACGTTGAAATGCAGAGGGCGTCTTTAATTAGCACATGAGCAGCAATTCTTTCACGCAGCCCTTCTCCCGGCAGGATGTGGACAAATAGAGGGCGGAGCCCTAACACTATACGTTTTTCGAACTGGGCTTCGGAATGCAGTGTCGATTTAGCGGATGCACAGCACGTCGTTATTTTTAAAGATAGCGTAATGGTTGAATAAGTTGGTACCTCAAGTGGGTTATTGTTATTACTGCTTCAGTGGGGAAAAGATTAATGTAATGTTTAAGTTTACGATGGTACCTAACTCGAATTCTTCCCTTTTAATCACCAATTTACTGCCCTTGGCAATACTCAACTCCAAAACAATAGCAGAGTTTTTATAGCTTCCTTTTCTCTGTATTTGTCCTAAATGTAAAGTTTTCGGTTTTATACTGTCAATAAAATTTAATTGGGTACCTATAAATTTATAAAATAAAAAACAGATACGTTCTTCCACTTGGGAGCAAAATATCTAGCTTGCAAACGATTTTATTGTTTTTAGCGTTCATGACTTGTAAGTTCCTTTATTTCCACGTGGAACCTAAATTTTTATAAATTATGTATGTACATAAAACAATTTTTTATATATTGCAGCGAGAGTTATAGGCCAAACAATTTCAATTTGTTCTGGCACACTAAAAGAATCATTGGCTCTTGTGCTTAAAAACTGAGCAAATGCCCAATCTAAATTTTTATATAGAAAATTCGAGCTCAATCTCAATTTGAGTGAGATAAAACTCGGGTTTTCTATATAAAAATTGAGACTGAACTTTTATTCAGTTTTTAAGCATACATATTAGCCATTATCTGCGATTTTTTCATCTGGATCAAGATCAAGATCAATATCCTAACGTGATCTACACTTTTATCTGGATCTAGATCAGGATCTCAAATGTGTTGGTTACAAAATATTCCACGAGAGGCGCTTGTGCGAGTTAGCATAAAGTCATAACAATTGGCTTTAAGCAATAGCCTTCGAGAAATGCATACCTCAATAAACAAAATTTCCTATTATATTTATTCAATTGATAAAATTCACACAAATTAACGCACAGACTAAGACGCAAACCTGCCTTCTTCTCAAACTAAACAAGTGCTGATCCGAATCGTTTTTTTCATTTCTTGTTGATGCAGAGCGTGATCTGGATGAAAAGAACGCAGCTATTACCTCAAGAGCCGTTGAGAATCATAGTGGCGTAAGTCATGTTTTTATTTGAATATGGTACTTAACAGAGTGATGGATAAGTGATATGATTTTAGTCGTAATTCAGTTTTTGAAAATTTTTGACTTACGCCACTCAACGGCTCAATTGTATTAATGTCTGAAAATATAAAGTAGGATTGGTGATTGTGAACTTGAGACTTCTGAATTCTAACTCCAACATGTTCTTCGCTCGTTCACAAAAATCTATTAGATGAGGATAATTACATTCCTTTTTACGTATATTCCTTCTCAATTTTAATGGCTATCACATTACATTTAAATTCGGTAATTTAAAAAAGAATTTCTTTCTTAAAAACATTAATGACTCAATTTTATATTAAAATAAGTGGTATTTTTCGCTGTGTGCAATGCTTAACTAAATTGGTTATTTGGTTACAGGGCTTATTGGTTACAGATTTATTGCCTTCTAGAGTAGGTATTTAGAATCAGAACTGACATACATAAATTGGCCAACATAAATGAATTTTTAAAGTAAATTTTACGGAATCTTTTTCACATTTATTGATATAAAATATGTCCACCCCTCCCAAAACTTATTCCAGTAGTTACATAAAATTTAACCTTCTTGTCAATCGAAATGTCACCGTATAGCTTGACCTTTTTCTTCCTTATTTCATTAAGTGTAACTATCGTCAGTGTTCATCGCACTAATCAAGTTCGGTTTAAATATAAATGAGAATTTAATGAACACTTTGTCAGAAATCAGCCAGACCGGACATACTTTCACTGACTACCGAGGCAACCTCCCAAATTACTTGTATCTACATACTTCTCCGCAGGCACCAAGGGTCATCAAGATGTGGGGCAAGCACCAGGTTCTGGGTTCTCGGTAGGCTGCGCAGGGTTTAATTATCACGTGTCCGATGAATGAAGGTGTTATTGCTTCTGAAATATTTTCCAGGGCCGGTCGGGGGCTCCCGGGGCTCCCGGGAGGGCGTGTTTACCACGGGCAGAGATATCGTAATTTGGCCTGAGGTAGGCGGATATTTATCGGAATTGAAATGAAAGAAGTTGTTAACTTCGGGAACGCTTATTAATGCTCATGAACCTTATCGAAGACAATTCTTTCATTTTTGGATTAAAAAGTTTAATATTTGATAATCGGTTTATGAAACCACGTTGAATTTAGACTAAATTTAATAATAAAACCAACTGAATAACTTTAGAATATGTAAGGGATGGTTGTTTTAAATATATAAGTATGTAGAATTCAAAATATAAAAAACGGTATTTTGGCAGTTTTTGAAAATATCATTGAAAATCGAAAATCACAATTTCATCATTTGATCATTTTTGCCAACCAACCGACTATAAACTGAACTGAAAAACCTCATCCCTTATATTTTGAAAAAAACAAGTGGTGTAGAGGTACAAAGAGGTATTGTTTCCTAATTTATAAAATGTACATAAAATAACTACATGAATCTCCAAAACATTTTACTGAAACAAGGAGCAAGATAATTATTGAATATCCTATTGCCTCAGTACACATCCGAATCAGAATGGGATTTCGAATTTACCTCTTAGTGATATATTGATGAAGTTCACTTGAAAATTATTGCTGTTCTCTGATTGGAATTCTCAGTACCATTTCCTCGAACGCTTCGGTTGTGTTTATCGGGCGTATTTTAGGAGGTAAATGCAGTCTATAAATAGAATGCCTGGTCAAAATAAGACCTCAATTAACCGAGTATAAGCAAACTAAAATGCGTCTTTGAGATTGTTTTCTCTTAAACGTGCTTTAGCTGCTTCAAGTTTAGATGAAATTGGAGCGGATAACCGAAATTCTCGTGTTAATTTATGGTACACTGATTTCATCTAAAGTTTATTATCAAATAATTTCGATATAAAATTTGAACAGGTAACGTATGACAAATAATTTAATAAGCGACCTTATCATAAATTCCAGGGAAATTCTAAAAATAGAGGAGTTCAGCTCAAACATGCACATATTCAGCTCTCCAAAAGCGCTGTTGCTACCAAAATTTTAGTTATATACGGTCGATTTTCAATTTCCTATATTTCTAGGGAAAACGCATTTCTACCGGAACTCATATTAATGCTGCAATAGGTGCTGCTAGGTAAAATACACATATTGATTAATGCAAATATTTGCAATCAAGATTTTTTTTTTTAAAATCATAAGTTTAGCTAGTTGAGCGTAATTAGATTGTTTTCAGTTGATATGTTACTTAGTGTATTAAAGTAAAAAGATGCATTGTATTCCTTTCTAATTTATAGTCGTTAGGAGGCAACTTTCGTTGAATATATGTATGTATGTACATATGTATGTAGTTAAAACAAAACATACAACTTACTAAATTTGTTTACTATTTTTACTTGAACTGATCGCAAAATTTATTGACCAAGTCTCCGAAATTTTCATATCTACTACTGTGCCTATTACAACTTTAACTTTGGACATGAACAAACAGTGGGCAATACGATTAAAAGACGGATTCAAATTAAACAAGTTTACCATATTTATCCATTAAAACCAGAAGTTAGCAAAGAAATCTCTTAACGTACTATTTGAGCACGAAACTTTTATCATCAACGCATCCTTGAGTATATGGCAAAAAGCATTCCTTTTGAAATAAAGAGGCTCTGGAGGCGGTTTCTTTTCCCCTACAAAGACTGACTGAAGAGCGTCTTTTATTCTCCTTCGCTCCCAAAAATTAAAATTAATTTTATCAGATAATGTTTGAAGTCAGATCTCCTCATAATCCCAAAGTACATCAAAGTGTCGACACATGGCACGAGGCGAACAACAATTTGGCAGTAATGCTGGAAATGTTCAAGGAACTCATAAGGGCATAATAAGAATAACTAAGGACAAAGCCTCGACCAACTTTTTCAATAAATGTCGAAAGCAACCAAAGACCCTGGGTGGGCAGGGCTTTAAAAGTTTGGCCTTGTGAATTGCGATGCTTTAAGAGTTTAGCAATTTGCGAGCGCCTTTTGATTGGAGACGAAACTTAATTAAAAGCGGTCTGGAGCAGCAAATCCCCATGAGACCAGAGGCAAGAGCAGGGGGAATTAAAAATTGCGCAAAAAATCACTGATATGATTAAAATACCACACAACAAGCCGAAAGGCGCCGCCCGGCAACAGAGCCAAGGCTGAAGAGTGTGGCTCCAAGTTCATATTTCACATCTAAGGAACCGTAAAGGAATTCCGAAAATTTCCCCCCGAAATTCTCATGCTTATCACTGCGCGATAATCTGCCGGGAATTTCAAGGGAAACGACCCTTTTATCCCCGGACTAGCAAAAAATCAGGAGGAAAAACAATGAAAGGAAAGGTTTTTGGAGAAAATTCCCTAAAAACACGTGAACCAGTCCCAAGAAGAAAGCCGTTCATTTTTCAACTTGTTATCTTTACAAATTTCAATATCCTACAATTTTCGCAGTCGACAAAAAGGGGCGCACCCAAAAAGGCGAATTCAAAGGAGGCCGGGAGCCGGCCAGAGAGCTAGTGGTAATTATCCCCTGTCGACCTTTCGAGGGTTTAATTATTTTTGCATTAATGATGGATAGACTTAGGTGAGTATCTATCGCAGCCGTTTTCATAATTGTAATTTATGAACTGAAAAAAGCGTGAATAAATTTTATAGCGCGACGCCGCCGCCGCGCCGCCCGATCCCCGGGATTAATGGACGTGCCAAAACAATTACAAAGTCATGCCTGTCTGCGCAAACCCAATTTGAAAGCACTTTAACTGGTGTTTGTCGCATCTAAATTCGCCTCAAATTGGGTCAACAACTATCAAACTTATAATAGAAGCGGGTGGTGTTAATTTCCTGAAGAAAGTTTGTAAATATTTTCCAAATAGAACAAGGAGATGGCACTCCGCAGCGCCCTCCCGGCCATCTGCAGAACTTCCGAGGAGCACTAGGTGATTTTCGGATGTTCTCGCTTGTAATTGAATTTCAGCTGGAAACTTCGCAGGCCAAAATTGTGCATATCGTGATTAATTTTAAGTCGCCTTATATTTCATCTCCAGCGCCGAGCAGTGGGCTCTGGACGTTTCCTACATTTAATAGAATATCGCTTGATTTACGCTCCCTTCGCGGTTTCCTGTCGAAGTTTAAAATTTCCATTTAAACTTGGGGCAGTTGCAGCGCTGTAAGAATTCTTGCAGTTACAAACACCCGCTAAAATTTATTAAAAATTCCTTAACTTCGTTCTTATCCTATTAAATCACAATATTAAAATGAAGTTTGCTTGCTTTAAACATTTTACTTCAAATAATTTTAAACTAATGTTTTTGAAGCATTCACAAGAGGAGCTCTTCAACTCTTCATACTTCCATCTGTCGATTTCCGAAATTTGAAAAATAGTTTCCTGTAGTAAATTTAATGATGAATCAAATGGGGTATATAAAATACTACATCGCCGAGATTTTTATAGATAAATATACTCTGTGATTTGCTTAACTTTCTCCCTACGACGCTCCCTATATTTTCTTTAGATATAAAACTCTTCACCCTTTCTAATGAATCCTCATTCATCACTCTAATTCTTTCCCATCAAAAGTTTTAAACTAAGAAAAATCACTGAAGCATTAACTCAGTTTTGAACTTTGATGATTTGAAACGCGAAAGGCTGAGAGCTGATTTAGGAATGTTAAAAAGAACGAAGGATTACTAATAAAATGAATTAAGTACCTTCATTTTTTATGTTAATAAAATTACGATAGCAAACCCTATTTTGTTACTGACTAATTAACATACTAGTAGGTCTAACACCTAGCCAATCACCTTTTAAATTTAAACGTTTAGCAATGTGGAGGCTAGAAAAGCAAACAAAAACTTTTGAAAATTTTACTAGGCTCGGAGATTTATCCGTCGCTATTTTTCATAGTCAGTGAAGTAAAAATAAAACTTTGAACTTACTTAAATTTGCTTAAGGTCACTAACTTCAGCGAGACATACAAAATGCAAGAAACCCGAATTCAAAATTATAACTATAGTTAGGTACATTCTATAAAGGAAATTATGATAAAATATATATCTTCTACCACTAGAAATATCTTTAGATTCTCGTAAACAAAGTCGAGAAGTTTGTTTTTTATGCTATTTTGATTTGACGTTGAGGAAGAATGAAATTTATATTTTTCTACCTAGATTCGGACTAGGGTATATGATGTTTTGGGACAAAGCTTAAAAAAACCATTCTTACGACAATTTATCAAATGGCAGATAAAATTTTTGTCGACACCGTGAATTGTATGAATCCTGTAAAATTGTAAGAAAATCGAAAACTGCAGACAGATATTACATTTTCATTGTATTGATTTAGACTTCTGTAACGTTGTGCTGGGACACTAGAAGAGCTAGCGAGGCGCATAAAATTGCCTTTTGAAATCTCTCCAAATTCTTACCGTGTCAGAGCTACGTTTCGGATTCTATTTACTGCGTTCTCAGTTTCACAAAATAAACGCTATAAAATCACCTCGAGAATAAAATCGGGCGGAAGAGCACAGTATTTTGCGTTTCAAGTAGAATAACATCTTGGAATTGAGACGGGGATTTGCTCCTACTCAGAGCATGGAAGCGTCAATGGTTATTCTTGCAAAAGACTGAATAGTGAATGAGCCTTTTGTTGCCCATCCGCTGGCTTTCGCCAGTTCTTCCGTCCAATCCAAATGATACAAACCTTCCTGGCATGAGGAGCAGGCAGGAATTTTCAGGAGGCGGCTCCGCTCATTTGAGCAAATGTTTTAGACAAATTTGGTGAAGGACTTCAACAAAACGAAATGAGGCCATCGTTACGTTTTTACTCGTTATAATATTGAAATGGCTTCCTGGGGAGCACCCTCCAAGATAATTTATCCCATCCAAGCTTATGCCATTCTAGGCCCTGGTGGAGTCCCTAAACCCACTAAGGCAAGGAGCCTCTCAAATTATATTTCATTCACAAAATGGGTCGGGCAAGTTATCGCATCTTGTCTCACTCTGTTTTGCAACTAACATGTTTATCCCTCGGCGGTATCTAAATGTAACATAGGTCCTCCCTTTTCAAAAAATAAATTTTGAAAGGATCCTCTTCACCATGCTCCTTACAAAAGTTTTTGGCAATGTGATTGTTACCTTCAGAGGTGCGTCTTTTGAAAGGGTTTTTGCATTCAAAGTTTAAGCAATGCATGCATTTTCAAATGGGCTCAGCCATTCAAAAAAAAAACCAAATATCTTCAGGATGAACCAAAAATACTGTAGTTAGGGCTTAAAATTGTGAAGGTCTGCAGTCGCAATCATCATCAAAAGGCATTCATAGTTTGAAATTCATTTTACAAAAACGTAATATGTGCCATTTAAAACAAAACACGATTATTACGTTTTTTGGTACTTATTTAGCAAATCTTTTTTATTCATATAGAAAGAAAAGCACCCTTTAAACTAAATCTTTAGTTTATTTTCCAATTAAAATAAAGGTCGGCTGCATAGATGCAATAAAAAACTATTGTATAACTTAATTTTATTTCGAATATACACTAATTGAGAGTTAAAGGTTATTGTTGTAAGAAAATCCCTTTTCAGGTATTTTCATTATAAAAACATCATTCCCAAGAAAAAGTTATGGTTGTTGCGAAGTGGATAGATTTGTGGCTGCCTGAATTGCATGTTTTATTCATGCAAAGACCCTTTGAATCGAAATGGCTTTTATTGTTGTTACATTAAAACCTGTAAATCATTAATGAATTTACCTTGCACAAGCTCACATAGGTAGAGTCCTATGGCTTTTAACGATTATGTTCGTTTTATTTATAAATTGCGCATGTTGGACCATATCCAAGATATTATATCTTTCTTTAGTTCTCCATATCTGATACATTTACTACAATTTAAATGGGTCGTTTTAACATTATGTATAATGGCATACTTCAATTCTATTTTGTATAGGTAGTGAAAACAGATCGGGTATTACACATAATAAATATAAGTAAATAACGACACATTGTCTGATGAATTGGATTAATACATATTAATTCTTATCTAGAGGCATTGAGCAATAATATGTACGTTATACCTATGTATATTATTAATATTCCCCAAAATTAGGTATTTAGGATATTCACACATTCTTAATCCTCAACTAATCCAAGGTATTTTGAATTAGATATAACTTTAGTTGAATGCTTTAAACTACAAATAGAAATTGCTATTGCTAACGCCTGATGTAATATCATTTGCGAAATTTGTGGAAATATAAAACAAAAGAGGACTTAAAATAGAGCCCTGTGGGACCTCATTATTGATCTAATCCGAATATTTTCTTTTAGAATGAACTTTCTATAGACAACCTCGAAGTTAGAAATAAAATCAGTTTGAAGAAAATAGTTTGCCCAGTTTTTCAAACAAAATTTTCCGATGCATTCTATCGAAGCCTTTGAAAAAGTTGACCAAACCGAATAGGGTCGTCATGTAATCGTCAATAACAAAACAATTGTAAGTTGTTATTCTTTTTTAACATATTTCATCTCATATTTCTTGTTAACTTTAACTACTTCTAAAATAGTATTCAACTATGAACTTTTATTTGCTTTTTAGCTTAATTTGGTGCGGTTCTGACCTACCCAAGAGCAAATAACACTCTGAAAAGCCTCAGCTCAGCTCGCAGCTGCCCTGGTACATAAAATTCGAGATCGCAAGGGTAAGTAAAGTACATGAAAGTGCTAAATCACCGCACCTGGAGGAAAGTTGCATTTCAGGTGTTCTTCACCCAAAACCTTGAGAAGTCATTTAGTTGTCGCAACAAAAGTGCACAGCGAAGCGCCTCCCGACTTCTGCACTGAAGCTCCCACAGAATCGAAGAAAAAACTTACGATTTTTTTTTTTCTGGCGCTCCCATTTCGGAGTCGAGCTCTGGATAATTTTCAGAGCTCACCTAAGAATAAATTTGCATGTTTCCTGCCAGCGGAGCGATAAGTCGGTTTTTTCCCATTTTATTGAGGGTAAAACTTTGCACTTGTTTCGGTCCCAGCAAAACTACCAAGTTTTCTGAAAACTTTTCCCTCCCGGAGCCTTTTGCCAATGGGCCGTTTTACCATTGGCTGGGTGAGCCCGACTGCCACCGCGGCCCTCCCCCGAGCGGGGGCCCCATCCCGACAGTGACTCCGGCTGGCAGCAGCAGTGTGCCACGCACATTTCATTTGTACGCATCCCGGAGTCGCAGTCGTCAGGACGGGAATCGAATTCTCGCTAGGGAAAAATATCTAAATCGACTCCGACGGGTTGGGGGCTACGCGGCTGCGACACGGGGGCCCTCGCCAAAGTCCAGATGAGGAGGAAATAAACCCATCAAAGCCAGACATCGAATTTTAACAGAAGCGCTATTATGTGCGCTCGTTGGCGGAACGAGAGTGTGCAGAAAAGGCAAAAACATCAATCCTCTACTACTCGAAGGCGAGCAGAGGAATCAGGGGGCACTTAACCTACCCCGATGTGGCCCTAGTCGAGCCCTGCTTCAGAACCCACACCCGCCGCCGCTAGCGGGGGTATTGAAATTTATGTGCCAGGGGGAATCCCATCGACAAAACATTTGACAAACTCACTAAAGTTACCAGGGAAGGAAAAAAAAAAAAAAAAGAAATGCAATGGGGCGACATATCGAGGGCTCCGCTGCCGTGGGCTAGTTCAACGGCACAGTTCCCAGAGCGGCGACGGCGGAGCACCACCCGAACCCAGCCCGCGGCCACTTATACGGGAATTGGTCTAAAAATATCAATTAAAGGCAAAAAGACTCCCATTTGTCGTCGTCGGGGCTCATGCGGGGCATGGCCCGGGAGCGACGGGTGGGACGGGGAGTAACATGTGGTCGGTTATAAAATTATGTAGGAGCACGCGGGGGCGTGAGGTTACCTTGCACTGTGATGCTGGGCAGAAGAACATCCAGAGCGAAAAATAATCCAATTAAGTATGCGATCGGCTGCCTCATGTTTACGCCGTGGTTCCTCCTCCGTCGTCGTCGCCTCCTCCTCCGGTCCGGCCGTCAGCCGCACGCTTCACGAGCTCACCTCGCCTAACCTCACCAGGCTGTGGCCACTTTATCCCGTTTCCCTGTTTCCCTGTTTTTGTCGCAGAGTCACACTTTCCGGGAAGAAAACTGCTTTAGCGGCAGGACTTTCGGGTACCGAGAAATAAAAATTTAATTCGCGAACTGTACGTACGTACGGCACCCAAAAATTTCGTGTTGCCAGGACGCACTCTACGCACCGCGGTCGTGACCGTTTCTCAGAATACTCAGGGCAAAAAGACGGCTCCTGGAAAAAAAAAATGCGCTGTCGTTGCGAAAATCGTTGGTGTCCCCAGCGAAACTATCCCTCGGGCGGGCAGATCATCGCTCCGTCGTCATTTTTGTGTGAATTTTTCCGAATATCGACTGGTTCCTTCGGCAAGGAACGTTCATCACTTTTTTCGGGACCCGTTCGCGTCGCATTGCTCCTCTACATTGGTGTGAGTGTGAGCGATCGGGCTCCTCGTCCTTCTCGTCCTCGGGCTCCTTTCCTTCCACACACCAAGAGCAGAGCTCCGTTTACCACCGGGTAAAAAATTAAAAAAAAAAAACCCACCACCGTTTACCAAAAAAAAAAAATCACACGCTGCTAACGGAATCGCCGCGATGACGAGCAGTATCCCGTTTTTCCTCCGAAGAAAACTCTAGTTGAATGCACTTTTTCATTATTTTTTCAGTATAAATCGAAGAATGGAAAAACATTCACATTTGTATCCAACAGCCACCAACACCACCAGCCGGGCCGCGCACACTGTGGTACAATTAAAAAGAAATTTATCACCTCGAAGTGTTGAATGAACGCAAAAGGGAGGAAAAGATTTCTCTGTGTGCGAAACACCGCTTTGGGTGTGTGCGTGCGTATCGCAGCCCCACTTCAGGCAGCGAAATAATTCTTCTGATGATGGGGCCCAACTTTTGGAGCGGGCTGATCCCAGAAGTCCGTTCGCACCGCAAAAAACTTTTATTAATTTTATTTATTTGTTCCGAAAAGGCTCAAAAGTAAGTTTTCGTTTCAGGAAAATAACAAAAATTAATGAAAAACTTTAAAAGGGTAGAAGCGAAAATCCTTCGGCGAAACTACCCTCCACGGCCCGTTAGTTCACTTTAACAACACAGAGAAAACTGAAGTCCAAGATTAGGGGAAGAACCGATGAGTTCTTCATTGGAAATTAACGGGAATATTTCCACGAAACGGGAAAACCTCCATTCACAATCGAGAAGTTACGGTACTCTTTACGGAGAAAATGTGTGGGAGTAGTGAATGGTTTGCATCTTCTCTAAAAGTACCGCTAGAAAAATTTATAGACAGAAAAATAACGAGCTAAATTGATTCCACTGGTCAACAAAATGTTGCCACAGATCAAGTGATATATGATAGGTTCTTTTCAAAACTTGACTATTCCACTTTTTGTGTTTTTTCACAATCTGAGAAAATGGTTTTGTATGCAGCTATGATTTTAACCCGAAATTTTGATGCATTATTGTAGACGACAACAATAGTCATTGCTTTGTACAGGATTCAAAAATGTAGCAATAATATATTTTGAATAAATCTAAAATTTGAAATGGAATAATCTAGTTTTGACGCGGTTGATTGGAATAATCAAGTTTTGTTATGTGCTCTAGAGGAATTGATTCAAACCACTGTGGATTAATCTTGTTTTGCTGAAACTAATTAGGTATCAGAAATCTCATTTTTGAATTGAAATAACCTGAGGTTCATCTTCTTCTCTAAATAAATAAAATAAAACAAAAAATAATCACAGTATGGGTAATGTCATTTTGTAGTAGAAATGGGTAATATCATTTTGACGTGGAAGAATCTATTTTTGACGAAATCATGCCTTTTACTCTGTTTTTTCTGGTGTATTTATGAAGTTTTGGCCCAATTTTATTTTCGCTGAGTGTAAATTTGAATGTTTATGTTACCAAACAAAAAATAAATAAAAAATTAGTTTCATCAAAAGTGGAATAGTCAAGTTTTGAAAAGAAGCTCCTCATATCATTTCTATAAGACTTTTTCCGTAGATTACGAATTCATGAACGAAAATGTCCTAACACGTCAAGTTTTGGAGAAAAATAGGTTTGAAGATTATAAAATATCGTATTTTCGACATTTTTAAAAATTCGGTACAAAATAACGGATTCTTATAGGAGATTGAAATGTGGGTCAAATTAAAGTTTGAACCTTTAGCTATTATATAAAAATACTGAAGTCTTTGAGACTTTCCGGAATACCTACTCTCTGAATTCCAATTTTTTCTGTTAACCGATTATTTCATAGAATTGCTATAGTGCATGATAATCAAAACTAGCGAATGCTCACGAGAAATTAGTTTCCCAATATGCTTAGCAAGAGCTATGAAAAGGGGTATTTCATACATACAGATACGGATTTAGGCTTTCATTTGAGCCACGTTGCGAATTGTTTTCACATTCCATTATTGTTTTTAAAATTTTCAAAAGTACTCAAAATACGAACTGTTTTAGGTTCTAACCCTATTTTTCTCAAACACGTCGCGTAATATGTAGAAAATGTTAATTTTCGGTTTTGTAATCTACTGAAAAAATTCTATTGAAGTTACCTATTACTTGGTCTGTGGCATAAATAAACATAAAAAATGTTGCTCAGTGTTCTTAAAACAAATCTTATAAAATCAAACACGAAAATTCAGCTAATTTAGAAGATTTTGGTTTATCTTCAATTTGCTGACTGAGAGTTGAATAAAATCGTAAAAGGAATTGCATAAAAATTATCTCAAAAGGGTAAAAAAGTCATGCAAAGTTAAGAACATCGATTACTATAATATTATTATAATATTCGTAGTAAATATTTACACTTATATGATAGTCACCTTTCATTTATTTAACATATTTAAGTTTTTTTATTTAGCTAAGATTAGTTAGTATCTGGAGAAAATAAAAAAAACAACGTACAAATCTCGAAAATTAAAGAAAATATTTGAAACCGCATGCCGCAAAAATAAATCCTATATTTTCCCGTTCAATCCCTTATAATACAATTAAGTACAAAACCACCTCAAAAAATAACTGAGTCCTTCTGAAAACGTAAAAGGATATACATCTTGCTATTATTAATCCTTTTCATATTTTTATAACACAAATATAAAAACAAAAACATAAAAGTCCTTATTGCAATTTAAGATTTGTTAAATTCTCTCCACCCCTTACCTTTGGCCCTTTGGTGGTGCGTTTTGAATATCTCAATCGAAAAAAATTTAACGTGTTAAGTCATGGAAAAATAAATTATAACATTTTATAAAAACTATAAGATTAGTGACCGGAAGAAGAAAAGTTTGTAAAAATTTTTCAGGAATTCTAATGGTCTGTCGTAGCTACTTTTCTCGGGAGCTGCATTAATTTTTTTTCTCACTTTAGTAAAAGTAGTAGAGTTAAAGATTGGGAATTAGTTTTTCTTTCCTTTAATCAAGTTTTTCTTACCTTTAAATATTGTAGTCTGAAACTAATTTTGCTTTAATTCCAAATCTTATAGTTTTTGATAAATATACACATAGGTACTAGAAAAATTGCACTGTAATTTGAATTTATTTAATTCAATAAAAGTTTCTAAACTTAGAGTGGGATGATGTTACCTTCGCTCCACTTTGCTTTTGTGGACAAAGCTTTCTTTATTTTCTTCATTCACCTGCACAAGTTACAAAAGTGCGCAGTTATATTGTCTGCACCCCTGAGTAGTTTCCCTTGTCTGCTGCAGCAGACTTACCTTAATAAAATAGAGAGTTAATTTTGCATTTTAGTCTAGATTTAAAAGCTTTTTCTCTAATTTAATTAAATGCGGTTGTCTCATGGAATATCGGGTTAATTGGGGGTACGTACCTGTAGAATTAAATAGTTCCGCCAATTAAAGCACAGCTCCAGCGGGGGTAACGCTTTATTCGAGTTTGCGAAATTGCTCTGCAAATACTTCGCTAATTAAATTTCATTCTTGGTTTTCACGAAGTGAATTCTGAATTCTCTAATGAGCTCTTTCAGGCTCGAGTTTCGCTTCCTCCTTTTATCCTGAAAATGGCAAAATTTTGTCGTTATTTCAATGAGCATCAGCATGCCCTCCCGGCCGGAATCAATAAGAGGCAAGTCAAAAATTTCCTCCATTCCGGCCAGACGGAAAATGCCGGGACTGCATAACAAGGGAATAAAGCATGGCCCCACTTTACGAGGTCCAGCGAGGGCCTTTAAAGGCGAAATTCTAGTTTTACACGACGATAAATATTATTATAATTATCCCCGTGATAGCATCTCTCCGCTGAATTGGGAAGGCGGCGCAATTACAGCGCCAGATCACGTAATCACGTCCATTTATTTGCCGCTATAATAGATATTCATGAGAAGATGACACCCTACGCAAGGCGTCACCCTGTACACTGCATTAGCAGAATATTTACACGGAAACTAATGTAGGCCTCGATATAATTTATGGCGACTGAAGAGCAACTGTGACGTGCATTTTAATAGTTGCCCGCACTCCCGCGGGGCCACCTCGTATGAGAATTAATTGAGTGGGAAAATTGGAAAATTTTAATTTTAATTTGTGGGCACGTGGAAGCTCCTGCTAAATGGAGTTCCGCAGTTCGCACGTACATCTGATAGCAATTTAGTGGGCGTCTTGGCGGGAACGAGGGAACGTGAGAAAGGTAACCAACTGACTCACGGCGTTCACCTTCCACTGAATTTTCTGTACGTTCTTGGCATTTTTGTTGCGACCTTCTGGGATAGTTAGTGGTTTTTAATTAATTAATTGGAAATAATTAGCGACGACCCGAATTTCCTGTAACGATGTGTAAGTAACCTTCTTCCTTTTCTCAATCTGATTTCCTAATAAGCAAATCATTATATATTGTAGATATAATCAAGTTACAAATGTGTACCACAGCTAATTATTTTTATTTAATTAAACCTTTTATTCAGCTTCCTGTGCCTTTATAAGGATCAGACTTTATAAACATTTTCCAATTCGGCAAGTTAGAGTTTTGAAATTTTTAACACTATTTTAATTAACGATAGTTTGGTACGTTTTTGATGATATTTCTTAAACTGAGGCATCAAAAAAATATATGTATGTAGAGTATTTTAAAATCGGCTCTTTTAAACTAGAAATAAAACGGATATCCGGTAACTATCCGGCCGGATATCGGATAGTAACTCAATATTCGGCCGGATACCGGATATTCAAAATACTACGACAATTTATAAAATCAACTGCATACATAAATATTTGTAAGGTACCTAAAATAATACCAGAAAAGCTCTAAAATATATTATTTTAAACTAGGATACAAAATTATTACTCAAAATTAACAAGTGGTAAATTATGGTGAATAAAATTAAATTCTCTGCATTTGCCGGAAACGAGCGAATTCGCTTATTTTCGTAAATAAGATAAGACTTTGTCAAATGTGAGTATACTGTTTCGAATTAGCTGATCATCAAATGTGAGGGTGTCGCGACTGCGATCGATTCGAACTGTCTTCAAGTAATAGTCAATCTCTTTTACATTAGTGTTCTTCTCTTGATCGTAACACTTACTACCACTATTTATGTATATCAAAATATTGCCAAAGAGACCGTTTTTTAATCGATGACATTTTTCAGTTGATTAATTACTAACTAATAAATTTAAATCACGTGATCGAACGCGATAACGAATAAAAATGAAATTAAGCATACAACTGTCTTTCGCCAATCACTCACGATGACACCCGAATCTATCCAATCTTATTCAACAATAAGCCGAGTATCCGGTAATCCAGTCTCGAATCTTGTCGGATATCCGGTATCCGGCCAAGCAATTATCCGTTTCATCTCTATTTAAACCCTTTGTTAAATAAAAAAAAACGACTACATTTTACTCCTTTGTATTAACCAGATAAAAAGCTGATTGTCTACCTCACCTCTTGGACTAGGTGCGGGCAAAAAAGCTCTATAAATTTTTTTATATCGTTAACTTTACAAAGGGTCAAGTTAATTGACGATGAAATACAGATAGGGAAGAAATTAAACCAATATAGGGTTTCGCGTTTTCCATTTTTGGAGTAAGTCTTTATAACTTTTTTGAATGCATGATGATCTAATTAAATGTAAATGTGTAAATATATAAATATAGTTCGAAAAAAGTTAAACCTTTCGTCCATACAAAAAATTACATAGGTAATCTTTTTGTACTTTTACCTCCCGTACTCTGATAAAACTGAAATCAATTTGACTTTTGTGAATAAACAGTTCGTTATAAGTATAAGTCAGCTTAAAATTAGATAAAAGGTCATTCGTGTAATAATTCTTTCGAGGATTATAAAAAATTAGATTAAACCCCGCTGACACAAATTCAAATTTAAGAAACTTAAATTCTTACAATGTATTATTACCCAATTTACTATTTCCCCTAAAACTTTTCCAACTATTTCTGCCCAACTCATTCAACACGATTCCAAGTGGTGAAATTAGCTTGAGAAAAATTCTTGACCCTTCACTATTCTTTCCCAGATAGTGTGGTATAACTTAAAAGGACAAAACTCCCCCGGGTTAAAGATTCTTGAGAAACTTCAAGAAATTGCGCAAAGTTCCATACCTATATATCACGAAGGCAGAAAAGGTTTCGCATTGCTTACCCTTTTTGTCATAGTTTCCCTTCGTAAAGTTGAGATACCCATCGGTCCAGGAGAGCTTAGGGTTTGGAAGAAACGTCTACAAAGCTCAAGAAACCAGAAAAACCAAAATTGATGGGCCGTTTAATACGTCCTTCCCAGGAATTTTGAATTCGCAAACGCAAACGCTTCCGCAGCTCCGTGTGTATCTCATAATCTTAAATAAGTCCTTCAAAACACAACATGGTTAGCCGGGGATTCCCCGTCCCGTCCCAGTGGCTCCTGCAAGGCAAGCAAAATGCTCCGAATTTAATTGGAATGTGCTCATTCTTCCGATTATACTCGAAAAGGAAAGGCTTGGAGAAATCTCGTTGGTTTTATCCACTTATTCTGGCGAGCACAGGTCCTCTGCCTGAAGGAATCAATTTCATCAACTCGGGGAAAAGAATTCAAAGGAAACATTTGGTGAATCTTTGAGCAGAGGAGAGCCCCCGACGACTTACACAATATGCCCAGCAGATGGGTCAACTCATTAAACGAGCTCTTGCACAGCCCCAATATTTATTTCCTTTATCCTTTCGGATCACAAAAGGATACCCCTTCGGGAACCTTGCAAACTTTATCGTCCACAAAATCCTTCTATTCCCTGGACTGGTTTAGGAAGCGCCAGTTCGAAAGTTTCAACTCAAGTGGAGCACCCTCTCCTCTGTTGTGCCACCCTGTATTAAGGGTATAGAAAGAGCGCCCGGCTGCGATAATCAAAAGAAGCAAAAATAAACCAGGAAAAATCCTCAGTACGAGTTTTCCTTGAGCTCCCCAGCTATCCTCGAATTTTCTCAATTGTCTCTTTATATTCATTTTGTCCAAAGCCGATCGAATCGAATCCGACGATTAAACCCCAGAGGGGCTTTACATCTTTCAGAGTCAAGAAATCCAAGCTACCGATGTTAATCCAAAGACGTAATCAGTGGCATGGGTATTGATTGCATTAAATTCCTTTAAAGATGCCCGATTCGGCCGCCAGGGGGCTTTCGGATGGGACGGGACGGTTTCGTGGCCTGTGTTTTTGGTATGCGAACGGACAGAGGCTTTTAAAGTCCTCAAGATGTGAAAACACAGAAAACACCAAGCTTCCATGATTCCCAGCCGAATGGGGCTCCGGTCGGGCTCCACGACGGGCGCATTACTGCCATCCGGAGTTAAAAAATTCCACCGAGAATGTTTGTAGAGCACTTCATTGCCTCCACGTGAATGCTCTCCGAAGTCCGAGCTGCAAAACATGTATAAATCCATTAAAATTCTTGCACGAGTGTACCCTGTGTGCCGAGCACAGTCTGTAGGCACTTGAGGGGCTCCTCTGGCGCAGCACAGAGCCGCCCACATGGCGCGAAAGAGCCCTATACTCGGAAAGGGTGGCACTAGGTCCTCCGCCCCCGCATATATTTCGCCGGGAAGTAACACTAAATTCGCTTAGTGCGGTGCAGCTACAATTTTAGTCATGGGAAAGAAAAAAAAATATACCTTCGGGGGCGACAGAGGCCGTTTGATCTCCCGCAAGAGGTTTCGCACGCAGAAACAGACCGCGCGCGCTCCCCGCCTCCCGCATACCGCCGATATACGGAAATAAAAAGATCGGCCCTATGTTTTATGCTGCGCCACACTGCACCATTTGCCCCACATAGAGCCCCATCATATGCATATCCCGACAAGTGCGCCCATGAGCACATATATGCAAAAGGAGAATAATATTCTGCACCTTGTTAAGCCTTCGAGAGGACACTGTTTGCCGCTGTCGGGATCCCCAACTGGGAGGCCGAGGCCGCGCCGTGGCTCCCGTGCCCGCGCCTCACCTGCCTCGCTCCCGAGTCGGGCTAGTTCCCATTAAAGCTAGCAGGATGTAGGGAAAAGAACTGGGAATTGCCCAGCGAAGGTAAAGGGAGCTCCAGCGAAGGGAAAATCACTTTCCCGTCTTATTTTTCCTATTTGCTGCTTGCTGCCATTGTTTTTTTTCTCGGCACAATTTTGCATGCATTCATTTCGTCCTTATTGAACCCGGTGGAAAGAAGACGGAGGCTCCGGGCCCCACTACGCCAGCGACGTCGACGACGACGACGGTGGCGAAGGAACCAGCCTTACTCCTTCGCTAGGGCCCCACTCTGGGAGCTGAGGCCAGTGTTCGCCATCATCCCCCAAGAAGGTGTAAACCCCAGGCGGGCTGTTGGGGGCGCATCTTTATTTCATTCAAAGGAAAAGGCTTAAATGGAAGTTGTAAAAGTCCAACAGGAAAGTGTCTCGCCTTTGTGGATTTAAAAAGGCGCTTAACTGCCACAGGATGTCCTCTGACTTCTCTATGGAGAAAATGGACAGTTCCAGGGTCCGGGGGATTGTTGTTGGTTGCCCCATTGCCACGCCAGCGAACAGAGAACATTTTGGTTTGCCTTAATACTTCCAGCAGCTATGGAAATTGGACCACAAAAATGATGGAGGATCAAGAAAAAGGGATTTTCCTTTTCAGCCACTGTACAACTGAGAGAATCCTCCTCGGGGCTCGTAAAAATTGGCTTCCGCCTTTGATTACGTGCGGGAGGGAGGTGGAGGTTTTCACCGAAATTTTATCAGCTAAGCGTGAATGGGGCGACTGCCAGCCCCTTTGGAGCGGGGGCGGAGGCTCTATTTACCGTGCAATTGGGGCAATAAGCGCACTCCGTCTGGCTCTGAAATACGCCTGCAAAATTGAGCTCCCCGGAATAATGCGAACCCTGATTTATTCCCCAACGGCGGTGATGGGGGCGGAACAACCCCCAGACGTCTTTGGAATTTTTTCATTTAAAAAAAAAAAAATTTCTTTTTTTTTAGTGAAAAATTCGAGAGCGAATTTTATTACCGCCAGTCTGGTCTACGGGAAAACTTTGGCCCAATTTGGCTATTTGAAAAGCACTAACCCTCAGCGCTGTGCTTGTCCTGCTCCTATCCGCTGAAAAAGGGTAAACCACTTGAATCCGGAAATCCTTATTACAGCCCCGACCACTTTCACCTTTAGTAACCAAATTTAGTTTCCGGAATTAGATTAGGAATGTGAATAATGCACACCCAAATGAACACATAAAACATACTTAACAACGTAAATCTGGACGTTGTATTAAGTGCTTCACCGCATAGAATTTACGTGATAGCATCTGAACTTTGTTCCGAGGACCTAATTAAATTTTAATTAATACTTTTAATTTTAAATGAGTACACTACTTGAGTAGTGCAAAATATTTGCATTAAATAGACCGCAACTATTGTTCCTTTCTTAAATTAAAAGGGAATGGTCGGTCGCATTTTACACTTTGAACATAGTTGGTTTAGAAGAAAAGACTAAGCTCAATTCAGTTTCAAGGATAGATTCATTTCAAAAACTAAATCTCTATTTTTTTTTTCTAAATTAAAAAATTCTGTCTGTAACTCAAGAACCGATAGTCCGATTTAAAAGCGATTTTTTTCTCTTGTAAAACCACTACCGAGTCATAACTGAAATATGGTTGCATCAACATCAAGTTGGTATTTCTAAAGTTATAAAGTTTTCATAATCGTAAGCCAGAAGTGATTTTCTTTTATTATTTGTTGTATGGGATAATCCGTCTAAAGAATTATTTTATATTTCAATTTAATCGCTTAAAGGTCGTACTCTCATTTAATTCAAGTAACAAACTGCTACAACATTCAATTATGTTTTCTGAGTACCTAATTAAATATTTTTTGTGTAGTGCGTTACCGAAAATTCTTAAAATTCGCACTTAAAATAATATATTTTAGAACGATTGTTGTCAACCTACAGTTTAGTTTACTTTCATAAATGTTTCTCAAGTCAGCAAAATGTTTTGCCTTCAAATGTAATTCTATACTAATATCGATTTTTAAATAAGAAAATGCAAAATCTTATTTTCATACCCAAAACTTTGCTTCTAGCATTTCAACTATCTTATTATATATGTATAATAAAGAAAACCATCAGCGTAATTTAGGTACTTCATTCCAACTAAGAAATCTCCGTAGATTTAAAATTATTGCTGCTCTAACCCTTTAATATTAAAAATTTGCACCCTTTGGCCTACACTTCGCACATTTCGCTTAATTCTTGTTATCAAGATCGCCCCCGTCCCGTTCTGTGGGCGAAATCCTCGAATTAGTTTCTCTCCTCATAAGCCCACTTGGACCAGCCTCCACATTTTTAATTTGGAGGCGTTTATTATGTTGCTTTTTCGTGGGCCTAAAGTTGCTCGTTTCTCCCGAGTCCCGAGCGATGCTTGCTGGGTGGGCACTTCTTCCAGCTCGTTCGTTTGTTCATGCAAATTCGCTCGTTGTTTCCTTTTAATCAGCTGGCACTCGTTTCTCTACGTTTTTCACGCTTTGTTTTTCATTATTTCTAAAGCTTCCGTTGGAGCCGCAATTTTTTTAACTGCTTGTCTTTTAGAGAAGGAACAATGCCCGTTTTCGTTATATTCTTTGCACTTTTTCTATAGTTGATGCCTAGTAATAAAATAAGGAAAAAAGATGACTTTTTTTTTAAATATGACGAAAGTGGTATTTTTGTGATACTTATTAAGAGGACTGTTTGGTTTGTAAGGAGTAAAAACCGTAAAATATTTTTTGGTAGTCTCAAGATAAAAAATAAACTTCGTCTGTACCTTCTATAGAAACAGTATAGCATCATATTTTTGGCTTTCTTAATTATAACATATAAATTCTTATTTAATTCTTACATACCTGAACAAACTCATCCTTGTTCGTTGAAATTTTTTGTCCCACTAATTAACCAAATTAAGTTTTTATAACTTATGACTCTTTTATTTTCGCTTAACATTTTACTAATTTTCATTGAAACAAGTTAATACCACCTCAGAACAACTTTGAAATTGTTCATTTCTGTTAAAACGAAGTCACTCTTAAGATGAGATGAAATTAAACAAACCTAAATGCCTTTTAAATGATTGGTTTTCCAAAGTATCAAAAACAATATTCAAAAACATCACATTTATTGTTCTCTTCTGCTTTTTACATAATTTATTTTCGGGCACAGTCTTTGGTTAGATTTTTTGGGCATCTACGAAAGAAAAGTTGTTTCAGTAGAAAAAAAAAAAAAAAAATGTTTTAAGTAATTCTAAATAATGCATCCATAAATACGCAATTTTATCTATACGAAATAAACTACTACCTACGAATAAAACAGAAGTGAGGTACTGAATACAACGGAGTATCTCCTGATTTACTATTGGTAAAAAGGTAAAATATAAAAGGACAAATTCGTTAGATGGGTTTGGTTCATCAGCGTTGTTCTAAGGCAGCTAGTTATCCGTACTGGAGTCGTAGTTGAGAGTGTGCTCCCTTTCATCGTATACACTTTTAGCGTAGTTAATCTGAGCGCGAAAAAAATTAAATCAAAATTATAATCATACTGTCGGTTTTTCAAAAACTTACATGTCTTGATGCCTTTTCAGCCATTTCTTCACTCTGGCAGCGAACTCTCGGTCTTTTGTACAAATTCGGTAAGCTCGAAGAAATTTCAATATAGTACTGAGACTTTTTCAACTTATGGTTATCTAACGTCTTATTTACTGTGACTGGGTGGCATGACAAAACTTCGCTTAAGTGACATGACAAAATTATTGTAGTTTCCTCGTCTGATCTCGAAAATATTCGCACATATTCAGTGGATACAAGTAAGCGTAATTTAGAGTCTCTGTCGTCCAAAAGATTGGGTTCGTATGACATCAGTTGTTCCAAGAAATTCCGTTTGTTTATAAGATGAAGGTGCTGCTGACCTTTCGCTTGAGTAAAAGAGTATGGTGGTAGAAGTCCTCCTGGTGCACCAGAAATACACCTCGGTAGTCGTTTTCGTTCAGGTAGCACACGGTGAGCACTTTTGCTGGTTTCTCGCACCGCATTTGCTGTCTCAGAAGCCAAATCCAGGACTCCAATCAGCGGCTTTGTTACAGTTCCTACAATACCCTTCCCCAAACCGCTAATAAAACCATGAAGCCCATCGGACTGAGCTCCTTCATAAGTATGCCTAACTATGCTCGTGACTCCTCCCAAAAGTCCAAAACCAAAACCCTTTAATCCAGCTGCCAAATGCTCTCCCGAAGTGTTCGCTCCGCTAGGAACTTCCAAAATCTTTTGTCTAGCCTCGTTATCTTGCTCGTCAAGCACCACTCTTCCAAGTCCACCTGAAATCGTTTCGGTCAGCTTAGCAGTAGAATTCGATATTCCGTGAGTCACGTTCTTCACGAGACTCTTCACGGATCCCTCGAATAAGAGACCAGAAACGCCTTCAGATAAGTCGTTGGCGAAGCCTAGTGGGTTACCCAAAAAGTCTACGCTTCCAAGGATCGAAGCTGCGTGCCACTTCAACTGGTTCTTGTAATGCGATTTTATTGCGCGTAGATAAACCTCAAGAGTTTCGAAATGGTGCTTGTCCGCAAATCTGTCGAATTCAATTAGAGCATCTTCAAACTTGATTAAGGTTAGGCCAAGCTTCTTTTTCGTATCGCTTAATTGTGATGAAAGTTTTGATGCTGTTATTACACTCAACCGAATCTGTCCGAACAAATTTTAAGGATTAGCTTCTTTTCAAAATGAGTTTAACTTCTTAGTATTAGACCTGGGTCTCCTAAACTCATGAACATTTTTAAATTCAAATTCTAAAATAGAATCCCTTCATTATCTTTTAAAAAAGTTAAGACAGTTAAGCAAATTGCAAGAATATTTAACAGAGATACATATTCAAAACTTAAATTTCTTGGCTTTTCCAAACCAACGTCTGTTCTTGTTTTTAAGATGTGGTTTTTCAGGCCTCTATCCGAAGAGTTAATTAATAATTCTTACCTGACTAGGATTAATTTGCAAATCCTCGAAATAATACCGCTTCGCATTGGCGGCTAAAATTTTGGTCGCAACCTGCTGTGCTTCAAACTCGGACTCATCAGCAAGGGTAGCTGCGTTGTGCTGCGATGTTCCCAAACCCATGAAATCGGCAGCCCGCAGGACAAGCCTCTCCTCTAAGTACAAAACGAAGGGACGAAGACTAAGTACGACTCGCTCAAATATCACAGCATTCGCGTTCGGACTGGGCAACATTTTCGCATTGAAGGTAAGGGCTGAGGGAGCGTGGACATCGTAAGAAGAGCCCGATTTCAAGGTGTACATGAGAATTGGACATGGCGTTTCCAGGAGTTGGTTGTCTATTTGCAAGTCGCTTACGTAAAGGTCCACTGATCGTACGCATGGTGTGGCTACGGCCTCCAAGACAATTTTATCAAGGCTGATGTATGCAAGCTCCTCGCAGGGGTTCTTCGAAATTACAGACACTCCCACTCCTTTTGAGAGGTTTACCTTTGCCTGCAATAATTGTCCGAATGATCATATTATTGATGTATTTTAAAATTACGTAGGTTTCTCATAAGTTGTTTATGTTAAACTCTCAAAGAGCTTTTCTTTCTTGAAAAAACTACAAACTTATGAACACCTCCAAAGTTTTGATAACTTACAAAATATTCATCCACGAAGGCACCTTTCTGCTCCCCAAAAATACCATGCGCCCGAGGAGAGCGCGATATCACATGAGATGCATGCTTCCATAAAGGATCTGGTGTTAGAGTGACGTCATTAGTGCATTTAACGTCTTTAATTTGAATAGTTCGAATCGGGCCATCCATTTTGATCGCGACGGTAAGTTGGCCGGAACCTGGTCGGAGTTTCTGTCTTTCGATTAATTGCTCAATTGGAACGGATTGATTAAACCGCGTGTGAGTGCCAGAATCAATTCTCCCTAAAACAGCATCAGATCCAGGTCTTAATCCAAAAACTCCATTACGAGCCTTAGGGTTTAGAAAATATAGATCACAATAAATGAGGACTGAAAATAAATTAAACCTATCATTAAATTTACCTGGACGCACATATTCGCATGTCCGCACATCAAGCGACCATTTGAAAATTTCCAAGTTTGTGTGAATTGCCTCTGTTTATTAGCAGGACGCACCACTAAAGAGGTGTAGTCCATGGGATTTGGAGCCCTTTTTAAATCTAATACCAATCGTGGAGTAAGGTTCGATTTCTTTCCAGGCTCAGTAGGAGGTGACGAACCTTCGTGCTCGAGTTGTTCGAAAGAATTCATAAGCCAGAGTTGGGACCGATCCCCTGCACACTTTCTCATGAGCATCACACAATTTTCACGAACGCCAAGCACTAAATGTTGTGACTCAATATCAAACTCTGAGGATAAGTGAAGATTCTCAGATATTGAAGGGCTAAAATAGGATAAAATTTTTATATTATTACCTAAATAACCGGAATGAAAGGAACTTACATTTGAAACGTGCCCTTAAATGCAATGTAAATGAAATTGCTATACGTTAGCATGTTGGACATATTCAAATCCCTCAACGAATAAACGTACGAATCTCCTCCTGGAGCCTCAATTTGCAAGCATTGACTTCCCATGGGATCATCCAGGGCATAAGACACCGATGAGTGTGGTTTGACCACAGTGCGCCATTCTGGTTTACAGCCGTATTGGAAAAACTTAATAGGAACTTCGGAGTAATTGTCCAATCTGATTGGAGGCGGTAACTTTCTAGCGTCCCCAAACAGTAGAAAATAAGTAGCACCTTGCAGGATAACTTCTAGGCGTAAGAAATGCATTTCTCCGCTTTCGTTTCGAATATTTATATACAAGCTCTGTCCTTCGTTAATTGGGATCCCATGTGACCAGCAGCAATTCTCGACGTCACTTAGTTTTACACATAAAAGAGGCTCTTGGTCGGATCGAGGCCAGTGGAAAGGGAAATGACATCCAGGGACTGCTTCTATTATGGTTCTTTTGGCGTCGGGATTTGACTAGAAAAAGTTTAGAAATAATTGAGCTGTTCATAGTTTTTAAAATAAAAAAGTTTTGTATTATTTTTTAATTTTAAATTTGAAACCTTACAAACTAAAAAACTTCATATAGTCCAATAGAAATGATCACTGAGGAAACGTCTTATCCTTTTTCAAATTTCAAAATCTCGGATAAAGAAATCAGCCTCGACCGAAACAACTTAAACTATATATTTACTAATTTTCAAGGCGTTTTATATAACACCTTAATTTAACTTTCCTGCTTTAGGAGATGAGAGATCGGGGCAAACAAATAATCGATGAATTTTATTACTTTCAATAATAAAAAAACAAAAAAACTACATATTTAAAAGAAGTGCTTACCGGCTTCATAACAAAACATTTCTGTGCGAACTTCAACTTATGGGAACTGCGATTGTAGAGTTGGAATCGTGGTGAAAAAGTAACCACACTAGTTCTAGAATATCGTCCTCGTCCTCGTCTAACTTCAACTCCAATCACAAAGGTTTCATTGGAGATCCCAGTTTTTAACTGTCTGTGCATAATTTCCTTATGCAAATTAATTCCTTGACACCACTGAAAGAATTAAATTTAAATAAATGAAAGAATGCTAACAACAATAATTAATCATTACTTACCGGAGGATTTGTACCATATCGATTCCCTAAGCGAACTTCAAGGGCAGGTGAAGCATCGGGATCCGAAAAGGAGAACATAAGCGGAGAGACCACCCGCGCCTTTTCATGTTCTTCAAACTGTCCCGAAGCAGCGTGGGCCGCTCCTTCTTGACGAAAGACTAGAGGAAGGCCAGTTTTATTGACCAGCCAAAACGGAGCGCTGATTGAAATCTCCATGCCGTTTCCCTTAACAGACTGAATTGATGCCCTGAGCTGCAAATCTCGGTTATGAACATCCATGAGTCGTAGTTTCGGCTCGACTGTGCCAACGTGACCTGCGGGAATCGAAAGTTGTCCTGATACTCTGTAGCCGTCTAGCGTGATGCTCAGATTAATCGGCTCTTCTAAGCTAATTTCGTAAATGTTTGCAGTCGAAGACGACTGAATTCGTCCTTGAGTATGATTTGAAATTTTGTAGAGCAGATCGCAGCATAGTAAGTTATTTATCCGAAGCGGTGGCATCAGTATGATTGTATGGCCTGGTAGAGAAGTTATTTCTTTCTGGGGGTATCCATCCCGGCGTATTGTGGCCACCACGTTGTAGTCCTTTTCTCTGTTACCCTTGCAAGTCCGTTGCTCCTGCCGGATATCGTTCCCTTCGCATTCTCTCCAATGAATGCTTTGATCGCAGAACTGGAAGTATCTCCCACCAGTAAGGGACTTTCTTCCAGAATTGTATTTAATCCAAAAATCGTTATCATTAAAACCATTGGTTGAGTTGGTTTCAGTGTACGAAGTATTTCCATTTTTCTCATCCATAGCGTTTATTAAAGACGGTAATGGCTTGAAGAAAATTGAAGCATGCACATGACTAAGTGGAACGCTGAAGGTATCGGAAGGTGCCACAATAGCTGTTTTAGCATTCGGCCAATCTGGTATACCTAAATAGTTCATCGGATGATCCATTTTCAGCAAAATCACATCCTCTAGTCGATTGGTTACTTTCAAAGCCGATCTTACGGTTACCAACTTTTGTGCAGATCCTTCCAAAGTTACAGCAAAAACTATCCTCGCCTTTGGCATTGCTGAAAATTGAGTGCCTTCTCTGTGGGCATGTCGAAAGAATGTTCCAACTCTGTCGACAGACACTGGACCAACTTGTGTCCAACCTTCGACATGGACGAGAACTTGATGTAAATTCAATTTATGTGAGTCCATATGTCGTAGCTTGTTCTGTTGGCTGAATGAAAACGGAAGCGTTTCGTTGGGTTCAACCTTCACCCAGTTGCTTATTATATCCCCGCTTGCTATTTCTGTTCGTGTTATACCTCCTGGCAATGTAAGTAGGATTTTAAACCATAAATTCTCGCCAGTATTATTTTTCAAAGCAAACGGAACAAAAGGTGTTCGGCGTCGAAAACCACTAGGGCTCTGGACAACTCCAGTACCATTTGATGTATTGCTGCCCTCATAGTAATCTTGTGTCCAATTCTTCCTAACTAACTGCCACAACTCGATTAAAGTACTGGTGATGTTGAACTTTAGCAATTTATCGCTGCAAATGTGCAGATTTAACCGGCTGCACTCATTGCCCGTTTGACCTAGACTATAGTTCCAATTGGACATACATTCCCAGGGTTCTATGACGGGCTCCCAACCGCTCAAATTCCTGTTGTAGTAATCACTTGCAATAATCGCTTTCAAATGACCACTGCAAAATCCTGAAACCCCCATCACAGACATCGCAGACTGCGAAAAAAGATATTTGCTCAATTCCTGCTTGAATTCCAGCTGAGATAAAGATAGCTCTAGAAGAGGAACATCCGCGTCCTTACAATCGTCAATTACACAAATTGAAATGCATAGAGCATGAATTATGATTGAGTGAATTTCGAAAGGATTGTTCTGGTTTTCTTGAGTTAAAATCTTCACTGGTTCAGTGTTCTTCGTAAGCCAGATGGCTGCTTCGTCTATCTGATAGGCGCAAATTTCTAAGGCCCGGACACAGTCGGACCTCTTAAAACCCAAAGCGCACAATTTGTCAACCAACGATGAATACCATTCATTTCCTCTGTTGCTTTTGTGTTCCTTTGAGGTTTGAGCTGTTCGAGTTTGTTTAGGCAAAGATTGGAGCATGCGAGTGAACATCTTCACGTCGTGGTAGGACAATCGGATGCAGAATTGCTTTTGAATTTGGACCTAAACAAAGTTTTTGTGTTAAATTACCTGGAAAAAGTTATAAAATTTTACCTCAATGTTTTGATCTTTTACATCCACATTAATTGTAATTGGATCAATGATAGACAGGGCGGTATCGTTCTCGTAGCCCAGAATGCAAGAAAATACTTCCAGGTGGTTCAGGTTTATAGCAATTGGCTTTACAGTATCCGAGGGTTTGAAGGACACCACTGTTGTACTCTGCGTGTTTAAAAAAAAGGAATTTTCCAATTACTTTGGAGACTGAAAATTGTTATTTTATACCGGTACTCGGATCGGTATAGAAAATAACGACTTATAAACCTTATTATACATTCCTATTCCAAGGAATTAAGAATCCAATTTTATTCCTTATTTCGAATTGAACCTTAAATATCTGCTTTGCTTTTAAATAAGTGTAACTGTACTCACCTTTAAAATAACTGCATTGGTATCTATTTGATCGGTTTTTTCAACGAGAACTAATTCCGAATCGGTGATGTTCAAAATAACTTCGATAGGAGCCTTTTCCATTGATAAGTTCGTCATACTAGACACCTCCGAAGCATGTGATCTTAAAATAGATGCAGAATATATTTCCGCATTTTGACTCAAGTAATCCTGGATATTTTCAATCCAGTCAATAATTGCCATCAGCCTCATGTTATTTAACAAAATAGTAAACTTTGAATGATCGTTCCTCTTACGACTATGAATTTCAGCTTGAACCAAATTCGATCCTGACTGCTTTCGTATAGGTTGTAGAATATTTGTGAAAACGTTTTTCGGTGATGCTTGATTTTGAAAACGATAGTCCATAATAAGAATCTCCTGTGAAACTAAATCGATGTCCTGCGATCCATCGCTGAATGAATCAATTTTTAAGCATGATTTTATAAAATTTATGCAGGCCAGAGATTGACTTGCTGAACTGGGTACCATTCCTGGTAACCAATTTAACACCAGGGACACGTCTTCTAGGTCCAAATTAATCGACATGTTGGTCCATATTAAATTATCAGATATTTTCTGAAATAAAACTCGATTAGCTGATTGAATGATAATAATCCTTAATTATACTCACTTCAGTCTCTATAATATTTAGATTTACACGACTTTCAGCCAAGCTGAATGAGTTGCTGTTGTAAATATCATCGATAGGCTCTCCAAGGTTATACACCAAAAATCCTCTCACCAGTTTATACTGCTCAATATCTAACACACCTTCTAATCGAGATAAAGTCCCCTGAACACTGACATCAGGGCAACTGTGGCTTTGCCAGCAATCCATGTTCCTCTCAATTTGCAATTTTAAGTGGCACTTTTCCTTCAGTAAGCTGTCCCCATGTTTCATAATCCAATAACTGCCCATATCTAAGCAAATGTTTTCTTGGTTTATCACAGAGCCATCATCGGATTTTGGGCGCCTATCACCCGTAAACAAATTCGTATTGACTAAGTCTATTTGCATTACATCTAAAATTTCATCCAAAGAGGAATTGCCTGTCTTTTTGGTAATCACATCATGTTCACTGGCTAAGTGGAAACTATTCTTGAGTGAAAATTCTCCTAAATCAGCGACTATAACTTGGTTGCTATCGAAGCTCAGGGGAAGAAGAATAATTGGTGAACCGGCATTAATTTCTAGTCCCAATTGCGTTGGTCTTTGCTCTATGTTGGTTCGAGTATCAGTGGATTTTATTTTTCTCATAACAGGCTGGAATTAAATATTTGTTTTTTTGTTTAAATATAAGCATAACTTAAGCGTATATTTACCGTTTGGAGTTGTAAGAATTCTTTGAAGAACATGTGAATTTCCATTATAAAACGCTTCGTATGAACGTACCGAACCGACGATGTGTATATTTTCAACGTGGCATCCTTATTCAGACTGCGCTGATTATTCTTCTCTGAATCCCTGTAAATTAAAATATAATTTTTTTACGAACTCATACTCTTTAAATAAAATTAATTGCCTTTTATAAATAAATTTCAAAGCTTCTGCTCCACTGGTTAAGAATCTTTCTCTATATAATCCGCCATAACTAGTCAAATCAAAAAGCGAAACTGAACCAAGTCTTCCTTCGACGATTTTTGATACATCGTACTTTGATACAACAAAGAAGGCATTCGAAATGTTTACTTTTGCTAGTTCTCCTTCATTTCGCACCAGTACCAGATTAAGAGATCTTACAGTGATCTCTAGCTCGGTTTTTCCTTGTGTTTGTTCTGTAAAAATAATTTGTATTTAATGCTGAGCAAATGAGTAAAAATTATGAGAAATGAAGGTCTTCATATGTGCATGAGGTTGAGTTAATCTGGCCTAAGCTTGACTCAAATCTGCTTCTCATTTGGTTTAAGCTAGCTTAATTCTGATTCAAGGTTTACAACAAAATTACTCTGAACTTACCTCGAACAGCTGGAGTTTCTTGACCTTCTCGTTTAGTCTTTTCATCCTCTTCATCGAAAAGACCGAAAAAGTTAAGCAACAAAAACCACCTTTCCACAGAAATAATAAGATCCAAGCAATTAAAATCGATTGAGCTAATTTGCTTCAGCCCCTTGTATTGAGTACCCAAACTAGGACACTCAGGATCCACCAGCAAGGCCGAAAATATCACCAAATTGTCCTCAGTAGATCTTGGCTGGGGCGATGGCGGTGGAGTATCGGGACAAAGAGTTTTGTTCACATTTAATCGACTTCGATTATAATTACTAGTCGTACTTTGTTGCAGCACCGGTTTCGCGAATCCTGCACTGGACTCCAGATTATCCGGTAGCGATCCAGTCGGCATATCGCAATCAGTTTGCAGTCTTACTAAATCCGGGCATGAAGCCGAAGAGTATCCTGCGCCGTATCGTTCTGATTTTTGATCTCGTGGCGATGAAATCACCATTCGTCTATACTTTGAGTCAATAGGACATAGTAAATCCTCCATGAGGATGGATCGCAACGAAACTTGAATGTGAGTTTCGTACAAATTGCTTTTTTCGTAGTGTACACTAAATTCTCTAAATGATATCTCAATCATGGGATTGTCATGCTCATTTTTAAGTTGTATAATGAAAATTGGCAGGGTAAATGCAACTTTTACTTCAAGATCTTTTTTCTCCTCAAGAGCCCCAGAGACGTATCTTGAATCTTTTAGAGTTCTTTCTTCGAAATCATAACTATCAACTGGAGCTGAATCAACTACGTCTATGTTTTGAGTATTTACAGACACCTGAGTTGGTGGTCTTACAAGATCGTTGGGAACTTTAAAAATATTATCGGCTGTTTCTAGTAGTTGTTCATATTGCTTTCGTGATAAGGAAATTTGCAGGGGTTGTGTCACACTTCCTTCAATCTGAAATTAGTAAAATTTTAAAAACCAAGTTAGTTAAATCTCCATTGATTCTTACAATGAGACAATTGTCTTCGTGTTCGCCAGAAACGGAAAAATTTTTTGAATCCTCTGAGCTTCTAATAACTTGTATTCGAATAGCGGTATCATGTAAAATGGCCACAGCATCCTGTTGACAAGAATAAAAGTCTTCAGCTCTTGGGAGTGCAGACATTCGAAAGCCTTTCCTGCGACTAGTGTCTAGCGAGAAAAGATTCATGTTTCGCACATCAATCGCATATGTGTCCTGCGAACGGGCGTTATCTTGGACATTATTTTCGCTTCTTCCACAATCTCTAGAAAATTCCTTTTCATCGTCCATTTTAAATTCATTTCCACCTTCGGGAAAAATTCCATCTTCCTCATCAATTGTAAAAATATCTCTATCTTCGAAGGATGGTTGCCGGCTCTCACTTTTGGGAATCACTGGTTGTGGCTGGTTGCTTACAGAAATTTTTCCTAAATGCGCTACAATCACTTGGGCACTACAGCTAGAACGAGGAACAACCAAAACAGGAGTGTCTAGTACAATGTCAAGGCTAGAAATAAATAATTTATTGCTATCAGAATTTAAGAAAGGAAAAGGTAAAATTACTTGATTACAACTTTCTTTGAACGCCGCTTCTTTTTCATTTTCTGGGGACTCCTACTGCGATAATGCAATTTTAACTTTTCTGATTGAGTATTTAAAGTCAATTCCTGCCCTTCTTCTACGGGCTGTACAAGTCCGTAGGCCATATCAGTTGCTTTATCACGAATAGACTTTGCTATATTTCTAAAACAAAAAAATTAATTAAAATTAGTAAAAAAATAAACTAAAGTAATACTAACTTTAAGTAATGCTTAAACTCCGTAGCACACCAACTCAGCTCCTGCATAAAGCGTGCGCAGTGCGTATACCACACAGAGGCCATTCTAATTTTAATACTAACTACTGCTTCAATGTTCCGCGATACTGAAAACGAAAGTGCTTGTCGCTGGTGCACCTCATTTTTATTTGGTCCATAAATTTCTTGGGTAAGGGTACTTAATAAATCCTGCCCAAGATCAGGAGGTTCAGTCAAAGGATCTTTTCCAACCGACAATATTCTCTGGTGATTTACGCCTTCGGGTGTTAAATCTAAAATTTGCAACCCACCCAAAGAGCCTTCCACAGAAACTTCTGGTCCCAAAGTAGCATGAATTTTTGCTTCACTCATCGTAAACGTTCCCACCTTTCTGCCTACTAAAAATGAGTCCCGTATTAGAGCTCTTAGCACAAGAACGTTTAATCGATGAAAATCAAATGTGATTTCTGTTTTAACCGGATGACTTTGTAATTCACTTTTTGCTACCAGTTTCTCTTCAACGTCAGGAGTCTTTGCCACCGGATCTACTTTCATATGCTTGGAGCCTGGAAAGACTCGATTCAAAAACCCAAGCAGTTCCACAATGGTTTCTTGATTTGCTATAAATTCAAAATATATATTTAAAATTATTTATTGCTATGCGACTTTACGAACCGATGATGTCCAAATTGTTGAAATTAATGTTAGCAATCTGAAGTCGATCTGATCCATCCACCGGTGTTATAAAGTGAACTTCGACAGTTATGAGTGCATCTAAATCACCCAAAGTTGACCAAGTGGCAGAATTAACTAAGTTTTGTTTTATTGTCGCAATAAAATAAGAAAATGCACAACGAAAACGCAACATAAAGCAACGAAGGCGTAGAAGAAAAAGCCGAGAAAATAAATAAATACATTTCATGAATAAATTATAAGAAAAAAAGCAATATTCATAAATAAATAATCTAAACAAATCGTTTATACATCGAATTAATCAGATTTTATCTTTGTGGTAAATTGTCGATATTTCAAAGATATTACAAAGGTAAAACCTTCAGCAATCAGAATCAAGAAGATATTTAGAAAATGTGAATATTGGAACATAAAAAATAAACAAAATTATACATATTTTTTAACTCTTCTTAAATTGTGTATTCGTTTTAAAAAAACGGCCTCGTTTATTGAATCTGATAATTCGATATTGCCTATCTTTAAAATGTACATACATACCTCTCTGCAAAGAACTAATTGCTTTCGAAAGTGTTTGGGGACTTGTAGGACGTTTGTCCTGTGTGGGATCAGGTGAACCAGGTGAAGTGGGGGAGCAAGGTTCGCTCTGTTTCAGGCTGCCAGAAACACTGTCCATACTGTAAAAGGACCAATCGTGGTAGCAAGGCTTTAACAAAATAAATAACAAACATACCCGACATGTCTATGACTTGCTACCAACAGTTCGAAGTCTGGCCCGAAGGACTGAATTGCATCCACCAATAGAAGCCCATGAACTGAAAGTGTAATATTCGTTTCAAGCGAGCGTTTACTAAGTCCAGCTTTAACGCCGGTTACTTGTAATTCAGCTATGCTTCGCCCACGAGATTGCACTTCCAGAGACATTTGATCAATTGCGAATTGCAAAACAATTAAATTCGATGTGTCCTTCTGCCGGACTTCGGACTGTTCTTCAACTTTTTCCTCTGATGCTGCCCTATCAGCGTCATCGTCCTCGTTGGGATCTAAGATATTGCTTGCATTTTCTATTGCACTTTGAGTTTGATAAGTTTCAGCTGTAATAATATCTAAAATATCACAAACAGCGCCAATTTTGTGCTCGTTGAAATGTGCTATAAGTTTTGGTAAAGTTCCGTAGAGCGTTAGCGAAGGATATTCGGGATCAGCGGTGTGTACGACTCTTCTTTCTAGCTGCAGTGAAATACTGAAACGATCCAAAACGTGCAGAGGTGAGGAACCTTTTGTGCTGGCAAATCCCCATCTTTCTCGGCCTTTGCAGACGAGAACTTGAAGGTCCGTAAGGTCTATTGTGTACTTATCATAAATTTTGTCGTGGAAAGCGTTTTCTAAACCAGTTTCTTCATTTATAACAACATCTTGCAAATTTTCAACGGTGGAACATAACGTTTGAGAATCAGATGGACTATTTTCTGATCCAGGTGGTGTTGAACATGGAGTCATAAAAGCATCTTCCTCCTCACTATCAGCATTTGAAAGTTTCGAAGCAATGCTCTCAGACTGAGTAGCCATATCATTAAATTTATGTTGTCTTATTCTATCTTGTGCAGCGTTTTTAAGTAGCTGAAATCTACCAAAATCCACGAGAACTATTGATGTGTTTTTATTACTAAAGTTTTCTACAAGAATGATTTGAGGTGCAGAAACATCTATTTCAAGTGACCATGATTTTCTCATACCCTAAATAAAATATTTAAGTTGATTTTAAAGCTCTAAATAAAAATATATTGTTGGTACTCACCAAATCCCCTTCTAGCATGCTCTTCCAGTTCTTTATTAATTTCATTTTAGTGCTGTACTTCATTGCTTCAAGCTTCTGTCGAGCACTCAGAACTTGGAGCGGTTTTGAAAAGAAATCTATCAGCCATTTCAAGGCACCCATATTATAGACGACGTCTAAGGATTTTGATTTAACAACTAAACGATAATCTGTGTTATACTGAAGCGGCTTTCGCTCATACTGCAACTGAAACCAAGGCTCGGAGGCTGCCACCGAAGGCTCAGACGAGGGAATGTCTTTTTTCAGCCGCTGACTTTGATAGCGATAATAGTTCCAATTCTCTTCCTTTATTTGCGGCTTAATCAAATCGGGGTATTCAGTGTTTGGTGTGATGAGATCCTTAACGCAAACAGATCCCAAAGATAAGCCAATTAGGTGAGATCCTGATCTGGGTCTTGTCTCAATATTCAGCTTAAGACTATCAAAATGCAACTCCATCATTGTTACTACTTCCGCTGTACTGTGCTTTTCGCTACAAATGTTCAACTGACCACTGTCAAGTGAAAAATCGAATTTCCCAAAGACAGCATCACGTTTTAGCAAGGATGTGTTGTCTACAGAGCCCTCAAGAGCATTTAAAATCTCATCTTCCAGCATCGCCTGGTCATCCAAGTCCGGCAATTCTGAGTAGATTGACGACGTCTCCGACTGGGTTCCATTGGGACTAACTGGAGGTGTAGAGGAATTCGATGAATTATTACCATACCATCCCCACCACTGCGGAAACCACTGGAACAACATTCCCTTGCCCTGTGTCCCATCTTGTCCTTTCAATTTTATATTCATCGGTGCATTCAAAAAGCTGATTTCTCTCAACACACGCAGCTCGTCAAAATCGCGGGAAATTTCGACCTCCGCCTTTAAGTCTTTATCTGCTTGTGACAAGTGTTCATTTGGGGTCACAATGAGCTTTATACAAATTTTAATATAATGAAGATTTTCTTTCGCTTTCTGGAATTTCTCCTCTAATGACTGATATTTAAAACCGTGGCACCGAGCTGCATACTTCCACCATTGTCTTGGAATATTCTTCACTGGTTCTGGAGGTCGTAATATTCGATATCTGTGATATTTGCTGATATTATCTAAACCTCGAATGCACTCTGCCATTTGCGTGTATTGAAACTATAATTAAGGAAGAAATAAATTTCTTATTCGCTAATATTCTCCGAAGAACACGGACGTAACAAAATTTAATGTTATAGGCAACACTTTATAAATTTTCATGAAATTCGGTTACTTAGCACAAATTTTAAAAATGATTCAAATATTCAAATATTCATGGAACATGTTTGTCCCCAGATTCGTATTAAGCATATTGTGTAATCAATCCCACCCCACACCTGACACCAATGTCGAAAAGTTATTAAATCACCGGAAAAAAATTGATCAATTTACAATATAAAAATTTTTGTCTTATCTAAAAATTGTGTACTTACATCGCTCAAATTAAAATGAATTTCATTCACAGTAACATCACAAGACAGTCTGGGTCGACTTCTTGTCCGGAGAGGCGTTTCGCTTAGGTCACGCTTAAAATGAGCTTGTGCGCTTATTGGCTTGATGATGTAGCGATGGTCTTTTCCACAATTTGCAGCCTGCATCGTGCTCTGCAAAGAGAAGACTTTAGATTGCAATAAAATAGAAGCATATCATGTAAGTACCGCCAAATCTGTAGACGAAGTACTGCCAAACATTGTATCGTTCGTTAGTCGATCCCAGTAAAAAGCAAACGACTTTAATTCCACCAATTTAAAAGAAGCAGCACACTGACTCCATGCAGCAGTGAATCCTGGACTCCAGTTCGAGTCGCAGCTTTGTGCCGAGAGCGATTCGATGGTGATCCCGCAGGCGAACCGACTGTTGGGAATCGTAATCGAGTCCTCGTACCGAATGTGAACATCGTTGATCTTCAGCTGTAAATTTTCGATTATGTTCGTTGCAAGTCCCGCCCCGTAATTAAGCCATCCCGAATAGGAGGAGGCGTAGTAACCACTTTCCAGGGTGGCCTCCTTTTGAGCGCGCCACTTCGCCTCGATGTCGTCAATCAGGGACAATTTGTATTCGTAATCCGCCTTCTTTTCCTTTTCGTCATCCCACTCATCGAGGTTTTTGGGGCCGATGATTACGTAGACCCTTTCTATGATGATGCACCATGGGGCCGAGCGGAACTGGCGGACAGGAACCTGCAATTTAATTTTTCCAATGCTCCCACTCAACGCCTGGAGAGGCAGACCGAGTCCCCGCAGGGCATCTTTGCGGAGTGGAACGTTTTCTAGTTCGACCTCACCTGCGATAACAAGGAAATGTTTTATTTAAAAAGCCACTGAACAATTTCAGAAAGAGTATGTTTATTTTTTTTATCTCCATTCGCGCACTTTGGAAAGTTTGAACCGATGGGGAGATTCTTTTTTATTATTATTATTATTATTATTATTATCAGTGCCCAATTTGACTAGAATCTTACAAAAATGGCTTTTGGAATTGGCGATTTTGTATTTATTTATTTATTTGGCGCCGAATTTTAAGTTGTATACCTTACTAGAGGCAAATTAAAAACTTTTTTGATCAACGACATTATTTATATTTATTAGAGTGATTTTCTAGCAGAATTTAAATTTAAGTCGTTATCTTCTGTTGACATACCAAAAAAGTATTTCTTGCGATGTTTCTGTTGTTTTATTTTTACTTTAAATTCTTAGTTTGGATTTTTCTTTGTGTTAAGTGATGTAAAAGATATTATTGAATTTTTACACACCTAAAATGACCAGAAGCTTCCTGTAACAATTTATTTTTATTTTACTCCTAACACAGAGTAATTTTATTTAGTGCCCAAATTCGTGATGGAGACAGTAAAGAAAATTGTGAATTTCCTATAAGAATAATATCTATGAATTTCGATATCACCTTTGCACTAAAAAAAAATAATTAGTATAGTGCTAAAACATCTCATGGGTGCATTAAAATTATAAGCAACTTAAACACGTGTCATTTGAGGGAAAATAGCCGTGCAAACATTTCGTAAACCCTAATAGATGCAAGTTGCGTGCCAAGGCAAGCAGTTGGCGTTAACTCCCTGGAAGGTGAAAATAGCATGATTTGCAATTACTCTTTTTATTTAAATTTTAGTATTCAAGTAACTGAGGGCAAAGACCTATTTGTTCAACATTTCATTATTTTCTTTTAACTACATAATAAAATAAGTGAATAGACAATATGTGCCATTATTCTTAGTAGTCCAAAGTTTTGCTATTTTGAGGAGGTTATTGTAATTTCTACAATTTATTAAAGGAAAGGCAGAAGTAAAAATGGTGTTCAAGTCTTATATTTATTGTATAGAATTAATGAGCCTTTATAAGATATTAACATAATAAAGCTAACCAACTCGAATCACTGCCCGGAATTAGCCTGTTGTGGAACGAGTTATATGATAATTATTCAGATTTACTCTTAAAGCGATAAAATTGTACGTCTACACGACGATTGTTTTTAGCAAACAGCAGGTCGTTTGCAATCTTCACCAGTTCAGAACACGGCGGCGGCGGCGGTTCGTTTCTCTCAATTCATGGGCTAGTCCCGGCTCTATCTCTATTTTGTTGTTAATCAATGCAAAATTAACCAGCCGTTACGATTCTTCACTCATTGAAGAATAGAAGAACGGGTAGTGTGAGCTGTAAAAGTATGAAAGTTAAGCAAGAGGTTGTTCTGAAGGACTGTATTTTGCAATTTGCACCTGTTTAGAAATTAAACTGCACCTGACATGCAACTGTCGGCAAAATTTCCCAATAAATCGCTATTAATGCACCCGATTGCAATCGAAGAAAGTTCTGTCGAAAAGTTTCTTCGATTGCTCGGTACCCGCCTAAATAACTCGTGATTCATTCATCGACAGCCGGCCGCCGGAGCCCGGCGAGGGCCCCTCTGTCCACCTGCAGTGAATGACCAGAGGAAATGCGCACATCGACGCAAATTTTCCCAAAAGTGCCACCGATTTGGTCGTTTCCCGATTGTGTTTACATTCGTTATATAACGCCTCGGTGGTGCACGGAGGTGCTGCAGCGTAAAAAGATTGGCGAAATTGGATTTGACGCTCAGCACGGCGACCAGGTAATTATAATTTTGCGGAGGTAGCGAATTCCTTCAGCATTCTTTGCATACCAGAGAGCAGGGCGACGGTCAGCTGGGCAGGGTTGAAGTTCTCCAAATATTTCCCCAAATAGGTGTTGAGGACCCAGGTAATTAGCTCGCGCAGCATTTCCGCTTAACACCAACATTGGACAGTATGCCACAAATTGAACTGCGTATTTCGATTCTTCCTGTGACCGCACAAAACTATTGTGAAAAAAAAAACTCGCTAAAAATTGCGGTGACCAAAGTGACGATTATTATTTTTTTCCTCAGCGAATCGTTGCACTCACGGAACACTCATATTCACGATTGACACAATTTGGAACTTGAACCCCCTTAATTCCAGAGGGCTTACGCACTTTTTTGCCGTTAAATTAGTTGTTTGGATCGCTGTAATACCAAAAAATAGCACACGGACTTCAGCTGAACCGCCGTGCCCGAAATAATTTCACTAACTTCAGAATGACGTTTGTGACGTCTAAAGTACACTTAAGCAAACCAATCTAGGCAACATGAAAATAACAAATGCTCAGTGCGGTAGTTCACTATTAAATTCCACCAGAGGGCTACAGGCTATTTCCGGAAAAGAGTCGTTGCATCTGTTTTAACTGAAAAATAACTAAAGTGTTTTGTCTAAAGGGCTTAAATTTGTTTGATTTAGAAAAAAGAAATGCGCGCTCAACAAAATAAAGTCGCTGGCAGATTTAATTTAGAACAATAAGTAAGCAATTTTTAGAAATTAACATCTTACACAATTAATACGCGTGATACCTGCCCAAATTCCTCCTTAATTTCATTTAATTGTGTAATTTATGCTCTATTAAGACTTTATTTACGTACTTATAAGTCAAACGAAAGGTAGTTTACAAATCTTTCGAATAATAAGATAGTAATTCACACGAAAACGCGAAAATGGAAATATTTACACGTTTTATATTAAATCTTCACCTTGCAACTAAGAGGAGATTCCACCGGTCCTCTTCGTCAAAGAATTTTATATTTGTTTCAACAAAATCCTTTACTTTTACGTTTTATTAAAATCTGAAACAAACTAAACAATTGAAAAAATTCGACGGAATATCATTAAGATATACGGGCTGCTTCAACATTTATATAAAATCAGCAATTACGGAAATATTTTGTATTAATTTCTTAATAACCATTTCAAGAAAAAATGTACATAATTGCACGTGCAAAGTAAATAAAAGTAATGAATTTTTTAGACGTAAACTCGATTACATTTCCTCGTCTCTATATTACAAATAAATTATGCGATAAAATATCTGAGTCCTTATATCTGATTCTGTAAAAAATTCCACTAGAATATCATACGATCTCTACTAAGGGTAAGATTTGCTTCAACCAGCTGAATAATTATAGCTAAAACTAGACCACAGGCATACGAATTGAGTTGGAATGGTGTTTTAGAGCAGTTACTCATTTAATTTCAGAATAAATTATAAAATCCAAACAATGATTCGAGATACTAAATTAGATAGTTGTATCCACGCGCCACTTTTGCGATAAATTTTCAGTAAATCTTATAAGTCAACATAATCTGGTCTGATAAGCCAGCGCAGCTTTAATGACTGCGGGTAATCTACTTATAAAAATGAGATACACCTGTGACGTTGAATGACTTGCTGATTTTTTCGAAACAAGAGTGAGGCTAGTTATCTAGCATAAACTGAGCATTCAGCAGGCACTGCCAATCCGCGGTTTCGAGCACGGGGTCTTCACTGACGACGGCGATCTATTTCCATAGACGCTCTTTGGACTCCGAGCGGGTGAGAGCAGTCACTGAAGCGCCATGCGGATCTGCGGCGCGATCACCACATGGCGAGCTCTATAGTATGTGATTTGCGAATTCTATTTCTGGGTGAGTTGACAAAATAAACGATGTTGCGGAAATGCGCCTATACGACGTCAGTGATCAGCTGCAGGAGTTTTAGTAGATATTTGGTTAGGTCAGTATCTTTCTGGTAAGAAGTCAATCGCAGCCAGAGCATCACTCGTGCAAATCTTTCGTCCGAAAACTTGAACTCTTATTAACTTCAGATTAACGAAAACGGAAGTGGTGGTCCGAGATTGGGGAAAATGAAAAAATATGTTTTCAGATAGTGTGTTTAGTGCTTTTTCTTAAGGGCTCTGGACCGCCTTGCGTGCAACGAAAATAACTAGTGCCGACTATTACGTAACCTGTGCGTTTTCAGTTTTATCAAATTTGCGACCCGTGAAAGGCACGACCGGGCACAAGTGTAGTAATAGAAAATGATTGTGATCTTTTCGAATTATTTTTTAGTACCTGCAAATAACAAAATAACGAAGACCTGATGGATTTTATTATTGGCGGTACAGCCGCCATGTGTGCCGGCATTTTTAGTAATCCCTTCGATGTAAGTATGATTAAAAAATTTTTTTTATAAAATTTGTTTGTATATAATGAACTCATTTAGGTGATAAAAACAAGACAACAACTCCAAGGGGAGCTGAGAAAAGGAAAAATTTCAAAACAACCATACAAAGGGCTTTGCAACTCATTTAAGTCCATAATTCGAGCAGAAGGACTTCTTGGACTACAAAAAGGACTTGGTCCAGCGTTGTCTTTTCAGTTCGTCCTGAACAGCACTCGATTGGGACTTTATCAAACTGCTGATAATTTTCGCTGGACGAAATGGAGAAAAGACAATGATCACTCCATGATTCTTTGTATGTTTTGGGGTGGAGTAGCTGGCATTGCTGGATCCTTTTTTGGATGTCCTTTTTACCTTCTAAAAACTCAAATCCAATCAAAGTCAATTGGAGAGTTCGCCGTTGGCTATCAGCATAACCACAAGAGTACTTTGCATGGCTTGGTGTCGATTGTAAAGAAATACGGAATCAAGGGACTGTGGCGAGGATTCTCAGCCTTAGTTCCTAGAACAGCTATTGGCTCATCAGTTCAATTGACGACGTTCTCAAACGCCAAAGATTTCGTTATACAGTACGAAGTGCGTATTCTTCATTTACTTTTAATTTTTTACCTCTAAACATTTTTAAACTACACGTTTTTTACTAGATATTCCAAAAGTCTACATTTTTAACAGCAACCAGCTGCAGTATGATAAGTGGATTTTTTACAGTCTTATTTATGACGCCCTTCGACACGGTGGCAACCAGAATGTTCAACCAAGGTAACATTTTTTACTTATTCTTTAAAAAAAAAACTATTTTGTACCTTTAATATTTTTAATTCAGGTGTAGATGTTAATGGTCGTGGCATATTGTATCGGAATTTGTTCGATTGCTTCATTAAAACTTTTAAAATCGAAGGGATTCGTGGTCTTTATAAAGGTTTTGTGCCGAACTATTGGAGAACTGCGCCTCATACAGTGTTGAATTTAACATTCTGGGAGCAGTTTAAAAAGTGGAGGGACATTTATCTAGCCGAGGAAAGCAACATTTATTTCGAATAATTTTAGTTTGTACTTGTGTATTTATTTGTGTACTTGTACAAATATAGGCTTTTAAAAAAGTCTAAGTCATTTAGAAGCTGAGAAATTAAGTATATGCAATATTATTTATAATAAAAATAGCACAACTATAAAATTAATATTTATTGTTTTCAATGAGTTTTTTGGCATCATTCTTAGAAACCTATGAGATAGAAAATCTCAGTAATCGATTTTTATAGCAAAATTTTACCGTTGAGTATCTGTAGTCAATATGGAGATTTAGTAATTTTACTTTATGCAAGTAATTGTAAGCTTTTTCTCTATCTCACTTTTTGAATTTATCTGCTGTTGTAACTTGTGTAACAACTAATTTTATTGAATAGTCTATAGAAGTATTTCTAATATTAGATGCACTGTAAACTCCAAAGTACCCACATCCCTGGCTACTATAGAAAAATTTCCCTGACACATTTCAGGCAAGAAAACAAAGTCAAGGCACGAAAAGTAGGCTCAGTTTGGAGGAAATTCCCACAAATGTATTTGAATTCTAAAATTGTTTTAATTGTATTTTATTGTTTTGGACAACGGCTCCTCCATAATGCCATTCTTCCTGAAATTCTAAACTTAAAATTGTTTTCGTTACAACTTCCATTGATTTGTTGTTAATTCGTTGACCTTCGACGATAATATAAAAATTTATTTATTTTAACGTTCTGTGGCGTTGCGTCGCCTGTGTGTCCTACGTGTTGTTTAACTAAATTATTTAACGGTGAAATATGCCCGCTATTCAGGAAGTATTTACTGAAAAATTACCGATTACTCAAACTCCAGTTACAATGAAAGAAAGTGGAGAGGAGAATTCCAAGCATAGAGATATACCAAAAGCATGGAGTGATGTTACTAAGCACAGTGTGAGTATTTAGAAAACATTATGTTTATAAAATAAGTAGATTTCTTAAAAAAGTATGTTGGCTTATATGTTAATGTTAAGAAATCTCTGTTAATTTAACACCGCGGCGCAGGCAACTGAAAGCAGAAAAGCATAAAAAATTACTTTGAGCGACAAAAGAAAGTTAAATGTAATATGAAAAATATCACACCCAAATAGTGGGACACGGTTTATCATATCAAATCAAATTAACAAGAAATTTCTTATAAGTAAATTAAATGTTAAATCTTTCATGATAAGTTCTATTAAAAATTTAGCTACAAGAAGATTGATAGAATTGTAAACGTGAAACGTGTCATCAATACGCAAAATATTTTTTGTTCATAAATTTCTCGAGAAGTACTGGGCCAACTCGTCTTTTGGCTTCGCGTATGATTAAACTCAGGCTAAGGCGAGACAAAATACAATTGGTTAAGTTATTTTGGAATTATCATCATCTTCCATTTTTCTTTTGGATTTAAGAACTCTAATACAATAAAATAAGTACAAAATTAAAAAAAGGTGGACAGAAAGTAATTTTAAAATGAGCTGATTGCAAAACTTTTAAAGGAAAAAAGACGAATCAATTTGGTCAAGCAAATTTCTTTTGTGCAGCCAGAGATAAACCTTACATTTAAATTGATAACCAGGGAATATTTCCGTGTTTTTCTAAAAGGACAAAACTAATCAAACTTGCACCGTAATTTGTTAATTTTATAATAATATTTATTAATAAATGGTACTAACTTTAACTTTCACAGCTCTTTACCGAATTATCCCGCTTAGGGTACTACGTTAAAAAACGAATAGGGGAAGGTTCATACTCAAAGGTATATTTTGGGGAGCATGTCCAACTCACTCGACTTTCGGAGAAAAGAAAGATGCTTAGCACTGTGCCGGTGGCTTGCAAAATCATCGATAAACGAAACACCTCTGACGATTTCTACGAAAAGTTTCTGCCACGGGAGCTTGAGTAAGTCTCCAGCTAAATATTCGTAAAATAGCACTTAACTAAAATATATTTTTAGAGTGCTAAAAACAATCGACCATCCAAACATCGTTGCAATTCATTCAATCTTCCAAATGGGCCCTTTTGTGTGCATCTGCATGGATTACTGCTCCCAAGGGGATTTGCTAGAAAGGATCAGGACAAAAGGAGCCCTGAGCGACCACCGCTCCAAATTGTTCTTTTTCCAAATATGTTCTGCAATTTGTTACTTGCACCACAGAGACATTAGTCACCGCGACATCAAGTGCGAGAACATTTTAATTCAAAATAAGTTTTGCGTGAAGCTCACCGATTTTGGATTTGCCCGCCGTACGAATGAGTTGGACCCGATCGAACTTTGCCAGACGTACTGCGGGTCGACAGCATACGCTGCTCCCGAAGTGCTAAAGGGTATTCCTTACGACCCAAAGTTGTACGATATGTGGTCTCTGGGCTGCGTACTCTACGTAATGGTTTTCGGCTCTATGCCCTTCGACGACGAGAACGTTCCTCTCACTGTAAAGAAGCAGGAAAGTCACAAAATCGATTTCCCAGAGAAGAAACTCGTGAATTTTAAGGTGAAGAACTTAATAAGGTAATCAACAAGACATTAATTTAGTTGGAGGCTTCTATAAACTACAGGCTTATTTTCAGCCACCTCCTCCATCCGGATGTGAAGAAACGCTTTCGAATTGAAGACGCTTTGGACCATCCCTGGCTCTGTACAAAACAAGTTAACAGCTCAATTCAGTTCAAAAAACTTTTTAATTTTTCAGTATTCCATTGTGCGAGCAAACTAACTCAAAGGAGTTCGCTGGACCTTAGCCAGTTCGGCTTTGAACTTCCCAATGGTTTCACGAGCTAGCTTCAATTTATCCTTCAGCACTGAAATCTCAGACTTAACTTTTCCTTTCACGGCAAGAATATTCTCCAGCGTCTTAACTTTCTTTTTCTCGACTGTGAATGAGGAAATTATAAAAATTGTATTAGACGCAAATAAAAGTTGATCGTCTTACAGTCAGTGTCGTGCTTCCATGGGCCGTTCGTGATGGGCTGCACGTTCGTCAGGAAGTGCTGCATCAGCTGGGTGGGCTCCTGGAAAACGATCTCCTCGTACTGCTCGGACACAAGCCCCTTTTTGCTTTCTATCGAACAAATTTCCGAGTCGACGATGGGCGACTGGAACAATTTCAGGATGTGGTAGAGCGTCACAGGCCGTTCGGTCGGGTCGTGGAAGTAAATCTTTATCACCACCTCGAACTCCCCCCAGCCGGTTTCGGTCACCTCGAAGGGAGGCTTCGTCACAATTCTGTTCGGGTTGGTGTAGCTTTCGTGCAGTTTAAAGTGGACCTTTTTCACGTAGGTCGACATGTCCTCGTTGTGGTAAGGCTTCACGTAGACGTTCCACTGGTGGGTGTGTCCATCCTCCTCCCGTTTCTTCCCGAAGGATCTCGCGATGTTCCCGTACACTATCGGCTTTACTATTGTTAGTCCCTGAAATTAGGCATTCAAGGTTGTATTCCGTTCAATAAGTCTTTTATAAAATACCTTAACGCGGCCTCCAGAATCAGGACCAAAATCCGTCGGTATATTCAAGCTGTTCATTGTTTACCCACTGTTTACCAACAGCCGGAGAAATGTCAGAGCTGACATCACTGCTCTTCTTCTTGTACTCATAATGGTATAGGCACGGGAAAACTACTTAAACACTTTGCAGCGGAATTAGAATTTCAACAGTTTTTGAATAATTAAGACGTTTTTGTCTTAAAATATAACTTTTGTGTAGGCTGAACATACTTGGAATTACTCTAGTAATATAGAAATTATGAAATAATTGTGTAAATCACATTACAAGAGATGGATTCATTTTCAACTGGAAACTGGCTCTGACATCTCGCGGTAAAATGATAGAAGCAGCCTTAATATTTGAAAATTGTGAAACTCATTCTTAAAATAATTAAGTTTCTCTGCTTTAAACTTGTTGGTTGCATAATATACTTAAAATTTTAATTTCGCTTTAAGCATTCATTATTGGAGAATGCTTTAGGAGAGATTTTAAAATATTTAACTGCGCTCACTCGCAGTTGTGTGTTAGTTTTAATTTTAGAATTTTTTCTGCTACACGGTTTGATAAGTTTTCTTTATAATTTCATACTAAAACTAAAATTAAAATTTTCATATAAATAAACGTAACTTAGAAACATATACGTTTGAAAATTTTTATATGCATTGATCTTTTAATATCAGGAAAGATTTCCCCCAGCCAGCTGAAATATAGAACGTAAAAAAAAACTTATCACTATAATGAGATATTTTCACATTTACAAGATTTTACGCGAACGAAGGCAAATCGTGCCAATTCCTCTAAATACGAGTCTGTTGATGATATTTATATAATAAATATATAAAGATATCGACCCTTAAAAGGAAAAGCATCGTAATTACCAGAATCATAGTTAATTTAACTTACTTCAAAAAACGAATTCTGCTTGGAATATTTACGTTTAACGCTTGTAATGTAATGAAAATCAAATTAAATAGAATTTTTGAGAGGATATCTAAGATATTATAAAAATTCCTTGTTGATAAAAACGATGTTTTTCCATTTCGAGGGCGCTCTTATTTAACCATCAGTTTCTGGAAGAAAAGTAATATTTTGAAAATCACAATAGTAGCCAACTAAACTTGAAACCAACCATCAGTTTTATCTCTAGGCAATTATTTTTTAGTACTCTTAAAAATGCGGCTACATTCATATTAAACATTCACAAAGACAGAAGTTGTAAAGCATTAGAAGTACCGCCCTAATAACCTATTAAACCCTGAACTGAACGGTGATTGTTTAATGTTATTAAACCCTGTCAAGGGTTCTTGGTTCAAAATAACGATGTGTATAGCATAGGTATATATTTTATTCATGTTCAGCATTCTTAAGCGTGCCTTACTCACAAAGAGCGGGGTCTCTAATAAATTTTTGTATTCGCTTTGTATTCAAAAAGTAAAAACCTGCATTTCAAGAAAAATTCATTTTCGCCAGCCCTACCTTGCAACAATAATGCGGTTACGATGCACATACATTTATATGATTGGTATGTATAGGCCGTAATGCCACTTTGGTTTTTATGCTTCGCTTAATACTTAAGTACGTTTCTGCATGCACACTCCGCCGCCGAGCCCGCGAATTAAATCTGCACGTATCGGTGGTGTATCCTTTCGAGTTTTCGCTGCAACAGACAGACATGCGGAAAAACTCGTCATGCCAAACACTGCAGACGTTCGTCTAGTCTGGCCGATTGAATAGACGAAAATTTCCCATAATAATTTATGTGAAGTCATACTCTTGGAGCCGCAGACTGGTCGAGGTGAATCATTTCGTTTCGTACATTTTATTTGTGTGGCGATTGCAAGCCAGTGTTAAATTGTAACCTCATTATTGGGGCCGGGGCTAGCACCTATTAAATAGGAATTAGCCGGGATACCGACCCCGCGCCGCACTACCGTCCAACATTATCCCAGGGTCCAGAGTCTAGTTCCACGCCGGCCCAGTAGGAAATGTAGCAAGGCGTTCCCCTAGGAAGGCATGATATAATTACTTCTAAGCACTTCCGATATTGTCTCTAGAATGCTTCCTACTGGAACTGCTGAAATCCTTGCTTATTGAGAATCGAGTGGGCAATGACTAAAAGAGTTCGAGCTAAAAATGGTCTTTTGTTATGATATGATTCCGGCATCCTTATGCGCTTGCATCTACGTTAATGGTTCGGGAGGTACCTTTGAAATCCTTGCTTCCTGAGAATCTAGTGGGTAATGACTAAAACAGTTCGATCTAAAAATGGTTTTTTCCGCATAAGTGATTAGTTCTTTATGTTATAGTAACTTCTTCTATCCTTGGTTATTGTGCAAGCGAACGCAGAATGGCTTACCTAGAACTTCTTGTAATAGTCATTTCGCATTAGTGATTATTCCATTAGTTCTTAATAACTAATTCTATCCCTAGTTATTGTGGAAGCGAAAGTGGAAGGCCTTGCCTCCAATCCCGTCGTGTGTAAAAAACAAGAAGTAAAAGAATCGAGCCGGGAAGGGGTTCGGGTTGTTGAGAAGCAGTTCTATCACTTCTTCTCAGCCCTTCTTTTTCCTACTGGGGGCTAACTCTAACACCACCACCACCACGAACAGTGCAGTTGGTGGTGGTGCTGCACAAAATCTGGAAGATTCGTTATGTTTTTTGAAAATGAAAAAGCCGTAAAGCGCATGAAATTTATCGATTGAAAACTGTCTCAGTTAAAATGCGGGTCATTGATCCGCCAAGTATACAGACCAGGAGGATTCGCGTGGGGACAATGGCATTCAACGTTCACTCTCATGGGGCCCCAAACGGCCGTGGTTGAGGATGGTGCTTCTGCTGCAGAAGTTGCCAGCACAGTCGACGACGGTGCTCCGTCGGTCGGCCCCCCGCACCGTCCGATGGGGCCCGGAAAATTATGTAGCAAGCTATGTGCAGAATGCAGAAATGGAAAGGGAAAAGAGGGAAAGGAGCTCTGCATCCGTACCTAACAAACTATCACTGATTCTAACGTGCTGCGCTGGGAGACACAATTTCGGGCTATATCGGGGCTCTGGATGCGGAGCACCGGACGGGAAGAAGCAGGAACGAACAAGAAGTGGAAGGGAAGTAATAGCAGACAGAAAATTGGAATTGGAGTATGCAGAAGGGATCTGTGCAGACGGGGAGATTGAAAATGGGTGCTAAGAGCGGATATGGCGTGTGCAGTTTTGGTTTTGTTTTCAGTTTTCCTCATCCGGAGCTGTAAATAGGTTTTCCAGTTTTCCCATGCGCTTCTCGCCGGGGCTGCAAAATATTCCGACTGCACGAACAGGAGCAAAATACGCCCGAGACATTGATTTCCTTATATTGGTGGAATTCGCAAGGAAGCCGTACGGCAAGGGCTAGAGAAGTACTTTTTAGCTGGCTTATAGGAAAATTGTCTGCAGTTGTCGGAGGTATTTTCGGAGAGGCCGGAGGTAGCTCATACCTTTTCCTGCACCCATCCGCAGCCGCAAGGGTGGTCGACCAGACGTGGTATATAATTAGAGTAATGGCCTCCTTGGCACAAAAAGGCAATTTCAGTGAGACTCTTTCGGGTATCAGTTTCATTGGAAGTTCTTGCGGAAGATTAACGAAATTATGATAAGTATTAAGGAGGCAGAAACCAGACCAGACTATAGAGACTCTTTAAATTTGCTTTAAAGTTGACGAAATCATCAAAAACCATGTACACATCAACAAAATCCCAAGTAGTCAAATTTTAAAATTGTTTTGGATATACATATACATTTAATCACTAGCTTATCCGAAACAAACGTTACCCGGGCTTTAAAATAAGTTTCATAATAAAAATCATAAAATAATGTATATAAGTTTGAAAAAAACGACTATTCACAAAAACGCCGTTTAAACTTCTTAAATACTGGGCCTGACGTAAAAATGTTTCTCTAAATTTTCTAGTCTAAATAAGTCATAAATCTATCAAAACGAAAAAAATTTCTTCAGTCTTAACTATGTATGTATAATAAATTAATAAATTAACATAAAATCTAATCGGGCAAATTATTGATGTAATTGGTTCTGTAATTAAAATTTTATCGCGAACGATTAGATAAAAATAGATGTACACACAAAGTAAAAGTATCAAAACAAAACTAAAGCAAATTAAATCGTATAAATGCTAATATCTCACTTCATAAATAGAAAATAAAGTTACATTGTTTTTAAATAGCTTTAATTTTACAATCAATTTTAAATTGTTTTTTATGCTCATATTAGGGTTCAAATGTCATCTTGATTATGCGATTTAACTGCAAATGTCCACAAGCACGCATCCTCAATATTCGATAATAAAGTGGTACTCTTTTTTTTTAAATGATAAATTTATATTCCTAGCCTCTGTTATTTTCTAAGTTGATATATGCAAATGTAATAAAAATTCTCTCAGCACTTAATGCCTTATGTAAGAAAATTCTTGATAAGTGCACTTTCAAATGGATTACCACAATAGCATCTACCTACTCGTAGTTCCTTATTTACTATGTACATATATTATATTCAATTATTTATATAGGTACCAATTAGAAATAATCAAGCGAATTCTACTCAATGTTTCATACATATTTGTAGCATTTAATAGCCAAGACTAATCGCAGTCAGATCTAAAAATATGGATAATTTCCAAATTGTATTAAATTCCAGCACAGTATTTAGTATCTACATTTTAATATCTGAAGTTTTAGATAAGAGAACAACTTTGTGTGCTATAACTCCATCATTACACCTTTCCTAAGAATTTATAATTGGCCTCAGAAATAAAATTAGTACATATATTGTATCTCCCTTAATTAGTATAGCCGAAGCTGTCTAAGACGTAGGCATTTCTACTCATTAAATAGCCATTTCTGGTTCTCGACTCGCGTGTTATTGCTGAACCTATCTCATTTGTGGTTCATCAGATCCCACATCGAGGTGGTTGCCCCAAAATAGTGCGTATCCAAATAAACGCCATAAATATGACAGAGGCGGGAATGAAATAAGCCATGCTAAAAATATACTCTTCAAAAATAATAATGGAGTTGAAAGGAAGAATTTTTTTATGGACTAAACAACTTATCGTCCATCTATAATTAGAGCGCGCAGCCCTTGACCTCTTGCTGCGATTTTTAATTTTATTTCGGGACCAGACCAGGACAACGTTACAGATTTCCTTAAAATAACATTTTTGGGTCTTATTATACGAGACATATTTATGCGATGATTGATTTACAAAATGTTCGAAAACATTGCTTGTAGCATAAAAAGCTTAAAATCATGAGCAGTGGATCAAGCTAAAAACGTGACCAATTTCTCCTTGTAGCTGTTATGCGGTGATTAATTCGCGTAATTTATAAATTCTTTTCTGTCTTTCAAAAATATCGATTTGATTTGGGCACTTTCAAGCAAAAGGAATATTGTGAGTAGCATAATAATTGAAAGCTTGATTAGCAGATTCGGTAATTGGCAAGCTAGAGATATTTTCTATACCATAAAAAATTAATAACCGACCATATGCGGCACTAAACCAATTCTACTTAGTTTGACAATTATAATTCATAATAATTGACCGTACAAATATATTTGACGAATATGAATGGAAAAATCAAATTTTAGAAATTAAATTTATGTTAGATGCGAATATAAAGTGCTATTGTTGCAACATTGTCATATTCAAATTTAATCATAGGACAAAACTAACCCAAAAACTCAATTATTTAAGCCTCGTGAAACGATATGATGAATCTTGCTCCTTTCAATAAATTGGGAAAAAAGTAAACCCTCATAATGCTCATCCTTTCGACCCTTTCATGGTACAAAATAAAATAACCCTAAATCGTGTGCTCTCAAAAAATCTGAAACGACATGTGCCTTTCTGCTTGCGGAATGTAATTTATGAAAAATTACCCCTACATTTTTTATCCTCAATCCTTAGATAAAAAGTAAACCCAGAAACGAATTTGTCGCGGAATAAACTAAGGAATAAAGAAGGTTTTTATTAACTGCCCGTGTAAATAGAATGTAGTATAAATGTTAGTTAGTTAGTAGTAATTTTTGTTTTGTACAATTAAAGTTATAAAATAATATCAAACAATTTTTCATGACTATAAAAATTGTATTTCTTGAATAAATCCAGAAGTTGTGAAACATATGTGAATTAGCTAATGCAAAGTGTGTCGATGTTATTCAGACTTTCAAAACACCGTGATATTGAAGAATTCTATATGAAATTTGGTCCCGATCATTTACGTGAAATATCTTCATTTACAACCGACAACTTTGTTAAGTCCGTTTGTTTATAAATATAAAAGAAAAATTTTGAAAAATTTACTTTAAAACTTAAAATAGGGTCAAAAAGGAAATAAAAGAGATATTGTTGAATTTGTCCGGTAATTTGTGATTTTACTCTAGTATTTAAGTTAAAAAAGATCAACATACATATGGAATTCAATTTTTTTGGAAAACTTTTTTGATGAAATTTAATTTAAAGATTGCGTATCTAAGTGAAGGGTGTTTTCCACTTTGCGTTTATTATGTTCTAATATTTTGATCATATCTTTTGAAGTACCTTGGAGGCGTGGAGCTATATTGACTATTATGGCGTTTTTTTTCCACTTTGGCGAGGACGGTTAGACATGTACTTCAACTCTTTGAAGTTGTAAACCTCGTTTTAAGGTTATGCGCTAGATAGCCCTCTTATTTGTGTTCGAGTGGTCTCTACGTCTCGTTTGAAAAACTTTTTTTTTTAAAAGGGCCCTGTGTGCTGAATATGTTCGCTTGAGAGAAAGCATTGAAAACAGAAAGTTGAACTGTTCTCCAGTGCACAATAAGTGCAATTAATGCAATGCAGAAGTAGTTTTCACTTCAAAAAGAAAATAAAACAAGGGAGGGCATTAAAACGAAGAAAATGACGCCAATAAGTAGAATTCTCTATTTCAAAAGGGGGAGGGGGGAGCAAACAAAAAAAAAATAATACAAAAACGAAAACAAAAGCCAAAACATCTAGGAGCGAAACGAGGGCCAAAAAATTAAGAAAGAAACGCGGAAAGGAAGAGCGAAACTGAGGGAAATCGTAGGAAAGCCCTTTTGCATTATTTTAAAATTCACAAGTTCACTTTTGCGTGCTTACGAACGGCCCTGGAATGGGGCCACAGACAACACCCTCTTCTGCAGCAAATGAACTTTTTATGTTTATGATGCTGCCACCCCTTTTGTTCATAGTCGACGTCGGCGTCGTCATCGTCCTCGTCCTCATCGGCGTCGTCGTCGGCGGCGTCGTTGTCGTTGTCGTAGTCGTTGTGCTCGTCCGTTGGCGGAGCTCTCCCTTGAGCTCCGTTCAAATGTCCTTATGTATACAATGACTTCCTTCTAGCCCTGTTTCTGCCGGGGGACTGTTCACTGTCTACCCGCAATTATTTAACACAGCGTCCCAAACTTTTGCTGCGGACTGAAGGAAGAGACTTTAACAGTCTAGACAAGTTTTATAGAGACACCGAACTTCATATGCAAATGGCTTTTCATGTGCTTTCGCAATGGGAGGCCTCGCCGCGGGTTGTTATTGTTCGTTACGACTCGATCTTCAATAATATTTTATTTTGTAAGGCTCATTGCGGCGGTGTTATCAAGACAAATCATTGTTGGCTGAAAGTTGCAACTTATTGCAGCACGCACTGTAGATTTTGAATGAGTTAACTGAGGATAGTAGGGTGGGTTCAGAAAGTAACAATTTTCACAATTGTTCACTCGTAAAATCATATAGACACCTAATGGTGTAAAGTTACGAAGTGAGTTTATAATAAATTTTAGGGGGGGGGTCCGTTCAGAAACTAAGTAAATATCTAAACTAATCCACTTCTATTAAGTAAAATTGCTACGTGTATTATCCTTTAAATAAAGTAATAACAGTTTGGGGAATCTAAACACAAAAACCCTCAATGAAATCTTACTCACGCACAAAAATGCCCCAACCCATCACTCTTACTATTTCTCACATTAAGGGAGGACAGCCTTTCTCCCCAAAAATAGGTTAGGGCGTGAATCCTTATTTCCCCCAAAATATGTACATAATTGCGCTATTTGTGACCGGCCCCTTATATAACTTTGTTGATTTCGTTCATGTATGGATATGTGTACATATGTACATACTTGTCTGCAAGTTGTTTCTGACTGGGACGAGCTCTAGACACTTTTATGTTGGCCAGTTATACACTTGATTGCTATGCTTCGTGTGTTTCCTCAATCTTTAATTAAGACTTCCGAACAGGTTGCTATAGTGACACTAGTTTTAATTTAGAAAGTTTCTACCGAAACAACTTGTGGGAATTTCTTAAGTTCTATTGACCAATCCAAAAAATTAGGTCTCTATATGATAGGAGTTGGGTTTTATTTATCGAGGCAATAAATGATAACTAATATTAATGCACCTAGTAAAGCATGCATAGACTAATTAATATACAAATATGAGAAAAAATCTGAATTTCTCCCTCATCAATCCTATTCCATGAATTCCAATTCGGCAATTTTAGCAATGGCATTTGCAGACATGTGGCAATCTGCAGACGAAATTCAGTTTTTTGAGTTATTGTATTATATATATGTACGTACGTATGTATTCAATCTGTTAAGCATTTTCTGCTGCACGGATCTAATTGAAATTGTGTGCATTGAGCTAAAAAGGAATACATACATACATATATGTATGTCGAAGTATTAATTGAATTTTTGTTGAAAACTTTCATTTCAGAGTCACTGAATTTTAAACAGCTCTTGTATTATATATTGTCAAAATTCTGAAAATAGCCGAAATTTCAGAGCTACAATGTTGTCCTACCTCAGCACAGAAGGTACACAGTACCAAAATTATCCAAAATTAAATGTTCCATCGTCCGAAAGCTCATTACCAATCATTCTTCTATTATAAAATATTAGATTAACTGGTGTTTTCGAAAGTTCAGTCGTTTGAAAAAATAAATTACAAGTTCTACAGGTCTGGTATTAAATTCTGGAAAATTGCCTATTAACTATAACTAGATATTAAAAATCTCTATTGAAAGTAGAACGAACTAGAAGTAGTAAATATAATAATAAAAAATGAGAAATAATAACATTCGAAATAATATTTTATAAAATTTTGGCTATACGAAAATGCTTTTATATCTCAAGTAAAGCAAGGTCTTTTAACCGATTCTAATAGAAGGGTGAATTTTTGTTTTCGTGAGATTAAAACCTCAAGTCGTCTGCTGTGTTATTTCGTTTTTGGTTTTAGCACTCAAAGGGGTCATTTGTTTGTTAGACTGTTGCTAATGAAGGGTTGTTAAATTTAACGACACTCTAGGGACTGCATTTTGCACTTGTCATGCAACGCAACGTACAGCAACACTGTCGTGCAGTAAAAGTGCATATAAAATTTTCAAAAAAAAAAAAACGGTAAAAACCCTCTATTTTCCCGAATGTGGTAAATTGGGTTCATTACCCGACAGAATGGAGGAAAACTTTGGTCAGGTGGTTGGTGCTGGAAAAGCTCTCGTCAGCACTCATGCAAAATGCAAAAGTCGTGCAACGGCTGCGGCGCTTCATAGGACAACTTTCCGCGTTGATTACCATCGAGAAGCGCTAGTGATGTTTTTCTCAAAATCAAGTTTCTGCTGTAGAAAAACCGGGGACGGGGGGGGGGGGGGGGGGGGGGGGGTGAAATGAATCGAAAAGGGAAAACGCTACCAGCGTAGAACGTAGAAGTAGAAGTGGAAGGTAAGAAATGGAAGCCAAGGTTGCCAACAATAAACTCCTCGCACTCACAGAAATGGTACAAATGCCGACCGAGTCCACAAATAGCCCCCGATGGTGTGCATCGTCCCCACTCCCGTCCCCCGCGAGCCCTATTCATCGACGCAACGACGACGGACGGGAGATGGTGCGGCCTGGCCCGCAAGTACGGTGGAGTTCCTGAAGGTTCGTTGTTCGGCCCTCTGCTCCATCCACTGGTCCCGGCCGCATCCAGTCCGCATCCCCTCCCGTCCCGGCGACCGGAGCCCGAGTGTAATGAGCTTGATATTGAAATATCTATGCTGCATCTGCGCAGTTGAGCAGCATAGGCTCGGAGCATAGATAGCATAGCCGGGAGCTGGTGCCTGCCGAGATGTGTACGTGGCTAACAGCTAGCTGTACTCTGTTTTATGTCGACCGGAGCATAAAAGAGTGCAAGGTCGACGAACGCGTCGCTGGCGTACACAACTTTGTGCGCGGGGGAGACGGGAGTGGGGGGAGAAGGGGAACCGGGAACAGGGTTAGGGGCAAGGTCTGCTCGCATCCCGGCCTGCACTTGGGAGACGATGCAGGGGGTGAGTTCGATGCTACGCCACTGCCACAGAGCATAGCCGTCGTCGTCGACGTCGACGGAGCTATGCTCCTATGCTGCTATGCTGCTATGCTGCCATACTGCTGTGCTGAGCTGAGCGGTGGATTCGGAACAGGGCATCGAGCACGCCATCCGACTGTCTAGCATAAATCTCGACGGGTGGATGACTCGCAATGCAAACACCGGATGGATTCATGTTAAATGCTGCCTGGTTGCCGCCCGGCCGCCCGCTCGCCGCTCCCTCGCTTTTTTATGTATGTGCACGACTAATGCGGCCGCCGGAGCTCTCAGTTCCCATTGATATTTGGATAAATCACTGAAAATTTTCGAGCCCCGTTGCTGCGGGCCCGGGGTTGGTTTTGTTCGACAGCATAAATATTTATTGGCCATCGACATATGGGTGAATGGCACGCATAGTGGCGCTTTTGACGAATAAATCAGTTGTCTTCGAGGGTTCGCGTTTGCGAATTGCGAATTGGGAATCCACTTCTGCCGACAGTCGAGGGTGAAATTATTCTCCTAGTCTATGTCTGGAAATTTCAGTAGGAATTGATTGTGGAGGCTAATTTGGCAGCGTATATGCCGAAAGTGGATCCTTTGTCTTTCAGCTCAACATATGCATCTACATATATATGTATCTATATTTGCGGTCATTAAATTTATATGTAGCATTTGCATTTGTATGATGTCTAAATTTCGTTTGCGTTTTGAAATTGTAACTATTGAAATTAGTAAGTAAGTTATTTTACATATAGTCAGAAAGACGAAATATATATATGTAATATTTTTCTGATATCAACAACAAATTGGTGAAAAAGCGAAATGATTGTAAAATATACATAAATCTGTCATGTTTTTCAGCAATACACTATCTGCGGGAAGAGTATTAATACCTTCTCTCCAGACTGACTCGGATTGGCGACTCGGGTATTAACACCTTTTATTAGTTTTATGCAGGACGTACGTTAAGTGTTAGTAACGCAATTACCAATGCTTCAAATCTTACTATCAGTTTCAAGATATTGAGCCCGATTGTTGAATCCGTTTGAATCGAATCAAAGAGAGACTTACAAAAGTCCTTTTTGAATAACAAAGTTCCTCAAATTCTCACAAATTCATTTTAGTTGCTTTTAATTTCACCTAGATTTTCCGCACATAACATCAAAATAATTGAGGTAATTTTGGGGAAGAAACATTCAACTAAACTTTTTAATGTATCAAAGGTCATAATTAATTAGTCAAAAACAAAGTAATTTTCAGAAATTTTTCTTAAATTTTAAACTTTAACTAATGTCTGAATGATAGTTGCTCATTGTTCCGAAATTTTTACAGATAAATATTAAAAATTGAAAATATGTTTTTCGATAAGACGCCAATTTTCAGTATAATATTTCTTTAACTCTCTTACACAAAACCTTCACTTAAAATAATATTGTCAGACACACGTTTTAATATTATTTGATCAATTTTTAACAACAAAATAGAATTTTCCTCGTTCTATTTGTTCAGGTGAAACTACACGTACTTAAAAAAATATTATTGTAAAATTCCTGAGCAAAATAGGTGAATTAATTTTAAATACATATACACAATTTAAAAACATAAATTTCAATTTTTCAGTAAATTATAAGGTTTAATGTAATTTAGTTTTCTACTTTGCCTCACAAAAGTTAGAGTTGATTTCACTTTTTATGTAGAAGCTAATTTCAAATTTGTTAGTAAGTGTACATGCGCGCATGTTTACGTTTTTCGATTAGACAAAATCGACAAACGTAGTTAACACAGCACAGTGACATACTGCTTGCGAGCTTATTATGTACATATTAATAAAACGTGACGCGATGACGGATATTAAATTTAAAATTATGTCAGTTTCAGTTAAGATGATACGATTGTTGTTGCCGAATGTGTCTAAAGTAAAGTGAAAGCTACCTTTATCCTAGTAAGTTATTGGAATGTGTCTCGTTAGCTATAATTAATTATTTACTTCGCTTTTACACCTTATTTATCATAATATGTCTAAAAGTTATTATGTTAGAGTTTTGAATATTTTGCAGCTTTTCTTCCTAACAGATTAATTGATTTGGACTCTATGTTACTCTATTTAAAAAAACTGTGTTTATCCAACTGTTCACTAGTTTGTTTTTTCGCGGCAATTAATGATCGAAACTATTGACAAAGTTGAATTAATCAAATTGATTGAGCTCAAATTTTGCACATCCTGTGACAAGTTCTTTAAAGTAAATTGAGGCTTGACAAGACATACATTTAAAAATTTGTGGTTTGCTATTTGATTTGAAATTAACGACTTCGGAAAGATTTTGGTGTCTCTCTCTTTGTATGGAATCTTCCGACCCCAAAGACGTCAGTGAACCAAAAAGTTGTTGGAAAATTAAGGTTACATAAACGTTTTTATGGCGAAAAATCGGTGATATATTTTTAACTTTTACTAGACTTACTGTCAAGTATAATTTCACTTATAAAAGGCAACCAATTAAAAGACGGAAATTCCAGTTTTTTAATTAAAAGTCCCGCCGCAAATGGGTAGGGGCGGGGATGTAAAGCAGTGAATTACGTTATAATGAAAGAGTATCTAGTTGCATGAATACTCACTCAAAATATGAAACAAAGAATTTTTACGCCATATTACAATAAGTCCAAATCGTATTTATAACTCCGCAGGGAGGAAAAGCCCTGCTCCACCATTGTTCATTTAAAAGTTCAAGCGTCGTAGACAAAAAGCGCGCTAAAATGGCGAAAGCCACCATTTCAAATTATCCCCAATTATTGTCATTTCCTGAACCGTGTGCAATTCGAGACAAAAGAGCCAAAAATCCCAACAGCATTCGTCCTGTTAAAAAATCGACAATCAACGCGAAACAATTGCCGCGTCATACACACTTCATTTCCTTATGCGTCCGGGTGGATCGTCTGGGTCCCACCGGCACAGGGCAATTTCCACCTTTCGCATTAATTCCCGTGGAATGCAGCGGCGTCGGTGTTGGCGGCGCGGCGCGGCGGTGGCGAAGGCTCATGTTCGCGCCAACCTTCAGCAGCAGAAAAGGGTCGCTTGTCTAGGAGCAGACCCCCCTCGATTCGGACGGTTTGATTTCGCACCGAAAAACCTCGCGTGCCTTTTGGTAGTCCTGTTCCTCGCGATTTGAGCGAACCTGGGGTGGAACTAAATTGCCACCATAGTCCGTAATTGCAAAGGGGCTGCTGCCCTAGACAGACCCATCGATTAATCTTGGCGGCTTCTTTGTGCCGTGTCGTCGAATCGAGTTCGACACGGGCGCACCAGAGTGCATACCACACAGCCGGTTCGTTTTTCCGAGTGTGGCCAAATTCCATAGTTTTCCCTTATCGGAGGCGCAGCCTGTTCTGGGGCCCTCCTGCTCCCTTTTCCTGTCCCGGCCGGGACTGGCTGCGTTCGGTCGCTCGAAGCGGTCGCATCGCAGAGATCTTGGGTCATCAATCGCCTCAAGTATTTGCTAGTCCCCGGGGTTCTTTTTCTCTTCTTGGTTTCTTGTTTCCTTTAAAAGACCAAAGACCTTTTGCGAAAATCGCTTTTCCGCTCTCGTCCGCTAAATCCGAGCCGGGGGGACAGAGCGAGACGACACTCGGTTCCATGACTTCAGATAAAGTGAAACTAGTGCTGCGAGGGGAGGAAAAAAGAAAAGTGGAAAATCGGTATTGGCTTGAGACGCCGAAGCAATTCTAAGCTTCTACTTCTCTATGCCAGGCGAGAGTTAGGGCCTAGGGGAGCCCGAGGGGGCCGCAGGGGCGCTCTTAGATCCAGAGCCTTCGCAAAAGGTTCACCTTCCTAGCGGTTCCCCCGTTCAATGACTCTCGACGGATTGTGGGATATTTTGTTGTGCTCTTGTTTCTAACCTTGACTTCTTCTAATAAGTGCGCTCGCCTCCGTAGATCGAGGTATAGAAGAAAATAGACGAGACCCGCGAGATAAGGAGTGGAACGAAAAGTCACTGGTGCATAGTGCGCCGCGCCGTGCCGCGCCGCGCTCGCGAGGGTAAGACAAGGCGACGCGAACAACAATCTCCGCGCGAAAGATGCGCCAGGCCAGGGTTAATGTACACGCTAATCGCGGCGAGTTTGATGCCCTTTTGGGCGCTTCGCGGCCGCACCAAAGAATTGAAATTAACTCAGCAGGCAAACACGTGAGTTTCGCTAATTATAACTGAAGACGGGAGAGATGCAATCATGAAAACGCCTGTAATGAAGCCCCCCGAGACATGCCAACTATTTGCGGGGCGGAGGCGCAGTGCTCCGCGAATGCCTCAACAGCAAAACGATTATGGCCCCAGCTAACGCCTGCCGAACTGGTTTAAGGACAAAGTTCACACCCAGGGACCATTCAACTTAAATTAGTCGCGGAATTGAAGCAAAATGTGCATTTATCCACGACAGTTCCCTCTCAGCGTAATATTTGAATTTTATTAATTAGAGAACTAATGAACTATATTTCCCTCGTGCTGCACACTCCCACTGATTGAATAAATAGCCCTAATTTTCCAACTGGCAAACTTCGAACATAAGCAAATGAATTGTCCATTTTATGCTGCTTGGGCACATAATCGCATGAGGGCATGAGATTTCATTTTCAATAAATTACGCTTATTATTTTAAACGATCATTTCCACCCATCTTTCACTTTTTATTTTATACAGTCAGCTGCAGCAAATCAATATGCAAATTGATCGAATTACACTCGAGCAGAAAATGCATTAGTTTGCATGCGTGGTACTATGCAATGTGGAAAACTGTGTAACTTTAGTTTTAGATATTTTAAAGAAATTGGTACACATATTTTCATTTAAAATATTTACATAAAAAAAAGCACGAAAATCGAAAAAAATTTGTTTGGCTTAGACTAAAATAGATAAATTTTTTTAAAGTCCCAAATCGCATAACAAAATCTGCTAAAAGAATAATTCAGTTAAATTTATGTAACTAAGTAATAAATTCTAAATATTCAAAATGCGCTAATTTCAAATAGGTATACAAAAAAGAGAGAAAAAAACATAAATTTTAAAATAAAACTCTTATTTTTTAATGTGTCTTATAATACTTTTGATTCCAGATTTGAAACATATTAAAGATTAAGTAGGTACACTTCATAGTGATATTTCTTGAAACAAAAAATCGTTATTTTCAGAAAAAAATAACTACAATTCAGTTTTTCAAGGAAAAGGTATGTACAAAGTCGATTAAGTAAGGATTATATAAGGTGACTCATAAGAAAGTCGTAATAGTCTGTGCTTTCATATCCTAAATTAAATGTAGAAACAATGAACAGCCTCATAGAGAGTTAAAGATACAACAGATTCCTGTAAGATCTTCGCACCCAAGAATTAGGTACATGTTTATGTCTTCAAAGTCTAAATTTTCGATCTCTTTGCATAATAAAACTTTCGGTTACAAAGAAGAGGAGTTCATTAAACCCAAAATAGCCTGTGACGAGCACTTGAACTAATCTCCCTGTTCCCACATTACGTGGAGTAACCAGAAATTGGCGTCATACACACCCCTTTCAGAAGCAGGCGAAGCCTTTTGTTGAGCACCCAATAAATCAGCGGACGGATCTTTTTCATCTAAAATTCAAAATTTGCATTCGAGGGGAGATGATGTGTAGGGCCTGTCTGAACATCCTCCAGTCAGCCTGCAAAATTCTCGCTGTCCCGGACCCCGCGGATGCTGTGCCATTCCTATCTTTTTCCCACACATTTCCTAGTCGAGTGGCTTCACATATTGGCGCACATTTTATTGGTCTAGGGAGAGTTCTGGAAATAATAAAAAAAAAATAAAATAAAAAATTAATATTCGTTTGAAGACGACGACCACGGCAATGTTTGATTGTCTGGTTGCTCCGGCTACCGGTGGTGGTGCGGGGGAGGGATAACTCCAAATTTCGGGTCTCATGTGTGATAATTACTGGATAAAACCCAAAGCGGATTTTCCGCAAAACTTACTACTCGCCGATAGCATTGTCCTCGAAATCGACAAGATCTCCTTGCGCTCACAGTGGATGTAGATTGAAGATAAAGCTGGGTCTTGGGGACTGCTCGAGGCGTTAAACTTGAGCCCGTGCCACACGGACAAGAATCCCAACCGGGAGCGCGTGTGTGCGGAAAACAGGAAAAAAAGTACTCCCTTGTGGCTAGAGCAGAAACCCATCGGAAGGCAGCAGCAACCACCGCCCCAAATTCACCCAGTCAGTCGCCATATCGCTTATATATCGACCCGGTCGAGGCTGATGACCGAGTACTCGTTTTTTTTAATAACGTGTGCTACATAAACGCTGGTGTATGGCAGTGCGATTGCACACACACGAATGCACGCAAACGGGAGCCCCACGGAGCCCCACCGCAACAGAGAGTCACCAGACCCAGACAGGTCGGTGAAGGTCATTGCTTCCAAGTTCCTCGTTCCTCCTCTGCGTCTCGATTTACATTTTCATGACCGCTGTGTGTCGATACTCGAAGTCGAAATTAAGGGAAGCAGCATTTTCAGTGCTCCTCCACGTCCGTTTCCTCTTCGCGCCATTGTTGGCCGCCCTTTCCGACATAATGTCGCAGGGCGCACAGAGCAGCAGCCATGTCCCCAGACCGAGCCCGAGCCCTCCGTTACACAGGGTGACAGCAGTGACAGAGCACTGCTTCGGGGCTACATGCTCACCCTCTTCCACCCCCTGCATTGTGCCGCACCGAACCTCAACCCCTGCGCCTCCTTACTAACACAAAAACCCGAATAATGCCCGTTGCTTCCCCCAGGAGCTCCGCCGCACCACATCCCAATGTCTAGCCCTTTGCCGTACTTACCCTCGAAAATTTTATGTATGTCTAGACCTTGATCGCTCGCTAACTTTCCTCCGCTCCGCATCACCACCCCCGCCCCCGAACGCCCTTAAGCCCCCTTAAGCCTCGCAGATTGCCACACTCAACAACTGTAGCGTTTGTACGTTCGTACATTGCGCAAGGTACAGTCGGCGCCGCAATAAGTGCCCTCCCCAAATCAGCAGTTTTATTATATGTATGAGACTCCCCCCAAAGTGGGCTGGAAAAGGCTTGATACAGTTTCCAAGTTTTCTGAGTGCTATCGCCGGAGTACGAAATTAGTTTAACGAACTCCTTTCGGTGGCCCTGGACGCGCTCGCTTGTCACGCGATTCCGACGAAAAAGGGAAGTTCCCTAGACGTAAACAGCTGTAACTGCCCTGCTTAACACCGCACTTAGCGCACGGCCGTACCGCGGCCGGTTGGTTGCGTGCTCGCGGGTAATTCACCGGGGCATGTCATTACACTGCCCTCTGGTTCGCCTCGGTTCCCTTTTTGGCGGCCGTCCAACCCTGCGGCCCTTTTGGATCAGCGGAGGGGGTCCCACCAAAAGTGTACGCAGTACTGCGCCTCTCTGCATGCGACGACGCTATTCCAAGAAAAGACGTCAACCAAACTCCGTAGAATAATCGCGGTCACACCTTCGAGGTAAGCCTAAACCTAAAATATTGTCGTAATGTATTTCGGAAGGTCAGGAGTCAATGACAGTTAGAACAGTGAATGAGCCTAGAATATCGCAGATAATCAATTATATAATTACGTAGTAATGAAAAAAAAACTGTACAACCACCTTAGGTTAGGTTAGGCTGGAGTGGCTGCCCTAGAAAGGCACACTTAGGCCATTTCTGGCTCATGGTAATACGTGGGAGTCGGACCCAAAACCTTAGTAATAGGAAGTTTTAGATCTCCTTAATATAATATTTCTAAATCTCCAAATTGCAATCGCTAATTATATGTAGGGTATGTATTATGTCTCTGTCATTATCATTTAAAATCGGTTTTATAGTAAGAGCTTAAGTTATGTTAACCTCTTCGCGGATAGGTACTGGTTTATATTTTCGAAATTAATATTATTCTAATTGGCATAACAGTTAAAATCTATTAAAGAACTAGTCATTCGATTATATTTCAACAAGAAAACCAGAAATTTTGTAGTATGGAAGCATGATTAATATTTTATTCTACTTGAAATTAATTGTCTTAAAAATATTTCACTGTTGTCTCTAAGGTTTCTTTTTAGTTTATTGGAAAAATATCGTAAATTTTTGATAAATAAATGAAATTACCCACTGCGTAAAAATCTGAACAGTTTTAATTATTGCTTTATTTTAAAAACATAATTTTTAAAATTATTATAGATTTTGTATTTTTAGTTTCTTTAACCCTTTGCTCTCAAATATGTGAAATTTATTTAATTTTACATATGTAAATACTAAGTATTTTTTCCAATATTTTCCTAATTATTCAATAGCTGTTGAGGGAAAATAAGGAAGCAGTAGTCAAATAAAACTTCAAACCATTTTTTTCACCTTTACAAAGTTCGTCCTTAGAGGTTAAATTAAACGAAATTCGTTGCTTAATCAGAGCTTACACAAATTTGGGTATAAAACCGCTCTGGGCTATTTATTCGGTGTGGCAGTACTTTCATATTTTCGCTATTGATTCAAGTCTTTGCAAAAAAACTAAAATTTAAATAAAACGTTTGTAAAATGACTAGTTCCAATTTCTCATACTCAAGCACATATGAACGAACAACCAGTAGTAACGTTAATAGAAGCATTTTATCTAGTGAAAGTATGTTTTAGTATGTTCTTGTTTAAAATCTTACCAGTTTGCTTTATGTCATATTTTTGATGTTACTTAACAATTTAGTGGTGATGAAATTTAACTGCATATATACATATGTATCTCTAAACTTTCCTAAGATTTTTTCATCACCACAAGTTCCTATATGTATATATTTTAAAATTCAAAAATGTAGACCTAATTTTCTTATAGGGGGCGGCGGCGACGACTTGAATACTCCCAAGAGTCATAGAATTTTTCTAGACGCCACATAACCCCAACGAATTTTTTAAGTATGAAATTTGATACCCCCATGCGATAGTCGGCAATCTCAACCGATAACTCCTCACTCCTTCTTTATCTAAGTTCATTAAAAAACCCACATTGCACTTATCTTAAGTCGTTCATTCCCCCCGGGGAGACTCGGACAAGGGACAGGGCAAATTGATAAAAGTCCAGAAATCGTCATCGTTTCCTCAGCCCCTTGAGAGTGATTAATCTGATTATCCCGGACCTCGCTCAGACCCCCCCCAGCCGCAGTTCCGAGCGAGCTGAGCGCATTAAACCAGAACCAATTAAAGCCGATCCCCGGCAATTAGCAATTAAGGCTTCCTCTGTTTTTCGTATATAGGTCAACCGACCAGTTCACCGAAAACTAATAAGACGGAGCCCCCACGATCGTGAGCACCTTGCAGCCCGGACCGGACCCGCCAGATAAGAGTGAGTCACGCCGACGTGGCGAGGGGCACGCAGGGGCAGTTGTTGTGACTTTGAATACTACGGCAGTCGACTAAACACCGCACGAAATTTGATCTTGACCTTCAGGAGTGATCAACAAAGCCCGAGAGCGCCGCCGTCGCAGCCGCGGGGCCCCACTTCGACGGCGACGCGGGCTCGTTCTGGCCTGGTGGGAACCCGCGACCGAATGCGCTCATTGTGCCCCGTTCTGCTCAGGGCACTCCGGTGCAGGCTGGGCGAGACCGAAACCCGAGATCGAGAGTGAGCCACACGGTGGCACACACGCGAGCCAGCGAATAATCGCGTCTGAGGCCCCTCGTCATGTTCCCGGAAGATCGATGTGATCTCGGCGTCGGAGCCTTGATTGATACTCAATCAGATGAATAATTCGATCGCATCGGAAGAAGTCCGAAAAGGACTTAGAATAAAGCTCCTTTTTCCTTCCTCACAAGCGATCTTTTCGAACATTTTTTCCCAATCTGGCAAGGTCCCACCTATTATACATACGTAGGTACCTACGATCGTCAATCTGGCAAAATGAAAATGCAGATTTTTAATATTCAACATACATATTATCTTTACATGATCCTGAACAAGTAGCCTCCAGTTTTAAAAATAAAATAATAGGGTCTCTGCAAAAGCGTTGGCATCAACTCGCATTTACGCTTTAGAGCTAGGCGTAATTTATTATTCACCGATTATATCCATCATCATATTCTGCTAATAAAACTACAGGTATTTCCACCCAATTGTAATGCATTAAAAATTTTCTATGTCTTTATTTTTCTTTGGTTGGTTCGAATCAAAGAAATGGTTCTTAACCTGTTAACTGATTATGTCGTATATATGCGTAAATTTCTAAAATTCATTTTTTTCATAAATCAGTTTGTAATTATAAAATTTTTAATGTTGAGTCAAACCCAATTTAAAAATGTTACACTTTTTCAACTTTTATAACGCATAGTAACACTTACTTTGCTGCTTATGTCGTAAATACGCGTCTTTGCTTAAAGTTAATTCAGCACATTACATCGAGCTTTCTAAGAAAAACTAATCAGTTAACAGGTTAATAGTATTCTAAATTAGTCTTTCTAGACTGTTTTTCCTTGCTTATATCTGCGCCAAAGTTGGTTAAATTTCTTTTTACAAAAATCCTTAAAATATTTCACTTTTTCTATGTTTTTGTGTAAATTTTATATAGGGTGCAAATTTGAAATTCGGAGGTTATATACCTGCATTCGTTCAGCTCCATTTATTTTTGATTTTATGATATTACTTTATTTATAATTGAATTAATTCTTACTCTATCTTGCTTTTTTCGCACTCGGGAAATGAGTCCATATGACGCTTTCTATGCAATTGTCTACATTTTTAGGTAGATTTCATATGAAATACTGCCTATTGCAGCGTATCTGATGAACACATTTCGGAAAATGAATGATGCCAAAACTTGTGAACACGATAAAGGCCATATTTGCATATTTCTTAAACGATGTTGAACACACTTCGCGTATACGTTTATGTCACCAATATCTCAGCTAAGTTCGTAAATGGGAGGAATCGGTATACATCAATTTCTAAAAGTGATTTTCTTACCGCGATAGCTGCCGCATTTCTAAATGAATTTGTTCCAACTTTGCGTATGTATTTATTTACTCGATATCCAGGACATGTTAATAAAAAATTGCGGGGTTTGGGGAAGGAGAAAGGGTACTTTCACCTCGCTAAATATTTTAATTAATTTCCATGTAGACCGTATATTTCTTAATCGATTTTGATTAAACTTGGCTAACATATTCTCCATGGCAATATCTTCGCTATGTTTCCAAATGGGGTGAATCGGTCAAAGGGGTGGAGAATTCAGCATTACATTCCCTTATGTAAAAATCAGTTTTACCACATTGAAATCTACCTCTTCCTTCTGGCTGCCGCCTACAGGTTTTTTTTTTATCACCTTTTTGTCTGTCTAGGGTTTTCATATGGTAATCGAATCCAGAAGCTCTTGAATGGTTAAAAATAAAAAGTAAAGCTTTTCGAAAACGATCAACAATAGTATTACGAGTATATGTATTTATATAAGTATATTATTTCAGATGTTTTCGAAAGCGTTGAATGCATTTTTGAGGCAGTTTTACATAAGGGCTAAATTAGGAAAACGTTTTTCGAATACTTATAATGCAAAAAAAAGGGGTACATATTATTTAATTTATTCTCTTTAATATTCGAGAAAATATCTGTTTATTTTTTAATTCTACTATCACAGCGCAATCGAAAATCGATCTTTACTTCAATCTGTTGCACCTCTAAGAATTAGGTCTGTGTTTATATTATAAGGTCGTAAGGCTCGATCGGCTAGGAAGAGGAAGTTATAGCGTGTGTTTGCAGATTGCCTCAGGTAGTAATGAATGAATGTTTCCTCTACATAAATGTAGCAAATAAGCACTTTAATCTGAAGGATGAGAAAAATTTGAAGTAAAATGCGATAATAACAAAATATAGGAATTGGAATATTTCTCGCGGTTGATGCAGCGGATTGTCTGGAGAAAATTCAGCAGCTTCACTGTTCCCAATTTTCGGATGCGAGCACTCCCCAGCCCCGTCTAAGTTCAATAACCAATGACGGCATGAGTCACTTTATGTACAACCTGTGCAGCCCCAGAACCGGGTGCTTTAACCTTTACACCCTCCCCGGCCGTGTCCTTTCCTTGCGTTTCGCCACCATCGGGCGACTGACTACACACAGTCTGTCTGGTGGTTTTTGTGCTCTTTGATAAGACATCATCAGCGGGAATCTTTATGTTGCAACATTCGCCCCTTTCGCCGGGTGAAGCCCCCACATGGGGACCCTGCCAGCTCGCTAGCTGGGGCTGCTCTAGGGGTGGCTAAGTTGTTTGCCCTTCCGCAGCCCGTCCCGCCCGCTTTCGGCGGGTTCACCGCCTCTGCCGGTCACCGTATCTTCCTTTTTCCATCGACCAAAAAACAAACGGGGGAGATCCAACTGAAGAAGAATACCAGCGCCAGACGTTCGACGCACTCTTAAGATGGTTTTCAGCCCTCGCCAACCCTCGCGAGCCGGGTTCGGACCCCGCAGCCCCTGCCGCACCGATGGCCCACTTTAACAATGGGTTGGTTGGAAAACATGAGCCGCACGTTAATACACACGTATATTGTATAATATAAATGCAACGTGAACACATTCCCAGACTTTTCGGGCTTTTCTCACATCCCACCCGAGACAGAGCGATTCTGGCGATGCGGCTGCAAAAACAGAGAAGGAATTGGCGAAATCCATGAAAATTGCGCAAAATTTTGCGGTGGTTCTGTGCAGGGCGAGCATTAATTAATGCCTTCGCAGGGACTTGATTTAGTGTGACGGCTTTCAATTTAATTCCCATTTCGATTTTTTTTTTTTTTCTTTTCACCGCCATTTGCTGCCCTAGAGTGGTTGGCCGTACGGAAAATGTCGGAATTTTTCCTTTTAGAAGGGTCCACTTTTAACAATAGTTCTAAAACATTAATGGTCTTCGGAATTTATTAATTAACAGTATGCAGTATGGTGGTTATGAAACCTGAAAATTTTACAATACGAGAAATTTTATAGCTTTTAGTTTCTAATAAAAGACTACAACTCTACACTCAAGCAGCAATATCAACATGGCATGCGCGGTTTATATTAAGTAGAATCCCTTAACTAATATAATAAACAAATATTCCTAGGAATTTTTCAGAAATTCAGGCTTCAAGCTTTTAATTTATCATCAGGATTTGTGGAAGCAATTATTTCTTCAATTTGTTTGTTTTTGATTTCGTGGTCAGTATAACTAATGCAAACAAAAAACAAGATTATATTGGAGTTGCACTATATGCATAAAAACTGACTATGATATGCAAGAAAATTTCTTTGATTTTCAGTCACACCTTCAAATTTGTTATTTTAATAATGCTGAATTCAATGATATTTCGAAATTGATCTTTTGGAAAAAGGAACAATGTTTTCGTGCATCCTATAAATTTAAAAATTAAATCTAATGGGAATTGAACCTATCTCCCATTTGTCGAAATGATTTTTTAAAAAATTTTAAAAGTAAAAGAACAAAATTGTGTGAATATCATAAATCTATTAGCTATTCAAAGTAGTGATTTTAAACCTACCTAAATGTAACAACGAATCGAATTAGGGGGATGAAATATTTATAAAGGTGAATATAATGCTTTCTAAAAACAAATGAATTCTAGACAAAATTTGATATTCATTATTTAATATTTTAACTAGATAAGAAAACAGATTTATTTAAGAAGTGTCACTAGTTGCTTTGTTTTATCACTTATGTTAATGTTTTTACAACATAATGATATTATACATCAGGCCTGTAATTACTATGGTAGGTATACTTTTCGTTACTGTAATTTTAAAAAAACAATTGTTTTCCTTAAAATCCTTCTTATGATTATCTTAATACTACCTTAAACTACTGAAGACTTTGTTTTTAAGCATTACTCACTTTTAATAGCTAATTAAAGCCTAACTATGTAGCTTCAATTTGTCTTCTTAGACTTGTAGCATTTTCGACAGACATTGTCCATAACTTTATAATAAATATGTATTCTAGTTTTCTATTTTTATTGATTTGGTGGTGATGTGTGGTTTTCGACCCTCTTATCCGTAGGTCACTTGAAATTAATACATTTGCTTCTTCGTAACTGTCTTTAATTTATATTTTTTCCGGACTTATTCCTTCATCCAACAGAATAAATGTTTTTGGGTGAAGCCAGTATTTTATGATTCCTTTTCGACCTGTTCGTGACAAACCTCCACAATTCCCGGGCTGGCTTCTTTTCTAAACAGTTCAAAGCATTCTCTTCCATCCGCCGCGACTCGTCTCCATCATTCGCGAAGCCATTCATCAAAATTCCTCCGCTTGAGTGCCAGGAAATGTGCCCACTTTTCGAAAAATTCCCAATTTCCCGATCTTTTAAAACGCAATCAACCGGCTCGAGTCGCATACTCAGACCGCAGGCCCGTCTCCCTCCACCGCCCCCGCCGCCGCTGTCGGTGCCCGGCCTAACCTAAACGAAAGCATCGTCTGCCGTCGACCCAGAGTTAATGAAAACTCGAGTGCACTGCACCAGTGAACAATCGCATAATTCTTTTTCACGGTCCCTCGGACGTCTCGATAACTCTTTTTTCCATTTTCATTAAATTATTTTTCCTTTGACGTGCTTTTATCAGCCAAAAAAAAAAAAAAACTGAGTGCTCCGTCGCGCCACTCCCCGTCTTCCTCTTAGTTCGTTGCTGCAGTGCGGCCGATAATCAGGTCCCGTCGTCGGCGTGGCAGGGCGCTGCACGGGACGAGTATGGAAAATGCGTGACTGGGTCTGTATGTTAGTAAGTAATCCAATTGGGCCTCGTGGTGCTCTTTTTCCCCGGCCTCATGAAAAGAAGCTGCCGGTCGTCCGCAGAGCGGCGCGGGAGGGGCTCGTAAGTGGCTGGACCCGGGCGCTGTGCATTCGGCGGGGTAAACAAATGGCTTAATAGGGAAATTGTCGGGGTTCGCGGGTGCGGCCGTGGTGTAATTAGCTCGTCCTGCGCACCCTGCCGTTCCACCTGCCCGAAAAAGTCTTCCATCTCCGTGGCGTTGTCCGCTGCCTTCCTGCGCGGTGAAGCGGGCTGCTGCGCCGCCGATGCTGCTGCCACCACCCGGCCCACAATGAAACCCACTCTCAGCGCTGACCTCCAGCGAAAAAAATTTCAATGTCAACAGATATCAGTTCAGTGACCGAGTTTTTTTCAGATTATTTTCGTCTGGCCCCGCGCGTATCTTGTGCGCATTTAGGCCGGCCCTGGTGCGTGGTTGTGTGGGGCGTTGCGTTGCGTTGCGTTGGGAGCGTGCGGTGCGGGCGGATGTAGAGTCGCCGCCGAAGCACTGCTTCTTTCGTTGTTCTTTCCTGAGAATCCGCCCGTGTGTGGGGCTTTATTTGGGTAAAAATTATCGCCGCCGAAAGTGATAAAAACGTGGAAAGTGTCAACTGGCCGTGATATCATCTTTTTAGCGCGGCGATAGCACACAAAATGTTTCGGAAATGAACTGATCGCTGCCATTGATGCGGCTTCAATTATTTTCTTCCAGCGATTATTTACACTCCGCGGCGCGGAGTTCAACATCCTTCTGAAGGATGCACTTGCCAAGAATGCAAAAATCTGAAAAGAGACGCTCTGTAAAGCTGATAACAATAAAACAACCGGGAAATTCCTTGGGAGCATATTGTGAATGCATAAATTAAAGCGATTTTGTTTGTTTCATTTTCTGGCGAAAAATTGAAAATGCGTCAACAATAAATAGCAGGTAATTAAGAAGAGCCACAATTGCGCCTTTGTTTCTTTTGCGTTACCTTGTTCTTAAGTGTTCAGCAATTTGCAAATAAACAATTTATCTACAATTCGCACCTCACATTGGTTTTAGTGTCCTCCTTCAGGGATACGAACAATCTTTCATATTGGTAGAAACGGCAAGGCGATTGATTTCAATCCAAATATATAATATGTATATTATGTGCTTACGTACATACTTCGGAAATAGATCCACTTCTGTTCTAGCAATCCAGAGAAAGATAAGAAAGAAGGAGTGCATGGAAATTCCTTTCGAATTTTGAGTGTATGCCTTTTGAAATAATCCAAATTAACAAAGAAAGCTATATTAAAATAAAATTATACCCTAGAGAAGGTTTTATAGGTGAGACAAGATTTATAATATTTATTTCATCAATAATTTCAATCAAATAATACGATATAAAACTTTAAACACCTTTATCGCGAACCAATATTTTTTTAAACTGGCCGGACACATAACTCAAACAGATCTGACAGACAGTTTGTTACTTTATCTTTAAAATTCTATTACCTATAGAAGTCCGTATGGATTTTTGCAATCTCGTTTGTTTTTTTATAAACAATTTTATCGTATTATTTTTAACACGCTTATATTAGCTTCACTTGTAACTAACTATGTATGTAAGAAAATCTTGGAATCTTAATTTGACCCACTTCCCGGTCTTTGATTAGGATGAAATTTTGCACACGCTCTGAGTTCTGATGACAATACATGACTAGCTAAGAAACGTCATTACAAATCCAATATGGCGGCCTCCCCAAGATGGCGGATTGACTATTTGAAATGCAGCCCCATGATATGGGTATTAAATGAAAGGGTTTGCTGAATGGGATACGAAAAAAATAATCACGTGACCTAAATCCAACATGGCGGCCGTTCCAAGGTGTAATTTGTTTCTTCGAAAACACAACTTTGATTTTGAACGTGAGTCATTTTTAATTTTCCTAGTACTTAAGTACTAAGAATAGCTAGAGATTCTTATATTACTCGTAGAATTGAAAAATAAAATGATATATTGCTCCAATAAACAGATTTCGTATTCCATTTGTTATCTTTTGACCATAATTGCTTATAATTACCTTTATTAGGAGCCACTACAGTTGTATTACCCCCTAAAGTAAGAAAAATTATTACAAAATTACAATTTTGTGCGCATGTTTATTTTGAGTAACTTCCCTTGATACGTACATATATTGATAATAATATAAATTTAAAAGCAGTTGAAATTCAATTATTCCCTCAATATCCACTTAATTTTTAAAATAATGCAAAATAATGTGCTGATGCGAAACTTTTTCATCACCCTGTGGCCGGCTCAGAACCTACAACAAATGGCTAAATCCAAGCGCAAACAAATTCTTTCCTTCCCCTTTTCGTTGAAAAGAGAGAAAATAAGTTTCTCCCTGTAATTACTAAACCCGGTGAAAGTGCAAATGTCACCCCGACGATACTTGAAATGTTCGAGCCACCCTATTCAATACAGAAAACTCTTTCCAAGGCTGCGGACTGGAGAAGTGTAATTATGTGGCAACCGTTGTGCAACTATGTTAAAAAAAATTGCAAAGTAAATCAGTGCAAGACATGAAATTATTACAGCTCCACGCTCCCCCTCCCCGGCACTTTATAAGTACTGCAAAATTCAAAAGAAACGACGAAGAACCCTTCCGCCAACCGCACTCTTATTCTGAAACGACTGTTCAGTGAACTTCCTCGGTGCTAGACCTTCCGTCCAACACATGCAAACAAATTTTCCTGCGAAACTCCCGGAACTCATTCCACCGGGACCATTTTCCATAGAATTCGCACTTTTCCACCGGACTGTAGCCTGTGCATTTTCCCAGGGTGCACTTGCACAACACCAGGAGGCAGTGGTCGTTTACATAAAAGGAGAATCCCGCAGGACGCATGCGCTAGTGTCCTTGCCCTTGGATGCCGCCCCTGAAAGTATCCTTCACCTTCGACGCATACAGGCGCAAACCACAAACACCAGGGGCTGACATTAATTTTCCGGGGGTGGGAAACCTTTGGAAAAGCATTGGCCTTTGTTGGTGTGCGCGTGTGTGTGTGGCGTAGACCTGTGCTGGAGATGCACACGTCATTTGGAGCGAGCTCTCCCGAACATGTTCTAACTCAATGCTAAAGGGCGTGCGGTGGGTGTTCTGAGCCCCCCACATGGATTCCGATGTAACTGAGAAATTGTACAGCCGGTGGAAGAGGGCAAGTGTGCAGCTCCCTTTTCCTAGTTTTTTCCTTTATTTTTGGTCGAAGAAAAGTTTCCTGCGAGATGGAAGGTAAATGAGCTGCTTGAATGTTCACAGCTTGCTTGCAAGGACTTTCGAACCATTTGTCCAGCTTTGTGGCAAACTTCTTCAGCAATTTTCGCCAGCCTGTTTCCATCAACTTTACTCCACCCCTACCTTGTCGGTGCAATTTAACCTCAAATTATCCCACCGTAGGAGCGGTTGTGTTGCGGATGTATTTTTTTGCAATTTTATTTAAAATCCTTACGTTTTTCATAGGTATAAAATTTTTCCATTTTGTGCCGAAATCATTTTTCGACTTGAGTTTTCGCAAGTGGTAACATCTTTTTTCAATATTGATGGTACTGATCTTTAAATTTTGAACTTAAATCGAAAATCTTTAAAAGAAATTATTTAAAATTTAAAGACTTAAATAGAGTGATACCCGCTCAACAAACAACAGCCGGTGTATCCGTCTGAAATTTCTGAACTCGTGAATATCTAAAATTATTGATCTATCAATGCAAGTCCTGTTTCGGGGAGAACTCATTATTTGTCCAGTGGTGAGCGAGATTAGAATTTGTTAGCTCGCAATATTCAGAAAACAAAAAACCACTTCCAATTATATTCCTTCTATAAATTCATTCTTGCAATTATGTAAACTTTTCGAATAAAGGTAAATAATTGCTTATTTAAGCAGTGATTTAAATTGACTAGTTATTTTGTTTGTCTTTATTCTATTTTGTCTATTTTAAAGTAATTAGACTTTTTGGTTTTATTTTTTAATTAATTTAATGATACACGACATTAGATAAAAAAGAAAAACGCGGAATTTTAGTTTTTCTCAAAAATTACATATTTCAAAGTACTTACATTTGCGCCACTGCTTTTTCCAATTTTTGAAGCACTTTTGGAACGTAATTTTCGGTATAGTGTTTAGTTTCTTCAGCGATTCTTCCTTTATCTTCAATGTTAGGAAAATGTCGTTCTTTCGGGGTTCTTTTTAGTTGTGGAAATAGGAAAAAGCCATAGGGGATCATGAGGCATCATAACATAACGATCTTGTTTTGGGCTAAAATCCACGAACAAGGTGTGAAGTGTGGGCAGGTGCATTATCGTGGTGCAATTGTTGAATTGTTTGTCCACGCACATTCGCTGCCACACGTTTCATGCGCGAAATATCAGAGAAAATTCCTTGGCATGCCGCATGAGCCAAATGATGTGTGAACATCATCAGCAACCTTTCTGATAGTTATTTTGCGATTATCGATTATTCATACTAACTCTCTTCGCTTTTTCGACATTATCATCGTTTGTTGATGTGCTGCTCATAATCTTTAACGTCTTTGTGGTCCTCTTGGATAAAATCCAGACTTCTTAATATAGTTAAAAATGTTCATATTTTGTGAATCCCAGACATCATTACTTAAGAGAAGGTGGCCTGTGGGGTCAGATCCCCTTCGGTGCAAAAGGGTGAAACTGAAAAGAGAAAAAGTAAAACTGAAAAGTTATGATTAAAATAAAACAAAAACAATGATATTCTCCATATTAAATGTACATATATGTATATTTTTTTGCAATTTCACTGAATTCTCTGGGAGATAGAAAAGATGTCGCCTTCCGCCATCCGCTTTAGACAAGCAGACAAGTGGAGGCCACAGCGAAACATTCTCATTCTCTCGTCTGACGGTGCGGCTTAATTCCCGTGCGATTAATTGTGCGGCCGGGGATTTAAATGCATAATTTCTTCCTATCCTACCTTAACTGGCGTCGACGACGTCGACAAATCTGACAAACATGCACACCAGCCGCCGCCCCGCAAACAATAATTACTCTCCCGCATTTTAATTGCACTTGTGCACCGCCACAAGTCAGTCATCATCGCATCGCAGCGCGCCGCGCCGCGCTATCAATCCTCGAGCCGTGGCATTGCCATCACATCCCCAGTTTACGTTTTAATGCCACCGTTACGCACACATACGCAACCGGGGGGGCGCACCACCATTTCAAAGTGTGGCGCGGAGCATAATTATGCCTGCAATAAGGCGGCCCACCGCCGCCGCCGCCGTCGCTTCGCCCCCCGGAGACCGACGAACACAACGAACCGCTTTTTGAAGTTCAAGTTTTCCAAGTGCAATATCACGCACAAACACTTGCGCAACGCCCGTGTGTGGCGATTGTTATAATAAAAGCCACCGATGCAACCCTTAACTGCTCTCTCACGTCCCGGTAGGATGCGGACTAGGACTGGGGTGTAATTCACCCCATTCGCCCTCCCCAACCGGCGTTTGTTTGTTGCTTGTGTAAACTAAAGCGGGTCGGCTGGTGGGACGACTGCGGGGTGGCTGTGGCTGCGGCTTGGCGAACTATCGGCCCGCTCCGGCTCAAGGTTCGAGGCTTAAGGTGTCCGGAAGAGAGCTTTCGGCACAGAGCAGCAACTAAAATAAATAAACTACCCCCCGGCCCGCCTTGTCCAAAAGTCCGGCTCATACCGTTAAACTGCCCCTGCCGGCCCACTAATCCCGAGCTGGGCCTACCCGAGCCCTTTGACTTTTCTGAGGGGCGTAGAGAAGGAAAAACCGAACCGACCTACCTACACAAAATTTGCCGAAGGGACGTATCGCCGCATGAACTTGAGGGGCGCCGGTGTGTGCGGCTCACCAACGGGTATATAACGGTGCCACACAGCCCCACCGAAGGGAGGCGAACTTGAGCAAGTTCTGTGCGGCGCGGCGCGACGTCTGCTGGTGCTTTTCAAGTTCCTCGAGGTTGAGGTCGGCCGCGCGGCTCACAAAAAGGCACTCACACACCCGCCGGAGGGCGCGTCGGTACACAGCCGCTATGTACGACTGGAGCAGCGGCAGAGCGCTGGGAGCCGACAGCCGCAGCTAAGAATTCTTCCCCCGTTTTCAACACAACCAAACCGGGGCTCACTTCACTTCACCCAAGTTTCGTGTGCAGACGAACAGAGCGGGCCGCCTGTGCTGAGAACCAAATTCAAGTGTACGGCGGTGCAATTGTGTGCGTGCACATGTTTATGCTCGCCTCGCGGAATCGGTTTTCTGGTTTTCACTTTCATCCAGAGGCAACATACAACCAACCAGTAAGAGAAAGTACGGCGCGAGAAGTGGTTGGTTCTCTGAAAATTCCCTGGCTTCTGGGCTAAAAATGTTCTAGTTGAACCCACCAACATAACTCACAACTCAACTCTGGAATTACTTGTGGGGAAATTATGTTACAATTTTAGTGCTAGTGCTTAGTCGCTCCAGCTGCTTTATATCGCTAAATAAAATCGGACTATTCTAAAAATCGCCACCGTAGGCTGTCAGTCAACTTTTCGGAAAGTTTTGTGCGGGTCCCGTGAGTGAGTGCCCCCCACAAGTTTTGTCGAGATTTTTTTTTGAACCGATCCAGTGGGACTCCTTGCGATCTATTCGTAAACATAAAAATCGCAACAACAAAAATAATAAGTAAAAAAAAAAAAAAAAATTAATACTTAATAATTAAAAAAGCCATTTAATCCGAAGTACCGTTATAATTTGTGCAAATTATTTCAAACACTGCCTGCCTTCGTAATTGAAATTGTGCAGTGCGCCGGGATCGGAGTGAGTGTGCCCCGCTGCAATATGTTCTTGAGGATAAAAAATTCAAAGTAAAAGTTGGCTGCAAAGTGCACGAGTTCGAAGTGTTTTCAGTTTGTTTTCTGTTCGAAAAAAAAAAAAAAAATAAATAATAATAATTAATTCAAATTAAACGGATAACTTTTTTGGGAGGTAGTGCAGGTGGTCGCGGCACGATCTTCCCCCACCCCGTCAGCCCGCTTTTGGATTAAAAGAATAATTCTTAAGATTAAGAAACACCTTTCCGAGTGTTGGTTTTTTTTTTTGTGCGAGCATCTCGAGGTCGAGAGGTGGTCCCTGTTTAAATGCCAAATTTTCGCGTAGAACGCCGATCGCTCCGCGACCGCTGCTAAGGAAACGTAGTTGCAGTCGCTGGCCCCTGTGTGTGTTATTTTTTAACTGATTCGGTGCAGTGGGCGCCCACCCCCAAGCTCCTCGCCAGCCCTGGTGCATCTCGAACGAGGTGGTGAAATGTCACTTGGACCCGAGGGTGCAACGGTCCACGGCTTAAAGGACGCGGATGTGTCATCGCATGCCAAAGTTTTTCTTATGTAAGTAAAATCCACTCCCTGGAAAAATCCTTGTCCCTGCATTTTCCGCTGACCCTCGTCCTGCGGTGCAGCAGCAGCAGCAGCTCGAGGTGCCCCAAGGCCGCGGCCTTTGTTTTGTTTATCAACAGCTTCCGGAAAAGCTGCACAAATCTGCAATTGCACGCTCGCATCTAATCTTGTGGTAAATCTGAAAAACTGTTTTTCTCATGTCGTCACATTTATACAAATTTGGAAATTCCGATTTTGCGTGCTCTGCTGGACGTAGGAGGCGAGGAAAGAAAAATTCCTGTCCATTGCATCATTTTCGGGAAGGGCTGATGCCACTGCAAAGTGCAAGTGACTCAGAATTGTCTGGCTTGTGCAGCAATGCTTTTAGGAGGTTTTAAATTTTCAAGTAGTTTTTTGTAAATTAAAAAAATTATAATTTTCCTAAGCTGTTTCTTAGAACCGACGGAATTCTCTAATAGAAAAGAGGAAAAAATATGAATTCGTTATTAAAATAACTTTTACATGATAGCAACATTATATTCAATTTTTTAATAGGTACTTTTAATAAAAACTAGTATAAACTGAAATCTCAAATCGTTTTCTAAATAAGTATTCAAAAAAAAAAAAGCTTTGTTTTACATTTTCATTACTTTTATAAGTCGAATTAATTTTTCTACAAAGTTTCAAAATAACAAGATTGTTCCACAAGAAAATGCTAATTTAAATAATTCAAGAGTAGGTCACACGGTTATTCGTTTAAATGTTCCCGGGTTAGTGAATGTCTATGAATAAAATTATTAAATTAGCCACTTCATTTATATTATTTCGTTGAAAAGAAAATTTTATTTTGAAAATAACGCAGAATATGTTTACGTGTAAAATAAAAGCTTAATTTATTAAATTCGATTAAAAAATTAGAAAAAACGATGCATTTCAGTAATTCTGAACAGAGTGTCTCACTGCATACGTTTTAATAATTTTAAGATAAAATCTCAGATTAAAAATATTTGATTAAAGAAAATTCAAATAAATTTTCTAGTTTGTTACTATATGTATTATATTGTCAGAATATTTCAAAAATTTATTTTTTCCAGCCTTAAACTAATTATTTCCTTAGAGAAAAGAGTAATGAAACCCACATAACTTCAGAACTGTAGACTAGAATAATAGAGGTTGCTTTAATTCTAAATGGGGACTGTAAAATTTAGAATTTTTTATTAGCATCATTCACAGACCGCAACATACTCACGTTCTAATATTTCCGTAGTCGAGCTTCGCTTTTTTAAAACATAGTTAGCCTTTCCGAAAAATATCCCACATAACTTTCACTTTACTGAAAAGAAGGAATTGAATACTGATCAAAATCATCTTTTGTTTCTAGATAAAAGTTATACATTTTGGAAAAGCGGCCCCAGAGAGCGCCGCGCCGCATTTTGCAGAAGCACAACCGGCAGGGATATCGCAGATTGTAGTGAACGATAAAGTCGACACTTTTCATCTTCACCGGAACATAATCTCGAGGAGCAATCCAGAAGGCTGATCTAATGACTGATTTTTACGTAGCGTTAAGGAAAGTAAAAGTAGTTAAGGGACGTAGATCTTAGTAAGCATTGCATCTGGCTGAAATGTTCTGAGTGCCACTGGGGCGAGCGTCCGTCGACACCTCCGAGCACCTCCGAGCAACCGAAAGGAGCCCCACCAGAGACCGCAGCACCACCACAATGCAGTGCATCCAGAACACAGCGAAGCTTATTAAAAGTGAGCCAGTCGATAGCGACGTAATCCTTACCGGCGAGAAGGACCACCCCCCAGGGCTGTCGCAGAAGATCTCCGTGCAGCACCACAATCAGAAGGTCATTCTCTCGCCGCGCGTGGACTACCACCACCGGGGGGGTGTGAAGCACCACCAGGTCGATTATGCGGTTCACGCGGACCCGGAGAACAGCATCCGGTCACGGTCACCGCTGCCGCCACCCCCGCCGCCCCTGGCGCCGATCGCCTCCTCGTCGTCCTCGCAGCAGAGGGCCCAGCACTCCATGTCGGGAGGTGCGCCCCAAATCATCATTACCCGAGCAGCCCCGGGCGTGTCCCCGTCGCCGTCATCCTCAACGCCGGCGGGGGCCCCCCTGTCGCACGCCCAGCAGCAAGTGCGGGTGATTAAAGACGGCCGCTTCTACGACGAGTCGCGAAGGGGCTCCATTTCGCCACCGTCGTCTTCGGCGTCCTCGTCGACTTCCGGCGTGACGCTGTCCACGCTCTCGCCGAACGGGAGCTCCGCGGGGTCAGACCAGAAGCAAAGAATGCCGCCGTTCATGGGTGCTGGAAGTGCATCTTCGTCGGACAATGAGCACAGGGAGGCGGCCCACCAGCCGGCCCCCATCTCGTCGCGGAAGTACGTCGTCTCGCGGCACGTTAACGTGATCTCGTCGATTAAGCTCGAATCGTGCGGAAGTGGTGCTGTGAGTAGTGTTCCGAACAGTTCGGGAGTGTTTCGAACTCCAGTTGTCTCCAGCAGCAGTGCACCGATGCGGCCGCCGCCTCCTCCACCGCCGCCCAAGATTAAGACTTCGGCGACAGTAAATGAAGAACCGTCGAGCTCTATCCCGGACTTAGGTAAATATCCCCACTTTTCTTTAAATTTCTTAATTTTTAGTGGAAATATACAAAAACACAAATTGGGGAGGACTTACATATACCAAAGTATAAAATTGTATTTTATAATTACTCTTTTAAATCGTCCTTTTAAAATTTTTCGAAACGTCCTTTTGAAATTTTACCTGCGTGGGATTCAATTGTTTAGGTACGAGAACGTGTCAGTTAATATTTGAAAATTTTATTAGGTTTAATCGTCATAAAATTCTTGAGAGGTAGGTACTCGTAAACGTAATATTTTAAAGATATTCTAACTTATGCCGATTTTATAACTATTACACGGATTGTAAAATTTTTAGTCTTCCCTGCCAAAATGAGAAAAACGGATTCACTTCGGTGTCGGTCCGTCCATTTATCACAGGCGATTTTCTCTGAAATTATTCGACGTACAAATTTGAAATTTAACAATAAAGTATAGTGGCTCAATTATAAACTATTCTGGAAGTTGATGAAAACTTATTGAAACCCGAATACATACAACGTATATGCATAATGTTTTTTTATGCACTTTTTTAAACAGTTTTTGGGAAAAACGTTGAAAATTACAGAAAAATGTGAACAAATCATGAACATTGAGAATTAAGTGTAGATCGAGGTAAAATTATCAGGTTCCAAAAATTGTAACGTGGTTAATTGTTATTTAAACAATTTAATTGTTTATTTCCTTATAACTGCTGAACAATTGGTTTTAGATAAAAATTATTTCGACTAAAAATATTTCCCGCACGGCTACGTGCGCACGCATACCTCTATAGACTCGCACACGATAGTAGTGTATTTAGGTCTCATGAGTTAGAACAAGCATTTATTATACAAATTATTTGAAATTTGTTATCCTCCCATCCCACCTCTAAAAATATAAATCTGAAAAATTTGAAAAAAATTACTTAGAAGGTTAACTATTAACTATAATATATATTAATAATTTAAGTGGGAGGCAGATAGCACGGAACTATAATTGTGGAAGTACAACTTGCACTTGACCGATTTTGTTAAATGCAATATAAATATAACAGTTCAAAATTATGTACACATTTCTGTCAGGACTTCGTAAACAATATAAGTATTTTTAAATTAAAACCCATAAAATCACGCTTCATTTTACCAATACTTTATGGAATTTTCCTTAAATAATAAAAATCGAATGAAAAACTGCTCATTCACATTCATTGATTTTTCCATTTAAAAGCGTTTAATCTCTTTTGATTTAAAATCGGGTTAATGTCACTGATGGTTTGCTTGCTTTGCTTCAAAATAAATCAGAGCATGGACATATGTATAACAAACGACAAATGTTAATTTTGTCTATGTATTTAGAGTATCTGATAAGAGGAAATTTGAAGCAAATAGTTGTTCTTATTGAGAAAATTATTATATATCACTTTCTTTAAAGTATATATATATACCTTTCTAAATGCTTCAATGATAAAATGATAAAAACATTCAATTTGCTTTGAAAACAAAAGTTGTCTGGAGTCCCATTGAAGCCCTGTTTACGTTGATTTGGGCACGTACTGTGTTTAACTTTTGAACTAGTAGTTATTACTCGAAATTGTTCCTTTCATTTTACTGCCTCTTCCGTACTTATTAACGTGAACATATCGGCGATCGAATTTACGTCAATGAATTGCCTTCAGTGGAAATTGAAGGGCGCTCGGCTGTATAGTTGTTTTCAAAAGTACATTATTCTTAAAGATATCGTAAGGTCATCCACGTGGGTTTTTCGTGACAAGTGATGTTCTCTTAATTACTGTGCTGACAGAGTTCTTGAAGTACATCCTTCTTGCCAAAATAAACGCGGATAGTGCCATGCGTATGAAACGTTTGCCACAAAATGTTTATCATGCGTCGAAACTTTCACATGACCTTCATTTGCGAAACGACCTTGACTTTCAAAAGCCACCTGAGCTCCGCATTCCTGAGATTAGCCCGACAACTGTCCGAATCAATCTTCGCATTATTCAATTTCATCTCGTAATAACGGCTAATTACACAACTGAAAGCGCTTTCTTCGTTTGACCTCCTTCCTCTCCTCTCGCCAGTAAATAAGCATAGTGACATACTGCGCCACAGTCGCCGCCGCCATCTTGATATTTTTTCCCCTATTTTTTTCGTGAAGGACGATCGTTTGACGCGCCTTCTTTTTCTCAAAAAAAAAATAAAAAATAAAAAAAAAGTAGACGGGCGGGGGTGGGGGTGTCAATGTTGAAGCATCTGAAGAGACGGGTGCCCAACTGTCGCCGCGACGAACATGACATCCTTGACTTTTCCAGCCGATTCACATTGCTCGCGGCGGCGTGACCAGCCCCTTCTCAGGTAATATTCTTTCTTCCGTCGGTGCGAGCAGCTCGACTAGAAACGCAGTTGTGGGGAAGTGCTTTTGTTTTTTCTCGATCGCAACTTTCTGCCTTGCTACGACGTACTTTTTGACATTTCATTTTCCCCTCCCCCCCGCTGTCATGAACGGAACTGAGCGACCAACGCGCGACGCAAGGGTGATAACCGCAATACACCGCCAGCCATGAAAATGTTCTAAAGTGGCCCCACAAGCGGAAATAAATTGTAAACAAACTGCTGCAGGCGGTCGATCTTGCGATAATTTTTCGAGGTAAAGTTTACAGGTAAGTTCAAGGCGAACCGGCGCGCACAGCTCGTTTTTTGCTATTCCGATCGTCATATTTTTTTTTTTTTGCTTTTCTTTCCGCCAACAGCAAGTCTCGTTGGAATGACGCTCAAGGACGGAAGTAAGTTGCGTTGCGACAGTACCGTAAAAAGCTCCTCTCTCAAGACAGTTATATTCAGTCGTGCCGCCATTTGTGAGACTCGATCGCGACGAACGCAGCGAGCTTGGGTAGCTGCTGGTGCGCTTGCGCGGCAGACAAACGGTCCCGGCTCTGAGTCAGCGGAGCAAGCACAAGCGGATCATCGAAATATGTGGGGATGGTGGCGGTGGCCGTCGATCGAGCGGCGGCAAACTTTGAAAAACTTCGTTTGGTATGCAAAGCCACATGCGTTGTGGTGGACTGGAGACGCTGGCAATTTTAAAAAGGGAAAGTGCTGTTTACTTTCATCGGCGCATCGGTGACTGCAATTGCGTGCAGTTTCTAATTTAGGGAAATGCACTTTCAACTATTTGTGCAGCAGACAATATCGTCCACAGCTCAAATTGTCACGGTCTACTGACAGTTTCGGGGGAGGCGGGAGCGACCGAGCAACTTGTTGGGTCAACGTTGAAGGGGTGAACAACTTCTGGGCCGCGACCGCAAGCATCTTAACTAATCGCACCGCCAAGAACAAATTGAACTCGGCGAATTTGTCGAGTATCTCTGAGATTTTCTGAGGTAGGGCTCCGTCCGTTCAGACGAAAACGACGGCGACGGCGATGAGTGCAACGGCAGTCGGGCGGTAAGTATAGGGCGCATGCAAGTCTCGTTTTGAATGCGACTGTGGTGCACTCGGCGAGCGTCATCCACGGCTGCATCGAGTGCATGTATGCGTCTTCAGTCGGTGCTGCTTCAGCTTGCGAGGGGGAAGACGCGCATTTGAGGGTAATTTGAAGCACCGGCGGCGAGTGGATAAGGAGGAAATAGTTCAACGAACAAAGTCAATGTTAACGACCTAGCCAAGGGCAGTGACTGCTCACGTCCAGATGCCTTTATTCGGCGGCTCCTATTAAGCGTCTGACCTCATTCCGGGTAATTATTATGCAGCGAGTGGTAAGGCGCGTACACATGTGTTCCAATTGAATGTTTCTCTTTTATTTTTTCGAGATCAACCGAGGGGGATTCTATGCAGTCGCCGCCGTTACCGGTGTCCTTAATCGGGCGCATTACGCATTTTAAATGAACCCGACCTACGCCAGACCAGACGGACATATTCGCTCAGTAGTGGGCGTGACGAAGGTTCTGGGGGGGCATAACAAAAGATGGGAGTTTTAAGTCGAATTCGGCGTTTACTTTTCTCTAGACTTCCTTACAAGCTTTGATTTTTGAATGTTCCTAATAGTTATTTGAATTCTAAAGACATCCAATGAAAATACTGTAGATATATAACCTAAGGTTAAGTTTTAATCGGCCATAATTGATCCGCCATATTGAACTTCCATATTTAACAGGGAAATTCGAAATTGCAATTTCGAAAACACCTGATTAACCATTTTCATAGAGATATCTCAATGTTGTTTATTCTTATCACCTTATTGTATCAGCCAACTAGAATTTTGAACTTGTCTCGTTTTGATTGGTGGATTAGTCAGAAACAACTCGTGAACTTTTACGTTAATACGTTCGGGATACCTAAATAACGTTCTATCATCGGATACAATCCAATACAAAGTAAAAACTCGTTCTCGTTGTCTGCAAATAATAAAAGAATTGCAAATGTTTTACATGATTAGATAATTCGACTGGCAGTTATTTTCCCTTCTCATGAATTATGAATATTTTCCAGCCCTGAGCATGTAAACGTTTGGTGACTGTTGTTCGGTCAACATTAAAATCTCTGTGGAGTTTCTAAGTGGATTAAGCTGAGCCTTTCTGCAATGATTTTATATCCTATGAATAAAACCGCATTTCAAAAATCGTTGAAGGTAATTGTTATAGGTATGTTTTAGTATCGTATACCAAATATAAATTGGGTTCAGTTTTGTTAGTTTCGCCAGGATTTAGAAAATCGTGTTTCGAGAAAAACTCATGTTTAAGAGATAGTTCATAATGCTAACGTTTTAAGAAATAGTTGAATGAGATAAATCAGTCCTTAAATTTGTAGTTAATGAAAATGTTTGGTAAAAACGATTTTTACAGCATTTAACAACAGGATGTTTCTTTAAGACAAGCTAGAAATTCGAAAAACCAGAATTGTGGCTAGAATGAGAACAAAGTGAAGTCACTGGTAGTTTTTCCATAAATGTAAATTCGCGCTAATCACCCAGCAAGCCAATTAGCTAGCAGCCAACCTGAAATTAGATTCCCCAAAAGTGGAAAAAAAGTCGCCGAACCTTCGGACTGCTCTCGATTAGGGGCCATATTTTGCAGTCGCCGAACAAATCAAGCATAACATCATCAGCTAGACGACACGACGCTAAATTGCTAACGAGTCGTCGCATAAAGTGGCCAGAGGAGGAGTCCTGGCTTGCATTTTTCCATGACTGAATCTACTGACCCAGTAGTAAATTATCGACGTCGCCAGCGCATAAAAAGCGAACGACAAAATCATAAAAGCGAACGCGCGCAAAAAGGACCGCGAATCTTATTATGCTTCGCACGCAATCCGCGCACACCGCCGCTGCCCGGGCAGTTGTGTGGCGCAGCGCAGCGCACCCAAGAGAACCCACCTTGACCTTGACTTTGATCGTGCGGTCAGCGGCCTCCCGCCCCCCGTGCACCGGACCCCGCGGCCACAATTGGTAAAATCTATCACGACACATTCTTCGGCTGCCAGCGGTGGCAAAAAGAAATTAACTCTCGCTGGCCGGTGCTGGCGCGCCACCGCGCCGGTGACCAACAACAGCAGCGCCAGCATCGGCGCGGCGGTCGCGGCAACAAATCTTCGCGATGAAAGGTGAAGGGCTTTTTTTTTGCTGGAGCGGGAAAAAGGAGGCGGCCAGAGGGCCTGCTGCGACCAGAGAAGAAGCAGCAGCCTCTTCGCGCCGGTGATTTTCAGTGGTTGGCCGTGACCTGTCGATCAGCGGAGATAGCCGCGCGCAATCGGGCCAGGCTCTACAGGCAGACACAAAGAGTCCCGCGCGAAGGGCAGTGACCGCCGCGTGTGCGCCTGATCACTGCGACAAGGACCCTTTCCAGTTTGGCCGATCAGCGTCCCAATCATTTTTTTTTTTTGCTAATTCCTTCTGATTCGCCCGAATTGCAGCTGCCCTTGACTGTGAGAACTGAACCCCGGGTCTTCGGCGAGGTGAGTCCTTGGCCTTCAGTGGTTCACCCTGCGCGTGGTGGCCTCCTCGAACATTGCCACTCCCCTCCCCTGGCAGCAGGGGGAGCCTACACCTATGTCGACTTGGACACGTTCGCAGTGAGGTTCATAGCCTTCACCGAAGCACTGTGACGGATCTGCCCAGCAAAAGCATTGATTTAGCCGTGAAATGCATGGAAAACACCCAGAAAATTACTTGAGCCTCCACGCGCCGTTATGTGTGCAGCAGGGCCGCCGATGCTCCCCGTTCGGTGCACTTGGCACCACAGGGCAAGGTGAAGGAAAATGCACTGCTGCACCACCACATCGAAGCGCGGGCCCGACTTGGGTGCATTCACAGGCGGAGGGAGCAGTGCTTCTGGTGTCGTTAGTCCCACCACCGCTGCTGCAGTTGGGACTGTGTGCGGCCGTGGTGCACACCAGGCACCGATTTTCCCCCGTTTTGGAGCAGCACTGGCGCTGGTCTCCACGGCCATTTAATACATGAGCCAAGGGCATCTTCGGTCACCTAGGCAACGCCCTTCACTTCGAAATGCAAGTGCAGCGCAGAGATGAACTCAGGGGGAAAATTGAGTTTTACTCGCAGCGGGTGGGAGACCGGTTTACTGTTCTCCGTGCTTTGCTCCAGCGGGGAAATTCTTCGGATAAATCCCAATTTGCAAGGAGACTCATGCACTTTAATAGTTGGGGGCATTTTCGGCCCATTTTGGGGCACTCAAATTTTTACTAAACACACTCGATTTTTATTTATTTCTAAAGGATACATTTTATTATTTTCAGACATATTTAACATCCGGGAAATTGTGGGTAAGAATTACTGGCCCAATATATAAATATTCATGAATTTCTAGGTGCGCCGAATTTGTGTAGGAGCAGCCTCCCACTTCCTTCGCTGTGTGAGTGCGTTCGATTTTGCTTGTGATAATCCATGCCATATCCACGGCCATAGTGTTCTCATTGAATGTTAAGTTTCTAAATTTTGAATTCTAACTACAAAATATGGTAACATAATTCCAAATTATTCATACACTTAGAATTGAAATATTTATGGTGTGATTCAGACAGAACCGGACTAAAGTAAGATGATTGGAGACGGTTCTTCAGCGTTTTCGAAATATTCGTCTATAATAATTGTGTTTATCCCTCCGAAAACTAAAGCGGTTCTAGAATAACATGAATAAGTCCTAAAAATGAACTTTGCTTAGGCTGGGTGCTTTGATAGGCACATAACCTAATTAAGCGAGTAGACCAACTATTTGGAAAGAACGTAACATTAGTTTTTCACTGTAAACTACATCTCGAATCTACTTGAATATTTCGAAAACGATAGATATAATGGATTTGATTTACCCTACATACTTTTGAAAAGGACATCACATTTTCACACAGTTTAGCTTTGAAACATGTCGCTCAAACGACTATAATATAATTTCTATAGAAATCGAGTGTTTTGTCAATTTGCCCGTATTTCTTCTACAAATTTACGTGGGAGAATCTCAATTTCAAATTCACAAAATGACAATTTCATAATTTTCCATGGTCTGGGGAGCCATGACGTCAAGTCCAAAAGTTTCTTTCCCGTTTTTATAGAAAGGAGTGTAAAGGAGTCAAAAGCGATATCTGGGAATCAATCGGGTTTTCTTAGCCTGAAGAAAGAACTAATTTGACGATACGTCCAATCGGACTCTGTATATAGCGTAACGCAATTTAATAATAAGTTTGCATCAAAGTAAAACGTTTTAGCAGTAAAATATTCTTGCCATGGGAAAATCATGTAACTTATATGAATAATTTTCATTTATTATCTGATTTGTCACAAAAATTATAAGGAAAGTAAAATAGGCTGATGAATGTATTGAAATCGCTAATAAATCTAATGCTGTAGAAAACATACTTTGCAGAAAATGATAATAACAAAAATGGGTTTCCACAAATGAGAGTTTTCAGTTAGCCCTGACTTCGAGAAAAATATAACTAAAAATACGAAGTTATTAAGGTATTTTGTAAATAGTTTAGGGTTTAAATGTTCCGTAAGTTTTTTTTTTATTTATTTTAAAAATGCCCTATTACACAAAATGAGGAAAATACTTATAGGTTCGTTCTCATAGCTATAAAAATAAAGGATACTAAAATAAACCGTGAAGTATTCAAAAATTCCCTTAATCGAGCTCAGCGCCATTCATCAAACCGTGCATTAATCGCACTCCATTGCATTGCATTGCTGCTGTGAAATTATTCTTTCCATCACCTGCAGTGGAAATAATGAACGCAAAGGTCAATGCATTCGCTACACACAACTGCAGAGTGCAATTATGTATACGTTCATGTTTGTGACTGCATCGGATGCAAAAGTCCATGTGCATCAGCATTTCTCAGTGGAATCAGCGCCAGCAACTTCACTAGCGGAGTGCTGGGAAGAAGGCGCAGCGCGAAAGCTTTCATCCAGTTCTCTTCCACCCCCTTGGAGGAATGTGCAGTTGCAGCATGCACTTTATCTACTCCCAGCCAGATGGCATGCAGTGCAGCAAGAATTATGTTTTTGATATTTTCCTTTGCTGTGATTAGTTTAGTTTCGTGGTGAAAATAACTTCGTTTGCCGCTGCGAAAGTATTTCCTGAGAAGCTGAAAAAGCAAAATCACCCCCAAATATTAGGGAAGATCAAGGCCACTGGCCTCAAAGGACCATAACCTCGGTTCTTCCATTAGCGATGATGTTTTCCGCCTTTTGTCCTCTTTTTACCTTATGTACGGCATGCTTATGTACGTAAAATTCCACACGCACTTTATTCGCTCTCCCCCTCTCTCATGCGAATAAAATTCGTTTTGTGGCGCAGCGGTTTCATTCCGACACGCTTGGTTTAAGGGCGACCCACGTGTAAGGGTCCTTTCAATTGAGTGCGTGTGGCACCTCCACAGGCGCAGCTCCTCTTCACGGGGAAATCTCCCGTTTTTGAACAAGGGAGTCCTTCCCTTCCTGTCCCCCCCTCCCCCTGCTGCAGTCCAACGGAGGAGTTTTAGGTGTGCGTTTTATATAGGGGCCGGAAGGAGTGTGCGTGCCTGCGGGCCCCGTGAATTGTTTGGCCTTGACTCAGAGTAACCCCTAGCTAAAGTGGGTAACGGAACATGTCATACGCACACGGTTACGCATGCATCGACGTCGGCTCGTCAGCCACGGGGGCTTTTTCTCTTAGATGCCCTTGCTGCGGTGGTGGTGGTGGTGAGTGGGACTCCGATTGTTTGCTTTTTTTTTCCTCCGGTTCTCCACTGCCCCGAATTCGATCGATCCCATTAAATTTATTTCTGAGGTTGTGTGCGTATATCTGTATAGGTATAAGGTATCCCCAACGGGGAGGGTGAAAGTGTAGGTGGGTTCATTTGGAAAATGCGTAGGCGTTGGGTTAAGGAGACTTAAGAACACGTGGGAGCTGCGTCCTTCGGTCTTTCGAAGTACCGCGGAGGCTGAATTATTATTGCCTCCTGCCCCTTCCTCACTTCAGTTTGCAATTGCGGGTTTTTCGTCCTCTTTGTTGAGGAGCAAAAATTTCACTCCTCCAACCTGCGGGGAGAGTATTGCTCGACTGTGAAATTGTTAAATTATTTTTTAAACGAATTTAACCTTGGAAAACTTGCTGGGAAAAGCTCCGTTATGCGGGGGCCGTTATTTATCCGTAGCCCTGAAAGCTTAAAACACCCAAGCTCCGGTCAATGGAGCCAATTGAGGGTTATGTTCGAGAGTAAATATACAAAGTGCAGCTGTAGTGGTGGGGTGGGCGAAGAGTGTATGGTAACTAGGGTGTCTCCGCCGGGTTCGGGGGTGGTGGCTGTGGCAATGAAAGTTACCCTGCCACCCTGCGATTCAGGTTGAAGGTCATTGACCCAGTCTGCGCCTGCTAGTTCGCTTATTTCTGGCAGCAGCAGCGGTGGGATTTTGCCTTCGGGCAACTGGCAACAATCAAAATTTTTTTTTTCACCACCACCCCCTAATGATGCTGCGGGAATATGATAGCTGGGTCTTTCCGGGCTTTTCAGCACTCGAGAGGGGAGTGATTCATTCCGGGAAGTTTGCTAAAAAAGGTAATTCGCACAGCGCATCCTTTGGGAAGTATTCTGTTTTTATGATTCATCACTTAAACCGGAACAGATCTAATTATTTTGCGAAGGCGTTGGAGAACTGTTTGTCCTCCAAGCTGCCTCCGGTTATTCAAGCTGCGGCCACATATTCAGGGATTCTTACCTTGAACTTTTCAACCTCTGTATTTATGATCGGAACGGATTAGGGTGGGGATTTAGCACCACACACACATAAGGCTAGCTGTGACTAAGCTGAACACGAACAGATTATCTGTCACCACTTTGGGAGGATCTTTCTAGGCAACGTGTAACGCATTTTGCTCTGGTATTAGGGAGTTCGTGGGAGTTTCGTAATGTTACAGGACTTGATACCTGCGAACGTTAACCTCCTACAGTAGCTTGCGCCCAAGGAGCAATTATCGGCTTATGGTGAGTTCAAATTCTTATTGATTTTTACTTCGCCTTCTGACTGTCACATCGCGTAGGATCAGTTTCGAAATATGTTATGACCTTCTAAATTGAAAGCAAATAAAATACGCAGTAATGAATGGAACAAGCAGTAACAATATGCTTTATAAATAAAACAGAAGAAAACATCGTAAATAGATGTTCAACTTGGCACAAGAAAAAGGAAATCCGATATGTCGTCTAGTCTTAAGTAATTTTAGCTACACACCCTTTTAAGATTTACAAACTTTTAGGAAAACAATGTTTTTCTTATGTTTGTAATTTGAAAACGACAGAATGTTTGAACGGAATCTAGAAAATCTTAAGTAAGTTTACATTTTCATAGAAATCCTAATTGTACTCATGACTTTGTTTGCTCGGCGTTTTGGAATTTGAGAGTTAGTTTTATAAATACATCAAGTTTAAAATAAGATAAATAAGAAAAGCAATTAGAAAAACAGGTACCTAATCATAAAAGGTTTTGATATATTCCGGGCGACATCTATTGGTGATTACCAGAAACATGATTGTTTGTGACATCTATTGATGAGTAACAGAAACGTGAAGGTTTTATTTCATTCCATTAAGCCATTCTGGAGATATACTTATGTCTGTTATTTTTATTTACTTTCAATCGAAGTACGCAAAATGTAAACACAAAATGGCGGTCTTATTTTAAAAACATGTACTATTATTTTAATTGCGAATGAAACGCAATATACGCGTCTACATCAAATATACGTACTTCTTTTAACACAATACGTTCTTACTGTAAGTACAGTTATACCAGATTTACGCCGGAAGCACAATGCAACGCGACTCAGATGCGTTGAAGACGGTTTGAAAAAAAATTAACTGTCAACGACGTTGAAAGTTAAAAGTTGGACAACTTTTGCGTCGATATCGCGTCTGAGGCGCGTCGGGAGCGTTTATTGTTTCTACTTGTTCTGATTTTTTGTTTTTACTTTTGTCTGACAGCTAATCACGTCAAGAGCGTCTTCGTCGCCTTGCATTGTGCTCCCGACATTAGCTTTTTCAGATTCAGCTAAACATTCTTAATTTAATCAGAAATTTTCTTAATTTTGGTATGCGATTTTCCTCTAAGTGCTGCTGTTTTGGCCTTCATATCGATAATAATGTTCACCGCGAATATAGTTTTAAAAAACATTTCATGTACATATACAGACACGACCCCGTTCTAGCTTTATCATATGTACATATGTATAGATTTAAACTGTAACTCCAATTTAATTGTATCATGAGGCAAACAACTCTCCTCTTATTTGCTGGAAGCTGCTACCTCAAAAAGATCTTAGTAACCCTCGAAAATTCGCTTTTCACACAGTTCGTTCACTGTACCCGATTATTTTGCAAAATTTGGGGAAGGAACTGAAGCGCCAATAGACGCAAAAGCAAACAGCCGCTACCTTGAGTTGTTTTATCGCTCCGATAATCGGTCCCATAGACTCTATCAATAAACACGTCCAATTTGCTCAGACAAATGTAAATTGGTTCCGAGAAGGAGGCTCAATTCGACAGCCGAGGGAATATTAACTCCACATATTGAACCTAATTTTTGTGGCTTCTCCGAATCTCATCAAAAGCGCCCTTCGAATTCGATTCGCACGGGTTTGCATATAAATATTTTAACCTCCTGGCCACGCACCTCACCCCGCGAGATCAATACCCTCTGGGGCAGGACGCAGAGCAGGATTGTTGGGAAAGATGGATGTAAAGTCCCCGGGCCCCGACCCGCAATCGCCAGTGCGTAGTAACCGAAAAGTTAGCGCTTAAAACCCCCAATCGCCTCGGCTCAGCTGTGTTAGTCAAGGTTATTTAGCCGTTCCACTACATGAAGAAATAGAAAGAAAAAAAATACTGCCAGATAAATCTGGTTTGTGGGCCGGAAAGTGGGCGGGGGCCCATTCAGATGACTAAGGGTGTTACATAACGCAGTGGTGTTAGAGGAAGTATCAAAAGCGGTGTCACACGCATCAGAATCGCGAAACGGAGGCGAGAGGGTGGACATCTCGGAAGTGGCTTGACGGTCACAGTTTTCGGCAATTAGCGAACATGCGGCGAGGAATCTCTGCTGCTCGCTGGGTTCGGTGAGGTCGGTCGTTCCCTGTAAATGGAGCAGTAGCGCTAAACACCCTCGCCCCATCCCTGGGACATCCCCCAAACGCCGTACATATTCAGAATAAATAAGTAAAGTTGGCGATAGATAGAAACAGCTCCACTTTCGGTAGCGGGAGCGAGATAGACACCTCGAGAAAAGGTCAGGGCAACCGAAAAGCTCCCCAAATGGGGGCTCTCTCAGCTAAGCTTAGCAATTTACTGGAAAATCTGTAAGCTCCCCGGTGGGTGGGGGTGGGGGAGCCGTGAATTGTTTTTGTTTTGGATGCGTGCGCGAGCGGGCGGCAAGCGGTAGCGAACCAACACGCGAGCAGCGCGCTCGATAAGCTCGGAACGGCAGCCACCAGGTGAATGACCGATGCTTGCGAGCGACCTTGAATCTATCTGGGCCAAGTGGAAATTATTTGCGACATTCTAAAGCAGCGGCTCCAGTGGCGTTGTTGTGCGCCTGTCGCGACGTTCACTACCGCCTGGGCCCCGTTCTAGTCGCTAGAATTATTGCTAACTTTCCGCCAATAGACCCGTTGGTGGTCTGTTTATTTTTGCTTGATGCTAAAAAGCCACTTCAACTTCGTTTTGCCGCAAATTAAGTGGGAAACCGTCGCTACACCTCGCGAGCTTTTTATGTTGCGCGCCCTCGTTATGTCTCGCATGCTAAAAAAAAAAAAAAAAGGTTGAAAACCCTCGCGATCTCTTCCATCGCCTGCATATAAGAGATTTAGACCAGAGCTGGCTGCTTTACATCGCAGATTTTGCTCTGAGTTATTGCGTCAAATAGAATAACGAGAAACGAAAAAGAAAAATTCAAAAAGACCTTCTCCGCGTTCCTATGCATTCGCGCGGGTCAGCCCCAATTTGCAATTGCTGTTCTGTGACATTGAGCAGCGCACCACTACCGCAGCTGCACAAAAGGCGACGTAATTTTCAATCTGATTGCAAATCTACGTGCCCACCTTAAGTTCGACAGTAGTAACAATATCATATAGAAAACGTCAACAGGCAAAAATGAGTAACGGCCGTGTGGCATGCCATTCAGGTCATTCCACTGTGCCGAAGGTAAAGACAGCTCTAGCGAGCGCTAGCGCTCCTGCTACGAGAATTATGCCCAAGGCACAGATATGCGAACGCGCTAAAATTGCGCGCCCCTGAAATGTGTTATATGACCGCGTACTAAAAATTGCGCAATTACCCAAGTCGTTATCGCGTTCCGATTAGGTAATATTTTTGTTAGCTAAATTGCCCCGGGAATTGACGAAAACAACGAAATTGTCTAAAAAAAATCTATATTAAAATGCCCCAATTGGATTTACTGCGGCAAAGTATGTTGCGTTGCGCACACCTGTTGAGATTTCTAGGCCCAGTCGACAGCGCAGCGAGAGTTCTTGCTTAAGGCATTTTTATTTGCATCCGGTTTAATTTATCTATTGCAGCAGATATTTAAGGAAATCAAATTCTAGTTTGTATGTACAAAAAATACTGCCCACTCATAAAACTTATTGAAGTGGTCGTTAAATTTTATGTAGAACGTGCTGCGTGCTACTTTCAGTATGAATTTTTATGTAAGATTGAAATAATTTGAGTCTTTTCCTGTTTAGAAAATCCAATACCAAAAATTTCACTGATATTCTTCAAGTTTTTTAAAAAATAGAGAGTGAATTAATATTTGGTACCCATACATGGGAAAATATTGTATAGCTACATATTTTTTCCATTTAGGAGAAGTCGGAAGTAAGTACAGAAATATCGTTATATTTTCAACTAAGTTAAGTTCGAAAAATTGTTTAGGGTACTTAAGAAATTTTAATTTCTTCAAGATAACGTTGCGACAACTTTTTAATTATAACGTATAGTGTTCTTTTTAGGGACTTATAATCTAAAACAACTATTAGAACAAACTAAGTCTTTGAGTCTCTTTCCAGAGCCACTTTATTTACTCAGAAAAACTAAATGCATTATCGCAGTCCAAGATTCAAAAATTTGTCCACATATTGAAAATGTTGAAAGAAATTTATCCGTACGCGATGAAAGAGATCATCTCATCAAAGAAAAAGTAATATAAATACATAGTATAAGTAAATTAATAGATTTTAAACAAACTTATGTGCAATTGAATTTATTGTTGTTAATTTGTGATTTCCTTTATTGTGTATATTTTAAAATCTTTTATAATTTCTCGAAATTCTTGCGTCAACTTACGTCGATTTGCATTGCGTTCTTTGCAATGCACTACCAACGTAAGTCGAGGAATGCCTTCTATCTTATTTTATTAGCTTATTTGGTTCTAAAATTTCTATTTACTAGATTATATTTTTTTACTCGCTACCTAACAGAAAGTATATCGCGTTTCAACTACGAAAACTTGTAAAGAATTTTGTTTTCTTAAAAATGGTCATAATAATGTTAACTATTCATTATGCTTTTCGTAGACCTTTTAAAATAAAATATTAAACATTTTCACTGCATGTTACAATTTAATTTACGTGTAGAATAGCAATTTTAATTCGTTTTCTGTTTTCCGCATATCGAGCTCCTAATACTGGTACAATAAGAATTAAAGGACAACTTTGAATGCTGGGGGTTAAACACGTGCTTCGAAAATTCTCAGGTAAACCCTTTCATCTGTCAATTTAATGGGTTTATGTATTTCAATATTCGACAAAGGCCTCGTGCTGTCCTTCAAAACAATGCCTACGTGTACACATTTGGGGAATAATTCCCACACTTAACCTTGGGGCGATGAGGTTCCGTAAGAATTATTCATGCAAAACTGAAGGCGAATGATATCTGCGCATTTCCCGATTCCTCAAATTATTTGTTCCTTGACGCTTCAGTAATAGAATTCATTATTTCAAGGACATCGCTATCCAGCTATCCATTTTCCCCCGGTGCCCCCTATAAATTCAGGCGCATAAGAGTTTTCCCCGAGAATCTCGAAGGGAAAAAAACACACCCGAGAATTGCTTATACTTCATCATATCCCCCCCTTCCCTTTCAGCCGTGGCCGTACACCCCCACTGCTCCACCTTTATATTCCTCCTCGTTTTGCTTTTCCTTTTTGGCCTCTAGAGCTTGTGGCTCATGCCAACGAAAATCACCTCGTTCGTATCTGAGTTCCCCCGAATAACTGTGTCGATGAACCATTTCAAGGACTTTTGTTCTGTTCGTTTTTTGAGCCGCCGAAAGTTCGCAGCAACGGTACATGTCCCACACACAGTCTGTTTCTCCTCATCGGTTTTGCGCCACGTGCCGGTGGGCTTTCAATTTTTCATCTACCCCTTTTTGTAGGGATATGTTTCAAATTTACCGTTATTTTAGTGCAATGACTGAAGTAGCTTTTTTAAACAGCCGTTATGTTGCTGGAATTTCGGTAAATCAACCGTTAAGTTTCTTGTACCGTAGAAACTTTTTTGGATAAAGCTTGTGATTTTTATGAAAGCTTTGACATTTTTGGCACGACTTACAGAATTTGAAAGCTTATTTAGCGTGTACAGGTTATGTACTAAAAGCTTGGTGCTGTTAGATGACAGGTGTAGGGTTCCTTTTTTAATTTTCAGCATGTAAAAGGTATAAAAATTGCATTGTAACTTGAAGTTTAGTAGTAAATGTGGTTTTTTGATGGTTTTTGAGGGTATATTTATTAAAATCGACGTCCTGAGTAGGTGGTTTTATGGAGCTTTTCCCCAAAATATATTTCCGAAAAATTATGTACTAAAAAAGCTCAACCCCCCAAAACGAGCATAGCGGCTCAGACGGTGACAAAAGAACAAAAGTTTTGCACCGTCAGGGGGAGGCACTGAATAAAAACTACTGGAAAATGAAGCTGCTGCTGCAACAACAACAACAATGGCGATACGGATATAACGGGAAAAGTAAAGCACACTACACAACTCGCTGGTCTCGGAGGTTTTAGTACCCACGGCACAAGTACCCAGCACAGCACGACACACCGCGGAGCATGTGCACGCGTCATGAGAATTCGATCAGACAGCATCAGGCAGTGTTCGCGCGATTAGCATTAGTTTGACTGGATGCGTGCTGCACGCTGCTCTGCGCTGCTGCCTGCTGCTGCTGCTACTTCGACGGCGTCGTTGCCGCCGCCGCCCGCCCGCCTTTTGTTTCCTTTTCAACGAGTGTGGACCAGCCGCCCAGAAACTCCAGCCGAGAGTTTAATTCTGAAGTGAAGTTGTCGTCGCCAAAATGTGCCAGTGCTTTGTGGTAGTTGAGTCAAACGGTTCCTCCGAGGGCGCCACTAGTTCCGTCTGAGAACAATGAGGATCCTTCCTGCAGATACTCAAAACCCTAAAGATACGTTGCAAAGTTGTATTTTGTGATATTTGATTATGCCTCGGCGAGCGGCTAGCTGCTAAGGGAAAAATTAGAAAAAAGTATCTCCGAAGGGAAGTAGCCAAATTAGATGAAAATACCGCTATTTTTGTATAGTCAACTCTGGTGCCATAAGTCCTTCCGACGAAAACTTGTGCGAAATTCCGAGAGATAATATAGGCGTTTAAAAGTAAATAAATTAGTTCAATTTCGTGCTGATCCAGCAGTTAGCCAAATAAGCAGTTGTTACTTAATTTTTGACAGTTACAGTATAAGGGGAAGAAACCGTTATTAAAAACGAACTTGTAAAAATGACTGTTGGCGAAAGAGAGGTTCTGTTCAGCGACGCTAGCGACATCCAGGATACGCACCAGCTAATCGGGCGAGTTCTTGCAGGTAAATTTGTTTTAATTTTTTTCTTCTAAATATTAATTAACCGATAAAGCGGCGCTATCACAGCACACGCTATGGCGCCCGCCGCCACCACAGTTTAATCCCCTCCCCCACTCGCCTCCGAAAACGCCGTAATCTCTTTCCGCAATTATTTCATCGAAAGTTCGCAAACAAGAAAGCGGTCGGGTCGGTCAATGACCGTCTTAACCTCGTTTTTCGGCGCTTTTTTCTCTCCTTTTTTTACATTTCGTAAAAATTTCACTTTTTTACTCGCACTCATTGCGGGAGAGAAGGCGCAGATTTTTTGTTTCTTCAGATGACGACGGCTGGGTCTGGGCCTTGGTTGTGTGCGTTCGACTCAATTTTTCGACTGGGTCTCTGGGGTAAGTGATTTTTGGTTTCCTGTAATTGTATTAAGTACGCTGTTAAAAAATTTTTTTTCTCGCGGCCGCATAAAATATTAATGGCTCTACTTGAGAAATTGGTCGGAATTATGATTTCTGGCTCCGGAGGGGAGGGTTCAGTGCAGTCCTAAGGCAATTTGTTGTTCACTTGCGATAAACGACGCCAAGACTATATGTTTGATTTTCGTTTAATTAAAATTCTGTAGAGATATCTCTACGTCAATCATTTAGTACTGGGCCGGGGTAAATGGGCCATGGAAGGTTAACCGGTTCAGGGTTAAAAGTTTTCGCAAAGAGGGAGAGCTTTCGGAAGTCTTTAAGCGGCCCTAATTAAAACTCTGCGAATGGCAGGCAAGAGGTGATTTCTGAAGGTATCCGCGCTCAATGGACGGTGGCATTTAATTAAATTCATAAAAAATCAAAGTGGGCCTACTTTATCCTGGTAACCCATATTCGGCGCAGGGTTTATTCTTTGAGAGCTTGTGGTACCACCGAACAATTAGCCCGTCGCAGACTTTTGCTTCGAACGCACACACAAAGTGTTTGCACTGAAGCGAGGTTTTTGGGACGAGGGCGAGTCGAAAAGTTCGTTGAATTGGGGTAAGGAAATATGTCAGTTAAATTTAGCAATAGGGTTAAATGTTCCTACCACGTTGACGATTCTATTTAACTTTATAAGATTTAGTGAACCTATCTAATTTTAGCGAAATTAAGAAATAATATTTTATTATCCTGTGAAAATTGAATACGTATGTAAATTGCGAATCTGAAAACAAAAATTTACCAGTACGTAAGATTTTGAAAAAAAAAAAAAATTAGATCAATCAATGAAAAAAATCTTAATAATAGTTTGAGCTTTAAGGTTTTATTTGAGCCTGGATCATACCTTTCCCCAAAACTTTGACGTCCTGAAAAATTTTAGTTTTCGAATTTTTTATCTACGTAGAGAAAAAGTTCTATTGAAGTTATCTATTATTTGTTCTGTTACATAAACGAACATGAAAAATGTTGATTAATGTTATCTATCAATTTTTGATGAATTTAAAACGTTTACAGATCTGCAAAAATTCGTGTATTAGCTTTATGCGTTCTACTAAAATTTTACGTACCTAATAACTTTTTGAAAATCACTTTAATTTATGACTTGAAAAATTGAATTGGTAAAATTAGAAGCAATAGGTACATCTAGAACTTAAAAATCCTATTAAAATCAGCATAGTAAAGAAATGGGAAGAAGAGTGGAGGTATCTGAAACTAAAACAAAGAAATTTAGTATATCAATGGAATCTGTAAGTAATGAAACGAATAAATTTCTTTTAGGTTAAAATTTGAGTCTACATACATATATAAACAATACATACATTTTTATGAAAATAATGATTATTAGTAAGTATTTAAAAAAGACAAAAATGTAGCATTCCGAAAGTGTTGTCTCTATTTCAATTTGAGATTTTCTTGATTTTAAAAATTATGACAAATAATGTCATCTTCAAATAATTTGTTGGTTCTTCGGAGGCGAAGACATCGTCAATAGAACGTTCAATCATAATTAGCTAGCACATTAGGTATTTGTAAATAAAAAAAAACCGAAATATTTAGAATAAACTTAAAATAACCACATTAAAAAGAAACGGGGGTCTTTTAATCCGAACGAGATTTTGATTCACTGGCAATTAAGGGACTTGAGATTTTGAGCAGAAACTACCCTTACTACAATTTTATGCCTTACTAGCAGGAATAATCCACCAGTCTCTGTTAGTAAAATATTAACTGTTATTTGAGTCTTAGTATTGGATTAAAGTATTATTCTTCTTACTAGTTTTATTGGTTTTTATATTACTATTATATAAATATTTTATTGTAGGCCTGATGTTTTGTATATATTAGAGCATCGTTTAAGTTGTCCATTTCCGTTTTTTTTTTTTTTTTTTTTATTAAAGCTTTCTATGTCATTTTGTTCATCAGTCTGACATCACCCTCAAAGCAATTTTTGCAATAGCAGACATTGCTCAAGCCATTTAAATCTGTATGTCTTCAATTTCTTCAATTCCACGAAGTCCGATCAGCCGCATGTGGAAACTGCGTCACCGTCAATTTGACAGTGTATTCAAGACTCAAATTTTCACTTTCAATTGAAATTTGTGTCGTGGAGAAACCGACAGTAAAGTGAAATGAATTTGTATGGAACTAGGCGCAGAGCGCGGGGCTCATGTGAAATTCCTGCCGCTTATGCAACAGCCCCGTCGAGCGGCTGTCATCGAACTTTCCTTTCGGCGCACGGGGGTTTCTCGCGCGTTATTCTTCCCTCGATGTCCATAATCAACCGCCACGACGAGACGGGTCTGGGTCTGTTTTTTTTTTTTTTTTTTTTTTTTTTTTTTGTGGGTAAAGAAGCATACCTTTTGTGGATTTTTCACCGAGCTCTCAGTTTCAAGTTTACTTCATAACAACTTCAATTGAACATTAAACTGCCTGCCACCGACGTGTAGTCGGGCGGAGTAGCTGGTCCCCCAGTGTGACGGCGGTGGTGTGCACGGGGGCATTGTCGTGGTTTTATTTGCCCCACTGGCCCGCCGCCGCCATCGTCGCACCGCTCCGCACGGTGGAGCTGCAGTCGAGCTGTGGCACAGAAACTTTTATTGTCGGCCCAACACTGCGTGCGTAATATTCAAAAGGTGCGCGCACACCAGCAAGCTTTGCAAAATGCTTTTTCCTCCGTTTCAATTTAACCGGGCGGCAGTGAGTGTAACTGGCGCTGGTGGTGGAGCAGGAGTTGCACACTGGCCGCACTACTGGGGCCCCCCATTTTAAGAGGCGTCGAGCACGGAGCGCAGCGCTCCCTGCCGCCCGCCTCGCGATGCTTTTAACGAAAAATGTGGGTTACACAATTATAATCGCGGTTCGCTCTTGCCGAGGGAGCATTGACCGCCCGGATCCATGGCCTAGTTTACAGGAAATAGTTCGAAGTGTGCATGAAATTTTGCTGTTAAGTGCGCGCGCTTAGGCAATGAGCGAACAAATCGCACGTTCCGAAGCAGCAGCGAACAGCCACTCTAACGGCTGGGACTGATGCTAAAATAAAAATTGACCCGCTCACTCGACGGAATTTTTGTGTTATTTCGCTTTCAGCTTGGAAAAGGGAACATTTCAAAATTGGCCTGGTACGCGAAGCGGCGGATTATACACTTCAGGGCCGCGAAGTCGCAAAGCCACTAAATCCTAATTAGTTTACCCACGCTATGTATCCCTCCCCCCCGATTTCTGGCAATGTCAAAGTCAAAACACCGAAGACATCAACTTCATCCAGACATGCCTGCACGGTTGTCGCTGTTCCAATTATTTCGTGGCACAATTATAGCTGCGCTGACCCTGTTTTTAGAGCGCAGAGCCACTTAATTGTCTCGGGCTCGAAGCGCGCGCTCAAGGTCAGAACCAGAACCCAGTGGATTGAACGAAGGTGATGAAAAAGCAACCTATTTAGAGGGTCTGGCTAGCGAGTGAGCGAACTTTTGAAATGGTGCAGATTTTTCATTGCCTGGGGTACCCCGGATCAGGGCCTTTACACGGGCTATTGCCGGATGTTTATTACATTTTAATGTAAGACAGCTGCAAAGGGTCTTACAAACACCTATCCTTGCCGTACGAGCTTCGGCCTTCTTTGGATCGTTCCAAATTGGAACAGCAGCAAGGCCCTCGATGTGATTCAAGCAATTAACCCATTGAACGCTATTCGAAAATTAGCTCAATAATAATTTTTGATACGCTTGAAATGTTGCCACAGGTCTATCAAAGCGATTTAGTCTCCACTTTTAAATAAACTGCCGAAAAGTAGTTAGGTAGGGAATTATTGCAGAGCATGCTTACATTTTATCTCAATTTTGAAATGGGTTACAATTTTAAGAGTTTTTAATTGATTTGACTTGGATTTAACAATTTAACTTAGGACCATCAGCTTAGTTCAAGCTTCAGAGAAAAATTAATCTCTTGCATGAAACTGATCATCATTTGGTCCGGTGTTAAAATTGATAATTTGTTGTGAAATTGCAAAATGTTGTACTTAAATTAATAAAATTATACTCTTTCTTAGTCGACGCAAATTATATAGAGATGGTATAGTAAGTTGAGCGATTTGGCTGTAAGTATACTATTAAGTGGGTTCGATTCCCACATGACAATTCTAATTACAAGTTAAAAGAATAAACAGGAGATAGAGAATGAACTTAGTTCCTGAAGGTGCAAAAAGAAAAACGCTATGTTAAAATGCGTTATATGTTTTAAGTTGTTTTTCTTCTTCAGCATCTGAATACATATCGCTTCTTTCGTGCAGAATATTGCACTTTTATTCAGGTGAGTTACCTACAGTCAACTCTCACTTTCAATCGTCGATCTTCCGCACGATTTTTGAAAGATGTGGTATCTTACCTACTTTAATTTTGCGGAACATATTCAATCTGCTTGTGAAAGTTGTTTTAGTGCAGCTTATAGTCTAGACTGCATTAAAGACAGTTAATGATTTAGTCAATCATTCTGGTATTAAACATGCTTCCTCACTATGCGTATTTAACGACAAGTGCGCACCTTATTCTGCCTCTCCAAGCACAGTGTTCGAGACTTTAGTCTATGTGTATTTCTTCATTTGACCTTGGATCTTGTTTTCATTGTTTGACTACCTCATTATAAAGTCCGCTTTAAATTACGAACGCCCAACCCTTCACCATCTCTCCTGACATTGCTCAAAACGTCTATCTAGAGGTGGTGTTCTTCGTCACATCATCTTTAAAATTTCGTAGCCAAAGTGATTCATCGCCGGTTGTCCTCGAGCCAAATGGGTTTTACGGCTAGAAAAATAGCTGTTGGGCGATTCCAAGAAATCTCGATGTCCAGTTCATTCAAAGGTGAGGGTACATCAAAACCAAATCTATCAACCCGAAATCGTTGGAAATTTGCCTTCATTCGTGAATAAAGTGGTGCTCCACCCCGGCTTCTGTTGCCATGTATCCTTGATGTCTTCTCTTTTCTCTATCCCGTAAAGAGTTCTAAATTTTTCGGGTCAAAGACACAATCGTGAGGACGGTTCGCCCTTGAGAGGGCAAAAAATAAACACATCTCCATCACAACACCCCCCTAAAACAAGTTTTATATCGATGAGCTCCTTTCGTTGTGAACTACTTCCGCCTATTCAAATTGGTGCTAGGCCCTCCCGAAAAATTCAAATTAACGAAACTTCGGCCCACATATTCCGCCGAGCGCCCGCCGCGCGGTGTCGCTCCGAATGCGTCATCAATTACCTCATGTCGTAAAAAGTGAAACAAACAAGCGGAGTCAGAGCCAGCCCGAGAGGGTAAAAAAAGTGTGTTAGATAATGTGAGGTAAAAAGTAAAAGCACACCGCCCCCTCCTCCCGGCCGCGAGCTTCGGCAGAAAGCAAAAGGAACGCAGCTCACGCACACACACGCATGCAGTGGCGTTGTGTGCGCGACTGAAAAGACGTGGCGGCAACAACAACACCACGACGCCTCACACCGAACGCAGTGTGGGAAACGGGAAAAAACGAGCAGCAAAACTGGAGCTTTTACACCACACTCGACCGCGGCGTCAATTTTTCAAGTTGACGGCGCTGCTGGCAGCAGCGAGTGGGCCGCAGAAGGGGTGGTGCGACCGTGTGGGGAGGCAAAAGCTTTTCCCCCTCGCAAGTAGGTCGTGTATGACTTGGGGGTCAACGAACGCTGAAAGTTGAAAGAGAAACGAAGGCCACTCGGTTTATTTGTAGAACACACGGGACAATCGCGGCAGCGAGCGCGCCTGTGCCTGTGTGCATGTTGATTCATCTGGCGGCCTGTGTGTTGGTGTATTTATGTCATTTCAAGGCACGCGGGGCCGGATTGCTTCAATCTCTGGCGCGATGTTTGATGTGTGCCCGATAATTGCGAATTTTTCGAGTTCAGCAGTTTTTTCTGCGTTTTATTTTTGGGATCGACGCCCGTAAATATGGTCGTCCGCCGTTTGTTTATTTATGTGAGGGGCACCTCCTTGGCATGCTCCTCACGTAGCAGTGAAAGTACACAGGCACAAGCTGGCGCCCCACTCACCCGTTTCTTGCTTACAATTTTGGGCTCCTTTTTCTTGTAACCAAACTAATTTCGTTTTCAAACGACAGAGTAATGTTGCCGTTCCTCCCGCAAAATTAACATATTTGTAGGCACATTTTGAGAGATTTTAATATCGACCCTTAATATATTTTTCTTCCCACTACTATCAAAACACCCTTAAGCTGAAAAAACTTACATAAACATTTATTAATAAGAACTAGTTCAAAATAAAAATTTATGAATTTAGAACTTGACAATCCGCCGCCATAAATTTATAAAGTTTGGCATTTCATTTCATTTCTTCCAAACTCGTATCTGCTAGGACTTTAAAAAAGCAAATATGTAAGTATGTATTTACATATGTAATTGATAAAATCACAGAAATAGATAGAAAGTTATTAAAAATCCTGTTGATAGAAACGTAGGTTAGAAGACAAATTGGGATTATTGAAAACTTTCGTTTTTATGACAGGGAAATTTATAAAAATTTAAAGTCACAGTGTAGCGACTAATTAATTTTAGCCCCTCGCACCTAAATTCGTTTGAAAAAAACGTTTAGTCATTGCCTCTTAATTAGAAGCGTTGCGAACACGTCGTCAGCGCTATCGCTGTAATGAAATTTTCCCCAAAAAGCGGAAGACATGCATGCAGCAGGATGGTCGCCTTCAAAGGAAACATCCCCCTCCCACCCCTAGGTCCAGTTCGCAGGACGAAAAACGTAGACAGTGAGGAGTGAGGTTAGGTGAGGTGCTCATTGGCGCGAACGACGGCCACTCTGCGACGTGTCCTAGTTTTGCAGGCGAGCACTCCTCTAATCGGTTCAAACAGCGATTATGACGACGAGCACATGCTAATGCCATCTTTATGCGCGCCCACACACAGAACGCTGGCACCCCAAAGCCCAATTCATCCGGGCAGTGAGGTTCTGGGCTAAAACGCTGCAGGGGAGCACCCACACATCCCTGGCCGCAAAAAAAATAAATAAATAAGAAGAAAATATGGAATTAATAGAAAAAGTACGTGAAGCAAAATGTTGTCCGTTTCGTTTGAGCGAGCGACGTGCGGCTCGCGGCGCGCGGCGCGGCAGGCGGCATCGGGGTCACCGTAATCAAGTGATGCTCGGCTTTTCTCGTTCGCCCCGCAAGGTTTTTCGCGAGAATTCACAGGCGACGCAGCAGACGGTAGAGGCGAATGTTGGCACAAGGTGGCGTCGTTGTTGCCTGGTGCCCAGCAGTTGCTGTGGCAGCTCACCGCACCGCGTCGCATCGCCCCGCGCCGGTCGGTGAGCGCGGGGGGTCGGGCACCAGACGGAGGGAGGTCAGCAGAGGAGGAAAACGCTCGTTCCCCCGGTTCAATAGCAATTTACACTGGCGCACATTATTTTCTGGGGTAAATGTACCGTGCCAACGTTCGACCTTCAGCGTAAGGTGCGTTTACACTGCACCATTTTGTCGCTCACTGTGCCCCCGGAATGGGAAGGAGCTTTCTTCTGGATCTGGATACTTTCGAATTCTCACCGAGTGAGGGAGCAGGACTCGCCCATCGGCTCCCAGTTGATCTACAGGTTTCGTTTTACATGCAGACAGTTTGCACCTTGACCCAGTGGGAGCAGTTTGAAGGTATTTAGCAGTTGAGCAGCCGATAATTGGGGTTTTAATAGCTTTTCACCTGAAACTTGCGGATTGTTCGCTCTAAGCACTAAGTAAACTGTATTACGTCAATCTTGACTGCAGGTGAAAGGAGTAGTTACTAAAAGAAATGTACCCTGTCTACTCTATTTATTTCTATAATATTCCTTTCTTACAGGAAATGCAATTTACGATAATCTCAAGATACTCTATTATGATAAAAATCAAAATAGTTAGAGGACTTCCGATTTAAACTAATAATACAAATAGTACTTTTTCGAATTCTATAATTAAAACTCTAAGTAATAAAAAACATACTTAAAAATCCCACAACCCCGCACGAGAACTTTTGATTACTCTGGTTTTATCTATCCGCTTCTGATATACATATGCTTTGATCTGTATCAATTTGACTCTTCATTTGGAGCAGATTTGCATCAAAAATTTATAGTTTACAATGTATTTAACCTGTGATCTGCTTTACACCGAAGCTACAATTTAAATTTCATTGTTTATTTCGCATGGTTACACAGAATTGAAATGACAACTGCCGCAAATTTGTTTAAGCTGAGTAAATATCAAGGCTTGATGCAAAGTGAACTCAATGAATATCGTGTTTCTAGGTTATTTCTGAAATAAATAATAAGCTAAACGGGCGAAAAAAGTGTTAAGGGCAATGCAGTGTAAAGTGCATGTGCTTTTAAATTCGAAAACAAAAGCCATCAAATCCTCTCGTCACATTGCTTCCATCCGCATAGAGAAAAATAAAAAATTATGACCTGTATACCTTCATCAGAATTTCTGCAATCTCCTTAAGAATTCCTCAAACAACGCAGTCCCTGATTTAAGTAAATCGCATAGGGATTTTCTCGGGCTTATAAATATTCCCATCGATTACCGATTCCGGAGATTGACGTCAGACGGATATCGCATTTCGCTTGATAACAGAAAATTCGGAACGCTATCTCTGTGGCGCAAGGTTTTTCTTGTAATCTGAACGTCGATCATGCCTAATTAATTTTTTATGGGGTCAGAGTTCGCTTAAGCCGACTTAATGCCTTTCTGGTGGTACTAATAAAATTCAAACATTTCGATAATTCCGCCCAGCTAAAACGCCGTCCACTACAACTGTTGGCTGTTGAAGCAATCGCGCAATTTTTACGATATATTGCAGCAGTCCACCTACAACTAGGCGAACAAACGCTTTCAAATGTTTCACACAGCGAAGAATGTTGCAATCAATTGAAATGAGCACAAAATTACAATTCAATCGCAGCTCCAGTGCATTAAACCTTAGATCCTACATAAATCGAGCAATTATGAGACAGCCCGAATGCCACAGAGGCCTTAATTGTGCCGCGGACTGCTCGATCGAGCTGGAGCATGCCCCCAGAGCTGGGTAGTAATGAACGAGTGCATTGCACCCGTGGAGCAAAAATGCATGAAAACAACTTTTCCCAATATCATTTCAATGCTAAGCCGTGCCTCATTACCGCTGCAGGCCGAGAACGCTGCACAAAGCCGCACGACACAATCTATAGCAAAATAAATCATATAACGTCTACAAAAATTTGGGTGAGACGCAAGTCAGCCGTAAAAGGAGGTAACTGGCGGTTAGCAGCCAGCAGCGTCGATATGCCCGGAATTCGGCAGAAATGCACTGCTGCTCCTATCAGCGCCAATAAATCAGGCTCAGAATAATGGGACAGTGTGCACTAGCCTTAAGAGCAGTTCACTAGGATAAAGTAGCCCCTTACCACGCAATGGTTTTATCTTTTCGTGACGAAAAACTATATGCTATTTAAAAACAGACAATAAAAATAATATTGAGCAAAAAGGTAAGCTTGATCCTCAAATTTATAGTTTAAATGATAATTTATAGAAGAGTACCTAACTAACAAGTAATCAATTTCGCTTTATTCTCCGGTTATGCACCTAATCAATCAACAGACAATAATATGTAGAAATGTAGAGTAAATCTTCCTCTTTAAAGTGGTGGTTTATTTTTCAAGTTATATGCAACCGTTCGGGTACAGTACCGATTTTTCTAAATACGTTCACTTCCGGAAAACATCGATATTTGGTATATTTTATTTTTTTTCTTAAAACTATGTCTTTTAAACTTGAGCGTCATTTTTTTCAGAAATTACTAAATTGATTTGCTCAAATTTTAACCAGTCATTGTTAACAATGAAATCTTCAATAACATATGGGTGGGGTTTTGTTCATTTGTATTCAATCTGCGTCGCGCTCTGCATTAGTGCAATTTTTGTATGATTTTTAAGGTTATGTTTACCTTTACATTAAATATACAATGAAATCCGTTTTTTAATCGGTGCATGCAATCAAAAGAAATATAAATTTGAGTCAAATTTTAAAGGGGTAAGGTAAGGGGGACCTAAGCGGTTAAATAACCTAGACCAAGAAAATCTTGTTATTGTCCTTTTCTTTTATTTTGCTTAGATAGCATCTAAACTTCACGAATATTTTCTAGATTATTGAGTGATCGAGAATATTTCCAAATTTTTCGACTTACTTTCAAGCCTCATTCCCCTAATTAAAAAGAAGATATCTCAAATATCGCAATGTACCACCAGTCACACAAAAGCATATAAAAGTTGTATCCTAACCTAAAAATGTGGTTTGTTTATATTGCAGTTTTCTATAAGTAATGTTATACCTATGGCGCACTATTTAAACGTATTATTAACTATTTACATTTAATATTGAATTATTAAAACATTTCTGAAATTTGTCCCACCAGTCCCAATTGTAAAAAGTGAGGTAGGTACAGTTTTTGTTTCATTTGTCACGCAAATAATACTATTATTAAATATTATAATTCTATTGTGGGTTACTTTTACCAACAAAAAAAAAAAAATGTGTATACTATAGCTTTTACTGTATTTTGTGGAATAATTCGGTAACTGGATGGTTTGATATTAAAATGCTTTAATATATTTATCATTCTTGTATGGCATATAATGAGTTAATGAGTTATATACCAGAATTGGTGAAATTCTGGAGTGAAATGTCCCACTAGTCACAATGGAATGACCCAGATGCATATTGTCTTATAGAAAATGGTTTGGCTCATGTAAGAACCATAACCTGGTAATGGGTTAAATGCGAAAAGTTTTCTCTCGAAAAAAAAAACCGAAAGTGATTGGCTGACTGTGAGCGAGCGATCGCATTGTAAACTCCGTTAAAATCAGGTTAATTCAGTTCGTTGCCCTGTGGCCCACACACCTGGGTAGAGACCTTGCATGAACTATTGCAGTGCAGTTTCTACACGACCGACGCGCGAGCCATCAAGCTAAGAAACCCGCTCCGCCCCCGCCCTCCCCTCGGTGCACACAGAGAGCTTGTGCAGCAGCAGCGGACAGGCACTTTGTGGAAGAAGAAGTTAAAGAGAAGCTATGCAACAGGAGCAGCAGCAGCAGTTGCAATCGCGGCCGCGACACAGTTCACCGGGTTTGTCAGCCTTTCTATTCCCCATCTGCTTGCACCGCTGAGCCCGTGCACTTGCATGCATCACGCCGCGCACAAGGCAACAACCTCAGCTGGGGTTCGTTCGCTAATCGCCCGGGTGTCGCCGCGGCCGCTCCCCACATTCGTCTCTCGAACGGACTCTAGTTGGCCTGGCCTGTGCGGGACTGGTCCATGACAAAATCCCACACTGGGCAAATTCGTAAAAATCCAGTAAAAGTAACTGCCAACAAAAGCTCTATGTGACTTTTTCGCTCTCTGTTCAAAAATCCGATTTTAGAACACACCGTTCCGATTGAGCTTCGTCTAAACCCACCATGAGCTAAACTGCTGTAAAAAGTCGACCCCCCACCCAATACCCACATTCCCCAAGAAGCTCTACGCCAAACTTGATCAGCAGGTTGGAAAGCTTTCGGATTTCAAGTGAACTGTGTCAAAGCGGTACAAACTGGCGCTGGCGTATGCTCGTGGCGTGTGTGTGTGAACACGGATAAGAACTTTAGCGTCTTCTAATAAAGCTGCACTATTCTTTACAGCGCCGCCCCCCGATAAATTTAGATCGAGGTCATTCGGTGCAATGCTGCGCGGCCGTTGACACCGGCCGGAGCGCTCTCCTTTCCTCAACAATGACGAACTTTTGAGAACGGGGGGGATGCACTTGCACACACTGACGCAAGTGCATCGCCTGCATCGAGCTGAACGTGGAGACCTGTCGGTCGGCCGACGGAGCTTTGCGGGGTCTCGTGCAGATGCAGCTGCGAAGAATGCTAAGGTTTAATTGATTCAAATGGCTGCACGGTCACCGTTCGCTCGGTTATAAGAGGAACAAAGTGTTTGATTGGCATCTCGGCCTGGGCCTGAATTTGGTTTTAATGTTTCATGAAGTTCTAGAATATCATTAATCCAAAGCATTATTTTGGACTTGCAAACTCTTGTAGTCGAAAAACATCAAATTTTATATTTACTCTTATTTACGGAAGGGGAGTTATTTCGAATTTTTTGATAAAAATATAATATATCTACGAGTATTACAAATGTTTTTTCTTGAAAACTTTGTTGAATACCACAAAAAACTGTTTACCGCTTATTAAGCTACTTTTAGATTATACAAAAAAATGTTTTAAATGTTGGATAAGTTTAACTATTTCGCCTGAAAATGGCAACTCATAACTTGAACCAGGAAATAAAAACCAAAAGGCAGATTGAAAAGACGCATTTTCGTAGGTATTAGACCACACAAGAAAAACAAAAAACTGGTTTAAAAAATTAAAAAATTCCAAAGCTCCGAAAAAATTAGGAAAAAACATTTTTTTTTTTTTCGTTCTTAAGGGCCTGTCAGAATTCAAGTCTTTTTCTTCGTCTTGTTATGACAGTTTATGACGTCAGCAAACAAGCTGAACTAGTATTCCAATTAAGACGAAGATAACGCTAATCTGTTTACTTAGCTCTATATTTGGTGATCCATTGCCTGTAGAAAACCTCAAAAAAAAAAACCTATCAGAGTATTTCAGGAAGGCTTGAACCCTTCATGAGATATGATATCTATGGACTCGAAAAACCGTATTTTGAACAAAAAAAACGCGTTGGAACTTGTTGGAACATATCTATCACGTTAAGCGGTGCCTTACTGTCCATATTACATGTGTATATGTTTATATCTTGCTTTGTAAACCGAATTTTGAAGTTAGATTTGAACCAGTGAGCTAAGTATATTTCCAACAAAATAGCATCAAAAATATGATTTTGTGACTCCTAAACATCGAAATAACCCCTTTATATTTCAAATCGGACCTATTTTAAGTAGCCCATTTAAAATTTGACCTATAATTAATGCCGCAATAAGACATTTATTTACCCTGTGTACTGAAATTCTATTTATCTGCAAGATATCATTATTCTTCACTAAATTGAGCTTGTATTACACAAACGCCCACTGTCCCACTGTTTTCGTATCCTACATAGATACACACTCATTTTTCATGTCATGTTTGAATTAAAACTCACATTAATTAATTTGTTAATCGTAATTGAATTTCTTCGAACATAGGAAATGATTGATTTGAAAAACGAATGAAGCAAAGTCTCACTGCTCTCGATTCGAAGGCAATTAAAAATCCCCGAATAAAATTTCCCAATGTGCCGCAAGCTTTTCGTTCGTTGTGGTGAAAAGCTCAAGTGAAACTTTCAAGCATAAACATATTCCAGCATAACTCCTTTGCGCCATCTGTTAGACGTTAGTTGATTACAAGTTTCTCGTATATCTTTCGTTAATGTTTCGAGTTTTCTCCGCAGCGCCACTGCCGCTAAGTGGGTAATCTTAAGAACGTTAAGAAAAATTCTTCAGGAAATTTTTTTTCTTGTTCGCTGCTCACTCAACCAGTTTTCTTATGAAAGGCCTTTTTCGGAGGCTGGGAAAGAAGCGAACGTATGATGCGTTTTCTTTCTTATCGAAGAAAGGTAAGATGGTCCCACGACTGCGATGTGTGCGTGCCCATCTTGGGTATGCTTAACTTATGCTTCTTGCGTGGGCCCGAAGTTTACTGACCTTGAACTTAAGTGGAGAGCCGTTTCTCAAAAAAAAACTCATTATTGTTCCATGAGTAATGAATTTTGCCGCTTCCCTTCTCCCCACGGCCGGGTTTGTTTATCGTCGTCGTCTTATCTTCCGGGAGGAGCGGAGTTTCTTCCCTCCCGGCTGGGTGCACACGAGTAAAATTAGGACAAAATTAATTCAATGCCAGGCCGAGCTGTTGACTTGCGTCGCGCTGGGGTGAGGCTGTGTCAGGTAAATTTTCTTATCGCTCCCGGTTCCCAGGTTTTTCGGGGGGTTGGCTCCGAATTTCTTAAGAATCCTTGAAAGCGGCGACGACGTTTGTCCTCGGCTGGGGCAATTGTGAAGAAATGTGGGAATCTCTTCCACCCTAGCCGCCCGCTTTTACTTTGGAGCTCCTCTTCAGCGCTCGCCGCTGTCGTCGTCGTTGTCTTGTTGATTTTTATTTTTTTGTTTTTTTCCATTTCGTCGTTCTTGTTGTTGTTTGTGCGCATTGCACGGGTAAGAAGCGATGGCGGCGGTGATTGCGTGGTAAAAAGTGAAGAAAAATTGGAAGTTCAATGAACCGCCTTTTACTGAAACAACGTCATGCTCTCTCTGGTTTTGTATCCTCTTATTTTCTTTCTCGTTGTTTTTCGTTTTGTTTCACCGAGAGGGTCTTTCACTATCTTGTTCTTGGCTCAGGCATCCAAAGAAAAGAGAAAATGATAAAAAAAAACTGCCCAAAGACGCTGTGCTGGGTGGAAAAAAAAAAAATAAAAAAAAAATATAAAAAAAAAAATAAAAATACCGCGACTGACACTGCTTTTGGGATCGCTGTATGCATAGCCCCGCGATGATTTGATACCACGACACCGTCAAAGGGGCCTTGAACCGTGGCACGCTCGCTTCTAGAAAATTTTCTTTGGATAGGTCAAAAGCTTGGCGGCCATAATGAAAGCAAGTCTTTCGCCCCGGACTGTTCGGGATTTATATTTTAGTTGAAGAAATTTTACTTTTAAATCGACCAGGGCAGACGCAGCTTTACCTATTCATTTGATCGACGCTATTTGGAGCAAAGGATTCGTCTGGCGGGCGGCTATATTTAGCAGCGATCAGGAAATCCTGGTCGCACCTCTTTCTCCTGTAGATGACACGCACTGTACGGCGCATGCGCAAGTAGGCAATAAAATTTATTGTTTTCATTTCGCGCTACCTCCATCTGTGACGCAACTTTGCCGTCCAGACGTCCAAATGTGGGGTTCGGCTGGCGAAAATCATTCAGTCTTCTTCCCCTCAACGTCCCAAATATGCAAATTTTACAGTGAGACAAGCCACACGCGTTAGGGATCACTACTCAGTCTCGTGGTTCTAGCCAAGTGGTCAACGGCCAGCTGGCCCAAAAATGGAGCTCCAGCTCACAGGAACTAGCCCCTGGACAGGGGTTCCGAATTCGATTGGTCGAACTGATCTATTCGAAATTTCACAAGTACTGATTAAATGTGCATTTCAGCTGTACGGAGTGCCTCGATTATCGGATCCAAATTTATTCTTTTTGTGCAATCGAATTCTAGGATGTTCGGCAGGAGGTCACCCTTCCTGGCTGGTAACTGCATAGCTGGGTCTTTGGGTTTATCAATATTAAACTTGGACTATGGACCGACTTTTTTTGTTTCACGTGTTTTGACCGCTGCCGAACTCAGTGGAGAAGTGTCGAATCACTGTCCTCTAGTGCTTTATCTTTTGGAGGGTATCTCGGACTCTGCAGGGCACTTGCGGCAACCAATTTGAAAGTCAAATTAAAATTGCAAAATTCATTTTCAAATGTATGTTTAAAATCCGGACTATTCCGTTTTTGAAGAATCAGTTCAAAGTTCCTTGGGTCACATGATGAATCATGGAAATTTCCACGTAATTTTTTTTTTTCGAAACCGTTTTGGTATAACAGCGCTTACTAAATTTTTAATAGTTAAGGTTTTGAGTCTCCAAAAAGTAGATATAACAAAATCATTGTACATATTTAGTAGATAGAACGCTTTCGGACTTGTTCACACCTAATTAAATAAATTAAAAAAGTATATTATAAATTTCCAGAATTCTTAAATTGTACTTAATACAAGATTTATGGATGTTGATTATATACCTTGTTTTATTGAAGTATATAACTCTAATTCAATTTTAATGAATAATTCATTATTTAACACTTCATTGAAAGCATTTTATACACATAAACTTTGCCGCAAACAAATTGAATATGAAAGTTTACGTCTCAGGCTGTATCTCCAAAATTTGTTCAGCTGTGCTCGCTTACAGACAGTTTGCGTGCCCGAAGAGTAGCCGAATGGGTTGTCTTTAGAATTTTGATGAAAACTTTCTTTATTCCATTATTATTTTGAGTCAAATTGGCTCATAACCATACCACATGCAAAAAGAAAGGGTAAGTGAAGGGGAAAAATTAATATTTACGTATTACGGGATTTAAAACCAACATATGGTTTAAAAAATAGTAATGTATATATAAATTTATTATATACATATATAACTAATATTTTAAATTAGTCAAATTGGCTCAGTGTTAAGAGCGAAAACGTAAGTTATATGTTTTAAGAATATTTATTATTATGAGGATTTTTAACTCGTCAATTTCAGTTCTAAATGATTGAGGAGAATGGATTACGTGAAGCCTAGTCAAAGCCAAAGTAATTATGGTACCTATTTCGAAACTTTTAATTTGGTAGTTTTCAACTTAATAATGAAAGTAAAAGAATATTTTGATGATGTTTTTCTAAAACAAACTACAACTTGATATTCGAGTTTTTGTAACTCTATTAATCCTAAGAGGTTCAAGTAAAATATGCTTTGCTCTAAATTACCTGGTTGCAAACGCAGTTACATTTTGCAAAAGTTTGTTTATTATTTTTAGTTAGTGTGACCATGAGATTTGCCACGCAGTTATTTAATAACTATCGCGTGGCGACAAATTTTGTTGTTGTTACGCAACCAGTTCCTTTTTTCCGAGAAACCCTTACCCGGTCACACCTGTAACCGTCTATTCTTTGTGACCTACCGAACTAGAATGATACGAGTTTATAGCGAGTCTGTGACTTTTTCGTCCCCATAAAACGACAATGAGTTTTTTATCCTCCTCTTAAATATTCGGTGGACAGAACCTTCCCGATTCTCTCAACTAGTCGAAGTAGACCCACCTGTTCAAGTCGACCAACGAAGCATTCTTGAAGAAGGTTCGCGAAGGGACACGACGATGGTTGGGCTGTGGTTTCCTGCAGCCGGATCATCGGAACCGAAGAATGTCTTAAACTCCGGAAGCCAAAAGTTAAGAATTTATGGAAAATGGCTGGATTGGGAATCGAAAGAACTCGCAAATTCTGCGCGACTGTGCTTATGCGCGCTTATGTGGTGGAGAAAGATTTGCCAGTGGCCGTGTGGTGGATGTATGAAGTCATTCGCATCGCAATTTACTTCAAATCGCTCACTGAAAGTGAATGACCTTAACTTTGAGCCCGAAAGCGGCAAAGAAACCGGTTCTGAAAAGTTCACAACACGAAAATGCTTGTGGCTTAGTAACACACAAACACCTCGAGAGGAGCATTTTTCCATTTTCCACTTTTTATCGTTGGCCATCGCCACGGTGGATCAGGTAAAGCCATCCGCCTCCGTCGCGGTGAATTTTGGCTAATTCCAAATAAATGGCGGCCATGTCATTCTGGCGAATCGAGTGGACTTTTCGGTTCTGACACCGCCGATGGCTTTGTTTGGACCGCGCAGGTGCCGCGAGCTTTCCCAAACGTGACAGCGATGGCCGCCCGTCACTGGCGTGCCCCTGCCTATCGGTCTCCATTTATTTCCTGGTTATGAACCTTCTGGGCAGCTCGCGCTGGTCAATAGTCTCAGCTGTGAGAAAATATCGTTCCAAGGCACACAGCGCGAAATTTTTAATGGTGTGGAAAACTGGTGTCGCCTTTTTTCTGCACTTTGCCATCTTTTTTTGCTCTGGGGGCTCTGGCCAGTCTAATGGACACAGCAGGCCCCTACTTGCTCATTCGCGGCACATAGGACAGGGTATAGTAAGACAACCTCGAAACTGTGAACGGGGTTCATGAACCTCCGATGAATAGTGCGAACTTTGAAGATTCGAAGATAAATTGAGGGAACTACCTTCGATTGGTAAAGTGGTGCTCGCTGGCTTCCTTGTGCTATGCCGTGGGCTTTTTCGCTGTCGTTTAGCACGCAAGTGCTCCTCTGCTTGTAGGAGTTGGACACACCTTAGATTACTGACGAGACATCTCTCGTTTTACTTGTCTTTCAAATCGGCGGGACAGATTAGGCTATTTAACTACGATAAAGGAACTGGGCAGTATCAAATTAGAGGCGAAATTTCGATTCAAACAACCGCTTCAACAATATTATCAAAGTCCAGTTTGGATTTATTACTGTTTTAAAATGGCTTTAACCTTACTAATCCACATAAAAAAAATAATAATCTGAAATAAAATAACTGATTACTATTATATGAAAGAGTAACAATTTTGCTTGGCAAACTTTATCTATTATCTTTAAAAATCTTTAAACCAACTCATGTAGACCGAACACTATTCATAAAATGATATAACAAAAAAATTAGCCTGATCAAAGAGCGTAACTTGACTTGAACTTAATGTATACGATATACGTACAGATATCATGGAATCATTCGGTGCATAAAAAGGACCATCGATATAATTTATTAACTGAAAGTGGTGGACCAAACAAAGAACCCTGAGGTATACCACAAAACGTTCATACCTACAAAACATGTGTACTACAGGATTTTTTAGTCTTACAGTATTTCACCGTTGACTATCGACTGAAAACGTCTATCTAAGAGATAATAACTGAAAGCGTTATCGTTGGCGTGGAAAAACCCAAACAACTTGTCGATATGCTTTCGCAAAAGAAGTAAATGAATAGTCATAAGCAATGATCACGCTACGGCTTTTATGTTAAATAAAGCTCACCTAAATATTCAACAGTGAAAGGGGTTAAATGATTATGCATTCTTGCTGCTCAAATGATTCGATTGGGAAATAATTACTTCAGCTCCAGTTACGGCAGCAAATGTTCATTACCTGAACCGTATCGCCCCAAAATAAATTGCGCCGTGTTATTGTAGCGACCACTGACCGTATCGAAGTAATATGGGAAAAAACATCCCACTTCTTCCCACAGGCTGAACGGGCAGTAGTGTATTAAATGAGTGTCAAGTTTCTAAAAATCGAAATTAGAGCGCCACCAGTTCTGGGACTCGGCTAACCAGGTTCCATCCCTCCATATGACTTTAAAATCGAATTAACCTGAGCCGCGACTAGCCCCCGTTGTATAATGACCTAGCTTTGCGCCTGCTCGTCCCGCTCGACCAAAATAAGTAAAATAAAAGTACATTCCTCCCTGACATTGACGGAGAAATGCTAAAAAGCTTAATGAGAAGCGAGCGGCAGCAGCGACAACGGCGGCGGCGTCGCAAACAATGCCTATTAAAAGCAAGAGGAAAAACAGAACGCTCCGACCGGGCGGACGACAGAATTTAGCGATATAAAAAAATATCTCCTCAAGGGGGAGAGGGAGGGAATAATCAAAAATTTGCGAGCGGGACGAGGACAGAATGTGCAGAACTTTAAGCTGCTGGCCAGCGGCGCGATCCGCAAAACGCGGGCAAACAAAACGTCAACGGCCGACTAACCTTGAAAGTCGATTTCGGCAAGTTGGACTGGGCCCGGCCAACCGTACCGAAAATTATCGGTGTGGCCGCCGCTGCGGATCGTGTGCGCCTGTGTGCGTGCATTCCGATTGCAAATCACTTTCAAATTTTCGCGCCACAAATGGAGAAGAAGCCCCCGGCTGCGGCCGTGTGTTGGTTTCGACTTCCGTGAACTTGAATGCGCCACCGTCGCGCCCGCCGAAGTGTTGTATAATCGAGCCGCGAGTTATCGAACATGGGCGGCGGGTACGTGACGGTGGCCAAAAATTCGATTGGGCCCTCCGCTGGAGTGTGAGTGAGTGGCGGAACGGATCGAGGCGCTCGCAGACTGATCGTATCTAACAATTACCTGGATGATTGGCGGCTCTCCGGCGGAATGGAATAACTTCAAGAGACGAGGTCAAAGCTGTTCCCAACATCTTTGTGTGGTTTCTGGAGCCACACCGAAGATCGTTTCTTCTTCCCCCTTCTGCGCAGCGAGCATCAGTTCTATAGCAGGAGGAGTTTTTGTCTAAATCGCAAAGTGTCGGCAATGACCCCATAACACGTGTGTGAACTCGCCCGGTGTGCCCCAGATTTTAATAATTTATTGTTTTCCGTCTCTGATGGAATTTTTGCGCATTGGCGAAATAAAATGGCTCGGATGGCAGCCAGCGCATTTGATCGGCTGGCACACAGCGGGCCAGGTGCTTCAAGAAGAGCTCCTAATCAGAACCAAGGCTGTCCGCGAAATTTGATACGTAGCCGTCATGACTCACTTAATTGCATCCGCCCCCTCAATTATTTAACACCCGGGCATCGTTCGTGGGAATATTAAACTTCTTGGAAACTTTTAATGGTTCTGATTTGCGGACTCTAGATACAAACACCAACCGGTGACTTAATTAACCAGTTCGACTAGACACCGGTAACCTTTGGGAGGTGTTGTTGACACCCTACCTGATGGTCCCAAGGCCGGCGAAGGCGGCCGTTAAAATTCCTCGAACCAGAAGGGGTTAATTTATATTTTAGGATGAGTGACTGCTTCTTTATGACATTAATTAAAGTTGGCTTGGCAGTAAACGGATTTCAAGAACACCGCGAGGATGAGTTCTATTGAAATTTATGGACAAGGTCGCGGCCGCGAGCACAAATTGCACTTAATACAGAGACCTCTGGTGGAAGGCGTTCAACCTGGTGGCCGTGGGAGAAAAGTCGCAATTGCCGTGAAGTTGGCTGTTAACCCTTTTGCATTGTTTAACGAGACACCTGCTGATTATTCGGCTTAAAATAGAATTTATAAAGCTATTTAATGATCTAGATGTCCTTCTTATCATATTGCTATAGAAACAGATTGCAGTTGGTAAACAGACAGTGGGTGAAAATGGCAAACTTATATAAAACTTTCAAGGAAGAGTTCTGAATAATTCACAAAGAGTAAGTCAATATCGAGCAGAATAAGGAACATTTATTTTATTATTATTATGCACTTCAAAATCAACAAAGCAAAAGAACAAATGTTCTCTTGTGAATGAAACGGATAATATACATTGAAATTGATTACAGAAAAACTAAATATTATTTTATAAGACTTCAAAGCAAATTGCTTGATTGCATAAAACAACGATAGAAGAAAAAATAAAAAGTACTCATAATGAAATTGAGGTTTTAGTACCCTGAATTTATATACCTATTTAAATCAAATTAAAAATATTTCAGCTTAAACGAATCTGAAATTTACAAATTATCGACCAGTATCATTGAAAGACCTAAATGACACAATAATAAGTTCACATAATTTTTAAATTTTGGAATTTCAAACTAAATTGGAAGTATTATCGAATAAGACAGACAATTTACGCAACAATACAAAAAAGAGCAAACAATTTGTTTACAAAACCTGCTTGAATATGGACAAAGTTGTAGTGGCAAAATATATAACCATGTTGTGAAAATATCTCGCTTTTCCCGAAGACGGTTTTTTAATAAAAATTATTTATTAGCCAGGTGTGAACTAAAACCGTTAAGGAAAGACATCGCAAGTTAACGCGATGCTGCATTGCAGCGAAAATTATTAGCATGAATTGATGGAAACGCAATCCATTTCACTTCCAAACAGAATGTGATCGTTGCGAATATCTGCGATCCAGTTTTTTAAAAATAAAAACTAATAAAGCGAAAACGAAAAAAAAGAACCCAATAAAAATTGGAAAAGGACCTATAACGTAAAAAATGGTAAATCATCAGACAGGTTGCTGCTAAATAATTATAATGATCGCGATCACGGCAATCGAGCAAAAGACCGCATAACACATAAAACGCCACCACCCATAATAGAAGGCGCTAAAAAGTTTAATGCAAGCCATTCAACCGCCAGCCCGCGAACCGAATGATTATGTTGATGGCAATGAACCAGAACACTCGACCAGCGAGAGTGCATTGATCTACAAACACAAGTGCAACGGGCGCGTCATCGTCGTCATCGTGGTGATGATGATGATGATCATGATCATCACGATCATGTGAGCAGCGCGCCACTACCGCAGCATAACACGTCGTCGTGGCGGTGTTATCATCCTCCTCTTCTTCTTCTTCCTCACTGCGCTCTGGTGGCTGCGCTGACTGACTGTGCGCCGTAATGCAGTTCAGTGCAGTCATTGCCACTGCAGTCGACCAGGAAGAGGAAGGAAAGAGGGACGACACCGGAGGAGAATGATCCTATCATCGGGCGATCGGTGCCTGAGTTTGCTGACATTGTTTTATCCCCGGGATCTCTGAGAATGTGCCCTGACCGGGGCCTAATTATGTAGGCCTGGAACTAATCATTTATATATTTTTTTTTTTTTTCTGAAACGGCCATCGGAGCAGTGGGGCTCTTCTTAGTGGAGCCAGCCTATAGCGAATTCGTTTGCCCGGAGGTAAACGATCTGCCCGTGAAGGCAAAGCGCCAATCGACTCGATCGCGCAAAGTGAAGGCTTGAGGCCGCGGAAAGTTCCTTTACCTGGCTGATAACTCTTCTAAAGTCCCGTGCGCATGGCACTCGCTGCTGTGTTCTTTCCCCCGACAGCTGGTGGAGCGCAGAATTTGTATCACTTTCTTAATTTTTTTCGGGAGATCATGAAACTCTCTCGGTGAACTTTACTATTGAAGGCCATCAGCAGCAGTAAAAAAAACAAAACGCTTTTAGCCAAAATAAGCGGCCTGCTGTCCTGCTCCCGCGGATGGATCACCGTCGCCAGCAGCATAATATCAAGGCCTTCGACCTTCATTTGAAAAATGTTGCTCTCCTGGCCACACTGCGCCTGTGTGCGTCTCTCTCTTTCTCTAACACAGCATTAAATTACCGCACACCTTAGGAGCGATTTTCGCAAATGCGCTCCACCGAAAGAACGGTGAAAGTCGAGCATCGCGCAATCGATCCCCTGATCTTGCGCCGTGCGGCTGTGTGCGACATTAGACTGATCGTTTGATACCCACACACCCAAGCGATCAAAGGCGAATCTATGCGCCACGATCGTTGCTCTGTCCCGCTCCTTCTAATGGAGCCCAGCATCAGCGCACTGCTCTCTAAGCGTGCTCCGGCTGCGGTGGTGTGGGTACCGTGCGCGACCGTCGGAGCCCTCACCGATCGCTCACATTCTGATAGTAAGCATAGCCGCCGCACGGTGCCTCCACACTCACTCACCAGCTTACTCGATCGGTGGTAAGAGCCGCCGCCAGTACAAATTTTCCTTTCATTGATGAAACTCAATTCAGTCTGCCGAGATCGGGTATACGAGTGCGTTTTTTTTGTTTCTGTTCGCCGTTCTCTGCGCCGAGGGAAATTCGTTAAATTCGCTTTTATTTTCGCCACCGTTGATCTAATTTGAAAAAAATCCAGGATCTTCGGGGCAATCGATCAGAGATGTGATTAACGAGTTCGCCAAAAACACAATAAACATTGTTCGTTTGATCACTTTTTGGCGGATGGTTATTCTGTTAGAATAGATATTTCGCTTTTTTTTCGGAAATTGAAAAGAAGTGTTTCGTCTAAAATGATACGATAACCGCTTGTTGTATGTTTCATTAGAAAAACAAAAACTAGTTAAATTAAGGCTCGAAGCCATTTACGCCCCTTACTTTATTTATTTTGTGAATTCCCGACGAATTTGTGAAATATTTTTTACAAAGATATGTTAATGTCAGCTGACAGTACTGGTTGTAAAGTGTCGTCGCCTTCGGTGATACAAGTCCAAGATTATCCGGACTCAACCAAGAAAATCATGCAAAAGCATCAAATGTTCGATGCGAACACCAGCGGCTGCGGTGGTCAGGTGAAGGCCGACCCAGAGCAGCAAAATTCAATGCAACTGTCCATTGTCAAGGCTGACGCCCTTGGTCATCACCATCAAATTCCGAAACATTTAGACATGCACAGAAAACAATCATACGGCCCTGTCGGTCAATCAGTGCAAAATTTTGAAAGTTCAACGGTCATCTCACGCAAAGTGCCCCATAGCAATGTAATTTATGTGAATAGTACGACGGTTATGAAAAACAGTAATTTGAATAGTAGCAGCTATTCCAAAAACGTTAATAATAGCACATTGGTGAACAATAACGGTCAACCGAATTGTGTCGTTAGTACAAGTGATTCTTCCTGTAGTAATATTAAAATTTCAGCAGCGCCATCTGTTATCCAACGTCCACAGACACCGGAATATATTAAAAGTTACCCCGTTATGGATACTACGGTCGCCAGTTCAGTCAAGGGAGAACCTGAACTCAATATTGGTTCGTACCATTTTGAATATATATATTTTTTTAAATCTTGTATTGAAAAATGTTCATTGCTATTAAGGTCGTAGCAGTCATAAACTAAATTTTGCGAACCTAAAAATGCAATGAGTAGTCTTCTAAACTCTTTGGCCTTAGTCTATCTAAACTTCGCAACTGAAATTTTTCTTCATATAAAAGGGTTGGACTTAAATTAAAAGATATCGCTAAGTTGTTTCAAAGATTTTGAAATATCGTAGTTAAACGTTGGTCCTTAAAAAAGATATTGTGATAAAAATTCAAACGAATATCTTTCTAATATAAGAATATCAAAAACTAAAGAAGCAAATAAAATAATCCTTTACTAATTGTGGACTCTTTTATTAAAGGAAGGATTTGAGGAATCATTTTATTTAAAAAACAATTTTATTAAAATTTTACAAACTATGTATTTGCTTTATCGTTAAAGTCTTATTCGTTTGTTCGTAATAATGGTTATTTAATCCTTACACTGAGAGAAATTATAGCTGCCAGGCTAATTTTTTATGTACATCGGCTCTTACAATTATAAGCGAAAAGGTGACAGCCATAGTTTGTGGCGCTGGGGCTTATGAAAATGCATTTGCAGTTATGAAAATAGCATTTGCACTTATGAAAATAGCATTTGCACTTATAAATCGGTGCTTATAGTCTATAGCGCTCTATGTTATTAAGATTTTTTTCAGTGTAGCACCCTGAATTTTGAAAGTATTGTGGTATATCCTGCAAATAATACGAAGGTCGAACATAGTTATAAAATTTATATAATGTACATATTTGAAGAAACCGTATCTCAAAAAGTAAAAGAAAGGTTTTCAGATGGTTTACGTTTGGGTTTTACCATTGACGGCATTAAATATATATTTGTCGTTTTGTCGAAACAACTGTTCAATGAAAGTGTTTGGTATTTTTCAATAATAGGGAGAACAATTGTTTTGTTTTTATCCATACTAATACATAAAATGATAAATTTATTTTGGCTTCATTTATACTAAACGTGTGATAAAACGATTGAAGCGACGTCAATCGTGAACTGGGCTTATATATCTTAACTGAAAATATTAACGAATCGTTAAATTAACTTTTGTATATGGCAAAATTTATACAGCAGTTGCTTTTCCTTTTCCTTATTCAAACAGCAAAATGACGACGTTGGAATACTGCGAATTTTGGCATCGTTTGGCCACGTAATAGATGTACGTGTAAGAAACCTACGAAATATGCAACGTTTCAATTCAGCAAGCTTTTATGTAATAAATTCTATTTTTAAGGTTTTATATTTGGAAATTAAAGTAACTTTTTACTTACTGCCTTTAATATTCAATCTCTTAATAATTTCGGATTAAACATTAAGTTAAACTTTAAAAGAAACTAAAAGTATTCATGCGATTGTTTTAAAACACAATTTTGTTGTCAGTAAGCATACATAAAGTTTGCTGATTATTATTCACGCAGTCATGACATTTGTGCAAATGTTCTACTGTTTTCTTAGCCAAAAGTTAATGTGTGTGTGTACAATAAGAATAAGTAGTTAATATTAAAAGATATCCTTTAAAAATTAAATTAGTAATCTAAAACGTTCTAAAAGTTGATTTCGATATGGAATTTTTCTTACCTCTTTCAAGAAACAATAGTACACAAAAAAGTCTCTCTTGCGACTGTCGATTAATTGTCCTACAGCTGAAATTTGTTTGCATATATGTATGTTTGTAATTTGATTTGCGCACGTAAAAACGGTTTGACGTCTATAAATGTTCAATTGTTTATAGACTCGTGTTAAAGGTATTTGCACCTATTGTTATAGTTATTAGAAAACCGATAAATTTAGGTGGACAGAATTTTGAGGCCTCTTATACTTAGTATCAACTACGTCTTTGTTTTTATTACGTATGTAGGTTAAAGACGTCAAAGGAGTTGCTAAAATGTATTAAGATTTTGTTTGTTGTTATCAATCGCTTTTAATAGTTTGAATTGAATGCCGTCAAGCACTTTTTAAAGTAGGTATGTTTGTGTGAAATTCGTCTTGCAAGAAAAATACTGTTTTGAAGAAAATATTTTACATTAGAAGGCTTAGATGGTGGTTATTATAATTATTACGTAGATCCAAACAAATACGAATCAAAACGAAATTTATAAATTTTGACAAAGTTGTGAAAAATTATTTTATAAAAGGTAAGAAGTTTTCCAACCATTGCAAAAATGAACTTTTATTAGGTAAGAGAAATCGCTTTACAAGTTACGATCATGAAATTCTACAATTTCCGATAAAGAAGATGAATTATACGAGCACAACTGAATAAAGCATGAAAAATTAGATAATTTTATATTAGTATTTAGATCGTAAACTATATCAAGAAGTACTCATTTTTATTCGCTTCAACCCCCTTGTCTATTTTTACTTCGCTTTCAAAGTTCAAGAACATAATTTACATTTCTTTCATGGATAAGTAAAGAAGGAAGTAATGAAATAGATCTGAATCATTGAGAAATAAACTTTATGGAGCACAAAATGTTCATTAGACTCTCTTAAAATTCGAAAGCCACACCAACGATAAATTTCTTCAAATGGTCGAGTCGAACTCCTATTCTGCAGGTGTTTGTGCTCGCGACTCAATTTTCCCCTTCGCCAGTTCTTGCCGCGTTGCGTGCAAAAAGTTGTGAGAATTGCAAATTGTTTCTATCAAAACATCAAGCAAGCAATCAATTTAGGTCCCGTCCGAAGGCAATTACTTAATTCTCCCCCACATGTGATGCTCCCGTTCGCCAAAAACAAATCAGTTCCCGCCACCTCTTTCGAGAATCCCCAAAAAATTCTCCAAAAATAAATGCGCCCCAACGAATCTACCGCTAAAAACGGCCGCGTAAAATAATTTAGCACCACCAAAGTGGTCGAAAGAGATGCGATCGGCGGAGAGGGACAGGGCGAGCAATCGCTTTAAAAAATTGCACAAGATCAGTGGCGAACTAAAGAAAAGAATACACAAATTTTTCGGTGCTTGGCCAACCTTGACCTCCAACGAAAAACGCAACTGAGCCGTCAAGATCAAACCAATACCCAGCCGCGGCCCTGCGGTATACACGCGTGTGAAATCGTTCACCGCTTCGCACATATGCAGCACAAGTGTGTGTGAATGTGTGTGGGGGATTTTTTCATGATAAAAAGCTCTCCCTGCGAGTGTGCGATCATTTTTCCAACACAATTTTGCGGTTTCGCATGTGTGGTTTTGTTTTCCATGAACAGTTCTTCCACCTTGTCGGGCAGCTGAACTGTTAAACTTGATTTCTTACGATTCTCTTCCTCCTGCCAATCCGTGACTGGCTAGGCTAACTATCCACTTTCGGAGGCAAGGCGTTTTTAATTTTATTTATTTCTTCCCGGCAAGGCAGCCCTGCTCGCATGTGAGCAATCCATAATTTTATACCTACCGCATGGGGACATGGTACCGTGTGTGTCACGGCGGCTTTTCGCGACACGCTAATCTTGTCGAGTGATCGACTGATACACCAAGCCGCTAAGCTGCGACCGTTTAACGATCGCGCCGAGCACCATAGATAGATTGGCGATCGTGCTCCATGCGGAAGTACTAGGCGTTCTGCCGCTCTTCAAAATGAGGTGGAGCAATTCCTAGGGGGTAGCAAAGCGATCTTGAGGTAATTAAGTAGTCCCGATCATGGGCTAACAATTAGCGCACGAAAATGCGCATAACCACCAGATTGAAAAGGGCTAAGCGGAAAAAAAATTTTTGGTAAACACTATACAGCGCAGATCGGGGGAAAAAACAACTTTTGAACTCGACGAACATGGTCAAGGTTGTCTCTCTTCTCCGCCGTGCGGTCGGCAGCGCTGCCACTAATCAGAACATACCACCAGCATTGAAGGCTCGATTCGTTCTTCGTTTTTTGCTGGGTTCGTGCTGCGGTTAGCCCTCAAAGAGGTCATTGGTTTGTGTGAAAAACCTCATTAGAAGTCACGTAGTAAGCCGTGAGATAAAATGATTTTTGGCATGTACAGAATTTATCGCTCGTTATTTTTTTGTATGGTTTTCGAGAAGGTAACATTTGCTTAATTCCATTTGATTGGCGGAATTGGCCGGATTCACTGCGAATGACTGGATAATTTTTGATTGAGGTTTATGGTTTGGTAGGCAGGTCATGTGCTCTGCACAGTGAGGGAAGTTGGAAATGAGCTGGATGTTGGATAAGAAGGTGAACTAGGGGAAGTGCGATTATCGACGGCTAAGTAGTCAGTGCCAACTGCCTTCATGGAAAATTTTTTAATGGTAACAGGTCTGAGCCGAATACTGTTGATCGAAGTAATCGATAGGTTGATGAGAACTTAACCAGAATATTAATTCTTTAGATATAATTTTTAATCTAAAGGGGATATCAAAATTAAACTCCAAAGCGTTTTATTCATATTTACATATTTTCAAGTCTGACTGGTATTCAAAAATTTGTCTTCTTTAATTTTCCATATTAAATTTATAAAAGCGAAACACTTATAGAATCGCCAAGATCTGCTTAATTTTTGAAAAAAGCACTAAAAATTCATGTGCCACCCTATATGGTACATCTCCTAAAGCAAGATATTATTTATTACATTCTTGCTTAGGTACACATAGACAAATTTTATAAATAAAGAATATCAGAGGTATTGAAAAAGATAAATCTTGCATGGTATAATAATGTTTCGAAAAGTTAAAATTTCGTGAGCTATTCATGAATACGATTCGATTAAATGTCGTAAATACGGTAAATTAAATTAAAACATGAGCCATCGGTGTTTCAAAACGCTAAAATCTTCAAATACTATGTTGAAACCCCGGAGATAAATTTTCTGAGAACGCAAACTTTTCTACGCGATTGCGTGCTTTTCTGCGTACAAAATTTTCCATAAGTGGGCATTCATGCTTTGTATTGTCCTAGGATATTGATTTTCCTGATTTTGAAAGGAATTCGAATATTTCACGATCTGTTGTCTAACTTGGTCAAATGGATGAAAAAAGTTCGTGAAATGCTGCGGTCAATATTAAAATTTCTTTATCTTCCTATAATGCACCGGCCGCACGTGTTAGTCATTGAAAGACCCGCATGTGTGTCAAATAAAATAATTTGAAGGGAAGTTAGCAACACAAAATCAACATTCAGAATTACGACCTTTCCACGTGTAAGTCGGTGAAAGACGCGCATGTTATATCCGTTTTTTAAATTAAACATTTTTTATAAGGCTAGCAACAGAAATTGATAGATTATCTCTGACGTTCCTTACACGGTAAGTCAATATCTAAGAGAATTAGTTAATAATTGACGTGCATTATTCGTCATTCTGACGCAATTCCTTAACACATTTTATAAATATGTACCTAATTAACCAGTTTCGACAAACAATGCAACAAAAGATGGAAGACAAAATTATATAATATAATACATCATTTGTTATTTGATAGAATTCTTCAAAATGTTGTAGTTTTGGCAGGCCTTCCAAGAGATTCGACAGATTCATGTATACGTTTGATGATATTCATAAGCCGTTCGCTGTATGCATAGACTGTCATTTTGAATATAATGATCTTTTTGCTTTTATATATCAGCACTTATTAGAATAACGACAGACCGAAGTGAAAGTCTTCTGTCAACATTTCCAGAGCTGATAAAAAGAGGAGTTCTTTTTACCTTCCCTAGTTTTCTGTAGTTTTGATTAGTATATCAGTGCACTATTCGTACAAACGTTTGTAGGTCGTACTGATGTGTCCTGAAAGTTTGACTTCCAAAAATGTGTATTGGTCGATCACTTCTGGACTTTAATTTCATGTTTCTATTTTTCGTCTGATCTAATACCCTATTTAGAGTTCTGTGATTCTCTCATTTGATTCGTAAATTTTGATATACATACATATATGTAAATGGATATTGAAGCAATTTTTGATCTTCTCCAATTATTGTCGCTAAGCAAAACTTTAAACTTATGTGTATTTCGATATTTAGGGTTTTAATCAAGGTCAAGCTTTTAGAAGTACATATTTTGTCTTTATTTAAAAATGTTGCAACATTTACTGACCCGAAAGCTCCCTATACAGGTTTAGTCCAATTACGAAGTTTTATTTTAAACAGCTTTTGAAGACGTTTACATTTTATTACCAGAAATTGTAGTTTGATTATCGTCGTCAAGGCTGTAATTGTAGGTAGCTACGCGGTTTAGTACGCTAAAATTGGAGATATCTCCACGGCTTTCTTCCGCAAAATTGCCATCACCTGCAATTGAAAGGTCATAAAAATTTTTATGCTGTTATTTGCTGACTGGTTGATTTTCACTTTTTAATTGTGGCATGTCAATAAACTCACCACCACCAGGCACCAGAAGTCATCGGAGGCCTGCTGCAATTGAGTTTGCCCGCTTAGAAAGTGAAAACGATCGGCGAGTGATCAAAACAAAAACAACGGCCGCACTATGGCAGTTGGTAAAAAAGCCAAGGCACAGCTCAGGGAGCATTGCAAAAAGTAAAAAGATACTTCACGAGCCGAACAAGTAGCTCGCTCGACAAGACACAATCAGCGCCAAAAGTTGGTGAAAGTAATTTCACTCTCGACGAAACCGTGAAAAATTTTCTCAATGACTTTCCATTTTTTATATATTTTTTTTAAATTGGTCCAAAGTAGCGCTAATTGATGCGAATCACTTTCGGTCGGGTGCAGTAAGTTTAGGGGAAAAATAAAAACGGTTTGTTATTGACCAGCACCCCCAGTGAACGGGAGTCATTCACCTGTTACGTTGCCCCGTCTCGTGAACGCGATCAACGTACAGGTGAACTTGGCTGCGGTTCACCCAAAAGCGGCAAAAACAATGAGCACCGCGCGTAAAATTTTATTATGAAAGTCGGCTAAATTTTCCTTTCAGCTGAAATAATCTTTCATTTTCATCTCTTCTTTGGTACTTTCTTCCAAGTTTGGACCTTTGTTGTTTTTGTTGACAGTGGCAGTTGCGGCATTTAGCGCGATCGCGATCGCGATCGCGTTCGCCTAACCTCCAACGCTGCGCGCCAGCGCGGTGGAAGCTGCGGCCAGTCGCGCTCATCTCGCGAAAGAGACGAGTGCCGCGGAGTTCAATCATCGCGTACTTCATCCGCACAAACCCATACATGTGCAGCGACGATATGATTGCTCGCGATCGCCGCGATGTAAGACGATCTTATAAATCACAGTCGTCAGGGGTGAGTGTGTGTGTGTGCGATGCGGTTTTTACTCTTGAAATTGAAAGGTTATTGCGCCACCTTCCCCTTTCTCCGCTTTGGGGAGAATTTCTTTCATCATCGCCATGTCGTCGTCGTCGCCGCCGCCGCCGTCGCTGCCGCTGCTGTGAACATCTTCCTCGTGACGGGCAGCAGCGGCGGTAAGGTGGCGTGGCGGCGGCAGGCGGCGCGGCGTCATACATCTAGTTTTAAACGACTTTCTCCGGCTGCGGGAGAAAAAAGAACTTTCGGTGAAAGTTACGTAACGCCTCGTTCTTGGCGTTCGCTTTGCTTCTTTTTTCTTTGAATAAAAATGAATCGATGGTGGCGGCTGCTGCGCGACGGCTATGGTCTCATTACGCGAGACATGGACAAATTGCAACAGCCGCCCCGTCACCATTTCCTTTTCTTATAAAATCGAAAAATTCTCATCCAATTGTTGTTGTCCGATACTAAAATTGCACTTCTAAAATTTCACTTTCAGAATTCGACGGGACGACTGTTCTGTGCCGGGTGTGCGGTGACAAGGCTTCCGGTTTTCACTACGGCGTGCACTCCTGCGAGGGCTGCAAGGTATGTATGAAACCTTCCTCCCATTGTGCAACGTTCCACTTTCCTTTTTTTATGTTATTGTTTGGCCAGGAAAAGGGTTTGGGGTAGTCATAGGCACTCTTGTGAAAATGAAAAGGTATAAAAAAAAAGTGTGCCATACGCGTGTCCTCAATTTTTTATTTTTTTGTCAGTCGAACCACCACTTCCTCTCTTTCCTGGCATAAACCATTTTTTTTTTCTCCATTGCTCGACGACGCAGTCTACCTGGAATATTTTTACGACAGAACTCGGCCGCATCATCGAGCAGCGGCTCAAAGAACCGGAAATTCGACGGATAATAAAAGAACGCGACAAGAGATCCAGTCTAGAAAAGAGGAGCACCGAAAAAAAGTCGCCCATGAGCAGGGCTATGACCCTGAGCTAAATAAGTTCCTCGCGGGCTTCCAGACCTCGCACCAAAACATAGGTGATCGCGACGTTCTTATTCTTATTCTTCTTAGTCTTCTTGCTCTTCTTACTTTTTTATGATCTCTTCTTTTCGGGGTAAAACGTCTATCAAAATGGAAAAAATAAAACTATAACAACACAAAACCGGTCGATGACAACAGTTTTGGGGCCCCACTTGATTGTTTGGCATTTAAATTAGGCTCCCTGCGTGTGTTGGTGTGCTCGAGGATGACATTGAAACTAATTTTTTGTGTGCCACTATGAAGTTCATTTTTTAAAATGTTCTTAACACGTTAATGAAACCTCTTGAACCCGGCAGTCTTTCTTTGTTCCCTCAGTTGGCTCAATCATTTACCTTCTTTATTTATCTTTTGACGTTCTATGCCACAATGTGCGTATGCGTCACGTGCTCAAGGTTCTGCACAGCTGGATTTTATTGTTCATTGTTTTCTACCTCTGTATTGAATTGACCAACTTCATAAACATCAATCGAACCTGGTCACAGTGTCATCTAACACTTTTGGATTGAATTAAAATAGATTACGTTTTGATATGTTAGATCAATTTTATTTTAGTGTCAGGGGTGCGGAACCAGTTTTAGTTTTTCACACAAACTGTGAAATATGTTTAGCTAATCTCCAATAATTTCACCCATAAATCGTATAAATCGTAGATGTTAATAACATGTTTGATGGAAATCAGGATTAGAAAACGCAAACTTGTGATTGCTTTCCATTTTTGGAAGCATATATGTACATAAATAAAAAAGTGTAATATGTACTTTATATTTCCTTTGGTTCTGAAAAGAAGAGAAATTAATCTAGCAGATCAATGTTTTATCATTAATTTATCCATAAAAACATTTCAAGTGCGAAAAAGTCCACTCCACTCTATGGTGAAGTGAACACCTTGCAGTTTTTCGAACTGACCTTGGTTTTCAAGAGGAAACCGGTGATAACTTAAGTACACAACTTTTAATCTGTGGATGAACAATCATAGCAAATTTTGTACGATAAGAGACGTTTTGTTATATCTTTCTTTTTCCTAAAACGCCGCTTTAATCTATTCACAACGGACTTAGTTTTCCCCAATATGCAAAACAATTAAGAACCCATAAAAGTCTTGTCTCGCTTGATAACAGGTAGCAATATTACGAATCCGGCACACTGAAAAGCAAATTAAAAAAATTACCTCATTCGCATGTAGCTCAGATAATCACGTCATTATCTAAACTCGGCCAAACGACGACAGTGTCGAAGTGGTAGTGGTTGGATTGGTCTACCATCAAATCGAGCGAAATAGTTCCAAATTCGAGTTCAAGGTCCCTTGCTATTTTTCATGGACTTTTATATTTTTCCCGTCAATGCCAACTTATCCGCGGGTCGGGTGACTCGCAAGTGGCCAAGTGCGTAAACGGGTAAATAGGTAAGGTTAGTAAATGAAGGGTAAACCCATCAGCGGATGCTGAAAACATTAGTTCCTCTTCAGCGCCGTCATCGCCTAAATTCCGCCTTAAGGAACCAAACCAGCTGCCACTGGTGCTGACTGGCCGTTAATTTTGTAGGTGAGCAACAATTACTTTGCGCACCAAAATATCTCCTCAAGTGTGGCCTTCACTTTGTCTATTGACCCCTTTCCCCAATATCAATTGTGCGGGGCGCGGAGTGCTTCTTTTTTCTTCTCCACCGAAAATATCTACAAACACAACGGCGGCGGGAGATGTCTAGGCGAAAATTAATTCGCAAGTGCGTGAGCTCATGTCATTTATATAAAAGAACATTTTCGTGGTAATGCCCTCGAGGCCACACACAGAAATTTGTTAATCAGTCGATGAAATTGTCGTGCAATTGGGGTTGAATGAAGCAAGTGGAATTTATTTCATTTATTATTTCTAAGCGAGAATTTTCCCTAATCTGCGGATATAAACGCTTTTCGGGTTAAGTGATATCAGACGGGTCTAATTTTGATATTTCAGGTAAGCTCCGGGCACACAAAATGTTTTTATATTAATTAGCATACCTTTTTTTACAAGGTGAATTCAACAAATTATGAGATATTAAAATCTATTACCGAAAAATAATCGTTTACCTTGTCGAATTTGCTGAGCGCAATTAGTTTTATGAAAATTAAATGATATAAGCTATTTCCGGGTCTTGAGAGAAATCGCTAATTTAGAAAACTTCTACGAGATTAACACAACGAATTTTTTGTGCTAAAACTCAAAATAGCCAACGAATAGACGAATAGAGAAAAATTCCTTAATCTTTATTGGATTGAATGTCACGTTATTAAATAGATATAAAATGTTTTTTCGTAATACTATAAGAAAATTGTTATTATCTGCTAATTTTTTAATTAGTGAAGAAAAAATAAGAAATTTGGTATAAGAAAATATCAAATAGTAAGAGCCTAGAAAGTTTGAAGTTTGGATAGAAATAGATTTAGTAAAGAAATTGTGATTAATATAGAGTAAATTGTCCAAGTCCATGAAAATTGTTCTGATAAAAACGTCGATATGGATTATCTTGTTTTTAATTTATCTGATAGTGTAAATTAAAACCTGCCGATTGTTGATTATTGTTTTTATGTATTTCCTGATCAACAAGGAAAACTTTTATCATAGTAAGTTTTGAGATGTTGTAAAACAGTCCTAAGATAACCTAAATTTGTATAAATCTTCAGTAGGACAAACGATAAGATCAATGAAAAGTTCAATGAAAATCGATTAAATTTTTATATACTTGTAACCAGTATTCTAATTCGGTTTGAATTCAATTTTCCCACACTGCCGAGGAGTGATAACAGTTTTTCCGTGATATTCGTATAGTTCACCTTTCATCTTTCTTCTTCCTGAAAAGTTCGTTGACAATGATTTGGCGCAGCATAGAGACAGGAGTGGGGCTCTGGGTGCTCAGAGCATCATAAGCATTAATTAGCATACTCGGGAGCGACTCACGGTGACCTACCTATGCACCCGGCCCCGGCCCGCCGCATGTGCATATTTTACCAACTGCTCCATATGCCTCTAAATTACCTTGCTCCGGTGTGCTGTTGCTCTGCATTCGCCCGCCCGCTCCCCGCGCGCCTGGTGTGACCGGCCGATGGTCGTTCGGTCTCTCGGTCGATTATATCAACGCTAAAAAAAGCAAGAAGCGAATAAAAAATAAGAAAAAGCGCCGCAGCCAACTGTAGTCTCGCGCACTGTAGAAATTTGTCGAGGCATTTTTCCGCGGATGCAAATGTGTGCCTCCTCCTGAGAGTGTGTGCCGCTCGGTGGCGATGACGATGACGCGGTAATTGACCACACCAAATGTGAATGAACGCGTTCAATGTCAAATTATTATCGAAAAGTGAGGTGTTTTTTTTTTGTTGTTCCGTCTTTTATGTCTCTGATTAAACTTTAGCGACGATGCTCTGGAAATATTTTAACCATATTTTTATTTTTATGTTTTGTTTCACTCCCGTATTGTTCTTGTTTTCCTTTCTTTGATTTTATCGGCCCCCGAGAATATGAGGGCAACACTTGAATTTTTATTGTTCCGATTATGGAGGACGACTTTCGGGCGGGTTGGGCACTATGTTCTTGGAGCTCCATTTCTAGTTTTGGGGGTAATGCGGCGATGGTTCTTCTTTTCTTGATTCGTGTCGTATTATGTAAATATATGGAAGCTTTCGCGATCCAACTATATTTAGACTCAGAGCCATTGTCGTGCTGAAAACATTTAAATTTATAAAGGCTACATTGAACTTGAAGTTTTGAGGTCTGTTTTGTCACCGGTTTTTGTTTTTGGAAGACTTTTTTCCATGGAAGGTATTTTGGTTTTTTTTATACATACATAATTAAATATATGTATGAAGGTGGCTCTGATTTTGCATTCTCAACCAAAGGTTCGATTATACTCGTATGTAGAACAGCAGACAGAATATTGGTTTTTTTTCTCTTTTAAATTTTTAAGTAGTCAATATTGGATAGAGAATTCCTACTTATGTAATTTGATAGCGAAACTTAGTTACGAATATTGTCGTTGATTCGAAATTTAAATTCAGTCAATTCCTTGCAGATTAAGAGCTGAATCTTTGTAGAGTGACGAAAAACGTTTTATGTCGCGATCATTGATATTATTTATAAGTAGAGTTCACTTTTCGAACTCACTTCATTCCTTTAAGGGGGCAATCGCTTTCACAACTGAGAAAAAAAGCACATTTTCAAGATTTTTTTTTGAAAAAACTATTATATTTATTTAAAAAATTCGTTTTGGACGCTATTCCTTGAATATTGAAGAATACAATAATATTTTTTTTTTTAGTTTTAGTAAGTTTTGGCGGCGGCAGAGGGTGTCTTGCAAAAGTCTAATTTTAGCTGGTACGCATCACTTTGGACTTCCGGGAAAAGATAAATGAAAAATTCAAAATGGGTTCTGTTCTTTAAGCTTTTTCCTAGGTACTAAACCTAAAAAAATTAAGTTTTTAATTTTTTTAAATTGTTTTATCACTGTTTTTCGAAAAACATAAAAAATCGGCCATGTTTTTGCGGATTTTTATAGGTTTAGTACCTAGTATTTATGTCAACGAATCATATGCTCTTTGATTTTTTTTAATTCCATTGCGTAGAACTTGCGATATGGTGTGTACGAGTTAAAAAAAAGTAGTTTTGAGAAAATCGCGTTTAAAGTTGTCTTACAATAATTTTTACTTGTAAAACCGTGTATAGATAATTTATTTGGGTTTATTACCACTAATCAGCCATCCTAATTTTTCAAAACGATTTTGGGAGATGATTTCTATAATGTTATGGAACACTTTTATGTAAAAAACAAAAAATCGATTTTTGTTCACTTTTGAAAGCGATTGCCCCCTTAAATGCGTCATATAAAATGTCCAAGGAAATAATGTTTTGAAATACGTACTACATATTTCTAGTTTCTTTAGTAGAGAACTATATTTTCATGAGTATGTTTTCATAGGAGTACTTTTGACATAAAATACTGAAAAATTGTGATATATGTATAGCCCAAAACTTCTACTACTATACTACATATTATAGTCAACTTAGTGAATGGAAAAAGGCACAAATTTTAATAGAATCAAGCAAATCGTTCGAAAGAATTTTTTAAGATTAAAAAGGCTTTTTAGAAGTTAGTTCAGTGAGATTTAGTTAGGTTAGAAAAAATCGCAAGGTATTAAGTAAGCATTATCCAAGTGCCCAGATTTTTTCATATCCTTGCATTCAGCAGTAATGTTTGGGAATTTCCCGATTTATATCTTTTTTATTCAATGGGTTTCATAAAAAGGGCATTGTACCCGTGCCGCACGGTCAACGACACTCGACGCCACTCGCACAGCATAAGCCGGAGAAAAGCTGCTCCTCACGGGGAGAGGGACGCAAGTACACCACATGCACGTACTTTCTCGTGCACATTCACCTTTCGCAAAAGTTTGGTGCCTGTTCGTAATTGAGACGAAAACGATGGTGCAGCACATGAGCAAATTGACCATGAAAAAATGGAGGATAGTTTTAGGTTATGAAAGAAAACGAGTCGAAGGAAGATTAATATCTGAAAGTGGACTTTCCAAAAAACGCGATCTGATCAGGTATGGGGCGATAGTCTGATCGAAAACACCTCCATAAGGAAAATAGGGAAATGAGAAAGGAAATTTTCGCGTTTCCCAGCGCACGATGCCGCGAAGGCCCCTGAAGGCGCGCTTTTCAAATGCACCGGTGGTGGCCGGCCTAAGTGTGATTGAAGACGAACAACGAACGGTGGAACAACGGCAGCGGGAGAAGAAGCAGGCGAAGGCATTGAATGCAGCTCGTAATCGTCGTCATATAAACATAATTTTTGATGGCGTTGACCTCTATACCTTCTTCCTCTTTTCTTCGTCTTCTTCTTATTATTTTCCACTGTTTTTCTGGTGCTGATAGTGCTGTAACACCGGAGCGCCATAGATGTGCATTCACCGCAATGAGCATTCACTTTTCTACCACGAATGATGCGAATTAGTAGTGCAGGGGAGGGTTCGTAAATTACTCTGCGTGATGGAATGAAGCGTTTAGAATTCATGCTTCTTTTATTACTACCATCAAAATAACACCGAAATTTCTCATTGTTTTTTTTATATTGTTCGCTTTCCTGTTTTCAAGCAGAAAAGTAATCAAATGCTTCATTGTTTCCCAAGCTTTTAGGGCAGTGCGCGCCATTTCGAAAAAGGGAGTCAAAACTGCAGCCAATTTCCCATGGTCTCCTAACCGAGCTGCATTTTTCCCCGAGAGTGCAATGGACGACCGACGAGAGCATTATCCCAGTCCCAGTCGATGGCGAGCATAAATTTTCTGCTGGATGCCAGCATACATATTCCCGGCACCCGGTTTGGATTTGCTGTATATAGCGAGTTCATGTCGTTCCTACAGGAGCATGGAGATGCACTTGAAAAATCCCATTCCTGTGGTGGTGCTGCTTCACATTCCTCCTCCTCTTCTTCTTCTTCTTTGGATTTTATGCATTATCTTCTTCTTCTGCGCTTACACCAAGGGCATCGGGTGAACGAACAACAAAAAAACTTATGCGGGGTCGGGAGCGGCCATTGTGCAGCATGCATAAATAATAAAAGGGAAAAAAAAGGGGGAAACGAACCTACCAGATCAGGGCAGAATTACTTCGTGAAATGTAGAAGAGCTGCAGTTTTTAATTTTATCGCCGAAATGAGTGTTTTGTGCGACTTTAATCGGTAAGTTCATGAGGTAGTTCACCTCGCGCCGTAATGTGTGCTATACAAGACCGCCTCCCCCTCCGCGGCGCAGTCCGCGCCAGCGGGAACGTGAGTCGTTGCACCATCATCCATTTATTCGCCTGCTCCGTGCGTTAGAGAATCACGGCCGCTGGTGGGTTATTGCACTGCAGTACCATGCAACGTTAGGTAACATTTTGCCCTCTTATTGGTGCACTTGAAAAATGCTCTTTCGCAGTCGAGAAATTCACCTTTCGATTTTTTATTAGCTACCCTGTATCAGGTATACCAATTAGACCCTTTTGATCCAACTGGAGGAACAAGTTTAACTCCTTTAAAAATTTAGGGTGAGTTCATTTTGTATAGTGGTATACCTATGGTTGCCTGTTTGGAGTAGAAAAAACCCTTTAACAGAAACTATGTTTTATGTAAGTTCAATCTTTCCGAATTATACGATAGTGCTAAAAAAACTGCATCACTTGATCATTATAAAAGCGAAGGTACCTACTAATCCTTTCGACTTTGTTTGATGATTAACTCTAACTCTGTGAAAGCAAAATTTTCTATTGACAATTTCCTCCCTTTTGCTTTTCTATCTATCGCTCAACAAATTGCTTTCAATTTTTAAAACTTAAAAATTGAGCAAGTTACATAAATTTATATAAAATGTTAGATAACGGGCAGAGGCAATTTGATTCAAAACTGAAGTAGCAACATCCAAAACCCTATAGCTGAATTTCTTCTGTAATTTCGTCTTAAAATTCCTTAATGCACTTTCCCTTGCTGTCACTCAATGCATCTGAATTTTTTATAGCTTTTAATTTTAAGAGTAAATTAACTGTGACGTAATTTGGCCAACCAGAAAGTCGAAAGTATGATCTCCGAAAAAGTGACCTATATGTCATACATAATTCCGCTGAGTATTGGCTCTTGTTTAGAAATTTTAGCTGTAAGAAAGTAAAATTTTATTTTTGCAGTTATAGTTTCTTAAAATTCGCAAAAATTATTTCGTATCTTGCGATAAAGCATCAAAAAATCTCACAGTCTTTGAGGAATGTGCTCAATGCAAAAGGGGACACAAGACATCCTAAGAAAAAGGCCAGACACCAGCTGTACATCTTAATTGCAATTATTTTTAGATATATCAGCGAGTACTTGTAAAAATCTTGCGGTTGATGAAAATGCGAAAATGGAAAAAAGTTGTCTAGTCCGCTTTTTTGTATCTACCCCAATGTCTTCTTAAAATACTAAAGAAATGTTCACATGTTCACAGTTTGTTTTTTAAAAAAACTGGGGTTTTTATAAAATTAAAAGGAAAGTGCTTTTTGGTTTTTATGAAACGGCAATATAAGAAAGCCGAATTTGTACCTCTTAACTCAATAACGGAGTTACAATTTCACGCTAAAGACAACTCAAGAGAATTTGTCAACCCTTCGAATGTATCAATTGAAAAAAAACTGAAAAATCTGAGTTGAGTCACTCCATTTCAGCGGTGTCTTAGTAAGATCAGACCAGTGAACGGAACTATAAACATTTCTGGAGTTATTTTTAATAAGTCCTCGAAAGAAAGTCCAGAGTTGAAAATTTGGACTAAGTCCCTCGACTTCTTAAATCTAATTAATGAAGCTACACTCAGAGTTTTATTAAAAGGATTTCCTAGACCACTCTACACTTTGTCAAGATTTAAAGAAAGACGGTTTTTAGAGTACCACTTTTAAAAAAATGGCAAACTCAGAGCAGCCTTTCTGGAAGTAGGCACGAAATATTTATTTTTTATCGTTCGTATTACAGAGATATTTGGTTTGGTTTGGTTTGATTAATAAACCCTCTACGATTTTAATTTAAAAAACTTACGGATGAAGTTTTAAAGAATTGCAATATCTAATTTTATATACCGAAACCTAAGCCTTTAAGGAAAACGAAACACTCAACTGTTTGTGACTACAGTCTGTAGTAACTGGAGTTAATTCTTGAGAATACATCTCTCAGTATTTAAGAGTTAATTTCCTTAACTGCCGCAGTCTAGAATAAGGTTCTCCCAAAATATCTTAATATGCAATAAATCATCGCATTCAATTTATCAGTATCACTTGTAGTGATAAAATAAAAATTCATTGCGTGGAGCGCCACAGTGCGCACTGCACACAGTCCGAAAGTGCACCCCGATGCACATAAAGTTCATTCGTTCTCGGTCGGTGGTGGTGCTCCTCGTTCTCCTCCTCCACACGAAACTTCTTTGATTTTATTTATCAGAGTCAAAGAGCGAACTCCTCTATACAGGTCATCGCACTATGCAATTTGGGTCATCAACCTTGCATTTAGGTTATGACTCGGTTGCATTGTTATGTGCACTGTTCGTGTGTACGTGCGATGCACCTAGAGTGAATTTACACACACCCGTCAGTCGTTACGTTTTTGGTTTTTTTTTTTCGAATGCAAGCATATTCTGCACACTCTACTAAATCGGTGGTGCGCTGGTATGCTAACTAACATTTATCCCATTCCATTTTATTTAGCTGAAAAGCTTCTCCTCGCTTAAAATGCATCCCGGGCACACAGTGGCATTGCACAAACTATGCACTGGGATCGGACGCTATATATTTCTTGCTCCCGTTCAATTTACTGCGTGTGATTTGCAGGCAAAAGCGACTGAACTCAGCAAGGTGCGTCATCACTAGAGCTGGTTACATAAACCATAACGTAATTTTCAATAATGCTTCAAAATATACCCCCCCAGAATAACGTCTTCAGCTGGCAACACTGCAGATCATATAACAATTAGCAGTGGCAAATTGGGCTCGAGTGAGACGGGCGCTATCTGCTTGTTTCTCTTTTTACATATCAGCAGGGGTTCTGCTAATTCTGTTATACGAGCTTTGTTCGCAAATGTGAAACAAACGCCTAGTGTGTATGCAATTTGTTTAAAATATCAAATCGTACAGCTTTCGTCGGTAAAAAGGTGGAAAATGAGCAAAAGCTTTTCCGTTAAAATCGGGGGTCGGAGCTTTTCTACAGAGCTTAACCTGATTCGGGTATAACACTTTGATTATTATTATGTACTTTTTTTTTTTTTTAATGGTAATCCCCCGATGCATCAGTTCGTGGCGTTCCATGGAGAAAAGGAGTTCCCCCGCTTTTCAGCAGATACACAGTAATTTCCCAGCTTTGTGCGGGTATAGAAAGAAAAATCTGGAAATGGGGACGAGGGCATAGGCCAACGAACTCCGGCTGGCTGAATGACGTACATGGGAAAATACTTTCCCGTTCAAGGGGATGATTATGCCACGGTGGAGCGGAGCGGGCGGGCGGGCGGGCGGTTGGCCCGAGCGAGTGAGCGCCGTGTCGAGCCCGGCCAGGGGAGCTCGACCTGAGTTGACTTCTGTCCTGGTGCGTGCAGCCCTGCTCGGTTGCTCCCTGCTCCACCAGAGGGCCGGACGAAGGCACAAGGTTTGTTCTTTTTTCCTATTACTTGCCTTACTGCTTGCAATGATGTAACCGATTTTGAGGTCAAAAATTGGGAAATTTCCATGAACACTTTGATTTTCCCCCGTCACATGTCGGCGAAAAGGTTATTTTTAGAGCGCGTTTAAGCGCGCGATATTTGCCACGGCTCGTTCACGACGGTTGGGTACTGCAGCCCCCCGCGTCCCGCAGCCCCGTTTCCAGTGCGCGCATATACGTTTTTTCCCATTTGTATAGCTTTTCCCATTTCGAACGAGAACCAGAAGTAAATTACTAGGGCACACGATTTGTTTGTCCGCTACTGTTGAGAGGTCAAACTGGGGCAATGAACCGGAAAATATTTGGATTATTCATTTTTATCTCGATTATTTGTGTAGATGACTCTTCTTCTATTCACCGAGGGGCTCTCGAGGTGCTCCGTCTATTTGCCTCCGGCGGCGGCGTCGGCGACCCGCTCTTAAGAGCTTCCTGTGATTAGTCGAAGTGGGTGGTGTTGTTATCGCGCTTAATTATGTTTTGCAAGATTTCCCAAATCTTTGTTTGAGCGAGCCTATAATAACTAGACCACTGAACCTTGCGACCGACTCGCACATATTTCACTCCTCCTCCTCCTACTCCTCCTCCGCCACTATCTTGGTCTTTTTGTCACCCTGGCACTATGCTTCCGGTGAAGATGTTTAACATAAACGATTCGTCCGCTGCTGGACGGGGCAGGGCTGATTTGTGAAGTGTGGCGTGATGATTCATTCATCACGAAACGTTTCGTTCGGCGTTCGGATCGAAATTAAAATTTATGAGCCATCATCCTCTTTGGCCCCTGATAGAGAGCTAAGATAGATGAGGGTCAAATTTCAATGCCAGTACGCCTCTTGGGAGTTCTAATCGAATTTAAATTGTGCTTCTCGCGCAGTTTGTTAAGGGCGTCAGTGTGTTTGGCCTTGAAAAGTTTGTTCTTTCAACTTAGTCTAGAGAGAATTTTGCGCAATACGCCGAATATTCTAGAATTTAGACAAAGACTAATGGACAGATTTTGAAAGAGCGATTAACAACAAACAAATTAGTTAGATTATTTTAGCGATCGATAAATTGGAAAGGAAATATTCTTAGTCATGTTATATTATGTTTCCAATTTTAAAAATCATCTTCCAATTCAATTTGTTGGCTTTTCACTAGTTCTACAGTTAGTTCTCAAACGAATAACTGATTCTTCTGTAGATATAAGAAGTTTGAATGTTCAATATTGGACATACCTGATATTTGCCCGATTCAGACAAATTGACGATAGTATTGACCATATAATAAATCAAAATTTATAACGTAGGATATTCAAGAGCAGGCTTGCACTATTAAAGAGCTCAACACTTGCTAAACTTTTTAAATGGCTCGGCTTTCAAATTTCTTACCGAAGGCTGTTAATGTTAGCAACATACATATTTGTGCATGTTTGAGGTATGATTTTAAAAATTACAGCTCAACACGCATAAAACGTGGTAAACAATTTTATTACGCTGCACTAAATTACCTAGTTGCATTCTCATGCAACGGTGAATTCAATTCACCCTCAAGATCTTTCGATTTTAGCATCAATTAAGTTTTTGTGATATCGACGGTTCGGCGGGAAATAGGGTCAAATCGGAAAGCAAATTGGTATCGCGTCGGATAAAATCTGGAATTCAATTGTGACACCATAGTACTAAGAAATACTGTGACTAACGCGCAGCGAATGCAGTTAATACGTCACTTACAACATATGCAAGCAAAAATGCCTGACCTAGTCCAATAGCTTGAAAATGTTAAGCAATGCCCAAGAAGAGCTCATTCATAAACCATTTGCGATGTGACGACGACGTCCTTTGAACTGCATTTCCATACATCACGCACCGCATAACCGTTACGTGTGTCATCAAAGAGAAAAACATCTTTATATCAAAAGAATAAGCATGTCACGCGCAATGGTCATTGGTCGGTCATTGCAGGCACATTTCCGCGAAGCGCCAAATGAACAGTTACAAATCTGGAAAAGACGGCGAAGACAGCCGCGACCGCGACGACTGTGTCGATAAAATGCAGCACGGTTTGCAATCGCCATCTGCCGTGCTGCAATAAAAGCAACAACGATTCGAAGGTAGGCAACTAAATCCCCGGCGTGTACTGCTTAGATGCAAATAATGTATATATAAAATTATAGTGAAAAAAAAAAAACGAAAAACCGTGCTCAGTGCATACCAATTATGCAATAAGTGCACATGCAAATAACACGGCAGAACGCTATTTCCGTCATCGTCATCAGCACCATCATCATCATCATCGGCCCATGTGGTGCTGGCTGCGCAGGCAAGGTAAGGCGACCAAATGTGCAGAGGATCATATTGCAAAAAGAAGAAGATCGGCTAGAACCGCGCATACCCACCGAAGAGCAACCTTCGCCAGGTGATACCCCGCGAAAGCACGTCAACGTAGGCAGACGGCCATGCGCGTTCTAGAAAGATCAACGTACCTTCCTCTACGTGAACAAATGTTCTTCGCGGTGGAAAAGAGTAAATTAAAAGAAAGATTTCCACGATGAATGATAAGGTATAGCTGAAATCCATCCACGTCGCATGCACATGATTAGTATCGCAGCGAAAAATGTTGTTAGCGGCGAGCTCGCGAAGAAGAAGAAGATGTGCAACTTACGACAGGAGTCAATGACATCCAAGATAGTACACGGCACGCACACCACCTAGCGGCGGCAAGTAAGAACCCGCAAAGAGGTTTGGAAGAACGCAGTGTAACTCTTCGGCGTCGAACCGAACGTCACTGGGTTGTAGTAAACAGCATTTTTGCAGTAAAAAGAAGAAGATCTTTTGGCAGGTAACCTCATCGTCTCTGTCTGAAGCATGCTGCTGACCGTCAAGAAGTGGGGTTATCTCACTCCCCCTGCGCCAGTCGGTCTTCTCCGTCTGCGGAGAGGCGTGCGTTACGCGCTGGACTTAAGTGCAACGCGAGAATTCCAGAAAAAACGTCAGAGGAATGACGTGTACGATATTCTCCGTTGCAACATCAATCTGACGCACACAACTTGTTACTGTTATTAAAGCAAATTGTGCATTTGTCGATCCAACGAAATGTTCCACGCCGCCCGGACGCATGTTGGCGTGTGTGGTTTCGACAGAAACGTCAGATGACATAATGATGGCCTGCACAGGGCAGGTACACGTATCGTGTTGCGTTCCTGTCAGTTGGATGCCGAGGCAGGTACACAGCCACAACAGAATCATTTCTGGAATATGTTTGCCGTGGGCACGTACATTCGAGCGACGCCTGGTGACTGCCGGGCATCACTTAGTGGCGGTTACAATAACGAAAGTACCGCACAGTGCAATGACTTTCGCACGCAACGCATAACGCAAGAAAATCTTGAGGCAGAGGAGACGGAGAAGATGTTGACAAAGTGGTCAGCAGGGAACGATTGAGGAGGGCAGGCGTAAAATGTAAGAAATACGACAAGAAGAAGAAAAAAATATTATATGGCCAAGAGTTCGTTGCCGGCAGCCGGATCACCATGGCGTGGAACTCTGCTGCAAAAATGTCTCGCTCACTATCTCATTGCTCCGCAGAATGATGGCTCAACGAAAATTTTGCAGCTAAATTGAGTTAAAGGAGCGCAGTTGGGGCCCTGTTGCCATGGAATGCTTTTTTTATTGTTCAATTCTGGAAATTTCTTCCTCCCGGGGCTTTCGCGGCATTTCTTTTCACAGTCGCTTTTGCAATGTCTCTAACTTGTTGCATCTGCTGCTGCAGCTCAGGGCAAGTCAATGCACTCAAAGAGAATGCAAAATTTTCGATGATAAGGAAGTCCCACTCTTAATTGTGTGGCCTCAGTTTTATAGAGTATGTGTTTGTAAAATTTGTTCGTTCCTTTCAGGAAGAACATATTCCTTTCTTAAGGGGGCAATCGCTTTCAAAAGTGAACAAAAATCGATTTTTTTTTTTTTTACATAAAAGTGTTCCTTAACATTATAGAAATCATCTCCCAAAACCGTTTTGAAAAATTAGGATGGCTGATTAGTGGTAATAAACCCAAATAAATTATCTATACACGGTTTTAAAAGTAAAAATTATTGTAAGAAAACTTTAAACGCGATTTTCTCAAAACTCCTTTTTTTTAACTCGTACACCATATCTCAAGTTCTACTCAATGGAATTAAAAAAAATCAAAGAGCATATGATTCGTTGACATAAATACTAGGTCCTAAACCTATAAAAATGCATAAAAGTACCCCTTGTTTTTTTTCATAGAGATAGTTTTCCGCAAAAACATGGCCGATTTTTTATGTTTTTCGAAAAACAGTGATAAAACAATTTTAAAAAATTAAAAACTTAATTTTTTTAGGTTTAGGACCTAGGAAAAAGCTTAAAGAACAGAACCCATTTTGAATTTCCAAAGTAATGCGTACCAGCTAAAATGAGACTTTTGCAAGACACCCTCTGCCGCCGCCAAAACTTACTAAAAATTAAAAGAAAAAATATTGTTGTATTCTTCAATATTCAATGAATAGTGCCCAAAACGAATTCTTTAATTAAATATAATAGTTTTTTCAAAAAAAAATTCTTGAAAATGTGCTTTTTTTCTCAGTTATGAAAGCGATTGCCCCCTTAATATAAATATTTTGGTAAAATCTTTTATTTTGAATAACAATCTTTCGAAATAGGGAATCCGTTTTTATTTTATTTATTATTAGTTAGTATATAGAAATACAATAATTTGCACCCCTACTTATCATTAGGCGAATTCGATATTTTTTTTTTAATTATCAATTGTTAAAACTGTATTACCAGCTAATTTAATACTAATATTTCGTATACCCTAAAAGAAAGTACCTATGTACACATAGTTAAAAAAGTAAGACAGCTTCAAAAAAGTTAAAAAGCCTCTTTCGATGGAAACACTCAAGCCGCATATTGCTCTTATCGGAATAGAAACTTCGAATTCCAGTTCCTCCCAAGTCTTTAAAGTTTTCTAAGGAAGTGTGTTGTTTTTATACCGCTTGTTTGTCTTACAAATCTCGTTTTCTTTTAAACCATATATTTTCTTTTTAGATGTAGGTATATCTATTTTAGGATGCAATATTCGGTAATTAAAGATAATTATATTTGGTCTTAACCAAATGTTTTAAAATAAAGCTCCAAGTCTTGCAACATGGCATAATTGAAGTCTGAAAATGCGGTAGCACACTTATCGAATAAATGCGTGTTCCACATTTCTTAAGCAACTGCACAAGATCTCGCAGTCCGCTTCTTCGTCGGAATCATCTGGATTGGAGGTCAACGGCCTCTGGATGTTCTGAAAAGTCCAATTCCACTTCCACTCTTTTTTCTCCTTAACCTTGAAATTCAGTCATCATCCTCATTAATATTCAAAATTATCTCGGAATTACGCCGACCGAGAGCAAAGCCAAAGAACTAGGCGCTGTGCTGCGATTCTGTCGGCCTGGAATGAAAATTCCAGAAGATTCCACGAGATGTAATTTCACTGTTACATCATCGGGTGCGACTGGTGGGCCGTTGTGCCAGTCTCCAGTGCCATTGCTGGTTAAGTTAAATTGTAACGAGAGGTGGCACAGGTAAAAAATATAAAAAAGTAAAACAGGAAAAGATGGAAAAATGCAACTTACCTCACTCGTGAACTGGTTGTTTCCCATCACGCCCGGTGCTGATGCGCTTTGACATCACCTGGAAACGGGTGAGACGTGAAAGAAAAGTGAAAAAGTATTTCTGCTCTTTCAGCGATGTTACAATTTCAGTAATTTTCTTCGGCGATACCTTTTTTATTTCTGTCGCCGGGGAATATGTTTATACATGGGCTTAGAAAATTGTTCGAGGCATGACTCATTCCCGCAATTCAGGCTCTTCCCGTTATAGGTGTCACTTCCGCCATACGCAAAATATGCATCACCTGTCACGCGGCGGAGGTTATTCACCACACGCTGGCGCTGTGTGACACATAATTTGCAAAATTGTCTATGCGTCGGCTTAGCCGCCCTTTCATCTGCTCGCCCGCGCGACATTCCTTCGGAGATTAATTGCGCACCGCGCTAAATATAAAAATAGCCGAGGCACGCCCCTGCCCTGTGTCGGACGCCCCGCACTTTGGGGCCCTTAGAGCGGCTGACCATACCCACTAAATTAGAATCAATCGGCGAATATCTCCGTTACATGACTATTTATAGGTGTGCGACCATCCCTGCTGGCAATCATCGTGATTCCCGCATAATTGCAGTGTCGTGATTCGCGGGGCGGCACAATGAACTTTTTCCCTCAATATTTCACCAAAACGCCAGGATAGTTATGTAAAATAAAAATTGAACAAATGGAAAAGAGAATTACATGAAGCGCGCGGTGCACGTAATCAAAATTGTAATTACATAAAAAAAAATGTTCTCCAACTAAGTCAAAATGTGAATGCACTTGGAGGCGCTCAAAGAATAGGAAGCCGCCGCGGCCAAGACGGCCGTCGCCAAGCATGCAGACCAGTGACGAGAATAATAACTTCTCAGATAACGTTGCTTTGATTGACGTCTAACGAGCCGTGCGAGAAGGGCTTGGATCCAGGTAAACTACCGAACGCACTCTAATCCCAACCCAATCAATTTATATTAAGCGTGTGGCGAAAATGCATTTAACACGCTTGTTACCCATAAATTCGTCGTGTAGCGTTCTTTAAAAATGGTGGAGAAAATCTAAAATTTCACAAGAAGAACGCCTGTAACCATTCACAGCAAGAAACGAAGCAAAAGAAGGTTTACGTTCGTTCATTGCCCTCTGTGACCTCTTTGAACTACATTCGTACGTCACAAACTACGAGACTACCTCAAATGCCATGCTGGTTGGGCAATTCCCCACAGGTGGGGGGAGGGGCTTCCCCTCTAAAACTTCCCCTTTACTTAATTCACTATGATTTTTATCGTAATAACTCACCGATTCACGAGCGTGTCCCACGCCCACACACGCAACGGATTCTGGGTCTCTAGAGTAGAGAAGCGCATCGATGACGTTTTGACATATTTTCATCCTCTCGTGCTGCCGCGCTGCTTCGTTCTTTTCTTCTTCTTACCCTTTCGTACCTCTTGAGCTGACGGAGCCCGCCAATCTGCTCTTTTGTCGCGTTCTCGAGCGCCCAGAACGGGACGGGATGAAGAATCTGCATTTTTCTAATAGCGCTCCCCCCTCCCCTGCCCCACTGGCCGGCGACCAACGGTTCGTTGTTGCCTCAAATGATTCAAGAGCAAATTCTATCTGAACGGTCGTTCGTTCACCTCACCAACACCAGGGCGCAGGTGCTGTTTGTGCGCTGGGCTGCACTGCAAAAGTGCATTTGGATGCAGCCGGCTGCTGGGTGTGTTAGTGAACATTGCAAAGTTTTTGCCAGGCGAAAAATTCATCGCCAAAGCTCTCCTCGTTACTGCACACTGGCAGCGAGGGTTTTCTGGGACGCGGAGGGGAGAAAGTAGGGGAAAGTGGGATTTTTATGCATTTTATAATATTATATTATTAGCAACGTCGGTTGAGTGTGGTCGGGCTGGCGAGTAGTCTTTTTTTTATTATCTGTGAGGTGGTGGTGCGAAGGGCCGATGACCGTCTAATTGGGTTGACTTGATGTTGATTAGGTTGATTTATTTCGCCTCTTGTCTTATTTCGCTGTTTTTGTTGAGTTTCACGGCAATTTGGCTCATATTTGCGATTATTTGAATATTTGATTTCGGTTTGGGTTGCAGGCTATATTTGATTACAAGGACAATTGCAAATGAATTTGGGAAAATTGTGTTTTCGGATGCATTCATTAGCCAAAAGCGATAAATTAGCGATTTGGGTTAACTGCCATCTATCCCTGAGTATATTAACGATGCAATTTTCAACCATAGATGGAAGCAGCGGTTTTATTTGTTGTTTAGAAAATGTTATTTTAAATAAGTTTTGGATACAATTTAGTCCACAACATCAAAGGACCTGCAAGCAATTAAGTTGGACACGAAGCATGACGTCAATAATTTGCATTTTAAGAGATACGCACATTCTGGTGCACTGCAGCATTTCGCAATGGCATTAATAATTTTCTAATAGAATTCATAATACAAGTGTTGATTTAAGATTAAACAATTAGCCTACTCTTGTACAGAATAGGGCTAAAAATACAAACCGTTATTATGAAACACAAATGCGTTCTTGTGAGGAGTATACAATTGCTGATAAGCACGCATTTATGGTTTTCATTCAAATTTCGAGATTTTAACGACGTATAAGTGTCTAAACAAATATAAATTTGTATATGTAATGAGTATATTTATAAATATATTGTCGGAATTTAATTGAATAAAATCATTAAAGAGACGCAACGCACCTTGCCTAAAACAAAAATTGCACGCGTGTATGCAATGTCGTTTAAAATTGGATGAATACCTTTAATCTAGAGCTGTTTTACTTTTACTTTTGTACTAAAAACCCAACAATTTGTCATGCCGTTCCAATAATCCCACTTTGGTATGGCAGCATAAATCAAATCGGTCACTTTTTCATTTGCGATTTCAATTTTAAATGCTCTTCATTAGAGGAATGGTGAAACAAAAACACTGAATACGTTCACTACACGCATTTCTCTCGAGCATAAAATAAATCAGAAAGTAACTAAGAGCCGAGTTGCATAATAAAGAAATTCACCCACGAATACGAAATCAGATCATAAAGCAGAGAGTTTGGCGTTTCTCATTAAAAAGCAATTTCGAGACAAGCAAATGTAAAAATCATTCCATTGTTTGTAAAGTCAACGAACCCGGCTCCATGCGCCCACCAACACCATTTCCCCCCTCCCTATTTCTTGGTGGTACCTTCTGTGGGCATTTAAATTTCACATGATAATGACCCAATGCTGAACGAAAATTGGGACTTTTGTAACAAACAATGCGATGTGAGACGAGCGGGGGAAATCGAAGACGAAATAATAGAAAATTTTGAGTTATAAGCATAACTCGTCTTTGAAACGTAACATCGAACTCGTTGCTCTGCACGTGAAGTTTTTTATTTCGCAGTTCTATGAAATGTTTCCAGCCACTTACAGATGATGTTATATCATAATTGGCTCACAGAGTGGCAAGATACATGTTCTGCTCTTTTTCTACTACCTACTTTTCTTTCGTCCGTGTCTTTCCTTTTCATTTGAAGCATTAGAAAGTTTGCGAAAAAGAAAGTTACAAAGAAAACATTTAAAACTCGCATGACTTAATAACAGTCGATGAAGCTGAGGCTACCGTGATGATGCTGATGCTACCTACAACTTCTTCCCGGCCGATGCTGCAGCTCCAGCCACAGTCCACCGACTTCATCTGTATGATGGCACACGGTGGTGCAGACGATGAACACGTAATAAAAATAATTAAGGGGATTCTTCACACTTTTAATGCCGAACGGAACGATGTTATTTTCCTCACTTCTTTAAGACACTCGAGATGTTGAGTACCTCGTGGTTCATGATTGTTTGATGATAATTGCTCTTATAGTTCTTACTAGAAATAGCTTAGACAGTCTGCTTAACAAATAATTATATTCATAGTCAGAATCAACGAATGAGAAAAGCTATTGTTCTCCTTACCAAAACTTTACAGATTCTATGTTGGATATTTAAAATATGAAGTACTATGCATTTTAAACTAGCAGTATAAACTTAAGGATATATAAATTCGAAGTTACGTTTGCTAAGCATACATTATTTGTTTATTACTTATTCCAATTCGAGTAAAAATAAACATTTAAAAGTCATACCGTCTTCAAGGAACATGTTTCATATATCTGAATTTAATTTTGCTAATGAACACCTGAGAATGCATAAAGAAATTAAATTATTGCATGACTCAACGCCTTAACCGCTTCTAGTCACTTGCATAAACTGCACTGCCGACCTATCTTCCGCCCGCGTTCTTCCTTAAGTGCCATTCACAATAGCAAATGAGTGTCGTGAGCGTGAACTCGGAATAGGCGACAACTTCCGGTCAATTATTATATCGCCGTCGACATCATTTTATAATTTATCTAAAGCAAATTCTAAAGCAGCTTTCTAAAATTCCACATTTCGCCTGAAAATAGATCTAGCCTAGTGTGCGCTGCTCTATGGCTCGGGTAGAGAGTCTCGTTTTTGAACAACGTGCAACCTAAAAACGAACTTTGCTGGAAAACGTGCAAAAATGAAGTGAAATCGATTCAGAAGGGAAACAGAGGCAAAAATATAAATAAACAAGGAAGAAAAAGAGTTGCACTAAAGTCAAGAACCCAAAGTTTAATAGGCGAGCGGGCAACGAACGGAACCCATTGCCATCACCGGCCACATAGGTCCCGAGTGGCCCCGCCGACCGCAGCAGCAGCGGCAGCGGCAGCGGCAGCGGCAGATCGCAGCAAGGTACACCACCAGCAGCAGCAGCAGCAGCCCGAAGAAAACGAAGCCAGCCCAGGATAATTTTCCCCGGGGGCGCACACACCGTTTTCTTCTCTCGCAGGCAGCCAAAGGCATTTTTGTTCCGGGGGTTGAAATTGACGTCATTCGGAATGCTCCCGGGGTTCAATGACCTAAAACAACCTCGTGCTCGTATCTGTCCCCCTTTCGGAGCCTCCCCTGCGCCGCGCGGCTCCCCCACTCGTAGATCCAGCTGCACTCCGGAGGTACGTGTACCCACCACACAGCGGATGTGCTCGGTTCATTACTCCAAATTTCTCCTCTTATCTTAATCCCCGGATCTGTGGGTTAAGCCTTAAAAGGACAAAGCGGGGCCGGCGGGGGAGCGAACTAAATTATTCGACTGGCTCTCTGCAGAAGTAATAACACAGTTGTCACCTTTTTAATGAATTTCCTCTTGATGGAATCCCGTGATAAGGACGCCTAGAAACATTTTAGTTGGTCGTGCAAAAAGGAGGCAAGTCAACTGGTAAACCCCCGTGCGCGCCCCTTGATTATGATGGGCTTACAGCCAAAAATTTCCGGGGGCCAACTGTGAATTTTACCAGGTCATTGAGGCCATAGCCTGGCTGGATGCACGAATTCAAGTTGAAATGGAAGAAGAAGACCAGGACAACGCAAGTGAATTGGGGAGAATCCCCCCACGTAAGTTGAGGGTCGAGCCCACGCAGACATGTGCAAAGAGCCGCCCGCACACACACGTACACCCCCCCGAACGGACTCGAAAATATCCTTATAAGTGGGGCCCATTGTGGCGAAGTAGGTCAACGACCGCTGGTAACCCTTCGACCGACACATCTGATCTGGCACACAAAAGGAAGGGAGGCTGGCACGCATCTCCGCAAAGGTCCTCGGCATGCACACAGACGCAGAGTGAACGGTAAATCGGCCCTGTGTGCGCCGTTAGCACCAGGACCAGGCCAGATGAAGGATGAACAAATCTCGACTTTCGACGAGATGCGAGTTCGAATAGGTGATAAGCCGCAGTGGCGGCCGATGTGACGGTGTGCAGAAAAGCTGTGGGGGCTCCTCTGTGTTGGTAGTAAAGTGGCTGCACTTGTGTTATGCGCTACTAGATTCGCTCTCATTTTCAATTTCAGCCAGGGGTTGTGGCTTGCTTTGACCTAGATAGCGGTCGTTGAACCGCTCCGGTGGAAAGAAACTCTGTTCTTCCACCTAAAAATAAATCCACCACCACAGGCGGCCCGTGGGCTGGCCGGGCGGTGCAGCTGCAGAGGGTGACTCTAGTAAGATAGTAATAGTTGTAGTGTAGTAGTAGTATAAGCCTCAAAAAGCTCTCCGTAAATGCACCGATGAGCATGAAAATCCCTTCGGTGGCCTCGTCCCTCGTCCTTCGCGACCTCCCTACCCATTACCGCCGCCGCCATCGCTCAAGTCCGACTACTCGACCGATAATAAATAACTCTGAAATTCTCGCAATTTAGTTACTTTACTTTTATTAAATGCAATCAGTTTCTGGGACAAATGCAAATTAAATTCGAATGCAATTCGCCCAGGCGAATAAGACAGCGGCGGCGACAGCGTTCGAGTGCGAGCTAGTTGCGCATACCCAGCGAGTAGCACCGGTATCACAAAAGCTATTTATTCCTCTGCCGCGCCGCCATGTGAGTGGTAGCGTGAAAAATCTTGCTGTTGTTGCACTTTAAATAATTGCTGCACATTGCAAAAATAGCCGCAATTTGTACTATTATAATCAACTATCAAAAGTATTTGCCATCTCGTTCCTATCGAGTGACACACACCGGACCGCGGCCCTGGGATTTTCTGACTCTTGATGGGGCCGCACGCTGTTCTCTGTGCAGTTCAACTGCCCCGCGCCGCCGCCGACCGCCCAAAGCCCTGGCCAGTCAACTGTAATGACTGCGCGGCCGGCCAGTGAGCCCCGGCTACCAGCCACGGCTATCTGACTGGCGTACGCTCACTTTTTGCCGCTTTGCTATTTTATTAGACGCGGGTACAGTTCAGCGGCTGGGCGCGAGTTCAACGAACTCCGCGCAAAAAAGCGCTGAAAACTCTATGCCTTTCGCATTCGAATGCAACTCCGGGGCTGGCCGGAGTGTATTTTCGTCGCTGCATTTTGCATGCACCGTGGGCTCCCGATGCACCGTCGCCCGCGCCGCACCGCACCGCACCGCACGGTTTCGTACCGCTACTGCCCTGCCAGTTCTAACGTCGCTGCCCGTCCGTTGTCGGGTATTGCGCTCGAATTTGATGCAAATTCTTTGAAATTATGCCGTTGTTATTTGCACGTTACTAAAACTGATTTTTTGCTGCTGAAAATAACAAAACAAAAAAAAACCGAAAGAAGAAAGAACGCTCTTTACAAATTATGTTGCGTGTCAGGCATATAGCTTCGTTGCGTTGTGCAACCAGAGGGCGTCCGGAAGTTGATTGCGGAATTTAGGACGCCATTTTCGCGCTAAAATTCAAATTTTCTTTCCCCTTTCGGTTTTTTTTTTTTTTTTTGGTTTTTATACTTAAATCCTACTCGAACCTAGGAATCGAGAATTTGGTGTATATTTGATAACAGATTTCGTTAAATTGAGGGTATTTACGCAGGTGAATTATAAACTCTGTTTTTTTGGGTTAATAGAATTCTAACTCAAAATCTGTGTCACATTGTCGGGCTTGTCGGAAAGAATTGGCTGGATATTATTAACCAGACGCTTAAAATGTAGGTCAGTACTTGTCGACAATCGACATCAACATTTATTATTTAGATAAGAATTCAATTTACTTTTGTTATTAATCCACAAACGTCTTATAGAAGATTAAATTTTTTAGATTATAAATTTATATTTATAAAAATTATTCATTTTCATTATAATAAAATAAGACCCGTTTCGACTTTGTCAATGTTTCAGCAATATTTATCTCTCCAGGGCAACGTTAAGATTTTGAATTATCATCTCACTTTACCCATGTAGTAATAAAAAAGGCCATAAAAGCTATTCGCAACCATAAAATATTCATTGTTCATAATGAAAAAACTAAAACTAAAACAAAAAGAAAGTAGTCAAAGGGTCATATAAACAAAACGTAAAACATATTGGCTTTCATAATTTTGTAATCACAGTTTTACAAATACGCGAGTAGGACATTAACTTTGTTCAAGAAAGAACTTGTTTAATAGCAGAACATGTTGTTTATTTGCAACATTAAAGGTCGTTACCCTCTTTTTGATGGCGCATGAATTCTTTTGAGCAACTTACACCCATAATTTTTGGATACTTGCTATTATTTCGCAGTGTGTCTTTTCAGTTACGGGTGAGTTCCCACACATGCTAATTTTTCTAGTGGACAAACCACTTAGTGCCCCTATAATTTGTTGATCAAATTCTGCTATTTTATACTAGAATGTGCGTTTATTAACACTTCGAGTACAAAAAGGGGTTCCGTAAAGCTCTATCTTTTTGGAGGTAGAAGATATACCTTTCAAAGAATTTGTAGGGTCATAATAGTAGTCCTGAATGGAAACTTTTCGTTAGTCTAATATATCTTAGGTGTGGTTGCCTAGAAGATGATACTTGGTATGTAATTATTCCGTGATCATTAATTTTGTGTATCGATAATTTCATAACTGATTTACTGCTGATAAACAGGAAATTGACAGGTGTGCTGGGGCTTATTAACCTGAAGAGCATAGGGCAATTATGTTAAAAAAATTTTAAGGTTTCCTGAATAAATCTTGTGCCCCTTAATTATTGCTAAACGACTGTAATATCCCCAATTACCAAGAATCAGCCGCTCACGTGAGTTCTAGAAAGCATCTCTTGGCCGAACGGGTTCCGAACAAGAACCAGAAATCCACCGACGGTGACTCAAGAAGAATTGCAGTGTCAACGGGAAATTCCGCAAGACCAAAGAATCAAAAGAAGACCAAAAAAATATATGGCTTTAATTCGCGACGTTTATCCATGACCGTTAGCTAAAAATTCATTCACAGCGGACCGCAGAAAGCATTGAACCTGTGCGCCTGCCCGAACCTTTTCTTGTTTGTCTTCTCGTTATTACAAAACCGCGAGGGACCGTGAAATAAAAGTAAACAAATTGTTTTTTCCTAAGAATTTTTGGGCTGACTCAAAACGCACAAATTAAGGTGTAAAACTCGCGAAAAAACATGCCCAGAGAACAAAGCCTCCGACTGTTATACCGGGCCAACGGACAGCCGCAGCGGTGCGGGAACGGCGCTGGACCACCGGCAGCATAAGCATAAGTGGTATAACAAACAAACGGCCGCAAGATGCCGCAATTGTCGTCGGAGTGCCGCTCAGCTTCTGGCGGCGGCCGCGGTGGGTCGATCGGTCAGCCGCCAGGGCAACAGCACCGGCCGCGAGGCACAACAACCCGCAAAAAGAGGCGAGTTCGTCTGTGATCACCTTTCCGCCGCACGCCGCACGCCGCCGCCGCGACTCAAGAGTTGTTTAGAAAAGAAAACCGCGCGCGGAGTCAATAAACTCGGGCGAGCGGCGTGGAAAAAACTCGTTCCGAGTTCACTGACCCAATCGCCATTTTCACGTCTTGAGGAGTTCGCTAATCGGTTTTTGCCTTTTCTTCAACTTTCTCTCGCATTTTATTGTTTTTCCTATTATAGTTTACATTTTTTGCGAATAACAAAAGCGGAGAGAATTTTTCAAGGTTTTCAAGGCGTAAAAGAGAAATTTTGTCATCGAACAATTTTGGCTTTTTGGCCGCTGTTTTGCATATATGGCCGCGGACCTGGGCTTAGGACCGCGAACTCCTAATTTGTGAACGGACCCACCATTTGCGAGTCGGCGCGTTCTTCGGCATAATTTATTGGCGAAAAAACTTTACTGCTATTTCCATTCAATTCGCGGCAAATGATAAATGAATTTTATTTCGTTCGGTGCAAGTTTATCGACACATGGCCAGCACCGGCCGTCGCTTTTGCGAAATTAGCCACAAGGCGCAAGCGCACGGGCAACATCGGGCCAATTCCCAGAAAAGCATGCGCCACACACTCGGGCGGACCGGAGTTTTGCACAAACAGATAATTCATTTGAACTAAATTTGGGACGGTCGAGTGATTCACGGCACGATAAAAGCACACTTTTGATAATGCTTTTATAAATCATGCTGCGATTAAGGTCAATAACCAGATAATCACGGGTCCGTCCCAAAAGGATGGTTCAATTGAGTCCTCATAAATTCCTCGCCCCTTATCAGGGCACATTTAAAAGCAGACGACTTTTGCGAAATGCTTCTTTTTTTCCACTTCTCCGCAATATGAGAAAGTATAATATTTTTGTGAAATTTTTCATATTTTAAGTGGCGAAATTAGGTGGAGGTCACTCCGATAACGTTGTCGATTCCAACGAACGTGTGGACGAATTTTTCGGACGATTGCAGTCTCAGGAGAAATGGACTTCGAATGGAATTTGTCGAAGTACTTGACGATTTCCGGCCAATTTAATTAACAAAAATTATACAGTCTGCACAACCGCAGTAACTTGGGTTCGGTGAACGATAAAAAATTTTATGTTTTTTCAGTTTATGGGTGGGAAAGGAAATGTTTTATGACCTTCAAGTGGTGAAGAGGTTCATTGGCTAAATCTTCATCAAAATAAACTTTTAATTTGGGCCAACGTTGGTCTTCACTTAGTAAATACAATTTTATTTCAAAGATTCCCTGGTAATCAGAATGAGTTGATAATAAAGTGAGTTGACGCCTTTTTTATTTTTAAGTAAACAGAAACGTTAAGAGCCTAAATTTTTATTCTATTAATTCTTTTTATTAGCTTGTTAGGCGAAGCCAGTATTAAGTAAAGAGAGCAAAGATATTGGGTTAAGATATTTTATATCTATTCAGAAAAGTGCTAGGGTCATATGTCTCTATCAAAATCTGAAAACCCCTCTTTTATCACGATTTCATTGATAATCCATCAACAGATTAAAATTATGTATAAGAAAAGAAGGTATGAGATGGTTGATAACCGTGTTGACTCTTACGCGACTGATCAGGGTTCAAGTCCCACCACTTTATATTTTCTTTATTATTATTGTATAGCATATTTTTTTTTTACCTGTTCAAGAAAAATTCCATTTGCCTTATTAGGATTATGCGAAAAATAGTCACGGTTATCAGATTGAGAATTTTTTGAATAACTGACAATATCTATCTCCTAGTATTAATTTATTAAAAAGTAAAAGACATTCTAGGCAGAGCTATGAGAGAAGCAATCCTCACCGAATCAAACTCTTGAGAGCAACCTTAACATAAATATTTATTTCCAATTGACTACCGCATCGGAATGGTTCGAAAAAAAAAAAAAAAACTGTTCTGCTTGAGTTAGCAATTAATCTAAAGAGATATCTAGAAGAACCAGTACAATGACTGCTATTATTTTTCTGAAAACTTTCCGACCCCGGCCATTACCTTTGTCGAGGAAGAAAAAAATAAAAGCAATCCAAGCCAATTCGGACCAACTAACGAAATCAGGTAAAAAATTGAAAAAGCCCAGAGAAGGAGGAAAGAATGCAATGATAAATTTGTTCTATATACCCAGCCCAGACCCACTAATTGTACTCTCCTGAAGCAGCCACCGGTGGTTCGGGTTGTTGAACTTTACGAACTTTTTTTTTTTTTCCTCAAGTTGCCGTCGGACGTGTTGCTTTTATTGTTTTCAACCAAGCCGAGTGTGGCGTTGGCGCGGGTAAAAGTAAACAAAAATTTATTGGCATGTGCAGGAGAACTTTGTAAATTGTAATTGGGGGAATTTTCTGGAATATTCATGTGAGGACAGTCTTTGCTGCACGCCGAAGCATTTAAAGGTAAATGGGCAGATCGCGTGGTAGTGATTTTGTGTAGAGTGAAGGAATTGTCGACTAAGGTGTTCGAGGGTTGTATCTTAGCAGAAACAATCCTTTTTATCCTACTGCACAAATTGCTCTACAAGACTGCAATTAATTTAAGGGAATTGTAAAGGGAAAACAAATTCAGATAATCATCTATTGTGATATTTTATTAAAGAGCTAAAAACAAAAAGTGTAGGTAGTAAAAGTCTAGAATGGCTGCAAGATAGTTAAGTCATTAGAAAGGGATTTCTAACTTTAGCCCCTTCCACAAATTTAAAGGTTCAGTCAACTGCAGTACTGTGCGGCTGTTATTTGAAAAATTCGGTAAATGTTCATGAGATGGCGCCACAATTCATTAAGTAGGAACACTGTTGGCAATTGTAGGATGATTCAAATTAATCTTTATACTGGTTTACAGATGCTATTTATACATCAAAAAGTTCTCAATTGAAATTAGGTCACGACTTTTGACGAGCCCGTTAACAACACTGACCGTTAAGGCTTAAGTTTGCCTCCGTAGGTCTACATATTTTTATTCAGGCGCTACACGATCACTGTATTTTAATCCATCCATTTGAGTTTAAATAACAAGTAAAATAATCAATTTCAATAATGATAAAAATGGTAATTCATAAACAAATTATTGACTTGTCTTGATACTGAGTTATGCTGGGGATTTGAATTGAACACGTTAACTTCTATTCGAGGTTAGAGTTTTGTTTAGTAATCTTTTTAAAGGTAAAAAATCCAATGTAACACTATCTTATCAAGTATTTTTCGCAGAAATCTATTGACATAAGCATCGACTGCTTTTAAAAGCTAAAGAATTTCCGTTTGGTCTAAAACGTTTCTACTTCTATTTTTAATGATAGGTTCAAATGTCATATTTCCAAGAAAAAACAATTTGCTTATGATCGTTCCTCTCTATTAAAAGAAATAGTTCAAAAATCGTTTTTGAAACACTTCCTAAAAGTGTGACCTAAATAGCATGAAATTTACGATCCCCCACATAAAGTCACATGCCAGAGCTTCGAGGGAATTCATTTTCAAACAAAACGCGACATAAAACCTAAATGGTCCAGACAATTTTTTTGACGCGTGCAAAAAAAAAACAAAGAAACAAAAAAATATAAATTCCTCCATAAATTTTCAAATTGTCGTGGCTTTAGTTAGACGAAGGAGAAAAGTCTTCAAAAATGATTCGCGGACGGAGCTCATGCTGATTTTTCGTCTCCTCATTATTCCCATTCTTCTTCTTCTTCTGGGGGCTTTTCAAAAAAAAAGTGCGTTGCATAAGAGCGCGCTTTTTTGAGTTGTTCATGCAGCGCAACAAACAGTTCATCAACTGCCTGTCATTTTATTTTACAAAAGCGCTACGGTGTGGTGTGGCTTAGGCTGGCTCGCTGGTCGGCGGCCCGTGCTCCGCACGCGAGTGTTGGTGTGCCCTCTTTTCGTCATTTTTAACCTCAAAAAATGTTATTCAACCGACCGTCGTCAACTTCAACGCAAAGTGCTTCTCGGGGGGAGGGCCGGCCACAGGCAGGGTTCAGTGACGAATGCGAGGAGACACACTCCATGCAAAGTTACGCCGTACACGCTTCTGCCTCTGGCTGGTTTTGGTGGTGTTTGCGGGCCTCTGCCAATTTTCGCGCTCTCTGGAAAGATCTTCAATCTTTTGTTGAGCCCACCTATGACCGATACTGTAATTTCGATGTAACCGCCCCCCATTCGCAACGCAGCTCTTTCTTTTCTTGTCTTCTTCTTTTTTTTTGCCTGCTTTCTTCGCTGAAAGCAAATCGTCATAAATTTTAATTAGTGAAAATGAAAGTCTAACTGGCTGCCGCTCGAAATATCATTCTGCGCTGAAACCCTATCTATCTTCGTGGCATGATTGTCTCGAGTTAGATTTATCTTGTTATTACTAGAAATTTGCCTAGAGGCTGCTCAGGTCGTAGGCCCTGGCGCTAGTTGAGAAATCTGCTGCAATTCGGTTCAATTTTAACTATAAAAGCAGCGAAATGAGGGACAATGAGCGTCTGGAGCGTTGTTAGGGTTGCTCAAAATGGCCGATTAACAAGTGTTTCATTTCCTTTTCGTTTCAATGTTTCGTTAGATAGCTTCCAGCATCCTTCAAGAGATCCTCTGCACCAAATTACGGAAACAAAGAAATTTTTCAATTTTAGCTTCGCCGCACATATCTCAGCGAAGTGCTCAACGATAATTTCTTAATGGCCTTATTACTACACAGTTGAAATTTGGCCTTTAATGCATGCCTCTGTGTGTTGGTGTGCAATTCCCTCTCACTTTCCTGTGAAACTTGTTTTTTGCTCATAATAAAAAGCTCTCGAAGCGCGCGTATCATGGAAAAAATTCGCACCACCACATTCGCCGAATAAGTCGTGTTTTGTGTCACGCGCCACACACAGCCCCAGTGGAGCAGCGGAGCCCTGCCTCGGTGTGTGCGTCCTCTTGGAGATTTTTCGAGCACTAAAGTTCGTTCCGTATCTCGAATGAGGTGCACGACCTGAAATTGGGTCGCGACAATGGCGAGTTCGTTGAACTGGCTGCCAGTCACAGAGCCCCACTCACACCGAACCAGCAGCTGGGCATCAGCGCTGGCGCGCGCTGGTGTTCGCGTTTTGCTTGCCTTTTCCCGAGCAGCAGCAGCAGCGGCGCGCTCGGCGCTCGCACAAATTTCCAATTGAGAACTCCCCCGTCAGCGCGGGCGGGCGGACGGGCGGACGGGCGGACGGCGGCATGCACCATGAGCTGCAGCGAGATGTGTGCAATCAGTTTGATATAGATAAAATGCACACATGTGCACTTTTACGAGTTATTATGGGGCGATGGGGCACCCCCCGAATGGGGACTCCGTCGACGGAATTGGGGAGATGGAGAGATTGCGTACATTGCACTTTGGGCTACGCCAGCTTATTGTTGTTGCCTACAGAGTGCACTGCTCTCGTTTATTGGGGAGCAGTTAGAAGGGATTTGTTGTTGGTTGCTGCGCTCCCGCTGCCGCTGCTGGGCGGCAGGGCAGGCAGGCAGCTCGGTCGGGGGCTGTTGCTGCTGCTGCTGCTGCTGCTGCTGCTTCTGCTGCTTCTGCTGCTTCTGCTGCCGAGCTACCGATGCATCTTCTTCTTGCTTTCGGGAAAAAAAGGTGCACGAAGAAGAAAATAGAAATAGGGGAAAGGTCATCTGAGGTCATTGACATTTTATTTACGTGCTCCAGAGCATTCGTATCATCATCCCCCAGGAACTTAATGCAATTGTACGCCTCTGACCGGGCGGAATATGCTGGTAAAAATGCATCATATGAAATATTTTTCACCTCTCGACATTTAAAAATCATACTTCAGGAAGGATCAAATCAAATCTCTAAAATTGGTATCACTATGGAAGTGTGGCCCAGTTCTTTATTTGAATTTTAACGTTCTATGCGTCACATTCTCGGCGTTTCCGGCTAATCATTCTGTTCTTCTGAAAATTGCCTTTTCTCATCATTTATTTTTTTTTTCTATTATTTTTCTAGAACTATTTGAGGGTTCTGGCCCGAATTTGCTTGGATCGTAGATTGACGTCAACTAGTTGGGTTAGTTATGTCAACATCTTTTCCAGGAAGCCATTAATAACATTCTGCAACTATTTTAGCTTTTGTATATTTGGTATTTTCTCAACTCTAAAGAACAGTTAGTTTTTCGTTCTTTGTAGTTATCAGTTAGTGCTTGTTAACTTTGAAGTTATTTGTATATTTTTGCATTGTTGACAAGCACGCATTTTAGATGTAATGTTTCGGGATTGTTTGTTAACTGCATAATACTACTGTATTGTTTGCTTCGGTACTGAAAAGTATAATAGGTATTAAATTCAGAAATACCAGAAAACAATGTATGTATTGTAAAAAATTGTATAAGAAATTGAGTCATTCATTTTTTAAGTTCTATAGCTGACATAACCAGCTTTCCTTTTTTGCATCACCTCTCAAGGGCAGTCGACAGTTGCCGGTGTGGGACTTTATTTCGGACAGTCCTTGACATACTTTTCTTTTATGTTTTATAGTTTCCCAACACCTTTCCCTCTTTTAGTTATTGTAGCATTAAAAATGACTCTAGTTTTCCTGCAATATCTTCTATAAAAGTTTTCAGTATTGATTAGATTAAGAAAAGGACTTGTGTTTAAGTGATTTCATAATCTTTAAATACATATTTGTGGCAAATATGACCTCTATTATATATTTCATTATCAAAACAAGGTCAAACACCTTAATTTTAACCTTTCCGTGACCCCATAGCAATCAAATAATAATCAAATTACCTAAATGGTGTCAATCCTTATCTGGGGAGCGATTATAAAGGCGGGAAGTACTTCAAAAAAGCAGATAACGTGGAGCACGTGCTTGATTCTACAAAAATTTTCTAAGAACTACCGCAAAACGCTGATTGTGCAGTTCTGGGTTATCAAAATATGTGCGCCAGGAATTATCAAGGGAAAAAATATTAGGATTTCAGCTAACACCGATTCCCATCCAGAGTTAATCCGGAAGCAGACAATAAACATGGAATAAACAAAAAGGAGCCAAACTCTAGTAGAGCCGCTGGCGACCGACGACCGTTTCATCAAAGTGCTTCTAGTCGATTTCCCTGCTCAAGTAAGGCACTGGCGATTCTCTAACAAACGCTTAAAGGAAGGCAAATGCAAAAAAGATTCGTCTTCAAACAAAGCCCGTCGTTTGCGCTCGAATTTGGGATGTGTGTACCCTTAAAATCGGTCGTTGCCCCCGTGAACTATATTATAAAATGCACTTCAGTTCCCCTGGAAAGCTAGAGGCTCGCACGGCGGCGGGGAATTTCTCCACACAGCAACACATCGGGTGGCGGCGACATCTGTAGTTGCAAAATTCCCCCCAATCTAGCGGAGTTGAAGGAGGCCTTGCAACAAAAATCCCAACGTGGTGTGAGTTCGCAATTCGAGTTTTATTTATTACAAAAATTCTCCCCGGTGCTTATGTCATCACATCTTCTCTTACGTCGCTTGTCACAATTCGCGACCGCCGCATGCGAAGGTACACGCACACTTGCAAAAAGAAAAAAAAAATACTTTTCGCAAATCTTTAGGGGGGGAGACCTTTTGAAAAATAAATAGTAGAATAAGAGTTTAAAAAAAAAAAAAATTGTCCAGGCAGTTTTTAAGCCTAAATCCCGAGGTTCCGCTATGCGGGGAGGTTGGGGTTTTGACGTAGGTTCTACCGAGGGTACCCACATAAAAGCGTGCTGGCACTGGCCGAATGGCGCGAAGCTTTTACAATAATATCTGTTACGTCGTCGGTCGTCATCATATTTTGCAAAAATGTGGAGCTGCCTCTGCTCACTGCTCCCCAAAGACCGCTCGCGCTCGCTGGCTAATGGCTACGGCTACGGCTACAAAAGCGTTAAATAACGCCGAGGACATTGCGCTCTGCACACTCCCGCAGCCGAATCTGCAGCTGTGTGCACTGTGTGCGAGCAGCGAGCCACACACATGCCGCCGCGCGCCACAGCAACCAACACTAAGGCCCCGACTACACTGGACGGCTATGGTTTTTGGCTCACGGCTTTGATGTTGCTGTTTCTGGCTTTACTATAGCTAGCTTTGGCTCGCCGCGGCTTGGCTGGTTGACTGGTTGAGCCCAGTGGCGCTAAACAGCATTCTCGATTCAGCGCGCCACCGTCGTGGTTGTTATTCTCGCCGTGTGGAAAAGAGTTTCTTTACTAATAGTCGGAGCGGTTTTATGATTTCTAAGAAATATACCTGAAGGGAAAAATTGTGTAAAGAATTCTTTTGAGTGTCCCGCGCTTTTACGTGTTCTCGGTGATTCCCCCAAAAAATAATAACGAGCAGCATTTAAACAATACTCAAAAGGAGTTACCGCCTTTTTTTTTAAAAAAAAAAAAAATTAATATAATATATATCCTGTTCTGTAGACAGTTTATGCATTGCAAATATTTATCGTGAACGTTTTTGTGGAATTATTCAATGTCTAGAAATATGTTTACAACATGTAAAAAACGTGTTCCTGTACTGTAAAGTCTGTTAATACTATTTAGAGGAGATTGACGACCGTTTTAAGGTGTAAACTGAGTAATAAGTTTAGACCTAGTTTCGGAATCGAAAAGAAACAATTTTTTTTTTTTTGAAATGGGTTGTGCAATGCAAGACGTAATGGAAACGACGCCAGCATGTGCGGCGGCTGTTGATGAAAAGACATCAATAAAAATCTCAAGTCAACAATTAAAGGAGCAGCATTCGGCCCTTGTAAGGCTCCTCGAATCGGCGCCATTGTCATCACAAAAGAGCTCACCAACAGCACAAACTGCGGCAGTGGCTGGAGCCTCGACGTTAAGTTCACCAGCAGTTAATAGGATTAATGTTAATAGTAGCAACATTTTAACTAGTCCAACTATAGATAGTAGCGCAATACAGCAACATCCACACCAACAGCATCAACAGCAACAGCAAAGAACATTACAATATCGAAAAAGACTGAAACTTGATCGTAGTACGAATTGTGATCAAAATGTAAAGACAGTTAACTGTAACTTTAACAAAAACTCGTATTGTTTGATTAACGAGGATGGCAAACCGCTCGGCAAGGCCGACAATGAGTCTGGCATCGATGACGATATTGATGAGCAGAGCGATAACGACACGATAAACTCTGATAAGACCGACGAGACCTTCGTGTGCCCCTGGAAGAAGATCCGCTTCGCCCGGGAGTGGAAGCAGCGCCACACCAAGGACTGCTCCCCGGCAGAGGACGGGAAATTGCCGATGGATGGCGCCACCACCACCAAGGGCCTCCAGGATCCTGCTGGAAAGCCAGCACCACCGATGGCCAAAGCCATGGGTGATGCGACGTTAATGAACAATCTCTTACCATCCAATGATTTAATATGTGATAAAGTTGTTAATAACAGTAACGTAGTTGTAGAAAATTATCAACAACATCGTCGTGATAGTTCTGATAGTAATTCTAGTGTTTTAAGCAACTCGTCGATAAGTGGTTCGCACCAATGTACATGCGGTAGTAATAGCGTTAGTGGCGATAAGGAGTCGTCGATGATTCACCAACATATTCAACAACAAGTACAACAGTGTCGCTGCAACAATTGCTTGCAGCACGACGACTCTGGTTGTGATGACGAAATTTGCGAGAATTTCGCCCACACCGATCAGACTGTCGCTGATCTATGCCAAAAATTTGATGAGAATTTATCAAATGACTGTGGGAGCAATGGAAAAGTGCGTAATATAACCCTATTAAATTCCTTCCCCCGAATGGTACTAGTGTATCTAATTTATCTAATCTTAAGACTTTATAACCAACTTGAAGGGCAGTCGTTTTAAACATAAATTTCTCTTTTGTACTTTCAGGGTTTCTTCCGACGTTCAATACAGCAGAAAATTCAGTACCGTCCGTGTACAAAAAACCAACAATGCAGCATATTGCGTATAAACCGCAACAGATGCCAGTACTGCCGATTAAAAAAATGTATCGCCGTAGGAATGAGCAGGGACGGTAAGTAGTACTGACATACACAATTATTACATAAAACCCGATCTCTCCCCCTAAATCACGAAAAATATTATTGCACAAAGCGCCTTGAAACACTAATTTTATGTAACCGCCGAAACCGGTCCGGTTCGCGGTTGGGGGGGACGGTGGCGACGTCGGCGGCGGGTAGGTTCAACGGAAAACCATGGCCCACGCACAAAATTACTTTCTCGTGTATATTCACTTGAAAAATCGTTAGATGGAGGATAATAAATAAAAAATGGTAAAAAAAATTGCCCGATTTACCAAGGGCCCTGAATTACCCACACTCGGTCCGTCCACCGCCGCCGTTTTTTCAATGTAAGCGGCAGCTGGGTTCATTGACCAGCCAACCTAGATCTAAGTACCTCTCACTCTCTTTTATAATTTTCAAAGTATCTATGCGCGCTGCAGAACGGAGCCCGAGCCAACAAGAGCCCCACGAGCCCCACGAGCTGGGGCGAAGTATCTCTTGAGCCATTTGGTTAATAATAGACATGTGTGTTTGTGCAGTTGAATGTCGTAATCGACATCGGACAAAATCATTTTGGCGCGAGCTGCTTATGAGAAAAGTTAGCTAATGCTCATAAGTGCTGTGTGTCATTAGAAAAATAGGCCAGTGACGGCGGCATTTATAGTCGAAGCGAGTGCAATGACCAACCCAATTTTGAGATGTCGCTTTATTTTATTTATATATTTATTTCTTTTCGTTCAGGACAAAAATGAATGATTATTTTTTTTATCGTGGGGGGCTCTCATGAGGTTTGAATGTTAATTTTTCATGCTGGGTGCGTTTATCTCTTTACAGACCATCTTTCTTCGGTAAATGGCTGCAATTAGTATAAGCACTGGGGATTTTATTGATCGCAAAACTGGTTGCGCAGCTCTTGCTACCGTGGCAGTGGGTGGTTTCATTGATAAGAGGGTATTCACTTGACTGTTTCATTAATCTGCCGATTAGCGGGCAACAGAGCGAGCGGTTACTGTAGGAGTTCAATATCTGATAGCTGCTTTAAAATTCAAGGTTCGAACTGATGCAATTGATTAGCTGGTTGCTGGTCGTTTACTCGTCTGGATGTGTGGCAATGTGCTCCGATTGGGTAACAATTGCTGAAATATTCATGATTCTTGAGGCGGTACAACAAGCCCAATTTATTTCCTTTCGGTATAATACACCTTTTGGTTTATACCTTTTTTGGGATTATTTATTTTATTCCATTGTTGCGTGTAAAGTAAGGTATTGGGTTAACTAGTCAATAATAGTTAGCATTTGAGGGAGTCATCTTAATTCGAATAGTGTAGACGCAAATTACTGTGAGAATATAGCGATTTTGAAAACAAAAAGCAAAATGCGAACATAAATAACTGATGAAATTATATTGAATAATTCCCAATTGAGTACATAATTATGGTTAACAATTAGTGATATATTTTGCATGGAGGAGGCAGGTTAGACGATGAAAGTAATTGTTTTACAAATATAAGAGATATAATAATTGTTAAGTTCGAAACCTGTTTATGTTATTGCTAGTACAAAAATTTTTATGACGTCTAAACACAAAATTGTATTTACATAGTAATGAGATCTCCAAGTATCGTAATTTGTTCGATGATCAAATTTCGATATTTGGAAGCATTTATTCGCCCTACGAGAAACTTGCTTAAAAGAGTCGAGTATACACTTTTATTGGAGCATATTATTTACGCAATCGTTATCTGGTATAATGAATTATGTATTATTTTTAGTATATAAAAAATTCTATAAATGTGACAAAAATAGAAAATTAGCTGTCTAAAATAACCCAATCGTGCCATACTGTTCCAGAAGACAACCCTTTTTCGTTCGAAGGGCAACTCCATTGTAAGGTTAACAACCTCCGCTGGCCTTTGGACAGCTTATCCTCCACATGCAGCCATTCTCCCCCATTTTGATGGTAAAGTGCCGAAGTTTCCCCACCATTTTGATGCAGGTGCATGCGCGCACTAGAATGCACCGACTGCCAGTTGTTCTTGCTCTTCATTACCCACACAGATGCTGTTTTACCTTCGAAATCACCTACTGCATCGACATTATACCCACTACTTTGTCGATTTTTCCCCTTTTCGAACCCTTCTGCCGAGAGTTGCATACACTTCCCTACCGACACTAACGGTGAAATGCCCTTTTCGTATGCACTTTCCCCGTTGCAGAATTCGCAAACCCCCGATCTTCACTGTCCTTGGAGGTGAGGGGAAATTTCGCGATACCCACAAAAATGCCCCAAATATTTCGCGAGCGGTCGACAGTCGCAAAGGTGCAGGCGATAGGAGCCCTCGTAATCACTTAATGCTTTTAATGGGGGCATGTAACGTGTGTTTCTCCCGCAGATAACATTTATAGCGATTAACCCCCAAAATATGTTTTTTGCGAGCGGCCACCTAATTACCTAATCAGATATATGTTTTTAAAAAAAACCCCTCGACTTATCACTCACCGCAGCCGCAGAAATTATCATCGCTTGGGAAAAACAAAAAGAAATCTCTCCAAATGAAATTTAGGGTACGAGGTGTTATAAATAGAGCGCCCATAAGGCCGAAGCACACAAAATTTCCAGAGTTCGTTGACCAGGCGATTGGAAAATTGGGTCAAACACAACTAAAAACAATAAAACAAGACGCAGAGAAAAAAGCCGAGCGAGCGAAATAATACGGCACGCCGCAAGCGTGTGTGCGTCGTGTCGCGGCACGGCAGCGTTCGGTCGACGACGCCAGATCGTGGGGGGAAATCGAGAGAACGAGGTGAATACATGCGCACCACGAGGTGAATACATGTCCGCCGTCACTGTGTTCGTTCCGAGGTTTTTATGAATGCACTGGCAATTGTCCGCCACATTTGTTGGGGCTCGTTCGCTCGTTGAAACGGGGGGCGCTGTGCGTTCGGTGGGTGGGTGGTTGCTTGCAGTGTCTCATTGATGCCGCTGGGGATGGATCCGACGGCGCAGTCTTACAAAAGTGTTATACTGGAAAATGGCGGGAACACCTATTACATCTAGATAATTTTAAAACAATTTAAAGTAATTTGCGCATGGTCAGTAGAAAATAAGGACTAGAATTTCGAAAAATATTATTAGGTTATAAATGTTATTAGAACTTAACTTCATAAATCTGATTGAAATTCTTTCCTCAAAATATGTTTTTCAAAACAATTGGTTTTGTGTTATCGGTTAGATAAGAGTTCTAAGCCATAATCAATAAAATCAATTAGTTGATTAAAAACGCATTAACCAAAAGTTGAAATAAGTTGTGTTTATTCGGTATACTCGGTATTCAGTATTAGTAAAAATGCTGCCAAAATTTCAATATTTAATACACAGAAAGCATGTCTTAATCTGAATAATTTATCGTTTATTTTCTTATGAAAAAAGTTCAAAGAAAACAAGTTCGCAATTTTATTATTATAGACTCTGATTGGGTGCCGACAGCTGCATTCATTCCTTAAATATCTTGCTTAAATCAACTCACGTAATATATTTAGAGGAAACGTAATCAGGTCACGCAATTTTCTTGCACAATAGGCCAAATAAGGCTATACTTAAACTGTTCAAAAATCAGTTAAATATTTATATATTACAAAATTTGGATATTAGGTCAAATACAAAGTTATACTGATTTTACAAAAACAGAATCAAGATATACGGTCATTGAACATAGAGTAAAATGGTTTTACAAGTCCTTCCATCTCTGGCCGTTTATTGTATTCTTAATGTATTATATCTAAAATAGATTTTGATCGAAAATTGATTTTAACTGTTGGTGGTTTAGAGGAGAGGTAAAAAGTAAAATTCAAATCGGTTATGTTGTAATGATACACCGATTTTTCTTAGATTTCGTAAATCCTGCTGTGGAGATGACGAATTGCCTAGGTTAAAAGGGCGCAAAATACAAAAGCAATTAATTTATAACGCCTAGATCTAGATCTGTATGCAAAATAGACTTTGTAAATAATTTACTGCAACGTGATCTACCTCGGACTAGGTTTTCTAAAACGTGTCGGGGGAATTTCTCCACAATTATGTCATAGCCATACAAAATACAAAATACGCCTCATATTCAATTTTGAATGCGTTTTGTCCCTCATGTATCGGTCCCGCAGCCGGCGTTTAAGTTTTCCATTGCTGGGAACCTTCGAAAGGCCATTTACCTTTTTCTTACTCACCTTACACTCAATCGACTATTTGATTCAATTCGATTTATTGCACACATCGCCCTGTAAAATTGTCTAAAAATTTTGAAAAATGGAAGAAAAATAAAAACGGCCAGATAGTGTTCGTGCAATATAACTAAAGTCTTCGAACGCAATATAGAACGCGAAAACAGTAAAAGAAAAAGAAACAGGGGAAAAAACCAGATAACTTTCGTTTTTCAATGACTGACTACCGACTGGTGCGACTCCTATTGGTGGTTTAGCGACTTAGAAGGTGGTGCCTGTATGGGTGGTGTGACGCTCCTGCACACGGAGGAATTCTGCATTTTTTCCCCACTCAAAGCCTCCGTGGTGGCTTAACACTTAAGATTTTCCTCTTGGCAGTTCTCTCCAGCTGTATAACAGTTAGACCGAACAGAGAGCTGGTACCCAGTCAGACGGAGGTCAACGACCTCTGTTGGCAAGAAAAGGTAAGAAGCGGGGTCGTTGAACCCTAGAATGGTCCACGCCGTGCTTCGGCCTCTTGCGATTTACCAACTCGTATATAACACTTTTTTCGGCCCGGAGCGGGGAAAACTGTGACGCTCGGACGGGCAATGGGTTTATTTTTGTTTACCCCTATTTTGCCCAAGAATTGGAATTTTCGCGCGCATAGTTTCGGTGTAACGGCGGCATGCACGGTGGAGCCCTCTCGCGGTGGAACTACGGCAGTGCAGCACACTACCAAAGCCCCACCGGGGGGGGAGTCTCCTCTATGCTTCTCCTCCGTTCGCTGCTGTTACAATTGAAAATTTGCATTTAGGATAGCGCCGGTGTGTTGGTTGCTGCGCTTTGGTATGCGCGTTTGTCACGTTATTTACTACGAAATGCTATTGGGTGCAAGTCAGCGACACGAAATTGGGTCATGCACGGTCGTTCACTTTATTTTGCACGCACGCATACATCAAGTTTATTATTGTTTCACATTGCCTTAACGTTCTCTCTTTTTCGTTTTTCATTATTTATTTTTTTATTTCGGTAGATTTGGTGTGACTGCCTTACTGGCGATTTGCCGCTGCTTCTAGACGTCGCAGCTCGGCGGTTAGGTTGCTGCTGCCGCGCTCGTTCATTGTGCCATTTTCGCTGTGTTACCTACTCTGGGGCTTTATTGTCTTTGGGTCTATTTTGTCTTGTTGTTTTATGAATTAATTTCGTTCCTGTTGCATGGTCTCGTCGCTTGCGTAATAATTGTATATATTGTCGCGTAACGCATGCATTGCATTAGAGGAAAACTATTTTTACAATTTTACACATTTCCAATTCATATGCTGTTACAATGTCTTTTAAGCACTGAATTAGTTTTTCTTGCGCTAAGAGTTTTCTTACTCAAATAGGGCGGTAGATGCATCTAGAACTTAGTACTGCCATCTACTGTGTTATTCACAAATGATGTAAATCAGTGTTATATTTGCAAATGAAGGCAATTCTGTTTTATCTATAAAAGTTGTTCATAGATGGAGGCACTGTATGCATAGTGAATTTAGTGCAAAAGAAGATTAGCATGAAAACTTAGGAAATCTAGATAATCAAATGAATGAGAATGCAGTTTAGAACTAGCATAACATTTTAATGGTTCACTAGAAAGCTGGGTACTTCGCACCGAGACTAAGCTCCCGTAGAAGTTGAGAAAAGCGTTATTATTTATAAGACGAAAAGTTAAGATATGTTTTATACGATTTGGTTTGTGTACAAACGACCAAAGTACTTATGTTACAGCAACTTTTAATTGCTTTCAAAATAGGGCTCTTGAAAATTAATGGTTCGACATTCGTTATACTCTGAAATATGATTACAATATTTCCTCACATGAGTACCTTACTTTGTTGACCGACATTTGAATAAAGAGCGCCAATCCGATCGCCTTCCCTCGGTACCCAACGCTCCCATGTCGTAATGCAACATATGTGAAATAATGTTACTTTATAGTGTATACGTTTCACGGTCTTTTTTTTCGTTTCGCTTCACCCTGTTTTTGTTAACTTCAAAAGCTGAAATTGAGGTCAGCGTAAGTGAAAGCGAAAAAATTGCACTAGCACACAGCTGGCGCGGGTCAAAATCGTATACCGCGGCTGGCTGGCTGGCAGCTGATGCTATTGTTACATTCAAACCGTCATATCTAATTGGACAGTCCATAACTTTATGCAACGCTTTCCTTTCGACTGAAATTGTTTCAATTTCTCCACTGAGAAGTACGCAGCATAGTTATATGCCCGTTTTCGGAGAACCGCGCCGCAGGTATCGCTATGCTGTGTCATAGTAAAAGTCGAACGGGTGAATGCACGCATGCAATGATTATGCTTCTGAATACCAATTGTGTTGTCGTTTTCATTTTCGTTTCACATCATCCGCACCATATCATCGCCATCCAAACATCATCACGGCATGGAATTTGTTCAAGTGAAAGTTTTTTCAACGCGATTGCTAATGTTCGGCTTTTTTCTTTTTTTTTGTTCGAGGTTATTGACTTCGTGATGGCTTTTCCTCGTGCGGTTTCTTCATATGATAGTTTTTGGCTTTACCTACTGATGAGGCGCTTCAAATGGGCAAGTGAAATATCTCGGGTGGGTTTTTCTCACCTTTTTTGCACTAAAAAGACAGTCGAGCCACACTCTGAGGTGAATTGAGCTAGTTTCTCCCGGTGATTGCTAGATTGATTAATGATCTTAAGAGATTTGTCAGATAAAGGACATGTCGAAGGTAAATTTCGCTTATTGTCTTCCTTAAATGGATAACAATGGTCCACTTTGATGCTACGGGTCGAGTTTTGCGAATGGCGTAAATCTTCCAACGCCGAATGCTTTGAAAAGAAAGTAGACCTGAATTTATGTTTGCGCTTTACTTCATTATTTCTAATAGTTAGCTCAACGGAAAATATTTTATCAGTTTTTCATTCAATTACATGTTTAAGCTAAGAAGAATTTCGATAGAAATACGGTACTATCAAATCAAGTTTTCTATAATGTTTTGTGTAATCGATTAAATACGAACCAAAAATAACGTTCATCATTCGAGCATGACAGACAATTGTCTAGAGTCTAGACTTCTCTATCAGTCCACTTAAATGATGATGCATGGGCTGAGTAATTTCAAATTTGTGTCGAGCGACGCCTCAATTCAATTAAAGTCATTTTTCCATGAGTCACAGAATTTCCCAGGGCTGTGATCTAATTTCATCAAAATAGGCGCGAAATCGACGCTGTCAGTTCGGGCCCCCCCCTCCCCCAGTGGGTGTGGGGTGCGGTGACGCCGCTAAGCCATGACGCTCCCCAGGGACAGTAATAAATATTAATTCAAAAGAACCCACCTATGAACGTTGCTTGCACAGGACCTTGGGCTATTTTTAACATTAAAACATTCGTTGCAGAGAGGTAACACGATCTGCCGCCCATCGACGCGACACGTGAATAAATTGCAAGAAGCAGCCCGAAAGCTCGGTGTCTTCTTCTCGCCGAATCGCTTAATGTGACTCACGTAACAAGCGGCAAAAGAAGCCGACCGAGGCCCACGACTCGAAAGCCCCGGCTCCTTTCGAACCCCCGCGAGGAGAGCCGAAGAAAGTCGCAAAATGAAATTTGACTTGTGGCGACGGCGGCAGCAGCAACCGGGGAGTGGGTGGTGGCTGCAGAGCACCGCCACCGTGCCGCTGCCGCTGTAACGGAGAAAAACAACTCAAAATAGAAGTTCTACAGGCCGGTGGTGTACCGAAGTTCAAGGGCAGCTTTTGCGAGAATTTTTCGAACACCGCCAGTTTTGGCGTGTGTGTGGTGAAAAAAAAAGCAGGCGAATCGGACGGAAAAAGGCGATAAACCACCGACGGAAGCTCATCGCACATGGCGGTTTGAGCTTTCCGCTCCTTCGTCGAAAGCTGCTGCTCTTACGCTGAAAGTGTTCTTTCTACTTTTCTCTTAAAGTGAGGTGAATTTCCCGTGATGGGCTCTCCTAATAAAAGCTTAATGAGCTTTTAAGCTGAATTTTTCAAAATTTGCAAATACACCGCGTGGCGGGAGCCTCGTGCGGATTGATCGTGGAATGAGATCAGTGAAAGTTGCTTCGATATTTTTTTGCTGGTCGGCAGCAAGAAGAAATGGGAAGAAGAAGCACAAACGTGTCGGTGAATAATTTCTGTTTGAAATTGAAAGCGTTTAGTCCAGCGTTTTTTTCCCAAATTATACTTAACATGCGCTCGGTGTAAAGTAAAAGTGATTCTGGGAGAAATTGTAAAAAAATCCAAATTTTAATATGTATTAGATCCACTATATAGATTAGAGTGGATAGGGTTTGGCTGGAAAGTATAATGATTATCATGTAATTTTAAATAAGTATGAAGGATACACCTACATATTTGACTATGATTTAAAAGGGCGGTAATATATTACAGTTTCGGTCAATAAAATTAATAATTGAGCAATTACTAAATCAGAATCGGATTGCTAGAAATATTGGATTAACTATTTGTATAACTTTTGTAAAAGAATAGGTATTTAGTATGCAAACTATAGAATATTTATCATGCAGGTCAATATACATTCCTGTTTCGAATTAATATGTATAAAAATTACTTGATTGAAAGAAATGCGCTCTTTTAGAAACTGCCGAACTATTTATCAAAGTCTAGTTTTTAAAGTAGTTAAAACAAGACAATTAATATAGCGAGTATGTCCACTTCGGTTCCATATTGCTAAAACATAAAAGTTAAGCCTATCTGCCCTATCTGCTGTTTGACTCATTTTAATTGCCACTAACGTTGAAATCTCGTGAATCCTACTGCATGAGATAAGAGAACCGCATATCTTATCTATGTGCCGCATGTGCCTTTGAAATCTTTATCAGACTCTAGTTTAGCATAGCAGCAAAAATGAGTGACCTCCAAAACGCCTGAGTGGGACCTAATACTTTATGGATTTCTAGAGTTAACATCCGCTTTCTTAAAACCATTCTAATTTAAGAATTGAAGACAATGATTTGCTTTACTCAAAATTTTAAGTGTTATTAAATTATCACAAAATTAGAGAGAGTTTCTTCAGTAACATACCTTAAAATCAATATTCTCAGAAAGTTGGTTTTATCTAACTATGCTCAATGGAATTTAGATTTGACTATGCAGTCAAAATTGAAACTTTTTTAATTCGTGTAATTTAGATATTTGTAATGTTTTTTTTTCTTGTGCATTCCTTGAGCTATATTTTTTGCACATACCTGGGAATAAATATTCCACAAATTAAAGAAAAATTTAAATGAAGCGTGAGGAGCATTTTCCCCATGTTTCTAGTGTGAACGAACTTTGAAACTCACCACTCATCTTCTTCCGGGCTTTCTCCGACAAGCAACTTTTCAGAGATAAAATCAGTGAAAAAAAGCTTATGTTATTCTTCTCTTCTAAGTGGAGCTTTCGTACGGTACCAGAGATTTCTTCATTCTCTTAATTCGAGAGCTTTGGCGGCGGATTGTTTTCGCACACACTCTTCTCTCTCCCGCCTGCTTTCAGCGGCGCCGAACTCGTTTCAATTGAACGCAAAACTTTTCAAGTTTTCTGGTTTTTATCAGAAGTGACTCGTGTCGGAGTCAAACTTTCGTAGACCGTGCACGCGGACGGTTTGTTTTAGTTGAGGAAGATTTTACAGTTAGTCGCGTACAAGACCTTGTCGAACATTGTGGTGTTTTCCCTAGCTCGCATTAAAAAATAAAGAAAAAGAAAAATTGATAAGCGGAAATACATTTTTTATTGTAAATAGAAAGCAGAAAATAAGAGAAAAGTAAAAGTCCTTTTTTGAATTTTTTGCTACACTAAAAAAATAAAATAGGGAAATTTTCGAAAGGCAGTTTCGACGCGAGTTGTATATTTTTTTTTTTTGCGCAGAAAAAGCATTAGTGAAGTTTGTTTACACGTTCACAGCAAAAGAATAAGAATAAAGTTATAGTGTGCTTTAACTTAATTTATATAAAATAAAGTAATGCTGGAAGTGATTTTATGAAATTGAAAACTAAAGAGGTTTTTTTGGCGCGAAGTTTCTACTTGTTTAAAATCATCAGTCAATCCCGCGACAGTTCGACAGCGGTGAACCGCACCAATGCACAAGTACAAGAATAAATTCTGGAGTATAACGAACGAGAAGTTCAAATAAAACTACCGAAGAAGTTGTTCTAAGTGTTGTATAAAAAAAAATAAAATAAATATAATCCAAAAGTTCCTTGCGTTTAAAAGCAAAAATTCTTTGATTGACCAAATTCAATCAAAAGCAAAGTTCTAAGATTGAGTTAAAAAGTGTAAGACGAAGCCGGAGATACACAAGTACCTGCAATATTTTGCCAAATAACTGTGATTTATTGTTAAAGAGATAAATAAGAGCATCAAAAGGATTATACGAAGATCTCAGGTCTCAAACAGCACCAAACGTTGCAGACCAGTGTACATAAGATTTGAAAGTGTTTTCCACCGTTTCACCAAGAAAGTGCGGTTTCCTTTTAATGCTTTACGATGGGTGAAGAGTTACCAATCCTCAAAGGAATACTCAAGGGAAACGTTACCTACCACAATGCACGTACGTATCTAAGAAATGTGTCTTCAAACTGTAAAAATACCCCCAAAAAATGAGCAACCGAACCCACCGAGACATTGGGCGAACTGTTTCTATTTGTCTTTTTCTTCTCCTCAAGGAGAACTTTGAAATGTTTTAAATGTGCCGATTCGGAGGTGTCTTCTTTCTCAAGGCGTCCGGTTCTGGTCAACTTTGCCGGGTGGCATTCGTGTGAACTTTTCTGTGGCTCCTTTTCAAGTGCACTTCCTACACTTTGACCTTAGGAAAGTCGCGTTGTTTTTATTCAAAAAATAACGTCTCACGAGATTTCTTCGCCTCTTCGATATTTCGGAACGTGATTTTAATTGACCTTCATCATTTCTTGTTTTAGCGTTTTCTGGTTATGTTGAAATTAATAAAAGTACCGTTCCCCATTAAAGGTCGCAAATGTTTCGGTTTTGTGAATATTTTAAATTATATTTTGTTGGGCGGGTTAATTTGTCATTTTGTCAATTTGGCAAGATTTCTCGATCTTGTCTGATATTTATGAGGTGTAAAAGAACAAACATCTTCTTTTTTTTTTTTATAAAGAGTTCCAGTTCTGCGCAAATATGGTCCAAACTCTGGTTATTTAAAAATAATTTTCCCTTCCATGGTCGCCATCTTGAGATTTATTCGTTTTTTCAAGATCGCTGCTATTTTTATTCGGATCCACTGCAAAATTCAAGAACATTCAAATATTAGAACAAGTAATCAGCCAATCACAATTTTAGTGTGAAGAATATATAAAATTGTATTTTGCAATAGAACCAGTCCAAGGATTTCGTTCTGTATAATCTACAAACATAAATAAAAATGGAAATAAGAATTGAGCTTTTTTTATTCAAGGCCAGCACCTATAATAATAATAAGCACAGCAGGGTTAGAATTTGTAAATCGCACAACAATACGTATTTTAACTCACTCACCTAATCCATCGGGGTAAAACAATGAAAATATATTCGCTTTAATCTTCCCGAAGGTCCCTATGGCTAAAATCCCATTTGATTAGCCACTTAACCCAATTCCTCCATTCGTAGGTTTCTTATCGCAAATGGTTGTGGCGACACAGCCACTACCTTCCTACTGAATTTTATCTAAATTCATAAAAAAATTGCATATCTGAGAAGGAAATGACAAAATTGCCCTTCCTATCGCCGAATCTTAATCTCGGCCACTTTAGAGCCATCAATCATTTTTAAAAAGACCTCTCCACCGAAAAGTTTCACCAAGAAAGTGCAATAAACTTTGGAAAACGGCAAAAAAGTAAGTCCTAACCCGCCATAGCTAATCCCACACTCCTCATCCGCTACCCTAAATTCATTCATCATTGGCGGCGCGGCGTTTTTCCGCCGCTAATCCGCTCACCATCGCGCGGATCGCGCCTAAACACAATGGGCATCAAAAAAAGTTGTCTGTTGCCTCAAAAAAGGAAAGTGTATCGCACCAAGAAAAGAAGTGCACTGGACTTGCGAGGAATTTCGTCTTTAAATTTTCTAGAGAAATACTGCAACAAAAGGTGCTTTGTTTAGTACTCTTATTTATGTACCATTGTAAACGCACCGCGTGAAGCCGTTGGAACCGTTTGTGTGAATGTCGGTAATGAAGATGATGACTGCGATGGCCATGTTCGAGGCTGAGCCAAATTCAGCCGCAGACGCAAGCGACGTGCGGCGTGTGGCGCTCGACGCAGTTGGGCTAGGCAAAGGCGAGCTTAAACGAAAGTTTAAGCCTATGTTTTTTTCGACAGCGTCGACCAAAAGTGGGTGAACTGAAACTGAAATTTTTCTTTCTCTATGATTTTTTGAAGTGTCGAAGAGAAAGTGGTTTACTTTTTCGATCTGTGGAACTGCGAAGGTTCCCTTACGCCGTTAATTAGGTAAGGCGTAGGCGTGTTCATTAAAAGCAACTTTGTTTATTATTTCGCACCCTGAATAGCTTACGAAACGAGATCGGCTCTTATTTTGGTCAGGACAAGCACTGACCTACATAAAGGGATCTCAGCGCAAACTGCCTTATCGATGGATACAGCCGCAGAGCCCTTGTTTCCTTCACGGCCCATAGGCACAGGCACGCACCTGTTCCCCGGATGACGGTTCGCCCCATCCGCAACAAGACTGCCGAGCGCGACTGAGTGGCTAAATGAAATTTTGCTCAACACCTGTCGCCGGTCGGCGTGGAGGCTGGTGATACTTTACGCACCGGGGAATAAAATTGAGGTCGTGTGCCTTTCATTTCCTTCCCTTAAACCCAGCTAAAATTTGACACATGAGTTATTCTTCGGCTTTTGTTGTTACCCCCACAACCGTTTCTTCCGATCGCCTCGGCTCTGTGGCGGCTCCACCAGATGGGGGGATTTCTTTCCACCTGGAAGTCTGACCTTATTTTTAACAACCGCAATTTACCCGTCGCGAAGCCCTTGAAGGCGCTCTTTTATTTTATTTTGTCTTATTTTAACCCCTCTGACTTCCTCTCTTTTAACTTGAATCTTTTAAGAATTTATAATTCTCATGAAAATATATTTTTTATTTCTCATTGCAGCGGTCCGGTTCGGTCGTGTCCCAAAACGTGAAAAAGCAAGAATTTTAGCAGCTATGCAGCAAAGCACACAAAATCGTGGCCAACAAAGAGCATTAGCCACAGAATTGGACGATCAGCCACGTCTATTGGCGGCTGTTCTGCGTGCGCACATGGAAACGTGTGAATTTACAAAAGATAAAGTGGCTGCCATGCGACAAAGGGCACGTGAATGCCCATCATATTCAATGCCGACACTTCTGGTGAGTACACAATTTCAGTTTAATTATCGCTTTGAAGGCAACAAATAAAAAAGTAGTCACATATTGAGTTGAGGAGGCTGCTCAGGTAGTAAACCGCTGAAGATTCCCTACCCAGCGAATTTCGCTGCCCTTCAAATAGAGCGTAGGTAGATCAACGGGTTCAATTATTTACGCTAACCTTAAAAAGCCCTTCTGGGTCCGGCGACTCTAATGTGCGCCATATTGAAAGAGCGTCACGCCGGCGTATTGTGTGGACGACAACTAGGTTTTAACCTTCATGCCGTCGAAGGTACTACGGTTCGAGCTTTTGATAGTCTTTACGCTTTTTATTACAATTTCGCCATTGAAATTATATTCTGACTTCCGCTACCTGTAAACATTGAGAATATCGTGATGGAATCGCTTAATTCTGGTTAAAGGCGATAATTATGTTGTAGGCAGCTGTAGCCGCCATGTGCGAACATAGAATGTCTCGAGGCTAACAACTCCGGTGAAGTATGGCATCTTAGCATATTATCTCGATTTAGCAGCTTTGTTACCGTTTTTTTTTTATTGGCAACGGTTATTTTAATGTAATTTCAGTAAAAAAAATGAATTTGTATAACCGGTCAATAATTTCCTAAGCTCTAGCGGATATTCCAAAGTGATCTTGGTCCTAAATTGGCATTAAACATTGTTCATTTATTTCGATACAACGCGGGAGTGTAGGTGGCCAAAAAATTGCAATCATATTGAGCCTATACATTTTTTGACCTCTGGGAGTGTTTTCACGCCATATTTATACCCGATAAACAGGAGAACTCTGAACAGTTGTATCCACTGCAGTATTGATACCTTGACCTATAATGATATAATAGAGGTGATTATTGATAATATAAAATTCCATTCGGGCATAGTAAAAATAACAGATAAAAAAATCGATTCATTGGCGTTATCTTACAAAATATTTTTCAGTAACCTTGTACTTAACGGACCTTCAAGTTTAGCAAACTGCATTATCTCCTTTAAAATCAAAAAAAAAAAAAATGTCATGCTTTTCTGTCACTTTCCTGCCACAGTTGTTTTTATACTTATTTCCTCTTCCTTTCAACGCTAAATAATTCATAAGAATTCATAGCTCAATGTAAAATTGAAGTTCAGGGGTTCAGGGCTTATCCATATTAAAACAACTTGTAACGGTAATTATTTGTTGTACTATCGCATTGACGCAAGTCAACCTTGATATTTGTCTAGAGGCCATTCTGTGTCTGTCGCGCAGCTAAAGTTCAGTAGTTTTTTTTTAGATAAACTGACGAAAATAATAATAATGAAAAAAAAAGTCCCTTTACGTGGTACTTACCGAACCGATCATTACACTTCCCGATAATGCAGTTCACGTTCTGCCCGCACATCCGCCATGAAGTGAAACGCAATGCCGTGGGAAAATTCCCTTAAAGAACAAGGCTACGAACGTGTTCTAATTAACAGCATCGGAATTCAGGTTTTCCTGAGTGATCGCCATTGCACTTCTCCGCATTGTGTGTAGGCTCTAATAACAAAACGGCTCAAGTCGGCTAGGTAGGGGGAGTTAAACTGCAAAAGCATAAGAAAAATTAATCCCCCAGCTACAACGTCTGAGGGTCAGCAACTATTTAAATTAACGGTAAAATGTGAAAGAGAACCACCAACAAGGAAATGAATGGCAGACACAAGCACAATTTACATTATCGACGGCGGGCGACTACATTTTTAACAGTAATAAGTATTTTTACGGTATCCCCGGTAGAGTACAGGGTGACTGACGTCTCAAGTTGATTGCATTGATTAAATATCGGCAATTGGCATTGATTTCCAAGAACTCTTGGGCTTGAAAAACTTAATTTCCCTTTCCTCTTTGCGGTGGTGGCGGCGAAAGCACTGCATTATCTCCCATTGTTGCTGCGACCGTTGCTAAATGCTGCAAAAATTTTATTTCTGTGTACTTAGCAATATAATAAGTACATATCTTGTGGCGGATATTTTTATCTCATTAGCCGAAATGACGCGGTCTATTTGTCCTTGAAGTTGCTAACGATCTTAATAAATTATATCACTTCTCGTGCCTGCAAATCAAATTATTCACTTTTCCGATTGAGAAAACAGAAAACGCTAGGGCTTTATGGTCACTTTGAATCGTCTTTTAATTGATTCAAATCAAAATCAATTAAAATCAATACAATACCCGAAATGAGCCTCGAAAATGTCGGAAATGAATGACTAACAGGAATTTAGACGAAAAGAGCAAACCGTGTTGTCGATCACCTCTCTTTCGTTCCTGTTATTTCGGATGGCTCGGGGAAATATTTCAAGTTCATTAACAACAACACGTTTCGATATTAAGAAGAAAAGACAACAACGGCGACGACGACGACAACAACTGCGAAAAAAGACGACCAGAATTTTTACACTATTTCGCGCCTGTTTGCTGATTAAATCTGTCTTTACGATGATCAGAGTCGTCGAAAGTGCGCGCGATTTTTGTTTGAATAATTTTCGTTGTCGTCATGCCGTTCAAGTCGAAGGTTATTCCATTTAGGAAAGATATGTACGCGATATATTCGGGAATTTTTCGCATTTTTTTTATTTTTTTATTTTATTTGCGCCAGATTAATTTCGTGTGCTGCCTGCGACTTTGAAATTTGATTTGTTTCAAAGTGTCCTTAACCCTACCATCAATCTGAATGGAATATGACGCGCAGTGCCAAGAGTATTCCGATTAAATTTCGTTAATTTTACACGATAGGCGCCGCTTTTTAAATTCTACATCCTGCGAAAAAGACGCTTCATTCATTCATTTCCGAAATATTCATCATGCTAAGCTTAGCTTTGCATTAGAATATTAAGCATATGTTTATTTTTAGCTACCCTATGACTATAATCTATTTAACTTAAATATGCATACTGACTGAATCAGTCATCCTGAAAAAATTCGGTTCAAAATGGACCTCACGTATTCATACTTACAGAACCGCAAATGATGAATAATCGTCGTTTTCAAAAGAATTATTCAAAATCACCTCTTTATCCCGTTGCAATAAAACAATTAATGGAATTCCTAAAAATAATATCGAAAAAAATCCAAAGTCAAATAAGTGATGCCCTCTGCGTCGGTATGATTTATTTTTTCGTGTGGACAAATTTCTTTTTAATCGTCTGGCTGAGCGTTCGAGATTACCGCCCGGCCCGCCCGACACATGAGAGCTTCCTTGTGTGCTTGTGTCGCGGCGACCTTGCATGAAGCTATTTTTTAACCTTGAACAATTTTTATAAGCCACCACGAGAACTCACCGCCACCACGAGAACTCACCACCACCACCGCAAAAGCCACCTCGCGAAGCTGTTAATATATTATTTGTGAGTGTATCGTCTAAAAAAGAAAAAAAATGAATACAATTGAAAGCCTCTTGACAGTTTAATTTTTGCAGTGCTCATTGAATTGAGGAGAAATGTATTTATTTAAAGGTAGAACTTGCAAGGTAAACGTTGACTGCATTACCCTGCTTTACAACTCACCTCTTGCATATATCATGCGAGACGACGGTACTGCAGATGAGGAAACTGCACCGCCAAATCGGCTTAAAAAGCTCTTCCCGCGAGACTCGACGTCATCCACATATGCCAGTCAGCGCGACCAGTTCACATATCTCGTAAACTTCCCACTCGACCTTGGGGCAGTGAACGACTAGAACAGAACCCCGCGCACCGCCTTCGCTAAATTTTTACTTCTTTCTTAATATATTTTAATTGCATTCGCGATTCCCCAGCGAAATCCAGCAGCCATTTCCGTTATTAACTGTTATCGCTGTCACAGCTGCATGTACGGGTATTGTGTATTCGCGGACTGCCTTATCAAAAATATAGAATTTCTTAAGGTTAAGGTTGATAGCCATGGCATTGACGGCGGCAAATGTTTTCCGACAGTATTTTTTTTTTTTGTTGTACGTCTTTTTGTTTTATAATTTCAACAACTTTCTTGGAAGAGATAAAAGAAAAAATCGCGGATAATGGCGGTACACATTGTTTAATTGTTGCAAAATGTTGATAACAATCTGCGAACACACGTGTACGCACATTATCAGCAAAAGCGAACAGGTTTCGTACAGCTTTTACGACATGAGAGTGCTTCGGGCACGTGTAAAAATTGCTTGGATAGGTACAAACTATAAATGCGAAAATTAAAAGATAATTGAAATCATATACCTATACGATAACAGGGTGGTTACTAGCCGTTTTCTTTTTTATGGTATTGCAGTCAACAGTCGATCGAAATGCATTGGCTCCAATAAAACGAATGTGCGCACGTACTTAGCTCTGCTCTCAGGTGATTTAAGTACTAAACAAATAAACAAATTTGTCACCCTGACCTTGGCATTTGTTTGCTCATTTAGCCGCGCTCGCTAGAAAATGATTAGGGGGAAAAGTCGCACGATGGATTATTATTTTTACACACATGCCAGCTGAGGGGGAGGGGAGGAGGGGCAGTGGTGGCGGCTATATTACGATTAATTGGGCCCAACCAATAGACGCATTTTTTAAAAGCAACTACCGCATCACAGTCAGGCGCAATTAGTGTGGCGCATAAAAGCTTGTCGTGTTTTAAGATAGAACACACGAGAAAATGTTGTATAATATTAGAAGTCGGAAGAAAACGGAGATGATTCAAGGCCGACATGAAAGTATGCGCCATAGTAGTAATTCTGGATGAATTGCATTATCGATGCATTGTGGGATTCACTGTAGGCTAATAGTCATTTTAACCTCGATCAAAAAATTCTAATTTGAAAGCAGTTTTCTATAACGATCGAGGGCAATAAATTTAGTACAGACGCTGCTGCAATTGCAACCAGTGTTAAAAGATTTTATGCCTAAATGTTCAATGGTAAAAACATATTTCACGAGAGAGCTTTAATTTATGATCCATTCAAGGGACACGCGGCACGATATGCGTTAATATTTAAAAAAAAAAAAAAATCGATTACATCTAATCAAATTGTCAGTCTAATTAACTGCCTGATTTTATTCGAATTCAACCAATAGGATCAAGAAGCGTACACATGCCTCTGAAATATAAAGTAGGGTACGTACATTTACTAATTTTTAAAAAATATTGTGAGTAGTTGTGTCTCTGGCAGACGGGGTTTTTCCTACTAATAATATTCGATCAATGTTTCTCTAGTGGGAGGAATGTTAATAAAACACTTGTTTTTTTTATGGTTATGGTGTTAATTCTGATGAGTAATACTGAATTTCATTTACCATATCCAATTTAAATATCAATAATGAATGTTGCAATCAATTTGGAATGAAAAAAAAATTATTGCGGGTATATAATTTTATAACGTTTGAGATTTTAAGTGATTATTTCATAAAAAAAAACTTATTTTCTTTGGGAATTTCCACTGTCGTCACATTCACATGAAATTTTTCCAAAATTTGTACAACTGTGCAAAGAGATTTACTTTTATTGTTTTTGTTATCCCCAAATTCACTGGATGGTCTCTAATGGAAATTTTAATTTATTTTTCTTAATTTGAAGCAGAATTACATGCCATTCCATTTGGGCGGTTCTGAACGAATGTCGTGCCCTAACCAAGTGCCAAGTGATAGAGGTCTGAAAGGGGAATAAAGCCCAAGAGCAACGTCATTTCCCTTTCTGCTGCGGAGTATACCACCGGAACCCGCCCCTTGTATTTATATTAACGCTTGATTTCATATCACCATTAAACTTGAAACAACGACACAAACCTTCCCCAGCGCGAGGGCCACCCATCCTCATAACCTCGAAAAGTTCATGCGAAGGTCATCAAAAAAGCCAGAGCTTGAGACGAGGAGGGGGCTTTATGCGCCGTTCTTGTTGTTGCTATAATAAATCGATATAAAAACAGAAAAAGAAAAATGTATAAATGTATATTCAGAAAACGACGGAAAAAATATCCCTGAAAATGAGGCGGGCGGCGTAAAAAGATTGGGCCCCCCAAAAATCCCAGGAAAAAAAGCTGCGTGCCGATTGGAATTTTGTGCTAAAGACGAAAGCTCTTGTCCAGCGTAAATCTCTCAATCGGCGACGCATTTGTAAAAAAAGAAAAGTTACAAGAAGCAGGTTCTTAGAAACGAACTCCTTTTTTTCATTTGTATTTTTTTTTTTTTTTTATCCACTTCAATGTGCGTATTGCCGCAAGGGCAGAGAAGGAGGGCTAAAATTGGAATGGGAGTGGAAAAGACAAGGACAGCGCGTCGTTACCGCTTGCCTGTGATTCTTATTAAGGTCCACTTGAGAATAGAACTAGGCTGTTTCGCACGCAAAATCTTCACGGCTGTTCTTGAAATCTATAAAACGGCCCCCGCACACGGGAAAATACTCTGCCCCCCCCCCCCCCCCCCCCCCCCCCTCCTTAGAAACTTAAGCGAGAGAGAGGTGATGGGAGGTAAGGCAGTGCGAGCCGCAGCGGAGTGGCAGAAGGCGACTGCTGCTCCGACACGGCATATAGAACATAACCAAATTTGGATGGAGGTCAGAACGGGATGATATAACCGACCGAGCAAGTCGGAAGAGAGCAGAAAAAAGCGCACAAAAATGAATGACATTAGCTCCAAGGTCGACGAACCGGAGTTCAAGGTTCTAGTTCCCTGCTTCCTCATGTGTGTGCCGTCGACGACGGGACGGAGTGAGTTTGAAAGTCTCTCTATATAAAGATCGCCCATCTACACGTGAGCCCACTAGCTTTGGAGCTTGATGTTGGGATGGCGAGGTGGCAAGGCAGTCCCAGTCGGTATGGGTAGAACGCCCGAGTGGGTGGTAGTTTGGGTTGGCTCACAAGGGAGCCTCTATCTGCGATTTTATGGCATACTTCAGATTTCAACTTGACCTAAATGACTCCTTTCTACGTTTTTACTGCCTTTACGGTTTTCCATTTGGCCCCCATCAGACTTCCTTATTACCTTCACGGTGATTGGAAGGGTAATGCAGTGCAGCTCGTTCCGCTCGCATGGCACTAACCACGTTTTCTCATCATCTAAACGTAAATTGTTCTTGCCCAATTGGCGCCTTATTTTAGGATTTTATAGTTTGCGGGACGGTTAAACATTTCAGCAACTATTTTTAGCGGCATATCTAAATGTTCAATGCCTGGGGAAATCATAAACGCTGCTAAGAACTAGGTACTTCATGTGTGTATGGTCGGAACGACAGCCACGCGTGTTGTCATTCCCGCCCAGGCCTGGCCCCGGTCCTTCTAAAAGAGTTCAAGATCACACATAGTAACCGCCCGACTGGCAGCCGGCAAATGCCGGCATAGAAACAAACTTAAATCAATTGTGGGCACGCTAGCTCTCCTCGCCCGCTCCCATAAAACTCGGCGTGTAGATAGAATTTTTCACATAGCAATTCGCGAAAAAAGTATAACCGGGAAGAAGCATCAGGTCCGCAGAAAGTCTCGTCGTTCTCGGCTGTACATAGGCCAGCGGCGGATATCTCATCTCTAGATAAAGCTCTTGCAGTTGGGAACATTGGAGATATCTCGTGTGACGTATTATTAGAAAATCTAGCTTACTAGCGTCCTCCAACTTAATTAGTATTCAGTCGCTAGTGCCGTTGTCGCCGCCGTCGCTACCGCCCCTATGCGCGGCGAGTAGTAAACGACACGTGCTCGATTGCTTCCGCGTTTCAGGCTCGATCCAAGCGATGATATTGCAGCCCGAGCAAAAGCACTTAGTTTATTTTATATTTGCGATTTTCCTCGGTACAATTCTCGGGGGCACTACCACAACTTTTCAGCCCGAGCGAGCGAGGAGTCGTCATGAGGCTCTCTCATTTTTTGCCTCGAAATGACGTGATTTGTTTGTTTTGCATTATTAACAGGAAAGAATTTATGTGCATATTAACCTTGGGCAGTGCAGTTTGGCTTACGTATTTAGATTGGCTGCCGCGTTAACTGCTAATGCTTAGCACATAAAAATTACAGTTTAGGGAGGATCAATGCGATCGTGATGTGCAATATCAACAGAGGTCAGGGGGTGGGTTCCGTATGGATTCTTGCTTGTTCGATCCTGATCTAGGCACCGATCTTGAAGGGAATTTCCAACTGGTCGCGCTTCCGGGGTCTTTATCCGGGTGATCGAGGTCGTCTTATTAGTCATGTGACTGAAGGGAAATGCACTCATTGTCTAGATTTAATTTTGCATTGGCCCTGATCAGCAATGAGCCTAGCAGCCTTCTTTCTTAATTGCTTTTAAGAATCCAAAATTGAATTACTTTTGATCAATGTTTGCAATAAAAAATTTTTCTATCTTTTCCAGGCATGCCCACTTAATCCAGCACCAGAGCTACAGTCGGAACAAGAATTCTCACAACGATTTGCTCACGTCATCCGTGGTGTTATAGATTTTGCTGGTATGATACCAGGATTCCAGCTGCTGACACAGGACGACAAATTTACCCTCCTCAAAGCTGGACTGTTTGATGCGCTCTTTGTTCGCTTAATTTGCATGTTCGATTCATCAATAAATAGCATTATCTGTCTCAATGGACAAGTAATGCGACGTGACGCCATCCAAAATGGGGCGAATGCACGTTTCCTTGTCGATTCCACATTCAATTTTGCTGAACGTATAAATTCAATGAATTTAACTGATACCGAGATTGGTCTATTTTGTGCAATTGTTTTGATAACTCCAGACCGTCCTGGTCTGAGAAATGTTGAACTTATCGAGAAAATGTACTCGAGACTGAAGGCCTGCTTGCAGGGTGTAATCTCACAGAATCGACCCGATCAACCTGAGTTTATGTCTGAGCTCCTGAAAACTTTGCCCGATTTGAGAACCCTCAGCACCTTGCACACTGAGAAATTGGTGGTCTTCAGGACGGAGCACAAGGAACTCCTACGTCAGCAAATGTGGTCGATGGAAGAGGATCAGCCTTCAAAGAGTCCCGGCTCAAGTACGTGGGAGGACAACAGGATGGAGGACATTGCTAAATCACCTTTGGGATCAGTTTCTAGCACAGAATCTGGTGATCTCGAGTACTCGCAATCATCTCTGGCATCGTCAGCTCCCCTGTTGGCCGCAACCCTATCGGGCACATGCCCCCTAAGGCATAGGGCCAATTCAGGATCTTCAGCCGAAGATGTTGACATCGTCGGTTCCTGTCCTCATGCCCACCTAGCACAGAACGGTCTGACGATAACACCAGTCGTGCGATCTCATTCCCACACGCATTTGGCCAGCCGATACAGGAAGCTGGACTCACCTACCGATTCTGGAATTGAGAGTGGCAACGAAAAGGCTGAATCAACAAAAACGGTGAGTAGTGGGGGCAGCTCATCATGCTCGAGCCCAAGGTCCAGTGTGGACGATGCACTTGATGAGCATGCGGCTGCAACCCAAGCACAAAATTCAGGTTCGATAGCAACAAAAAGACAAATTGTTGAAGATATGCCAGTGCTGAAACGAGTGCTCCAAGCGCCGCCACTGTACGACACAAACTCCCTCATGGACGAGGCATACAAGCCGCACAAAAAATTCCGTGCCCTGCGGCACAGAGAGTTTGAGACTGCAGAGGCAGACGCCAATGTCCAATCGACACCAGTTATGAGCACTCCACACCACCAGAGTCAGCTGCACATGCACTTGACGAGGAGCAGCAGCACGAGCTGCATTCACAGTAGTAGTAATAACAATAGCAGTAGTAACAATAGCAATAGCAGTTATCACCACAACAACCAACATTCGTCCCTGTCGAGCACTCACTCCGTGCTGGCCAAGTCCCTGATGGAGGAGCCCCGCATGACCCCCGAGCAGATGAAGCGAACGGACATCATCCAGAATTACATAATGCGGGAGCAGCCGAGCAACGGACTGTTGGTGTGCGCCACAAGCCCCGCCCAGCACTGTCCGTACTCCTCGAACCCACCCTCGGCGTCAAGCTCGAATTCGAATTGCTCATCACCGTCGACCACAACGGTTACCCTGGCGTCTCCGCCGCCTCCGCCCCCTCACGCGATGCGGTGGCAGGGTCACAGTGTAATTACAACAACAACCCTGAGACAGTCGACCTCCCCCAACGGAATTGCCTGCGATCCATCTGGCGGCCGCAGCAGTAGTTACTTCCAGTCGCCTCACTCAACTTCAGTATCCCCACCACGTCCATCCCCCTCGGCTCAGTCGCCCCGCCTCCTTGAGCTGCAGGTCGATATTGCGGACTCCCAGCAGCCCCTGAATCTATCTAAAAAATCACCAACACCTCCACCATCACAGAATCAGTCGAAATCAGCGATCCTATCCCGCCAATATCCAGTTGCAGCCGATGTAACTGTAACGGCAACAACAGCGCCATCATCGGCCGCATCTGGTACAACCCAAGTGCATAAAGTTTTATTGGAGGCGTAACAACGAAATTCGAACGTAGTCAGCAGCCACCACCACCAACAATATCAGCATCTTCACCACAACAACCACCAACACAATTATCCTGCTATTGGCAGCCCTGTCGCCGCAACAGGTCGCTTCCTTCGCCAAGATTACCAGGGTGCGTTCGGAGATGACCTCCACGCGCCGAAGCGAAGGCGACACCAGCTGAAGTTGCCCGGCCCTTCCGCAACGGGTGCATCTTCTTCGTCATCGAGACAGCACTACCCGCCCCCGCCCCCTCACCCCTCCTGCTGCAACTTGGTGCTCCTGTCGGACTTCATGCCGCGGCGGAAATGAGATTCGGAAAGGTTTGGCGGTGTTTCCCCCTTATTTACACTGAGCACGTAAATAAATTGATTTAATTCAAAAAGGTGAGAGAAAAAAGAGACAGATAAATGCAAAAAACATAAAAACACATGAAAAATAAATTTTCCATTGTAAATTGTATGAACACTTTTTGAGGTTAGGAAAAAAAAAGTAACTGAAGATGTAAAAAGATGAAAGCTTTACGCGTATTTAGGTTCGATGTCGTCTCTGTGTAGTGTTTGTATGTTTCTATTGAGAAAGATATGCGAAGCCCGAGGGGAGAGGGGTGCTTCTGCCCCCAGGCCGAGGCGCGCTGCTCTGTTTTGGGGCGTCACTCTTAAAAAACTCGCAGGACATCCGCCTGCTCTCGGATGCGCGAGGAAAGAGGAAGGCAGAAGGATCGCTCTCCGCTGAATGTGCAAAAAAAAAAACAAAAAAAAAAATTATTTAAAAAAAAAAAATTACAAAAAATACAAAAAATCTATTTTGATGAAAACTGTACAAAAACATTCAATTAAAATTATTATTAATAACTTATAAGTTGGACGAGCAGAGCGTTGGAGTATTTCACTTCGGCAGGACGTGACGCAGTGAGGAGTAGTCTTACGGATTGTTTTAGGCCGTAGAAAGCGTAGTTTAAGTGTAATAAACAGAGCCCTTCTATTAGGGTCTCAGCATACCTAGCCGTAAGCCTGTACATAAGTTTACAACATAAAGTATAAATAAACAAAATATGGAGAAAAAAAAAAACATTATTACAATTGTACTAGAAGATCTCTTCCTTCATTAAAGATATTTTTATCGAAAGATTTTTGTTTTATTCCTTGCTTTTGTCCTCGACGCGGTAACGTTCACGATGTAAATAGTAGACCAGTTAAGATTTAGTTGTACTCTTCTTTCTTTTCTCTCTTTCTAACCTGTTTAGTTGTAATGAGGAAAAAAAAAACATAATTTTTTTTTTTTAAGAAAAGCAAGTGAGCGAACGCGTTCCGGGCTTGTGTTTTACCCAAAATTTTTGTGTAGACTTACTAAAAAAGAAAAGCCACTGAAATTATTTAAAAACTAACGCAGAATTGTGCATAACGTTTATTTATTTATTTTCGACTGTAATATTGTTATAAGCAGATGTAAAAAATAAACGACAGAAGAAAACAATAATTTAAAAAAAAAAATAATAATAATAATAATTGATGAAGATACCCGCCCCCACTCAGTGGCGGCGCGGACAAGAGACACAATGTTTAACAAATAGAAGATACAAACAAACAAAGAGGAGAGATAAACATACGCTGTTTATTTTTTAAATAAAATTTAAGAGAATAAAAGTATTTAATGGAAATTATATTGAAGCAGGGTCGCTGCTAGAGCTGCCTGTGAAGAAGTAAATTTTAGAAATTGCAAAAAATTGTAAAATCTTTTCTTTTTGAAACGGAAGAGTTATTTTAAGGACAATGCGAGAAAAAAAATATACAAAGAGACATGTTTTTGTGAGAGATAGTTTCCCTTCTGTAAATATTATTTAAAAAAAACAAAAAAATGTTTAAAAGTGAGTAATTGTGCGAGGCGAGTTAGTAAGAGGCAATTTCATTTTTTTCCAAACAGAAAGTCGAGATAGTGCAGAGCAGACGCAAACTGAAAAGCAGAAGAAAAAAAAACAATAGAATTTAAATAAAAAAAAATGCAAAAGAAGTAAATATTTAAATTATGTGTGTATTTTGTCCGTACTTTTTAATATTAAAAGAAGAAATGGAAGTAACAGCTACAGAACAAGTTGATGATTGTAAGCGAGCGAGAAGAGTGCGAGGCAGAGCATTACAGCAAATTTTTCTTTTTCATCATGCAGTAAATTTATCGATAGATTATATAAAGTAACAATGAAAAAAATGAATAAAGACAAGATTGTTGTAAATTTGAATTCAACTCTTTTATTTTATCTACTCTTTTCGTTGCTCCCAACACCCTCTTGAGTTGCATCTTTGAGTTTTTTTCTGTTTTTAAGGGGCCTTCCTTTGATTTCCGTCTGAACGTTTTCGACCACCCTGTTCCTGTCCAGCCACAATATTTGCCACCCTACAGCACCTCAAGCCAACTGATTTTTTTTTTTGTTTTTTTAATTTTTCGTTCGCTGCTCATATTTTTTCCCGCCACTTTTCGTTTTCTTGGCCTGCAACATCTTGGAAGTGAAGAAGTATTTATATTTACTAAGTAAATGTTAAGGGAAGGAAATAATGTAGGTAACCGATGGAACACATTTAAAGCATACAAACAAGCAAAATGTATTTTTAAATTATAAATAAAAATTATTATTTATCGCATAAACAACGATAAATTTTCACAAACAAACAAAAAATATAAAGCGGGGAAGATATTCTGCCCGCAGGCTTCATATCGCCCCCGGGGAATATGCATGTTATAGCAAAACAAAAAAAAAAAATCATAAACTTTCTGTTAATAATTATTATCGCAACAAACCAGCAAAATATTATTACGCAGATAAGGCACAGAATACAAGTAATTTTTTTGCACAGTTTTTTCAAGAAAACAGTTTATGTTAACTGGCATTTATACGAGATACATATATCTAAATAAACGAAAAAAAAAGCAAAGAAACAAAATATTTAATGGAAATGGAATGAAATCAACAACATTATAACGAAAATAAAGCAGAGAAATTATAAAATAAAAATAATGAAAAAAAAAACAGTAATTATAGCGATTTTAGTTAATCAGCTGCTGCATTTCATTTATTGTTTAAATTCAGAACATTCCGAAAAGTATTGTAAACATTTAACCGTTATTTATTGTCATTACCACTATTCATTACTACCATTATTATGATTATTACGATTATTCTCATTGCATAACTGGAGAGGCACAGGGAACGAACGATGTACACGGAGTCAGTTCTGTAATTAATTGAAAGTATCGAACATGATTAAGAAAAAAATAGCAAAAAAAAAAAAAACAGAGAAACTGAAGAGAAAACAACAATGTGAACAAACCTCAACTTAATACAAACAACAAATTGTAATTAAGGTGAAAAGAAAAAATATAAATAAATTATTTCGAGTAAATACAAAACAAAAGACTTTTATTGCCGCGCAAAAATCGAAGCCTTGCCCTTCTCCCCCCTCCCGCTTAATTCCAAGGAAGCGATGAACCACTTCAGGACCAAATAAAAGAGATTCATAAACTCATCCCTTTCCTAGGAGTTTATCTTGCATATAAAATTTATGTTTTTCCAATTTTCCCCTGAAAAAGAATAAAATTCCTAATAAAGGCGGTGTTTTATCTCTGAGAAATAGCCCAAGATGAGCTCGACATTAAAAAATTAAGTTCGGTTCACATAAAGTTTTGCTATTGTAATCGAGTTTGGGCTGGGAGTGTTTTTAGGAGGTTAATTAAATCTCAAAACATTTATTGTTTATTTTAATTTCGGAGATGGGGCACTAAAGTTCAAGGCGTTTTACTCCTGTAGACATTTATAGTTAGATTGTTTGGTTTTTTGGAGGACTTTGAACTCATAACTATTTATAAAGAGTAAAAAGATCACATTATTATAAAGATTGCATAAATTATGCAAAGATTGTTTTTAGATTAAAATTACGAAAACTCCTTGTTGATTGAACTAGTTACTGGAATTCTGATTCGCTTTCTTAAAGGACTACGTGGTCTAGAACAGGAAACCAAAAAAGGCAATTTAAAGTATGTAATAAAGTCAAAATCCACGCTAACCTAAATAGTATTATACCTATATATTTTCAAACGAAGAAAAAAAATAAGTATTATTATAATAATTATTCAGGAAGAAGATTACTTTGCAGTTGGACTCTTTCCTGCAAACATTTTAAATTAACTTTGGGGAGTGATTTCACCACTTAGAAAAGTTTGTCCGCTAAAAGATAAAATCAGTGGAAATTATGATCACTCGATTTACACAATTTCGTTATTACATGGTTTAAAAAATAACTAGTAAAAACGAACTTATTGTCCGTAATTCATCAAACAACCATCAAACCGAAATCTTATTTCTATAAAATGAATTATAATATTATACATATTTAATATCTTCATATATATTTGTCATTTTATGAATGGACTCTTATTTTTATGTTTTTCAAGGTATCTTACTTTTATTTTACGTTTAAATAAAATAATGAATTCTGCAATTTTTGGTTTAGTTTTGATTTCCACGGTTTTCTGTGGAACCGATCTTCAGTCGAAATCGAGGAATAGGTGTACTATACTTGGAAAATGATATTTTTTTCTTATTTCACACGAAGTTGTATAAAAAATAGTGCTGCTACAACAACGCCGCAATGCTGAGTTATTTGAATTTAATTTAATATTTCTAGTTTTAGTTCAGACTTCTGAGACGTATGTATGTATATTCCATAGTCACTGTTCTAACAAGAGTTTTCTGATATTTTATTATTATATTTATTATATAAAACAAGTTAATTTACAGATAAAATTTTCCATTTTACTACACCATAATAAGTGTTCTCTGGAAGAGGAAAAATGTCGATTTTGCTAATAGTGTAAATATAATAAAAAAAAAACTTAATTTATACAACTATAAATTTTTGCCGTAAAAGTATCATAAAATTCAAGACATAATTGGATGAGCTTTCTTCCTTGAAAAATAAAATTAGATAAATTGTCACGGACCACGATTTTTACATTCATTCAGGTTCTTGACTACTAAAGTTAATTTTAATTTTTAATTTTGCGACTATATCGTCGGTTATTTTTTCTTAATACAATCTTTGGAAAGTTTAAAATCAGTCTGAATATTTCTTTGTTAATTAATTATTCTTCCTCTGGTTTAAAGAACAAAAGTTCTTATAATTTAATTTTGGATTGTGACAAAATTGAAGTAAAATTCTGTTTTTCTTGCAGCCTATGGCAAATCGAACCTTTAACATGAGCAGGAAGTCGACGACTTTCTTTAAAATGTTTGATTCTGCCGGGTTTGCAAGATATTTTGTCGTTCGAGACTTTTGCGGAAATCGAAGTTGCGCTTTCTTTGGCGAAGTTCCAGGAAAGAAGTGAGTTCATCTAAAAAATTGTAAGCAAATTATCGAAATATCGAAAATGCCGCACGACTTTTTGCCATCGCGGGGCACGTCTGCAGGAAGACGAGAGAAACCCTGGAAAGTTTGTCGTAGTCGTCGGCGGCTGCCTTTGGCATCATCGTCGAAGTGGCCCGCAACTTCCCAGCCAAAAGTGGCTTTCCTCTGATTTTATCGGAATCGCCGTTCCCACAGAAATTTGAAACTGAAAGTGAAAACGGAGGAAAACCGCTGGGGCCCCGGGTCAGAAGAGCCGCCGCCGTAAGTGAATGTTGCGGAGGCCCCCGAAGTCGCTTTTTTATTTTCAAATTTTCGGTGTCAACGGCCACCAGATTCGAGTGACCTCCTTCCAGCTCGCAATCGAAAGTTTTCGTTTTCACTTTTGAGCGGTGGACAATTACCAGCGAGTGCCCGGACGCCTCTGCCCTCGCCCGCAAATTAGTTTCGCATTTGCCACCGCGCGAGATTTCCTCGTTTCGTGCGACGCAGGGAAGGTACAAAAAACCAACAACTCTCCATTTCACCTGGAAAATTTCCTCGGATCACAATGGGGCCCGCCGCCGCGCGCCTCCGCTGGCAGTGGTGTCGAAAGACGAGGAAAACATCGCCGGAGAAAAGTTGAGCCATCGACCTAGAAACGACCTGGAGGTTGTTGACATTGGCCCCACCGCCCCATCGGGGCTCCGGGTGCGATGTTGTGCCTTAATGCGAGGGCTGCGGGGGCGGGTCAGATGGGAGCCCTGGGCTGGGAGGACTCCGAAAGTTATTCCCCCCCAGAAATGGAGCTGGGATTCATTGACCCCGAGCCGCACTCTGGTAGATTTACTGCGGGGCCCCTTTGGGTGCGTTCGAGCGCCCGTGGTGGGACTCTCCTACCGCAATTTGGTGAAATCGAGAGTTCATCTTGGCCCGTGATCGCAAGGCGGCCGCCTCTGCCCCTTGTGAAAGTGAATTTGCGGGAAAAACCGAAAGTGTGGCATCCCATCGAAAATTTAAATTTCGCTTCCTGCGACCGCTCAGCGCACCTGAGGTAAGTACCTGCCTCACATTTTGGCACTTTTCGACAATTTCGCTGGCATTGGGCCCCTTCCGTCTTTTCTATTTCTACCCAACGGAGGTGCTTGACCCGGGCCCCAAACTTAGAGAAGCATCCGCGCTGGCCGGAGTGTCGGGGGAAAGTTTCTTTTCTTTTCTTTTCCCAGCGAAAGGTCACCGAACGGAGCCGTTTTCCTCCGCTAGCTGGAGGACACGAACCCCGGAGTTCGTTGATATCGGGCGCGTTTGCTCATTATAAATAAAATTATTAAAACTGGCGCGGGGGCCGAGGGGCACGCTTAATCTGCTCCCCATTTACGGAGACCGAGATTACGTCGGTCTGAGCAAATAACAAGAAAGCAAGCGGCGGAAGATTCTCGCTCTTTTATTTCGGAATTAAAGCGGCTACGTTCCTTTTGGGCTTTTCTCGAGCTCTTCGCGGCGCGGTGCGGCGGGAATCTTTGTTTACTTGATTTGTAATAACCAGGAGCCCACCCACCGCGACTTCTGCCGTTCTTAGAGCTCCTCTGGAACTGTTGTGGGGACAAACGATGCCTTTTTCATGCCAAATGCCCTAATTTGTTTACACTTAATGCCCACCCACTTTACGTCCTAACCAAACGATTCCCTAATAAATATTAAATTTTAAATAGTGTCTTTAACTCTGAAAATCATTTCAATCGAAAATCTTTCTCTCCCCTTATAAGAAACAATCCCCAATTAACAGACCTTGTGTTACCAACTCGAACATATGCTTATTTTACTGAACTTCTACTAAATGTATTGTAAATGTATGCTCAAGTGTTCTTTTATACCCATCTTATTTTGCATATTTTACACAATATTTGCAAAGCAACTCGAATATCACTGTTCTTGTGAACAGAAACTTTGACTTCAATGCCAAATGTCTGCATATAGAAACAGAGTTAATCTGGAGACAATATTTTCTTAGAAATAATAAATTTACACATGTTTTAACATGAAATTTGCTGTATACAATTTTCGAATTGAGTCTCGAATGCAAAAATTTGAACTTAAATGGAAGGTAAAAAGTAAAATAATGTAATTGTTCAAATATAAAGCCTTATACATATAAAAAACTATAAAAATCAGAGCGCAGAGTTTGTTGACTTAAAAATCAGATGTCACGAACGTCTTACTTTAAAAGTAATATTCAAAAATCTTAAAGTATTGCAATTATTTCTAACAGTTGAAACTTAGTTGAAGCACCTTGTGCACATCATTCTGTTTTAACGTTTAACTCATCGGTTAACCTTGCAAAGAATCGACGAAACAAAAGTCGTTATTTCATTTAAACAAATATCAGTTACCATAGAAACAAGTGTTAATCTCAGATTTTGTCTACGTTTTATTTCGCAGTTTATCAAAGTTTATCACACACGTGTACAGTCAAATTAAATTTTGATAAAACACTTTCATTTTGTATATTCAATTTACTTTATTTATTTAATTTTTTTTTGCTCTTATAAATATTTAGATAAATTCTACTAGGAATTATAATGTTTTCTTTGTCAGAAAGTAATGCAACAATATATTTGTTTTTCCATTCTAGCAAAATTGATGATTCAGAAGTTATTTTCATAAAGAATAATTTATTTAAATTTCCAGGAAAAAACATTCTCCTGGCAGTCTTAACAATTTATATATTTATTTATAGTAACTAAATAAAATAAAATAAAGGAATTTTGTCTTAAAATCTAAGAAAAGATTGAATTCCGAGCCGGATGTACAACTGAAAAAGCTCTTGACGGGATCCAACATTTTTGAATGTCAATTAAACTCTTAAGAAATTTTGTAAAATTTTGAGTATATAGATACCCATGAAATTCTAAATTTTGTGCATGTAAAAAGTTAAATTTAAAAATTTTTTAAAATAATTACATCAACCAACGCGTTGAATTGAAACCCTTTTGAATCGTGTGCTTGTTTACAAACAACTCTTGCTTACATATTTGCTTGTTTATGGATTTAAACATTAAAATTAAACGCACTTGCAGCTACGCCTTAAACGTGACTAAAAAATTGTTGTGAGTACTCTTTACAACGTGATTAGCAGGTTAGTTTCATGACACATTTTTTAGAGTGTTTCTCTAGTCCCGCGATCTGAAATCAGATTTTGGCAGAGGATAGAGTGGTGAAAAGAAGTTCCACCCCCGTTTTTGGCGCCGTCTTTAAAAGCCACCCGAAAACAGCGGAGTGGAAAAGTTTCATCGGCCTTCAGGCAAATATTTGTCCGGCTAATTTAATTATCTTTAGTCAGATCGCACCGCGTTCGGTTTCATAAACAGCTGAAGTGCCCGCGAGTGAGTGACTTGCGCAACGCGCCGCGGGCAAACGCGTTGATAAGGCTCCATCTGCGCCGGAGTTTATTGAAATCGATTCGGGATCAGCCCAGCACCTCTTTTGTCAACAAGGCGAAAAGAGCCCCACCGGCGGCGGAGCCCCCGCACCTCCGCCGGGCGAAAAGTGATGCCCTCGCGCTTGACCCCCATTAACGTGAGAACAGAACGCAAAAAAGCTTCGGAAGCTTCCCGTTCAACGCTCTTCCCTGAGGTCAAATGTGTCGCGCGTGTCGTGATTTGCTCTGGGGCCGTTTGCGCGCCAGCGAACCACCCGCCGCCGCGCCGCGAGTCAGCAGCGCATGTATGTGTGCGGCGGCGCGGCGACCTTGGGACTTAATCCGAGCCGCGGGGGACAGTCGCGGCGCGGATAACCGCGTTTTTACCAGGCGACAACGACGTCGACTGTTGGTGGCGGCGCAGCTGGGGTGCAGCCCGCTTTTACGCCGATTTGGAACTTCATTGCCTGCCTACCCCTTCCTTACCCCCAAAATAAGACGCGTCGAGATCGTCATCACAATTCCCAGGAAACTGCGGAGGTAGTCACTGCCGGGCGGAGCGGTCACATTTTGATTTCTGGAGCCGCCCGCGGTGACTAACTTTGGGGTTCTGAAGGTGATCCGAAGAGCAGGGAATTTGCCGCTTTATTTTCGCGCGATATCAATCAGGAGATAATTTTAAAGCCCCGTCCCGTCGTCGGGCGCTCAACACCGGTGGCGCGCCGTCCGGGAATGACTCGATCTTTGGCCCGACCGGGCACACCTGAAGATTAAGCAGCACAAAAACGGTCTTGTCTTGGCTCGCAGCGCGATACCTGCCCGATACCTGATACCCGCGAACTAATGCCTCTTCTGTGACGCAGCGCAAGGTCAAGTAGGCGCTCTTATCGGAATCGCAACTTCCTTACCGCGTATCGCAGCGATCTTCCATATTTTCGAAGCGACGTGAACGTCTGGTTGCATGTGTTTGGGAAGTAACGCCTTGGAGGAAATAACCAATAAATGAGACATTTCTACTTAAATAAGTTTAATTTTCTTGTTGATTTACTTCTGGCACAACAATGATTAAATTGAAATGTGCATAACTTTAAAAGAATTATGTTTTCCCTTGGTGCGAAGCAAAACTCCACACTCACCCTGGAACTTCTCTTCAGTTTTTTTTTTCTTTCTAAATGTACCTAAGAAGTCTGAAAAGAAACACTGTTAATAAAACTTATATAATAATTTTGTTAATTTAAACTCAACCAAGTTCACTGGACAAACCAACAAGGTTTGGTTTAAATTACATACATATTAACCAAATTTAATTCTAGACAAAATATTAAAGACATTTACAATTTTGTGCGGACTTAATTTTAAACATATTTTTAAATTTCTTTATTCCCTCTTTCAGTTTCCGTCAAGCAAAGATATTGATATTAATCGAACTTTAATTTCAAAGCAGTACGATAATTCTTAATTGCGTTTACAGATCGAATAACTAGCCTAATTTACTTTTTTACACATCTAACACTTTGTAACTCTAGCTTATGAGACCTTATATTTAACTAAAGTTAATTTGTTTAGGCATAAATACATACATACATATGTATGTACATCACTTTTAAGCAAAGTCTTTGTTGAATTACTGAAAATTACAAGAGAATAACTAGTAGGAATGTTGTAATCAACTTGAAAAGCCAAGTTAAAACTACTCGAGCGGTTTAGATTTAAGGTCTTTTTAGAAAATATCTTCATACTATCCAAAAACGAAAAACCAGACTAATTTCTATCAATTCTGATAGTACCCGAAAATCGGCTTTCTTCTACCGCAGCGGATAGTGTAGATTTCAGCGGAAGAGCGTTTCAGATTTAAAATCGTTTTAGAAAACGTGCTTTTATGTTCGCAAATAACTCATAAAATATCAAAGTTACGGCGTTTTAAAATGTTCTTTCATACTGACAGACTAACTCACTGATTGACACAACAAAATCTGTAGAGCACTTCTCGTTATCCTAGAATCTTGAAAGGCACAAGGAAAGCCTTTCAGCACAATTAAAGGGAAAATCCGAAGATCATTAATTTCTAATTCTACACTTTATATGTATGTATAACGATACAGAACCTTCAAGATGTGAGTTTGTTTCTTACTTGTCAGTATTTTTTAATAATATATTCAATCATGTTATTTAAATTAAAAAATTCAAAATGATCACAAGCACATATGAATGCAGAATCAAAATAATCTAAAAAGTAGTATTTATTCAAGGTTGAAATATATTTCCGTTTGCTCATCACGCTTAAATTGAAGATAAATTTTCTCTTGGAATTCGAAGGAATGTAGTAATTCATATAATGATAAACAATAAATAAAATTATATTAAATAATTCTAGTTGAAAAAAATATCAACCTTGATAAGTAAAGACTTGAGTAATCAAAGTGCTGCATGATAATAGCTAAAATAAAAAGCTAAAGTAAATTTTTTCATATATATTTTGAATTAAAAAATAAAATATTGAAATCAGAATGACTACAATTTAAGCATTTTGGTCATCGTTAAATTTTTTCAACAATAGAAAACATTTCAAATGTTTCGCCTCTTAAAAATTTTAAAACAATTTATTTTAAGAAGTTTTTTTTCCCCTCAATAAGTCGCAAATAAGTATTTTTTTTAATTTCCTGAGTTGTTTCATATGAGGAGAAACATGTTTAATTATTTTTAAACTTTCGAAGATTTATCTGTCCCAAATGTTTTATGTTTATAACTGCTGATTTTGTATTGGATCGGTTTGAGAATTTTTTACTGTGTTCGTTTGGCCAGAGATTGTAAACTTATCTTTCTTTTATATTATCTCGGTTTTCTAACTCTAAATTAAAAAGTCTTTCGAACCGCTTTGTGTACGCACGTCTGCGTGTTAATCGCAAAAATTGTGCAGTGGAGAAAAATATCCAATCCAATCCAACTTCTTTCTATTCTACAGTTGCTGCTACAACAAATATGAGCTAAACTTGAAATTCCGTGAATTAGCAAAGCGGTTTCCAATTGGATTTAATGTAAGCAGTGGGTTCTGGCGAGTCGCCAAAGTAAAGACAGGGCTTTTCCGCGCGGGGAGCGGAAACTTGGCGCTTCCCAAAGTCCCATCTTTAGTTGTTCCATCGGTAAAGTTCACGTGGAGAGATTTTTCGCGTTGTTTACCGAGACTCATCACAAATTTACCCTGAAAAAAAGAATTTTTTTGTTTTTTGACCTTCAGAACAAATGAACAAATACGCGCCTAGTCGGAGCTAAAGCGTCATCGACACGAGAAGTAATCAGAACCAACAAACTGCTTCTGGTTTTTAACGACGACGCTCGCGAGGTACTTATCACTAAACTGGCAAATTTTGTTTAACCAGGCCCGGGTCGGCGGGACTCCGCGGGGCCCAATTTTAATGGATGAAAGGCATTTTCAGCTGTTTCGAGCGATGCTGAGCGACAGGGCAAAACAACGCAACAATAGAGCAACAGCTGCGCTGCGATGCCTCGTGCAAAAGTGTTTCAACCACGCGCCGTGTACCGGCGACCTTGACATTCGCGAAAAGGAAAATCGACCGGGAGACGACCAAGTGATCTCCAGTTGACATTGAGTCTGTGACCCGCGACTTTCAGGTAACGCAGGGGCTGGGGACAGCCTTGGGCGGTCGCGAGAGTGACACAGCAGCGGGCGTTTCCGCATGCCCCAAGGCCGCCGGCTCAGGGGTTTCTCGGGCTTATCTGGCCGCGATAACTCCTAAAAAAACTAACACGTCGGGCGGGGCGAAACGATGACGGCCCCTGCCCGGCGATAAGAGCGCGCCGCCCGAAAGTTACCCCGCGAAAGTACCGCTGCGCTGGGGCGGCTGTGGGCGCCGCACAGTATACACAAATGAGACTAATCAAGTCATCCTTGAGCGAAATTCTAAAAATATTCGCGGAACGACATAACTCAATTGCGTGCCATGCAGCTGTCCTCCTCACACCGCTTTCGCGCTGTCCACTGCTGACCTCCAAACTGTTTACATTGAACTTGATGTCGTCGAAATTGAGCTTACAATTCCTGGACCCCGGCCGCCCCCGTCCACCCCGTGAGACCGGAGCCTTAAGCAGCCGCCGACCGAGCGATATGCTCCGCGCCGCGCCGCCAACCCCCTCCAAGATCCAGAGCTTTTCAACGCTCACCGCGCGCCGGGCCCGGCTAATCTTGTTTACTTTTTCCGCGTCGGATTTCGCTAGAACTTCGCGCTAAGTTTTTCCTAGAATCATAACGGTGGAATTACTTAATCACGCAGGGAGCGGTTGTTGGGCCCCAAAAGACCAGCTCAGCAGTTCGCGAATTGCGGCGCGGACGTGTCGTCGCAATCGGCGGAATTTCTGTCGAGGAGTTTTGCGGGCTCTGGGCAATGAGGCAACGACCTTGAGCTCATGTAAATTGCTCTGTTTACGGTTCGAATTCTCTAAGACGGAGAATCCGCCGGGGCTGCGCCGGGGGTGGGTATGCCGCCGCCGCGAACAGGATAAATTGACGCAATAGAAAATTTAATATCTCCAGGTCGGGCTGACTCGCCACAGTCTCATCAAATCCGAAACAGACGATTTTTTCTGATATCCGTCTGAGAGAGGCGCTGGCTCGGGTTGCAGTTGGACCTGAGTCAGCGCTCGAGGATTGCTTGCGACGCGATGCAGCCGCTACAGCAAACCTGCTGCGACGGGCTGCGTTCTTTCTCGTCTTCGTCTTCAAGGGTGTTTTCTTTAAGAACAGGCTCCCACGAAATCGGAAGGTCTTCCTCTTTACTGCAAAAGTGGGTAGTTGTCCTTCGGTTTTGAATAGCTGTGCACAAAACTTCCAAAAAAAGCAGTCAAATGCGAGTGGGAAGGCCCAATCAGCACACTACACCTATACGTAATTTCTTTTTTTGAAATTCTTAATGTTATGTAATTTATATTTTGCACAGTCTGTAAGTAAATGAATTTAACACTAGAAAATAAAATCCTCTCTTCTCTCAAATCATTACAAAGTTATTGTAACTAGCTATAGTTAGACAGAATTAGGCAGAAGTTAGAAGTAAGAAGAGCTAACTTTACTACTACTATCCTGGGTGAAAAATATTTAAACCTGAAAATAAATTAGAAAAATTTAACATCTTTTTCTGTATTAAAGGGCAGTCGAAAAACGAACTGAAAGGAGACTGAAAACGAGCTGAAAATGCACAGAAAATAAACTGAAAATACGACTGAAAAATATTCTAAAATATATTCTGCGCTCAAATTTAGTCAGTTTCTTTCAGTACACTTTATCTTCAAGTAAACGGCTAACTGAAATTACACTGAAATAAAATATCGATGAATTTATTAATTACACTTAAACAAATTTACTCCACTAAAGCAAGCATGTAGCATGTATGTACATATGTATGTATATACATATATATTTACCAATGTATATAGTTTATAATAATTTCTTTTAATTTCAAATTCAATTATTTTAAGTTTAAGTAAGTTACATAATTCTTAACTGATTCATTACTCTCCGGACTTTTTCAATAGCGAGAAGAAAAATTTTGAAATCTAGCAGTTGAAAATTTTGTAAATTACAATATTTGAAAAATTTCTAAGTGCAATAGTGAAAAAAAATTATAGTCCAAAAAATGAAAAAAAATTTCTTACTGGTTACTCATTAAAGGTGACTGATATTTAATCTTGATTCAGTCTGATTTCCGATACAGCTATGCTAATATAAAATTTTCTGTCTGGCTTCAGTTTCTTTTTCGGTAGTTTTATAGTATTAGTCTGAACTCGTATTAACTAGATTTTGATGAAAATTTGTAGTGTCGCACGTTAGGAACTTTGTTAATCATTGCGGTATCCCTCGTGGGAGTCGAGCAGCAGAAAATAAAGTTTGTGTACTTTTATCACGCAACACCACATGATAACTGCAAGACGAATTTTTATGAAATGTCGCAGTTTTTGAGATCTTATCGATATCTACAATATTATATGTGTTTCCATTTTAAAAATTACGTAGCTTTATTATTTACACGACTGAACAAAAATTACAATAAGAGTCGAGTATTTTTCAAGATTGCAGTGAGGAAATTTGAAATTCTAAATATCTCATGATTTTCATAAATGAACTTTTTGTTCTTATTTTTATGAAAATGGAAATAACTTGTTATCTACATGTTCTCTGTACCGTTTCTTTTGTCGAAATTAAGCAGAATTATAATAAAAACCTGTATTCTGCATTTATTTCCTTTCCTGAGTGGACATTTTCTAAAGCGTTGACCGTCGCTTAATAATTTCCATGATTTGACCCCTGTCTGTCGGACGGCAATCAAAATCTCATCCATCTCGAAGCGTAGAATCGCGTAAAGAATTAGAATGGATGACGTGCTCTAGTTTCAGCGGTTTTCTTTCACCGGAAGAGCGTGCCGCGCCTGGTGGCGAAATAGCGAATCCGCGTCGCTGGGGACGGGGCTCGAATTTGCTCCATAATAAGCCGAAGGAAAGTGTTAAGTGGCGAAAACGTAAAAAATCACCGTGACCCGAATAGTTCGACTACAATAACCTGAAACCCCGACTGCGGAGTGCTTTTGTTGCGGCAATCTGCTTAACACCAATCTCAGCTGGTCGCTCGATGCGACGCACCGTGCCGGACGCCTCCTACTTTCGCTCATGAAATCGAAAGTCATCGCGCTAAAAAGTGCTGCCGCGGCCAAAACGGCGGCGGGCTTAGATAAGCCAAAAAGAGAAAATGGCCAGCGGTCGCGACTCGCGAGGTCCGAGCCCCGATGCACAGAAAAGCGGTGACATGTCAGCGTCACGAAAGCCGGAGGCGCCCTGACGAATCGCTTCGGTGCGTAATTGATGCCATCGTACGTCTCGCGCCTCGATCCGCAAGTCCGGTCCAATTGAGATGCTGCGTAAGCAGCGGAATTGCCCGGGTTCCAGCGCAGCGGAACACCACCGCCGTTTCTACCGCGGACACTTTTTGCCTTCTTTCCCAGCACAGCTTTCGATTTTGTTCGTTGACCTCCATTGAGCAGATGTCTCGGAGCCCCAATTGATCGCTCCGCGCAGATTCCACGACGCGGAGCGCCCGCTATTCTTGGGCTTGGGGCCACCTTATCTCGGTGATTTCTTCGCGGGACGCGAAAGACAATGGCGGGCCGCGGCAACGGCGGCCGTTGTGAAAGGGCCCCTCGGCACGGCAGCAGTGCGACGAGCGCAACGCACTCACTTGCAGCGCGCGAAAATCGAGGGCAGCGACAGTCGAAGATATCTCCATCGGAAACATTCAAATTCGGATTAACATAACCTCAATTAGAGAAATTTGCGTCGGCTAAGTAGAGTGGCGTGGACTGCGGCGGCGCGGGGTCCGGGCCACGATCACCTGGATCGGGGGGCGGAGCGCGGAGCCGCACTGTACCACGCCGACTCTTCGGTGACTGCGCCTGGGCCCGAGCCCCGGGGACTGGGGCCCTCGGGCTGCAACAGTTCACGTCGCTCGTCGCTCGTCGCGCCGATAGGTTTCTAGTTGGCGAGGCGGCAGAGGTGGCTGCAGTGTTTTGCGTTAGTACAAAGAAAGTGAATTTTAAGTAGGCCAAATGTCGTGTAAAAGTGAAATTTCTGAAAAGGAAAAAAACGCCATGTTTCGCTCGCTGCCTTCTGCTCTCTGGGTTTGTTCCAGTTTCGAGTATCGAGGTCGCTGGCGGCGCTGCGGCGCGGCAGTAGCAAGCCCAAACGACGTACTGCCAAAAACGACTTCCGGCAATGAAAGTCGAAATTTGGCGCGAAATGTTTCCGAATTGGAAAAAAAAGCACTTTGTCTGGGCGGCCGTTGGCTGCGCGACGCCGAAAGGGAGCCCCACTGGGGCAATGAATCGACAGAAGAAAGGCTTCGCCGTTTGATTGGTAGGCTTTTGAACGAGTTTTGGCAACGTTGTGTCTCATTGTCGAAGGCTTCATTTGTATGAATAAAGAAATCTTTGCTTAATTTAATTTGGAATTTGATGAGAAAACATGCAAAATTATGTGGCATTTTAACTGCCTTAGCTATAGGGTACAATTATCGCCCGCTGAGCAAAACAAATCTCTCTCAAAAATAAAATAGATAAAAAAATAAAATAGATAATAAACATAAGTCCTTTTTGCAAATATTACTTTGATTTATTTTATCTTTCTAAATATTAAAAAAAAAAAAAAAAGCAAATGTATAACTAAACGTTCACGCGTAAGCAATTTTGAAACCTTTCAAATCGACTTTATAAAGTAGAGATCAAATTCAGAGGTAGTTTGCAAGTTAGCAACTAATTAAACGTACTTTCTATAACAAAATTAATTTTATTCACTCATATCCAATGTCATTACACGAGCTTTGAACTTCTGTTTCCGGCGATTTGCAAGATGCCTTTCGTCGGCACATTGGGGGGAAAATGTTTTTAAGCAAGGAAATTTAAAACTTCACGGAATTACGTTTGTAGAATTAAATTTATATGAAAGACTAACTTTTGTTTGCTTGTTAAAACTACCTTTAACATAATTATTAATGAATGAGTTAGTCCCATAGAAAATAGTCCAAATACTGAAATCTACTTATTTCTTAAGTCTTAAGGCTTAAAAAGTAATGCAAAAAGGAAAATTTTTATGTATTTCCTCATAGAAAAATAAAAGTAGGTACCTTTGATTTTTCGAAATCAAAAATAGGCGTCCTACAAAATAAATCGTAGAATTCATTCGTCTTACAATTTTAATATTGATCTGTTTTTTTGTTTAAAATTAAAGAAAAAATTTCTGAACTATGCAATTTTTTGTATTATAATAACTAGGTTGCGGTATACTAAAATTAATTTTTTGAGGAATTTGCTGAACACTTTAATAAAAGATCATACTTATAATATAAATCAGATTAAAATCACCTCGAATTTTTAAGATTATTTGCCTGTAGAATTAAAAGCTAGTTTTCTTAATTTTAAAACATACACTAAACATAAATTCACACTAGTCTTAGAATAGTCTGCAGTCAGTTGTTAACCACAGACTTTTCCGAAATTATAGACCTGGGGATTCTTAACTCTTAGCAACTGATAATGTAAGAGCCTTTCGAAAGGTTTACTGAAGTAATTAACAGAACAGAAGGGGCGCTAATTATGCATCACGATTGAAAGGTATCTGCGTCACTTTCTTGTTGAAAAATCGAAAGGGCCTACTGGGAGGTCTTTGGTTTCCATGGTCCATGACGGTTCCCACAGTGATCACTTATTTTGAAGAAAGGACTGCCATTTCTAGCGAATGGAGAGAAAAGATTTACCTACAACAACTTGGATTCAAAATTGGTTTACCCTAAATGTTATCAATTGGGTCATCACTTAAATTAAATTCTGAAAGACTTGAACGAATCGTTTGAGCCTTAGCCTTTTCGTTTAAGCTGATCAAATTTTTGAAATTGCGATTTGCAACACTGTGGAGCCCGCATTGTGTTCCAAGTTAAAATTACTCGAAATTATTTGTTTAAGAAAGAAAGCCTCTAAGCTCGGTTTGAGACGACCCAGAAAATTTTTTGAAAGTGAAATGAACCCGGCGGCGGAGCCTTCAGCCGGAGCGGCGACGACGGCGCGGGGCGGCGCGGCGGCGAGAGGCCAAAGAAAGTCTTATTATGGGAAAATCTCTTAATCACTTTCATTCAGAGCTCAGCCGGTTGGAAAGAAAAGCGCCGAAAAATTAACAAAACACCAACGATGCCAGCCGAGTGTAAAAGGAAAGTGAAAACAGTGTCACCGGGCTCCGAAGTGGCACACTTTTTGGACATGGGGCCCATCCGCGAGCGATTACGGCGGGCGCTCCGATAGGTGCCCCAGACAGAGCTGCGGAATGACGATCGAAGCCAAAGGGGGCCCATCTCAACGCTTCGCACGGCAATTAAAATTTACGCTCAAATGCGAAAATGTCAGGGGGCTCAATACGGCCGTGAGTGCACTTCGTGCGTAATTATTTAATTTATGCTCGCCCCAGTGCCGGGCTTGTTAGCATTTGGAGCCGAGCGCGGTCTTCTTCACCCCGATTTTATGTCAAAACTCAAAGAAGTACCTGCACCACTCTTACTTTTACCGGGCTCCAGACTCCGCCACCGGAGCCCCGGCTGCTGCGGTTGTAAGCTCGTAGTAATTGGTGCGGTTGGGATGCGGATTTACGAGCAACAAAAAGCTGAAAACGGCTTGGAGCACCCGAAATGTATTAAACCGGGGTAAACCAACAGAATTGCGGGGTTTCAGGCTTCACTGGGCAAACCTCAATCAAAAACGTCCCTTTTACTTGCCGATTCTTGGGCATGGCAACGTTTAGTCTAGCGAAATGGAATAAGGCAATAAAAATCCCAGCGACTTGTAGCACAAATATTGCAGTATTTGAGCAAGAGATTAAAGGATATTGCCTTCCATTGGCTAACTAACCTACGCATACAGATTTGAGGCCATTTTTAAGTAATGCTCATTGATACTGTAATTTTTTCAGCAATTTTGAAAACATACTGCTATAATTAAGTTAATTTAGGTATATAAAACCAATTTCACATGTCCAAGTTTTCACTAGTCTGTCTACTCATTTCTGTTTAAAAATAATCAGTTTCAAAATCTAAGTAACTAATTTTGTTATATTATACAGAGCAGATAGTATTCAATTTTCAATATACTCTATTTCTTGATATTATTAATTATCAATTATATATATTAATTTACATTGTGCCTAACCTGCATACATTAATATATACATAAAATATTATTATTGTAATATAATTGCTCGAAAAGCTTGATACGCCATAAAAATTAAATATATGTAATGAACATTTGAGAATTTTTCAAGGAATTCCATTAATTCTAAACTTCTTATTTTGTGAGATTAGCTGATTTTAATTACAGAGAGTGTATATACTATACATACATACATATGTACTTTAAACCGAACAACGCAATATTTTCCTTAATTTTAACCTTTTTGCAGACTAGAGAGTTAGGTTAGGGCTATACTATGTTATGTGCAACAATTTGAGGTTATAATGGAAGCAAGATATTGTGTTAATATGTATATACATAATTTTCTAAATATTCAAAGCTTGTCATGTATTTATTTAATTAAATTTAATTTAATTTAACTCAATTTTAAAGAAACTCATAAAATTCATTCTTTCTTATGGCTGATTGATTAAGAAAATAGAGAATGTGTTGATATGCTAGAAAAATACAAGCCTTTGCCTAAGCCTTTTGGTTTTCTTTCAGAAGTGTACATAGGTGCTGATAACTACATTCGTTCAATTTTTGTTAAACAAAAACAACCCACAGAATAAATTTCTTTATATTCTGCAGCAAAGCTAATCAAATCAGCAAAGCATACTTCAGACTCATTGTTAAAATATCTAATTTTATTGACGTCCTCGAAAAGTAACATGGTGTGTAATTCAGTTAAATTTCAGTATATTGATACAACTGTTTTCGCTTTTTCCTAATTATAATTCAATTAATTCAACAGACACCTCGCATGCTGAGGAGCTACGCATATGAATAATATCTATATAATACTGTTTTTAAGTAGAGCTCGTTTTAACGTACGTCATCCGTTCAAGTCGTAGTTGAAATCCACGTATGTAAATTACTATATAATTATTAATTTTTCAATTGTCAGATAAAATTCCTCAAATGAAGCATTTTTTTCTTTTATTGATTGCGATTACAAATAGTTTATTAATTTATGTTACATGCAATTTTGAGAAATAGACTGAACAATAATTTTTAATAAATAAACGACTTTGGACTACATCAAATCTGGAAGTATATATTACTTAAAATTAATAATTTCACACAATATTAAGCCTACTCCATTTTTTGAAAGCATTTCAAATTACGAAATCATCGACGTTTGCATTTCATTTGAATGTACATATGTAAGTAAATATATGTATATTACTGAAAATTATTTATTTATTATTATTATATATTTATAAAGGATTATATTACTGAAATAATAATTTCAAATCGGTTAGTATTTTTATCATTTGAAAGAAGCAAGCGATGAATAATTTTTTTTTTTTTTATTTAAGAACACAGCTTTTATTGTAAGAAACAATGAAACAACTTTCATGAAAATCCATTCAAAATAGAGTTCTTCAGAGGTTTTTCATGTGCGTCTTACTACCTTGAATCTGAACTATTCTATACATACATTTTTTTTTTTTAATTTTTATTAGTTGCATCTGGAGACCTACAGTGGAAGAATTTCTAAATCGTGTGTTGGGAAAAAATCTTTCAAAGATAAGGGAACATTGATTCGATTTCTCAAAATTCTGCAGATTTCATAACTAAAATAAATCGTATTTTCAAATAATATTTAAAAAAGATTTTTCGATATTCGAAATTGTTGAATTTCTTCTTAAAATACAGTTTATGGCCCTCTATAAAGAGAGTCTAGAGTTCTTATTAAAATGATATTACATATTTTGTAAAGGCATGCCACTTTGGATTCATTAAAAATAATGAATTTTGATGCGGAATCCAACACCAAAAAAGTTCATCAAGTTGAAAATCTAACCATAATCAAGTCAATGCACGTGCACTCGACCTTCATTCATTCGACTTTTCTATTTCGCTCAGTAAGCATTTTGTAGTAAATCCCGAGCAAAAGATCCCACGATCTTTGGGCTAATTCAATTCTATTTGGTCTGCAAAATTTATCAGTGGAGCTCGGGTGGGATGTAAGAAGCCGGCGACTAATTCTCGGAGAACGACAGCAGCTTATCGGATCTGGTTACCTCTGTCGGCAAGAAATTCGAAAAACCTCTCAAGGCCAAGATTCTCCCGTACCAAAGCGAAGTCAAGTGAAGAAAGACAACACCGGCGCGCGGCGCCGTTGATTTTATCAGAATCTAGAGCCGCTTTAGTGAAGTCAAGAAGCCCACTATACGCCCACATGCACAAAATTAAGCAAGAGGCGGGCTCGTGTAAAAGGGCAAAGTCTTATTGCTAAAAATTTGGGAGCTTGTGAACTTCTCCAGGAGCCTTGACACCTGGCGCTGGAAGACGACAACGCAAAATAAGGTGCAGGGGGCGAATTGCGCACTTATTGCCAAAACACGTTCCTCAAGGTTCTCGACTAGATTAGAAAATTCGCCAGAACCAGGGAACAGAAGCTTGCGGATCCCACAGCTGTCGGGAAGGGGCGCTTGGTACCTTCTTTTCAGGCAATCGCTCCAGCCGTAAGGTCGCACACGCACCGCCCACGCTCCGGAGTCCTTTTGCGTATTTAGAATCTCCTAAAGCTCGTTGCGTATTAGTCCTGAGTGATTCGATAAGTTCCCCTCCGCGGGATTGCGGAGGAGATTTCATATTCAGAGCTCCTGCCAAAAGGCGGGGGTGTTTTTATATTTTAATGGAAGACATTTTCGAAACCTGGTCCTTGACTTGCACGCGGCGGAATCCGCCAATGGAGAAGCCGCAAGCTGGCGTGAGACGCGCCGCTTAAGAGGAGCTCGCTCCTGCCAGGACCAAGACGCTGGCAAAACCAGAAAACTAGGAAAATGGGAAAATGCATCTCCTTAGTCTATCTGCGGAATTTCGATGGTCCCGAAACCTTTTGTTGCCGGCGACGTGCGTCAGCCAGTTTTCATCCCGCAGACACGGGACTCAGGTGGAGGAATGGGCGTCGCACACGTGTGAGTTATAGAACGCGCAATTCATTTAATTTGACCTTGATTTCGCCCATGGGACCACGGTGATATTTGTTGGGCGCAAAACGTGCGGTCTTTGAATATTTTGTTGTCTGGGTGATACTTTCGTCGGTCCTGGCCGAAGAGTGGGGCCATCTTGGAGCGTGTGCTAGGACTAGGGCTATCTTTCTTACTTACTTCTTCTGCACGGCGAGTAGAAGCTACCGAAAGGTTCGCTGAGCAGAGGGAATACGCAGAAAATGAATTTGAGCAAAACGTGGAAACGGAAATTACCCAAATTGGGACGCATCCCCCCGTTCAATTAAGTTCTTATTGGGATTTCGTGAGTTGAGCCCACGAAATCTTACAATGAGAAACCTTTCATTTCATGGCCATTGACATATATTATTACATTATTATTTGTCGATAAACACACTTGTTTGATACACTTAAGGTCATTCGAGCGGCAGAGGTAGGTTTGGCAGGAGGTAATTATCCTTCGAAAATAATTGCAGATATTTTATCTTCATAGAATGAAGGAAGTTGCTTGATTTCTAGGAAATACATAGTTGAAAAAACATTGAGCCGATTATGTTCCACTTAACGTTAAAGAAATGTTCCCTATTTCCTTAAAATTATCGACTTCCAACAAAGATATTTAAGTAAGTATGTATGTTTTCTCACTTTAGTAGGCTAATACAAAAGAAACTGACTTGAATTAATAAAAATTAAAATAAAACTGAACTAAAAGTATACTTATAAATACTGATTTCTAATAAATATATTCGAAAATATTAATATCCATCTAAAAATACCAAATTTTTATAAAAATGGAATGGAATGAAAGTATGTTAAATAATTTTTAGTTGAGTTATCTTCATTTTTCTAGTCTGTTTTATAGGTACATCGACATATGTATATACATACATATGTATTTTGCATCTACTATGGATAGTATGGAGACGATATTTGTGACAATAGTTTTGAGAAAAACACATTTAATTTTAACAAAAACATATTGTTTAAAGTATGGAGTCATTGTGTGGTTGTGTTAAATACTTTCCTCTTATAAATATAGAAGGTAACCGATTAAAATAACATAATCAACATAGATATTTTGAGATTAGATTAGAGGAAATACAGGTGCATATTGTTCCCAGGCGGAACTATTACGTTCTTACAGAAATTCCATATTACGCCCTACAAAGTTGGCTGATTTGCGTTTCAACTCCTAGTAGAATGGGTGCTTTTTATAGTTGATGACTCATCACCTTCTTGAGGGAGCACTACATTAAAATCAATTTCCCCCACAAATTGCTCCAATTTCCGTCGCCATTTTCAGTTTTGAGGCGCAGAACATTCACGCCCCCACAAAAGATTGTGAAAATAATTTAGGTTCTACCGCAGGTTTTGGGAATTAATTTAATTGCTTCGAAGAGCTGACTAGCGAGGAATACAATGAACTTGTTGCCGAACTAGAAATAAACGTGCCAACTCATGGCTCATGTAAACCACCCCAAAGCATCCCGTGAGGCGGACCGCCCGCCACCCCCGTAGTTCGCCCTCTATCGGATCTCCTCGAAGGTACATTCAGTGGACTGAACCACTCCACAGCTCGGTGGCACCTAAATTCTAACCTAAAAGTTCTGTGCCCGGGGTGGGGGAGGGCAGAACTCTGCTCAAATGAGAGTAATTCGAATTCAAGGTCGGTCGCGGTCAAGGTTACATTCACCTCGCTTAAAGGTCACAGGAGAGCCATCGAAGTGCGGCTTGTTGCCGAACGGGCGATAATTGAACTCGCAACAGCGGCACTAGCCCCCAGCGGTCGTGGTGTGTCTGCACGGGCAGGCGGCGCGGCGGGTCTGACGTAGGGCACATTTGCAGGCGAAAACGACATGAATAAATGATCCGATTTTATGCCCGTCCCGGGAATCTGCGCTATTTCATCAAAAAAGGGAACAAAAAAGGAAGAATGAAAGGGCTCTAGATTTCTATAGGATGGCCTTTTCCAAAGCCCACCCCGAGGTGTGGGAGCACTTCTGGGTACTGTAAATAAGGTCTCTATCTCCGGGCGACCTTGGGCGCCCCACTTGAACCCTGTTCCCTGCACGAAAGGTTACTGTACCTGAACTTACCCGAATGCCCCCAGGTTCTTAGCATGTACGCCGGCCGTTAGGAAGCGAGTGCGTGTGACGGGCGCCCCTTCGTTGCCTTCGTTGCCTTCTACGCCCTTTGTCGCAGGTTATCTGGAAGGAAAACTGTTCACCTGCGGAGCTCAATTTATTTTTGGATCGCAGATATCTTGCCCTTTCGCTGCTCCTCTTAAATAGAAGCGATAATCCGCCTTCGTGTAAGTTCTCATGGCAGGCGTAAATGTCCCCATAAATCTTCAAGCTCAACGGGGACCTCGATATGCGTGGGGCCAATGACACTCGTCGGAATATGCGACGAACATGCGCCCTCCTCCGCTAAGGTCATTTACCTGCCTAAAAGCAATTTTCGTAGTTCGGGACGAGCTTCAGTGAGCGCCGCGGCGGGCGGCGTGGGGGTGGATTTGGGTTGAATCATTTAGCAGAAGTTTACTTATTTACAGAAAGCACCGATAGAGGTGACTCGAATGTTTGCTCGAACAGAGTCGAGGAAGCCGAAGAAAAGGGCGTGCGCCTTTAGGAAGAGGATAATAAAAGCGATGGTGCTGCATTAGGGTTCTTACAGGTTACGCGACACGTTGGCGGAATCGGGGTGGATCTGGATGACTATAATTGTTAACCACGTAAGAGTCCCGAGGACGATTGGCGTGAGTCACAAAGTATTTGGGAATTTAAGGAAAATATGTGCTTCATATATTCGTTCGCCGTACGGTCTTGAGGTAAGGCAATGGCACCAAAAACTAGTTCTATTTGAATGATTGTAAGTCGATTCTGTCTATTTATATGCATGCTCCTGAACAAGCTAACTACAAAGCATTTATGTCCTCATAACGTTCGTACAATAATGCCTACAGGTGCATTAACAACAATAACTATCCAACACGAAAAAATCGAACATTTATAGAACCCCTCGCGTGTCCAAAATAAATTCGAAACTTATCAAATCGAGTATCTCGAGAAGTAATTGGACGATTGGGGTGAAATGTTTTTAGAAAGGTGAACTATAAATATATACAAACAATTTTCGAAAAACTTTATTTTGGTTTATTTCACTTTCGACAAATGTTGTAAGATTTAAGGCAATTTTTAGGTAATGATCTAAAAACCATTTCTAAAATTAAGACAAAAATTAAAGAAATGCCAAAAGACAGTGAAACGTAACCAACAAAATCGGCGCTTGCAATTAAAATTATGTACGAATTGTTAGGAGAAAGTGTTAAAAAGGAATTAGTATACTGAAAAAAATGCTTATATATGTACATATGTATATCTTATTTAACTTTTCATTTGATTTTATGTTTTTATTTTGCGTCTTCTTTCTATGTTACCTCCTAAAATTATTCCCCATAATTCGAATTCAACTTTTCGTTTTACTTAACTTCTGTAATAGAGAAGTTTCGTTTCTTTTTGACGAAAATACGATAAGAATAACTTTAAAAATGCCAAAAGAATTTTGTCGATACTTTTAAATGCAACAGATGCTATGGAAATATTTATTAATTTATTTAGAAGTTACAGCGATAGTAAACAGGGAAATCGATTTACATATACATATACTACTGTATGGGTTAGAAGGAAAAAAAGCATCATACGGGAGAAATAATGTATAAAAAATTTTGAAGAAAAAGGAAATAAGATGATAAAACATTTATTTAAGCAGACCGATTGTTCTCAATCATAGCGAGCTTTTTGAATGTCAGAAAGCTGGTGTTCAAAATATCAATGTTATTAAAGTGTATGACAAAAGACTTCTAAATTCTATAAATCTTTTTAAATTAATTCTGCAGGACGGTAACTAAAATAATAACTTGCCATTTACCATCACAAACAGTGAAGTTTATGGAAGTTTATTTTCGAGAGAAGAACTTGGCTGTTTCTGAACATCCTTCGCCGTTAATTTTATATTTTTAAAACTATGATTAATATGAATTCATAAACCTATACTAAGTTTTGACATTCTATTATATATAAAGTATATATACGTTTATGAAATAAAAACATATATATACATATATACAATTGTCTTATAAAGTACATATATGACAAATTCAATAGAAAATAACATCGGACCAAAATTGATTGAGTTATGTACATATGTATATCAGTTTAAACAAGTGACGTTACATATGAATGCATAGCATACCAAATCTAAAACTTTAACGTGTTTTTCACGCTCACTTTTTTTAAATCGCTTGGTGTGATCACGATATCTCAAGGCGAGTTCTAGTGTATGTAAATAAACGAATAATAAATAATGCCTGGCATAATAACTAAACTAATTTATTTAAAAATACGTCAATGTAAAGCTCATATAAATTTATGTAAAAACAAAAGTTCATAGTACAATTACGTCATAAATAAACGGTTGGTAATTGTAGACAGAATCATAATAAGCGAATTTCATTGTAAAGCATTCTCCAAAGATTTTGTTCTTAATGAGAAAACCATCTTACCAAGAGTAATCGTCAATTTGATTTATTTTTATTTTCAAAGATTGAATTTAAGCAACGAAAAAATTTCCACCAGTTTTTACCAGTTAGCAGGTCGGATATCAGTCTGGAAGAGACATTTATTAAAAATCGACAGTGGCACAGGAGTGATAATCACTTAAAGCTCTCATAAGAAGAGGATTACCACATTTTATTGTTGCTAGGGAAAGGTACCTAAGGCAATCCTTAGAGGCTCACGTATGTATAAAAAAAACAAAGAAAAAACCGCGAGCGGAAAGCCTGGGTTAAATATTGAGATAGTCGCATTATCGCATTTCTGCTGCTGAAATGGCAGTGACCGCCGACATCTTATCGCCCACATTTTTGGCGCACGTGTGGTGCCCCAGCTCCGAACCGAAGTTCTCAAAAAGTTCAGCCAGGATGGAAGAGTGTTGGTTGTCTGCCATTAGAGCAATTACCTTCAAAGCTGCGCTACATTGGCCCGAACCGAACTAAATCGATACCGAGATTCGAGGAGCACCTTCCTTCTGGATGGTTTAATAGGCAAATTGGGCCGTAATAAGAGGCTCTGGGGGAGTTATATGTATTAATAAAGAAGTTCTTCAGACTATTTCTAGCGCCAAAGACGAGTTGGAACAGGGCGTTTGGATACACGACAGGGCCGCTAAATTTATGATGGGCTCGAGAAGGGCCTCGGTGATTTGGCATAAAATTAGCTTAAAGAAGAAGCTTTTGGGAAACTTCCTGTTTAGGGTCGAAGAACTTTGCAGCCGCGTAGGACATGGCAATCCACACGTAGTCTCGTTCCCTAGAAACGCAAAGCTCTAGGTGCAGTCCTTGCGAAGCTGATGAAAGCTTTCGGGATTTAAGAGAAAATCCGTTGCTTTAATCCCTCCGCCCTCAGCTTACAACCTGCTCATTCTCAGAAATTGAGCGAAGCTTTCTGGCCAACTTGGGGAGTCAGATAAAAGCTCGCTCATTTCGCCCCCCCACGGACCACTCCTAGCGGCCAATGCTATCCCAGCGCTCCCTTTGTTGTGTGCTGGGAAAGCAGTCGATGTCCCTGCCAACGTGGCAAGGACGGACTTTGCTGGTTAAGTTCAAGGCCGCGTGGGATCCTTGCACAGAATGCCAGCAACAACGACACAACCCAAAAAGGGAAAGAAAAACAAACTCACCCCGGCCCGAAGGACACCCCAAGAGATTGAGAGATGTGTGAGGAGTTTCGGGGTGGCTCACAAGGAATAACGGGAAAATGTGTTGTTGGAGGGGGGTTGAAATAGGGCGCCTTCCAAGGTTTCCACGTGTGCGATTTTAATTTTGTGTTGACAGTGTGCGTTTGAGGGTGTGTGTACGGGTGCTAGGCAGGTATATTTTATGCCCGGCTTTATGCGCCACTGTCGATGTATGTGTGGATGTTTTTGTGTTTGTATGGTGGAATGTCCTTGTCCTTCTACAGAACGTAGGATGGCAATGACGCAAAACTTGAATTAAACCACCCACATCCTCTCCTCGTTTCGGAGGTTTTCACCTCACCCTTGGGACCCTCGTCGTGTGCCATTTACGTTTGCCCTTGCCCGACGGCCCCGTTAGAGCATCCCGCTGGATCCGTCAAGGCATTCTTCTTATCAATAATTAGCGGGCGCACACCAGCTTCAGCTTAAATCGAGCCACCTTGACGGGGATGGGGTTGGCTCCACGGAGAGAGGGGATCGATGGGGCGCAGTAAAGTAATCACGCCGGTGACAATGTTTTTGTAGAAAACTTCTGATCCGGATTAGAGGGGAGCCGGGCATTCAACAGCCAATCACCACCCTGCTGGGGTATCCGGGGCAAAACATTTTCAGGTTACTGAAGGTCACCGGCCACTGTTGCCTGGTGGGCACTGCGGGGGACGGGGGCGGCAGACTCCGCACACAAAGGGTGTAGGGCTGCCATACCCGAACTTTTCTCGGTTTTCAAGTGCTGCGTAGTTTGATGGATAGGGCCCCATCGAAGTTCGCCTGTGACACCCACTCACACACGCGCGCGTCCCTCGAAATCCTGGAAATAAGCAGCTCCATGTTTAGCGCGTGCTGTGCACGGATACCGGAGCGGGGGGAGGACCAAGCTTTTTTCATACCGCTGACCTCAATAAAACGAAAATTACGTTTGCATTTAATGAAAGAGCAACAGTTTTACGGAGGGCACTCAAAGAAATAGTGGCGCATTTAACGCAAAACGAGCGAAATTATTCTGCTTACGTTAAGATCTCGAACCGTTTCGTCGCTCGGAGAAGGATGAGTTAAGGGTAAAGGGCAACCAATTACGAAAATCCATTGGGGGTTGAGATCTCAATCAAATCATAAGAAGAGCGGGACCCCGAGTGACGGGACCAATTATAAGGGTAGTCGGCAATTTTGTCACTAAGAAGCTATCATCGCTTTCCCCACCAACTCTCGTGGGTTTATTGATCAGATTAAGAGGTATTTTGACTTGAAGGATGCTCAAAATAGATCTAAGTTCGGTTGTCCACGCCCTATCCTTTGAAAATTAAGTAGGATAAATGGGAATAGAAAAACAACCGATGCAATTTAAATTTTAATTAACTTTTTTTACAAAAGGATGATGAAAACGAGCCTTTTCATCTTTGTGTAATCTGTCGAATACGACTCAAGCGAATTAACCGCCCCGTGATATCTGAATTTTTAAAGAAGTAAAATTCTGATAGTATTATTAATGATACTTTAGAACTAAAGATTTTAGGTAATTTCATTTTAAGTTATACTTTTCTGGAGTATAGTAAATATAATAAAATGTGACTAATACTAAATTCCTAAAAACTCCCAAGATCGAGACCAAACTCGTTTTACTTTACGCTACTTCAACCTAAATTTTGTTTAAATTTTGGTATCAGAACACTAAAAATTAGACTCAAAAATCAGCCTCCTAACACCCAATCAAACACCTTTCACCATGTTCATCGAAATATGTAATCTCAATTTTGTTCGCTCCATTTATTGATTAAATCTTATTATTAGATATTACCTGCCTATGAAAAGGGAAGGGATTAAAAGAGTTGATGTATTATTATTACTGATAGACTCTCTGAATGCACTTCTTGACGTCAAACATTTTCAATATCCAGAATTCGTTTATAAATAGGAAATTGTGGGTTCGATTCCAACTGCAGTCATGCGCTTTGGTGCACTCTGTGGGTTCGATCTATATTCTGGTGTTCGAATTTCCCGCATAAAGTGACTTGCGGATATTTTAACCATCATAACACTGTTGCATGCCTCTGTGTGCAAAATTCGAAACCCTGCTCTCCCTTACTTTTTTCTTTTCTGGCTAACCGAACTAGATTAATATACAAAGGATGCTCCTTGAGCTTGGCTAGTTCATGGAGGGAGGGAAGGATTTTATTACAACTTGACCCCTGCTTGCGTTATAAACTACAAAATCAATAACATAAAATCAGTAACAAACGCACATATGGAGTATAGAATTTTTGCCATATGGGTTACTTACATATATCTATTAAATAATTAGATTAAAATTCTATGATGGAGAATCAAGAAATAGATTTTATTGAAAAATAATATTTTTACGAGTTATTTTGAAAGAATATTGTAAATAAATATTATTTTTGAGGTAACTTAAACTATTCTTTTTAAGCTGGCACAATTGATTTTTTTGATGCTATAGTTAGGGCAACGCAGAGGTTCTTTAATTAAACAAAACGTTATTACTGACTGTAGATTTACGTAATCTTTAAAAAACAGCAAACTATGTAGTTAGATTTAAGACAAAATACATCTAACTTATGTAAGTTTTGAAATTATTTGGTCTTTTGTGAATAAATTTTTACAATTTTAATTTCAGAGAACTGTGATTTCAAAACGAAGCAGCTCTAAAACGTTTATATGATTTGATTTATTTTTGGGGATGCATGTATCACAGATATAAAATTCATAGTCAAAAATCTTGAGCTCCACTAATCAGATATATAATGGCCCTGTAATTTTGTTTCTAAAGCATCTGTAGTCCAATTTCATTGCTATAATATATGCATATATTGTCGCATAAAAAACAAAAATCTGTCTATTCTTTCTAGACGAGCTAAAAGAGGCCATTCACATTAACGCGGTTATTCATCCGCGCCGTGATTGACCTTGAACCGGGCATGAGGCGCGAAATTATCTCGGCTCTTCTTCGAAAATAAAAAGAGTACTGAGCAAATAGTCGTAATTTCCAACAATCAAGCGTCCGCGACTGAGGTTACTCAAAATAGAAGTAGAACAGACGAGGATCCGTAGCAACGCGATAAAGTACCTCGCTCGGGGGCGATAACAATGATGCGCTCGTATGTCACCAGACGAAACGAGCGCGGCCGCGGACAATGACTCGCGGTCCAGATACGCGGCCTCGCGGGGTGACACCGGGGCCGAAATAAAATAATTTCCAAAGCGCCCAACCTGCTCCTGCTCCCGTTCCCGATTTAATTAAGCGGACAGCCCCGTCATTATTTAATTTTTCCCCGCTTTTAGAGGGCATCTCGGCCGCGACCACCAATCTGAGGCAAAGTCTGGTCGCGCAAGTCGCAAGCCGCGCGCCGCCGCTGCGTACCGTCGCCTTTATCTGCGTAATGTCTCATGACTCCGAATTGTTGTGGGAGCGGGTCAACACCCCATTAATTCGCGTTTTGGGCAATAATTTCAAGTTCAAACATGAGACGAGACAGTCCTGATCACAGACGCAACCACGGCCGGGCTCCATCGCTCCGCAATTGGGGCCACTGCCCGATTAAATGGGACTTCAAAGGGGGGAATTTATGCGGCCGAGATTGAATGCAAAAAGAAGGAGCCGCCCCGACGCAGGAATATGGAAAACAATTTGAGAGCACTTTGAAAATCTGCTCGAAGGGCAGGAGGCCGGTTCACCGCTCGGATAATGGCGACTCCACTCGGCGGCGGTGGCTCATAAATTGGCTGGGAAAGCATTTTATGATTTGGATTCAGGGCCACTCTGGGCCGAATCCCAGGGTCAATCCCTCGCGGTAACTGTACCCGGGGTGCTGCCGAAGACGTTCAATGAGGGCCCCGCTGTTACTAGCCGATGAATCTTTTATTTTGTCGCATTTCGTACGTCAACGAAAAGCACCCTATCATTTCAAAGTCCCTCATTTCTTCTCACATGCAATCTGAATAGACAGACCCATAAGTGTGCATTTATCATAAAACAGACATTACTTAAAATGAAAACAAAATATTAACTAATTGTTAGTCAACGACGATGATTTCTCTTTTTATAGGTACCTCGTAAAAAATTCATTACGATCTTTTTAAAATGGTTATTCTAAGGGTTTTAAGTAAGGTTCAAGGGTTTTGAATTGCTCGTTTGTTGTCATTCAAATTATAGTGTGTTCGTCTATGTAAACAACAGGAGCTTTTAATCTACATTAATCAATCGTCTTATCTTGGATAATAAATTATAGAGCTTTGATTGTGGAGCATAATTCTTGGCTTATTTCTGCTTTTAATGTGACGGTAGCTAATCTAAACAGGACGTCAATCTATTAAGATGATAAATTATCTTTAAGTATGAATCATTTAGCAAATTAATGAGATATGTTTGTAAGTTATTACAAAATATTAGTATTAGTACGATAATAAATCTTTTGAAAAAATGTTTAGTTTCTGAGTAAAACGGTAATGATAGTCGTTCAAAAATGATCACATAAGTTAAAAGTGTTCTGTTTTTAACTGTATTACTTTGGTTGTAACACTTAAAATTATTACACAATTTAAGTGAAAATCAACCCAGTAGGAAATTAAAAGCATTACTGAACATAGTAATGGATGAATTCATAAAAGCAGGTATGAGAGGTACCTATGGGAAATTGATTGTCCAAGATTTGCTAAGATCTTTGATATACGTACATGCATATTACGCGGATTATCGAGCCAACTTCAAGTATCTAGTAAAGGTATAATAAATAGTTAGAAACACCTTGATAACAGAAAAAGAGAATATTTCTTAACTGAAATTTTAAAATTAATAAGTTCTAAAACATTATTATTGCGCTTAGAAATATGCATCCAAAGACACTATAGGTACCCTTTTATTTTATTTTTTCCTGATTTTAGATTAGTATGTTTTTAATATGAGCAAAACTGAGAACATTATCTGGCTATCATGTAGTAACCCATAGAGACTTGGTAATGATATAATTTTCACTTCAGGGTAAAATTGCTTCATTAAAAATCTAATTTTACAAAATTTTCCATTTGAACGAAATTGAATTGCTTGATTGAAGGGCTAATTGCAAGCACCACAAGTCTAGCTCTAATGAGCAATAAAGTGAATGAAACTTTAAATCGGAAAGCGCCGAAGTACACCAGTGGCGGGGATATGCAGTCAGCTGGCATCGCAACCCTCTTAATTAAATTTTCGCACCTGCAAGGGTATCATCTATCAGCCGGCACTTCAATACCTACCCCCAGACAGGGGCTGGTCCTGAAGGGGTGCACTCTTCGCAGCCTTAACCCTGTCATTTGTAAAAATTCTATAAAAGCTTCTGACGCGTTTCGCCCGGTAATCCAGCCGATGAACGGTGTAGGCACAGTATAGCTTAATTCCTCCATTTGTAAAAGGTTCAGCTTTTGCACACCTCGAAACATAACCTCCAAGGAGAAGCGGTTGCTCGCCTTGACACGACCTTTGCCTAAGCTCGCTCGAAGGTCACAACCTTCAGGAGATGATCCATCCACCGGCTTCGCCTCCCCCCACCCCCTCCGCTTCCTTCCGTTCACGTGGGCCCTTCGCCGCTGAATTCTGGGGATTGGAGCGACCGCCAGAGTCTCAGGCTTCGACGTCCTCTTCTAATGGATGGAAAAATTTTCCTATAGACAGCCGCCCCGGGCACTTCAGCACTTGATTGCATCACCCCTCCCGTCAATGGTGGAAACCCCCCCGCTCCATTGGAACGACGACAACTCCGCAAGCAGATGTTCTACTTTCACCTTGACCTTCTCAGTCTGAGCCCTTCGCCCTTCGGTCTCCGTAATCAGGGGGTTGGGCGGCCCGCTTTCAATTTGAGGACACGTGCTGTCACGTTTGACGCAATCTAGCCTCGCTAATGCAGTTCACGTTACTCGCGTCTGTCGCTAGCCGGACTATTCCAATTCCGATGTCGAATTATGCGTGAATATGCTTTTCAAGTTCACGACGACGCGACGTCGAGTTGTCCCAGAAGCAGTCAGCAACAGAGAGCTCGCCGAGCGGCTTAAGGAGCCAGTGACGTCGGAATTGTCTTCTGAGTCCGGGAGGGGTGCAGGTAGGTGGATGCCATTTTTTTATGCTGGCTCTACAACAGCCCCAAAATTGTGAACTTTCCCTTTATTTTGCGTTTGAATTCGCGCAACGGAGCTTCAAGTAAAACACATTTGTCTTACAACATGATTTACATATTTTCTCACGCACTGTAATGCAGAACAATTTTATGACATTGGTATTATATGCCACCAGATTAATGACCAGGAAAGTAGATTTAAGCGAATATTGCGCTTAAGGTAGATGATTGGTTAATTAATTAGATTCGCATTGCAATTCAACTAATGGATGCTACAGTGCCACACTCTAGTAACACTTTCGGACACGCTCGCAGATCTTGCTAAGGGAGATATTGTTGCAACCGACTAATTAATAGATCTAAGTTATTCATTATTAAAAAAAAAATCGAAAAATATCAAAAGGTTTTTAAAATGTTTTTACTTTTTCTATAGAAAATTAAATTGATTCATCCTTTTAGTACGGGATGGCCTTGAACCATAGAAGACAAAATATTCTATCGGAAGGAATCATATTTCTTCATTACGACCGATTTTATTGCGGTTCTGTGCATTGGACTACTGAAACCATTTGAACCCCATTTTTTCAAGGGGTTCGATTTCGCGCACAGTCCAAGTTTTTGAGAAAAGTAAATATTTAAAATCGGCCCAGAAAGAATTTTATTCACATATAAAAACAAGTTCTTAATTGTCCCAGCTTAACCTGATTCATAAATAAACTTAAATTGTGGATTTGTCCTTTCTTTGACATCGATTATAAATACATCTTTCATCAAAGTATCCTGTTAATAAATACGAGGTAAATAGCTATAAACCCTAAAATGAGAATTGTTATAGTGCAAATACCTTCCCAAATTTCCGAAAATATGTTTTTTTATTTAGCCCTTTAAAAATGTAAGTATTATTCACAGTGCTAAACCTACAGTGAAACATGGTGGCGTAATATTTTAAATACGCACTTAAAAGTTAAAAATAAACAAGTATTTAGACTTAATATACAATACATACATGCATATTAGCTAAGTTAAGTTGCTATCATGTTATATTTATTTTTTGATGTTTTCAGTTCATGTTAAAAATAAAACCTCCCTTGTATTAAAATTTATACCTTTATATTGAAAAATTAACTATTCTTTCCTAAATTGATGTAAGTTTGCTTACTATAAGTGCATACGCGCATTGAATGTGGCAGGAAATTTGAAAAATTCGTTTTCTTTTGTAAAACTCTTTTAAATTTGCAGAAAGTCGGGTTTTTGTAAAATAATGAATATTTCTGTACAGGTAATTGTTTCATTGTCTGGAGGTTTTCCCTGAAAAAAAATGTTATATGATTATGCAAAGCCTCTGCGACAACGACCAACATGAATAGTATTGCGAGTTTCGTACTTTAGTTTTAAATTCATTCAAAATTTCGAGATTCCGATCCAAAAAAAAAAATAGTTCCTCAACTTTTGACCTCAACCCCACGCAGATTTGAGGACTTCAGAAATTTTTAACGATGTTTTTGTTTATTGTCTAGATTTATTAAAAGTTTTATTTGTAACTTAATGAATTTTCCATATGCCTGAAAAGGGGTTCATTTATTATTACTCTGTACTACGTGCAGGGGTAATTATCGAACGATTAGCAACCACCGGCGAGGTGTGAGCTAATCAAGATCCAGCCTGAATGTCGCCAAGGTCGAAGTAGCCGACCTTGACTAGCTGCAAAGCTGGATTACACAAAAAAAAGTCGCTAATAGCTGCAATTCACGAAGCCAGAACAATGGACGGAATGATCAGCTGGCCACTTGACCTTTCAGTGCAGGTTTCGATCTTTCCGAGTCTAGATTCTAGAACAGCTTGTAGCTACACATGGCCGATCTCAGTCGAAAATTGCCGCTCGAGCAAGCGGCCAGACCTGATCAATGGCATTTCCGGTTTAGCCGCGTTCGAAGCAAGATCGTAGCGTTCTGTTTTAGCAAAATTAAGAACGCGGAAGACGTTGATTTCATCCCTGAGACCGATGGTCAGCGGGATGGCGGTAAATTGAGGCGTTTCGCCGCCCGCGCGATCCATTGATAAAAGTCTTTCGCTTCGAGAAGCGTGCAGAAGCCGCGGAACGTGACTAAGAGCGAGCCCAGCCCCGCGCTTAGTCACTAAATTCGACGGCTGAGCCTGTCTACGGGTCATCACCTTGGGCAGTGTGCCTTTGCCAAGGTCAAATTATTTTGCAGGAGCTCGTAATCTGGCGACCCATCGCGACGCCCCCGCCCCGTCCGCCAGTCGCGCAAATTCAATTAAAGCCGCAACTCAGGCGGCCGGATCCCCTGGCGCTCGCGGGCAACGTGACGAAAAAGCCCAGCTCATTTGTGCTTTTATACGACAAGGGGAGCTTTCGCCAGCTCGAAGCGAACTTTTCTCTTCGGTGAAATGGCGACCGGTTGGATGGCGGCGAGAGACCCGTTGCTCGGCGAAAAGAGTGTGCTTTCCGGTGAAATATGGCGGTGGAGTGGAGCTCGTTGCGGGCGAGCGGGACGGCGGAAGGCGGCCGCCTGTGCGAGCGACGACGACGACGAGTGATGGACCTTGACCGTGAATTTAATTTTAGCCCCAACCGAGCGCGATTCACGGGCATGGCTAAAGTGCACGCACACCAACGCCCGGCCGAACGGAATCGCCTGGTGGTGGTGTGACCGTGAAAATGCGATAATAATACTAAAATTGGAGGAAAATTTTTCCGTATGTCCTCGTAAGCGAACGACCGGGCGCTCGGGCGGCCACTTGCTCCGGACAGACGCGTTGGGGAGCGATCCAGCGCGCAAAGCAAAGTGGCGCGCGGATGACGCACTGTCGCTGAAGGTGAGCGGAAGCGGTCAGGGGGGGCCCGGCCCGTAGGGCGCTAGGGGGCTCCTCAGGTGAGCCGAGTTGACGCGGTCTCTGTTTGCAGGTTAAAGGTCAGCTATTAACAGACCGATGGTGGCCCGTGACAATGAGAAGCACCTCACAAACAGGTGGTCGATGGGCGTCTAATCGAATCAGAAAATTCCCAAGTGCGATAGGCAGGCCGGAAATTTTTTTTTAGAGTGTAATACCAAGAAACAATGACCGGGGGTAAAAAGATGAACGCATTATGTACGATTTTGAACCGCATGCCACATTAGAACGTCCGATCATCCCATTCCTAACCAATTTTCTTAAAAAACAAAAAGAAAGAATATCTTTTTAATAATCCAGCAGATATATAATTTGGTCCAGAATTAATAATTTCTTTTGAAAACAAATGCCCTTCATCACAACGAATGAAACACAATTTGAAAATTCACCTAGTACATAAATATTTCAACTTTGGCAATTTCCAACAAAAATATTACTTCTACTCATTAAAAATAAATTTTATGGTCTGTCTTATTATTATATTACTTATCTTTCGAACAGTGTACTGCTTATATAATTAATAAAACCGAAGTAATATAAAATTATATTAGCTTATTAGATAAGGTGTATGCAGTGAGTCAAAAAAAAAAAAAAAAATTTATCCTTGGACCTATTCTACTGAAAATCTTATCAAGTCTAAATTTCATCAAGGCTAATGGACTGCGATATCGATACAATAATTTCATAAAAATATGAATTTCGATTTTCGGGTGATTACAATTAGGTACCTACTTATCTCTAAGTATCCCAAAAAATTTGATGTAAAAATATCTTTATACATTTTGAATTTATTTATGCTGTTTTCCTCTTAAAGTTTTTATTATCTGTAAAAGTACGTTAATTATATTATAATAAAATCCTTAAGATGATTCTTAATCTGCCATGGCACTTCTCCACACTGAAATTGCACAGCTTGGCGGAAATAGAGATTTAAAAAACAAAAGCAAACACATGTTTTTGAAAAATGTTCTTTCTCAAACAATCCTCTGATACTAGAGCTACGAGCAGTAAATTCGTTGCTAGTCCTAAGTAGTCCTAAGTTTTAACTACTCATAAGTAGGATAGTTCTTCATTGAGATTTTCGTACAAAAATTTTAGGATTCTCTATTGTATAAGTGTTATATGTTATCTTCTGAAATAATAAATGTAAATGTAAATGTCTGCGCTTCTTTCCTTTTTTGTATAGTCGGGGTTTACTTTATTTAAATCTAAAACTAAGTTACTAAGTATCGTGTATATAAGAATTTTGACGAAAATATTAAAATTTTAAGTTACATGCCCCCTTCTAAACCCAGTCTGTACTTAAAATACTTTTTTCTAGTCTTTAGTCTAGGAATAGAGCAACGTTTCGTCTATGTAATTTTTAATACTTGAGGAATCATGTTATTAATCAGACTCTACAAAAATTTGCCACTTTTTGAGGAATGGACGAGAAGAGCAACTTTTTATGGAAATTTAAAAAGCTGTAGCTTCTTGACTACGAGACTGACGGAAAGTGGCAGAAAAAAGAATTCGTTTGACGAGAGCGCCAGTGTCGCCCATGACCTTCACTTTTTTAAAAACTCTGCGGTGACGGTCCCGTCGGGCTCCCCGCGCTATGTGCCGCCAGCCAAGACGTTTTATTTTCAGCTCCCTGGGGAAAAGCAAGTAGGCGGCGGGTTTTATTACGGGACCATGGTAAAAGAAAATTCATAGTTCGGATGATCTTCTGACCTCGGCACGTTGCTTTCAAGGCCCCAAAATCCTCGGACTGCTCCGGGCCCCTCTCGCCTCTCCTCTATTTTTCGATCAAGAATTTCGCGCCCCCGCAGACAATTCCGCTTTCTTTCCCGGTTCTCTTTTCCTTTATTTTTTTATTTTTTACATTTCATCACTACGATGTCCGGCGACGAACTCTGCCGGCTGCTGCTGAGGATGACACTCAAAAATGCTCGCCTCTTGGCCCGATTTTCATCAACAACAAATTTTCCGCATTTTTCACCTTTCCACCCTCCCATTTTATATTTTTTCCCGTCTCGGCCCCAGATAAACGCTTCGCTCTTCGTATAATTGAGCAATCGTCACACGTCCTTGGGTCACTTTTTTTCTAGTTCGTTCCTATTTTTCTGGGTCCGTTTTGAGTTCAGGGCTAAAACTTTTTGCCCCGAAAAAATAAAGAATTAAATCGCCAGAGTCGCTCCAGTCCAGCAATACGGGGGCTATTTGTGGAGGCGATTCGGACGCTGCGTGCATTTCAATTCACGCTTAGTTACCCAATTAGCGGCAGTCGGTTAATTGGGTGACACGATAAACAAGGCCCCAAATTGGATAATTGGCAGAATTTAGCTACTTTCGTGGATGGTGCACACGAATTCCCTCGAAATTAGCCCAGTCATCCCTATGGAAATCATCATTTCTATGTGTAAGTCAATTAATTGCTATTAATCTCATTGTCGAGGAACATTGAACATTTAAGTCTTATTTAACTTTTCTATTTTCAGGGTCACCAAGGAATTTATTTTGATAAACCTAAGGGTGGCTAATAACACAAACCAATTTTTCAAATTTCACTGACTGGTCATTCACCCTGTAGAGGTAATTAGTGCAGTAGAAGGTAAAACTAAAAAACTCCATAGTGTTTTTTTTTAATAATTTGTTAATATGTCAATATTTTTGTCAAATGATAAAATCCAGAAAATAAAACTTTCATTCATCATATTTGAAAAATACCCTAAAAAAATCTCTATACACAATTTTTTATATTAAATCAATATACATACATATTAGTGTAAAAAAGAAGACAATAATTCGAAATATGCAAAATAATATTTTTAGGACGTGTCACATAGGGGCTTAAATGAGAAATCCAAAAATATATTTGTTGTCGAAGTGGAATTTTGTTTTCTTTAATAAAAAAAAACTTATTCCAACATCCACACTTGAGAATTACATAGATTGATGTTATTTAGAATAATAAGAGATTTCCATTAAACACGTAGATAAATCCCTATTCTCTATATAAAATCGAAAATTTGTTTGTTTGTTTGTTTCTTGCTCAATCACGCTTAGTCCAATCATTTTCATTTTTTGAGTGAAAGCACTACATATTCCAGCCTAACATAAAGGCTACATTTTATTCGTGAGTTTCAAAATAGCGGACCCAAGGTGGCGGCCAAAATTTGTAAATTTCTATAGATTGCCATGAGTGCCATGATTTGGAGTTCTTGGAGATGTTGATTGCGAATCCGCTTTCAAAATTTAGAAATCTAGATAGTGGACCCAATATGGCGACCAAATTTTCGACGATGCAAATTAATGTCATGAGAAAATAAATTAGAATAATTTAATATTGAACATTTACATGTGTAACGAAATGTTTAGGCAGACCATAAATTCTATAACGAATGAACAATCAACATAAGGCTTTAATGTCTTCCAATAGGGCAACGATGAAATAGCGAAAAAATGAAGACCCTTATTTATTTATTTAACACTTAACAACGGAAACGCATAAGTATACAATAGATTATGAACCTTTCTGATATGGATCGTGATAGCAAAATTAGTTTTGGACGGTTCTATGCCACATCCACAGATTTTAATAACACTCTTAAACTTATTAATCTGGGTGAAGTACCAAAATTGAGCATTTGAGAAGTATTTAACTACTTAGTATTTATGATACACCTAATGAAACCGGGTTACCCAGATAGTAACAAAATAAGCACTCAAAAAGTAGTTCCACCAACAAATGTAAAAATGATCAAAGTGGTGAGTGGTACCCAATTATCTTATTTTGCTATTAACGTTTAACGTATGTATATGTCTAAATATAAAGCCTGTATTTTATTGATATTGGAATTGTTATGTAGTATCACGAAAACCTTTGCCGCAGCTTCATTATAGATTAAGTTTCTGCGTGCTGTGGCATAAAAACTTACTTTGATATTCCCAAGTATATACTTTTTGGCATAATAACCGCCTTCAAAGATTTCACGAAAACAGAATGATTGTAGAGCCCCCACTTAGAGGAGTTCCAATTTTTACTTGACATGCTAATTGAGCCTCCAGCAATGTAGAAGCTCCGAAATAGATAGGTTCTATTAAAAAGAGTAGACCCAAATTGCTTATTAGGCCAAAAGCCCCATCGTCAGACAAAGAAGCCGCAAACATCGTTATAGGGGGGTTAAATGAGCTGCACAAACACTGTCTTCGTGTCACCCTCGGCTGACACCCAAAATATCATCTGAAAAGCTCTCACCGAGCATGTGACCTCGGCCCTGAGAACTACCAGGCAAAGCCAAGTTACGACGCAAATCAAGGGCCGCCCCTGAAATTTATAACTTCCCTGGCACCAGCAGCGACCTGAACAAAAATTAATCGATATGGTGGTGTAATCAAACAGAAGCCGCCTCGAGTCAACAGGTGTACGTGACACATTTTGTGGGTCCCGGCATGAAGGGAAAAAAAGGGACGAAATGCGCAATATTTCAGGCCTCCAAATACCCCCAAAACAATTTTGAAACAACAGAAGGAAGCAGAAACTTTAAAATCAATCTCTCCAAGGGACAACCGTGCTCCGTTCGACCCCAGCTGAATACCTTGACATACAACCAAAATATCCTTGCAGTGTTCAGGTTCACGACGAGGACGAGGGCAAGGTCACCACAATGCAGAACACATTGAATCGCTTCGTAGCTGTGTACGAACGGCCTTGTTTTGCAGATAGTCACAATAGCTACGTACAATACAGAAAAGACATCCGGAGGGAGAGGAAGGGGCCTGCCTGATCCGGGTAAGGCCTCCTGGTGACGGTACAATTCATAAGTTAGCGCCCCTCCCTCCCACTTAATTTGCATGGCAATATCCTTGAGCATTTTACGTTAAATGGGGTGTCATCGATTCGAATTCGAGCGCAAATTGAAATATCCTTCCGAGGTCAGATGTGAATGATTATTGCTTAGACGACGCCACTGTGTTGCTGCAGAATCGCTTACGATTTCAAAAGCTATTGACACAAGAAACCCTAGGCAATGTGTACACAAATATAAATAAATAAAACAAAGCATTTCCTACAATATTAATATTAGTTAAAATGGAATCAAACAAAATATACAGTTTAAATAAAATTCACACAACATGGCCACTTTTTCTCAAGACCAAATTTCCATGACTTTTCCCGGTTTTCAGTTAATACTTAACATCTTTCCCTGACTTTACGTTGTGCCATGAAAAGTTGGGAGAAAAATGATTAATTTATTGGTATGTAATCACTTTTTAAAAAGCACTTGTTCCAAAAAGCCCAGAAATTAGGAATAAACAATGTATGCCATAGAACTCAAATACCAAAACTCTAATACACGAATATACTCCTTAATTGAGTATTAAAATACTCTTACTAGAATTCACGGATTTTTTCTCTTTCAAGTACTCCAATACTATAAACTGCTATGCACAAACTGGATCTAAGTACTTCTTAATTATCCTAGTCAACTAGGGCTCTAAGTTTCTACTATTTATATGCTTACTTTACTTCTGACCAATCCTTTCAAGTATGCAAAAATAATGAAGGTAAAGTTCGCCATCGCTTCATGAGGACATAATTTGATTATTGATAAACAACTTTGTGATTTCAACAAAAATTCTTTGGCATTATCCTAGCGACATAAATAATTGTCCCCGCTGGCCCCTCTGCTACAGTACAGCTTCGCTAATCCAAACTTATAAATTTTTTGTCCGATGAGACAAATGTACACGTACATATTTAAAAATAAATTAAATTTCACGGCTAAATTTTAGACCTTGAAATTTCACGGCAATAGTGAGCAATTCAAACATACCAAGTCTGTTTTTAGGATTCCCTACCTCCAAAATGGTAAAATCGGTCCGCGTGGTGAGAGACTAAGCCGATTCACCTGCAGTGACGCAACATTGATGATGGTGCAAACGTACCAAAATAAACACATTTCATTTAATAAACAATTTGATACATTGATACTATTTTTGAGGATGGATGCATAATATCCGATTCTGAACTGGGGAATAAACGAGATTAATAGTATTTGAGCTAATAATATATTAATATTTTTATCCATAAAAAATAATGATATTATAATATATAAAATTAAAAAAAAATCTAAAGCTTATAATAAAGGTATCCGACTTTCATTATTTTTCACCCGACCCGACTAGTCGTACAATTCGTTTTGACTTGCTGCGCAAATCAACTTTTCTACGTCCATAAAAAACGAAATCAGATTCTCAATGTTTTCATTTTGTTTAAAAAATAATTGTTCCAATCTGAAAATCCAAATTTGTCCAGCCTTCGTTTGAAGTTTGTTGAATTTTTTTTAAAGTTTATCACGGTTTATTAAAATAACATTGGGAAAGCGAATTTAAAATCCTCCAAGGAAATTGCTTTTAAGCCAAAGTGGACTATAAAGCATGGGAGGATGTTTTATGAGTGTTGTCGGAATGCTTTTTCTAAAGTAGAAGATTATATAAACGCCAAATTTTAGCTCTAGAAAGTGCCCCGTTTTTATATTTTCGCAGGGTATTAAAAGAAGACTCCAATATAGAAATTAAAAAAGTTCACGTAAATAATTTTGAGGACTTAGTCCTCCCTTGAAAACAGTCTTGCTACACCCATGGATGGATTCATTTAAAACAACTGCGTAAAACATTTTTTATCTGTATTTTTGCTAGGAAATACGACTCTGTACAAAAGTAACTTAAATCTAACAAAACCTTGGACAACTGGTCGTGAATTTTACTCTGCTTATCACCCAAAATAAAACCTGGCACCTGTCCAGCCTGTGTGATTGAGCTACCTTCTATTCTTTAGAATGTCCGTGATCCTCTGTAGGAAGGACTTTAAGTTTTCCAAATCACCTTGAAGCCCGTCCCATTTCTCGGGGTGATTTTCCACAGCTCTTACACACGCTTGGACAGCCAGCCGGGCAGATGAAAGGAGGGACACTTCAGAATCGGGTATTTTCTCTGTTCCGCCAATCGCCTCCAAGGAGCTTTCACAGAGTTGCCGGCATAAATCCATTGCCCTCGAGCAGGTGTCCTTGGTCTTCACCCAGGATGTGTTCTTCTGTGTATAAATTGCGTAACTCTTCTGAAGCTTCTCGGCCTGGATTTTTGGGTTCTCTGCCACAAGAGCCGCTAGTTCCCACAATTTATATTCAAAGCCATGCTGGACGCACTGATGCCCCAGTAATGTAGCACATTTCTTCCGGAGCCGTTGGGTTGGTCGTCCCTGAGCATCGGGAAGGTCTTCAGCAATGGCGTTCGCAATAATTTCAATAATTTCCAAATCAATGAATTTCTCCTTCAGCTCAACGAGCCTATTGTACGCGTTAATCGCGTCCTCATAGTTCCTCGTTTGGACGCTAACTAGCATGTAATTTTCCCACACCTTCCAATTGTTGTAATTGCATTTCAAGGATTCACCCAGGATTTTATGCGCCCGTTTGTGGTCGCCGAGTTTAATCAGGGCCGTTCCTAAATTATTCCACGACTCGAAACCGTGGGGCTCAATGTGAGTGTAAGTTAAATAAGCGTGCACAGCGAGTTCCCATTTTTCGAGCACGATCGCAGCGTACCCTAGACGAAGCCAAATAGTTTCCTGGAGGGAATTGATTTCTAAAGACTTTTGCAAGTGGGGCACAGCTTTTTCATACTCCTTCCTTGCGAAGTAGTAGCATCCCCAAAAACGCTGCGCCATACCACTAGTTTTCTTACTGAATTCCCATGCCTTCTCGTAGCAACTTACATCGTCGGTAGCGTCTCCAAGGAGGCAATACAACTTAACGGTGGGCTCCTTTTCTATTTGTTCTCTTATAATTTCTGCTGCCTTATGCCTCAGATCAAGTCTTGTATAGCACATGATAACCTCTTCCCATTCCTGAATATCCAGGTAAAGGTCAAGGGCAGCTTTTATGAGTCCCAAGCTAACCATTAGTTCTCCTAGCAACTTTCGTATCTTCCAGCGGGGCACAAGGACGTTAGCAAATCCATAGGCTAACCGTTCTGCGACCAAAAATTTTGATCCGTCTATAATCGCGAGCAATTCCTCGCACTGCTTTAAACTACGCTCGACGGTCCGCTTGTTATTTTTCTGCTGGCGGATATTCAGCAAAAGTACTGAAAGCCTTATCGACAGTGGGCCGTGGTCCTGGTAGAGCAACGAATTTATGTACGGTTCAAATTCCTCGTCAGCCAATTTGTCCTTGGGTTGCGAACGGAGCAGCCAATTCCTGGATTAAATTTAATTTTAGAAAAATCAAATGGACTTAATGAGAAAAACGTACAGCTTTAAGAGTACAATTGCTTGCACTATGCTCGGAAAATTCATGGTCTTGTTGTCTTCGACCTTCAAAAATTTAATCCTCTCCAACAAGACTTCGTCATCCAGGTTTAGCAATCTTGGTAGAATAGTCATTTCGTTTGTTTTTAAAGCAGAATGTAACTGATTAGGTGCATTTTCTATGACTTTTAAACAAAGCTGTGGAAGGGCCTTTTGCTGGAACTTGGTTCGTAAACCGAGGATACCTAGGAGAATGCAATATATTTTTTGTAACGAATTTTTCAAGGTATATAATATATAAATAAAATCATTTTTCCTCTTTCACTGAATAGCTTCAAAATCCTAAGTCAAAACGTATATGATTGAAAGAAAACCGATTTATTTCTCAACATAGAGTATTCTGGGTCCTACTAACATAAACGGACAAAACTCAACAATTTCTTTAAGAACAATTAACAATTGTTAATCAATAGTATGTGTGCAACATATGCTCCTAATTAGATCAAAAATGTATGCCGAATCCAAATACACGTTTTAAATTCTTTTTAATGTACTGAATAAATATAATTTGTTAGAAATAAATTTAAATTTTTGACAATAAAACCTTAGTGTTGTCGACTATTTTAGCATTTGGATCGCAGCTCATGCAGTAGAAGGTTAAATCATAATTCAATATTAATCACTGAAAAATCTCCCGATTTAGCCTTCTAAAGCTGAAATTCCATTAAAACCGAACTCCATAACGCCAACGAGAAATCAGCAGATTTCTATGCCAACATGAATGAAATACGAAGGATGCTTGGAGTTTATTAAATTTTATTTTTGCGAAATCCTTTAACATGACTTCGTGCATTGTAACATAAAATCGATTAAATTCCCTGTTGAATGCAAAAATGGTAAAGTATTTCTAAATATAACGCCTATTTATTTTTTTTTTTTTATTATAAAATGAGTAGTATGACATGACCTTAATGCTAATTTTTATTTCTTTTGAATTACATAACTTTTAGAATTTTGATGTAAGCTGGCAGGAACTGTAATTTCTTATAAAAATTGAAGCAGATTTTTCAATACATACTTTAATACCTTATTCTTTCAAAATCAACTTGACTGAGTAAATATTATTTTTCACTCTATTTTCATTTAAGTTTTAACAAATAAATTAAAAAACTATTTTAAATCACAGCCAAATTGATTATTGGGAAGATTTTATTAATAAATGAATGTAAACAGATTTGTTCGTGACTGCTTTAGTTCAGCTCAGATAGAACAAAGCAGAGTAGGTTATTTTAACCTGTTTCTAAGAAAATTTGTGGATGGATGGAATGGAAGTACTATATGCAACTTACAAGAGTACATTAATTGAATAATGGTCCTATCTGCAAAACTAGTAAAATTCAAAGTAAGAAAGATGAACTTTTCAGTGAATAGAACAACGAGTGTAAGGCTTTTTAAAGTAGTAACATTTTTGAGAACACACATACCTTCTACGTTTAGTTCAAGGTTCAGCAGTTTACACACTTTTTCCAAATATTCCTCGCACTTTTGCGTTCTGTGAAATAGTAAATAACCAAAAGCGATTTCGACTTGCAGCATCGACTTCTCCTTCGTCTCGAAAATCCCGTACTCCTCGATATCGCTTAACGCTTTTTCCGCCGCTGCATTAAATTCGATGTAAATGCTCTGTGATAGGCCGTCTAGCACTTGTTGGTGGACGCGGAGAAGCCTCAATTTCCACCAGTTCAAAATCTGGAACATTACCCTTGAATTTTGTCGTACAAAATGAGCATAGGACGGCGACTTACCATCGACTTCGGGTATTCTTTGATTAATCGGTCCAGGCCTATTTTTGCGGCTAGCAGCGCTTCCGGATACTTCACATTAGGACTCAATTCTTCGCCGTCAAGGGACAACTCCCTCAAGGCAATGTTTCTGTCAGGGCAACTGTTTTTAAAAAATGCAGCGAATTCCTCACAGAGATCCGGGCCTGTGAAGTTCGCTTGCACAAACGCTAGAAGGGAAGCTATTGCTGAGCATAAGACGTTCGCGGCATCTTCTGTTTGGACCTCTTTCGAGTCAGGAATAAGAAAACTCGAAGGGTTTTTAAACACAGACTTCCAGTCGCAGGACCACAGGTGGCTGAGGTTTTCCGTAAATCCTAAAGATGACATTTTAGAAAGACAATTCTATGGAAATTAAAATTTACCATCTGTGCAGATAAGATCATTGTAATTGCACAAAAAGGCATCGGAAAACTCAAAACAAGACATTTCGCAAGCGGTGCAACTACGGCGCGTTATTCTTGTCGCTAATTTTTGACGTTTCAACCACTGACAGTTTTACATGTGCGATTTTAGGGGTTGTCATATGAGATTTTTGGCTATTCGAGTATCGAAAATAAATTCCATATTGAAGACTTGCAATTCTGCATAAAAAGAATTAAAAACTAAACATTATCTAAATTTGAGCATTTTGTAGAATTGAGCCTCCTAATTACAAGCATTTATTAAACCAAATCCGGTAAATTAAAAGAACATTTTGATTGCATTTTGTGCAACGTGTGCAGCCCTGTAAATGTTTTGACGTCTATTTGACAATCTCCCATTCAAAGTTGTAGCGCACGGCGAGCACGTGCATTTTCTGTAAATTTTTTAAAAATGGGTAAAAAGGCCAAATTAGGAAAATTCCGGAAGGATAAATTCTACAAATTAGCAAAAGAAACAGGTAGGCTTGTTCAGAGATTTCATTACATCCGTAAAATTAACGAAAACCGTCAACAGGATTTCGGTCGAGAGCCGCCTTCAAATTAATCCAGCTGAACAGGAGATTTGGATTTCTGCAACAGAGCCAGGTATGCATCGATCTGTGCGCAGCCCCAGGAGGATGGATGCAAGTCGCCAAACAGAATATGCCCGTCTCTTCGATTGTGATTGGCGTCGACTTGTACCCCATTCGGCCAATTCCCGGATGCCTCAGCATCACGGAGGACATCACCACCGAAAAGTGCAAAACTTCGTTGAACCGGGAATTGAAGACGTGGAAGGCGGATGTTGTGCTGCACGACGGTGCCCCGAACGTGGGCAAAAACTGGCTCTTTGATGCCTACCAACAGATCTGTCTTACATTGAGCGCCTTGAAACTGTCCACCAATTTTCTGAGGAGCGGGGGATGGTTTGTTACGAAGGTGTTTAGGTCGAAGGACTATAACGCCCTTCTTTGGGTGTTGAAGCAACTGTTTAAGAAAGTGCACGCCACAAAACCAAGCGCCTCTCGTAAGGAGTCTGCTGAAATTTTCGTTGTGTGCCAGGGCTACCTTGCACCAGACAAAATTGATCCTAAACTGTTAGACTCAAAGTACGTCTTCGAAGAGCTGGATTTAGAAGGAAAAAAGCAATCCACACTGCTGCACCCTGATAAGCAGAAGAGGATCAAAGCAGAGGGCTACACGGAAAAGGACGTTTTACTCAGAAACGAACTCTCTGTGACTGAGTTCATGAATGCCTCTAGTGGCCTTTCAGCCCTGCAGGGAGTTAGCAGTATCAAAATTGATCACGACGGAGTTAGAAATCATCCTAGAACTACAAAAGAAATTCTAGAATGCTGCAAAGATTTAAAAGTACTCGGAAGGAAGGACATTAAGGGCCTTCTCTACTGGTGGAAACATGTCAAGGAAGATTTGTTTAAAAAGGAGGAACCTCAGCAGGAGGAAGAAGAGCCACCACAACAGAAGGATTACACGCAAGAAGAAATGGAAGAAGTTGAGCTTGAGGAACTTAGCAAACAGGCTGCTGAACTGGCTGAGGAAGAACAGAAAGATGCTAAAAGGAAAAGGAAAAAAGTTCAGAAACAGAGAGCCAAGTTGAATGAAAAGATGAACTTGAACATGGTCATCAAAGGGGACGAGGGCCCGAGAGAAGGTTTTGAAGAGGACGTTTTCGAACTGAGGGATGTCAGTACGAAGAATCAACTGGAGGCCCTCCAAGACGTTGCCCCCGATGTCGTACTTAACGAAGATGGGCCCGATGTCTTTATCCCGAAATACAAAAGGTGGGTATCATCTGAAATTCGCTTTCAAGATCTTAAAACTTAAAATTACAAGATGGAAATAAATTGGCACATATTATTTTCCTCTAATCTCTTAGGTACGAGAAAGGCTCAGAGCATCTTGACGATGACGGCCTTATTGCTAATGATGAGGACGAAGAAGAGGAAAAAGAGGAAAGTGAGTCAGAAAGCGAATATGACAAAGAAGGGCTTGGCCTCAGCGATGAGGAAGAAGACAAAGGTAAAACAGAATCCAAGCCGAAAACGAAAAAGGAAGATCACCCCCTTATCAAGCCTTGTGATTATCGGGACAAGGACACGAAGAGGAAGCAACGAGTTCAACTCTGGTTCGAAAAGGAAAACCTGCAAAACGTTGCAACGGACGATGACGAGGATTACGATTTGGACAAAATTGCTGAAGAGTACAAGAGCAAAGGAGTGCAGGTTTTGGGAGAAAATAGAGACAGCGCGGCTAGTAGCGGGCAAACGCCTAGAGGGAAGCGGGCAAAGCGAAAAGCCAAAAAAGCCGCTGAGAAGGAATCATCCAGCGATGATAGCTCAGATTCAGATGGAGACTACGATGTCAAAAATGAGCTAGATGAAGAAAATAAACCGGCAGGTAGCATTTTTTTTAATTTTAATTTTAAACAAATATATTCACTGTTCTATCAATTGCAGTCCCAAAAGCCAAAAAGATCCGTCTTACAGAAGAAGAGCTAGCGTTAGGCGCTATGATGATTAAGGGCCGAAAAACAAAGCGCGATTTAATAGATGGTGCTTGGAACAGGTACGCGTTCAACGATGAAGGCCTCCCCGACTGGTTTAAGCAAGACGAAGAGGTACACATGAAAAAACCCATTCCAGTCCCACCGGAAATAGCGGAGGAGTATGAGACCAAAGTGCGTGAACTCAATGTAAGGCCAATTAAAAAGGTGATGGAGGCGAAGGCAAGGAAGAAGAAACGTGCTACCAAGCGACTAGCCAAGGCAAAGAAGAAGGCTGAGCAAATCCTTGAGAATGCCGATGCCAGCTCTCAGGAGAAAATGCGTCAGTTGAAGAAACTATACAAGAAGGCAGAAGATAAGAAAAAGGAGATTTCCTATGTTGTCTCTAGAAAACACTTGGCTAGTAAGAGGGTCCGCAGGCCACCTGGAGTCAAGGGAAGGTTTAAGGTCGTCGATCCTAGAATGAAGAAGGATAAGAGGGCGGTGGCCGCCAAACAGAAAAAAACTAAAGGAAAAAAGAAGTAGGTTTGAAATGTCCTGAGTACGTTAGTTATAAATAAATTTAATTGTAAAAATTCCAATTTCTCTGAAATTCCGTCAATTACCCTTTTCCAAATTTACAAATATGTACTATATATGATACATTTAAAAATCTCGAAGTGTGCTGTGCTACTATAAACAATTAAAAAAAACATATCGGCACATATTTATTACAATCCTTTAATATTAATATTTACACAGTTTTGATAGAACATATTCTTACTCGATATAAACTGATAATAGCACCTTTGAAGTCGTGAATTATTAATTAAGTACTTATAAGGAGGTGGGTTTGAGATCAGTTCACCTGATTTATTTTTTGCTTTTCACAGCATCACATTCTGGCTCGGACCGACATAACAAACTTCTTAATAAGAATAGTTTATTCTTTAAAACATCAGTATAAAATAATATATTCATCGTGGTAAACTGCGAACTATTTGTAATAAGCAGTTTTCAACGAATTTACTTTGATCCTGCTCGAGGAATTTTAGTTTGTATTGTGCTTAAGTACGAAATTGCTCTAAGTCAGGCACATAAAGTAATCGTTAGGCGGGTACCTTTTTATTGTCGGCAATATACGCCTTTGCATACAAAACTGCATCGTGTAAGGTTGGAAATACCTCGAAAGGTCCCTCTCCGAATTCCATGCCATCCATGAGGGTATGGTACACTTGATCCATGGGTGCAGAAAAAATCACCTTAATTTCGATTTTAACCATTTCGTTTACTATTTCCGTAAGATTTCTTGTGGCAGCCACGTCGAGATGAGTCACAGTGGTCATGTCGACTATAAGTATTTTAAAAGTCGGAAGCGGTGCATACCCCGACTTCTTCCCCAAACGATATATCACTCCTGGTCTCCATTGGATGGCCTCATGTAGCTTTTTCTTAAATGAAGATTCGGAAGCGAAGTTAATATATCCTACATATCGAAAAATTTTAACGCCAGGTATTTCTACTGCATCTCTATGATTATTTATATCGACATAAATCTCTGTTCCAGGAACTGAGCCCAAAACGGCACTGCCTGCTTTCCAGCCCTTAATGTACAATGAGAGTAATGAAGTTGCAAATCCCACTAAAAGTCTGAAAGAGGGTTAAAGGAGTTATAGTCGACAATAAATCCGTCTTACTTTTTTTTAAATATTTACCCATAGTCGATATCAAGAATTACGACGGATAGAAATGTTCCAAGCCATGTTAGGAGCTCCAGTTTGCCTCGTTTCGACACTCTTTTAAGATTTTTAAACTGCATTATCAACCCTTTTAGGCCACTTACAATAACTGCAGCAAGAACGCACTACAAACAAATTTTAGAATATGAACTTCAATGTGTAAAAAGTATATATGAAAAACTTACTCTGGGGAGAGGTTCAAAAAGTGGGCCAAGCCACAGCAATAAAAATAATATAACAAAGGCAGTTACCAGGCTTGCAAGTTGAGTTCGTCCCCCAGTTTGCTCAAGTATAAGAGACCTAGAAAGAGAGCATGCTGTTGGCATACAGGAAAACATGCCCCCAACTATGTTTGCGAGCCCCAATGCAAAAAGTTCTTGATTTGCCATAATCTGATAGGAATGTTTCTTAGCAAAAAGGAAAGACATTGATACCGTTACCGTGTAAATAACAATTGCGATTGCTAAGCAATCTAAGAGAATTTTCGGAAATAACGTGAAAGACGGCAGTTTCGGTTCTGGCAAGCCAGTTGGAATTGCCCCCACAAGCGTTACGTTGTACATTTCCCCTATGTTGGTGTATTTTGATATTAGAGTTCCTCCAATTACAGCGATGAGCTCAGCAGGAAAAGGAACTATAATCTTCTTATTCCATATCGGTTTTAAGAGTTCGTACGACAGCATCAGAAATGTAAATACACCCGAAAAGAAGCCGAATGCTACTAAGTTGGTGTGTTTCAGGCCTGGGAAAAAATCAATCAGGGTGTAAACCAGTTTGAAGACTCCCTTATATCTAACAATGTTAAGCCCAAAGGCATCTTTCAGTTGACTGATAATCACATGGAATGCGGCACCCGTTGTAAATCCTTGCACTAAACACTCACTCAGCAAGGAGGCAATCACTCCCAATCGAAGAAAGAACATTAGCAACTGAAAAATTGTCATATAAAAAAACACTTAAAATAATTTTAAATTATAAATTTACATGAATTAATCCTGTTAAGAAAGCAGTAGCAGTTGCAACTTCCAGAGGAGTATGCACCTCCGGTTCTCCTGGTAATTCATCCTTATCGGCATCAGAATAGGTCTGAACAACATTCAAAACCATCATGCTAATCACAGCAAAAGTCCCCATGGATAAATGTCTCGAAGTTCCAAAAATGGCGAACACAATTACTGGAAAAAATGCCATGTAGAGCCCCGTGTTGGCTGGTAGACCTGCCAGCAAGCCATAGGCTAAGCCCTGAGGTATTTGCAAAATAGCCACGGTTACTCCGGCTATGATGTCTGCGAGTAAGTTCTTTTTTAGTTTATATTTTGGCACCCATTTTATTACAGGAAAGAGGTCCACCAAATAATCAATGCAACTGAAACTCGCCAACAATTTTCGCATAACGACTTTTAATCTTTTGTCTCTAGCCACATATCCCGTTTTGATGCAAAGGTCCTCATGTCTCATGACATCTCTACTAATATTTATCTTAGGAAGGGCAACCGTTGGAGCCTTTATCCTAAAAAGAATATGTATTTGCAATAAATATACAAATAAAAATAGAGCTGGGCCTTACAGTTCTTCCTTTTCCGCCATTGTTTCCGGTCGCCTTTTTCTTTTAAATTAAAAGTTGAAGTATGTGTTTTCCAGTCTCCGCATTACTTAAATATCTGTAAAACAAATAACACGAAAATTATAAATTAGAAAAACAAAACCCATAAATTCCATTCGCATTTATCCTTTTCAGTTTAATAAAAGGATTCCCCACAACTAAATAAAATGTGTAGCTCTATTTTAACTAAAAATCAATAAATTTAAATTACCTCTTTTTAACCAGTTCGTTATTTCGTACTCACTCAGAGGTGGGCAACAATTTCATATATGTAGTGCAAGTTTGTAAAACTATATTAATTATCTTCTATCTTTTGTCCCAAATCACTTAGAAGTGAACCTAACACTTATAGGAAAACTATATTTTTTGCGATGAGCATAGTTTTGAGAAATTCGCAACTTTCTATTACTTACTAAGAAATTCAATTTTTTGCGGTCATATAAGTAATACAATTCATAATACGAGCGAGTCACACTTGCACATGATTGCCTTTTTACCCTTCTATTTAACGTAAAACTGGTTAATGTTGATATAGTCGTCACGAATATTCGCGCAAACTAAATTTTTTCATTCTAAACAACTTTAAACTTTATTTACATAACTGTAAAAGTATTTAAAAATCTAAGCCAAGCACAAAATAGTTTACATTACCCCGGTTCGATTGCATTAAATAATAAAGAAATTTTTCAAGTTAACCTTTAGGGTTGGAAAATTTGCAGAATTTTATGCTTTTATATGAATATGCTGATAAGCTTAAAAACATAATAATTATCATTTCCAGTGACAACGGCCGCTGAGAATAACAATCTAAAGATTAAATAAGCTACTTAATAAAACAAATGAAGATCGAATTTCCGCAGTTAAGCGTCGCGCCTCTTTATACCAATCAGATCACCTATTGGATTGAACAGAAGTTATGTAAAGCAAACTGCTGATTTTAAAAGCGTGCAGATAAGAAGATTTGGGTTTAGTACTTCAAGTTTAGTGATACAGAAAGAAATGCCTAAATTAATGTTATTGCCGACAATAACAATTTGTATATTTACAATTTTTTATTAATTTATTTGACTGTCTGGCTTTATTTTGTAATGTTATCAAACAATGATGTCTGATTGCCATGGGATGGATAATCTTCTTGTTCTGCTTTAAGAAGCGTTATCATGTTGGATCTACGAATTTAAAGTGCTCAGTTATGATGAACTATGTAAAATAAATCTACATTGTCATCATAATTCTTGAGAAATTGTGTTTATAATTTTATTATTAACTCTTTATATACCGATAATTTCGACAAATTAATTTATATGAAAATTAAGTTTTCTTGATCGCTACCACTATCAATATTGTATGAAAACTATACGGATCACATTTTTAACTATAATACAATCACATTTTTTAATTACGGAAGAAAATTTACGGAATCACTGGCAAGCAAGATCAACCCGCACTTGATCGGTTATTTTGTAGGAAGAGATTCAGCCACGAATGGGGTTTTCAATTATTTAAAAATCAGAAATAATGTCTGCCCACTTCTGTGCAAATAAAATGAATGAAAAAATTTGTAAATTAAATAGGCACATACCTAGATGCAATTATCTACTTATTCGCCTCGACTGGAGAACGTTTCCATAAAAAGGCAATAACTATAGAAGGTAATAAAACATTAATTCCTTTTTTATATTAAAAGACAATTGAAGGTGACACAATTTCAGGTAGACAAAAGCAGTAATTATCACTGAACTGTTCAAGTTCAAGAAACCGGGCAACCTTCCGCAGGTTACACAACACAGCTCAATCAAGGAGTGAGTTTTTGTTGAAAGGTATTCCAATAAATACGATTTGCATCCCTAAAGACTGCCAGGCGCTAAATCACCAGACAGTTTTAATCGCCACGCAAATACGTTGAAGCTGTGGATCATAAAACCATATGTACTAGCCGCAAACAATTTATCTTGTGATATCGCGGAACAACTGTAGTCTGAATATTTATTTGCTTGGTGTGTAAGCGTGACCCGTTCGTTTTAATTGCCATAATCAAGAAAAAATTAAAGATCTCCGGCATGCAGTGCTGAATGCTGACACATGTTGCTCGATCCGGAATTACAAAACGCAGCGAACGGCCGCTGGTCAGGGTGCTAATTAGAAAACTTTCCTTTTCTTACCATTTCATAATGGGGCAGAGCTGACTCGGACTTTCGCAGCACACGCACTAATTTAGCTGCAAAAATCTTACGCAGGCATATTTTATATTTCTTAGAAGCTGGGCAGTCACATGTTGGCGGTAATCGCCTTGTGAAATAAGAAAGCACTAGGAAGCTAGAGAATTAATTGCTAGCGCGCTTAGGAAACGGACTATATTTAATTCTGAAAGCTGAATGTATAATCAATAGCACAAGACACCTTCACACTCAACACCTGTAGATCCCCTTCGCTAGCCTTTCCCTGGAATTTCAGCTTGCCACAAAGCAAGGACGTTGCTCCCACTGTTCCGAGCTCCTGTCGCCCGGAGGAACTTACCACGAACTTGTCCCGACCAAGAAATTCCCGGAAAACCTGCGATCGTGAACGGGAAGAAAGATTCACTTTATTTCTGCGAATTCTAGCAAATGGGGCTGGGATAGTCACCTGCTCCGGTAACTGATCTGTTGGACAGGTAACAAATAACTGCCCGAGCCGAGCGAACCGCTCAAATCAGCCGGAGTTCGAAGTGCGATAAGCCATCATCTGACTCCAACTTCCAGACCAAAACGTCAATTACTCGCAATTACAGCAATCGGTTCTCGTCAGTCGTAACGTCGTCGGCGCTTTCCACCCGCGAATTTCGTCGCTAGAATGGCGCAATTGCCGTTCTAAATGTTCGACTCTGTGATTTACAGCCGGGGCGCAAACATTTGAGAATCCCACTGACCGTTATAACCCAAAAGAAATACGTTACACCACCGGAAGCCGACAAACTGCTAGCAAATTTTGGCAATTTTTCAAACCGGTTTTATAATGGAGTTGATCTGAATGTCGTTGCTGACTAGAGCGCGGATAGGACGTGCTAGATTTCAAAGAACTGGAGGACAATCAAATGCACACGTCGTTTTAAAAGGCAACTTGAATTCGTAAATTTGTGATTTTAATTTACTCGGATATTTCAGAAATAGACATTGAGTCCGGAAATTGTCGTGTCGATTCGTAACAAAACAAGTGGAATAAAAAACATAACAAAATTTATTTATATTTTAAATCTCTCAGAGCAGACTCTTATAGAACTTTTAATACCATAAAAAATCGCTTTTCACGTGCAAATTCTCGCTATTGCTTATTATTTGTTAAGAAGACATATTAAAATAATAATGAATAATGATGAATAAATAAAAACTGAAAGTTTGCTCAATACTTTTTTAATTGAAATAGTTCAAACAAACCAATAATAAATATATAGATTAATCTTGAATAAAAAATAGGTTTTATATTTTTAAATAATTGGCGCTTTTTAAAATGCACGTAACGTATTTTGTAGTAAGGCATCCATTACATATTTGCCCAAAAATCTACACTGAATTTCAAAATCTGACAATTCGCTGGTAAAACAAAAAACATGCGTGAGCCAGCGTTGAACAGATTGAGGATTTATTTGGACGGCTTCGATCAAACAACATCAAGTGAGGCGCCGTGATGGATAAGCCGCGAATGATCGAACATCTTGAGAAGAATCTGAATTACACGATTTTCGACGTGAAGTGGATTCCTTGTTCCGCAAAGTTTGTAGTAGTTGGTTCACAGCCAAGGGGCACTGGGGTGCTCCAGGTCTACGAGCTGAACTCTGGCAAGTTGGATTTAGTCAAGGAGGTGGAGAAGAAGAGCTCCTTCAAGTGCGCTTCTTTTGGGGCCTCAAGCTTGAGGAAGAGGCACATTGCAGTGGGTGATTTCAGTGGAAGATTGCAGATCTTGTAAGAAAGCGTGTTCAACGTATTCCAGCAAACATGAAGTAAACAAATTATAATTTTAGAGACTTGGAGCGGCCAGAGATCGCAGTTTTCAATGTAGAAGCTCACAAAGAGATTATCAATGGTTTAGACGCAGTTGGAGGTACACAAATTGACTGCGGAGCCCCAGAAATCGTCACTGGAAGTCGTGATGGCAGTGTAAAAGTTTGGGACCCCAGGCAAGGCGATGTGCCTGTCGTGGACATAAGTGCTAAGCCCACTGAGGAGGGCGGCGTTGGTACTCGGGACTGCTGGGCGGTATGTTTCGGGAACTCTTACAATAATGAAGAGCGCACTGTGGCTGCAGGGTACGATAACGGTGATCTGAAACTTTTCGATTTGAGAACCCTTTCCGCCCGTTGGGAACATACTTTAAGAAACGGAATTTGCTGCGTTGAGTTTGACCGGAAGGACATTGAAATGAACAAGTTAGTTGTGACCACTTTAGAGGGAGGGCTTCACGTCTTCGACATGAGAACACAGCACCCCGAGAAAGGATTTGCGAGCGCAAACGAAAAAGATGCAGGTCGGTCGGTAGGGACGAATGGCGTGATATCCGGGCCAAAAGCCACAGTGTGGGTCGTGCGTCACGTTCCGCAGAATCGGGATCTGTTTGTAACGACTGGAGGAACTGGCTCGGTGAGGCTGTGGAACTATGAGTACCCTTCCCAAAGGAAGAAAGAGGCTGCGGATGGGGGCGTCCAAGGGGTGCCTGGAAAGATTCAAATGCTCCATGCTACGACTATGTCCACTCAACCTGTAAACTGCTTTGATTGGAACCCAGATAAATTGGGGCTAGCCGTCTGTGGGGCCTTTGATCAAACCGTACGAGTTTTAGTTACTACAAAATTAAATTTGTACTAACTAGTTGAGTAGTTTCCTGTTTTTCCAATATATTTTAATTATATATTTTTTTAAATTTTTGCTGTTCATAAATAAAATATGTGTATAGTTAAAATTATTTCTTCATAATTTTTAGAATTCTCGATTTTTTAATTTTGCAGCTCCTACTGAAGGAAAAAAGGGTTTTCATTTTTAAACATCGTAAATGACATAATCCAAAAATATGGTCATCGTTTTTTTTATAATCTAAAAAAACAATTTGGCAGCACATATGAGAAAATTAACCTATTTACGCAAAATAATTATTTGAAAGCGATTTGGATAAAGTTCCCAGTCGGTCGAATGCACATTGACAGCTGACAAATTGAAAGTGAAATTGAGATTGACAGCTGTCTACCTCACGACGTAGCAATTATCCGGCCAGTTGGCTAGATCAGTGGGAATTTATGCTAAAATGTATCCGAAGTTGAAAATATCCAGCTTGCTTTTAAAGGTAATGGTGAACACGTTAATTATTCTCAAATTTTGTTATAATTTCAATAAAATTTTCCAGCGTCTAGAGAAAGTAACGCGACAATGCAGCGGATGCCTTTTTGGGGTAATATGCGACGGTGCGGTGGTTTTGCTGGGTTTCAACTTCGAGACGACAATTGGCCAGCTTAATTACAAGCAGATTCAGCATAAGTTTCCAGCAGAAATGGACCTTTGCGGCCTAGTGAAATTCGGCGATTGTACGGACGCAGAGGCGCATATCACCGAGATTCTGCAGGACGTTGACATCACCGACAATCCGATTCTCTTGCAGTGCGCCCTGGGGACGCTCGTCGATTTGAAAGTGTTTATTTTTATGCACGAGAAATTGCAAGCCATTCCGTATGAGGTCATCTCAGAAGAAGACCTCTACAGAGACTTCTGCTTCAGCAGACTGCGGTGCAACTTGAAACTGTACACCGAGGGCGATGTCCAGGCGATCAAGCAAAACATGCAGAGACTTCGCAAAAATTTAGCTGGGGGCAGTTTAGCTTTTCAAGTGCAAGATACCCGCGCTTATCTCATAGGTAAGTCTAAATTAAATATTCACATTCGTTATATAAATACAAAAGATGCATTGATACATGCAGCGATTAACTTTTTTAACACCCATTGTTAAATCAATTAAAAAACCAGGTTATGAATTGTAATTATAAAAGATTTTGGCCATTCTTTTTACTTAAAAATATTACCATTAGCGTAAATATATAGTTATTCGAATGTGACTGGCAAAATAGGTGTAACGCAACAAATAAGCTTAAGAAATCTGGTTAATAGAACTTCACGATGCCTAATATTGAATGAAATCAAAATAAGCACGAAAATGAATAGATTTATTAGAGATCGTGAATAAGGGTTCGTTAATTGAAGTATTTTTATTGTAATTTTCTTAGAATGTTTGAAATATTCTGCAATTCGTCGTCTAAAAATTCTAATATGGTTCTATTTTGACCACAGGTGAACGCCAATTACGTACAATGGATAAGAAACTGAAATTGTGAACACGATGTCCTAGAAACAGGTCTTTGGTATATAAATATATGCAGGAAATTGCAATGAATTAATTAATTATAAATAATAATAAGAATAAAATGAATTATTTATTTAAAACTTGTTCTATTTATTCTTAAATAAAAAAAAAATCTAGGGACTAGGTCCATACGCCCTTAAGGGGTAGAAAATAGAACATTTTTCTGAATTATTGTTACAAGGGAAATAAAGAAAGTAGGTTGAATTTTTTCTTTTGCGCACTGTAAACAATGAGCAGAGCATGATAATATATAACAAATATAAACAATTATTTTGTTTTCTAGGTGGCAACAATGGAACAGTCACTACAATCCCTTCGCACACTAAAATTCTTGATGTGCTCAACCTTACAAATAATGGCAGCGGAGAGCCTGTGAAAGCTAAAAAGCAAACTAAAGCTACTCCAACGGCCTACGAAATACTGAATGTAAGAGTACTTAAAGGCAAAACAAAAGACACCTCAGTGCAGCATGCGGGTCTAAAAATGATCACAAACCCTAAAGATATGAAACTTTGCATTCCCATCGAGGTGGATGCAATGGCGATGCTCTGCAAAAATACCAAGTTGGTTATTCTTTACGACATCTTGATTGAGAGCATTTGCCGAACGTTGCGTCTTATTGAACAAACCATGACTGACTGGATATCGCAGGGTAACGAACTGCAGACTGTGCCCCGTACTTACCACTTTGCAGTACCTAACTTTGGCCATTTCATCTCGTGTGGCTACATAGATAAGATTTCTGAGGACCAGTCATACCTGCAGCAGAAGCGAAAAAAACTGCACCACAACTTCGGTCTACCTCTATCTAAGCCATTCTTCCGGAGGGCGAATAGATACGTGTTCAAAGATGAACAGCCAAATGTGCCTTTAGTGAACGTTCATATTGGTCTCAAGCCCAGCGGTATGAAAGAAGGCAAACAGTATTTGGTCCAGGGAAAATATAGCTACTATCACTATATGCAGCAACAATTCGACGACAATGGCTGGGGCTGTGCGTATAGATCGCTCCAGACCTTGTGCTCCTGGTTTAGGTGGCAAGGGTACACAGAGCGGGCAGCCCCAACGCATGAGGAAATTCAAAAGTATTTGGTGGATGTTGGGGATAAACCGTCCAACTTCATTGGTTCTCGTCAGTGGATCGGTTCAACCGAGGTGTCGATGTGTCTCAACGGTTTCATCGGTGTCGATTCAAGAATATTGCATGTTAGTTCTGGTGCTGATCTTTCTTCAAAGGGTTCTGAGCTTGCCATGCATTTCGAGTCACAAGGAACGCCCATCATGATCGGTGGAGGTGTTTTGGCCCACACGATAATCGGAATAGATTTCAACAGCATTACAGGCAATATAAAGTTTTTAATTTTGGACCCGCATTACACTGGCCAGGATGAGTTATCCACTATTCAAGGAAAAGGATGGTGCGGCTGGAAAGGCCCTGATTTCTGGGACAAGAAATCTTATTACAACTTATGTATGCCACAAAGGCCTATTATATATTAGAGTAAATTTTTAGATTTGTGGCTATTGTTTTAGTAAAGTGCATTTATTTGTTACTAAATTTATTCAAAAAATATTGGTTTTTAATGATGCGTGTTTGTTTGGTGGGTCCCGAATTGCTTATTGTAATATAACACAATTGCAGTTTTTACTAAGAATTTTAGAGCAGTTTCAATTGAAACGTAAAGAGGATAATAGTAAGGGAAGTTTGAGTGGATGAAAGAAAAGATGTCTTAATTTCTATAACTATAACTAGCTTGGGTTAGCCAAAATATTAAAAGAAAAAAACTTATCAAGAGAATCAAAATTATTTTTCTAATCAGCTTTGCGGTTGACCCAGCCCTTCTAAAGAAAATAATATTGTTAAATAATTTATTAGCTTTATTGAAAGGTTCACAAATCACAAGCATTCTTATCTTCACATTGCATCAAAATGGAACCTATGGGCTTCCTGAAGCTTCTCCTGCTTATCTTCTCGCTTTTCTTTTATGTATAGTCCAAGGATAATAATCATAATAAAAAGGCAAGTGCCGCCTAAGGCTATCACACTCATTAAAATTAACTTACTCGGAGTAACAAATAATTGGGCCTTCCATCGCGACGGATCATCAACGGGATTGGGCACAACAATCATTTGTGAGTTTGGTATTAGTTGCGTCCATGTTCGGGATTTGTTGCCCATTCCGACTGTGAGCGAATCCACAAAATTTGGTGTTCTCCCAAGGCCGAAAATCGTGTAGGGCAATTGAAGGGCAAAGTATGATGATTGTGGGAGCTGCGCACTGGACCCATGTTGGTTATCGCCCTCTTGTGTTGTTGTGTAATAAGCAATATGAGGCCCAGGTAAATTGGTGCCGTATGTGCGTTTCTTTCGCCCTAGTGGAGTTATTTCTGTGGAATTTTTCTTGTTGACTAAACCTGTTAGTACGATCACTTTGACGAAGTTGGCATCATAATCGAGAGTGTTCCGGAACGCCAAGGGACGGTAGTTGTCTCCCTTTTTCTCAACAAGCACCACGTCGAGCACTCCGTCCTGGTAGAAGTCGTAAAATGCGCCAGCCACAATGTTGCTACCCATTGGAGATAGGGCGCTCCATTTTACTTCGAAAGTTCGCACTAGTGGCTTTCGGCAAAAGTCAGTGCATGGAACGTTCTCGAGAAGAAAGATTTGAATTTTATCTATTTTAGAAACAGCCCTCAGGGTCACCAGCAAGTCAGGGTATCCGTCCATATTAAAATCGCCTCCTCGCGCAGTAATCGTTTGCGTATAAACCTCCTCTTCGTTAGGGGGCAAAAATCCCCAGATTACGCCCTGCGGGTCTTTAAAATTGACTTGAATATTATGATAGTGATGTTCTGCTAAAACCGTGATTGCAGAATCTTCGCACTTTTTGTCGAAGCAAACTGGCAAAATCTGATTCTGGACACCTTTAAGCTCCATATCCAGAAAGATAGTCTGCCCTACAATCAGGTCGTTGTTGCCAATTGCTATATCTATCTTATGGCTATAATCGAAGTCTTCCTTTTCGTCCCCCGAACGCCCGTACCACACTTCGAAGTATTTCTTCGTTTGAATAAATAAATCGGCCGTGAAGTCGTTGTTAAGGTCAAGATAGGCGTGAGCATGTGGGATCTTAATATTACGCTCGTGGTCCGAGCCATTCGCTAGTTTTGGAGGATATTGCTGTTTCTGATCGTACTTGCCTCGCTCCTTTTGAAATATCCAAAATTGTCGATTTTTGTTATGGTCGTGGCCAAACAAATCGATGATCATGTCGCGGTTGTAATCGATGGCTAGTGGTTCTCCGTAAGTCTGCAAAATAGGTGCTTCGTTTTCGCTGGAACAATTGAGAAAATTCGAGCCGCCCCAGTTTATTTTCACGTCAAGATCTTTGGTCCTGCCCTTCTTAAGTGTGACCATGACATCCATGAGTGCGTCGCCATCGAAGTCGCCTGGGATCACACTTGTTATTTCGTAATTAGGAAACTCACATGTTGGCCCTTTTCGCAGAAGGGGTTCAGTATCCGAACCTGGAAACAAAATTTATGAAAAATCTAATAAAATTTTTATTGGAAAATAAAATTAACTACGCTAAATGCGAAGAAAGTATAAGAGTGCGATGTTTTGCAAGGAAGTTGTTTGCTTGCAAATGAAAGTAGGCTTAGTTAGTCAGCCGTAATGTGTGAGTACGATAATTAGTGCATCGCTCAACATTTCCGTGGTTCAGTTACTTAACACGCAATAAGCTGAACGCTTTAAAGTTAGTTGAACGTTTTCACAAGGTGTGTAATTTCGTATGAAAATTGCTTTTGGAACAGTTTCGATTGAAATGCAGAACCCAACAGTACAATATAATTCAGATTGAATTAAATTTTGTTTTTATATTCCATACACAGCTCATTAAAAATATTGATGCAGTGACCTCGACCATTAAATTGGGTGGAAAGGAATTTAAAGACGTGCTTCATTGTAATTATAAAGCTCCCATAAATTAATTACTCACCCAAAAGTATTTGCAAGGTGTGGAAATTATTGCGAAGTAGGAAGATATCCGTGAGTTCGTCCGAGTTGAAGTCCCCGAAGGCAGCGATAATCCCATCTTTCACATTCCCAAAGACCTGAGTAGTGATATCGTTCGCCACGCATAAACTAAACAACTTAAAACAGATAAGACTAATGCTAAAAGGGCTCCTCATTCTGACTAATTTGTTTATTTTGATGTCATTTTCGCCAGCAATTGTCCGCAGTGAAAATTATTCGATCAATGCAAGCACACGGAAGAGCATATCACTTGATTCCAGTGTTTCTAGAGATGTGATTTTATTTTAATTACCGCACTGATTTCGTTAAAACTTATTCTACGACGAGATTTACAGCAAAAGCAATTTAAAAGAACCAAAACATTTACGCTGGAGATGTGATTAATGAGAAGAGACGTCTTCTTTCTGTTAAAATCAATGTCAGCTGTTGGAGTGAAGTTAGTCGCGTTTTTCCTGATGTAAGTTTAATGTTCAGTGGATTTAGTGGCAACCGCTTGCATATCCCCTAATTTATTTTTTGAAAATGTTTAATACAAGCCAATAATGTAAACAGTTTGTTGTTTATAAATCCTACCAATTTTTACGAAGTCAAAAGAGTAGAAAAGGCTTTTGACAGAAAAAGATCGACCACAAAAAGCGGCAGTAATTTAACTTTTCAAGACAAGTATCATTGGTCCAGTTAATTTATACAGAATTTTAGGAACAGGACTGTAAAACCACAAAACATATCTTCTTATATTTTATTGCTCTTACCTTTCACAACTATTTTAAAAATAGAAAAACTAATCAACCGTACTATCCGCCACTCTTCGAATATCGCTTCCAAAATTTTTTCACATCGTCATGACCATTTTTGGTGACCACCATAGTTCGGGTCCTCTCATTTTGCCACACAAGGACATTGATTGATTGTGCGTAGTCCCTCAGGGTAATAAAATCGGCTTGCGACAAGAATTGATTATAAACTACTCCCTCGGTGTACGTAAACCGATTTCTCTCATTCTCCCACAACTTTATTTGGTCCACAACAGTCGGAGGAAGCGCCGATTTCGATGCAATCGCAGACTCAGTTTGGAGCATATTAGGATGAGCATACTGTTCTAAATAGCTAATTATTTGATCTGCTGTTATTCCGCCTCTCAGGGCTTGACGAACTGAATCTCTGGTGAGGACTCCAACTACTAAATTCGGGAATCTGTAGAGTAATTCAGTGAACAGTCCCAGCAAAGCAACTTGAAGATTTGAATCTGTGTAGGCGTAAACCTGGGATACGAAAGGGTTAGTAAAGAACGATTTGTGTTCAATTGAAGAAATACCCTATAGTTCGTCTCTACTACGATGTAGCCCTTATCTTGTGACCCTTCCTCTTCGGAGGTAATTGCAGGTGCGACCGCATTTTTGTTTGTGACATTCAAAGCTAGTCTGGTGGGATAAAAGCGGCCTTCCTTTCTCTGAGGGATTTTTAAATATTTTGTTTAAGCTGTTTAAAGCGATAACTAATGCATAAGCAGTACCTTTCTCTGGTAAACCAATCCAAATTCTCTTAAATGCTGCAAAAAGGTAAGCATACCAGAACTCATTCCTTCCGAACTATAATCCTTCCCTAGCGTAGAAAAACTAAGTTGAAACAGCATTGAAAGGCATTCTGGTAGATTTAATCCTCTTTGTTCACAAGTATCAAGATATTGAAGCATAAAATGCCAAACCTGGAGGAAAAATTGGTTCACTATAATATTTAAAAGGTGTAATGCTAAAAAAGTTGCTAATTTACTTGTGCTTGGGTGTCAAGCAGTAGAAATTGGAATCCTTGTCTTGTTATACTTGGACTGCCGTCGTTCTCATCCCTCTTCATAAGATTGGCGTGCAGGAGGATCCTTACAGCATCCGGGCTTATGCCCTCGCCTTCTGGACCCTTTGCAGTTCCAGCACCCACCATATAGTGAAGCACGCATCTCCACCTTGACATTGCGTAATTGTCGAGAAAGGCAATATCTCTTGGTTTTGGATCCCCATCGAGAATTGTGGCAACTGACCAGGGGCGTCCACCTCCCAATAGAGCAATTTTTAGGTTTTTTTTAAATGTAGGGCACAACTCCCAGGCGGGAAGACCTCCTGGAATAGCAGCAATCCGCCAAACGTTTAGCTCTGATAGTGTTGCAGTTGCTGCTTGTTGTTCTCTGAAATTTTTATTAATTGTAGAAAAAGGGCGGAATAAAAATGTTGCGAGGTACTTTGCATAATGCTGTGATCCCCAAGAGGCAACGACAGCCTGTGGCACCGGTTGTTCTACAAACAGAATCCTGATAACAAATTGCCTCGAAATCTCTGGCAGTTCCCTTTGGTGTATAAATTCTTATTGAGGGCTCTTTATTCGCTTTTTGTTTTTAAGGCTTACCTGTAAACAGCAAGGCAAATTGTGGGATAGTTATAAAGCTTTTCGAGAACATCTTGAGGACGAGACTTCAGATACTCTTGTAAATCTTTGCATTCTAAATTCGCTGGTTTTGGTATAACTGAGCCGGATTTTCCCGCTTTTGCTTCAGACATTTCATAGAAATTTTTACTGAAAAAGTTTGCAGACGGAAAAGCCGGCGTCCTTACTTTGTGTTGACATACATTTGACATAACATCGTGCCTTCTTCTTTTTCTCAACGATAGCAACGCTTCCACGAGTTATACGAATTAAAATGTTTAGCTGAGTTTGAATTTTAACAGAAAGCAGTTTAAAAAATAGCGAAAAGAATGAAATGTGTTTTGTTTGGATTATTAATCGACTCTGCTCAGTCTTATATAAAAGTTTATGTGGCTGTCCGTCCCTAAATTTAGTTGTAATCATATTTAATGAGTCGTTAATTATTCTTTCCTGGTTATACTTTTTAAGAATAAACTTTTGATCGACTGCAGGTTATGCAAACATACGTACCATTTCCATCTTTAATTGTTAATTTGAAATTAGTCCACGTTAACGTTTATTAGACAGAATAAAATTATAACGATATCCGATTTCTTACTGTTTTGTCAATTTTAGGATTTTATTTAGTTTGTAACGTTATTCCTTTTAATTTTTAACAACAGTCAAAACCTTCAATATCCTTAACAGCGCAGAATCAGAAGAAACATACAACAAACAGTTTATTTGTTTATTTAAAATACTAATTTAATGTCTCTCAAAATTTTATTCAGTGTAAGTAAACTGAAACAGAGTCGCTGACGGTGCGCGAACAGGGACGAGCGCGTGTTCACCATTTGGACCTTTGGTTACTATGTAGTCGCGGCCGTTAATAAATTTCCGTACCCCATGAACTTCCTTCCTGGCTTCAAATCTGTTCACATTCAGCGCTATGTTTCGACTCGCTTGAAATATACTAGCATAAGGAGGTGGTGGGGTGACGGTATGAACAAATGGTCGCTTAGGTTTTCTTGCAGAAAAACTCTCGAAACGCGACTTTTGAGTTTTTTCATTCAACCACCGAAAAACGAGCTCTGAAACAAAAACTACAGTGGCGGTAACAAAACCAGCTAACATTATGAAGTAAGTCATTAAGAAATCGGTATTCCTGAGCTGCCTTTCTGTTCCACCAAGGTCTGGAGGGCATATATCTGCATTTGGAAGCCCTTCTCCCAGCAAATGCTTTGCAATTCCAGCCTCAACAAGATTTAAGAGTCTAGAAAAATAAACATTTATTGTATTTGCAAAAAATTTAAACTATTACTTAAGGAAACTTACTCGTGGTCCAAAACATGTTTCAATTTCGATTTTTTCGGATAAACAAACGCTCTGTTCATTTTCAAAATTGGAGTTTTCGATACTGCGAATGGGCAATGAAATTTTTCATTTTTCATATTGATTAATCTGCGATGTTGGTAGTCATGATAAAGCGTAAGACTTATTGCTGGTTTGTCTCTAATAAAGACGAAATTCTTTTTCTCAACGTATTCGGTTAGCACACTTGAGTCATTGACGATTTGCATGAAGTGCGCTAGACGTTTAGTGACCATTTTATTGAGGCTATCTAAAGGTTCTCCGTCCTATAATTAAAAAAATCATAAATGTATATATTCTGATAAATATTATGTATTAAAATAACGAAGTTTTAACTGTTTGAAAATGCAATTTTTACACATTTTTCGATTTGATTATATTAAAATGAAATTAAAATTGTTTTATTTATTTAAAAAAAAAAAACTTTTTAATCTAGGATAAAAATTCCCTGTCGGAGTTAGGCAGATATACGATATACATATGTACATATATCAAAGAGCAATTACCACATTCACATAATTGCGAAATAAACACATCATATAACTAAAATGTATGTAACCAACCTCTTCCTGATTATTCCCGAAACTTAATTGTTTTCATTTTCGACCTTGGCGATCTATAGTGGAGCGTGGGCGTCACTCAGAAAGATATATTGCCTTTGAAACAAACAAAAATTATAACTATGCTCACACGTTATACTGTAATTAAAACCGTGTGTTTCTTCCTGCTTTGAGCTTCAATTTAACGTTTCATCGTTATGGCGTCACGCATTAGGGTTCATTAAAATACGATACCCACAACTTATCAACGAATCGTCCTAATTAATGTTTTACTGCCCCATAAACAGGTATGAGAGGCAAGGGGTTAGTCATATTCACGCCTATCGACACCATCTCATAAATTGCTATTAAGTGAACTTGAAGGTAAATGCATTAACGCAGGACGGTAATTGCATGGTGATAGAATAGTGATTGCTTCATGTCGGAGTTGTTCTATAGGAAATCTTTCGATATGGAAAGCGATTCGCGCTGAAGTAAGCGACAAGCCGAAATAGTTAAGGCAAATAAAATAAAAATACACATTTTCGACATTAAATTCACTAGGGATCAGGACTAAATAGCCATCGCAATTGGAATTGGCAGGTCGAAAGTCGAAAAAATCACTTACATTTTTAATAGCATACTCGATGCCTCGACCACGAAGTGTAATAAAACTTGTCTCCTTTCTCAGAATGTCCTCCATGCTGTTGTACGGCAAAGTAAACTTAGACAGAGTTAGAAAGGCTGTTAAATTGGCTGTGTAAAATGATGTTAGGATCGTGATAAAAATCCACCATGTTGCAAAGAGTAGGCGAGTTGAATCTAAAAGGAATAAAGAAAGTTTTTATAGCTTTGTGTAGGAAAAATCGTTTGAAATCTTGAACAAAAATTAAAAAAAATTATTTGTTTTATGTATGATATGCTTTTATTGTCCCACATCAAACAATACGAGAAAACTAATATAAATTAAGAAAACAAAACTCTTAAGCTTCAATTTTAAAAAGTTCGGTAGATCTTAAAACAAAACTAAATAATATTTTAATTTATACTGAAACATAAACAAGTTTTAAAAGTATAAATTGATACGAAACTATAAAAAAAGTCTCACTTAAGGAGAACAGAAGTTCGAGGAATTTAATTTTATTATAAAAGACTCACGCTTAAAAGTTCGGATATAATACAATAGTTTCATATACATATGTTGTTGACCTTTAAAAGGATAGGATTCTGATTTTGAAAATTCACTTTAAAAAAATTAGTGCATACGCTTTGTGCGGCACAGATGGAAACAAAATTTGCTATGGATCTTTATAAAAGAAAATAGTAAAATTAATTGAGTACTGCTCTCTTATGCCAAATATATCCGTTCAATGTAATTTGTTTTATAGCAGCAAAATTCAATACATATAATAATTTTAAGCCAAAAATTACAAGAATACTTATTAGATTTTCTTCTCATTTGAGGTGGTTTTATAAATTATGGATATTATTTCGAAAAATATAAAAGGAATTAAAATTTTTATAATTATCGACCGTTTAGCATTTTTGGTATTATTTTTTCGTAGTAAAGTTTATATTATTACGTTTTAAATTTGTGGGCTTCTATTTCAATTATTCATTTTAACTCACTCATTTATTTTGGGTATTTTGTAGATCTGGTGATACTTAATTTAATATATTTAAAAATAAAAGGAAAAAACACACGAAACTTGCGAAACACTTTTCTATAAACAATTAGAAGCAGCATAGCGAACCTGCAATTGGTGAAAGGGTGCTTCCCTGCTTCATTAACGCTCCATAGACAAACCAGGCGCAGTGACCAAGTGAATATGGTTTTTGCTGTTTGTCTCCAGTGAGTTTATTCCTAATAATAATTAGGACATATATGATTGGTCCTACGGCCAAAAGCGAGACGAGAATCAGTACCCAGACCCAAAATTCAAACGGAGCCAGCAATCCTGATCCTGTGGCGGACTCTTCAGGTCGACGCATCACGATAATCCACTCGCCCTCATCCAGAGTCACTGATGAATAATCCATTAAAGTTTTTTGGATATTCAGAATTGGAACGAAGGCGGCTCCTAGGTCAGCAGTCTGGTGATAGTAAAAACGAGGTGGAGGTGCTATTAGTAAAATTTTCTCCGACTTCTATTAAGTATACCAACTTTATTTCCTATCATCTGTAGTAAACTTCCGTTAAGATCGTTTTTGGACCCAATAATGTTGTTGTGCGGAACTAAAATCTCGTATGTAAAATTGAGCTTTTTGGAAATAAACTCAATTAGACTGAAGGCAACACCTCCTCCCACTAAGGCTCCGTTGACTTCCTCCACATAACTCAAGGGAGGATCGTTGAGAGTTGCAATTTTCAAGTGGGTTCCATTTAAAGATTTCTTCATCGAATTAATTTGTCGTTCCATGTTCGCGTCATCCCCACTGATCATGTTAAAATTCACCGAGTCATCAGGCTGACTAATAGAACACGACTGATTTAAACAGACCGCCGAAAGGATCAAATTAAAACCATCCATTTTCGAACTGCATAGAAATATAATATTGCAAGTTCATAGTTCCGCGACCAAATTGGTCGTCACTGGAGCTCGTGCTCGCTGCGGACTAAACTACTGAGACTGGAGCCCTTTAGCGCAAACGACAGCACTTCTTCTTCAATAATTTTTATTTGAATGCGGCTTGCGTGGAAGCGAAGTGTTGACTCTGCAATTAGCCGGCCTGTTTAGATATTTACTCAACAGGTAAACAGATAACGAGAACATGCAAATGCTGTTTGATTGATTTTCGTTCGAATCTGGTCAGTCTTATTGCTTCTTGTATAACGACGTTCCGCTGCTGTTTAAGCAGTTAAAACGATTACTTTTAAACTTTAAAAAGTAAAATTAGATTGAATAGTAGATTGGTGGTAATTAAAAGTTTGACGTTGAATAATCATTAAAAACATCCAAGAGATACGATATGTAGATTAGCACGAATTTTTTGGGTTTCACAGTTAAAAATCAAGGAAGCAGGATGTTGTTTTAATATTTAATAGATACTCGTCACAACGTTTAAGAAAATAATAAAAATAAGAATAAAATAATGAAATAACTTTAAATATAACAATGTAACAATTTTTTGCCGTACGTGTAAGGTTTCTTTATGACTCCTTAATAAAATAGATAGTATCATATATAATTAAATATGCATGATTCTACCGGAAAAAAATATTTTTGAAACTCTCTTTCCTGACATTTTATCATTAATTTCTACTATGGCTTCAATGGGGAGCTCGGGAAGAATAGCTATAATTTGTCCAAGAGGCAGCATATTTGATACAATGCGATGATGTCCAAGTTCCATGGGACAGTCGAGTTCCTTTCCATCAGGACTCGAAATGATACCCCTTAGAAGAATCGCCACGGGACTTGAGGAGGACTTTATTTTGCAGTATTCTATTGTTCGGTCGATCAGATTCGTTTTCTTCTTATTCCAGAAGGAATATATTTGGAGGCGCATAATAGGCACGATTGGTTGGAGTAAATTAAAGTCCATGGTAAACCTTGAATTAGCTATGTCCGCAGTTACTTTGTATTCTATAATTTCAGGAGCACAAGTTTCATAAGTAACGTCTTCTAAAACCAGTTTAAAACGATCCGGCTGAAATGTATGGTACCTATATATTATAATTTTTTTTTTTTTTAAACAAAAACCTTACTCTTTTTGATTTGTTTTTTGTGTTTACGACAAAAATCAAAGAAAACAGTGAAAACGAAATTATCAAGAAACGCAATAGCATTGTATAACTTATATTTTCTGTAGGTCAGAGGCAAGTGATCGTCTGATCAATAAAATTGTTTACGAAAGTAATGGAATTTTCCGAGCAAAACAAAATAGTTAATTTGAAATTAATGCTCAGCAATATCAGTATAATTAACATGAGAAAAAATTTGGCTGTTTTAAGCGGAAATGGGATTTAAATTATCGTAGGTATCGTAGTACCTTATCATAAAAATTAATGCTCCAGTATCAAAATGTGTAGCATACGCCAAATTATAGTGCGAACGAAGGTAATTTATATGTAGACAAATGCTTTATTTTACACTCTTTAAAACAAATACTTTTACATTCACTCCAAAAAAAAACTGATTTTGTTTTTGGCGAATGGAACCTGTAATCCATTTGAAGGCTTTCATGGGAATTGTTTATAAAAAAGAAAGATACAAAATTAATTGTGCCGAGATTTTGGAAATTTTGATAAGTTTTGCTCATTCCGTATAAAAAAGTAAAAATTTATTGATTTCTAAAGTCCTGAAATCGTGTTGTCCTTACATAGTCAAGCAGGCCCGAGTTGCTTTTTTTAGGGTTCCGGGAACCCTTATAGCATATCTTTGTTTTGCGCCTGTCCGTCAAATTCCTTTTTCTTAGAAACAAATAGATGTATTGAATTGCAATTAATACAAAATACTAAAGTCTACGGCCTCAGCCAGTAAAAAAATTGAATTCAATAAAAATATAATAGAGTACTTCCCGTTGACCTAGAATCTTGAAATATGTCACGAAGGAAGGCAAAGAAAGCAAAAAGTCAGAAAATAATTAATTTCAATTTCAAGTTTACGTGGGTCTTTCAAAATGATAGACTTATTACGTGATAAACTTTATTATATTTTTTTTCAAAATAATAAATAAATATTAATCGAGAAAATACCTTTTATATGCGCAATATAAAAACTTATTTTCCAAAAGTATTCGCAATGTTTATTACATAAACAAAGTAAATTGCGATAATAATAACAAAAAGCTCTTTCTTAAGCTAAAATTGAATATCAGATGTTAATTATTTTTATAAAAAAATGTAAACGCTATCATTATGTAGATATCGTCTCCAAGAATCGTAAATTAATTTTAAATTTATTACAACTTCTGTTTTGAAAAAAACGACTCTGATTAACTCAACGCATTGTCTGAATGTTTACATTTTACACATTGCAAATTCTCAACGCAATAGTAATGGATTGGAAGTTAATTTTTGTGCTCAGTTTTATCTTCTCCTATACTTTCTTTATTTTATCTGAAGCAAAGGACAGGAAGAACAAAGTTTGGAACTAAAACATAAATTATATATTACAATAAAATAAAAGAAAACAATTTAATTTCAGCCGGTTCGTTTCAAGTTGACGATTGAAGAAGCACGTTATGAGACTTTAAAGAACGACTTAGCGGAGTACAACATAACCGTGGACAGAGAGAATAACTCCTTCACGGCGAATTTCTACTTGTTCAAATCGGTCGAGCCCATTTTCCTAATTCAAATCAACTCGTTCTGGAATAAGAAGAAGACGAATCTCGTCCAACGGAGCATAGAATATTGCAAAGTGAAATACGGGCCAAGTCCTGTGGGGATTCTTCTAAGGAACGTGGTATCTGCTGGGAGTACAAGGGATTTGAACTGTCCTTTAGCACTCGGAAGCTATACAATAAAGTCAATCACTTTACCTCTTGGCAGACTCTTTTTAATTCTTCCAGAACTCACCTATGAAGCTCACTTCGACATTCGTGATAAAGGTACAGGAACAAAACTCGCTAAATTTGTTTTGTTTGGTAAAATCAAACATGAAACTTAAAGAATAACAAGTTCTACTAGGAAAATAAAATATAATATGAAAAGTTCATTTATTTGTAAAACTTTAGGTTTGTCCATAAATGGAAAAACAAAAACGCATTTCGGAAACTGAAAATAACAATTATTTTGAAAATTCCAATTCAAATATAATATTAAATGTGATATGAGTGTTGACACTTAACTTTGAGTCTTCTTGAGAAGTGCACATCATTTTTTAAAAGGAAAAATCAAAAATGTTTTCATTAGCTTTAGTTTTCTTTTCCCCAATAAAGTAGGTATGAACATAATATTTTTGGTCACCAAATGTGTTGTGCTTCAATTTTAATATTTTGATTGTTATTTAAAAATTATGGTTTGAATTTTTTTTCTCTCCTACAAGTAAAATTTATTGTTTTATAATATTTATTACAAATTTTATTACTTAATTCATAAGTAAGAATTTTTTTTCCTTTCCAACAACTGTAAACGATAAAGAAAATATGTCTTTTATATCTTCTACATCTGTCACCACGGAGAAAAATAATCTTCAAAAACTTTTACTTGGCTCATTTTTAAGTTCTATTCAAGGTGATATTTTGGTATACATATGTATGTCTAATTTTAGCCCTGCCGCAATGTGAACAGTGGTTGTTTTCAACGAAAAGTTTCTAAAATATTAAAATATATTTTTACCTAACCATAGAAATAACTATAATCTAATGAAGTAACAATCAATAATAGGCTTTTTAACGATGATTGTTGAAGGTCTTTTGAGAGAATGAGGTATTAATTAATGAGATTTCAGGCGCATTTTGTTCACTTTGTAATAAAATGTTAACATAAAAAAAATTTCCACTTAAGAGTCAGGCTCAATTCAATCAAATAATATTTTAGGAGAAGTATATTGTTCTATTTTTCATATCTAGGGTAAAAAATTGATGAAAAAGAAGATATTTGATAATTGCATGAAATAATAACGTCGTTTTTTTCAAAAGGATACCTACAGATTTATTTATTCTTGAAGAACATTTAAATATACATATACATATTTTTATTAATAAAAAAAAGGAGAAGACGGAGTTATTTAGGTACTATATGTTTTATATATACTTAAAGGGGGCAGAGTTTGTACATTGAATATTTTTTGAAACAATTGTATTACGGAGATGTTTGGCATAGAATAGAAGCCAATACAACATTTTTTACAATTTTTGTCTGTTCTTCTGTCTGTCTGTTTGATCGCGCATCAAGTGAAAATGGTTGCTGTCATCAATAACTTTTGAAATCATCTAAATTATACAAAAGGAAAATGCTGCCTGCTTAAAAGTCAAATAGATGTTGACATATCTACATACATGTACATAATAACAAAATTTTATTTGGCATAGAAAGTATAATTATCCTGCTTACATCGACTAACAGCGTTAAATAATACACTTTGTTTAAAGTTAAATATGTTTTATTCTGCCAGATATAATATTCTTACACACAACTTTTTTATTTTGCCTTTCCGTAATATCGAGAAAAATTTTGAAAGGAAGTGCTGGAAGTGACCAAAAGAATCTGTTAGCGGGAATCTCACAACCTTTTAAAGCAATATGTCCTGGCTTCAGTGGGCAACTGAAATCGTATTTGGTTTCTCTTGCAATGAAAAGCTTAGTAACAATACTGAGGGGTGATGGCGTATTCATTAAATTGCAGAAAGCCACACTTTGTTTAACCACATTCGCTGTTTTACCGTTTCGTAAAACATCTAATTTAGCGGAAATAACAGGATCCACAGTCTTTAATATATTTATGTAGACATTGAATGTTGAATTTACAAATGTGATGTTGTAAAGAAAAACATCGGGTTGGTAGGGCTTCATTTTCACATCTTCTATTATGAGTTTAAATGGGCCTTCCTGAAAGACAATATTGTTATTACTTTCTTGCTTTATTCTATTTTATTTATTTCTGAATTGTTTAAAGTTTTAACTGATTCATGAAATTATCTCTTTAACCGTAATAGATTCACCTTTTTATTAAATGTGGTTAGTCACAACCACATTTTTAATTTAATTTAATTTTACTAGTGAAATATAACCGCTCATGACAAAGTTTTATTTAAATTTTTATTTTTGTAATATTTAACGTTTAACCAGCTGTCTTTTGCTTTACCTTATTTTTTTTACGAGAAGCAGCAAATACTGTTGAAGTGAATAGAATAAGAAGAAATAGCGAACATTTTATTTGTACAACCATTTCAAATCAGAACTTACAATGAGTTGATGGTACCGAATACTGGTGAGCCGAGCAATAAAACTTCCAGAGTTATAAAGCTTTTGGTCATTTCCTTACACCGGAAGAAGCAATTAATTAAACATTATCTCAGATCTTTAGATATGACTGATCTAATGCTCCATTTAATTTGTCACGTATGTGAAAAATTAGCAGATAATGTAGGTATACTTAAAGGGGGCTGAGTTTGTACATTGAATATTTTTTGAAACAATTGTATTACGGAGATGTGTGGCATAGAATAGAAGCCAAAACAACATTTTTTACAATTTTTGTCTGTTTTCCTGTCTGTCTGTTTGATCGCGCATCAAGTGAAAATGGTTGGGCTGATTTCAATGGAATTTTCTTTCTTGCATACTTATCAGTTTGATTTAATAACATAGCCAAGTTTTATTTCGTATTACATATGTGATGACGATCCCATATAAAACGGTGGTTATGATTGTCTAGTCGTTGTGAACTAAAATTATACTCACGCGAGCGTAGCCCTGGTTTATCTTTAGGGCCATGTTTAAAATATAAGCTTCTTTTTATATCAATCAAAGATATCCTATTCATTACTCTATACTGCTCTTGTATGACACTACCCTTTCCTGATGTCGCTACTATATTATGGGCACTTGAACGAGGTCGCGGATATTCGCTATTTTGTAATAAAATAAATACCACGCGAATGAAGTCGCGGGCATTCTCTAGTGGTATATAATAAACTTCCCAAAAAATTATGATCGCTTAAGAATTACTCTTCATTTACAATTATCTGATGATAAAAATGAGATGTATTAAGTTTATCCGAATTGACTGATAGGAAAAACGAACATGGAAAAAATTGTTTGTTTTATAATTTTTGTTTAGTTTATTCAGCTGTAAAAAGTTTAAATCATCAATAGTCTTTAATTTTGATATCTTTGCTATCAAGCATTTAATGCCAGAAAAATTAGACTTAGTATTTGACCAAATTTACAATTAACATGTTATTTCAAATAATTTTATACATTATATCATATAAATAGAAATATCATAATTTTTTAACGGCACCTTGAATTATATATCAACCGCTGTGTGCTGTCATCAATAACTTTTGAAATCATCTAAATTATACAAAAGGAAAATGCTGCCTGCTTAAAAGTCAAATAGATGTTGACATACATACATGTACATAATAACAAAATTTTATTTGGCATAGAAAGTATAATTATCCTGCTTACATGGACTAACAGCGTTAAATAATACACTTTGTTTAAAGTTAAATATGTTTTATTCTGCCAGATATAATATTCTTACACAAAACTTTTTTATTTTGCCTTTCCGTAATATCGAGAAAAATTTTGAAAGGAAGTGCTGGAAGTGACCAAAAGAATCTGTTAGCGGGAATCTCACAACCTTTTAAAGCACGATGTCCTGGCTTCAGTGGGCAACTGAAATCGTATTTGGTTTCTCTTTCAGTGAAAAGCTTAATAATAATACTGAGGGGTGATGGCGCATTCATTAAATTGCAGAAAGCCACACTTTGTTTAACCAAATTCGCTGTTTTACCGTTTCGTAAAACATCTAATTTAACGGAAATAACAGGATCAAAAGTCTTTAATATATTTACGTCGACATCGAATGTTGAATTTACAAATGTGACGTTGTAAAGAAAAACATCGGTTTGGTAGGGCTTAATTTTCACATTTTCTATTATGAGTTTAAATGGGCCTTCCTGAAAGACAATATTGTTATTACTTTCTTGTTTTATTCTATTTTATTTATTTATGAATTGTTTAAAGTTTTAACTGATTCATGAAATTATCTCTTTAACCGTAATAGATTCACCTTTTTATTAAATGTGGTTAGTCACAACCACATTTTTAATTTAATTTAATTTTACTAGTGAAATATAACCGCTCATGACAAAGTTTTATTTAAATTTTTATTTTTGTAATATTTAACGTTTAACCAGCTGTCTTTTGCTTTACCTTATTTTTTTTACGAGAAGCAGCAAATACTGTTGAAGTGAATAGAATAAGAAGAAATAGCGAACATTTTATTTGTACGACCATTTCAAATTAGAACTTACAATGAGTTGATGGTACCGAATACTGGTGAGCCGAGCAATAAAACTTCCAGAGTTATAAAGCTTTTGGTCATTTCCTTACACCGGAAGAAGCAATTAATTAAACATTATCTCAGATCTTTAGATATGACTGATCTAATGCTCCATTTAATTTGTCACGTGTGAAAAATTAGCAGATAATGTATGTTCAAAACTTTAATAAGAAATTATTCGAAAATTTGACGAAGAGTGATCACCTAGACCCGCAATATTTACTCTTAGGGCTGCCTTTTCGATTTGCATTTCCATATCTGTGTCAGATAAAATGAAATCGATTTTTGAAATGTTTTTGCTAATAAAAATTTTAATTTAGTAGTAGTTATATATGTTGTGGGTGCAATTTTGATTTTTTTATTAGATGTTATAGCCTACAATATTTGAGTAATTGAGGCGAATTTAATAAAACCTTATTTGGTAAAATCAATTCATTCAGTACAAAGACATTTTGTTTATGCATAGTTCTCTTTATTTATTTCTTATTACAGGTACCTACATATTTATGTATGCATGTAATATACATTTTATGGTTTACTCAAAATTAATTATGTTTAATTCTACCTGTAACAGTATTTTTACATAAAATTTTTTTTGTTTGCTTTTCCATAATATCGATAGAAATTTTGAATGGAACTGCTGGAAGTGACCAAGCGAATCTTTGGACGGGAAGATCACAATTCTTTAAGGCATATTTCCCTGGTTTAAGTGGGCAGCTCAAATCAATAGTTGGTTTCTGTGAAATAATAATTCTGACAAGAACACTAAGTGGAGATGTCGTTTCAATGGCATTGCAGTAGTCCAAACTTTGTTTGATGAAACTTGATGTTTTACCTTTTCGAAACACATCTACTTTGACGACCAATATAGGATCAAATGCCCTGAACAAATTAAAGTAGATATCGAAAGTAGTCATGTTTTGCAATGTTACGTTGTAAATAAAATAATCGGATTGGTAGGCCTCATATTTTACATTTTCTAGTATCAGACTGAAGCGATTTTTCTGAAAGACAGTTGTTGTTATTAAGTTATTTTTCTTTTGTTTTCTTATTATTATATACAATTTTATAATTCTTTTATACCTAAGTCGAGTCCAACTAGACAACATATTAAACGATAAAAATTCAAATTTTACCATGAATCCCACGATTGGAAAAGAAATTAACGACAATTAGTATTAGTTCCGAAAATACTACCAAAGCCAGGAAGAATTTGCCCATCAACCATTTTAATACTCTGTATATAAAAACAGCAACTCTGATTTTTTTTAATGTTCAACCATGATGAAAATGAATGATGCCATCTGAGTCTGGAAATTATGATAAATTATTGTATTGTAAATAGGATTAAAAATTGTTGAGGAGCAAATTACAGAGGTACTGATTTGGGTAATAATTCTAAAGTCTTAATATATATAATTTTGCCACTGTTTTATTAATTTACAGCCAAACATTATCCTAAACATAAATAGTATAGTTCGTTTTAAGACACCCGATATAACCATCTTGCTGTTTTTGTCATAATTTAAAATAAGGTACTTTATATAATGTCTTACCTGAAGTCGAGAATGAGTAGCAGCAAATACAGCAGACGAAAACATAAATAAATAAAGCGAGAGATTTACTTTCACGACCATTTTTGAGTTGAAGAGAATCAACACTACCCCGCCAAAGGAATAAACATTTTATCATTGTGGCAACCGAAAAAGCAATAATTTAGTCATAATCTTAGTTAGATCTATAGATATGATTGTGCTAATGGCCCATTTAATTGCTTTATTTTTTTACCTTAATTACATATTTTCACGGGCGAAAAATTATAGGTTCAAAAACATTTGATATATTACGAAATACAAAAAGCGATTATTTTATACACAGAAGTGCAGAGTGTGTTTGCCTGTGACTTTGCAGCATTGTAACAAGATTTCAGACTAAAATCATTATTATTATTATTATTATAATCCACAAAGTTATAATAAATCTAGAGGGCCAGTATTAAAATAATAAGTAAATTGGTTGTAAATTTGCTAGCACTTTTTATTTATTAAAATCGGACCAAAGGTTATGACTAACAAGAATTACTGTCATGGGAACTAAAACGACAATATTCACTCAATTCATTAAAATACTAGAATTTAAACTATTTTGCCAACAGATTTCAAACTTAGCAAGTTTATTTGTTAAATGCTTTACTGCAATACATTGTTACATTGTATTTAAAGTTAATAATGTCGAACTCTGCCACTTATAATATTTTTACACAAAACTTTTCTTGTCTGCTTTTCCAAAATATCGACGTTAACTTTAAATGGAAATTCTGGAATTGAAAAAAAAAAATTGTTGACGGCAATGTCGTGGCCCTTTATGGAATATTTTCCTGGCTTTATTGGGCAGCTTAAATCGGTAGTCAATCTTTCTCCGATTATAAGCTTGAGAATAATACCGACAGGTGAAGGTGGCTCGTTGACATTGCAGTAGTCAAAACTTTGATTGACAATATTTAATGTTTTACCTCTTAGCAATAAATTTCCTCTGACGAATAATACGGGATCAAATGTTCTGAACAATTCAAAGTAAATATCGATTGTCGTGTTGACCACTGTTATGTTGTAAACAAAAATATCGTTTTGATAGGGCTTAAACTGCACGTCTTCTATTATCAATTTAAAGCGGCCGCCTTCCTGAAAGACAAAAAGGTTTTACTGTAATTTAATTATTATATTTTTATTTACAAGTATTTATTAATTTTTCTTAACCTTAAGTGGAACCTTAAAAATGTGGATTGTAAAGTTAGTTTAAATTTTATATTAATTATCCAACTTCGAAAGGAGCTATCGAATTAAAATGGATGAAATTACCTCATCAACGCAAACATAATTTTAATTTGATCTAATAATAATAATAATTTTATTTTTAAAAGAATGAATATAGCTCAAAGTCCACATAAGGGAAAGCAAGGCTGACAAATACTTTATTCCTTTTACGAGGAGCGGCAGCAAAAAGTGTAGAAATGAGTAGAACAAAATAAATTAGCGTAAATTTGACTCGTGCGTACATTGCTTAAAAAAATAAATCCTTGCAACGAGCCGATGGCATCCAAACTGGTGCCAGAAAACGTCCACAGCTTTAAATAATCATTTGGCATTTTTCTTTTACCGGAAGAAGCAGTAAATTAAACTTGTAATTTTCGGGTAATTGAAAAAGTGTGCTGCATTTAATTTGTTTGTTTTGTTTTTTAAATGATGATTACCTGCACGAGTAAAATATTAAGAGACAATGTAGTATACAAAAAGTGCTCAAATATATTTAATTCAATACGACTTTATTAAAACGAGTATTATTTCCTCCAGAGGGCTCTTTTTATTTTACTTTAAAGTGGAGTTAACGAAAAAAAATTGAAAGGCTTTCTATACTTACTATGCGACCTTCATTAATAACTTTTTATAACATTTTGTTTACTTTAGCTAACAAACATTTTAAAGTACATACTACGATAATTGGATTCACAATATTTATTTTTTTAATTTTAAAAATTTAAAAAAAATTTTCTTTTATTACATTTTTTTTGGAAAAGTAAGAATTAACCTACCTATTCTTCTTAATTTCAAAACCGTTCCATTAATATAGCTAGGTAGAGGGCTTTGTATTGGTTACCAAATATTGAAATATCCCTGGAAACGCCACACTCTCACTTAATTGTTTGATCAATTTCGCGAGTTCTGTGTGTTGTGGGCAACAATTATTTGTGGTGCGTACATTTAATAAATAAAAAATAAAGAAGGCATGCCACATGCTGAAATACCAATCGAAGATCGAAGGAGTTCCGGGGGATCCTCCCTATCATCCATTGCATCCCTTCGTCAACAGCAGGAAAATGAGCTCGATTCGGATAGCACAAATTCTTCTCTGCGAAGTGACCTAGAACTCGATGGCGTACCGCGGAATTTCCCTCCTCAACCGTACTATCTGCCAATTGTTATCCCACCAGAACCCAGTCTAGATGAACTTTTAGTAAGTTCACTTTACTTTAATATATGCAATTTTAGTATTTTATTGTTTATTTTTATATATCCTATAGAAAAGAGTCTCCGGTCGGAACGACTTGGAAAATGTTGAATCTTTGAAACTGCGAGTTATTTCTTATATGGTGAGTTTATCTCGGCTTGCCTCCTTCTCTCCCAGGTTGACTTCTTTAAATCTGGACGGCAGCGTGCTGAGCTCCTTGAGAGACTTGGGCTATGGTCTGACTTGCCTTAAACATTTAAATGTTAGCAACTGTGGTCTAACAAGTCTAGATGGTACAAATGGAATTCCAACAGTAGAAGTACTAATTGCTGATGGAAACCTTATTGAAATTGTCAACCCTCTCGGCAACCTTCCTTTGCTCAAAAGACTAAGCATGAGAGATAATCGAATTAGAAATTTGGGCCTGTTGAGTTTTCTTGGATTGTGCCCTAACTTACAGGAAGTCAATCTGGAGGGCAATCCTGTTACGAGAAATGTTTGGTACCGCACAGAAATGCGAAGAAATGTAAAAACGCTTGAACTCCTCGATGGGAAATTCTTCGATGAAATTAAAAGTCCGGACGTATCTGGTGCAAACTCATCAGAGAGTGAAGTTACCTCAAGTCTATCTGAGGGCGGTTTATCAGAACGAGATAGTGATGGAGAGTCCGACAACAATATAGGTCCCATTCAGCGCAGACAACGTCCGGCAACTAGTCAGGGAATATGCCACATTAAAATTCGAGACCTTCCCAAGCGACCAGAGTCTGCAGGTATTTTTATAAGTTCTTTGTGGAGTACTAGTCGTGTATAAGTTTAAGTACTATTACAATATAATTTTTAGATGTTGGTGCAAATAAAATGGCCTTAGCGTCTGGAGAACCTGTTTGCGGATCAATTGTGTCCAGGGCTAGAGTACTAAGGAAACAACAGGTTAAGTCAGCTTGGGGTTACTCCGATTCTTCATCCGGTAGTCTAAGCAGCTCAGACTATTCATATGAAAAAAGTTTTCCCCAGCAACTGGATCAGACCTCAGTTGACCTAGAGCTTGGTGTTGTTGGCGCAGGGACGCCATCATCTTCAGATTCTGAGAGTCACAATAGCTTCAAAGAAATAGCGAAGAAATGGAGATCAGAATGTCAACAGAAGAAGGAGTAATCTTAAGGATTTGAGTGATTTTATTGTTGTTTCGCGCAACGTTAAAGATAGTGGAGTCTGCAGTTGTTGATTTGCTACGGAAAAGAATATTTTTGATATATTTATTATGGTTCTTTGATTTACATACATATTTGTTTGCATTTGATGAGCCTAAATAAAACGCATTTATTAAACACTTAATATTTTTTACCTAGCTCAAACTGTCTGAGTGTTGTTATGTTTATAGGCGTTGATATAATTGATGATGATCCCATGTTAGATGAAAATAATGCTTCTTCATAATACTTTTATAAAGTTTTTTAATGCTTTAGAGTTGTGAGACTTTCAAATATCGAAAATTGGTTAATCGACTTTTGAAATGCACGAAAACAGAAAATTAGCGTGAAAGAATTTTAGGACAATAAATAATAATAACAAGCAAATTTGTTTTTCAACCTACTCCTTCATTTCATAATTAAATACAAAACTATAGAAGCACTACTTCCAAAAAAATACGGTGGTAGGTACCTTCGTTTACGAGGTATCATCAGAAACCCACGAGAAAAGGTATGCTCTGCTGGATCAAAAAATATAACGAACTCTAAGACTATTATTGTTTTAGAAAAATTAGTAAATAAAGATATATGTATATTAATTGTTGTCAGTGATGTATTTTAGGTATTGGTTGTTATTTTGGTTTCTAAAATTTTTACTTTTGCAACATTTGCGAGCTAATTTATATGCCAAGAAAAGAAACAAACGACTAAAATTATTATATAATATTATATATTATTGGTACCGAAGATATTATGTTTTTCGCTGAAGGTGAAATTCGTTAAATAAAACGTGGAAAACAAAATAATTGCTCCAAGACTTTTTGGAAATTATTCTACATATTAAAAGTTCCATGTAATTTCGTAGTAACAAATGTATCAACCTGATGATTTCTATGATCGAATAAAGTCATTACGATACATAACCCACCCTTTTTCGTCTTCATCACTACAGAAAAGCAAAGTGTAAATAAAGTAAAGCCACCAAACCGACAGGTAATTATTACCTGCTGGACGTCGAAACGAAATGAATTTCAATCACATTTAGTGTTCGCGCTCGCCGTGGACTTATGTCGTATGCTCGTGGCGAATTGATTGATGGAAACATTGATTGGATCCCACCAAGCAATAAGCAGGTTATTTGCTCAATGAATTATTTATACGAGGTGTTTCTGGCGGTGTTATTTAACGACAATATAATTATGGCAACCTTGACTTTTACGTAGAAATGTTTTTAAATTAACAGACTTCTTTTTTGCCAGTGAAATATACTTAAGCTAATATTTGTGTTTATTTTAGATGTGGCAAAGGACAGAAAAAGCAAAATGCCGGTCAAAAATAGGTCCTTGCATCCCAGCTTTAATCGATTTTGCTTAATTGCGTGTCTCCAGAACCTGCTGATAAGCGGAGGAATTTTTGCTATTTATAAAGGTAATGTAAGCGAATCGTCAGGCAATCTGTATGCACAGTTGTATCAGAAATATCAGGAATAGACTCTCCTCCAAAAACCCTTCAAATAATTTGTGTGCAAAATATGGACACGGTCGTCTTGGCATCGCAGCCGTCTCCCACTTGCGTGTCATTGCGTAAGTTCCCGGCATGAGACGCTTTTTCTAAGCGTAAATCGATGCTGTTCCGAAATAAATATAAAAATTGTGCTGGCGTGTGGTCGTGCATAAAAATAACGAAGAACCCAAAGCATGGAGCCATGGCTCGGGGGATGAGCAAAACCTGCACTAAATAAGAATGTAAGCGAGTAGGGCTCATCTTGATCTGGGTGATGCAGGGGAAGTTGATGGATCGATGAGATGATGACGGAATTCAAAAGGAGTCATCTCGTCGAGGCGCATCTTCCGTAGGAACTCAACAGTTGCGTTTCGAGTGATCACAGAGTGCAGGGCTCGCCTTCTAGGGACAGAAGTATTACGGCAATTATAAGGGCAACTTGAGCAATTAGGTGTAATTGCCTCGTGCACTACGCCCCCGCCCCCAAGCGGCGACGAAGACTGCGTATCATTTCACATCTTAATGTCTCGTGCGGAGTATTCGACCTAATTGGGTTACGTAAACAAGGCTCTTCATTTGAATTATTATGAGCAGATGCGTTAAATTTGAATCCAAAGTCTGTATGCCATCAGGGAATGGGGGCAACTTTTTTTAGGGGGCATAGTCAATCTTTATAAATTCGCCATTTTCCCAAAAAGGAGACACGGCTGAAAAGTACTGCCGAGTTGGCTTTCTTCTGGATTAAACAATTTATGAGTAATCCTTGCATCTTACTAAGGGTGTCCTTGATCCTCAGATACTAGATAGCCAATAAACTCTTTATGCTTGTAAACGACAGACCAAAGTAGACCATGAGATGAGTTCTAAGCCCCGCAAAAATGTTACCATACCCCCACGCAACTTAAAGCATTCTTTCCCTTTGGTCGTCACACGAGAGAGGGGAGCCCAAATGCAAAAAAAAAAATAATAATAATAAAACACTATATGTACATACAGCTCTGTGGGCTGGCTGTCTTTGTCCTTTATCAGCGAATAAGTTTATGAATTTTCTCGTTTGACGTCAGCAACGCCAACGTCACAAAGCGAAATAGCTAAGCACACTATTCTGGATGGTTGTCCTCCGCCCTCATCCCCTCGCCCAACTTTTGCTGGCAATCCTTCAGTGCCCCTATGTGTGCATGCTCCCCATTTCAGGCAAAGGATGTGGATGTGGACGGAACTTTTCCGTAGGTACCGAATCATTCCACTTCCCACGCAAAGTTTCATGAATGGCGATCTTTTTACAAATAAGGGTAATCTGTACGGTGGAACACGTTCGAACCGATGCCATGTCACCTAGACGAAAAGAGATGGAACTAAATATTCGCAAGGATGTGGGGGCAGAGAGGTCGAATTGTAGTAAACGCTTCTCATACAATTTCATTCACAAAATATGAGCTTTTAAAGTGTGTGGTCCGGGGCGACGGGATGAGCTTCCATTGACGTCACAGAGACATGCGCCCTTATCCGATAGACTGGCTAATTCTAGGAGTTTTACTACGCTCTAGTACCTTCCGTCTGCCAACATTTTAAACGATAAATTACACTTAGCTGTTCCCACTTCTCCACTACAATTCGACTTATCTCTGTTGCTAACGCATCCAAGTAAAGAATTCTTACCTTAGTTTCGTTTAAAAATATTTACTTTCTTTTGCCGATGCCCACGTTCAACAACATTTCCAGGGTCTTCTTCGTTTTCTATAATATTAGAACGCATAAAAAAAATAAAAATAACAGATATCCCACGCTGCAACTGAACGATGCGTCCCTGTCCCACGCTATTTCTGTAATTTAATCGTGGTTGTACGTTTTCCTCGAATGATGGTAGGGAAAGTTTGGGTGAATACACTTGAGACCTGGGTTTTATTTGTGTTTGAGAAAACATAAAAATACCGACATTGGCATTATAATCTGGAAGTAATTGGGATGAAAGTAATCTTGTGCCATGTAATTCAGATATGTATTCAGATATAAAATAAATTAAAAGAAAGTATTAGATCTTCCAACAATAATGATGATAGTCAAGCCTAAATCTGATTATTTCTGTTGGTTCTCAATAATCTCTGTTTTTAAGGTGCGATTGAAATTATACTTAATTTTTAATATTTTGCACTTAAAAATGTAAAAACGTAAACCTTAAAGTATATAGTTTTATTTAGCATTGTAATGAGTGTTAAGTAACTTTTTAATCTATTTTTGTAGGGTCAAAATTTCTACAATCAAATGATTCGATTTAATAACATTTTAAATTCTTAATTCAACAACAGAAAAAACTACTGGACAGATTCTAATAAAATTTCATCATAAAAATGAAAGTTTTGGGATACATATTTAAGATTGTTCATTGTGAAACAAATAACTAACTAATTTTAGTTTTACCTATTTTTATAGAAATTTACAATAAAAAAAGGAAATGTTATGAATGTGGTATGTTTTCTAGAATTCTATTACATGTATTAAAAAATAAAAAGGTAATGCTTTAAATAAAATATTTTTCAAAATAAGTAACTCCCGATGTTCATTCCATGGCTTTTTTTATCCTACCCGTAGCTTTAAGTACATATAACATCTCAATCCACGCTTAAAGTTGAATAAAGCAAATTAAATCATTTGAGACGTGCTTCATTAAATATAGTACCTCCTTATTATTTGCCGGGTGAAACTCAACTGAGAAAACTTAACCGTCGACTTCTATCACTCTTTTGTGAGTTGTTGAAAATGAATAAATAAATAAATTAATAAATAAAAAAAATATATTTCAATTCAAACGAGAAAATTAAAAATATGCTCTAGGGAAGCAACCTAGGGATATAAAGGTTGAGAAGGTAGAACTGCCTATCGTCCTTAGCGATTCCCAGCTGCCTGGAGACCACTTCATCTCCTGAAAGGTTAGAAAGGTTAAAGCATGAGCAAATTATTTGCTAGCAAGGCTTATTCTGGATTTGGAGCCCCAGACTTTTGTCTCCATTGGCAGTCGGCGCGAAGGAGCTATTCATCTTACTTAACTCGCCCGGATGTCCCGATTAACCGGTCGCCCATCTAGTACAATTTGGAAGTCCTCGAGCAGACCGACGCGTCCTTTGGAGGCGTCTTGCCTACATCACTTCCCCTTGGGGAAGTGAACGCATCCAAGTAGGCAAAATGTCACGAAAGACGGGGGCGCCAATACAAAAAAATCCTCCCTTGGATATTGATCGGCGGTGGCTCTTGGGGTGAAATTGCGCAGCACACACAGGCACGGGACGTGTCGAGGGCGGTAGTATGGTGTCTTACGTCATCAACCCTCACAGAAGTTGCTCGTTCGTAGGCGCAACAACAACAAACAGACGTTGCAAACAGAAATCCGAGCTTCTGGCAAACGTTCATTAGTCCTGTTCGAGGTGCTCCTTAAAATTATTATCATCGGTGCAAAGGGATTCTTCTTCGGTCGAGTGTTGGACAAATAAAGTGATTTCTGTGCGGAGCGAGGTGGTTTTAATGTAGAGTTTAGTCGATGGACTCGAGTGCAGTCAGGTTGGCCCCATTTCGGTATTAGGTCACGCGAATGAGTTTCGCCACCTGGGGTGACACCAGCGAAAATGGAAGCACCACCGAAAGTGCATCGCCATAGGCATCGGCGAACGAGCTCCAGACGGCAGAATGAGGACACCGCGTCCGCCGAGAGGCAGCCAGCGGAAGCGGAGGGCCCATCTCAGCAGATCGAACAGCCGAGCGTCCTTGTTAACGGCCACGAGCCCCCGGAGGGAGCTGATGAAAAATCGCAACAGAGCACCAACGACAACTCCACATCGAAGCCCCCCGAAGGGGGCTTGCAGCCGAGCTCTGCTTTACGGCCAGCCCGAACTGAGGATCGGCATCTCCAGAAGGGCATCATAGGGTTCATGGATCGCGAACTGAAAACGGTCGGACCTGGAAAAAAGGCCCAATCTCTGTCCGATCCTCAGGCGAGTCCTGCTCAGAGATCAACACGTAGTCGCAGTAGCTTAGAGAAAAGTCCTCGCCGGAAAAGGAGTAAATCAGAGTCGCGAAGACGACGAGAAAGGAAATTAATTGCTGCCGGCGAAATGGAGGTACGACAGGCGAACGAGACCCTGATGCGATACCTAAAACAGTGCTCCGAGATGAACGATGCCTCCCTATCGGGGGAGCTCGAAATCGACCACAACTTCGACGAAAGGCGCGTCCATCGCAAAACTAAATCACAACGAGACAAAAGAGGATATCTCTTAAGTAAGACAAGTGGTGAGACAATCACTTGCCCTTTTATCCAGAATGCGCGGAATATAGTGTTTATTTTTTTTTCTCCCCCAACGCAGGCAAAATGTACGCCGGCGGTGGACTAACGTCCATTCTAAAGGACTTATCCGACGACATAATCCCAACAAACGGCGAAATCTACAACCCCTTCACCCCGGTAGTGTCTCCAACAGAGGGACCCACCAGGATAGATAAGATGTTCATCCAGACAACGTCTGGATACCGCGCCGTCGACCACTGCTTCTATAAAAATCCTATCGGGACCGACCCAGAGAGCAATAAGTGCGTATATTTTGGTTCCCCCCAAATTGCGTGCCCACTCCTTTAACCAGGCAAATATTGTTTCCAGGCATGAAATAGTGACTAGTGTGAACCTATCCTGTGCCCTTCAACGAATCTGGATCATGGTTTCCAACATTTGCCACGGGCTGCTCGGCGGGCTGGCTCTAGCCCACCTGCTCTTCATATCAACGAGCCGCCCTTACGACTGGGCCGACGGAGCCATCCGGCACTACTCCCTGTTCGCTGAAATTTACGCAAACACCTTCTACTGTTTAGCAATTGTTTGCATGGTTTCTATTTTCGATAGGTAAGTCTCCTCCTTAAGTATAATAAATAAAATAAAAATATCCATACCGCTGAAATTGTGGTCCTCCAATTGTCCGGAGCCCCCGCAATTTATTTTGCGTCGATTCGTCTGGAGCAAGTTTCCTGTGGGCTGACGAATTTATTCTGGCTGCCTTGTTTTGTTTGCTTAGCAGATTCAGTGATGCCGTCAAGACACGAAAAAGGTCAGGGATAAGTTTCCTCCCTTCATTTCATACTCCTTCAAGACAAATAATTATCGATTATGCCGCCTTCGCTGGAGCAATTCGTACTGCAATTTCGTGGTGTTTACGTAAACATTAAGGGTTTTTCTGTTGCTTAACAATAGTACAACGAATTTTACATGCGGTGTTGGCAAGTTATGTAAGAGGCTACATCGAAAAATGGTCCAGATCTATGTAGAGCTTGGTGAACTTAACCTCCAAAAATTTATTTTTACGTCGTAGTCGAACGGTGCTCTGTGCTTTAGAAACGAGGAGATTCATCAGAATTTAGATTATTTACTATTTACTATTGGGTAGAATATCCGCAAATCCGGATTTTGTTATTTTTAGATTCTTTTAAATTAATTTGTTCCTCTTTTCTGTGGATTTCCGGTCTGAATTATACACCCACTCATTGGTATTATGGATATATATATATATATGTATGATGATAATGATTAATTGGAGAGAATTAGTTATTGCATAAGGAATTTAAAGTTCACTCAAATTGAGTCGTCTTTTCAATTACCCAGAACTAAGGCTCTGTATTTCTAAAACTATTGCACACTAAAGTCTTAAAAAAAACAGTATTAGAATGACGAATAACTTGTCAATTCGCACGAGACTTTGTGTAACATATAAAAGGCTTTTCTAGTTATATCTAGGTACAAAGGTGAAAACAAACAGTGGCTCCGAATGCTATTACAAATTCTTAAATATCTTTTTTTATCACACACTCGTTTCAACGTTAAACCTTAACGTGACCATTTCCATGGGAATCGGAAGGAAATGCTGAGTGAATTCGAGTACATATTTTATTTCACTGTATCATTTTTGCTTACCAGTAAATCTGCAAATCATTTCATTCTTTTGAATAAATATAGAATAACAGTTACAAGTAACATTATATTTAATAAATAATTTCATTTAGATTTCTCTTTATTTAAGGAACGCGTTGCCAAGTATTTAATTCCTGTAGGAATTATTTCGAGACTCCTATTAATATGATATACATATATAATAAAATCAATTTTATTGAGATGCGATAGAATCATATCATCGCCTTATATTAAAATATATCTTAAAATTGTATTTTATTATTTTGAAATGAAATTAAATCTTGCATACCAAAGTATACTATACAAATTGTGGTTTCTTTGACAATTTTTACCATCGCATTAAGCATTTTAAATTAGAATGAAGCTTTCTATGGTTTAATATTTGATTGCGAGTAAACGAAACATGCTAGAAGTAATTTCAATTAGCATGGGAAATGGTATTTTTGGAACAATAGAAATATATTGAACAAAAATAGTTATATAATAAACATAACTACATGACATTATTTTCAGGATGGACATCTGTCACATAGATATAACGAATGCTCCAGAACTAATATCATTTCGATGGATAATAATAGCCATGATCTACATAGCGACAATAATTCTTACCCTCTGTGCCGAGTCGATGGACGAGAAGCTTTACTTATCCAATGTCAATGCGAGTTTGTTCGAAGAAGAACTGGTAAGCAGTATTCTCCATATTTTTTAAAAACTATATTCAACATTATATAATTTCTTGCAGATTAACAATCAAGTTCTCAACGTGTGGAACAGTCTCTCAATTGCGCGAAGCATTGGAGCTATCGTGGGCTGGGTGATGATTGGCTTTTCGCCCAACGATGACCTACTTTACGAACACCTGCTCGAGATGGAGAAATATCAATTGACAAATAATTAAACTTAAACGCAGTTATGATATTTTAAACAAGTGATACGTTTGTGTTACGCACTGTAAATACTACCTAAAGTTGATGTAAATTTTAAAGGGAGTTTAGTTTAATCGACAATTGGCATACTAACTTGTCACAGGATGCAAAAGTTTAATAACTGAGAATTAGACAGACCCAGTGCGAGCAGCAGGTGCTTCGGGCTATATTTATAAAGGATCGAGTCTTGTGTACATTATTATATAGGCATACTAGACCATAAACGTTGCTGTAAAGTCAGTACTATTTAAGTCGGAGAGAACACCTAAATGTGAATATGCAAGCATAGGCAGAAATGGACTGTGGTAGTGTCATAATAAATTATTATTATTATAAAGCTTCATTGTTTTCTTTACTATGTATTACAGATTTAGATTAATGGCAGTGATGTGATGAAATCAAATTTTTAGCCTTATAATATTTGAGAGATTTTGAATTAAAAAGGCAACCTCCCTTTGATATTTATCAATTTATATGTATAAAACTCATTGTTAAAATTGAAGTAAAAATATTTTAATTTTTTTTTTAAAACTGTACTCCATTAACTTAATTTGATTATTTAATTTATAAAATATTCGTACTATGAAGAGTATTTTTTTAATGATTAAACTATATAGTTCAATCGATACCGGAAAAATAAGTGAGAGAATGCTTCTTAAGAATTTTAAAATTTCCGGTTTGGATATCGGAGGATTTAAACATTATCTTAGATCATAACCAAGTTGAACATTGAAACATTGGCCCGAAAAGTCTTCATTAACAATAGAAATGAATATAACATGAATGTAATAATTTCAAGAGCAAATACATATTTGGGTGAATAGTTCAAACTTACCTTCAGAACCCGCCATTGTATTTTTTTAAGATGGGTTAGCAAGTTTTCAAGTAAACACAGTTAACTAATTTACTAAATCTCTTTAGTTAAATAACATTATGTAATTTTCACAAAAAAATGCGTATCAGGAAAATTAAAAAATTTAAGTGTAAGGCAAATTTTATAAACAATAAACTCGCAGTATTCAAGTATTTGATTTTAGTATGATATTTATAAAAAAAACATTGAACTCTTAGAAACGAGCTGAGATATTTTTTTTTTTTTGTACTATTATTCATATATTAAACATTTCGGGGGAGTTACATTTTAGTAGGGGTTTTGATAAAAACACATTAAGGAATATCAACATCTAAATTAAAAAATATAGTTTTCCATAAAATTTGTAAAATTTACAAATTATGTGTACCTCTCATTAAAAAACTTTACTTATTTTAAAAAAAATGATGGGATTCACCGTGCTCCTTTTTCAAATCTTGATAAAAAAAAAGCTGAATACATATGTATGTATAAAAAGGTGGAAAATTGTATGCTCTAAAGTTCTGATAATTACTTTATATGCATGTAACTCGCACTTCTCGGGCAAGTTCAGGCGTGCTTGAGAATATTCGGCATAGGCACCATTCGTTCGTAATTTTTGGAGGTAACTTTCAGGGTGTATTCTTGAGCTAATTTTCAAATGTTTGTTGTTGGATTATGGGTTGTATCACTAAGTTTGTATCGAATTAATACCATAGAAATTAAAATTGAAATCGGAAGGGACAAAACAAAAGTGATGCGACAATAATAAAGTTTTTGCGATTTGTATTTATATAATTTTGTCGTCGTTGATTTCGAATTCGGTAAATATTTTGAAGTGAGACGAAACCTTGTCAATAAAATTATCCACATTCGGTTGGATGTAAATTGTTAGGAGAAAACAAGATTCCAAAGTTAAAATTAGGATCAAATTTTAACAAGAAGGTTCTTCATTTCATTGAGACCATCAGGAAACTAATTAATATTGTGTTTTACGATGTGTTATGCTAGCATATATTTTTAAAATAACTTACCTAAATGAGTTACTTTCGCATTGAAATTAGCGGTCCAATTTTTAAATCTTAACTAAACAAAATGCTTCAAAAAACAAAGAGAGCGATTGTGTCGCCAAATAACCGTCCCATTGTATATCTACATTTTAATTTATTATGCCCATAAATTAAATTAAAGAAATTTGCCAATCATCGAAATTCACAAGCCTTGGCCCTACAGTCTGAATGCTCTCAATTTCGTACGATGTTCTTTCCAATTTGATGTGGAAAGCATTCTGATTACCTGAGTTCAGTCCGCTGTGAGGAAACTGCCGAAAGTGAAGTACCACAAACCGGTGGAGCACAGCGGTTCAGTTGGAGGTTCGTTTGTGAAAATTCGCGAAGCGACGGTGCTGCAACCGTTCGATTTTCCTTAGATAGATTCAAAAGTGCGCGGTCTACTTACGGAAAATTGATTTGATTCCACAATTTTCGGGCAAAATCGAGTTTAGGGCAACAGCTGACGGCGTGAAAGTGTGTAGGTACCGAAATTGTTGGTAAATTCGATGCATGATGCAGCGGTGATTTAGCCGCCACCACACCTTAACTCGTGACACTTCGGAGCGTACGTACACCCAGCGGCAGTAGTGTGTGTTGCGGCTAGCGGCTGTTTTATATGCTTTGACGGAACCCACACAAGCAGACAATTTTCGCGACTGACAGGAGATACGATTGGAGAAAAGAACTGGCACGATTTCTACAAGATCGGGAATTATTAGAAGTTTCTGGCATTTTCAGGTAATTTATCGTGTCACTTGCCATTGTTACGTGTTGCTCGCCACGAGAAAGGCAAATTGTCTAGAATAGGTCATTCTCGTTTCCCATTTAATCCGAGTTGAGTTTCCGCAAGCCCAGAAAGTGCCGCAAATGTTCGATAATATAAACTTTCTGGGGTTTCTGCGGAAACGACCGAAAATTGACGGTGATGGGCACCAGCAACCTCATCCAAGCACCCAAAACGAAAGGTAAATAAATTAATCGGCGATCTCTGCTTTCAGCCTGTCGATGTGTGAAAGTGAAGCCCCGAAGAATCAGAACAGTGATTGCTTTCGGGAGATTTATGAGTGAACTGTTTCCCTCTGCTCGTTTTGTTTACAAAACTGGATTTTGATCAGCCTTCCTACGCCAGCACTAACGCATCAGCGGGCCGAGTTGCCCTAGATTCCTGTCTACCGGGGACTGAAGAGGAAATGGAAGTGGATGCCGCACAGGATTTTATGCAAGCTGCGAGTTTTGCGTCATACCTAAGTACGGGATCTGAAATCGCTCCACCACCACCAGCATTCGAGGACGCCACCACAGGAAGTTTCGATATGGATTCCGCAGGATCCAAGAGCCAGGAGGACAGCCTGGTGCACGTGGATGATCAGTGCGTGATTGACAGGTCTCATCATTTCGAATTTTATTGATTTTGCGGGAATTGCGATATTTATTGCACGAAGGTTTGATGTCAACCCGATTGCGATTTGGCTATTGTTTCATAAAGCTCTGAAGCTCAGTCCAGCGTGGCTCGCGCACTCTGCTGAGTTCTAAGTACTTCTTTAAACAGCGAACCCAGGCTGCTTCAAACATTTTTTTTTTTAGTTTAGGGCACCATGAATATCTTAGTCGTTCTGATGTTTTAAATTTAAGTGCAAACAATCGCTGCGGTTGTGCTAATGGTCAAGCCATGTTTATATAGCTAAAAGTTCTAGCGAAAAGTTTCCCCACCCGAGAAAAGTCTCGAACATAAATTATCACTTCACTGAATTATAAACAGTTCTAGAAACAAAATTCATATAATTTTGTTTTTATTTCTTATACTATAGAGAAGTTTTACGAAAACCGAGTTAGCACAATGCGAAGTCATCCTGTTTCAATATATCGTGTTTTATCATAGTTAAAATTATTTTTAACACTTTTCGGAAAGAATCGTGAATAGACTTAAAATCATGAAATTATCTGTGGGAAAATTCATTAATTCCGCAAGCCTCTTATAAGTTCCATGTAACTTCAAATTTTTACCTGAATACATAGTTCATACTTTCCATAAACAATAAAAACTGCGATATACGTTACTGAATGCTTGCATTTTATTACTCATCTGTTTGTTGGAACACAAGTTACTTGGTAAGGAGTGTGCTCAAATTTTCAAAGCAACTGAAACTTCGCACTTCATTTCACACTTCTCAATCGAGAAATGGAGGGAGCGTAGACGTAAGTGATCGTCAATACGTCGTCTAACTCTAAGCTCAAAAGATAAGACTGTTGTTCGCGGTGGATTGACTTCAAACCTTTGAACGATTGTTTAATAGCTCATTAACTTTGAATTTTTCTTCTATTTCCAGGCCCTTCAATCTCAATGAAAGGTAAGGCTTTATTGGTTCTCTATAACAAGAACTCAAAATGTAGCGGTAAGTTATTAGGGTATAAAAAGTTGTATGTCTCTTTAATTATATAGAAGTTGTGATATAAATTAATCTACCTTCCATTTTCTGAAAAAAATAGTTTAGATTCGTGTTTGAAAATAACTCCAGATTAAAGTAAATTAGTAAAAAATTGAAATTTTAATATTTATTGCTAGTGTAAGTAGTGCTTCAAGAAGCAATATGAACATTTAGGAAACCACAAGAAACGGAATGCTTCAAAATATTAGGAAGAACTCATTGTTATAGTTTAAAGCTAATGAACTTTATTGTTGGTAGAAGTGCTAGAAGCTAGCACATTTTAAATTAAAAACAAATAGTCCTCTTTCTAGATTTGTAACAGTGCTAGACCAGTTGGACACTCGTGTTGAAAAGCTTCGAAAGGATGCGGTTGGCCTTCAAGAGAAGCGTGATTTTCTGCTTATGTCGATCGACCTAATAAAGAACAACGATGTCCTCCACGGAATGGATGAAGGTAAGCTTGTACTGAAAGCTTGGAATAGATGTGCCTTATTATCTTTAATTTCAGCTGAGCGAGAGGAGATCTTTTGCTATATTCATCGGGTGAATTCTCGCCTTTCAACGGTCGAGCTAAATGTGAAAACCGTACGGGACACGGCACAGGAGGAATCCCTTCATCAAGTCAATGTCCTTATAGACTCTTTAATAACTAAGAATGATGCAGTGGTATCGCGCCAACGCTGCCAATCGTTTTTGAATGCATGTAGTGCCTCCGACATGTATGGAGAATGCTACTCTCAACTTTCAGAAAGGATGGTGGATAAGAATTTTGAAAGTGCACTGCTCGGATGCACCCTGGATGACCAGAAGAACATCAAGAAGCGGCTGCAAGCTCTTATGAATTACCTGAACAAGCAAACAATCAGCGATTGATCTCCATTCTGCCGAAATTTTCAGAATACTTTGAAAATTGGCTGAAATTTGTCGCGTTTTTCAGCGCGGTGTTTTCCTTTTTGTATTGTTTTTTTAAATTTTTTATTTAAAATTTAGTACATGAATTGGCTCACCATACGCACTAAATATGCTTAATTTTTTCTTTCTTTCTACGGTCAGAATTCAATTTATACTGAAGAAAATGTACTCGTGCGCAGTACTACTAAACTGTTTTATTTTGCTGTTGCGCAGCCTCTGTTGTAATCTCTTCTGTTATATGTATTAAGATCTGTATGGGAGTAAAATAGCTAAATAATTACAATATTCGTATTGTCTTGAAACTTTTGACCTTTGTATCAGCCCTATATGAACGTTAAAGGTAATTTGTTCAGAGATAAGAGTGAAGACGAAAACGTGGGTCCTAACCGCTTATTTTACTGAATTGTACGTAAAAAAGTTGAATATAGCGGGTAGAAATACTAAAAAGAGTTGGGATAAATAAGTGCTTGTGGACCAAGTTAGTACAAGTATTTTTGCGAAAAGTTTGTTATATAAATTAATTTACTAATTATTATTTTGTAATGCTTGTTTATTAATCCCTACCGTACTTATAATTTACATATTAGTTGCTCATTATTGCAGTAAAAATGTTCGTGTGAGTAACCGATGGACGACGCAGTTCATTTTGGAATATGAATTTCAATCTCATTCGCTATTAAAAATTCATTCGATTACATAAATTCGTTATTTTGAGTTTGTAAATTCTTTAGTTGATTTTAGACAAATGTAAATAAAAAACTAATACACACCGGGTGGTCCCCGATGCGCGATGAAAATATGTTAGCAAAAACTGCTTAGTAAATTGAAACAGTTTTATTTCTAAAGATTTACGTTTTTATTTTTTAAAATTATACTTAATATAAGCAGCAATTTGAACTGAAATTTTTGATTGCAAAATTCATGACTAATTCGATGTATACTAAACGAAAATTCCATCAAGATTTTTTTTTTTTTATAATTCGATGACTTTTTAATATAAACCAAATTTTTTTTAATAGAATATTTTATTTTGTAATTTTTTGGCAATTTTTCCAATTAACGCAATTTTGATTGATACATTTTTGTCTTGATTTTTGCTAGAGATTTCATTTTGTAAATTAATTAATTTAGATCTTGGAATCCTTCATCAGAAAATACAGAAATTAAAGAGCAAACATATTTGCTTCAGTGGAAAAATTGAGCTTGAAAGCATTTTGAGTAATGCTTTCATTTATTCACAAAATTCCGCTTCGTCTCAATATTCCTTTCTCACATTTTTCCCAAAGTTAGAAACAATAGTCTATGGATAGATTTTAGTCCTAAATGTTGTGGGATCATCAACTAAATTCAGAATTTAGAGGAAAATCAAAACACTAAATTTGTATTTATATTTTTCATTTTAATTTGGCTGTTTTAAGAAACTGCTCATCACAACAAAGAACAAGTGGGGAGTTGGCTCTGTGATTAACAGGTACATTTTTTGAAGCTGAAAGAATTTTGAGTCAGAAAAAATGAGCCCGAAAGTAAATTGACTTCGTTAATAAAGGGTAAATTCAAAAATGGGCGGTAAATTCAAAAATGCATCAAAACCGCTTTGATGTACAACTCAGCTTCAGAGACTACCACTACGTTGAATTATGCATCGATGCGGTTTTGATGCATTTTGAATTTACTCACATTCAGCGTAGTAATCGTTGAAGCTGAATTGTAAATGAGGTATTGTGCATTTAGTGATTTTAAGTATATATGAAAGATTCTTTCATTTTTTATATGCTTATAAATATATCGAAGCAACTTTTTAAATCCGTATTAAACAAATTTCTTAATTCTGCCAACGAAAGCGAAAAACGAGAGACGCAATTTGAGAACCACTGGTTTTAATCAAATCTTTCAGCCGAATCCTAGTGAAGAAGAAGAAGGCAGTGTAATGTCAAATTGATGTTTATCCGCCAAAAGTATCAGCTGGAGTTTGTGTGCATTGTTTTTAGTGAAAAATGGATGAATATGAGCAAATTTACAAAGATGAGTTCCAGCACTCAATCCTAGATTCCGGGGAAAAGGTATGATTTGCTTAAATGTTCCAATTTTTATTTACTTTGTAATTTAGCACAAAGAAGGTTCTGCTAAATAGACTTTCCGGGCAAGAAAGTTTATGAAATAGTGCATCAATTTAAATGAATTACGGCAGAAGAGCACTCTTAAAAGCCCACGTAAAAATTGGCTGCCCAATTTGAAATTACATTCAACAGTTGATCAGCCTACGAACAGTCCCACACACAACAGCCACTTTTCCATTTTAGTATCTATATAATGTTTGTTTGTTTGGTGCGAATGGACTCCTACACCGCTCAACCGAACATCCTGAAATTTTTACCACGTATTGAAATTAAAAGGAGCGCACTATACACCCATAGGATGAGTTCTTCAATTTTCTCCTTCTTATCTTCATTTATTTTTCAACTTTATTTATTGAGGCGTAGTAACACACGCCGGGTATTTGCTAGTAAAAAATAAAAGCAAGTAGTTATTCGATTACTTCTAGAATTCTTTTATTTTTCTGACATCAAGTTTTATTGCTCTGCGCATTTAATGTCCCATAAACACAGATAGGTCCTATTGAGCTCAATGAAATCTGCTCAGAATTATTTTTCACTTTTAAATGTTATCATTTTTCAAATTGCAAAGTTTAACTGCTAAAAACAACAATTTTCCACAAATCACCAAATGAAACTGCCACAACGGTTAGTAAACAACTTACGACTTCAATCAAATTGTATTCACGAATAGGCCTCTAGGCCATTAAAACATTTATTGTAAACAGAATTATTTTCATTTTTCTCGGATAATGCTGAATCGTATTTATAACAAATTACGGAAGGTTTAATAAAACTTTTGTCAGTGGATGTTAGTACTCTTACCTTAGAATCATCCAATATGATTGAAGTTCTCTAAAAGTGTACAAAACTGATTTACCCTTAAATTATGACACATATTCAGACAAAACATAAATTAACCAAAGTACAATCCTTAATTCTCGATTCTGCCAACGATATACATAGAGCTGCAGAATAATTTTAAATATAATTAAAAATTAACATCCGGGAGCTTACAAGCATGTCTAGTAATTAACCTTCATACGTCTGTAAAACACAAAATTATTACATAGTTAGATATTGTGGAGCGTGTAGATTTGTGCTTCGATAACACTCGTTAAGCGAAATCTTCAACAATTATTTATGGGGTTAACTTCGTTAAATTGATGTAAATACATATATTCAATGTAGTACAACTTATATATTTTTATTTTTTAAGTATAATTTTACCTTCAAGTTTATTTTTGCAAATCAGTTTACCATTTTTCTTATCGGAAACGTCTAAGATCAATTCGTATGGGAGAGGTGGAAGCATTTTTAAAAATCTGTTTACAGGAAGATAGCACGCTTCAATTAAATAATATGAAACTTTTATAGGGCATTTCAGTCTGTTGTGAGTGCCCTTGTCGACGACGTATTTTATGAGAACAGAAATAGGTATCGGCGGTTTCATCATGTTGCAAAAGTCCACGTTTTCTGAGACAAGATCCGCTTTTTTTCCCTTCCGAAATACACTAATTTTTATAAAAATCGTAGGATGAAATGTCTTTAGCACGTGCAAGGGAACGTCGAATGTTGAGTTTGGAAAAACTGTTACATTATATAACACATAACCGGGCTCCACTATGTCGACGAATGCCCTTTCTATCGATAATTTGAAGCGATCTTCCGCAATCTAAATATAATTTCTTTAAGAATGTTTACTAAACGTAGCGAAACTATTTACCTTTTCTTCAATTGGCGTAACGCATGTCGCCATAAAAATTATGAAGATGAAAATTATTATTACCCTGATTCGTGATTTCATTTTCTAAAGCAGTTTTCGAAATGTTTTTGGAGGAGGAACTTATTCTGCACTAACAAATTTTCAGACAAAGAGGCCATTTATTCTATTGTCCGAGCAATTAATTAAAAATTAATTTTAAATTTCAGGCAGCGATTGCGTTAACTTTGGTCAATGGCTGTTAAACAATTACCGATTAATATACGATAAAAAAAATGTGGGCAATTTAATTTTCATTTCCACCAGAAAAAAATTTGAAGGAAAATTCGAAAATAATAACGTAACAAATTTCGTATGGAACAAGAAATTAATAATTTTGGAGCGCGTACGCAGATTAATTTGTGCTCATTTATCAGCTTCAATTTAGGTTTCGGGTCATTACCACGCAAAAACACGCATCGAAGCGGCATTTCCTGAAACATCTGCGTTTCCAAAATATTTTTGTAAATAAAACGGTTCATTATTATTGTTTTTAATTAAAAAAAGGGACCCATACTGTTCGCAGAAAAGCAGATCCAGACCATCATGTATCATGTCCGAAAACGTACTCTAAAAAACAATTCAAAGAGCTACAGATCAGTCAAAAACCCCTGCTTACAAAAAAACACTTGCAAAAAAGGTAATTTGAAGTTGTAGTTTGCTTTTCTATATCAAATTAAATTAATAAGGTGGAATTTGTTTCTGACAATTTAAACTAGTCGTTAGAAAAATGGAAAACAGTACTGTTCACCGATGAGTCAAAATTCAATTTAAAAAACTCAGACGGCATGACAACTGTAAGAAGACGCAAAGGTGAGCGACTAAATCCATGATATTAAAGGGCAGTAAGCAAGCGTGAAAGAGATAACGTGATGGTCTGAACCTGTTTTTCGGCGAACTTTTTGGGTTCTTTTTTTTTAAATATAGGAAATAATGAACCGTTTTATTTACACATATATTTTGGAGTCGCAAATGTTGCCATATATCTAGTGGGAAATGCCGCTTCGATGGATATTTCAACATGATAATGACCCGAAACACACATCGAAGCTGATAAATGAGAATGGGATTCAAGTTCTTAATTGACCGGCTCAATCCCCAGATTTGAATTCCATTGCAAATCTCTTCAGGATCCTTAAACAGCAAGTCTCAAGTCAGCGTTTCCGAAATAAAACAGAAACTAATGGAAACACTGAAAAAAGAATGCAAAAGCATACCTCAATCTACTAGTATGAATTTAATAGCGTTTCTGTCACGAAGGTGTGCTGAGGTTATTCAAAATAAGGACTACCATACGAAGTACTAGGGAGGCAACTAAAATGTTGCTTTAGATTTGCACACTAAAATGTACCGAAGTTCGTTATTTTTTTAAATTATTTCAATTAAATGGCATTGTAAATTTGTTGCGAAGTCAACTATTTCTAATGTTTCAAGAAAGGAGAAAAATAGGATACAGTTTTTTATTGTCCACTAAATAAAATGAAGGAAAAAACGACATTAAGTTTTTGTACAGGGATGGTTTCTTTTGTTTTGCACAACACTGTATCAATAAGTTTTACTGTTAAGCTGCACGCCGAGTCAGCAACTAGCAACTTTCCCGAGTAGAACTTTATTAAACGGTGTGAATAATATTTGTTTCAGAAAAGTAAACACATAAAAATCGAATTAGTAATATTAAAAAAATTTTTCGACACACGAAGTTTGTAACTGGAAATAAATAAATTTTTAAGAAATATAATACATATATTTAATCAAGAAATTGTAGCTGTTTTACAACACCTAATATGTAATACAGTAAAATACTTGTATAATCTCTGTGTCCTTTGGACAGAACACTCTTAAAACAAAAAATCCACATTAAAATTGGTTTATTCATTGATAAGCTACGAAGTCATAAACATACTCGACAAACTTATCTCGATCTTTTGTGTTGGGGGTTAAACAGGTATAAGGTTATAAAACTCCAATATTAAGTGAAAATGTCATTTTTTTTATTAAGAAATCTTTATTTTGATTAGAGATGATTAGAGCTTTCGATTTTGACATCTTCTAACTTAATTAAATTGACAACTAATAAAACTCAGTAAAAATAGGTAAATTAAGTCTATCAAAATTAAATCAACTTGTTTAATATTTTATTTTTTATGTATAATCTTACCTGTAAGTTTATTTTTAGAAATCTGTTTACCAGTTTTTTCGTCGGAAACATCTAGGATCAGTTCGTATGGGAGAGGTGGAAGAATTTTCAGAAATCTGCTTGCAGGAAGGTAGCACGATTCGATCATATAGTGTCACTTTTAGGGGGCATTTCAGTTTGTTGTGTGTGCCCCTGTCGACGATGTATTTTATGAGAACAGAAATGGGCGGGGGGGGATTCATCAAATTGCAAAAGTCGACGTTTTCTGTGAGAAGATTTGCTACCTTGCCTTTGCGGAATATATTAATCTTTATGAAAAGCATAGGATGGAATGGCTTTAGAACGTCGATATAAATGTTAAATGTTGAGTTTGGATATACTGTCACATTAAACGTCGTATAGTCGGGCTGCAATATGTTCACAAACGCTTTTTCTACCGTCACTTTGAAGCGTTCTTCTGCAATCTAAATATAATATTTTTAATGTTTTACAAAAGTGAGTTTATTTACCTTTTCTTCAATTGGAGCAACGGTCAATAGCAAGGAAAGCATAGCGATGGAATTTATTGTCAGTCTGGTTTGTGTCTCCATGTTTGAATTTTAAAAATGTTTCCGAAAGGAGGGCTTATTCTGCACTAACAAACTTTTAGACTTACTTATTCCAATTTCGGAGCAGTTAATCGAAAATTAATTTCAGACGTTAAACAGAGATTACTTTAATTTTGGTTATTAGTTACACAATTGTCGATTAACAATTTTGACTATATAAACAAAATTATTTCCATATTATCATCAACAATGGTGATTTTTTACGAAAATAGGGTAAATGAAATTGTTACCATTAAGTCGGTTGTTGAATTTGTCGGGTGATAAAATTTATATATATATACTACATTTAAACTACATACATAATTTTTGTTTAATTAAGCTTACCTTCCGATCTTACGAAACGCCTAGAAATCTTCACCATATTTTACTTTAATACAAAGCGGAAATGTTTTTGGAGGGTATTTTAGCAAATATTTTTATAAATATGTTGCAGGTTACAATCACACATTTATCCGACAAGTACGAGAGGAGTATTAGAGAAATTTCAGAAGCATTATCTAAATGGGTTATATCGCAAGACAATAAGAAATTCCAGAAAGAGTACATACTAAAGGGAACACATCAAAAAGGATATCCCTTAATCACTGTGAGAAGAATTTTAAATAAAAAGGAAAATTAATAAAGTTTAAGTATTCGTAGATTGTGCATGAAGATAAGCTTGAGAAAGCTAAAGCATCTGTAACCAACCCATTATACTTCATTTATAGTGTAGAATTGTCTGGTTCTTCGCAATCGCTAGATTTGCCTAAATTATCCAAACTAAAAGTGTAAGTGCTTGAGTTTATAAAACTCTACAAAAAAATACATATAAATTTATAATAAATTACTAGAAAAAACATACTTTTGCCGGCTGATAGTCTAAAAGTTGTTAATAGCGACACCAAGCCGCCTGTCGAAGTCAAGGAAAGTCCTACATCTGTGTCCAAACAACATGAGATCAAGCCCGCTAAGAAACCTGAGAATTACTTCAAACAAAAAACTGTAGAACCGTCTGGGAGTAAAAATGATACCCAAAATGATAGTAAAAACGATGTGGTTCTAGACAAATCAATTAAAGCTCAAAGTACTCCCCTGGAATCAAAGGCAAAAGATAAGAGTAATAAATTTAATTCTGGGCCTTCTAAAGGCAACAAAGGATCAATTGAAAATTTTATGCTAAATGCTAAACCAAAATCGTCTGTGAAGAGCGAAACTAAAAACACTGGCAAGGCTAAGGGTGACTTGATTACAACACACTTTAATGCTAAAACGAATGGAGTTAAGAGCGGATCCGAAACAAATGACACTAACGACAGAGATAAGGTTTCAGAAATTTCTAAACATGAAATTAAGGTGGAGGTAGTTAAAGTGGAAGAAGAAATATCGGAATCAGAGATTAAAGAAGAGAAACAGAAGAAACCAAAAAAGTTGACTGATGATATTGTTGAAGAAAAGCAGACCAGAAAGCGATCTTTGGATGACTCTGGTAAAATATAATAGCATCACTATTTTTTACGGTATGAAATATTAATTTGAAATTTCAGAAACAAAGCAAGGGAAAGCAGCGAAAAAGTTTAAAGCGGCTTCGACTGGTAGACGAAGGATTGTTGTTGATGTGGATAGTAGCGATGAGGAAAACGTTGATATAGGTTCCTTTAAATTTAAATTCGTTGTTACGTAAAATTGACTATTTACTTTAGCAGATGATACTTTAGATGATGTAACGGAAGTGCCTCCGCCAAAAAAGTCTGTAGTCCAGAAAATTGAAATTAAGCATCAAAATGAGATTGATGAAGAAAACAAAGTTGAAGAGACCAAACCATTGGAGCCGATAACATATCAAGATGATGATGGCTTTCTAAGTAAATTCTATATGGGTATTATAAAACTTTTTTTTTTATATAAATTTTATTTTTCAGTTACTATTAAAGATAACAAGAAACCTAAAGGCATACCGAAAAAAGTAAAAGCACCGAGTCCTGTGAAGAAAACTTTACAAAAGTTAGACAAAATTCCTGTAAGAGCTGCTAAGAAACAGGGGCAAATTACAAATTTTTTTTCAAAAAAATAATATCAGGTTTTGAAATTAAGTTGCGTTGATTAGAGTTTCGAATAAATACTTATTATTTTCTAATATTTGTGTCATGAATTGTCATTGAAATTAACTATACACGCCATCGTTTTAAATGCATAGTCGACGCAGTATAAAATTCTGTGATAGATCGTCACTTTCCGGGATCACATGGATTGTCTCAGCCCTTCACACTTGATTATTGACAAAATACATATAAGTGGTAAGCAATATATTTAATTTAATTTAAATAAATTACAAAAATTTACTTTCAATTTGAAATTTCACAATTAAATTAAGCAGATTTTGATTTTCCACTTTCATAGATATTCAATTTATTTATGAATAGCTTTAGTAACTAGTTGAAAAATGCTCAGGTAAAATAAAAGCAACCTTTTTGAAAATTGAAGGATATCTTTTAAGACACTTCAACTATTTATAAATTTACTTCATTAGTTCGTGAGTCGGTTGTCTTGTTTTTTTGTAGAGTGAGTTCGGGTTGAGGAGTCTGTGGGTCTGTCTCGTCTTAACATTTATTCTTTGTACTCAAAGTAATTACTAAGCATGAGTAGTACATAGCATGCAATTTTGTAATTTGGTAAATATGTTTTTCAGTGCATTATAATATTCATCAGACCTGAAACGTATACCATAAAACAGGAACAAGAAAGATTAATATCATTTCATTATAGTCTGCGTGCTCTACCATATCCGCTCCTATTTAGTAATAGACGTCGAGAGCGTTTGATATATCGCAAAAGTATCTAAGTGACGAAGTTACATCTAGAACAAGGAGCTCCTTCTAGACTATTAATTATAAGGGGACAGGAGGTCAGCTTCGATAGCGAAAAGTCTGCATGCAGGTCTTATACATGCGAACATCTGGGAGCTTTGTTCAGAAGTAGATCTCAATTAGCCCGCCGTTCATTTGTCTTCACCTAGGAAGCTTTGCTTAATTTTTTAGTGCTGTCGGTGGCCGGCTGGCTACCCATAAATCTCCATTACCCTAGCACAGTGTGAAATCTCCATCTATCTTTGGACTGGAGAGCTAATTACTTAAAAAAAAAAAAAAAAACGGAATGTGGCAGGTCATTTAATCAAGCCATTTAAAATCAACACTTTCACCTGGATGTGGGGCAGCCAGCTGCCATGTGTGTGCACCATGGAGTTAATGTTTCACTTAATTTTCACGAAGTTCTTGTCATTCCTAATTTATGGCGCCTACATGATCCTAAAATCATATAATGATTCAGTTCGTGTGTCAGCCGTACGTGAGTGATGAACGTAAGCATTGAGAACGTTATCAAATATTAAAACATTATAGCCACAGGCCTGGAAAGGATTCCCAGCCAATTCTGCCTATCCCCCAGGTGGCTAGCGAGCTTTTGGAGGCTCCACTAGGACGTTTCAATTTTCAGTTTTGTTATGCACGGGGCAGGCAAGCTTGTCAGTAGCTTGCTATTTGGATTTTGTAATATCGGAAACAGAAACAGGAAATGGAGGTTTCGGCCGTCGCACGCAAGCATGTCGGCTTCGAGCGAACTTCCTGTAGACTCGCCAGACATTAATAAGTGCTTCAAAACTTAACGAAAACTTTGGCCATGCATTTGACTGGAAAATGGGGTGCTTCTGCGCCCTGAAATCTAAAACTTTTGCCCCATTGGATTCCAGAACTGGGTCAAGAATGTTTAAAGCAGTAGTCTTTCTATTCCCGGCCGGAATGTTGCACTCTTTATAAAGAAATTGGTGGGCTCTTTAATTTGTCTGTATCGAGTAGGTTCGAGACATATGTAAATTTAATTCGTAACATCTTGGTCCCTTTTCTCGTAAAATGTTTGAGGGTATTTGAGCACTTTAAATAATTAATTTTTCGTCACCTTAAAACTGCCTTTTTACAGAAAGGATATATTTACCAGGCTTTGAATACCATGGATTTTAAAATCTTTTGAGTTTTTAGAAAGATTAAATATCTGCGACCGCAAAAATATCTCAAAATACCTTTACCAACATAAGTAGAGCTTTTACAATTATTAATGAAAATTGATGGCTTTTAATTGATGTACAAAAAGAAAAGTTATCAGTTTGAACCGAATATTATTTTGGTTTTTATACGTATATTCCACATCTAATTTGAAATAACTATAATATTTTAATTTTATTAAAGTTTGTTGAAGGTCCTTTCAAATGCGATATATGGTTTTCAAAACATTAAAATGATGGATTAAATTTAATTGAAATAAACAAATTTTCATTTTTCGATTGCTCATTTCAAAATTAGTGGGCAAATTTAAATATTTGCACTAAAATTAGTACTGATGGAATGGAGTTTTGTTCTTGCATTAAAATTGTGAAGTTTCTAAACGCGACCGCGTTGATTTGAAATAAAGGTGCAATTTTTTTCTTGTCTCATTTATTTTTAAAGATTTTAAATAGCATAAAATTTATAGTGCTCATATACCTAGAAACATTTTTACTTTCTGCATATGACAAAGAAATTATTTCAAGTTAAGTTTTTCGTATTCTGTACTATGCATCTTTTACTCAAAATCATTCGTCTAACTCATATTTCAGTCTCAACTAATATTAGAAAAAGTAACTAAATGTCATTAGATAATTCACTAATAATCGTTCCAGCATTTATGAAAGTTCCAGAAAAAATAATATTTTTTCAAGAAAACACAACTTCATGAGCGATTTAAAATCTCATTAGGACAGCTAAAAATTACAGACATTTCCCTGAAAAGCTCGATTACCCCATCTCATAAATCTCCTTCATGCAATTTCCTCTACCTTATACAGGTAAATGCCATTCCCATTCGGGTAAAGTATGGTAAATAAACCAATTCTATTTCAGCCATGAAAGGGAAAACGTTAACCTTTCCTCCCATTTCCCTCCCGCAACATATTTTCTGCTGATAACCTCGAAGATATGTTAAAGCAGTCAGGCCCCACGGAGTTGTCTTTAAGTTTTCCTTGATTTATCGATTATGTCGCAATATACCTTTAGCACTCCAAAGGGATGTTACAAGCGAAGACAAATTCCTTACGAGGGAAAAAAAATAAATAAAAGAGAAACTTTCGGTTCCGTCGGAAGTTTTAGCAACCGCCCACTATTATGTTTTTTCATAGGGGTCAAAACTATGTCCACCACAGTCGTTGTCAAACAAAAGAGTTTCCATTGGGATTTATGGGTGCCTGCGAAGGCACCAGATAAAACACTGCAAATAAATGGTGCACGTAACCTTTGAGACATTCCTCTCTGAAGATAAATTGCGCAATCATTGAAACCGCAGCTCGGTAGCCCGATTGAAAAAGTTACTCTTGTGCTTCGCACGCAATACGACAAGGCAAACGTTACCGAAGAGTCATTACGCTTTTTCGTTTTTCATTACACATTTGAGATAAATTGAAAATTTCCATTAAAATTTTAAAGCTCAAGAGCTTAAACTGTTCGAATTCCTGGGAAAGTGTGAATGCGATGAACGAGAAATTGGAATTATTTTAGGAAAGGGAATTTAGTTCGAATTCAGTGGGCACTGAAATTCGAACGGAGGCGGTAGTGTAGGTAGGCAGTCCGTTGAAATATGATAATTCAGGTATTCTGCTGATAAATTGAAACGTAAAAGCCCTCAAGGGACAAATATGTTGTATGCAATGTATCCACAGTGGGCTCAGTTCTGTTCCATAAATCTTTTTCAGAAGCAGTGTCAAGGAAGCAAAAAATTTGCAATTTTTGTTGTGAATCCCACACCTGCTTATACAGCGCAATCACTTTGTTGATACACGCAAAGTCAAATTTATGGCTTGTGTTTTTGATTCTTTCTGATATTTATTTAAGCATGTGGTGAGAAAACCTCAAGATTATTTTTAAATTGTAGGGACATTTTGGTATTCTTTACGAGTTTTATGTTTACATAATCGTTTTTTAGTAGAATTGTAAATTGCACATACAAAAGTACATTGTTAATAGTGCTAAAGGTGTTACTTGTGAGTTGTACGAAAATTCCTCTTTAGATACAATTTCTCTGTGTATAATGAAAAATCATCCAGCAATCCCTTAAACATATTATGTTTCTTTACAGTTTGTTTTAAAATATTTACTTTTTTAATCTTGTTTTCTAAAATCTGTACCTATATTCTGAAATTTGCATACATATTAAGAAAAATTTGTATTTTGCTAGCGAAATAGAAAAACGACAAATACATGTTACCGCGTCCCCAATTATTTCGCATTTCTTCTCAAAGTGGTATATTTAAAGATTATAACCTTTTTTCAAAAAATTACATTTCCTGCATTTAACTCCTACATATACATACCCGTCCTCAATTATATAAAAATTTTCTTTAAGAAACTTCCACTGGCACTATAATTTTGAGAGGTACCCCATGAAATAGTCATTGAATTCTCCCTTGAAGCAATACGTCTTCATCGTTTCGACTTTGAATTGCACAAAGTTAACTCGGCCCTGGAAAATTTATCGTTTTATGTTAATTAATTCTAGAAAATTGTTCAATCACTTGCAGAGCTTGTTTTAGAAAAGAACTATAATACCTACCTATGTTTGAATATTTTTAAGGAATCCTAGAAAGTAATGGATTCTTTTCCACAGGAGTAATTTAAGGCACTTTTTAAGTCACAACAAGAAAAATCATTTTCAAAGAGAAGACTTTAGTACAGAAAATAATTCTTCCCCATACTGAATGATTTTCTGAAACATAATTCTAATGCAATTAGCATTGTGCTCGAACTTGAAGCATCTTGCTTGGCCTGATAAGCATTGCAAGACCATTAAAAGCATATGCCCCGCATGACCTTATTGCACCCCAACTCACGTTCCCATGACATGGTGACATAATCACCACATGATTCCAGGATCATGCCGACAACATAAATCACAAATGACGACGAGAAAGTTCGGTGAAACATTTTTTGTTTTTTGGCATACATATGTAGCCAATGTTTCTGTAAATAGCCAAATAAATAGGATCTTTTGTCACGTCACTTCTCAAGTTTTTGGGGAAATGTTAATGTCTGGTTGAAAGACCTGATTTAATGGCTTTGCACATGTGTTATTTTAAATAATTACCTGTCGAGGAAATAAGCTGGAGATATGGGTCATTTTCATTTTCATATATTTATGTTACATGGTATGACACCTTCTTTGATCTAAATGTTTGAATAAGCATAAATTTCCTGCTCAGAACAGTTGTGCCGGTAATTTAATTTCACAAAAAGGAAATAACTAACTTAGCTACAAAGACGAGTAGCATATTCAAAATTGTATGTTACCTATATGTAGATATGTAATTGTAGAATTTTTGAGTAAGGACCAAGGACGAATTTTGGTTTGACTTTATTAAAATGAAAATTCTATAGTGCTATTTTTAAAACTATGGATCTTTTCCTAAGCTTTGGAACAATTGTAGGCACTTTGGACTGACTATGAATAAATAAAGTAAATTAAGACTATTTCGATGATTAACTAAGGATTTATTCCTTGTATGCACACGTATTTAGACGTACATAGACAATAAGCAAATAACAACATTTCAAACAATATACTTAAAATATAAAATGCTCTGACCAAATAAAAGCAATATAATAATTCGCCTGGTAAATATTATGTCGGATCGAATTTAGCATCATTTGTGGAACACCGACTTAAAATGGCTTCTTTGTCTTCTTAAGCAACAGCAAGTGGAGCATCCCTTCGCCCTAATCAAACAAAAACTTCTATTTGCATGCCTAATTGCTCCGGGTAAATATTTTCCCTCGTTTTCATGCTTCATTTATGTGCCGCAAACGTCCAAGCAGTTTCTCCCAACATCGGAATTTTTGCATTTTCTACCGCTTTTGACTATTTCTATCGTTTTCACCACTTGTCCTTTCGTTTTAGCAGAGTTTATTTTTAAAACATTTATCTGCAGCTCAAAGGGTTTGTCCGACTAGAAACTCTTTTTGTAGCTCTTTTCGGAGTACAACTGAATGTTCGTTTTACTTATTGTTCAGCACAATTGTTTGCAGCAGCTGGGATTGAGTAGCTCCTTGTACTCCTTTGAAGAATTAACAACTTGCAATGCAAACATTGCTTGTAATTTCCACTTTAATACTTTAAAAAGCAAATTGGGTCACAAAAATTACACTTGTTGGGAACATAGGCATTCGGCAATTAAGTTTTAAGGATGCACAAAAATGAATAGTACAGGTTTCTTCTTGAAGAATTGGACCTAAAATACACTATACGTACCTTAAAACCTGGAGGGGGTAATATAGTGCTCTTGGATGGTATTGGTCCTCTTCATAAAATTGAAGGTTGTCTGGTCAAATATCAATAGACGTCAATATTAAACGAAGGGATGTTTCCATATGCAGATGAAAATTTGCCTATAACTTGGATTTTCCAGCTGGACAACGATTTAAAACACACGGCGGCTTATACTAAAATATGGTTTAACGACGAACATAGTGTGATATTATTGGATTGGCCGTCATGTAGTCCTTATTTAAATCCAATAGAGAATCTGTGGCGGGTTGTTAAAACCAAAGTTGGACTACTTGAAATTGGAAATTTGAATGAGCTTCATGCGGCAACAAAAACAGTATGGTTATCTATTTCAAAACGCGTTTGTGAAAAGTTAATTGAGTCTATGCCCCGAAGGTTTCAGGCTGTATATTGCGTTAAAAAATCTATGAAATATAAAGTGTTACTTAACTTAGGCGTTTCTAATTATATGCACGGCTTATTTTGCATGTTGCTGACATGTGACTGTACTGTACTGTTTGGAAAGGAACGCTTTCTTTACAAAATGCGGGTAAGGTATTGTCTACGAAGAAAGTATTTGCAGTAAAGCGTTTCTAATTATATATACGGCACTTTATCTTGGGGTATATCTCAAACTTTGAAAAATGTCTGTTAAATCAATATTCACGGGCTATCAATGGAGCTAAATAATAAGCTATCAATCATTCAGTTATGAATAACATAACGATGTTAATGCCAAAATTGTATCATAAAAAAGTGACCCCATGTCACCCCATGTCTCGATGAACTTTTTTCACAATCAAACGGAAAAACACGTAATCATTGTATTGAGGAAAATGGTTTATTTATGAAGTGGAGAGTTTTTTAATTGCAATTCCTGAAAAGAAAGATTTAATTGGCTCTTAATCTATAGGTCGATTATGTTCGATGTCGATTTACTTGATCGAGTTTTTGATCTCTTGCATAATCGATTATGTGTTCCGATCCGGTAGTTCTGCTGATGTTTGAGAAAATTAAAATAGCCTGCTAATATTACTTAATGTTGTATTAAATGCTGAAAAGATATCAGAAAGTATCGAAAAAGTGAAAACCTTTTAAGTGTCTATAAAAATAAATTGAAACGATTCGCTCGATAAAAGTTAATGAGGTTTGGTGATCATCAGCAGCACTTGCTAAAGCTCCAGTGCCACTTTAAAGAATTGTAGGAGAATTGTTGCTTCGCTTTTTTTCCTTCCCGGAGACTGTGGTTCCGGTCAGGAAATGATTGGCTTATTCGGAAGGCAGCTGCAGGCGGCCATTGGCAGGGGTCGGGGCGGCACTAATTAATATTGAAATTAATGCCGAAGTGGGCACTGTGCACGAAAACACTTTTTCATTCGAAACCCATCACGCAGCATGTAAATTATTTCGGCTGAGTGCCCTTTTGATAAGCGGCGCGTCCTTATATAGTTATTAATTAACACGCTTGTAGAGCGGAACCAGGGCGGAACGGGGTTGTGTGCTTTCGGGTAGCACGGCTTAGTGCGTTATTTTCCCGGTGGATGAAACTGAAACGAATCTGGCCGTAATCTGGGTCTGTGAAAGCCGCAAACTAAATGGAAACCTGTTTGTTTAAAACCACACCATGTACAACGGAATGGCCCTGTTCCACAAGATTTGGTCGTCAGCCGAAGGATTGATTTAAGTAGATATTCGGCTTTAGTGTTGTATGAATTTGGGCCATGACTTCAAATGGGCATGGTGACTGTTTCGAAGTAAAGAGAGAATTTAGAGCATTTCTGGGAGTAATAATAACCACGTTTTCGGTATATAGAAATGGTCCGAAAATACTGAATTATGCCATAAAATCAGGCCAGCAGACACAAAGGTTTGTTTGATTATAAAAATATAAATTTATAAATCTTTCGCAGCAGTAGGTAATCTGCAATTTATTGTACACTTTATGGCTGATTTTCCATACTATTGTATTTTATTTCGAAAAATATTTCATAGAAACGTGGTGCGTTCTACATCTGTTGGCTAAAAAAAGTAAAAAGGTTATAAAATTGGGTGAACATACCGGTGAGCTAGAATTTCTATCTGGATATAAAGTAGGTCACTCTTTTTCTTATGAAGAAGAAAAATTTCTCTTGCACATCTTGTTTGCTTTAGAATTTGTTGCAGCATGACATGCCACCCAATAAATTTACTGAAAAATTCCACATTATGTGAAATTTGTGAGGGAAAAATATTACGACCACATATGTACTAGATATTCAGTTACTCTAGATATTTAAGATTACAGAGGATTTTATCAGGCAGTAAATGCGAGCGAAAATAGGTAAATTTCGTACAGCATGTCTGTTAATTGAATTCTGGTCCAATGGGTATGAATGATAAATGTGAAAGAGAATTTGGGTATATGTAAGAACGTGTTCATCCTTTTAGTGTTGCATGGATTACATTTCGAAGAGCTCCTGTTTTCTTTTATCTTGTAATGGTACTAGTTCTTAAGAAGAGATTTGCAGATTTTCTTATGAAATTTTTTATTTGTAGCAAATGAAGGATAGTAGAATTGGATTAAAACTATATCTATAAATATGTGTTAGACTAAATACCTATCAGTTTTTATTCCAGTATAGCAGTAGAACTGGTGATGAATACATAAACAAACGAATCAATATTTTGCATGCATACATAGTTACGAATTCAATGTATGAATTGGAAAAATTGTATGCTTAGGAGACAAGAAAACCAAAATTCAGTAAAATAGTATGGATTATATGTAATTAAAAATATAACCGATTTTATATAAGCGTTATTAAACCTTTCGTTGTAAAACGCACCTAAGAAATCAAAGTCCATCTTTATTATTATTATTATTACCATCATTTTTTTTATTTTCTTAATGTCTTTGCTTAATATCATTTAAATTTTGAATTATTATTTTTTTAAGTTTGAAGCAACATGTTTGACTTTAATTTAACATAAGTATGTACTTACCTACTTTAAAATTGAGAATATACCAAAAAAATTGCATATTTGAATTCTTTAAAACATACTACGTTTTTAAATAACTCAAAAGCTGTTCTATTTGGAAAATTATTATTTCGTTTATTAATCGAAAATCTCCTGTTTTGAATTTGATTACAAAAGCCAAAGTACGGCTTTTAACGTTTTAAATATGCATGTGTGTAATATATACATTTATGAATAATTTGTAAAGAATTAAATCAAACGAGTTTATTTTGTTATAGGATTGTATTGTTTTATACTTGAATAAAATTCATAAGTCATTTTAAGTGACTATCCTTTACCTGGATTAAAGAAAGCTCGCTTTTATTGAGTCCATTAATATACATTTCTGTCAAATCCTGGCATCTGCTATTATGCTCTTGACGGCCCTGACAACACATGTCTTGTTTATCTCTGACAGCTCATATCATTAATCGAAATGTGGAAAATTAATGAACTTCCCTCCATTTAAATGATGATGGACCCCTTGCCTGAAGTAACCCGTATTTGTCTCGGTGGTAACAATGGGACTAGTTCCTCTTTGATGGGAACGTTAACCTTTTCAAATTTTCAGATAAAATTCCTACAGACTAAGGCAGGGGAAGGGGCACTTGACTGAGACTGTGGCTCAAAATAACAACTCAAAGGCGGTTTACTGCCCACATTCTGTTGGTATTCTGCCAGGATCTCTCAAAGCTTCATAATAGAATTTTTCTGAGTATTCTATCATTTTATGAACTTATGTTGAGTTGAATCCGGTCATGCTTTTACTCTTCTTGCGGTCCGCATATCTTGGAGCTTAAAAGACTATTTGCTCATAAGAAATTCAATCATTTCCCTCGGACAGGAGCATAGGTTCTCTTGTGTTTTCTATGTTGCTTCTCCGCTGTATGTCAGATTCTTGTGCAATTATTTCATTGCTTTTTGCAGTTCTTTGCGTTTCAGTGGTAAAAATCTTTCAAGTAGCAATTTAATTTCCTTGAATCTCTGGAAAATATTTTCATAAAATTGTAAACAAGTTTTTAACAAATTTCAAGTGTCCAATAAAAAAAAACTTTCCTCGCCAAGCAATTTGGAAAGATCCTTGGCTGCAGGAAATTCAGCAAAAGAAGGGGGAGCCGAGAAATCGTTCTTTTATTACCTCAGCTCGTAAACTTGAAAATGGATGAGTGCTTCAGCCAAATTAATTTGCATAAAGCAATAAATTTACTTCGAGGAAATGCCCCAGAAATTGTTCCTCAATTTCAGGATAATCTCATGGAAGTATGTTGCTAGCGACTGCCAACGAGAGCGTCCAACGATTGTAAATTTTGCAGCGAAATTTTGTTCAACTAGAAACGTTTTGTGTCGAACCTTCAGTATATTTGAAAATTAAAGAAAATCTGCACTTTTGGAGCAAAGATGAAAATGTAGAATAAGAATTAAGTCAAAAAGGGAACTAATTTATCAGATTTTGAGCAGTATGTATGCGATGTCTAAATTGTTCATATTTTGGAAGAACGGGCAGAAAAATAAGGTCAGGTATTATACAAATGCAATGTTTAATATATTTGTTCATAAAAAAAAAGAAAAATTGATCGCGAAAAAGTTGTTCCTTATCCTTTCTTACCAAACTTTTAATGAATGTCTAATAAAGAACTGATGTTTATGTTTTTCTGTCTAACACACTATAACAAATAGAAACTCTATAAAATTATCGTATCTATGGGGAGGATATTCATTTCGGCATGTAATCATGGCTTACCTAAACTTCTGGATAAAGTCATCAAACCAATCAACCTTAGTATCGTTCGATCTCTGGAAACTGTTTTCATTTCATGTATGAAGCATCAAAATATCCAATCGATTCTCCAGCAAAGAGTTTTCAACTATATTGCATGTGTCTATTACATTTTCCAGCAAGGATTTGAGCAGTAAAGTAAATGGTTTCCTGCTTGCATGTCATATCTTGTGAAATACCCAAAAATTTTGTAAACATCGACAAGCTCTTGGAGAGAGTCATTGTTCCTGATTTGCATATCATAGCATAATCTTGCACCAGCAGAGTTGTCAGTGTATATGGCAATACAATCGATAGATCAAAGAATGCTATGTTTGTCGATAACCACAAAATTAGGTCAATTATTATCCGAAAGTTATTAAGAATATTTTGCCACAGGACCACATTAACACGCTTTCTCTTTTTCCATCTATGTATAACTAACAATTGTGCAATTTTGACGAAAAAATTAAATTACTTTTTCCAGATTTATGTAAAAAAAAAAAATGCAAATATGTTCTATTTTATTTAACTCATGTAGACATTGTTACACCTTTGCTTATTTCTTGGAAATAAATTTATTCTTAGTACAAATTTAATTTTTGTGAAAGGTATTTTCTTTCAGGTTCGCATCAGACCTTTAACCGCGTGATGGGTGCACTTTACAACATTTTTTATCCTGATGGGCATCAACGCTCTTATTTAATTTTCTACTACAAGAGAAACCCTTTTCAAGAGTTCACGAAAAGGACACAAAATCAATGATGCTTAACCAAATGTCTACAAGTGTTCATGGTCTGCATTTCCATACGAAATGTTTTGTAAATTCAATCCGGGGTAATTTTATTTCGGTATGGATCTTTCGGAGGTCGAATTTTCAATTTATTTTCTAGGTGGATGTTTTAAATAACTTTCTTGTTTTATTTAACAAGCACAGTGTTATATTGATTATCTCTTCATTAACAAATTCTTGTTCGAACAATGAAAATAAAGTTGTTTCTAATTTTGAAATTTTACATAATGAAAATTAAGTATATTAAAAATTATATTAAACACAATGTCTGTGTTTTGAGCTTTGAAATTTCAAAGGTAGTATTTAATTTCATATTAATACGTATGGTACATATATGTATTTTAATAATTTAATTTAATTTATGTTTTTTTATAAATTTTTCATAACGCACATATGTACATATGTATGTTATGCCTGTTCGTGTATCGTTTTTAAATGTTTAAAGAAAGAATTTAAACGAGGACGAGCAATCTACGTCCAATATCAATGGGATGATTAGAGGATTTTCGCTGATTTCAAATACGCAGCATAACGACTAAAATAAAATGATGCAAACTGGCCATTTTACAATTAGAATTGTATACATTCGTGAAATCTTCAAAGCATGTTAAATCATTCGAATTTTTCGCTCAATTAAATTTAAAAAGGAAAAACAAAAAATCCTCAAATTCAAAGCAAATAAAAAGCATTTCGAAAATACATTCCCACCCTTCTCTTTGACGACTCATTTTCGTGATTTATGTGAAGTGATTAGTTCGCCTGACATGAAACAAAGTGTACATATGGGTCCTTACCGTCTTATATTTTTGTTATGTGCAAAGATATGGAGAGAACACAAAATTTATTAGGACCATTTATACTTGGTTGGGCTGAAGACAAGTGGAGGACGAACTGCGTTGCCCGTAAAAGTTTTTGTTTCCTTCCTAGTTCCGAGGGTCGAATAATTCAATAAAACCAGACGAGAAAAAGCTCTGAAGATAATTATTGTCCACTTAGTGGTCCTAGAAGACATAATAACCAATTAATAACACAGGGTGACTCTTGCGTCAAGTTACGCCCAATTAGCACTATGAGATAAAAAAATATATACCCTTTGCTCACGGCAACTTAATTTTGATAGGGCTGTTGTTGACACCTTTAGACCTTCAAATCAGATTTTTGCTTAAAATTCGCTGTAAGATAATTGAAGCTAACACATTTTCATCATGTCTCAGTCCCTTAGCCAGGAAGTGATTTCAGAGTGCACAATTCGGGGACGCAAAACCAATAAACTCATTTTTGCCAATTAGGCCTTTAGGTACTGACAGGCTGTAAGACTGCAATCGATAAAAGGGCTCACCGTATGCAATGCTGGATACCTTCCACACCTTTTTCGGCCAGGAATAGACAATAATAGATTCTGTCTTCCCTTTTCGAATTGGTCTTCCCTTTGTATTAGTCCGGCTCTAAACTGTTTTCCGTATCCATATGGGTTTAGGAATAAAAAACGTGAGAGCATCGACATGAATATTAAGCTTCTCTTTAGTAACTCTGTCGCGATATCATTTATAATATTGAAGGCATCGATAATTGTCTACAATTATTGTTAATATAACATCCATCTATCAAGTACCAACGGCAGATGTCGCCAATGATGGTAATTGCATTTATTTGATTTCATTAGGAAGTCATTTTTTTAGTGAGGACAATGCTAAAATACCACTGGTGAGGCATTAAACATGCCTTTCACGCGGACAAACAATTAGATTTTGTCGCGAAAATGTAAACAGTTCGACTAAATTGTCGCTTTCGTATTTGCATTCGAAATTAGCAGCCGATGGTCCCTTTGCCCGTAATTAGCATGAAAACCCCTTCCATTTCACCGGTTGGATGGTGGAATTTTTTGGGCTCAAATTGAATATTTAAAGCAAATGAAACAGAATTTTGTAAAATATTTACCCGAAAACGATGTCACGGACGTTTATGCAATTTATCAAAATTTGAATAATATTCGTTCGATAGCCATGTAAATTCTGGGCAAGGTTTTTCGTTGAATATAGGAATTTTACATATTACAAAAAGCGTTTTATTGGGATAGAAGAATTCTTTTGTTGCACCTACAATTATTAAACCTTTGAGTTGAGTTTTAACTGCTCCTCTGTGTAACATTTCACACAGAGTGCTTTTGCACATTGTACATTGTTTTTATTCCAAAAATTTGAGTTTATAGGCGAAAAACTAATGTATAATGTTCTATTGCTTACCCAGATTTTTCAAAAATTTATAAAGTGCTAGTAGAAATATTGTTTACTACATACATATGTATATCAATTGTGAAAGAAAACAATCTACCAAAATTGTCATGAAAATATTCCTAAAGGCCGATATCGTTTAAGTTCCAAACGAACGAACAACGCAAATGTGTTATTCAACACCTGCAAATAGTGTTTGAAACGATTTCACGTTTCACGTAAAAAAAAACATGAAAATACCAAAGATCTGCTCCGCTGAATACACGTATTTTTCCACTTGACATAGCCCAAATGCGAAGATCCGGAATTCATGCATTTTCAAGCTTGATTTATCTGTTCAATACGTTCAGAAGGTTCATTCTTCTGTAACTCCCGGAAGAGCTGGGTGAAAGGGGGCAAAACGAAGGGGTTTCCAGCACATTGAGATTTCCCGAATATCTTACACCTTGCCATCGTAAACCTGGTGAAATAGAAAGCGTTTGCTTGTACACTTTGGTCAGGGCAGAGTATATTCAAATTACTGAATTTCTAACTTCTTAAAATGTACGCCAGTAATTTACAGAGGAAAATAAATCCAGATCCGGCTGGAAGTAACTTGTTCGTTTCGTATAAACCATACATGGCTAGTCTAGCTACTGCCACCTAAATCTCCCCCTTGAGGGTTGCGAGATATTTCGAATTTGAAGGAACTTTTCCGTAATAGAATCAAGGGACGGTTAAACGAGTTTCTGCCTAATCCAAAGTCAAAGGCACCATCAGAGTCGAATAAATCACAGCTAGGCTGCTATCTAACCTCTGGCTCGGCGGGCTCGGCTTTGGATTTGCTGGATTTGATTTATTTCTAAACCCGTCGACCACACACAAATAGGCGTTCGTGTCAATAAAAGCCGTATTTCTCCTCCTATCTACGGCTGTATGTTTCGCAGTGATTATTCATGCTTGATCCATGCTAATCGCTGCGGGACAAAAATATCCTCTAATCATCCTTGCATTGCTTCCAAATCCTCGGTCATACGGCAGCTGAATAGTCGGATATGTCATGTATTTGAAATTTATTCAAAATCAGAACTTTTTGTTGGGATACAATCATTAATATTTGTCTAGAGGCGAACTTTAAATGAATATATTTTTTCTTGTTATTTAGAAATCGCAATGGCTGCAAACATTTTATGATTTATGATATTTCGCTTTAATTAGTTGTTTAATATGCCTTACATTTACTCTAGTTTGCGTTCAATGATAGCAACAAATAAATAATTTATAATTTTGTTTTTAATAAGATTAGTAACATACACCTGCGGTCATAAAAACCGCACCACCCAGGTAGTTTCAATAATGCACATAATTGAAGGAGGTAGGGTAGCGGGAGGGATGCAATTATTTGACCTGCTCTAAGGGGGTACAAAAGCAACCCTTTCGGTGAAAGGATATTCAGTTTAAGCTAAGTGGTGATAAGATAAAATGATAAAAGTGAAATGGCCGGAAAATACAGGCAGTTGTCCCGAGAGGAAAAAGTGAAAATTTTTACATTGGGAGATCAAGGTCTGTCGTATCGTCAGATAGCGGCTACAATAGGGTGCAACCATTCAACTATCGTTCGCCTAATGAAGAAAAAGCAGAATTTGGACCCTCTGGAGAGGACGAAAGAATCTGGAAGAAAATGGAAGACAAATTCAAGGACGGACCAGGCCTTACGACGGATGTCTTTGAAGGATCGCTTTAAAACCGCTGTCCGTATGAGGGCAGAGCTGAGGGACTATCATCAAGTCGACCTTAGCGCCAAAACAATCTGTAGAAGGTTACGAGAGGTAGGGCTTTATGGAAGACGACCAGCGAAAAAACCCATGTTGACAAAGAAAATGAAGGCGGCTCGTCTAGAATGGGCGAAGAAGTACGAAAATTGGACGAAGAAAGATTGGCGACGTGTGATTTGGTCCGATGAAAGCAGATTCAACTTGTTGTGCGCAGACAATTTACCATACGTGCGGCGTTCAGCAGGAGAAAGATTTAAGGAAAAGTGCACGATTAAAACAGTGAAGTTTCCTCAAAGTCAAATGGTCTGGGGATGGTTTTCTTTCTACACCGTAGGTCCTTTGCACTTCTTTGATGGAACAATAAATGCTCAGAAGTATGGGGAAGTCATAAACGAATTTTTGGTACCAGCCATTGAAGAGCACCTTTCGTTTACTGACGAAGTAATTTTCCAAGATGATTCGGCGCTTTCCTATCGCGCCAAATCGGTAAGGATAGTATGGCATATGAACTGCCAAATGTCTATTTCATAAACAATTAATAAAAAATTAATTTATCCTCTTATGTTTTTTTCAGCTCCAGAAAACATTTTCTGATCTTGGAATTCAGAGACAAGACTGGCCAGCGAATTCGCCCGATTTGAATCCAATTGAGCATCTGTGGCACGTGATGAAACGAAAAGTAGCAGATCATAAACCGGAGAGCAAAAGAAAGCTGAATGAAGAACTGGATCTTGTGTGGAAGGACGAAATAACAGATGACATCATTGGAATATTGGTAGACTCAATGCCTTCTAGGATCGAAGCGGTTATTGCAGCAAAAGGAGGGGCAACGCGGTACTGAACACTGTACATACAATGTAAATTATGTGTAAGCTATGTTTAAATAAAAATATATCAAATTATCCCCAAATTTCATAATTAATGTAATAAATAAGTAAATAATAATAAATCATGAAAATCAACAATCTAACTTTTTTTATTTATTTCTTACAAAAAAAAGGCAGTAGGCAAATGAAATTCTACCAAACTGTTTATGAGTTACTATTGATTATTATAGCAAAGAATCATTCCATTCGGAAAAGTAGATATCCTTTTATTCAATTTTTTCATATGAATTTCAAGTGGTGCGGTTTTTATGACCGCAGGTGTAGATATGTGACATTTCACAAAAATATGTCCAAAGTTACGAACCGACGTTACTGATTACAATTTTGAAATTCTAGTCGCATTGTGGGACTTAATGGTATATTGGAGTGATCAGGGATAATTGGGTTCGTCATCTTCTTAATTATTTTGAAAAAACTATTACGTATTTAAAACGATCTTTATATATTTTAAATTAATGAAAATAGGTAAAAGTTAAGTATAAAAAAATCGATATTTGTAACCGACAAATGTATGTAAGACGAAATTACAAATTTGGTAGGTTTTTATAGGAAGATAATTTAAATTATACAATAGCTATTTTTGCATTCGTCTTGTCAAGTTTCAATTTGATAGCATTAGAAATTTTAAAATTTCAACTACTCCAAAAACATCAACATCAAATTTAGAATGATTTTCTTACAATATGTTGCTTCTAATTTGTGGTACCTTAATCAATATTTACTAATGCACTTCAAACGACTTTACATAATAACCGAAGTTATTGGCACCAATCAGAAAATTCATTAGTGAAAGCTAAAATTAATATTGAATTCGAGCACGTGCCTTCTCACACAAAAAAAAAACTCAGGAACCTAAAGTTTACGTCTCAAGAGTAAGGCTTATTAATTTATGACATACTGACTAGAGGCTAATTTAGCAAATTGGTAATCAACATGCTTGAGTGGATGCAATGTTCTGGAGCCTTTTCTGGAATAAGCTATTAATTGAATAACCTCCTACGCAAGTGGGCATGTTAACATACAATTCCTAAGAGGCGAACTTGTAACGTGAATAAAATACTAAACGCAAAACCACGGCAGGGAGTGCCTAATTAGTGATTGACTAGGAGAAAATTGTTGTAAAGTAACGAAACGGCTTCGAAAGAAGAGGAAAACAGTTTCGTAATATTACATAATTTTGGAAACATGTATCGCTAAAATCCAATTTTTCTATGGTTCAATAAAGTCTTATACGTGTTAAATATATTTGAGTAAAAACTGGTTGTACAGGTATTAAAAAATGTTGAAAACAGTATACAAATTGATTAATAAATTGAAAAATGCCAGGATCTAATTGTAATTAGCATTTTCAAAATTTAATTTGCTAATGTATTTTGCTTTTGACCGTTGCAATAATTTAATACATATAGTGTCAGAACACATGTTAGTGAAGTAAATCAAATTGGCAAGGCTCCTTTCATTCCTTTGACATGTTTTATAAGTGTAACAGCTTCGTTCCCTTTGTGCTTCTGTGTTTTTATAAAATTGGTCGAGTGTTAGGTTTGGTAATATTTACATTCGATTGTAGAAAAGGTGTCATCGGTTATTCTACCATAAATAGAATATATTGCGGACTAATATCTTTCTTGGTTTTCCCAGCTATAATATATGCGCTTTATTTTTACAACAAAGTTATTTTCGAACAACATTCATTTCTAATATTAATTACGTTGGTGGAAAAATTTGCAGTATCATTCGGAGCGTGGAGTTTTCTATTTATGTCATTAAAGCGAACTTGCGATTTCATTGGGATTTTGAATAGGATGGTTGCTATAATTCGAGATGTGGAAACTATTTGTAAAAGAGAACTAAATTTTTCGTCAAAATGTAACTGGTTTATTGCTTTAAAATTATTATTCAGCTTGTGTCGCATATCCTTGTACTTTAAATTTATTGCTCATTATTTAGTGAAACACTCACAGTACGAAATATGTTTGATGTTCTCAATTTTTTTTTATTTTACTATGACAAAAATAATTTTGACCGATGTACTTTTCATTGTGCTAGTGATATTCTCAGCTAATTTGGACTTGCTTTCTTCTCATTTGAACAAAGTCAGTATTAACATAAAATCCTTAGCGCATACTGATTATGATTACGAGGACTTACAGGAAAAATGTTTTGCAATATATTGTGGAATAGTGGAAGTCGTCAACGACTTCTCCAAATTCTTTGAATTAATGATTCTAGCAGCTTATTTTATTTCGTTTACAAATACAGTAATTTTATTTTTCCTTACTTCATTTAATCCGTTCTATAAAAATCTCTTCTCCTACCTTATTTGGATTTTTGAAACAAGTGAACGATGTTTTTACAATTTTTGTGTTGATTGTATGACTCGAAGGGTAAAGCTATTAGACCAATTTTTAAAACAGCCCTCTAAAAAATCTTTGCATCAGGTATAACAACTCTACAATTTTCAGGAAATAAATTTAAAATATTTTGTTTTCAGATCAACTTATTTTATTTGATGTTGACGCATATAAAATTTCGCATTAATATCATTGGCTGGTTTGAAATTAACAACGACTTCAATTTAATTTTTATGTCCACTGTAACCAGTTACGTAATCGTTTTATATCAGTTTGGTTACGAAATATTTTCGTAGTATTCTCGAAAGTAATTATTATTGACTTAAAAACTGTTGACTGTAATTAAATAAAATTTGATGTTTAAATTAGATATAAGCTGTAGTCTTTACAAATCTTATTAATGTGGGAAGTTTCAAATATCTCTTGTGCCCACAATTCCTATGTATCGCAGCACTTTAATTAACTTACATAAAAAAATAATAAAATGAACACCAATCGAATGACTTTATTAAATTGATTCATTTGAAAAAGTAATCGATAATCTCTATAATTAGAACAGCTAAAAAGCTATTAGGATAAGTGGTTCAATACTTAATTTGCTAATGTCGTAATTTTGTCAATAATTTTAGTAATGCCTCAGAACCCCTGTATGCAAACTAAAACTTAGGTTTTAATTTAGTGAGTTGAAATGTTTTGCAAGTGTAACAACTTCGTACTTTTAGCGCTTTTGTGTCTTTATAATGTTAGTCGAGTGTTTGGATTGGTCATATTTTCATTGGACAGAAAAAAAGGTGTTATCATATCTTCGGCAAATAGTAGAAAGCATTGCGGGATTGCGTTTTTCTTGATCATACCAGCTATTTCCTATGCAATTTATTTTTACAAGAAAGTACTGTCTGGACAAGTATATTTTCTAATATTGATTACCCTATTCGAAAGAATTACAATATCATTTGCGACGTTGAGTTTTCTATTCTTGACACTTAAGCGAACTAAGCATTTCGTTAATGTATTAAATAGAATGATTGTAATCACTCGAGATGTGGAAATACTTTGTGAAAGAGAACTAAGGTTTTCACCAAAATACAATTGTTTTATTGTTGTGAAATTGTTTTTTAGTCTCTTCCGTGCATCAATGTACATTAAGTACATCTTTCATCACTTAATGGTGTATCCACAGTACGAAATATACTTTATGTTCTTTATATTATTTTATTTTTCCTTGGTAAAAGTAATTTTGATGGATGTATTTTTCATTGTAATTTTGATACTCTCCGCTGATATGGAATTACTTTCTTCTCATATTCTCAGAAAGGAGAAAGGAAAAGGCTTAAAATATGAAAATTGTATTGTTGCCAAAACTTATTACAATGATAAAAATGTTCAGCAACATTTTAAAATATATTTTCGAATAGTTGAAGTGGTAAATGATTTTTCCAAATACTTTGAATTATCGATTTTATTAATATCTTTTGTTTCGTTTACAAATGCAGTGATTTCATTTTTTCACATTGCATTTAATCCATTTTATCAAAATTTCTTTTCTTTTATTTTATGTCTTTCGGATACATGTGAAAAATGTTTTTACTATTTTTGCATTGATTGTATGACTCGAGACGTAAAGTTGTTAGACCAGCTTCAGAATTATCATGGACAATGTACTGAAGAGACTTTGAAAAATGTATAATAAATCTGAGGTAATTAGCCGAATGAGATTTTTAATTGTTGTTATTTATTTCAGATCGATTTGTTCTATTTGAGGTTGACGCTTATGAGATTCGATATAAATATCACTGGCTCTTTCAAACTTAACAACAATTTTACCTTAGCCTTTATATGTACTGTGACTACTTACGTAATCGTATTGTATCAGCTTGGTTACGAAATGTTTTCGTAGTTATTTTGTAACGTGTAGTAAAACATTTTTGTTAAGTGAAAATTAATATAATTATTTTAAGTTTCTGTTCAAATTTTTGTGTCTATAATTAAAACGGCAGTTAATTTAATGGTTATCAATTTTTAATGAACATTATTTTTATCTACGTAAAATAATATTTATTGGATTTGGTAATAAAATGCAGGTTGGTTCGTTGCAAGCAATTATATAAACTTTAAAATATTGGCGAAATGAAAGAAGCAGCACATACAAATGGCTGATCTTCCTTTAACAAATCTCTGGTGTGTAATTTAGTCTGTTAACCTGCATGAAATGTGAAAGTTCTTAAAGAGGAAATGCAAACGAACTAAATGAAATTCACCTCAGTGAAATGTCTGTGAACTTCTAGTGGAGAGAACATTTATATTTCACCATGAGCATCGTAAAATTGCATAAGGTTTTTGCATCCACTTTAATTTCATCCATCAAGGGAACAAGACTTCGAGGTGGTTATGTGGCTCGCAAACATATGCTTCATGGTTTCCATATCCTTGATGCGGCATTTTCACTGAAAAGCTGTTAATTTATACTGCAGAAATACCCTTTGGACTTATTAAAGCACACCGTGTGCTTTCATGAGGTGCGATGAAAATGGCAAAAACAAAAAAGGAATACTCATTTCATTAACGAGAGTTAATATCGTAAAATGTTGCTGGGAGTAGCGATTTTATTGAAATTTTCCCCTTTTCAAGTGTTGGCACGGAAAGAAAAGTTTTTTTTTTTTTTTGTCTAAATCAATTGAGTGCTTTATGAGAAGGCGGGGAACTGAACCATAAAAGAGTGTTTCGCAATATTGCGTAATAAAAGAATATCAAGGGTAATTGGCAGCGTTAAAAGATTGATTATCTTTTATAAGGCTCTACAAAAATATAGGTATTCAACTATTCATAAGTTAATTGAAACAGTCCAAGTTTATGTAAATATTAGAAAGACCGTGTTTTTAAAGACGTACTTAAAGTTTGAAATTTCTCATTAGATTCACATTATCAATCATAAATAAATTAGACGAGGACTGTTTGATAAGGCAGTCAAATTTTCTTTTTGGCAAACCTATTTAAAGTGTTTAGAGCGAACTAAAAGGAGACTATTTTGGAAAATGAGTTGAACCTTAATAAAGTAAAGTTATACCGGCGACAGACGGATCGACAGATCAAATGAGATTTTCCAAAGGCTACTTGACGTTAAAAGCTACTTAAGAAATCCGATTGACACACGGGAGGTCGGCAAGTAGCTTTTGAGAATTGTCAAATCAGGTCATGGACGTTAAAAGAGATTTTCGCAAATCTTTTATTTTTTGACCCAATAGTTCCATCAGGATATCTCCCTCCATCTGGGACCATTTCCTTTTGCCTTTTTTACCGCCATTTTAATCTAAAAATTCAAAATTCAAGAAATCCGACAAGTGTGAGGACAGCGTTTCTATCACAGCGATAACTGTGATAACTGGAAATCTTGGAAAGTTTCAGAACTCTCATCTTCATTTGCCGAAAATGAAGATCCTACAAACTACTTAGGAAATGTGCTTCGTAATGAAACTCAAGGCTGTTAAGTAGCCTTTGGAGAGTGACACACGGTCACAGAAAGTAAAATTTGGGGAAAAGTATCATTTGACTCGTCCGTGTGTCGCCAACTCTCTTACATAAGGTGAAATTAATGTGAAACCATCATTTTATTCTTTATATTGAATAGAGAGTTAATTTAATTCGGCTTTCAGCTTTTCAAACTCCATTCGACTTTTTCAAGATTTCTCTTTACTCAAAACTTACATTCCCTTTGTGTAAGTGCAATTGAAATTTGAATTCAATTATTCACTCACAATCGCTACATGTATCTCAAAGGCTCAAAGTGAACCTTGCATCATGGTTTTGTAAGAACAAACTTGTTGTAAACCTCAGAACGGTTTGGGTTCTTCGTTTAATTGCTGTTTTCCAAAGTTTCTGAGAAATATAAGATTTACATTGGACAAGAAGGAAAGAGGAATATTCTCTGTACCGAAGGCCTTCCTTGGATTTTGAAATTGTTCATTTATTTTCATGCGGCGAAAAACCGCTTTCTAATTCCCATTTCAAATATAAGTCTAAAGAGTTTCTGAAAGAATATTCCTTTCGTTTTTAAGTAAAAAGATCTCTGATACAGCCTTTGGTAACTTATTTCTGGTTTCCTAAAACTTTTGAGCTTAACAAAATAATACCAAAATTAATCGGTAGTTACATGTTGGATGTTCCGTAGGATGACTATTTTAAAATCAAAATTTCCTTTTATTTGTTAAAAAAGCTACAAAAAAAAAAAAAATTAAAATATATTGTGTATTCGTATTTTTCTGGAAGCTAATTTTAATTATTATATGTAACATTCAACCTATTTTAAACTTATCTAGCTGATACGAGTATTACAAACTATCACATTCAAACTAACTGGTCTAACCTTTGGAGGTAATGTTTCCAAATTGCTGACTTAATGGCTTTATTTAATAGAACATATTTTCAATGGCAGACTGCCTTAACAACTTTTTAAGTAAAAGCTAATGGGAGAACGTACGGAAGGTATGAACACCTTAGTTTTATATCTTTAAATTCTGTGGACATCATCTCCAGCAGATTTGTCCGCAGCTGCAGATAAAGAGAGAGAATACAGAGGCAATCAAAAGAGCTTCCAGACTTTATATGGGCTTCTTTTTTCCCCGAAGCTGGAAATTAGCATATTTCTGTGTTCCATTTGCCTCCTTTAGAATCCTCATTGCCGTGAGCAGCTGTGACCCTTGTCCGAATTAATGTTAACATGCAACCTTTTCTCTGTTTTACCATAAATTTTGCCCTCGTAATGTAAAAAACGCGCTTGCACAAAATCTTCTGATGTAAGCTCCCTCCCTATTTACCTGGATGAAAGCGACAAGTAAATGAGACGTGGCGTGGAGCTTTGTTGTTCTTGCTTGGAGTTTAATATTGAATAAATAAATTTGAAATGTTGTCAGTCTGTGCAAACTAGCCACTTTGTGCGGATACTGTATTAAGGTAGGAGTCATTCAGTGTACAAATTGTTAAGATTTGATTCACTGTTTTTAAATTGCCAAACTATTTGGATTAATTTTAAAAATTTGGTGAATTAAAATATAATTATATGGACTTTGACCATGTATTTACTTTGTAACCTCTCTGCTGGAATTACCCTACAAGACATTCCTTTTGCCTCGTCAAGTATCAATCAAACGAGTAAAGCTTAAAATTAAAATTACTAACCCAATTACACAAGCAGCGCAGGACATTTTATCTTTTTTGCTCTGCTTAATTACTGCTTAAAAGTGGTCCAATTGCAGTCGATTAATCAAAGTTTGGGCAATGGGAAAAAACGTTCAGTTGGATCCTGGCCAGATATTGGCTAATTTGAACGTTTTTGTATCTCCCGCCCTATGGTGGGCCCATGTCGATAAAACAGAAAATGACAAATTCCCTCTTGGTGCCTCTAATTGTAGGATTTATCGTCATATCGGGTGGAGAAAAAAAGTAAATGTCGGGATCGCAGTGTCGTATTTGCAGGTACCGTCCTATCTTCCGGGCAGTTCTTTAACAAAAAAAAAAAAAAATTAGGAATTTTCTGTGAGAAATCATTCGAAATAAACAATTTCTGCTGAATTAGGTTAATACCTACAGGGGCAGAAATTTTAAGGCTGACAAAGAAAAAGTTGGCACATTTTGGCATTTATCTTTTAGAGTTTATAGTCCACTTCACCTAAAATTCAAAAGTGGAATCCCTTTTAATTGAAGCGATATATTTGCTGGGTTAAAGATTAATGAAGACTCTATTTTAATTTAAAACATGTCAACTAAATACTGCTTAAGGCACTCGTGTGACAAGTTCAAAACAGGAACAATTTTGATTGCCTTCATAGGATAAAAAAAAAATTCGTTTTATGATTCATAAACAAATGTACCTGGCGGGCATATTCGTAAATTGAGACAGGAAGCTGCAAAGCCACTCTAAGCGGGCATGAAATTCGAGCTCGAATGAAATTTTGCTGAAACAGATCAATAAAGTTCATCCAATCCAATCGAAATTCTAATGGAAACACTTGCGCTATTTGAGTTGTCCAATTTAAATTTGAAAAGTCTAAAAGGCTAACTTAATTAAGTTCATACGCAGGTTCCAATAATTCATTTTTGCTGTTATGAATAATGACCACGTAATCGGCGGAATTCAGCTGGGATTAACTGATTCTGTCGTTGTTTAAATGATATCTGATAGCTGATATATTTCCGGTCATTGTTACCAAATTGAATTTCCTTAAATCATCCCCGAAACGAACTGTTGCTATTAATGGCAATTGAATGGACTATTATTCTGTAGATATTGGAACCTGTTCACGTTTTGCGGACGTGCAGATTCAATTTTTCTGGTATTATTAAATGACAATGGTATGGAAATACAATGGTTACTAGTGCATGTGATAGTTTATATTGAATCCCTAACTTTTGAGTCATAAGTTGAGCAATTTGGTAAATTCCAGTAATTCTTGATATGTTTCTAATTTATTGCCTCTTCGTCAACGTTGAAAGTTGCTTCCTTCAAGTTTTCACTGAGTAATAAGAAAGAACCAACAAAATACAATGTAACATAAATAGTAACGAAACTCTTGTCGAAAAGTCTACTTAAACAAACAGTCCAGTAAAAAAAAAAGCCAAGTTTTTTAATCAAAAAGCAATATTTAATCAAGGAAAAGTAGTCTATAATTGAAAAAAACTTAAAAAGTAGAAGGAACTAGAAACCCCGAGACAATCCGAGAATTTCTTTCGTCAATAAGACAAATCTTTTCCCGTTTGGTTTTCTTCGAGAAACTAGTTCTTTTCACGTAATTCTAGAAATTAAGTCTTCAGTTTCATCTATTCCTTTTTTCCAAATAAATTGCAGTGCAATAAGAAATAACTGAAGTAACACCGATGAGAAGTACTCTGGCAGGTTACGAGCAGTCTTGAAAAAGAAAAATCGTATTCTGTAGCGAATCTTACACGACAATTTATCGAGAGTCCTTTCTATGTATTTATCACGGAGTAATCCTAAGACAAACAAGTTCCTGCATCTTCAGTTTTTCAGCTGTGAAAATCCTTGGAGCAAGGATAGCGTCAAAACAAGGAGACGGCACTAATTGCTCCTGAGGTTTAAACATTTTGACGCTTTCATGTCCTGAGGCTGCTCGGGGGCAAAATCTCAAGTAAACAGATTCATTGTTTATTTTTTTCTCAGGTAAGATTAAATGCGAGGAAAGTACTTGAGAAATTAGGCGAATCTGACAATGAAAAATACTTCCTCAAGAAAGATATATACTTCTTGACGTTCGTTAGTTTTCGCTTCAGCACATAAAGATTTATGGTGGAACTTCAAAGTTGTTGAAGTGGATTTATACAAATTGAGTAAAAAGCACTAACTGCTATGACTTGAACATATAATTGCAAACAACTGATCAATTGCAAGAGTAGTTTAATTTTATGGACTAAAAAAAGAATCTATGTCTAAATAGTCCAATATATATGTATTTCGAACATTGTCAGCAAAAAAAAAAGCGGTCAAAAGCATTTCGGGTCATGCTTAGCGTAGAGTTCCGTAGCTTTTACTATAAATGATAAAATCGATTCAAGCGGGGCCTTAAATTAGGTTCACCATTAAAATCAAGCCTGTAAAATACGGTGATAGCTAAAGAACGAAGCTAATATGATTTATTATTTCATTCATAATCTAAAAATATCAATATTGCCTTATTGTGAATTATGCAAATACCACAACGACGCCTGTTTGTAACCAACGATGCTATAAAGGTATACAAATTATCGTAGGCCGAAGCATTAGCGTGCAAAGTTGTTTTTGTGGTTTTTCACGAACCCTAATTTGGGTCCAAATAAGTATAACTTGGTCGGCTGTATCTTGTAAATTATTTGACTCTAGTAAGTCGTGCTGTTTTTAAAAGTAATTTCGGTCTATGTGCTAGTACGTATTCTAGACTTTTTCAGATTTTTTTACCGAAATTGCGTACATATAATATAATGGTTCTTTGTTTTGCTACGGAACCCTAAAAAATTGTACTGTACTAAAGCGCAAGTTGTGAGAACGGTCTCTTTTTCGAAGAAAATACCTAGAACCTTTTTTTTTTAGAGAATTTTCGGATCATCAAATTTTAATCCAATATGCTCACTGCGTTGTTTTTACTTCGATAAATCAAGTATAAAAATTGTATGCGCACATTTTATATGCATAATCCATCAAATTATAGTTGGATACCATAATTCGTCACTTCATACTTTAAACTTGGTCGATTATGGTAACTTATTTCATTTATGAAGGTTTCCTTGGAAAGCTTAATAAATCAACGATACAAAATGTGCGGCATCAATTTAACACTCATCTTCAACACCATCGTCAGCACCACGATGATGTCTATTTCAAAATTAAAGGGAGTCTCTTTACAGAATTATTTTTGCCGTTTCAATGAAATAGATGAGAAAATCATAGTACGTCCAGTCACCCCAGCAGAGGAAGATGGAATCACAGAAAATGTGATCTACACTATCATTTATACGAGCGCTATCTTTCTCATAAAGGAGAAAGGATATGATAAATTCACGTTCCCAGCGGTGATTTCGCATTTCTCACTTTTTATGGAGATAAATCTTCTTATTGAGGAGCTCAATTCCTCACCGAAGGGAATCCACTCAGGACGTGGTGTGCGGCCCTGATGTACATCGTTTGCGGTGGAGCAATAAATGTGGTCCCTTTGATAGTAAGCGGATAAGCACATTGTATTTCCAATAATATTGAATAAATTTCCTCCTAAAATTGAATGTATTTCCCGTAATTAAAACCCCTATTATTTGGTATTTTGGGGGAAATTTCGCGATAAGAGTACGCGAGTGTGTTGTTCGAATAAACAGATTAAAAGGATTAATACCTTTTCACAACTACAGCACCTGATCTGTTCGACCAGTGGAAAGCAAAATCTACGGTTTTATGTTTTTGCTGAGATATAAAAATGTGTTTTATATCTCAGTGATGGTTTTCCAAATACATTTCCCAATGGAATGGTTCATAAAAAGCATGCTATAATAGCACAAGCTGGACAAATATGGTTCAAAAGAAGACGAAATACGAAGAATTTCCATTATCCAGATTTGCTTGTTGGCAATGAAATAAAACTAGATTGTATACTCAGGGAACCGCTCGGGGTTCATGTTTGTTACCATTAAGGAGTTGAACGTTCCATTCCTCTGAAAGGGTACATCACTACTAAATTAAGGTATACTGTTCGCTTTTTCAACAAACTCTCGGTTCAAAAGCAAACTTATAGCTGCCAGGGGAGCAATATATGAGAGAAGAAAAATAAATTTTCTTTAAAATTCGTCTGCATTTTGATTCTAGCAGATGCCTTATAACAACCCTCAGGCAATATATATCTTTCTTTCGATTATCATTTTAAAATAGTTTCTCATATTATTGATTGCCATTGGTTGTAAGAAGAATTTACTGTATTAAGAGGTTTTTTATTTCATATTCATTGTTAAATCAATAATATGTACATATGTATAAAGAAATATTGGAAGAAAACCTTCGTACTTTGAAATTCAGTTAATTAGCATCTTGTGAACTAGTTGTTCTTAGGAGTTTAAACTACATATGCGTACTTAAGAAAATGTTTTTGGATTTATCATTTATGTAATAATATGTAATATATGCAGTTGTCAATACAAATTTTCTTGGCCTCGTTGTTTTCATTATAAATATTTTAGATATATTGTACTTTCATTTTTTAAAGTAACCTTTTTGAAAAATAAATTAGTTGAGAAAAGCACAGTAAGAAAAAAGTTATATAATGATAGGCTAATAATAATAAAATTTATTCACTGTTGATATTCAAATACCATACCACATTTTAATGTGATATATATTATATTACATATTACACTCTACACTTATAGTAATGGTTGGCTAATTTGGTTATTTTACATATTTATATGCGCGTTTATAGCAACCGACTTCTAAAAACCGCCGAGATGCGACCATCATTTATTTTTACTAGGGCAGGATTCAACTAGACTGTAATAAGGTTTAATGTAAAATATTATCGGAATTTCGAGTCTATGAATATATGTATAAATTCGGAGCTTAACCTATGATATTCAGTAACTTTTTATATGATCTCAAAGCACCTGATTTTTATAAAATACACTACATTACCATATATAGTTGACTATTGGAAAGAAAGGAAGAAGTTCGAGTGTTTTCATAATGAGAGTATTATGGTAACAAGCAAAAACAATCCATTTCTCAGCCACATTTTCATTTCATTCTTTTGCTATCTTGTGGCTGAGCAAACATTTGCATCTTGATATTTTCATTTGACACCACAAGCTCCGTGGTTGATTTTGATCCTTCTTAAAATCATTTCAAGAGGCACCGGAAAATCGATAGCCCTGATAATATGTGTGCCCCGGATGTGATTGTGAGAGCGTCTTCTCGGGGTTATCTTAAGGCATTACGTGGGTACATTTTATCAGTCAACATTGAGATGCAAAATTTTTTAGAAAACATCACTTTCCCCGGTAGAGAATGGAAAAACAATGACAAGTGGAGCACCCCGCATTACAAACATTACTCGGTGGACAAATTCTATCTGCGCTGTAGCTGCCAGAAATAATTTGTGCAAGAGCCCCGCCATTGTGATGCATGACTCGGTAGCATTAAAAAATTATTTTCCGTCAGGAGTAGACTTCCTTCCCGTCCTCGGGGCTAGACAGAGCAGCGGAGATTTAGTCCTCAGCCGTCACCGCATCCTGGAGTAACACCATTGTGGCACGAGGAGAAACTCTAAATTCAGCCCCAGAGTACGTAGTCTCAGCATTAATTTTTAATTTCGTGAAAAGGAAGTCCGCGTCTTACACTTTTAGGGATGCTCAAGAACAAACGAACCACCGCTTCACCCTCTCAACATCGCTGAGATGATAATTCTGTTTTTCAAGTGTTTTTGATTTTCAGCTGAAAGGGAATTTTTTAGGGGATCTCATTTTATGTATGAGCGTTGTCTGGAGTGCGAAAGATTTCAATTGAAGTTTCAAAAAATAGCTGGAACTTTTCGGGGTCTTTTTAATTTAAGGGATTTTTTTTAGGTTACAGGGTTCCATTTAAAGTACTTTCAGAGATTTTCCTCCAAGAAAATGAACGTTCATTATATTTACTGAAATTCTTTATAGTGAAGCATAAAAATGAAACACTTAAAAGTTTGCATAATTGGATAATTCCAAGAACAAACTATTTAAAATTTTACGCTATGATTTCAATTTTAAATATGAATATACATTGGATTGAACTCGATACAAACATTTTCAAGAAAATACTTTTAGAACAGATTGAGTTTGAGGTCTCTGCACGAATTTTGATAAAACTTTGTAGGAATGTTCATTTGGAATCAAAAGTAACGAAATATGCAAAAAAAAATTGTCGGTCACTTGTATACTTCCCGAAATATTTAACTTTGAAATTTCGACAATTTACATTTTGCCGCCACGATTTTTTACATATTCCTATAAAATTTCATTGCAAATTATATAAATACCATAAATTAAGGATATTTCCACCTTTTCATTATAAAAAATTCTAGAAAATTTTTTGAAATTAACGAATTAAAAGCAAATATCTTTTTCAATTTACTGACAGTGACGAGCACGCATTTGTTTTATGAAATGATAAATCGAAGTAAAGTAAAATTTACCAAATTTTCAGCACTCGTGTAGCTTTTTTTACAGAAATTCGGTGGAAACATTTTTAATTTATGGTTTTTCCACAATTTTCACGAAAAGATTGTGAAAGGCATGGAGAAAATGCAGCAAAAAATAATCACTTTTCAGCGTTTTAAATATAACCGACCGAAAATTTTTTTTTTGCATATCCGTCACTTTTGGCCCTCCACAAAGTTTCATCAAAATCCGTGAAAAGACCTCAAACTCAATTTATGCCTACTTTTTTATACAAACATGTTTAATTAAAGGTAAGTATCAATTGTCGGCAAACAGTTTAATTTGCTTTTGTAAAAACAAATGACATACATTATTAATATTTATTTATAAAAAAAATGCATACGACAAATAGTACAGCATTGTTCATTTAAATACATAAGTAAATTTATTGGTTAATTCTTGCATGGTATATACATAGTACCGAATAACACATTAAAAATATGGTTACTAGAAAAAAATCGTTTTAATTTATTGAAGCCCAATTCAAGTAAAATATTCAATACATAAGTAATGTGCCTTATCAAACACAAATATTTTGCAAAGAAAACTTTGTTAAGTTATTGAAGTTACAAACATTATATGCAGTGTTTTCGTTAAATCAGTTTTGTAAAAATGTGTTACTGTTCAAATTAACTGAAGTGTTTAAAATTAAAGTTATAAAATAGGTAGGTTCAGCCAAATAAAGTAACAAAAAAAAAAGCTAGATAAATTAAGTTAAAGTAATGAAATTAAACTAATTATCAGAAATATAAAATAAATAGGATAGTCATTAAGGGTTTTTAAGACTTCAGATTCTGTTTAAAACTACTGAAGCAGACTTTTTATTTGAACCAGTGGTGATGGACAGTATACAGCAGAAAACACTCTGCATTCAATAGTAAACTGCTCAATACCTGTCATTGTGGACGAAAATATTTATAACTCCGGGCTAAATTGCATACACTTTAGTTAAGTCACTGAAAGATATTTTCTCTGACCACAAATAAATTTTAAATAAGAGTGTAGAGTTCTGCACCAAGTTTACAGCAATGGTATTTGATATTGACCACAACTGTAGACATAGTTGAAATTATTGAAGAGCAGTTCTCGGCGAACCCTTTCCTAAAACCCTTTCGTATCATCGTCCACCGGGTGCACCTTCTGCCACATCCAGAAAAACACAGCTGACGAAATGTCTTGGTCTGACTTTGTTCTGTTGACTTTAATAAATCCTCAGGGCTATTTGGCAGAAAAATCTGCTGTGGATGGGAAATGGAGCGAAAGGAGGATGTTTCGCCTTTCAAAGCCAGAACGAAATTGATTCTTTTTTATTCTTTTGAGTCAATATATCAGTTGAATAGAAATCTAGAATTTTACCTGCTCAGCTGGGCGAGTTCTATGGCTGCCCTCAACGAGATAGGCGACCGAGCTATTCAGGCGAAATGACTGTAATTTTTATCATCCTTTATGGCTTTTTAAGTCATGGCTGAAGCTATATTGCATCATAAAATACGAATTAAGGACAAGTATGGCGTCCAATGGGGGGAATTAAGTGCCCAGCAGGAAGACTTCGAAGGACTCTAATACAACATCAACAAGTTACATTTATAGCACATTAAATTCTTTTCCAGTACCACGGGGAATTTATTTCGTTCTATGATCTAGAATTGATGGTACCCAGCCCTAATTTTAAATGAAATATTAAACGCATAAAATTGCATATATTATGTATAGCGGATGAAGCCGTTTCAACAAGGTATACACTCTCTTGATGTCTTTATTTACGGGCAGCACCTATTCTAAAATATTTGTGTAGACAATAAATAATAAATTCTTAACTTTATACCTGTAAGGAGGACCTCATTATGTGTATTTTTACATTGCTATGCCTTTTCTATTTTTCTCTACGTTAATTTCTAATTCGAGTGCTGCTTTGTACACTATGCAGTGAAATTTTAGGCTTTATTACACCGAAAACAGTTTGTTTTGGTAGATATAATTAAAGTGTATTTAGAGGTAAATCTATAATAAATAATTAACGCAAATGAAACATTTTACTATAGTTTATTTTAAAATATAATAATATTCCTGAAAAATACGTAATAATATAAAAACGAATATTTGTTCATGTGCAAAGCAATTTTCATTAATTTACAGTATATTTATTTCAAAGATAGTCCAACAATCACCTTAAAAGTAGGCAATAGTCAATAGACACGCCAAAAACCTATTTCTAGTTAAAAGGCGATGAAATGTTATTCTGAAATTATCGTTCTGAACCAACGTGATCGTGCGTGCGACAAGGGCCTCAGGGGCTTAATTTGATTATCTGTTGCCATTAAGGAGAATACGACGATATGACTCTAGGAAATGCAATCACATTTGCTTCCGGAAAATATAGCACTTTGCGTCTGGTCCCTTATTCCTCCTTTGTTGTTATTTTTTTTTTATTTTCTTATTTCTGTGACAATCCGAAGGAAAATGGCATACTTCCTTAAGGTATTCAATTGGGACTACAGCGAACTTTTTATACTTCTTACTTGGGATTTATAATTAAATTATGGAGTTGACTATAAACTTATCGCCCAAGTGTGACAACTTTAAATTCTTATTGGGAAATGTTTGGTTGTAGTTGTGGTAGAAAAAAGCAAAGTTTTTATTTTAAAGTAGTGTTCTAACTTCTCAATTTTTTAGGAGGGCTGTCTGATGTGTTGAACTTTTACCTCAACAAAAAAACGGAGGGTAAGTTTAAACAAGTTCACATTAAGCCAAAATGAAGTTTTAGAGTTTTACTTAAATATCTATGATTTCATGAAAAATCATCTCTTCTTAAGTCAATTTTTAAATTATAATGACTTTCGTCATATTGTATATAATTTTCATTCGATGTCTTCGGCGACGCAATCTCAGGTTTTGATGATGGTGATAGATTTTAGAGCCAAATGTAGCATACTTTTTTAATAAATTTCCAATTATAAATGGGACTATAGACTTTGAATAAACCATGTTACGAAACTCCTTATATCTCTTATTAATAACCTTTTTTCGGAGTCGAGGGTATAATTAAATTCTACAATTACTTCATCGTAAAGCAAGCAGCATTTAAACCCCATAACTACTCTTGAAGGATGATTACAAAGTTTCGATCGGTGTGATATGAGCAATATAATCGATTTTATTTGCTCTGAAAACATTGAAATTGTTGAATAAACTAACACAGCTATGTTACTTAAAATTTGTTTTTCATCAATTTTTATAATCCTGAGATGATTTTTTGTGTATTTTAGTAGATTTCACCTTTTTGAGACAATTAAAGTATCATCTCCCATCGTTCCTCAAAATGAAAATGTAGACGTACCTTCTCACTTTGAAGAAGTTGTACAATTCTATGATAATTCTATAGCTGCCTTTAATGCAACAAATAATAATCTATTAACCATGTCGCAATCATTAGCGCAATATTTCGAGTGATATTGTTGCCAAGTCATTCAATCTAGACACTGTTTAATCATGGAATTTCGCAATTAGAACATCTTCTCAAACCCTTCAATCGATTGTATTGACCATTCACGTCCAGAATTCTCCGTGCAGATTTACTACTTGCTTTTCCAATAAAGCAATTCAGAAACCTTCACAAAAAGATAAGCAGGACGAGATGTTCCTGGCAGGTGCTCTTAATGGCTACGTGCTGAGTTGTGGATAATACCTCGGGAACCTTAGGGAATACATACCTATAATATTTCACTTGAAAAAGTATTGAGCTTTAATGACTTAAGTCGTTAGTTACTAATTAAAACAGGGGATATATTTAAGAAGAATTGAGATTTGCTTTGTCTGAGTGATTAATTGTCCCTGAGAACATTACAAGTGGAATTTGTAATACCATCATCAATGATATGTTTTATGAAGGTTTGAGTATTTACATACAATGTATTTAATTGTGTTTAAATTTTGTAAATTTAACATTTTTGTTTAATGGTTACCTAAATCTAAATAATTAGGTGTAATAGTACCTTTAAAAGAAATGACCATATTTGAATTCATAAAATACCGAAGTTTTAGATTATTTTGATATTAATTGTCTTGTATAATAAAATTTGTACGGACGTTTTAGTTTCTTAATTCTGATCTCAATTCTACAATAATTCCTTTAATTGCTCCTAGTTATGAACATTATTTTTTTTCCCAAAGCATATTATGCTAAGAAGGTTTTTAAGGATATTTTGACTGAGAACTTTTTTATGTTAGGTTTGTACGTCGTCGGAGAAAAATGTTTATAGTTTGTTTTAAATTATGAAATGAAACTCGTTTAAAAATCGATAATTTTTCAAATATTAACAAAACCCATGATGCCCACTACCCTGCATTAATTGTCTTGACAGGAAATTGTCGACCATTTAAGATAACCGCCAGTTTCATGGCATATAGGCACGTCACAGAATGTTTCCACAGTCCCAGAGAGCATGCAAATGACGTCGAGGTTTCGTGGTAGTACCTCGTGTGTGTGCATGCTGGCAATAGGCAATTACTTATTGAAAAATGATTGAGGTCAGCTTCGTTGACCAAAGCGTAGAACACTCCTGTAGGAAATACGATCCTACCCCGTTTAGTGGTTTTGCAGGAACTTAAATTGTTCTAAATTACACACTTGGTCCAGGAGCGAATTGCTTTTGCATGGCACTACCAAGAATACTCGCTTATGTTGTGTTCCACATTGTGGAGTGTCTCACAGCAAATACTGAAATTTTTACCATTAACAACGCAACACCTGTGGAGCTCGAATGGCAGTAGCTAATCCATTGCAATGAAATATGGAGTTCTAATTAAATATTTGCGGTTTCGTTATGCACTCAGGAGGTGTTCTGATTAATTATTGCAGCTTTGCTGTGGATTTACGGAATTGTGAATGAGTGCACGAAGTGGAACTAAGGGGCATTAAATTATCATAGTGATGAAGTGCTACACCACATGTTTATCAACCAGCAAATTAATCTGGCTTATTAGTGCGAAAAACATTCGAGATGGTTTGGCTAACCACTTCATAATATAATAATTGTCATCAACTCCAAAAATACCCTTTATTTATTTGGTCATTAATTCCAAGCAATCCAATCACTTTCAGTGGCAGACCACAGTGTCCCTAGCTCCTGTCCTCAAGAGCCAAATTAAACTCAGCCAATCTGATAGTATCTAACCTTTAACCTTTGCTTCGGTTGGTTTTGTGGCAATATATTTTTATGACCACTCAAAATTTTCAGAGCAGTTAAGACAAAATATTAAAGCCTTCATTGTTATGTGCCGGCATTTCAGCTTTGATGGCTTTTTAATGTTGTATACTGACTGACTTTTTTCCCTTTATTGAAAATTGAAAAATTCATGTGGAAAATTTTATCCTCTGAGATGTCTTTCTTTCCACGAGGCTTTACTTTTATTTCTACTTCTATGGATTATTTCCTGCAATAAAAATTTTGTTTGATCAATTAGTAGTTGGTTTTTGGAAATTTTGTTGGAAAAGGAACAGAGAATTCGGGCTTCAAAAGAAGAATTCACACCTAGTTTTAATATTTTTACCTTTCCTCCTATTAGAATACTCATCCCATTGGTTTCTGCAATTAATTGTGTAAATAATTTAGTTCTCGAAAACGGTGGTAATAAATCTTTAATTTATTATATGTATTATTATTATTTATTAGTATTATTCTTTCTTTCTAAGACATTCCTTGACCAGTATTAATAACTGAAAAACTTGGTTCTTTAAAAAATAACAGAAGCTCTTATTACTTGACGAATGGTAAAGATTGTCTTCCATTTGGCGTTCTATACAGAAGATCTCACCAAAAATAAATGGAGTCACTCAATTATCATTTCCTCAATTCTACACGCAAACTGGAATTAAGCTGAAACGCCCCCATGTGCATATTTTGCTCACTGTCGAGAAAAGTAATGTCCTGAGATAAATCAAGAATGGAAATTGGGTCAAGGTTCTTTTCTGGAAGAAATCGTCATTTACTTCTTCGCTTACAATCAACTTGACAACTTCATTCATCCTGGATTTTCATGTGTTGTTTTTCTTTTCCACTTTAAGATAAGTGCTCCTTTGTTTTATTCGCTTTTTATCTTTAGAGGAATTTTCCAGAAGTGAATATTTCTGAACTCTATGCCAGACTTTTGATGGGAGTTGCCTTGGAAAATGTTTAATTAGCTTACCACAACATAATTGTTCTGATTGTGTTGAAATATCTTCAAAAGTTACTTTGTTTCACACAATTGTATTAAATTTAATTGGGTGTATGTTTTGTTATCAAAGAATAAATTACAAATATTGCGATTTTGATTTCGATTTGAATCTTACCAAGAAAAAGCGGTTGCTCGATTCTTCCTTTTGAAACTGCCTTTTTTTAAATTTTGCGTTCTCTTTAAGAAAATTAGCAATTAACATGTTGTTTTGTACATTTCGGAGATTTTTCTGTAGAAATTAGAAATCACGGTCCTATCTTTTTCAAATAGCTATTACTTGTTGCTCATAAAATTTTAGTGTATTACAGTTGATGTATGTAGTTCGTATGGTATTATATGAAAATTTTATTTTTATTTATAATTTTCCACTTACAACGACTTCCTTATTTTTAAATAGATTTTATGGAAAAATAAATGGAACACGTTGATATGATGCATGATGCATGTAAATATATGTGTTAATGTGTTTTTTTGTTATCGTAAAAAATCTTAATTACCAAAACACAATAGAGAGAGTAGCTTAAATATTTATCGAGAGCAGCAAATTAGTAGAGTTCACAAAGCAATGAAAATTACTCGCAATTTCCTAGTGGGCTCGACCGCCAAAGGCCTTAATTTACACCTTTGTAATAGTGGCACATATGTGCACATATCAATCAAGAGCAAGCCTTCAACAATAAACCGGAGAATCAATTACAGGCTGTCTACCGGGAAACCGAGAAAGCGCTTATGAAATTTACGGGTATATGCTTTTGGCTACGTAAGGTTTAGCATTTATTATGTTTGTTTCACGTCATTACCCAGAGAAAATATTAATGTTCAAAACAGTGTCGAGCGATGTCGACAGTCTACAGTATGTCATTCACGCGAACAAACAATTAGAATTTGTAGGAAAAGGTAAACAGTTCGACTAAATTGTCGCTTCTGTATTTACATTGATAATTAATGGGTAAAGGACCTTACGGCTCCCAGAAATAGGCATAACATTTTCCAGCATACTGCCATTAAATCGCGCTATGCTTTTAGGTGCGAATAATGTTTGAAAGGGTAAGCACCTTAATACAAATTCTTTGTTTACAGTCCTGTCATGCAACAAAATCGCTGTAATTCATCAAAGCAAGATTTATTTCAAGCGTTTCCTTCTCAAGGTGTATGTACATAGCTAAGGGCTAAGGGCTAAGGTTTTATGTTGTTCCTGTAAGGGATGTTGAAAAGTTGAATGTTTCGCGACTTTAAATTTATAGAGGTGTTTGGCGAATGTTAATGGAAATCCTATGAATACATTTTTATTTCGAAAGTTACGTACCCTTAACCCACATTAAGTGGCCTAAAAAAATATATTTTATGTGAGCATTATTCACTTGCACACGTCAACAGTCTTCATCCTTTTTCACCATGTCCTGAGGTGTAGCCTATATTTCAAATTTTCCCTTAAAATTTAAGAGCATTTTTGTAAGTAGTTTTTAAAAATCATATAGTGTTCGTAAACAAAGCTTTTAAAGATTTGTTTAAAATCATAGTCAAAGTTTTTATAACATATTTCCCCTCCTTCCACTTAAAATTACCATAGTAAGAATTTTTGTGAATAAATATAAATTGTTCAAATATAGTTCTTCATATAGTTTACATTAATAATCAAAACAACTATAGCTTTCGACAAGTTCTGCACCGATTAAAGTAGACATACTTTCTTACACTGAATTGTATTGTTTAGTAAATAAGGCTGTAACCTGCAACTGAGTTATTTACGTACAGATTACATCTTTTTACTCTGTCAATGAAAATAAACACAAATCCTGGTAAAGTTCTTCAATTTTACGAGCAAAATGTGAAAACTGGTATTCTCGTTGCCCCCATTGGGGATCGTATAAAATCGAAGTTCAATTGAATTCACATCAAGGACTATTAGGCAGAACATAGGAACGAATTATTCCTCCTTTTAGATGGGGTATCACCCGCATCACCTATAATCTTATAATCTATTGACGGCACACGGACCCGCACGGATCCTACCTGAGGCGTACATTGTTCCCCCGGGCAACAGTGTCACCCCTTCTGCCGATTTTTATTTTATGACGCAATAAAAGTTCAGACAAGAGCGAAAACGCCATAAGGGATGATAAAAATTACAGCGATTTTCGTTCAATAGGTAGGTCGTCTTATCTGCCGTTTGCTTCGAGGCATCCCCTCTCGGCTCAGGTGATCTGCGGAAGACATTTATTCAATTGATTTACTGCTTTAACTCGGCGCCAAGAGAAATCGATTTAATCGAAAATGTACGGTGAGTATGCCGCAGAATAAATTGTTCCTTACAATGTTTCCCGGCAATTTACTATCACATTAAAGCTAAAATTTCACCTTAAATTGAAATTAATTTCGCAACAATTACTCTTATATTTTCTATCCTGACTTCATGATAACAATTCCAGGTGCGAGGAATAAATTTATAATGAACGAAACTATTTTTCTTACTTTTCAAACCTACCTATGAAAATATTGAAAAATGAATTAAAGAGTTTCAACAGAGTAAGAGAATTAATTACTTCAGGTAAGATAATTAATTGCTCCACGTAACAGGATCAATGGTGAAAATTCCATAACTTAAAGTAGGTTTTAATTTAAAATAAAGTAAGAAAAAGCTAACGCAACTCAGTTCTTATAAGCAGAAATTTGGTTTTGAATTTTAAGAACTGTCGAATACGTTCTTAAAGATCATGTTTGTTTGATAGATAGATAAAAATTAATATGGTTTTGGTAAATATCATATATAAGTTAATATTTGACGAATACATATCTAAACAAAATTTTAAATACAGTGTTAAACAAGAAGTTTTATTAGATTTTCGAAATTCTGACGATCTTGTAATGAATTTTTAATACAAAATTATTCTGGGTCGCAACATTTGAAACTAATTTATAGTTAAGAAGAGTATGTAAAACTTATAAAGTTTCTCAATGTGTTTATGTAGGCACTGTTTGAATTCCGTCTTTCTAGACAACCTTAATTTTCCTCCCACTAATTAGCATATAAAGCGGTTTTCTCATTAATCATAAAATTTGAAAAGTCTATAACCCCTTAACGCGGTAAATCGCATCTCCCTTCGCTTCACGTGTAAGGGAACCATTTTACAGACTTCCTTCAGTTCAGTTCATTTCCGCTATACGGGGATTTGTTCATATAAGTTTGAGGCAGACTTTAATAGGATAGTTTCAGTTTATCCAGTCTGGCTTTTAATAACTTTTCCGGTGTTGGAACATACCAAAATACGTTTTTTAAAATCTTTACTTTAGTGTATAGTATGAATTTGCTAAATCCTTACTAATATTTGTTTGCTGGGAACTTTGAACACAATTTTGCCTGAAAGCCATTTTCAAATCAAAAACTCTAACACATTTACCTATCACACAAAACGAATTAAGGAAGTTTCATTGCTCCATCCTCATGAAACCAAATGGAAAAATACAGCGGACTATACGCCCTTAGGGCAGAGCACCCATCAGGACAAAGATAAACTTCGTCACTCATAACAAGCTTAAAGCTTTGTTATTTTTGGAATAAACTAGGAGAAGTGATTCGATTTTGTTTGGTCTACGTTCCGAGAATTGCCCTAATGAAAACGAAGAGTTGAGTAGCAGAGCTAATTACTGTCCAATTCCCACTTTACCAAAACATAATTAACAATAAATAACAGAAGCTCCTGGGGTCGGAAATTGAGGCGAATTAGTTCGAGTTTTTGTAAAGAAAAATCTTCGCTTTAAAGGTGCTCCATCCAAGCAAAACATTGCTTTGTGTTAATTAAGATATTGCGATTTTTTTCTTCAGTTAGATATAATATTTTGGATGCTTTAAAATATATAAATACCAATATTAATATCCGTTTTTTTATTGTTTCATACTAATCGTTAATTATCATGTTAACCTGGACAAGAAAATTAGATTTAACTCCAATTTTGGATATTTATGGCTTATACTATTTGGCGGTTAAAAAAATTTTATTAAGAGAAATTTCTATTAACTTAAGATTAAATAAAATTGTTCTGCATAGTTATAATTGATATCTAAATAGATTTTGTGGCACGGTATTTGCAGACTTAAAAACTCATTTGATCTGTTTTTAGAGACATCAAATTATTTCTTAAAATGTCTCTTCAGTTCTTGAACCAGTCAGTCATAAAAAAGCAATCAAATATAGTAAAACTAGCAGATGTATAAGAAATTGTTATACCAAGTCATAGTAAGCTTGTTTCAATTTGACGATAAGGGTCTTTTTCTAAGCAAATTTGCTGCTCAATGGGAGGCAAGTAAAGGCAGAAACACATGTTAAGCATCGAAAAATCCAAGGAAAGCAGACAGGAGCAAAATGCTGAGAAATTCCATTATGTTGGCTTTCGTATATCCGATGAACTTTGCTCGTATTTGGATACCTTACGAAAACGTCTATTGCGGGAGGACTTCTCCAGCTTCCATTATTTTTGTCTTGGACCACCAAGAGGGCGAACACATAGATTTACAGAAACTGTGTACATTCACCTCGAAATGAGGTTTATATGTATGTTAGATGCCTCGAAGCAATCAATTCACAGGAAAGCGATATGCTTCACAGAGATTGCATTGAATTTTCTGACTTTAATTGCCTTTCGGGCTAGCTGAAATTGAGTCCATTCCAGGAATTAAACTTAATATAGAAGGAAGAGTTTGATAGAAACATATTGAATATTCAGTTTCTGGGATTAATACCTAAGCAATTTTTAATTGCCTTTCTGCTTTTATGTCATACATAAAAGGGTAAAATAAAACTTATTGTCTTCCATGGTAAATGTAATTTTTTGAACGTATAGAAACCAAGAAATCTAAACATGATATAATAAAATGAAATATGCGTAAACGAAAGGAAATTTCTCAAGAGATTTGTGCCTCAGTTGTTATAACAAACAAATACATTCTCATGAAAATAAATTTGTAATTATCTCTGGTAGAAGGAAGTAATTAATAGGAGTATTGCTTGCGAAAATCCAGAATTCCTTAAAACAATATGCTTCGACCCAGGGATCCGGCCAGGAAATTAAGATAACAGCGGGGTACCTCACATTTTCTCAACTTGCTTATTAGATGTTAATCACATCTGTCCTTTAGATTGGGGCGGTAGAAAGTATATTTTCTGTTGTGGGAAATTATTTTTCCAATAGACTTTAATTTATAAGAGTTTATAAATAATATGTCTTGAAATAAGTGTAAAAGCTTTTAAGTAAACTTTCATGATCATTTTGTAATTTGCTTATTGAAAATGACTTAATGCTCCCATATAATAACCATTATGTATTGAAGTTATTTCAACTTGTTCTTTTTAATTTTTGACTATTGCGAGGAATAGCTTTTTTTTCACGTTAACCCAGTGCTTGAGTTTGAGTGGGATACAAAACTCCACATGTGACGAAATTGGGGAAAAGCTCTCATAAATTTAAACCCAATACCCAATATCTATGGATATTTTTCTTTGTTAGCTTTTGACAAATTTGAAGGGATTCTTCGACCTAAAAAAACACGTAGTTTCTTACGATACCCAAGTAAGGATCTCAGGCAACATTTCATTTTCTTTAATCAAATTTGTATTAAAGCTTAAATATGTACATATGTATATGTCAAGCAAGAAAACATCAGGCAAATTTAATTTCGTTTTAAAATTCATATTGATATTATTTCTGAAAGTTAGTGGAATTTTAAATGCAACAAATGTATGTACATAATAGTTGAGATTTGAGAAGATTGGATTAATGAAAATTCGCTGAAAAATGAAATGTAGTGATATGCGAAAGCATCAATTTTTCTCAGGAAGTAAATGTTTTAAGTTAACTACAATTATCCACTCTCAGTTCATTTATACCAAAAATCGCCTCCTCTTAATAAGATTGTCCTTGATTCTTCAAACACTTTTCATGCTAGACTTATGGAGCTCAGAACCAACCTATCGTTGGAGTACTCACTTATTGGGACTTGGACTTCCAGAGAATATTAAGCACAGGACGACTTTCTTTGCGTGTTAAAAGGTGGAATTCTTTTTCCTGGAATGTCCCCTTAATTACATAAAGAGAAAATTCGTTTCTTGACAATGATCTGTATTTGGGGAAGTGTTCGTATACGATTTTCGGGGATGAAATGATGGTTTATCAAGGCAATTTCCTCTTCTTTCTTGTGTAATTATGTGTAAATGGATAGAATGTAATCTGCAGTTAATTTGGAATCACGACATCGCTTCTAAGTTACATTTTCTGAATAAAAGTATTAATTGTGAGTAAATATCAGTTGAGTTTTAAGAGTAAGTTTTGTCAACGTTGAAAAGTAATTAACAAATAATGAAATGCCGGATTTGAAGTTATGCCATAATATTGAGGATATTCCTTTCACATTTTCTTTTTCTATTTCTTGAAGGGTTGATAAAACAGATGAAAAAGTAAAACGATGTGTTTAAAAAGATTTATGTAAATGTTATAAAAACGACTAAGCATCACTCTCATCGTATCCAATTAAAATGACGAAAACTAATTAATGCAAGCGCAATATCTATACACTAAGCATGCCTTTCAAGTTACAAAGGCGATTCAACTAGCGCATATACGTGTCACAGGCACTATAATTACGTTGCCACGTGAAGGCATGTAAGCTTGCTGAGATAAGCACAAAATTCCTAGTTATTACCCTCCTCCCGATTGTTTTAGGGCGAATATTAAATTAGATTGCATGTTGTGCCATTAATATAAAAGCAGAAATGCACGAAGCTACCTGGTGTTAGCGTTGACAGGTAAAATTTATAAGCAGGTGCCTGGTAATTGGAGATATGTAGATATTGCAATACTGTTACGTGATTTTAACGAGTAAACGTTGTTTCTGGATTTCGTTTTAAATTAGAATAATATGCAATGCTGAAGGATAAAATCAGATGAAACTATTTTAAAAAATTTTATATTTAATAGCTATACCAAATTATATCGCTTCAGAATGCACTTTTTAAGCGCCATCAACAATATTAGTATTGGTGAATATATATTTAAAATATATACGATTGTATAAAAATATCAAGATAAATTATAAAATACTCATGATTTTATTATAAAGTTTTCTGAAAATGTAAGATACTTAAGTACCTAATTAAATAAAACTCATTCAAACCTGATGCATATCAAAATTATCCAAAGAGTGTTAAGAGTTTAATTTAAAATTAATAAAAATTCCAGGGTATGAAAATAAATTAAAAATATTAAAGCTTTTGTGATAATGACGTAGAAAAATTTCTTAAAGGTTCCTCTATTTATCGTAGAACACCAAATCTTGTATATTTTAAGAAAACAAATTATGGTGTTAATAATTTTGCCTTAATTATTTCCTACATAAGATTAACAAGGTATATAATTTTTCTGAGCAGTTTTTCTATACAACATGTTCTTGTTTTATTTTTAATAGCGAAAAAATTCTGCTATCCGAATATTTATGCTTTGTTAAAGCCTGTCCAGCCGCATAGCAGGTTGCCAGAAATTGCTTTGGTCTACAGAAGGATGATGATAATATTCGAGAATTTAGATCATGTGCTCCACACGAACCTTCTTTGAAATCTTATTTATGTAAGCACACGAAAGTTCCCAGCACTTCCATAAATTCCAATTATACTTCCCCACTTTGTGTCACTTTTATTACAACAAGGCAGTCATTATTCCTTGGATTTATGTGCGAGATATTAAATTCAGTATTACCCAAATCCTGCATCAGGCCGTTCTTAAATGTAATACAAAATAAATTATTTTTGTCCGCAAGTTGATTTAATTCGCCATAACTATAACCTGTTGATGGTGTTAAGGATGCTTCAAGGTGTACTCATGACATAATTAATTCTACCAAATAAAATGTCATCCTCCCCTTCGCTGATTTATGTTTTATGACGCAATAAAAGTTCGTACAAGACTTAGAGGGCTATAACAGATGATAAAAATTACAGCCATTCTGCTTCAATAGCTCCTAGCATTTAGTCCCGAAAACCTGTCGACATTCTGAACGAGCCCTACACACAGTGGAATTTAGTCAGAGTCGATGTGTTGCGGATTCGCCTGAAAATATTACCTAAATATCGATTTTTTCCTACCTTGCATAAAATCCTTATTTTTCCATAAATATTGCGCTGGTTGCCGAAAGTTCTTATTCATTCTGATTCTGGTGATGCCGAAATGTTTGCATAAGACGATGAATTGTTGGAGTTTTGCTTGACTAAATTTGAGATGAACTTTGAATAAATGGGAAGAAAGGTCTAATAAATTTTTATATATTTTTTTTTGGTTTAATTGCACTCTCTAGAAATGTTATCCACTATCAAACTTTTGATGTGCGGAGCAAAATTGAGTAATTTGTTAACATAATGATTTTTTCCCAGAGATTTATGGTTCCTAAAGTAGCCGGAAGATAAACAACTCCGAATAAATAATACATTTATCCTTGGGGAGATTGTTACCTCCAGATTTATCGCGTAACCATTTGAATCACCATAACTTCGATTGGGAAATTATTGCCCTTCTCTACTCTGGAAGCGATCGGATTCGTTTGCTGGATTTTACGGGCCGTCTTGGTTTCATGTCTTCGTTATACTTTCGATTTTACGTCCAAAGTGCTGGAGATAAATATTTTCTCGAACTGAAGCACATTTTTAGTGCCCCAAAGGCAGACCTACTTTTGGACAGAGTTCCAAACAATATAGTGTGAAAATGGGTTTGTTGTGTGCTGCTCAAGAAGAGTTAATTGGTCTTCCAATTACTCGTGAATAAGGAGCGCTTCCACGTGCAAGGTTACAACTTGTGAACCCTTAAATTACTCATTTTGTGTTGTGTTTGAACACTCAATCACAGGCGGCGGAAGGGCTACCTGGCTGGCTGTAATGAATTTCATAAGATTTGTCGGTAATCAGGTCTTGCTAGAATACTACGTATATCTAGTACGATGTGAGCACGAATATGAATTACAAATTCGATTTATTAGGAAGGGCTTCGTTTTTTGAACATGTAAAATTTGATTATTTGGAAACTAGTTATTTATACTGTAGTTGTTGCAGAAGCAGAAGGTGTTATTAAATGAATTTCAAAAATGAAATACAAATATTTAGAAAAAAGATAGCCAAATCCGGTATTGCGTATACCATTTAAGAATTAAATTTAACCTGAAAAATTCACTGTCGCACTCCCCCACAAGGCCATCGTGGCGCTGTCTACCTACGCTTTTATAAATTATGTAGGAGTTGCACTAAATTCCATCACTTTTACTCGCTGTTACACGGTGAGCAATTAAATTCAATTACGTGCTAATTTGAAACTTTTAAATTATTTTCAAGTATTTTAGTTGTTATGAATTTTAATAGTGCGAGCATGGCAAGGAGTTGTTAAACCTGCTCACGAGCCATAACACCCCAAGACTTTATGCTATAATTTGTCCGTAATAAGGCCGGAGCATGCAATTTAATTCAATCTCTAGCGCTACCCCCGAATAATATTTCACGTGAAGCCTCCTTCCGATAAGACCTGGGAAATTTGTTCTAATCTCGACTAACTTACATTACATGGTCTCACGTGTTGCCGCGTAATGTTTCCTGATTATAGGGTGGCATGAAAGGTTAGTTGATAGAAGATCTCACCGACAAACATGCTCAATGGTACCCATCGTAAATTTATGTGCATAATTCTAAAAACTTTGTGTATATTACATTTAGAATATTGTTTAAAATCATCCTATTAATATTATCTCACTTCTCAGTTTCGCCAAGTCATAAAGTGAATTACTAGTACTAATAGAAAAATCCCATTAAATATCGACTGTCTTGCATAGCATTTTTCTTATCATATTATTAAAGACATCTTAGAGTCAGGAAAATGTAAAACGCTGAAAATGTTGAATTCATAAGTAGAAAATAGTTTCGGAAAGTCTTTATTATTAAAATAGGTTTAATATTTTCCAGTATTATCTTAAATCTGCATCTCTGATTTGACCGTACATATTTAGAGTTTTAAAAAAAATCATTTTATACCCAAAAAGTTATCAAACAACTCTTTTTTAGGAATTCCCTATATAATGAATTTGTTTGCAGTTTGAAACACGTTTATAATGATAAATATTACTCAGCGTTTCCTTTATCACCGGAATTGGTAGAACAGTGACCTGAAATTATTATATCATTTGTTTACTTGGTATCAAGACCGATTATCCATGTCTGTACATCCTGTAAAATAATTCACGTGAGAATATGAGGTGCCCTATGTATATACCACGGCAATGGCAATGAAGATACAAAAAATTGGGTAAACATGCAGCGAAATAAATATGAAATGTGATATTTTCCAGTAAATGAGTCGTAGCCTTTTGTATACAGGGAAATGACTTAAAAGAAACAAAATGAAACTTTTCGCACACCGAGTCTAAAGGGTAAAAGGGAATTATAGAAAGGATGCCAGAGAAAATTTTTATAGAAAAATTCTACCTTAATCTCTGTGCGGAAAAAAAAAAACATTGGTATCGTACTGAAAATGCTTCAAAAGTTGTTGGAGAAACTTTTGCAAAAGGGCTGAATGATACGAGACGTGCACACGGAAACAAACGAAGTGTTAAAGAAACTTTGTGAGGCATTTGTTTAAATGTTTTTACTCTCTAGAGGAAGGACCAAGTTTTACGCTGAAAAACAGAATTACATATAAAGCTTTTGCCATTTTGAACTGGTATTTTTCAAGATCTACAATTTCAGATAGTTTCTTTTGCAATACAGTGTTGCAGTCCTACATTCCACCCGCCGAAGTTCTCTTAAATTGAATTAAGAATAGTTGTTTCTTCAAAATGTGGTTATCGTATTTAACTCACAGGTACGTAAACAAACCGATAATTTACACTTCTAAACTTTAAAATCGTCTTGTTCGAATAGAAGTAAGGAACGATTACACAAATACAAATGGAAGTTGCCACTAATTTCCGGATGATCCCTTATCTGAGGATTTGCCCAAAAGATAACGATTTCGCCCTAAAGCAATCCCAGGCGCAGCACAAATTATAATAATTGCATAAACGTGAGCCATTCGGAAGTCGTTGAAAATTTAGTACCAAATGATGTTGCCAAGTATTTACTATGTAGGTAGAAGTCCTTAGCTCGGTGGAGCAAAAGTACATCCCAATAAATTCCTACAACTGAAGATTTTCGTCGTGTTTGTTTTTGTTAGCTCTTAGTGCAGACTAATCCAATTATGAAGACATACAACTCTACTTCGCCGTTTCAGTAACAACGTCCCTTAATCACGTAGATAAGGCTAAAAGACAAATTATGTGTCTTTGACTGTGAGCATTGTTATTAAATCTAGGTGACTTCGCAAGACAGATAAGTAATTATGAATTTCTTAATTGAAAAGAATCTTTGTATTTTCCAATTTCCGTGCAACTGGTCGAGTCTTTAAGCTACATTCGAATTAAATCACAATACATACATACATATATTCTACTTCCATTTTCATTTCATTTTTGAATCCCTTGAAAAGTTTTATGTTTCCACAAACTCTCTCTGCGAACTTATTGTAACAAAGTAATTTTTGAAATTCATATCCGAAAATGCAAAAATGAAAATTTTAAACGACAATTATTGTAAAACACCAGCCACCAGAGTTGTTATCTGATTAAGACATAAATTCCCGAAAATTGTTCAAGTTAAAATACCTCCGAGCTGTTTAAAATAAAAAACCATAGAAAAACCATAATCAGTAGGTATCCCTGCAAAAACATGTGTTGCCCTTTAGCAAACATATGCCGTAAAAGAGCAGAATTATAAAGGAAAATGAGTTGATTAATTTTACATTTTAGATGGTTGTACAATGTACACGTTCGAATTTCTGCGCTTGATGTTATGTGAGGGGAAAACATTTTATCTTTATAAGTATCTAGCTGGAAAGTGCGTTAAAAAGTACTTATACTTACTTTTGAAAGCTAAGTAACTTTTTGTCTTAATATCCGTCTGGATAAACTTGTATTTAAATAATATTTTGGTTGATATTTTGATATAATTAATATACTTGAACCCAAAAGTTATGAAGCGAAAAAGAAGAATTTTTTTTCAATTCCAATGAATTTTTGGTTCATACAGGCCGCAGTTCTGGTATTTTGGTGAATCCCACTTTTAAATAATTTGGCTACGATGCGAATAGGCTGAAGTAGGTATATTCGTAAATTGCCATCATCAATTCACAAATATTTTGGCAATTTATATCAGGAGTGCTTCTTCAAATATTGCCAATTAAATCATTGCAATGTAACCACAGCGTTGAAACTTTAACTCATAAAAATAATTTAATGAAATTAATTTATATTCGTGTTCCATATTTCCAATTTTAAGTATTTTTCGCTTCAATTAGAATACGATTCAACTATATATACATATATGGGAATTTTGAAACTGCAGCTGATGCTAATGAAATTATAACTGGTATAAGAATTGACTACATATTATGCGGTTTCAGTATAAGCCTTACTCGGATTCAGCTTAATCTAAGGGAGGACACCTTACTGCAGAGGCTCATTTTCGACTTCAATCTTTGGCATTTTTTTTTTTATAAAGAAAGGAATAAAATATATTTAAAATTTTTATTAGTACAAAAAATGCAAAATGGTGTTTTTGTTAAATTTCCTCCATAGTAGAAGTGTTTTAAAATTAATCCTGGAACAAAAAATGATATAGTTTTGTTAATTAGATTAGTTTTTCCATGGAAGTACACGATGAAATAAAAACATATTGAAAAGAAAAAAATTGAGACGAATTTAAAACTACTATATTAGTTCGATTTTCGTACCTAAATTTTCATATAAAATAATTGTATATAAATATATTTTTTATAATTTTCAATTAATCGATAAAAGCTCGTGTATTTCCATAGGCAATTTATTTAAAAAGGTACAGTTAAAATTTGCAGTAACTCGGGCTAGTTCTACTACGTGTCGTTTGACAAAAACTTTTTTGGCGCAGCAATTCGTGTGCCGCCATTTTGTATTTTTGTTACTAATAAAACATTTTTGTTATATACTTTAATATATTATTGCCTAATAATGCCTTAACTTTATTTTTTATCATATATTTTATTGATTTCTCTATAAAAAATGCCAAAGATTGCGGTTGAAAAGGAGCCTTTTCAATGGTGTCCTAATTTAACTTTGTGTAAGTAAGGTTTAAACCAAGCAAGAGCTGCATATGGCTTTGAATTAAAAATTTCAGATCTAATGCATTGGATCCAACTAATAATTTTATCCAGGCATTAGGAATTTTCAAAGTGGCTGATTTGGAATATCCAGACTAATCTGAAAATATGTTTGATGTTGATGAAACTTTTACATATGGGTCTTCAATATGAATCAAAAAAAGGTAATTATAATTTTAAGCGTCTACTCTACATATATCTAGATATAATAAATAAATAGCTACAATTATGTAAGCCAAGTGCGTGTAGTCTCTAAGTAAATTCCAAGATTTGTGTCGACTCACGAAACTAAATTTTCCCCAAAACGCAAACCTCAGCAAATTTTTGGGCCCTAAAAGTAAACTTTTTGATCTCAAAGATTATTTTCGACACTTTAATTCGCAGCTCGGGTGAGTGTCTTAACTGTTCGTTGCTCTTCGACAATTCCGCAAAACTTTAATAAAGCCTTTAAGCCGCTCAAACCTGTTCCACGCAGCAGCCAAAAGATAGACACAGCCGGAACCCACCTCAGCAATTTGCAGCTCTCTTTTTATTTTGTTTTTGTGTATTTTTTTTATCGTACAGATGTCAATTCATGTGATAATAAAATCCCCCAAAAGTAGAAAAGAGGAAAATTGTTTTCGTTACATTTTTCCGTTCTGTCTTCGAGGGATCGGCCATTCCCCCGTAAGTGTTTTGTTATAGGACATAATGCTCGTCATTATAGAAGCCATCCTCCGGGCCATGATTCCTCACCCGGGAAAAGGAGCAGTTCCGTCGGTGGACGACGAAGTGCATCCAAGTTGAAATCCTAGAAAGTCGATTTGCTATGCAAATCGCTTCTATGCGGGGAGAAGCAGTTATTCAAAAACCAACACATAGACATTTCCGTTGTCGAATTGTCGAAGTCTCGTGTGGACTTTAACTCGTTCAATCTTCATCCTGCCTTTTGGTGTTATCAGCATACACTACATTTTTGGATCAGGGGATTCTTTTGTCCTGGGGTGACTGCGGTAAAAATATTTACTCTCAATATTTTCTAAACATCTTCGTAACTCCTAGAATTGTGAGCTCCCAGGATCAAATTTGTATATCCGGTTTCCATAAAATTTTCTGTAGGAGTTTTTTTTTTTACGAATAATGATTCTTGTTATTGCCTTTCTCTTCATATACATATATCATACATATTTCATATTATTACAGATAAAGCCAAATCACCATTTCTCCCCTAAAAATATCTTTCTGTGGAATGTGACCCCAAATTGCAAGTACCTGGAAGATGATGAACAGCTCTAAAACTAGGTCAAGCTCCCTCGATACATCAAAGGGTTTGCAATTTTTCATGATTAATTTCCTCATATCAAGAGGCTTTCCTCTGAAGAAAATTAACTAGCTCACCTTATGTGTGCTTTGTCCTCACGTTCCAATTTCAAATAATTTATATTGACATTGCATTTTCCGGGTTCTGTACAAACAGACGACCAATTTGAGCAAACAATTGAGCTCAAGGATGCTTAAGAGTATTTCTTTGCTTCCTCTGTGTTTTCAACATGACGTGTATAGATATATGTAGTTGAATTTACCGTCCTTCTAGTTCACTCACACGAACACAATTTTGGTAATTTCTCAAATAAATTTATACTTCTGTAATTCGAATGTCACAACAGAAACTTGTTGACTATTGCTTAAATGGAAGTGGGCACAAATTCATTCTGATACTTAGAAAATTTGTAATTGTTGTTAATGGTGACAAATGTAACTTTGATACATTTTTTCCTGGATTTAGGGGCGGATTTTTCAATAAACTTTATTCTTTAGATAAAAAATCAACTTGACTGGGAGGAAATATTATTTGAAATGTTTTATTTGCTTTTATCTGAATTTTTCGATATGGCATTACTAAGTTCTTTACTCACTAAAAACAACAACCAATTTTATTAAATTTGCATACATATTTCTAAAATAAATTATTATATTTTAACGTTCACGGACTGAGCGTTATATAAAAAAATTTTAAAAAACGAAACTATTCTAATTTAATTTTGTTTAATTACATTTCAAACATCATTAAACATTAACACGTGTTTCGCGATGGCACTCTTATAATTAAGTAATTTTCTTGGAGTTTGAGGATGTGACGAAAGAGTACAGCAGACTAAGTTCTATAATGTGTACGTAACCAAATTTGAAAATTTAAAGCAAAAAAGCAAGTTTAATTTCGTAAAACAATGTTTTATGTCATACAACCATACGTTAAGTGTTCACAAGTCTACGACAGATACATCTTCAGAGCAGAACGACAGATACAGAGCAAAACGTTTAAATAATTTCAACATTTCTTGGAGGAGAATCTATTTGTCAAGAAATTCTAGCGGGCCCTGGAGGTGTCTGTCTATCATAACTCTGACGGGGAACTTAAATTAAATTTTTACGCCCACTGAGGTGGTTCTGTGCAAACTTTTAATCGGTTTAGCACAAAAACTTTTCATCCCCGAGGCTAAACGAGAGAAAACCCTATGGATTGGGACAAAAGTCGTGGGGCTTTGTCTAAATGAGGCTTCAAAAGTGTCAATTTTGGTCTTTTCATTTTGGTTAGTGCTTTTGTCCGTGTCTACTGTTCTTACAGACAATGAATATGATTCTGAAATCTCCCGGAAGAAACTATTTCATTTTTTGAAGTACTCCTGTGCCAGGATAGTGCACAAGTTTTTTCGTATACTTCAAGGAAAACTATGAGAAGAAAACGGGCATTGATGTATGCATGCATCTTTTGATGTGATGCTCTTATGAAAATATTGCGATCTTAATGCTAAGATATTTTTTTTTCGAGAAGCAAGGTTTGATGTTTCGAAAAGATCTTTTGATACATCTTAAGAGGGGAATACTTTCACCACTTTCGCTCAAGGCACCGGTCACCAGTGTTCTGAGATTCCTGTGTCATTGCGGTGTTATTAAATATTTCAGTTTAGTTCTGAATGACTCCGCATAGGAGAAATTTCCGAACAGACAAATTGTCGCCTTATGAAATATGCATTCATTGCACTTTGACCCCATGAAACCTTTATTCAATGCTCTTACACAAATGCAGGCAGTATCCTTGCATCGGAGGGTCGCCGAGGGTTGGAATTAATAACTTGCTGAATTGGCAAATTTCTACACTGGAAAAACAGAAATAAAACTCCAAGGGAGTAAAAGCGAAAAACTTCTCTGCGGAGTTGTCACATTCGTCCAACAATTGAGGTGAAAAAAAAATTTGCTAACTCGACTGAATAATTTGGTTCTTGTTTATTATGACGTTCGTGTTGTTTCTGAAATACCACCGACTCTGTTTATATTCAATAACTGAAACATGTCTTTTGCCGTATTTACTTTCATTCGTGGATTTTGCGTTTTTTCACGTTAATATATATTTTGTTAACTTGAAATACTACCCCAGGATAAATGCCCCAGAATTTAAAGTTTACTTAACTTTGTTGAGTTGTGGCGAGGGGCAGATGTGTTTGTCTGGGCATGGGACATTGGCTTTTGTCGAAAAGTTTATGAAATTTTAATGACTTTATTCGAAGGAGGGTTTGGCAGACAGAGTGCCTTAAGTCATTTATGATACACCTAGAAAGTTTATAAACAATGTTTACTTTACTAATATTCACAACGAAATAAGCTGAGAAAATAATTGGATGGTTTGAGGTATTATTATTTTTTTTTTTGCGTGCAGGAGTATCTATACTTTTAAGCAGAATTATCTTAAACGAAAGACTTAAAAAGTAAACAGCCTGAAGCATTTCAAAATGCAACCCGAAGTTTAAAAATGTGTAGTAAAATGAAATTAGTAAAACTAAAATACATATTAAATTGTAGACAAATGATATGGACAAGATGTTTTTCAAGTTATTTTAACTATTGTATTTTTGGAATCAAAAGTTTTGCGGTATCTATGTACATATATGTAGTATGAGTGGATTTTATAAGTTTATCTTAGAAGGTACGGAGATATTGTAAGTCTTAAAAATATATATGTTCATATGTATATATCCTCATAATATTTGTTTGATAAAGCATCAGTATGCATATCTACGAAAAAACATTCGTTACAGGTCGAAACAACAACTTAAATGTTTCATTTGTAAGATTTCCAAATCTAAAAGGGCAAATACAGGATTATTAATCAGATTGAAGTTAAAGGTATAGGTATTCATTTACAAATGAACTGCAAATTATAGACTAAAGCAGAGTTGGCATAATTCTAATCCTAAAATTAATACCTTTCAAGAGCTTACTCAGCAGGTAAATATGTACAATTTTTCAGACATCCTGACAGCTTTATATCCTCATAGGTGTTTTAATTGTTCTCACCTGTGTCAAGACTGTTCCAAATGACACCATAAAATTTTGATGTGCACCCTCCGTCAAAATACGACCCATCCATTAATTTCCAATGTAAATACATCCAACAATGGAAATTTTGTCGAACTGCTTCGTGTTCGGCTCCTACTGCGTGGGTGTAATTGTTTGTTCGCGTGAAGGACTAATAAATGATGTTACCGACGCCGACGGCATCCAAATATGTTAAGGTATTAACATTTTCTTGGGGTGTAAGGGATCCTTATTTGCTCAAGATATTTTTGCTTGTGCTTGGGGCAGCAAGTTCTCAAGTCTTGTTGTTACTCTTTACCTTCTTATTAAATATGCAATAATTCCACTATAAGTGTACTTTTGGTCTTAAGAAAATATTTATGAAAAAATTAATTTGAGTTTATTTCCGCTTTAGATCTTAACTCTGTTTGTGGAATACCGCCGTAAAAGCCCTAGTGAATTGACTCGATCTATTTTCAAACTGTCTGAGAAATTGATGTCACCATAGAAATAGAGGAGAGATTGCACGCTCTGAGTTAATGGTGGTGTCTTAATCACTAAAAAAGGAAACTCAGTTTCACTTAGAAAGAGTGAAACACTAATCACGGTTACGCCAACTGCATTCCACGTTCATGTACCTCACCAACAAATGCAATCTACGTTCATGCAATGCGAAAAAGAGTTTTTGCAGCAGATAAATTCGCACGTTGGCGAAAGGACGGCAGCAGTTTGAATTTTGAACGTGTAACCTCACACTGTTTTTGCCTCGACTTTAAAAAATAACAGAATCGCTTAATTGCATTAAAATCTGCTGTAAAGAATTTTGCTTCAGCGAGTTCTGTGTAAACACATTTTTGCACGATTTTAATTCAGTTTTGATGCTTCAATTCCATTTTCGTGCTCTTGAATTCATCACGGATATTTCTTTGGCATTAAATATTTTCACTGAGAAATCAATTAATAGGTACAGACAGGCTCTTTTCTGAGTCGGCAATTTTATCGGCTCTCTTTTTATTTCATTAGGCTCTTCTTGGAAATATGTATCTACTGGAATTTATTTATCAAAAAGCCCTTGTAGAAATGTATGTACATGAAAATCGCAATTATTTTGAAAAAAAAAATTAAAATACCTTCAAAGTTCGTGTTGAATCAACGAATTTTAATCTTTATACGCACATAAAAATGTTTATACATATGTACACTTTATATTGCTATCTTAATAAAAATGAGAAGCAATTTCTGATATCTTATAAATACTTTGAAATCCGTAATAACATAATTGGCGCGACCTTATTTAAAAATAGACATTGCCCAAGTTCCCAAAGCATAATTTCTTTGAATGTAAAGAGCACTTCTGGAGTAAAAATTTTAAAATTTGAAATCCAGATGAAAACTTCATTATACTCGTACCACCAGGGAACTAGACTATCATTCCTGCTCAACTCCTCCTCGTAATATCTGGTAAGTACATTATTTTCCACAATTTATTGCAAAAGTTTACGTTTTCAAGCGTCTTTGCAATTATTTTCTCAAAAAGTTGGCTTTTAAGGTAAATTTTGCATTCACAAAAAGAGAAAAAATCCAATAAAAAAATCAATTGAATAGTGCAAGGAAACCACATAAAGGCAAAAATGATTTTAAATTTTATGTAGATGGTCTGCACATGAAGCAGACAAAATTTTTGTGGTGAATTCACATTACTTTGGCACACTTTGTAAATGAAAAATCTTAGGGAAAGTTTTCACATTTTTCACATGGAAAGGCCGTCCTTTATTTAATCAAATATAAGTGCAGCTGATGTTTAGGCTTTTCTCTGAATGGAATATCTCAGGAAGGCTCAAGTTATTTCCATAAAAATTTAATAAAGGACTCACAGTCGTGTTCAATATGCGCGGAGATTTAACTCGCCAGAAAATTGGTTAAGGTTTTTTCTCTTGCAAAGTAAAACTTAGGTGTTTTAGATGAGTTTTGTTGGTTGACTGGTCATTTTAATATTATGATGATATTGTAAATATAAAAGATGTTCTCATTTAGATTCTGACTCTGATTATATGTAGTTAAAATGTCTGAATGGTGTCTCAAGCTGAGAATTAATATTTCCCATTATAACAAAGGGGGTTTTGTGAAACCTTTTTATAACGCAGAATATTTTACCTTTACATTAAGAATTGTAGTAGTAAAAATGTAACGTCACCTTAAGAATAATAAATGTAAACCACCGGTATGACGAAGTAAACGCGGTATAAGGCAGACCTCGTAACTTAAAATACCTATTAAAAATCTGAGTAAATTTGCCTCTATATAAAACTTGAACAAATCTCATTCCTTTGCTGTAGAACCTCCTGTTTCGCATATAAATGGACTGATAACAATTCACGAACTTGCAAACGACGGTCCAGTCAAGCCGTTTACGAGTTTATTTGACGTCGAATGATCCTTATTACCCCAGTTGTACCACATTTTCCAAAAAATTAACATATTGAACTGATAGGAAAATTATAGCACGATAATGCCAAGATGTTAAAGAGCGAGGCCTTATTGATACTTACGGACTTAGGGAAGTGTTTAAGGTAATTTAGAAGATTAGGAGTCGATTTATTGAGATATTCATTTCAAGCGGAATATCTGCTGGGGAAATTGTATACGGACTCCATTGATGTCACTTGATCCCATTTAGGTACCACCAGAATGAGGCGACTTCTGCGACTACAGATTCGTAGAATAGATATCGCATATTGGAAGAAAACGTCTTGTTCCGAGCTGTTATCCCACATTAGGTAGCTTTCCTGGATTTTCTGCAGACGGGATTGGCATACGGGAGTATGGGTAATGCCCATTTGAAGCGTCGTAATCGCTTATTTAAAATGTGCGTTGCATGCACAAAAGTTGGGTATAAAAAGGAAAAGGTTTGGATATTTCAGCTTTGTTCTACAGAAATTGCAATGTAGGAAGTGCAGAACGGTAGAATGAGGTTATATACGTTATTACTAAAATTAATTCAAATCTATTGCGTCTGCAATTAAAATTTGTCAGAAGAAATAATGCGCTCATCATTATGTATACATAACTTCATTCGAATTCACTGATTAATTGGTTTAATTATTTAATTTGTTTTAACGCTCTTTCATGTCACGTTGAAATAAATAAGATGCTTATGTTTGATTAATTTAATGCGATCTTACAAGCCTTGGATCAATTTTCAAGCTCATACGAAAATTTACTTAGTCACTACCTTCAAAAGCAATCTGCTAGTTGGTACTGACTAATCTGCGTGCCTTTAGATCCAATTATGACAAAATCAAATAGATATGGTTTCCTTCAGATATACTCTCATTAGCAAATTGGCAATAATCGACAGTCTTAATAGAGCCAGACATAGTCGACCATGTAAGCTGCCAGTGGCACCGTATGGCTTAATTGGAAGCTAAAATCAATGAGTTAAACTCCAGAGGCAATTGGACAATTTAGTATTCTACTTTGTAAAAAACCTGAATTTTTACTTTAAAAATCTACTACGTACGCCGTAGATTAAGCATTTTCAGACTGAGTATACTGAATTTATTATGAACTTGATCAAGACTTAACATTTCTACACATGAAAAAATAGTGCCTCTATATAAAAAGTTCGTGGAAGTTTTAAAATCTTGAAAATTTGAAAGTTTTATTGGAATTTGCTGATGTCCATTTTAATTTCGTAAGCCTCGCAGAGCACAATTCTTCAATTTGTGTTATTTTTACATACACTAAGTTTGTACACTCTAAAGAAAAACAATTTACGTCTATGCACATGTGCTTAAACAAGACTCTGTCATCACGTCCCATCAAAGCTGACATAGGAAAAGAAATTTACTTCGATTCTGCTGATTGAAAATTCTGTCCGGAAAATCTGCAGAAACGCTTTTAGCAGGTTAGAGTGATAGATGAATTATTTATATGACAAAAATTTGCCCTCTGCTGGCGTTGACAGCCATATGCATGTACCACGGCATCTTTTGTTTTAAAGCTCCATTTTCAATCTTTTTATTGGCTCCAAGGCACATTTGGTTTTATGACTTTCGTGGAGGGAAAGTCATAAGTGGACGATAGGGAAAATTGAAAGATTAAATTATAAATTGGTCTACATTGTTTTTTCCAACTTGGTAGCATTTTATTTTATTTGACGTTCATAAATTAAAATATAAAAGCTGGTCAAACATTTTCTCTTAAATATTGTCTACTTCTAAGCAAATGCGCAACATTAATAGATCGAGAAATTTAATTATAAAATATCTAAAGTTTTAGCTGGTAAATTGGTTACAAATCTCGTTTGAGTAAAACGAAAATTTGTTTGTGAATCGATAAATGAAACTCCTCTTATTTACCATTCGGTCGTATTGGACATAAATCTCTTGGAAATGAGGTGGTCCGATACGATTTAATATTTGCTCACGCAGACTGCTGCGGGAGGGTTAATTAAAATTCACCGGCCCGAGCGAGGTGACTGGACATTTAACAAGCTTGGAAACCACCAAAATCAAATGAATCTCATTTTGGTTTAATACAAACTACGCAACTCTCCACTCTCTGCGGTTTCAACTTGTCTGATACGAACACGGTTTCCAGGGATTGTTACAATTGAACTATAAAATCAAGTCGAAATGTTTTTCAGGTATATTGAGCAAATGTGAACAAATAGACAAAATTTCAGGTTTATTTAAATGAGCCGAAAATATCAAAAAATATGTATTAAAATATTATTTTTTTCGTATATAATATATTTGTATAATTTTCAAAAATTACAATATGCATGGATCAAAAAAAGTGAATTCAAAACATATGTTCGATGTTGAAAAGGAAAACGAATCATGTAGGTGGATGCAACGTAGAGAATGATTTAGGCAAACAAAACTTTTTCAGAGCGTTTTTCGATATCGATAAAATAGGAAAACTCACAAGTTGGTTCCGCTTACTTTACCTTCGAAAATGATTGCTGTATCGAGCTGGGTAATACCCACCACAGCATAATAGAAAACAGCCACGTCGAGCGTGTTCCTGCTCTCCAGAATTCTGCTTAACACTTCCCCACACAACTATAGATTTATTAGTCTAATAAATGTACTAAAGCAAAACTTTGGCGCATTAGTTAAGGCAAAAATATGTCGGGTCCAGGTATGTATACATACATAAGTTTAGATAGTTTTCGCTTGACCAACATTTTGGCATAGATGTTATACTTAACCAGCAACTGTTTGCCCTTTAGATATAGAATATAGACGTAATATTCATTAACTTGACAACTTAGTGTCGGCAACGAAAATGAAAATTTACCTAAAACTTCTAAAACTAAATTATAAAAGTTTTGATAGTTGTATACATTATTACATGTTGTTATGGGATAACCTTCTTGCTAAATATATTTTATTTTTAAGAACACGGATTCAATTACACGAAACATTTCTGGAAAAAGTTTTAAGACTTGTTAGTTATAGATCGCTTTAGTTTATTACTTCATCTAAATAGATCATATAATTTATGAAAATTAAAAAAAAAAAAAATATGGCCGGTTTCACAGTATATGAACATATTGTTAAGCAAAACCAAATAAAATGCTTAAATAAATTTGGTCCTCTGAGCTATTTTGAGTTACATATTTTCATTATTGTACGTTTTGTGATATATATATTCTTCCATATTTGATGGCATTCCTTTAAATTTTAGATTTTGAAGATTCATCCTCTTTTTTAGATATATGTATATGATAAATGTTTTAGTTTACCATAATAAATTTTGATGTTCATTGATTTTTTTTCCAAAAATAAAAGAGAAAAGTTACCAACCGATATGTAATATACATACATAGATTAAAACAACAAGTAAGGGATTATATCATTCAAATGTAGAGCTAAATTTGTAGTTTCGCAATTGCAACAGACATTTCAACGTATGGAACTAAGTGCTGGTAATGAAGCAAGTGCTTCAGGGCAGGTATTTTTTATGTACTTATTTAAACATACATTTATGGAAAGCTGAGCAGATAAGGCTTTCAGCAGAACGAACAAAGAGTTAAATGACTACAATCAGGAATTACCTTCTTAGGGCACCTTGCATGGAAAGGAAAGTCTATAAAATGCAACGAGAGAAAAGTTCCCCCTGTGAATTATTTATGTTCATACAGGGCATGAACAAGGTAAATTATTCATGAAATTTTAGAACGTGTGCTTTTGGCTCTAGTAAGGTTTAAATGCATATGTCTGTGAAATTTCTTTAAAAATACTATGCGACTTTAACAGAGGGGATACATTTGTTCATGAAGCGGCAACTGTTTTGTTTTATTACAAAAGTATACGCAACTGCCTCAGACTCTGTAAAATTAGTTTTCCACAACAATGAGATTGCACAATAAAGAGTACTTTAAGGGAAGCTGTAGGCGGTTTCTTTTGTAATTTACGTAACTTTTGTATTTTGTTTATTGTTTTCTTTGATCATAAACATGCTTTAATTGCGGAGAAATAAAAAAAGGCTTCTTTTGTGCAACGCAAGTAATACAGAATTGCAAGTAGTATGACACTGATTGGATAAATTTAAGTCAGCTTCGTTTTTAGAAATATGTTCGTTTATAAAGTTACACAAATTGTAATTTTAAGGGATCTTAAAATTAAATTTCTTATTGAGTTTGAGAGTCTTTATAATATTTAATATTGTGGCATATTTGCGGACTTCCGCTACAGCATCTTGTATAAGAAGGTATAGAGCTTTGTGTAAGCGTAACGACCAACAGTTGAACATTTTTAAGATAGGTATAAAAAAGAGCAATTTACAGAGCTTCTCCAAAAGGCAGCTATTTCAGCGGAACGGCCAATTAAGATCCGCGAGCCCAACTTCCTTTCTCTCACATTTCCTCATTTTTTGCATGCAAAGTCAGGCGTTTAACGAATGATTGTTCTTCTCACCTGGAATACTTCAGTGCCCGGTTCAAAGGAAGCACGATGAAAGATGAAAAATGAAATTGCTAATGTTATAATCCTCAACTTCCTGAAGAAGTCTTAAGTTTTTCGTAATAAAAGTCTGGGTCTTTTCACCTACTTCCATACCATGGTATTTTGACGCCCCCGAAGGAGCACTTAACTTTTCAGCACAATAAATCACAATTACCCAACTAAGTGAGCATCCTTGCCTGCCTTTGAAGTGAGAAACTAATTCTGAATTACATATTTCCTCTTCAAGCCGATGGAATTGAAAGGTTAACATCATACCTACAGGAATTGAAAACGGCACGTGCATGAAACGTGGTCTTTAGAAAGATTTATCGCACGGCTCTCCGTGTTTTTCGTTCGATATGATATTTCTCATTAGGCTGCAAGTGAAAGGGCAGGCTTGAAATCGGTGGATATTGGACATTCTGCTCGTGTAACCTTTTTGTGCACTAGGCAAGAAAATGCTATGTCACGTAAAAATTGGGGAAATTTCTGGTTTCCTGTTCTTGAAAGAAAACAAGAGTGAATGATGTTTTCCTTGGAAAATTTAATGCTTCCAGGCTTAGGCCTCAGTTTATTTTTTGTGGTCTTAGTTACTAAAAAAATATTTTTCGGTCAAATTTTTTTTAATATATCCTGACGAGGTTTTTCGACATAGAAACCAAAGCATTTACTGAAAACTACGAAATCAAACTATTAAATTTAATTTTAGAGTTGTCTGATTTGGTTAAAAACCACAATTGATTTTTCATTACGCACATCTTTTTAAATTGAATAAGATAAATTTATTGGTCGTTCACGAATATTTGGTGCACATTTTTACGACTATGAATTTAATCGAAGTAATAAACCTGTTTCTATTAAAAATCGAGTTTATCAATCAAAAATGTTTTCCATGTCATTACGCACCATACAATGTCAGAGCTTTATTTTCACCCTCTCAAGTTACTGTCAATAAAGCTATAAATATCACCTCAAATGTAATAAATTTTCGAACATAATCAGATAAAAATACCATCAAAGTTTGAAACGAAAATTAGAAAGAGCTCGGAATTTTAAAGATAAAAATTGTCTTATTTTTCTTCCTGCAATTTGCTTTCTCATAAATTTATTCAGAAGTAATGGGCTCGATTATTCCTTGATGAAATCTGTACGCAATATTATACACGGTCTCTGCGCTCACTTTAAGATATCGATTACTTTTCAACTTCCCTTTCGTTTTGTGAAAGTGCCTCAGGTAGTTTAACACCATCAGTCCGGCTAATTGACTGCTCTAAATAGCTATCAATTTGGTCCAAAGTTCTTCGGTGCTCTAGCTAGGGTTTAAATTAATAAACTAGTGATTACATAAACCGAATTTCAAAGATTAACTGCTTGTTAGTGTATAAGATGGGTCCTTGCAAAATTTCTTGATGGCATAGATATTTGATTTTTGGATCTATTTACCTCCGTAAACTCCAGGTTGTTACTTGTAAGATTTGTAAACTGCTTGTAAACACTGCTTTTTAGGCTTTCCACTTAAGAAACTTTAAACAAACCGCATATCGATTTCTTTATAAGTGTCTATGTATACATATATGAAAGTAAAATCAAAATAAAAATATTTTCTGCGATTATACTTTGCTAACTTTGCTCAAAATTCAAAGGAAAAACAAAATTTCAGACATCATCCTATTTCAGAAACTTATCTCGTAATTCTATCTTTTCTTTCGTAAATTGTGAATGTAATAAATCTGAAGATTTCTAACTTTCGAGGACATTTAACCACCCGTTGTTATCTTAATTTTTACCGCACGTTTCTGTGATAACCAGACATTGAAATTTATTATTTTTACTTAACTGAACGGATAGAAGATTTTGTTCTTAATTATTGCCTGTTGCTCTGGGCGATTACAAATTAAACTTTGGCAAAAATATTGGTAAATGAGAGATTTGCAAGATAAAATTATTTTATAGGTATCCTAGTAAAATCCTTCAATTTGTTTCCTACCTGACCGGATTGAACAAAACGAAAGTTAAGTAATTACAGGTTAAAATTGGGAGTAATGAATGTGTCCTATTCGTGTTCGTGATCCATTTGTTGCTTATCTGAGTTTTGAATTGTTCGGATATGTTAAATATTTGATTGTTGTCGTTCAGTTTTTATTATGGGCAGATGAAGCTTAGTGTAGTCGAGTATCAAACAAAAACTACCGCCTATTATTTCACAAGGATTGTGGAAAAAGTTATGTGTTTATTGTCCTTAAATTATTGGTTAATATTTGGTATTTTTATTTATTACATTCTGTGGTGAACCTAAAAAGAGAAATAGTTTTAGGTTAGGGTTTCCGGCAGCTCAAAAATTTGGCTGCATTTCGAAAAGTAGAGAGAGATCGATCGAAAATAAATATACAAAGATAAATTCTGAGATAAATTCTAAATATTATGAGGTTATCCAGCATAGAGCGGTTTTTATTTCATACAGCAATAAATATTAATAAAAAGGCGAAACTATACTGTTGAGAAAAATAAATGTATTTTAAATACCTGCATTGTGAAAAAAAAGTAGTGCTAAAAAGCTAAAATTATAATCTTATTATTATAATTTTTCTACTGTGTTTTTATTTTGGAAAATTACTTCTGAAACTATGTAATATAGTTTTTCAGAAAATTAATTTTTTAAATTATATAACTAATTGAAATAATTTCTGATTCTATTAGTCATTTCTTAATTTTATGTGGTCAAAAAATGTTTTGGCATAGCTTAAGGTACATAATTAATATATATTGTTTTATGGAAGTTTTATAATTATAAAATATAGTGAGAGATGGATTTTTCATGGTTATCTATTATAGTTTACAACATATAAACGAGCCTTTGTTATATATACTATTTAGTAAAATCTTTTTAAACAAAATATATTTCAATATACTTTTGGTTTTTCTATTAAAATTGTGTATGTATGTAATTATCCTAAATCGTATGAATACATAAAGAGACGCCTTAGGTTTATTTAAGTTTTAAATTGCATGATTAAGATGTCAGTTCTATTTATTAGCAGTTTGTATATAGGTGAATCTGTCAAAGATGAAATCCGCAACTCGGAATTCTACTTAACCACTAAAACTATAAGCTTTGGGGTGTGTGCAAATATCTAAGTCCCTAATCCTTCATAAGCACTAGATGAAGTGAGCCTCACACAAAATCATGTGTATATGACAGGCTCAAAATTAAGCACGACATAAGCATTTCCGTGTTGTGCACGGAATTAAAATTATGTCGCGTGCGTGACTAGCAAGCAGTGATAACTTGGAGCAGAAACCAGCCCCGTTTCACTCCTTCGAATTTACTAAATGATGGGGAGCAGCTAACAATGAAGCAGTTTTGAAACTGGCAAGGCGTTGGACCAATTTACAGATGTTATTACGAGAGTCTCGCATTTGTGAATCCGCATAATCATGCAAGCTATGATCCGTGGTTATCGATCTAAATCATCGCGATGTAACGCATTTATGCTCAGCTGCAAAGCTTATTAGTTAGACCAAACATGCTGAAGGAGCCAGCTCCCTGTTGTCTGCAATTAGTTCTTAGTTCATCGAGCGGAGCAATGTAGAAATGTAAATCCCACCTGTCGACTAGGGCACGAGCGAATTTCGTGTGCCGGATAATGGCGCAACATGCAATTTAATTCAATATTCCCCCGAAATAATCAAGGGTAAGTACCCCGTAATGCCGGGTTACTTGTGCCTCCAGCATACCTCCGCGTGCGGGCCAGGGCCAGGCAGGAGGTCAGACGTAATATGACACGTGTGCTACCCACCAGTGGCATTTAACCGTAGGAGCGTGTCCGACGGAACCATTTATTATGTTTTATTCATAAGAGAATAAATTATAGTATAATCTTTTTCCCTGCCGCAATTAGCTTATGAGGTTTTGCTTTTCCTTTGCGATGATTGCAGGTTTGAAAACTATTTAAATTGGGAAAGTGGTAGAAAACAGGATAGTGGGCGAGCGGAGAATGAGCCATCATATTTTGGTCTGATTAGTGCTGAACTGAAAGAAAGTGATATGTTTTCATTATGAACCAAAAGGTGAAATGTTGCCCAGAAATGTTTCTTTCATTAAAACATCTACATGAGTGATGCTTCGTAATCTACTCAATCAGATTTTTATATTTTCTTTGAAAAGTCTATTAGGTAATAGTGGGGTATCGTAATGTAAATTTCAATCGTCTTTTCTATAATTTTGGGTTTATCTAAGTATTCATAAAAGGTAATTTAAAATGAAGTACTTTTAATTCTTTTAGGTAACAATTTTCTCTTTTTCTTTAGTAGTTCCTTAAATTCGTATATAGCATCCTTAATTTTAATTTAATTCATTTGAAATTTTTACGAAGTAATTACAAAATTGGGCACTTTAAGAAATTATATAGAAACTCAAAATTCGATGTTTTTGACTCTATGTAATATTCCTCAACAATATCATATTATATTTTAGAATTTTTCTATATTTATCCCACGAGTTCAGCTTAAAAACTTATCTGAATGATTAATGATGATATTAATTCTGAGAAAAAAGGAATAAGATATCGATCAGGTATTAGCGCTGTTAAACTTATTTCTTTTCATACCATAAACTTTATCTGGAACATTTTGAATTACTTATTTACTGAAAGTTTTAACAAAATACGTTCAGAGCCTTCTGAGAAAATAACAAATTTAAAATCAGTTAAATATAGTTATCTTGAGATAATTTAGAGAATTTCAAATACTTACGAATCTGTATGAATGTTGTTATATCTGAAAGACCAATGTTATCTTTGGAAATTATATGAATAATTTGGGCGGATTTATTTTAAATTAATGTGATTTTGCCAACTAAATCAAATAAAAATTTTAGGTCTGTCTATCTAATTGCCTAGTACATAATAGAAACAAGATAAAGAAAAATGTAAATAATTTTTAAGTCTTCAAAGTAATCTATATGTTAATTTTCAATTTAAGCAAAAGAAATGTGTTATTTTTCATATGGATCAGGTAAAACTGTAAAAATTGTTCAATTCTATTAATTTTCTGTAAAGTGTTAACTTGTTAAAATCAAATTGAGCATCGGTGCCCAACCAGTGGTATTAGACGACATTAGATTAAAAGAGCGAACTCAAATTACGGCTTACTCAGTCGAGGCATTGAGTTTCAATCCAAAAAGTACTTCGGAACAATTTCAACGACTAAGTCAATGACAGATAACAACTGAATAGCTGGAACACTTTTGCTACCGCAAATAATCTTCAGACGATTCACCTTCAGAAGTTTGCTCTTCTGCGTTGGAGCGTTCGGTTAAATCAACTTCTGCAGATGAATGACGACTTTTGTAGATAAAACTCTTTTACAAAAGCTCTTCAATGACGCAGAAGAAAGTAAGTGCCTTAGAAGGCATTGGAACCCAAGAAAAGCCATACAGAGTCGGAAGTAATTTCATTTGCTGCTACATGATATAACTTTCAAAGTGAATTAATTCTCTGTGAAAATGCTGCTCTCTGCGTATGTTGCAGGTAGAAGACTCAACCTTTCATCACCATAATTAGAACTCTTAAAGGAGAAACTTTAATTCTTAGGTAAATACATATGTTGGTATCGAATTCACCTAAGACGTTAGTGTGCATTTTCAGTGTCAAAACTTACTTATTTGTTAATGACAAGAATATTTTTAAGAATTTATTTACTACCTTGAGTTTATCTCATACCTACTTTATTATCTTACCACTGCTCTCAAATAACACAAGATTGAAGTTATTGAATTATTTTAATGGTAATATCTATTTTTGAATTCATGCGATATAAAAAACAAAATATGCACATCTTGTAGAAAAATTATATTTATTCGTTTGTTATAATCACCAAAAATTGAATTGCTGCTAAAACAAGTCATTACAGAGAAAGTGTACAACTTAGAATCTAAGTTAGCACACATTTTTGCTAAGTTGAGGAAATGAAGAAACTGCATTTGTTGTTTGTGTTCCAAAGTAAAGTTTCAACAAGTTCTAAAGGTAGAACAAAAGGTGACTTTCGAAGATCCCATTAAATATGCAGGGTGCATAAGAAGGGAACAGAGATAGGATAACTCCATAGTACTTCTCTTGAATCGTATCATCATCTCCAAAAATGGCAACTCCATCATGTGACATGAAAACCCAAAATTGACACTTATGAAGTCTCATTTAGACAGAGAACTTTGGGGATTATGTCTAACTCGAGCACCATGTGGGAATTGCGTTGGCACCAGGCGAACTTTTCTGCTGAACGAAATAAAAGTTTTAATAAAACCACCTTTGCGGCTGTGAAAATTTAATTCATGTAACCTTCAGAGAATGCCTTTGACAAATAGACTTAGTTCCAAAGGATTGCCAAGAAATTTTTCTGTTCGAAAGACTTTCTCTGTGACTAATAGCGAACGTCTGCAGTGTCGTACTTCACTTCGCTCATCTGCATTACGTTTTCCTGGAGAAGGTCTGATACCCGCGCATTACTGCTAAATGTCTCGTTGCGACTGATAAGTTTGTCTTAATACTTACTTGTCATCAGTCTCAACGAGATGGGAGTATGTTCGGATTCTCCGTACTTAAAGTTTGTAACAAACTTCGTTTTCGCTAAAAATTTGCTGACTCATGGAGCTGCTTCAAGTTGGAAAGTATCAGAGAAAATTCCTTGAAAAGCCAATTCATTTGCGAGCTTTGTGAGGTTGTTACATTATGTGGGGGGTCGGGCGACAACTTGTAAGTTTGAAAATACACCACCGTGAAGGAAGCCTCTAAGCTACTTTCGCGGTATGTACTTTAAATTGACTTCACGTTCCATAAGACAAACTAAAGTGCAATTTTGAGGATTTCTTACGATCATGTCCCGTCCAATATGTGTCGCTTCTCGTTCTGTTATTGGTCGAAAAATCCTTTCTCGTTGAGTGGCTTGATTAATGGTAACTCCTTGTTGACACACTTTTTCAGAGGGCATAATTCGCTGCTATTCATCATGGATCCGGTGGTGGCACACTCAAATATCGCATAATTTTTCATTTATCATTTTGGCATTTTCTTTCAGGATGAGCCGATATCCCAGCGAGTTTTTGATGTGCTACTCCACATCCCCCGATACTTGGCAATAAACGTAAATTGTCCTTGTTAGCATAGAAGGAGGCGATGGTAGCAACAAAGGATTTATTGAGCGAAAAAGATTGTCGTTACGTTTTTTCCTTGCGATGGAAAATTCTCGGTTTCTATGGAGAATATCATTTTTGATTTTTCAATTTTTTTAGAAAATGACTACAGTTTATTTATACTTCTGTGTATTTTGAAGAAATTAATTATACTAAGAAAGTAGTCATTTATTTGTAAAATGTTGTTATAAGGGAAAACATTAGATTGCAAAGTATGAAAGACAGTTGATAGTACAAGAAAAACAACAACTTTGAATATTTTATATAACTTCACAATTATAAGGCAACTTCAGCTAGTTTTTGCAAATATTTTTTTTTTATAGTTTATATGGTAAATTGCTAATTAATTTAATAAACATCCATCAATTGTTCGACACGTTTCATGTCTCATTTATTATTACGACTAAAAACATTCAGATAGATGTTCGGAATCACACTTTGCATATTTTAATTGAAAACTTTTAAGAAACCTAGTCATTTTCAGAAATTTTACTCACAGCAACTTTTTGGCAAAATTTCGAGTGGTAATTTCAAAGAAAAACATCTGAAAATGTTAGACTTTAATAGGACAGCTCGTAAAGCCACGAAGTGTCTACCAACAAATTAATTTACATAGCGTCATAAATTCGTTTTAAGGACATGCCCGAGCAATCTGTATGATACATGTTGCTGCTAAAAACAATTTCATCCGGTGAATGTAAATATTCGGAAGATTCTAATCTGAATTGGGCAGCCATCACTCCTCTACAGGAGCTTCAGCAGCGAATTTTAAGTGGAAGACGTTTCCTTATTTCAGGGACACTTGCTCCAGAAACCAATCCCACACCTGTTGGAACAGCTTTCCCCAAAGGGCCTAAAATTATCCCTGTGTTTGGCTCTCCTAGATTCATAAAATTTCCATAAGTACGGACTCGACATCAATTAAGTGCTCCGCGAAAGTTTTAAATTAATTTAGACTTTTACCGGTCAAAAATTAATTCCAGATCCTTGTCTGGCTCTGTTGAGCATGTAACTAGGAGCGATGTTACATCAGTGTCAGCCAATTCTCCTGGGGACAATTTCGTTAAGTAAAGTGATGTAGAAAGGATTCTTCAGGAAATCAGTTTCGCTTGTGTCATTGATTTTCTGTCATTTTGTCAGAAGAATCGCAAGTTGAGAAGGGTTACTTCCGGCATAATGGAATTAAAGACATCCTGTCCATAAATACAAAGAACTGATTTAAAACGAAGGAAAAAAACATTTCAGGGATCCGGGCAGGATTTTAAGGGTAATCAAGGAGTACCTACATCGCTTTGAACAATTTAAATAACCCTTTAGGGATTCTCGTTTGATTGAAAAGTTTAGTGGCACGCAAATGAATTACACATGAACAGGAAAAATGCGAATATGTATCCAGAAATAGATTTTGGGACTATTTAGGTATTTATATGGACTTTTGTATATTTTTAATCTTCATGCTATATATTATATACTCCAACACATTCTCGAACATTTTGGGGAAGACAAGAAAATAATTCAAAGAGAACTTGTAAACAAGCACTCCTAAAGGTACCTTTTTTTAGCATTATATATGTAGATTTTACAAGATTTGATTAATTAAAGTTAAATATAGTAGGCGGAAACTATTTAGATATATGTACATATATATATTTAATACTATAATCTAAATTTAGAAATATATAGTTTTATTAAAAAAGTTATATATGTAGATATACATTTTAAGCAAATGCAAATATCTAAAAACTATTAAGAATTAAAACGTATGGAAAGCTGTTGAAGCGCAAGATCAATGTGGATAAATTATTGGGCAGTGTATTTAATCAAAATACGTAGCGAGGGTTTCTGCTGCAAAACAGAAAAACAATTGGTACGAAAATACAAGCGACCATTTATTCGCAGCAGTTGGCTATTTTTGCTGATTTTTGAATACATTGCGACGAATTGCATTCAAGCTTCCGTTTAAAGTGGCGCCAATTATTTTTTGGCACGTTTTTCGCCGCTTATGTTTTAAATTGAAAACATCAGCGCGGTCGACATTTTGTAGCAGCTGTCCCCTTTCCTCAGGCTGTCGTGGCAGTTCATTTAATTTTTGCCAGAAATTATTAATTATAAGCGAACAGGTCCGCTCTTTTTGTTAAAATTGATATATCCATTACCGGTGGATGACAGCGAGCTGAAATTTCAGAAATTTTTCCATCTCAAAATGGGCATGATTCGCATAATTCGACGTTCATAAAGTAGCCCTCGTTTTCATGACCTGCCAGTGTAATAAAATAGCTCACGCCTCCAAATCAACAAATTACCTTTCAGGCGTCGTTACTTCGGCAAGAATGCCTCCTTTGGCCGGTGCCGTGGTAAGCAGAAAACGTTTCTGCTGACGACTGCCCGCCTTTTTATATAAATTAGCTGAGGTAATGAATTTTTCATCTGATTGAGTTGCGAAAATTATGCTTCTCGCCCGGACTCCCACGCAACGTTTTATTTCTGTAAGCCTTAATTACAATTTCCTCTTACAGCATTCCTCAGAATGTAAGGACTCTTATCTCCGCCTTTTAGCATGAATTTTCCACTCGGCAAAATATGTTGGGATTTCTCCTTTCGTCTTAATAGAGGAGTAACATTTGAGCATTCACTCGATGGGATCATTTCAAACGTTTGAGTTACGTTCCGGGAGTATCAGCTGTTGGCATTTCATGATTTGATATCTGATAGTGTAAAAGGAACTCCGATTAATTCGCTCGGTTCTTGTGGCATCTTACGAAACCAGGATTTACGCGGATTTGTAATTTATCCGTCTCTTGAGGTTAAATATTTCAAATATTTTCAGTATATCTTTGAACTAAATTACTGAGGAGTTAGATTTCAAAAATAAATCCTTTGAGTGAAACAATTTTTTATTTTTCGCATTCTCAGCAAGGATAATAATCGAAATTTGAAACGATTCTCTTCCTTATTATTTAAGTCATGTTGCTATATTTTGTCCTTTTATTTTCTGTTCAGTAACAAATTATCATTTGTATTCAAAGGTATTAGCAAATAAGGAATAGCAATTTTTATATTAATTTACCATAATTTTCAAGCTTATATGATTATAACTTAAGAAAATTTAATTTAGGAATTACCTATATCATTGCTTTTTCTCTGATAGTTATATTTGATTATATTTAAGTATATTTTCGCTGCATCTAATTAAAGTACAATATATGTACATATGTATTAACTTATATTTATTTTTAAGCAAAACATCTTAGATGGCGTAATTAGGAACAAGAACTCACTAAAATCTTGTAAACCTAAAGGAGAAAAACATTATCGCAACGCAAAATGCATTTCAATAAGTTAATGTGCCAGTACCTTATTAAAAGTTTTAGCTCCTCGAGAGTCGAGATTACCACCTGATACCATCATACCATACATTTATTCAGGATTGTAATTAGTTGTCTGCTGAACTTTAGCTTCCTTCTCCTCCTCCTCCAACTGACATACGAAATCATGTTTAATGAAATAAGGATGTGCACGGAGCCAAGTGTTCACATAATTTGTCTTTCAGTTTTATCCACGTGCTTAAGGAACGACATTAGGGAAGTTCTGCAACAAAGTTGTGCCAAGCGTAATTGGATTAGATTGCATTAGGAACAAAAAAAAATATCACTCCGGAGAATGACAGCTACATTGTCAGAAATCATGCATCTATGATTTGCCTTGTGTCATATGCGGAATCCGATTATTCGTCTAGGGACACGTTGTTACATGCATAAACAAAATATGCACATGTCCTCCCGAACTTTCCATTGACTTTTTCAACTGACAATTTGACAGAGTTATTGATGGCGTTTGCCCTTATTCTGATTGAATTTTCATGTAAGAAAATGATTGTGTCGATATATTGCATGTTGTGGTTCTTTTTCTGTTGGTCCATTGACAGTATTTTATTAATTTAATTGGTATAGATTTTTATATTATGACACATTAAAACTAAAATTTCGAAGTAGAAACGTGCGTGCATATAAATATAATATTTTCATATACAGATTAGACACATTTCCTTGAAAAGATAATTTAAAAGTAATATATTGCTCAGAATTTAAGAACAATTGCATCAAAGAATTTTAACGAAAAAACCTATTTGGTTTCCATACGATTACGCAAGAAATTAAAATTTTATATGTATTTGTTTTTTCTTCGAATTAGCATATTCAATCAGCATAATCAAAAGAATATAAATATTCTGAAAATTTTACTAAGCTTATAATAATGCGAAATTATAACCAATTCCACAAATACCTACCAATCGTAAAGTTGTGATATCAAAAAGCTGAGATATCAAAGCAACGTCAAAAGTATAAACTGCCGCAATGTCGCGTATGATCATTTTTTCATAGTTTAATTCCATTTCTTAAGACAAAGGAAGTAACTAAAACTTCAGAAATTATAAAATTAAAGTTCAATGATTTCATTTCTTTTACTCAAGTTTTTTGTTTTTATAATTCCTACGCTTTTATTTTAAAACTAGACGATGTTGCATTTTAACACTAGACCCACCAAGACCCGTCAAATTGAGGGGTACTCAATTTCTTTCTTGAATAAAGTATATTTTTTAAAGTGACCTCTTAAGATTTATGCCAAAACTTATTAAGGTTCAAAATTACGACATATTCAAAAATCTTTTCCCATTTCTAATTAAAATTTTAAATTCGAAAGAATATTACATTAAAGGTACAGAAAATTACTAAAATTACAAGCTTACGCGATGGTAGTTCTAGTGTTAATTATGTATAGATATATTATATGAATTGAACTAATAATATCACTTCATAAAATGAGCCACATTCAGAACTATGTAGGCTTTCTTAGCATTGTATATTGCAGGATACGATGCGGTATTTGAGATCAACTAAAGACGATTCCAATTACCACGTAATCTTTTGAATTCTGATGATGTTCAACTTGAGGACTCCCGGAACAATCATTGTGTCCCTCAACACAAATTAATTTGTGCACATGTTAACTGCTAGTGAAACCTCTTGAAGTTTGAACCAACATTGCCATTATTGCTCTGAAGCATATCCGATTGAACATTGTTTTCATCGGCATAGTTCCAGCCAAGGCCTGCCGTGCTTTGAAGCGCATTCGAAACTTTTGTTTTGCCCCACTTACGCAAATTAATAATTTGAAGACAAGAGTTTCTGCTAAAGGGCCTTCCTGCTTTGTCAAGGGCTTTGTCATACGACCCCTTCAACACATATTTGGGGGTGCCGCAAAATTGATAGCACTTCTCGCCTTTGAGCAAATGCGCTATCCATCTTCACATTTTTTAGACACTCTGCAGTTAATCTACATCTAGATAAGTTCCAGTGTTATATTTCGTGAAAAATAATGTGCACTATATTTTCTTCTATTTGTAGGTAATATTTTTAAATTTAGCTTATTTTTAAAAAATTAACTAAAAGCTTATTTTAAGAACATACTGCAATTCAGTTGAATACGGATGATAATTGAATAGAATTCACAATCATATTTACAAATATGTACCTACGTCCTACTTACATATGCAAATGTGTTGGGACTCAATGGAAATCAATTTGTTAATATTGATATTAAGTATATAATATGTGTACATAATTCTTAAACACTACTTTAAATAAGAATTAAATTCATGACATACATACCTACATATGCGTAAAACTCAGGGTAGCTTGACAAAACATGAAAAGAAAAAACTACTCCGAAACCTTTGTAAAGCATATTGAGCAACCTATTTCATCAGCATTAAAGATAAATATTACCAACGTAAGTTTTAGTCTCCAGAAAATTTTCTTACATCTCTATCAACAGTCATTACGCTTTCGGCTTTACCTTCTTTTACCAAACTAATTAATTACGCCCTAAGCTTGGCAACAAAACTACATCTCGTCTCTTCAGTTTGCATCTTGTATAAATGATACTATGAAGTACAATTTTATCACTTCAAAGCCACGATGATCCAGAGATAAGTTGACAACTTCATGAAAAGTTGTATTATTTATTTACTTTTACTTGGCGGTAGCATCTGCACGCCCTGAAAACTATCGACAGAGTTAAATTTCGCTTACGTGCAAAACATCAGAACTTTACCTGTTCTCGTATTTGCAATTTTTATCTTTACAGCGTTTTTTAAAGGTAGAGCTACAAAACACTAAAGCAAGAAAGTTTGCTTGGTTTTTCTACAAAGGAAGAGGTAGTCTTAAAATTATATCAAAGGGTACATTTAAGAAAATTTAAGCTCTAAGGATTGATTGAGGTAAAGTTAGTTTCTGACTTTAATTAATCTAAGCAAAGGATGCTTATGGAGTGGGGAAAATTTGTCTTATATACAATTAGTTTCATATATTTCTTTACAAATTGTCTAATACTTGTCAAATATGTATTTTTGTGGCAAATAACGAATTTTATGTCTTCAATTTGAATGTGCCATAATTATTACCTACTAGTATCGCCTGTGGTTGAAATTCGAATAATTGTGTCTGTAAGGTAATGAAATTCAACTCGTTTTTCACATAAAACCCTTTCGCGGACAACGACGTGATATCACGTCTTATAAGTCCATCTTATAAATTAAGTGTCCGCCAAAGGGTTAATTGGTATTTATTTTTATGCAAATTCTTAATTCTTACCTTGACGCTATGAGGAAATGAGTGGGAAAGGGCAAAGAGGAAGCATGAGGGTATTAATGGCAAAAATTTAGTAAACATACATACATATAAAATTCCTTAAAATTAAATCATTCAACTATTAAACGGTAGAATAATATAACAAATTAATAAAGATAAGTTATAATTCCATTTGAACGAAATGAATAGTTATAAAGTGGATTTAACGATTCAAAACTTCAGTATAAACTATATTTTTCTTAAATACTGTTTCACAATAAGTTTCATTCCCCTCCTTTTATAATAAATACTAAAAAAAGGTACGAGAATTTTCGATATTCACGTATTAATATATGTACATACATAATTTATATACTGTACATATTATGTAAACTGTTTATTTTAATGAGTGCTGACGGCTGATATTATAAAATAAAAACAGCGTTTGATGTTTGCGTAGGTGAGATAATGATTTTATTTTATGATATGACCCTGGTTCACGAGATGTGACATCCTATTTGAGAATTTTCAATTTAAATGCTCACAACGTAAAAATTCAAAAGCTTCGACTTCAGAGTGGTTGTGAGCATGTTAATGGGGCTACCTGTTCTCACAGGTAAACGCAGCACGTCCGTGACACACGTCCTAATTGGAAGAAGCCCGTAAATGGTTAAAAAAAGCACCGAAACCACGCAAAAAAACGAGTAAAGATACTTGGTTCTGCCAATTTGCTGTGCTTTCGAAGGCCGAAGTCATCCCCTTTCAGAAACTCTCTGAGGGCACTTTATCCCTACAGAATACTTAAACAAATTGGAGTCGACTAGATGGATCCCCTTAGTTGGCAATTTTTCATGGGCTCTGGAAAATATCATAACCCACTTTAGCTCCACTTGACTTACTCCAAAAGAGTCAAGTTAAAATGCATGTAGATCTGGAATAACCACCTCAGCAATTTGCGCGTTTGTTTCGTTTTTATGGCTTTAATGTCAATTCCCAAGATACGTTTGATAAAATCTGGGAAAAAAGGTAAAGGGAAAAGCGCCAAAATTGCATTCGTTCCACACCCTCACCCCGTATTAATTTTTCGCAACGGAATATAACGATTTGCCTCTGTCTGCCATTCCGGAGGTTTGCGGGGTCTTGGGCAGAAAAAAGTGCACCGATGTGAACTTCCAGGAAGTCGATTTTGTATGTAAATTGCTCCAATGGAACTTATTCTCTGAGGGTGGAAAGCTACTTATTCATGCCGACGCAAGAACATTTCCAATTCTGATTCCACCTGGGATATCTTTTTATTTAATAAGCCCATGGAAATGTATATTTTTTAAGAGGTAATGTATGTATATCTCCAGATCCCGGGTAATGCCGGGTCTCCGCAGAAAATATAGGGTGCTCGTCGCACCGCACTGAACCTGCAGATATGACAGAATTTATTTCGCATTTTTAGAGTATCCCAGGTAAATCCCTTCGATCTGTCTATCCGTAGTGGCCTCTGAAATTTAGTGGTTTTCAAAGAGCAAACATAACAAGGAAAAAAACAATGAAAAGGGAGGGCTATCGGAAGGGTTTTTCTGGATAGCATAAACACATCCGGAACGAAGCACCGGAGAAAAGGCTCTCGACAACTTCTATACGAGAATCACTATGTTTTTCTTTTCTCTACGTTTTTCTCGGTGAATCTTTTTATAAATTAAGTTTTTTTGTTTACTTCTGCTCAACAAACTGGAAATGTATTTATTCCTCGCGAAATGCAGGATTTTGTGTCCATTTGATTATTTTTTGGCTTTCGGACATGTAATGGGATAAGGATTTACTCCTTTAGTCAAGTTCCTTTTAGTTTATTTCTTTTCGGTTTTTTGTATTTTCCTTTTCCGATTTGGGCGGTTTGGCTTTTGTTATGGGAGTCAACAGCAAATTTCGATATTAGAAAAAGGACCTTCTCTTTTATGTATTTTTAAGGCCTACATAAAAAACGTCATAAATTGTTTAAATTTCAAATTAGGCTTTAATGAAATACAAGCCTAGTTTATTATATACTATTAGTGTCCCTTTTTTTTTTTAATAGTGTAAAGAGCGGTGCGACTCTACATTAAACTTTTGTCAAAAGTGTTCTTGATTTGAGTATACTTCTGAGTTCAAAATGTTTTTCGATAATTCATTCAAATTGTCTTGAAAATAATTTCAAAATTCCTATATTTGAGGCTTGAAATTAAGTATTTTTCCAGAAATTTAAGTAAAAAATATTGGATACTCAATATTGTGTGTTTTTGTAAGAAAGAGGTATTTAAAACAATAGTAAAATTGCTGGATTTCATTTAAGAATATTTAATCGAGATGATTTCGTTCTCGCTTAAGCGCACGGTATGTTAATAAGAGCATAAACAAGTTGCAGGCAGTCACCTAATGCAATCGCTCTGTTGAACTCGAAACGCCTCATATTGCATAGAAATATTTGATGCATGCGTTCGGTTGCCTCTTAATAAAAATAATAATGAGTAAAGTTTGCTGTACACTTTTTAATATTAAGATATAACTTTTTTTTCTGATATTCAATTTAATTTTAGTTGTGCATCTTTCGAAATGAACTGAATAGTGCAGATACGGGAGTCAAGTTATACTAGAAAAGCTGCCGGGGGAATGTAACGAGAAAAACTTTATGTCAGAACCCTCCGACTTATCAGAGGGCTAGAAAACGAAAGAAGGAAAAATGTGTACGCTTCTGTAAAATGTCGAGGAAGAAAATTGCAAGAGAAGCAGCAGCTGAATTGAAAGCATTAAACTCACAATAGAGTTAGTTGAGATCTTATGTAAAAGCATCGCATTATGAAACAACGAGCAAGCAAAACATTGCAGAGGGAACCACCCTTATGCTTTTTGATTTCATTAATTACTGTGGAGTCAAAGTATTGCTTAAAGGGTGAAGTGTGCTTTCTCTTTCACTATTCGGGGGTAGAACACTGTCAACGCTGTCTCCGCCGATACGGGCTGGGCGGATCGCGTGGGGCGACGGTATGCAAAACACTGAATTTGCATAAAAAGGCGTACCGCTCGTCAGACTCTCGCAATTCTTCATACGCTATAGAGAAATTGTTTACTCCCCCTTTAATTTTACTGTACCACTCCCTTTGATGTTTTTCCAAAAGTATTCTGGATGTGAAATTTAATATATCAATAAATTATATTCACCTTTAAAAGAGGAGTTAAATATCTATAAAGTCAGCTCAAAATTTGAATGACGCGATTTCTAAATATTTGAATATCAAGAAAAACAGTGACATTTAGCTTCAACTTGAGCTTAAGTTCAGCAAACATTTTATAATATTTCGAAACCTTAGAAAAACGTTTGGTGAGAAGTGATCCGTAGGTAAATACCTACTGTAACAAGAGTCGATTTTGAGCTAAGATTATTATATTATAAACATACTCGAACTATCAGCATCCATTACCACTAGTAGCAAACGACTACATTATTTTAATTATTCATTTCTAAAAAGTGATATTGAATTGATATTATATTGATATTATGATATTATTATATATGTTTATTAAAGAAACCGCTGGAGCTTTACAGGCTTATTGATAGTCTGTCGTATCTACCCGAGTAAAAATTATCCAGATCTGCACGTAGTCCACAGCGGGTTTGTACGTTCGAAATTATTCCGCATGACGTCTATACTACCCGAGTAAAAATTATCCAAATCTACACGTAGTCCATAGCGGGTTTGTACGTTCGAAATTATTGTAAACGGTATCCGCAGACGTCTATACTAGGTTCGCATGATTTTTAATCCCTTGGAAGGGAAAGAAGCTGTTTTAAACCGGTGTGTGCTGTACCTAGTGCGGACTTGTGGCGAAAAATGAAGAGTTTATGGTCGATTCAAAATAATTTTAGAATATTATGTTAGGTACTGTGGTACAACACACAAACATTACTTGTAAAAATTACAGTTCTCAACGGGTAGAAGGTACGCGTGCTGGTACGAAAGGATCGTTTATTATTTTGCCTCTTGCCGAAGAAAATTTTATGGCGGGTTTTTTCCAAAATCTGTCTGGCGCCGATGGTAAAGATCTCCCTTTTGCTTCCTGCTAAATTTTGAATTATTTTACTTAGTTTCATTTGAAACGTCATCGAAGTTAGTGCGTCTTTAATTTTTGTGTGATATCCTCGAAAATTCTGCAAAAAATCGCTTATTTTTATTCAAACATCGGTAAGTGTCCTCGCCTAACTTTTAGAGAATTAAATTCTGCACAAAATTGATCATAACCATTTTGCCCGTAACTGCGATATTTTTTGATTTATTTGCGAAATAAAAATAGTGAAATTTGACAGTTTTATTTCATAAATAACTCAAAAATGGTCAATCGGATGTCAAAATATATCGGAGCATTTCTATAGAAAATTTTACCCTCTACCTACAATATTACGCAAACAGTTTTACGATATCTGTTACAGTTAACAAGTACGTTGCAAAAACCTTAAATACCATCATGTGATCAGTTTTGCGAGTTACTGTATTTCAATTTCAATTTATTACCAGTTACATTGTGTACTTATATTAAGTTATTTTTGAATAAAAAATATATTTCCCAATATTTAATTCTCGTTTTATTTAATTGATTATTTAGTTTATTAATTAACTATTTTATTAAAAATAATTTTAATAATTGCGTATGTAGTAGACCTATTGGGGATGCGTACGTATGTCCGTAGGCAGTAAACAACCCAAATCCTGGAACTGCTATGGACGCATATATACCTGTATGGCAGGCTTAAAAACCTTAATTCTGGAACTGTTGTGAACGCGTGCATCCCAGCGTGGCAGACGTATTTTTCCGCTATGCAGCCCCGATGTGGATGCGTGTAAACTTTTAGAAATTTAGGAGTGCCAGACGTAGTGCAGATGTGTTCAAATCTCAGATTATTTTTACTCGGGTATAATTTAAGCTTAGGGGTACAATACCAATTGAATTTTTGGTGGTAGACTTTGCAGGAAAAAAAAACTCCGTATATAAAACAAACTTCAATCATTTTTAAATAAGTAATGCTTGTACAAATATGCCAAAGTACCATGAAATCCACCTCGAGTCAACTGAAATATGTAAACCACTAGCATGCCATAAAGATAATCTGGGACGTATTTAAGTCCTGAAGAACTGAAAGTCATTCTTATTTTAATAGAGTCAAAGAACCATAAATTTGAGTCTTCAGTATGAACTTGTAGTCGCAGAGATTATTCGCCTCTGTGTACTAATCGAAGGATGGGTTTTAAAGAGTATTTAAATGCAAACTTTGATGCTTCAAACGGTTTTTGGTTAAAATTTATGCTAAGTCACTTCGCGGTTCAGATAGCTTATTCTGCGATTCACAAATAGATTATGACTATATGATTAATACGATTCTGGTAGCTAAAGGCTAAGTATTTATTGCATAATTCTTTCTGTATTAGAACTTTTGCGAGAATATATTTGGTCGAATGTAAATAGAAGATGAGTTTGAGTATTTTCCTAAATAAAACAAAGTAAAACAGAAATTTTTGGAAGTTGAGAAAAGCCTTAGCATTTTGAACTTTTCGTGTGAAAATTCCCAGCAGTAAAGTGGCAAAATTCTGCTCTTAACCTTCTTAATTAGTAACGGAACAGAAATATATGAAATACAGAAGAAAAGAAATAATAACGTCGAAATCTGAAATCTTTCTAATTTATTCATTAGAAATTTCTAAAGTACTTTCGCATTTCAGCACTCAACTTTCTCCGGCGTAATATAAAATTTATTACACCGTTAATTGATTGCCTCCAAGCGAGACCTCACTGTCCTGTAGCATCAGTATCTCTTGCGCATAATAAGGGCCAATATCTTTAAGTCCAAGAAATATTCATTCGAATAAATAAATACTCACACAGTTCCAAACTGCTTAGAATACCTAATTAGATAAAATTTTCCGAATAGAAATTTTACGTAATTCAATAAAATTCTCTTTTATCTTTTCGCAATAACGTTGAGCTCAAAATTAAGGAAACAAACATAGAAAAGTTTTTTAAAAGTTGTTTTCTATGGAAGGCTACATCATCTCTGCATGAATGCTTCAAATAAATTTGGTCGAATCTGAGGAAGGGTCCTCTCATTGTCAAAGTTCACCCACATAATAATATGTAAATAAGACGATATCCGAGACATAGAGTGTGCCCCGTAGGAAGTATGTCAATATTTCCATCTTTGTTTCGTTATTGAAGTACAATGAAAGATGCTTACTTAATATCTTCGAGCTTTATATGGTCCGGGTGCACAGCATGATTCTGCCGGAGCATTAACTTCCCTCGAATGAACTTTCGAGTGGCTTCCCATTATTCCGCAAAAAAATAAATTCTTTTGTCGGAAATTTATGCTTGAAGGAGACCTATTGATCAAATTTATGCAACGGAGATTTATGGAATTTAAATTTCACCGACGAGAACTCGAGACCGTAAACTACCTTACGAATCCCTTTTGACTTTCTTTTGATTTATTATTTCTTTAGCGTTTTCCTTTTACATTTTTATGCGAAATTACACCCGACCTGAGGATTCGCGCACACTGGAAAATATTTCATTGCTAAACAAGCTGAAGGCTCAAACTCTGTGGTTCTTTGAGCAATAATGGAACCGTCAGGCTGCTGCAAGAATTTGAACAGCCTCTCGCGTTTAGGCTAGCAAATGCAAGTCCTCAGTCGTTTTTATTTGAGCTCTGTAAAAATTAGAGCGTTTTAGCGCAGTCTGTAACTGGGTTACGCAAGTGGACCTGATTACGATGGAAATAAAAATTATGTACTTAACTATAACAATAAAAATAAAAGATATGTATAAATGAACACTCCATACGGAGTAGGTATAGTCATTTCAATTATTGTTTACAGAGCTCCCTTGATCAAAATTGCTTTAGTAGAATATCAATTTTGAAATAGATATTTGTTAGCCATATCTTCAATATAGAAATAATAATTCGTTCTCTATAAATAAAACGTGAATACTTTATTTTCTAATTTATTGGTAAAACAACGATGTCTTGTTTTAGAAGAGCTCAATTTTACTTTTTTTCCAGGATTTAAAATGATTAGTTAACAAAAGCTCCCATAAAATCATATAGCTATTTTAGTAGGTTAGGCAACGTTAATTATTCTGAAAAAATAACAATCTCTTAAAAATATTAAAAGCTGGTATATGTATACAGTGCACTCTAGAGAGAAATTCTTTAACATAGCGTTTGATTGCAAGATTCACTTGGAATGTAATTAAAATTCCTTGAACGAAACCACAACAATAAAGTGAATTTAAAAAATTGTCCCTCCTTTTTCGAGTCAACAATAAATCCAGAAAATTTCTGGGTATTTTGGTTTAAACTGTTGAAAGATACCCGCGGTTTTATTAATTGCTGGAGCTTGTTATGTGTTTCATGTTATTGCGCCAACGAATCTCTCCTCGGTTTCGCTAATCTTAAACGTTTCATCCAGCGAGTTCGGCAACAGAGTGTCTCATTAAAAATGCATGAACATTTCTGAAAAGCCCCTCTAATGGTTAATTAAAGCGCTTAATCTTTCTTAAAAATCTCGGATGCCAGCTTTGCAAAACTTCTCGGTAAAGTGCACACATTCCAACCAGAGTCCACTTGAGTAGTTCGCCATTTACTTTTAGTTGGAGTAATTATCACAGGAGACAGATTTAAAGCTGTTTTTTGAATAGTCAGATTAATTCGGTTTTTCTTCTTGCGAATCAGCTTGAGACTTAAGTCGACTTCGGAGAGTTAGTGGGAGAATACAAAGGAATTTTTCTTCCAATAAAATTTCGTCTTTACTATAAATCAAGGTCTTGTTATTTAGGCTATAAGCATAATTATTATAAAAAACGTCAATATATTTAAATGTATTTGAATGCAATCCATAAGTTGTTTAACCATTTTTACGCATCGATATTAGCGGTCAGTTACCGGGTAAATTTAAGAAATATTTTAAAAATTTCAAAATGTTACTTTGAATTGACTTATACTTACTTCGTTTACGACCTCTTTCAAGCCGATTCTAGTTAATGTAGATAGACAAACAATTTTTCGAATTGGATCGACGAGTCTTCATTTCGAAACAGCTTGAAATTTTTCGATCCACATCAAAAAATGCCATAAACACCTGCCCCGCTATTCTTGAATTCGTTTGAATCGAATCGAAAAGAGCCATTTTTGTACAAAACTTCCTTAATAAAGTTACTAAAACCTTCACAAATTCATTTTAGTTACCTTTACATAACGTGAAAGTATTTTGATTGAATTTTTCTATTAGATTAATTTAACAACTTTGAACGAAAAAATTAATTGAAGTCAGTCAAAGGTAATTGAAATGAATTTGTTTAAAAATTGGGAACTTTATTAAGGAATTTCAATTCAAAATGTTCTGTTATAAGCTATTTTCGATTAGATCTGAACGGATTTAAGAATAGGGGCGGTGTGAAAAAGAGCGTAAACATCTTCGAAATAGGCTAGACTCAAGACAGTTTTCAAATCGGATCAAATTTCAATCCGGATCCTTTTAGCTCTTTTAATGTTTTGAATATTCGGCACTTATTTTTACATTAGATATTTTACATTTTATTCACTAAAATAATATATTAGAATACTACTGAAAGACACATTTGCTAATTCAGTTTCGTAAATCATTTAGCTTTAAAATTTTGTTCCATACAATATAGTTCAAGATATGAAAGCTGAGATTCGTTTAAAAAATTTGTATATGCTAATAATATTTACTGCTATTTGTCTGATTTGTCGATGTGGAAATCCTTTAGGGGCCAAGTATAATAAAAACAACTGCTTTAAATCTAGAAAATTTCTTCATAAGATTTAGGTATTTCGAGGCTAGCACGCGGAGCGAATTTTTCGGATCCAATCGACCAAGTTATGGGCCTTTTACCTGAGCATCTTCCAAGAAAGTACAATTCTTACAAAGCCCCATGATGAGCTTTATTTATCAGGGCAGATAAACAACAACGGTGAGAAATATTGCCGAAATATTTTTACATACATAGATATATAATAGAATAGAATTTCCGCATGTTTTTCGTGTGCGAAGCGGAACAATGCGTTTTCCATCGAAGTTATGGCGCTGCCAATGGCTCTGCAATAAATCTGGCGGTAACAATTCCCGAAGGTTACGTGGCATCCTTTATTCCTAATGGTTGATCCTGGGCCTGTTCTGGGAGCTATAAATTTTGATGTGAGCAGCATTGTGGCAGCAAATTGCCCACTTTTTCCTTAGTTCACACCACTTTGACTTCTTCCTGTGGCGCCTTTAACATTAAAAAGCGTTCTGAGATTATATTTTTTTGCGCAGCATCCTCACAGTAGTGACCGGATATGTTTCGTAATGAACGTTTTGGTGGGTGGGACTGTGGAGGGTTTCATTAACGAAATTGATATCATAAATACCTACGAATGTTCTCCTCTGATCTTTACAGGTCAATGAATTTATTTTTCTGAAAGGCTTTTGTCCGGTCTGTAAGATTCCAGATGTAGGGTATAAAATTCGGAGCCTAATATAAATTGTTAGCAAAATCAGAGCGAATAGTACTTTTATATTATCTTTGATATTCTTGCAGTAATTTGATTTAATATCTAATAATGATTATCAAGTGTAATTTATAAGAATTTAAAATTCCGATTTCCACCTTAATAGAAGCTCAACTGAGAACTGAAAGAAAACTTTCAAACATAAACCAATGAAAAAGCGACTAACTAGCCAATTGCTTTCACATAAAATTAATTTCAGTTGGATACCTTTGCTAAAATATTAAACACCTACTTAAATTATGGGTCACCTTTACGAAAAGGGGACTTTTCCCCTGGGAAAACAGAAGTACGAACTAATTACGGCGAGAAGTATTCCTACAGGAGCCGTACTTCGGATGGGGTAGTTATTTAAACTCTCATTAAAACTGGAATATTTGAAATCCTTGAAAGTTAGAAACTTCATTTCGAGAAATAGGGATAGGCGCCCCGTTTTTGGGTTATTTTCCACTTATAGTCCGGCAAGCACAAAACCAGTTGAGCCTCATTACTTCAAATTGCTCGGAGATAATTGGTGATTTGGTTCGTAATGAGCTGCTGAATTACTTGCTCAAAGACCAAGTTGATCCCTTGGTATAATAGTTTCATTTTTGATAGTCCATTTCAGGAGGCCAAGATAACTTTATAAAACTTATTCGGGTTATAGATATTAAGCTAATGACTCTACGGGTAACAGAAGGAGGAAGGTGCATACCGACCTCACCGCATTTTCTGATGGGATGCCTTCCAACTTGAAACAATAATCGTCTGCGAAGGTAAATTTAAGCACATGTCTGTGGAGGTTCCTAATTCGGTAACTTCAATTTTGCAGAAATCAAAATTTGCTAGCTCCATATTTTTCCTCTTGGATCTACTTTCGGTACGACTTTTGCAATGTAGACTATTAATAGAGCAGAGAAGGTTTAACATTAAATCACAAATCAAATGAAGACTGATTTAATTAGAATATAACTAGAAGATGTGTATGCATTATCTATTATTATTGTCTTGTCGACATTCCTTAAAAAATACTGCAGCTCTTACATTAGGTTTAAAAAATTTAGCAAAGTCACCTTCACATATGCTAACATTTACCATGAGGTATACTGAGCTATAGTGAAATAGGGGATATATTATTATCCAAATATGCGAACAGTTGAAGAAACTTGTATGAACAAGTGGCCATATTTTCAACCGTAAATCCATTATTACTATGCAAGTAACTTTTAAAATTTCAAGACACAAAAGTTTCTCTATTTATTCACATATACGAGTACAATTAAAAAAGGTGTAGTATACATAGTAAAAATTATTCTAGTTAAATAAAAAAAGGGTATGATTCCGGCAGTTTCGCAACTACCTTTACAAAATAACGTACGAGTTGGTGTATGTGTATAAGTTTTAAAAGATTTTAGTGGTTTTTTACTTAATTTTAGCTACGCCAATTTAGAAGTCTAATTACAGGATTTGTTAAAACGCATACATACTTAATAAAGCCTTTCGCGATGCAACTTTTTAATACGATATTTGCATTAAGGCGGCAGTGACTCTATTGGTTGCATTGGATGAGACGACAGTTAAATTTTAGTTCATTTCTCCGTATTTATAAAGTTGACAAACTATGATATACTTGCATATTAAATAATCAGGGAGTTGTATAAAAAATTTCAATAGGTAACTTTCCCAATTATCTGCTGTAACTCAGTTATTACACAAAAATTGATAGTCTCAATTAAAATTCAACAAAATGCATTTCGAATCCCTGAATTTCATTTTTATATTTATAATTGTTTTCAATTAAAAAAATTAATTCTGTTCAGTTAATGAATGATTGCTTTCCAGTTTCACTTGATGAACTTTACGCATTTTAAATAAATGAATTTTAATTCTACTAACTGATTTTCAGTTTAAAATCAATTAAATGAAAATGAGTTAAATAACCCGTATAACAGTTATAAGTATTAAAAATTATTAAGTAAAGTTGGGCTAGATTTCCGAGAAAGAAGTTTTATCTAGATTTCTTAAATGGAAAAATCTGGAAATTCTGATCTACATAGTTGAATTTAAGCAATATCTAATTGAACAAAATTTACTATGTACGATTCTGAATCCATACTATTTGCTATCACACACATACAAACTTAATTTTGTTACAATTAAAAAAACAAAAGACCTCGAATATCCAAAATCAGAAGTTGGTGAGATATCATAAAAGCACAAAAGTATCCGAACTTCATTTTGGATACTATCCCATCTCGATTTGGCAAGGACTCCTTATCGACTCTTTCGGGCACGTCGACGTACATATGAAGTGGCTTTCAGGCACTTGAAACGCTGAACTCCGGAGGATACTCGGTTATTGTATCAATTTACAAAAATGTTTACATCCGAAGGGGAGCAAAAAATTAACGTTTCACTTAACTTTTTGTATATTATGTAGGTACCTCTTTCCGATTAATTTATTGTATTTGGTTGATTTCCAAAACCCATCATGATTCCGTTCGTACAGACGAACATGTGAATTGAATGCGAAATTGAAAAGGAGCGCTATAAGGAAACATATCGTGTTTTCTCGGGGCTACGGAGATTGGGAAAATTTCCGATAGGTTTGCGGATGAGTTTTCTAATGCAAAAGCTCAAGTTTGGTTCTTATTTTCTTTCAGTCTTTGATAATCGTTTTAACATATTGGCGACGATGCGTTGCATGCCGCGCTTGACGTGCGTCCGAGACATTCGCGTCAACTTGAATGACGCGAGAACTTAAATGTCGATTTTAGACGTCATCCGCAACCAACTGAAGTACGTAAATGATGACATTGAGCGTCTTCTGTCGCGAATTTTTTAAGTCAACTACTACTATTTATTTTTTATTTACTATAACAGAAAATAAAACGTTATGCCTTCCCCACGGTAGTGCGTTCTGGAGTGCGTTCCGAAATCTGAGACGAACCAGTGTGGGGAAGGTTTTATACAACATTTTCAATAAGTGGAAAATCTAAAACGACATTTTTGAATAATAGTTGAACGATGACGCATAAATGCGTCATTCTCACCCAATTAAAGAACTTAAATGACGCGTTTATGCGTCATTCATCGCCAACGTGTTAATAAACTGCACATTTTTGGTCCTCTCTAAAGAAGAAAAGCTGTTTTAGAAAGTTCAACATAAAATACAAAATGCTCTTAAATTTTTCTAGTTGATAATAACTGATTTTTTTTCGTACTATATGAAATGAAGGGGAGTGAAAATGTTTTGAAGGGCAAGAATCATTAAAACTCATTTACATAGTCCGTTTGAATTGAAAAGGAAAAGCAAGATTCCCCGAACTGAGAAATCTTACAATTAATGTGTATGTAATATGTTCCTTGCTTCCATTATTTCGTTTGATATACGAAACGTCTCATTCCCCACTTGGTCTGCAATTAAGTTTGTATTTGCGTTGGGCTGCCTTGATCCCTTTGTGGTAGTAGACCCATGGAAAACCGAAACTGAAAAGCATAAGAGCCCATCACAAATGATCTGAGCGCAGTGAAAAATGTTAATGAAGGGAAAAACGAAGTGCGCGTTATGCTGGATAAAAATGAGATTTGTTTGAATCCGACCCCTAGGAAATGTGTTTTCTCATGGTCGTATTTCGCTCCTGCAGCTAAAGCCGGTTGGGAAAAGGAGTAAAATATTGTTTTCCTATTCTGGAAACCTACCTCATTTCAACAGAGTTAGGATTATGCTTTACTCACATATTTTTTCCACTCTATCAACATCAGGAAAGCCCCGGGAGATAGCTAACGAACGATTCTGTATTCGCGAAAATTAACATAAAAAATTCAAATTATGCGACGACGTATAATTAAAGCATATATATGTAATCACTATTTAGATATGTATTTTACAAGAGTAAATATATAATCTGTCAATTATTAGAGAAGTTTAACAATGAAAAATATTTTGCTGTAATGTTTTTATAGAAATTAGTTGTAAATTTCGAAATGTCGTCCACCTATGTAATTTAGAATATAATAATAAGCTTTTCCAATTAACTTAAAACCAATTTTACAGATATTCGTGAAAAATCTTTAATTGTAGTTTTACCTGGCTGATTTGAACGTAAACCGCTGGATGTCGTGGTGAGCTAATTTATAGCAAGCCGCAGGGTGAAAAGAGTTATAAACGATGCAAATTAAGCGAAATGAGGTTTATTTGCCCCACATGGTCGTGGGTGCTGTAACATGTTCAATTATATTTTTGGGAGATTAGCAGATTTTAATTAACTTCCAATGATACATGAATTTGTTTAAAACAAATTTTAAATTGGATACGACCGCATCGTTCTGAGAATATTCCAATACTAAAAATTGGCAGTAGTTACGGATAGATTACTGGAAGCAATTTCAGGTATAAAATTATAAACGAAATTTATTACTGCGCAACAGTAGTTTAATTTTGTGATTAAATTAAGGCGATGGACAAAATTTTATAAATTCAGTTAAAACGTATTAAGCTTGCTAAATATTTTTAACCACTAATAAAGTGGAGAGGAAATAGATTTTGGATCTCAATAATTAGGAAGCTGTCTTTCAGGAATTAGATCAATAGAGGTTTAGTACTGACTGCATAATATTGTTTTAATATTGTATTTAAATAAATTACGAGAATCCCAATAAAAGTTAAATATTTTTAGAGGCTTAACTTGAAAATTCTACATATAATAAATGTACAACTCTTAAAAAATTATAACCCCAAGCTGTTGATTATTATATAATTAGTTTTCAGATCGGATCTTATTAGTTTTTAACACTTATTTATCTTTAAGAGTAATATCCTTAAAAATTATGACTTCCTATTTTTTTTGAAAAAAAAAGAACAACAGAAAAGCTCATTTTTACACAATAATTTATTTTCAATAATTTTAGATTTTAATTTCTTTGTATAAATTTCTTAAATAAACAGTCAATAAAATTTTGGCATTAGTAATTTAAAACATTATCAACGTTTGCTTCAACCGGTACTTCAGGGAAGACCTTCATTAAAGATTCAACCGTACAACAAAAAGTGTATCCCAAATTAAAATTCGAGAAATATTTGTCATTCCACCCAGAACTTTCACAAATGTTATCACATACAGGCTGAATCTCAGTTACATGCGGATTGTTTAATGTGACAAATGCGATTCCACTATCTTTAAATTTTGCAATTTTCCAAAACCACTTTGGAACAGGCATTACATTTTTCTCATCTTTTTCTTGTAGATAAATCGGAGTCAATATCTTCTTTTTCTTAGGTAGTTTTAAAACACCCGAAACTCCAGTATAAACTTCAATCTCTTCTTTTAACTCTGCTGCCTTCTGTCGAACAAATATTTCTACTGTTTCCCAGTTTTGGCCATTAACAAGCTAACAAAAATATGTTCATAACTGACTCACCAAAACTGATTTAAAATATGTACTTACTTCAAATTGTGGTGCTGAGTTAATGTAATGGTACGTTGCAACCTGCCAACTTTTAAATGTTCCGTCACGGCTGGGAGTTAGGTGTCCTCTTGAAAAAGTAGGGCCGTCTTTTCTGAAGTACAATTCCGCCTTTTTACCTAAAAGTTTGCGAAGAGTTTTCTTCTGGTCAATATAAGCATCCATGCAATTGACATCAGGCACACCAGGAAAAGCGAAAAAAGGCCGTTCGTAATATTTCGTAAATCGAGCTATTAAAATAGCAGATTAAAATAGAAGTTGAAGATTTTTACCTTATTAAAAGACTTACTTCCTTTTCCCCAAATTGTGTGGTAAGTATAAACAGGGCTAGCAATTACGTCGTTATAACAAACTTTGATGTAATTTACAAAGGTTTTATCGAAACTGCGAAAACCGATGTACTTCAATACTCCGCCTTTGGTACAGGGTTGCTTAGTAATTAATACGTCTGCTCGAATGTTTTTAACACAAGCAATATTATTAACACCTTTCTGTGTACCAATGTACAGTCCATCAGCTTTGCATTCTATTACTGCGCGTTTTTGGTTATTTGCTAAAAAATATAATTTAGGTAAAATTACGATAATTATTATTATGCTTTTTGTAAGTTACATCCAACGAACGAATTTTCTCGACCATTACAAAGTATTTCTACTTTTTCACCAAGTTTCCATTTTAAAAACGGTCCTTCATTCTTAGCTAAGGTTTTTTGGGATGTGATAAAAATTGGTGCTAACTCTGGAAGACTTCTCACATCCAATGTGCATGCTAAAATTTATATAGTTATTAAAATCAAAGTTAAAGTGACACAAAAATCTTAAATAATTTATTTAAATTTTTTTATCATACATATGTAAAATGGATAACTATATTTTAATCCATATTACCCGAAGTTTTGAACAATGTAAAATTTATACAGATGTTACTATTTGATATTACTTACATTGCGAATTTACAATGGAGCTAATACACACAAAAGAAATAATAAGAAACAATCCAATCACTGAGAATGACATTTTGCAACAAGTGAACAATTTCATAATTGTTGCACTAATATAAGGCTTAAAAGAAATTTACGCAAATGACTAGCACATGTGTTTTGTGCTTAAACAAATGGGTGCTTAAACAAATGAATAAGTTTTCCAAACAATTAAACAATCATTGTTTGATTTAAGAGGTGTGAGAGCATTGTTTCTACCCTGCAGAGTTTCGTTTAATTTTATTCAAATGGAAGGAAGACATGACTAAAAATTGTATAGTATATTTAAAAAAAAAATATTATCGTTTTTAATCCTGAAAATGTCGCGGTTTTGGTAGGCATAGATTCTAAAGATGAGTCAACGGAGTATCAATAATTAATATAGTAAAAGTATCGAATTTCTAAAACATTATTGTAAACATTAAATTTTCATATTTTTTTGACTACTATGATAATTATATAAAAAATTAAAATGAACAATTCCTATGCGTTTGCACCTTGCATATTCTTTATTAAAGAAGTATTGGTGAAAACAACACACATCTGAAAAGTTGGAAGAGAAATCATTCGTTCAAATTAGCAAACTTTTTGTCAACCAAAGTTATTGCGGAAACGCTGATAAGTTGCTTAAACGTTCGCATTTGCAGAAATTATGGAGTTAGATTAAGAAGAAAAGAATTATTTTTTTGATACCAGATATTCAGCCTAAAAGCTTTCTAGTCAAAAGATTCAGTGAAATTTTTATTTCGATGATTCAACTTCCAGTTACACAAAATGTTATCAGACGTGAGTTTCCTATAAATCAAATTTGGTGGCTGAAAAAATCTACTCAATATTTTTTATATATTCCCGATCAAATACCACTTGGACACCAAGAAAATAAAGTTTCTTCAAATTGCCATAAAATTCACATTATACAAGATATAAGTAATATCTAATATAAAACATTTAATTGAAAACCGAAATAAATATAATATTAAAATTATTTTAGTCGCCTAACAATGAAAGCAAAATTAAATTTTTTAAAGATTCTAGCACTTATAGTAATATTAAATGTAAGAGAAAATTTTGTTCAATGAAACGTGTCGCAATATTTGAAGTAAATGGTTATTTATACTCCACACGCAACTTGCATCTTGACTGTATCAAAGTTAAAACGGCTGAGTAAATTTAGAATTTTAAGTGTTTCGGTAGCTTTTTCTTTTTCGTCCAGAAGTCACTTTTTTCGATACGTGTAGAAAAAGTGAAAGAAATAATTAAACGAAATAATATTATACTATAAGTAGTTTCGCAATTTTCTAAAATAATTTGTAATAAGATTGCCATCAGAAAATTCATCATCTCTACAAGAAATATTTTTGGCATGTAGTACATAACTTGAAATAGTATTGTCATTAAAATTTTCATACAAAAATACATTCGTTTTGATATTATTTTTCAAAAGCAATAATAGAAGAAAAACATCAACTAAAAAATCTGCAAACGTACCAAATAAAGTCTTTTTCAAAATTACTTTTACAAGAAAACCAAAATTATTCAAAAGAATGAATTTTATGACTATTCATCGAGGAGTATAGAAAGAAAAATTCAATGAATAGCTAATAATGGATGTGAAAGCGAAAAGAGTATCTTTATTCCAGGGTAATAACGCATATTTATTTATTTATTTATTCATCCCTAATTCCTCACATATTATGCTTTCTTCTGCTGATGAGAAGAAGCCCAGCACGCTGAGACTCATTTGCATTATTATATGAGCACGTTTGCGAGATAAGAAGAAATCGATATTTCGCCTGTATGAGCATACAATATTAATGGGATTTCAGCTAGTGGTCCTCATGTGAAGCAGGGTTAAATATTTCCCAGTTCATCAAAGACAGCTGCTCAATAAGGGAATATAATAAAGTTCTCCTTTCACAACATTCACCGCGGGGTAGGCAGTTCATGAAAAGATATTTTCGGGACTTAATTAAAAAAGGGATCTGAAAGCATGTCAGGAATTTCGAAAGTATTTAAAAGGGTAAATGGTATCATCAATAATATTATATTCATATTTCTCTAACATGGTATTTCATTTACTTAATGATGTTTTCTTGCGTTGACATGTTGGTTTATAATACGTTTTTATTTTAAAATGTTCACATTTATTTTGGGATATTATAGCATGGTTCTTTGGGTAGTGGCCTCAAAACTTTAATATATAAAACTATTCAATTAATTTAATTTGCTTTTACCGATAAATATTGCAATTGCAGTGACTGAGTTGTACAAATTTTTAATTAGGTTAGCGTGAAACAGAAGGGAGAGAGAAAAAAAGTGTGTAATTAAGTGAGGTGATTTAAAATGAATGAAACAAAACCCATTAGATTTCAACCCGTTTCGTATTTTCTGTGCCTTCCTTTCCTCCAGGAAGGGAACTCACTTCTCTAATTTAAAAGGGTAAACTTTTTAACCAAAAAAATTGTTTTGGTGGAAAAATTACCGGGTACTGGTGCCTACTTTTAAATGGATCTTCCTAAAGCATTTAAAAAATTCTCACCCTTTTGGTCTTTATTTCACTGCGGAGAAATGGAATTACCTTGAGTTCTTTTATATTTTGGGTGAAAGTTAAAATACGTTATTCCTAGAATCGGGAGGAGCTTGTAGGGTAATATTTTTATCGTGATGCTTTATGTTGCAAAAGGTAACATTTAATTGAAATTAATAACTATTGTATATATTACGAGTTTTACCATAAATATTAGATAGATTCTTTTTGATACTGCCAAAAAATATGAACTTACCAAAAAAAAAAAAAAAACAAAGCATGCAAAAAACCTATTAAAACTTTAGTAAAATCGTACGTAGTAAGATTTCGATATTTTAATGCTTCCATTATTGTAAACTTTGTGTTGCCGCAGCAAAAACAGTTTCTAAAAATTGAAACATTATAGTCTTTATAAATTATCTCATTATGTGAGAAGAGCATCGTTTCAAAAATCTACCCTAAAGACATGTTCGTTTATGGGGAAGTTTACAGCTTACTATTCCATTTACTCGACAACTTTTAAGGTCAGAAACCTGACTCGACTTTTAAAAGCTCATAAACTCAAGAACAGCCAATTCTTTTACGTGAAAATTAAGAAGAAGTCAGAAAAAAAAAACCGTTTTAAGAAAGCGGTGCACCAGAATGTGGGGTCAACTTTTATAACCCCTTCAACCAGGTCCTTAAAATTATCCACATGATTTCACCGCACATTTCAGTCTAATTTGAAGGCTTCATTCAGCTCAGAAATTGTCACCTTTTGTCATATTTCAGCTCCTTTTGGTTTGACCCTGAGCAGGTCTCTCGGTGTCATCGTCCCTGAAAAAAATGAACACCACTTGAGATTTGATTAATGGTTGGCTTCCTGTTGACATATTCCACAAGGAACTCTGTATGGGGGCGCGTGTCGACTCTCGTGATATAATATCATCTTTGAATTTTTCATTCTCGCTACTTGCACCATGCTTGTCATTTTGAAGTATTGTCGAAATCTTAATCAATCAAAATTAAAGTAGATTGGAGCCATTTTGGCGGCAGTTGAGAGTGCGGTTAAAAAATATTAATTAACTCAAGATTATAATTATCACAATATTATTAAGGTAAGTAATTGTATATAGTTTGTATAACAAAAACTTAAGATCTACTATAAAAGGTTTGTGTATTTATCAAGTTATAAAATCAATGTATTTCGTTACTCCTTCTTCTCAACTTTGTCGTGGTACTTACGGGATACCCTGTATTTAAACATTACATACGAGTATAAATACAAAAATCAGGACAGTTCTAGCATTTTTAAGATATGCTAATGTTATTTTATGTTATGCAACTAATTTAAAAAAAGACAACTTCCAGCTCTTTTATGTTTATGGCTTCAAGTAATAATTTTTCTAAATGACTGCTTTCTTTAATATGTCTCCTCCTTGCAAAAGTGACCTCATTAGGTTCCCAAATTAGACACGTGGTATACATTCAAGCATAATTTATTATCACTGCAATCAGAACCTTTCTCTCAGGCTGCAGAAAGTTTTTGTCTCCTAGATAGAATCAAGACAGAGGCAACTGTTGGATGTTTCATCTTCACTTTGCTGATTCCCCAGCCAGAAGTGCGCATACTCAACATATCCCCATTTTACATACGTAAAGGTGTTATGAAAATCATTTCGTTGACCCGGAATCGAAAGCTTTCTCATTCTCAGGGAAAAGGTGTGCAGAAGGTTACAGTCGATGATATGCCTGAACAAAGTTCTTATCTTATATAAAAATCCAAAGTATGGATGATTCTCCGAATTTAATGAATTAACAATTTCCACTTCTTAATACCAAACGAAGAAAAATTAAATATGCTACAATTAGTTTTTAAAGTTCTTCCAAATATATAAATTTTTAAGAAATACTTATACAGTAAAATTGTAAATTACATAAATGATTTTTCATTAATGCCCATCACAGTTAAAGAAAATTAGACAGACATTAATAATACATCAAAGTAGAAAACAAAATTTTAAATTTATTCAGGGCCAAACGCTTGAGAAATTAAAAAGCTGTAAGTCACACTTGGTTGATAAAAAATTGAGAGCACTTAATAAAAGCGAATTCCACTTTTAAGTGTTTGGGCGTCTGTCGAAGAAAATTGAATTTGTTTCAAGGTCTGTTCCCAAGACTGGTTTAAGATGCTCTTTTGGATTTTTTTGTATGAGTTTTCTCAGAATCAATATGTTTTAAATAAAGTAAATACATAGTAATCAAATATCGACATTATAAAATGTGGCTTGTTATTTCATTCATTTCAGATCTTATCTTACAGTGCAATAGCAACGAAATGACATCGACAAAGTATCTTACTCTAAACCTCGCCAATAGGCAATTGTCGATAGTTGGAGATATATTTAATGCCGTAAATAATCCCAGAAAATCGCATTCCAAGAACCTCACCATCTTCCTGCCAGGTTGACGAGGAAAACTGTTGGGTTTAAGACGACTTCTTTAGATGAATGACGTCTTGCTATAGATAAAACTCCCCGAGAAAAGCTTTTCAATGACGAAAAAGTAAGTAGATAACATGAAAGGGTATTGAAGCTGAAGCACTTCCATTTCCGGTCGGAAGTAATTTTGTCTTTAGTGCACTAAAGATTTAGAGTGGCTCGACGTGAATTCAACCTTTGCAGAATTATGTGGTCGCATTTTATTGCTGGGGTGATTCGCTGCAGATTTCAAACTCAAAATCAAAACCTTTTTGATGGAACCTTACAACTTGCCAGGTAAGATTATAGTGGGGTATAATTTCTTTCGAAGAATAATGTAGGTACTTTAGACAGACTTATAAAGTAGTCACATTTTAGATCAGCTTTTAATTTATTAGCACTAGAAATTATAATAAATTCCTTAAGTTGTAAACTTTTAGTAAACACCATAAAAATGTTTTGATATGTTTCCTTATAGATAAAGAAATAAGTAATACTTAGTATTCTATTCCTGCCAAATATATAAATAATTAGATTTTTTGGGTGAACACAAAGAGTAAATTACCACTTTTGTTTCTCTAAGAAATTAATAAACGAACGATATTTTGCCCAAGGAATAATCCTTTATTTTCACGGAAATAATTAAACCAGCTGGAGGCAGCTGAAAATGACAATAAAAGGATGGATATCGTCATTAATTATTATATGCCACTATACGTGTTGCAAAAATCGCTGTTTTCTGAAATAATTATTTTTCGTAAAAGGACAGACAATATTCTTTGTCGACATGCGGAAATCCTCATTTGTATCACAAAGGATCCAAAAAAGAAACAATTTCTTATTTCCCTCTTACAGCATCTTCAGTAAGACTACAATCAAACAATATTCAAATTTAAAAAAGGAAAATACTATGTAAATAAAATCTTTCTGTGCATATGACCTCTTATATTACCAGTAAGAGTTTTGGAGTGATGCTTTTCTTTCAAAATTTATTTAAAATATATAGTCGTTGCAATTTATATTTCCAACCACCCAAATGTACCTTGAGTAGAAAATACATTACGGAATAAAATATGAATATCTCCTTTTTCCCTTTTCGTGCTCAAAACTAGTTACTTTTCGTGTGTTCGCCTCTTGAAAAAGCAACCTCACGTGAAATGTTTTATTCCTGTCACAAGCAACTATTCTGTTTTTGTTACGGGTTAAATTCTCGAAGACGGCCGAGTCTGTTTTCATCCTGGACGTGAAGGATTTTCTTCAGTATTCCGGAGGAAGGAGCTGTGGGAAATCAATAGCGATAATTGCATGTGATCTGTTTCTGTTTCACTCCTGAAAAATTACATAATTTCCTTGAGGGCCCAGCTTGCCGCAAAGGAAGCGGAGCTCCGACGTTTTGAATTTGACTTGGAATTTATCAGCCGCAAGATTAATTGATTGTTGTCGTTACCAACGTTTTCGTTAATAGCTTCGCGACATGAAGGGCCTGGCGTATTTCTTAGTGTTCTGGGCTTTGTTGCTTTCGAATGGAAAAGCCCCGGAACCAACACGCTAGAAATTGTCACTTTGCTTAAAAAGGACATTTTTCATGCCTGGCAGTTGTGACTTTCTTTGCTACATTTGTCTTAAAATTTCTTTGAATCCGACTTAAAAATACCCAAAGGGTTTGTCGCGATTTTTAATAGTAACTTACATTTGTTTTTAAACTATTAAATTACATTAGGGACAGCCTGACAGATTTTGAAGTGACTGATGGATACTTCGAAAAACTTAGGCAAAGATAGATTTTATGTAACTAGGTGTACGGTGTGAGTTCGAATTTTTTTCTGCTTTTCTCTCATTAATAAACGTCGGTATTCATTCTTATTTCCTTTTAAAAATATGTGCAGGCAAGTCCTAATTCTTGCCTCTTCGCTCATAATTATTTACATTTTTGTAACAGGATGATTATTAAAAACAAAAAACCCAACTACAATGATCTCAGATTAACTAAAAACACAGAAATATGTATAAACAGAATTCACTACAGACGAAATCGCAGGCCGCCGCTAGTCAGTTTATAAATTTTAAATTTATTTGCAATATACTCATTAATACCTTTCATTTGATACCATACACGACATATTTGCTTATTTGTTTTATTTCAAGGCGTAATTTTTTGTCCGCCACATTTACTTTATGCTAACGTCACATAGCCTATGCTACCCGTATTTGACAAGATCAGACGACTAGTTTAAGAGTTACGGAGTGACATAGAAATAGACATACTTACCAGCCAAAAACATAACCCTCCTTTTGGACTCCGTCTTAATCGGGTAAATAATAAACAAAGTTCAAGTAAGAACTCATGCTTTCAATTGAAGTTGTATGATTTTTTATTTATATCATACATACATAGGTGCATATGCTTCTATTGTAGATACATAAGTGGGTGTTAAGAAAGAGAAATCTTCAAAATAAGTTTCCAAACATCGACTAAATCATTTTATTTCAGAAGCTAAATTGAATGTGAAGATATAGAAAAACTGTTAATATATGTATTTTTACCACAAATATACATCGCTGTAAAATTAAAATGAATTCCGCAAAAACCGATTTACGTTGAAATGAGTAAAAGGGCATTAGAGCTGTTATCCTCAAAAGCTGAATAAAATTCTCAGAATGTCGCAGATATTCGACAGACTGTAAAAAATAGAATAGAGAAATATGGCAGAAATGCTTCGAGGGCAAGGCAAAAATGCTAAATGAAAATCTGCACAAAGCTTCATTATAGGAAGCACTTTTGCTGGGAAAATAACTTTTCCCAAGGAAATCTTTTCGGTTGCATTGTGGAAGTTTTAATGCATCTCGGAGGGCATTATGATTGCTTAAATTTTCCTATTGTAATATTTTGCATAATTGATTCGTTAAACAGCTTAACTCAATGCCTGCAGCGGACCGTAGAACTGCAGAGCTCAGCAAAAATTGCAAAGTTCATGAATTATTTACGAAAAACTTTGGTAAAATGCATTCCGAGGCGGACCTTTATCACTTCGGCGACCCTTGGGATAATCCGAAAATATCAGACTTGGTGATCAGATATCAGTTTATAAATCAATGATAAGCCGCGCTTAACAAAAGCCAGTTGCTTTTTGGCCAAGCGATTTTTAGTAGTGTCCTCCTCGTTCTCATAGTTTTAATGTTAGTGCCGAGGTTTGCCTTTTCAATCAATTCGACTCTAAAACTGCGACCCCTATATTATTTTTGTTGTTATGTGCGCTTTATAATAGTGTTTATGGGACCTCCTGGAGCCTAATGATTAATGAGACTTTATATTGCCAAAAGGCACGCGAAAAATCTATTTAGATTCAAGTGGAGAAAATTTTCTTATCAAACCAATCGGTGAGTCAGCATGGCATCTTGCGTGTGACAAATGTTGCAGGAACTTAATTGAATTAACTGTCGGGCCCAAGAAATACAAGACGTAATTATTTACGAGCCCCTAGCATCAATCCTCGGCATTTTAATTGAATTTCACTTAAGCACACTAAATGGCTTATTATACATATTTAAATTGCGAATTTCATTCGAACTTTTACGGAGAAGACAAATTGGAGGGTAGTTGACCAATGCTTTATTATTTCTTCTCTTGTGGTAACTAAATTAATTGTCCACTAAAGAATTGTCAGTTATTTTAATTCAATTTTATATACCATTTTTGGAATAACAGTTGAATACGGTATTATTTTTGATTATATATTTACTAAGAATATTTCATATACCAAAGGCTAGGAAGAATTTGAATTTTTAAATAATAAATGAAATAATACTTATAAATTCAATATGCTTAAGGAGTCAGTAAGCACACAAACACATTAATTTCTAAACTCATTTGAAACCAAAAATGTTGCGTAAATCATTCTCCAACTACTACTACCAAGAAACTTGCTAAATTGAATTGTTAATAAAGATCTGATGAAAAAAGAATGACCCGATTTGAATGAAGTTGCATAACAATTCATCCGAAGTGGTAAATTAAAGCAAACTGAATTATTGCACTCCATTTCCATACAAAGAAGAGTTAATTCGAAACGGCGAAATATTGGGGGCTCTCATAATAAATAATGGTTTTTCTTCTTTCCGTAATGGTCCTCGGGAACGGATAATGAATTTTTTATCAAATTGTCCTTTTGAATTTATTACCGTCGGAGTGAGAACCTCGGTTTTTGCAGCTCACACTTCAATGAAAGGAAAGAAGTAAATATTCATCCTAACACCTGTTCTTTTCCGAAATGGAACTTAATGTGTTATATAGCAACCGCAGTGGGAAGCGGTTAGTGTGCTGAGTGCCTTACCTGCCATTTATGGTGGAGAGGTCTAGGAAAATAAAAGATATTGTTCATAAATAATTCATATTAAATATCAGTTAGACAAAGCTAAGTTGGGCCTCTTACAGAAAAGTAAATGGAGCTGAGAAAAAGTACAGCTTTATTAATCGATTTCAGTCTGAATTTATTATCTTTCTATTCTTTTTTGCAGGGCATTTGTAAATCAAATCGTTCACCCAGATAAAAATGGAATTGTAAAATCATATCAAATAAATGTTAATAAAAACATTCAATTTTTACATTGCAAAATAAGATAAATAAGAGTCACATTTTAAATTATCATCACGATATTTTTAATTGAAAGTTAATATGGCAAGTTTCGATGTACGTATATTTAACATGGATGCAGTATTTCTCTATTCAGATCTATGGATTTAAAATTTGCTACATATTATATAAAATATCAGAATCATTTGGGTAAAGTACTAAATATTCTATTCAGTTGTCTGTGTAAATATGTTAACATCATTGGATTCGAAAAGAAACAAAAGGGCAAAGTCATTTTTCTTTAAAACTAACAACAGATATTGAAATTGAATAGTCTGATAGAACTTCGAAAGATCGGCTAGACCACATCCATCTGTTAATGGCGCCTGCACCCATACATGTGAGTGAAAGTTTGTAAAATGCATTGAGGGGAAAAAGTTTGTTCTTTGAATAATTTATGATCGTATGAACCATGTTCAAAATAAATAATTCATGAAATTTTAAGACTTCAACTCCACCGAGTCCGGTGGCCTTAGCAATGGATGCACATAAATTCATCTGAGCTGCAAATTTGCCAGGACAATCACTGCCCTTACGCGGGAACTGTTTTCTGTTGATTTTTCCAAATTTTCAAAAAAATTGGGTCGTACTCTTCGGGCGTATACTCATGCATTTTTATAACTAGTTGTTTAAAATTCAACAGTGAATTTGTTACAGCGCTCGTTACCTGGCATGGCTGGTAAATTATGTGCAAGATATATTTTACCTGCAGTAGCAGTTTTAATTATACTTAGTAGAGTGTAATTAAAACTGTCACGGTGGGGCAAAAGTATCGCACTGCACGCAACCCTTTATGCCAGTTTAATCAGCGGACACTTTATCCTCGAAGGAAATTGATTAATCGCGTGACTAAAACCCATGAAATAAGCTTAGCCACGACCCACCGGTGACATCTAAGCCGCTTATTTTCTTTGAAAAGTGTCAAATGGGGTGTGAATGATGCATTTAGCAAAACAGATCCATCCACAAAATCAACTTTAAAAGAGAACATGGCCACTATTGCAGCTAATGTTGCCCAGGACAATTCACTGATAAAATCTAACTATCGAACTTGTCTTGGCCCTTTTTTTGGAATAAAATCGGCGCTGTGAAACCGAATGCTCTACAAATGGCGCTAGTCTAGACTTCAGGAGCTTTAAATGGTTACAATAAAACTTTGTGGTTCAACACAAAGTTGTTTCCAAGAGTCAAAGGGAATTGTATCTATTTAGGTTAACTTTAACATTGGAATGGAATGTTATTTTGCTTCATACCAAAAACACTGCATGACATCACTTCAAAGACTTTTAATCACTATAAAATATTTGTCGAAAAAACAGAAAAAAGTTTTCTTAAGGGACTTAAACCAATAGAAAATGGTTCATAGCGCAATTTGATAATTTTGGTCATGGTAGCTGTAGACGTTAAGCAATTATAGGGCAGGAAATTCAATTTTTTCATTTTAGCGAAGAAACATAAATCCATCCGTTTTTAGACATTTCCTCGAAAATTTTGTAATTGGCATTTCTACTTAAAATGTTGCTGTATTGAGCTAAAAAGAGGCTATATCTCGGAAAATCAACAAAAATTTATTCATTTCACAGATTTATCAAACAGATTTCGTAAGCTTTAATTTCTTATTCGATTATCAAATTCAATTTCCATGATATTTCTGAAAAAAAAAAAAAGAAAATCAATAATTCCAGGCCAACTTATTTCTCGATGATGGGTGGTTTTCCAAAATAACTTATTATGAGTTCATATTGCCAAATCTTTCATCAATTCGAAATTAAAATCGAAGGTAGAAATCAGGGTTTCATTTTCTGTGCTTTTGGTATTACATAGGCAGCAGTCGAGATAAAACCAATTCAGGGCGATTCAGAAATGCGAAATCATCTTGAGGAGAATAGACGAAGAGCAGATCATATTTCAGGCTCAAATAGCCAAGAATTTCAGAGTGGAAAGGGATAATAAAGACGAAATATTATTTCGGAACTGAATCAGATAAAAACTTCATTACGTTAGTCACCCTCATCGTGCATTTGAAAAATTAGGGAGACCACCCGCGCAGACGTTTCAAAAGGGATAAGGGTATAGCCCTATTAAAGGATTACCCTGATTTATATAAAGTGTACTTCTAGGTGTATAAAGAGCAAATTGAAGTAGGTACTATTTAGCTTAAGCACTAATTAAAAAAGGAGTTTTACTACAAATATCTGCGGGTGCTGACGAAATTTTTGGAACGTTTCGACCCTAATTAGCATAATTTTCCTAACTCCCTTTTTTTATAAGCCCATATTCTCGCAGAAATAAATCCCAGTACCATTTAGATGAATTTCAACTGAAAATAGTCCTGCGAGATTGGTGGAGGACCCATTTTAGAAATTAATTGATGTCGTAAAGTGTGACGTCGCTACGAATTAATTACATTCTGAAGAATGATCAAAACACTTCCCAGAATATTCTGTGCATAACAAAATTTCGCGATTACGCCAAATCCAATTGAGGAAGACATTTCCCACTCCTTTGAGTTTACCTAGAATAAAAAATCTCTCTAAATTCGGTACATGTGGAACGGATCACTTTGATGTGAATAAATAGAATTTCAAAGAGTTAAAACGCCTCCAAGGCACTAAAACGCTGAAAGAGCAGTTAAATAATAAAATTCAATTTATATGTAATGTGATACTTTATTGAGATATGTAATGTGATACTTTATTGAGTTTATTTAAAGTTCACTCTAAAAACAAAGGGAGCAAACGTAGGTAGTCGACGAAGCGTGGTAAATGTCATGTTAAATATAGAATTTATCTGTTCACAAAGAGTTTTGAACGGGTTACCTCCACGTAGTTCTATTTAAGAACTTAAAAAACGAAAAATAAGCCAAGGGTATTTTAATATAATATTTCTGATAAGTAATTATATTTAGCTAATCCGTGGGTTTGTAAGTTACTACTTTTGGGGATCAAGATAAGTAATTTGTTTCGTTTCTGAAAATCTCATATAATGTAGCTTAAATATAGTTTGAAGATAAATAAATAGTTTTTGAGTTTTAAGTATACATATGTAAGTACATACACATATAAAATCACTTTTAAATTTATAGAATTATAAATATTTTAAGCTTCTTAAGTATTTATAACGAAATTAGACCCAGGCCTAATTTCCCAGCATTAATATTAAAATTCTACATAAGAAATACCTTTAATCAAGTCGGTCAGAATAATTATTTTTTTTCGAGTATACGGTTCTCTTAAAAAGCATTATTTCCATAATGTCAACATAAGAAACTCTCTGAATTAATTTAAGTGCGAGTTTTTCGTTCGTTTAATTTTTACCCAGAAGTATCGTTTTTGCCGGTAGCAGTAGCCTTTTCTCAGAATTGTCTTTGTTAAATTTCTTCAAGTACTTAGTTTTTATAATACGATAAAAAGTTTCGTTTCAGGTGCTTTAATTGTTTCATACAATTTTCTTATAAACTTGGAAAAAAAATCTGTACCTAAGCGATCCTGCTTTTCGTAACAAGCACAATTAAAATGAAAATTCCTTTGTTATCACCTCCGTGGATCTCCTTCTTTATGCTACTTTACCTCCAGTTTGCATGAACAAAGAAATGCCTCACTGCTTTCAAGCACCAAAAGTATCTTAAAAACAGAGTTTCATACCTTCAATTAGTCTCAGATTTTCAAACTGTGTGCCCTACATTTAGCTCTTTGATTCTCCTCTTATAAGGGCTTCCGAATAAAGAAGTTTCTGGTAATTTCTAAGCAAATTAGGTGGTCATTTTAGAGCTCTTTTAAAATAGTTTCAAGGATTTTATAATGAAGCTCGACGTCTAAGACTAAAGTATTCTACAATTGGCATTAATGACGACTACTTCAGCATTTCTTACAACCGCACCATTGTTTAATTGTGCATGAAAGAAAAATTGGCTTACTTGGTCTGCACTCAAAGGGAACTTTTATTTCTTCGAGAACATTTTATGAAAATTTATGACACTTCTGAAGATGTCAAAAAGCTTCAGAACTCGTTAGAATAATGACTTCGAGGATATAATAAATTGAAGCAAATGTCGTTAGTGCGATTGCAAAATTTGCAAAAAAAAAGAGTTTCACGTTGTCTTGATATGCTGTATTGTATTGAGAGTTTAAAATCTAATAACCAATATTTAATATGTAATGTTAGATTGTAATTTATGAAACTAAATAATTTTATTTGGATGTACCTACGTCTACAAATATGTTTATCTGTACACTTTCATTTTCATAGATACAATTTATCCTATAGAACCGCCTTTAAATGCACTTATAAATATTAAAAGTGATTGTCATTGAATATTAAAACGTTGGTCTACAATCCAATTGAGGAACAATTTCAAGTTCCGACTATTGGAACATTCAATTATCCAAAGCCCGCCAATTTCGCGGTCCATTCCCTCGAGCATGAGCAATTATTTTGTTCGTGCGAACAAGAAATCAAATAGCTATTTCCCGAGCATCCCAAAATCATATCAGAATCCTTGAGAATGGAAATAACTTTGTCTTGAATAAAAGCCCCTTCCGAAATGAAAAGCCAAAATTGACACTTTGGAAGGCTCATTTAGACAAAACTGGATAAATTTTGTCCGAGTCAACAGACGGAGGCCGGATTTGCCCGGAGGTAACTTTTGTGCTGAACCTGCGGAAAGTTTTAATAAAACCACCTTTGTAGGAAAGTAAAAATTTAATTTAAGTTTCGTTCTACAATTTCGAGCGACAGATGCCCGGGGCTTTATCGGAATTTTCAAAAATTCATTCATATTCAAGTCGCAGTCAAATGATTTAAAACAAGTAGTTTTGAGAGATGCATCGAATGAATTGTTCTATGTTCTTTTAAATTGAAAGAGGTTTTTAAATGTTAAAATAGGAACCTTGCTTTATGTAAATGCAATTTCGATCAAATTTAAAAGTCAGTAAAATGGATACCCTAACTTTATTCTGTTCAATTTATAAAATTCGTTAGTGTATGACACAGTTTGAATATTTAGGTACTGAGCTTTTAAATATTAGGTACCAGTTATATTTATATTCGCAAGCTTTTATTCCAATTTTACAAAGAAGTTAATTTTGGTGCCTAATATTGGCTTTTTTCAGTTCTTCTTTCAATTAATACTTTTTATAAATTCGAGCTTTTTATAGATTTTGTGTTAATTGAAAACAAAATTATTCATTCTCACCCGTCGAAAGGGCTGCCTGCAAATATTTAATTCGTCTTTCTGTCTATAAAAATTTGCACGTTTCATTTGCATTACTTATCAACGATAAATTTGTACAATTATAGTCGAATGAATGACGTGGATTATTTTTAAATTATCTTTTTAATTATTTTCATTAAATTTTGCATGCAATGGTAAATATTTATAAAGTAAATTGAGTGGAAAAATGCATCAGGGATAGTGCAGCTTTATTGCTGTGTCGCTGATACTCTCAAATATCCTTTTAAAGCGGACGTGAATTAAGAAACCTTTTGAAACCGCTGTGTGCTTTAAATGGTAACAAAAGTTTCTTTAATATCTATTTATTATATATTGCATAGTATAAATAAAAATTTAAAAATAATAGTGCAAGTAAAAATTCAAATTGTATACCTACTTATAAAATTTTTAAATGAAAGTATATTTTTGAAACCATCTAAAATTGAATTTGGTTTGGTTCCCTACATTGATTTTAATTTGCATACTGTTTTGTTGTGTATCTAATTTCCCAAGCCGCTCTGTAATAATCAAAGTGTTTTAAGTTTTATTCTTTTCTTGAAGCAAACAAAAGGACACATAGAAAGTAAAGTTGCTCAAGAGGGAAAAGGATTGTCGGAAACTTTTAACGATTGGTAAATTTCCATGATACTTCTAATAAGGCAAATTTAGAAAGTAAACGACGAGAAACACTGTGCATCGAACGATACAGAAAACATCCCAAATGATATATCCTAATTTCTTTGGGCAACAAAAGACCACAAATATTTTTTCAAAAAAGCAAAAGCAACAATAAATAAGCAGAAAATTGTTTGGATGATAAACATTTGTTCCTGCAGCAATCGCATGGGAGCGGGAGCGTCACAAATTCAGAGAATCTTCACGCCTTTCAACTCCAATTCCGCATTATGTTTGCATGCGTTGCAACTAAGTTTTGCATTTACCAGGAGTAAACAGGAGCTGCAGATGCATTTGCACCGCGCCCCTTTTCGTCGCCAGCCTCCTAGAAATCGTGAAGTGTTGTCTGCGTCTGAATAATTAAAACTTTACACGATCACACGTTACCTTTCTTTGTTTCTTGGATTTTTTAACTGGCCTTTTTCATAACGCTGGATAGCAAAGAAATTCATGGAAACTTTCCACCCACAGCAGTTGGTATCGCTCCAAGGAGTCAACGACGGGGACATGAAAATTCCGCTCGTTGGCACAAGCGTGTGGCTGTGTTTGCGTAGTGTTTTCTATCCCCGATGTTTGGATGTTTACTTTAAGGTTTCTGAAGAGTTAAGACGTACATATTAGCAAATTAACCCCTTTTGAAGGTTCTCAGTTGCATATTGACACATTTGTCCATTCCGCTTGTTGCAAGGACTTCTCCTGCTGCTGTTGCTCGGTTTAATTGAATGCAATCAAGAAACTGGGACTGTCTTGCCGATTTGTGCTAACTCCTTGGTGTACCGCAGATACTTTGACTCTAGTAACTTCAGATTTGTCGAACTTGTCTGTCGATGGCACCTGGAATAAATTAATTCAGAATAAACTATTTTGAATAATTATGTACTTAAAATTAAGCATATAGCCCGAAAGGCATTGACATTTTTTTAAAGTTTAGATTTGAATGAATTAATATTTGAGCGGTATACACACGATTTTTACTGCACTTGATAGGTACACTGACTAATTTTTTTAAATACTAATTATTACTCTTTTAATTATTTTGAAAACCGATTTTTTTTCTAGTAAGATAAATTTGGATGACAGAACTTTTTTTTTAGGGTATGTGAAATATGAATGTTTAGGTGGTTCTTCATCCAGCATGAACACAGTTCCGAATCACAATTTGCCATCTACAAAAACATTTCAAATAAATAAAAAATAATAAGATGTACATTTTTATAATAATTTTGGAATACAAATATCCAAACATGCTTACATTTTATAATAGTCAGATCAAGACAAAAGGTGATAAAACAACAGAATATTAATTTTTATGAAAATAAGAACTTCATAGTTCCCAATTGGATTAACAAAAATTAAAATTTGTCCACGGCACGAACGTTACTTCGAAAGAAATGAAAGTGGCTCCGCAGAGTGTTTTCTAACTGACTAATGAATTTTTCGAGCGATAATAGAAACCTCAAGGTTACGTCTTCTTTGTGTAGGCAATTCTACCAAACGAATTTTGTTCGACCAATTTTGGGTCAGTGTACTTGTCAAGTGTTAGTAATGGTTGCATAAAATTGATGAGCGCCAAACCTAAATATTAATAACAATTTACGGCAAATATTACTTTCTTTATTTATCATCTTGGGAATTCTATTGAGTTGCTCTTCCAGTGTACAACGTAAATACATTTATGCATATATCTAAAGAACAAAGAGTTTATGGGACAAAAGAAAATGTTTTTTATGAATACATACATCAACTGAAAAAATATGTACATACTTTTTCTTTGCAAAACACCATAGACTGATTGCATAACGTAAAAAATACATTTCATGAAATTACTTTTACTTATACCTTATTGATTTCCTATCATTTACTCAAAGAAATCGCATACAAGTTTGTGTTACCCCTTTTGAGTAGAGTTAAGGGCACTCAACCCCAAAAGTGTAAAAACTGATTGGAATCGAACAAGTATCCATAAAAGGATCGAGACAATCCGGAACACTTTCGTAACTGAGGTAACCTATATCTGCTTAACGTATTGTAAAATTCAAAGGGTTTTTCAATATGCTAAAATTTAGGGGAGTGAAATTGACCCATGTCAGCAATTCACCGTCGAGTACATAGGTATGTGAAATTTTATCAGTATTGAAGCGCATATGCATTAAGAGTTTTAAGCTTCCACACTGATATCAATATTGCACAAAATTAGTATTGACGTATTCGATTATTTTTGTTGAATTTATTATATGCTTACGTGTATTCTGTTTTTCTGTCAATTTCAATTATAAATTATCAATATGTTTTATTATTCGGGATATTCATATTAGATCTTAAAAAAGTTTGCAAACAACCATAAACCAATTAATTTTACATTATTTACTTTCCATAGATACTTCCAGCATAAATTGAACCAAATTTATACTTTCCTCTGCTCCATATGAAATAAATGTTTATGAAGATTTACAACGTTAAGTGGCAGTTCAAGAACTGAATAAGCCATAATAGAGGTGAATTCCTGGTGGAAAGTTGCAGTCGAGATGGTGCCGCAATGTCGTTAAATTCGTGCTAAAACTTTCCCTGCGCTCAAAGTGCTCGAGTATCGTTAAATTCAATTTCTGAGATTTACGTGTTTGTAATGAAATTCAGCGAACCCTTCCTTACCTGCCACCCAACATTTCGAATGTTCCCGACGGCGGTCTCTTGGGGTATAAAGTTGTCCTCTTGGTGTCAACAGTAGCAACGTAATATGCATAAAAGTTTAAAAGAAAGCGTCAATTCGAGCAAACGGATTGCTACCAAGAGAGCAATGAAAATTAAAAAGTCAAATAAATTTTCCTTGAATTTGTTTGCCTTCTGATGAATTTTATGTCTAGATACCTCGAGGAGTAATAACACTTTTGCGGGTTTCATTCTCTTAGGAAAATATAAGGTGGGAAAATCATGTCTCCTTGGAAATTTTTATTTTAAGTTCGAATTATTGGTATATTTTGCAGTAATTTAAAAGATTCATTGCTCTCAATTAAAGATATTCGCTTAATGCTAGAGGCCTACTTCGAAGTATGTCTCATGAATAGGTTCATTGTTTCTCGAAGACCCAGTAAGATGGTTTTTATCTCCGGCACAATTTCTTGTCCACCTTTTATATTCTTTGTATCGAAAAGAAAAATTGATATTTTGTTTGCGAGTATAGTGCCCCACATTAACTGGCAATGACAATGAAGACACTGAGATCGGCGATGTTCACAGAAATGGGACTGAAATGCAGTACTGCCCGGAAAACTAGGGCATCCTTTATTATGAAAAGTTGAAAGGATATCTCTCCTCCATATAGCCGATTTGGCACCAACTCAACATGAAACTTGTCACCAGAGGAAAGAAATAATGCAAGACGAGTTGGAGAGTTCAGACAGAAAATTTCACTTCAACATAATTTTTTAAAGCAGAAATATTGGGGAGGAATTCGTCTTAAATTCTTTGAAAAAAACTTTTGATAGACTTGATTTCCTAGAAAATTCCTTAATTCTTTTGTAAAATTAGAGAAGTTTAGGGGGATTAATTTCTCTTACAGAGATTTTAAATTTGATCTTCAATCTTCCATTTGTGAACTTCATCTAATTCTAAACACAGCAATTAAACTATTAAAGGTTCTTTAACGTGTTTTCATAATTAATAATTCAATTTTACAAATAAGTCTTCAGACTGATTTTATCTCATTATCTTCGTCTTTTCTTAAAATGAAAAGTCTTGATAAGTTCGATTTATTTTCCGGAAATCTCCATCTACTTTAGTTTTAATTGCGTAGTTGACGTTGAAATTTAATACAAATACATCTGAAGCTAATTTTTACTCAAAGCGCTCGCTTCTTTTATAAAACTTAAACCAAAATATTGTTTTTGCAATTATTTTTTGTGGTATATGTCAAGCTCAAGAACATCGGACAGTGACAGTTTCATTATTGTCATTTTTATATACGTTAGTTAGTTAAATTTCGATGAAAATCTTCGTCCATAAAAATAAAATTCTTTTTTTTAGTGTTTTTAAGAGAATAACATACCTCAATTTAAATTACGTAAACTCTTTGGTGAATACTACGATTAAAACGCCAATTTACTTTAAAAGGCCTGTCTTCTTAAGGATTTTAATTCAAAGTAAATCCTGCTGTATTTTATCCAGATGTCTTAAAATCATCAAAATGAGGAAAATTCTAAAACGTTTGAATTGCCCGGAAATTGTGAAATTATATTTATAATTAAGGTAGATTTTTGCCAGCATTTTGGAGCATGCCTACGAAATTACTTCAGTTCCTAGTCGCTAATGATAGCGTCTGTTGGGAATCACCGCAGCTTCATCTTTTAAGAAAACCGGAGAAATCGGTGGGTACTACGAATAGATACTTGCTTTGTTTGGTCCATCACCTTCAGTTGTGCTAATTCATCTGACATTTGATAAATGATACGACATTATTGCCCGTATATTCTAAAGAATATTTTCATAAATCTGTACTTCATCCATTTTATGCATTGTGGCGTAAAACAATTTATTTTAATTTTGAGGAAAATATGTATCCTTAATAATATTTCACCATTAATATCGAAAAAATTTTAAGCACTAATTTTTAAGTTTTCTTAATTTAAGCAGCTTTAAATTAGTATTGTCTTAATTTTATCCTTCAAGGATATTCTATAAATTTTAAAATTCTAGGACAATTACTATATGTGATACTGTTTCTATAATTTAGTTTTATTGCCATTATTTAATATTGTTAAAATGTTAAATACTTAAATATGCTTGTGTTCTTTGATGCCAAATCCTCTATCTATTTAGCAATGAGTGATATGCGTACTTATCTTAAACCTACGACTTAAAGGCAACCCATAAATATTAGTTATAATTTGTGCAAAGAGAGAAAAATAAAATTCATTCAGTTTTGTGGTAATTATATGTCCTTATGTTTACCTTTTGGTTCTTGGGAAACTTTTATGAATACGTTTGATTAGGAAAACTTCTACAAGAACAAATAAATTAAATTCTCCCCAAGAATTAGAAAATACTCCTCCCCACAAATGCGTCGTTGAACTCTTAATGTCTTGAAACACGCAACTATCTAGACTAGATAGAAAACCCACGCAATACTTTTACCTAATAAAGTAATTATGAGCATAATATTCAGGTCTGAAAGAAATATTTAAAAAAATGCTTGAATAAGTTAATTTGTTTTGTGTGACATGCACCACTTTTCTGTATTTCTCCGTCGTTTTTACAAATTTTTATGGGTCAAAAGCAATTCTCTTGATTTTTTAAGGAGTAAGAAAAATTTTATGGAAGTAAACAAAAACTCTGTTGTAGAAGGGATTTAACAACTAAATTGGCGAACCAAATTGGGCAAATTTATACACTAACATTTCTGTAATTTCTGTAATTTTTATTTAGCAAATGAAATGGAGAAGCGGAAAAAAGTACATAAGAAATACTTAGTGCCCGTAAATTATTGTTTAATATTTTTATTTGGTAAAAGCGATTTATATTTTGCTGACTAGAATACGAGGGAGCGCAGCAGGCGAAAACCCTGGAATTTTTAACGATTCCAGGGCTTGCAAAAAAGTGCTCGTAACTCAGGTTTACTGTAATAAAAATTTGCGGACGTTACGAGGAAAGATCGCTGAGAAAGTGTAATTTTTTGAATTCAATCAGATAAAAATTTTATTCCTAAGACTAAATGCTGGAGTATATTTCTCGCTTATCTCAGCGTTATTAGGAGGACTCTCAGCAAAACATGCCCACCTAAAGTAATTTGTTTACAAAAAGGCTGTGGCTATTTTTTATCATGACTGTGAAAACAACTCACGTGTACTTGATTACTTAAGAAAAGTATCACATTCGTGCTATAAATTCCTAGATCTTCAGCGCTCCTCCGAGGTTTATAAATAAATGAGGACGTAACGTATCTGCTTCCTGATTTTCCTGGAAAATGGATAATAAGAATTTCTTTTATGGACTTGTATATATTCAGGAATTGTAATAGTAATTGTTACGTTAAATCTTTGTAAAATTTAAAAAAAACCACAAATATAGGTATAATGTATTATATGGCTGGTACATGTATGTATACACCTAACTTTCAAAAATTACTATTTTTAATTATTTTTCGCCTTAAAAGTAACTTTGTCGTTCTAAAATTGTAAGTTTGGGAAAAAACTTCATTATTTTGAACCTTGTTATTGAATGTATTCTATCTATTATATTTTAATAAATAATAATTAATTAATAAAGGGTAAGTTCAACTTTGATATATATCTTGTTTTCATGTCTCTAACTTTAATTATATTAAAAGAAAAAATATTGAAATAATTGACCTGCCCCTCAAAAATTGAGTCGTACATACTTGAAGTGTTCATCAAAAGTTAGGTCTCTTAACTTTCGACCCTAATTTCAAGCCACTTAATCTCTTTTGTCGCCATCCCCCAATTGTCTACTTGTAGATAGAAAATTAATTGTACTAGCTTACAATTGAGTCCATTTAACACATCATTAATCAGGTCAATATAATTCAATAGGTGCTTTTTCTGGGTATTATTAGGTCTCGTTGGAACGAATGGATTTAGACTTAATTTTTTTTTAATTTTTTGTAAAACTATTAAGTATGTGGCTATAGTTTATATGTTAGTGTCTAAAAGAGAACTATTTGAAATTAAAAGAGTAAAATACTTCTGAATGCCATATTTAAAATAGATTTAACATCCTTTTGGGAAATGAAAACATTGCTAGTTTTTATTCGTTTAGTGGTTTAAATTTCAAGTTGACAATCACATATTACTCCCCCGATTTCGTTTCCAGACGAAAGAAACTGTATTCCAATGTTCCATACTTTTCCTAGCCGTAATACCCCGTTGTCTAACTTGGAATTTGACGAAACTTTCAAAAATACAGAGAGTCTTGGAAGCTTGGGGTTGGTCCTGCGCCTTCGGTTCCATCGTATTTCGTGGAATTGGACTCATGATCTGGGCTAAGAAAATCTAGAGCAGTCTTCGTGTTGCTCTCGTTAGGCAAAGTACGCGAAAAAGTGCGTTTTAGTGTACATCTGACAGACGAAAAGATATTTATTCCTTCATTGAAACTATGACCTTAATTCTGAAAGTTCTGCGATTCTAGCAATGGGAGTCTTCAAGCAATTGGAACCTGCATGCTTAGGTTTTTGGTTCTTAAGGCCGGACATGGTGGTAGAAAACAATTAGGCCTAAACCTCAGACTGTACCATAGAAATTGGTGGTTCACCTGTGTTGGTAGTTCCGTATTTACATAAAGTTCTTGGGTGCCTAGCCGTCCTAAAGTGGATTAATCGGCTTCGGCAAAACAATAACTTCCTCGTGTTTAGCAGGAAGGACACTTTGGTGCAAACTTTTGTGCTTTCCTAGGGCAAACGACCATGTGAGAGGTGGTAGACCGGAAAATCAAGAGACGGCGAGCGTAGGGGACACTATGGAATATCTCGGTGCATAGTAAGTCCATTCATAAAATAGCACGCATACACTCGTCTCTTTACAAAGTTCTTTTCATTCTTTACGAGGTAAATGAGTCCGTGTAGCAGCTCCACAGGGACGCTGATTATTACATAAATTATTGCGTTTTACGACGTTCCACCCATATAAACCCCGACGACTGGCGCAAGATAAAAAGTTCAAAATCTCGCTGATTGTCTAGAATTGTAGGTTAAATGAAGCGAGCGCCCTACCGGGAAGGTGGTCTAGGTGCCAGATCCAAAGGGGCGAATGCGGGGGTGGTTAATGGTGGATAGCAAAATGAAATTGCTGGGAACGACTCCGAAGTTTTATTGTGTTTCCATCCCCGTTCTCGCGCCCTCATATATGTCATGTAGGTACATCTCTGGTGTAGAAAAGGGTTTCTGCTCTAATTGTGTTCAAAATTTACCTCATCCTCGCAGACGCTTAATTGTGCGCTTTTCATTTTCATTTTCATTATTCCTTCAAACGCCCGCGGCCCGGCCGCTGTACGACATTATGCACGCTTAATTAAAAACTGCGACTTAAAGGACTCAAGTGCTGCTCTTTGTATAGGGCATTTTTCGCGAAAAAAATTAAAAGCTGTTGGGACACGAGACATTTTATTTTCCTTAGGTGCGCTATGCCGTCCGTAATTTTCTGAGTCCAGCACGACCAAGCCGTGTTTACCCATTGTCATTAATTCTGTTGACCCATCTCAAGCACCCCAGCGGTACGTTTTTGTATAAAATAAGGGAAATTTTTTGAACTAAAGCACAGGGGGAATACAAATTGAGACTGCTTAACTGGGGCGTAAGATACTATTAAACTTAAAGTAGTTAATGTGATGGCCCTACTTCTTTATTTAAAATGGAAATTTTAACAAAATAATTAAACCTCGAACAAAAATTGGGCTCGCTGACATTCAGCAACATAAAAGGGATCGGGTCACAAAATCTACAATATTTTACACAAACTCTGCGTTTCATACATACTTAATTTTCATTAATTATAAAATTTTTAGTTTACATTTTAGCTACATTTTTCAAACTGAGATCAGCAATATTTTAAAAATCTGTAATCACCATACCCCAAGTCCATGATTACATGAGAATTTTATGTAGAAAAATCTTCGAATTTGATGAGATATTGAAACTTTTCATTACATGTGCGAGAAACATTTTAAAATTAATAAAAGTTTAAAAAAATATAACATTTCTCGTTCACCTGGAAAACGTAACATTTTACAATTCTATTATATTATCAATTTTATTTCAGCATTGAGTACCTACCGATTATATTATATATAGTATTAAAATTTGATTCTCTCTTGTCCTCGGGGTTATTTTATCTAAAACTATGAAAAATGTTTAACTCTTTACAGGTAAGTAAAATATTTAAGTTCATATTTTATAATTAAAATATTTTAACATTAATTATATGCTTCACATTTATCTCATAGATTTTTTCTACTATTTGGGTTTCATTGAATTGTAAACCTGCAAACTAAGGTAAGTACTATCATTATGCTTTCTTTTGAACCACAATAAACAAATAAAGTTAAAATAAATTCTTCAAAATAAAGTTTACCTTTATTGATCGGAACCAAAACTTTAGGTTTAACGATCAAAACAATTTCAGCATACAATTTGAACGTGATAAATCTTCTTAAGCTCCAGGATTTATCACAGTCCAAAAGCAGCTGTCACAAAACGTTGGAAGGCTTTTAAGTTGGAAAATCGGTGAAAAAGGTAAAGTTTATTGGAAATGGTCGGAACAATATCTTGGCTTTATGTAATTTACTGAACTTCAAGTTTTTGGTAGAAATCGAGCAAATAGATACAGAGATTATACGTTGATACGAAGATGGATGTAACTTGTCTTAGGAATAATAAAAAAGATGTTATATGTGTTTGTTAGAATCAAAAATGCATGTTATTATAAAATTTCTTTTATTCCATAGCATAAAATCTGAGCTTTATTTCAGGAAATTTTATAGTGATAGGTCTAAAAATTAATGTTATGAAAGTATAAATATTTACATATTATATTATTTCCAAAAAGCCTAGAATATTAAAGCAAAACCACAAACTGAAAATGTTTATTAATCTAACAAACCCACGTTTATTTGTTCGATAAGTTATAGATTTGTGCTGAAACAAAAAAAAATTAGGATTCAATATTGGAGAATCTTAGTAAGTTTCACCAAAAGTTTACAATTTTATTTTTACAACTATTAAAATGGCGATTCTAATTCGTCATTACTGTAATGAAAAAGAGCATTATCATTATCCTCATATCATCTCTAGAGTTTATGGCTCCTTTCCCTTTAATCGGAACTAGCCAACTAAAATTAATTAAAAAGTGTCCTAGACCAATAAACTTAACAAATATAAATTGAAAGATAAGAGATTTGCGACGTAAATGTAAAAGTTGTATAGTGACTTTTAGAACCACTAAAACAATACCCCTGGAAAGTTTATTACTGCCCTACGTCTTCTGATAAACATTAATGCTTTTATTTACAACATCTCAAAATCGTCTGGAGAGCAAAACTAACTTGAATAGTTGTTGGGCGAATTACAACTGGGCTGAGCCACTGAAATTATTTTATTGCACTGTAAGCTAATGACCTGGAGTATAACACATAAAAGACCTGAACTCATTCCTCTTTTCTCGTTATATCGCATTGAATTCGAATTTTTGGTGCGTAGAGGCTATTCGCACGCATTTGTCATAAAAAATACGACACAGCTGCTGCTGACACTCCTTTTGCAATGAAGTTTTTACGACTGAGCAAATTACTAGGAGTTAACCCCGCAACTTTTGACTTTAATACCTACCCTGCCAAATTCCTATAAAGGTTAAATAACACTTATGCTTAGCTCGAACGCACAAAGGACTATGAGTATGAAGTATATAACTTACAAATTTCTATTTAGCCTCTAGTGAACGTTTCTAATTATGTTAATATACCAGGTCATAAGGCACATGTTGAACCTATTTCTGGTTCAGGTTACGTCTTCTCAAAGTGTACTTGATAAAAAATAAATCTAGGTCACTAAAAGTTCAGGGAAATGAAATTACTGCTGCAGATAGTGCCGTACTCTGGCCAACAAACAGGCTTACACATGCCCCCGAGTATGATGCATCTACTCTTGAAATTGAATTAAATATACCCAGAATGCATCGTTGTTGGCAGTCATATAAAATTCATTCAATTATATCATGCTTAGTGATTAAAACCTGATACTAAAATTTATATCTGGCTTTCGAGTAACATTCTGAATTAAACCATGTCAGTAGGACTTGAAACTAAGAGACACTACAAAAATTTAAACAAACATTTCAAACATGTGAAGAGAGTTATTATATTTATTGAAAAATGTTCCCGTGCAATTGAAGGCAAAGTAGAAAATAAAAGGCCAAATTACACGCGAACTTGATATTAATTGTAAATTATGCATATGATGATATTAAAATATTTTTAAAATTGAAATATGTAGTTTGTCATGGAAATTCGAAAGTCTGATGTAAGGGGATAACGTTTAAGTTTGAAAGTGCTTAAAAATACAAAATTAATGTCCACTTCAGAATATCCAACCGTATTTCAATATTTTGCAAACATTCAAAAAGTCGAGATCATATGAATTTTTAGCGCTTTGACCCATGAATTAAGCTTCATGTATTTCTACCAATGACTTTCAATATGTTCTCCAGCAAATTTCCGCCACGTTTTGCCACTCTGATGTTCCGGCCAATTATTCCTTAATTAGAGAGAAAACGAGGATGACTGGAGATTTCCATTTCAAATTAGTCCTTTTCTATATTGAGTTTATCTTTCTCCTAATTTATTTAATCCTATTACAACTCTAATCAATCCTTTCCCTAACTTATCTCATCTATTTCCTGATCTAATTATCCCTTTGAGGCAATTAAAATCACCTCCAGAGATCTTTTTTCCTTAACATTTTTCCAAATCAATACAGATAACCAATATACATAGCCGTTACATGACTTTTCGATTTATAATTAGTTTAAATTTCAAGGAAATTAAAATCTGCCACCTAAATTGGTTTGATTACTCTTGAAATTATAAATGACACAACGCTATGTATGAAATATTTAACATCCCCTAGTAGCAAAAATATTGTTTTTCAGACCATTTGTAAAAAATTGTAATACTATTTACAAGAGCTTTTATTTTAACGAAAATTTTTGAAATATAATCATATTTTTGAATGGTATAGTTTCATTTGCAATTCAATCAAATATTTTTTAAGGAATTTTGGCTTTGTAAAAGACTGCATCATCAGTACCAATGCAAAATACATTTCTTACGGAAAAATCAGGGGAAATGAAAATAACAAATGTATCACATAAAACTACAACCCTGTTCTGCAGTAATATTGCAACTAACCACACGAAATGAATACAACTTTTATAGAATAGTGCTGCTATCTTGAAATATGATATTATTGCGTACTGCGTACTATTCATAATCTCGTTCACTAAGTGTCGGTCTAATTAAATTTTCACACCTTCATAAATCGTTTCAATGAAATCAAATTGAAGATTTTGCGCATCAGTTCAAGTCCCAACCTGCTCTACTTCGGTGTCATTTGAATGCCACTTCCCGAGAGACGCCTTATTATTTGGCGTCCTCTTTTTAATTAGAACAAGTTACTTCAGTATCTTGACTCTGAGAATCGTGCTAAGTTCTGCTTATAGTGCAACTTTTTGGTTATCCAGCACACAGAAATAGAGAAATCTAGAACTATTGAAGAAACTTTGCGTTTCAGCATAAATTGCAAGGTGTTTAATTGTTTATTACCTTGTCAATGGCTTATTGAAGTAAGCTTCTTCTTAAAATAGTTTTGATATATTTTTGACGCCTTAAAATTTTATTCTCGGGCGCTATTAATTTATCAGTTGTTTACGTGATTGAAGCAATTTCGAAATAATGTTCTTATTACATTCATGGAATTTTAAAAAGACAGACAATTTTACACTGAGATTTCAATAAAATGTGTAATCAATTGGCACCCAAACAGCATGCAAGAGAAAATTCCTTAAATTTGTAAATTGTTCGGTTTTTTAGTTTTTGTGATATTCGAGTTCTCAAATTTCAGCAAAATGTTTTAAATAATTTGAAATTAATGTGCTTAAACAATGTTCATCTTCGCTTCACTTATTTATGAACAATTTCGGACGACAATCATCTGAGTACCAACTAAGCTAAACCTCTTTATACCCTGGCTCTGTTTCAAAGAAGAAATTTTCAATATTATTTAAAACTAACTCTTTAGTGCAGAAAGTATCTCCTTTGCGACATTCGCCTTTCAAGAGGTCGGATAACGAAAGTTTCATGGCTGCTCACTAAATTACTTTCAGAAGTAGAATAATGCTGCTTTGGGAAAAACCATTGCCCTGTTAATTTCAGGGAGGAAATCCCTTTTAAAGTTTCTTTAGCTGTTAAGTACATTTCACGCCAAAGATGTTTCAATTACGAAATTTTTCAATTGGCTGCACTGTGCACAGCCACCCAGAATTTACGGAAAATCTGAAAGCCCGCTTGAAATATGCCAGGTTAGGTGGATGATTTTTTTAAAACTGAAGAGGAATTAAGTCTGGCGAAAGGTTATTGTAGATTTAGCCAAAGACCAATATTTAGATAAAGCATAAAAATCGTTGAACCTGATTTACATGTGCATGTATTTGAATTTGAGGAACAATTTCTCGGAATATTTCGGTAGAATACATAAAAATCCAAAATCCTTGTGTTAGCACAAATAAGTGTTTTGCCCTGCGGAAGCGGGATTTGGAAGTAGATTTACATACAAAAACGACTTCCTGGAATTTTCCTCGAGTATGCTTTGTCAGGAAATCTCTGGCTTTTCGCAGGAAGAGCAGATTATGGTGACACGTACTTCAATGGCCATAAATGATATCTCATAAGCACACACTCTATATAAGGGGTCAAAATCTGAAGGTGACTCGACTCGCATGAAGATTACTCCTAAACAAATTCAAAGTTCTTTTATTTTTCACTGTGTAACGCGAAAAAGTAGAACATGAAAAATTCGCTAGAGAGATAAAGTCCGGGTTGCAGTGGGTATTTTTAATAGGTATGCACTCGGACTGCGCTCGGAAACAGTCAAGTGGATTAACGTGAGATATGAAATCATTTCTCATTTCAAAAGACTCCTCGAGGCGACTTCAATTTATTTAAATGCTCCCTCGAGATTAAATACCTTTTGAGAATTGCCGAGGGTGGATTATCCCTCGCTTTTATAAGCGATGCAAATTGATGGATTTATTCAAGTATCCGTACACGCAGAGAGGTATCATTATTCCGTTTTTGTTTGCCTTCAATTTTAATCAATTAACGCTTTCCATATCAGATTCATCACTTTATGAAAGTGTTGAAAAAATATCTTTTACACCCACATGAGGACTCTTGTACTTACTTCAGTTGCTTATATAATATTTTAATTAATGGTATGGCATCTGATTGATTGAACGAATTGTAATTTTTGTTGGTGTTAATATTTCATTAGTGGCATACATTTAATTAAAAAATATTTTACTGAGGTGTTCTTTTTCGACTTAATCAGTTTGAAAAGAATCACCATGATATCATGATATCAGCGAGATTTAAAAAAATTTATTATATTTATACTACTGCATAGTGTTGCGAAAATATACACAAAAAATATCGACAAATTTAAGAATCAAATAGATAAATAGCGCTCCATACAAATTTTTCGCTTAAAATAACTCTTAATAAATTCCAATTACTCTGAAAACAAGCTCCGCACCCATTAAACTATGCGAAAAGTTGTCTTATGAGGAAAGTTGCTAAGTTAACTATTTTGCACATCATCATTACTCTTTCACAAGAAGTATCTGGTAATAATCGAGGAGATGCCTCATAAGTCAAATTATGCTCCTAACAAAAATTTATCTCTAGCGAAATCGTTAAACGATTTCTAAAAATCAACTCGCAACTTTGGGCTAACTTCCTGCTGGGTTGTTCCTCCAATTTCAAACATGACATGGACCCTGCATAAATTTTAAATTTTCTCTTAACAAAGCCACTCCCTTTCATATCCTCAGGGAAACTCCCATGTTGAAAATGTCACATCGACTTTTCATCTTTGTTGTATTTTCCTTTATTTTTAATTCTTTTATTTTTTGCGGACAAACTCTCAGTTGAACTTTTGCCTTCTAACTTTTCTAATTGGTTGAAATTGCTTAGGAAACTTGGACATTATTTTTTTTTTCTTAAGTCAGTTCCACGGAAAATTGGGAGGCAAACAACAATGTTTTATTGAAAATGATTCCAAGCTACTTCTGGTACATTCCTCATAAGTGGCCACAAGGATGCCAAATGTTTTTAAAGCTAGCATAGGTTTCCAGAGGATAAATTACTGAGATTTCATTAAAAACTGAGTTCTTTCTCTAAGGAACGTATATTTATTTTCTTTGAACAAAATGTAATTGTTATTTGGCTTTTTATGTATCAACCTCCTATTTTATTCAATTCAATGTTATTCGAACTGTTTGTTTTGTTTGCTTTCACAGAGTTGCTTTTCAAGGATCATTAATTTTGATTTTTAAAAGGACTCTAAAGCGCTGTCTTTGAAACTTTTTAGAGTATTGGTGTATTTGATAAAATTGGAAAGAATCAATTAGTTGTGGTTTTTAAATTAAAATGGAATCTTTACTAATCCATCTTCTCTAAAATGAATCATTATTTCAAAACAAATGAATTTAATTAATGTTTAACACATTAGTATTTATTAAGATCAAAAAAAAAGTTACATAAAAAATGTAAGTATTGCTAAAATTCAGATATTTAGATATATTTAGCACTTACGAAATTATGTGTGAGCATAGTTGGTGTGCTTAAATCTAGTTTGATATTTACTCACCCGCAAGAGGCTATTGCTCAAAAAAGCTATGCAATCCATGTTGCAATTGTGGGATGCCGGAGCAAAAGGCCCTTTACTTAGAATTTATTCAGCTAATGTGGCTCAATTCCTATCGGAAATTTAAATGCTAATAAAAGTCATTTCGTGCTTGCTCAGGCGGTGAACAGGGAAACCATAGACATTATCCGAAGTGCGGATTATCGCAATAAAATAAATCAATCCGACAGAGAGGTTTCCTACGCAGAGACGCTTACCGGCAAGCCTCATAGATTTTCTACGGCTTTATCAGTGGTATCCACTCCAAACGTTCCAGACATTCTTCCGTGTCGAACGGGATAAAAGCGAGCTTCTGATAGAGCTCTGCAATATGCAGATTGCAGATGCAGACGAAAGTGGAGGATTGCTCGTTTTATTTCATATTTCATATTACGAGCAATTTTTCTACGGTGTGCAGCAAGCAAGTAAGATTTTTATATGATTTTTGAGGACAATTGTTTTGATTGGAATTTAGCAGAATTCGCAAAAGTTTTAAATGAAAAAGTTTTACAACATCACTGTAATAGCATTCTCATAGTTCACTGTAATAGCATTCGCATAGTTTACAAATAACAGATTTGGTCAAAACACTTAAATTACGTAGCTAAAAGCATACAGCACAAGTGTCGCAAATATAATATAATATTTCACTGTAATCACCGGAAAAGTGGAAGCATAAACATAAAATGCTTAAAACCAAAAGGACCAGCGAATGTTGCAAAAATCCTGCTTCAACCTCGTACAATGAATTCATGAAACTGCAGAGAACGCAACGACCACTTTTATTTTGTTGTTAGTGTTGCACATAAAGCTCGAAAAGCGCACCAGAAGTACCCGGGGCTTGTTGAAATCTTCTAAGGTGAAATTTAAGATCGCGGGTGTTCCCTAAAGTTATAGGACCACTTCTGTGAGGAAGTGTTAACAACTTTGTGTCGTTCTGCCGGTTTGCACTTACAGGTCTACGGGTATGCAGAAAGGGAAAGATAACATAACTCACAAAAATGGTTTTTCTTCCTTTTTAATGGTTGCAGATTAGAGTGTGAAATAAGGCTGCCTAAATATCCTTAATAGCATACAAAATCCCTTTTATATCAAGATGTCTGGTGTCTGAGTTATAAACGCAAATCTTATGGAATGCTTAAAAGTCGAAATATATTTTGGGGGATATTTGAAACCTCAAATGTAAAACACCAGTGTCCAAAATTGCGATAAAATTTTATGAGTTAGCCTTCAAAGAGAATTCCAAATAATTATTAAAAATAATTAATTAGTTTTGGTGAGTCAGTTGATTATATAATTTTTCGTAAATTGCTAAAAGCTGATAATAAAATAAACGGCTTTTGTTAATTAGGATTGTTTTAAATATTAAAACGAACAAAAAAAAAAAACGTATTGCAGTAATTATTTTTCGAAAAATTTTAATTAATGGTTGACTTTAGCTAGAAAATATTTTTCTATCGATTAAAGTGTAAGCTAGCTAGTGAACATATAATTTTCAGAATATACATATGTATGACTGAAAACGTTTTTACTGTTTTAAAACGGCTGAGCTGAAAACACTAAAAGTACGTAGTCTATGGTATATACATATTTGTTATTGTATTATTTTAGTATTGCAGACAAATTATTTATTTAGGTTGGAGTTGGAGTGGACATTCGATAAAATAGTACTTTAAATAATAAAACCACTACATGGATATTATGATTATGTAAGACCAGTTTAATTTTGTGATGTGTGTACATTGTATATTCGAATTTCGCCTTGTTTTTCATGTCATTAAACTAAAATAAAACAGGCAATATCAAATTTGCTAATGGGAGAAAATCAAAGGAATACACCTGGAACCCTCTGCGGGATTGATACGACACTCAAGGAAGAGAATGTGCACCTGGTGCGGGATGTGGGTGGACGCGGTGCGGCAACTAAGTTGCGTTGATTAATACTACTCACCTCCATTTGTTTTCCACCGCCTCGAGTTTGATATCCTGTCGTGGGATCTTCCTAGCCGCCACTGGTGCTCATCCTGAAGGACTACTTCTGCCGTCAGACACAATTCCATTTATCCTTGGAGTTTTCGTTTCCGCTCGCTTTTTATTGCGCCTTAATGTGCCAAGTTGCGCTCCGAGATAAAACGACTTATGGCATCCCCTCGAAATTTTTCACACGGGTATCCTAGCGAGCGCCCGAGGGCTTGCAGTTGCCGCCGCCGCGCGCTATGTGCTCCTGTTAATTCCCCTCGAGTGCATTTGTAGTGTTTGGATTCAGGAAGACTACGGCGCTTCAATGACTTCTCCCGTCAAAGAAAACTCGGCACTCGGGGGCTCCCCCTTGACTTAAAGTTGTTAACTTGAAAGCCCTGAAATTGCAGGGAAAGTCAGCAGATTAAAAGATTAGCTTGCAGTGTTGAGTGCTTTTCAAGTAAATTGCAAGAACTTTCAGATGTGATCGACATTTGTGTAGATGGAGACTTTCACACTCTTTCACACTCTGGAAAGGGATACTCTATTGGGGCGACGCGGGGCAAGTAATTAGCGTCGTGACTACAAGGAAAATAAATAGCGCCTCGAATAGTCCTACTTACCCCCGGTGCAATTTTTGCCACTTTTCGCAATTCCGTATTCCGGCGTTGTCCCAAAGCGGAGGAAATTGCTGGAAAAGTGACTCTCTGTTGGCGCACACGTTCTTGCTTGAGGGAGATATTTACTAATTGTTCTCAACAGGGCATATAAGTTTCTGCCGGAGCAATCTGGCGAGCTCCTGTAACCTGAGCCCAACTTGCGGCAGGAATTCTTAATGGAACTAGGGCGAGCAGAAGCCCAAAATTGAAAGTGGCGGTTTGAGAAATAACCACTTTTGGGAATATCGAATACCTCAAATGGTGCTTGTAAACGATTTGCAAACTTTTTCTGTACCTACACCAAAATTGTGTAATGAATCGTAAGTGGGATAATGAACCAAGTTGAAAAACCTATTCCCAAAACCCCTGTTTAACAGAAGTTCTACACTATTTATGGGACATCTGCTGTATTCTGCACAAATTTTGTGTCAATCATTTTGGGTACATCATCCTAAATTAGCAACTCTGTTCTACGTACTCATTTTTAATGTAATGTGGTCTTTACGAAAAACATTTGTGAACATTACTTTAAAATTAACAAATTAACTGCCACATTAGCTTAAATTTACTAAATTTAATACTAAACGTAAATCTTATTCATTCAAATACAAAAAAAATTTTTGAATAAAGAATTATCAAGTAGATAATTTTTAACGCTTAGAGTTAAGTTCAAGCTAAAGATCACTAAAGGTAATATATAATAATTTACATACTACATTGCTTGAATTGTTTGAAATACGTCTAGGGTTATTGGAAATATTATCGGAATTATAAAATTTCAGTCAATATGTAAAACAATCAATTTAGAAATGCCCCACATAATCCTAGATAACTAAACTTAAATTAGCGTTACTCTATAACTCGAATGATTTACCCATAGTTTACGAATTAAAAATACGTATGTACATATTTCTTTATATTTCCTTTATTTATTTCAAACAAATTAACTTAAGAAAATTATTATAATATTAAGGTAAAGAATAGAAAACTTATAAAAATGAGCGTTTGAAATTTTGGAAGATATTAAAGGTGTGCGGCAACATCTCGAATTCGCAAAATTGGCAGAGTACGATAGTCTATTAGACGAATGTTTAGTTATCTAAGGGTTAATAGGAATCGTTTAGTAATTACCAAATCTTCGTCTCTAATGGATTCAAATATGTATTTGTTGCTAGTACTTTAAAAAAAGAAAATTTTAAATATTAATGCGCTCTCGATAAATTTAACGATTAATTCTGAGAAAAGCTTTATCACTGCTTCTTTACATTTCAATGGATTCTGGCATTTTTATCGATATTACTTCCGTTGTTTCTTAATATCGTATTATTTCTAGGGTTGTGGGACATGCTGCATATTTATAACTGTTTTTTTTTTTTACTTATTTTTTTTATTTCGCAGCTTGCTAGGTCTAGCGATTCTTAAAAACAAGATGCCAAGTAACAACAGACTAACTGATGAATATGCAGTTTATTTTCGGAAAGGTTTCGATATGTTAAAAGCTTTTTTTAAAAGACATGGGAATATGTTTGGAATCATCTCCTCCCCTTCGACCATAATGTGGTCACTCTGGACCTCCTCTGAAACTATAACCCAGAACGTTCTGTGCGGAAGTGTGCAAATAAAAACTTAATAAAAATCTCATATTTCACTGGGATATTTTTATTGTCCATTGTAAAATTGTAACTTCGGTGCTCACGCGGTTTTGCAGAATCACGCGCATATTTGCCGAAAATAAAATATTTTCCGCGAATCTGCGTATCTCGCCGGAAGAACGGCGGCGGTGTGCACAGTGCTTAAAATATTTGCGTTATCGCCGGTTGCATGGCGCACCACCTGCGACTGCTGCCGTGGACCCCCAGCATCCTTTTCTGCTCGCAAACACAAAGCACCTGGGGTGAAATGATTACATCTGGAGTGTGTGTCTGTCTGTCTGCTAAATATTTGCGCATCAACCCATCGCCTCAAATAAATCACCCGGCAGACAAGTGGTGACGAATGTTTGCTGCATAATTTATAGTGCAGGAAAGTGTTTTGTCAGCGCTGGATAAAGTGACGGAGAGTAGTGGCCTGTTTAAGTCGCAAACAGTTTAGGAATTACTCACTTAATTTCCTATTTGACACCTCGGATTGCACTATGAGTTCACATCTTTCTCTGTAAACAATTGGAATTAAAATGGTCTTTGAAAAATTTAAAAGACCATTTTATACATTACAAGAAACCGCATACAGTAAAGCCTGTAACTTCCTTGATCTCCAAATATCAAATTATTGCAAAAGACTTACCATATATCACAAATCCGATTTTTTTAATAAGTACTATGTATGTTCCAAAAATTTTAATTGAAAAAAATTTAATTTATTCCTGATACAGGTTTCTGCGAATATTGCTCAGTAAAAAGCGACTTATGTATGTATTTCGTGAAAGATTTAAGGGTTAGGTGGGTTTGAAAATTTCAAAAAATCGATTTTTTTTGTCTTATTAAATAGTACAATATGTTTAAAATATTCTCCTAAAATTTCAAATCGATCCGAGTAAAATTCTAAGAGATAGACCCTTTGGAAGTTCCGCCCATCAGGCCACGGAATACGGAAGCAGCTGCATAGGGCAACTCTAAACGCGTTTATCTCAAAACTCAATTTTTTAAGTCGGTGGACACGATTTCTCGAAAAGTTATGAAGCGATTTTGTTCAAATTTTGCACACATCTTTGAAATAACATTATCTAGTTATTGAACGAAGGATTTTTTTTTTTTTTATTACAACTAATTTTTTCGAACCAATATCTACATGGCGAAAATTAGACCAAAAAATGTGTTTTTTTTTTCAAAGTCTGTCAAAAATTCAAATTTTAATTTTTTTTTTTCCTTCGTCCAATAACGAGATTTATCCATGTACTAACGAAATATTTTTGGTTTTTTGATTTAAGATGAACCAATAATGACTTATGCTGTCCACGGCAAGAGCATTTTTTGTTGAGACGTCAAGCGAGATGAGGTACCAACGGCTGAGTTTTCGGAATTTTTAAATAAAAATTTCACAAAATACTGTTTAAATATGTATCTTTGATATGCTGAATTATTTATATAAAATATATGATTGTATATATTAGAAAAAAAAATAGTAAAAATACCCTTTTTTTGAACCTCTGAAACCCACCTAACCCCTTAATGAAGATAGGAAAGAATTATTACCAGAACTACCGATTAGCTATAGTAAAAACAGTGCTTTCCTTGATTTAATGAACAATTCCGCTGCGCCAAAAAGAAGGAAAATTGTAATCTTCCTGCTCGTTATAGCAAACTCTATGAAATAAAAAACAAAAGAGAAATAAGTCTAATTACAATCTTAATAAGAGAAACCTAAAGAAATAATTATGTACTTAGAATCCTGCAATAATGTAAATACGTATATAATGACAAAGATATAGAATTCTAACGAACAGGTCTTCATTATAGGATATATTTATATATAAATTCAGAAATACATATGTATAATAAAATCCAAAATATAGCAAAATAATGTCTTATTAGAATATAAGCACCGATCTCCTCTTGTATAATTTTATGTAATTAAGCAAGATAAATAAATGAATATTAATTAATACATTACAAGAAATTCCAAGAAATTAGGACAATATCTTTATTTTTAGAAATTACATTGATTTAAAAGAATACTTAATTATCCAAAAATATATTGAATGCAAGGCTTGAATCTACACTAGTATTGGTCAATTACAAAAATTGTATTATATTATATTATATACATAATTGTATAATATTTAGGCCTAATAATAACTCACAAGTTGTCTTTTATCAGTATGGCCACATCTGAAATTACAGAAAACTTTTATATAACTTAAATTACAATCAAATCCATAAAACTAAATGTTTACCGTAAAACCTTATACCATTACAGAAATAAACTGGAATTGCCAGAAAAATCAATACTTCATTGGAACATTAAATTCCGGAAAAGTTTCGCTATATTAAAGCTCTTAAATCTTAAGATAGCCCAAATGGGTAGTTAAATAGTTTGCATTAGATGTTATATTCTATTTATGACGGTTGGGAGACTTATCACCATTTTCTGCGTGTTAAAATTTGTTATTTTATAGTTGTTTTAAAACTACCATAAATCTTTTATTTACTAAAGCAAAATGGGATTTTACTTCCTAATAGTCTAACATCCAATTGAATTGTATAACTTGACGAGCAATAGTGTGCATAAATAATTTAATGCTATTTTTATCTTGTGTTGTAAAAAAGTTCTAATATTTTTCAAATTTAAGAAAAAATAGGGTTCCCCTTTAGGATATTTATTTTTAATATGTAGGTAATACTAGCGGAATGAATAAATTTAAACGATGTCATTATTTTTATGATGCCTACGAATAACCACATAATCTTTACGTTATTAAAAGTGTTTTCGACTTACACAAAAAATAATTTCCGCCTTTCTCGTCACAAATATCTTGAAACACGTTCTTGAATTAGCCAAGCTATTTCTGTTCAGGCTATCTAATCTCACCAAAAGTTAATTGCATTTCGTGACCAATTTCGGAGTAGCTAGCTCTGCATATCTTTGTATTTTCTTAAAACTACCGGGGGTAGTTTCAGTTTGAGTAGCTGTTGAGGTTTTATATGCTTACGACGGGGAATAGAAAAAATCTGCAAACTTCGCTTCCAGTTTCATAGGTACTAAATGTTTTCTCAGTAAACGCGTCGTCTCACGGCTAATTATTCACATTAAAAGCCACGTGAATCTCGTCCAGGGTGGAACACGCGACCGTCGCACCAATAAAAATAGCCCGCTTTCAGCCATTGCTTCAATTTTTCACTTTGAACAACTATCCCCAACTTAAGTAGGTTTCCTTGTCGAGGCTGCCGAGATGGCAGTCATTTAATTGATTATTTGCGTGATTACTTCTAATTAGTCCGTTTATTAATCCTTAGCTGCCCGGCGCATATAACGTAGCCAAATACATTAGTCCTGTGCGAGACACTGGGGCTAACAGCGCTTGACAAATAAATAAATAGGATAAACCAAGGAATTCGGCGGCTGGCATTTTACCACGACTGCCCATCGAGGGGTTCCGCCTTAAAGAACACTATCTCCTCTTTTGCAGGATGAATGAAACAGTGGACTGTAAATAAGACATCCGAATACCTTTCTACTTTTATCAAGGTGGTTTAATCGACAAGTCACCCTGGGGCCACCCCTTTCTTCTGGTCTTTAGGAAAATACTATAAGTAGTACTAACTATTCGGAGTTGCCTTCGACTCCTCCCTTTAAACCCTATTACAAGAGGACGACCCATGGACGCTAATTAATTACTTCTCGCTTTGAGTACATTCGTACAATTAAATACCTGTGACAGAGGTACCCACCTCACCTTTGAATTATTCTGACACTTTTCAGCACAGATAAAGGCGCCAGGCCCTAGCACAATTTGGGCATTAAGAGGATTATTCGCGCCTATGTAGATAATTATGTCCAAAATAGAAACTATGTGACAGCACCATTTGTACTGTTGACATTGCATTTGAGTAATGTTTGAGCGTGAAATTTTTTGGGATTTCTTGGGATTCAACATTGACAGATTAAAATGATATGAGGCATATAATGACAGGTTCATAACATATACATATACATATATGATATATGTGTTTATTCAACAGCCTTTAGAGAAGAAATGATAAACCTTTCTTCATAATGGAATGCAACTTTAGTTCCATTAGTTATGTTAAATATAACTACGATCTTAAAAGATGACAGAAAGACAGTTATCTGAGACAGTGGGCAGTTTTAGTGAATTGTCCGCCCTATTTCCACAATTTTTGAATTTTGGTAAATCAATTGTAGAGTCTCAAAATATACTCGTTAGCAAGATTAATGTAATATTAATGATCTACTTTCAAAAAGGCAGATTATAATGAATAATCTCTGACCACGCGACAAACATTTGCTGTTCAAACTTCAACTAGTTTGCTCATTTTCGTGTAATTCATCGATAGGTCGTTAATTAATTTTCATCATTCAACTGTTGATATTAGGTACGTAAATAAAAATAGGTGACAAATTGCGGAATAGGTTTTTGAAGGCGATATTCGCTTCAATAATTCTGACTAATTATTTAAAATTGAAGTAGTTTTATATTTTCCCACCATAAGTTGTTAAATTTGGGTCTATATGTGGTACAAAAAATCAAATGTTTTATTTCTCCCTTACAGTCACGCTTAAACTGCAGAATTGCTGTCAGTATGATTTAAAATAAAGCAGCAACAGGATTTTATTTCGCTTTTTATCTCATAGCAAGTGAAGTTTGGTCCACGATTTGCAACAACTGTCGTGATGTACACCGATCAATAAAATTATTTATTCACCTTTATTATAGACATAAAAGGACACTCTGAAAGCCTCCAAATTACCAAATTTTATGTGAGTAATCACAATAAATTGAAACTGAAATCGACTCATAATAATGAAACTGAGTGCACTCGAGATGAGGACAATGAATCACTTCGAGACGACAAGATTCTGAATATTCATAACTTTGAACGGTGTCGACTCAGAATAAACATTTATTACTTTAAATTAAAAATTTAATTTTCCACGTCCTCAGGGTAAAATGTATTCAAGTGAAAGTATAAAAAAAAAAATTTATTCGGTGAGAAATAAAAATCCTTTCTGAATTTTTAACGATTGTATAACTAATTTCGGGTGATGGATGTTCCAAAATTGGATCTGGGAAATGTTTGAAACAGTTGACCTCTTTTTGAACAATGTGAATTTTTAATTCGTATTTTAAACGTATAGAGGAGTATATTTTGTGATAAAAATTTGGTCATGGTAAAAATATATAAGCTAATGTTTTGAATATTTTAAAATTTAAAATATATGCGTTTAGTTTGACTACTTTGGGAAATTCTTAATAATATTTTTGGAGGTGAACGTAAAAGAACTGTTCGCATTCATAGGGAGTATTTAAACAAAAATCGGCATATACATATCTCTCTAACTCAGTTTTGTTTTTTAAGTAAACTAGAACAAATTCAAATTTTTACACTAGAATTCAGAAAAATAACATTCATAATATAATATACAACCTTTCAAAAATTAAAAGCCCTCCAGGAGAGCACCTTTCGCATGGAAACAGAAAAGAATGATTTTTTTCCTAAATGATAGTAATAATTCGTTCTTTCCCTGAGAATCATATTTTACCACTCGAGATGTGTCCCGTAGTACATCTGGCACCATTCCAAGGGCTGCCAGCACCTTTACTGCATGTATTTATAATACAAAGCACCCTGCTCCTCCGGCGTATGAAATAAAGGCGAAACGTGAATGACTGAGCCTTCTAGCAATCAGAATTACAACCCTTGAGGACAAGATGGAAAGCTCCATGAGATTTATCTGTCAACTTTTCAATTATTCTTTTCAGGTGTACGTCAGCACAGCAACTGAGTTCGTTCGCATCCAGGAGCAGCCCCGCCGTGGCCACAGGACCGTCTGTAGATTGTCACTGTCAAGGCACAAACAAAACCTAGGCTCACATGGCGTACTTTGGTGGCGGAAGGAGGCATCTGTGCTCGCTGCGGGACAACTTGAAATTACACGGGACTCACGGCTCAAAACAGTCGGAGATTACAATTTCCAAATAAACAGCGAAAGCCCAGGATACAGTCGAACAGAAGCACCGTGACCAAGTGCACATGGCGAGGATTTAAAGTAATTCCACACCTGGGGACATCTGCTCCAGATAATTTTGAATAAATTTTCTTTTTCTGGATTACACAAAATCCGGGACCTCCCACTCTGCAGACATCGCCTTACAACGAACAACTACTCGAAAGGGCATCTCCGGGACATTAGGATGTAAAGCATCCGAACACCCTGTTCCGAACATCTATCGGTGCAAGGAGCGTGTTCTGGGGCACACATCTCCAGCAGTTCAGCCTTAATCTTGGACAACGACGACTGACATAATGCTGGAATACACCAGGGCTCTGCAGATAATGGCGTCAAGGAACAGGTCTCCTCGGACATCCAGTTGACCATGGTCTGTAAGTGAAACTAAGTGGAAACTCTACATTATTCAATCTAATTTCAGTTAACCTGCCGAACATGCATACGAGCTGGCTCGGCCCTCAAAACCGGGTTACGAACATTTTATAGAACTGTGGGGCAGAGCCCTATCGAAAAACAACAGAACCCACTGCCCTTTAGCTAATAAAATTTGCCCTAGTTTTCTATTAAAACAAGAGCGTTTTCAATTAAGAACTTGGACCGAGTGGCAAAAGAGGCAAGATGTGCACTTGAGGGCGAGAAACTCATGTGTGCAGTGTGAATGCTAAATAAGTCCTAAGCTATCACAATTTGGAATATTTCTCTCTGTTTATCTCTTAATCCGATGGGACCTTTTGATTTTATCAAAATCTATAGATTAAAAAAAAAACTAGCATCGACTAGAACTCAAAATGCACACGTGATTTATTTTACCACCTAAGAGGGAATATTTTCGCTGCACTGCAACTCCACGGACATATGTATAATACATATATATATACATACCTATGTATGTATATGCAAATGTGCAGTGAATAAATCTAAAATTATACAAAGGCAAATATTTGCATCAAGTTTGTTTATCTGAAATTTAAATTGGGAGGACCCCAGAGCAGGAATTCGTTTATTTCTCAATTATTTCCACAATTCCGACTAAATCCAGCAACTTGCTTTGGCGTTTTATCATGCAAATTTTGCCATAGAGCTCTTTTATTTTAAAGTAAAGGAAGAATTTCCCGCATCACAGTCTATAGACAGAGAAGTATTGCATGTTGCGTAGTTTTAGTAAGGTTTAATTTATCTCGCTAATTCTGCTCGATACAGGAACAATGAAAAATAATTCTCATAAATTAAACTCAATTATAAATTGTGCATTTCGACTTAATTAACAAACACTATGACTTACATATACATAAATACATGAGGTATAAAATTTTCGGTATTTATACATAGTCAAAGCGATGAATAAAATGAAGTTTCCAAAAGTTCTTTTAGGAAATCGTAAAAAACTTAAAAATAAACAAATCATTTACTTAATACGACTTAAAAAGAAGTACATAGGTAGCTTCTTTCTATTAACTGAAAAAAAAAAATTATTATATCGTTGACTTCGTTATTCTAAATAAATTACGTTTGCTCAAGGGTGATAAAAAAAAATAGTATAGATAAATCAATTTGTCTAACTTTTACATCTATCAGGCTTTAATGTAAAAATTTGTTGTATTATATTATTGAATTTTAACGTCAGAAGTTTATGAATACATCTTTGTTAAGAGTTTAGTCCATCTTTATGAGGATTTTTATTAAGTAATCTCCAGAAGGAAAGCAAAGAAGTCGATTAGAAGATCATTAGTCTTCTAGGGATAATATCGAAAATCCTTTTCTTAGTTGCGCCTTTTTCCTCCTAGGTCTTAGGACCTCATTTATTTTTAGTTAGACAAGAGGCCGATATCATTAGGCAGTTGGGTCTTAATGGATAAAATGCTCCAAAGTACGTAATTAACTTGTTACAAGTAGCCCTTTTGGAGTGCTTTTAAAAGAAGGATGATATTTAATGTGTGCCAAATGTTAAATTTAGGAGCAATCTTTTTGTTTGCAATTTCTGCTTCAATGTCCAACTGCTTATCGAGAAGAACACAAATAGAACTTGTGAGTTCCCTCATTCGCATAAAATATTTGCAGCATAAAACATTCGAAGAGAAGCAGTTGGAAATGTGCTGCAGAGTACCTTTAATATATTACGTAAATAAAAAGGAGCAGAAAACCGATCAAAAACCTCATTCTTGCTAATATGGCTTTACTTTTCGTCCCTTGCAAAGCAGATAAGAACCGAATGGACGGAAAAACCTTTCAGGCTCTTCCTATTTATTTCCATCCCAAACTGACTGGTGCCAGTTTGTTAGGAACTAAATAATAATTGATAAAATGACAAAAACTACCCGGAATTGTGCAGACTTTGCTTCTTTTTGCATTCGAAGAAGCCACTCCTGCATAATACACACCCTGTTCTAATTTTTGTCTGCCAATTGGGGTCAGGAAAGTGTCACCATTATCGATCTGTATCGAAGGGCCAGGGCCAGAAGGTGATTTGGAATATTTTTTTGAGAGAGTCGACCATTCAAAGATTCGACCATTTGAAGGGCCTCATTAGGGGTGGAAATTAAAGATAGACCACCAATATTCATCATTTTATTTGTAAATCACTACAACCAAGGATTTCTTTCATCCGAAAAATAAATTCATCTGATTGCCCAACCACCGAATGTTATTTATAGAATATATTTTTTGAAATGGATGTTGCGGTTGAAAGAACCCAGAACGCCTTCTGCCGTCTGGAGGAGAGCAATAAACATATTTTTGAGTGGGCATCGAAGCCCGAAGGAGATAAAATAAAGATATAAAATGGTTGCGCTTCGTGAAAATGTAATAGACCTGGAATCACGTCAATAGTTTAAAAGGCTTTCAGAATTTCATTTCCCGTGCATTAAGTGGGTCTATCAAATCATTTAGGGCTTTCGAGGAGGCTCAGAGTATCATCAAATAATAATAAGGCAATAGCCTTCCCTAACGAAGGACTTGGGAGCCCCACGAATAGCTTACTGAAGGAATTCAGTTATGCATAAAAGCCGTTTCGATTGATTGACAAATGTCACGGCATGTTAACGAGATGGCGGCTCCCATTGGCTTCGGAATGAGATCTCATTTGCATAGATAACTTTTGCTAATTTCGGTGAATCTCGAGCGACATTGACAAAATGCGCATCAATCACGAAGATTGGAACGAATGGAGACGCTCACGAAGGCAAACAAAGTCATTGTTGTAATCCTTTCCATTAAGGTTATTTATTGTACCTTCTTTTGCAACTTTCGGTTTCTTATTGATTTAGGACGGTTAACGTTTAATTGAGTTAAGATATTTTCAGGAGCTTATGCAACATCAGCATGTTTATAAATTTTATTGGTTTAACATAAATTCAGTTATTGTTTGGTTTATGAAATATTATTTTTCTCTGTAGCTTTAGTTTTGAATCTGAACATTTTTTTATTTCTCAGCTTAGCAACAAAAATTTGTAATGGACTCTGGACTAAACAGGATTAAGATTCAGATAAGTGCTTATATTATTAAGCTAATAATAAAAGTACTTTGTGAATTTTTTGCTCTCTTTTAAGGTCACTATACTTTTAATTGGAATTAATGTTAACGAGAAAACAAGTAACTTTTATTAGAACTCAACAGCTACTCAGCGTAAATTTATTTCAAGTTTGTTAAGTAATTTAAAAACAAAATTTCCATTTGACTATTAATATGTGAATAAAATGTTATTGTTTTGAGCTCTATTATGTTATGTAAATACGAACATTTAACACAATAAAAGTGCAAATAAAACAAGTAAATAAATAAATCATTTCATCATTTTTTTGTTTTAAGTTTTCTGATAAAGTGACCATAAAAGTGTTTTAATTATTAGACTATTTTCATCAATCATAAAGAATGAATTAAGCAATTTAAAGAAAATTTTCACGAAATAATGATTTTCTACTAATTTTCACTACAGATATAACTTTGTCATTTGACCAAAATCATTACAAAAGTGATTTTTATGTTAAAAAACTCTTTTAACCTTTTAAATAAATTACTTGACTTGCCTTTGGAATTTAGTTAAAAAAAAATATAAGAATTTTTTTAAAATACAAAAAACTCAAATATTGCGTTTTCTCTTGTAATATTATTTTGCCATAATTTAGCGGTTCTCGAGAGATAAGCAAACTACTTTGGGTGTACTACCATAAGACGTAGCCTAATTTAGTCGGAATTTGTATACCACATTTTTTAGACAAACAATTTAAACTTCATAGACTATGTTTGTATGTATTACCCGCGGGTTTTTAAATAACGCTATAAACTTTACAAGTACAACATTCCCACAGATACTCAACAACGTTAAAGTTTCATATTTGCGTAGGAGTGCGGGGCGGATTCTTCCTAATTAGTGTAAGATACCTGAAACATTTTAGGCAAAATGTCGGATCTTCAATTCTTGCATTTACTGGTTCCCACAGGATGGCTAAAATGCTGATTAGTTGCATAATTTTGTGCTCTCTGCGCTACTGCCGGAATATTCAAGATAATTAACTCCAATTTGAAGAGCAAATTAATTACGTTTCGACCACCGCAGTTACATAGCTCGCTGGAGCTCATCAATTAGTCACCGGGGGCAGTTTCTAGGGTGTTTGCCCTACGTCAAGCTCAATCTAGTGAACCGAGAAAACACGGAAAAGCATCAGATGCGAGATAATTTACAAACTCCAGCTGTAACTGTGCGATCTGCTCTGATTTCACTTTCGGATTTCTTTCGACGGTTGCAGCATCCAGCATCTGCCGAGCCCTAGATAAAGGAGTTCATTTAAAGTTGCTGAAACAAAAAACGTGATAATGACAAACTTTTAGCGTGACTGTTATAAATGGGGATGTGCAGGGCGCTCGGCTGCTGAGGTTCACCTCGGGGAGGCTGTGGTCCAAGCAACTACTGCTTTCAGAAAAGCCCGCAAGGAAATCTCTCGTTTCGATCCCTCCATTGTATCTATGTTGTGGCTCTCGGTCGTCTATTAAGAGGTTATTTAATCGAGCAATTGTTGAGCTAACTTCGGCTTCCTTTTTACACGGTCAATCTAACAACGAGCGAAATTTTTGCGGACAAAGATTATACTAACTCTTTCCTAATTTAACCCTTTTGTATTTGTTCTTCAAATAATAGGTTGATTTAAAAATTAGAGAATTCTTTTGATTCACAGGTCTATAACGAATTTCCCTTTTAAAGTTCGAGTAGCGCGTCTTATAGATTCTGCTGTGCTGATTATGGAAAAAATAGTGAAAAAATTCCATCTAGTCAGGATTTTCGGCAATTCAGATTTTTATATAATAATTTTTTGTTTTTAGGTAGATTTGTAGCGTATCTGATGAAAAGATTTCGGAAAATGAGTGATGCCAAAATAAATCTATTTGTACATAGATATAGATACATATATATATGTATATGGGATAAAACGAAACTTGTGAACACGATAGAGGTCATATTTCTCAAACGATTTTGACCAAACTTCATCTATATATGTTTATTTCGCTAATATTTCGGCTAAGTTCGTAAATGGAAGGAATTGGTCAAACGGGTGGGGTGTAGAGGTTAAGTAAGTTATATAAAAATGGTTTGGACCCAAAATCTTTCGTATTTCCTAACCGCTATTGACCAAACTTAACGTACACATTGATAATATGTAGTTCCAAGTCATGTTACAAAATGGGGGTGATCAGTTAAAGGGGTGAGGGGCTACATCAGTTTCTAAAAGTGATTTTTTAACTGCGATAATATTTCTTAATGGATTTTGATGCAACTTTGCGTATACATTTATTATTATTATATCTAGGTCATATTAAATTAAATGTTAAAATTAATAAGATTAATCTCATTAAGATAAAATTACAGCTGGGTTGGTAAAAACCACAAAATTTCATTTTTTTAGAATATCAATAAGCTATGAGGGTATCTTCGAAAAACGTCAGTTTAATTTTTCAAACCGAACGCATCGTAAATACTTTTAACATGGCTTCGACTAAAGAAAGAAAAGGTTCTATAAGCCTCTGTAATACCTCCATATTTTAAAATACATATTCGCAAAACTCCGAGAAAGAAAATTTATTTTTTTTGTTATTTCAGGCCTATTTTATTTACCCGTTTTGCGATCATGTTCAATTTATTCCATAGATGTCGACAAATGAATCAATAATCATTGAATTTAGCAAATAAAGCAAAAGGCATAATTTGTGTTTGAGGTGTCATCATTGATTTTGATGAAACCTTGAAGAGAAACGTTTATTTGAAGTCGAAAATGGAGAATATGCAAACAATTTGGTGATAACTTTTATTTTCCAAAATATTTGTTGAATTGTAGTTGGTTTGTTTTTCATGGCGAAAATATACTCGTACTTAAAAAGCGTATATATGTATAAAGAAGTTTTATTAATAACAGAGATAAGTCTGCATCGATAGTCAAAATACTTTATGCGGGGGTGTGATCCCAATTAGTCCACCGTTCATTTGGAAGCTTTGTTTACGTTTTTAGTGCCATCGGTGGCCAGTTGGCTAGTCATAAATCTTCAGTACTTAACTATGTTAAATTCCCATCTATCTTTAGAACTAGAGAGCTACATAATTACTTCGAAAAAATTTAACTAGGCAGGATATTTAATCAAACCATTAAAAATCAACACTTTTACCTTTTGAATAGAGGTAGTCTGGTGCCATGTGTGCACTCCTGAGTTAATCTTTCACTTAATTTTCACAAAACTGTTGTCTTCCTTGATTTATGGCGTCTACATGACCTTTAAATCAGGTAATGATTCTGTTCGTGCGTCAACCGAACGTGAATGATGAACATGAGGACGTTATCAAATATTAAGCGTGTGGCCACAGCCAGCTATCCTATTGCCTGCAAAGGATTCACGACCTATTCTAGTTCTGGCAAGCTTTCAGAACCCTTCCTAAACGCCCTAATTCTCAGTTTGCCACGCACGGAACAGGCGGCTTGTCAGCGGCTGGTTCTTTGGAATTTGTAATATCGGAAACCGAAAGAGGAAATGGAGGTTTCGGACGTGGCACGCAAGCATGTCGGCCGCGGATAAACTTCCTGTAGACAGGCTGAACACTAGCAAACGCTGCGAAACTTGACGATAACTTTAGTCATGCATTGGGCTGAAAATGGGGTGCTTCTGCGCCCTGTTTTTTTTAGAAACTTTCGCCCCACTGCATTGGATCTAGATCTAGGTCAAGAATGCTTGAGGCTGTTATCATATCATTCATTGTCGACAAGTAACACTGTTTCCAAAATTTGTGGTTTTTTTGAGTTGGATGTATCGAAAGGGTTATTGATCAAATAGAACATGTTTTTTTTTTCTTTAAAACGAATTTTTCAACAAAACGCGATAACTTAATTGAATTTATTCATTTATTTATTAAGTATAGGTACTTTGATTCTAGGAAACGTTAGTTCAATGAGTCGTTTTGCGCTAGTACGTAAAAAATGGAGGCTGTACTTTATCTGCCTTTGTACTTGAATGAAATTTTATCTTCATACAAAGCAACATCAAATATAGATAAACATAAATTTTTAGGCTAATTTTTAAATGACACATTTATTGTCGACATGCAATTGTGTGTGAGTAGAAAAAAAGATTGCCAGAAAGTGATTGCGTCTGACAGACGAAAGCAAATTTGCCTGCTTGACACGGCTGAAAAGATTTATGGGGAGGAACTGAGCCCTCAGTGGGCTCGTTTGAAACATATTTGTCCCTTGAGGGCTTTTATTTTTCACTTTATCAGAGGAGCACCTGAATTATCATATTTCAACAAAAGTTCAGCTCCTCCTGCTTGAATTGAAATGTCCGCTCAGATCGAACTAAATTCCCTTCCCTCAAATAATTTCAAATTCTTATTCGTCGCTCTGACACTTTCCGAGGAAATCGAACAGTTTAAGCTCTTGAGCTTTAAAATTTTAATGGATATTTTCAATTTATCTCAAAAGTGTAATGAAAATCGAAAAAAATACGTTTTCGTCGTCGTTTGCGTATGCAGCAAAGGAGTAACTTTTTCAATTGGAGCATAGAGCTGTGGTTTCAATGATTGCGCCATATATCTTTAAACAGGGACGTCTCGAAGGTACGTGCACCATTTATTCGCCATGCTTTATCTTGTGACTTCACAGGGCGCCCATAAATCCCAATGGAAATTCTTTTATTTGATGATGACCGTGCTGGCCATAGTTTTGACTCCCATAGAAAAACGCACAAGTGGAGCACTATAAAAACTTCCAAAAATTATTCGACTTGTCTTTTTGTCCGAGAAATTTGTCTTCGTTCCTAACATCTCTTTGGTAAGAGTGCTAAGGGATATTGCGACATGTTCGATAAATCAGGAAACTTAAAGACCGCAGGCTGACTTTAACATGTATTTGAGGTTGCGAAAGAAAAATGGAAGGAAAGGCTAACGACTCTTCTTTTATTGATAAATGAGACTGGCCACGTAGTAAAAGTTTTATGAAAGAGGATAATTAGATAGCGTAGTTGAGCTTTATATAAATTACTAGTAAATAATTAGTATCCTTGATGTTTCATTGGACTATTTTGCGTTCAGGTGAAAACATATAGCAACTCATAACAAATTTTATATGGCTGCACAAGTTATGAACACTTGCGGAAGGGCCGGTATAAACCGATATTTTGTTCAGCTTCATTGATTTTCTGTCATTTGGGCAACTTTTGAGAAAGGTTGTTCTCTTGTAGCAAATTAAATAAGAATGCTGCTGCCTGTCAACATAAGAGATGTTTTTGGTACGGGGCACCGCATAAGGTGGTAACAGATCTGATATGAAGCTGAAAGAAAATACCTTTCGGAAAAGTGGAATTTCTGCTGAAATTGTATTAATGTCTATAAAATGTAGACGCCATCATCCGCTTCTAAGTAACTTTGTTATCACATGCCTTAACCAAAATTACTTTTTGGATAGCAGTTGAGCTGATTTTATATCGGCTTTAGCAAAGTCCTCTTTGTTCTGTTATGTGTAAAGACTTTGTTACGACACTGCAAGACTATGCTGTGATATGCAAATCAGGAACAATGACATCCTCCAAGTGCTTGTCGATGTTTGCAAGATTTTTGATGTTTTCACAAGACATGACATGCCAGCAGGAAACCATATCCTTTACAACTCATGTTCTTGCTGCAAAGTGTCATAGGCACATGGCATGCAGTTTAGTTAAATCCCTTTTTGGTAGAACCATGACTCTGTTCAGCACCTATTCTATTGCTTCATGGAACGAAAACAGCACAAGGAAAGCCTTGTGATGATACTTCGACTCATTGAGGTGGATGACTTTATTATAGTTCAACTTCGGACCGGATTACGCTGAAATCGAAACATGTAAACTTGGATATAGGAAATTGTTTTCTAGGACTATCTACTAAGGTCCAAATTTTGGGCGGAAGAGTAATACTAACGGCTCCGGAACAGATAAACTGAATTTATTATTAAACACTGTGTTTAAATGGCGGTTTAGCATAAACACAATACTAAATGTGTTAGCATTTAGTAAGCCCTACATAGATCAACCGCGTTCCAGCATGCAGAAATACACATTTTGCGATGCAAGTTCGTAGCACATTTCTTCTTAAACTTAATTTTTCCATAAGATTTACAGCCGTTGGGCACTCGTGTTGGTAATCACAAGCAAGACACTTCCACAAGATTAGTCTCAAATTGAGGAACAATTTTTGGGGCATTTCCTGGAAGTAAATTTTATTGTTTTATGTAAATTAATTTTGCTGAAACACTCATCAATTTTCAAGTTTACGAGCTGAAGTAATAAAAGAGCGACTTCCCTGTTCCCCTGTTTTGCTAAGCTTCCCGCATATTTATCTATCTAAATTACATGACGAGAAAACTTTTTTGTTTGTTGGACTCTTAAAATTTATCAAAAACTTGCTTAAAATTTTATGAAAATATTTTGCTAAAGTGAAAGAAAATTAAATTACTACGGTGCTCAATTTCCAAATAGGAGCAAGTGCCAAAAGTTAATGGAATATTTTGGTGGAAATACTGAGGTAATGCGGAGGAGCAACAGTAGCAAAAGTAGGAAAGCTGTGTCGTCAACCACAAGATTGAATTGCTTATGAGAAAATAGTCCTTTAAGCCCCAAGATATGAGGACCGCATGAGAAGTTAGGCACAGTAGAATGGTCAGCTTAACAGAGGTTCACAGAATGATGGAATACTAGGAAAAATTCCATTAGGAAGCTTTGCTAGATTCCGGTACAATATCAACAGAATGTGGGCAGAAAACCGCCTTTGAGCTTTTGTTCTATATCTAAGCTTCAGCCAGTCAAATACCCTGCTCTCTACGGACTATGTATTTGAATGCTTGAAAAGGTTAACGTCCCTATCAAAGGGAAGCACATTCCTAGTGCGGAGTTATTGTTACTATGAAGACAAACATGGGTTGCTTTATAAAATGGGTCCATCAACATTTAAATGGCGGGAAGTTCATTTATTTTCCACATTTCGATTAATGATACGAGCCGCTTTTAGACAGCAACAAGGCATAATATGTAGTAAATGCCAAGATTAAGTGGGATGGGCATTAATGGAATACTTTTTTAATTCATATAAATTTTTTATTATAAGCATACTTATTCACCCCGGAATCTAACTTACCTTAGAATTCCTTACCCTATTTTGGAAAATCGGATAAAGTTAGACAACAGATTTGTAGAAATATGATGTATACGAATAATAAAAAAAAAAACACGTAAATTAAAAAAATAGTAGGTAGTGCTATAGTTCACTATGTTCCAATTAACTTACTACATATATCCGAAATTCTATCTCAGGAACAAAATAACTATTTAATAAATATTAAAATATTTTATTTATTCATTACTCGTTATCCAAATTTCGAATCAAACTAATATGATCTTTATAAAGTACATAAAATGGGCATGATGCTTAGTCAATATATATTTTCGGTTAAACATTAAGTTACTAAATATTATAAATAAATCATACCGAATGGCACTTACTTAATAGTAATTGAACAGAGCATAGTCTTAAGTTTTATACCTGAAAGGATGGACAAAATCTTATCTTAAAATAAGATACAAATACCATTTCAAAATGAAAAAGCAAATATATTCCTGGAAATAGAACAAACCTAGAAAAAAAATATACACATCGTAAGTCTTTGATCTAAATTCCCTTGTATTCCCAATTCATGCACAGCAGATCACAATTCAATTAGCAAATGTGTTGCACAACGCTAAATTCACCTATTTTTTTTATTGTAGTTGCTTTCTGATAAAATCTTCAGTAAAACTCTTTGAAGCTTGTGTGTGGTTCTGATGTAGCCCCACACATCTTTCATATAATGTTGAAATTTTCAGTAAATTTGCTCTCTGGCATGTTTTCATGCAACAAATTTTACTGCAAACAAGATGAGCAAAAGGATTTTTTCTTCTTTACTAGATCTGAACAAATAGCCCGACCCACATCCTGGAAAATGCTGGTTTTCATATTTCCCGGCATGCACATTCAATTTTATCATCTTCGTTGCCATTGCCAGCACATGTGGGGCGCACCGGTCTTTTTGTGATATATCCATCTAAATAAGAGGAAATAGAAAGTCTACCGTAAAGTGTTCAATAAGTGTCCTGCGGCGAAAATTCATAGATTTATACTTTCATAATGACGAAAAATATTACTCTCAATTTTCCGAGAATTGGTCTCTTTTGAATCGTTTCTTTTAGCAGATGTCATGGAAAGGATCTGAATACCCAAATTTCCTATTTACTTCAAAGAGGGTCTGAGCCTGTCACCAAATGAGAACCCAAATTCGTAAAACATTAAAGCCGAATATCTGCTTAAATCATTCCTTGGGCCGGGCACTGAGTCTTGTGAAGCACGCCTGTTCGGTTGTGCATGGTGTGGTTGAAAATAAACAGGTTTCCATTTAGTTTGCGGCTTTCACAGACCCAGATTACGGCCAGATTCGTTTCAGTTTCATCCACCGGGAAAATAACGCACTAAGCCGTGCTACCCGAAAGCACACAACCCCGTTCCGCCCTGGTTCCGCTCTACAAGCGTGTTAATTAATAACTATATAAGGACGCGCCGCTTATCAAAAGGGCACTCAGCCGAAATAATTTACATGCTGCGTGATGGGTTTCGATTGAAAAAGTGTTTTCGTGCACAGTGCCCACTTCGGCATTAATTTAAATATTAATTAGTGCCGCCCCGACCCCGCCAATAGCCGCCTGCAGGCCCTTCCGAATAAGCCAATCATTTCCTGGCCGGAACCACACCCGTCGGCAAGGAAAACCAATGAAGCAACAATTCACCTGTATTCTTAAAAATTCGGCCGCGAACCCTCCGTAAGTACCTACTGCTGCTGATCGGAAAACACCATTAACTTTCATCGAGCGAATCATTTCATTTATGTATATTTAAAGGCGCTTAAAATAAGTATTCACTTATTCTGTGTTTTCCGATACCTCATATACCTGGCACTAAAGTCCTCATATTTAAAATCATCAGAGGTGATATTGTTTTAATGCATTTGACCTGCATTGTTATTTCGATGCATAATTTATGATGTTAAAAAGCACGATATTTAATTCCTGTAAATTATGAAAGGGGGCATCTGAAAACGGTTTTAATTACTGCTTACAAAAAGGATTTCAAAAATAACGAGTAAACATTTTACGAATTTTGCAAACAGCAATTCACATCTAAATATCAACTATATAATTCACTACTCACAAATTCAATGAAGTGAATTAAATACAAGGTCTGTTAAATAAGCAGTTTAAAATTACTAAATATTTTTGTGTACAGACTAATTATATCAACATATTGCTTTGAAATAATACAGTATTTGGATCAATTCCAAAAGTGTCGTCAAGTTTCAGAACTACTCAAAATGCTTTGTACTCTTAAAGATTATTTCTATAGGATTTTTTTTTCGTAGATTACGAATTCGAGAATAAAAATACTCAATTTTCTTATATTATATTATATTTGGAGTAAAAATAGCGTTAAAAAGTGCAAAAGGCCGCATATTTACCATTTATAAAAAATCATTTAAAAATAACGAATTGTTTTAGGAGCTATATAGCAACATAATTTAAATAAAAGCTTGAATCTTAAGCTATTATATAAAAATACAAAAGGCTTCATAAGCTTTCAAAATAATCCGTGAATTTGACTTTTTTCCATAAAACGATTATTTCATACAATAGAAGGCGAATAAAGAGCATGACAATCACGTACTCAAGAAAAACATGTTCGCAAATATGTGTAAAAAGGGCTATAGAGATAAGTTATATTTGATGTTCCTATATTATGGACTCAGGTTTTTATTTAAGCCACGCTACAAACTTTTATAAAGAACCTTTATTTTTTAATGATTTTTCAAAAATTTGAAAGCCTATTTTATTTATTATTATTAAGTCGAAAAAGTGTGCTTCAAGTCGAACTCTGATTATGAACCCAGTAAAAGAAATGATTTTTATAAAACAAGTAATAAGATGAAATATTTAATCCAATAGCATTAATAAATTTAACTTTCTCCAGTTTTTTATAACTTCAAAAGCTTTAAAGGTAGTAATAAAAAACCACACTGTAACTCAGGAAAGAAGCTGCGGTTCAGAATAAATTTTAAATGTATGACGTGTGTACGCAGCCAGCTGTTCAACCGTCGTGAAGCAAAGATTTAGCGGCAGTTCAAAGAGATGGAGGATATTTCACCCCGGAGCGATTAGCATGGATCAAACTGGAATAATCACTGCCGAAACATACAGCCGCAGATAGGAGGAGAAATACGACGTTTATTGACACGTTCTCCTTTTGAAGTGCGGTCGACGAACTTAGAAATAAATCAAACCCCAACCGGAGCCAGAGATTTGATAGTGGCCTATGTTGTGATTTATTTGGCTCCGATGTACCTTTGACTTTGTTTCACTTACGCGGCAGGTCTCGTTTAATAGCCCTTGATGTAGTTAGGTAAAAGAGAACCAATTATAAATTCTTTCATGAACGAGCTGCACAAACAGAGCATTTTCTATTTCATTGGTTTTACGCAGTCAAGGTGTTAGAATTTAAGGAAAATTCAACCATCACCTTCACTTTCCTCCCATAATCCTATTTTTTTTCTGGGATTCACAGAGGAATGAACCCTCCAAACGTATTGAACAGATAAATCAAGCTTGAAAATGTATGAATTCCGGATCTCTGCATTTGGGCTACGTCAAGTGGAAAATACGCGTATTCAATAGAGCATACATATCTTTGGAATTTTCATGTATTTTTCAGGTAAAACTGGAATCGTTTTGAACCCTTAACACCATTTTGCAGATATTGAACCTTTTTTCCTAGTTTGTTAGTTACTAGTTTTGTTTTCGATATGCGTATACGTATGGTTATTATTATTATTTGATTACTAATTTCTTAAACAAAACTCTGATATCTGAGTTAAAAATTTCGTTCAATTGAAAGAGTTTATATATCTAATATGTGTATAGTATATTATTTATCTATATACCTACATACAACTAAGCCACGCAAAACCTTCGTCTGGAAAAACTTAGAGCCCTACAGCAAACGTCTCAAGTGTAAGGCATCGTAGTTTATTATTTTATGCCATGCTGATTGAGGGCTAATTTGGCAAATTGGTAATCAACATCCTCTGATTGGACGCAATGAAGTGAAACTTTTTCTCTGAATAAGCTATTAATTAAATACACGAATATGTTACACTTAACAATTCCTGCTGGGTAAACTTGTAACGTGATTGAAATAATAAAACGCAAAACCCACAACTGAGAGTCTCTAATTAGCAATTGACTATTGAAAATTGATGGTATGATATACGTGAATGGCAAGGAAAATAATAAATATACATTTAATTGATTATTTAAAATGAAATTATGCTATTCAATATCCGACAAACTGAATAAAGAATACATTATGCTATTTTAAGTAATTTTGGGATTAAAGTTATTTAGAGGAGATATTGACCTATATAAACAAATTTTTTTTCATTTAAGGAACATAAATTTGAACGGATATAATATTTCCCTATAAATTGAAATCTTACATCCGAAAAAGATTTAGCAAAGTTTTAGAAATAGAAAAAAAAAACACCCCATTTGGCTTAGAGGCAAACAATCTGTCCAACTAAATTTATTTCCAATTGAATTCGAACATCCTGGCAACAGAGTCGGCCTGAAATGGCGTCTTTGTCATTCTAAACACAGGGAAAGCAGCATCCCTTTGCCTTAATCAAACAAAGAGTTGTATTTGCATGCCTAATTGCTCCGGGTAAATATTTTCCTTCGTTTCCATGCTTCATTTGTGTTCCGCAAACCTCGAAGCAGTTTTTCCCCGCATTGAGGTCTCTTCATCGCTTTTGACTTCTTCTATCGTGCTCGACACTTCTCTGCTCCTCTTTGGTAAACTTTATTTTTAAAGCATTCATTTGAAGCTCAAAGGATTCGACTAGGAGCTCTTCTCGCATTTATTTTCTTGGGACAATTGAACGGTTGTTTTACTCATTGTTTAGCACAATTGTTTGCAGCTACTGAGATTGAGTGGCTAAAGTGTCTTATTTAATGTTTACGTAGGGTCGTTTCTTTCCTGCTTTTCGCATGGCTATGCAAAGTGTAAATCCTTCATCTGTAGGGATATTTTGGAATTTGCGAGTAAACTACGTTTTTTAAAGTTACCAAAATTTTAAGAACTTATATATCGATATATCGATATTACTCTATTACTAATTAATTCGTTGTATTTTTGCAACTGAAATTATTAAAAAGCCAAAGAATACAATTTGTTGTAATAAATATAATCACCCCTTAAAAGATAAATTTTATACCTATCTCTATAAAAGTAATCACAACGTCTCATTCAACCCTAATAAAATCAAAGTTCAATAAAGTTCTCAAGATAAAAAATAATGTTATTGCCGAATAGATTTACGTTCTTCATTTCTTCCATAAATATTCCTGATAAACTTTGCAACAGATTGAATATTTTCCAAGGACTAATTAACATAAACCGATAAATTTTGGAAGAGTGAGTTCACATCCTGGAACTCAAAGGAAGAAGAAACTTTGGAGACGTATTGCTGTGAGCAAGAAACTCAATGACTACTTTTTGGGCGTATAAATCTTTCCTTGAAGTTATGAATTACCAATGGAAGTTTCTCAGTCAATATTATTGAGGAGATGTACAATGCATGAGGAATAATGGAAGCAATCAGTATTTATCTGTGAAAGGATGTAAACGATTAGAATTTTTGAATAAACCATTTTGAGCAAAAGCAATGCAAATTAAAGAAGAAGTTATGCTCTTCTTGTTTAGAAGTTCGTAATGAAACCAATTTAATTCCTGGGAAAGAAAATTCAATTATATGTATGTATTCTGTCTTAAATGTGTATATTTCAATTTGCGTTTTAATATAAGCTAAAGAATTAAACAATATTTGAAGACAATATATGTATGTATGTACATATGTTTTTTGCAGATAAATTTATGGTACGTCTTTTAAAGTGTAATTGTAGTACATTTTTTAAAATTACCTTAAAAATCATATTAGCTTAAAAGTAAAAGATTATTTACTATATTTTGTTACAAGAGAAAGGTTTCTTTATCTATAATATAAAAATAGATCAATCAGTTTTTCTATTATAATTAAAAATAACATTCCAATCAAGCAGCTAAAAAAAATCGATTTTACATAAACAATCCCGAATGTATATTAAATAGATCAACTTTTCTTCTTTTACAATTTAGTCACCATAGTATCTACCAAAAAGGAAAACTATTTGCCAAATAAGGATTATCATTGTTCATGTATGAAAATATGTCTGAAAATTTCTATTTTCAATAGAGATTATGTTTGCACGACATGACACTGTTATCGCGTGAAAATAATTTTAGTTTTGATAAATTACATAAACCTTGGTGACATCATTTCGAGTAAATATTTAGCAAACGCCTGTCTCATCCGCTTTAAATATTTAAAATCGTTGAGTTCAACCATTCATCGGTGAGGTGGAAAGGGTTGATGCTAATTACGGGCAAAGGGACCATCGCCTGTTAATTTCGAATGCAAATACAAAAACGACAATTTAGTTGAACTGTTTGCATTTCCGCGACGGATTCTAATTGTTTGTTCGCGTGAAAGGCATGCTAAATGCTCAGCCAGTGGTATTTAGTATATGAGCTCAGCTAAAAGAAAATTTTTCATTCATAATGAAATTAAATAAACGTAATCAACGTCATTTGCAGCTTCTATCGCAAGTCTGAAATGAAACTTTATGTACCTAAATTTTGTTGCTCTAATCGTATGTACATATGTATATGCAGACAGGCAAAAATCAATGCCGTGCAAATTTGGCAGGAACAGTGGAAGCCGCAGCTAAATTACTAAAACAGGGTTTTAATATTCATGTCAATCCTTACACGATCTCAATTTCGGGAGCCTACATCGGCAGTGAAAACAGCAGAATCGGGTTAATAGACGACCACTTTGAATATAGAGACATCGTCTATTATTCTGTGAAACTGGCCATAAAAGCTGTGGAGAATAGGGCGAATAGGAAATGCTTCCACCGGTTGCACCGCTTACAGCCTGTCAATATCCACAGGCCTAATTGCTTAAAATTAGTTGATTGGTTTTGCATCTCTTAGCAGTGCGCACTGAAATCACTTCCTGCATGGCTGGTGCACTGTGACTGAACACCCTGTGGATAGAAAGGAGTTTTAATTATTCGTTGCCAATTTGAGGTCGGTGGTCCCTTGAAGATGTGTCCACCGTACCTTGTAAATTTACCTGTTAAAATTAAGGTGCGATGATTAATCGAATTTTTTAATTTTGTATTGTTAATTGAATTTAAGAACCACCCTGTGTTAATAATTGCTAATTATGCCTGCTGGGACTACTCGGTGGACAGTAATTATCTTCAGACCGTTTTAATTGAATTATTGCAGTTTTGGAAGTAGCAAAGAGCCAGAACTTTTAAGGACCTCACAGTTTGTCTTCACTTCCACCAAGTATAAATGGTCCCAATCAATTTTATGTTTACTCCACATCTCCGCACATAACAAAATATAAGACGAGAGGGACCCACATGTACACTTTGTTTCATGTCAGGCGGACTAATCACTTCACATAAATTACGAAAATGAGTCGGCGAAGAAAGGTCGAGGCTATACTTTCCAAAACGCTCTTTATTTGCTTTACATTTGCGGATTTTTTTGAAATGAAATTGAGCAAAAAATTCGAATGATTTAACATCTTTGCTTTGGAGAATTTCGCGATTGTAGATACATAATTCGTCTGAATTGACATGCTTTCATCATTTTGCATCTCATGCTGCGGACAGCGTTTAAAATCAGCAAAACCCTCATCGGGGCATGAGTGATGACGTAGAATCATCAGTCGCGAAGGATGAGGTTGCCTCTTTTGAATCTTCTTAGGTTTTACCAACGCAAATTTCAAGGAGAGTCGCGTCTCAAAGAGTGCTAGAAGTTGAATTGCATTGCTGCTTCAAGTGCGAAGGCGCTCAAAACACACAGAAGTGTTAGTTGGCACTTTTAAAGCAGATGCACCTAAGAAGCTACATTCATAAGCTTTTTATCATCGTCATTCCACAAAAGGCTCATGATACTCATACTCTTCAAAAGCAAATTAAATAGATGATTAAAAGCAATTAAGTTGAAGTAGAGATTCAATTTTTCAATTCATATTCTTATTCTATAAAATGTAGCTACATATGTTTTCTTAATATTAATATTTAATTTGAGTTTTAATTAGAAACGTGGTTTGTTTATGACGTGTTGGGAGATGGGCACACTAAGAAAAAATATCTTGCCTAAATTGTTAAATTAAGAGTTACTTTTATTTGAATGTACTTTCAAGCATTTTGAATGGAATACTCTAAAGAGTCTAAAGAATACTCCAAAAAATTCTTATAATGTTAGCCTAATTTAAATTTTAGGCATAAATTAAGTTTGAGGTCTCCTTACCGATTTTAATGAAACTCTGTAGTAAACCCCATTTGAAAAATGAAACATATTTAACTTTAAAATACTGAAAAGTAATATTTTGTTTTCCACTGCAAAATCTCGTGTTTAGGTACACAATCTTTTGGTAACTAAGGTAAAACCTTACATTAAAAGAGGTTTCAACCGAATTTCTTTCAAAAAATCTACACGAGTGCTGAAAATAAGGAAAATTTTATTTTATTTCGATTTATTATTTCATAAGACAAACGAGTGCTCGTCACTGTCAATAAATCGAAAAAGATATTTTCTTTTAATTCATTAATTTTTTGAAGAATTTTTTAAAATGAAAAGGTGGGAATGTCTTTAACATATGGTATTGTCAAGAAATTTTTGGGAATATGCAAAAAATAGTGGCTGCAAAATGTAAATTTTCAAAATTTCAAAGTTAAATATCTCGAGAAGTTCAAGTGACTGACAAAGTTTTGACTCCAAATGAACACTCCAACAAAGCTTTATCAAAATCCGTGAGGAAACTTCAAATTCAATTTGTTCCAATTTTAAAAAATCATTTGTTTAATTTCCAATAAGTATAATTATGTATATATGTACATAAATAGTAAAAAGCTTGTTAGTGGTTCAAGTATTTTTAAATATAGGTGTATATATAAATTATAATACATACGCTCTGCGAAATATTTAACAATAATCTTCGTTCAGCTTTTAAAGGTGCTAAAATCCAAAGATTTTGTGCAAGTGTATTTTCTACATCGTGAAAGTGAATTTATAAAGACAGGAAAGGGTTGCATGTTAACATTAATTTGGACAAGGATCACAGTTGCTCAGGGCAATGGGAATTCTAAAACAGGCAAATGGAACACGGAAATATGCTAATTCAGAGAAAAGGGGAAAATAAAAGGTCATATAAAGTCTGGAAGCGTTTTTGATTTCCACCGTACCCTTTATCTGCACCTGGAAACGAATCTGTACCTGAAATCCACGGAATTTGAAGGTATGAAATTAAGGTGTTCATACTTTCCGGTGTCTTCTCTCATTTCCTTTTACTTAAAAAGATGTTAGGGCAATGTGCCACCAAAATTATTATGCTATAATAACAGAATCATTAAAGGAGCATTAGGAGCAGTTCTCCGCTTCATATGATATTGAAACGAAAAGTTGTGATACGGCATTCAGTACTGAAGACAGAATAATTTAGTATCTCTATTGTTTGTATTTCGAGCAACGGCGATAGAAAATTATTCTAATAGTATGGTAAAATATTTCATTAAGTAGAAAGAAAGTGGTTGTATATTTAATTAAGTAAAAAGTCTCGTATCAGAGATGCTGAATCTTTGCAATCTCATAAACAATTCTTGTTTCGTTCGTTCGATGCTCTTTTGTAGTCCAGGAGTGGGAGAAATGAGAAGCGCTGCCAGTTCGAAACTAAATAAGCGTAAATTTCAAAAATAAATTCTCTACGTAAAATCCCATTTGGTAATCTACATGAGATTATGTCGTACTTAAGCAGGAAGTGCACACGAAGGAAATGAAATCCACCTCAGTCAAACGTCTGTCAAGTGCTTTCATTTCTACCCCTCTTCTGCTAGAAGCAAAAACATTTCTATTTTGCCTCAAGCATCATAAAGTTGCATATAGCTTTTGCATTCATTTTAATTTCATTCATCAGGACGAAGAAGGCGGACTCAGTGGTTTCGTGGTTCGCAAACACATGCTTCACGCTTTTCACATCCTCGATGCAGCGTTTTCATGGGAGCAGTGGCTGCTGTTAATTTATACTGCATAAATACACTCCGCACTTATTAAAGAACACTGTGCACTATGCGAGGTGCGATGGAAGTAGTCAAAACAAAAAATGCTGCAAAGGGTTCATTGCATTATCGACAGTTAATATCGTAAAATGGTGAGGGTACAGCGTTTTCATTAAAATATATTTATCTTTACAAGTTATAGGAAAATTGAGGAATGTTGAGTTTAAACTACGTTAAGGCTTTCCGTTTTTTAACTAAGTATAGGAAATTTTTTAAAACTAACTTCTGTATGTGAAACAACGCGTTTAGGGCTTGAATTAAATATATTCTACTTTCAAAGAACAGTCTTTTGTATGCAGTTATATTCCTAAGTTATGTACATATTTTGCAGTTGACATTTGCTTTCTCTTATTAAAATCAAAACTTTATATTACTTTTGGATCAATATTTTGGAAATGTTGCACATACATATGAGGCTATCAGCGCAGAAGTGGTGTAACCCCAGACTACTTCTTAGGAGATAATGAGGAATTAAAATGTGGTTAAATTGTTTTTGAATTGCATTTACTTTGTGAACATTATTTCAATTGTTTTGCCATCTATTGATAATTCTAAAACGTGGCTTACGCCACTATTGTATTGAAAAATCATAATTTAACGAATTTATTTTACACAAAAACCCTACCCAACAAAAATTGTGGGTTACACCACTTCTGCGCTGATAGCCTCATATAATAAAATTAATCCCAATTGACATCTTTATAGTTTCATCAAACAAGCATAAAAGCCTACGAATATGCCTTTAAAATTTCATTTTCTCTATGCTTTAGTTTCGATACTGAATTTAAATTCAACATTCTAACATACATATAAGACCACATATGGGCCTATAAACCTCTCTTGTGCACAAACCTTCACTTGCAATTCAATTATGCAGTCCTATATTTACTGAATCGAGCTCAAAGTGATTTAATTGCATTTTGCTCCTAAACTTTACAGAGCCCTTGGTGCATTTCGTATCGTCTGCTCATGTGTCAGGCTTACGTAAGAAGAAGTATCCTTCCAAAACAGTGCGAACCCAAATCGAAACACCAAATTCGAGAATGGCGGAATTAAACTCGTGAAGCGAATCCTAATTTGTTTTCGATTTGAGAGTAAAGAAAGTGGTCATTCGATTTCGATTTGTTTCCAGCATGGTAAATCGAATTCTTTCGCCTTTTTTTTTTACCTTACAGGAAATTCCTCAACTGCAGGTAATCTGACCTATAAAAATTCATTATTTCAAATAATGGATGAAAATATTCTTGAAACGAATGATTCATGAAGCCAACATTAGTTAAGTGCTTCATAATCAAGGCATTCTAAGTTCAATTAAGTTGCTTCAAATATATTGATTTATGTATCAATAGCAATTTTTTCCCGTGCCTTCTTAATTATTTTGATTTTCTGATTTGGGATTCGGTTTTCTTTTTCGAGGTTTCTATGTGGGGTTTCGCAATCATTCTTAGATAGCTTAAAGAAAATTTGCTCCAACAGATAGATAATAAATAAGAAATATCGCTGTAGTAATTAATTTGAAAATTCGAATGTAGGTACATTAGATACTAGTATTTCATAATATAAGAAGAATCCGGTAAACTTGTTTATATTACTTTAGAATAATTAATCATAAGTTAAATAAATAGCAATTGAATTTAATAGTCTTGAATTTACTCAAACCTACCTTCTTTAAAATGGAATAGAATAGACATACATATATTTTAAAGATGATATATAATCATTATATACAATAAGAAGCTTATGGTTAGAGCTAGAATCTGAGTTCATTCATCTCTGATGGTTTTTGTAGTCTAGCAGAAATTATTGTCGATTTTTAATATTAAAAATTTTGGGAAAAAATCAATATGTAAAGAAAACCCAATGAGACCTTCTTTAAAGTCAACATAATTTAATATAAAAGAGCAATGCTGATTGGAATAGCCGGTCCATACATACATACGTATATAGCAATTCATCAACAGGTAAGCTCTTAACAACGTCTCGTTTAATCTTCATTCATAGTTTCCGAGAAATTAAGTTAATCTCCTTTTGATTTAACCACCCGTGTATGCAGCTGCACCTCAACTCCTACTTTGATCAAATTAAACACCTCATTCTTATTTGATTTAAATCTTTTAAATACCACTGTGTGCAGACCATGGTTTCCAATGCATTTACGAAGAAAACTTTAATTCCATTCGAGAGAATCCTGCCAGATACGTAAGTACTTAAGTTAATTAATAGCATTGTGCTGCTGTGAAAGACCCTAAATGCAACAAGTTTGTTCAAACCGTCCAAATTTAAAGCACCAACAGGGGGCATTAAATCTGGATTTTTATATACTTAAATTGATACATCTTAATGAGCCAATTTATTTGTAATTAATTTGCTTAATGTACATCTTCTTATATACAATTGGATTATTGGTTGGATTTATGAGAAAATATTGTTTAAAAAAAGTTGTGTTATTACCTTGAAATTTTAAATAAATAGAAATATCTTCAATACAGATACGTATGGAAACACCTAGATTCCAGCTAGAAATCTAAAAAATTAATGGATGCTTTGGTATGTATTTCGATTATATTGTATGGAAAAAAGAAAGCCAAAACTGCGCCTTTCCTTACAAGCAAAAAATGTGTTGCTAATTCAAGTTAAATTAAATGTATCAACAATTCCTCAAAATAATACATACACACATATATCATGTGGCTTCAAATATACGTTTTAAACAACTGTGAATGCAGTTAATCTCTGTTGAATTCAGAACAATTAGCTCAGTCAAGTACGCGGTCATTATTCATAATTGCTTTAATTATTTCAATCCAGGTACAAGCTTAAGCTTTCAAATTAAAATCGGATAGTGCAATTAGTGTGAGTGTTGCCATTAGACCGAGAATTCATTGATCTCAAAGTTCCAGCTACAATTTCAAATTTCTGCGTTTCGAAGAGAGGTGCTGGCATAGTGCGACGTCAGCCCAGTTTAGAAAATATGCCACTCAGATGTTTTTTTCGACTGAGTCGTAAAGTGTCAATTTATTTCCAGTGTAGGCATGCAGAATCGTTTCTGTTTTGAATACTTCACTTAAAGCCTTTGAAATTATTTTGACTTTGAGTTTTCAAGAATTAAGTCGTCTTAAAGCTTTGGCTGGACCCGTATTAGGCTTTTCGAAATATACTTGTAATTTGCAATTAATAATACTATTTTTCCCTTCATTGATAGAAAAATTAAATGAATTATGTTATTTAAAAAATACCTGCCCTAGAAATTTGTAGAAAAAAAAATCTCATTTGAAGCTCTTGTTTTATTTTCGTCCAACGAAATTTATTTTCGAAGTGACTGCAAATGTGACACGCTGATGGCGTTGCCAATATTTTTTCCTCTTCCCAATATGACGATAAATCCTGCAATTAGAGGCAGGAGAGAGAATTTGTCATTTTTCGTTTTATCGACATTGCAAATCGTAGAGTGAGGGCTACAAAAAGGTTCAAATTAGCCAATATCTGGCCTGGATCCAGCAGAACTTTTCCCCATGGCCTGAAATTTAACAAATCGACTGCAATTGGACCAGTTTTGAGTAGTAATTAAGCAAAAAGATAAAATGTCCTGGATGTCTGCTCAACTGGGTCTTAATGTAATTTGTGAACTTTGCTCCGTTGACTGAGAATATGAGTGACATTTTAACATGTATTTGCACCAGATGGTTATGAAATAAATTCAATAAACTTAATTCAACATATTTGTATTATATTCGAAAAAAAAAATCCGAAGCATTTAAATATAAAATAAATTTTCCAAAAATCAATATTTTCAGTTAATTCTAATGGATTCCATGCTAAGGGATTTTATCTAAGTTTATCTGACTGTAATCACATTGTTCCATATACATAGCAGAGGAATACTAAGCAGATAATATATTTTAAAAGTAACTTAGTTAATTGCAGCTATTTGGCTAATTTTTTGGCATCTTTATATTTTCTCCAAATAGTCTTGACCTCAATTTCAATTCGTAGTCCATCGGCACAGTTTTTACGCCAGACTGGCGGGGCGCAGAAGCCCGCTCAATTCCAACATGACCAAACACTTTCAGTTTCGTTCAGTTCATATCCACTTGTTGGGGTCTGGATTTCTAGAGAATTTCTAGGAAAAGAGGATATTACTTGCGTGCTAAAAGTAGCAAACCTCATTTCCTGGTATGTCTCCTGAATTATACGAATGAAAATTCGTATCTTGAGAATAATCTTTTCAGAAGGGGAAGGTTTTGTATACGCTGTTTGCAGATGGAATGGTTATCAAGGCAATTATCTCTCCAGTTCCTGTTTTCGGAGTAATTATGTGCAAATGGATGGAAACACATACATATGTAATCTCTATTTGATTCAAATTCTCGACAGTAATCTTCATATATTCTGAACTCCAAATGCGTTTTACGAATAACAAATATAATTTAGTTTTAATTAAATATGTATGTGTCCAGAACGAACAACTCAAACCAAATCTACTGATTTAAAAGGAAATATTTTACAAAAGCTGAATTGAGAAATTTATACATACATATGTATATCTTACAGTCTTGCTCTTTTAAGATTTTTTATGTTAAAAATGTATGTTGAAGTTTAGTATTCGATCTTTTCCAGAAATACTTACTATATATCATAATTGAATCCCAAACAATTTTAAATTTCGTTTTCAAAGCATACAACATGCATTATATCATTATGGGTCCGCAAAACATGGGTATATTTACTCTATTAAAAATGACGACGTTAGTGAACCGAATCAAATAGCCAACATATTAAAGGATCTATAATTACGTCGCCTTTGAAACCATGTAAGCTTACTAAGGTAAGCACAAAATTCCTGGGTATTACCCTCCTCCCGATTGTTTTGGGACGAATATTAAATTAGATTGCATGTTGCATCATTACAGGAGAACTCATGCACGAAGCTCCCTGGTGTTAGCGTTGACAGGCAAAATTTATAAACAGGTAGCATGAACATTTGTATGTATTATGTAGATATTAGACATGGTCATGTTGATATTAAAAACTATGTTGAAAACTGCTCTATTTTTTTTTTCTATGAAAATACTCTGGGAGCACATGGTACTCAAATTACAAAAGAGCTTTTGACTACTGAAGGTTGAAAAGTTGTGTAAAATGTTTTTTATTCATAATTAATTTTCATATTATACATTTTATTTAATTTTTATTTTCGCATGAGCTTTCAATATTCACAGATCTTTTAGAATAAAATTATTTTGTTAGTATACCTATTGAAGGACTGAAAAATTAGGAAAATATTCAATTATTTATACGAGGTGTGATTATTACTTTGAAACAAAGACATTTTTTAATTCCGGAATTTTGAGTTACACTTTTAATTGACTGTACTGAATTATAATGCAAAGGTGCAGTCGTAGGCGATATTTTCCTGACTATTTCTCGTTAAGCATATCCAATTTGTTGACGGAAATGAAGTGCTTGAAATAAGTCCGTAGTACGTATGCTGCAGACGTGAGGTGCGATTTACCGGCATCCAGAAATATAGACTTTTTAAATTTGAGCATTAATCAGAAAACCAATTTACATGCTAATTAGCGGGAGGAAAGCAAGGATGTAATGTCTGGAAAGACTAATTGCCAACTCCGTGCATACGTATCCAGGTCCATGCGCGCATACATGAACCACATTAGCTGCACAAAATCTTTTTAGCGATAAATTAATTTCAAACGTCGCAGCATAATTTTCGATCGTTAAATTTTCATTGCGCGGCCGTTTTACCCGTCGTCGGGTGAATGAACACACAGCACTTTTAGTTTTACAGCGCTAATCAACGTGGCGAGGTCGTATAAAACGAGCCTGTGCTGGACACTTTCGTAAATTGAAAATAAATTATTTTTATATTGCATTTTTGAGATGCAATTTCTATGCAATGGTTCTTTTTTACTGACTCAGACCGGGGGTGGTAGGGCTGTAGGGGTATTTTGAAAAGCCAATTTTACTTTTATCTTAAATCTTAACTTGAATTCGGGGGTTAGTTGCTAGGAAACATCACAGGAACAATTTATCCTGCGGCATACCCACCGTACATTTTCGATTAATATCGATTTCTTCTACCGCCGCCGCATGAGCAAAGGTAGTAAATCAATTGAATAAATGTCTTCCGCAGATCACCCGGGGCAGGAAGGGGGATATACCTGAAAGCAACCGGCAGATAAGAAGACCTACCTATTGAACGAAAATCGCTGTAATTTTTATCATCCCTTATGGCGTTTTCGCTCTTGTCTGAACTTTTATTGCGTCATAAAATAAAAATTGGCAGAAGGGGTGACAGTGCTGCCGTGGGAACAATGCACAGGTAGGGCCCGCGTGAGCCCGTGTACCGTCAACAGATTATAAGATTATAGGTGCTGTGGGTAATGCCCGTCTAAAGGAGGAATTATTCGTTTCTATGTTCTGCCTAATAGTCTTTGATGTTAATCTAACTGAACTTAGATTTTATATGTTTCCAAATTTGAAGCAACGATAATGGTGATTTTTACATTTTAACATAAAAACGAAGATCTCTATAATCAATTTATTTTTGTAGTATAACGTAATATTTCAATTCCAGACTATAATTCTAGAATAAAAACATTGTTTGCTGTATGCTAGTTTGCTCAATTTTGTTCCATTCCATTTATCGGTTATTTTCAAAAGGGCGAAGTACCATAAATATGACTGATCATCCATACATATTTATAGAAGTGGACAGATAGCAATGTTGAAAGCTCGATTCTCAGTAAACAATCGTTTCGTGTTCCTACTATAAGGAATAAATTTGAAAAGATTTGTAATAAAAAATACTTTTATTAAGGATTTGTTTATACAAGACAATTGTGGCTTTTAGAAATTTCAGAGAAAACCAATAGAATAATTAAATTTTATGCATATAGCTTTAACTTTGACTAATCTGATGGCCTTCAAAAACGACAACACTGTAGCAAACCTATGTGTAAAAATATTAATCGACTCAAGAATGATAAGCCTTATGGAGAATTAAAAAATTGTATAAAGGAAAAGGAAGTGTTCATGATTAAAACATTTTGATATCGTGGTTTGTTTGATTTTTATTATAACGAACTTTACTTGTCATAAACAAGCCAACTTTACTTGTCATAAACAATACTTTTAATGTGGAAAACATTAAACTTGTCATCGTTTTCCCACTAGAACGACGTAAAATTCCACGCGGGAAAAAAAACAACGCTTGTACCAGTTTCGGAATAAATTTTACTTTGATGAATTACAGCGATTTTGTTGCATGACAGGATTATAAACAAAGCATTTATATTAAGGTGCTTACCCTTTTAAATACCATTCGCACCTGAAAGTCTAGTGTGCTTTAATGGCAGTGGCTGGAAAATGTTATGTCTATATCTAGCAACCATGAGATCCTTTGGCCATTAATTTTCAAAGTAAATACAAAAGGTACAATTTACTCGAACTGTTTACATTTTCCTAGAAATTATAATTGTTTGTTCGCGTGAATGGCATCATTGTGAATGCTGCCGACCTTGGCCAACACTGTTTTGAACATTAATATTTTCTCAGGATAATGACGAGTAACAAACATAATAAATGCTATTGGTTACGTAGCCGAAAGCAGAAAACCCAAATATAGTAAGCGCTTTTTGGTTTGTACGTTACCCACCTACGGTGCGTAGGTAGGCAAATTGTTTCTGTGGATTATTATTGAAGACATAATCTTGATTGATATGTTCACATATATGGCTTAAAAGCTGTAAATGAAGACCTTTGGTTGTATACATTAGAAAATTAATAACAATTTTCATTGCTCTTGTGTAGATATTCTACTAATTCACTAAACTTTTCAAATATTCATCATTTTGGAGCCGTTTTCCCTTTTTCTTCAAAGGTCATTCAGAAAACACTGGTGAATTAAGATTTATCATAATTAGTATCAGCCGGAGATAATTGCAGAAAGTAAGATTTAATGAAATGATTTCATTGACGAACACTTCACAACATTTTTCTGTGTATAATAACATAACAATAAAAAAATCTACTTAGTCCTATAATAAGAGAAAAATCGGGCACAAAAGCCAACAATGAACTTAGTTATGATACTTGTTAAGTTGATTATAAGCGCGGTAAATGACGATTTCTGAAGGAAAATAATCTCAGCCCAGTTTCCACTTCTGATTTATCTCAGCTCATTATTCCACTTGACATAGAGCAAAACATGCACATGGGGGCGTTTCGTCTTAATTTCAGTTTGCATGAGGAAATGTGGAAAGATAATTGATTAACGCCATTTATTTTTGGTAGGACTGAAGGCAAATGGAGGACAAACATTGTTTCTCGTAAGTCGTAACAAACTTAGATCTTCTGTGATTGTTCGTGGGAAAACAATTTGAATTTGTTGAGCGTTAATTGCAATGAATCAAGAAGTTCACAGTGAATAAACCGTGTCTTTTATAGAATTTGCTTGACTAATTAGTCTCTTCTGGAAGCAGTTTATCTTTAAATTGAGTTATTTTTTATACGAACTTTAACAATATTCTCTAGTGATTGAGCAAACTTTCACCTAATATTAAAGAAAATGCAGAGTGAATTCTTAATTAAATGAGTTTATTAGGCAATTAGTGTGAAGAAAACTTTACGAAATCTCACACAATGTATATATGTATGTATGTATACAGTGGTTCTATGTGCAAAAAGATTAATCAATTAAATAAATTATAAAATTAACAGTCAGACAGCTATAGATACTAGTAGAAAGATAGATAGAAAAAATTAGTGAAATTAAACGAAGAAATGTCCTAAATCATAAACTTAATCCCACTAAAAGTAAGCTTGTTTCAATTTAACGATAAGTACCTTTCCTAAGCAAATTTCCTGCTCAATAGAAAGCCAGTAGAGCAGAAAATACACCTTTAACATCGAAAAATTCGAGTAAAGCAGACAGGAGTACAATGCTAAGAAATTCTATTATGCGAGCTTGCGTGTATCCGACGAATTTTATTTGGATACCTTACGAAAACGTCTACTGTAACAAAACACCTCAGGGCCCACTCTTTCTCTTTTGGACCATCAAGGGATAAACATTTTGCTTTACAAAAATTGTCGTCTTATATAGTACATTATGTACAACGAATTTAATTTTATATGTGTGTTTGATGCCTTAAAGGTAACAGGTGGATGATATAGAATTTGCTTATTTTCCACATGTGTGCTGATTTCCATTCGAGCTCGTCAAAATTGGTTTCAATGTGGTAAAGAATTGCAAGCATAACTTTAGTTTAATTATTTAATTTAACTTTTTAAAGTAATTTTAGGCATTTGACAAAGAAACTATGAAATGTTTTAAAATGTTTTTTTTTATTTGCAGTTTATTACTATAAAGCCTCTAAAATATTAAACATGAATTTTGTTATGTCATACCTCAGATTTTGTAAAAAGTATATTCAAATTTTTGAATATTATTTCAAACTTTAGAATTATATAAAGAAAAAAATTTAATGAATATTTAAAGTTATTTCGAAATTTTTTCTTATGGGATTAAACTCAATCTAGAAAACATCTGATAAAACCAAATGATTGACAGCGGTTTAACAACAGAATCCAGAGTAGAAATACGAAACGAAGATGTTAATGCTGGTTTTAAAGCTGAATTCCCACTAAAAATGATAAAAGTTTAAACCCTGCCGTCGTTTTCCCCACAAAACTTGTAATAACCAACTACTTGGTGGTAAAAAATTTTTTTTTTATTGTAGGAAATAATCCATAGAAATCGCATTAAGTACGAGTAAAGTCACTTCGTGGAACGAAAGACATCTTGAGTCTTGGGGATAAAACTCCTCCGGACGGGCTTTTCAATAACGAAGAAGTAAGTAGACGGCATTAAAAGGCCATCGAAGCTGAAGCGCCGCCATATCCTGACGGAAGCTTCAATATTTTGTCTTTACAGCTCTGAAAATTTTGAGTGGCCATAAAAATATATTGCCGCAAATCCCCGCAGCAAATGTTGTACTATCAGCTCGGGTGGATTTAATTTGACTCTTGAGGGCACCAGCCAGCGGCACTGGAGGCCTGCCACTGAGAGTGATTGGATTGCTTGGAATTAACGACAAAATAAATTAAGGGTATTTTTGGGGTTGACGGCGATTATCATATTATGAAGTGGTTAGCCGAGCCATCTCAATTCCTGTTCTCGCTACTTAGTCGGCTTTGCTCTTTGAAATTGTGGTCCGTGTGTGCAGTAGCACTTTAATGCAGCTTCGTTCCACCTCGTGGAATCCATTCACAAATCCCTAAATCCACAGGAAAGCTGCAATAATTAATCAGAGCTCTTCCTGGGTGCATAACGAAGCCGCAAATATTTAATTAGAACTCCATATTTCACTGAATATGGGCTAGCACCTAAAGGGCTCCACAGGTGTTGTGCTGCTGATGGTAAAAATTTTATTTAGCATTTGTTGTGAGACACGAAAACGCCATTTGAGCAAGCATTCGTCGTCGCAACATAAGCAATTCAGTTTCGGGCCGAGTGTGCAATTTGGAACAATTTCAGTTCATGTGCAACCACCAAACGTGGCGGGATTGTGTTTTAGTGGCGGTGGAAGAGGCTTCGCTGTAGCGGCTACAAAGCTGACCTCAATCATTTTTCAATAAGTAATTGCCCATTGTTAGCACGCTACACGAGGTGCTGCCACGAAACCTCAACGTTATTTGTTGCATGCACTTTGGGACTGCGGTGACGTGTCCATAGCCATGAAACTGGTGGTTATCTTAAATGGTGGACAATTTGCTCTCTAAGCCAATTAATGCACTGCAGTGTAATGCACATCTCTGGATTTTGTTTAAATCACACAGATTACTTTTTTATAGAGTTCTTAGCATTAGTAAGCCTTTATGGAGCAACATCTCTCTAAGAATCTAGCATTGTCTTAAGGGGGTATTTTGGTCTCGAGGCACAACATTTTAGGGTGTTTTTCAATTCCGATAAAAAAAAACAAAAAATATTTTTATTAACGTATTTTTGCTCAATACCTACTTATTTACAATTTAAGGATATACAAAACATTTTTACAAAAAAAAAAAAATTCAAAATTCAAAAAATTACAGGGTGGTAAAGTGGGAGGTTGAAAAAAAAGGGTGCGTCTTTATTGACACGATTTCAACTCTTCTAGTCATCCGAAACAAAAAAAAAAAAAATAGTAATGAGTAAAGAGGTTGTTATAGTCCCTACCTCAGAGAAACAAAACAAAATGTTTTTCGCAAAATGGCGACCATTTAAAAAAAATTTTTTGCTTTTTTCATATTTTTTCACAGTTTTTAATTTTTTTAAAATAGTAAAAATATTTTTTTACCAAAATCTTAGTAGGGACGTTAGAGCGTTATATGAAGAAGATGTGTACCAAATTTCATGTAAATCGGTTCATTAAAACTTGAGATATCGCGCCAATAGTGTCAAAAAAAAGTAGTTTCGAGAAAAACGTGTTAAAAGATTTAAGAATAGTCTAGGTCATATAGACCGGTCTAGTTGCCGCGTCACTAAAGCAGCTATAACTTCGTAAATAATTGGAGTTTTAAAATTTCCTTTGGAGGATATATTCTTAAAAGTATATACTTTGAAAATATGCAAAAAAATCGATTTTTCCAAAATTCTACATAGACCAGAATACCCCCTTAATATATATCGCTTCAAGGATATGTCTTCAAATTTTTATGTCAAAATTCGGAAAAAAGACAAAGTTTTACCATTTAATGTAAAAGCAATAATGAATACAGAAAATTTTATCTCATTTTTCTCAAAATAAGTTTTTTTAAATCCAAAATCCGAATACGTGTTAGTAGTCTAATTTAAATACTTAGTCATTCAAAATGTTCATAATCACATTAGCTCAGCATCAAAACCTATGTATGCCCTGGAATAACCTTATACTTAAAAACAATTAAAAATATTTTACAAAGTAAATTTTTTGGACAATTCGTAGAAAATATGTTTTTATCAAATAAACGTAATTAAAAAAATTAAAAATTAATCCACTCATCCACATCAGATTTTATGAAGTGTAAATGGAATTCATTATATGTATACAGCTCATCAGTTCAATAAATTATACACATCTTCATCAGAGTCTCAATTGAAATTTCTAAGAATCCAATAATTAATTATTAAGACGATATGTGGGTTCACATTATGGCCTGATTAATGAAATAAGAAAGTCCTCATGCATATCTCTCATTAGCAAATAATCTTCTGTCGTGTTCATCCGATTTAATTAGATTTTACAATAGCTTTGTCGCATATTAAGCTCTTTAAAGGTTAAACTTTTGAACGACCCTGTAACCCTAGAGGGGTGAGTACAAATTGCCATCGCTGTGTTCCCAATATGGAGTAATATGATCGATTTGGGTGCTGTAGGTTAAGCTGTAGTCAAGTGCTAGGCTATGTGAAAATCTGGAACAGCCAAATAGCACTCAACGGTTTTTCGAAACTTCTGATGTTTTCACAAATACTCCGGGGGTTGTTGTGGCAAATTTATTCGCACAGAAATACAAAATGTGAATCGCTGAAAATATTGAAATCGCTCAATTGGGAATTTTTACAGAGACTTTGTTTTGATATACATATTTATTGATTATACAATTCTGCACGATTTTTTAGCATGTAGTGCCTTTTATCTGTACATTTGTATTCGTAATGCTTCTGATTGAAGCACTTTTTAAGGCAGAAAATATATTTGGGGAACTGTGTCCTTATTATCATAAGCAAATCACTATTATTATTTTGCTTTGATCAACATTTAATAAGAAAATACATTGCCTATGCTCTCTATTGTATTTACCTAAAATATCAATTATTTTTTTAGGAAATATATTAATATTTTAATTAGGGATTTTTAATTTAGACAATTTCCTTAAGTTATCAGATTTTTTGCGCATAGTTTCTTACTGCTATAACAATAAAGCTTCATAAAAACAAAAACGAATCGAAAAGATTCTACCGACAGGTGCTCATAATAAAAATGCACAGATTTGTGGATCTCACAATCTCATGGGATTTATCAATTTACCTGAAAAACTTTTGAGGTTTAATGACTTACATCGTTATTTTCTAATTAGTACAGAAGGTACTGAGGAAGAACTCAGATTTGTTCAACATGATTGGATTGGAATGATTAATTATTCCTGGGAAACTTATGAGATCTTCATCAGGTATATTAGTTTATTTAATATTCTTTAAAGAATTTCGTGGAATGAGACAATGTATGTATGTATGTATATTTAAGAAAGCGAAATTACTCTTAACATCTTATAAAATGTTTAAACTATAAAATATTTTTCTGTAAATCTTTTAAATACTCTGTAGGCTTGAATGACCTTGCACAGTCTGAAAGCTAAATATTAATGTAATGCCTTTGCATGCTTTGATTTTCCGTACAAAATAAATATCCCCCAAGAGGATAATAAATAAATCACAAAGTCAATTTATCAGATTCACACGTACAGTGTTAGTTCCTATTAAAGTCACGAAACTTTGTCATGTGGAACAAACAAAGTGTTTGCGCTTCACAAAAACCAGGAACAGAAATAGCAAGAGCAAGCAATTAACCCCCCAGCGTGCTAACTCTGCATAATCTCTTCTGTTGTTATCGGTTTTAATAGTAAAATGTGTAAAGGGTGGGTAACCCTACCTTTTGGTTAATAAATTTTAGTTCTGGGGGTATATTGAATATTTGAGAAAGAGAATCGTCCTCCACATATCCAAAAGATTTATTGATTGTATTGCCTTAGGAGATGACGCCACATCATCTAGACTGTAATGAAACCCTACCAAAGCGTTAAAATACTACTAAAAGAGACATTTTGAAAAAAGCAACTTGTTCGTGTTTTCACTTTTTGAAATATTGGTATTAAAACAGTTTATAAGAGCCATTCAATAATAAACGATATTTAGACCGAAATTATAATGGTTAATTTCTTTATTACTGTTGTTTTAAAATAAAAGAAAAAAAGTAGAAGATTAAGAAAACCCAATAATTTAATTTAATTATTAAAATTGTGATTTGAGTTGACATTTTCAAATAATAATATTAAGAACCCCCCGACTAAATAACTCCAAGCAAAATTTATATGTATAAAAGAGAATTCTTATAAAATTTATCTTTCTCAGAATACGTTGAACTGAAATATAAATTGCTTAAAATGAAATGAAACGTTTGCCCGCGGTCCTTTTCAGATATTCAGAAGAGAGAACATTTATGTTTTCTTAGGTCGAAGGACTATTGACAAAATATTTGTTCAATTCTCTGAAATAGAATTTTCATAAATAATTTTAAGATGTTTCTCAACTTTATCAAATTTTTGGGGCGTGCGTAGGTAACCTAAAATGCAGAAAATAGATTATCGGAGGTAAATTAAATTTTTTGAGTAAAAATCCAAATTGTGTTTGTTGTATATAATGCTCAGGTTATTTTTCTTTTTTTTACTTTCTAATAGATTGATGTATAAAGTTTAAAACAAAAGCTTTAATTTATTTATTTTAAGCAAGGACTTTTGAACAACTATTACGCTTAAAACGCGAGTTATTTATAACATACATAGCGCGCGTATCATGCACATAACTAGCCAAAAGTTCGTTTGGTCTACACAATGACATAATATTAATTTTCGAGTGTTTGGATCATCTGTTTCCAACTGAGACTCCTCTAAAATCTTGTTTATATAAGCCACCGAAAGTTCGAGGCACTTCCATAAATTCCAATTACACTTCCCCATTTTGTGTCGCTTTTATTACAACAAAGATTTATGTGCGAGATATTAAATTCAACATTACCCAAATCCTGCATCAGATACCCTTAAAATTAATGCAAAATAAATTATTTACGTCCGCAAGTTGATTTAGTCGATCATAACTATAACCTGTTGGTGGTTTAAAGTTTGATTCAAGGTACACTACATAATTAATTCCTTCAACTAAAATGTTATCTTGTCTGTTGATTAATGCTTTGTAATGCTATAAAATACCTCAAAGTCGGTTTGAAAAAATTACAATTATATTCAATTGCTCCATGACCCTCGCCATGAATTCTTGTCGACATCTTGAACAGGTGAGCTTCAAATACAAAACAGGGAAAAATTCAGACTCCTCGTGTTGCGGATTTACATGGAAATATTGTTTAAATATATCGATTCTCTCCATCTTAAATAAAAACCGCTTGTTTTCCATAAATATTGCGTTTTCTATTGAAGGTTTTTCCATTTTAGGACTGTCGAAACTTTTTTAATAAGATTTACTCAAATCCGTCCAATTTTAAGATTTGATTCACAAACAATGTAGAAAAATAGAATTGTTTGAGTAGTTCGCCGATCAGTTCTTTTCAAAAACGAAATAACTTTTCTACAATACCTTTCGGGAATTGCCAGCATAATTGGCCTTCTCGTGAACTACTTTCAGCCGAAGCAGACAGCCTCTGTTGAACACTTGATGTACAGAGTGCAAAACTGAGTAATTTGTTAACAAAATGATTCTTGCCTGGAGATTTATGGCTCCCAGAGTGGGCGCAAGATAAACAATTCCGAATAAATAATACATTTATCATTGGGGAGATTGTTACCTCCAGATTTATCGTACAACCATTTGAATCACCATAACTTCGATTGGGAAATTATTGCCCTTCGCCTGTGCAAGCGATCGGATTCGTTTGCAGGCTTTTATGGGCGCCTTGGCTTCATGTCTTCGTTATACTTTCGATTTTACGTCCGAAGATAAATATTTTGCCGAGCTGAAACACATTTTTAGTGCCAAAGGGCAGAACCACTTCGACAGGGCTCCCGCCAATATGGTGCTTAAATGGGTTTGTTGTGTGCTCTGCAGAAGAGTTAATTAGGCAGTCTTCCAATTACCAGCGTTTTCGTATCCCCTTTAAGTAATTTTTCTGTTGTTGGCAAACACTTAATCAGAAAAGACACACTTGTTACCTGGCTGTAATGAATTTGAAGAGATTTGTCTTTTGACACATTTTGTGTAGACACTGTCTAAATTTAGTGCTTAATATATGTATGTGTAATAAAGATCACAAATATTCCCAAATTAACTTATTTTGGAGGAAATCGTCGTTAATTCATTATACTTTATGAAACCACAAACACGAAATTTACCTCTGAATGTTTGTCTGATACTAACTTAAAGAAGTATTTTAGCATGTTTACACTTTTTCTCATCAAAGCTTTAATTCTAGTCAACAAGATTCAGTTTTTAAGTGATGTAAGGTAGGATTAAGAATTCCTACTCCTATAATCCTATATAATACAAAAATATTTCCACAAATAATTTAAAATTTTGCATTTTGCATACCAACTCTTTAAAACTATATAACTTTATGAAATAATTAAATGAGCTCCCTATAGTAATAATGAAGATAAATGGTTTCTTATACCATACGTAAATGTAGTTTGTCCTTATTACATTAAAATGCTTAAAGAACTTCTTCTTGAAGTCTTAATTTGTCCACTGAGCGTCGCATTTGTTCTTTATTCTTATTTTACGATGAAATAAGGCTTCAGTCTCGACTTAAAAAACCATAAAGTATACTACAATCATTTCACCGGGATAGGTCAGTAACATGTCTTCTTGATAGCAGCCATATACCTAATTCTCTCACCTGAATAGGTAAAAAATCAATTCTATTCAACTGTATCGAATAAAAAAAGAATCAATTTTGTTCGGGCTATAAAAAACGAAACACATTTCTTTTGCTCCATTTCCCAGAAGCAACAGATTTTTCTATCAAATATAGCTCAAGGGATTTTTCTTTTGGTTAACATAGCAAATTTAAACTAAGATATTTTGCCATTGTATTGAAGGGGTTCGATGATTGCAAACAAATGATTATAAAAATACCGGGAAAAGCTTTTAGGTAGTTTCTATTCTAATTTTAAGGGTGTGGTATATATATAAAGAGGCAGCAAAATCCAATCGTTGAAAGTTGAGTAGTCTTTTTACTCGAAAATTCTATTAGCAAAGCTAATATGTTTTATGCAAAAAGTATAATTAATGCATGTGGTATAAAAATTAATAACTAAATAGAATAAAACAAAATCAGCTCACTCACAAATAGGAGAATTTTACTTATTTAACGGAGTCGTCCAATATGGTTACCCGGAACTCTAATTTTGATTACGGACATACCTCCGAATCTACACTGAAAGCAATTTCTTGACTATATTCTGGGAAAACTATAGGTTATGGTTTTATGGTTTTCTTGACTATTTAAGTATATATATGAAAATCTAAAGCCCTTGCTTCTATGTTACCCGGACTATAAATTCTGGACACCTCTAATAATAAAAGGCTACTCGAACCATTCATAATGGGCGCTTGAAACTATATGATGATGATTATTCATAATGGGACTACAAAATATAGTTACTGCGACCAGAATTATGCCTTCTATGTCCTTAAAATCTAGCCTCTTTAACTAAATTTTTAAGAAGTAACCACTTTATAGTCACACAACCAACCATAATGTTGCTTATTTTAACTGACGCTCATTGAAATTTGAAAAGTTAAACATTTTATGTGTACATATATTTCCAAAATTGCTTAATTCATATTTGTTTGATGTAGGTTCTCTCAGCTATCTTAGGGATGCAAAATTATAACTATAAATTCTAATCTATATCGCAAAACTTATAGATTTCAAGATTATTTTATTGCCCAGCAAACCATGCAAATCCATACAAATATGTCTCAGTGTATTTCATCAATTTTGAAAATATTTTTATTGTCTGTCGGATGACAAGAAAGGAATTCTGCAAATATGAAGTGAGAACAGCTCTCAAAGGATGGCAATATTCAGAAATGAGTTTCATCGTGAATTACATGAAAAATCTCGGACGGTTTCTCGGAAAATTTCATTTTCAGGCTAAAGAGAAGAATATGGCACCATTTTCCGTATACCAAGGAAAGAACTCAACGCGGGGATAAAATTCGTTGGTTATGCCATGTTTATATATGTATAAAAAAAACTGATAACTTTCAATATTATATATATATAATCGCAGTTTTCATTACATAATTACTTCTAAAGTTTCTAATTGATTTTTCAAATTTCCGTTCTGAAACTTTAATTATATCAAAGTAAAGAAGCATACAAACATTGTCAGTAGTTCACCGATTTTAGCCACAATTTCTCAAATGTTTTTAATATTAAAATCTATATATGTAACAATACATCTGCCATGGAAGTTATTCACCCAGATTTGTTTACACAGATCTGGAGTGGATTACCGTGCTTTAAAAACCAATATATGTTAAATGAAACACCTTAGATTCTGAATGAAAACAAACTTTCGTAGAGCACAATACTTAAAATCAATGAAATATTAAAGCATCATAAAACCACAATTTAAGTTAAGATCCATTGGAAGAGTAAAAAAATCATTGTTGAATCAAAAGGTGTATGAAATGTAACTTTCTATAAATACAGGTAACGATTACCATCGTGAAACACCTTACTTTCCTCAGCCATAGCGGCTACATTGTGGCAGTCAACATTGAAGTGTAAAATATTTTTACCAAAACTACGATTCCCTCGGGCGTTCAGGGATGGTAGAACAATGCGGAGTATACCATCCCACTCCAGAATTATTCTGTGAACGATTTCTCCATCTGCAGAATCTGCCAGAAATAATTTGTGCAAGAGCCTCCGCCAATGTGATGCATGAGCCGGTAGCATTAAAAAATTATTTTCCGCCAGAAGGGAACTCCCTTCCCATCCTCAGCAGAGCAGCAGAGGCGGAATTCTCAGCTACCACCGCATCCTGAACACCATTGTGACACGAGAAATTCCAAAGATACAGCGCCTTGTACATAGTTTCAGCATTAATTTTTAATTTCCTGAAAAGGAAGCACGCATCTTACACTTTTGTAAATGTTCAAGAACAAACGAACCACCATTTCTCCTTCTTCTTCTCATGAGCGGTGGAAATGACAATTCTGTTTTTTTCAAGTATTTTTGATTTTCAGCTGAAAATAAATTTTCTTTTTTGCGGAAATTCGTTTTATGTGCAGACGTGCTTCGGCTAAAGCTGAACGTGAGACTTTTTGAAGAACTTCAAAAGTTCAGTTTTGACCGGTTTTAAAGAACTTCAAGGAAAATTCACTTCTGTTGAAAAATGTGTAACAATAATTTTGTTCATTTTCTAATAATATTTTTGTTTTTCGAATCATATTAATTTCATTTTGATACCTATATTCCTATATACATATACATAAGCACATATATATATGTATAAATTCGAAAGTTTGTTTGTTTGTTTATTGCTCAATCAGACCTAAACACTTGGTCCAATCATTTTCATTTTTCACTTTTCATTCGCAGGTTTTAAAATGGTAGATGGCGGTCAAAAATTGTGAATTTCAAAGGATTGCCACGAAAATTGGTATTTAAGGGTTTTTGAAGATCCTGATTGCGAATCTACTTTCAAAATTTAAAAATTCAAGATGGCGAATCAAATATGGCGACCAAATATTTTCGAAATTCTACAAATTTAAGTCAAAATTAATTCTAAGAGTACTTTGAGACCACTAAATTCGAATCTATTTTCAAAATTTGGAAACTCAAAATGGTGGACCCTATATGACGACGGATTTTTTGGAAATTAAAAGGACTTTAATGTGTATTAATGTACAGGAAAATCGGTGGCACTAATTTCGGATCTACTACCAAAATTTGGAAATTCAAAATTGTGGTCCCAATATGACGACCAAAGTTTCCACGATTCAAAGTAATATCATCAGAAAATAAATTAGAATGGTTGATTTAATAACCAATAATATAATATTGAACATTTACATGTGTAACCAAATGTTTAGTCAGACGGTAATTTCTATAACGAATAGGCAATCAACTTAAAGTTTAAAGCTTTAATGTTTTCCAATAAGGCAACGATGAAATAGCGAAAAAGAAATGAATACCCTTATTTATTTGTTAACATTTCACAATGGAAACGTATAAGTATAGAATATATTATGAGCCTCATTTGATATGGACCGGGGTAACAAACTGTGTTTTGGTCGGTTCTATACCACATCCACAGATTTTAGTAACACTCCTAAATTTCCTAATTTGGCTGAAGTACCAAAATTGAGTATTTTAGAAGTATTTAACTAAATATTATTTATGATACACCGGGTGAAACCGGGTTGCTCAGCTAGTAGTGCATAAATATTTATCACTAGTTATTTTCAGTAGGAGTTCAGATTTGTACGTCATATGCATAGTTATTTCATATTAATTAGTACCTAATTACAAATTTGATAAAATAGGCGGAGGTATTTTGAGTATCAATTATGTGCGATAACAACAACATAAAGATTCTCGTAATAGGCCTCTCGGCATTGGAATAACAAGCATAACAATTCTCGGGAATTATCGCTCAATATTGACAAGGGTGAGTAATAAAGTGGTTTAGGATGTTCGAATTGGTTGGAACACACGAAAATTGATTAGCAATTTGCCGCTGTTATTGATTTGATTTAATGCTTTGAATAGCATGAATTATTTCGGTAGATACTTAGATATCAATGAATTTTAGAGCGAAGATAAACAGCGTAGCTCCACCAGCACAGCAACATTCAAAACTCCAACTGGAAGCATTGCTGGGAGTATCTATTTGGAAATGATAATCGAAATGGAGATATACTGCCCGAAGGCAAACTATAAGGCATCCATTGAAATCAAAATGTAGACGAATGTTGGAGAAAATTTATGTCGCTTTTCTCATTCATTGCCCCCTTGGCAGCTATAAGTTTCCTTCTGAACCCAGAGTTTTTTTACAAAGTGAAATGGCATACCTTAATTTAGTAGTGATGTAACCTTTTGAAGGAATGGAACATCCAAACCCTTAATGGTAGCAAACATGAACCTCGAGGAGATAATCTTGGAGTACACAATCTGGTTTTATTTCTCATACATACTAACAAGAAAATTTGGGAAATGGAACTGCTTCGTTATTCACCTTGTTCCATCATATTTGTCCAAGTTGTTTTATTAAGCATTACGTTGGGGAATGGATTTTTAAAAACATCATAATTCGCAAAGTTTTAAAAAACGTTTTGTATCTCGTAAGCTAAAGTAGATCTGTTTTTTACCATTCGAGCAGTTCAGGTGCTGCAGTTGTAAAACGCATTACTTCCTTTAGTCTGTTTATGGTACAACACTTTACCTTTCAGTTTACGAGATATTTTCGAATAAAATCCTAAATAATGGAAATTTTAATTACATGAAATGAATTCCGTTTAAGGATTATATTTATAAAATATTATTGGAAATACGATGATACAATTTATTGCCTGCCTCACCGCAAACGATGCACATCAGGGCCACACACCAGGTTCAAGTGGATTCCCATCGGGAAGAATTGAGTTCCTCAATAAGGAGATTTATCTCCATAAATAGCGAGAAATGCGAAATCACCGCTGGGAGTGTGAATTTATCATATCCTTTTTCCTTTGTCTACTAAGATAGCACTCACATAAATGATAGTGTAGATTATATTTTCTGTGATTCTTCTTCTGTGTTGGGTTGACTGGACGAACTATAAGTTTCTCATTTATTTTATCGATGCAGGAAAAATTCTTTTGAAAGGTGTATAAAAATATCACTAGAAAAATTATTTAGTTTCTTTATGAATTCCTTCACAAATATCAACCAAAAACCTAAAAAAAGAGAGAGCATTTTGGAAAATTAATAATTTTGTTTTAATGGATTTTTTCTGAAACATTTTTTTTGCTTCAAAAAATGTTGCTGTTTAGAATTTGAAATACTTACAACTTTAACACTTTAAAACTATCAATATAATCTTGATGGAGTAAAGTTAAAACATACGAATGTCAAAAAGTAAGTTTTCTTATCCGGAATTTTTATTCGTCAACTTCCCAAATGTTTATTATAGATTTAATCTTACCGGCGCAAAATAAACAGTGAATCTGTTTATTTTGAATTTAACGCGAGAAAAGCCTCAGGAGACGAAGACGAAAGCGTCTAAATGTTTTAACCTCAGAAGCAATTAGTTCCGTCTCCTTATTTGATGCTATCCTTGCTCCAACATTTCATTCCGGGGATTTGCACAGCTGAAAAACTGAAGAAGTACCTACTTGTTTATCTTAGGATTACCCCGTGATAAATACGGGGAAAGGACTCCCATTAAATTTCTCCGATAAATTGTCTTGTAGGATACGATTTTTCTTTTCTGAAATTGTTCGCAGCCTGTCACAGTAATTCTCATCGGTGTTACACCAGTTATTTCTTATAGCGCTGCAATTTATTTTGTAAAAAAGGGATGGCTGAAACTGAAGACCTAGATTTGGTGAAAAGAGATTTACGCGGAAAGAAGTACTTTTCCGAAAGAAATCCAAAGAGCAGCAAATCCGTCTTGTTGAGAAAAAGAATTCGAGATTTTTAAAGTTCAATTTTTCAATTAGAGATTGGGCTTTATAAGAATTGTTTTTTGGAAAAAATAAAAAAATTTGTATATTTTTAGTAATGGTAAAAAAATAAAAAATAAATTGCTGTGCTTAACTATTTACAGAAAGTAATAACCAAAGCGTAGAGCAATCAAGCTTAATTAATAAGTTTTGAAATTATTTATTAAGTATACCAGAAATATGCATCACTAAACCAACCACTGTATACGATAAAACCTTCAATGGAAGCTCATAAAAGGAAAATCAATTTAAAATATCTCTCGGGGGAAATATCGGACTAAATTTTAATAAAATTTTTAATATATAAAAACTCTGCACGAAGCTGTGGTAACCGGGTTCGTTTAATTGGTAATATTTGAGGCGAAATTCCCGACATGTATGAATTTCGAAATATATTTTTGAAGGAATTAAATTTCAGTATATTGTTTTTCTGTCTAGCAATAATTTATTTCACCATTTTAAATATAGGTATTTACTTTCTATTTTTTGTACATCGATCTTTTACATATACATTTTTTTTTTTTTTTGAGTTTGCGATCATTCTTGTATGGTATTAGAGAAAGAGAAATATAAGTTAAATTCAAATTTTAGTTAGTTTATAAAATAAAAATGCTCATTAAATTAATACGGAAACTGTTTTATAGTTTTAATTGCTTGAATGAATGAAAATATGAAATCTGTACGGCCGTATTAGATTTTTTCATAATTTCGGATATATGTAGAGTGTCAAAATTTATACCCATCAGACTCAGCTATTCCAACGTGTTCCACCATCTGTGAAATTAATCAACTCATTTTGCCTTATTATGCTGCCTCCCTTCAGCATGTGCTCGCTGAAGGGCGGCACATGTTGTGCAGAAATACTGATTACGGCCTTTCTATGGGCTTTCATTATAAACAGCTCGGAGGCATTTTAACTTGTATAATTTCCGCGAATTTATGTCTTAATCAGATAACAACTTGGAAAATATCCACTGCGCGGGACAGCTGTTTTTTGGATAATTGTACGTTAATTGTCGTTTTATGTTTTCATTATCGCATATTTGTAGATACATGAATTTTCAAAATAAAATTACGAAAAAATATATGATTGTATTTCAGAGTATGTGCAAATAAAAATATTTCGAATGTATAAAATGTAATATTTCAACTTTATTTTCTGTTTAAATTGTTAAGCCAATTTAAAACGAATATATAGATGTAACTTTTAATTTGTAGCATTAATAAAATAAAATATAAAATAAAAAAAAAGAAGCTCATCCAATTTAAAAGAATATGCTATTTAGAATTTTTCAATTAAGCAAACCATAACTACCTGAAAATCATCAGACATCTCCTTGTATTTAGCCTCATCTATCTTACAAAAGCACTTTATATTAATAACAACGTTCGCTCTAAAAGGCTCATATAATTTGTCTTAGCCTTATCTACGTGATTAAGGAACGTTATTACTGAAATACCGGAGTAAAGTTGTATGTCTTTATAATTGGATTATTCGGCACTCAATGGTAATAAAAGCAAAGACGGCGAAAATCTTCTATTGCGGAAATTTATTGGGATGTACTTTTGCTATCCCGATGAAGTTGTTCTCTCACACACTTAGCTACATCATTTTATTTGGTATTGAATTTTAAATTCAAAATGAGATAGTTCAAGTATAGCCAATTACTATACATTATTATACCTTGTATGATACCGAGAGATCACTGTTTTCAATATTTTAATACATATTTGATAGCCCGATGAGTGGTGACTTAAAATAGTTACTTTAGAATTGTTTTCCAGCTTCGGACAGGCATAGATTATAACCACCTCAAATTGGACTTCTTTTAAATATTCCTGTTTCGTCAAATTATTGATAATGATGAATAAACAATAAAATTTTAACTTCGAGTCAGGGATAAAAATAATAACAATAAATCAGAGCTAAAAGGTCAAGCTTTTAAATTCTTTATAAAAAAGTTGCTTTCATTTTGAAGGTGAGAAGTAATAGTATTAAAAATTATTCAACAATTTTCGATGTTATTGCAACACCGTATCGTATAAGGATTATGTAGGTAAAAGAGACAATTTAGAGTTCCAATACCCTTAGATTTAATTCTATTTTTCAACTTAAGCTTAGTCCTCCAGCTAGAGAATAAAAACATTTAAACAAATGCCTCGCAAAGTTTCTTTAACACTTCGTTTGTTTTCGTCCGCACGTCTTGTATCATTCAACCCTTTTGGAAAAGTTTACCCAACAACTTTTGAAGAATTTTCTATACGATACCAATGTTTTTCCGCAGAGAGATTATTTAAGGTAGAAATTTTTCTGTAAAATTCTCTCTGGCATCCTTTCTATAATTTCTTTTTACCCCTGGGTTCGGTGTGCGAAAAGTTTCATTTTGTTCCTTTTTAAGCCACTTCCCCCCTCATAGGTACAAAAGCTATGACCCACTTTCCTGAAAATATCGCATTTTATATTTCGCTGCATGTTTACCCAATTTTTGTGTCTTCATTGCCATTGCCGAAGTATTTGGGGCACCCCAAAACTCCATATTCCCACCTGAATTATTTTACAGGATCCACGGAAATGGATAATCGGTCTCAAACCGAGTGAAGGAAGTTTAATTATTTCAGGTCACTGTCTTTACAGTGCCGGGAGATAGTAGAAACAGGGAAAATATTTTGAGCGTGGAAGACAAATGCAATGGAATCGAAAATGTATGCACATATGGCGAATTCCTGAAAATATTTAGTTCTATCAAATATAGTCGTTTTGTTTTAAAATTGGGATAAATCCTCTTAGCTTTTGTAATAAGTTTTAAAATTGGGCATATTGGTGTAAAATATTTCTTTAATTTATAAGGTATTTAGTATAGACAATACTCGTCTGCATTAAAGGAAACCAGTATAAAAGGTTACATTGATATCATTACATGCATATAGAGTTTAATTATTAACTATTCCTTGTTTAAGTAAAGTAAGTATTTAAGTATCATTACTTTGTATCAAAAAGTAATTTAAATTTTGAAATATGCAATAAAACTCTTACCTTCGTCATTAAAGCGATTCGTTTAAGAGTCTAGATTTACGCCCATTTGGCAAGAGGTCCCATTGGACATGTTTGCCCGGGAGATTTTATATCAGTTAACCTGTCATGCTGACCTATAATTAGGAAACATTACGCGACAACACGTGAGGGCATGTAAGTCAGTTGAGATAAGGACTAATTTTCCCGGTCTTATCGGAAGGAGTCTCCACCTGAAATTGTTTGGTGGGTAGCACTGGAGATTGAATTAAATTGCATGCTCCGGCCTTATTATGGGCAAATTATATGTAGCATAAAGCTGCGGGTGTTAGAGGTCGTGGGGAAGATTAACAGCTCCTCGTCATGCTTTCGTTATTAAAATTCATAACAACTGAAAATACTTCAAAGTAATTTAAAAGTTTCAAATTAGCACATAATTGAATTTAATTGTTCACGGTGTGGCAGTGAGCTTGAATGATGGTAAATAGCTCAGCATAATTTTTACTCATTTATCACTGAAATTTTATTCTTTGAAAAAATTTAAATAAATTTTATAGGAAAGAAGAACAATGAGAATGCCTTATGCTATATACAATAAAGTTGTTTTTTACAGCATTTTTCGGCTATTTCGTGAGCAAGATAAATCATTAGCAATACGCCGAGTATCTCTGTTGTTTCGCCAACAATTTTGCACGAATATTTTCCGCCAATGTCAACCAAGATAAGAAAACTTGGGATTCTGGCTGTATATGTACATAAATGAAAGACTATGTGAGATTTATGACCGGTGGGAAATACAGCGCCTTTCATCGACGATTTTATCTAGGTAAGTGGTGAAAAGTTCAGATATACAATACTAATTTTACTTAAATGTTAATATATATGACAAATGTATTAAGACAGCCTGATATAAGATGCTCATATATTCAAGATTCTGCCAAAGTTTTTGACTTTATAAGACATTAGTCCTTGCTTGGCTTGTATCCGTTCAGTAATGAGTAAAATATAATATAAATAATAAGTAAAAATACGTACTTACATATATAGAAAAGTCTTTTATTTTATCAGTAAATGTGCTTGGCTACAGAAATCAAAGTATAGATTTTCACTACAAAAAAATATTATCTTTAAAGACATACACCAATAAATAGAAAGATTTAATCATAAATCTGAATAGTATTAATTTTGTACTACATTTTATAAATAATATCCACCTATATATCAAAAGAACTTCGAAGCAAATTGAAAGTTTATTTATAGGAAGCGATTAGCTGGACTTTACTTTGTTGAAATACCTACCTGAACCATTTTCTCTTATCGAAACAGAGAGGAAATTTAAAATTAATCGATATCTTAAAGTAAGACCAGGCGACCGTATATAATAAAATATTGGGTACAGATTTGATCAAGGGAATAATCGAGCCCATTACTTTTGAACGAATTTATGAGGGCGTAAATTACAAGAAGAAATTTTTTTTTTTTTCGTTATGATGCTTGCCTCCTTCTAATTTTCCCTGTAAACCGTGATGAAATTCTTATCTGATTGCTTTTGAAATTTATTACATTTAAAAGAGAATTTATCGCTTTATTGACAGTGATTTCAGAGGGCATAAAAGAAAAATGCCCTAGCTGTGTACATCACATGATTATACGGAAGACGATTTCATTGATGAAGCTTTTAAATAAAATTTGTAATCGTAAAAAAATTTTAAGATGTTATGCAAATGGAATGATATTAAAATTAAAAATAACTATTTTATTTTTAATAAAATGAGTTCCTTCCTAGTTAAATCAAAATTTTGTAGCAAAAACAAATTATATTGCCTTGCAACCGACGGATACTAGAAATTAAGAAAGCAAGTGCTCTTAATGACGCAAATGCTTCAGGGAATTATTTTTATACATTTTTATTTTATCTATATAGAAAACGGACCAGATAAGGTTTTGAGCAGAGTGAACAAAGGCTTAAATGACTATAACCAGGATATGCCTTCTTAGGACAACTTGCATGGAAACGAAGGACTATAAAATGCAACGAGAGAAAAGTTTCTGAATAATTTATGTTCATACAAGGCATGAACGAGGTGAATTATTCATGAAAATTTAGAACGTGTGCCTCTGACTTTAGTAAACTTAAATATATACATCCATAGAGTCAGGGATATTTCTTTAAAAATATTTTGCAACGACTTAAAGAGGGCTGCACTTGTTCATGAAACGGCTTTGTTTTATTAGAAAAGTAGACACAACTACATATACTCGAACTTTTACAGGCATTTTTAGTTTTAGTTTATTTTATTTTATAGTTTTTAGTTAGAATATAAAGACATTTTTTATGAGTATTTTATATACTTAATAAGTAAGGTTAGATACATTAGGAGGGAATTTTGAATTATCCAAATTATCTTCAATCTTTAATCCTTAATATTACAGTGGTGTTAATTTTTTCAAACCCAAGCCGCAAGCAAGATTTGAAAATTCCGTTTCTTTCAAAAAACATGATTTTACATCAAAACCATTTATCACCCAAAGCTATTTCATTTTGTTTAACTAGTAAATAAATTACTACATTTCCCCATACCTACTATAAATTTCTAATGAAAACTTTAAGTTTTACATTATACTATATGCATTATTAATAATTCACTTTTATTAAATTAGAGATTTACAGTGACCTTTAAAACTGGCATCGTAACAAGACAAATTCCATAGTAACCGAAACGTTCAAGAATGTATCTTTGGCCTTTCATTGCAAAGGTGAAATGAAATGTTGGTTGACCTTTACTTGCTCATTACATACTAAGGTCATAAAAAGATAATTTGCTGTATCCAATCGGTTCAATCTGGCATTTCACTTTCAGGTAATGAAATCCATATAACAAGTAGCATGTATGTAAGTACGATAAACCTTTCGAAAGCATATAATTTATTTACCGACACGTGCGATTTCCAAATGTTCTGCAAAAATGACCTTTCAAATTTATCAACTTGAAGGGCAGATCAAAAGTTTTGGAGTTGTCGACAAGCCAAGTTAAAGGTCGGAGACCTTTCGATTCTGCTGCAAAAGAAGCTCTTAAAAGTGGGCGAAAAGCCGTTCAGCTCAGCCCACTTTTGTGAAGAATGTTGTTTTTTAATGACCGGATTTAACAGCATACCGAATGTGCTAAGCCCTTTTTAAGTAATTAGTTCCTCAGGTCAAAGGCAGGTGAGGATGTTCACTAAGTTGGGTAATTGTGATTTATTGTGCAGAAAAGTTAAGCGCTTTTATGGAGGTGTCGAGCATGGCAGCAGTAGGTGAACGACTTGCAGACTTTTATTACGAAGAACTTAAGAGTTGTTGAGGAAGTTAAGGATTATATAACATTAGCAATTCCATTTTTCATCTTTCGCTTTTCCTTCGGTCGTAGGTTTCAGAGAAGAAAAACGATTCACTGTACGCCTTACTTTGTATTCGAGGGGAAATGTGAGCCTTACAAAGGAGCGTTTCAGAATTGTTCGTCTCGCTGAAATAGCTGCGTTTCGCAGGAAATAAGTAAAGTGCTCTGTTTCGTGCCTTAGGTGTATGCGTATAATTGGAGATTTATTTCCCGAATTTCAGACATGCTTTCTGTCGGCATAAATCCACGATTATTAGATTGCGTTTGTGATACAATACAGAATATCTACTTAGATGTAATTTTTGATTTTAGTATATACATATATGTATTATATATTTCGAGTATCAACAATCAAGTGTACGGCTCATCTTCTTAAAAATAAAATCATTATTCTGTTAACAAATTGTCATAGTTATTGTCTTCAATGTTTAATTCAACAATTTTTTAGTTTCACTTCTTTAAAATAAATAAATAAAGAATATTTAAATATATAATGTAACTTCTTACTGGAAAAAAGTAAATAAGTAATGTGGAATTCTGAAAACAAAATAAAACTTCTCATATATAGAAATAATAATTTTCTATGGCCAACAGGGAAAACGCAAGCGCCACATTTGAAAGATACATGGGCTGTTAAAGACATATTGAGCGACATAAACTAATACGAACTTTGCCAAACGCATATATGTATGTTGGTATGTTTCCGCATGTCATTTGGCACTTTTTGGAAGTTTTTATCTTTCGGCTATGAGCCAATGTGCCTGGCAACTTGTGCTACCCAATTGTCCAAGTCCAGCAAAAAGTTTAGCAAACTTCCATTTGTTACGAACGACAATAATTATGTCCTGCTAAAATAAGTATCTCAGTGAATTGGTGCCAATGTTCCCTCGAGCTGTGGGCAACAAGTTTCTGTTTTGAAATTCAAATTACCGAAACATAAATTTACTTGAGAAATTGCCCAAATTATCTACGTATGGGCATGTTGGACTGAGGCAAATACAACTATTGTTGAAGCCTGTAGAAAATAGGCAACAGAGGATACTTTAGAGTAATTCTGGAGGTCTATTATTTGTTTAAATTTGTCGTCTGCTTGTACTGTAAACCGGAAAATGAAAGTTCAGTTTAATTTATTTTAAATTATATACCTAGGACGTTCATTTTTTTAAATAACAAAAACGACGAAAGTTTCCAGGAAACTAGATCCTTTTGACAGAGAAGATTTTAATTGCAATCCAACTTGATTCAACCTTGCGTTTTATATAATAATAAATACATATGTATTGTTCTGCACCGTTATTGTTTTTTTCTTTTTTGGAAAATTAAGAATTTTCTCAATTACAAACATTTCCTTAAAAAATAACTTCCATTTTCAAGTTTTTAAGTTTTAGACACACAGTGAAAGGATACAATGGAAGAATTATTTCTTGTTTTTAATATATCTAAATATATTTTTAACATTATCTTTTAACTTACCTTGACAAAATATTCAGACAGCTGCTTTCTTTGACGGAAAAAAAAGGCTTTGGGTTTATTTATAAAATCAAGTGAAGGGACTTACGAACGTACGCCAGTGTTCTTGAGGTAATAAAAAGATTCATGATTCGTAAAAATACTCCCCAAAAAGTTTATGGCCATGGAATGAACCAATATGATTCTGAGAGCTCCACAATTCGAGGAGCGTCGAGGACATTCAAGAAATATTCAAAGTAAATATTTTTACCGCAGCCATCGGATGTAGCAGATCTCAGCAGAAAAGCAGCTCGATCTGGAAGATGTAGTGCCTGTTAAATACGCTACATCCCGGGAAATATATTCAAAGAACCATATAAAGAAGCGCGGTTCCAGGAGCGGAAATGGCTATGTGTTGGTATGAATAAGTCCATGCCGAATGGAAGCGATTTACATAGCAAATCGACTTCCTGGGATTTCAACTTCGATGCACTTCTTCGTCCACCGACGGAACTGCTCCTTTCCCGGGTGAGGAATCATGGGCCCGGGGGATGGCTTCTATAATGACGAGCATTATGTCCTATAACAAAACACTTACGGGGGAATGGCCGATCCCTCGAAGACAGAAGGGAAAAATGTAACGAAAACAATTTTCCTCTTTTCTACTTTTGGGGGATTTTATTATCAGCGCTATAAAAGGGAAAATAAAAAGAGAGCTGCAAATTGCCGAGGTGGGTTCCGGCTATGTGTGTCATTTTGAACGCTGCGTGGAACAGGTTGAGCCGCTTAAAGGCCTTATTAAAGTTTTATAGAACCACCAAGAGCAACGCACACTTAAGACACCCATCCCGGCCGGGAATTAATGTGTCGAGCATTACCTTCCAGAGTCAAAAAGTGTTGTTCTTATGGACGAAAAATTGATGGAGTTTCTTTTTTAGGGAAAATGTAATTTCCGGAGCAGGCCGAAAATTTCGGATTTTTTGGGGATTATTTTTAAGGGTTATTGTTATGGACAAGACAGAAAAAGGAGATCGATCGACCGAGGAACCTTTTGCATGTGTATCATTTTCGGATTTTATTCAAGTCACACAACGCGTCCTGAATTCCATTTAAATTTGACTGACTTGATATATTACTTCAATAAAAAATGTTTTTGTATTACATATCAAACCTTAAAATTTAAGATATAATTAAATTTTGTCTCAAGCATTTTCATCAGCATATATAAAAAGTCTTCCTGAACATATGTATATAAAATATTAAAATATGTTACAAAAATTCTACACAACAATAAAACCAAGTCAACAATTGACAGATTCATATTCCTTATAATAGGTTAAAAAATATCAAAATATTGTTAATTGAATGAAACCAGCAATTAAATTTATAGCGATTGATTTGTATATCATCACAAATGAAATCCTTTGATCTCGTCTCCACGGTTTTCATATTATGTAATTTGATATTTCAAAGATATTCCCATAAAAAAATAAAGCATATACACATTTGTAGCATACTGAAATTCGATAATTTAGGAGAAGCAAACAAATTACAATGCTCCACTGTAGAACACGGTTCTTGCTGCACGGTCGTACGTGAAGCACCTCAAAATCAGAAATACGACAGATCTGACTGCAAAGACAGACGTTTAAATAATTTCAACATTTCTTGGAAGAGAGTCTATTTGTCAAGAAATTCTGCCGGCCTTAAGGGTATCTGCCTTTCGTGACTATGACGGGGAACTTAAATTAAATTTTTACGCCAACTGAGGTGGTTTTGTGCAAACTTTTAATCGGTTTAGCACAAAAACTTTTCTTCTCCGAAGTTCCAACCGGGTGAAAATGCCATGGATTGAGACAAAAGTTCAAGAGTATCAATTTTGATCTCTTTATACCGGTTAGTAAGTTTTGTTGTTCCAATTGATATTATTTTGAAATAATAGAGAAGAAATTATTTCGTTTTTTGGTATTACATACATAAATACTTCAATACATGGCTTGGCTTGGACACAAGTTTTCGTATATTTACTCTAAAGAAAACTGATAATTAGAAGATGCTCAATGTAAGATTTTCAGATTTTATTTTATAGCAGGACATGGTCGAGTAAAATTCCAATGATTTCTATTATTGATATTTTTGGATTGAATTTTATCGTTTTTCTGGTGAAGCTCATCGTGACCAAAATCTCCAGACAAAATGTCGCCTCATAAAATATGCATAAATTATCCCTGATACCATAAAATCTTTACTAAACTCGCTTATGCGAATAGGGCAAAGAGCCTGCACCCCGAACTGGATGTTCGGAATTAATAACTTTTCGAATTGTCAAATTTTCACAATAGTATGAGGAAAAAAAATTAAAGTCCATAGAGAACAGCGAAAAAACTCCCTCTTTGGGGTTGCGACATTCGCCCGTCAGTTGGGGCAAAAAATTTGCTAACTCGACTGAATAATTTGGTGCTTGTTTATTGTGACGCTCGTGTTGTTTTTAGAATACCCTCAGCTCTGTTTATATTCAATAACTGAAACATGTCTTTTGCCGTATTTACTTTTTATCGTGGATTTTGCGTTTTTCCATGTTCATATTTATTTTGTTAACCTGAAATACCACCCCGGGAAAAAATTTCCCGAATTGAAAGTTTACCCTATTCTGCCAAGCGTTGCGGGGGCGAATACTTCTCTGGGCGGTAGGACATTGGCTTTTGTCGAAAAGTTTATGAAAATTGATAGCTTCATTCGAAGGGTGTTTGGAAAATGTTTGCAGAGCAAAAAGCGCCTGAGGTTATTTGTGATGTTGAGCATCAATAAACGGCATGGGCTTTAGTAATTTTCGTTAGAAAAATTTTGGGTGGGTGTACATGCATACTAGCTTTAAAAAGATACATAATTCATATTTGTTTAATCATTGCTCACCTAATTGTTTCAACTGCTAAACTAAACTTTTAAAAGTAAAATCAGTTCTCTGTTTAGATGAATGCCTTAAGACAAAACTAATTAGCGTGTTGGATGCTAAAGGCTTTATTAAATTTTTATGGAAATTGAGTACTTGTATTTCCAGACGAAAAGCTTATCCAATTTGGAAAAAAGCCTAAATATCAGATGCACTTATATTTGATTAAATAAAGGACGGTCTTCCATATGAAAAATGTGAAAACTTTCTCTAAGATTTTTTCATTTGCGAAAAGTGCCGAAGTAATATGAATTCCCCACAAAAATTCCTGAATGCTTCATGTGCAGACCATCTACATAAAGTTCAGAAGCTTTTTGGGTTTTATGTGGTTTCCTTGCACTATTCAATTGCAGTTTTTCTTCTTCTTTTTTTCTATGAATGCAAATAGGCACAGAGAAAAGCCAACTTTTTAAGAATGTAATTGCAAAGACTCCTGGAAACTTAAAGTTTTGCAATAAATTGTTGAAAATAATGTACTTACCAGGTATTACGAGCAGGAGTCGGGCAGAAGTGATGGACTAGTTCCTTTTGTTGGCATTGTGAAGTTTTGGCTATTTCCACTATTTTAAGATTTTAGATCCAGACGAGTTTCTTGCATTCACAGAAATTCTCTTTTACGAACTTTTGCAATTAAAAAAATGTAATTGACCGACTTTAGCTGTGCTCTTGATGCCTTTGATTACCGAATTATAGCTCTACCCAATTAATAGATAAGTATAATCTTTAGAGTTTTCCTCCGAAAGAGCCAACATTTTAAGAAAGTATTTTTGTTATTTTATTTATTGTTGTTAATAAAATATTTTAGTACTGCGAACTTTTTATAGTCACCAATGGTTATAACTTTAAGATTCTAGATAATAATATTTTTACAGGGAAGATCTGTTTTCGGTAATTAAAAATAAAACGCATTAGGAGAAATGTTTTTTGTATTCTAATCTAATCTAATCTAATTATTATAATACATTGTATTATAAATAAATATATTTGGATTACGACTTCACCAGTGCGGTACCTTTAAAGTTCAATAATTACAATTTTAATTTTCCTCAAGAAATAACACGGACTGACCCAAAACATACCCAGTAAAGTAATTGTAGTATTTATTATCTAATTATTGTATTTCATATATGTATGCTATTTTGAATTAGGTAATTATCAATTTTTCAAATAAAATTTTACGAAATTGGTTTAATCAGTGCAGCTAAGGTAGTGAGAAGTGTTCTCTGAATTTTCGTCCAATTCCATTGAATAAGACATAGACATTGTAAAAAGTATTTTTCCTTCTTTCGTCTATCTGCCCAAATTAAAAAGTCTTAGGAAAATGGGGTCAGTAAAAATTTTTATGGTTAACAACTTGTTTAATTAAAAGTTGAAGTAAAGGTAAAAGTTCTAAATTGGAGCCCAATGAACCACTAGAACTTCCCAATTGATTCTGTAACTTTTCAGACTTCCGCCCACAGAACTTTTGGTACGAATGCGAAAATTCTGGTGTACCACAGGATCAGGGAAGGCAAATAGTAAAAATTTTTGAAAATTAAAGGTTATTTCTGTGACGATGAATAGTGGCTGGAAAGTATTCCACAGAAATGTTGCTGCAGAGGTTATTAAATTGTTTAATTTTCTCTGCAGTTCAGTAAATTTATTTCACCTCCTATGAAGGTTTGGTGTCTGTAGCAGCTTACATGGATGATTATGTCAGCCTGCAATAGAACTCTGCCCAATTATTGCCAATTTGCTAATGAGATATACCCGAAGGAAGCCTGGTCTGTTCGATATTGTAGTAATTATATCTAAAGTCATGCACATTAGATAATATGTATTAGCTTTTAAGTTTGTAATTAATTAAATTTCCGTGTGAGTGCTATTTTGCTGTCTATGTATGAACTAGGAGTAATTTTAATATTATATACACGTGTAGTATCATAAGTACAAAATGTCTGCAAATTTCTACATTTCATGCTAAATCTTATTGGTCAACGCCTTCTATGATATAGGTAATGCATAACATCGTAGTTGTTTGGACTTTCAACTGCAAAGACCTTCGGGGAAGTTATAGTGTACGATAACTTCGTAAATTTCAGTTCGAAAGAACTATAAAAGTTTTACTTGAAAGGTGCTGCACAACTCATCATAAAACTTTAGATACCTAAGAATTTTAATGCATTTATGCTTTGTTAGCAATAACTTGAATGAAGCTTCTACGTTTTGATCAAATGGAACACCTTTGATCCAACTTTGAAACAAATTTTCATTACTAAATTTGTTATGAGACGTACCTTTCAATTATGATAAATTTTAACATAGTTTCCATTAGTGGAATCCTGTAGTTCAACAAAAAAATTAATATGAAATAGTTTTCCAAGAATTCTTTGTAATAAAAAGTTCGGTAAATCTTTCAAAAGTTTCAGATTAATCCGGAAGTCTTTAGATTATTATACTTTTTAACAGTTAAACTTTTACTTCATATTTGCACATCATTTCCGATATTTAGGAGTGGCTAGTAAAAAAGCTAAATATTATCATGATTATTTCCCACATATTCCAAATTGAAGTTTCAGTGGGAAGAATTAAAATAGCAAAATATATTTTTAGGGCATGTGCGAAATTGATTCACCGGAATCACAGAATGCCCAATAATGTATGTGAAAATTCCAAACAACAAAGAAGATGTCTTTTCAATCTGGAAATCTTTTTTATCAATCTGTAAGCTCATTTCTAGTCGGATATCAACAGAGTTCGTATGCAATTTCATAGAAGATTTTGTTCGAAATGAATATCTCAATAAATCGGCTCCTAATCTTCTAAATTACTGTAAACACTTCCTTGAGTCCTTAAGTATCAATAAGGTCTTGCTCTCTAACATCTGGGCATTATCGCGTCAAAATTTCCCTATCAGTTCAATATGTTAATTTTTTCAAAAGTGCGGTACAGCGGAGGCAATAAGGATCGTTTGATGTCAAATAAACCCGTAAACGACTTGACTGGACCGTCATTTGCAAGTTCGTGAATTGTTATTAGTCTATTTGTATGCGAGATGGGCGGTTCTTTTGCAATGAAACCAACTTTCTTCTTTCAAGTTTCTTCTGAGCAGTATTTACTTGGTTTTTTAAAAAGAGCTTTAGGCTAAAAATTCCGCCTACTTCCGCACCGGTGCTTCACATTAAAATTAATTTAGATGGTGGCACTTGGGTTTTACTACTTTAGCCGCCTCTGAAAACCTATTTAATGCGAAACAAAAATTATAAGCCTGACAAGATTTGAATTTTTTCTTTAATGTTTTACTTCTATCTTAACCTAAGAATTTTATCCTGATCGCCATTGTGGTATAATTTTCTTCGCCTAATGAATTCTTAAAATTATTGAATATTTACATAAGTATGGATATTCAAAAACAGAAATTAAAAGCCCAAAACTTTAGAACTGATTTAAAATCTTTTTTAAGCTCATTATAGAGAGCTTAAAATGATAACATCAAAACACGAATTTATGACCTTATCTTATAAATAAAATTTAGCAAACAGGACTTAGTCACAATAACTAAAATTAAGGCGATAAAATATTTCGTACAGTTTTATACGACAGGCCTGATGATACATGAAAATTATTTAAATTACGTAAATATGATACATAGAGCCTTGAAATGGAAATGGTAGAAATTAAATCGTAATGCTAACAATAACTAGTAAGCTAAGGGGCTAAGTATGTAAATAAAAATTTATCATGACACCCTGTCACCCTATCACTCATAGGTGTTTTAATCGCTCTCACCTGTGTCAAGGCTGTTCTAAATGCCGCCATAAAATTTTGATGTGCACCCTCTGTCAAAATACAACCCATCCATTAATTTCCAATGTAAACACATCCAACAGCGGCAATTTTGTCGAACTTCTTGGCTCTCGTGGAGCGTAGCGAGTATAATTGTTTGTTCGCGTGAACGTCTACTAAAATTAATGTTGCCGACGCCGACGGCACCCAAATGTGTTAAGGCATTAAAATTTTCTCGAGCTGTAGGTGATCCTTATTTGCACAAGTACTTTTCGGTTGTACTAAGTCTTTATACTTTGCTTTGATATTTACCTGCTTATTAAATATGCAATTATTACATTCAACAAGTGTGCGCCTGTTGCTATGAAAAGCAATTATGAAATTGCAATTATCTGGGAAAGAGTTTCTTTTGCCACTAAATCGATGATTTCCTCTGCTGTTTCCATAGCGAGGTTGTAATATTAGAAAATAGTTTATATATTATTTGTAAGTGTACTATCACAATACACAAAAAATTAATTTCTACTGGAATTTTTTTTTAGAAATTAATCACATGCATGCTTACCTACCTTTAAAATCTAAACTTTCTTTAGGTATAATATGTAACCGACTAGGTAATTAATTTAAGTAACTGCGACACGATGTCACCAAAGACACCCAAAAAGGCGTTCGATAGAAATTCAATACCAGACAACAAGGACCAAATTCCATTCGAAAAGAGTGGTTCACTTATCATGGTTACGCTAACTGCATTGCCGATGTATGTATATCACGTACAAATTAAATTTACTTTCGTATTTTCACAGCAGGTACAAATGCACTTTGGTGAAAGGACGATTCAATTTTTTAACTCTGAACATGTTACTTCACACTTTTTCTGCTTCGACTCCAATAAAATTGCGCTTAATTAAATTAAAATCTGCTGCAAAGAATTTTGCTTCAGTGAATTCTGTGTAAACACATTTTCGAAATTTTTAATTCACTTTTACGAATTTATCATGGTCATTTCTTTGGGTAGACGAGAAAAGTATAAAATATTTTCACCGACAATTAATTAATTTGACTGAACTCAATTTTTTTGTGAAGGGATTTGGAAAATATTTTTCGGCGTTTGCTTTTATTATTGTTCTTATTAATTTAAAATAATTTTATGTAATAACAGCTCTAAAAAAATGTATTGGACTTATATGTATAATAAGTATAAAATAAAGGATTTCAGAAGTTTTTAATAAATTGCTGTAAATTTTACGTTACTTACAATTTAATAAATTATTCAGGTGATTTCCAAATACACATTTTTCTTAGCATGCCGAGAATGTTTATGTCAAATGTCAAGTTATTTAGTAAGATTATATAAAATAATTTACAAGACATAAACTTAGTTTAGTACAAATAACTAATAGAAGAAAATGGATCAGCTTAAAACCAAGGGTTTGGTGCTTCTGAATAGTAAGTTACAAAATATTTTCCAGCGAATGAATACGCTTTTCTTGCATTCATTTGCAGAAGCCTGGGTCTATGCTCGTCCAAAATTAGAAGTTTTCTGGTACTATGCAAAAGTGGAGCTAACTCCACCGACTCCGCAGGAAATTCCTGCAATACGCGATGAAATTCAGTGCCTCATATGCAAAGCCCGTGCAGGCGCGTGGAAGGACGTGACTGTTAGAGAAGCTTGGCTGAACACTTTGGTAACTGTGGAGGTGTTATGTTGGTTCTATGTCGGTGAATGCATTGGCAAGCGCCATTTGGTTGGTTATAAAGTCTAAATCTGTGAATTTCATTACCTGGATAACAAATATACCTACAGTAAAATATCACAATTTTTTTCTCTTCGTTAAAACTACAGTCGAAACCGGATATAACGACATTGAAGGGACCATAGAACTACGGACGCTATATCCGATAGTCGTTATAACCAATATACACATAATTTGAACTTGTAATATGTATGTATGTATGTATTTAATTTACATATATGTAATATATTGGTGTTCGGCACATAAACTTGTATTCAAATAAAAAATTAATAAAAAAAAAATAAAAAAGTGGTACAAGTGAGGTGGGAGAAGTGAGTGAGTGGGAGTGACTTGGCCTACTTCATGGCTTGTTTATTTTGAATTCCTGGGCTTGAGAGTTGGGTGTATGACGGTTGGTCGTTATAGCCGTTGAATTTCAAGAAAGTTTCGTCGTTTTAAGCGATATGTCGCTTTATCCGATGTTGTTATAGGCGGTATGTTTACAAGTGTTTATATAGGGATTCGGCCGGGACCTTGCCATTTAGTCGTAATAACCGATTCGTCGTTATATCCGATGTTGTTATATCCGGTTTCGACTGTACATATATGGGGCAATATACGAACAAATAATCATTTTCCAGTTTTGTTCCTTTGTTTTGTAGAAAACATAAAAATATTTATTTTATTTTATTCCTGGGAAGTCTACAAAATCATCATATGATACATCCTAGATCAAATAGATATAGCAATATGGTATGTTTCAAAACTACGATTTCCAATAAAATATGATATATCACGGTATGTATATTATTAAAAAAAAGTCTTTATTCTCATACTTAACATACAGAACATACAGAAAATTAAATTAATCAACTTCATTTATCCTTCCGTGTGTCTGCCTAACTTTTATTTCCTGATTCATTTTTCTGCACATTCTGTAGGATAAAAAACTATAATTACAAGATGAATTTGCAAACTGCTGATATTATTGCTAGACTTGGCCTTTACCACGAAGGATATGATTCAGGGTGTACTATGTATGACTGCCATTTTGGATTCAAAGTAATATACAAACCATATAGTTTATTTTAAGATCACAATTTTACCTGTATAATATGGAGTAATATTGTATTGTTTCTATAAAATATCTAGGTATTACCGGTTTTATATTAATGATTCAGTGTGGACCTATTCAGTCTGTATCTTTCAGGACATAAAAAATTTATAAAAATTACTATAAAAGCATGAACATTTTAAATTTGTTAATATGATATGTACAATATAGGAAAAACGACAAGCCAAGTTCGTTGGAAGCCTTGACGATCTGTCCAAATAATTATTATGTCATAGGTAAAAAGGGAACAAATATATCTCATAGTTCAACTATAAATGAAAACCATACAAGTACATAGTATGTGGAAGCAACTGGTTATTAAAAGAACTAACGACTTACATTGGTAGGGTATTATATTTCAATCCAGAGGGCACTTCTAGACTATTTCTACGACTAAGTCAATGCCAGATAACAACTGAATAGCTGGAACACTTTTGCTACCGCAAATAATCTTCAGAGGTTTTGCCTTCAGAAGTTTACCTTTCTGGAGAGAAGGAAGTTGCTAGGTTAAATCAACTTCTATAGATGAACGACGGCTTTTGTAGAAAAAACTCTTTTACAAAAGCTTTTCAATGAGTCAGAAGAAAGTAAGTGCCATGGAAAGGCATTGAATCTCAAGCGCAGCCATATCCTGTCGGAAGCAATATCTTTTACTGCTGTCATTGCGAATAGGTAGCTTTCACAGTGAATTTAATCTCTGGAAAAATGCGTCTTACCTAGCTTCGAAGTCCAGGTGAAAGATTGCCAATATCCTTTCTCGTAATTATAACTATTAAACGAATATATGAAACATTTTAGAAAACATGTGTCCGATATCTACATTAACAACTGACATGCAATTTTCAACTCATACAAAATGTAAAGAATCTTCACTCCTTCTTCTATTTTTTTGGGTTTGGTTTGATTTAAATAACATAAATAAATTCAACATTTTTTAATTTATTTAAACCCTTTTAGGCAAACATATATGCACGATTGTGCTTTTCAGTTTTCTTACAATAAAATTTATATAAGAGAAGCGTTTAGATTACAATATATTATTAATGATGTTTTCTAAGCATATCCTTTGAAAATTGTATCAATAGTATAATGTGTGATACAATAGAGCTAATATAAGACATCATAAATCCAGTTCCAAAGTCGAAGCTATCAAGTAAATTAACCTTTGTTCCTTTAATGGCCATAAACAAGTAAAATGTTTCAACCTAAATATAAAATTATTTAGTATCTTATATATGTTACATATATATGTATGTCTAGTAAACCTTACACTTCTCTCTATATGCTGATTGCATTTCACTTCGAGAATGTTCTCAAAATTCTGTTGAATGCGCAAGCTTCGACTAGCATAGTGTGTCAAAAAAGATAGCAAAATCATTGCAAAAAGTACCGCAATACACACGACGTAGACAGCTGGAGTTTGAGATGTTCTAAAATTGTTAATAAACTTAACTGGTATAGAGATAAACCATGCTAACAAGTTGCATATCACAGGAAAGCAATATATTTCTTTCATTTTTATTACGATTCGTCTAATGTCATAATAAGTTTTCACTATTTTATCAATTTCTGTACCGTGATAACTGCTTTTTTCTTCTGAGAAATGTTTAGATAAAGCGATATCACTGCAAACTATATTCAACTGAGAGCCAAGCTTTTCTAATTTTATTGATATTATCGAAAGAAGTAAGTAAAATGTTGAGCATGTTTCGAATAGCAGACTTTTGATATAAGAAAGAAAAATTATAGAAATAAAAATGTTCTCCGACCATTTCAGGTAACGTTGTATATAAATTAAAATGTTGATTAAAACAGCATAAAAGGTTATTATAAATTCCAGAAGTACGACTACCAAATACTTAAAAGTTATTTGGTTATGATCTGGATTAAAGTACAAAATATCGCGGCACCTGTCGAATATTTCATCGACTGTATGTGATAGCATGCTCCGGTTTAGAAATAAATAAAAAAAAGTTATCACTACTGCGAATGAAGAGACATAATTTAATAAAAAGAAAAGAAACTGGACTTCAGGTCATTCATTTCTTATAAACTGCACATTTATGATAGTAGAAACTATTACTCCAAGTAATATGACGATACTGTTAACAAAATATAAATACAACGCAGTTTTTGAATGTTTGATTCTTAAAATTCCAAAATCGATACGAAATGGAATTATACTTTCTATTGCCAATTTTTTGTACAATATCCAAAGTATGTATAGAAATATACTATGTACATGCTTGTACATGTCCCCCATCAGTTTTCAGAATTTGAAAATGTTGAATGTTGAATATCCTGGAAGTAGAAAAAGAATCACTACCGTAGTTTCTAAGTATGTATGTATTTTTATTAACAAAATTGCTTCGTAAACTAAACTACAAAGCTTGGAATTTTTACTACTGACTTAAATTAAATAATAATAATAATGTAATAATTCTCATGATAATCACCTTCATAAAAATTTTAAAAATCACACATACTAATTAACCTCTCAACAACACACCAAATAATTTTCAACACACATTAACACTATATTTTGATGGACTATTAACCTGAGTCACAGCAAATTGTTAACTACCTTCGATTTAATTTAATTAGCACAAATATTGCTTACTTATTCCAAATATGCTGAAGGAGCTCGCTTCCCTGTGTTCCTCAATTAGATCTCGGTTCATCGAGCAGAGTAATTTAGATATTTAAATCCCACGAGCCAGAATTAAGGCGAGCAACTTTCGCAAGCCTCTTCTACTTCTGGCGGATAATGGCGGAACGTGCAATTTAATTCAATATTCCTCGAAATAAACAGGGGTAAGTACCCCGTAATGCCGGGTTGCTTTGTAAGACACCCTCGGTATGTTTAGGAAAGACACCCCTAAGTTAAACTTAATATGAAACGTGTGCTACCTACCGGTGGTATAAAGCTGGAAAACTAAGGCCAATGAGGCAAGGATTCATAGATGGAAACTACAGTAAAATACTTTTTCACCGCATTTAATCGATAAGACACTTTAATTCAGGATAATTGCCCGTATTATAAGTATTTAAACTCAAATAATAGTTTTGAAAGCTTTCAATTTCATTAAAACACTTCAATTTTATTATACCCACTAGTGATGATTAATACCCTTGACCGATGTTTTCGGTTTCAGAAACTTAAAATTCAAAAACCAATATCTAATTGCTGATAAATGATAAAACAACATATAATTTATTGTTATATTACTTTTATTGTGTTTGCTCAACTAGCACAATGGAGTTCTGAAAGTAATCAATCATAAAAATATGAAATTTTCATAAAATGTTTTCAAAAAATTTAGACGTGTGCGCAATTCTCGAAATTATGTTTGACTTTTAATTAGAAAATAAGAGTTTTGGAATCTAACTGTTTTTCATATGAAATACCAAGCTTAAATAGAAAAAAAAAACTGGGGAGTCATGAGGCCTGCCGACAGAAGTGAAAACTTAAAACTACTTTTATTTTATTTATTTTTATTTTTTTTTAATTTTTTTTATTTTATTTTATTTTATTTATTTTTATTTTATTTTTATTTTATTTTATTTTATTTTATTTTATTTTATTTTATTTTATTGTTATTTTATTCTATTTATTTTTATTTTATTTATTTATTTTTATTTTTTTATTTTTATTTCAATTTCAATTTCAATCTCAATTTCAATTTCAGTTTTAATTTCAATTTCAATTTCAATTTTAATTTCAATTTCAATTACAATTTCAATTTCAATTTCAATTTCAATTTCAATTTCAATTTCAATTTCAATTTCAATTTCAATTTCAATTTCAATTTCAATTTCAATTTCAATTTCAATTTCAATTTCAATTTCAATTTCAATTTCAATTTCAATTTCAATTTCAATTCAAAAAGATATCATAGTACCTACTCCAAAATACCAAACTCTTTCAAAATGTGAAAAAATTATGTTTTCAATAAAATAGTGTGTTTTAGGCACCACACAAATTAATAAAATATTAAAACCGTAGTCGAATTAGATCTGAAACGGATGAAAAAGGGCTATTATTTATTATCAACAATGAAATTAGCTACAATGTAAGGAGTTCACATTTGATTCATAATCGAAGTAAAGAAAATGTAAAAAAAAAGAAAATTCGCTTTGAATGTTGATTAATATATGTATGTATACATACATATGTAAGATGTAAAATCATAACTTTCAAGCCCTTATCTTGCCATTTCATTTTCCTTTTCATGTCCTGAGCTCTACCTCGAGTTTTAATAATCCAAAAAGAAAGCTCTTCTTCCCCTTGCGAAATAGTGGGAAATTGCTTTAATTACACTGTCGCATAATCTGAACTTTTTATGATAATATACTTCTGTGGATAGTCCTCAGTAATATCCTAGGGCTTTCCTGCCGTTGATAGAGTGAACGACATAAGGAAAGCATAATCCAAAACTAGACGGAAATGAGGTAGGTTTCGAGAAGAAGAAAACAATTTTTCACTCCGTTTCCACATTCATAGCCCTTAGGTGCAGTAACAAGATGCGACCATACGAACACATATTTTTTAAGAGTTGGATTAAAGCAAATCTCATTTTTATCCCTTTGCAATGCTCCCTTCTATTTTTTCCCTCCATTAACATTTTTCAGTGCTTTCAAATCTTTGTGCTGGTGTTCTTATTATTCAGATTCGGTCTCTAGAAGGCAAACACCATAAAGATATGAACGTGAGATGGGCACAGATACAAAATTAATTGCAGCCGAAGCTTAGGAAGCTTTGTGTATCAAACGAGATAATTCGAGAAGGTTCGAGATTTCTCTGATTTCGATAAGCAGTAACAGCGCAGTGTGATGCTTGATGCTGAATAATTTTTACATAGACATGGATATAACTTGGAGTCATCTATCATATGCAGAGCCAAAAGCGAAGATGGATATTCAGAATAATGAGAATTATCCTCCTGACGAGTCCTTTTCATACATAATGTGGACTTTATGTTGGTTTCCCTGTATCGGACAGAATAGCACCACATCACAAACTATAGAAATTTAAATAAGTTTTCATTCTTCTAGTAATTAGAAAATAAAAACTGTGCAATGGCGAAAGTACTGCTTGTGCAACAATCTGCTAGAAGCTCACATAAAATAAAAATCAAGTTTAGCTTTTGAAATGGGAAACCTACCCGCAAAGCAGTCGCAGGTTCTGCCAATCTCCCTGCCAGGAAAACGTCCCAGATCTACCCTTGTGGCACTCCTTCGATTTCGCATTCAGTCCACATGTTCGACTGTATACGACTGGAATCATGATGGGCTTTGGAAATCAACCAGATACAATAATTTAATCCGGAAGCGGTTCATAAAAAGTTAAGTGAAACGTTAATTTTGTTCTCTAATCTATAGATCTATAGGTTTTTATAAATTAGTACAATAACAAACTATGGTCCATCGAAACTACAGAATATTTTAGGTTTTTGGGGACAATTTTGTTCGTCGACGTACACAACACATTCGATTTGGAGTCCTTGCCAAATCGTGATGGGTTAGCTTCCAAAATTTAGTTAAGATATTATTAAATACTATTATTATTAGTTTTTGTTATAAAACCTTACATACTTAAGTCTTTTATCGCTGCTATAATGTTTTGTCTTATAATAATATTGTGCTTTTATTTTTATCAGTAACAAACGAGTTCATGTAAGTAGGTACCTATTAATAATTTTTTATAGATATTTCTTATGAAGATTGTAAAAAAACTCAGAGTATCTTGCTAAAAAAAAATAAACACAACATAGATTTTATCTCGCTAAATAATAAATATTGATTATTTCGATTGCAATCGTGTTTTCGACTTAAAACTAATTAAACCTCATTACTTTAAATTCTTCAGAGATAATTGATCATTTAGCCCGTCATAGGCTGCTGAGTTACTCTCTCAAAGACCAAGTTGATCCCTGGGGATAATAGTTTCATTTTTAATAATCCATTTCAAGAGGCTAAGATAACTTTATAAAACTTACCCGGGTTATAGATATTAAGCTAATGATTCTGCATCTGCCCGAGGAGCGGACTGCAGCCCGTCTCCTCGCCACATTTTCTGATGGGATGCTTCTCCAGTTGAAGCAATAATCGTTTGCAAAGGTAAAGTTGAGTTGCGGTCGGCAGGGCTTTCTAATTCGATAACTTGAATTTTCCAGAAATGAAAAGTTGTTGGACCTAGAATTTCCCTCTAGTATCTGACTGCTTCCCTGCATCAACTTCTGGTCTGCACTCCAGTTGGAGTGGTTCTATGCGAATAAATCGCTTATCGGATGAAATCAAAACTAACAAGCTAATGGCACTCCACGTGTTCAAATTGGGAGTTTACGTAGGCACTGCAAAATAATTTTATTTAGACATATCAAATTAAATGCATTGGTTTTTGGGAACATTTTATATTAAAAAAATTAAATATGTTTTTCAAATGACATCAGGTACAGTAACAAAGTAAAACGATCCAGAAACCAAAAAATATTAATTTTTTGAGACGGATTCACTCTAACTATTTTTATACAATTTTCGAATGGCAAATTACAAGGAAAATATAAGATGAATATTTTATGCAACATAACGAATATAATACAAAAATAGAGTCTCAACATTTAGTTTACTGGCATTGATCGATTCAATAAAAACGTAAAAAAAATATTTAGTTAATACGACTAAACTTATCGCTGGCGACAAATAAATTTACAAATTGTGATAAATGATGTTTAAGTGTCAGTGCAGATTTTATGAGATATGAGAGGAACCAAGGGAATTAATCAGAACTCCTTTTTCATGCTATCAAGTACGAAATCATGAAATTCTGACAGCTGACGCTCCTAAAACGTACCTAATTCAAATGTTTGAAATAACTTTATGAAGTGATTGCCCTAATATTACTTCTCCTTTTAAAAAATAAAATACCAACATATTTCACTAAATGGAAAATACTTCTTAAAAGACGGAGGTAAGAGCCCCCGAAATGCGAAATGTTGGATCTATGTAGAAGGAAATCGTAATTAAGGTTTATATAGTAATAAGTAATAAAACTCAATCAGATGAAAAATCTATTGCCTCCATTAATTCTCATAACAGGTAGGCGATTTTAAGCATATAATGCTTTTTTTCTTATCTCGACACTGAGCAAAAGATCCATACTTTCTAAAGATGTGAAGGCTTGACAAGTATTTCGTTGATTTAAATGTGCGAGTGGTTTTAACGCTATTCCAGGTATGAAAACGAGGGATATGAGTGGCGAATTATGCGAATCATGCTCATTATAAAACGAGAAAATTTCTGAAATTTCAGCTCGCTGCCACCCACCAGTAATGGATATATCCATTTTAATAAAATGAAGGTACTTGTTCGATTAAAATTAATAATATCTACCTGACAAAAATGAAATGATCTGTTGCGAAAAGCTAAAGAACAGAAACAGCTGCTGGAAATTGTCTACCGCGCTGGTGTTTTCAATTTAAAATAAACAGAATATGAGAATCGCTAATTGATGTTTTTTCAAAAGCTTGACGCAAATCTTTATGACGGTCGGAAATATCATCAAGAATACTTAAAAAAATTTCATGAAAAAACTCTGTATAAATTAAAACCGAAAAAACATATAATGCGAAAATAAATGTAAGCTTATTAAAAAAAATTTGTTTTAAAATTCAATATCACTCATTTGCGAGTTCTCCAAAGAACATCAGATTTCCTCTAAATCTTGAAATTTTTTAATATGTAGGTATATATGTAAATACCTAACATAAGATACATACATATTATGCCTGAAATACGAAGAAAAACAAATTGACTGAAATCTGAAATTTGTCTCCAAAATCTAAAAGTACAAAGATTTAAAACAAAATAATTGAAAACGATATATCCCTGCAAATAATTTTAAAAATGTTTGCTTTAAAATGTAATGCACCTTAATTCTACTAGACAGCAAATAAATTTATTTTTGGTGAAATCTTTATGGAGGGCTTTCTCTTGCTATGGAATAATTAAGGACGCCTTTAAATCTTATGAACTTTGAAAATGCAAGGAGACGAGGAAAACATTTTCACAAAATGCATCTCGACAAGTTAATGTGACAGCGCCTTATTAAAAGTTTTAGCTCCTCGAAATTACCACCTGATACCGTGCATTTATTCAGGATTCTAATTAGTTGTCTGCTGAACTTTAGCCTCCATCTGACATATGAAATCATGTTTAATGAAATAAGGATGTGCACCGAGGCAAGTGTTCACATAATTTATCTTTTAGTTTTATCCACGTACTTAAGGAATGACATTAGGGAAGTTTCGCTATGAAATTATGTCAAGTGTAATTGGATTAGAATGCATTAGGACAGGACTAAAATATCACTTAGAGCGTGACTGTTAGATTGTCAGAAATCATACCTATGTGATTTGCGTCATTTTTGCGAAATCCGATTATTCGTTCAGAGTTACGTTGGTACATGCATAAACAAAACGTGAACGTGTCATCTTAGGAATTTTCCATAGACTGTTTTTCGACAGAAGTTTGACAGTTAGTTACAGATGGCTTTTATACTTATTAAATTTCTGATTGCTTTCTCTTGGAAAAAGATTACTAAGGTGGATGTTTTGAAGCTTTTGACATCTAATCTAATATTCAACGTTTTATTTGTATATATGGTAAATATAAGAAGACAAGTGTTAGTTTTTTTTTTAATTTCAAAACGATTAGAAACTGCTTACATATTCCAAGAAAAGTTTGTATTTAGAGTTACATACATGTACATATAATTATAATAGTGCTTTTTATTTAAATCTTTTGATTTTTAAGTTCCTACTTAATTCGTAATTTATCAAATAATGCGCTTACACAAAAATAAACCAAATTTCCTTTGAAAGGTAGATCTTTCGGCTTCTTAATAATAATTGCGCATTTCTACGTATACTCTTAGCATTAAAATAGAATAAAAACTCCATCTCTCAAGTAATTTTACAAAGAGGAAAGTACCGCAGACAATATGATTTGAAATAACAGAAAGTGCAAGCATACCTTTTTGGGAATGCCAATTTGGTAAAATTTCACCAAAATTGTATCCTTTGTTTGTGGTGGAAAACAAATGATTCTGAAGAACTTTCAAAAGTAGAGAAAGCCCGTGTGCAAGGTACAGAAATTACTTTTGAGAAAACCCATTTAAATATGCAACGTGCATCAAAAGAAGAGCCAGGGGGATTCCTCAAGAGAAATACTCCTGAATTATATCATTGTCCCCAGATATGGCTGCGAGTATACCGCGAACAAAAGCTGCGCCATCCGAAATGAAAACTCAAAATTGACACTTTTGAAGCCTCGTTTAGACACAAAACTTCGAGCATTCTGTCTAGTTACCATGCGGGAAACTGGTTGGCTTCAGAAAAACTTTTCTGCTGAAGGGCGGAAAGTTATAATAAAACCACCTTTGCGGCTGTGAAAATTTAATTCGAATAGGTTACTCATGTTACTGTCGGGAAATGCCTAAAAATAGCTTGCATATTTCACAAATAGACTGAACTTCAGGCAATTCTAAGGTATTCTTTCGTTCAGTGAAACATTTATTATGAATTTTGGGGTATTAGTAAAATTCTGCAATTTATTATAATTCTTTCCGAAATTTCCCTGAATTAAGAACCCCTATATGTTTATGTACATTTATATATAACTACCAACGCATTGTCGTTAAATGTGAAATTGTGTAGTAAAATTCGCGGAGATGTGGTCGGAATCGCTGTATTTAAAGTTAGCAACAAACTTCGTTTTCACCAAAATTTTGTTGTCTCATGGAGTTGCCTCAAGTTTGAAAGTATCACAAAACTCCTTGAAAAGCCAATTCATTTGCGTGTTTTGTGAACTTTCTATATGGCGGGGGAGGAGAGGAGACTTCTTGTAAGTCTATTACACACCACCGACAGGGAAACCTCTAAGCTGCTTTCGCGGTTCCTTGAAATTGACTTCCTGACACGTTACTTAAGACAAACTAAAGTGCAATTTTGAGAATTTCGTACGATCATGTCGCGTGCAATATGTGTCGCTTCTCGTTCGGTTATTGGTCGAAAAATCCTTTCTCGTTGAGTAGCTTGATTAATGGTAACTCCTAGTTGACACACTTTTTCAGAGGGCATAATTCGCTGCTATTCATCATGGATCCGGTGGTGGCACCCTCAAATATCGCATAATTTTTCATTTATCAATCTGGCAGCTTCTTTCAGGAGATGAGCCGATACTCAGGCGAGATTTTGATGTGGTACTTCAACCCCCTGATACTTGATATTAAACGTAAATTGTCCTTGTTATCATAAAAGAGCGCGGCGGGGTACATAAGATTTGTCGATCGAAACGGATTGTTGTTAAGCGTTTTTGTTTCCATAAAGAAAATCTTTGCTTGTATGCAAAACATTATTAAATGCCTAATTTTACTGTTAATTTTGATAAATTAAAGAGTCTCTTCAAAGTCTTTAAAGTTCTAATGATTGTTCGATTTCGACTAAGCGACTAAGTACATAGATTAATTTTGAAAAATGTTGTACAAGGACTAAAGGAAACAAACAAAACTGATCAAGTTCGAATTAGAATTATCACTTTTTAAAAGCAATTAAAAAATAACAGAAATAATAACTACCAAGTTTAAAATGTTAGGGTAAGAAACTCTGAACCAAATATGTAAAAATGCAAATAATATTAAAATTTGTTCTAATTTCTATGCAACTTAAGACTAGCTAGTGGATATATCATTGACATTTAAAAAATTAACTTAGCTTGAAAGGATTGCGAGTATTTTCTGGTGAATTTCGGTATAAAATATGTCCCTGTAAGACCCCCAGCTGTTTCCTAAGCACACATCACTCCCGTATAAATAGAATAGCTAAATAAGGGCCAAATCCATTTCTTGGCATCAATATATTCGCATTTTTCTCCCCATATGTAATTTATTTGCGTCCCTCTAAACTCTTCAATAAAAAAGAGAACCCCCAAAGGGTTATTTAAATTGTTCAGAGAGCTGTAGGTAATACTCCTTGATTACCCTTAAAATCCAACCCTGATCCCTAAAATGTTTTTTCTTCGTTTCAAATCAGTTCGTTGTATTTATGGATAGGATGTCTTTAATTCCATTATGCCAGAAGCAACCCTACTCAACTTGTGATTCTTTCGAGAAAATGCCAGAAAATCAACGGTGTACAAGCGAAACTGATTTCCTGAAGAGTCCTTTCCTAGATCATTGTACCTAACGATATTTTTCTTGAGAGAATTAGAACGATACCGATGTAACAACGTTTCCGTTTACATGTTCAACAAGGCCGGACAAGGCTCCAATATTAGTTTTTGACCAATCAAGTCCAAATTAATTTAAAACTTTCGCGGAGCACGTAATTGAAGTATAAGTGGAGTTCATTTATGTAAATTTTACAAAATTAAGAGGGCCCAATAAAGTGGAAAGTTTAGACCCCTTGGGGAAACCGCTCAAACAGGTGTTGGATTGATTTCTGGAACAAGTGTAGCTCAAATGTCTCTGAAACGAAACATCGTCTTCCACTTAAAATTTGCTACTATACTAAGGCTTCTGGAGGAGATTGGCTAGGCGTTAAATCTTGCTCAGCTCAGATTAGGTGGATTTCTGTGAAGGATTTTCAGTCGTTCGAGGGAAACTGTTGCGAGCAGCAACATGTCCTCTAAACGAATTTATAGCTTTATGTAAATTAATTTAAGTACAAGTTATCCCAGTATGTTTCTTATTCAAAATATTGTCAAAAAACATCCAGACTATCCCACAATTTAAAAAATAAAATTAAAAGAAAACATAATTGCAACTTCCCAAATAGTTTCCTCTACTATGTATTTTTGTAACAAATCGGAATAGTCAATTCCCATAGCTAGTAAAAGGAATATTTTTAATTTACGACAAATTAATTTCTCCGAATTTAATTTTAAGCAGCAATTACTTAACTTTATTTCATTCTGCGCAGAGATCCAGGTAGAAAGCAAATTGAAGGGTTAATGGGGAGGGCCCCTGGAATACATTTATCTTGCAATTCTCTCATTTAACGACATTCCCACCGGAGTTAAATTTGTAATCGCCCACAGCGATAGACAGTAATTAAGAACAAAATCTCCTGCGGGAGCCACCCTTTCATGTCAGTTAAAATAATAAATTTTAGCTTAAGGGTATCACGGAAGCGTGTGATAAAAATTAAGATAACGACCATTGGTTAGACACCTTCAAAAGTTAGAAATCTTCAGATTTAATGCATTTAAATTCTGTGAAAGAAGTCGTAAAGTGTTTGATTATCTCGTGATTTTTAGAATGAGAAGTATTCTTTATCTGAACTTTTGAATTCATTTTGATTCTATTATATTTTGAACTGAATTTTGGACGTGTTAAGAAATTCTATGTTATGTTATGATAAATAACGCTATAATTTCGCACTTTATATCGGATGTTTTACATACCTTCTTAATTAAGATCTTAGCAATGGATTGAATAAATTTTTGTACGATGCGTATTTTCTGGTATGTTAGGTCATCCCTTTTACGTCATGTTATAATCAAGTGGCAAATAAAACCTTTTTTCTCTCATAAGTTTCATAATTGCTAATAAACATGCTAAAAATCTGAGCATGAGAAAGAATAACAAAACAACTTGTTTTCTGTCATCGTGCGTGTAATAAAAAATACGACGATTTAATCAGGAAGTTGTATTGCATATATTTGTGGAATATATTTTATTAGGTACATAGGTAAGTACACATGTATTAATTTTATATCTACTTTATTTTCTTCTTTTCAGTAATGAACGAAGCCGTATTTTAAATAATGTGATTGTTCACTTCAAAAAATACAAAAGAAGGTAAACTTCTAGAATTTATTTAATCAGAATAAATGATCCGAAAGGGATCAGGAAAGCCAACATTTGTCTAGATATTTCAAGTTTTTTAACCCTCTATTTCTTTACTTACTTGTAGTAAAACAAACAGAACAAGTCACCCTGAAAGAAAAGTACACTTATAGTACCTAAAACATAGGTAGGCCACTCTCAATCTCTCCAAACTTACACCTGGAATACATGTGGCTGACATATTTTTGCATAAATGAATGTTCCAAACTTCTACGTTAGTACAGTTATTAGCCTAATAAATCTATAGTTGTGTGAGGAAGTGTGAAGCGGAATTCCAGGGAGCTGGAACATGCTCGCCGTGCCTGTTTTCTATTCCCTAGGAGTATTTTCCCGTGTGGTACAACAATAATTTTCGAGGTAAAGTAAACGGAAGCTCCTTGAGAGTTTCCCTGTTCTATCTATACATCGAAAGTAGGTTTGAAAAAGTTTTTGTTTGCTTAAATCATCGCAGCCCGCTGCACCCTCCCACATCATTCGTTTTCTAGGGAAACATCGAGCATACGTTTTGAATTCACATTATGGTAGCACCTTACTTTGAATATTGAAATTTTCTAGAGTTATGTATGTGCGAAATTGGCAAAAGCAGAGAATAATTTTCGAGTATTTTATTTTTTAAGTATTCTATACTCATCTTATTTATTTTTTTGGTGGCGAAAATTTCACTATTTGCAAACATTTATTTGCGATGTTATGCAACATGATTTTGAAAACCATTTATGTACATAGCTCGAATGGTGCAAAACAAATGTGCAAAACAGGCTCATTTCAGACTAGTGAAAACCACAGAGAATGGAGATCTGCATAGTGAATTTTAAGCCAGAATGGGATCCATTTGATTTCCGTGGCTTTTCAAGCTTGTTAAATGTCCACTCACCTCGCTCGGACCAGTGAATTTTAATTAACCCTACCGGGGGGTTGGAGCACGCTCAGCACGAGCAAATATTATATTTTATCGGACCACATCATTATCAAGAGATTTATAACCAATGCAACCGAACAGCAAATAAGAGGAGCTGCATTTCTCGATTCGATCGGAACATTTTGTTTTCACTAAAATTAAATTTGTAAGTGGAGATTTACAGGTAAGGATTGGGCTACTTAACAATAGAAACTTTGCTTTCAATTTATATAAAAGTAACCTTTATAATTTTACCTTTATCATTTAAGCAATTGTAACCACAAACACTAAAATGAAAGGGATTTTAAATCAGTGTTTGAAACATACTTACATACACATAATATTATATGTATATGTATGCGTATTAACATTGTAAAAGCCTATAAAACAAAAACAATTCTACTTAAATCGAATCGCCATTGCAAGCAATTTAATCGCCATTTCAAACAAGTAAGTTAAAATTATCGTGGTATCTCATTTACACTTCATCAGTTTTTCAATGTCATCGCAATATGGGCCAACTTTGGATAGCATCATCTTAATTAAAATGAATTTCCTTGTCAACAATTTCTTTCCTCTTTTAAACTGCCTATAAAGCAGTTCTGTTTTCAAGGATAACAAGGGCGTCTTAAGATGTAAAATTAATCATTTCCAGCTTTCTTGTTAAAACTAATTCAGTTGATTGCCTCTCACCCTTTTTGTAATATTTTTGAAGGTATTTGTTATAAATTAAGTAATTAAACTACGCTCAGTTAATCAGAAGAGTATCGAAGCGTGATTCGATGGTCTTAAATTTAAGTCCAAAGCCATTGTTTTTGAGAATTTTCACACAAAAGTGTTTTTAATTTGATCTAATTAAATGTTTATTTATAAAGCAACGCCTTTAGATGTATAATATACTTTTCTTATAAAATTATCTAATTTTTCTTTTTATTGTAACGTGCAATAATATTTAAGGAAAGTTAATAAAATATCCTTTTACCTGAAATGTTTGCTGTGGTCCTAGGCAACAGGCTACAGTAAAAATCAATCTTTCTTAAAGAATCATTCAGAGTGATTGGATAAATTCCCCTTCACAAAAAGAAATTCATTGACCTGTAAACATTCGAGAAGTAATGCACGCATTCATAGGCTTTTATGTTGCCAATCTCGTTAATGAAATACTTTTCACTGTCCAGGCGAGTTCATTACGAAAACATACTCGGGTCAATCCAATGAGAATGTCCCACAAAAAAATATAATCTCGGGACGCTTTTTTAATGTTAAAAGCGCTACAGGAAAAAGTCAAAGTGGTGTGAATTAAGGAAAAAGTGGGCAATTTGCTAGCACAATGGTGTTCGCATCAAAATTTATAGCCACCAGAGCAAGCCCACCATTAGGAATAAAGGATGCCATGTAACCTTCGGGAATTGTTACAGCCAGATTTATTGCAGAGCCATTGGTAGCACTATACTTCGATGGGAAACGCATTGTTCTGCTTTGTACACGAAACCACGAGGAAATCGTAATATATTTGCGCATGTAAAAATATTTCGGCAATATTTCTCACCGTTGCCGGTGCTCTGCCCTTATAAATATGGCTCATCAAAAGGCCTTGTAAGAACTTACCTTGCACGGACGCTCAGGTGAGAGGGTCGTTAGTCATAACTTGTCGAAAGGGACTAACATTTTTGCTCGTGCGCTACGCTACAGAAAGCTCTTTATTCAACGTAAGACTAAATTCCACGAAGAAAGTTTCAAGATTTAGAGTAGTCGTTTTCATTACACCTCGCCTACAAACAGCCGGATATAAAATGTTAAATACCTTTCAAATTGCTATAGATACTAAAATTTCGCGAATTTGCAAAGTTCTTCCGTTCATTTCCGTATTTCGTTATGTGCTCATAATGAAGACTTTCGAAATCTTGTTCAGTCCGCCTCGAATCGGATTCCATTGTGCAGAAATCGAAATCCCCAAGAGCTTGTGGGCGGTATTAACTAAGTCTGCTAAGTCGACTTAAGACTGACGTTAATCCGCGAGAAGAAAGCCGGAATTAATCGCGACTTTGCCAAAAAATTGTAAAATCTGTCTGCTTGGGATAATCACTCCGGACTTGCAGTAAATGGCGAACTACTCAAGTGGACTCATCCGCTCTAGTTGGAATGTGTGCACTTTGTCGAGAAGTTCTGCAATGCTGGCAGTCGAGATTTTTAAGAAAGATTAAGCGCTTTAATTAGCCATTAGAAGGGCTTTTCAGAAATGTTCATGCATTTTTAATGAGACACTCTGTTGCCGAAGCCGCTGAAGGAGGGGGGAAACGTTTAAGATTAGCAAAAACCCGGTATAGCTTCGCTGGTAGAATAACATGAGACACATAACAAGCGCCAGCAATTAATAAGGGCGAGAGTCCTTTTCAGCAGTTTTCGCAAAAACTCTAAAGGGCTTTGTGAATTTATTCTCGACCCCCGAGGGAGATACAATTTTTAAAATATACTTGTTGTTGAGCTTCGGCCCAAAGAATTTTGATTACATTCCAACTGGACCACGCGATATGAGCTACGTACGATTGCTTTTAGCTGACCTCAGGGTGTATGTCCTTTTAATGGCAAAGACAATTATTTCTGTTATTTATTAATTTTATACTCCTTTATGATTAATATTTAAATTAAACCAAAATTTTGAATAACCACCCTTCTAAAATTCCAATTTTAGCATTATATGGACGTCATAGACATTGAATCAAAAGGCAAGTGCATGCTTGTCAACGAAATTAAATCGTTATATGCATAGTACCATAGAAGTCCCTATATCCGACACATACATACAAAATCCCTTTTCCAATTAATTTCAAACCGATGAATGTTTCAAATATAGCCGAAAAATCTTTAAACGCAGTTTTACCTGGCTGATTTGAACACCAACCGCAGGTTGTGAACGCCATCGATGTAATCCATTTCGTACATGACAAACCTCTGGCACTAGTTAGAAGGATTTATAAAGAAGAACGCACCAAAGCGGAATGAGGTCCATTTGTTTTCACTGGCTGTATCCACTGTAGCACGTCCAATTATCTTTAGCAAATTAGCAGATTATAATTAACTTCAATTGATATACGATTTTGATGTAAACAAATTTTAAATTGGAACCCGACCGCATTGTTCTGAGAATATTTCGATAGTGGCTACTGACAAATTAGTAAAAGTAATTTCAGCTATCGATTAATACATATACATGAAATTTATAGTTGTACTTCCCAGTGAAATTAGTGTCGATATTAAACGGACTGGTCCGAAATTTTCACCGAATCGGCTCTAAATTACACCAATTTTATTATTAAACTACTCTTCCCACTGATGGAGCTTCGACCAAATCGAATTCGGACTTCGATCGTTATTTGAAATAATTAGGCAGTTAATATTAGCCCTCCAGAATTCGCGTCGAGAGAGAGATCGAGTTCCTAATACCAACGACGCTGTAATAGCGTTTCAATAATTCATGAAAATGAGAGGTTTAATGTAGCAAACCCTAATGTGAAATCGAAATGAAGTGCTGCTTTTTAGCGAAGCTCAAGGGTGGTTTAACGTGGAAATTTCAAAATGTTTAAGCTATCGATGTAATGCAATGGATAGGAAATTATCCTCATTAAAACATAAATTTTAATAGTTGGATTCAATAATCGCATTTTGTGTTTTACAATTATTTTAAAAAAATTTACACTCCTAATATAATGAATAAGTAATAGTTCCCAAATATCTATCAATATCTCGACATAATTCTCCATTTTTTATTTAGAAATTATATTTAATGTTGATATGATTGAATTTGATATTATTTTTGTATTTTATTTTTTAAATTTATATGCCGGAATGAGTAAACATTTAGACCAAAGCTATGTTAATTTCTCTTTTAGCAAACAATTTTTACATTAATATTAACATTAAGATTTCGTTTTGTTAAAGTAAATATCAACATACGTAATATGAAACAGAAAGGTAAACGAGTTGCATACAACCACCGAATACAACCGCTCTGTTGAGTTCAAAACTGTCTATGCTTTTTATGTGCATGCTCTCGGGTTCCCCTTAATGCAAAAATAATGATTAAAGTTCGCTGTAAATTTTTTAACATTAAGATAACTTTTTCAGATATCGAATTTAATTTCAGATGCACGCCTCTTGAAAGTAACTCGACGGTAAAGATGCGGGAGTCGAGTCGTCCTCGAAATGCCGGCAGGCAATATAACGAGAAAAACTTTATGCCTGTGTCCTCAGACTTATGAGGGTTACAAAACGAAAAAGTAAAAATGCACCCTTTGCCGAGGGCAGAAAAATGCAAGAGAAACACCAACAGAATTGAAAGCTTTAACACACAATAGGGTAAGTTCAGGTTTTGTGTAAAAGCATCATTTTGGAATGGCCACTAAGAAAACATAACAATGGAGGCCCTCCGTTTGCTTTTTGATTTCATTAATTACAGCGGAGTCAAAGTATTGTTTAAAGGTTGAAGTGCTTTACTTCTTTCACTATTTTTGGGGGAAGAATTTTTGACGTTGTCCCCGCGGATAGGTACTGACAATAAGGAGGGATGAAAGTATGCAAAATACGGAATTTACATAAAAAGGCGTACCTATAGCACATCAGTCGCTCGCTATTTCTACAAAAGTATACTGAGGGCGAATTGTTTGTCATCTTCTTAATTTAAGCGACTCACTCATTGTCTTTGATGTTTCTCCAAAAATATTCTGGCAACGTGCAAAATTTAATACTTTGACGAATCATGTTACTTTTAGATGAGTACCTAAACTTTTTCTTTAAAATCTGCGTTTGAGCTTTTAAGAGTTCTGAAAGTCGAAAGGAGAATAAAATTAATACCCTTATACCCACTATGTCATTTGAATAAAATTGTTGAATACTCGTATATAATACCATTCAACCTCTACTATCATTCAAATATAAAGTTTTACGACACATATGTATATAATTAGTGCTTCCTTAATGCTGAGAATTACATGATATATAAAATTTAATAAAGACCAAACAACTTTTATTATATTCCCCAGAAAAGTTTAAATTATACATATTTGATAAAAAATTACTAAGCTCAAAAAACGAAATTATTATTATATTAAAATTAAAACCTATAAAAAACGAGGTACCAACCGAAAACTTTCGACTTTAAAACGTCTGTTTTCTTTAATGGATCAACATCCCTTCAAGATTCTAAAATTCTTATGTTAATGGTACTTTAAAGCTACTTGTAATCTTCGGGAAAATGCGTCATAAAAAACCCATTCTTTAGTTTATACGTTTTATAACTCTTCAAAGAAAAGAGATAGAGAAGTGTGAAATTTTATATATGTAATAAAAACCACTTCAGTAAACCGAAAAGGAATTTGGCTTAAGAGCCAAACCTCCTTCCATTAGTTATATGAGTATAAAACCAAACAAACACCAAGAACAAGACAAAACCCTATGTTTCGGATGGAATAAATTCATTTTTAGTTCGACGAGCGAAAGTAAACGAAAAGGACTTAATTTATAAGAAGTTTAACCGAAAACAAAAGGAAAAGATAAACATAATGATCCAGTTGTAGGAGTTGTTGAGAACCCTCTCGGCTGTGTTTATGCCATTCAGAAAAAAAACCCTTCCAAGATCCCTTCCTTTTCCTTGTTTTCTTCCTTAATAAATACCACTAAATTTCCGAGACTACTGCCGATAGACAGATCGAGAGGATTTACCTGAATAATCAAAAAAATGCGAAATCAATTCGGTGATATCTTCAGAACACAGCAAGCACCCCATATATTCTTCGGAGACCTCGCATTATTTCAGATCTGGAGATACATTACCTCTTAAAAAGAGATACATTTTCAGTGGGCTTATTAAATAAAAAAATATTCCAGGTGGAGTCACAATTGAAAATGTCCTTGTGTCCGCATGAATAAGTAGCTTTCCACCCTCAGAGAATAAGTTTCATGGGTAGCGATTTGCATACAAAGTCGACTTCCTGGAAGTTCACCTCGGTGCACTTTTTCTGCTAAAAATACGAACTTTTGGGGATGGTAGACATAGAAGCAAATAGCAAGCGATATATCTCATGATATAAAAAATAACAGGGGATGAGGGTGCGGAACGAATGCAATTTTGGCATTTTTACTTTTACTTTTTTCTCCGGTAATTTATCAAACGTGCCTGGAGAATTGACATTAAAGCCATAAAAATGAAACAAACGCGCAAATTGCTGAGGTGGTTATTTCGAAGATGTACAATGCATTTAACTTTACTCTTTGGGAGCAAGTCGAGTGGAGCTAAAGTGGGTTATGATATTTTCCAGAGCCCATGAAAAATTCCCAACTGAGGGGATCCATCTAGTCGACTCCAATTTGTTTAAGTATTCCGTAGGGATTAAGTGCCCTCAGAGAAAATACGAAAGGGAATGGTTCAACTCAACCTTTCAAAGCGCTGCAAATCGAAACAAACAAGTAATATCTTCTTATATGTATTTGCGTTCTTTCTTTGGATTTATAAAATAAGCTATGAACACTCAAATTCTTATCAAGAACTAAGCAATAAATTTTAATCTTTACAATGACTTGATTTAGAAAAAGAAATGTTACAGTTCTGAAAGCTAACGATTTTAATATGTTGTTTAATTTTGCATAGTAAGGATGTACTATTTTCAATTTTGTGGAAGTGCACCCTTACTTACCCTTTTAATTTAAAAACCAGGATAAGAATTTTTGTCTTTCATTTCAAAATAAAATAATAATTTACAAATACACCTAATTCTCTTTTTACACGATAGATACGTTCCCAAAAAATGTGTGTAAAAAAAATTCGTGTTAAAAAAGATATTGGCTAAATGGAAAAATAGTAGATTGGTTCCAGACCTAAAAAGCAACTGAAAAGTATAATAAACAATAATAAAAAATTCTTGTTAGAGTTCACTTAACAATCTTTTTCGTGCTTACACATTTTAATTCATTAAGTATATTATAAAAAATAAATTACTTATACTTTGAAAAAAAGAAAATAATATTTGAAAATCATTAATATGAAAAAAGTAAAAATAATATAAACATAACAAAATTTTATGTATTTTCACTTTCTAACAATAAATACATACGTTTACGTAAGACTACAATATCACTGCTATCACTACAATTATTTTGTTCATCATCTTGTGAAATTAATTCTGTATTATCATCTCTAGTCTCGTGTATTGAAAATCGTGTTAAAACAAAACAATTCGTGTAAAAAGAGAATTTTTTTTTTTTTTTTAACTCGTATTAAATCAAATTCGTGTATAAAAAATTCGTGTAAAAAGAGAATTAGAGAATTATTATACAAATTTATAAATGCCAGCACTAACATGACAAAAGACCTACAATGAATTAAGACTACTCATAAAAGTTTCAATGCGAGCTTGAATGAATTTTCATAGAAAAAGTACATCTACAAAGTTAATGTAACCCGAAACTCAATAAGTTTCTTTTTGTCCTTTAATATTTTCTTCAATTAAATTAATTATTTTTAGATTTGTACCGCGTAAAACCCCTTCATGGCATGTTCGCGTTTATCATAGTTACACTGCTAACACTCTTCCGAGCAGTACTTACGAGTTTTAGTTTAGAACAATTTCAGTTTCGTAAAAGCCATCGAACATGGCAGGCTCTTGTACTGCCGCGAATGGAAAAACTCTGGTGCACTGCCATAAAGCCCAGGTTCAATTATTTTTCAATAAGTAATTGCCTTTTTCCCTGTCACGCCACCAATGCATACATATACAAATGTGGGACTACCACGAAATCCAGCTCCAGAGAGCTTAAATATGAAAACCAGTCGCATGCTCCTCGTGGCCATAAAAATAATCTGGGACGTGTTGGTCCTGAAAAAGTGAACGTCACCCTTATCTTAATAGAGGCCAAGAGCCATAAATCTGAGTTTGCAATGTAAACTAGTAGCTGCAGAGATTATTTTTTGCTTTCGCCCTTTGTGTACTAATCGAAGGAGGGATTTGAAGGAGTTCTCTGCATGCGAACCTGTATGGAGGGGCTTCGAGTGGCTTTTGATTGAGATTTATGCCAAGCCACTTCGCAAGTTCAGACAGTTTATCTTCCGATTCACAATTTCGATCGGTTTCATGACAATTGATTTCTTATTTTATGAAATATAACGACCAGAGGTGCGATTCGAATTTATACATATTGAAATTCTCCTATCCGAAAAAATATCTATGAACAGCCACTGCAATATCGAATACATCAATTACCATTTGATACATTTGATAATGTATCATAAAAATGAGGTCGTAGCAAGGTTTTTGATACTTGTTTTGCTATAGTTACCGTGCTTTATTATGTACATATGTATATGCTTAGAATATCTACAGTCGGCAAAACAAATACATATAAATTTTGAATATCAAATAGAATAGAGCGTATATTATTACTTATTTCGAAGATATACGTATACATACTACTATGTATGTACATATACTATGAATATATAATAATATAAAAAAATCGCTGCCAGCAACCATCATATTATTTCCCCGAAAACTCAAAATGGCTAAAGAATTTTAATTTCAAAGTTTTGCCTTCCTTCATCATTTTACTAATACAGAGAATGGATAAAATGTTGAATTGCTGCTAAAGTTTTGATACAAACTTGTTCGAAAAAAATAGAAGGAAAAGATGCGTTTGAACATTTGATTAAATAAAACAAAGTTCTAGAGAAATATTGAACCTTGAGAAGAGCCTAAGAATTCTTAACTTTTCATTTCGTGCGAAAATTTCCAGCAGTTAAAAGAGGAAATTTTCTCTCTTCACCTTCTTAATTAGTAACAGACCATCAAGATATTACATTAGACACAGCAAGAAAGAAATAATAACGCGCAGATCTGAGATCTAGCTAATTTATTCATAAGAAAATTCTAAAGTACTTTCCATTTCAGCGCCCAACTTTCTTAGGAATAATGTAAAATTTATCACAACTTTAATTCATGACCGCCAGCCCTAGCCCCGGGCCCTGCAGTGCCATGGACCTGGCATCTCTTGTGCATAATCCGCGGCGAAAGGTCTTAGTCTAGGGAACATCCAAATAAACAAATACTCGTACAGAGGCGAACTGCTTAGAATAATTAGACAAACTTTTGAGAATCTGCCATAATTCATTTATATTCCTTTTACTTCCTCACAATGACGTAGACTAGAGGTTAAACTGAAGGGGAAGAAACCGACAAAAGTTGCCGGAGAGTTGTTTTCTATAGACGACAACATCCGTCCTGCATGACTGTTTCAGATTTTAAATTTTGCGAAATCTAAAGACGGCTGCTCCTTTACAAAACTCACCCACATAATAATATGCAAATATGATCGAATATCCGAGGCGGCGGGTGAGCCCCGCAGCAGTATGTCAATATTTTCATCGTTGTTTCCTTGTTGGAGGACAATGAGAGATTTTGCTTAATGTCTTCGAGCTGTACGTAGTCTGTGTCTGGGTCCACAACATGACTCTGCAGGAGCATTAACTTCCAGCGAATAAACTTACAAGTGGCTTCCCATTATTCTGCAAAATAAAAATAAATAATAATATAAAATAAAAAATACCTTTGTCGGAAATTTATGCCTGAAGGAGACCTATTGATCAAATTTATGCAACGGAGATTTATGGGATTTAAATTTTGCTAACGACGAGAGCTGGGAATGTAAACTACCTCACAAATCCCTTTTGACTTTCTTTTGATTTATTATTTCTTTAGCGTTTCCCTTTCACATTTTTATGCAAAATTACACCCGACCTGAGGATTCGCGCTTGTTGGGGAAAAAAATTTAATTGCTAAACAAGCTGAGGGAAACAGACGCTGTGTCCCTTTGTGCGCAATTATGCAACCGCCAGGTTAACGTAAGCATTTGAACTACTCAGCCCTTTCAAGCCGGAAAAACACTGCTCTCGGTTGCTTTCATTTCGAGCTCTGCAGAAATCAAATAGGAGCATTTTAGAGCAGCCAGCAATTGGGTTGCACAAACAAGGCTGATTGCCCTGAAAAAAAGGTAAAAATTAGGTACTTGACTCCGTGCTGGGCTTACGAACCCTAAGTGGCCATGTTGCGAATATCTATCGACTTTTCGATGGTTTAAGAGAAAATTCAGTAATATTTGTGCAACCTTACTCACCTTTTTCAAATCAGACATTGTTTCGGTATAAGAAAATATCGCAAATGAAGCCCAATAATTCAGTTATTTAAGTTTAGTATTTTTGTATATTCATATTATTTTATTTTATTTTATTTACTTATTCAGTCTACAGAATACAACTCTTACAGACTATTGAAATGAGGTTATAATTATCTGTAACTATTATAAATGTACATGTTTTAAATTAGCAAATTCAAATAAAATTGTTATTTTTTTATATTAATTACTATTAGCAATGTTACACGTACCAAAAACTGAAACAAATATCTTTAAAATAAAATTTTTATGGTCTCTATACGGAAAAGCAATAAACGATTTTCTTGACCTATTCGAACTACCATGATATCAGTTAATTAACATATTTCCTGCTCCCAGTTGTCGCCAGGACGTCTCCAATAATATTGATTAATTTAGATTTCGACATCACTTGAAGAAACCAGAATAGAACAAGCTGCAAAGATAAAAAATTCAAAGACATTGGTAAGTGTATCACCAGAAATTCATAAGTCTATGCATACCATTGTACATAACATGATACCGTCATACAACCCCTCGCTCGAATATGTCAACAAAAAGCCAACCATTAATCAAATCTCAAATGGTGTTCATTTAAGGGATGTCGACAACGAGACATAAGAAACAGTCACACCAAAAGGCTTCAAAATGTGACGAAGTTAAAGATTTCTGGGCTCCATTTAGTCTTCAAATTAAACCAAAATTAACAGGGAAGCTATTAAGATAATTTGAAATGCTTAACATAAATCTCATGTAAAACTTCTTTCCATACTCTGATACTTAACGTTAAGAAAGATGCGATGTAACTCTTTCTTAAAGTGTTGTCACCAAACTTTTCCGTTCCCATGAATGAATTGGCTGCTACTCATGAGCTTTTAAAAGTCGAATCTGGTCTTTGGCCTGAAAAGTTCTCAAGTCAGTGGGCGAATAAGCTATGAACTTTGTTATAAACGACGGAAAGATTTTCGAAAAGAATTTCATATATGTAGATACATAAGGGAAACTAGGGAGACTTGACCCAATTTTCAGTTTTTGATTTTTCGTAATTTTTCGAAAATTAATTTCAACGAATACTTAATTGTAAGACGAAAGTTAGGAAATTGAAATCGTTTTTTACGATAATAATACATATTTATTTATTTATCTCTAATTTCTGGTTTATTTTGTCTTCATTTGTTGATAAATAAGATTGAGGTTGAGGCAGACTGCGCACTATTTGCATTAATATATGTACAGTACATATGACAATGTCCTGCGAGATAAGATTAAATCGATATCTAGTCTGGATGAATGAACCTACAATATTAATGGGACTTATATTAGATCTCTTTATGTGCGTCAGGATCATATAATTCTAAATTTATCTAATTAAGAAAAATAAAATGTTTGCTAATAAGATTTTCTCAGGGTTTGAGTAACAATAAGCATATTTTTTGGCATTAAGGATTTAAACTGTAATGAACAATAAGTACTAATTGAAACCCATAAAATAGACCACAATTGTCCTGTACGTTTTCTAAAGATAGTACATTTTTCATTCATATTTACTATTACTACCAGAAATTTATCATATAATTATTAATCAACAAATTTACTTCATATTGGATGAGAAGAAAATGCTTCCGTTAAGAGTATTATTAAAAACAAATTCATTACTCTTGACTTGTTTTAAACATGTCATGACATAAAATTATAAACACGGCCATAAAAATATTTACCTTATCCTAGATACGAACAAAATTTATTGTGCTAGAAAAGTCCAAGAAAAGACGACTGTTGCAAATTTTATTTTCGCAAATTTTGGAGATATCCCCACCCGGCTTTGCGCATACTCAACTCATCCTAGTTTCCATATGTTAAGGTGTTATGAAAATAATTTCGTTAAACTGGAACGAAAACTTTTCGCTTTTCCAGGAAAAAAGGTGGGCAAAAGGTAGGTCTAAAAATTCTTTGAAGTACCTTTTTTATTTATCCCACACGTGTTTTATGAAGCAGAATTTTCAGAATCTTCATCTCGCAACAAAATTATTTTTAGAACCTAGAAGGATCAATTAAACTTTTTATATATCCACATTATGTATTTAATTATGAAAATTTAGCTCTCGCCAACGTCTATGATGCCTGCGTCGACATCACGACCACACATGGTAAAACTGTATGTAGATCAATTTTTCAATCATTCTGTTTGACTTTTCTCGTTATTGATTCATCAAGGTTCTATAATAAGAAGGTGGATTGAGTAATTAATGTACTCCTTTGATAATAAAAATATGCTTTAAATCCATTACTTTATTATACTATTATTTCAAATTGAGACTAAAAACGTCGGGAGTAAATTATATGAACTCATTTGGAATAAATTTATTTATTTTATAGCTCCAGTTCCATGAATGTAATAAAAACGAAAGTTTAGGATCTAATAAAAGAGTTATTAAAAACTTTTTGAACTCTGAACAAAAATAACTGGCCTTATTTTTAAAAAGCAATTATTCAAGGCCTTATTCCTCAAAAAGATATCACTATTTTTTTTTTCTTTTTTGATATTTCACTTGTGAGAAGAATATCTTTTCGAGATAACTTCACCAGAGTTTGTAATAAAATATAAATCGTGGGAAAAAAAATATGAATTCACGGATAAACTGCCATCATTTAGAAGTAGCAAAGATTTTGTGTGAAAGAGCTTTTGTCCTTTTGTTACAATAATTTAATTACGACGTACAACAGCGATTTCTGTAACAAGTGGGGGAGACAAAGTAATTTATCAAGGCGTCTACCCTTTCATTGCCATTCTCACCTTGCCCCCAACCTGGCTTAATTATTCCCGTGAAAATTAAATGGTTACTCCTTCTATTCGGCATAAAGTCGTTCGTTCATTAATTTCTTAGGAAAACAGAAGTGACAATTTACTCTTTGTGCCCGCCCCGAAAAAAATCTAATTATTTATTCGCGTGAATGGAATACTAAGCGCTATAACTGCTGCTAAGCATTTCTGTTTTCTTAATGTAACGAAAAAAACGGAAGCGTGAAAGCGAAATTACTTTATTTTTGAGGTGTTCACGCATAAGCTTGTAGTTTGATGGGTTTCCTGCAATTTGCAGTGCTAATGAATTAATAATTGATTTTTAATGTGACTACTTTTGAATACATCTCCTTCACATTTATGGCAACTGTTTCTGAAGTAACTATACAATATATGTAATGTATATAAAACATATATAATAGATTCATATTCTTGTTGAAACTCACCAATTAAATTTTGGTTTTGAGCTTCATACCTGTACGTAATCACACAAAGAATAAAATGCAACCACATATTTTCGTGAAGATTTAATTCATGTCGAGCCACTCCAGACCTTCAGTGCACTAAAGATAAAATTGCTTCCGACCGGAAATGGCAGTGCTTCAGCTTGAATACCCTTTCATGCAATCTACTTACTTTTTCGTCATTGAAAAGCTTCTTGGAGGAGTTTTATCTAGCAAGACGTCATTCATCCAAAGAAGTCGCTTAACCCAACAGTTTCCCTCCTCAGCCTTGCCAGGAAAATGGTGAAGTTTTTGGAATGCGATTTTCAGAGATTATTTACGCCACTAAAAATATCTTCTACTATCGACAGTTTCCCATTGTCAACTTTCGGGGGAAAATACCTTTTGAGGTTCTTTCCTTGGTATTAAATTGCCAAGGTAGGATCAAGGTGGACATACCCCTGTTGCAAAAGTGTAAACTGATATATATCGATTGAAACTTCGACAAGTCAATATAAAATATATAAGATGGCAGGTACATAAATTGAAATGTGCTGAATAGTGGAAAGAGATAATATAGAAACTAGTATAAGAGCATTATTTATGAGAAAATTGTACAAATTTATTGACCCATCAAATTGAGTAACATGCACTACTAATAAAATATTTAGGAGAGTTTACAGGAGTGCATTGTAAACCTAATTCCTTGTTATATTTTAAATATTCTTGTATTACAAAATCGTAATTGGGTATCATTAAAATTAGATAATTATACATGCTAACTGGTCAAGATTTCAAAGTTATGAAATTTTTGTTTGTGTTTACATCCCTATTTAAGCTAGAAATTGAAAAAGCTTTGATTCGATTTATTTACCCAGAATGCTATTTCTCGAATAATAAATTAATTAAATTGCCTACTTCAATTTGCCTAAAATATTAATAGAAGGCCTGGTTTATTTCCGCGAGAGAAAGATTGGTACAGCTGCTGAAAAGAGCTTTTGTCAACTTAATTCTGCCAGAACACAGTTTGAGGTTGTACCTTTGATAAATATTACTCAAGGAAATATTTCGACGAAGAAATTTTATTCTTGAGTGCTATTCAATAGACTTCCATCTTGCTAGAGGTAAAGGAAAGGTAGCCCATTAGAGTGGCAAAATTAAATCAATAAACATCAATGAATGATGACGATATTTAATAGTTTTCAGATAAAAGGTAATTAGTCAACTTACAAAAAAAAATAGAATTTATAATTTAGGATTGTGACAAAAGGACAAGCACGCACGATAGAAATCACTTCCAAAAGCCTTCTTTTTAGTATTTTTGATACAGAACAGAAGCCTAAAATAAATCAACTAACTAGGGCAAGAAATAAAGAATTCCCTCATTTCTTACTTAAAGTCCTTTAAGAGATTCCTATCTCAGTGCAAACAAAATTTGTTTATTTCTTGCCATAATTTCTACTTCCGATCCCAAAACATAGTCTGTGAAGGAAATACATTGAGGAATAAAATATGAATTTCTTCCTGTTCCCTTTCCGTTTTGAAAATTAACTACTTTTCTTTCCTCGGTCCCACCTTACCTGAATGTCTTTACATCCGCATCATGCAACTATTCCACTTCCACCAAAAGTAAAATTCATTTTACTTTCATCCTGGCAAACGACGTCCTGTCTTTCTGCTGAAGAAGCAGTAACAAAAAATCAATAGCAATAATTGCACGTGATCTGTTTCTGCTCCATTCCTGAAAAATTACATAATTTCGTTAGGGGCTAGCGTGCTGCAAAGGAAGCGGAGCCCCGACGTTTTGAATTTGAATCGGAATTTATCAGCCGCAAGATTAATTGATTGTTGTCGTTACCAAGTTCTTCGTTAATAGCTTCACGACATGAAGGGCTTGACGTCCACATCCCTCAGACTTTGGATTTTGTTGCTGTCGGAACGGAAAACCTACGGAATCTACACGCTAGGAATTGTCACTTCGCTTAAGGAGAGCATTTTTCATTGCTGGGCACTTTGGGCTTTTCTTCCTATTATACATAAGTTTGAAATTTCTTTTGAGATGGGAGGCTAACTAGACAGAAGACCCAAAGGGTTTAGCACAATTTTTTAAAACAATTTCAACCTCTTGCCAATCTGGTTTTTTTTTTTTTGGACAGGCCGACAGATTTTGAAGTAATAAATGGATATTTTTATACAGTCTAGATAGAGATCACATCTGGATTATATACATATACTACTAGCTTTTTGCCCGCGACTTCTTCTGCGTGTATTTCCAAATAAATATAAATAGAATAGAGGTAAAATGGGGATAAACGTTTGTATGGAAGTCCGTTATTTTAAAAGTTAGAAATTTGGTTTGAACATGTTTCAAGGTTTTAGGAAAAACAAACCTTAACCAATACAAATTTTCATGGTTTTAACCTTAGAAATGACCGAACTCCCATACAAACTTTCATTCCCTGTCCTAACCCTAAGGAATAAATTTCGAAAAATCCTGAAATACGTCATTCTTCATTTCTACCTTAAAGGCTAAATACCAATTTCCATGGATTTAAGTTCAAAAAATGTTCATACAAACTTACATCCCAATTTTAGCCCCTTAGGGGAAAAATTTCGTGAAATCGTTTCTTAGTGGGTGCTTACGTCATAAAAGAAACCTGCTGTCAAAATTTCAGCCCTTTTGGGCGAGTGGTTTGGTCTGTGCGTTATCTGCCAGTCAGTCAATCATGGAACTGTTTTATATATAGTACATTTGCAGAATAACTCCATATTTTCAACTGTCTTCATTGCAAATAAAAACAGAGAGTTTGCATTTATTTTTGTATTTGTATAAAACGCCCACCTAGGATGCATCAAATTATGCCTAGGACCTAAAAAAGGGAACAAGACAAAATAATAAGGATTTTAAACAAGAAAATTTTAAACGATTCAGCTTCTTAAAGCCACTCACCATCAACAGTGATATTCAAGAAGTGAGTACGCACAGCCCATGGGATATTAATGTTGAAATATTGTAAGGGCATTTTCACCAAAATTGAAATAGATTGTCTTATGCCAGAAAGTATAAAATGGATGAAGTACAGATTTATGGAATATTCTTTGGAATATATACGGGTAATAATGTCGTGTAATTTATCAAATGCCAGATGAATTAGCATGGTTGGGGATGATGGGCCAAACAAAGGAAATATTCAAAGTATCTCACGGTTTTCTTAAAAGATGAAGCTGCGATGATTCCCAACAGACGCTGTCATTAGAGAGTACACAGCTAAAGTTATTTCGATCATTTTGCCCTAAATATCAGAAAGAATCATTCTTAATTATAAATATAATTTTTCAAGTTCTATGCATTTTAATAATTTCAAAACAGATAATAATAGACTTTAACCATGTTGTCATATTCGGAAGAAAATTACAGAAGTATAAACTTTTATGAGAAAAGGTTTTGTTGACATTTAATTTATTTAGTGGAGTTGTTTGACCATATTATTTTAATGTTTCTGACATTGCAATTAGAGGGAGCTCGTTTAATAGGTATTCGCTGCATTAAGAGTTCCATCTGTACGCAAACCACATTTCATTCTATCTCCATGCAAAATATCTTTTTTAACATGCAGAGAACAATGGATTTCACCCAGGCGAGCAAGCTGTCCAATGTTGTACTCCATTATAATGTAAAATTTCGCGGAAATTGCACACAAGTCTGTCTGCTCCGGGCAATTTATAACCCGGGCCCATAAAAAGAGGAAGTAATGAGACTGTCATTAGAAAATATCTATGTAGCATACTCTCAGAGGCGGTAGTATATTACGATATATGTGGAATCACCGAAAATAAAAATTGATTATTTTTTTTTCTGTTAAACTTTGATGGTTTACTTGAATATTCCTCCAATAAATTATTCATTTAGAAGAGTTTCGAGATAACTTCAGCTCGACGAGTTTCATTGCTAGACATAAAAATTTTTAATTAAAATCCTTTATTTTGACGAAGTTGCACTATTGGTTTTAACATTAAAAATTAAGATATCCTAAAAATAATAAATTGCAAAGAGAATACATTTAAGTCGATTAGGACCTTCTAATTTCGTATTCCATAAGTTTTTACTATGGCTAACTGACGAATATTTAAAAAAAGGTCTTCGATTAACTTTTTCCAGCAATTCATATACCTACATAGTTTTGGGTAATTAAATTTATTTTTGAAGAAGAATAAAAATGCAAAACTGCTGTGATGCATTTCTCTATGTTTTTAATTCAACCAAAGAAAGTGTCCTAAAAAAAATGCAATTGAGTTTATTCAAGTTGCAACTGAGTAAATAATTCCTTAAACTTTCTGTTTCTACCAAAAATAACAAAACGGTTTTAGAGATAAAAATGGAAAAATTCCTTTGAGCTTGAATTCCTTAAATTACAGATAAAATCTCCATAAAAAAAAATAATTTCTCCATTTCCTAAATTTGCCAGAATTTTTTATGTAAGGGATAAAGAATTTTCTAGGAAATTAAGTCAATATGAAAAATATTTCACGGAAAATTTCAATGGAAGTTCTTTCATAATATTGCAGCTTTAAAAAATATGAATCGAGATGAGAATTTGCAGCATGAACTTTCCAAGTCACCTTGCGTTATTTCTTCCCTCTGTTGACAAGTTTCATGTTGACTCGGTGCCAATTCAGCGATGTGGAGCAAAATCTCCTTTCAACCCCTCATAATAAAAGATGTCCTAGATCGCTGGTGAGTATTGCATTTCAGCCACATTTTTTTCTGCAAACGTCGCCGATTTCGTGTCTTCATTGTCATTGCCACTTAATATGGGTTACTATGCCCGGTCGCTGGTAAAATATCAATTTTTCTGTTCCAAACGGAAGCGGAAGAGATAAAAATCATTTTTCTGGGGCATCCACATATCAACAAGAAACAATATCTACTTCCGAAAATATTTTTATACTTGGAGCTTTGGCTCCTTTACTAAGCAAAAACAAAATAATTCTTAATGAAATCTTAATGAAATTCTAAAATTTAATTTTGATTTAATTAAATTATTGTATACTCTGTTATTAATTGGAAATTAAAAGCTAGGTTAGGGGACAAGAGTTGCCTACTTTTAATTTCCCTCAGAGAATAAAACCTGTGGAAGTGTTATTGCCCCTCGATGTACCTAGACATAAAATTCATCAGAAGAAAAACAAACTCAAGAAAAATTTATTGGACTTTTTAATGTTCATTGCTCTCTTGATAGCAATCCGTTTGCTCGAATTGACGCTTTCTTTTAAAATTTTATGCATATTACATTGATACGGTTGACACCAAGGGAACGAGTTCATGTCCCAGGAGCATACCAGCGGTATCTTTCGGGACGTCAGGTGGCAGTTAAGCATATTCTGAATTTCATTACAAACACGTAAATCTCTGAAATTGAATTGAACCTTGAATTGATACCTCAGCACTTTGAGAGCAAGGAAAGTTTCTACAAGAATTAAATGATGTTGAGGTGGAGCACCAAGGCGACTGCAACTTCTTACTAGAAATTTACCTCTATTGTTAGTGTTTTACTTGCATTTCTAGGTTTTAGTTATAAATCTTTGGAAATATTTAGTAAACTCGTAAATAGTTAGACACGGAAGTTGATAAGGGCCATGATATACATTTTCCTTGATTTCCCTGCAGAATGAAAGGAAAATGGTAAAGTGATTTAATTTTATTTATTATTATTTGTTTGGAAAACAAGATTTAAGAAAGTTTTATTTCGCGGAAGTAGTAAAACTTCTGTTGGATATTAAATAACACCCACAAAATGAGAATTATTTGTTCTATAAATAATAAATATTGGTTAGTGTTCTACCGAAATATTGACTGTATTATTATCTCATTGACTGAAAATTGAATAGAGATTATTAGGGAAAAAGACAGAATAGTTCCAGTGGCTTTCTATAAAGTGTTCTGAATCATTTTAACATTACAACACTAAGCAATTTATGGGTGACCTCAATATACGGAATACACAATTTTTTTCTGATAGCACCTGTTCGATTTCAATAAGGTTTTATATTTTTAGAATTGCCCTTAATTCCATTAGAGCCCGAAAAGCTCAAAATAAGTCAATGATGTCCTCGACATACGATTTCGTTTGAAAATCAATGAAACATAAGTGAAAAGGATTTGATCCAATATTCCTTTTATAATAAAATGTTTCGATATAAAGAACATTTGTCTTTTTGGTTTTGAATAATATATATTGCAATTTATTTCTTTAAATAAATAAGATTATAACTCAAAACTTACTATTACACATGATAAGTGATAATTTAATATTGTATGAATCTTGTATTATGCAATGCATATAATAATAATAGTCTAAATATACATACCTATCATGGAAAATTAAATCGACTAGTTTTTAAATGGAATTGGAGGCTAGTCAAATTTCCCTTTGGCGCAAATTTGTTTGTTTGTCGAGTACATAATATGCAGATTTTTATTAATATGTATTATAGTTATGACTGCAGCACAAAAACAAAAATTTTGGATTGTGAATTGTAACATAGTGAAGCAAATCCCTACAAAATGTATGTATAAAATATTTGCTCTTAACTGGTTTTAGTATTTTCTGTTGTTCTTAAAAATAATATCATAAAGTTTTTGTTTGGACCAAAATACACTACTTTAAACAAAAATGTCAACTGAAAGGCATTTTTCAAACAAAGTTTTAATGCCTAACATATTCAGGCATTAATTAAAATAATTGTAGAAGGCTTTTGAATGTGCTGAATGGAGGATATTCAGTGACTTCAAGCAAAACATTAGTTATTTACTTAAGTTGTATAATGTTCTAGGCCATTGTCTTCTCAAATAGAAGTGTGGAGCTTCATTATTTCCTTCAGGATAACAAAACGTATCCACAAAAGTAAAGAGTCTCAAAAGGGGGAAAAGGATTGCTCGGAAAGTTTTAATGCTTGTCAAGGTCCCGTGATATTTCTGGTTAATAAGGCAAATTTGAAAAGCTAACATCGCGGAAACATTGCGCAACGAGCGACAAAGAAAATATTGCAAATGATGTGTCCCGGTTTCTGCGGGCAACAAAGAGCCGCTGCCGTTTTCGTAAAACAGAAGCAACAATAAATAAGCAGAAAATTGTCCGGATGAAACACTTTTTTCCCGGAGCAATCCCACGGGGGCATGTCACAAATTCAGGGAAGCTGCACGCCTTTCAACTCCAATTTCCCATTATGTTTGTGTGCATTTAAGTTTTACATTTGCCGAGAGCAAACAGCAGCTGCAAATGCATAGGCGCCGACCCACTCCCCGTCGGCACGTTACAAATCGTGAAGTGTTGTCTGCACCTGAATTATTAAAACTGCATACGTTCACACGTGAGCACACGTGAGGTGCCTTTGTTCGCTGGATTTTTAACTGGCATATTTGTGTTTAATTCAGCCCAGGAATCTATGCCCTTTCGGCACAGCTCGCCTACTCCCAGGATCACTGTAAGGAGCCCCGGCGAGGAGAACGGCAAGAAAATGTGTGTGTTTGCTCAGTATTTTCTACCCAAGTTGTTTGCTCTAAGGTTTAAGGAGTCAACACGGATTAGCAGGTTAACTCCCTTCGCATGCACTCCCCTGCATATTGACACATTTGTTCACTTCGCTTGTTGCAACGACTCCTCTGCTGTTGCTCGGCAGAATTGGGTGCAATCAGCGCGAAGTTGGCTCCTCTGCTATTTGCGTAAATGCCTTAATTAGGACAGGTAGTTTCTAAGCAACTGCAGGTCCGTCGCTTTTGAATAGGTTCCACTACTTCGTAAAAAGGTTATAGATGCAGGTGAAATCTGTACAGCCAATTTAGGAAAACTACGAAAAGGATTTTGTTTTCGAAACACATGAAAATTCTAGTGCACGTAGGAAGTTTAGGTATGCTTTTAATGTAGGTATACTTTTCAAAACTGTCGTTAAAATATAAGGAAGATACGTTTGAATAAAGTTAACAGTTCAAGAAAATCTACTTAATAATAAAATAATCCTAATTGGAAAAGCATTACGAATTTCCTTTGTGTTTAAAGGAAACCTAAAAGTATAGCTGCTTCGTTAATGGCATAATCAAATTGGTATTAAAATGTAATCCTGAAGTTGTAGATAACAATCAAGTCCCGTATATATTTGTTTACGCTTTAAAAAGAAAATCTATCTATTGATTGATTGATAGCTCCACTTTACATATAGGGTTAGTAGCATTAAAATGATATCAATAAGCTAACATCATTTTAGAACCTAGTACAATCTACTGAGAGTTTAACTAAATATTATTGTATACCATCAGCTTAATTAAGCACTTACACTGAGAAAATAATAAAATCTGGAGAAAGTTGTAGGAACCATAAATTGTTCATCGAAAACAAAAATTAGTTAAAGCAATCAAAATTTGTTAATAACCATCTAAATTTAGATGGTTATTAACAAATTTTGATTGCTTTAACTAATTTTTGTTTTCGATGAACAATTTATGGTTCCTACAACTTTCTCCATTTTATTATTTTCTCAGTGTACGAGTAGCAAATCATATAAAATGTTTAAAGCTATATAAACTTTAACACTATCATGTTATTCTATGTAGCTGAAATTTTTACTACATATCAAAGTAAAATACACACATATGAACTGAAAATATATTTCTTTACGATATTATACTCCTGTTTTTATCCAAAAAATTTACGAAGATTTATTCTTAGCAACATGGATTATAAAAAATTATTTCTTATAACTCAAATAAAAATGCAATGCAAATTGCTACACAGACATCTTTTATTCAATTTAAAGAAGAAATACTTAGTACTCGGATATCCACAAAGACAATCCAAAAGATTATTCTAATTAATTTAAGACCAGATTTACCCTCAACTCGTTTAGTTTCTCTACAAAGTATCGATTTTACTAAGATCGTTGCCTTTTTTTCAGCTTTATCTTTGTAAAAAATCTTCCAAGCTTTCTAGACAAAGTTTCGTTTCAGGTGTTTTAATTGTTTTTACAGAATTTTCTTATAAACTTTACAACTGGCACAATTAAGAAGAAAATTTCTTTGTTATCATCTCCGCGAATTCTCCTTCCTTTCATGTACTTTACTTCACGTTTGCATGAACAAAAAATTGCCTCACTGCTCCTAAGTACTGAAGTATTTCAAGCGAAGCGCTACTCTAAGATTTGCAAACTGTGTTTCTTAGATCAGTTCTTTGATTCTTCTCCTCCAGGGATTTCCGAATCAAGAAGTTTCAGATAATTTCTACACAATTTATATGGTCATTTAAGTAGGTAGGTACTATTTTAAACTATTTTTTACAGATTTAATTTTCAGCTCGACTATTACCTAAAAGTCGCGAGGATAGTAATTTAATTGATTTTGAAAGACGCAATTGGTAAAGTTTATATACAAAATCTATTTAAAACTTAAACTTTAAAACAACATTTAGTTTCATATTAATTTCCAGCGTTAACCTTTACTCTAAATTTTTAAATACATAACAGATCATACAAATATAATGTAGTTGGCCAAAATCGAGACCAACAATTCAATTTAAGAACAAGTCTTAGTTCCGACCGCCGCCGCCAGGGCGTTTAATTATTCAAACTTCTGCAATTTCATGATTCATCTCCTCAAGCGTGGGCAATTATTTTGCTCGCACAAACGAAAAATCAAAAAGCTTCTCTCCGTGGAACTTCAAATCATATCCGAATCTTTGAGAATTTTCATTCTTCGCCTCGAACAAAAGTCCCATCCAAAATGAAAAGCCAAAATTGACACTTCTGAAGGTTCATTTAGACAAAACTGGATAAATTTTGTCCGAGTCAACAGAGGCCGGTTTTGCCCTGAGGTCATTTTTATGTTGAACCTACAGAACTTTTTAATAAAACCACCTTTGTGAGAGTGTAAAAATTTAATTTAAGTTCTCTGATACGATTCAAGCGACAGATGCCTAAGGCTTTCTGGGAGTTTTTTAAAAACTCATTCAAATTCAAGTCGCATTGAAATGATTTAGAGTCGGCACAATTCAAGGATGTATCATAAATGGAGTTAGTCCAAAATTTTATCCTAACTACAAAGCAATTGTCGTCTATCAAAATGGGAACATTTATTATGTGTTGGAATCGTGTGTCCCAATTTTTAAATAGAACAGGCGGAACCTGTCGGATATAACTTTACATACTTAAGAAGAAGTCTAAATTTAAATTAAAAAAAAGTTATGCAATAAATTTCTTTCGTTTTTAAACATTTTTATGTTATTTTTAATGCAAATGTTATGTTATCTGGGGACATGTTTAGTTTTATTTGTTTTTCTTTTCAAAACTCAATTTATATATTTATGTATAAGATGAAATAATAGTATTTTTTAAAGACATATGAATTAAAATTAAAGGAAACTAATATCATTTATATTTATCAAAAGGATTCCCAAAAAACATATTCCATAAAAATTACAAAAAGGCATATTTCATTTACATTTACTCATTTCGCCGCTGATTTCATGCAATTATGGTAAAATTAATGCCCGGTTTTATGAATTAAGTACTATTTAAAACTCTCCCTTTTAATGAATTTAATTAAATTTTATACGGAGGGTGGTCAATATTTTTATCAAGTTAATGGAATGGAAAACTACAGCGTAGATATATTGTTACTTTACTGCAGCTTCACCGCTCTTCGAAACTCCAATTATAAAATTCATTGAGATTTTTCATGTCATGGATTATAATTTCCTGGTGGTAGATTATTATATGGATTTATTCACGTCAAATTTTAATCTTCATAAGGATGAATATTTAAGAGATTGTGTAGATTTCAATATTTCTTGCTTGAATAGTGAAATACAATTTTCTATTTTACAAGCTTTTATTTAACTTCAACTTTTATTTGGGTCAAATTTTGCAACTGAATTTTAAACCAGTTCCCCCCAACCGATTGAGTTAAAATTTTGCACACACGTTTGGTTTTAGTGACAATGCACGATTATCACCATCATTCAAAATCCAATATAGCAGACGCCCCAAGATGACGGATTAACTTTTCCTTTACAACCTCCTTGACGTGGGTATCAAATGAAAGGGCTCAGACGAGTAGAATACGATAAAAGCTTGTTTTTAAAAGAAATGTTTAATTAACACTAGAACTACCAAGACACGTCAAATTGACGGGTACTCAATTTTATTCTTGAATAAGGTATATTTTTCAAAGTGACCTCTTTTTGTAATTAAAAATTAATAATTAAATTTTATTACCAATAAAGTGGTTTGCCGACGTTAAGCAATGTAGGCTTTTTCACCCTAGTGGTGTTAAAATAAAATAAATCTGGTACAGCTGCGATTGTATAAAATCATCCTCAATCCCTAGACTATTAAAGCAGTACCAAGATATGATTTTTGATTTATACAAGGGCACCCGGCACAGGACAAAGCCCGCAGCGTTTGTGATGTTTTCGCGAAAGTAAACAATTTCAGATTTTGAGAGATTTTGATGGAACCACCAGGGAATCGAACAGAGCGCATTACTAAATGGCGCCTGCATATGAGTGAAAATTTGTAAAATGCAGCGAGAGAAGAGTTTTTCTTTGAATTATTTATGATCGTATGAAAGCTCGCTCAAAATAAATAATTCATGAAATTTTAAGACTATAGAGCTCAGCTGAATCCGGTGGCCCTAGCAGTGAATGCACAGAAATTTACCTCATCTGTAGATTCACCAAAATATTTACTGTCCTAGGGCGAGAATTGTTATCGGTTTACTTTTCCAAATTTTTCCAAACTTTTTTCCAAAAATTAGATCGTGCACCCTGGGTCGACTCATGCATTTTTATAACTTCTAGTAATATTTAAAATTCAACAGTAACAGGGCTCTTTACCTGGCCAGCGATGTGCCGGATCCTTAGTGTAATTAAAACTGTCACTGTGAGGAAAAAGTATCACACTACACGCAACCCTTTATGCTAGTTTAATCAGCGGACACTTTATCCTCGGAGGAAATTGATTAATCGCGTGACTAAACCCCATGAAATAAGCTCAGCCACGACCGGTGACATCTAAGCTGCTTATTTTTTCTTCACTAGTGTCAAATGAGGTGTGAATGCATTTAGCAAAACGGATCCATCCACAAAATAAACTCAAAAGAGACCATGGCCACTGTCGCAGATAATGCTGTCCAGGGAAATTCCCTGATAAGACATAAGCACTGGCTTTCCTTAACATTTTTAGAATACAATAGACTCTAAGTAGTCGAATGACCTCTGCTGTAAATGACCAATAGTCTGGACTCTGTACGGAATAAATAGAGCCTGTTGGTTGGTTGATTCTTCCAAGGGAAACTTTATTATTCAAATCGAAGTATTCTTTAGTCATTGTTCAGTTTATAGTTTTATACTCAGAAAAGATGCAAATATAATAATCATTAGTTAGGTTATCCCTGCAAAATATGTAGGATAAATTTCTTGAACTATGCACACTCAATAGTTGTAACGTATTTTTCAACTACGTAATACAGCTGCGTATTGCATTGAAATTTTTCAGCATTAAATTATATTACAGATTTCAAATTTTGGGAATAGTCCATAATGCAGTTCAAATCAACAAAAAAAAAAAAAAATAGGTAAGTTCAACACTTTAGACTGTATGTAGATATGTATAAACCTATATACATATGTACCTAGATATTAGATACGGATAAAAAGTGTGCTACCAATTTTAAATAATTTTTAATTTTGAGGAAATCAATATAATCATAAAAGCATCGATAGTATAAACATTCTGCGATAAAATAAGCGATAATAATTTGCATTGAAAGGCACGTAGTTTGCCATCAAGATCTAAATACTGCATGCATACTAGTCAGGAAATCATTAATTTATTTGCAAAGTGTTCCACCAAAAATATTTTATTAATCTCAATATTCAATAAATTTGCATATTAAGGCATAAATGGTTGTATGCATGTCCAATTAGTGATTCATTATTTTGGAACACGCTAAAATCTGATTATTCCTCATTAAAAAAGGAATGATAGCAAAACTAAAAACTATGTAAACTGTGCAGGTAAGTAGTTAGGAGATTGAAAAATGTATAATTCCCTATTGAAATCAATATTAATATGAAGTTTTCCCTTAATTTCATTCTTTAAATTCTAAAACAGACGCACATGCAAATGAATACGTGCGCAACTCTTTCGTATTCAACAGGTAGATGTTATATTTAGCGCAGCATTTAGCACGCTCCATCGAGTGCTCACGTTGTTCTCTTTGCCTTTTAAAGTGAACTTCAAATGAACTCAATAACGTAGCAAATTACATATGAATTGAATTTTATTGTTTACTGCTCTGTTTGCAATTTCCGTGCGGCTGGAGGCATTTTAACTCTTTTGAAAGGTCATTTATTAACATCAAAGTGATTCACTTCACATTCAGCGCATTCGAGGGAGAGATTTTTTATTTCATGGTAACATGGTATTTTACAAAAGTGAAAAAGAAAATCTTATCCTGTTTGATTCGGTATAATTGCAGAAATATTTAAATTTGTGAATTTTTGATCATTTTTAAGGTTGTAATTACTTTGCTGGGTCGTCATACTTTACGACAGCAATTTATCTCAAAAAGGGCGGTCCACCTATTTCGGAGGGCTATTTGCAATCGAAACGCGTCTAACTGAAACTGGGAATAATTTTTGGGTGAATCCGTGTTTATAAAAAAGGGGATTAGGAAAATTATGCTAATTAGGGTCGAAGCGTTTCAAAAAATCCAGCAGCACCCGCAGATACTTGTACTACAAGTCCTTTTTTAATTAGTGCTTAAGTTAAATGGTACTTCCATTTGCTCTTTATGTTACACCTAGAGAAGTAGGCTTTATATAAATCAGAGTATAATCCCTAAATGGGGTAAATATCTCCATCCCCTTTGTCAGTCCGGGCGGTATGCTTCCCTAATTTTTCAAATGTACGGACGACGAGTAACGTAATGAAGTTTTTATCTGATTCAGTTTCGAAATAATATTCCGTCTATATTATCCTTTTTGCTCTGAACTCCCTCCCCGGCTGCTCAAGTCTGAAATATGATCTGATCTACTTCCTTTCTTCTCAAGAAGGTTTCATATTTCAGTGCTGTCGGGGATTGGTTTCATCTCGCTGAGAAAATTAAAACCTGATTTTTAAGTTCGATTTTAAATTGGAATTGATTTAATCTCGATATCCGACAACAAAATAAAATATTTTGGAAGACCACAAAATTTATCTGATAATTAAAAGTATTTCCAGGAAATTAATTTTAAAAGCTGCAAAAATGTCTATTCGAAAAGTTGAAAAAGTACATTCCAAAGAAACCACCAGTTTACAAAATAAAATGCGATGAATCAAAGTTTATAACTCACATAAAAGTTTTAAAAGTTTCTTTCAAGTATTTGTATCTCTGTGTACGTTGATTGCTGTTCAATGTTTTATTATAAAGCGCACAATCCTTTCATATTGAATTTTTAGAACAGAATAAAGTGCATTCGGCACAAACTTAATTGTAAAAATGCTCATAAAATCCCGGGTCAGTGCTGACTTAATCATGAAAACCAGTGAATTTATAGCATAAATCTCCGCACTTGCTTATGTAATCAAATGCACGTGAGCTGAAACCCCAAGATATGTTTCCACAGTACGCAAAAAATAGTCACGGACTCTACATAAACAAATTACTTGCGGTTAGTACATTTCAGTACATTTTCGCGAGAGAGTCCTAATAATTTTGTAGCGATAAGCGAGAAATATACTGCAGCATTTAGTCTGAGAAATGAAACATTTATCTGATTGAATTCAGAAAATTACACTTTCTCAGTGAGCTTCTCCCGTAGCGTTTGCAGATTTTTATTACAGTAAACCTGAGTTACGAGCACTCGGTAACCAGGAATTGTTAAATTTCGGAGGCACTTTTGCCTGCTTTGCTTCCTAGCATTCTTGTCAGCAAAATATAAATTGCGTTTTTATCGAATAAAAAATAAGCAGTCATCTCCAGGAATTATTCCCTTCTTTTTCTTCGCTTCATTTGTGAACAAAAATTAATGGAGAAGAGTATTTTAACATTAAGTAATCAGACTTACGATTTTGCCAGGAAGTATTCTATTTCAATGTCTATGCAGTTTAAGGACCTCTTTAATGCAATCAATTATTTCAATAAAAAGGCAGTCGAAGTCTCCAGAATTCTTATGTCTTTCGAACGAAGCATTATCTCATCTCATCTCTTCACTAAAAACTAAACTTGTTTTATTAAAATGCCTCGTAAATTCATTGCATTATGTATAAATAATTCAATAATATTAATTATCTATATACATATCTATATACATAACAGCGAATGTTTGAATGTTTGCTACCGTTCAATCGATCATCCTGAAATTTTTACCAGGTATTATTGAAATTAAAAGCAGTGTACTACACACCAGTTCTTCATTTTTCTTGTTCATCTTCTTCGAATTTTTCATTTATTTTCCATAAATAAAGGAGACGTAGCAGCGCACGGCGGGTATTCGCTAGTACAAAATAAAATGCATAGTTCAAAATATATTAGTTTTAAAAAACTGAAAAACACACTTTTATCAGTGAAGCACTAAATAGCAAAAAAGGAACGTCCGCCATATTGGGTTTAGAATAATACTACATACATATAGATTATCCTACTCGTCAAACCCTTTCATATGACACCCATATCAAGGAGGTTGTAAAGAAAAAGGTTATCCGCCACCATGGAGGCATCCGCCATTTTGGAGGCATCCGCCATCTCGGAGGCATCCACCATATTGAATTTAGAATGATATTAAATATACTATATTGTATTCTCCTTAGAATTGTATATACATATGTATTTGCAAAGGTCCGAAGTTTTCGGAAAATAATCTTTGAAATACATTTTATTGAAATGAAACTTTTGCTTTTATAAAAACAATTTTTCTTATTTATTTCTAAGTGCGACATTAATGGTTGAATAAATTTTAAAGGAAACAAATTTTAGTAGTCTATCGACTCTTGAGTCGGATCGATTATACGGCATATTTGCATTATGTTGTCAAGCTCTGAAATTCATAATAAAAAGCTTAAAATAATAACTGATGCCTAACAAAGGTGAAGGTGACGGCAACTGCTGTTGAATATAAATTAAAATAGGTAATTTCTTTTTAGCATGCTTGGAAAATTCTTTCCGTGGTTAGAATATGTCTACACAATTCCAAAAATAAAACGCACTTGGACACTTTCTGTGTAAACCACATACCCCTTGCCATTCCAATAAATTTCCTTAGAAACTTAGGATTGCCCTGCTTGAATAATTCACTTTAAGCGATAAATAAAAGTCAAATGACCAACTGAGCTGAATGTAAATTGTACGTCATAATGGCCCTCAACTTTCCTCAAGCAGCTGAAAGTGGCTACGAAACAATTGCGTAATTACCGGAAGTGTTAGAGTATAAATTTTCTCCAAGTTAAAATTGTTAAACTGTGCAAAGTGGGTCTTTCAATTATGTTGTGTTGTTAAATCCTTTACACAGAAGTGCTCCTCCTTATGCCGCGAAATTCTGGGTACTCCTCGAAATACTAAGAGAATTTACGAAATTGCTTTCTGGTTTAATAGTTCTTTGAAATACGTGTGACTAAAGTAGAACAATTCTGTCTATCAGATTGGCATTTAATGCGAAAGTGCAGCATATTCTGAACATGTATGTAGATAGTTTTAGAGAACGCCATCAATCATTTGAAAGGCACGCTCGCCGTTCTTCCAGGAACTCATTACTTTTATCTTTTCCGTTTTATCCTTTTTCGATGTAAATTTGTTAAGTAATATTCTGATAATTACTTCATTAGTGCTGACGGAATTATTTAATAATTGCGCCAGTGCGAGGCCTTTCACACAAGTCATTTGCGTGCTTCAATGCATTAAACGCTTAATGACTTATTTAAAGAGGAGTGCTTACCAATTCCTGGGGATGATTCTATTTATTTGCTTTTACATTTTATAGAAGCAGATACTTATTCATGAAAACTCATCAGCCGGAAGACAAACACAGGAACCTGTAATTATACGTTCGCCAAATGAGCCTTGCTAGTCTACGAATTGTAAATAATATTTATGGTGTAATTATATTATAATATTATAACTAAAGATGATTTATGTGAAATTTTGAGCGGTAGTGTAATTCCATGAGTAAAAATGTTCGCAAAATAGTTAAAATTAAATAGGCTTAGCGCTAATCTAATATCAACAGAAATTTAAAATCAGAAAAATAAAAAATAAGGTGGTAACGTTATAAAACAACATTTTTGCAATTATATTTAGACTTAATGATGTGCATTAAAAAGAGAGATTGTAAATTATCAATTTTACATAGAGTTTTATCTGTAGGTTTCAATTTGCCTGCTTATCTAATTTGAACTGAAAAAACCTAATGTAATACAGTGTCACACATGAACTGTAATAAAATTATGCCCTTTTAATCCCAATTTCAAAGGTTAACCCTTTTTCATGAGATCTTTATACATATCAAAATATTTTGTTCAAAATCGAATGATTCCTTCCACGTCCACAAACTCTTTTGAACGCATTATTCAGAGATGTCAACTGCCTCAACTCAACTTCAGTTTGTCTAGACACTATAGACAGTCATCCCTCACATCACACATCTTCACGTCCCTTTTCAAGCCCTTTCCCTTTCCTCACGTATTTTTTGAAGCCCTTCCGTTACTAAGCAGTTTGATGTAAATCATACGCCTAACACTGGCAAGGATGGCAGCAGAAATGAATTCTTAATGAAGATCTGCTCCGGCAGAAAGAATCACCCGAACTAAATGAAAGTTGCCTAGCAATTCATCCGCTGTGCTAAATTAGAGAAATTGAATTATTGCACTCCATTTCCATACATGGAAGAGTTAATTCGAAAGGGCGAAATATTGGGGGCTCTCATCATAAATAATGGTTATTCTTCCTTCCGTAATGGCCTCTGGAATGGATAATGAATTTTTTATCTGATTGTCCTTTTAAATTTATTACCTTTGAAATGAAAACCTTGGTTTTTGCAACTCACACTTCAATGGAAGGAAAGTTTTCGGAAAGAAGTAAATATTCATTCTAACACCTGCTCTTTTTCCCACTGAAACTAAATAGGTATTTTATGCAGCTGCAGTTATTATCTAGTAGTAAAATATTCATGCTAATGGTTAGTTACATAATAAACCCATATATAAAGCACCCTAAATCATAAATTATAGAGAAGTATGTGAAAGAGGCCTCTGAAATTACACACCTAGAGTTTTTATAAAACGTAAAGTTTCAATCTGTAAGAGAGAACACACACATCGATACATTATTTATTAATAAACTAGGTTAAAGATTTATCCGTTTAGTATAATATCTAAGAAATTAGAGATAAAGTTTGAAATTTGATTGCTTAGCGACATAAATTGAGTTTGAGGTCTCCTCACGGATTTTAATGAAACTTTGTAGGAATGACAATTTAAGGTCAAAAGTGACGGATATGCAAAAAGCATTTGTCGGTCGCTTATATTTCCTGAGATATTTAACTTTAAAATTCTGAAATATGATAATTATCCGCTGCAATTTCTTCATGCTCCTACAATTTTTTAGTGAAAATTATAAAAAAACCTTAAATAAAAATTGTTTCCACCAAACTTCTGTAAAAAATTCTAAACCAGTTCCGAAAATCAGAAAAATTTTATTTTACTTCGATTTATCATTTTGCAAATGCGGGCTATTTATCTTTAATTCGTTAATTTCAAAGATTCTTGAAAATTTAGTTAGAATGAAATGGTGGAAATATCCTTAATTTAAGGTATTTACACAATTCGCAACGAAACTTTGTGGAAATATACAAAAAATCGTAGTATCAAAAGTCATTTTTCAAAATTTCAAAATGAAATATCTCGGAGAGTACAAATACCCGACAATTTTTTTTTGTTTTTTGCATATTTGTCAATTTTGACTCCAAATGAAGACTCCTACAAAGTTTTATCTAAATCCGTGAGGAGACCTCAAACTCTATCTGTTCCAAAATTAAAATAACTCAACTATTAAAAAGCAGAAAGTTATCAACAAAGGAAATTGAGGGGGCAGCATTTTAAATAAAGTTTTATGCATATTTTATTTTCTATGATCCCGCATATGTGGCTATAAATTTTCCTTCGCAACATACCCTAGTTTTTACCTCCAAACGATTTTTGTGTCTGGACGAGATTTATTTACCCATGTTAATTACGGAAATATTTTAAGGCTTCTCTACCCATAAAAAAATTGTACTTTTGCAGTTATTTCATTTTGTAATTTAGAGTAATGACGATGAGAAGAGTAATGACGATGAAACCTTTCATTTATTTCAAGTCGTAGATAAATCGAATCTGCGACAAAAAGATTTTTGCAACAGAAATCATATAAATTTATTATTATTACTATTATTATTATTATTATTATTTATTCCAACCTTACAAGTATATGCAACAGAAATCATACAATTTAGTGCTAGAAGCCAAAATTCATTAAACTAGGTTGCTAGGTTTGCATATACAAATAAATATTTAAAAACATATAATTGCATTTGGGGAAAATCCTTTCTTAAAAACCCAAAGGGTATACTACAAAAGTTGCGGACAGTAAAGCTACGGTTTCCTACAAAGCGGTACCGTCATGTAGCGGCCGTATTATTACGGTGAGTGACGTTGCAAAAACGGTGTGAAAAAACTATGCCAACTATGGCAACTATGACGGTGACAGTAGTTGTAAATTTAGAAGGCGGAGACGGAGTCAGTTTAAATATTTCAGCCGATAGAATTGGATGATTTTGATCTCGCAGTTCTAATTTGCTTAGAAGATGAGGAATCTGAAGAAGAGTTTCGAAGAGACAGCGAATCCAAATTATTTAAAAGTCGAACACAAGAAGGTGCCTATAATATTTTAGTGTTTCGTCATTTACACAGTAATGAAAATAAATTCATTGAGTACTTTCGCCTGACTCCTGTGTTGTTCGATTATGTGTTAAGTTATATAAAGGACGATATCACCACAAAGCCATCAAATAGAGTGCAGAATTCATTGTCGCCTGAACATAAATTTTGTCTCTTTTTAAGGTAAGTCTTAAAAACACAAAAAAACAAAAATAATAAACAAACTGAATTTTTATTCATACATACATACAGTGACTCACAGTGAAAGTCGGGCAGCCCTCTCAGTTATTTTAAAAATCAAATTTTTATACGAAAATGCAAATATTATTTAAAATTTTTATTTACTTTGGTATCAGTATTTTATAAAGATTATTTTTATGGGAAAAAACCAAATCGAAATATACATTGAAGGGAATACCGACACAAAAACCATTTCTATCAGAAATATCAGCTCACAGTAAAAGTCGGGCAACCCTAAACATGTTAACGGGAAATGATAAACCGTTACCCAAATTGGAGATTTTTGGATGCAAAACTATTGCATTAGTTCTGTTGTGATTTTGGACGAGACCAAAGCAGAAGAGTTTATTAGAGTTTATTATGGCGCGAAATACTAAGCAAACGTCTTTAGATGAAAGAAAAATAATAATTGCAAATTTTGAAAAAGGTAAAACCGAAAGAATAATAGCTGAAATTGTGAATAAAAGTAAATCAACAGTACATGATGTAATAACACGCTATAAAAAAGAAGGAAGAATAGCAAATAAACAAAAAAACAGTGCGAAAAAAATATTATCCGACAGAGATGAAAAATTTATTTTGAGAGAAATCAAGAAGGATTCGTTCCTGTGTTCACCACAGATTGCCAAACTGGTGAAAGAAGACTTAGGAAAAGATGTCCATCCTGAAAATATCAGAAGAGTTCTCCGTCGCGCTAATTTAAATGGTAGAGTGGCCAGAACGAAGCCGTTCATTACCGAAAAAAACCGAAAAGCTAGGCTTAGTTTCGCTCGCGACTATCTAAACAAGGATTTCACATTTTGGAGTAGCGTAAGTGTGCACCTAAAACACCTTAAACATTTGTTTACTTTTTATACACCAGGTTTTGTTCACCGACGAGAGTAAATTTAATTTCATTCCAACTTACGCTACTCCAAAATGTGAAATCCTTGTTTAGATAGTCGCGAGCGAAACTAAGCCTAGCTTTTCGGTTTTTTTCGGTAATGAACGGCTTCGTTCTGGCCACTCTACCATTTAAATTAGCGCGACGGAGAACTCTTCTGATATTTTCAGGATGGACATCTTTTCCTAAGTCTTCTTTCACCAGTTTGGCAATCTGTGGTGAACACAGGAACGAATCCTTCTTGATTTCTCTCAAAATAAATTTTTCATCTCTGTCGGATAATATTTTTTTCGCACTGTTTTTTTGTTTATTTGCTATTCTTCCTTCTTTTTTATAGCGTGTTATTACATCATGTACTGTTGATTTACTTTTATTCACAATTTCAGCTATTATTCTTTCGGTTTTACCTTTTTCAAAATTTGCAATTATTATTTTTCTTTCATCTAAAGACGTTTGCTTAGTATTTCGCGCCATAATAAACTCTAATAAACTCTTCTGCTTTGGTCTCGTCCAAAATCACAACAGAACTAATGCAATAGTTTTGCATCCAAAAATCTCCAATTTGGGTAACGGTTTATCATTTCCCGTTAACATGTTTAGGGTTGCCCGACTTTTACTGTGAGCTGATATTTCTGATCGAAATGGTTTTTGTGTCGGTATTCCCTTCAATGTATATTTCGATTTGGTTTTTTCGCATAAAAATAATCTTTATAAAATACTGATACCAAAGTAAATAAAAATTTTAAATAATATTTGCATTTTCGTATAAAAATTTGATTTTTAAAATAACTGAGAGGGCTGCCCGACTTTCACTGTGAGTCACTGTATATACATATAATATTCTTAATCACATAATGTGATTAAGAATCATTAAAGTTATTTGATAAATAATCAATTTCAGCACTACCGACTTAATTTGCAATTTCCATTCTTATTTTTGCCTGATCTCTTGCAGGTAACTTTTTAACTATTTTTGCCATTGAGGCAAAAAATAAATCATTTTCGTCCTGGGCAGCTGGCTGTTTTTCAGCTATTTCTCAAAAGTTTGTTTCTTTCTTCAGAATTTTTGAATTTGCAAGTAGTTCGTTTCTGCGGCGTCGCCTCTGATGTGTCAGCACTATTAGCTCCAGAGGTCTGAGGAGTGTTGTTTTCATTCGGCAAATGGCGCTTCTCTGGCTGCCGAACATTTTCATTTTGAACTTCCTCCGTAAAATGTTGATCAGTCCAATCATACATCCCAGTGAGATCATCGGCAGAGTTTTCTATATTGCAAGTGTCACCAATATTTGTAATAGTACTGAAAGAAACATTGCAATGCTGTATATATTTACAAATAAATATAGACAATTATTACACATACCTTCTTTTACTTGAAGGGATAGAATCTAAAAATGATAAAATGTCTGATCTCTTCTTAGCTGCTTCACCAGATGAACCAGTACCTGGTTTTCCCCGTCGTTTTACATAATAATCTCTTACGTAGGCCCACCTCTTGCTGCACTCAGTATCTACAATAGAAATATCAATAATTTAACTTTTTTCCAGATTTCTGGCTACCGGAGAAACTTTTCGATCTTTAGCGTTTCAATTCAGGATATCTCATTCGTGGATAAGTTTCATAATAAAGCAGGTTGCTAATAGCATTGTGAACAAAATGCTTAATTTAATAATACCGGAGCCAACAGAGTCTCTTCTGCGAAAAGTTTCTACTAAATATATGTCGCTGTGCAATTTCCCAAATTGTGTAGGAGCGATAGATGGAAAGCACGTACGAATAAGAGCTCCTAAAAACAGCGGCTCATCTTTTTTTAATTACAAGGAATTTTACTCAATGGTTATACTAGCTATTGTGGATGCTGACAACAAATTTATAGCCATTGATGTTGGATCATACGGAAGAGAAGGAGATGCAGGTGGGTTCTAATCGTTGTAATAAATATAAATTTTCTGAATATCTCGGGCAAGGAGAACAACTGAGAATGCTTTTGGTATTCTATGTGCGTATTTTCGAATATTTTTCCAGCCCATTGCAACAGCACCAGAAACTACGGACAAACTAATCACAAGCGCGTGTATTTTATATAATATTTTAAGAGATGCGAAAATACCTTTTCCAACACAAGCAAATGATAACAATAAGAAACTTCAACTACCTACGCAAAATTGACTTCCTTTAAATCAAAATAATGTACGTGCAGCAAACACGCCAATGGAAATCCGAAACACATTTAAATATTATTTTAACGGACCTGGTGGTGTAGAATGGCAAAACAAATATTATAAAGAACATTAAATATATTCAATAAAAGTTATAAAAATTCAAAATTACCTGATTTTTTGAGTATTTCGCCTATTTCATACCATAAATTATTCTTTAGATGAGCCTTCCGAAAATCCTTTGAATGGACATTATATAAACACTCATGATTTTTAACAAAATCTATGAGTATTTCGTCCTGTTCACCTGACCATTCCTGATTTTTCGAAGACATTGGTGCACTATAAATATCAATAAATAACAGAAAATATATTTTTATGCAAAACAAACCTTTTTTATTTTTTCCCAACATGCACAAAAATTAAAAACGTCAGCGCCGCTACGGTGACTACGATACAAAAAACGTTGACAAAACAGTTCTCACCGTAAACAGCTACCGCTACAAATGTGACGGCAGCGCTATCTTACGTGACGGTCTGTATCACCCCTATCTTAGAAACCACTACCGCGGTATTCCATAGAACAATATTTTGTGACGTCACTCACCGTAATAATACGGCCGCTATATGACGGTGCCGCTTTGTAGGAAACCGTAGCTTAAGTTATTCTGCGTCAATTCCAGTTTTATTATTATAGGATCTACATAATTCTTTAATTTGCACGTTTTCAGACCAGGAACATCTTGAGAAAATTTTGTCCGTAATGCGTTTTAATTTATTATTTATGAACTTTCTTTCTCTCCTGGAATTCAGTGGTCAAGAAGTAACATGATAGATTTAGCATAATTTTTAAAATTTTGTTTTGAGCTAGTTGAATTTTATTTATGTGCGTTTTGGCCCATTGAAACCACACGCGCGCTCCACCTCCACATAACATAAGAGCTTGAAATATCATTTTAACCATACAAGATTATGTAGCCCTTGAAAAAAACAAAATAGGAATAGTGCAACACATTGAACCTACTAGTTTAAAATCAAGGTTTAATTAAAACAGCGACGAATGTTGGCGCTTCGCTCGTAAATAATTACGTCTTGCATTTGTTGGGCCCGACAGTTAATTTAATTAAGCCCTTGCAAAGTTTGTCACACGCAAAATGCCATGCTGACTCACCGATTGGTTTGGCAAGAGAATTTTCTCCACTTGAATCTAAATAGATTTTTCGCGTGCCCCTTGGCAATGAAGGGCCTTATTAATCATTAGTCACCAGGGCTTCCCATAAACACTGCTATAAAACAGAAATAACAACAAAAATAATGAAAGGGTCAGGGCTTGGAGCGGAATTGATTGAAAAAGCAAACCTCAGCACGGCCACTCAATCTAAGGAAAACAAGTGAAAACTGCTCATCACACTTACTCAAAATGGACTGGTTCTTGTTAAGCGCGGCTTATCAATGATTTATAACTATCGCAATTTCAGATATTTTCAGAAATGCCGAAGTTATAAAGGACCGACTTGCAATGGACTGGTTTTATAAAAATTGCCATAAATTATTCATGAACTGCAGCTCTACCATCCGCGGCAGGCATCGAGATAAGCTGTTTCAAATCAATTATGGAAAATATTACAATAGGAAAATTTAAACAATTCCTGCAGTCATAATGCCCTCTGAGATGTATTAAAACTTCCACAATGCCCCAGAAAGATTTTCTTTTGAAAAATTACTTTTTTCCGGAAAATTGCTTATAATGCAAATTCTTAATTAGCCTTTTGCTTTCCTCAGTCCTGTTTCTTAGCATTTGGTCGAATATCAACGACATTCAGAAGATTAAATTATACCTTACCTTATAGCCCTCACAAGTGACGGAAACGAGTTTGTTTAGTAAATTATGTTAATTATAAATCATCATATATATGTACCTATATAATCGAGTTTGATGTTATTATAATCATTATTTTCTTATAAATTGTATAATTAAATATAGCCTTTAATCGTTTTCGTGCCAAATATGTGTAAGTTTTTTTTTTTAATTCTGAAAATTAAAATATCAACTATTTAATAAAATCGGGCATAAATCCCCCAATATTGTTACTTTATGAAGTTTTCCAATTATGATTCACCAATATGAGGATTAAAAGTTGACCTTATTTTGGGTTCATGCTCATTATTGCAACTAAATGTGAAACGAAACGAAACTAGCATTGATGTTATCATTTCAGCAAGTAACGTGGTACGGATGGGGCTAATCCTTTGTCCTTTGAGGACAAAAAATCAATAAAATTGACCCAATTTTTAATGTACAACGAAAAAGAAGATATTAATGAATGTATGTGTTGGATTATAACATCGAAAAATTATCTTTTAAAAATGAACAAGAATATAATATTTGCTTTCATATATATTTTAATAATGTAAAAAACAAAAGTAAAAAGCAATAATTTCGTTAGTGTTTCACTTTAACATATCGCAAATAACTTGATAATTCTTTAGTCTAGACTAAGAAGGAGTCTCACAATCACTTACCTACTCCTTAACATGTCCACTTATAGATAAAGTTCTAATTACAAGCTTACGACAGAACCAATTTAACACATCATTAATCAGGTCATTATAATTCAATACCTTGCTCTGAGAGTCTGGAGTTGTACAAACAAACGTATTTGGAATTTGGTTTTTGTATTACCTTTATAAAAACGACGACAATATGCACATATGTATGGAGTGGACATAAAAAGAGAACCCTAAACCAAGGGTAGAATTTTCTGATATGGGAACCAGAGTTTCTATATAGTGTCTGAAACTTCTATTCGTTCGTCGTACACAGGTGGTACTTGTACATACATATATGTAATAGGTACAATGCATATGTAGAGTGTGAAATTGGAATAGTTCGACCACCGTACACATTTCTGGTTCTTTCAGATGGATCTTGCCAGGCAAAGTACGAAAACGACATTTTCTGAACCTAGGCTGTCTGATTTTGACTCGCCGACAGATAGGAAGATTACCCATGTTATCGATGGTCTTATTTTTCGTCCTGTGCCCTCTCCCGCAGATGGAGTAGGATATTGAAACTGGTATATAAAGCTTCTTGATACCAAGTTCCAGTCGCACGACAATGTAAATTGTCCGGAACATCCCCGTCGTCTAACCTGGAATTTGACGAAACTTTCGCAAGAGGTTAGAAAGCCTTGGAAGCGCTTGGGGTAGCTCCTGCGCCCTGTGCCAAACAGAAAGTTTCATGGAATTGGACCCATGATCTGGGCCAAGAACATCCAGAACCAGTCGTCGTGTTGCTCTCGGTGAACAAAGTACGCGAACAAGTACGTCGCTGTGCACGAGTGATTATCTTTGCAGGAATAGTAGATTCTACATACAGCTCTGACTTGCTGCTCGGAAGTTTGAATTAACGATAATTTTATAGTGGATATTTGATCCTGTAAGGCTGCAAAGTGTCCTGTCCTTGCAGCTGAATTGGTGGTGTAAAACAATTTAGCCCTAACCTCAAAAAGTTTGCCGTGGAGCTGAATAGGCTCACCTGTGTTGGTGGTTACATGTTTATATTAAGTGCTTGGGTGTCTGACGCTCCTGAAGTGGATTAACCGGCTTTGGGGAAGTAGAAACGGTCTCGTGTTTATCAGGACACTTGGTGCCAACTTTTGTGTATTCCTTAAATACGCGGCCAACTGAGTCTGAGAGCCAATAGAGCAGAATATCATAAGATTCCAGGCTGTCTAACGTAGGAGACACTATGGAATAACCGAATCCTTGCATAGTAAGTCCATTCTATTAAATTTTTGTCGAATCCTCCTTATCACATGCAGGGTTAGGGTTCCTCAAGATTATGAGTAGACCCATATCACTGAGGCGAGGAGTATTAAATTATAACGTACCCTACACCATCCCACGTAGATGTAGAATGTAGATAGACAGATAGAGATACACCTCGACAACTGGCGCGAGATAAAAGTTCAAAATCTCTCTGATTGTCTAGAATTGTAGGTTAAATGATGCGAGCACCCTGCCGGGAAGGTGGTCTAGGCGCGAATTTCAGGGGGCGAAACTGGGAATGGATAATGGTGGATAGCGAAATGAAATTGCTGGGAACGGCTCCGGCGTTTTATTGTGTTTCCACCCCCGTTCTCGTGCCCTCATATGTGTCGTGTAGGAACATCTCTGGCTGAGGTAGATGAAAGGGCTCTGCTCTAATTGTGTTCAAAATTTACCTCATTCTCGCAGACGCTTAATTGTGCGCTTTTCATTTTCATTACTTTGCCGAACGCCCACGGCCTGGCCACTGTGCGACATTCTGCACGCTTAATTAAAAAGAGTGACTTAAAGAACTCAAGTGGTGCCTTTTGTATGCGCGACAAGATTAAAATATGTTGTAACACCACGCGAGACATTCTGTTTTTCTCAGGTGCTCCGTCTGTGTCTTTTACTAGGCCCAGCACGGCTGGACCGCGTTTACCCATTGTCATTAATCCTCTTGACCCATCTCGAGGAGCCAAGCTAGAATTTCTGCTTAAGGATATTGTCTTTTGCTCAAATACATTAGCCGGGCGCACAAAGAGAATGCAAATTCTGAGACTGCTTAACTGGAGCGTAAGAGTGCTGCAAAACTTGAACTAGTTAATGCGGCCCTCGTTTTGCTTTAGAAAAGGAAATAATTTCTTTCTTTTTTTAAGAAAAACAGCCCCGCCAAAGTTGTTCGTTAGACACTGCGGTTGGTTTCATAGTAACATTGTGCGAAAAATGTTTTTCCTGCCATCGTCTGTTCTGTTCCTCGGTGCTCTCAAAAAGGAGCTTCAAACTTTTCGTGGAGTTTTGGGGTTTCCTAATCCTTGAAGCTGCCGGACGGTTTAAATAACGTCGAAGTTTTCTTACCACCATGTCCGTGCTGAAATTCGGGTCCTTTACCAATTCTTTTTTCTTTTCCTCTTTTCAATGAAACGGAAACGGAGTTTCGTACAATTTTTTCCTTTTTAAGGAGAACTAGTGGGTTATATGGTTTGCACTAAAAGCTCCGAATTGTTATGGGGTGCTCTGTTTTCTTTTCGAGGTAGAAAATGGGTGTTAGAAAACTGTTCGAGTGCATAACCCATATAAGTCCACAATTTGAAGTCAGAGATTAAAAGGTACATAGCAAAAACATTCTCGATGGTGATGCTTGCAAGAAGTTTTTGCATTACTCCTTTTATTGGATTAGTTTCTGTATCCGAAATGTAAAAACACATTCAAAACTTCATTGGTATTCTTATTGAAGTTATAAAAGAAAATTACATTCTTCCTTTTCCAAAAAAATTCTTTCGGTTTGCTTAGTAAATTTCTATCGGCTTTAAAGCAGAAAATAAAAGAAACCGGATATCATTGATATTTTAATTTTAAGAATTTTTTAATAAAATCCATACTAATACTTGAGATATCTACTTTAATAATTTTGTCTCATTTGATAATTGATCATGCTTTTAATATTAGTTGCTTATTAGCACTTCAAATTGTTCCGGTAAAATAACCTTTTGCGAACATATTTTTAAATATTCTATCGCAACTGTGCTCACTTAGACTTTGAACTCCGCATGTACAATATTAAGGCTTTAAACCCAATCAAATTAAGTCGCGATATTCTGAAAGATACTTTGAAAATTTTAAGATATCACACAATCATAATTCTTCAAAATTACGAAATTACTTCAGTAACACTTATATTTACAAACAAAATAAAATTCTCAGAGATTTAGAGTTTCAGTTAATTTTTGATTTCGAAGCTTCAAATAATTAAAATAAAAATCTGAAAAGACAAAATTAAAGCAATCGAACTCTTTAAGTAAGAAAACATAAAAATTCACTCTAAAAGGGTGAAACTTTTTTTAAACATGGTTTATAAGTTTTATGTTTTGAAAAGTTGTTCGAAAATGCTTTTTATATCTATTATATGTAGCATAAACCCTTACTACCAAATACACATCTAAAATGCCTTACAAAGTAATAGAATTTTATGGTTTTACTGCTAATTATATTTTTCATAATAGAATTTATCTACTTTTTTACGTATCATCCCTCAAAGTGTACGCAAAACATATTTATAAAATTGTTAAATATTCTGTACAGCTTTCAACTCACTGCGTAATCCTTTAAAAGGTTCATAATATTCTGTGTAAATATCATACGAAGTCGTTCCCTTTGATCTAAAATAAAATCATGTTTGCATAGAATCTTTGAACGCCGCCGCCCGAAAGGAGACGTAATAAAATTTGTTTTCCATAAAGCAAAATTGGCTTCCTCCCAGTGATATTTGGCCTTGGCTAAATGCAGAAGCAATTTGAAAAAAAAGGCACCCTTTGATTAGCAATTCCATCAAATGGTGGAGAGGGAATCGTTTCAATATTCAACTTGTCTCCAATCTTATTAAAATTGGGCAATTTTTCTCCAGCTCCGAAGTTGAGTTGCCTTTTCAAATTAAACCACCCTCGGGCGGATTCATGTTGGACAGAGATATCTTCCAATCATTGCGAACATGCAACGATGTAATTTCCGTACCCCGATCAGCGGCATTTGTCAAAATAATTTTTGTCATTAGAAATAAAATGGAAATACTTTCCTTCGACGGGAAATCAATGGATGAATGCCTTATTGAACAAACAGGGGCAATACATAAAAGAAGCCGGCATAATCAGATAACAAACAGATGGCGTGTCCCGGCCTCTTAAACATTTTTATTAACGGCCGATTATCTTGTCAGAGGTCCCATCTATTTTTTGAAATTGATTTTCTATAAAGCACCAATTGAGCGGGATATCATCGCTTGACTTATTTAAATAAAAATTTAATTTAATAACTTCACTTAAAGGAACCCTCAATCAATGTTTTAAAATATTTAAATACGACGACTCAATCAGTTCTTGTGACATCGCGTGGCATACAGTCATAAATTATTTTAATTTTGCTTTATTCGAAAATGTTCCTTTCCTAACTTTAATTAAGTACAATTTAAATTTTAGGACTACAACTTTAAGATTAATAAGCCCCTGTCGTACTTTTGCTTGAACCATATTTTCATCCAAAATGATTTTCTCACAGAAGGCCTGGTCGGATCGGACTCCTTCATAAAACACTAATTTTTAATTGCCTACGTTCTACGTAGTTCGTGTGAACTGGACATTATGAATGAAAAAGTCAAGGCCAAGTCAAGGTAGCGATAAATATTTTTCTGCGTAATTTTAGATTTAAAGTGAAAATAGGGGAAGGAATATTTACATAAAATATGTTTACCGAGATAAATATACGAAAAAAGTTTTTTCGGGCCACTCACTCTTAATTAAATAACAAAGTTATAATTAAACTGCTGAACTTTATCAGAAGTATAATTAAATACAACATGCTCAAATACATGTACTCTTTATTAATAACTTTGTCTTCGCTTTCTCACGCAATCAATCGGACGTCGTTATCTTTTCTTGGAAATGTTCTTGGAATTCAAATTAATTTAGTAGTGTAATTTGAAAGAAATTAATTTAAAAGCAATTTATAGTTATAAATTTCTAAATATCATAACTGAAATTTAATTATGTTAAAATACTCAAAATAATTTAATCTGTATAGTGGTACAAAGCAATATTAGTACTGATTTTTATTTTAAAAAAAAGTTGTTAAATGAAAGTACTTTAAAGCAATATTCAATTTAAAACTAAAAATTCTTAAAAACTTACCACAAAGTTTAAAATATTTAAAAATTGGATAATGTGTCTTCCACACTGAGGAAAAATTCTATGGATTTGGGGGCAATCAAATGGTCATGATATCAACAATTTTTGCAATATAACAAAAGACTATATAATTATAAATAGTTCTGGCATCCCTAAGATAGATGAGAGAATATAGTTTTATAGTTATGGCATCCGTAAGATATAGTCCAGTATAGTCTATTGAATATTTATGCTTCTCCCAGAATATAGTTAAAAATTTCTTTCAGTGCAAGCAACTAACTATCAGAAATTTAAATTTTTTTATCGTTTTTCTAGATATCATTTGATATAAAAATAAGAGTAAAAATTGTATCTATCACCTTAAGAGAAACATTGTGCACTATATAACCAAACCTCGCCGCACAAAAGCAGTTCTCTGAAGCGCTTGTAAAGTAATTCAAATCGGCAGATGGATATTTTCAGCAGCATCATCAAGCTAATTACAATTGACAATAAAAGTTGCACTTCCTTGAGACCTAATTTCTTTAGTGGCACAGTGTTGCCATTGATACAGTTCTTGAATCTTTCCCTAGTGTACCTCGTTGAGAACGTCGTCCGTCAACTGCAGGTCTAATTAAACTTTCACAGCTGCATAAATCGCTTCAATTAAAACAAATTGAAGACGTGGCGTGGCGCACCTGTCCTCACTCCCCGTCCTCCTTAGTGATGGTGTCTTTTGGATGCCACTACCGAGAGATACCTTATCTTTTGACTGCATCTTTTTAATTAGAACAAATTACTTCAGAGTCTTGGCTTCGTCGTTCATGCTCACTTTTGCTTACGATGCAATTTTTCTGTTGTCAGCATACAGAACTAGGACACTTCAAGATCAGTGGGGAAAAGCTTCTCTTTACCGCAAAAAAATGCAAGGTTTTTAATTGTTTACTACACTTTTAAAGGCCTTTTTAAAAAGGATTAAGCGACTGATGAAGTCCTTCTTCTCAAATGTATTTGTATAAGATTTAAAAGCCTGAATATTATTTTACGAAACTCCTTTTAAAGTAGCTTTCAATTTAATTAATTTGTACAATTACGAATACAATTAACTTTAATTGAAAGTGTAGTTATCTCTTGATTCAAACGTAAAAAGTAAATTTGCTATTAAATCCGGCTTATAAATATCTTGACTAGGATAAGAAGCAAGTCAAACAAGTTTAGTTGGCATTTTTTCTTCAATTTAGATCCTATGCATGTACAACTTTGTAAGCAATATTTTATATGGGAAGTCACAAATTTCCGGTTTATTGTACCAACATACTGGCCTCATCATTCCGCAGTGATAATTTGCTGTAAAAATTTATTTTCCCCGCCCCTAATAACGTGTCAAATGCAAACAGGCGCCGAGTGGTGCCACAGAATTTCTTCGACTCAGGAACAGGAAGAGCGATAAAATTAGATATGAAACTTCGAAAGGACTTTCTGTTGCGAAGGCATGGATGCCGGTTATGAAAAATTTTATGATAATGTCGAAATGATGCGAGCTGGGCGAATGAGTGGCATACATTGAAGTCCCAAAAGGCAGTGAAAGGAGGAAATAGCCTGTGATGAGAACGATAAAACTTCTGAATTCAGAAATAAATTAATAATGGATGAGGGAAGACTTTAAAATTTAATTTTTCTCATAACTTGCTGGCACAATTTTTATGGAGGGGGGATGAACGTGAGGCAATTTTGAAGACCGTAAATAAAACTGGGAATATTGAAAAACCGAAAAAGTTTTTCAGGATAATCTCTTTATGCCTGAGAAATTAAGTGTTTGCTAGTCTTCTTATGATTGAATAGATTTAAAATATTTTTATGTACAGCTGCGCTGAAATGATATTCTTAGAAAAATTTTATATTTTGTGTTGAGCATGTACAAGGAAAAATAATATCTTGTAAGCTCTCCAGAACTCTCAATTCTTTTCTAAGGAATTGGTCTTAATGCCAGAATCCATGTAAATGTTTTTCATAACTTCGATGATCTGATGAATAATCAGCTTAATATTTTCAATGTAAAGACATAATTGTATTTTCCAAAGAACAAAATTGAAAAAATAACTACAAATAAATCTTTTTGGTTTCATAAAAATTAATTTTTAAAGTACATATGTACATATTCAAAATCAAAAGTTTTAAAATATTTATTAACGAACAGAGGATATTCCGAACTTTAGTTTTAGCTTTACTCTGTGAATAAAGGCCGTTGTTATTAAAACTTACTAATTCTTATGATTTATAAACTTGGTGATTGAAAGAAGAGAACAGATTGAGTTTGAGGTCGCTTCACGAATTTTGATAAAACTTTGTAGGAGTGTTCGTTTGAAGTCAAAAGTGACGAATATGCAAAAAAAATTATCGGTCACTTGTACTTGCCAAGATATTTAACGTTGGAATTTTGAAAATTGAAATTTTGACGCCACGATTTTGTGCATATTCCCACAAAATTTCATTGCAAATTATATAAATACCATACACTAAGAACATTTGCACCTTTTCATTCTAAACACTTCTTCAAAACGGAATTTTAAACTGAGGAAATATAAGCGACCGACAAATGTTTTTTGCATATCCGTCATTTTTGGTCCTAAATAGACATTTACTACAAAGTTTCATCAAAATCCGTGAAGTAAGTAAAACAATAAAATTTTACGTATAAATTAAAAAATTATTAGAGTGGTTTATGAAATACAGCGACTTCTGCCCGTGACAACAATAACATATGAAGGGCCACGTAAGCAGTTGGGAGGTAAAGTTTAGTTATTGCTACTATAACTCTTCTGGTTATCGTAAACGTTTTAATTTACAACTCCTTACAACGTCTCTGAAGGACAAAGCCAGCCTTTATTAGTTTCTGGGCAAACTACAACATGTTGGGCCAAACCATTGAATTGACTTTATTGCGCCACCGTAAACAAGTGGTTTGGCGCCACATAAAAGCCTCAGTTCCGTCAGCCTCCCGCAAATTGCATTGCATTCGAATTTCTGATGCGTGGGCCCTTTTCGCACGCACTTGTCGTAAAAAATACGGCCCAGCAGCTGCTGGTACTTCTAGTGTAATGAAGTTTTTACGAGAGGGCAAATTGCTCGGGTGAACCCACCGGCCGCCTTTAATACCAGCCCCAAACAAATCCCACCGAAGGTGATACAAAAACACATCCTGCTCAAAGGTTTCCTTTTGGTGCAGCGGTGTTCGGTGCATCGCGTAAAAGCGCCTGTTCGCCCCCGAGAGTGCACTTCTAATTATGTTAATATGCCTCTAGGCACATGTTGCACTCATTCCTAGCTCCACTTACGTCTTTGCAGGCCACTCTATTGGAAGAATTTTTCCAGGTCACCCAAAGTTTAAGGGAAATGAAATTACTGCTGCTGCTGTGCCGTGCCCTGACCATCGCACTATATTTTTGCCCTCAGGCATGATGTACTTGAAATTGAATTAAATATTCCCCGGAATGCACCGCCGCTGGCATCGCTGCTATTAGATAGAAAATGTCGTTCATATAATTCATGCATCCGAGTAATTAAAAAATGCTCACATAATTTATGTCAGGGTTTCAAAGGATAATATGACGAGCGCTGGGAAATATCACGTAATTGCAACTCAAAAGTAGCGTAAGACACCTTTTCAAATATTTAACCAAACATTTAAAAAATGTAGAGAGGGTTCATGGATTCAATATCATTCTAGTACAGCATAATTGAAACGAATTGAAAAATAAAAAATTTAAAAAGGCAAAGCATTCATATTCTTGATTGTAAAAATGTATGCCCTAGTATGTGAAGGCCGAATTGAAACATTAAAACAAGTTTACACTATGCTATGGTATTTTCGAAAATTTAGAGCACCGAAACATTTTTAAATAGTTATGTAACTTCTCTATATCAAATAAACTGCTGAAATTCGTGAAACATGGAATGTGATATTTAAAAGTATGTACGCCTGTGTAAAAGCAAGTAGAGGCTCAAAAAGTATAGGTCAACTTTTTGCAATTTTTGGAATTGTAAGATATCTCGGAAAAGGGAAAATAATACTTAAAAACCCAAATAACAATATATCTTTTTTAAACCGAAGAAAGTGTGTCGCTAAAAGAAGGAACTCTACTTTTAATGAAATCCCAGCAACCGAATTCTCCCGAGTGCGACGGCAGCTTTGAAAATATTTCGCCACGTCGTTGTGGGCACTTATGAGAAATGTACCAAAAGCCAAAAGTATCTGGGAATCATTTTCAATAAAACATTTTTGTTTGCTTCTCAATTTTCCGTAGGACGGACTTAAGAAAGAAATAATGTCCAAGTTACCTAAGCAATTTCAACCAATTAGAAAAGTTAGAGAGGAAAAGTTCAACTGAGAGTTTTTTTCAGAAGAAAAAAAAAATTAAAAGAAGGACAAAGGAAATAGAACCAAGATGAAAAGGTCGATGTGACATTTTCAACATGGGAATTTCCCCGAGGATATGAAAGGGAGCGTACCTTTGTTATGAGAAAATTTAAAATTTATGCAAGGTCCACGTCATGTTTGAAATTGGATGAAAAACTCAGCGGGAAGTTAGCACAAAGTTCCAAGTTAAATTTTAGGAATCGTTTAGCTGTTTCACTAAAGATGAATTTTTGTTTCAATCGCGGTTTGCCTCAGTCATGCCTCGAGGCATTTTTTCGATTACCGCCAGATGCTCCTCAGAGATGAGCTTAATGATGTGCAAAACGAATATGCCAATCCTTCTTATCCCTTCCCTTCCTATAGTTTAAAGGATTATGACCTTTCGACCAAGGGATGATATGATTTTTATTTTCGATTTATCATATATATCTACATACTAATTGCAAAATCGATTAGCATGACAATCCAGGTGCCCCAGGCAAAACTGATTTCATACTATTGCATAAAATGAGAAAAATGAGTTAGTTGCTAAAAAAGGGATTAATGCTGAAGGATCATGATAATATTTTATTAAAAATTTCAAAACTCTTTAAAGCAGAACTTAAAATAATTAGAAAGTATCAGCTTATTTTGAAATACTTTTTCGAAATAGAGTGAGAGAGAGCGTGTGATTTTATTGATTTTATACATGAAAGTATATCCTTACTTTCATTGAAATTATAAAAATGAGGTGTATTGAAATTACATCAAATTAAAAGAATTTTCCTTTTCCTTTTGATTTGTGTTAGAAAATAAACATGACCAACTAGCAGGAATCTACTGCAGAGAAAATTGTATTAAATATAATAAATAATAATAATAATAATAAAAGAATTAATTGAAATCAAATCAATATAATAATATTATCCGTTTGCAAGCCTTTTTGTTTCATAAATGAAAACCGACAGTGACGGTGAATAACATTTTAAAATACATTTTCTTTATTGAATTTATATTGATTTTTCTCTAAAAGTAACGATTATATCCACACTGAAATAAATTTTTAACTATATTCTGGGAGAGCCATAAATATAATTTGATGGACTATATCTTACGGATGCCAGAACTATAACTATAGAGTTGTTACTATATTGCAAAAATTATTGATACCACGACCATTTTATTGCCCTCAAATCCATAAAAATGTTTCTCAGTGTAATTGTTGTCTATTACGAATCAATCAATCCTATCAAATGTTATGGACATAAGTTGTCCATATACTTGAATACATAAAAATGTATATGCACAGCTTTAAGGTGAAAATTTCCAAAGGAAGATCCGAATTTCTTTGACATAATTGAAAAGTGTTGATAGCTTGTTAAGTCTAAATAAATCACCGCTCGTGCATTCAGTTCATTCCAATCAAAGTCTATGCCCTTAATTAATACAAGCAACTGAGGCAAGTAGAAGAGTCCTCACGTAGGTGAGAAAGGAGATTTTTTCGACACCTTTACAAAGCCGAAGAGCTTTAATTGGGCAAAATTGAAGATAAACAAAAGAAGGAATAATGGCGCTCCCGAACGTGTGCAGGCCCTCGTCTAATCCCATCAATTTGCATTGCTCATAAAAGCGGGGGAGAATCCGCCCTCGGCAATTCTCAAAAGGCACTTAATCTCGAGGGAGCATTTAAATAAATTGAAGCAGCCTGGATGATTCCTTTGAAACGAGATCTGCTTTTATATAATTTCATAAAAGTTCCATAACTCACGTTAACTCACTTGACTGCTCCGAAGCACCGTCCGACAGCACAGTCGTGGACCTATCCTCCAGCCTAAGCAATTTGCACGTTCCTATTTATTTCGCGTTTTATAACCGAAATGGCAGTAAAATCCCGAAAAAAATAAAAGCACTCCCAATTGCATTCGGCGTGATCTTCCTGCGGGCTCTGATGGTTTTTAAACCCCTTGCAAGGTATATCCTTATGAGATATCGTTTACGGCCATCGAAGTACGTGTCTCCGCAATCTTCACTCCCCCCGAGGAGGAGAATTTCCGGGCAAAGACAGTGCATTGAAGTAAATGCCAGGAAGTCGGTTTTGTATGTAAATCCACCCCCTAAATCCTGATCCCTCAGGGCGGAGCATTTATTCATGCCAACACAGGGACATTTCCGAATTGGATTCCTGCGAAATATTTCTTCATTTCATAATGCTCCGAGCATTCGTTCCTTGGATGCTTCTACCTTGCGGGTTCAGTGGATTCCGTGCCTTGTCTAAATATTGAGATTGGTTAAATCTACAAGAAGCTCATACCGAAATTGATTCCACTTCTGGCTTTAAAAATTCACCTAATCCTGCTTATCCCGAACAGGCTGCTTTCAGACTTTTGTGGTTTCTGGCTGGTTGTGCAGCCAGTTAGAAGATGTCCTAATGGAAACATCTTTGGCGTGAAATCTTTTAACAGCTGGAAGCACTTTAAAAGGGGTGTTCTTCCCTCAAATTAGTGGGACACTGATTTTCTCCAAAAACCAGACCGTCATGGCTTATTCTATTTTCCTACTGAAAATAATTTGGTAAGCATCCATGAAACTTGGTTGTTTCTCGTCCTTCGACCTTTTGAAAGGCGAATGTCGCTACCCAAAAGAGAAGACATTTTCTGTAGCAAGGGCTCTGAATTTCTGGGGAATAAAAAATTTTCTATCTCCTTGAAAACTTTCATTTTTTGCGGCAGTAAAAAGGACATAAAGAGGCCTTTTTGGTAGCTTTGTTAGTAATCAAGTGATTATCGTCTGAGTGTTTCGTATTGCATTTTTAGAGAACTGTATTTCAAGGGATTTTTCTGAATTTAATTCAATCCTTCCTTATACAAATTCAACCAGCCGTGAAAATTCGATAGGCCAAATCGGACGGCGCCCTAAGGGTGAAATTAGAAAAGCTGTTTATAAAAAAGGAAAAGAGGTTCTTTTTTAAAACAGGGGACGTTTTGTGACTATACTGTTTGAACTGAAACAAGCCAATGAACCCTATTTGATCAAATTCGAAAAGCAGTTTTTATTTTATATATGTCCTTTATCCAGTGATATCTACAAACAGGGGTTAAAAGTACATAACGTAATTTTGACATTTTTAAAAATAGGAAAAAATAATATAACCCAAAACAAGACTGTAACATCATACACGACTCAAATGAATGTTTGTCACAAACATGCACCAGATGTGAACTATATTCACTATCCTATTGCACAAAATTGTTGTTTTATGGAAAAAAAGCTAATTTTACGAAATATTTATGAAAGTTTTAAGCCTTTCGTATTTTGATATATAATAATATCTAAATTTTCAAATTTTTATTTGAGCTCCATTAAGGAGATATTTAAATTTATTCGTTATTTTAACACATATTTTTATTATATTATATTATATTATATTTTTGCATCACTATACTTTTGAATATTTATTGCTACATTAATGCCCATACGAGAAATTGAGAATGGTTCTATTATCATAATTTAACTCTAATAAGACAGATTAATGAATAATTACAATAATGAATTAAAACATTAATTAATTAATAACAATAAATTAATAAAAATGCAAACCATCTGATAAATTGAAAGCTAAAAGGGTGTGCATTAAATTATGAAATCTGCTAGATTACCGCACCACCTCTATCTGGTTAAAATTCACACGAACCCCGTAGATTTAGCGAGGAAACACCAGCCCTACGGAGTTATGTAAATTACGTGTGACAGTTATCTACCAGATAAATAAGTGCTGGGCCAATTAATAGCGCAACGCAACCCGAGCCGCAACAAGTCCCCTGTTTACAAATTCAAATTATGGAATCATAAATTTACATGAAAAATCACCGAAATTACCGAAATTATGTCTGCCGAGCATAGTTGGTGTGCTAAACTTGAATCTGAAATCAAGTCATCGACAAGGGCTGCAAACATGCCCTCCTCCGCCCTTGCGCTCCAGGAACCCCCAAATGTGGTTGCCTGAGCTACTGGGGGCTGTTTACTTAGAATTTATCCAGCTAATGTGGCTCAATTCCTATCGGAAATTTAGATGCCAATAAAAGTCATTCGGTGCTTGTTCAGACGGGGAGCAGGCACTCCCGGAGTGGGATTATCACAATAAAATAAATCAATCCGACAGAAAGGTTTCATACGGAGAGACACTTTCCGGGAAGCCTCATAGATTTTCTACGGCTTTATCAGTGGTATCCACTCCAGAACAATTTAGACATTCTTCTCCGTCAGCCTGGGTAAAAATGCACTTTGCGACGGGTCGTTGCAATATGCAGATGCAGGCAAAAGAGGAAAAGTCCTGCTCAGTTTATTTTTCATATTAAGATCCAATTTCCACGGGATCTGTGCTGCAGCTAACGACCACGATTTTATCTCTGTTTTGAAAGCAATCGTTTTACGGGCATAAATCGTGTCAGTTTTTTTGATGTTTTGAAATATGAAAGTTTTTCCGTTTGTAGTTTCTTCTTTTTGATGGACATAGTACATTTATCGGAAAAATTGTCTGTATATAAATGCCATTATTTCTTTAGTTTAATTTCAATTATCATTGATACTAAATTGACTACATTAAAAAGTCGGTTTTTAAGGTTCCATACCAAAATGGTAAAAAGGAACCTTTATGGTACGACTTCATCCGTCGATGTGTCTGTCCGTCGGTGACAGCTGCTTAATTGAGCAACGGCTAATGCTATCGACTTGAAATTTGGAATAGTTTTAAATAATGCTTGCAAAGATCAAAATCTGAAATAATTAGTGTTGATAGAGGTTTATGTAGATATTACAAAAAAAAAAATAAAACGATATCTGTAACTTGCACAGTTTTTTAAGAATCAGAAAAAATCCTTTACCAACAAACTTAGTTATGCGGTCTGAAAATGAACTTTAATAAGAAAATGCAAAACGGTTTAAAAGGCATACCGTCTTATAAAATAGTAAGTCAGTAAACTTAATCATTCTTAAGGGCTTTGCCGACTAAAATAAAACCCACAACATTCGTTAGAAGTTCTCTAACTCAGCTCGTGCTCTGAAACGTTTAGAGTGGTATTTCTGAATGAATTTAAAATTAATTGCTCTTAGTTTTATTAAGAAAACATGTCTTCTTAAGTTTGCTGAATTCCAAAAACAAGTCTGCAAGGGCTGCACAAACTCTAGCCATTAAAATTTCTGCTGCAAAGGGTTTGGACGATGTGATGAAAGATAGCCTCATCGCAGGGGAATTATAAAAATTTACGTAAATTTTCTCCTGTTTAAGTTTTTGTTATGAATTTAAAACTTTTATACATAGCATACTCTGTGCATAGCTGGCAGTCTTCTTAACAAATCGATAGTGGAATTATTTTTAATTGCAAGTATAAAAGGAGATGGTTCCTTGATACTACAAAAATTCATTATTTATTAATTCGGCACTTTTTCCTCCATTTTGGCTCCATTAAGATTTTGTACCGCAGGGGGTTCACCTTCGAAAGTGTGGCCATATTGCTTCAAGTAGAAACTAAGATGCCCGCTGGAAACAATTACTAAATATCAGCGTCAAGCACGTACATAGGCTAAAATATGTGCCAACAGGGAGCCACTTTGCCAGCAATTTTCTCTACTTTTAGGACAGTGTCTGAATACGAAATTGCGCAAAGTGGCAAAAAACTGCACTGAGGGTAATCAGGAAAACTCGTGGCGCTATTTGTTCGTCTTGAAGCTACCACGCTAATTGCTGGCCCGCGTCCTTTAAACAAAGCATCTCTTTTCGAAGTTGCAAGACGCAAGATTTTAGCTTGAGAAAATCTCTTTTCGCACGAAAGTCGATCACATCTAAAACTTTTCCCGCAATTTACTTGAAAAGCAAAGCACTCACCACTGCGAGCTAATCTTTTAATCTGCTGACTTTCTCTGCAATTTCAGGGCTTTCAAGTTAACAGCTTTAAGTCGAGAGGAAGTTTCTTTGAGGCGAGCAGTCGTCATTGAAGCGCTCCTGTAGTTTTCCTGAATCCAAACACTATAAATGCACTCGAGCGGAATTAACAGGAGCACATAGAGCGGGAACTGCAACACGCCGGCGGCGGTGGCAGGAGGAGCTCCCGAAGGACGAGACGTGGCTGGCTCAGGATACACCCCCGTGTGAAAGATTTCAAGGGGATGCCATAAGTTGTTGTATCTCGGAGCGCAACTTGGCACATTAAGGGCACAATAAAAAGGGAGCGGAACCGAAAATTTCAGGGATAAATGGAATTGTGTCTGCCGGCAGAAGTAGTCCTTCACGATAAGCACCAGTAGCCAGGAGGAGCAGACTCGAGCAGAGGAAAAACAAATACCGGTGAGTAGTATTAATCAACAGAAGTTAGTCGCATGTTCCACTCTTGCAGCCCTTCCCGACCGTCTTCCCAGTTGCTTCTCCTCGATTTTGTCGCGTTAGCTGGGCTTTCTCCGGCAGCGTCCCGCGCCCCACATCCCGCACAGCTCCTGTTTTATTGCACGGAACATATCCTTTCGGGAAGAAGAGATTCTTTGTAACTCAATTTAGTCCTTCTTTACCTTTTGCAGGGAGGAGGGCGACACAATGCAGCAACATTTGCGCCACGAATTGCTCGCTGCCTTGCTTGTGATTGCAAGCATGCACCGCGGTAAGTCCCCACTTTTCGAACAAATGAGCCTTCCAGACAATCCCCGTTCATAAATCAGGAAGCAGACATCCCGCGACAGCCAGATATAAGCACGGGTTTTGTATGCAATTAGGAATACCGCGCCGACACTCCCACGTATATCTTGCACTAATCTGCGGGTGTTAAAAAGGAAGAAAAACGTTTTCGTGATTTATCTGCCCGAAGAAGTGCACTCGGTCCTCCCTGAACACGCCCCAACTTTTCCGTTCGCAGAGTTTTCCCTCAGCGGACCCGTGCTCCTGTAAGTGCAAACCGACAGAACGACAGAAAGTTGTTAACACTTCCTCACAGAAAATGGGTCCTGCAGCCCCGGGGGAACACCGGCGATCTTAAATTTTACCTTGGAAGATTTCTGCCAACCCTCGGGCACTTTTGGTGCGCTTTCCGAGGTTTGGGTGCAGCACCAACAACGCAATAAAAGTGATAAAAGTGGTCCCTGCGTTCTTTGCACCCCCGTAGATATGAATTGCACCGCACTACAGTGCAAAGGTTTAGGAGAGGGATTTTCTCCGTTTTCCTCTTAAATTTTTATCATTTTGTGCCTGAATTATGCTCCGCTCTAGACCGCTTAATTTTGTATAATAATTTATTTTCAGATAATTAATTTAGTGAATTCCACTATCAATACCTACAGGAGTTATTCGAAATTCTCCATTTCGCTATTTTAATATAAAATTTTATCACAACAAAACTAAATATTTCCGTACTGTTTTTGGAATTAAATGCACAAAATATTTAATTTTCTATTGCGTTTTATTTACGTAGTTTTCAGTTATGCTGGTAACATCAACACAATTGATTTGTTTTAGGTATTAGGCATGCAGATTTTATTCAGTTCATTTATTAAATATTTTAATTGAACACGGAAATGAAAAATTAATGCAAACATTGCATTCAGTCTCTATAATAAAGTGATATTTAATTTGGTTTTTAATTCAATTCAATATTGTTTTCACCAAATAAAGACTATAGATTGATGGAATTGCAGGTATTTTTTTAAATTATTTTGTAGTTCATGATCCCTTATATGTACGTATATCAGCAAAAACTCAAACTCAAACTTTAAACTTCCAACGAACTTACTCTTTAATATAGACAAAAATACACAAGGGTATATTCGAAATAAAAACCTACTTAATGCAAGTATGCGTTTCAAAATTTTACTTCCTTAGAGGAAATGTCGTAGACTCACAACTTTTCTTCTAAACTAAAACATGCAAGTAAGGAAAATTCTTAATCATCAAACATATTTGTCGTCGAAATGCTCAGCTAATTTTTTAAAAAACATTTACTTGCATTCACCTTTATTTAAATTTTTTTAGTTCATCGACGATGAATAAAATATAATCTGATGAACTTTGTTGATCCAAGTATTTTTGTATTTAAAGTATGTGATCAAATATGAAAAAGGTCACGCTTTTCTTACTCTCTAAATAATTAAATAAAATCTAATAAAAGATATTAGAATCGATTAAACAAAAAAAAAAAAAAAACCTTTTTTTTCCCAAGAGAGCCAGGCAATCCCCTTAAAAAAATCTATAATTTAAATGTTTTGTTCAACTGGTAGACTATTAAATAACTTTAAACCTTTCTTCGTAACTGAGTTCAGTATGCTCGACCAATCGTATCAGCCTTTTTGGACTTGTGAATTTAAAGTTTTTAATTTTGGAAACATCCAATAGTTATGCTTTAATATCAGTATCCTAGCCACTTTCACAAATTCACATATCTTGAATTCTAAAATTTACGAATTTGATACTTTTTTTGCCGTAGTTGATGTCCTATCTTTAATTTAAGCTGTATGTTTAAGGGAATTGCTAAGGACCAAAAGAATAGCTTATTTGTAAAATATTTTCTTATTCGCATAATAACAAACAATTAATTAACTAATTTTAACAAAAAACAGGTGCGAAATTCAATTATACGCATAGGAGGCCTCAAGCATCTTTTCTTTGGTTTCGAGGCGTTTTTTTCGTGGTTTTGGTTATTTCAATTTAATTTAATTAGAATCAATCCCAAAGGTTTGCAATTTTCTTAATTTAAGTGAAATTAGTGATAAATAAGCAATTTACTCTAGAATGGGTAAGGGCAAAGCGTTAACCATTGAAGAAAGCTCAAAAATAACCGCTTTGAAGGAGGTGGGGATGTCAAACCGCGAGATTGCCAAAAGAATAAATCGTTCGGAAGGAGTCATCCGAAATTTCCTCAAATTGAAGGAAAATTATGGTAAAAACTATCACTGCTTGGGGAACAAGAAATTAACTTTAAGGTAAAAGGGACAAATTAAGGAAAAGGCAACCAAAGAAAAACTAAGTGCTTCCAAAATTGTTAACAATTTGAGTTTACCAGTTAGTAAACGGCGAGTTCAGCAAATTTTGAAGTCAATGCCCAACGTTGTGTACAAGAAACCGCAAAAACGTCCATTCCTGAAGCAGCATCATAAAGAGGCTCGTTTAAAATTTGGCCGTGAACACATGCAATGGGTTGAAGAGTGGGGAAGGGTTATTTTTTCGGATGAAAAGAAATTTAATCTTGATGGTCCGGACGGGTTTAGTTACTACTGGCATGATCTTACAAAAAATAACCCTCCCCGAATGAGTAGGCACTCTCAAGGTGGAAGTGTGATGATTTGGGGAGCTTTCTCTTCTTATGGAAAGCTCCCATTATGCATCCTTACTTCGCGTGTAAACTCAGAAAGGTACACGGAGATGTTGGAGGACACCTTAATTCCTTATTTGGAGGATGTCTTCGGTCACCGGGAGTTCATTTACCAGCAAGATAACGCACCTATCCATGTTTCTTCTACTGCCCGGCAGTGGTTTAGGGATAAATGCATCCCTACACTGAGATGGCCTGCCATTAGTCCCGACCTCAACCCTATGGAAAACTTGTGGGGGAACATGGCAAGGCAGATTTATGAAGGTGGACGACAATACCACGACATTCCGACGTTGACAACAGCAATTTTAAATTCATGGGCTAGGGTCAGTTGTACTACCATTGAAAATTTAATAAATTCGATGCCTAATCGGATTTTCGATACAATTAGAAACAGAGGAGGTCATACCAACTATTAAAAATAACTTTAATTTATTACCACTTTTCTTGTTTTCCTAATCTTTAGGAAATTCCAATGTGCGTATAATTGAATTTCGCACCTGTTTTTTGTTAAAATTAGTTAATTAATTGTTTGTTATTATGCGAATAAGAAAATATTTTACAAATAAGCTATTCTTTTGGTCCTTAGCAATTCCCTTAAACAAGTTTTAGAAATACTTTCCGTAATTTCCTGAAATCCAAAAAAAATGGGGTGCGTATAAATGAATTTCGCTGACTGTACATATGAATAAAAATGTATGCAAAATTTCATCTCAAAATCCAGTGAAATAGGATTTTATGAATAAACAAACTTTATAAAACAATTTAAATTTTCAATTGTTTATTAGCGCCCTTAGCGAATATGCTTAATACATATTTTATATATTCGACACTTTCACTTCACACTAAAATTGACAGCTAATTAAAATGGTATATTGAGTTTTGGGAAATAAAAAATTTCATCAGAATGGCTCATAAAATTGGCACAATGGCGGTTAATCCGAGAATTGTTTTTCGATTGTTCAAAAAGCGTTAATAATGAACAAAAATTAAAAAATTCGAAATATGAACTTCATTAATGCATCAAAATGCATATTAACATCGGCCTATCTACCACAGCTCAGAATAATAAAATATTTGTTTATTCAATGCCCCACGGTGCTTGAGGAAGATATGAGCGTTAATATCATTTTCATAGTTGAAATAATTTTAATTTTTTTCTTTCGGCGGTACATAGGTGCACCCGGGTGCGTGATTCTGCTGCACAACACGATAATCCACAAATAATGCTATTATAATATCGAATATTAAACTTGTGCTCGGCTACCCTGCTCTTGTTTAATGAACCCCCAAAAGGGTAACTGGGTGAACGTAAAAATTGCAAATTTCGCGGTGTGGAATCGCTTGAGTCTGAAGCATAAAATGTTTTGCTTTGTAGTCGTGGCATATTACAGATATTAACTAAATCCTCTCATTGGCAGATTTCCTTTTTTACGATATTTACTTCTCATTAATTGCGCTTGCAAAATAAAATTATTAAAATGGATTATTCCCCCGTTTAATTATCAATCGTCAGATTGATTTGTTTACTGCATACTGAATGCTATTTTTTTTTGATTAAGCAGTTTTTTATAATTTGGAGTTTTAGTTGTTATTGTTCCATGAGATCTACCTTTAGCCATAACTCTGCTGCAAAATGAGAATAAAATACAGAAAGTTATACATATAGGCTCAATTAAAAATAGTTTGTATGCATATGCGTTGGTCAATAGAAACAAAAAAAAAATCTTTAAATACTCCGAAAATAAATCTATATATACAAATAATGCATATATAACTACAAATATCGTTAAATACTGCCTTTTCCTTCTTTCTTCGACCGATGCCTTTCTATTTAAAAATATGGCAATTTTACTAATATTTGACCTTTTACCATTCAAAATATTGTACCGAAGAAGTTTTCGTACACAAAAATTTTTGAAAGCATGTCCAACAAGTCGAAAAACTACTGCTTTTGAAAGTTAAACTTTATTATTGGCGGAAAAACTAGATTTTACTGAAGGCTATACAAGAAAAAAAGAAATAAAAAGTGCAAAGTATACTATAATAGATTAGTAAACTTTGTAAACTACTTTCCATAACTTACTTTGTATTTTTCCAGCTGACTAGCTAACCCAGAAATAGTATAGTACAATCTTTATAATATCTATGTGTATCTATGTTTAATGTTTATTAGGATAGTAAAATCAAAGTCAACAGGACAAAATTAGAATTTGCAAGTTAATGACTTTATTCGGTTATTAAAAGTTCCGTGTACCCACAAGTCAATTATAAAATTATAAAGAATATTCGGAATTTCACAGAGTTTAATAATTTTTACTGCAATAATTACGCAATAGTTATCTTGTCTTAACTCTCGTCATCATAATTCCAACTCTTTTCCAAGAAACGTACGTTCTTCGTGCGTCTTACGCTCATTTAATCTTTAATTTCCTTTCATGATCATGGCAAGGTCGTTCCCTTGGTTCTTACGTAAGCAAAGAGACTAAAGTCGCACCTCATTATTAATGAAGGTCTAATCTTTCTCAGTGTATATATTTGTCACATGCATACATATATCAGTCGGTTATTCCGCCATTACGTCCCGCATACATTTCAAATATCTGTCGATGTTGGGCCCTCAGGAGAGCCCGAAAAGAAATGAAACGCCAACGTACGAACATTGTTCAAACGAAATGGCAGGACTACAAATGGTGCTGCCACACTGCGCCTATTTCAGACCTAATTTTCTACATGGGCGCGAATAATCCGAGCTCCTTAATGCTCCAATTGTACTAGGGCCAGGCACCTTTTATCTGCGCTGAGAGGTGTAAAAATAATTCAGAGGTGAAGTGGGTACCCCTGTCACAGGTATTTAATTGTACAAATGTGTTCAAAACGAGAAGTAATTAATTAGCGTCTATGGCTAAGGCCGTCTCTTCCCTTTATAATGACATTAAAGGGGGCAGCAGTCCTCTTGAAAGGATCTCCGGATAGTCCATTAGCACAACCTGCTCGGAATTCGTAGGGACCGGTGGAAAGGGTGTCCACAGGACTCCCGGCCCGGCTTATCCGAGTCCATGGACTCGGCTATCGCATTCACAGTCGACTGTGTCCATTCTTTCCCCGAAAAGGAGCAGATAATGCCCGGAGCCCTGGAGCCTCCGCCTGTCCTCCGGGACAGGACTGGGACTCGTCGAGGGGCGGTCGTGGTCAAATGCCCACCGCCGATTTCCTTGGTTTATCCTATTTATTTATTTGTCAAGCGCTGTTAGCTCCGGTGTCTCGCACAGGACAAATGTATTTGGCCACGTTATATGCGCCGGGCAGCTAATGATTAATAAACGGACTAATTAGAAGTAATCACGCAAATAATCAATTAAATGACTGCCATCTCAGCGGCCTCGACAAGGAAACCTACTCAAGTCGGGGACACAATTGCTCCAAGTGAAAAATTGAAGAAAAGGGCTGACAGCGGCCGAAGGGCGGTTGCGTGTTCCGCTCAGGACGCGGGATTCAAGCGGCGTTTAGTGTGAGTAATTAGCCGCAAGGCGACGTGTTCGCTGAGTAAACATTTAGTGCATATGGATCACGGAACAGAGGCTACTCTGCAGCCCATTTGTATCCCACGACACTAGCAAATAGTGGCGAAAACCTTAGAAACCCACCCCCGCCTCTTATGAGAAAGTAGATATGCAGAGCTAGCTGCTCGCAGATTGGTCACGAAATGCAATTAGCTTTCCGCGAGATTAGATAGTTGGAACAGAAATAGCTTGCGCTAATTTAGAGACGTGTTTCGGGTTATTTTCCATGGGAAGTGCGCAAATTGCTTTTCTAGTGACTTAAAAACACGAAATCGTTAAAAGCCATTTTCACAAGAAGGTGGTTGGGTGATTCTTCGCGTTTATTTGCATACATCATAAAAAGTGTTTTGTCGCTCAAGCCCTTTTTCCGCATTTTGCTTATCACAAGTCCATCAAAAAAATTCATGGAGCTAGGAAGAAAATTAAATAATTTATTGCTTTAATTCCTTATTATACTTATGTTGGCAAGCTTAAGCCTCATTTGAAATCAGGGCATACTTATAAAGGAATTAATACGGAATTTAAGAGCCCTATAAGGGAAATTTACAAATACGTTGGTTATTTTACGATAAATAACAAAACAAAGAAATCATAGTATATTTCGTAAAATAGAGTAATTAAGAACTATGAGGCTGTAGACTTTAGTATTTGATATTAATTTCAACATAATACCTCTAATCGTTCGTGAGAAAGAGTGTATTTTGCGAACAGATAGAAATAACTACAACCATATTGAATTTTAAGTAATTTTGCTTCGAAAGAGCAATTACAAAGCGTTCGGCCGAAAAAGGGCATTTAAAATAAATCCTGACCCAATTCCTGGTGTATCCATCACACAGAATTAGTTATCCCGTCGCTAAAAATTCAGAGAGGCTTTTTATTTCTCACCGAATAAATTATTTCCTTGCAACAATCGCTTCACCTGAATACATAACCATTTTTGCCCGGCGGCCGTAGTAAATTAAATTTTTAATTTGGAGCAATTCTGGTTGTTGTGAGATGACACCGTTCGAAGTTATGAATATTCAAAACACTCACCGTCTCGAGGTGATTTAGTGTCCTTATCTCGAGTGCTCTCCGTGTCACGGCACAGGTTGCCGTGGGTCTAGATCACAATTTCAATTTATTGTGATTACTCACATAAAACCCGGTTATTTAGCGTCTTTCACAGCGTCCTTGTGGGTCGATAAACGAAACCTGAATAAATTATTATTGATCCATTTTCATACATATCCCGTGCGTTTTTTACGAGCAATGGGTGAATTGTTGCTAGCCGTGAATAAAACGGCGCCGGCCGCTTCCAAAAAATGAAAATCCTGAACGGATCTGTCAGGTTGCAGTTTTTTAAATCATGCTGACAGCAATTGCCTCTTCCACTTCTGAAATTTTTAGCGTGGCCGCAGAGAGGAAATAAAAAAAATCGCGACTGAATTTTGCTGCCCTGTCGCGCGACGCGGACGTGGCACTCGCCCAAAGTCGACGGCTGGCGTTTCATTTTTAGGCGTGACGGTGAACACAAAACGACTCCAAATTTGCTATGTAATCAGAATTATCAGAGGATAGATCGCCTTTAAGGAGCCGTTTGCATACAAATTTTCTTACGAGATCCTGATAATGACTTCCCGAGGGGTTCTCCTCTCGAATTTTTGCTTCAATTTACAGCCGTTAAGGGATGAATATTAACACGGAGCCACAGCGAAACCTTTAATTTTGACTCTTTGACCTAAATTTGCAATTTTGTGTGAATGTGGGTTTTTAAATGAAATTTTTTGAACCTCGCCACAATTAGGAGTTTCCTGGATACACTGCAGAATATGAGAATTGTAATAAAAATATAACGCACAGCGAGTGGTCTGGTCTAATCCAGTCCATTTAGACAAAAGCACTCCGAAAGAAATTAAATATTTCAAATTTAATCAAGCCCGAATTAAAGCTAGCTCTACCAAACTTTATACCAGAGGTATTATGACACTTTTTGTACAGGTAGTTTGCAAAAACGAGCTGACTTCCTCAAATTTTATGTTGAAATAACAAAATTTGTTTGTTTAAACAGAATGCGTTGAATTTAATCTGCACAATTTCGACATGTTGTGACGTATATTCGGTGCATCCAGGCGCTCGAATTATGTGGCTTTTATACACGTTACACGAAGTAGAAAAATGTGAAAATCCTCGAGTAACTATGCGAAATTAAAATACTACGCTCATTCCAGTACCTAATTTAAAGTTTTGAATAAAGGGGAAGTGATTAATTTCGAGAAATAAAGAAAATTTGTATGAAATTAAAATTGTTAGCAAATTTCGAAAATTAATATTAGAATAGCTCAAAAGGGAATATTTGTTGTTCTTCATTGATATTATTTTTGTTGCTGGTTTTTGTTGAGAAATAAAAATTATTTTAAAATTTGCATTTTATTTGCCGTTTAATTATTATTTTCTCTTTGCCATGAAAAATGATAGACATAATATGTAGATTGACTGTTTTGTGTTTAACAGATCGAATTAAATACAAATATCGGTATATATATGTAATTCAAAATTTTCCATTATGTATTGCAGAAGGCTGATTTAGTTACTTTTATCAATCGAGCGTCAGTATATATGTATGTATAACAAACACAAAAATCAAAATTCATTTCTATAGTGACTCTAAACTAGAATTGATTTCCTATAGTGTTCAAAATGTAGTGAAAAGCAATTCACTAGAATTCTGTTGTAATTATTTCCTAAATTTCTATTTTACTGAAGTTTCTAGTATAATTGTAGTTGGTTTTACTAGAAATTGATTAAATTTCGTCAGAATTACATTATATCGACCATTTGATATCCCAGTAACTTTTAACTGTGTATTGAATATTTAATAAAATCAAAGGAATATTGAGCAGCATTTGCATGCAGTTATATTAAGTGGGTCAACTAATTATGATAAGGCGTCCCCGTCACACTTAAATAGATGTCCATCCCACATAATAGGCCATGTGAACGATAAAATTTAAGTTAAGTTAAAGGAAATTTCAGTAACTATTTGCTACGTATACATTTTGGATCGAATTTAGATTGAATCCTGATTGAATTCCATGTATACGCAGATTGGATTCAAATCGGATCGAGTGGATTCAATCTCGCTTAGCTTGCTGGATTGAATCGAAATAACAGCTACAAACGCGGATCAAGAAATCGAACTGGCAATTGCCGCTGAGCTGATGTTGTGAGTATATTAAGTTTTTCCCGTAAAATTTATTTTTTTAAAAAAACAAGAACTTTCGAAAAGGAACGTAAGAAGGCATAAAGATATTTTGAAATGCTCAATATAATACAAGAGCAAAATATTATTAAATTATTTGGTGGTAAAATTTACCAAAATACAGAAATTTATAGAAAAAAATTGAAAAGAACTTGTTAAAAGAGGGTTTGCCACGAAAAGTGATAAGCAAATAGAAGTAAATTTAAATTTAAAAAGACATTTAAAATGTTACTTCGATCCGTATTAGATTCGCTTTCGATTCGATCCCTCAATCACAATTAGTAAAATACGGGGATGGAAAACTCAATCCAATCTCAATTCCATATCTCTCTCCGTCATGTATACGCACTAAATGAGACCCACAAAACAATCTCGAGATTATGAAATAAATTTGACTCATGTATGATATAATTTCAATGATTAACCTATAATTTAATTATAACTTTTTCCAATGACACTGTTTTACTATATATTTATTTATATACGGAAATATCAACAAATAGTGAGAAATCGCTGCTTTTCTAGCAATTATTAAACTATTGAATGCAGAGGTAGAACATTAATTCCTATTAATTTTTTATTGCAGTCAGAAAGGTAAAACCTCTTGCCTTTTTCTCATAATACTATATTTCTGTATAAACTTAAAAACCTAGGAAAAATTTTCTTGTAAATTTCTTAAAGACTTACTTAGAATTTAAACCACTTAAGATGTGGGCGAGTCTATCTCTAAATCTATCTTTCTAGCAGCATTACAAAGGGGTGCCGTCACCTCTGGTGCTGCATCCCTGCTAAATCTGTCGTATAAAGCAAAAAGACAAGACAAGTGCCTGAGCCTCCTCAGAGCCACGTCGCTTGAGGACAGGAGCAAAAATTCCCCGAGATTCACCCGTCACTTTTTCAATTATTCTTTCCAGGAATATGTCAGCAGCTGAGTTCGTACATATCAACGTCTGAGAACGAGAATCCCACCGTGGCCCCGAAATTCTTGTCCCGCGGCCACCTCTACAAAGTGATCGTCGGCGAAACGATCGAGTTGCCGTGCAAGGTCCAGAACCTGGGCTCCTACGTCCTGCTCTGGCGGAAGGGGACGTCCGTGCTTACGGCGGGACACCTGAAAATCACCCGGGACACACGATTCAAAATCGTCGGGGATTACAATTTACAAATAAACGGGGTAAAAACCCAGGATGCCGGCGACTACATCTGCCAGCTGGGCGACCAGGAGAACCGTGACCAAGTCCACACGGTCGAGATTTTGGGTAATTCCACACCTCAGGGCATCTGCTCGAGATAATTTCAAATAAATTTTCTTTTTCTGGATTACACGATATCCAGTGCCCCCCACCCTGAGAGCGCTGCCCCACAATGGCCAAGTGACCGCCCGCAAGGGCAGCACCGTGACATTAGAATGCAAAGCGTCGGGAAACCCGGTTCCTACGATCTATTGGTACAAGAAGGACGTGTTCTCGGGCCCGACACATCTATCGGACAGCTCAACCTTAATCTTGGACAACGTCGACCGACATCACGCTGGAATATATCAGTGCTCTGCAGATAATGGCGTCAAGGAACGAGTCTCCATGGACATCCAGCTGACCATACTCTGTAAGTGAAACTAAGTGGAAACTCTACATTATTCAGTCCAATTTCAGTTAACTCCTCGAACATGCACCCGAGCAGGGGCCCGCCCCCGCACTGCCGGGTTATGAACACATTTTAAAACTGTGGGGCCCGAGAGGTCTATCGAAAAACAACGGGGGCCCCAATGCTCTCGGGCTAATGAAGTTTAGTCTGGATCTGGATTTCTACCAAAAGTGTTTTCAATTAAGAATATTTCTAGCCCTGTGGATGCAGGGCGGCCGCACACTTTAGCCGGGCCGAAGTAGGTAACCTGTGTATTTGCGGGTGCAGCACCCTTGTGTGCATTGTGAATCGCAAATTAGCCCTGCCCTGGCCGCCCCTATTCCATCTGAATTTGGAATCCTCACTGTTTGTCTCTGAGCCCGGCGGCACGGTGGTAGCGTTCTGCTCGAATGCAGCTCCAAGTAAAATCTACGAAACTGGGTTAAAAATGTCTATAACTCTGAACTCCACTCAAAATTCACACATGATTTATTTTAGCCTCTCCCGACGAGGGAATTTTTCTGGTGCGGCGCAGCATTCCAAACAAATGTAAATGTGCAGCGAGGGTAAACATAAAATTATATAAAGGCAAATATTTGAGCCCGTCAGGTCTGTCTATTTCGAATTTAAATGTGGAGCACCCCAAACTAGAAATCGGTTTATTTTCCAATTATTTCCTGAATCCGGAGTTGTGCTGGTAGCGTGCTTTGGCGTTTTGTTATGCAAATTTTGCCGCCGAGCGATAAACGAAGGGCACAATCGACCAGAACGCACCTCGGCACTACCTGTAAATTCTATCTTGCGTAGCTGCGGCCTGTCTTAATCCAATTAGCAAACACTGCGGCTTATTAATTGTTTGCTGTAACTCCACCGCTTTCAAGTGGTGCTCCAGACGGGAACATTATAACCATGCACAAATTTAATTTAAAGCTTACTCCCTTGTGCAATTTTTTAACTAATCCCCAACTGCACCCTGCATGTGCTTATCTCACATGTGGAAACTTTTATGATTCTGATAAATTTTTAAAAATATCTGACAGTCAGATCTGTTTTGGGAAAAGTTTTATTCAAACCAAACTCTGTACAGAACTACTAACCAAATACAAATTTGGTACATTTTAAACTTTAAAATTGTATGATTCCATGTAAAGTAAAAACAACTACAAAATAACCGGGAACATAAACAGAGCCGTAAAGTACTTTTTAGTATACGACCAAATAAAACCACTCTCACCGCGTTTTATGCAATGTGGATCTCTTCCATTATTGTCATTTTTTGGTTTAACGGGCAAAATTTTAATTCCGCTTACAATGAAAATAAAATCAATAATCCCTTTAACATCTGGACCAAAAATGTTGAACTATATATGTATAATATGAGCTGCAGAATCAATTCCTATTTATTTATTTAGCTTTTATTATTAATTCATTTAAAAACAGCTTTTCAAAATTAATGAATTACTCATAAATAAATGAAATCCATTCAAAAAACGTAAGGCAAAATTGAATTAAGTTGTTAAATTAAAAGAGTATGCCTGGGTCAGTTATTAAAATTATTTGACATTTATTTGTGATGGCTGAAAAAATTCCGTATCACTAAATAAAACAGATTTAGCAGTTATCAAATTGTTTACTCTTTTTCTAAAACTTATTTTGATACGAACTACTAAGTTAACCTATTGGTCCTTTTTTCCAAAATCTATATACATCTATGTAATATAATAAAAAAAGGCTGTCAATCGATTTCATTTTATTTTTCGAATTAAAAGAACGGCGTTAGAGTTTTTATAAACTCTGTCTACGTCAAAATGGTTTATGACTAATTGTTTAAATAAAACTAAAAAATTTCTTAATGCTATTAACTACTAGAGAGTTTGAAAATTTTAAATAGATCGAAATATACGAAACATATTTTTTAATCAATACAGGTAGGTATAATGATATTAAAGCCAATTTAATAAAATCAGAAAATATCGATGACGGTTTTATAAGAAGATTCTTCCCAAAATTATTGGCTAGCAATGCAGAATCAATCATTCATTTATTTTGTTCAGAGGCCTTAGTTACGCGGAATTCTTAGGAATTTAGCTTTTGATGCCATATTGACTGCCAAAAATACTAAATTCAATTAAATTTTATTAATGTGGGTCTATCTGAAAAAGCAATCGTTAGTTACAAAGGAGGAGTAATAAATCTCCTTAATGGAAGAGGATTACGAGAAGGAGTTCGTTTCCTTTCGTGAGCGTCACCATTCCTTCCAATCTTCGTGATTGATGCGCATTCTATCAATGCCAGTTGATCGAGATTGACCGAAATTAGCAGAAAGTCATCTATGCAAATGAGGTCCCATTCCAGGGACGATGGGAGCCGCCATCTCGTTAACATGCCGTGACATTCGTCAATCCACCGAAATGATTTTTATGCACAAATGAATTCCTATGGTAATTCAGAGGGCCGTGGAATCCTTCTGATTTGATGATACAACGAGCTGAAAAGGGCCTCTTCGGAAGGGCCTCAAATAATTTAACAGGCCCACTTGGCGCGCAGAAAGCGAAATCCTGAAAGCCCTTTAAGCCATTGATGCGATTTCAGGTCTGACTCGCTTTTACGGAGCGCAGTCGTTTTCTAATTTTATTTCATCTCAAGCTCCGATGCCACTCCAGAAAAAGATTATTTATCTGGCAGACAGCAGAAGGCATCCGGGGTGCCCTGAACCGCAGCATCCCTTTCAAAACAAGTTGCGCAATTAATAACACTCGTCCCGGGCACCGCAGCGGGGCGGAGCGCGATCCTGCAATCAATGGAATTTATTTGCCGCCTGAAAGAAGTTGTTACTTGCCGATTTACAAATCAAATGGTGTCTATTGACGTTCCATCGGGCCGGCCTTTCTCTTATAATTGCCGTCCTTAATGAGGGCACTTCAAACGGCCGAGCCTTTTGAATGGCGAGGATTCCTCGACAAATGTCGCAAATCATTTTCCGCCCCCGGCCCGTTGATATCGATCGGTTCGGTGACACTGGCCTGGCCCCAATTGGCGGGCAAAAAGCGGAGCGCCCGCCGTTCGCCTGGCGGAGGAGTGGCTCCTTCGTGCGCAAAAAGAGCAAATTCTGCACAATCCCAGATGGTTTTTGTCTTTTTATCAATTATTTGTTCCCGGCAAGTTTCTCGCACCAGTAAGTTTGGGATGGAAATAAATAGCGAGAGCCCTGAAAGGTTTTGCCGTCCATTTGGTCCTTATCGTCGTTGCAAGGGACGACACTGGGCCCGTATTAACAAGAATGAGGTTTTTGATAGGTTTCCGGCTCGTTTTTATCGACGCAAGATATTAAACGAGCCTCTGCACCACATCGGCAACTGCCTTTCTTCGAATGTTTTATGCTCCGAATATAAATTTATGCGAATGGAGATATTTCAGCGAAGCTCGAAGATCCGCCAGTTCAAGGAGACGATGGCCCTCTACTTATTTTTCTCAACGAGCAGTTGAACAGTCGTCAGGCAGCGATTCGAAACGAACAGAGAAAAAACAATTTAGGAATTACTCAGACGTTCAAGGAGCCACCACTCCCAGAAGAATTTTTACCTTTGGGGTAAATTAAAGAAGCGAACCATTTCTTCGCGGTTTAAAAACAAACAGAAGAGCCACTCGCAGCAAGTAATTACTTCGGAGCATTTTGTTCATTAGGATTCGGTTGCCTAATGATGTCAGCCTTTTCGCTAAGTTGAATGAAATAGGCAACTTCTTGATATCCTTCGTAAACGTAGATGAGAAAATGATTTTTACATTAAGACGAAAACGTTTTTTGTACTTAGTGACCCTTAATAATTACCCTCTTTTTACACATACATAAAAAAAAGTTTGTTTTCCAAACTTTATACAACTCGAGTGAGTTTCAACAACGATTTCAATTGAATTGTTGAAGATTATTTAGTAATAAAATATTTCAAGAAACCTTAAAATATCTACTAATATTTATGTACAAAAAAAAAAACAATTTCAAAATATTTTTTTTTTTAAATAATCCAAAATGACGGAACTATGGTAGTCACTTCCGGAGAAACAAGTCCCAAAAGGACACGAAAACTCGATAAATTATGGATCAATTCGTCTGAAATTTTAAACACGCATTCGAAACACCATTCCCTCCAAGATAAACCATTAAAAGTTCAAAATATTTCAAGGGAAAAATGTTGTCTTATCGATCAAAAGTCAAAAATTTCGTGGAAACTTTGAGATTTTTTTTTCTTTTTTAATAACTGCTGTTTGCACAATTCTTCTTCTTTTTTATGGTTCATCTATAAATTATGATTGTTCTGAACATAAACATTTTTTTTCGGATCAGTACCACAGACGCTAGACTGTACATCATATTTTGAGTCTTGCGGTCAACCCTTTCCGGATGTGATCACCATTTGGGATTATATTATATTTAAATGAAAGAATATTTTTTCAGACTTAAAGGAATGAGTGAGCAATAGAAAAAATTTTAATTAACTTGAGTTATTCATTCTATGCGAAAAAAATCCTTAACATTGACAAGAATTTCAAATTCTATATAAGATAATCCTCTTAAATCATTGACTCTTCACATAAAAAAATGTTCATAATATTCACTAAAATAATTAATAGACAAATTCGAACATTTATAACGTCAATATTACCGACTAACGATACTTTAGGCTTATGTGTCTAATAACTAGATTCGTATTACAGTTTTTCCTCTAGGGTAGAAAAATACTGATTCAGTTGAGAGAAATCTCATTCGATATAAGATTGCGAACACTTTTTTTTCCAGAAATCTCTGTTTCCATAAATAACCTTTGTCTATCCGTAGATGGAATCTCTGAAATTCCACTTTTTGCAGGCAAATGGAGGAATCTTCCAATGCATACCCAATTGGTACAGATTTCGATTTGATTTGTGCTTAGGAAGAAAAAAAACTTGTCTAACCCAATCTAATACTTACGACACAACGCACGTTTTCACCACTCTGCATGTTCTCAGAGGAGTTCGTGTATGCAGTCTACTTCTTTTTGTACAACTAGAAATCCTCCTAAGCTTATAAGCATTAGGTAGATGAAAATGGTTCTAGAGGGATATGCAGCGCAGGAAGAATATGCATTGCATGGATAAAAATACTTTTCATTTAGCTAAGAGAATATCGAAAGGGTTTCACGAAAGGTGGGCGAGATAGTTGCGATAACTTTCATATTTTTGTGGCCGTCAAACTAAGTATTTCATTTTATAGAGACAAGAAGCAATCAAGAATTATGTTTGTTGATTTTTCACTCTCCTATAATATGTACCTGCATTTTATGGATAATGTAAATATCGGAGAGTGTTTAATTTTCGAATATTAGGATTTTAGAATTTTATAAGACTTACGCAATTTTAATACAATACATACAGTCCTTACTTTTTGACCATTTCTAGTAATTTTCCAAAAATTGAAGAAAATCTACGGACTATTTATAAAATGAATCAATTTCTCCCAATTCGTCAACTTTTTTCAAGCATTGTAATTACAAGTGAATTAACTTTTTCGTAAGTAGTTAATAGAAAACTTTTAAAATATTTTTCATTCTAAAAAAAAATTACTTCAAATGAAATTTTTGAGAGGTAGTTGAATTATTATACTATAGGTTATTATTATTTTTAAGTAGAGAAAAGTAATTTTTGAATGTTTGCTTGGAAGCGTACTCTTTGTTTTCCCCCAGAAACCAGACCAACAGTGCTCTAGGCTAAAAACTTATGCTTCGAGAAGATGCTGAAGTGAGCAATGATGCACTTTACAAATATGTATGTATAACATTTCCGCTAATATTATGCAGCATTCGCAAGACTCATATTTGCATAAGAGGGAATATAGTGGATGCCTAATTAACAGAAGATACCTGAAGCATTTTAAGCAAAGTTACTGGCGCGCTCGAAATTTGCTCTTGTTGTTTCCCACATAACTTGCCTAAACTCGCTCATTAGTTGCACGCTTTTGCTCCTCGGCGGTGTTCACTGCCTGCACATAGACAAATACCTGCAAGATAATTGCTCTAATTTAGAGTGCAAATTAATTACATTTCGACCACGCATCTACACAACTCGCTGGAGCTCATCAATTAGTCACCAGGAGCAGTTTCAAGGGTGTTTTCCCCACGTCATCGTCAGTCTAAATCAAGTGAACCGAGCTCCCGGAAAAGCATCAGATGCGGGATAATTTACAGATTCCAGCTGGAGCTTTGCGATTTGCACTGATTTCACTTTCGGATTTCTTTTTGCGCCTGCAGCATCCGCCGAGCTCGAGATAAAAGACTTCATTTAAAGTTGCTGTAACAAAAAACTGTGATAATGATAAACTTTTAGCGTGACTGTTATAAATGGGATTTGAGCACAGCGGTCTGACGGATGCTGAGGTTCACCCCGGAGTGGTTTAGATCGAGTCGTCCATTATTCATCATTGTCTAATGCAATTTAATGGGACCGAAAATATTTTGGGCAATTGTTACGACTTGTTTCTTTGTACTATTTTTTTTAGTTACCTCAATAATTTGAGTTTATATAACATATACATATATAGTAAATAATTTAGTTTATAAATTTTGCGAATAAGACCTTATTAAATTTCTATCAAATTCGTTCATTCCAATCAATAATTCAGCAACTGATAAAAATACAAATTTTCGTATGCTTACTTGGTTCTCGACATCATATATAGGCAGATATTTCATATATTTGGCCGATATTTCGATAAAATTCACTTTTTTAAAATAGCCTAATTGCGACTTTTAAAAAAATTAAATAAAAAGTAGGGTGAACCACGTACCTACATTTTCCAAACAAACGAACCTGAAAGAATGTTTGAAAAAGGAAATATACGGTAAAGGCTGAATGCATTCCTGGACTATTAGAAAAACTAGACAGGGCTGGAGAGTCAGAAAATAAATGCTTCCTGTATTTGGGTGGTGGGTGGTTGAGATTGCTACTATTTGTACGTGCCCTGGTTGCCATTCGATGCAAAATTTGAGTAAAACCAAAGCCTTTCGTATAATTTAAACGGAATTCCAAACTTAAATCTATTTTCGCCTGTCTAAACACATAAAAAAAATATACGACATGCAATTTTTCATGCACTGCAGTAGAACAATGCTATTGGTTATTATCAGAGATTAGATGTGAAAATGGCATTGGTTATTGATTTCTTTCAATATTTAATTCTAGCAATAACCCAATGGAAATATTTATTTTAAGTGCATCCTTAAATTAAACAATAAAATATAAGATGAAAAGAAGGTACTGAAATTTTTAACTATATTGTGGAAGAGCCATAAATATAGCTTGATGGACTATATCTTACAAATACCAGTACTATAAAACTATATTCTCTCATCTATCTTAGGGATGCCAGAACTATATAAAGTATTTTACTATATTGCAAAAATTATTGATATCATGACCATTTTATTGCCCTCAAATCCATAAAAATATTTTTCAGTGCATCGGTTTTCAGGAAATTCAGTGAGTCATTAAATTATGGTTGTAGAATATGCACCTAACTAAAATCGATTTCAAGCTAGTATTAACTTATACCTCAACTTTTTATATATGCAATGTAAGACAAGACTAAAAATTCTGAAATCAAATAAAATTGATAAACATTTACTTCTGAAGAAATTTCAAATAAAGCAGAGAATTTCGTGCAGTACCTCTGTACCTCCCCGTGGAATGACAATGAGTCCCAGAGATCACACTCGTCTCCAGAATTCCTAAAACTCTTCAGACGAGCAAACAGCAGCCAAAAGATGTGACATCACGTTACTTTAGAGCTCCTACATGACTCGTACGTGATGCAAACAAGTTTCCGCGCTTTTATGGAATCAAACCTCCGCAAGAGCTCTTTCGCTCACGTTGAAAAAGGTTAGTCACAGCGATAATCTCTTTAGAACTTTTGTTATTAAAAAGAAAACCTTCCGAAGCAAAATGGAGTCTGAAAGGGTTCTTTATTTGCGCCTGAACACTTTTCAGTGACTTGGGATGCGCCTTTCCATTCCCTGTATAATAAATAAATCCTTTAAACTTATTTACGTGAAGAGTACTTTATGCTGAACAGGACCTTCTATCCGTCGTACGAGAGTGGAAGAATTCGGTTTGCTTTTTCGTTAATTAAAACTATTTTATTGCTTCCCCTGCGGGACCCATGTCTTGGTGCTGTAAAAGGCACCAAGTGCTGGTAAAACTGCTCCCTGTCTATCAATGGCAGGTATTAAAACGATTCCAAGTTCGTATGAGGCCAAAATTAAATGTTTCCTGTCTCAGTCATTGAATTATTGACTCTAATTAAAAATTCTGACCGAAATATATGAGCTTGAAAAACGCATGAATGCTTCTCCACCGTAGGACACCTGTCGGCAAGTTGAAACTGGGCAAAGCATAACGCCGCCACATAGACGTACTTTTGTCGTACTTTTAATTTTGGGACAACACTTCAGTTTAATTGCTGTCGAAATGGAAGAGCGAAATTTGAAAGCAAACTTTTGCAGAAAAAGCATTCCATTAAGTCTGTTTGCTCATTTTGCCAGAAATTTTGACTATTTGTATCCGTGAGCCGTAGTCGGTTGCGCACAGTTTATTTTCCAATTAGTACGCCTGCACCGGTGGTACGCGAATTTCCATAAAAAGGTCAAAGACATTAAGCAAGGTGCAAACAATAAGAAATTATGGCCCTACCCCAGCCAATGGCCCACTTGTACGCATTAGCAGCCAGACGTTCCACTCGACCTGCACATTTGCGGCGCTGGATGGCTCCTTTAATAATAACCCCCACAATTTATTGCTGGAAAAGCATAATTTGGACGGCGACCAATTAGGACGCCCGGGCATTTTAGCTGCGAACTGCAGAAAATAGTAAATCTCATTCATAAAGCGATAACCGAAATTGCTTCTAGTTATTCATTTAACCCCGCACCGCAGTCATTCCCTGGCCTGCACCCCGAACAATGTGGTCGGAATCAATTAAAAACTCATTCCCGACAAATATCACCGAATCCATGAAAGTTAATTAAAATTTGCTAATCTGCTAGCTATAATTGGATATTTAAAGGCTTTCGGCCAAATGAGCTGACCCCCTTCCAATAAAACTGGGGATCAAAATTTAGTAGACATATTTCGGTTTTGCGAATGGTCCAAATTACCCCTCAAAAAATTCCGGACTCCCATTTAATGGAACATAAAACAAGAAAATTAATTTGTCAGAATAGCAGCCATAAATTTGTTATTAATAAATACGTGACCATAGATCGTGAACTGCAACAATAAATCTTTGGTGTCCCACTGTGAAACTGAGCATCCTATCAGCCAACGTCAATTAGGATCCTTTCAATTTAGGATATCTGGTCATAAATAAAACATTGAATTTATTTTGGTATCGAAATCGCAACATATGTATGTATGTTGAAAATATTTATTACGTACGATATAAAATATTAAAGACTCTATTAAAGTTTTTTTGTATTTAAACAAAATGCTTAAATTTTACACCTCTTCCAAAAAGTCATTACTGCTTTATTTTTTCCAACATTTGTTTAATTCGATTAAAATATAATAGAATAATAGCTAAGATAATTTCGAATCAAATGTTCGAAACTATTTTGGGAAAATGAATTTATTGTAGGAAACGAAGTAGGTATATAAACATTTCTTGTACCTACCTTTGTGATTTTTTAAACGAATTGTGTTTTAATAATCTAAAATTATAGACCCAAGGCGATAAACGAAAGCAGTAAACATATCAGAGTTGTTAAAGAATGGAGCTTTGCAAAGAAATAAAGAATTAATATGTTCCATTCTTTCCTTCGTCTTAAGAATTATGAATTTAAACTAAGCTCATTCCTCAAAAATAAGTTAAGGTATACATTCGTTTAATGTAATATTACTTCTTTTTAAAATCGTGTTCACAATAATAATCAAATGGACTGCAAAAGAATTCAAATAAATGCAATTGAATTCAGGTGAATGCATGGGAATCCAAAAAGATTTCAATAAATGCAAAGTATTCCGGAGGAATGCATCCAATAATGGATTATATTTGCAAAAGGAAAAGTGAATGCATTCTTTAATATTTTTTTTTTAAGAATGGCAATTCATGTAAGTACATTCCAAGTCTGCAGTCTCGAATTCAATCATTTTTATGAAGACATTTATATGAATGCAGCTTAGAAAAAATGCCCAAATTGTCGAAAAAATATTCGCTCGGTGTCAAGCGGTACCATACCATTAGCAGAAATATTTAGAAAGAATGGTTCCCCATAATTTCAAATAGCCAGAAAATTCTACTGCCATGCTACATTTATTTTCGGCTTCAAATCTATTAAATCTATCAAATGTACAACAAATTTGAATATCCTAATTTATTATAAACTCAAGATTTATTCACGAAATCCTCGATTTGCTTCATGATCAAATTAATTCGTAAAAATTCTTTAATATCAAAATCTGTTTGGGAAGTCACGAAATTGCTGCAGTTCGCTAACTCGAGTAGACTCTTTGTCGGAGGAATTTTATGTTCCGATTATTCAAACGCCACTTTGGCAGTTTCTAATATTTTCATCCGAAAAGTTCGACGAGAATAATTGAAGCTTCTTGAGTCGCTCGAAAAGTTAAATTGATCGGAAAAGTACCACCCCATGGTTCGTTATTAATCAACGAAAGTTATAAAAAAAAAATGTTTTTTTTTTTTGCTAGAATGCAGTTTGAGTTGCAATTTAAATAAAAAAGTTTTAAGAGTGGCCACCGTCCTGCTGGGCGAAAGACGAAGCACTTGAAAAGTGCACTCATCTCGTTCCCGAATCGCACGAATTTCTTTTGAAAAATTATGCAGTTGTGGCGCTTGAAATTTTTAGGGAAGATTAAAACCTTTAATTAGCCATGAGAAGTATTTTTGAGAAACATTTGCGAACACTCCACTCGTGCATTTTGGACAAAGCTTTTAATTATACAACTCGGGAATGAAAGCAGGAAACTTACGGGAAAAATGGAAATCCCGCGCAACTGGGATAATGCAAGACACATAACAAGGAAAAGTAATTAATGGGAGCAAGTGTCTTCCCTGGGACTTTCTTACAAAGGGAAGGGCGCCTTTCATAACTTTCTGCGCTTTCCTGGCGACTTGGCGTTGTTTTCGGGACTAAGTGTGCCAGAATGAAGTCTTTGAGGGACTTTGCTCGGGCTCGTAACTGTTTTAGAAAATTAATATGCTAGCCCGAAAGAACTGAGCGAAGTTTTCAGTGCAAACTTACTCCAATTTCCTCCCATTGTCAACATGAAATTGCATTAAGACATTCCCGAGACTTCTGGGAAGGGCGCCGCGCCCGCCCGCCGCTAGGAAATCTGAATTAAGACCCCTTACAAGCACCCTCCGGCAAATTTCTTATGAAAATGTTGATTAAGAGGCTTAATGCGAATTTATCCCTTGCCGTGGGCGATTTTCCCAATTTCAGTATCTTGCATTTTAAATTTATGAAATTCCCTTTTGACTAAGCCCTGAATCACTCCCGTCTTCCCGTTTTCTTGCAGCTCCACCGGAAATCAGCGTAGAGAAGTCCTGGGTGCATGCAGCCGAAGGATATGATATTGAACTCGTTTGCATTGTGCACGGCGATGTGAACTCCGAGGTAAGTCTATTCCCCTTTGAATTTAAAATCATAAAATTTGACGAAGCTAGATTAAGGATTTGCTCCTAAGTGGAGCAGTACGATACAGCGAGTCCCTGGGAATTTCATTTTTCGAACCTGCACAGACCCATTATGCTTTCGTTCTTTACGCCAGTAGTGCTTCCCTACTTCCCAACATAAAAGGTCTTTATGCACTCGGGGACTTTGATAAATAGTCTAAATCGAAAGTCTTTTAATTATTCATTAGGGCGGAATTCACCATTAGTTTAAAATCTCCTTCAATATTCTTTTTTAATCTGAGGGAGACACACTGGAGAAAACTAAGCAATTTTATGAGCAAGACTTTAGCCTTAGAATTTTGTACCCCGCAAAGAATTCTCTGTATAACTAGGTCTTAAGATGCATTTTTAATAAGACATGCAAAGTGCGTTCCATTCAGAACAGCAGATGGATTATGTTAAAATTTTCTAGAAGATTTACCAGCTTCAAAGGTAACGCTTTTAATAAATTAAATAAATATTAAATTGTTAATACTTTTGTTACAATTGCCGGAATTTACCATTGTCATCCTTGCCACTGTATAACATAATAACAATAATCGCTGGAATTCCCGTCGTTCAATTCTATATATATCTAGAAATATTCTAGACTTTTTCGTTGGCATTTAATAAATTTATCAAATAAGACTTACAAATCTTACATTTTAACCAAAATGGATCGGGAACCGTGTCTATAAGAGTTTTTAAAAATGCTGTTTGTCTATTATTATTTTATAGTAGGGGTCTCGAAATGCGAAGATTAGATAGAAGAAGGTATCTTAATTTGAATAAACCATATATATGTGTATTAGTTCGACAAATGTCAACAATATCAAGACGGCAAAACTAGGTGAAAAACTGATTCGAAGTTTTGGCGCAAAGCATACAGAGTTGTGTGCTAAATAAAATCTTGCAAAATTGTATCCGAGTTTTAGTCCCTCTATAGAAAAGCTACGAAAGCCTGCAACTGCAACCATAAATTTGCAACTTAAAATGCAATTTTCCATTTTAGATGCTGTGGTACCAAAACTCATTTCTCCTGGACCCGACAGATAGACGTTCGATGCACTCGAAGGACGACAGATATAGCCTCATTATAAGGAATTTCCAGCATTCGGACTTCGGGAACTATAGCTGTGTGGCGGATAATGCCCTAGGAAGGACAAAAAAATACATCGAGGTATCCGGGCGGCCAGGTCCAGCAGAATTTATATCACCTGCAATGAGCGGGGCTTTAGACCATTACAATTTAACGTGGACAATTGAATCGATACCGCCCCTCGAGGAAATAAAACTTCTCTACAGACGGCTTTTGGTAAGTTAATCCCTTAATCTCTTGCGAAGCTCCCCGTCATGTATGTCACCTAATTCCCACCATTAAGCGGCAAACGCTGCAAATTCAATAAATTCGAAACGGCGGCGTTCAAAAAAGGGCAACTGCACGGCGAGCGCGATTCCGGCCCATTGTGCAGGATCTCGGAAATGGGCGGATTGCGCCATCATATTAAAATCCGTATGGTTTTACTTGCAGATGAACGAGACATATCAGCACCCGGGCAAGTGGCATGATTACCCTATTTCGCCCACACCGATCCGGCTCGACGCTAGTCATTTCATTATGTCGTACGTTATTCGAAAATTGGAGCCGAACGCGGTGTACGAGGCAATAGTCCAGGCCAAAAATCGATACGGATGGAACGAGGTAAATGATAATTTTTATTGTTTCAACTTTCTGGCGCACACCAGAAATGCTTGCAATTTTTCAAAGTGCACATGATTGCATAATCAGCCCGATTTTCCATACAGAACGATGAAAAGTTCGGTATTCGAAACGAACTCGATAAAATCGAATGATTGTGCATATTATGCACCTTGCATTAATTGTAAGTCTCAACTACGTGATTTCCAAAGCATTCCCCAAGAGCCTCCGACAATATTTGTTCGTTCATGTGTAGTCCCCAGTGCAAACAAACATCCTTTTTGAGAAAACACTCACCTGCTTTAGGGCATATTTTTGAGCTGATAAGCCAAATAACTAAAATTATTTAAATTAGCATCTTCTTGTTTATTTTCCGCATACAAGGGTTGTAGTTTTCAAAACAGCCACGCTGTTCGTAACTTAAGATCAAAAGTTTTGATGACACGGCTGTTTCACTGAAAACTAGGATGTACTTTTGAGAGTGCAATGTCGTGTACAAGAATAAAATTCCAAATTGCTTAAGTGCACTAATAAAAGGCAATAAACAACTTTTGGAGAGAGAATTTTCGTTAAGCCAATTGGCGACGTGGATACTGCAGTCACTTTGGGCGACTCTGCGTTTTGGCCCAATAAACTTTTCATCATTCATTGATTTTATTTTACTCTACTCACAGGGGAATGCGGTTAGATGGTAACCCATTTTAGTTCAGGATCTATGCACAAATTATGTCCGTAGATGACACAGTTATGTGCAATTCATGTCGTCCCTTTAAGAAATAGTTGGATACATTTTTAATCCTTTTGGCGACATAATGTTGGTTGTGGACTGCTAGCTAAGTTCTGACTCTCTTCCTTCATCACGTATTTCAAAATTACCACTTTTTCTTGAGAATACGCTTATCCACACGTCCACACATAATTTTAAATTAAATTCTATTTGTCCACTACTTTTTCTAAATGATTTAGTGCTGATTTCACTCAACTTTTAACTAGTTCATAACAATTCTAAAAACCTGGCGCCCTATTTTGTAATTCTCAAATAAAGCAAATTTTTTTCGCAAAATGATTCGTCATTTAACATCCCAAACCAAAGAGGTAATTATAATTTTTCAAACTTTATTATAATTTTTTTTTATATATATATAGATTTGTAACGCACTTCTCAGCATGACGCTGGAAACATTCACCTAATTCTATGCCTTAGGCTTTAGAATTTAGGCTCTGTGGATCCATCGCTAAATAACCCAAAAAATTGGATAAAAACAAATATTATTTTGAAAAAATTGTAATTAGACTATCTGTTGTGCTCCCCAGACAAATAAAAATTTGGTATAAGGGTCACACATAGATTAAAGATATTTTTAATTAGACCTTTTGAGCTTAATTATTTTAGGTTTTCGTTTTTACATAATTTTTTATCATTCTTTTAAATTCAAGTATGGTGCGAGCGTTTTTTATGTATTCTGGTAAATTATTATAGCAATTCACAGCAGAATAAAACGGATCATATTTAAGACGATTTGTCCTCGGTGCAGGTAGATTAAAATTCCCCATCATTGCTGTCCTTGTGTTATGTTCGTGAGTTTCCGTCCTCAGAACCAGGTTGATCGAAGATTTTGTGTGTCTCTTTGATATGTTAAAAATGACCTTAGCCTTTTCCATCTCTATTAGTTGCTTTAAATTTAATTTATCTGTTATTTCATATAAAATTGCAGTAGGAATTTAATCTTCTAATTCTTAGTGTTGGCATATTTACATAGCCAGTTCACATTCTTGTGGATTATCGAGAAAATCTTAACCCGAATTTTCTAATATAATATTTATATCAGGAATACACGCGTTTTGATCCTGACGTGTATATTTATTAGTCATGGTACTAACGAAACAAGATGCGATCAATTATTTATTGTATTTAAATACTTAATTAATTACCAATTCAATAAATTAATTTATTACTTACTATATTTAATTTTAGAAAACAATTTTAGTAATATTTCTTTTTTCCATTTTAGATAAGCGACATCCATCAGTTTTACACGAAAAACTTGGATATGCATCTAGATATAGACATGGAATATAAAATCGGAGCACCAAGAGCTGGTGGGACCCAATTAGTGGAATTTTTCAATACATTCCTCGTTCTCTTACCCACAGCTATTGCATTTAAACATAGGTTGTATGTAAAATTTTAATTTCAAGAATAATTTAGTTTTCTTAAAATGTTACTGATAAAGTGCCTTATGAACTCTCTCTTAGGAATTCAACCTTTGTTTGTAAGTGACTTTTTTATTATAAGTATCGTTAGGACCTTTTGTACGCATAATTAGGATGAATTATTTATGTTAAGCCTTGTATTGTAAATATCCCTAGAATACGTTAAATACTAAATGTTGTACGTCTCTAAAAAAGATGCATTTCAGCCGGTTGTATATTTCGAATAGGATTATGTTTGTGTTAAGATCACATTTTATATAAGGATAATGCACCGCACCCTGTATATAAAATAGAATAATTCAATTGTATTTGAATCAGTACTGAAACCCGAATTATGACAGAACTAAACTGATTTAGCAACTTATGTGTATCATAGGCAAAACGTGAATAAATGTAGGCTATTAACAAGGAATCCGAACCAAATGTACATTTAGGCATGTAATACTTACACAATGATAAACCCCAAACATTATTTAAATTCTTCCTCTCCTTATTTAGTTTATGGACCGACAATCAGCATATCTCATGCGAACAAAAATATTCTTCGACGATGTTGTCCAAAATAATATTAGAGCTGCTTATCTTTTCAATAAACCACCAGACTGATTAAATCATATTCAATTTCTAAATTAAGTTTTTAGTTATTCTAAATACTGTTTAAAACTGAATTTCGCAATTATAAGATTAAAACACTTATTTACTTTTGTACGCATTACAAAAGATTTCACATTCCTACTGATAAAATACCAACAGCCGAAAACCTAATTTTGCATAAATTTTCACAATATTGCGCACTGTTTTTAAAACTACAATCACTTGATACGGATACTAGACTGAAAATTTTGTCACTATCTAGGTGACTCAAAACCCAACAACTTCAAATTTATTTTATTAGAAGCAATATTAACTTTAAATGAGAAACTCGCAATAAAATGAATTGGTGCCAAATTAAAAACACATTAATTGTTTTTTGATATTTTGATTTTTATAATAGTTACTCATAGCTCAGTAATAAAGATTGCACTCATAACAGTCAATAAAAAATAAGTAAAACTGTGTTATGCATACATACATAATAAAATCTCTTCTCAACTGAAAATTAGCTTGTTTATACACCTAGATTTAAAAAAATTATTTATTTCAGTTATTTATAGGCTTACTTTCAATTCTGTGTACTATTTACTGAGTTCTAGGATCAAGATTAACTTGTAAAGTTTAATTAATGGTAGCTGTCTGAGTTGATCCTAATATTGGCATTCACACGCAAAATAAAGTGTGCACACGAAAATTTAAAAGTTAGAAACCTTTATGTTATATTTTATTGATTGTTAATTAAAGAAGGAGATAAAAATAGTGCATAAGACGGCACATTCTGCAAAGAGAAATATCTATTCTATCTCCTCTATTTATCTATAAAGAAATCAAAATTTTTTTTGTCACAATGAACATGAAACATGAACATTTAAAAAAAATATTTGTTTATAACTTACGAGTTCCGAAAAACCCAATTTTATAGTTAAACCACCTTAAAAGAATACGTAATAAATAAAATCTGAACATTTCAGAAAACATTTATTATTTACCAATTGCAAACAAAAGCACAATTCATTGTGCAAGAGAAGGCATTTTAATCACGGTCAAATCAGTGCTACGTACGTTATACAATATAAAAAAATACGTAAACGCTTAAGCAAATAGTCTTAATAAAATGCGACAGGGCGTCGTTTAAACAGCTGTATGTAAATAACAATAACAAAATTTCATGAGATATGCTGTTTGCCGGTCGATCCCAAGGGGATTTTGAAAAAGCTAAAATATGAGTAGAATCCATTAGTGAAGTAATGAGTGGGAAAAGAGCAATGTTGCCATTCTTAAACGACTGTGACTATTTCGAAATTATCGCAAAACTATGTAATTTAGGGCATGGAACAGGAAAAATATTATAATTTAGCCAAAGCCGTGTTCGCTGCGAATTCTAGAAGGATATTAGTCAGCTTTACTGATGTAACTTTAGGCTGTACATACTTATTAAGGATGGATAGTTGATTATTCACATAAAGTTATATTTTCTTGTAAAACATTCTGTTTAAAAAATTTATTTTGCGATGGCTACAGACAGAGTGGTGGATTCAAATATTTCCTTTGAGATGTATAAAAAAAAAAAAAAAAGAGATAAAAAGTCTAGAGAGGCGTTATCATTAGTTGTAATAGGAAAACTTGTAAAACTAGTCGTCTGTAAAAATAGATGTCACTTGACGTTCGATAGGGAAATAAGTGAAACGCAATGAGTGAAATTATGGTTAATTTTATTGGAAAATCGCGACTATTGTGTAGAATCATATCATACCTTTAATTTTGTACCATTTTGCCCCTGTAAATCCCATTAAGGAGTTAAAAACAAGTAAAAAATATTATATATAATGTAACCCTTAACTGACTAGGAATTAGAGAAAGTAAATAAAATTATAAATTTTTCCAAAGTTTTTCTTTTAATATATTGTCACCGTCGAACCATTGAGATTGTTCCCAAAAATCACGAGATTAAATATCTTTTTCAATCAATAATGAAATTATTTTATGTTTTACCTGTAAACTTGATAGACGTGTAAAAACCGCGTTTTTGACCATAATTATTTGAAGCCGATAGACACTTGTATTGATTTTAAAAATTATTTTTCAAAAATATGTCTACCTTTGGCAACTAAAATATGTTGACTACATAATTCAATTTGTTTCTATGCTACAATATGTAGACAATTTGCAGAGAAAGCAAGAGGTAAATAAAACCTTGAATTTTGCGTCATGATTGATCAGTTCAATTCTGTAAGAAGCATTGAATTGAAAAGATTACAGAACACATGTGTTTATAATTTGTTTTTTTCACATATGCATGCCATGACGCGCTTGATAACCAATTAAGCAAATTTTCCTAACAAGCAGAGTATAAATGTATTCTTCTCTAGTGTTATCAATTAAAGCAACTTCAAATGGCTTCAAGTGCACTTCTGTTAATACTTGCAATTACGACGTATTTTGGATATTCTTGTTCGCGTAAGTTACGATTGTTTCGTTTGTAGGTTTTGAATTTCTTCCCGAACTAATTAACTAAATGTGATATGAGAGCGGTGCAAATGTGAGCCCGTTCGAGGTGAAATTAATTCTTCTGGTGGCCTTCTGAATGCTTATCTAAAAATATAGAACATAAAATTTTAGCGTTTTCGTGAATTTCTATAACAACTCAACAATAATTTATAAAGCAATTCATCTGCTTATGATACGCTTATACAATTGGTGATAATATGGAAGGGTTACAATAAATAAAAATCATTAATCAAGATATGACTGAGACTATTTGTTTGTTTCTCAGAAAAATAAGGCATTTTTAATCCTTAAAACATGAGAACAAAACGTGTCAGCATTTTGAGTTTTGAGAACTTAAACTTTTCCAAAAACGGCCATGTTTCACAACGAAAACTTCATACAAGCGTTTTTTCGAAAATGAAACAAAGTTTAGGATTTTCCAATTCGTAATCTAGAATTTCGAATTCATTAAGACGCTTCTTTAAAGTATTATGAATATCGTACATTTTTAGGATTTCATATTCTTTCATTATTTTCTTTATATATGTATAATTTTTTACTTTTTCCCTATTACTAGAATGCGATCTTGATATATCCAAGGACCTCCCAGCAAAAGATCCTGTTTTCATAACCAAATATGGGAAGCTTTGGGTTCCTACCAAAGGTTCACTACACTTTAATAAAAATGAAGAGAACGTCATCAGTTGCGGAAAGAAAAGAGGTAACATTTTCAATAATATTAAAATACATTTAATAACCATATGAATTCAGAAACCGCCATCACATGCAGCTTCAAAAACGAATTCAGAGCTGGTAAAACTAAAGTGAATATTGCTGATTTGGAGTGCAGCACTTCAGTCAGTGGCGACTATGAATCAACTTCAGAATCTTGCGGAAATGGAGGTACAATACAAAAAATCGGCTTCGAAACTACAAGTTTTGGTCTGATTAAGTTGTACGATGTTTGCTTCGACATGGAGCACGTGAATGCTCTTTACAGTCATCACATTATTTATGGTCAAGCAATAGGCAGTAAGGAAGAATGAGGTTTTTTTATTTAACTACTTTATAACTTTTCTAACTGATAGATACTGTAAAAGCCGATAGACCCACTTTCAAGTTGGCTGGATACCCTCCAAAAGCTAGGCCCTTGGATGCATACAAGCAATCTACACAAGTGGAAAGATTTAAGGAATTGTTGCAATCTGAAGCATTAGCTCGCAAGTACATTACTAAAACTTCCTTCCTTGCGCGAGGTCATCTTAATCCTGATGGAGACGGTATCTTCAAGAGCTGGCAGTATGCCACTTATTTCTATCTTAACGTCGCACCTCAATGGCAGGTATAAAAATCAAAATAATCGAACTTATGTTTAGACATTCATAAAATCTTTAATTTAATTCGTAGGTTGTGAACGCCGGCAACTGGCTACGAGTTGAAAACATTGCCAGGAAAATAGCATCGCAACTAAAAGACGCTGTTGAAGTCTACACGGGCACATTTGGAGTCTTGGAACTGCCCAATAAAGACGGAATAATGGTGAAAATGTCGTTAGAAGGCAACAACTACATACCAATTCCGAAGTGGTTCTGGAAAATATTGAAGCATAAAAATATGGGTATCGCATTTATAACGCTAAACGATCCCTTCGTCAAAGAAAGTGAAGCACTTTGTCCGAATATTTGTAAAAAAGCTGGCTTTGATAATGAACATTTTGATGACTATAGTCACGGATTTACCTACTGTTGCGAAGTATCTAAATTATTGAAAGCAATCAAATTTATTCCAAAGAAAGCTAAAGCTAAGACACTTTTAAAATCCGATGTTTAGTCCTAACAGTGGCTGACCGGTATCCCGAAAAAATTATAAAGTATACACAAAATTCAAAACAGAAGAAAATAAAATAAATGCAAAGATTTGTGACTATTTAATTTAAAGCAGTTCACCAAAACCTTCATTAGTTTAGCAAAAGAACATTTTGTGATTTTAAAATGTTTACAGTAAACTACTTGATAGTAACATTTAACTTAAGTATGTTTATGATTCTTGAATAAATTGTAAAAGCAGACATTTTGTCGTTGTATTAAAAGTTATTTAGTTAAAATCTCCAGATGCAAAGTGTTTATGGCATTTCCACAAAGAGTATCATTTTCGTAATCCTCAAAAATAGAAGAATTAGGCTTCAGAACAGCGTTATTTTTTAAAATAACATGTAGACTACGATCAAATTAATATTGTATTTTGCTAGTCCGTAAGGTTTATTATTATTAGTAGACAAGAATAAATAAATAATATTCTGAAAAATTAGTTCGTTTTCCAAATATTGTTGCTAAAAGTAGTGATGGCTTTCTTAAATAGAACGTAACTTCAGTGATAAATTAACTAACAAGTTCAAGTTAGCACAATTTGATCAGAGATGATAAAAACGTTTTAGTGTTTGCTAAGAAAGCAATTTTCTACGAATCTATGAAGTGTTCTGAAATAATCAATTACCAACTTTATATGCGATGTAGTAAAAGGAAAAGCAAAATAATAAAAGTTCTGTATAAATTTTTGATATAACTTTACTTCTCTGTTTACAGTTCTCCAGTGTGATCCTGCTTCCAAAAGCTTAATCTTCATTAGATCGTCTCCTCATAAGGCTCAATGGTTCAACTGTTTGAACTCGCATCGTAAAATGTTTAAAAATAAACAAAATATTCACAATTGCTATTTTATCACAATGATATTAATTATAAAATGAACAACATATAAGAAGTATCGTAGATGATAGAAATAACAAGCGCGTCGCACGTGACCTACACACGTAACTACAACTGATTGCAACTTAAAACGATTTTTACAAGTTCTATAACAACAACAAAAGAAATTATTATTCGCTCTAGGGCAGCTCTGGTAATAAGAAACAAAAACGGGTGAATGAGGGTGAACTAAAGTAGAAATATGGCGGACTGCGGACTGCGAACTGCGGTGCTGCTGCAGTCGACTGAATGATGGCAATTCGATGGATCTTAGCTCGCGGGCTCAGCGAATTCGTTGTTGGTCGGGGGGCGTAGCCCGCCCCGCGCAATGATACAAAGAATTAAAATTTCTAATGATTATGAATTTAGCCAAACAAATTTAAACGATGCTCTCCCGTTCGGGCGCAGACTGCATTTCTCCGAAGGCGGGCATGCCTCTGATGCCAGCCTGGATGATGCCAACCTTCCGCAAGGAGGCGTCGCTGGACCGGATGCCATTTCCTTGGAACAGGTTCACTAGCCAGGAGGCGATCGAGCCCCTCCCGATGGACTTTTTGCTGTTGAAATTGCTACTGCCGTCACCCGCCCCCACGGTTTCCAAGGAGCGCCAGCGCTTCGACTTCGAAATAATCTCATCCGGCGGACTAGTCAGAGAACCCTGCCTAAACAACAAGGGACAGAGCGGATCCTCGACGTTGATCAATCCGTTGCAGTTGTTGTTCAAGTGCTTGGCGGGTATTTTGCTATCGTGCAGATCGTCCTTATTGTCGCTCTCGCCGTCGGGGTTGCTGCTGATCAAGGACACCCCCGCGTCCAACGATCTTGAGTTAATCTTGGACAGCTTCGCCGGTATCTTGGCTATGTCCAGCCGCTTTCGAATTTGCATGGGCAGGGGATCAAGAGATCGACTTTCTCTGAGCATACTTTCGGCATCGCTAAATGTTATGTAGTCCTGCGAGGAGGCCGACACAATTGACTTGAGGATCCGATGGGGTTTCACTTTAGCTAGAGGCTTTTTGCTGGGACTATCACAGACCGTCTCAATTTCGGAATGATCCAACGTGCTACGAGAACCCCCAATTCGGCAACTGTTGCTGCCGTTGCCCTCCCCGCTGGCGTGACTTATGGAGCTGTTGCCACCCCCGTTCAAGTAGAGTGGAGTCCGCTCGAACCTCCTGTGAATTGCACGCGGGGACTCCCGGGCGTGAACCGACCCTTGCAGACTGTAGGTGCTTTCACCATCGGCGCGGGGCACGCTGGACTGTCGCCGGCTACCTGCTGTTTTAAAAGAAAACAATTTTTAATCTGAACTAGAATAACCATTAATATAGTAAGTGATATATGAAACGAATTGTATGACCATTTCAAGAAATGCATAGTCTCCAGCAATTATAAAAGAAAAATTACTTGATGAGTGGACAGGACTGTCTCTAAATTTTGACAAACATTAAATAATGTTTAATAATGAGATAAGCGCCAAAGGACACCATATAAAAGGATAATGTTATTTCATTTTTTAGAGATGTCTGTGGACCTTTTAGTGGGAAATTGAAAACAAAATGAGAATTAAAGTCTTTGAGTTTAATAGTGCATGAACATTAAAGTCGTGCAGAAGTAGTACTGTAAGCTCATTTAAAAAACATGTGTTTTAATCCCGTTCCTAAATATTTTCTTCGTATGTAAATTACGTCTTTACCAGCCTGCTAATTTTCTTGTACATCCCCTACTATAAAATATTCAATCCTTACCGAAATAGTGAGCTCCCATTAAACTAGGCTGTCTTGAATCGCAGTTCAATTTTGGACTCTTTCTAGGTCTGCAGAACAATGGCGGAGGAAGATCGCGAATATCAACAGGTTTCTTTTGAATCGCATTCTCCGTAGCGCCAACCAGCCAATAGGTGACCACCTCTCCCTTTCCCTTCATGGAAATCAGTCCTCGTTTTTCGGTGGTGTACCCACCGAGCTTGTCCAAAGCCTCTTTGCATTTGTTAGATATGTGAATTTTTAAAGCCTCCCCATTTGACTCCATCCTTGATGCGGTGTTCACTGTGTCCCCAAACAAGCAGTAACGAGGCATCGTCAGTCCAACCACCCCGGCCACCACAGGGCCAGTGTGAATTCCTATCCTCAGCTTAAGGGTTTCATTTGGCCGATGCGAAATTTTGTGTTGTCGAACAGCCTGAAGAAGCTCTAAAGCCATGGAGCATATTTCGCCCACGTGAAGATCCCCATTTTTAATAGGCAGTCCTGAAACCTACAAGAAAATAATTATCAATTAGTTAATAATTAATTATATATAATAAATGAGTGATGCACATACCACCATATAGGCGTCTCCTATGGTTTCAACCTTATAAACGTCGTAGCCCTTGATGATTCTATCAAAAACTGTGTAGAGATCATTCAGGAAGTTAACTACCTGAAGTGGGGTACTCTCCGCAGACATGGCTGTGAACCCAACAATATCACTAAAATAGATGGTAACCTGTAAACAAATATATTAAAACCCATTCATAGGCCAAAGATAAAGAAGTACTACCGAATCGTAGGACACAGGCTCCACTCCGTGTCCCATGGTTAACTTCTCGGCAACGGACTGTGGTAACATTCGATGAAGAAGATCTTCTGTTTTCTTCTTCTCCTCGCAAAGGAGCCGTGTTCGTTCATTCACAATATCTTCTAAATTGTTTGCATATTTCTCCATCATTTCCATCATTTGATCCATGATATTTTTGGATTTGCCACCACGCATCTTTTTTAATCGTGTCCTAAAATGTACAACAAAGTTCAGTCAGAAACAAGACTACGTCTTATTTCTGTTTTCTAAAATTTTACAGAAGATGTGTCCAAATATTTTAAACAAAATAAAGCTCTAATTAATTAATTTCCAGAACAAAATTCCGCTTTGCGTTACAAAAAATCCTATTTCCAGTAATATGAAAGATGTATTTATATTCTAACACTGAAAATAACAAAATATAGTTTAAAGAAAAACCTGCGAACTTCCGCAGAGACAATCTAGGTATCGAATTATTTTTTCTAAGAAATTAAATAAGTAGACACACATATCCTACCCACATAATAAATTATTTCGTGACCGAAATTCATAGAGACCGGGAAAAGACAGAACTAATTAAGAGGATATTGTTTCCCTAGAAATTTATTTTTCTGTTTATATTTATACGCGTCTCTTTTCTCAAAACCACCCGACTAGAAAAATATTCGAATGATTTCATCAATAAATTCAAGAGCTTTAATAATTATGGTAGCAAATATTTTTCCGAAAAGGAAGTACAAAGTAATGTTATGAAAATCGATCGATATATAATTTACAAAACTCAGACTACATTTCATCAAATGACGGTTAGCAGAAAGATTAAAAAATTGAATTGAAATCATTTGAATACAGAGCACATATGAGCTAAAAATATTTTGGAAAATCTACTTATATCTCAAAGAATAATTAATTTTCTCAACCGCAGGAATTTTTTCCAATAGGGCACAACATTTGTATGATATGCTGAGGGCCCTCAAACTATTATTATAAAGGGTTAAAATGACTGTTCCCAGTCATTAATTCTATTCTACCCCACAAAGCGCCTGCAAGTAAATATTAAAATCGAAAATTAACCAGAGGAAAATAACGTAGAGTAGAGTGTAAATTTAGAGCCACGCTAAAAACAGAATAGCAGCAAACGATCCATAAAATGCAACCGATGGAAAATATTTCTCAAATATAATTATAGTAGACTTCAAAAAATACCAGATTAATCGATGGGCCTATAAATCAACAACATTTCTATAAGGTAAGGCTAATTAAATTTAGCTGAACATTTTTTAAGAATATAATATGAATGTATTTCGAAATCATAAATAATAAAATTAGTCCACCCATTATCCATGACATAGTTCATAAATAATTAATATCAACCACAATAGACGACTATACTTGGTAACTAATTTAACATTTCACAGTAAAACAAAACAAAATTTAAATTAATGCACGCAAACACTTACCTAATGGTTGGAAAATCAGGTCTAGCGTCTGGATCCTCATCCCAACAATCTTTCATGCAGCTCACAACATAATCAGGACATATGTCCGAATCTATGATGCATTCGAGATCTGGTCTAAAGGGCATTTCGCCTTCCTCTGGTATTTTCTTAACTAGCTCAACAATTTCCTTTGGTTCATACCCCGTCTGTCCAAATGGACCTCGACGACTTTCAATTTCGTACAAGATTATGGCAAATGAGTAGACATCTCCCTTTGGTGTTCCATAAATATTTGGATTACGCAAAAGCTCTGGAGCTTTCCAGAATAAATCTAAAATTATGTTTTAAAGTGTATTGTTAGCAACGATACAATATAATTTATAGACAACAACAGAAAACTGTTTCTTACTTGTAAAGTGCTGGTGTTCACCGATTGATTCATTTTCAGCACAATGGCGTAAATCGTGAAGCCCAAAGTCGGTAACTTGTAACATCCACCTTGATGTCACCACACAATTTGAGGACTTTAAATTTCCGTGAAATCCTAGCGAGGAATCATGAATATAAATCATTCCCTGGAAATTGGGATGGATTTTTGTCGTCCTTATTAATACGAGACAATCATTAGCCACACTAGTGGCTGCTGGTTATTGACTTACCTTAATTAAATCATGAATGAGGGACGCAATAAATAAATCGTCTAATTTGATGTCTTCATTCTCGATTATATCATACAAACTGCCCTTGGCGCAGTAGTCTGTGACTAGTAAAATTCTCATTGGTTCCACACACGCTCCAATAAAGCTATTTATGTTATCCTGACGTAGCTCCCTCAGGAGCCGCATTTCTTTCATGATATCTCGCGATATGTCTTTCTTTCGGGAAAATTTTAGTTCCTTTATGCGAACAACTACGCCCCGGTAACGTGCTGTTGACGTAAAAACCTGATTTGAGCATCGAGATCCGAACGAGGCAGCACTTGCTAGACTTAGCTGAAATAAACAAAGATTCCATAATATTTTAGTAGAACTCCTTAAAAATTGTTAGAGCAAATATGTAATTTTATGTGCTAAGTATTTATTTTACGTAACAGCCTGTAATTTCCTTCAACAAGTTCTAAGTCACCTATCGGCCCCCCTCCCAAGTGGAGTTTAAAATTTTCAAAGCACAAAAATTGGTAAATGCTTCAGTTATTTTTAAAATAGGATAACAAATAATACAAATTGTTGAACTTTTTGTATGGATAAAATGATTAGCCTAAAACTTATACCTGAACTGGCAATTAACTTGGAATGAAATTTCAATATTTTGGGCTCCGACTTCAGCCATCAACAACAATTTTAATTATTGTGTTACTGACTAAAATGGTGAGCAAAGGAGAGATTTTTGGATATTGAATTTTCTCTGACGTCGTATACCCAACTATACCACAATACCTAATAATACCACATTCCCAAAATCCATAGAGCCATTTTGGCTCTAGGGGGGAACAAACAAACATACTTTCGAAGAACAGAAACCTTCTTTTGCAATGGGATAAAAAAGTAGTATGTGAACCAACCTTACTTGGCGACGACACAATATCGTTGCCAAAATATCCTTTTATGTCTTCGGAGTCAATTTTCCAGAGCAAGCCCTCGATTTCCAGTTCGATTTTCCACTTTCGATATATGCTCATGGTTATGACGGTTGCACAAAATAAAATTAGGGCTAATATTCCGGCAGCAACCATCGATGTGATATGTCGGTCATCTTTTTCGCACAGCTCATTCATGAACCCACACATCGGCTCATCGAATGGCTTCTCCTTTCCTGGCCAGTCCACCCGAACGGATCCATTTATCAATTTGTATTCCTGAAATGCATTAAAATGGAAAGATTCGTTAGAAAGTGGAGGAGGTACCTGGCAACTGGAATATAAAATTTTTAGTTCGAAACAAAATTAAATTACATATTTATGAGGATTCCACTAAAAATTGATGTAAAGGGAGGGAACTGGGACTTGAACGGAATTGAAAAATTAGCAAGTTAACATTTTGCTTTTCAGGGTATGAACTAATCCAGGGCAATTCCAGACAACAAAACGTTAAGCGTTAGGTTTTTATTTTTGACACAATTTCATCAGTAAAATTCCAACAATACAAAACAATAATTTTAATTAAATATAATAATTCTATCAAAAACTTATAAACTTAGACAAACCTTGTCAAAATTGATTATGTTTGATATTCAAAGGTTGGCTCATATAAGTGGTAAACTAACGCTCAGAGTTTATGAATCCTTAGAAATCTTTGGAAAAGTCATTCAGAGATGTCACAAGAGGCTTATATGCCAATATTTATTTGAGTTTTTTTTTTACATTCTACACAATAAACCATGCTTCTAAATAATTTATCCAGAGAAAGTTATTTTCCTGAGAAATTTTGTACTTTCGAACATCTCTTGTAAAAAAACATATGTATGTGTTTAAGAAAAGTTGGAAAGAGTTGTTGAAGTAATAAAATATATACTTGCATGAACAATATGTTATTGGTACTTACGCAACTTCGCATGGATAACTTTAAAATGAGAAATATATAACATAATTAAGGTTTAAATAGTAAATCAAATAATTATTTCATAACGAACAAAACGATGAATTCAGTTTTTATTCAAAAGAAATTATAAGATTAAATAATTTATCTATATATTATAGAATATTCTACCAATCGACCAACTGAAACGCTCAAATTACTATTTTCCTGAAAGTTACAAAATACTTGCGTTGTAAGACCAGATAATTTAATAACATCTAATATTTTTTCTCACAATTCTAAACTGATATAACCTTACCCAAACTTCAATAAGCATCATGTAACAACTCTACACATTTTATTAAACTGATTTAAAACACAACAAATACTTCCAACTTTTAGTGAACATATCCAAGCTTTCTTTTGCTTTCTCTATACGAACTATATTAAATTGAGACAGTAACTGAAAATCACCATGAAGCGCAATCGCCAAGATTCTCAATTTAAATCTTACAACAGAACTTTTCGATCAGTGCTGTAAAATCAAGCGATTACCATATTTTGCAGTTCCTTTTAGAGAACGCATTCTCCGGAAAAATTTCAAATGTAGATAAATTTCCAATAAAGATTGCTCTACAAAGTCTTCTCCATGTTTAACAATTTCTAGCCACCTCAGGTATAAGAAACAAAATTATATTAATTAAAAATTAATGGTTTCTTTTAAATAAAAGACGCGTAAAATTCTGGCTTACTTAACATAACGCCTAATAGTTCTACAAAAATTAATAAAGCTATAAATTGGAAAATTAATTCTCATGAAGCTCTTTAGGAATGAATGAAATAGATGAAAGAAATTATTATAAAGTGAAATTTATAGTAAAAATTAATGAAAAACGACGACTCACTCACTGGAAAATCTCCTTGTTGAAAGTACGCTACAGGCACCATATGTACACTACAGGAGAAATTTTCTGGATCCGCATATTTAAAGGGCTTTAGCGCCAACACTGAAAAATTTCCTTCCGAGTCACCATTTTTATCAATTTTAATAGTTGCGCCTGTAACACCTGTAAGAGATAAAAGATAAATAATTGCAATTAATGACACTAATTAGAAGAAAAGAAAATAATGAGGAAACACATGTCGAGAGAGTAATGACACAAAAAAAAAAATAATAAAAAAATAAAACGATCATAACTGAACTGAGAAAATTCAGATGTATCGTATGATATATAAAAGCTACGTGTGGATTCGCAAAGATTCTGAGATATTGCATTCCGAAAAAAAGCAATCCGAGAAGTGCCTATGACAGAAATATCTGAAGAATTGAAGAGGACGACGGCAAGAGAATAAAGTTAAGGAATTTCATGATGTAGGAATAGTGAGCAATGCGAGGGAGTATATTACAGACTTTTTTGCGTTCGACTTATTCCGTAGTGTTTCGGTGAACGTGTTTATCTTAGAAGTAGAGCTCAATTCCCTCAATTCTTTCGTCCCGATTATTCGAGCATGAAACAATTTGTGGCCACCATGCACATCGATGTTTTTCGCAGATATGAAAGAATGGTGATTTATCTACCATTTTTTTAAAGGACCTGAATATAAAGACATCCGTTCTGTGAATTAAGGAAATAATCCAAACCAAATCCTTTAAAAAATATAATTTTGAAGGACATGGCAGTCTATCATTTGCGAATACAACATAAAAATAATTTCATGCAATGTGATTTCGTAGGCGATTTTGCAAATCGTATTTATTTGGACAAGCATTTCCCTTTTATTTCAGGATTATATATACTTGTTTCTAGTATTGATTTCAGTATTGATTGATAAAGCACAAATAATTTTTATTAAAAAAAATATTTGTAGGTGCTCATGCACCGAAAATTGAAACTCTTCTCCTGTAAATTTTCATCGCATTACACAGAAAATATCAAGTTTTAACTAAAATTAATTACAAGTAGCAATTTCCGCACTTTAATTATGTATGCATTCTTAAGTTTAACCGCAGTTCTTCAAAGGTAAATTTGCGTATAGCCTTTGGCTAAAGTGCTTCAATCGTTCAATTCGATTTAGTGAAGTCTACGAAATTAAGACGAAGAAAGGATGTAATCAAGCTAAAACCGTACCTTTTCCTTTTTGGAAAAATTTAAAATTTCATTCGAGAAGTTGTTAAAACGATGTTACAAACGTTGACTTATACCACTTTAAAATAGTTAATCCAATAGTTAAAAAGTTGTATCTTTATAAAGAAATGAGTGATAATAAAGGATATGAGAATATGAAAACTGAATGAAGTTTATTTAAATTAACATTTTATATAAACAGCACTACTTACTTTTATAAGTACGATTCTCAATAATAGTTTCTATAATTTTAGTTCCATTACTAGCTACATCATATATCACTTCATCCGTCAGTATCCTCTGCTCCTGATGCAATAGCTTGTCTAGAGCCCAGGCGTAAAGTTTAACGGAATCATAGAGGTAGGCGGCATATATCGATACAAACTGGAACAAAAACCACAAAAATTAATGTAACGCAGTGCTCAATTAAAATGATATTAACACTTATACCTTAAAATAATTATTAGCATAAAATATAGTTGGTAAAGAGAAATTAAACGGTTCTCTCGTGTTGTACTCACGAACTTTCTCCGTGAAATTTTCATAGTTTTCTGTTGGCGGAGTTGAGACTACCACAAGAAGACTTCGCGCCAATCTGTAGAAGTTTTCGGTCTCCGCACACTTTTTATTTTTCTGTTGGTATTCAGGCTTCCATAAATACTTTTTGGCTTCCCTAAAAAAGATATATAAAATTTAGTAAGGGAGTTCTAAGAAGATTGGATAGCATAAAAAGTGTAATATTTGATTGCGTTATTAATCTTTAGAAAAAGATTTTTATCATCACACTGCTATAATATTTGTAACTTTTCATATTTCCAGAATATCTCTGACCGGAAAATTTAAGTCACCGGTCAGAAATCTCGGTAGGGTTTTAACAAACCTAGCAAAAGCTACGAAATAAATGTTGCAGAAACATCCTTAAAGCTTTCGGAAAATGCTTTCGTCATACGGTTTCCAAAATATTGTGACCAAGGCGATTAGAAAAATATTATTTCTTACAAATTGAATGTATTTCCACAAAAACATCCCCTGGAGCATTTCAGATCAAAATTTGTATAATATGGATGCTGGATTCCATTAGCCCAAAATCGTTCAAATCAAACGGCTTGTGTGAGTGGAGCATATCCCCCCAATTATTCAATTTCAATCATCATCAGATAAATCTGCGAGGCTCATCCAGTCTCATATTCAATTTTAGATTTCTGGGGATAGACACGTGTTCCTCATGAAAATAACATCGAATTAGAATTGAATTCACCAGATTGTACCTATATCACCTTCAAAACTTTGGATACTTCCCGTACTCATAAGTATTCCTGGAGAAGAATGTGTGATTTTCCGGAAGATTAGATTCTCCGTCACATATTTTAATTTTCATTCTTGCGTTTAATATTGTTGGTTTTCAATACATTGTAAAAGAAAGGAAGCGTTCATTTGTTTCATGAATTTGAGAAATTTGGTTTCAAAAGAAGAGTTTTATAGACACAACCCACGAGTAAGTACGTACTTTATAATGTAACTCGCAAAAAGGACATTTCTTAAAAAGTTATAATTTTTCGGTCGATATTTTTATTCCTCCACGAACTCCCAGCGTTTTCTTTTTATTAAAAAGTAATTTTATTTCGGTTTTATCCAAAATACGAACAATTTACTTGCAGTTTAATTTAACATTATTTCCTATCGCCTCTTTTTATTAGCTAAATGAAGTGTCACGCCAGAGGCGACTTTGAATTTCTGAGGACAAATAGCGTTTTCTCGCAAGAAGTTCAAATTGAAATGCTTTCCAGAAATTACAGAAAAGGAAGTAAAAATCTCAAGAATGCTTTCTGCTTTGGTTTATGACAGCCTTTCGAAATGTTTTAAGTGCGTCAATCACATTCAAAGATATATTTCTTTTACAAATTTCTTTTTCATGATAACAAATATGTGAATTACAAAGCATGGAAGCTTGTGAAGGAAGTGGTGTTAACTTTACTGAGTCTTTTAATTTTACTTAGTAAAGAAAGAACTCCTCCTCTTTTGAAAATTTTGTTTAGCTGAATTTTAATTGCACAAATTATTTATACTTTAGATTACTCATCCTACATATTAAACTTGGAAAAAATATTTACGCCCCTTGCATTTTAGGAATTTGTTTCATAATTAGTTTAAAGTTAAAGTAGCCCAATTTATCTTCATATTTTTTTAATTTAAAAAAAAAAATGCTCATTCAAAGAACAATGTCCAAGATGGTACTGTTATTTTTTCCGTTTTTTAAAATTAAAACATTGTCTTAAATTTTCAATTATGCGGAACTCCTTTTTAATTTTTTTTATTTATTTCGTTCCGCTTTTGTTTACAATCATGATAAGTGATAGGTCAATATTTATAAATGGTAATTGCCTGCACTTGCTATCGAACTGACTTATTCACAGAATTATCTATGCAAATTTTCCCGTATCAGTCCATTAATCGAGATTGGCAGCACACTCGATTTTTGCTTTATTTCCGTAGTTCTTAAAATTGACGACGTGCTTCATAAACAAACAATAAACCAGGTTTTCACCGATATTCCGTATATTTATATGTACTAGTACTGCTTTTAGTAAAAAAGATCCAAATACTAAGTATATAAAAATGTCTTAATTAAAGATAGCTGCCGCCAGTCCAAATCAATTTTAGAAGAAAGACAATTTTTATTTCGCTGCACATATGTACATATGTAGTTTCAACCCTCGAATTTTATATTTGCAACCTTTGATCTTTTGGTTCCCATAAAGTTTAATTTTTATCTTTTCCTATAAAAAAAAATTACGACGTCATCGTAAGAGGATTGGGTAATACACTTAGAAGTTTTCCCAGAAAACCAATTTGTGCACCTGAGATCTGGCAGTATGAAAATGTTCGAAGGCACACTTTTAAAGCCATATTTTTCCATCTGTAATCAAAGTCAGCTGTGGCAAATTTTTTCTACTTAAGGGAATTTATGGGTAATGAGTAATTCAGTAATTTCCCTGCTGAGGTAATTTGTTTTATTGCTTCTACCTAAGGTAACTAGCTCTGTCTACAAGTTACAATAAAGTCCCCTCCAGGACACTTAAATCCAAGTTTTCCTGCAATCATAGCCTCGGACTTTTTCTGCCCACTATTCAGGGAACTGGGTGATAATCGTAAGGAAGCGAGTTACTCGTAATTAAAATCGCTGCGCAGCGCCAAATTGTTATAAAAAGTCGAATCCCTTTGTTGCTAGAAAATAAAGGTAAAGCTGACGACCAAGCTACATAGAGCAGTCCATGTGAAAAATAAAGAGCTTGTAAAAGAGTAAACCCGCCACCTTCACTTTTCCCGAGAGATTTCTTAATTGGCACTGCTTTCAGGAAGAACTCGAGGCGTTTCAGTTGAAGCGGTAGAGCTGTGGATATTCAAGCTTCTACCGATTCTACTTAAATTCTAATTTATATAACATTTTCGCAAAGAGGTCCCTTCAAGACATTTAATGTGGTGCATAAGCAGTTCTTAGCAAGTGTCTTATCAGGGTATAGAACACTTTCTTAATCTTGCCCTTTGGCGCCTCACCTTGGTGAATACGTCATCATATCCACAAATATCACCATGTACTCTCCTTTTGAGAACAGCTGAACTGTATCCATAGAAGCCATCATGTCAACGAGTGAATTTGCTGTTCCTAAGAACACGTAGATCCTTGTACGATTCATTGTATTTTGGACAACCTAGGAAAATAAATGATTCTTTTAAACAAAAATTGCACTCAGTTGAATATTATCTTACCTGATACCAATATCCACTTCTACAACATGTCAATTTGTTTTCACAGCACTTGTGGTTATCTATAACCTTTTCGTTGTGGTTAATAGTCATATTCTTTTTCAGAGCCTGTGCTATCAGGGAATCAGCGACTGTAGACCACGGTTCCTCGTGGATAATTGAAAATTTTTTCCATCCATAATAGCGAAGAAGTGATATCACAGATTTGGTAACCTGAAAATACATAGAGATTGCTGTTCTTAATTAATGGCAGTACTATCGTCTGAAGTCATATAAATATTTTATTTTAGACCAAGAATATGTGTCTGAACATGAGGTTCGCCTTACGCCACGACTTTAGTTTATTTTTAAAAATTAATTAATTAATCTAATAAAACAACCCATTATCTTACTTAGCGAGTTATAAAAAGTAATTAAAATACTTCTAGAGTTAATTGCAACAATTGAGTGATTGAAAACCACAATACAAACTTTAAAATTTATTTAGCATGGCAACATTAAAATAAAATCAAAATTTTTACCTAGGTTGAAACAACTTAAATAATAAGGACGGGAAATAGATGAAAGTAAAACATATAAAACTTTGAGGAATTCGAAAGGTGTATTTTATAGTCAATAGCTTTGGTAATCCCGGATAACAATGCTTGCTATGCTAACGTTTACATCTTAACCTCTTCAGGGACGAATTTTTTAAAGGTGGGAAAAGTGTTTTCATGTTTTATGTTTACTTATATTTTACCAGTAAGTAAGAAAAATTTAGAAAAACCATTAGTATAAATAAGGAAACTGAGTTCACATACTTGACAGTAAAGTGCTATTATTTAGTAGAAAAATAAAAAACCTGATTATGTTTTTAAAAGCAATCATTAAATCTGATCAAATTTTATACATTGGATAATTTATTTATCAAAGATTTAGGATATTTTTCCAATAAACTAAAAAGAAACCTCGCGGTAATCAGAGACAACTATGAAATATTTTTAGAGCTGTTAATTTCAAGTAGAATAAAATGATATCCATGCTGCTGATTTTATCGTTGAAATATAATGTAGTGAGTAGTTCTTTAACATATTTTAATATTTTTTTCCAGTTAAAATAATTTTGATTTCCAAAAGACTAAACGTACACATAATATGTGGCAATATCTTTAAAGAGGTTAAGCCAATCAAATCAAGAAATCAAAATAATTGAAGTAAATTCTTAAGAAAAATTGGTGGACTAAATATTTTAAAGAGTTTTCCATATCCTCCATTAAAAGGACATACATAAAAATATGCGTTGAAATTAAATGTTTTATGTAAACTAATATTATTGAGTCAAAAACAGCCTTCCCGACATTTTTTGTTGACTATGTCCGTATTACTCAGGTAATTATTCAAAAAACTTTTACGGAAAGTAAACCGCTTTAAGCTGAAAAATCCCCCAAAGGATTTTAACATGCTCAGCAAATTTATTTTATGAGATACTGCCCCTCATTTTACTGCCGCTACCTCAGAATCTCCAGAGGAAAATTTATCACCAAAAGTGTCGTCGAAGGTGATTGACTTTATGTGCACCGAGTAATGAATTCAATACGAGTTTTCCGGCAAAAATGGCAAAGATACCTTAATCCTTGTGTGGCGTATCCACAATGATGTCAAACTGTCGTAATTTGAGAGGTTTATCTCTGAGAAATGAGCCATGCTGAATCCTTCGGTAATTCTGGGTTAAAGTAGTTTTGCCAATTATAAAAGACAGGAGTGGATTGCTATTAAATTCTCAAAGATTAATAATTAATTATTTGTTAATATGTTAAGGCTGTGGCGCCACCAATGGTAAATATTTAATACTTATCGTATTTTCAGAACTACTGCAATTAAAGAAGGAATTCAGCCCCTCGAACTCCTAAACTGATTTGATCTTTCAACATTGTACTATCAGTATACTTCTATCACAACTATTTTTAAAGGTACAGCTAACTGCGAGGCTGGAGGAGGTATTGATCGAGACGAGGTAAACCTCTAAACCAGCAATGAGTGGCGAAAGTCCTTGATACACTGACCTGTTTCAAATAAAATTGAATAATCTGCCTTAATTGATTTGAATTCCCAGTTGGTATCTGTTTCCCCATACTGCCGCCATTCACCACGTGCTAACACGTTGTGCCAGGCGTGAATAGGCCTTCTAGCAGAAACCTGCAAACCTGCATGAGGTAGATGTCACCAATAAGCCATACAGATTGTTTATTTCTATCAAAATTGCCGATTCTGAACAAGTTGGTAAATATTCTTGCTTTCACGAATCACTTAGTCATCCCTAACACAAGTTGACTGCAGAAAATGTGCTATTTTTGTCACATTTTTTTAGTAAATAAATAAATTCAATATCCTTCTGAAGAGCAATACGATTTTGGTTGTAAATCCCTTGATGTTGTGAAAAAGTAAAATCAATTTAAATATAATCTAAAATGGGCTTTTGAAGTGAACAACGAATAAAACATTTGGCAGAAATCGCTTGTATATGTACTTATCCCTAATCCGATTTATTTCCACTTATCTATCCTTGAACACTTTTACGTATGAAAGCAAGGAAAAAGAAGTAAATCAAAATTTTAATAGAACGGTGCCTATTGGATGAACAATTAATTTATTTTGAGACATCTTCTTTGTTTCAAATGTGCATTATACAGATATAAGCCATTACTTAATCCATATTTTTATTTTTGCATACACACAACTGAATCATAAATTTCAGCCTATTATTTAATCTTTAAAAGGATTTTTAAAAATGAACTTACGCCACAAGATGTTGTTACATTCGTTTTGATAATACAAAAACTTTGAATTTGCCATATTCCTAAAAATCTAAAGATCTTTCCCCAATTTAAAAGATGAGATGTTGTTGTTTATCTCACTAAAATTTTTCCACAAAGTATTCGAAAACTGTGGGAGTTCTCGATTATAAAATGAAACTAGACTAAAGTTCTTATTATTGTTGTTTCAAATCATCCCTCCAACCTTCAGGAAAATAATTTACAAAGTTTCAATAGCTTTAATTAAAATGATGGACAGTAATCACAAAAGATTTTAAGGGCTGATGATAATGAGGAGGAAAAGTCGAAATAACTTCGTAATCCAGGAAAAAGTATAATTTATACAAACTCGGTCTCTATAATAATTCAAAGGAATAAATATTTCTGTTATTTTCCAAGAAGTATGTTACTTTAGCTGTATTCTTTGTAGGTATTTTAAGGTAACGAATAATACGAATAATTTTATCTCAAGATGAAAATTTTCAACATGAAGATTAATCCTTTTAATGAAGTAGACAGTTCAAATGAATTTCAATTTTATCACTATGAAATCTAATAAATGATTTAATCAGGATATTTAATAAAATATTTCGATTTCTAGCTTTTCGTATGATGCTGGTATCTTTGCTGAGATTTTCTGAAGGTTAATTTGAAGCAATTTCATAAAATCCTCAAAACATGATTAAATTTCATTGTGGTACAAAATGAGACCTTTATCATTAGAAATTACATCACAATTCGTTCTATTGAAATATGCTATAATAAAAACAATTTGAATAAAATATTACTTGGTATTCAAAACGTTCCTTTAAGATAGTATCAACATATTTTCTTGCAATATTTACATTCAAAAGTCCTTGAATCAAAAAAGTAAATTCTTAGTAATTAGATGATGAAAATTCGATTTCTAGGTTTTATTTGAATATAACCACTCTTATAATTGATAATTTGTAAGAATTCTTATAAAACAATTAAGTATTCGCTCCCAGCATACCGCAAACCACCAGAATAGAAAAATTCAAATTAATTTAGTTGCGAAAACTTCTCTCAAGTTGAAATTTATGCGGTTAAAACTTAGCAAAATTTGAACCTTCTGTCGAGAGAACTGTTGCGGAAAAACAACTTACTTTCCCAAAATCCGAACCATGTCCTTATTACGCTCGTCCTCGGGATGAACACAATTTGGGTATTCATTCCTCTGGATAAAACGCCAAAATTCTCTGTAGCCGATTACACCGAAAGCATCAGCTCAATTTGGTGAACCTCTGAACCTCCGTCGTATGTCCCAGGATGTGAATTATTAAGAGCCATAAATCCCCGCAAAGGAAAATATATTAAGAGTTCTCGGTGGGTCCTATGAGGGAAGTAATTTTTCCACATTCACGGATGAGCCCGAAATCGAGGCTTTCCGGCGCTCCATGATAGACCCGCTTTTGCAAGGAGGCAAAGCGGATTATTCTCTTTAATGTTAAACACCTCAGCCGCAGGGGTATAGCCATAAACTGTTCATCTTTATCTCCCCCGCAGATTGGTGCAGATCCTCGGACAGGATGTTATCAGCAGAAAGCGCACACCATCCGCAATCTCATTTATCTCCCCGAAAAGCATACATAGGTGTAAACTAAAAGCTGTGGGCGTTTTTTCGGCGGGTTTAATCACATCCACCACAATTTCAGTAGGGCTAAACTTGGAGATATGTGCATTTATTAAACCCTCCATCCACGTACCACCGCCAGTCCACACTATCCACTTAATAAAATAAGTTCAAGCCGCTTGGTACTTCATTAAATTTTAATCGATAAAAATGTGATAAAAATCCTGATGGCAAAAGCATACGCGAACATTTATCCTGGACAAAAGGGTCTTAATGACGCGCACTCGATACGGTTAATTATCCCTTTGTATAGTCCTATGCAAAACTTTGCCCGATAATTAATGAAGGCCTTGATCAGAATGAGGTTATCTTTTAAAAGAAAAAATTGAGAACACACACCAATGTAACAAAAAATAATCAAAGGATCTTAAGTTTTAGATGGAAAATGACTTGGCAAATCAAACTCAGATTAATTTTAAGGTCAACTTAATTTTTTTAAACGGAATTCTCTTTTTTGTGCTCCAAAATGTAGAAGCTCTTCTAAAATGCTTTTTCGCGATAAAGAGAATAGCTCACTTAACACCCCGTAATTTCTTACCCTTGAGTGATATTGTGGGATGCCACAAAATCGCAAAGGAAATACGAACTATTTGAAATATTTATTCGCATTTGTTATCGGAAAAATGGTTTTGGAAGGTTAAATGAGAAAACACTTCTAGAGGGATACTTTTTAAGATAAAAAGGGTGTTGCGTGCAACCTCTTGTCCATTATTTTTAACATTCTTAAAATTAATTTAAAATAAATAAAGTTTAAACAATGTTTCTTCAATCTTTGGCATTTATCAAAACCATTCAAACGATTTTGAAATAGCGAATTGAGAAAATACGGCTCCCACACGCCACCTAATTTTTTTTTCAACAACAAAATTTAGTGGCGTCAATGCAACCAACGATAACCAAATTTCGAGATAGGTACAAATATCATTTTGTGAACGTAATGACACACATACAGCACTCATACATTGCACTTTATCAGAATCTTACGTAAGTTAATCAGAAAAAAAAAAATTAGCCGCCTCGAGGAACCTATTTGTTTTCGTTTCTTATCTTAACCAGCACTCGAGACCCCAAAACACTCGCATATGTTGTAGGTGTTGAGTGCAAATGGTTTTTATAAAATTAGATAAAACACTAAATTTAGACATTTATTGATATTTTTATGGAATTGTCTGATATCAACCCAAGATAAGAGAAACTTAACTTTAACATCATTAAAACCTACCTGTGTGTCCGGTGGCTCTGTTCGCGCAAATGTTGGAATCACTGATGCCATGTAATCGGAACACTTCTGCAAAGATAAGTAAAAAGACAAAATTGATTAGTCACACCTGCCTAAATGATCGCCGGTAATGATTTTTATGTCGATAAGCAGCAATAAAAGATTTTATTTTGGGCCACCCGGGTACATTTTAAGAAAGTAAAAGTAAAACTTGAATCTTTCTGCGAAGATTTTACGAGAAGCCTCTTTTCAGTAAAAACGAAAACAACTTCAAAATAAAAAGCTAATGCGTCCTGAACAAGAGATTAATTAATTAAATTACCTTTGTATCCTTACAAAATGGGGAGAAATGGAGAGCTTGAGGTTGTTTTAATCTAAATTTGCTTAACTTTAACCCTCGTTAAAAAACTTTCTGTTAAAAAGCACCATAATTCACTTGCACTGGTTTTGAAGCAAAAATCAAATGTCGAGTGAAAAAATATGTCTTAACTTATTTGAACCCAAAATTTATTAACGATTTTCCAACAATAATTTATGATAACGAACTACATATCTGAAAACAACACGCTGAACATTAACCTTCGCATAAATTAAAATGTACTTCAATGGCTTTCTTTTTACTTTTGAAAAATAATATTTTATGGAATTCAAAGAGTAAGATTTTTAGAGAACTAGAAATATGCTCCGGTATACTGCTCTCTATAAGAAAAATTAAAATAATTCTATCTTTAGTTCCCAGAATATAGAACTGATTATGTTCTCTATGGGTTTTCATACTTTTTCCAGAAACATAGGAACCGACAAGGAAAAAACAACCAGAGAGAATTTAAACTAAACTATCTTCAGAGAAGTAGGTAATTCTCAAAATTTAGTAATAAGAAAATGTTTGTGTAAATTAGCTCTCTGTCTGAGTTTCGTCAAAACAACAAGCGTTATTAATAACTTAAATATTATAATAACTTTTGTATCGTAAATTCAAAGCTACTTTAATGTATGAGGGGCTTTTGATACAGCATAAACTTTAATTGTAATTAATTTCAAGTATAATTTGTTATTTGACAAAATTTTTGGAAATAATCCAAGCAGATAAATTTTTAACAAAAAAGGCATATTACAAAAATAAATTTTATAAAATTAATAAATTAGTTACTATTGAAATTGTTTCTAACTTTTTTGTTTGTGACCAGTTCTTTAGGAAATGTTTATACATTTAAAATTTTACTTACATATGATATCATTGGGATATTTCTACTTTGCGAGACGATAGCTTCCACATGACAGGGCCCTTCTGGTCCAAAAAACGTTGCTATACCATCACAAATCATCTCAGTTATAGCTCTGGTAGCTGAAACAGTGTCGCCACGAGTGTCATTCCAGCGTAAAGCAAGCGTCACATTTGGTAACGTGTTACTATCGCTGTTTATCTATTTGAAACGTGAGACGATAAAAACAAATCAATTTAATTTCAAAAAATTAGTTTACCTCATCCAAAGCCATTGTAAGTGCCCCAGAAATAGCTAGCCCTTGTTTATCGTTAAGATCACCTTTTATTGCCGTTAAATATCCAACTGTTAGAACGGTCTTGTTATTTTCATCTCGCACTGTAATGACACCCGGGACACAAGCTGCTGCCACCGAGAGCAGTAGAAGCAGCTTAGAGGGCCAACGCGTCATGGCCCCTTATACCGGGGCCGAACAGCGCGACACCTATGAGTAAAATTTTTGCGCTGAAAATATAAATAAAATGGGCATTTAATTTTTATCCAATTCCCATAAATATATGTAGTTAAATAAATTAGATTTACACCTAGTGGTAAACATATCTCTATCAGTCTATAATCAATCGATAAATAGCAAATCCAATTTCCCAGCAACGGAAACGACCTAAAAGGGTTCGCTGGGATAAAGTATAATAGATAGCATAGAGTTTAGGATAAGCTGAGATAATTGAAGCCTTTTCTCTTCATCCTACGAGTGAAAATTATAAAATCTTTCTGTCTGTGGAACAAAGTAGATTTCTGTACCGGTTTTCAATTAATTGCTGATGAGATTTATTGAGGAGCGAAATCTAACAAATCACTAGACTCATTTTCTACTAATTCCAATACATTTCAAGCATCTGGCAGCTTCAAGAAAAGATTGGAAAAAACACTAAAATATGTTTATGTAAATACATTAAATTAGGAACTATTTTTGGGGCCACTATCAAAACGACAAAACGTACAAAACAACGTTTAAAAAAATGGAACTTAATTTGGAAAAGTAACATATTTTCGGCACGATTTTTTGAATATTCCAACGTTTTGTTGAAAGTTGTTTAAATAACTTACACTAAAGATATTTCCAACTTTCTATGCTTTAAAATTCTGGAATCAATCGGATCTGAACGAAACAAATTTGAGGAATTTTATTCGACTTATCGACGGTGACAAACACGCATTTTATAAAAAGAAAAGAAACATTGTAAATTTAAGAATTTTCTACATGCTTATATAAAAGTAGAAAATTCTTAAATACCACAAACATTTATTTTGTATTACCAGCTTGTTTGGCTGAATAGCTGGCAAACGAAAATTAAGTGTCCAAAATTAACATGTCTATCACAGACAGTAGGACAAGCGGAGAAAAAAATATAGGTTTAATCAAAAAATTTAAGAATTTATTTTTCTTTTATCATACTAAAGTCAATTTAATTCTCTTGTTCTATAATTTATTGACAACGAACACTGTGTAAGTAGGCATTCTCATTATCTCAAAGGAATAACTTTTCTCAGGATTTTGATGTTTTTTTACACTCTTTATTTTACTGCTAATTGTAGTCTGTCGTTAAATTTTAATGAAAAAGCTTTATAACATATAAAATTTATTGTATTTAGTTAATGAAATTTCAGACTTTATGACAAATCAGATTATTAGATCCGAAAAATGCAAAAAAACTAAAAAAAAATTAAAACTTACAAAGATAATTTTTGCGTGTTTTGCCTCAGCTTTCATTAAATTCGAAATGAAATGCCTTTGGATGAAATTACAAAAGATAATAAATCCAGCAATTAATTTCCTCGACAATTAACTTCCAAAGACATGGATTAAGATGTAATTAAGTCAAATCTCCACTCATCAAAGCCAGTCTTATGTTTGCTAAATCTATAAGAAACCGCAGGCAGTTCAGCACAACCGTTCCATGTCGAATTAAGGTGCCCGAGTCTTGAGACGATTGCTCCGTACTCAAATTTAATTAAAACACGAAAATTGGCGGCGATGATGAACTTTGAGGAAATCTTAATGTGTTTGGAGCAGTCAGAGGAGGCTGAATTTGTTGAAGACCACTGAAATGATTAACACCCTCTTAACAGTCCTTCTGGCATAAATAATATTGCGAAAGCAAAGGTGCTGCCTGTTTTGAATTTTAAAGGACTTTAATTCAGCGGGAGAAAAATTCAATATTTTTCACACTTCATTTTTCGAAGTAGGGGCAGTTCGGTCACGGAGGACAAGAGGTGCGAGGTAACGTGGCTTATCTTGCTAAAAGGGCAACTCTTAAAAGGAAGACCTGTCGAGCTATAAATCACCACACAGTTTCCAACAGTGTGTCGCCCCAGACCTTTCTTGGCTAATTTAATTCTTCCAGCATTTTGACCTTTTTTCATCTTCAGGAAATTTTAACACTGAGTCTTTTTTTCTGAAAATTACTTGGCTTGCCAAAGTTAATGAAAAACGCAATACAAGACGTGAAGAAACTTCTTAAGAACTACTTTATGCATAATTAATAATATGTACCAACACAACTCTAATTAAAAAATATAAATGTTCTTAAAACTGTTGTGGAAAGTTTCATAAACTATAGGATATGTAGGATTTCGCATTGTATGCGTCATTAACTTTAAAATTGCGATTACCTATTAAAAAGTTATAAATTCAAACAAATTCCACTTGAATTGTATTTCAAGACCTCCCACCATTACTTGTTCCTTAGAGGGAGATTCACAAGATATCCTTGAAACAAAATAATTTATTCAACAACACGTTAATTGAGGTAATTCGCATTTTTCATCTACAAAAATGTTTCCTTATAAATTCGTTTCTGTAAAACGACTCCTTCAGCTAATGAATTATTTATTGCGGAGGTGAAGGTAAATTTTCTTTTCGTTGACCTACAGTATTAGAAAAATAAAAAAAAATTGTGATAGCACAACAAGCCATCCTGAGAAGTTTTCTTATGTATTCAAACGAAACGAAAAATAATAATGGTTTTACATTGACTTTCATAGCAAGAGAAAATCCGAAGGCGGTATGTTAAGGATCTACGGGGATCTACTGAAAGAAAATTTGCAGGGAAGCAACTTTTAACGAACTAAGTAGCTAAAGCGCTTTCATAGACTAGTTATAGATAATTATATAAAAATAATTACATAATATAAAATTGCTAAGTTTAGATCTTAGAAGCTTGTTATTAGTTGTGAAATCATGTGTTGAGGCAGACTGCCCCTTACTAAGAATGAGAATTATCGAATAAATCTTAAATTATTTAATACTTTTTAAATTTATTGTCATTTAATTTTACAATCACATGGTTACTTATGGAGTTTAATTTTAAGTTAAGTTTTTTGAAATTCTCATTTATTTTCATTTCTAAGGAAGACACAAAATTTATATACTACCTTTTCTATTTGAGTAAAATTAATAAGTACCGAATTTGCTCTTGGGGCATCTCTTAAAAATTGAGCTATTGAATTACAATTTTAGTATTATACAATTACTTTCTTTATATATACTAACGATTTAAGCGATAATATCTGAAAAAGAATGAGTGATTTTGTTGTATATTTCGGACATTTCATATTTTCAACTCCAAAAACTACATTTTTAAAACGAAAAACCTTAAAGCTATCAGCAGCATTATTGGCTGTTTATCTTAAAATATGCGCAAATGGAATTTGCTGAAACGCGGAAGTGCACTATGTATGTTCGTAGTTAGAGAGTTTTGGATTTCAAGAGAAAATGAACCCTTGTTATGAACGATGCAATCTTCTACATATGTATAAGTTGAACAGAACGAGTGCGCGAACAAACTTCCAACTGCATCAGCTCGCATAACTACTCAAAATTCCGCAGCATCCTTTCATTAAATTTCATATCGACTTTGCTTGAGGATATTTGTCTTTCAATCTTTAAATTTCTTCTTTGGAAAAACTCAAATTCCGTTTTGCAGATTATTTACATCGGAAATAAACTTTATGGTGAATGATATACTCAAGTAGCTATCATTTTGCGCCTCTTTGACTTGTGGTTTATTTGAAAGATTTCTTCTTTCTAAATGGTGATAATTGTTGGTATAACAAATATTCAACAGAAATTAAGAGACGTATCATCGTTCTTTATACAATTAACAGACCATCTTCTGTTACGCGAATTCAAATTTGTTCTCACCAAATTAAAAGGCTTGCAGATCAGGCTTTCAGACCTACTCAAAACATTTCGATTGTTTACTTTTAAAATTTTCTAAAAGATGCTAAATTTTGAAAAGAAGCTAATCGAACTGGGAAAATTGTTGCGAACATGAAAATCACAAAATAGAATGATTTGACCTTGCGCTTTGTTTAACGTGCAATTGCCTTTCGTTTGTGTTTGATAGCCCAGCACTCGATGCCTCGGTTATCGCGACCGAATGTTTACTTTCCTCATGTAGAAGTGAACGTTAATTGTTACCACAATCACTGATATATGGAGCTCCATTTTTAATTGTCATCCACTCAAAGAAGAAATCGTTTTGTACCTTGTAAAATTTTATAAGTGTTATTCGATTGGGTCGCCGTAATGCAGCTTGTGGGACATATTTAATTGGTGAGCGGATGATTATGCCATAAATGAACAAAAGAAAAATTAAATTGCTCTTTTTTTTTCCTATTAATTCTAAACCAATCGAACAAACGAATTTATGTATAATATTTAAACTATGCAGATTGTAAGTACTTACGTTTCGACTATTTTCATATTTTAAAAGTATCCCGCATAAAAAATATATGTATGTAAAATGTATGTACATACATACATAGGCCCGAACGAGCCCGTAGCACACCCGGAATTGAAGAAGCGCCCGATATACGCCCGAATTGGGCCTGAAACATTTTTGATAAAAATAAATCATAGAGACGCTTGCATCATGCTTGTTTAAAATAAACATAAAATTAAAAATTTAAAGTTCGGATGTTATCAAAGCAATAGATGCAGACTCTTTCTATCTGCCTTTCTTTAGGCGAATATGAATAGAATCTCTGGGCTTGTTGCGGGCGTATTTTGTAACAATTCAGGTCAATTGCTGGCATATATTACTAAAAATTTGGCCCTTTTGTAAGCGCGTTTCATAAAAATTCGGCCTGTCGCGGGTGTATTTTAGTGAAATCTGGACCTGTTGCAAATACGATGCAAGCGTGATGCAGGCGTGATTGTTCGACAATCGTGCCTGTTGCGGGTATGAAAAATGGAAAATGTTTGGGTGTATGTACATCGGGCGTGTTACGGGTGTGCAAAACGAATTTATAGATATTTTGACTCGGGATATTCTTTCAGAAAATGTAAAAACAAAAACAAATTGAATTTTTTGTATTATTTAATCATGTATTATTTATTTATGTTTATTTGTGAGCCTTACAATCACATGACAATAAAATTTAATTTACTGGTTTTTCCGATCATTCATTTAACTTATTTGAAAAATTCATTTCTGGGATAGTAATAAATGAACAATTAAGGCTTATTTGCTAGAGGTTGTTAGCTAAATTAACGATTTTCTTAAGTAAATAGTAAACATTGGGGTTGGGTTATTATTCGAACAGCAACAGGGTTATTTTTCATCGAACGATGGTCCCAAGAGTGTTCGAAAACAAAAAAAAATTCAATTTCTTGACGATGAGTGTTTACTCGGAGCTAATAAATTTGAATATTAATTTACACGAAATATCGCAAGAAAATGCTCTATTTGTGGGTTTGCTTCATTATGCGCTGGCCGCTGCCAGATATAATTAACCAGTGAGCCAGTTAACCTTTCCACTTAACTTTCCTTATCGCCTGGGATCTTTTAATCTTTTTGCTGGTGGACGGACGGCGGCCGATATCATTCGAATGGTAAACAAACCGCAGCTGCGGGTCGATCGCGAGTGCTGTCTTCGTCATGCAGTGCGGTCTGTGAAATTGACTTTGACTATCAAAAAGTGGCCAAGCCAGAACGCGAACACCAAAAAACCGGAATTCTATAAATAGTGGCATGGGGGCTGGGGCTGGTGCTCGCCAAGAGTCCAACTTGGTTCTTGTTGCAAATAGGGCACATAATTTCCTCGTAAGTTTGTTACACAACGCCTGGCAGCCCAGAGGATCTACGCGGAGATCTGCACTTTGACAGCATAAAATACAGCTCTACAAAGTCTTACAGATAAATTTAGCAAATTTGTGGATTTGGATCAATCAAAATTAAGAATTTTATCGTCTGGCTGAGTGGGAAAAGCGTTCGCCATCTCCTGGACTATGGCTGCAATATATAATCCCTATTAAGTTGCCCCCTCCCTACTTTTCTCAGGTGTGCGGTAGTAGCCCACCTTAACAACGACGAGGACTATGTAACTCATAAACTTCTCGAAATGATAAATTTATTAATGAATTTCCCCCTACCCTAATATTAGTTTTGATAAGGGTCTTTAGGATATATTATACTACACATCTTGGGATTACTTTTCAGCGAAAATTAGGTAAGTTGGAAAACCTGAAGTACCATCGTTAATTCTAGCCACCGGAACAAGTCGACTCTTTTAATTTTTCGCCACCCGGAAGGAAACCATTAACAGCACGAGTATAGCTCCACTTTTTTGATTTATGTTGTTACTTTGCCGCAGATTGCACAAACTTTGGAAGTATGTGCGACAGGAACGTTGCAGTCAGAAGGCACCTGAGCGACGGATGAGAAACTACTAAAAGAAATTGGGCTGTTCGCTTCGCTGTAACGCCTGACTTTATTAAAAACTTGGTTTACTGAGTTGGTAATCTCAGGACTTCCTCGTTCTTTCCGCAGCCGCAATATACTCTCTCTTTCGTGAGTTGATGGAAGGATTCTGCTGTGCCATCATTAAGAATTAAAATTGTCTTTCAAGTCTTTAAAGTCTAGAGTGATAGCCAAAATTAAAAGAACTTCAATTGAAATTTAATTCGTTTAAACATTTTCTAATTACTGCGGTTTGAAGACACGGATACAAACTATTTACTTTTTAAATGTACCCTTTACTTTAGATTGAAATATGTTAAACTGCCTTTATTCAAAGAAACTCAAAAAGATTATTTTAATAATAGCCAATATTTGTAGAAACATTTTAGATGGAACAATTTGAATACAATAGGTTTAATAAAAATAATAAAATGCACTTCAATTTCAAAACGTGTTATTTAAATTACCTGTTGTTGTCTTACCCAAAGTCAATTTTTTAATCAAACTATATTTGTACACCCTACTTTGCTTAAACTTCTGTTTCCTTTTATCATGACTATATAAACTGATCCCTCTATTTGTAGATGCAGCTGCTACTTAGGGCAGTTACCATTTCTTTTCTGGTGTCGTTTTCCTAAGCCTTAATAAGGCCAGATTATGATCTTAGAAGCAATTTAAGTCATCGTCTCGTGCCCGCCCTCGCAATCTTACAAATAAAGCTCTCTGGATATTTCCTAGCCTCTCCTTGAGACATGGTAAACATTTTATCATCATCGTTGCTGTTAAACTTATTACGAGGAAGCAAAATATTTCTCTAAAAGAGTTTCTTCATTGTCTCCAAGGGTCGTGCCTGAAAACAAGATTTTTTGACTATGTCATGTCGCATTGAAGCTCACACGTGTCGAGCATTTCAATTCCCTGAATTTGAACTGAAGCTGACACTTTGCTCCTATAGGACGTAAATTCGACAAAGCCTCGATCCCCAATTGTAGGGCCAATAGTGCGGGTCTGTGGGTTTCATGCTCGGAACATGCCCTACACTTTGCTAGAGAACTTAGATATGAGGCATCATGCTTTCGATGCATTCAAATTAATTACAGTTTGTAACGTGAGGACGTCCTGGACCATGAACTCTTCATAAGACTTACAATGAGACTGGAGGAATTGGCCGAAACTCGTTTAATTCCAGCACCAAGACCAGATACGCCGAGGACTATAATTGGAATCCATGTTGGACTTTGGGGGCAAATTGTAAAACGTCCTCTGGTCTGGGTATACTCGAAATTAACCGACCAAAGGACCTCAAAAAGGGCAGTCATAAATGCTAAAATTTAAATATTGGCACACCTTTCAACTTCCGTGAAAAGTGGTGTTGATTTAGAGTTTTGGTCCTGAATTGGAAATTTGTAAGCAGCGTTCCCCTGAAGCACACTTGCAACGGAAATGATCTACCGATGTTTACTTCTGATAAAATAAAATATCATATCGCCAAGGAAAACGCTCCGAGTGGCTCCGATAAAACAGGAATTTCCGTAATAATATTTTAATTGACACATCGTCGATTTTAATATGATAAAAGGCACTTCACAGGTCAGTGTACTTCAGCTAATGGAATCCACTCAATCGTGCAAAATAAATGTAAACATAGCCTCCTACTCACCAAAGCAAACTCATTTCGGTAGGTTGTTGTCAAAAATATTACAAGTGTCTATCTAATGAACAATAATTTCTGATAAATTAGTTAGGCAACAAACTGACAAAAGACTAAAATTATATTTGGCAAAACTTAAGTGTGGTTAAACGCCTCCGTAGCTTATTCAAAGTTCTCAAAATTTAGGAATATGTAATGAAGTTGAATATCTTGCAACAAAGTTGGATAAATAAGTTATGCCTTCGCGGGGGAGTTGGTGCCAAGAAATACAATAACTTTCGTGAATTCCATATATTAAAATGTTATTTTGAAAGAAAAACTTTTGTTCAACTATTCTCAACTTTATGGGAGTATAAAATTTTCAAAAAATATTTCAAGTATTTTCCCACAAGAGATCAGCTATTTTTATAAATAACAAATGTTAAAATATTTGAAATAACATCAATATTAGGAAAATGTCTCTAATTTTCAATAGAAATAACTTCAATAAACTAAAACGCGGGCATATTCTGTTAACATAGGATAGGGAATAAAGAATAATCACAGAACATAAATTGATAAGGGGCTAATCGAACTAAGTCTGCACGAGTGAATATAGCAACAATCCCACAAAAATCCGATCAAAATCCACCCGGTGGTTACGAGATATGCAAGTGCGTTTGACATTTTTATTAAGACTTTATTACCGCAATTTTCATTATGGGATCTAACAAAATGTTAAGAACTTAGACGGGTATTTCGACTAAAATAAAATTAAGACAACTACTGGCACAAGGAATATAGACTAAAATATCAATATGAGAAGTCTGTTAAAATATTTATCTTTTTATGAAATACCTAATAATAAATATGAAAATTAAATGGATTCAAATTAATTACATATAAAATAATTTTCGATTTAAATCTATTAATCTTCAATCTCAGACCGACTTGTACAATCAAACATGCAAAAAAAATACAAGATAACCCAATAACCAATTGAAGAAATCGATTTTTTTTCGCATTTTTTTTAATGACTTCATAATACATTTGAAATCCTTGAAGTAATATAATATTAAATTTATCTATCCCTCCAAAAAAAATCAATGAAAATCTCTCCCGCATAACTTAATAATTTACAGCCTCATGGGCTTAGAGCATAAACATAAAATTAATTTATAAGTAGTAAGCCCTCCTAGGAGCACTAAATTAAGTTAATTGATCCTAAACGAAACCATCATCATCCCACGCACGAACCTTGAGGGGAATTAAATTATTATTAACGAATAAATCATAAACCGCGTTTCTATGTATAAAATTTTTAGTTAATTTGCCTAATTAGTATCCCCTAACGAGGCTACCTTAAGTCGTTTTCTTTTTTAAATTTAAATACTTACCAATAACAAATGAGCTGAGAAGAAGAAAGGAAAGTCATTATGACGTTAATCTCCTAACAATGCTTAAGTTATGACAAGAATTTACTGCTTTTTTCAAAAGAATTAAACTTCGTTATGACAGCGAATGACAAAAATTTTCCTAATTATACCCACACTAAGCAACTCATTTTCCATAGCGTATAATTTTAAGGGAAAACTGATATTTATGAATAATTTACATATTTACAATTGCTAAGTAAGAGAGTGCGAACAATTTTAAAAGATATTCAACTGAACGGCGAGACATTTTTGAGCCATATAAATTCATTGACATTGAATATTCGCATTTACCTTTTAAGACGCACCAAGTTCTATTCATCATTTTAGAGTTTGTAGAACTCACAATCAGAATACGCTTGCAAGAAGATTTGAATATCAAAGGAATAGTCCAGATTCGCCTTTTTACACAGACATTTGAATTTAAATTGAATAATTATAATATCCAAGCTACGATAGCATAGCAGTTTTCTGGTGTTTTTCCACTGCTCCAATATGTAAATAAAAGTAACTTTTAGCCAACATTTTTCCAGGATCACTTTTATTTGTTATACCATCGAAAATTTGCAAAAGCTTTTACAGTGAAAGATAAAATTCAAATTGAATCAAATTAATAGCTCTCAAGTTAATTAAAAATAGTTATTATTAATATTATTATTTTAGAGTTTGCATGCGAATTAACAACAAATATTCAACGAAATAACTAATATTTTTCAATTTACTCTTTTTATAGAGTTTAGTAGCTTTTTGTTTTTAGAAGTTTTTTTTTGACTGATAGTTTGTAAATATGTAAGCGATTTCGGTTTTCTCATAAATGTACCTACGTGTAAGTGACGTGTACATTTTACATCACGTTTATTGCGCGTAATAAAACTGTTGCCTTGTTGGTAATTCTAACATTAAAATAAACCACTAAATTAAACAGCCACTAAATCTTCTGCGTAGATGCTGAAGCTAGCGAGGACGCAGATTCTAGTAAATACCTCTGCTCTAAAAATAAAGCAGCCCATAAACGATTCAGTGCAAAAACTATTTCAGTATACTGGATTTCCTTAAAATCTCAGCAATGCTTACATCGAATACAGGAATTCACATTTAATTACTTTACGTGCACCTCGAGATATTTTGCCCCGCGAAAACCGGACATAGATTCTATTGCACCGCCAACCGAAGACCTCATACATATTCAAATGCGTTCTTGGCGCAAAGTTGTTCTCTGCTTCGCGAAACATTGGAATTTATAATCATTTTAAGGCCGAAAATTTTGCAGTATGCAGAACTGCATTGCGATTAGAATTAAAAATCGCTTTAAGCTAAAAGTAGCTGCATCACCTTATGCAAAAAGCCCAACCCACTCGAGGCTCTGCCAAGCCACAATTTTGTCGCGGCAGCGTTGGTAGTTTTGTGTGAAATAGCCGAAACCAGTTCGCGGGCTTATTTATTTGAAACTCGAATGCTTTTAAAAGTAATGTCGGTTGCTATTTTTGCGTCGACATATTTAACCTATAATCACCCTCCACTCATAAGTTGACCGTTGGTATCTTAAAAAGCGGCTCACCTGTCGTAAAAATCCAATTGGCACCAATCCAGTGGAAAAGGTTCTCTATTTTGGAACAGGTATGACTCTTACGATGCATAATTAGAAGGTTACTTGCACGCGGACGACTGTATGAAATATTTGTCAAGGAACTTATTAAATTATAATTGGTATTCAAATTTCATTTAAATGTTTATTCCAACTTTTTCTTTGATTACCGACGGTAAAAGGTTTTGAATCGAAATCACGCCGATGATCAGTAACCTTTCATAATTGTTTATTTTTAACATACGAACCCAATATAATTGTTAGATATCACATTAAACTTTGGACCTTTATATAAATATTTATAAATGTAACTATGTATATTGATAAAATTATTTAAATTTAATTATGAATATAAATTCTCTGCAAAACATCTTTTAAGTGTGGCATATGTTTTCATTTTACCTTGTAAGAAACTATGAAGAGAATTTTCTTCCTTAAACATTTTTGGTGGTTTTGTCTGAATTATGGATATTCCAGCTCAACTCATCGTACTATAATATAAACCAAAGGTGCCCCTATTTTATTTGTTTAACTTGCTGGCAACCCTTTTCATATGATAAATCCTTCTTAAAACCTTCTTAAAAATTTTACGAGTTAAGAAATCCCACGTGGTTTCCGTTCGTTTCACAAACAGGACTCCTTTGAAGATAGTTTATTGGTACAAGATAGAGAGATAAGAAGCATATTTTATATGTATTGTGTTGGAATTCTTTAAAAAGGTCTGATGTACGTTGAAAGTGGTTATTCTAAAAATTATGTGGCATTCTTTGGAAAGGATTTTGTAATTTATTTAACGATGACTTTAGTAACCTTCTTTTAAAGTCTCAACTTGGCAAGGATATAAACAGAATAACAGAGAAGCACAGCATGTCTGGCAAACTTTCCTGACAATAGAGCAAAATTCGCACAACAAAGCACGGCAAAGAGGTAAAAAGCATGCGATTAATTGCACACCTTAAAAACCCCAATGTATGCGTGCTAATGAAGCGCAACTTTTTGAGTTTGCTCTTCGTTATAGGTGAGTTATATACATACATTACGAGGATCCGGATTTGGTTCCTTCTGCTTCCGCCGGCGGTTATTTAGACATTACAAGTAGGATGGAGCTTGCAGAAACACAGACTAAAAGTTTTAATTTAAGTTAACATTTTTAAGATACCAAAACTTATAAATTTGTTGTATTAAGCAGCATATTTTAGAAATGAAAATTTTAAGAGAAAGTATTAAACCATCCTTTATTCTAAATATGTATTTAAGTGTAATAGAAAAAACACTTTGAATAAGCAGTGTTACGTATTAATCGAACGACTTTACGTTGTATAAGCTCTTTCGAGGACTCTATTGCACTAGGTAAGATAAACATAAAACTTAGTACCTTATCCAATATATACACAAATTCTAAATCCAACGTTTCATATTTCTATCCTATATTTTCGGTTGCAATTTCATTACTTGAACCTGAAGAAGCATTATGACGTTCTATTTGTTTTGAAAGCTAAATTGACTGAAAGCTCTACCTCCAACAAAACAAATAGCAATTTTCTGGTCAGAGTGCAACAGAATTTCAATGCACTTGATATGTGCTCCGATAGTTATCCATCCAAACAAATCCATATTCATTCCGCAAACATTGAAGACGTGTGAGGTGTGAATGAAAAAACTGCATTTCACTCTGAATATTGCAGGGATAGAAAGATTTTCTGTTTTAATTAATTTTTTATAATTGCTTGACTTTAACTTCATTAAATCGAAAAGATTACAGAAAGGGAATAAATACAAGACAAGTTTTAAATATTTGGTGGAACTAAGCAATTTACTATATTATTTCAATCTTGAAGATTACAATATTTAAGTAAAGAATTGAATTTTGGAATATTTTTTTAAAAACACAATATGGATTTCAAATAAAAGCTAATAGGTATGTACGTAACACACTGATTTTAGTAAATTATATTTATTTCTGAGAAAAGGTAATTGAGGATATTGCCTAGTTGTTTTTCTCCCATAATCTTTGATCATGAAAACATAATTTTATTTTATTTTTTCAAGTAATAACATACCTATGTATATATATTTTTGAATTTAAAATGTTCTACAATTCTTACATAATTCAACATCGTTATGATTTTTATAATTTAAGTTATTTTTACTTTAATGTAGGTTGTCTGTAGGGTATGGACTGGCTACACATTCCCTTACTTTCTATTTTTGGCAACTTAATGGACAAAGCTAATTTTACAACATCTTTGAAGATTTTATTTACATGCGCCCTGCTGCAAAAATCATTTTTGTGACTAAGCGTAGTTGTGGTTTTGTTTACGAAAAGTGTAGAAAAGTATAATTCAAGCGAAGACAAAGAGAAAAGTTCCTTCAACAGCCTTTTAAATCATGAAAAACAAGATATGCATGTGGTATACTTTTAGACAAAAAAAATTATAGTTTAAAAAAACTAAAAAACACGCTTTAATAGCAAATTGAACTAAAAAACAGAAATTTCAAAAAAAATTAGTCAAAACGTTCGACATCAATGTAGTCTAGTGTAAATTGAACATTTTTACTACTTGTTGTGCGCTTACAAATTCTTAGAAGCTCGTCTAAATTATCGCATTCAATAATACAAGCTTTTCCAGTTAAATTTTTGTATTGTCATCGGTCTTTAATACGTGTACAAATTTTCAAATCAATTAGACGTCTTGAAGTGGGTGAAAATTGCGTTGAAAGATTCCGTTACATAGACACATACAGGTCAAGCTAATAAAAGCGAGTTAAAAAAAAAATCACAAACGTAATATTCAATGATAAAATATAGAAACAATATTAATCTTCTTAAAATTGAGCGAAATGCTAATCAAAACGTCTGCCTGAATAACGTGTAGAGATAGTTTAGAAAACCCCATAATTCTGATACATAAAGTCTGGTTGAAGAAAGTGATTCTAAATAAGCTGTAGGCTTCTATTTTTACGTGACGTGGGTTTATGAAAACGTGATTGTCTTAAAAATTACATCATGCTGCTTCAAAAAACAAAAATTTTGGAAGAAGTGTGATATACATATGTATGTGTGAAGTGTGACTTGACCCCAGATAATGCCTGATCTTCTACTGATTGAAAACATTCAGATTTGCTAACTTGGATCACCCTGAATTCCCTCTTTAGCATTACGAAGGTTTTAAGCTCGAGTTTATAAAAGTGACACCTGACTAAATAAGAAGAGCATACAAAAAAACCCGAAATCTCTGTCCTGGATTTTCTCAGAAGGTGTTTGTTGTGCAACACTAGTCCAGTGCATTCTACGAAAACGTCTACCTAACAAAAGAAAGACTGCGAAGCTTTTACTGCCTGCAGATGCACACTTCCATGGGCCGCCATGTGAGCCATGTAAACAAAGGAAACTAGCAAGTTCTAGCAGCGAGGCTAGAAGATCAGCCGAAGGAGCGCGGCAAACGTGAGCCACAGCGAAAACATTCAGCGGCGCGGCGCAGGCGAATTGTTTACGTGTTGCCTCGAGGCTGGCTGGCGTTCACCAGCAACAGCAACAGCAGCAACAAGCGGCCAAACGTCAACCATTTGCCCAGTTGCCCATTTCCCGTTCGGAGTTTTCTTGAAGGCGCTGCTCGAAAAAGAAAACCCAGCGCCAAGTAAGAGTGCGATTCACCCACCGAGCGCACACTTCAAGGCCATTTATAAATACGCGGGCTAAAAATAGACCGGGCCATGTGTAAACACATGCGCAGCGTGTAGCGCTCTGTTGAATCGCCGTGTTCGAGCAGCGCCGCGATCGTTTGGAGGAGCCCCGCCGGTGGGGCCCCGCGGTCGGTGTGTGCGAGCACCGCTTATCATTAAAGGCAAAGAAAATAAATCACCCGCGACTTGAGGGCAATCAGCCAAATTATGCGGGAACAGAGCGCGATGATCGCCGCACCAGCGGCGGCGGATCGGTCTCTGCGCAGCGCAACGCAACGCAAACCTGGCGAATGAAAGACGCGCTCGAAGAAAGCCGGTTGGCGGCGTCTTCGTCTTACACGATGTGGCTGTGGTCGTTAAATAAACAAAGGCCTTTCGAAAATAGTAAAAATAAAAAGATCGAACGCAGCCCCACTCATTCTCCCGTACAACGCCGGACGCCGCCAATAAATTGCTTTACCGTTTAACCTGAGGAAGGAATTGCGCACGCGCAGCGCTCTTCTTTTTCTTCGGCAATAAGGTGGATCGCGATACTCTCGAACAGAATAAAGAAATTTCATTATTTTTGCATAAAATTAGTTTTGATACAAAACAATTTGCAAACGAGAGCCATATTTACATTTCAGGGCGTGGGACGCTAACTTGGCATATGGCTGACTAAGAATTTTATGAGCAAGGCGACGACAAGGCAATCGAGTGAACTTCTCTTTAGAATTGGGATAAGTAAGACGATCTTTAGTTTACGAATATACCCCTACTAAAAAAATATTATAAATTTTTGTTACTTCCATAAGGTTTATTTATTTGTTTATTTATTTAGTATTTATTTTACAATATTTTCCTCCCTGGAGCTTATTCATTGCTTGAGAGTTCAGACTAGTACACTTTTCATCTATTGTTTGTTAATTATTGCATTGTGTAGTACGATAATGATTGTTTTGATATCTTCTTATTATATTTTTAAGACGAAGTAATAACCTAATAATGACTTAACTTAGTGGATTATAAAGTTATGAGCTCATACTCCGAAAGTTCACATCTTTGCTTAAATCTACAATATAATAATATAGTATCCCTTATACCTGTAGTAATTTAGTGACAAAGATCAACAATTATAAAAGAGATAGCATTCTCCTTCGTAAATTGACGAAAAATATCAAAGCCAATTTTCATAAAGCTTTATAAATAAAATTGTTACTAGCTGATGCTTTGATTAAGAACAAAAATCTAAGGCTAGGATGTTCATAGTTGAGAACCTTTATTATACGAATATTTTAAAGTAAAACCATTACTAACTTATTTAAGAAAAACAAAGCGTAATGCATTAATATACATACCGTGCTTTTTATAAAATGTTTTCTCGTGGAATCGATCCGTAAATGAAAATAATCCAAAAGTTTCATAGAATCACAGTTAATCTGCCACACCTGGAATAGAAGGAAATAAAAAAATAATATAATTTAAGTTATAGCACAAGAGTTTTATTGGTTCTACAAAACAAATTCATACACCTTCTTAAAGCCTAGAAAATATAATTTACACTGTGCCTTCTACAGAAATGTTGCAATGATTGCAAACGAGAGATCAATTAATCGTCGGCCAATTTGGGTCTCAATAATTTCCCATTGCAACGACAGTAATGTGCCTGGCAAGCCCATTTTTATCGTTTTTCTTGTTTGTGACAATTTTGTTTGCCTTCGATAAGCTTTGAAGTAAAATTACAACGCTTGGATGGCTACACAATTGTTTTTTTTACGATAACCCTTCGCCCTTTAACCTTGTACCTTTCTTGCTCAGCTACACAGCTTATTTTACATGGTTTGTTTGGTCGAAATCGACGCCTTAATAAGGCCGTTTAGCATTACTTCAGGTAAAAATCAAAGATATTTTCAAACCCTTTTGAAGATGTATTACTTTTTTGTATTCTTTGAGTTTTGGAACGTATAACAAGGCGCAAAAGGCAATTGATCAATTGAGGCAATTTGCATAACACAACTGTACCCAAAATCCATAAAATCTTCCTTTTGAATATCAAAAATTTTTCTTGCTTGCTTAAAGTCAGAAAAAACTGATATGACATAATTGAATAAAAGAGAATTTTCACTGCAGTGAAATATCAATGAAATTTATAAACTTTCCACATTGTATTTTGTAAGTGGTTTAAAGAATTTCCTTTCTGAGCCAAGGCATAAAGTTTTTCTGATTGATTTAAAGCGGATGATTTTGGGAGGGAAAAAACTTTAAAACATGTAAAAAGACGAACCAGTTTCGTTCATTATGAAGTGCAGATGCAAATTTCATTGGTCTATTGCCATCGCGCATGTTTTTTCTTCATCCTGAATGTTCAAAGGACCAACGTGAGGATAATCATGATTTTTTTGCAAAAGTATTATTGAATAGTTAAGCAGAGCTCTGGGTATTTGCAAATAACATTCCTTCTTCTGTTGTCGCATGCACACATTCGCAAAATTTAATTTCTCAAAACTTTATGCAAAATTCCATTATAATATCCGATAACGAATAAAAATGTCTAAGTACATTTTTTGTGAGCGAGTGTGCTACAATTTCGTAAATATTTTTCGAGTTATGATATTTTTTATAGAGGGTTACGAACATAGAAAAATATGAATTACTTATTAACATTCATTAAAATATGAATTACTTACTAACGTTATAAAAATAAATAATTTTTTCAGAATGATATTATACTATTGGTTTCCTAAAAATTTAATTGTGTTTACAAAACAACATCAAAACAAGTTCCTGTAAAGTTTTATATTAGCACTCAAAATTTTTATGATTAAAACATAAATGGAAACGTGTTAATTAGTGTTTATTATTTTTCGAAAATGTGTTGGTTAAGCACTTTGAATACGTAATGGCATCATTAATCTTTCACAAAAATTATATTATGCTAATTCTTATCATATTATTTTTCGTAATGGTACAAATGTATGACAAAAATGAATTATTTGCGGAAAATTAGTTGATTTAATCGAGTTATTTTAATAGAAAAGCAATCAAAATTTATCGCATCCATTTTATCTTAATTGATTTTTTTGTTATGAAAACATAATCAATCAAAAAAATATGTTTGTACTGAAACCGCAAATATCCTAAAGCAAAAGCATCCCTATCACAATTTATGCAAATATTACATTTCACTAATTACCAGAAGCAATAAGTTAAACGGATTACACATGACATGGAAAACGCAATTTCAAATCGGAAAATAAATACCTCTCAAAAACGCTATTGAATTCAGCTTTAGATTATTTTTGCTCGGTCGCGTTTGCGGACACTTAAGCTCGGGCTGAACTAAGATTTGTTTACCATTTCAAAAACCGTGAGGCGCAGACATCCTCCACTAATTCAGACTAATCAATATGCCAAACATCATGATCTGTTCGATGTCACGTAAGGAGAATATTTTTGTTTTCGTTACGGCACTCGGGGTTTGTAATCGTTTTATATTACTTTGCGGTTTATTTTGCCAGCAATCGTGTAAATCAATTTTTCAATTTAGAACAGCTCACGTTGCTTGTTTTTCTGGTAAATTGAGTTTTGTCACGTTTATATTTAGCTAAATAATTAAAAGTGTCGAAATTTAAGTCATCTAACTACTCTCTAACACTTCCTGTACACGTCTCAGGACTTTAATTCACATGCGCCATACTCAAGCATTGTAAAATGAATACTGGTCTAATGATTCAAATCTGTGAAATAAATATTGTTTTTTCTTAATCGTCCCACCGTATCTAAAAGATCTTTCGTACAATTCTAAGTAAAGATTTCGATAAAATGAATAATGTATGATACTTTTGCTAAACCATTGAAAATTAAATAAATAATTTCTCCACTAAAATCTGCACATCCAATTTAATTAAAATAAACAGAATTCTTATTGCATGGCATAAATACCGTTTATGATAAATAATATACCAAAAATATGGCAGCAAACGTATTTACGTATATGATAGAACTTTCAAATTAATAATATTTTATTACATTCGATTTTTCGGTTTCGAGCAGAATAATTTGGTTTAATAACGATAATGTATCAAATTTTTGGTATAGTAGATTTTCATTGAGTATTGAATATTAAATTGGAAAATGTTTAATGTTTTAAAATGTTGACAAATCAATATATGAACAATTGCCAATTTTCATTACCGTAATTATAGTTAATTCGCGTTGACTGTAGGAAAAAATTACAAATTTGTCCACTTTCAAACGCTGTTAAAAATGTTCTATGCATCAGATTTCTCTGCTACGCATCACTTTTTGGATTCAATCGTGAAAGCAGCAGTCCTTTATTTCCTTGTTCAAGATAATTGATTTAAGGGGAGAACTATGACAAATTAGAATACCTTTTAGCTACAAATAAATATATTTTAACCAGTAACCAATGAGGCAGTTGATGTATTGCAATATTAATCGATGTCTGCTTTTCGTCCTCCTTGGACTAAATTGACTGAAAATTGAAGAAACTTTGTTTGCCATACGAACGGGTTTCTGTCCGATAAAACATGTATTTTGCTCTTCCGAGTAAATTGGAAAAAGGCAAATAAATTTGTGATTTAGGTACCAACGACATCGTTTCTGCTTAAAATCAAGGTAAACATGCGAATAGAAAGAAGCTCAATATTTGCTAGAGGCACGAAACTCAACGACGGAAATTCTATAATTGACAAATTGAGTGCTCAACTAGTGTTCGGCCTGCAGGAATTATTCCGGACAGTAAAATTTCCTCTAGTAATTTATTATTAATTGTTTGCAGTACCCAAAAAGAAAATGTTTTTAATATCTGCAAAGAAAACTCGCTTGGTCCCCATAAAAACATAAATGTTATTTGAAACATTTTTTTTAGAACCACCCGTTTTCAATTACAAAATTGATTTGGATAAAAGTAAATATTTTTCTACTTTAATTCAAGAAAAAACCTTATAAAAACCTGAAATGTTCTCAGCCTTAGGTAGAAAAGTAATTCGAGAAGTTGAAAAGAGTAAGGAAAACCAAAGACTAGAATTTCAGGAAGTCCCCAGTCCCCCAAAATCCCGAGCATCCACAAAACCCACGCCCCAGATTTCATTGTCTTTAAGCCCATTACTTTATCAAGCCCACTGCCATTACTAAATTAGAGGATAAATCCTCGCGTTTATTAATGTGCGAGAACCGCCTCAATTAATTGTTATGCAACAAAGTGTCATCTTCTCATTAAAATCGCTAAATTGCCGGCAATTAAGGCAAATTTTTCCGGTTGTGTAGACCGTGGCCGGGGATTTGTGCAAGCGGAACATCGTCGCACATTTCTTAGAAGAACGGAAAGAAAGTATCTCATTCGGGTGAAGATGTCGTTCGAGGCGGTGCATGCACCGGTCGGCGCAAATTGAAATCCGATGGGCCGCTTGCCAGCAAATTTCCCCAGATACCGCGATATTGCTGCACTTTTGGCTTCCGCATGCTTAAAATGCATTTTCCACGTTGCACCCGACTGCCTGGAACTGCACGTACTCGCCCCGTGCACGATCAGTGCAACCGCAGTTGCGATTGGACGATCGCTGGCTCGGCAAATATTTGCGCAGCGGAGTCGAGATCGGGCCACTGAAAATCACACAAATCGACGTTAGTAGTCGTGGAAAATGTAAACAAGGCTCGAATAGAAATAGTTGCAAGCTTTTGATAAGAGACGATTTCTGGTCGTCTTCCGCGCCCCGATCGCGAGCTCAAAATCGGTGATCTCGGCGGACCCACTTCTCCGATTCTTCCAAAGTGGGAGATCGTCTTGAGTCCGCCAATAAAAGGACGTAGCTTTGCGAAATGCAAATAGAGGCAACATCGCAGTAATTCAGCGCTAAAAATCATCCACAATTTATCAAAGCCGCCGTGTGATCACTTAGACCTGTGCTAATAACAAATGTTGCTTCAGTTGACAAAAATTTCTGCCTGACTACCGCCAGCTCTTTTATTTGTTCTCGTGCCTGAAAAATTAGCTATTTTTACAGAAAAATTCACAAAATAAGCAGAATTTACCATTCGGCAGGAAAACGAGCTGCGCGGATTAGTAAGCAATTTAATTTTGAGGAATCGCGCAGTTGCTTTCACGATTCTTTGCTGAAACCAAATTCAACACGGTAAATAAGTTTTGAACACAAATTCTGGGGTATGGAGGTTTCCTCTACAAATCAAGTTTTAACGACTAAAATTTACTACTTGAAGACTACAGTGAATACCCAAGCTCTCTATTTTCGAAAAAATAAACTTCGATTCACAATAAAAAATGCCTTGTCCGTCCACCGCCAGGTAGCAATATGACACGTCGATGAATTTCGAAAGGCAACAAATAATTGATTTTATCAATCAATAGATGTGTGAGATGGATGCGGTCGGAGCAGTGCTAATTAAATTAAATTTCCATTTACTCCGCTAACGCTGCTGCATCCTTGCACAAGCCTCTATTAATTATTGCATCCATGTACGCGCCTGTGAAAAATATGAGTAAGGCCTTTTTTCTATTATGTATTTTAATTTGTTTTCCCTCTTCTATGTATTTTAATTTTTTTTTTAAATGAAATAGGCCTTTAGAGACTATCCTGCCATGTTTTGAAACAGACCAAATAAATTAAAAGACAAACAGACGAAAATTTTAAATTCTCTATCTGCAGTCCACTTTATTAAGTATGAAGCTGCACTTTTTTCATAATCTGATCCGGATCAGATTTACAGAAATTTTTTGTTAAACGAAAATTTGTGAATAGCAAAACAATTGACCGACACCCACTGCGGCGTCAAAGAATTAATCCACTCAATTCAAAATTTAAAGTTCGGATATGGGAATAATGGCGAAAATTAATTTTGAAGCGCTTATCACACATTTTATAATCCTGCTATAGATAATGGTCTAAAAGTTCAACTGAAAAGAAATATGCCTTTTAATCTGACTAAAACGATTATTAAAGAACGAATGAAAATTGTTTTTAGCAATTACAGCAATAAAGGAAAACTTAAAGCAAGAGAATATGAAAATCAGGAAACAGTCCTTAGGACACTAGACTTTTACTTTTACATTTAGCTCTAATTTAATTACAGTTGTATGTATTGTATATAATAAAATTCGCTACTTATGAAATGCTTAATTTCTTAAATATTTTGTATCTAAAATAAAAACATAAAAAACCACTAGTGAACCTTATATTAACACAGAAAAGAAACACATATGTATATAAAAATATGAAGGCCAGTCTTTTTTTCCTCTCTTAAATTTTAATGTTTCCCTCGTGGCCTTTTTTTTTGCACATTTGCTACTATTACTGAGATTTAAGATAAACAATTTTCATTTTACCTCGATTATTTTACCGGTTTGAATAATTCTTGTTAAAACTTACAAAGTTGTTACATATTATAACTAGAGTGAAATTTTCCGCATTTGTAAATTCTTCGACATAGTATGTAGATAGTCGAAATGTTTAAAAATTAGCAATTTTGTTATTAAATTTTCAAATTTCGAACTCTAAAAAAAAAAAATAATAAGGATCTTAATCTTGTCTTTTCGATTTTTTGAATGGTAATTATGCTATTTATGGAAAATTTCATTAAGGCTGAATAAATAATTTCATTCAAAATTGATTTGTTGAGTTTGCAGTGTCATCTATAATAACTGTGACTAACTTGGGAACAGCCCATTCGCCCTAGTGGGCTTTAGCAAGTCATGTGCCAATTCTGCAGTGGGCTGAGCTTGCAGCAAACAACAAAAATGACGCCATCGGAGACACTCAGGGTCTGTTGCCTGGGAGCAATAAAAAATATGAATTCATAAAAGCGCCAACAATTTTAATAAGATAACAAACACACAGAGCCCGAGCAGAGCAAACACGCCGCATTACCGCGACCGCGGGAAATTTCCCAGCGGCCAGCGGCGGTCTTGAGGAGCAGTCCTCAGGGCAACGAATCCGCCTTATCTGCAGCGGCTGCCGGCGCGCATCGGCCGCGGCCGCGGCATCTCGCGCGTAATGAATTTATTATCGTGTGCAGTAGTGCGCACGCAGGAGCGTCTTGACTCTTGCCTCCCCCGAAAGAGGCTCAAACTTCGATATTAAGCAAATTTTATTATTTTCCCCTCCCCCGCGCTGAAGACGCGACCAAACTTGCGTACTCTCCCCCGTAACACGCGATCGCGGTCGTCTTGAGCGCGATCGCGAGAGCGTACATGCGCCGCGATCTGAGCGAGCCGGACTAAAAATAAACGACGAATTGCGCTTTTTCTTCCGCGACTCGGCAGCTTTTTTGTTATTAATAATTGCGAATGTAAAGTGCGCTCGAACGCGGCCTTACAAGATCGTAATGAGGGGACATGTGTTGGGCGATAAAACGACGGCGTGTAGATCGCGCGGAAACACTTGTTGCGGGTGTGTTCGTCCGCCGAACGCGGCCGTCCCGCTCCACATCGGTGCAGGCGCGGGTCTATTTTTATAACGCTCTCCGTGGCTCTCCCTGTTTACGCACCGAATCTTAATTCACAGTAAACGGCCAGTTGATTGGCTGCGGCCACCGATTTTCTTGATAAGATCGTGAAGTAAATTATTAAAAGGAAAAAGCCTCCTCAGCCACCTATGAGATATCCGTGGAGAGGACGTTTTTTCTTTCTTCAAGAACTTCGAGAAAACCGACCGCTACAAGTCTACTGAGAAAAAATTAATCTTGTTGGCGGATTCGTGTTTTCGATTCTACTTGTGTCAACACCGCTCTGTGTTGATTTGAACAAAAATAGAATGAAGCCGCGTTGCGATAGCGAATTTTTGTCGCCTCAAAGGCAAAGAAGCAGCCAGATCATTGTTGTTTGGAATATTTTCGCGTAGCTTACCGGAATTTGAGGCTTCGAAACACTTTCACATTCTTTCCCATCAGTTTAGAGTCAGTTCACTAATAAGAATGTTGGAAAAACAACATACTTAATAACTAGTGAAAGTTTATTTTACAATATCAAAATATAGAAACAAATAACTGAACATGTTGTAGATAAACTTTTATATAGAAGTTTATGGGAACTCTAATTTCAAATCAAAAATTTAAGATAGGGGATCGAATGTGGCAACAATATTTTTAACACTGATTACAAATGATTTCGCTATTGACATTTCCAAAATGATTACCAAATTATCTACCTATGATTGCAATGCACGTAATATTCTATTTGATTCACATATTATTCATTTGTTTTATAAAACTCTTAAAACACCAAACTGAATTTATTTCTTTTATGCTTACAATAATTTTAGTAGCTGAAATTGTAATATCTTGATCTTGATTGCTTTTGTTAAACTTCATTTTCATAAATTTAGAATTGTTGATTCCTTATACGTAGTTACCCATTTACATTGAAATTCCTCCAATTTGAATAATATATAATAGGTTGTCCCGAAAACATGTTATCGATACTTTTATTTTTTCTTTATTAATAAACTGGTATAATATTAGTACCTTACTTACTCCCCCTCATCAACTCAGGTGGAAAACACAATTTAAGAAACTTCTAGAAAAATGTCTTTCCTTCGAAAAACAAATTTCCGCGAATCATTGAGACCACCCGCATGTAACCAGAATGAGCTCACTAAGGAATAATGCCGCTTTCTGAGAACAATCGCTCGGCATCGAATCTCTTTGTGATTCAGTGAATTAATGCGGTTCTCTTGATAATTTTGGTATAATTAGCAGCAATTGATGCGAGCGAAAGTAAAACTTGTGGTCAACATGTTTTCTTAATATTGATTGACCCAATGCGCCGTTTCGCTCGTTCATCTTGGCATCGAAAATGAAATAATTTCAATACTTAGCACCCTTGAGCCTCGGCTCTTGGCTGGCATTATCTCCAACCGCTAACACGATATCAATTTCAGAAATACCTTTCATATGCTGCCACCTGACTCTGCGTGTTTTATGCAAATCCCATAAGCACACGTACTTATTTATGCAAATATCGTCAAGCGCTCTACACTTCCCTCGGGATTTCCACACTCCTGGATGGCGGTGAGGAATCGTTTACTTTGCAGATTTTTAAGGACCCTTATAGAGGCAGTACTTTGCCTTCCTGAAAGACTTACAAAGGTATTTTTCAATGTTTCCACTGAGCTGAGAAAAAAAAACAGCTCTTACGTGTTCAGTCTGCACCTGTTGATGTGTGCTTACGACTTTTAACTTTTTGACCCAAGAGCCTAAGAAATTTTGTACAAATGACAAATAATTCTATTTTTCAAGTAAAATGTGTCTTATTTTCCAGAAAGTTTCTAGACATACTGATGCATAAAATACTGTGCTAAATAATAGATAATGTATGAAACAGAAACATCGATTTTTTAAAGATACATCTCTAAAATCTACATTTATAATCGTAATATGATTAACATACGTATCGCACAATCGCACCATTTCTAATTTTTTTAAATTCATCTTATTATGGAAAGTGTAAAACTATGTGATTCTAAACCTTGTTGCCAGGCTTCTTATGTTTGCTTCTGTTTCCACATGTTACTAATAAATAGACTGCGGATTATATGCAAATGCATATTATGTATTTGTTAAGATAAACAAATAATTTCACCGCAGAAATTATTTATATCATTTCATTAGTAACTTCAATTTATACATGCACAATGATATAAATAATTTCTGCGGTGAAATTATTTGTTTATCTTAACAAATGCATAATATGCATTTGCATATAATCCGCAGTCTACTAATAAAAATTATACTGCAAAACGTGCAGCTTTTATGGACGTCGTACAATATGAGAATTTTCCATTTATTTATAATCGTATTTATGTTTGTTAGATCTCATACATTGTACACATTTTAATTAATTTTAAATAATATAAGTATCATTGATTTATTTACTAACACAATATGGTCCAGTCCAGGATTTTTGTGCGAAAGTTTTTGCTTTACAAAAATTTATATAACTTTTTAAACATCAAATAGGCTTTCATAAAATTTTAAATAAAGACTTTTTATAAAATAATTATTTTACAATTAAATTATAAGACATGTGGGTAACAGATTTGTGTAGGTCGCTGCCATTTAATAATATGTCTTCGACATTTCACGAACAGTCAAGAAAAATAAATTTTTATGTCTCCAGGCAATAATCTGCTATAATATCTTTCCATTAAGGAAATTTTGAGTAGGAAAAATAACATCTTGCTGATTGCTGAAGCAAAATAACGTTTCCATGAAGCAGGAGTAATTAAATATTTCATTTATCACGTCAAGCATTTCGTATAAAGATTGCAAGAAAAATCAGCTTAAAGGACACATTCGAGGGCTTTCTTCCCTTAATCGCACCCTCCCTACTTTCGTCACTTTTTGATAACGTTAATGCCAACGTTGTGCTAAATAGATGCTGTCATACGCACTGAAAGTATTCTGGATTTTTAGACATTTGTGACACCAGTCAAAAGCACGAATTTAATGAATTGAAGACGCACATCTCTAGCCCCCCTTGCAAACCGGAGGAACTCGATTGGAACTGAACTTATTTTAACGACAAAGAATTTTTGATTGTACCCCAAACTTATGAGCCTGATGTACACGGGTAATGAGGAGCATTTTAAATATCGACAAAGTCGCAATTTATTCTCTCACAATACTTTTTCAAGCAGTCATGCATCATTACCTCCTTTAAAAACTGGAAAAGTCTTAACTTTTTTAAGTACAGTAATCCAAACATGAAAGATAAAATGAATTACGAAGCAAAATCAAAAAAAGTTGTTTAAGATTTAATGTTTTTTCCTTTTGAAGCTGTCGAAAACTAAATAAAGGTAGAAAAGTATTTTTAAAGCATATCTTTTCATATTTATTGTTCAGATAAAGAATCCACTTGAATAAAAAAGCATCTTTTTATTATTTCATTTGTAGAATATTAAAAGAATGATTTCTAAAAAGATATGCATTTTATGCGTTCTCTTAAGAATTATTCCAATAAATTCTTACTTAAACCAAAATAATGAGCGCTCAGTTTTTATTTTTCTGACAGAAATCGGCGCACTGTAGAGAATTTTTAAATAACGTCAACTAACTTGAATAAAATGGCGAAAAAACTTATTACTTACATTTTGATTATGTTGGCTCAAAAGTAAGAAATCAAATTGCCTCTTTTAAAAGCTTTAAAATAGTGGTTACCAAAATAGCTAAATAGGACGACAACAAGACAGAAATGCATTCTTTTCAAAACCTTTTGTTTTTATAAATTGCATATGCAGAAATAGAAAAAATTATCTTATCAAATCCTGAAAAACTTAATGGTATCATAAAATACCTGTAACCATACCGATTTTTAGAGAATTACATTACTTTTTGTCTTTACTTGCTGACGTAAATTACGAAACCGAAGAGATAAGATGTTATAAGATCATTTTCGAAGAAAAAAAGGTTTATAGATATATTGATCAATATTAGCATCAGTAATTTTAAGATTTCGTAAAAGGTTCAAAATGATTGTTGTGGCTGGTGATACAAATTTCACTTTTGAAATTATAAAATCCAATTATATTTTAGTAAACAATATAGTATTTTTAGTCTGCCCTATTTATTTACGAAAACAACGCAACACAACGAAAAAACTACTAAAAAATACCTCCAACGCTTATCATGAAATTAAGACATCTATTATTGCCTATCGCGTAGTCTAATTGAATGTTTTCCCCTTTGTGTGTGGCTTGTTTTTCTCGAAGAAATTCAAGTTAAAAAGATTTCCTTTATCTTCCAAACGATATGATACCTTCGCTACAGTCTTCATTTAAGAGGATTTCATATCGTTAGAAGAACCTTTCTTGTTCTGTAATTGGCATTATACATTGTTTTTGAAAGAAATACATTGTTACAAGTTATTTATTTTCGAACGTAACAAGGTTTACATTTTAAAACTCCCAAACATCTAGAAACATGCTTGAGGATTGAGTTGATTCTGTTTTTATGCAAAATTCGTGTAAACTCTGAATATTCACGTATTTGCGAATATCTGTAGACAAAATTGTTCATAGCTAAACAATATTCCTGCAAAATCACATGTCAAATCTATCCAAAGCCGATTAGTCCAGAACCAATTAATTGAACACTTATTACGCGGTCACCGTGAAACGCTGCACACATGTGCATGACACAATCTCACGTGGAAATTATAAAGGTTCTTACACGCCTATGATTATGAATAAATTCATTGCGGTTCGAGCTCAACATTGGAAATTCTGCAAGGTCTAATTATGCGTGCGGTGTAGTCGTGAAACGTGCAGTTGAAGCCAGCCGCCATCAATTTGCGTTTAAGTGCCGGCCAACCCCTAATGAACAATTCATTAAATTTAAGGGATAACAGATTATGGGGAAAATATGCAAAAATTAAGGGCTTTTTAGCCGCATAAATGGAACTCTGAACATCCATACAACTCGCATCTTATTTGAGCGTTGTACAACTCACACTTAAGCCTTTTGAACTTATGTTTAAATCGTTTGTCCAAAATTAAAATACGTATCTGCGTTACGAAAGCAAAAGCACTTTATGTTTATGCTGCATACTCCTTCAGCATATCTTAGGCTGCCATTGTCTTTAAAATGCTGCTAATTTCCTTCTTCTCTGTTTCTGAAGTTTATTTCAACAATAAGATAAATGACTCCTATTAATTGAAATCAGAGCAAATTGTCTAAAACATTAGCTGCAGTATTCAACTCAGAGTAATTCACAACTAGTCGGCACTGGAGTTAATATCCAGGACATTCGAGTGTCTTCATAACTCTGAAAGACACCCTAACAGATTGCTTGGAACTGCATCTGACTTCAAAAGAATTATTTTTTCCGATGACTTCAGGATGGCCTAGTTCACTTCAAGTGCAACGCTAATTTGCGCTTTTCAGAACAATCGTAATAGACAATTCTATAGGGCACCGATTGTCTTTAAAACCCTTATCCCGACTTTATTCAATATTTAATTTCGAATCCTTTTGTTTTCATACGTATTTAATACACAAGTACAAATAGATCGGTCTTGACTGTATTTAAATGATTTGCAGTATCAACTCAACCACTTCAACCAGTTTCCATTCCTCAAACGTTTAATTTAGCTTGCATTGAGCTCTCTGGCCATTGGAATAAAAGAGAAAGGTCACCAATAAAGAAACTCTTTCAGAATCGAACAAAAAGTGTTCTAACAGAGAATTCCCTAACGAAGGACGTTAAAGGAATGTCCATCATTCACCTCTTGGACCGACAACAGACAACGATATTTTTCTATTCAATTTTCTCTCACGTTACTGAAACTGTGCAACAGATGAAGATTGAAGGATGAGTTGCTGAATAGGTTTCGACTTTCCGAAAGAATTAAAATCCCAGGTTTCAATGCCTACAAAAATCCGAAACTTCTATCTGATCTCAATTTGTATGTCGTATTTTACAAAATGGGGAGGACAACTTGAAAGCAGAATACGTCTCAATTGGGAAAATTATATCAACAGTGGAACAATGCGGGTTAATAGAGAAAAGGAAGAAAGAACCGATTTTTAAGGAACCACTGGAGCAGCGTGATATCACAGACTGCAATCTAATTGACTGGCCAGTTTCCAGTTTCACTTGAAAAGGACAATCATTAGAAAATATTCAAAGAAGTGTAACTCGTTGTCCTGGAAAAAAAATCAACAGAAGGTTTAAGTTGCGATTTTTCAAATAAGTATAGAAACGTTTCTTTTAAGTTCACAGCTAATATTTCGCATGAGTGATTTTGTAATTTCTACAGAGAAAAAAAGAAATTAAATTTAAAATAGATTTGTTTAGCCAAAGTATTGATTAGAAATTCAAATTTTAATCAAGAATATTTTCGCAGAGATAGTTCTATACTTTCGAAACAGGGCCATTTTTAAAATAGCATAATCATATCATTAGTTGTTAAAGCACCAAACAATATCTTCATATTATAAGTTATTTCAAACAAACAAATCTAAAATAACATTGATTGCGTTATTACACATTACGACACGAAAATTAATTATTCTTTCACATAAATACTCGTGGATATGATAATACTCAAAATCATTGGATACTTCCCTCAAATTCGCTAACTATTGTTCATCTTAGGTACAAAGCAGGCTCATTTCAATTATAGAGGAGAATATGTGGGAGAAGACGGTGCCGCATTAATTATAATCTATTTTCTCAAGGGATTAAGCATCCATCAGTTGAGACTCTGTAGATACCAAAAACGAAACACTAGATATTAAGTGTAATGCGAAAACAATACTATTTCAACATTCTCATTTACTATTTATTATGTCTAAATAAACTTGAATAGTGAGAATGTATCGTTCAACAAAAGGGCTCAACACATTTTCGAGGTTTTTCTAATGGTTGCTTTTTTAAAGATAAATTTCTTCAATAGTTTGCCAATACGTTCAATATATTATGCCAAAGAAAATTAAATTTGAGCGCTCCTTAGAATGAGTTTTGTTATTAAATTTGGTTTCCTCACAACAAATCTGGTTAATATAGGTATTAATTCTTGTATGCAGCTTCTCTCTATCATTAAATCAAGAACTTCATATCAGTTGAACATCATTTTAATAGTAGTCTCTCCATAACCAATTTCCAACGTTCTACTGAGTTTTCATAAACTTTACTTTACTTTCTTGAAACTTCTCCTACAACTTTACCTCTTGTAAGCCAAATATTTCCTTGATTTTCTTAAGTGATTAAACTTTTTAATAAAATTTAAATCAAGCAATGAAAATATGAAACTGCTTCCGTCATTAGCTAGAAAAAGCGTAACAAAATTTATATCTACTTTAAATACTTTCTACTTCTACTTTATATACATATGTACATATGTATATTCCATTCAATATTTTCTCAAAACATCCCATTTATAAAAGCGCTTCTTAAATTATTGATTAACTATCTAAAATCTATCTTTTAAAAAAAAAAATAAATCGTACGTTTAAGGATTTAGCAATCATGTTTTTAAATTCATCAAATCTCCATCACCATACTAATAAACACAGCTTAAAAGAAAGAAAGTCGTTTCATATTCCTTCCAGAAGAAAAATTTTCTCTTAATTAAAAATAATCTGTGCGGCGGAATTTCCAAAGACAAATATTTCTTTTGGTTAATTACTTCAAAAAACTTGTGTCGGAAAGAGTTACGCGAATTAAACAAATAACAACGGATGGCCTATGAAAAATGATGATGTCAAAAGTGGAAGTCCCTATTTCCAATTTATTTCTTAAATATGGCAAAATTCACAGAACTTATCTGTTTCAACTTTTCCAATTCTGAGAGAAACTTAAGCACTCAACTTGGCTATAAAATCGTTTATTTTTTTTCTACGGAAGCCAGGATACTTACGAGTACTTACTATTAATCCTAGAACTTTTATGATCACTCCAAACGCGTTAAATATAAACTATGACGTCATCCAAATAGCAAAAGTAATTTTAAGCATTCTAATTGTATGTAATCCCTTAGAGAAAAATTCTAAAAGCACATTTATGTGCGAATATTATTATTATTTTATATCGTTTATTCTTCTCTCTAGTTCATTTTTATTAGATATGTTGAAACAAATGTTCTATTATTTTGTGAAGCATTCGTATTCAGTCTATTACCTAAGACAAATTCTGACAGACTAGATTCTGCCTTTCGCCCTTCCAAATATTTTTAAATGTGCCTTTTACAAATGTCTCTATAAAGAAAAAATAGTAATTTCAATATCTTAATTCTGCAAATTAATTAAGTACTGTTGAACTACAAAATCTTAAATATAAAAGCCACAAGCACATACAAATTAAATTTATCAGTATTTCAATTTAAATCAGAGTCCGGTAATTGTGACACATATGCCTGGGGCTCATCGGTTCCAGTCCCCTGTTAATCGATACAAAACCGCCTCCGTTTAATGTGTAAAATTAAAATAAAAGCACCCTCAAAGTGAGGAATCTGACACATTTGGCACATCTTTGGTCTCCGAAGCATACCCTTTTAAAGTTTCTGTGAGAATTGTATCAGAAATATGGATCCCGAGTTTCTGGTAAACGACTTTGTGGGCACCCATACTCCAGCTAAGTTGGGTCTTTAACCGAGTTGAACTTCAACAAACAGATTACACGCAGCTGTTTTTCATCACCATGTTTCGGGTTGAGATAAAAGACCTCGATTTGTTTTAATCAGGACATTCATTCATTCTTCTAAACTATGTATATCAATACCCACAGATGTGACCTTGAGTTCGGACTCACTTTATCTAGTATGCACTGGAGAATATTTTTGTTGAAGTATGCCTGCAATTTATCGTCGTAACAGACTAGAAACAATTTGCGTCTCAACATCCCTCTAATTCAGAAAACACACACAACAAACTGCTTTAACGAGTTTGTTACTAGAAAACTTCGTCCGAAGGAAGCTTCATGATTTTTTGATTGCATTTTTAAGTAACACATCTAAAAGTACATAAACCGGCCTCAGGCAGGTCGTCGTTGTAAGTCGCATTCAAGTACCATTGTTAAGTGGGTTGAGAGCTTAGGAAGTCCTCCAAGAATAGGATTTTAAGGGAGTTGAAGCTTCGGAAATCTTCTTTGACGACTTTACACTATCGTGCCTTTAAAAGTTCCCGATGAATTTCTTAGACAGCTAAGTAAATCTTACTACAGCTGGGAAATGGAAACTACTAGCGGCAATTTGTCGTAGAGTAAAACGAATATGTATGCATCTAATCTTCACAGAATTCCTATGAAAATCAGTACAAAGGGGTTTTCTGATAAGTTTCAAGAAGAATCGCTAAAGAATTCAAAATTCAAGGGATTAAATGAAACAACCAAATTTTCTTATTGAAGAGATTTCGATTCGTTGTTTTCGACCATGTGAACATACCAATGTTTAAGTTAAATGGCAATGGAAGTGCAGGTGAAAATTCGCAAAATATCAGCCGCAACCCAAATAACGGATTCAAGCCAGCATAAGATTCATTGTTGTTTTTCAGAAAAACGCCTACTCAGATTTTTAGCCATAAATCTATAAATCCACACTATAGAAGCTTTGCAATAAAATTTAATTCAATATAAATCCAGTAAAGTAAACGACATATGTATAACAAATTTGAAATCAAAGGAATGCTTTTTTAGGTCTGCTGAAGCATATAAAATAAAATATGTACAATACCTACTAAGAAATCGTTTTTTAAATCTTTCAATTATAAGCAAAATTAAATCCAAACCTTATCATTGTAATAAAATTGTATACAGATTGTGAGGCAACAAATAAGAAAATTCAATTCAAAGTGCGTTTGTGCATTTGTTTGCTTAGTTGCTAATCGGCAATTATAGGTAAAATTAAATAGGATGCATAATATTGCGTAATATAAACGCATATAGCGAAAATTTACTGGAAAATACACAACAAACTTCGTAAATTTTCATAGAGATGCGATGGGGTCCATCCGTTTACTAAATATTAATAAAAAAACTTTTCCGGAGCAATAATCTTCTTGTTGAATTAATATTCCTGTGGGAAAACACTTTGATTGAGATTATGAACTCCTTCCTACTTCTTCCAACGAAGGAATTTTCTCGATTATTTTTTGTTTTTATTAACGAAGAATATTTAAAGCTTTTCAAAGTTTTTAGACAGATCCGCACGAGTAAACAAAAATTTATCACGTCGCACGTGACCTCAAATGGTTTTTTCGTAAAATTAATTAAAGTTCGGTGGAGAAATAAACAAAAGCTTTCCATACAATTCTAAATAATGAAGCAGAGAACATATTCAAAGAAAGAAAGAAATGGTGTATTTACGAAAGATAATAAACATGAGATACATTAATAAAACATAAATAAAAATCCTTAAAATATCTTGATGAGTGAAGGGATTTCGTTTACGGATGAAAGCTATAGAAATTAATCTTTGAGGCGCCCTTCGAACGCACCCTGCAGTAGGTACTATTTTTTTTTTACAGCACAATTCAGCTAAAATGTAGTGAAAATGGCAAGCACAGAAAAGTCTAAAATTATTTATTTAATAATTTTTATTTTTAGGGAAAACTTTAATAAAAACGGTACGCGAAAATTCAACATAACACAAAATAAATACATTTTGCAAATATCTCTCTTTATGCCTCAAAACATCCTTGTTTAAAATCCATGATTTTTAAATTCATATATGTACTTAAGCCTGTAGCAATCCAGACCCGTGTTACACTAGACTATCATAAATTGTAACATTCTGCTTTTAGATTTTTACCCTCCGTAATCCGGACACGTCAGAAAATTATTAAAACTTAGTATATTAAACAAAACTGACAAATGCATGAATCATAATACATATCATGTGTGCTTTCTAGTTGTTGAGTGCACATACATAAATATGTATTCACAATACATATTTAGCTATTGTATCTCTCATTTATGCGGAAATTGTGACACGACTTATTTTTCATAAACTAATATGAGGGTTATTTAGATAAGACATTTACTTTGAAATGCAAGAATTTATTTAGAAAATTTCAATGAGTCTTATTCGTCATATTTTCAGTCCCAAATATATAAGCATATTGTGCCTTAGTTTAGTGTGCAACAGACGTAAAATAAGAAAGAATAATAGTTTTTAGTGGAGCAATTGGAATACCAAAAAAAAAAAAAAAAACAATTAATTTTTCAAGAGCAAACGAGGTACATGTATTGCAACATAGTATTGCTTTTCCGTACTCCTTTCCTATAAGTAAGAAAACTACTAAAAAAGTTAACACTCTGAAAGTCAGTTAAAACAAATACTTTACTTTATTGCCTTAATCAAACCGTCGGGGCGGAGCCGCTAAGTAAGAGTTCACCATAAGTTCAGTTGGTAAGAGTTCACCATTCCGAGTAACCGACGTAATTATTTTGTTAAAAGCACAAGATGCTCTTACATCGTGCCAATGACTTGATAAATTACTCTGAATTATGCCTAAATAATTTTAAAATATTCTCCCACGCTCGCTCTTTAATTTAAATCATTAATTTCTTCCATATTTCTCAACGACAGAATGCGCGGGCCAACATCATCTGTGACTTTGGCCTTCCTTGTGCCTATTTAATCAATACGTTCAGGTTTATCTCTATCTATTTTAACTTAATTTATTGGATGTCTATAAAAAGAGTATTATCATCATTTTTTCGAAAGTCTGGAATAGTATAATTCTCTATTATAGGAAATTATAATGCCAAACCATACCTTTTATGTTCTATAAATAAACAAAAACCGTATTTTATTTATGTGTGAATCGATGGAACATCGCTAAATAAATGGAAAGGTAAAATAAATAACAATGTAATATGTACAATAAATAGATGTAGTGAAGTGAAAGTAAAATCAGTTGAATCGTTCTCAAAAGGGAATCATGTGATAATTCTGATTGTATTATAATCCAATTAAAGCCGAAATAAATCCCATATTTTCGTTTAATGGAGCTGGACCGTTCTATAAATTAGCAGCGACCTCAAGTCAAGCCTCTCAGTTGACTCCAATTGGCTGTCACATAACTCCAGTGATTTGCCTCTGAACTTCATGAGGCGACCAAGAGAATTTCCGGTATCCACTCCTTCCCCAGCCGATTTACTAGCCTATAATTAAGGAATACTTTCGAGTTGTAACAAATTAAAGAACTGAAACCTGTTTAGCACCACTCCACTCGATCACGAGCACTCCTACTGCACAGATGAACAAGTGCAGTGGCTTTGCAGAAATTCTGCGTCTAGTTGTTGTTCCCAACATTTCTTGGAACTATTAAAAGCTCATGGTAATTGCTATCTACAGGTGTGCGCCAAAGGCGGCCGCATGGCCTCTGTACGCGATAAATGGCTCGCGTAACGAACGTAACAATCGCAGGCATCGCCGAATAGTTTCTTCCAATCCCCCCGGAGTTTTATGTCTTGTGATCTTGCGTAAGATCAGCGGATGCATGGGTCTGAGTGGTTTTGTAGAACTTAAGACGACCTGGGTTCAGGTTTGGTCATAAAACTTGCGCCAGGCAAAATCTGAACGTGACCCTAATTTAATTGATATTGTTTAATTGTGTTCAGTAGACGCAGGGGATCAAGTTTGTGACGCAGCCGAAAAAAGGAAGATTTCACCGGCTGTGTCGTTCAATTAGTATTTATGGGTAACCGGTTTTGGACAGGCTCGCGAGAGAGTTAGCCCAGTCTATTTGAATGGCTAAAAATAGCCGGCAATTAATTTAAAAATAAGCATAGCCCCTCGCGTCGTCGCAATATGGTCAGAATTTTTACAATGTTGAACTTACAGGCGTCGTGTGATTAGAACCGATGACTCATCGCGACTACCTGAGGCCAACAGAAAAAAGTAGAAAGTTGTGCAAACCACATTCCTGCTCGGAGCTGTTCGCTGGTGCTCGCTAGAGGTAGACAACCCGGGATCTCGATCACTAACTATAATATCGCAGTGGTTTATAGAGTAAATAGTAAAAAAAACTACTAAAATCGGATGCCAGCAGCTACAATTTTCTACTTAGGAGCATTAAAAAGGATCATTTACCTGCACCGAATGCGGCCAGCTTTTACTTTGCTCCGATCGAACCTGACTGCCAGCGAAACTATTTAACTAGCCCGAATTGTGGGAGTGCTAGAAGTATTGCAAAACTATTACGACACAAAATAACAACTTATGCAATTGTTTACTTCAAGCGCTAATTTATTCCCTTAATGGACATCACAATTCAACTGTTGAACGACTATTGAAGTAGAAAAATATCGTCATGATGCATACCGCGGCTTCAAAGAAATATACAGCCAGCAGAACGTGATGGGTTTCCCGCCAAAAAAATCCACGATTTGGTAAGTCCACATTTTACCAGATTCAAGAGTCAAAGTCAAGGTGAATGACACCGACCTTCCTCAACACATTTCTCTACATTACGCTGAGTCATGTGGAACATCGTTATCATCAAAGGTTTTTTCCTAACAAGCTAAACTACAAGAAAAACGTTGTTTTGTGCCAAACTAGGTGTGTACATATGTACCTATACCCCCTGATTTCGAAACAAAAAACGATTCTTGGGTTTTCTAAAACCAGTTTTTAAAATCAATTTGCATACCAAATCTGGTTAATTAAACATATACAGTTACGAAATATTTTTTTCACTTTAGACTAAATAGACCCTCTTGATCACGTGAGTTCCAATTTTTTTATGTCCCCAACCAGACTGGTTCCTATTCATATTTTAAATGCATGCTACAATTAATTTGATTTACGTATTTAATCGATGGAACGTTTCATTGACTAATTGAATCACCACACTTTGAATATCGTAGCAAAAATATCAACAGGGTAATTTGCGGCAATTCTCAGAAATCATGAAGTTGTAGAGTAAACTTGTGTCTTCATATAACTATATTTCGTAAGCGTAAACAGTAGTCGTCTCGACCACATCGACTTCATAGAAGTGAGGCGTGGACGTTGTTTACGATTAAAGGAGTAAGTATGTTCGAACTTTATTTGATACAATAAATAATGTTATGGCGGAAGCAGAAAAAACGTGTGCCCTTCTATTGGGTTATAAAAGTGACTATGTATGACTGAAAATTGGGATAGTAAGTGTAAAAAAGTAAAAAATGCATCAACGCTTATAAAATTAGAAAAACCCTTTACTGCAATTATCTTCTAGTATGTGTACTTATAAATCAAATTTATAGCTATATACAAATAAAATTTTCAACGTAGTTATAGTCCGAAAGAATGAATGTTTTTGCAAGATCCTTTTAAAACAGCAGTGAAATTGAAAGAAACATCTACACAATCTAGCATAAATGCAATATTGTTTTCAATACATAAGTACATAAAATCTTAAACACTCTCGTTCATTTACTTCAACAAAATTTAACGTGAAAGGAAGTTGATTGATTAGGAAAGGTGTGCATATAAAGCTACTCGACTTACCACGTTTATCAATTTATGCTAAATACATACTTTCATGTGAGAGGTTTTGCTACAAAAACCCCTGCTGAAAACAAATTTCAAACTGTCACCTTTTCATCTTATTTCCGAGGCAGTGGTAAGTGGAGTCCTTTGAAACCCTTTGAAATTTTTACTTCCTTCGTAAATCCCTCGGCTCCAAGTGTCCACCGTAAAAGAATATCTATCTTTAGGGTTCTGTCGAATTATCCATATCAGATGAAAATATTGACGTGTTTGACTAGTAGGAATTACATATATTGAAATTTTATTTGCTTTAAATAAAGTTCGAATTCCCACTAAATGCTTTCATTGATTTTAATTTAGCAGCGCCGGATATGGGTAAAAATGCTAAGGTTTACCATAGGTACTAAATTTGGACTCTCTTTTTAGTTGTGCATTTTCCTGCTTCATAGGAATTTTGTTTAATCCTTTGTACGTGAAGATTTTGTTTGTACTATCCACCAACAACTCTGACCAATTTACCAGTGAAACTGTTGAAAACTAAAAGTTTTGCTTTCAAAGCAAAACACTACAATGGGATCGTGCATTTTGGGGTGAAATTAAATCTAAATATTTCTGTTTCGTAGCCAACAAAGTGTAAAACGTTTGATTGTTTAATTTGCGAAGAGGACTTGTTTATCAAAACACTTTAGTTAATGTAATTTGCCTAGTTATTATAGTTATATGATATCATAGATTTATAGTACTTCATATTTACAGCTTCACTACCACAGCTCATTAAATTTTTTTTTTAATTATTAGAATGTGCTGACAAGACTAAGCAGGCGTCTACACTTTTACATAGTATTTGATCTCATTATATACCATGTACAAGAGCTGTTTCGTATTTGACCAGCTTGGAAGTTTAACTCTCAAACCAAATAGTGTCGAAAGCCTTTTGAACTCCAACAAACATACCCCCGTTAATTACCTCTGATTAGAATATTTCGTACGTATAAAGTATAAAGTCCTCTATACTTAAACCAATACAATATACATAGATCTATTCCACACTTACGTTAGTCACAATTTTCGATTATCTTCATACGTACCTACATATACGAATTCGATAATCCGGAAGTAACCAATAGAGTTGAATAAACTATGAAAATTCATATAGACACACGACATTTTTCAATTGATGGAACAACATAACAAAATATTCGCATTTTCTAGCATTACAGATCGAATGAAATAATCGAATTTTGCGTATACGCAAAAACTTACTAATTTACCATAAACCATTTCGCCGGTTTGTATGAAGTTGATTCCAAGTGCTCTATTCATTAATATGACACGAATATAAATACGATGCAATTTTCATTCGATTCGACTTTACCTAATTTCATATGCATGAATTTCAGTTTAAACGATTTAAAGCATCGCCATACTAGGAACGAAAATTGCATTTCGTATAATAGATGAATTTTTAAGGACAAAAATGCTACATACTTTATCAGCATTATGCTTTGATTTGGAGATAAAAAAAGTTCATTAATTAAATCAAACAGTATCAAATTTAAAAGCAAAATTGTTAACCAAACATATTTGTACTAATTCTTTTCAATGTGAGAATCAAAAGTCTACTAACCAAATATTCGAAATAAGTGAAGAAAGCGGTAACAATTTTGTGGTTTAGATTCGTAGGCTTGAATATAATATACTAAACTAATAACTAAATTTTAGTCACTATTCGCAGGTGTCGCGGTACCAACTGAGCTATCTCAAAGCCCTGGTGAGTTTTAAGTGAGTATTTCGTTGAACTCTTCTAGTGTGTATGCAACAATTCGATATGACTGGCTAGTTGCAGTCTTCAGGAGGTAGTTTCAGTCAAATTATCTTCGCTACGTTCATCCGCTTAAGTCTTATATGCTATACTTCAAAAGGAGTAGGAGCTTTAAGAACCAGTCTACCCGTTGCATGAATTGGAAGAGTGATTTTGAATCCTGATGGTTAGTTTGCATAAAAGGGAAGTTGGTTTGAGTTGCAAATCCGGGTTTAAGTGCTGCCCAATACCGTAGAAAATCTAAACAGAAATTTGAAATGTTTAATATATGTACTATACTATATTATATTGCGAAACTGTAATAATGCTCAGACGCATTCAAATTTTTCCTAATAATCTCTTAATGGGAAATAGAATGATGAAATATTAATAATAGCCGAAAAGGTAAAAAACAGTAGAAATTTGAAAAATGTATGAATAGTGATGTGGGCGATATCAAAGAGTTAGGTATAAGAAACCCTGCTAGTATTAGCTTCTTTTAAACCAAGTAATTTTACGGGTTTCTCCGTGAATCAAAACCGAGAAAATTAGCTAATTAACATAAGTTGCTACTGTTTTGCGCCAGCGATACGTAAGCGCACACCACTTGTGCAAAGAGCCTAATTACCTGAAATATGTGGAACTCGCAACGTAAGGTGTGGAACCCAGCGTCTAAAACATATGAGAAAATTAAAAACTTGAGTTCCAAATGGTAGTTTTTCGACATAATGCTGGTAGCCGTCTTCCAATGCAGAGCTTATCTCTAGCCGGATTGCTGAGTGAAAACCAATTGGGAAGCGATCTCAATCCGGCGAGGAGGAGGAGGTGAAGAAAAGAAGTCCTAATTAATTGAACTGTGTGAGTCAGGAAGTATTAAAAGAATTTAATCTTTTTTAAGAAATTCGAGGAATCTATTTTCGAAGCAAGGTCTTGGGTTTATCTGAGACTTCCAGGCGTTCGGACCTTTTTTCCAGAGCGACACTTGTTTTTCGGCCAATTTTCAATCTGTTTTAAGGCGAACACGACTGCAAACTGGACAAAGATAACGGGACTGTTTGTGGGGACTGATAACGACGGGGAGGCGGTGCGACGGGGCCGAATGGCCGAGATGCAAAAATAGCCCCGGGTTTTGTTGCAGAGGCTCCCGTCGTGCGCATCCCCCGCGCCCCCGGAGCCCCTGAACGGCCGATCTTCACCAGAACGATAACTCTAATTTATAGTCATATGTTTTGCAAAGTGTTTGCGGCCTCCATGTCAGCGCTTATTTTAAAAGCCGAATTCCGGTTACCTCCCGGTGCGCCGCCCCTAGCAAGCGTTGATAAAATTAAGCGCAGGGCGGGACGATCGCGTCAGAGACGGAGGAGGGGCGCAGATCGGGCCGACAGCCTAATGCAAGGCTAGACACCGAATTACCGCCGCAGGCAGCGGCAGGCAGTGGCGAGCGGAACTGATAAAATTGCTCGTTCCTGGCAGTGACATTTCGCGGTCTTCACTTCACTTTACTTACAGCATTCCACGGTGATCGTATCACGTAAATTTCCCGCGGTGTCTCTCGCGACTATCCAGATCAGAGGGACATTCGAGCGCAGCTGGCATCACTCATATTATCTGTTTCACCACACACAACGAGGATCGCGCTGCGAATCGTAAAAAACTGATAAGAGCACAGGGCGCTCCTCGGATTCACTGGCGGATCAGATTTCTTCGAAGCACACCCGACAAGACAACAAAATAGAAGGAATATTTTTAAGAAGGCAGATGGTTTTCGTTTCGTTTGCACTGCGACACCCCGAGAGCAGCGATAAGCGACTTTCTTCGGCGCGGGAGGCCCTGCTCCACAGCCTGCAACTTGTTGATTCTCACTGCGCGAAGCTCTGGCAGTCGTCGACAGCAGACACTTCTTTTTCTCGCGGAGAAACTTTTGGGACCCCTGGCCACTGGGCGAAAATCAAAAAATTACTTCTATATAAATATAAATCACTGGCGGCCACCACAGACCGCACAATTGGCGATGAACGCGACTCGAGCACGTCCGCTGCAGCAGCGCTTCCCCGCGAGTGCAGTCGCTCAATTCACCAATTTGCTGTACAAAGGAAATCGCGGAAATTCAGCTCGCACGAGACACACTTTGCCGCAGAGCCCTACACGACCGACGACGGAACACAACTGAAACCTCACCTTTTTACCACCAAAGGCGGCACCGACTGTTGCTCGCTAGCACGGCCACATATTCACAGCGGCATTCACAGTCAGCGCTCGTCGGCTGATTCTGATAATTTCGTTATCACTGTGTTCGGGAACTGGGAACGGGCCCGTGGGAATGTGTGCCACCACCGGGGCGGCCTGTTGATGGACGAGTCGCGGAGCGCTAGGCACACTGTGCCACCTTCAGGCTCCAGTTCGGGCAGCGCAGCACCTCAGACAGACTGAAATGCGTCCACTGTGAATTGGGTTCCGATCTCCGGAGAGCAAGAGGCTTCAAAGCGCGTTGTGGCGGCAGTTGTCGCCCCTTCCGATTTTTACGTTTCGCAAATTTCCCAGGACCACAGGGACTACATCAATGGGAAATGAGGACGCAGCCTTACGTGTTTGCCCAGCGATAAGTCCGGGCGTCTGTGTGCGCGGATAAGTCGCAAAGATAACCGCAGGTCCAACTCATCCGCAAGACAGACTCAAGTGCATTGATAAGACGAAGTCCGCTAACTTGGCCACTGTGAACCTAATTGAAGAATCAACAGGCTGCAGGAATACCAGAGATGCTCAAAATGTGCCACGAGATAAAGTGCTTACAGAAGTTTTATAATTATGATTTGTGAGTAAAATGAGAATATTATTTGCTTAAACCTAAGATAATGAAAAGAATCTCATTTCAGAGCATACTACTCAAATCAACAGTATCACGAGCGATATAGAGTCTAGATTAAATGGCTTCATTCCTCCTGGGGCAGCGAAAGTATTATGATACAAAATTCATCAGGAATACCACCAATACTCTGGCTCCTAGTTTTGAATACGTCGGATTTGCGAATCCCGCTGTAAAATAGTTTCACTTTTACTTCTCACTGCGATTATTATTAAATCCGCTGGCGAAACTGTCGTATGAATTATCGCATTTTATTCTTGAAATTCAAATAGCTATGTCAACAGTTGAAATATTGTAAAAAAAAAACATTTCAGTTTCTTTTTAGGATTCCGTTTCTCGAAATATTGTCCAGTCAAGGGCTTTTTTCTGAGGAACGGCTACAGGTATCGAAATTAATACGAAATACTAAAATTTACACCCTGTAAAAAATTCGAGTTTCTAACTTAAGGGCATCGCTTTCAAAAGTGAACAAAAATCGATTTTTTCTTTTTACATAAAAGTGTTCTTTAACATTATAGAAATCATCTCCCAAAACCGTTTTGAAAAATTAGGATGACTGATTGGTGGTAATAAACCCAAATAAATTATCTATACACGGTTTTACAAGTAAAAATTATTGTAAAAAAACTTTAAACGCGATTTTCTCAAAACTACTTTTTTTTAACTCGTACTCACCATATCTCAAGTTCTACTCAATGGAATTAAAAAAAATCAAAGAGCATATGATTCGTTGACATAAATACTAGGTCCTAAACCTATAAAAATGCATAAAAGTACCCCTTGTTTTTTTTTATAGAGATAGTTTTCCGCAAAAACATGGCCGATTTTTTATGTTTTTCGAAAAACAGTGATAAAACAATTTTACAAAATTAAAAACTTAATTTTTTTAGGTTTACGACCTAGGAAAAAGCTTAAAGAACAGAACCCATTTTGAATTTTTCATTTATCTCTTCCCGGAAGTCCAAAATGATGCGTACCAGCTAAAATGAGACTTTTGCAAGACGCCCTCTGCCGCCGCCAAAACTTACTAAAAATTAAAAAAAAAATATTGTTGTATTCTTCAATGTTCAAAGAATAGTGCCCAAAACGATTTTTTTAAATAAATATAATAGTTTTGTCAAAAAAAAACTTGAAAACGTGCTTTTTTTCTCAGTTATGAAAGCGATTGCCCCTTTAATATAACAAAAAGATGTGGAACCCTTAGGGCATGAGTCCTACTCGTACTTTCCCGTCTTTTATTTTAATGGGAATCTATGGTTTATTATGTACCTATAAATACTGAGGGTTTAACGAAAGTATCGCATTTGGCTAATAACACTATTCATATCTTGCATACATTTAACGAAGTTAAAGAGGAAAATTAATTTGGAATTGTAAATTAATATGCTGGTTTTTGTGCGTGAAATTTTTTTATAGTACTCAAAAGTTATCTAATCTTAGTAATGGCCTTGTTTAAGCAATAAGTCACTATTATTAAAATCATCCTCTATTTTTTAACAATAACTAGGCGATATTAAAGACAGATATGACAAAGAAACAATTATATCACCTACAGTGATTAGCCTGGGGTTTCTATTCGACAAACTTTTCTTTTCTGTTCTTAAATCTAACAGCAGAGCTATTTGTCTGCACGGCTTATCCCATCTTTCGGATCTTCCTTTATTTAGACAATTATAATCCTTATTAGCAAAATCGAACAGCAGAAAGTTTAAAAGCACTACCATATACCATATATTTCCTCGAAGGAATATTAACTTTAATAGAATGTCAGCCCTGGAGCCTTTCTTTGAAAAATGTGTGAGACACATGCCATGTTCAAGTGCGCGAATAGATTTCCCAAGTAGCAACACTTCAAAGGAGGAAAGGAGCTGCTCTAATTATCTAATTAACTATTCACACTTCCAAATAGTTCTTAAGAAGAATTTCTAGAGTGGAAGATGACACAATAAGTAACAAGCCTAAGTAGGCAGTATGCAGACATTATGTAAATATTATAAGGATATTATTTTTGATATGAACTAAATTCTTCATGGAATTGTAGGAGACACAACGAAAGAAATAGGGACAAATAAACAAAAGATAAAAGCGATTATGCAAATGACTTCGTCAAGGACTCATGCAAAATCGGACTACTTATTCCAACTTATTCCAAAGGATTAACAGAACTGCAAAATGTAAGCTTCGTTTATGTTCTTAGATAGACCTATGGTATTTTTGAATAAATACTGAATTATACCTCTGAGCACAGACTGCTCAAATTTTAATAATTCACAAATATAAAATGTGCTTTTAGATGTACTTCTTATCAACACACCCTTTGAAGAGACGTGAGAGCCATAGACAATTGCCCAGCACTTCAAAGTTCAAATTCACTAAATTAAACAAAACAGCAGCGGAATAACCCTAACAAATACCCTGAGGAAGAAGTGATTTGAAAACGGCCGGAAACCTAGTTCATAAACCCAAAATATCGAGAGCTAAGCTATCCGGAAGCATCCCTTTGAATTCTGTAAATACACATGCCGCTATCAAAATTTTAAGCCAAGTTTTCGACAGTAAATGGCTCCATTGCTGTGTCCCCACAATTTGCATAATAGCCTACGTGCATTCGTTACTCCAACGCAATGCGACCTGGCAATGGGGCTTTTTCATGCTTCACTTATTCGCAATCCATTCAGTAAATTAGCGCCGTTGGCAGACCAAAACATCCTGCGGAAAAGCAATTTTAGTGCTACTAATTTGATACGTAATATTTGGCTTTTATTTCAAATTTACCATTCATAGGGTAATTGAATCCAGCTTTTCATGCAACAAATAATTAACGAATATTTAAATAAGATTTTTGGCATACCTGAGTGCTTTTAATCCATTTTCTTGTTTATTCAGTTCTTTAGATGTTGTTTGTGTTATAAAGTATGAAATACCTCTTGCCAGCCGTCTTTCAAGTAATTTTCCACCTTTACGCTTCGAAATTTCAAGATTCTTTGCTGATACACACTCAAATCCTTGCTAATGAAAATTAAAAAAAACAAAAAGGATATATTTGCTGTTTGAGTCGAAGTGCTTGTTGTAACACATTTTCTTCGCTCCTCCATCGCAAATTTCCGAAATTCCAGGAAGCTTTAATTGATTGCTTCAAAGAATGGAACAAAGTGAAATTAACTCACTTTGCCCCCAGCTCTTTTGAATGAAGAAAAGGTAAAATCTCAATTTTATTAAAATTTCACCATTCCCCGTCCACTTGGTTGCGTAAATAAGAAAGTTCAGGGGTTCCGTCAATTGAACCCAAAGTTGAAACGTTTCTCTTTGTACTATGAGCACAAGGAATAGTTTGGGGCAAATTAATAGGGATTTGCTGCCACTCACCCGTTTGCACAGTTTAACTGAAATGCGCTTCTTCTAACTTACTTTTCACCTAGATTGTTTAAGTTCCTTTGGTGTACGCTCAGGCGTGTCTGTAATTAACAAAACTTTTTCTTTGTACTTAAAGTTTAGTTTCTTGAAATGAGAGTCAGCAATAAGATAGGGCATGCTGGGAGCTTGGAAATAAACTTTAAATTTTCAATTGGTAACCAAAAATGACGAATGATTTATTTTCTGTAAAAGTCCATTCAATATTTGTACAAAAATAATAGATTTCAAGCTTAAGAGCTAGGATTTCGATAGTTTCATCTACTTCAAAACTCAACGCATTGCAATTATCATTTCCCTCAAATGAATTCAATTAAAAAGTACACCAAGGAATTAACAGCGCCGCCTGCCAAGTTTTAAATGTAATTTTTAATCAAAACCCCAAAACTACGGTGGGACAAAATGTTTGGAAAAAATTATAAAAGTATGAGTTCTACATAAAACAAGTTAGCTAAATAGATGACGCAAAAAATGGTAGTGTTTATGAAGACTTCACCCTTAAATTACTCAAGATACTTAAAAAAAACCTCATTTTATTATTAAGATTAGAATAAAAAAATTTAATATTGCCATTCCTAATGGAAAATGCAGTTATTTTAAATTACTTTGACATTATACACAACAACTTAAATATTATTGTAATTGAGGAATAAATAACAAAAATACGTGTAAGGCTTTTTGTAGTTATGTTTATTTCACACTGTAAATATGCTTCCTTGGTAGCAACGAACACTTAAAAGCGGCAGTTTTCCAAGATCGTGCATAATAATGATTGAAGGATTTGTTCAATAAAACTTGATTTACTTAAAAAGAACTGTGCATACAAATAACTAATCTTTTTGATACTATCTGTGCCCATAAGCAGGTAGTTTTGCGTGCCATTAAAATTTAATTAGTTTTATGAAATAAACGTTAAAATCTTCAATATCAACTCTATACAATAACAAAAATCTGAGATTACTCATGATTCATCTTAATATGTTAAATCTAGTTACGAATTACCAACAATAAGTGCAAAAGAAAACAACTGTGCGAAGGAATGCCTTGAAAATAAAAGTAGAAATTCTTAATACCTTAATGTTTAAATAGCATATAACAAACTCAGCTATAACCAAGCATAGCCTTTACGTATTCCTTTTTAATTGGCATAGTTTGTTGGAACTCTTTCGTCCTTGGTGTAAATATCGCCAGTAGCGGTGCTAGGAGCAGTGGACTTTAAGAGAAGATTGTACATTAACCACACCTTTGGTACGTGTATTTAAATTTATTTACACTTACATAAAGCATTAAGTTATCCGAACTAACAAGAGAAAAAGGGAGACTTACACTCTTAACGCTATATCACATAAAATATTGAAAAGCGCTGCAAAACGGACAAAAAGCTTACAATACCCTTAATTTATGAGAAGATCCATAACGATCTCTTCCCGGCTTGTATTTGCAACAAAATGTACAAAACTAACACCCGAAAATCGACGATCTATTATGATTGGCGTCCGATGTTTAACGATGTGTAGCCTGTTGGTCCAGGCGTTTCTCTTGTCCGTCCACAGTTTCCGCAAATTTTTGAAAAAAAATCAATCCAACTTTCACCCTCGTTTTCACCGAAATCTGTTTGAAAAGAACTGCTGGGGGACTCTGTTGGTTTCGGTCCGATGAACTGCTGCAGGTCTGATTGTGGGAAGCCTTCCCGGTAGTACCTTTTGATAGTGTCGTATGCGTCCATGATAACCGATATAAATAGAGAGAGGACCACGTAGATGTAAAGGCAAATAAAAGAGTACAAGTATATCCGGCTGAACCACCAGAGCATCACGGATTTGCTTGACATAGTGGTGAAAGTCGCAAACATATCATCCCCATTGATGAGGGAGAAAAGACACTCTGATGTTGTCGACAGGGAGCGGAACTTCATATGATACGGTCCAAGGATTAGCCATCCGCAAAAAGTAAATCCAGCATAGATCAGTAAGGCACATAACAGGAATCGGGAAATTTTCGGTGCAGCCCTCTTGAGGGTTAAGATCACCACGTTATATGTTTTAAAGAATCCCAAATACCGCAAAACCCCAAACCAAACCAGTAGATTGCCGACGCCAATGAAAATCGAACATAAGTCCCAACCATCAGTTACGAAAAATTTTCGCTCTATCTGCTCCTTGAGGGCTGATCCAATCACAAGAAGGATGTCATTACAAATTATCATAATGTACCTAGAAAGCAACCAGATTTCAACTTACTTCCGCTTATAATAACAAAGCACCAAGAATCGGCAAACAAATTTGTTTATCAATATTTTCGAGTATTACCAATTACTATTAAAATATACCAGACAAAGACAGGAATCGATCCTACAAGTCTCTTTTAGTACAAAAAAAAAACAATCATTACAAGTGTTCATATTTTACACACCTGGTGTTTACAACTGAAAATTTTTATATTTTTCCAATAAATTAAAAAAAACCTTCGGACATCAAAAATATTACAAAATTTTCAAAGCAGTGAATTTCAAGTTGTTCAAGGTTGTCTAGCAGATTTTAATATTTATTTCAGAACTATATATGTATAGCGTTTCAAAACTAAGCCCATAAGAGTTAATTGCAGTCTTGTTATTTGACATTTTTTAAAATCCCAAAAGTGAAAAGAAATTTATTTTGCCGATCCCTGCAGAATCCCATGTAGCCAACAAATAAGAAAACAAAACTCACCAGAAATTAACGAATTCCATTTTTCCTTCGAAGCTCAATTCCTTCTTGTAAGTAACTCGGAAAAAGTCAACTGTTTGCCTCCTAAGGAGCTGCGCTCTGTAGATGGCCCTGGCACATAGAGCGAAAGATGCCATGCAAATCAGAATAACCATGAAGTTTAAGAAGCTGCGCAACGCTTGGTCGAACTGCGTATCCATGATATACTGAACGTCTCCCTTGCAATGCAAACGCAGGGCGTCCGCATCTAAGGAGAGCTTCATTTGCCCGTCGTGATCCCTGTTATCAAATAAGATCGTAACATCGAACTCGTAGCAATCGGGAGCCGACAGAGGTCCGTAAGCTTTAAAATTGATCGTCTTGATCACGAATTTCAAAGTTGCCTTCACCAGCGCCGAGAAGCTAACGTTAACGTTGTTGTCTTCAAGGAAATTAAAACTGCTTGCTCTGGTGGTTGATTTCCCAGTCAAATCCACACATGTGCGATCAATTTCTGGATTGAAAACATAGCTCTCGTTGAAACCGTATATTATACCTTCTCTGTAGGTATATAGGCACAGTTTCAACGGAGGCATCTCGTTATCAGACGATGGATAACTGTAGGGACCTATAGACCTACTCAAACCCGCATATCCTTTGACTGCATAGTCGATAGTCTCGAAAAACTCTCGTTTTTCATAAATAGCTAGAGGTCCAGTTGAGGGAGGATATGATTCCACTTCCATTGTAGAATCCCATCCTTTCAAAAACAAATGCGAAAATGTTATTCGATTGTCCCAGGTATAGTTGACGTGATTGTATCGAGAGTACGCAAAAAGGCAGAGCTGAATTGTGACCAAAACTATTTTTATTACCTGAAAAATTAAGTATAGTTTAATCAAAAATAAATCACGATAAGTGGTGTAATAACCAATTTTATTCGGTAATTTAGTCCAAATTAATTTGTTCGACAAAAATACTAAAATTACAATAATAGCAAAACATAGCTAAAAGAGAAATTGCCAAGAAGTTTTAATTTGCTACTATTCTCTATATTCTCTTGTTTTCGCTTTGCAAGACTTGCCATATTGTTGAATGAGTTCGAAATACTAGGAGTTATTACAATTATATAAAACAAACTCAATGTAACTTGCTTTCTTGAAATAAATTTCGTAAGAGCGATCAATGTGCAGGACGTTTTGTTATCAACTTTTTATATTTATCGATGAAGCATAGCAGATAAGCAAGTGAAAGTGTAGGGTCAATTCCCAACAGTTTCAAGATATTTCTAGTTTAATAACCTTTAATATGATTTTATAAATCACTCTTGCAAACAAAAAACAAACGAATAGTGATTTTTTTTTTTTTTCACATTAATGGGCGCAGTTTTAAGGACATGAGTGGTTTATCCATTTTCTTCATTTACAAGAAGAAATGTATTTCATAATTTTGAAATTAAATAAATTATTGTATATTGTTTAACAATAGATACATTTACGGCGAAGTTCCGATTAAATTTCTGTAAATACACATTCATTCGATATCGCAACACTTTTCTTATTTATCCAGTCGCAGCTTGCACTGATTGATAAATTGATAACAGTGAGAAGTTTTCCGTATGGAAATTCTCGAAAATAGCGAGATTCCCATAAAAATTCGAGGGGCATAAAATTAAGTGAATATTTCCAGCAACACATAAATCTATTATTAATATGATTAAGCCATTTCTTAAGATTCGTTAGAAACTGATCCTTTGTTGATAGCTTTCATATAGCGTTAACTACCCGTTACATTGATAAAAGGTGTAAAGAACACTCAATGAATGTTTGTTTATTTTTTAAATTAAACAAATAACGATTAAATAAGTTATCTGATTTCTGTAAGACATTTTGTTTCAATACTGCGGATCAAATTCGCCTACAAGAAAAAAAGAATGAAGGTATGATTAATTATAAAGAAAATTGCGCAACTTTTGATAATTTATGAACATAGCATAGTGCCATGTGACTCCCTCTGCACATATATTTATTAGGGAATGCGATTGAATCCATGGAATTTACAGATTCCTGATAAAATTTTAAAAATGCATTTCTTAGTTCCCTGACCTAATTACAAAACTACAGTCGCAAGACCTTTGATTAGGCGCTCTAGAATTAAATGTGTAATATATCAGCGGATTTACTAGAAATTAAACTGAAAAGAAACAATTGTTAATTGCAGTAATCTCATCCGACACAGCTTCTAGAGATAAGAAGTTTTGATAGTGGACGTGTCAAGCAAACAACCGGGAAAACGTAGACTCTGCGCGAATGATACGCGGCACGATCTCAGGCACAAAATCATTAATGAAACGAAATTAAAGTCACTTAGTGGGATTGCACTACAATTGAGCAGATCTGGCGAGAAACCCTAAAGAATGTAGTTTTTTGACTGGCGAGTTCGCGGGCCCAAGCAGGATGTAGCAATTCCAAGGTCTGCGCCGAAGTGGCTGTTTACAGTTCTCCGTTTGCTCAGAAAAGACGTCAAAACACATAGCACTTATGCAACAGAGTCTAGATAAAAACTTTACTTACTTGCACTACGAATTTGTAGGGAAAACGTCTTTTAGCCTGCCACTTCTCGATGGGATTCATAAAAAAGAACTGCAATTTCCTCCGCATTCGCTCCTCGTAGAACGCGGACATCGGGGGCGTTGTGTCCGTGGGAGCCTCCACATTTCTCTCAATATCCCTGGAGCTCACTGGAGTGTCATTGTGGCCTTCTGGATCTGTCCCAGCGCGCCGCCTCTTCCTCCTGGTGTTCACGTTTTTGTTGATGTACTCCTCGTCGCTTTCGCAGCACGAAATCTCGCCCTCATCGCGACTCGAGAGATTCACCTGGCTCATGATCATGTACACGAAAAAATACTAAATAAATGAATCGAGCAGGCAAATTAAACAAATAAATAAAAATATCCGAGATTTGCGATGCAGGCAGCACCCTGAACGACGTTTTTTGGAATGTTTGTTTGGTGAAGACACGACTTTTGCCCAGCTCGCTTTCAATTTCTTTGTTGGACAGTCAGCTGATTGTCAAACCGTAAATTGTGCGCCACCTGGAGTAATTCGCTGATAATCGAATGGGTTTATTACCCTAGGGCTGGTAAAATTAAAGGCGCCGTGGACACTACCTGAGTCAAAATGTTTCTGCCTCAAATATAAACTGAAGCAAGATAAAATTAAAGAAAAAATTATTTACGTTTTAAATTCTCATTACCTTTATACACAACATTATATATGCATATTAATAATCAATTATGTCATACACAAAATGTCGAATTTAATCCTTCCTAGTCGAGCTTTTAAATAAATTTTGATGTTCAGGCTTTTCAAAATAACCGATTTAATTAAAATTTTTAAAAAACGGTTGCATAGAACAATTTAATGAGAAAAATTTGAAATTAGAGACCGAAAGAATTAAGATACATATACTTTAAATGGTAAGTTTTAACGCCCTATTATTAGTATTTTATACTTTTCTTCTACTGAAATTTATTGAAAATAGAAAAAGGAAACGAAAGCTAAAATGGATTTTAACTATTATAAGTCTTATTTGCAAACTAATTTGATTAGAAACGTCTCAAATTCTTTACTTTGTTTTTCCAAAAATTATACATGAATGAGCAGTTCGTTACCCAAAATATATTTCGGTAAAATTGAATGGTATTTTCAAAATGATCAGATTCAAAATCTTATTCTTTTGACTGAGGTTCATTTTAATCGGCTTACTCTAAGCTGCTAAAGGTCTTAATTCGTTTTCGTTATACATTATTTTTCTATTTTCCAATTTAACACCACAAGTGTATATGCTACGATAAAGACTTTAAAAAAATTGAATTGGCGGAAACTGAAATCTAATTTTCAAAGTATAAAATCATTTTTTGGGTTCCGTACCTCGAAATGGAAAAACGGAACCCTCATAGGATCACTTTATTGTCCGTCTGTCTGTCCGTCAAGATCCTTTTCTCAGGAACGGCTAATTTGAAAAAAGATGGGTAAGTGCGAGTAGGACTTGCGCTTTGAGCGTTATGTACTGTTATATAGGGTGTAGAAGTATAGAATTATCAATTAATGATTTTCGAAGTTTTCCTTTACTTGTTCTATGAGACCTTCCTTCGTGCCAAATTTCAAGATTCATTCGTGAATCTGTCAGCATCAAAATACGCTTTGAAAGCCGTTTCTTTTAATTGTATTGAATTAGAAACTCGAATTATATAGAATAAAAATTGTCCAAGCTATTGAAAGGTAGGGATTTGTATGAATTTAAAAAATTGGTAATATTATAATAAAAACAGCGTGCAGTAGGTTCAACCACTTTCATTTGCATTAAAACAGAACGTTATACATAGAGCAATAGCATAAATATTGAATGAAATAAAACAGCACCGGTCCTCGCAAGGTCACCGGTCAGATTTGTGTTTGCGGGGGAGTCAGCGCATTCGTCCAGGAATCGTTGCGAATTATCGCCACGTTGTCAGTCTTGGGGGATCTCGAAGGGCACTCCAGCGTGAGGACGGTCTCCTCCTCCTCGTTGTTGAAGATCGGCGTGGGCTCCTCGGGTTGCTTCTGGGGCGTGGCGCTGGGCTCCGCGGGGTGGTTGTAGGTGCTGCAAGGGCGGGTCAAAACATAAGACGTAAGAACGGTTAACCTAAAGGGTTCGTTTACTTCCGGTTACCTCAACTCGCTGACGAAGGAGATGTACTCCGGGGGTTGGTAGGCGTAGGCGTTCGAGTAGACGCCGTACTCCGAGCCCGCGTGCCAGGAGCTCGAGTAGCCCAGGGACGTCGGGTTCAGGACGTTCGTGTAGAGCTGGTGCGAGGGGGAGGTGGGCGTGGGGTGGTACACCTGGTGGGGGGAGCCGGAGGCGTACGCCTGGGGTGGGGACCCCGAGGAGGGCGGGTAGCTCTCCGGCTGGCTGGGGAGGTTGAACTGACTGTGGCTGGTGAGGTGGTGGATCGTGTACCCCGGCGAGGCGGTGTAATTCGGCGATCCAGCGGAAGGAGTTGGCGACACGTTTGAAGCTAAAAAAAAATCAATTAATAGTTGTCATTTTCATATTTTGGAAATATTCTAGCCTCTAGCCTCTAGCACTGGAGCAACTAATTAAAACATTCAAATACATTTTCTACCAGTATAAGCAAAAGGACTTATTTATTTATGCAAGACTTACAACAACAGCCTACAGATAATTCATTTAAATACTACCCTTATATTTTATGAATTTAGAAAAAAATTAGAATACAAAAAATATCTATGAAAAGTAAAATTCATAATTAGGAAAAGAAGCAGTTAAGAAATTAAATACGAGAAGAAAACTTGCGAAGCAACGACTTCTTATTTAAATTTGTAAATAGAGTTTCTGTGGCTAGAAAGGAACGGCTTTTTGATGTTTTCAAATATACAAAAATTGGGAAAGATCTAAACATAGGTAGTATTCATACTTAGATACTAAGAATCGCTTAATATGCTTTTTTTTCCGATGAGCAAATATGGCTCAATTACGGATTTCACTGCATTCAAAATTCCTTCCTGGACGAACAAGTACAACGGAAGCTGAAGGTTTCCTAGTAACTACGAAAACCTAAAGGCTCTATTCTTTACATATCTTTTTAATTAAGGCTCTGTTTACTGTGATTTTAAAAGTTTTTGGTGCGAAAACCAGTTTTTGTTTTTGTGAGTATTTTAGGTGACCGAAAAAAACGGCTCCTCGATTACTAGACATTTTTGTTCGTAATTAAAGCTGCCATTAAAACAACTCGATGCAGACATTCTAGGAATTACAAAAATAAAACAATCTCACCTATAGGACTGCTAGAATTCGGTGGAGGGGTCCAATAATTTCCATTACCTTGCCAGTTGGTGGGATAAGAAAACACGGCAGACGTAGTCGCTGGCTCCAGAGGAAGAAATCCCGATTGCGGCGGAGGGGTAGGAACTGTGTTATTTGTAGATCCAGAAACTCGAGGTCTAGTGTAAGGTGCAGGTCTCGACCTGGTTGTGTGCCTGTTGTATCGGTCGCAACTCGTCATTTGTGTCTGAGGTGGGGTATAGGGTCCTGGTGGAATAAACCAACCGTAATGAGCACCATCGTGGGAGTAAATTGAATCCGGACGCTCCTACAAAAATAATTTTAAAGTGAGTAAAAGTACGCTTTTGATAAAGGAGGAAAACTCACTTTTGCATCCAAAAAGGCTTTGGCGAAAGGATTGTACTTAATTTTCAATGACGTCACTTCCTCATTTTGATAGGCCGTTACAGCAATGAATTGTGTCTCTGGAAATGGATAGGTCACCACGTGACGCTGCTCCGAACCAACTCGAACCAAGTGGACACGTGGTTCATATTTGTGGAGGGAGTTCAGCATTATCTAGGGATGTTATAAAATGTATTATTTATAATAAAAGGTATTAAACTTGTAAAAACAAACCTGTCCATTACCATTAGTTTTGTTAGTTAGCTTAACTTTCGCGAAGGAAATTGGTTCTTTCATCCAGTGCGCTCCGAAATTTGGTGATTCTGGATGGACGTAAATCGGATTTGAAGGCGGTACTTCGGCTTTGCCACCCGGAACCTATTTTTAAAGGGTTTCTTTGAATGAGGTAAATTTTAAGAAATTTTCTATCGTACCCATTCGCCGTTTACGTACTTCCACCGGTGGTTATCAACTTGGACGAATTCTAGCAAAACAGTGTACATCGCTGCTGCGTCTAGTCCGGTCGCAGTAACTTTAACAACAGGAAACATACGTCTGCAAATATGCAAATTTTTATTTTATCTAATTTTCTACTTTTTGTGGGATTTAAAAGGACTTGTATTTTGTTATTTAATTGTAATTATATTTATTTAAATGTCAAAGGTATTTAATATTTCACTAAAAGATATTAGCGGAGCTTTAAAATATGAATATAATTATGAAATAACCTGCTGGAGTTCAGCCATATCCACAGCTACTGCCAGCAGTCTTCATAAAATTCAAAAGAATATTGCTTGTTGCATTGAATATTATAATACTAATGAAGGGTAACATTTTCCCAGAAAATTGTGACTTAGAAACGATTTTAAATAAAACGTGCCAAATAGCATCCCACGCCAGGAAGAACAAAAATTGCAAGTGCTAAATGGAATATTTTTGATGGATCTCTCAACCAGTTTATAGTTATACAATGATTCAAGGTAGTTAGAGATAATCTGTTAACTAAGGAAAAATACAAGGCGTTAATTGATAGAGCAGAATACTTTGAATGTAAACACCTTGCGAAGATGCAACCGCATTTTACGCTTTGCGCTGCACCGCACGACCGCCTGTTTGCAACGAAGGTAAATAGTAAAGCTCTGGGGTAAGTACGGCTGGCTATGCAATTGCATCTTTCGTGTTCCATTAATAACTTGTCTATAAATATGAGGAGGATAACCATAATCACGAGTGCATAACGTTTGCAGCTCAAAATGTATCCTTATTTGATCAACGTGAGTCCACTATCTACTCTTTTTTGCTGGACTAACATAAAGGTGAAAGAACCCACCTTTGGAAATTATCGATCTATTTGCCAAATATTTACGACAATTTTTGTGTTTATTTCATATTATTGTCAATTCTATTTACATAATAATGGAATAAATGCTGAAAGAGTAGCGATATTCATGGTAAACAAAATGAGTCAACTTGCAACAGTACCTTCCATTTTTGGTGACAATCATTTCATTTGTTAGATTTTGAAACCGCAACCATAAATCTCTGTCGTCCAGTGTAACATTTAAATTCCGGTCAACATCTGGACTTCTTGATCCATTTTGTGACGTTACAGATCCATTAGATGTAGGTGTCCCAATAGTTGCCGGATCTATTGCCGAAAGTATATGTGAAGTAGCCATTTCGTCTAAAAATAAAGAAAACATTATTAATATTATAAGCTACAAGTTGATGAACTCCAAAAAGGCATATTATATTATTATAATAATAATAGATGTCAGAATCGCCTTCTCAAATCAGAAATTTGGCACATTGTTAATAGTTGAAGGTATCTTGATCGATATACAAAATATGCTATATGCTATCTTACTATAAAGTCTGGAGTAAAAATAAAATTATTTAGATGCTAACATTGTTAGCTAAAGAAAATGTTTCTGAAAAACTATAAATTTCATTGGGCAAATACAAAAGATTCAAATTTCAAGCGAGAAACTTGATTTAAAAATTTTGATTTTAATGCATATCTTCTTATTTAACGCGTGCGTTTTCAGTGAGTTCTTAGTAAGATCGGTTAGCGCCGCTTCGTGGTTATAAGTAGGTAATTTAAGATATTTTTGGATCGCCATCACCGCAGTATCCTTTTTCTTCAATGTTCACAGTTTACGGGATGGGTTAAAACATCTTCACGGTCTATAAATTGATTTTCACAATTTATTACAATGAAAATAAAAATGTTTGGTACTAAATTAAAATAAACCGAATTTTTATGGAAATAAACTTGGAAGGATTACAAATGGAAAAAAAAGCATGGAAATTATTTTCTGAAATGTATTAATGTAGTTTGTTGTTTAACGAACACAACCTATTTACATAAAGCGAAATCCCGACGGCTTCTGTTTAAAATATACGAAGTAAAACTATTCAACTGCAGACTATTTTTCTGTTTTTTGTTCTGGATATTTCTATTATTTTAAATACCCGATTAGTTGATTACTTTACGATCATAAAGAAGGAACATTTCTTAAAATTTTTAAAAGTTTTACTGTTTAATAAAAAGGTCTGTCTGCCGTCTTAAAGTAATTAAGCAATAAAATAACTGTCTTCATATTGCGTAAGTAAGTACAAGGTGTGCGGGTAAAAAGAAAAACTGGGAAAATCCCGAAAAAATACCTCTGCTGTTCCTTATTTAGATAATTAGGCATAATTGCTGTGTTTGTTTTGTACTAACAAGAGGCGACAGTAGTTGTAAAAAGTGATCTTGTTACTTTACCTTTACCCAACCTTCAGGTAAGATTTCTTGAACTGGTTTAGGTTTGTTTAGGAGGAACAAATAATTGTGTGTTCTTCGCTTAATAGCAAAAGTACGTCTATACATAATCTTAAGTTGCCAATAATGAAATTCTTAATATATTTTAAATATTGTAGTAATCTTAGTCGACAAGTTTTAGATAAAAAAATTTCTGCATAAACCCTATTTGGGTATTATTATGTATTGAATTGTACGTAGGTAATTAATATTATCTCTAAATTAAATTCTAAACCAAAATCATTACCACCAAAATTATTCAAACCAATTCATTCTACCTGAGCGCATATTGCACCGGACCTAAAGAATCGGAGTAACTCCTTCAGTAGTAAGATTTTATAACTTTATTAGAAGGAAGAATTTTGGTTCAGTCTGGGGGCAAATGCAGAGGAAGAGGGTAAACAAAAAAGTATTGGATTTCTTGCCGACCGTCCTAAAGGTTGTTGAGTACCGCGCTTGGACCCGTCTTGAATTAGTGCAATAAACCCATAAAATTATGATAACAGTTCTCTTTTGAGAGGCGGCCGTCTGCCTTTGTACTTTATTGGACTCCTTTTAAAATTTCGGAAGACGACGGAAAATGGGTCGCTTAATACTCGCATACATTTTTTAGGATTTTCTTGCAAGAATTTGCCAATATGTGAATCTTTTTATGTAATCACCTGTTTCTAGAACACTATTTCCAGTTTCTGGGATACCATCACTTATAAAAAATTAATTTAGACTGAAGTTGAACTGAAACCTTAAAACTTTTTCATTTTTAATCTTTGCTTTAATTGTCCGATTCTTTTATTTCTACACTTACATAAGCCAAATTTATTCTTAAGGGCAAAAATAATTCTGATGATGACACAGAGAGTCTTTTCAAAGACATATGTACTTATAATGGAAATAAAAATAAACTTTAAGGTTTTTGACTGAAGTAAATAATCATTGGGAATTTTTACAAAATAAATTTTTCTGACGTCAAAAGTATAGTGATAAACGTCATTCAACCGCTTCTGGTTTTAAAAGCAAGATAAAAGTTCTCCCTTTTTTGGCAGATGAATGGAATTTTTGTCGCGAAAATAAACATCGCATTAATTTAGGATCGTTTTGAAATTTATGCAAATGAAAGAAGATACAAATAGAAATATTAAGTGTAAGATTTTTGCTAGATGCCAGATAGTAGGTAAATTCAATAACTTATTTAAATTAGATAGAATTACTTAGGTAATTGAGTTCATTCCGTAATCCTATTATATTTTATATATGTACATACATATGTTACTAGTTAGAAGTAAATTGAAGCGTTTTTTCATAAAATAATTATGGTATTTGTGATACAGAGACTTTAAAGAAAATTATAAAATAGTATAAATAAAATACGTACGCATTGATAAACCTGTCGGATGTTATCTACTTCCTTTGTATTGTAACGAATCCACGAACAGGGCACATAAATTGAAATTAGCACACAAATCACACAATTTATTTTTTCTCAATTAGCCACAGAATTGTCCACACTTATTCCAAAAATGAGAAACACCTCTTAATAAAACGGTTATTATCTCCACATTAACGAATCGGTGCTATTTCGACAGGAAGTCCCGACAACTCACTCCTCAGGTAAACATTTTGAGAAAAACTTAACTGCAAGTAGTACTTGGCTCAAAATGTTTTAAACAAACTGTAATTAATTAGTACACGTTTGTCAAACGATCCATAAGTGATCGTTCAAGAAACCCACTTTTTTCGGCGCTCGCTGAATAATTATAGCTTCCGAATTCCCACGCCTACGATTTCGAAGCTGAGAAATTCCCGGTGCCACTTGCTAATCCGCTTGTATTTTTTATTTCTTGTAAAACTGCACTTCTCCTCAATTAAAACGAACCTTCCGGCTGCCGGACGTTAATTTGAACAATTATTAATAAGAGTTTACTCAAAAGCCTGCGCGCTAACCAGCCCGCGCTTAAGTTCGCACATAAATGCCAACTGCAGTTAAGAAGCCGTACAATGGGTTGACCAACATTTGTTAATTTTTTTGACCACATCTTGGTTGCATCCCACCTGTAGCTCCTTTCCGCTCGCACCTGGGCGTCTTCGGCATCTAGCCGTCTAGAGCCGATCGCCACCGCCGTAAGACACCACACCTCAAGGCGCTCACCTGAAGCAGCCGCGGCTCGGATCTCTGGTTGGGCCTGGCTTGGGCAATATTCAGGTAGCCATTGCCCAGGTAAGACAGCGCGGGCCCGGAGCGGTCTCTTGGATCTCCGGAATGAAAGGAGAACAGAAACAAAAAACCCCGAGATCAACGCCATTACGGCGGGCTCCGGACCCTGCCAATAGGCTCATTTGAGATGATCGGAGCCAAGACGTGATGTTTGTTTGCTTAATGAAGAAGAAATGACCGGCTGCTTGCTTAACAATTTATTTGCCGATTTTAGAAAGAAGGACGGCCTGTTTCTGTGCCGGGCTGCGGAGCTCCGACGGGCTGGTCACGCAGTTGTGATGGACTGGGATTTGTTTAAAGAGACTAGTGGAGCAAATAGAGTCAAAGTAAACCTTGTCATGTCTTCGGGATCGAAGATCGTGAGCGTTTTATACTTGGCAACAGCAACAGTTACTTGTTTTCGCCGAAATGAGAACCTACCAGAGGACAGTGTAAATAGTGTTCTCTTTACAAAACTTAGGCATTATACGCTATTTGAGTTACCTATTAACATCTTACGTAATATGGAAATCATCCAAGACCCAGAGGGTGAATGTATATTTATCAAAATTCATAACATCCTACCCTCCGCCATTTGAATTTAATTTTAACTAAACAGAAAATTTCTTCTTTTACCTGAAAATTTAAATACCTACATACATAATATAGTACCTACATATTTCGAACTTTGATTCAAAACAAATAAGTATCTACTTCCAATTCAGAAATCTAATAAATGAAAAAGAAATAATAATGTGCCTAAAAACATATTAATTCTAAACAGAAATCAAATAATATTATTAAAAATTTTTCAATATATTGCTTTCACCTGTCCTAAATCTCAATTAAGAAAGACTGTTTTAAAACAAATTGACTATGAATGGTGGCGACTTGCTAAATTCCGGTGACGCTCCTCACACTTTCCTAAATATTGCTACTGTTACGCTAGCATTTACGTTTTCATACCTTTCCAGATGATTGAAATTTTAAATTGTGTAAACTTAGGAGAATCAAACATATCGTGAAATCTAAAGCTACATTAAGGTAATTTTTTTCGTTTTATGCCACATTTTGTATTTATATAACAACGGGTGGGATAGCTATTATTAAATCGCTTAAAAGATTTTGAATTATTTGGCGTTGTAATTTTAATAAAGCAACATCAATAGTCGCGTGGGTTAGGTCTACCTCTCGCAATTGCAGCCCACGATGATCTTTGTAACAAATATTTAGTGACTTTTCTTGTAAGATAAAAGGGAAACCTTTCAATAACTTCGCAATGGCAATTTGCGGATAACTCACACAGAAAATTTAAAAAGTGCTACATCGAAATTGCATGTTTACCTATCCACTAAGTAATAAATATTAATATATGAACAATTAATTCTATAGAAATTTCCGTTCTATACAAAGATTCCTTATGATTTTAACCTAAAGGCTTACTAGTAAAGAGCTATAAGTCAAAATAATAAAATCGACCGGGCCTAAAAGTTGCAATTTTAAGAAAGGACATAAGCATAATTTTCCTTTATTTTTAATTGTTGACTAATTTATCTTTGAATTTATCATATTTTAATCGGAGAGGAACATTTTGTCCAGTTTGTAGGCTTGCTTTTGAGACGAGAGAGTCCTAATACTAATGGGTCAATATAATTTTAAAATATTAAAATCAATCTACATATTTTTAAATATTGCCTATTTATATGCAGCATTATTATCCTTTTAAGATAAAACAAAAACGAAACAATTTTCTTCAACTACATAGCAGGGATAATCATGCTTTGTTGTATATATTATTGTAAGTATGTTGCACCGAGTGCAAAAATTTAAATTCTCTTAGTTGTTTCTATGGCAACGGAATCGAATTTTTTGCACCTAAATACAACAATTTCGAGTTTGACTCGCGCAAAGAGATTTTTAAATCTTTTTATTATAAAACAAAGTTTTTTTATTTATTATTAACAGGTATAACACCATCAGTTAATTATAGTGACCATCATAATGCTTAATGTATCTAGGCTTCTTAACCAGAGAATTACACAAAAGGGCTGAATTAGAGCTCATAGATGTTAAATTAAAACGTATTAGAGAAAATAAGATATTTTTTCTCAAAACTCATTAAGAAATTAAGTAAATCCTAATTAAACTAGCATTGGCGAAGGATAACTCATTGCCCGGAGGTTAAAAAAATATGTAAGAATAGCTTTATATTTTATCATTGGGTTTTCTGGTAAATTCATTTCTCCTAAATAATATGTTTTTTTTTGTTTCCTCTATCCAATTTTGGAAATTATAATTAATTATATAAATTATAATCTTTTCTTTTTAAAAGCTCATTTACTCTTTATTCTATTTACATATATTAAAAAAATGTTCTTTAGAAGAGGACAAATGGCATATTTGAAAACAGGTACTTTTTAGTGTGAAACGCCTCATCACAGCTCATAGAATTATGGAAAGTTTTTTCTTAATAAAATTAGTGACAAAAACTCACCTGCTAAGTCAATTTCCAAGAACAGTTGGATGCCATTTTAAACCTGATATTTATGAAATTGGCAGAAAATAAAATGCTAATACATACTTCTAAATATTTACGGCAAATATCTCGCAGATACGTGGTCCCGTCAAGCCGCATTTGTTGAATATTGGAAATTAAATTGTTCGCCGGCCAAAAAAAACCTCCCAGCAGAACAAAAACTATGAAGCTTGATGCTCACTCAGAATCTCCGCCGCATGCTTGAGCAGCATGGAAATATTATGGGCTAATTAAAGCTGTAAATTACCTTGAGTCGTAGATTTTCAAAGACGCCGCAGTCTTAATACCTGTTCGGTCATAAACAAATAAAATTTGAGCCGAACTTCTGTTCTGTGTCGCCTGCGTACCTTCGGTTCAATTAACCACATTTAAGCAAATGTGTCTTCGCAGGCCTTTGGATGTTGCGGGGGCCACTAAAGGTCTCGTGGGATCACAGAGAGAATCGGGGGTTTAGTAACATCGCATCGCAATGCAATTTGCCATTTCTTCTCCTTGCAGACGAATTGGACTGTATCTCGTATGTCGTGTTTGCTATGCAAAACTGTCTTATGCTCGCTAATTACAGGCACCTAGCAGCCGTGGTAATCTTCTCACATTTAACCGTTTATAGGCGCCGTAAACCGTCGTGGATTGTATTAATGCTCATTTAGCAAGACACACAAGAAATTCTTGGGGCGGTAATATCTCTATTTCAATTTTTTGCAAGTAATTTGGACAAATTTATTGGTCAAAATCATTATTGATCGAATTGATTTCATTTGACGGTTAAACAATTTGTATTGCATAATGAGCGTATTTTAAAGAGCCTTCAGTATTTTTAAATTACTAAATGAACTAATTTAAATAATGGCGATACCTATTATTAATTTTTCAACCGTTATTTTAAGATGCCGATTTGCTTGTTGCTCAATTTTATCATTGTGTCATAAAAATGTGTTGTATTATGTTATGTTAATTTTATGTTACTACAGTCAAAATTACATGTTTACCGACACTAAATTAAAATATTATGAAATATAGCTGCTCCAAAAAGTTGATCTAGGTATTAGTATTAGCCTTTAGCAATTTTTATGAAACATATTTTGATTTGTAATAATGTTTTTGAGCACGAATGAGTACGAGTACTATTACAAATATTAGAGTACAAGTATCTGATATTCGAGGCTAAATAAAAGTACTCGTACTCTCCCAAAGTACTTTAATACTGATCATACTTATGGATTTGTAGGTACTATATCTACTGTCTATTAGTTTTTGATAATGACCCTGTCATTACGATGGAAATAGACCCTATTAGGAATATTTGCAGGCTTTTAGAAATATGGTAAAGGAATTACTAAGTTAACAGACTTTTTCTGTTCATCATATTCTATCAGTTAAAACAGTGATGACTGATAACATAGACTATTCTATCTACCCCCAAGAATGGAAAATTATCTGTCTTAACTAATAGAATATGTTAACAAGAAAAAAGTCTGTTGACTTAGCAATTACTTTATTATAGTGATTTAATGAAACAACATTAGGGATATTTGAAATCGAAATTCATAGCAGAGACAAATAAGACTATTGAAATAAATTGCAGCATTAGTTTAATATAAATTATTAACCACATTTTTGAAGAACATCTTTTTATTACTCCCTATAAATAAGTCAACTTCTACTTACCGTTTTTTTCATAATAATAGCTTTTGTAGTTTCAGTCTTAAAACGTACCTACATATAGCGTGGAAACTAGGTTTTGATGCACTTTTTTAGCAATATTTCTAAACTATCTTACACACAAGTCTGAAAAAGACAGTTTTTGGATTTCAACCGAACCAACAATAACAAACTAATATCACAACAAAAATGACAAAATATAGCTAAAACTTAAAAAGTCAAAAAAATTAATTCTGTGGTGAATTTTTCTTCCCAGTTCTGTTTAATTGTGACAGCCCTGCATACATATAAAACGTATAAAACACTCACGTAAAAATCGTCCAACATTTGTAGAGTTTACTTGGAATTGACATTTTTCTGAGAACAGCTGATTGCCAAATAAAGTTTGAGGTTATGTTATTTGATCCGGTGTGTTGTGTAAATTCAACCAAAAGATTTGATTAAGTTTTTTCTTGATCCTCCGTAATTTAAATTAAGAAAAACCATGGCAGTCGGCCAGTATTCAGTCGATAAAGCGCTCAAAATGCTGCGCGCACTGCCCAGAGTTGGCCTTGCAAATATCCGACCCAACCCGGAATCCAAGAAATCGGTAAGTAAAATATCCACACTAAGCATAAATTAAATTTATGAAAATGTTTGCTTATCAGAACAAAAGAGGAAGGGGCCAGCACGGTGGCGACAAACACGGAGCAGGAAACAAGGGTTCCGGCCAGAGGCAAAACTATATGAGGTTGGGCTATGAAACGGGCAACACACCCTTCTACCTCAGGTTTGGCTACGAGCCCTATTACAAGGGGCACCACCTGAGGAGAGAGTATCCTCCAGTTAGTTTGAAGCAGCTGCAGATGCTTATCGACACTGACCGAATAGACGCAAGCGAGCCGATTGATATCACCACATTTTGCAACTCTGGACTTTTCTTACTTCGACCTGCAGAGATGCACTACGGCTTCCAGCTGACCGATGAGGGCCTGGACAACTTTAAGTCGAAAATCTGCATTGAGGTGCAGCACGCTAAGGAGTCTGTAATTGCTGCCATCGAGCGCAACGGAGGCGTCATACGAACGGCTTTCTACGACGTCCATAGCTTGCAAATTTTGATCAACCCGAAGAAGTTTTTCGAGAGAGGAGTTCCGATCCCTAGGAGAATGATGCCGCCACAGGACGCTGTTGAATATTACACCTCTGCCAAGAACAGGGGATATCTAGCAGATCCCGATGAGATTAGTAAGGAGAGATTGGTGAGCTAAAAACTATTTGAGTTTTGGATGTAAAACTGATTCAATGATTTGCTTAGGTTTTAGCTCAAAAGTATGGCTACGAATTACCTAAAATTGAAGACGATCCCAAATACCAACTGTTGACTTCTTCCAAAGATCCTAGACAAATTTTCTATGGGCTTAATCCTGGTTGGGTTATAAGTTTGAAAGATAAAGCTATTATAAAGCCTAAGTACAGTGAATAAATTGTTATGTTTTAAAAATACGCAGTTTGGTCTGGAGGGAGGTGTGAAAAATTAAGTAATTTAAATAAATTTCATCCAGAAAACTGCTCAAACTACCCACCAGAATCTAGGTAAGTAGGTCTCCGTGGAAATATGAACCTTTTATTTTAAAATTGCGCACTACTTGTTTGGATCATTTTAATATTTGAAAAACGTAACAGCCAAAGTAAATATATAATTTAAAACGATTGGATAAATCACAAATAATCTTGGTCAGCATTAGTGGATAGCCTACGGTTTCTAAAATAACTTATTACCTGTGTCAGTAAAGCACCCTAATCGTAAGTTCACACAATACTCCAACTATAACAAAAACATAAAATCCATCCAAACTAGAGCTAGCCCGCGATCTAGGAACAGCAAGTTGTAGATTGCTGTTCTGAGAGTCAGGCTGCTTTTTTTGGTAGTTCTCGTAGTACCACTCCATGCCATTTCGTTTCGGATGATCCTCTTTGTCAAAGTAAGTCGTTGTTACATATTCATTAGGTTGGACATCGTTGTCTATACTTCTGGACGTTGTTGTGTGAAAGTATTCCTCAGCAGTGGGCAAATTTGAATTATACGGGTGAGATACTTTGGTAATTGTTGACCTTCCTAGTGGTCGACCATTTCCTCGAAATTGGCTAGAATCTGATGCGACAACAGGAGATGAGGTGTAGCTCTGAACATCGTTGTTATTATTCCAGAAGTTTTCATAATTCGGCGGTCCTTCTTGTTCATCTGAGGGTGGGATCAGTAAAATTGTTTCAGGTGTTGAGGTTGGTGGAAACTCGTCCTCTTCTAACGATGAGATATCTAAAGGTTCAGGCGGAGTTATAGTTGGCTTAAACTCATACGCTTCTGTTGATTGTGGATATACTTTTTCAACAGAAGTTGGTACAGTAGGCTTTAGTTCAAAGCAATCTACACAACTTTCTTCACTATCTGGAGTAGTGACGATTTCTGTATTGGGGTGAGACTCTGTAGCCACAGTGATTCTTTTATTAAATGTTGTTTCTTTAACTACGCTATAATTTCGCTGAATATCCTTAAAAGGGTTTTCTAACTTGTTTTGACTGGGATCGCTGATGGGAATAAATCCACCTACCTGATTTGGTAATATTGGTAAAAATCCACCTCTTTGTGGCTCAGGGGCTTTAAAAGGAGTTCGAAAAGACGTAAGTTCTTCAACTTCATTGCTGGTATTCTCGCTGGAGTTAATTTCCACAAACCGATTACGAGAAGTTATGTCGTGATATTGTGTTTCTTGGTTTAAATATTTCTCCAAATCTGAATCAGTCGGACGATACATCCGAACTTTGCCCCTAGATGGTGGCGATTGCGCCCTTGTGTCTGTTTTTCGAGCAGCACCGAAGAACTTACCAACATTAAGACTGGGAAGAGGATAACCGAAGAAAGTAAATGATGAAGTTGATTGCGTCGGGGGTGGATGCAGCTTGTTGAAAAGATTCGTATTGAGCACCGTGCTGTTGGGGTTAATGTTGCTAGATGTTGCTCCATTCGCTGGTGGTGTCTTTGCACTTCCAGTAGAAATTGGACTACTATCATTAACCGGGTAGTCAATGTACTGATCATAAAAATATTCACTTTCTCCGGGTAGAGGCTTTTGCTTAGCGTCTTCCAAGAGATCGTCATCGCATTCTTCACTAAGTAGTTCAACAGTGAGTTGTCGACTAAACAAATCTCCATGGTCATTCATAAGCGGCAAATGCTGAGATTGTCTTAAGGAGCCACACATGTCTTTATCTAGTCTTGCTTCTCTCAGCATTTTCCCGTTTTGGCACCTTGGTCCAGGATCTGGGGAGTTTGTTTCATCCAACCAAACACTCAGCCATATCATTTCGCAGCTACATAATATTGGGTTTCCTAAAAGTATTATACAATGTTAGAGTGAGAAATTAAGAGTTGCTAAAGGGATATACCATCTATATCGAGAACGGCTAGGTTTCCTCTCAGATTTCGGAATGTTTCTTCCTGCACTTCTTTCATCCTGTTGTTTCGCACGGAAAGCACCCTCAGACGAGGCATAGTTTCAAAAGGAGTTCCCTGGAAAGATAACGTGATCACATAAAAATTAGTGATAATATTTTACAGATTGATTTTCTAATACAGTGCAGCAAATTTTCTATACACATATCAAAACACTGATTTCAGAAGCCATTAAAAATCACCAAACATTTTCCTTCTAAAAAAATATCTAGATTCCAGACGACTCCAAAGAATAACTCCCTCCAATTTGGTGCAAAAATTATTCACAAAAACAGTCTCTCAGAAATACCTAAGCATCCGTAGAACATACTCTAAAATTATTTTTATTTACCTGAATTTTGCAAATACGGTTATCATCCATTTTTAGTTCAACAAGCCAATTCAACACCTGCAAAGGCATGGAGTTCACAACTCTAACTCCGTTCTTAGATACATCGAGAACTTCGAGATTCCTCATGCTTCTAAGTCCGATATTCTCCATCTTGTGGAAATTGTTGGTAGAAAGATTTAGGTACACAATAGACGGCGATTTGAAGAAACTATTTGGTGATATAAATCTCAGCATGTTGTGCTGCAAGTGAACTGCTTGCAAAGTAGGCAGGTTTTCAAAAACATGATCTTTCAGTTCGACAAGTTTATTGTCGGCAAGCACTAGCTCCTGAAGATTTGGTAAATTTCGAAGAGCTCCTGGTTCGATGGAACTAATTTCGTTGCTAGAAAGGTCCAGATATTGAAGTTGTGGGAGATTTCTAATCGTGCCTTGTTTAAGCTCGTTTATCTGATTATTGGATAGTCGAATTTCGTTCACATTTTTCCAAGCACCGATCATAGCTGGTTGAAGATTGTTTAATCGATTAAAACTCATATCGATGTCCTTGAGTCCAGAAAGCTCCGCAACACTTGCTGGGATATCAATTAGCAAGTTTCCTGATAGATCTACAATTTGAAGCGCCTTCATATTTTTAAATATCATCGGAGTTAGCTCCCTTATCATATTCCGCGATATATCCAACTGCTCCAATTTTGAATTATTAGCAAAAAAATTATCGGTGATCATCTCAATCTTATTCCCCTGAAGATTTAAATCGCGCAAATTGGACATTAGTTCGAAGCTTCTGTCCTGAATCTCAGAAATTTGGTTATCCTGCAGGTGTAATAACTCAATTCTACTTGTTCCTAAAAAGGTGCTGTCCTCAAGGGACCTTAATCTGTTTTGGTTTAGACTTAGAACTCTCAACTGATTAACTGATTGGAACGTGTACTTAGGAATATGTTCTATTTTGTTGTTACTCAAATCGAGCATCCTAAGATTTGGAAGATTGAAGGACTTACTGGCAGATACTGGCAAGGTTGAAATCGTATTTCCGCGAAGAGAAATTCTTTCGACTATTTTTGGTAGTCCTGGAATCATGTCGCTCATATGATTATGACTCGCATCAATTTCGAATAGGCGATCCAAGTTTCTAAAAGTTGTAGGGTGTATGCTCGATAGTTGATTGAATGAAATATTTAAGGTTTCAAGCATTGGTGTGTGAATAAATGTCGAAGGGTCCAAGAATGCGAGCATATTTTGACTAAGATCAAGTCGTCTTAACGATGGTACGCCAGTAAAAAGTAATGAGTCTACCCTTCTCAGCCGATTTGCTGATAAGTCCAGCCCTTTAAGTCCAGGCAAATTCCAAAAGGGCATTAGAAGGGTTTCGGAGAGACTATTATTTCTTAATCTTAATTCTCGCAACGCAGGCATTGCTATGAGTGCGTCTCGTTCGATTACTTGAATTAAATTATTATCCAAGTGGAGCTGTTCAATTGAACCGTGACCGTGCAGTGCCCCGAAAGGAATTTTTAAAAGATAGTTATTGCTGAGCTCCAAAAACTTCAATGTTGGAAGGGCGTCCAGGAGTGATCTAAGCTCTTCAACCCGATCAATTTCATTATTCTGCAAATAGAGAATTTCGACACCGCTTCCTGATGACTGTAAAAATGATTCTGGGTGAATTCGTTTAATATGGTTATTTTGTAAGTAAACTACACGAAGATTTGGTGTTCTATGGAAGGAGCCGTATTGAATTTCTGTTATCCGGTTATTGTTCAAATGAAGCTCCACGAGACTAGGTAAATCGACAAAACTTCCTTCACCTAAACTGGATATTAAATTTCTATCCAACCGAAGCTTCTGAAGATTTTCAAGGTCCTTTACTACGCGGCCAATCATTCCCACATCACTTAGTTGATTTTGTGATAGTCTAAGAGTCGTTAGGTTTGGAAGTCGATAAAGTGATCTAAGGTGTATCCAGTTAATACCATTCCGGCTTAAATCGATACCTTTTAAGGATGGTAAATTACTAAATAAGCCCGATTCCAACCGGTTTAATCCTGGTCCACCGTTGATGTGGACATTTTCTAATTTCGGTAGATGTCTAAAAATACTAGGCGGCAGGTCCATGAGTAATTTACTTTGTACACTGATGTACTTGAGATTTATAAGACCTGAAAAATCCGGTAGTCTCTTCAGCTCTTCGCTCTGAATAGTTATTGCCTCCAGATTTTTCATTCCTGATAGGCTTTCGACTGGCACACTTCTGAGAAAGCGCTCAACCAAAAATATCTCGACCATGGTATCTTCGAGTTCGTTCAACCAGCCATTTGAAAGTCTTTCGATATTGTTATGACGTAACATAAGACGCAACACTTTCATTGATCCAAAAAATCGTCCTGGCAAAGCTGGGAGTTGGTTGTTTTCTAAAATAAGTTCATCAGTCGTGCGCTTAATATTTCTCTCTACCGCTTTAATTCCTTCCATTATCTGTGGGAGATTGCTATGCGAGCACCTATAGGAGAAAATGAAATCGTCAATTTTAGTAAGGATAAAAATTAATTGAAAACATTTACCATATTTGCATTTCCTCTGCTTTAATCGAACATCGACAAGGCAGAATAGCTTCGGACGATGGACAGTCATTTGCACTGATTGGAAACAATTTCCAGGATATCAAGAGAAATGAGAGAATCAAGTTTGGACTCCCACTGGACTTCATTATTGCTAGTCATTTGCTTCAAGTAAGTGCATTTTTCTGAAAGAATAAGTTTGGAAGAAGTTTAATTTGAATTTTTTGCAATTTTCGAAACTAAGCCAATTAAGCAAACACACAGTACGAATAGATTAAAACTATCTCTTTATCCCTACTTCTTAAAAGATAGAGTATGCCATATATTTTGTACGATTTTCACTTTTCGAAACTTTTGGCTATTGATTACCGAATAATGAACTTTAGGAAATTCCAAACTTACTTACAATTGCACATTTTTAATAGTGGCCTTCATTATACCAATGCAGGCGAAGGTTGCTGCAGTGCTTATTTTTCAATTTTCCCTATTCCGCACTTCCCTTATTGCTTTTTTTCAGTTCTCAACTTCCCATTTATCATAAGTGCACATAAGTTGCAAAAAAGTTCCACACATCTTAAACAATACCCGATGCGGTGTTAGCTGATTTCTTATTGACACGAAATTTTGCATTTTACGTTTCCGTTAATTCATTTCTTGAAGAGTCGCACACCGCACCTGAAGTACCTAAGAAAACCTAAGAAAACGGAAATTGTGGCTATCTTAAAATCTGTCTGTGATAAATGCTCGGATGAAATTACTTCGAACTCGGCCGACCCTGAAATTGTCAAGCGGATCTAAACGTATTACTGTTTAAATCCACCTGCAGAAGTATTCTTGAAACGTCTTCTGATTATCAGAGTTAATGGAATTCATTTAACCGTCTAGGCAGCGTTTCGTACGACACGAAATTGCAAACTAGATCAGATCAGACAATTTTTCTAGAAGGGTAAACATCTAAACATCATTGTCCCTAAAAAGGAATTGTTGAGAATTATTTATTGGATATAAAAGTTCCGCTTTCATCCATTTACATATGTGCATTTTTAAAATGAATAATTTAAAAAACGTCTACATAGATTCGAAATGCTATACTCTTTGTAGTAATATCGGGAAAATATTTAGTTTAATATTTGCATATTTATTTGTTTCTTTTTTTTCGGATTTTGAGGAAAATATAGCATAGAACCATTTTTAATGCTTGAATTTAGTTGGTCCCAAATATTTTCTTCTAAATATTTTTTCTTTCAGCAGTAAGCACTATCAAAGTAAACATTTCGAAATAATCGGTTATGGCTAGTCAAAGTATGCTTTATTTTGTACAGCATTTCAAAACAATTGCATTTGATTCTTTATACCTTTGTACCAGACACCAACAAACTCCACATACATAAAATATTTAATTTCTACTCATTAGTACGGTGAAGATTTTTAATATAGGTAACCTAATAATGAAAATTGTTTACATCATTCCTTACTGACTACATAATTCTTGGTATGTATATGCATATAATTAAGAGAAATATTTTTAAATTTCATATTGCTTCTGCTTTTGACTTATGTAAATACTTAAATGACCGGTAATTTGTGGTTTTATTATATAAAATGATTTTGCCAACTGTAAGACCTCGATTCACTTGGAAAGTGAATTTTAATAGCTTAAGCAAAGAAGTCTTTTGCCTTTTTGAAAGCCTGCTAATTGCACGAGCTGAAATGAAAGGAGCTAAATGCTTTTGACGTCAGTAGGTCCAAACATGCGTTTTTTGAATGCATCCTTCGCTTCCATGCTGCTGCAGTTTTTCTATAATGTTGAGCCCTTTGATGATGCAATCAAACAGAACTTGGTCGGACGGGTAGTGGGAGCCGAGGGATTATTTTGCACTGTGGAACAGTAAAGTAAATTAGCCACAGTGTTTAGCTTGTCGTTCTGCTGATCGCTTTTCAGCACCGCTAAATCAGTTAAGCCCAGATCCTGGGTCAAGGTGGGAGGAGAACCGACAAACTCTGAAAAGTACATGTGTACGTGGGCCAGGTGCTCCATCTAAATGAAAATGAATTTTTTGTAATTAATAAAGCGGAGTGTATGATGAGTTTGAGTAGTCCTTGACCCATGCCATGCAGGTGGAATCAATATCCGAGCTTGCAATCAAATTAACGAATAAGTTGTTTAAATAACAATGCCCTCAAGCAATTATTAAAATCAACCGTGTTAGAGTTTCAAAAATATATTTTAAAGGATGAGTGGACAATTTTTTGATTTTTATTTAATTCATTGCCAATAATTTTGATTTCAGGGTTATTTAAATTATGCTTATGCTAATGAATATTATTATTTTTCGTAAACAGTCACATTTTATAAGGCAGATAGAGGGAAGGGAACGCTTTATTTTAAACAAAGAAATAATTTGTGTGACCTTTTTATAGATTTGGCTCGGATTAGTATGATATAATATTATGTTTAAGTAAATAATACATTTTTCTTTTAAAACAATATTATTGAGGCGGATTATGTTGCATTATAGTTATTCTGAAATTCAAATTTTGATAACTAGTACTAGCTACGATCGGTTTAATGATAGGCGTAACTTGGATTTGAAATTCAGAAATGAACTGTTTTTTAATATGATGATTACACGCTCAAATTCAAATTCAATGTTTTTATGTCTACGCCTATAAAATGATAAGCTCTTTGTATCAAATTTCTTGAGCTGCTAAAAATTCTCACACAATATTTCTGCACAAACTTTTCCAGGATTGTTTTAAATTTTTTTAAACATAATTTAATGAATCATAATTGCATAATATAACTTATGTTATGTTTTTATAATATCAAATACATTCTGAAGAATTGCTCTCAAAAATACATATGTATGTTCAAGTGTACAAAAATAAACATTTTTTAATAGCCTATAATTAAAAGTCAAGATAAATGTAATTAGTCTTCAGGATTCTCCACTTTTGCATCTACTTATATATTTAAAACCGTTTTTCTAAAAATAGCTATTTAAAATGGTTCAAATCTTACGTACGTTGCAAAGCATGGGCTCCTGAAGCTATTTATAAATCTAGCGCTGCTTTCATTCGTTTTAATCAAGCAGAACTAATTAATTAGAAGTACATAAATTATGCAAATTAACTTGTTTTGCATGCATTAAAAACTCGGAATTCTCTTTTAGCATTCTACATTAAATGAACCATGATTAATGAGCTTACTTCCACTCTTTTTACTTTTCGTAGTACAAAAAATCTTTGCTGCGAGCAGTTGAAAAAAAAAATTGATAATATTAAAGTTTAAAAATATGAAATTAATTTTAGATAAATTTTCCTCACTTTAAGAAGACGTTAAGGAATTATTTAGAATTTAAACCATTCTGAGAGAAAGCATAACTTACTATACCAAACACAATTATATCCACTTTTGCTTATGCTTGGGAAGACATCTGAACATATTCATGGTTTTCAAATCATTTCAAATTTTCTAAGTAAACAAGGTACACCCACGCAGAAGATCTTATAAATTTCAATTTGTAAAAACAATCACAGAAACTTTTTCACCAGCAGCCTGCGTGTTTTCCCTAATCCTTTTGGTGGAATACTGAATTCAGACACATTTCACACACATCCGCTGAACGCTTCACAAATTATTCATAATGCCTCACATTAAAACTCAAACACTGCGTGTGCAATAATTATTTAAATTTCACTTTCAAGACGACCGCGTTTCCGTATCAAAAAAATATATATTTATCCTCAGCACGAAGCGTTTCCTTCGGCGCAGCTGAAGAGCTCGAAGACGATGCTGTCGACTTTGGTGCCGTACTGGAACTGGAAACCGTGAACCACTTACAGGCATTTCCCTTAATTTTGCAACACTCCGAGTGTTCGGTTGCCCCACCGTCTTCAGTTACTTCTTCACGAATGTTACCTTCGCATTTTCTTCTTGGTAGATATCTTGCCCCTTTATAACAGTCATCCGCGTAGTATACCTTAAATGCTTGTAAACGAGATTCGCCAATTGTTTTTGTGTTCAAAGTGTAACGAGAACAACGTACCCTTCTTCTTCAGCGGTTACCTAACGAAACATTTTACCAGGTCTAACTTGGAATGAAGTTGGACGACAGACAGGTACAATGAAGTACCATCAAATCGGGGTGAAACGACACATCAAGGAGAAACCAATTCAATTGTCGCGTTTTAACGTCGTCAATAAATTTTCGACAATTTCATTGCAACTAGAAATTAGAAGCTAATTTTTCAATCAGTAAAATGTTGAACAAGTCATTTTTACCAAATTGTTTTGGTGACACAATGAAAAATTGGCATTGCCTTGAAAAAGATGTTCTGCGTTTTTAACCGACTTAAAAAAGAGCGTTATCAATTCGACTCGTATGTATTTTTTAGTTTGTTCGCACACAACTTTGAAATATGTGAACGGATTTGGACGACTCTTTTTATATTGAAAGGCTTAGAGTCGTTGAAAGGTACAGTGACACGGATAAAAAGGTTGAGGACAGATGGCGCCACAATAGAAGAGTAATTTGATACTCCAATCTAAAAATTCAAAAAAGTCCACTGATTTCAAATTGTGTTTACAATTTTTTAAATTAAATCTAGCCAATTCAAAATAGTAGATTTCGATACTAACTTTAACTAAAATCTCTAAAAGCTCTATTTCTATTTCTAAAATTTCACGTTACAAAAAATTCTCTGGGATCGCTGATTTCATATTTAGCACACATTTTAGACGTTCAATATTTTCGATTCAAATTGGATCCTTTTATTCTTGTGAAATCGTTGGATGTTATATTGTAACTAGCGTCTAGCAATAAAGAAGTCGTGAAAGCGGTTCTAGAAATAGAATATTCTGCAAACACTTGACCGAAGATTCACTGATTCGTATATGTAAATAATGTACAAATTTAAAATACCTACATAGGTACTTTTAATATCTTATACCCTAAAAAATTCCATTGTAAGCGTTACAATTTCAAATGAGTGTCTACAATGACCTGAAAAATAGCTTGTGAGTTGTCTTTGCGTATTAGTCACTTTGTTGACTTAATTCACTGCTTAAGACACGGGAGGGAAGGAGGTGTCCGTGTTCATCTGCCGTGTCATCGACAATGGAGCCAGACCTACGGCGCTGCGTTTAGAAAAAGAAAATTTAAATGTTTGCAACAATAAGGCGCCCGAGTAGCTGGCGCTAGCAGTGGAAACGGTTGGGGATGCTTCAAAAGTCTCTTCCCTCGAACAGCCAAAGTTGGCCGAAGACTGCCGCTGGTCCCTTCGAGCGGAACGGAGTCGCTGATGGCAAAATTTTATGTAATTTAACTGGAGTATAATCACACATAAAAGATTTCCCGCCGAAAAAATTCGAAAGTGAATTTTATAGTCAGCTCTTCATGTGGGCAAACTCTGTGAAGTTGAACTTCAAAGCACTTTCAATTTGGCTGTTGCTTAAGACGTAGGAAACGCAAGTCAGATCAATTAATTTATATTGCAAATCTGGGTCTCAATACACCTGAGTGTAGCGCACTAAGGATTGAATTGAAATAAGATCAGAATAAGTCTTATTGCCCTGGAATGCTTAAACCGCATATTTTAGCGAAATTAAATTTTGATTGTGCAATTGCATGATTGTGCGTTAATTATAGTAACTCTTGTATTTATGCAGAAATTTATTAACCGAGTATACACAGTGTAAAGGATTGAAAGTCGCTACCATAAAATTACAATGGTTTAGATATGAAGCAATTACAATTCCATAAAATATTTAAAATATGTATGTATTTTTGTTAACTCAAATGCACCCGATTGATTTTGTGTTTATTACATAAATTCTCTATCATTGCCTCAAGAATTTGATGCATATGTTTATTTTCTGTATTTCTAAGACGAAGACCTTATTTATTTCGAGCTGCTAATGAAGACTGATATACAATTATAATATGTATATGTACATATATTATATTCATGAATCATGGTATCCATTTTATTACTTATTTCACACATAAAAACGAGTAAGTTCTTTTAAACTCCTTAAGACTTCATTTATATTGTTTTAATGTAATGCATATGCGTAGTATTGCGCGCCTCTTGAAAATAATTCATCTACCGAACCACGTAAGTCACATAATTTTCCCAATTTACATTTTTCAATGTTACAACCCTCTGTAGGATTTTTTTAAATTTTTTACCAACCAATAAATCTACTTGGTGTCAGTTACACCAGATGAGACTGGATCTGCCTAACAATTTCCATATCCTGTCCGGAAATTTTGTCATATTTTTAGCTCTCAAGCGTTAGAATTTATTGTGAAAATACGACCGACAAATTGTATCGTTTTGACCCCCATGAAATTTTTAACTGGTGGGCGAAATGTAAAATGAATATTTGTTGCTGTTGAGAAGATATTTTTCATTTATTTAAGGTCTCCAGCATAAAACTGTTTGGCTTTTGCGTAATAATTTTGTATTCAATCTTAAAATCTCTGTTGTTCCTGAGTATTTTGTCAATTAATTTAACACAAATTGTTTTCAGAGATAAGTTATCACTACCGAATTTTTCTTTCAAGAATTTACATTATTTAGCCGTTTTTTATTTCTACAGAGGTATTTTTAATTTTCGAGATGAAAAAATTTTTTATTTCAACAATTATTACTTTTTTAGAAGAATGAGAAAGAATTATTTTATTTTCCTGTAATGATGAACTTAATATTTGTAAGTAATAATATTCGTTATATACTATTAAATATTAACTTTCATCTACTTTTTTTTGAAGCTGTATATTGAGAAACTTGATGCGACTGCGACATCCGCGAATTCGATTTTCTAGGGCTCATTTTGTCTAGTATTCATTATTATTCATTATTCATAGTAATTAAAACCCATAGACCATTATTGCATGCACTTGACTTTAACCTTGAGATTTTTTTAACGTTTTTGGTAGGTATCATCATCATTTTGACTCACCGCAATTCTAATTTAGATGCGAATAACCGTATTTCGGAGACAATTTCCTCAGAATATTGATTTGGAACTGAATATTTTCCGAAATCTTTATTCGTTTTGAGACTGTGAGTGAAAAGAAAAGCACTTAAAGACGCCAAAATAAACTTTCGCAAGGACACAAAATGCGACTGACTAGGTGGCTCTTATCCGACTGATTTTTTATTCAGTCGATTTTACCTTAAGCAAGTTTTTGTTCCTTTTATGATTCTTAAAATATACATGCACGTTCTTGAATGACGATCTCGATTTCCTTTGCCTCGGTGATTTCATTTGAATAACAAACCTAAGCCCGCTGAAAGCGGTGTCTTGTAGTACTTGTTCGAATATTTGGAAATTCAACGATTTCGCAAGGAGTCTCCCATCACAATAATAATAAGGTGGCTTCATCGCAAATTGAAGTATTTATTTGAGGCAAATATATTCAGGATCCCCTGAGAGTATACGGCTGTGCCTCGATATCACACTTTCCCAGCAAAAATTTGACAATTCGCCTTATTTACTGCGGAGGCAAAATACCTGCGCTTAAATTTTAAAGCATACCAACGCGAGTCAGCGAAAATTCACAAGGCCCTACGGGCCTGAGTGTCCTGGTTTTGAAGAGCACCTCGAAAATTTTGCTTTCTTATTCGCGAAAGTATGATCGAAATTTGTTGTTTGTTCCTTAATTGCTTTAACGGAGGCGTAGAGTGCATCTCCATTTGAAAATAGCTAAATTGAATACTTTATTGAGTTATCCTCTTGAAATTGAGAAGTTATCGGAAAGGATCGTACCTAATAAAACAACACCTACTCCATCGCCGCTATTACGAACTTAATATAAATATTAGGGTATAAACATTTTTGATTTTTTTCGGGAGGGTTAAAGGAAAAGATAATTTTTTAAATTCCTAGCTAGTTACATAACGATCAATACTGTCCTTAATCGAAAGTACTGAAAGAATAAACTTTTTTTCCAGAAAATATTTTAAACTTCTTCAAAACAGGACAGTCTGTGTTCAGCCATAAAAATTGTTAAAACAAACTCAATGTTATACACGTTTCTAGTTTATTGGATTTTTGGAGCATATAGAACCATTGTTCCTTATATCTTTGGTTAGCAGTTTATTTATCGATTAATTTAAACTTTTAGAGACAAATTTGCTGACTAAAAAGTTATCTCTTTTTTTTTCTCGAAAAATCACGCCCTAGATGGACTTCCTTTGCACGAGCAGCGATTGTTAGACAAGTTCAGTACCTAAATGAATCTAATAAAATAAAATCTGGTATCTTAACCTGTGTCATAAAAAAATCAAAAGTAGAGACCTGGGCGGTCGCCCAACCTTGGACTCATAAAACAACGTGTCGTGTAATAAAGTAAATGCTATATCCAAACTAATCCTCGAGCTTATCTTTACAACATAAAATATTAAGAAATATTTATGCTCATAAAAAAATTTAAATCTCAAGCAAGGACGCAAGCAATACGCATGTTTGTGCTTTAATATTTTTTCCATCATAAACAAGTATCAATTTAAAAAACCAATTATAGCGAACAATTACAAGATTTCACACTATTGTTGTAGGTGTCCTTTGTGAGGTCAGCCTGTCATCGAAGCTTGCTCTTTCATGTGTCAGTCAAAGTTTTAATCGATACTATCAGATTTTCTTTCGTCACGCTTCCCAAGACCAAATGGCATTCATTGGGGCTTCGACCAGCAGTAAAAGGACGCAAATTTGTGGGCGTAAAGCAAAATAATATATCTATATAGACATATATGTATATGTATGTACCTTATATGAATGTCATTCATTTTACTAATTAAATGACTGAAGTGGATATCATTTTCCAGACAGGCCTAGGCCTTTAACGGCGTTGGTGCGGACACGTGCCGAATTTCAGGAAGCTTATGTTAATTTATAACGAAAACAGTAAGTCCCTTTTTTTTAATTTGTGGGCCCCTATTTGTTAACGAATAAAATAAAAAGTTTTTCGATATTGACGATCAAGATGCATATCGTTTCATATAATTTTGAGAGCACTGAATTAATTTTTTGGTAATTTTACGCCTAGCATTTTAAGAGGTAAAAATAGAGGAATTTGATAATTTTTCGAAAATTAAAGACAAATCACCAAAATTATTACCGAAACCATTGTACAACATATGTTTTCATTACACAATAGTAACATATTTTTGTAACGTCTGTTTTTTCAACACAAATATAATTAAAATTATCCCAAATGTTTTGGCAAAATGGGAGATTACCTTTTTATTATTAAAAAATATAATATCCAAAAAGATTATCTTTTTGCCATCATTATAAGGGTTTCTCTGTTGTCAAGAAAAACACTTTTGCACTTTTTATCTGTGTTACCTTTGTGACTACAAAAGACCTTTAAATTAATTTTCAAAGTTATCTTCTTGAACAGAAAAGATAAATGAAGTTAACTCACAGTAAAAATTTCCTCATTTAAATAAACGCTCCCAATTGACTCCAGGGCTTCCTTTCATTTTTATAACGCAGCTATTGTTGCTTCGATGTTATCACACCGCTCATAAAAATCATCCTTCTATTTCATTTCCAGTATCTATTGTAAGGACAGCAAACATTTATCATAATTGGGTGTCATAAATGCCACCTAGCTATTGCGGAATGCTTATTCACCCGTAAAAGAATAATTATTCCTCCAGCGAGGATAAACAGTGCGTCATTCTAAGAAGGCAATTAATAGCTTATTGGGCGAATCCCGCGATTTTATCAGTAGTGCCCCATTAAACAAATCATTGTAGGTGGATAATTCCAAAGGTTATAATTGCACCTCTTATCCGCTGTACAAATGTGAGTTTGTTTTATTTTAGTTTATTTTTTCGTAATTGCGCGCAATGCAGGGAATTGTGGAGGATCCGCGTTATGCTCCCAGAAAACATAACTTTTCCCACCTGTATTTTTCCAGGTACTCAAGTTTAAATCTAACACAGATGAGCAACAGCCGCATAAAGTGCTAGTGAGCTTTCTTAGGGGCTAGCCAAAAACGGCGCATGACTCTACATAGATTTTTAGTACACTGCTCCTCGAAGAACCTGGGAATCAGTCCCTCCACAAAAACGCTTCACCTGAGAGAGCGTGCCGAAGCACACGCTCACATAAAACAAGGTTAATGTCTCGTAATATTTTACTCTAGGCAACAGGTACAAGCGTCTATTGGAAAAATTGTTTCGTTTTTAAAGAAGTAATTAATTTTTTTCCACAAAAATACACACAAGAATTTTAGGAAGAAGGATTATGGTACGTCTTTCCTGCTTCAACCCCAACTTTTAAATACTTTGCTATATATAAGCTCTTAAAACTTATAACTGAAACTAGGTAAAAGAAACGTTGGATGCAGTAAATATGAAGTTAGCAGGATTATGCGCGTTTGCCCATACGTTGCACCCCTCATATTTTTAAGACTGGTTTTCAGGTGCACGTACACCCACAGGGACTAATAGCATTAAATCGCAAATTATTTTTAATTGAGTTGTGCAACCTCTCAGCAAAGTAAGGATATCACACCGCAGTCTGTACTTGAAATTCGACACAATTGCCAATCTCCAGAGAGATGCTATAGCTTTTGAAACATCAAAGGATATGTTGTGCTATGAAACAGAATAGGTCTTTTGCAGGGGTTGAAGGTTGAGTGGTATGCTTGGCATCAGAGGATAATTGACACCTACAAAAGTTTCACTTCATATTTAAAATTCCAATGAAGACAGACCATACCCACTTCAGGAAAGTACTCCAATATCTCAACGAACAAAAGTTCAGTCTCAGTTGGAGCATATATAAAAGAATTAAGCGCGCCTCCCACAACATTATTTATCTTTTGAAGACTGCGGTGTAAAATTACTGGAAAATTTCGATCATACATTTAACTTAACGACAGCCTAAAAATTTAAAAATAATTTTAATTATAGCAGTTTAGTAAAATGAACATAACAGACATAACAGGCGAATTAGAAAAATCTATCCTTATAGTGTACTTGTATAAGTATAGACCAATCGACAACAAACGTTTGCGATATTTGTTAAAAATTAGTTTTAGAATTAACTTAATTTAAATTAATTAGAGAAATTTTCATTGTCGAATTGGATCCGCTATATTTTGAACTTCGATATTTTAGTAGAAAATTCGCCATCAGCATCTCCAAAACTTTAAGTACATATTCGTCAAAATGCTTGTTTCGGCAGTTATTGTTCATTTCTAAGTGACAATAAAATTAATAAACTTTTAACTTTATTTTTTTTTTAATTCCTATTTCCCTCCATACGAAACACAACGCATACTTCAACTGCAGCCTAGGTTTAGTATTTCCGGAATATCTGCAACGAGTGCAATTTTAATCTAAATTGAAACCATTTTGTCCGATACAAACCCTATTCGCAAGTCTTAAAAGAATTTAAAACATTGATGATACACATCCACAGATCGTGTGTGCCCAAAACAAAAACTCCCATTCCAAACCTTTTATTCTCACAAACCAACGAACTGGACTTTCATTTATGCCTGAAAATAGCCTGAAGTGCCGGTAAATTTACTTTGCCGGAAATGGGAATTTAATGAAACCCGAGGAACAATTACCTTTTAGTTAGAATATGAGACAACTTCGGAATAATAATGCAAACTATGGAATTATAATAGATTAGACAAATTTTCAATTTGAGCTCTTTAATAAAATTTTGAGCATAGGTATATGCAGTTTATAATTGAAATATTAATCTACGTGTTCTTAGATCCAAACAGAGACATCCCTTTAAATGCCTCTAGCTTCCCCTCAGGATTCTTCCTCTTTTGCGTCATTTGTACATCAAATAAGCCTACTCATGGGAAGAGAGCATTCGATTTATTTTCGCTTAATTAGCTATCGGGTGTTACACGACCCACCCACGTTCATTAAATTCGCTGAAATTCCGAAAAGCAATTTGAATTATTTATCGTGCTGTATAACCTAGGACGGGAATAAATATGCTAAACAACTGCGGAAACCAGATCGAAATGATCCCAGTGAGTTTAGCTAGGACAAACAGACAGACAAACGTTACAAATTAAACAGGGTGTTTCAAAAACAGCCATCCAAACTGCGCAAGGTAACGAGGACCTCATTTCCGAATCGGAATCATTGCAATTCCATGCATTGTCCTATACGGGCTATACTAATACTACAAATATTAAACGAATTGATTTTGCATATAATATTATATGAATATGTAATGGTGTTCTCGAAAGCAACTCTAATGATTTTGAAGCATTTTACAGAATTGGAGTTTTGGGGGCGAAAAACTGATCTAAGTAGGCCTCATCTGAGGCAAAAATTGGTTCTTAAATTTTATACCTCAAAGGCAATAAAAATATAAAATACAAAAAAAAAAAGATTTTTCATGGTATATCTAGGAATTTCCGGGTCATTGATTTCAAATCCACTGTCAAAAGTTCTAAGGACAATCAAACTTTTTCCAGTACCTACTTCGTTGCCAAAAATGGAAATTTTAACTCAAATTTTTGTATAGATTTTGTTACCGTTGGAAAACGGGATCAAGGGTTATATCTGGAGCCAATCCCCCCCCCCCCCCCCTTTTTTTTTGTGTCGTCTTCTATGTATGCGAAAGGAGACCAAGACGCTGCAGAGAGATCTTTCGTTTCAGAGCAGCGACGGAGTAGTGTTGGTGGAGACTCGGGGCGCCTATCCCTGGACGAGACTCGGGGCTGTGGAAGACCGTCGAGGCAAGACCGTGGAGAGCTCCAGGTTGGGAGTTGGCTGGGCCAAGCCGCAGTCGGAGTCGAGTTGGAAGAAGTTGAGGTGGTCCATTACTGTCGCCTACCTTCGGGCGCAGTCGGAGTCGAGTTGGAAGAAGTTGAGGTGGTCCATTACTGTCGCCTACCTTCGGGCGCAGTCGGAGTCGAGTGGAAGAAGTTGAGGTGGTCCATTACTGTTGTCTACCTTCGGGCGCAGTCGTTAGTCGAGACGGAAGGAGTTGGGGTGGCCATTACTATTACATATCCTCGGGCGCACTCGCTTATAAGGTGGAAGGAGCCGATATACCCTGCTATTGGGAAGTTACGGAAAGCTAGCACAGACGCAACGAAAACTGAGATGAACAACAGAGGTCATCGCGGACGTATCAAGACTTGGGATGGACAACAGAGGTATAGATGGATGAAGAAAATAACTACTGAACGACGGAAGCGGTTTATTAGATAGTATAAGTATGTAGAGTATTAGAGTAGCGCAGCCTAAAATATTTCTTTTATATTGTAATTGGTAATTGTATTGTTAGAGTAGCACCCATCATTGAATTGATTGGAGTAGGGTAGCTAAGATGTTTATTCTTTTATTCCAAAATGTAATTCTAGTGTGAAATGTAAGATCGCTGTACACCGGCAAGGGGGTTCGAGAGTCGAAGTTGGGGGCCGCGTTACGATATTGCGCGTTATGGCAAGGGGTGCTTAACTCAGTAAGGAATTAGCTAATCACTTAGAATGTTTTTTTTTGAAGCAATCGCCTGGTCCCAGCCCTCTCTATGCCGCAAGTCGCTAACCCCGAGGAAAATCCCCGATTCCCGATCGAAGTACTGAAGGCACCGCGCGGAAAAGGAAAAGAACCTACAGGAGGCTTCAGTCGAGGGGACCGACCGCAACCCGGAGTAGGTGATCGCAGCACCGCGCCCCAACGCAAATGCTGAAAAGAAAAACTCCAACCTGATTGAGGAAAACTCCGAAATGGCGAAATGGAAAAGAGCCTTAAGGCATTGCCGTCCAAGATCGAATAAAATCGGCAAGAACGAGCGCAGCCATCGGAAGTCGGAGTTGGGCCGGGCCGATCGGAAACCTCCGGTAGGTGAAGCGGGCGGTCCCCATAAGTCAGTCCAGGAGGAGCAGTGAAGGAGTGAAGTAGTGGAGTGGTGAGGTTGAGTCGCGCGTCTATATTTTTTCCTGAGAGGACGAACACGAGGCAGGCGGAGGAGTTTGCGAGGGAATCGTAAGGAGCTGGAATCGGGATAGGAGAAAAATTCATCGGAGCCCGTCCGAGGAAGGGGATTCGGAGGAGAGGGAGTGCGACAGACAGGCGGAGCGAAGGAGGATCGCCTGGAAAATTCAGGATTGCCGACGGCTTTAAGAGGGTGGCTGGGCCAGGCTACCAGGGACCTCGGCGTGGTCGGGCAAAGCCCGCAGAAGTTAAGTACTGCTTTCCTTGTTTTCTTTTTTTTATAGATCTTCCTTTTTCCTTCCTTTCGCCCCGGCCTTTTTCTCGAGCCACCTCGCCGGTCTCTTGATTTTCCCGAAGGTTCTTGTAGAATCACGTAATTTCTTTAGCGTTCTTTTTCTATGGCGATACCTCCCAGTAGGGGGAAAATAATCAATTGTAACTCTTCTAGTTTTTTTTGTTCGTAATATCCTCCGGCGGGAAAAGAAAAAAAATAATATGTTTGAATTTTGTAATGCCCAGTGGGGAAGTTAGGATAATATAGTTGAATTTTCTGGAGTCTGAGTCTTTTCTTCTTTTTTTTTTGTTAAGAGTTGGTTCTCGGTGAGCCAGGGGAAAAACCGAGTGGCGCCCAGGAGTAAGTACGATCGGCTGGAAGAAGGAAAAAAAAAAACAGAAAAAAAAAAAAATCGAGGCACCCCGTCCCCATCTCCAATCGCTAGCCGGGTGCTCGTGCGAAAAATCTTGCACGTAACATTTTGGCGCCCAACGTGGGGCTCGATATTTCAGAGTGTAATTCAGACAGGCAGCCGATCGTTGAATTTATCAGAGTAGTGAGTGTGATCAGTCGGGAAGGAAGTAGTCGCGGAGTACGATAGTGTCGTGTAGTTACAGGCCGGGTTAATTTGCAGAAAAGGAAAAATTGTGGAAATACTCCTGTTATTAAATGTTTGTTTTATTGTCCGGTAAAGGTGGAAATCGAATATCAGTGTTGCTTTAATTTCTGGAAGACCAGATCGGCGGTGAATCTGGCAGGCTCGTGGGCCGAAAGGGGCCGGAAAATTGATTCGGAGTTTTGTGCGATCGCTAGGGATTTCTGTTTCTTCCTGCGCATTTGTTTAGAGTCCCGGTCTATCCCCGGATAGACGCAGTTTTGCTGAGAAAAAAAAATTCATTATTCCATTGCATAGCCGTGTTGCACAGAATTTTTTTTTGCTCGCCCGAGGATACGGCGGCGCTCCGCGCTGGGAGTTGGGGCGTTGCGGTAAATTGCTTGGAGCCGCTGCTCGGTGCCTTGGCAGTTGCCAGCCGATCGAGCGTCGCGGTACAGTTGTCAGTGGCAGAGTGCAACTTTGGCTTCGTGAAATGGTTGTTGCAGGATCGAATTAAATTAATCTTAGCTATCTATGTGGAATTATGTTAAATTATTGATTGGAAATTAATTGAGTGGCCCTCCGTGGTGAGTAAAATATAGCCGTAATTGTCTCCTCAAGGTTAAGGGAGCTGTGAAGTTTGTTGTTGCATAAATTAATTTGAATTTTTCGTGCCTAATTATTTCTTATATTTTTAGCGGTTTTGTCTCGATCGGGGATTTGTTTGACCCCGGGTATTGCTCCTGTTGGCCGATGCACGCCTCTTCTGCCCTTGGGGATTTGATCTGTATTCCGGCATGAATGGCCCTATGCTGTGTAGGATTCTGGAAGTGTGAGCATAATTAGTGATCGTCAGGTGGGAAGTGTGGGCCGAGAAGGTGGTCGCTTGTGCAGTAGAATTGTTTTATTTGTACTCCAGTTTTCGGTGAGTCGAACAGGAGTTTCCGAATTGGAGCTCCTCTTTTCTTGTTTTCTTGCTTAGGGTAATGCATGCAGTTTTGAAAATTAGTTTTAAGGGGACTGAAGCATAATAATCAGCGAAGCTGGCTGGAAGTTGGAGACAATTGGAGTAGTTTGAGTTTGCTCGCGTGCTCCTGGCTATCATTTGGCATTGGATCGTCTCGCGACAGAGTGGAGCCTTGGGGATTTAAGGGAATTTTTTTTTGAAGCGAGAATTTTTTTTTTTTTTTGCAGAGCTGGGGGGAAAATTTATTGCTATTATTATATTGTTATTATTATATCGTTATTATTATATTGTTATTATTATTATATTGTTATCATTATTAGTTATTAGTGTGTAAGGGAATACTGGCCACGCTTTTTTTTTTGTGTGGCGCTATATTTTTTGTGTTGCTGCATTGTTCTTTTGGGATCGCAGCGGAGATCGCGATCGGATTAGTGATACCTGCGGATAGATTCATTGGATCATTTATTTATTTATTTCGGTTTTGTCGCAGAGTCTTCGGTTTTTTTTTGATTCTTTTGTTGTTATAGTTTTGCCGTGCGGTTCTTGTCGGGGCCCCGATTTACTGGGTGGTTAAGGAGCTCTTGAAGCGGGCTTCGGTAGTCGATTCTGTCATTCTAGTTGGGTACTTTGGTATTTCCTTTCGTGGAAATGGAGGTCAATAGGCTGAATCAGGAGGAGCTGGCCTATGAATTGAGTATCCGCGGTTGGCCTGTGGGGAAGGTTGATGAAATGAGAGTGGCCTTAAGGGAGGTCCTTAGGATCGAGAGGGACGGCCAGTCTCTTGTGCTGGAGGCATACCCTTACACCTTTTTGGAGGATGAGAAGGCCCTCGATGCGAAGGTGAAAGAGACACAAGAGCTTTTAAGAACTTTTGAGGGAGACTTCACAAGCTCGGAATATAAAAAGATTTTGACAAAGATTGAATGGGCCTTGCGGAGGTTAGGTAGGACTGTCCCTGCGGGGGAAGAACAAAAGAGTACGCTGGGTCAACTGCGATCAACGATATACTCGGCTCTAGGGTCATTAAAGTTGAAAGCGGATTCTGTGGCCGGTATTGCTGAGGACGAAGAGGAGTCCGAAGAATTTTCAAGTTTCTTGCATAACCCTCCAGTAGCCACAGTGCAAAGTAATAAGGAACTGCCGTATAAGTGGAACGTGAAGTTCTCTGGTGAGGCCGGTCAATCCCTTAACTCTTTCTTGGAAAGGGTAAGTGAGCTTTCTCAGGCTAGAGGCCTGACCAAACCGCAATTGTTCCGTTCTGCGTTAGACCTGTTTACGGGCCGTGCATTGTTGTGGTTCAGGGCTAATAAGCCTAAATTCAATTCGTGGACAGACCTAGTTAGGGAATTGAAGAAGGAATTTCTCCCTAGGGATTACGATGAGCGACTCCTCGAAGAAATAAAGCGTCGCACGCAGGGTAAAGATGAGACCATTGGGGTCTACGCCGCCGTAATGACCACTATGTTTGCTCGCATGAGTGAGCAGTTGCCCGACGGCATGAAATTAAAGATCGTCAAAAGGAACCTTAACCCATTCTACCAAACCCAGTTGGCGCTGCTAAAGGTGGACTCCACCGAGGAGCTTATAGAGCTCGGTAGGCAGTTGGAAACAGTTCGGACTTCAGTGGAATCGTTTGCTCCACCCCCATCAAAAAGGGCCAGTCAGCTATTGGAGCCTGATCTGGCTTATGTAAGCACGACAGTTCCGACAGTCGCAGCCGTAGGTGGGCAGGCATCGCGTAGGTCCGAGGGCTCTCAGCCCAAATGTTTTCGCTGTGGCCGACCCGGACATCTGGCAAGGTCGTGTAACCAGTCTGGCAGGAATATCTCTTGCTTCGGATGTGGCGCGGCCGGCGTGATCCGCCCGAACTGTAGTAATTGCAGGACTTCGCAGCCTAAACAGGCCAATCAGTCTAACACTTCCTCGCAGAATCCCTTCAGTAATGGGCCTAGTTCTTCTCGGGACGGAGCCTCTTCGGGAAACGCAAGTGGGGCTCGATAAGTGCGGGCAGATCGAGCCCAAACAATGTCCCCAAAACCGCCCAGAATAAGATTCCGCAAGCTTGTTGTAGCGCGAAAGCCTTACGCTTATTAGTGGATTATGTATTTGTCGAGATGGACGGCGATAAGCGTCCCCATCTATCAGTTAAAGTTTTTGGATTTGATTTGCGCGGACTGCTGGATTCGGGAGCCAGTAGGACAATTATAGGGGGACCCGGGTGGAGTTTATTAGAAGGTCTGCGATTGGGGATTAGGGCAGCGAGCGCACGTTCGGTGAGCCTCGCGGATGGAAGGACAGTTGATGTGCTGGGTGAGCTCAGTTTGCCGATAGAGCTGGAAGGACGCATTATTGTAGTAGAGGTATTAATTATTCCACAGCTTCCCCAATCTATGATATTGGGGATTGATTTTTGGCAGGCAGCCAACATTTCGGCGAATCTTAGTAGGAATATTTGGAAATTTGAAGGTGAAGATAGTCAAGTTGATTTGTGCGCTCTGCAGAGTCACTCTGTTTTGACCCTTGCTCAACAGGAGGAGCTGAATGAATTGATTAGAGCAGCTAGGGATAGTATGGGCACAAAGCTGGGGTGTACTAATGTGGTCGAGCATGTTATAGAGACCGACTCACCCCCGATCAAGCAACGTTATTACCCGGTGTCGCCTGCAGTGCAGAAGGTCATGAATGAGGAACTAGACAAAATGCTGGAAGCAGGGGTGGTAGAACCCTCGAACAGCCCGTGGTCGTCACCAGTAGTACTAGCTAGGAAAAAGGACGGAACATGTAGGTTCTGTGTCGACTATCGTCGACTAAATAAAGTGACCAAGAAGGACGCTTACCCTCTACCCTTCGTTACCGCGACTCTGGATAAGCTTAGAGACGCGAGGTACATGTCGTCTCTGGACATTAAGTCTGCTTTTTGGCAAGTCCCGGTGGCGGAAAACTCCAAGCCATACACTGCGTTCACAGTTCCGAACCGAGGGTTGTTTCAGTTCAAAAGGATGCCATTTGGGCTGAGTAACTCGCCCGCTACGTGGCAGAGGCTTATAGATAGGGTGCTTTCCGGCTCCTTGGAGTCCCACGTGTTCGTCTATCTGGACGACATAATCATTGTCACTAGGTCTTTTGAGGAGCATCTAAAAGTACTAAAAGAGGTGCTGGAAAAGATATACAAAGCCGGATTGGTCATAAATTTCGAGAAGTGCGAATTTTGTCGCAGCGAGCTCAAGTACCTAGGCTATGTCGTCGGCGAACAGGGGTTGAAGGTGGACCCGGAAAAGGTAAAGTGTATCTTGGACCTTCCGAGACCGAAAACCGTTTCGGAGGTACGCCGTTTTATCGGTACAGTTGCTTGGTATCGTCGGTTCGTGCCGAATTTTTCCACCTTGGTGGCACCTATTTCCGATCTCCTGAAGAAGCAAAGGAAGTTCGAGTGGTCGACAGTCTGTGATGAGGCCTTCCGTAGGGTAAAGGAGTGTCTGGTCTCAGCACCTATTTTGAGTTGTCCGGACTTTTCCCGCCCTTTTTTGATACACACCGACGCATCCGGATATGGCTTGGGGGCCGTACTCACCCAGGAGATCGATGGGGAGCAGACGGTTATAGCCTATTTGAGTCGTTCTCTTAATCGCTGCGAGAGGAATTACTCCACAACCGAAAGGGAGTGCCTAGCCGTTCTGTGGGCGATAGAGAAGTTGAGGCCATATCTTGAAGGTATGCGCTTCACAGTGGTGACTGATCACGCCTCCTTGGTCTGGCTCCATAACCTGCGAGACCCTCAGGGTAGGTTGGCCAGGTGGGCGATGAGGCTTCAGCAGTATAACTTTGACATCATCCACAGAAAGGGCAAGGATCATTTGCTCCCAGATCTGCTTTCTCGATCGGTGCCGGTGCTTGGGTGTGTAGATAGCGCTAGAGCAGAGGATAAATGGTATAATAAAATGGTGAAAATGGTTGAGGGATCGGCAGACAGATATCCGGATTGGAGGCTAGAGAACGGGAAGTTGTGGCGGCATTGTAAGCCGAGGTACCCTTTGTTAGCGTCGGAGAGTGAATGTTGGAGGGAGGTGGTACCAAAGCCCGAAAGAAACAACCTGATATACCGGGCTCATGATGTTCCGACTTCGGGGCATTGTGGTGTACAAAAGACCTTCGATCGCCTCGCCCAGCATTTTTATTGGCCAAAAATGAAGCCCGATATAGTGTCGTATGTCAGACGTTGCAGGATTTGTCAGAGTACAAAGCCAGAGAAGAGAAAACCGAGGGGTCTCCTAGGTCCAAACGCGGTTCCCAACAGGCCGTTCGAATGTTTAGGGGTAGATCTGATTGGTCCGCTTCCTAGATCGAACCGAGGTTTCGTATACATTTTGACGGTGATTGACCAGTTTAGCAAATTCCCCATGCTCTTCCCATTACGTTCCGCAACCGCTAACCTCATCATTCGAGCTTTGGAGGATTATCATTTCTTAGTTTTTGGTGTTCCACGAACAATCATTTGCGACAACGGTGTTCAGTTTCGCAGTAAGGAATTCCAGAACTTTTGTAGGGAATATGGGACCGAAATAAAATACACAGCTTACTATCATCCTCAAGCTAACCCCGCGGAAAGGGTCAACCAGATAGTGAAGGCTATGCTTCGGGCTTATGTGTCAGACAACCAGCGGGTCTGGGATCAGCACCTGGCAAAGGTCGCTTGCGCAATACGCACGTCCACACATGAAGCTACCAAACTCACTCCATATTTCGTCAACTTCGGTCGGGAAATGGTCATAAACGGGAAAAATCATAAGGAAGGCGGAAGCGGCGACATATACGACCCTAACGAGAGGTCTAAGGCTCTGGGTGAGGTGATCTTGGACGTGAAGAAGCGTTTGATTAAAGCTGCTCAGGGTTCCAAGCATTCCTACAATCTACGACGCAGAGAGGAAAGTTTCATGGTAAATGATATGGTATGGAGAAGAAATTTTGTTCTTTCGGATGCGTCCAAGTATTTCAATGCCAAGCTGGCTCCGAAATATATTGGGCCATTCAAGGTCATTAAGAGACCATCGTCATGGACATATGAGCTTGAAGACTCTTTCGGGAAGAACGCTGGAACGTGGCACGCGAAAGACCTAAAGCCCTATAATTCCGCAGTTGATTGAATTTATCGTATTTTATTCTGGTGGCCCCAACAAGGCATCCAACCAGCTTCACTGGGTATCGTCAGGTTGTCGTAAAAGCCGCCTATGACCAGGGTAGTTATGCGGTTGACAAACCTTTTGTTGCTCATTTTTTTATTCTATCCTAGTGGTTTTCATCCCGCATGGTAACTCGCTTCACGAGGATTCCATAAAAGTTTTTTTCCGGTGACAAGACGTTTCCTTGAATTTTTTTTATTTTTAAAAAATTTTGTGTCGTTGAGATCTGGTGGCCTTGCACATTAGCCGTAGGTTAGAGTGGGAGTTGCCAACGACAGGGACCAGCAAGGGGGTTCCCTTTAGGAGGGTAAGGGAGTTAAAATTTTTTTTTTTTTTCCTCATCCCCATCCCTGACCCTAGGTCCGGCAACACCTTTCTTCGATGGGGTCAGAGATGCGGGCAGTGCCGAAAGGCCAACTTCACTTGTACACTGGTGAACGCCGGGATGAGTTGGAAACGTGTACAGCACATAGTAAGCCTACGTCGAGGTTGTTTATTGCAGGGGGCGGCATTGTGGTGGAAGTCCTTTTTTATTCTGAGTGGAAGGGAGACGTTGTAAATTTTCTTCCCTGACTGAGTCGCGTTTAGACGGGTGAATTGCCTCCTACGGTGTTGGGATCGTCCTCGGACGAAGTCCAGTAGGATGCGAAACATCTACCGGCCGTGGGGACAGAGCACTCGACATAGCTAGTACCAAGAATGAAGTTGTAGTGACGTTTATTTTCCCGTGCGTTTTATGGTGTTGGGATCGTGTTCACGCACGAAGTCCAGTAGAGCGCAAAGTGGTTGATTAACCAGAACTTGTTTGGTCGAGGACTCATCGGGATGTTCCCGGATATTGGTTTCCCGAGCTCGGATTTTTTTTTTTATTTTTCTTAGGATCATCAGGAATGTTGCGACTTTGGCCTTGTCAAGACAGTCAGGGGTTCGTCTGCTCCGAAACGGGTCGACGAGGGTTATGTCTCGAATTTTGGGTTCCACCCACCAATGCTGGCCTTGTGGTTCAGTGGTCTATGCTTAGCGGAATCGTAGTTATTTTTTTTTGAGTGAGATTTCTGCGAAATCTCCAGAAGGAAGGGGAGGTGTGTTACCGTTGGAAAACGGGATCAAGGGTTATATCTGGAGCCAATCCCCCCCCCCCTTTTTTTTTGTGTCGTCTTCTATGTATGCGAAAGGAGACCAAGACGCTGCAGAGAGATCTTTCGTTTCAGAGCAGCGACGGAGTAGTGTTGGTGGAGACTCGGGGCGCCTATCCCTGGACGAGACTCGGGGCTGTGGAAGACCGTCGAGGCAAGACCGTGGAGAGCTCCAGGTTGGGAGTTGGCTGGGCCAAGCCGCAGTCGGAGTCGAGTTGGAAGAAGTTGAGGTGGTCCATTACTGTCGCCTACCTTCGGGCGCAGTCGGAGTCGAGTTGGAAGAAGTTGAGGTGGTCCATTACTGTCGCCTACCTTCGGGCGCAGTCGGAGTCGAGTGGAAGAAGTTGAGGTGGTCCATTACTGTTGTCTACCTTCGGGCGCAGTCGTTAGTCGAGACGGAAGGAGTTGGGGTGGCCATTACTATTACATATCCTCGGGCGCACTCGCTTATAAGGTGGAAGGAGCCGATATACCCTGCTATTGGGAAGTTACGGAAAGCTAGCACAGACGCAACGAAAACTGAGATGAACAACAGAGGTCATCGCGGACGTATCAAGACTTGGGATGGACAACAGAGGTATAGATGGATGAAGAAAATAACTACTGAACGACGGAAGCGGTTTATTAGATAGTATAAGTATGTAGAGTATTAGAGTAGCGCAGCCTAAAATATTTCTTTTATATTGTAATTGGTAATTGTATTGTTAGAGTAGCACCCATCATTGAATTGATTGGAGTAGGGTAGCTAAGATGTTTATTCTTTTATTCCAAAATGTAATTCTAGTGTGAAATGTAAGATCGCTGTACACCGGCAAGGGGGTTCGAGAGTCGAAGTTGGGGGCCGCGTTACGATATTGCGCGTTATGGCAAGGGGTGCTTAACTCAGTAAGGAATTAGCTAATCACTTAGAATGTTTTTTTTTGAAGCAATCGCCTGGTCCCAGCCCTCTCTATGCCGCAAGTCGCTAACCCCGAGGAAAATCCCCGATTCCCGATCGAAGTACTGAAGGCACCGCGCGGAAAAGGAAAAGAACCTACAGGAGGCTTCAGTCGAGGGGACCGACCGCAACCCGGAGTAGGTGATCGCAGCACCGCGCCCCAACGCAAATGCTGAAAAGAAAAACTCCAACCTGATTGAGGAAAACTCCGAAATGGCGAAATGGAAAAGAGCCTTAAGGCATTGCCGTCCAAGATCGAATAAAATCGGCAAGAACGAGCGCAGCCATCGGAAGTCGGAGTTGGGCCGGGCCGATCGGAAACCTCCGGTAGGTGAAGCGGGCGGTCCCCATAAGTCAGTCCAGGAGGAGCAGTGAAGGAGTGAAGTAGTGGAGTGGTGAGGTTGAGTCGCGCGTCTATATTTTTTCCTGAGAGGACGAACACGAGGCAGGCGGAGGAGTTTGCGAGGGAATCGTAAGGAGCTGGAATCGGGATAGGAGAAAATTCATCGGAGCCCGTCCGAGGAAGGGGATTCGGAGGAGAGGGAGTGCGACAGACAGGCGGAGCGAAGGAGGATCGCCTGGAAAATTCAGGATTGCCGACGGCTTTAAGAGGGTGGCTGGGCCAGGCTACCAGGGACCTCGGCGTGGTCGGGCAAAGCCCGCAGAAGTTAAGTACTGCTTTCCTTGTTTTCTTTTTTTTATAGATCTTCCTTTTTCCTTCCTTTCGCCCCGGCCTTTTTCTCGAGCCACCTCGCCGGTCTCTTGATTTTCCCGAAGGTTCTTGTAGAATCACGTAATTTCTTTAGCGTTCTTTTTCTATGGCGATACCTCCCAGTAGGGGGAAAATAATCAATTGTAACTCTTCTAGTTTTTTTTGTTCGTAATATCCTCCGGCGGGAAAAGAAAAAAAATAATATGTTTGAATTTTGTAATGCCCAGTGGGGAAGTTAGGATAATATAGTTGAATTTTCTGGAGTCTGAGTCTTTTCTTCTTTTTTTTTTGTTAAGAGTTGGTTCTCGGTGAGCCAGGGGAAAAACCGAGTGGCGCCCAGGAGTAAGTACGATCGGCTGGAAGAAGGAAAAAAAAAAACAGAAAAAAAAAAAAATCGAGGCACCCCGTCCCCATCTCCAATCGCTAGCCGGGTGCTCGTGCGAAAAATCTTGCACGTAACAATTTTAAATTGTGATCCAAGAGTTGGAACAGCGTGAAGCACTAGGTGAAGAAGGGGATGTTTTCAATTCAGGTCTACTTATTTTTAATGCTCATACGTTTCTTATTTAGCTCCTCCGAGCTCCGTGAAACTAATTGTTTTCGAGTAAACGAAGAAATTCGAAAGAGCTTTTTAAAAGAAAATGCTACAAGTTGCAATTTTGATAATATAAAGACGAATATAGCTTGTTAATATTCTTTTTATAATTTTCCTTTTTAGTTTTCTAATTATAAAACTCACGCTAAAAACGTTTTAAGCGCTAAAGAAAAAACTTCAATAAAGGCCTACATTTTATATTTAATATGATGGCATAATGTTTAATTTCCACTTAATTTTTAAGCGCCTTGTAGTGTAGAGAAAGAAAATAAAATTAGCGTTTTATGTAATGTTTGAAAAACATACCTGTTGAAAATTAATTTTCACAAAATCGCACAAAGTATTTTAGGATGCGTTTGCTTTTTTCTAGTACTCCGAAATATATGTCAACAGGAAATTAAATCTGTAACCAAAAAAAAAAGATACGATAGCATACTTGCGAGTAATTCAACTGCTTTTCCTAAATAAATAACTAGACAACTTTAAACTTTATAACTTTCAAATCATAAACGAAGCCGCTGTAAACAAACACCTACAGGGAACTCCGAAGTTTTTATTTTAATCGTTGGCAAGCCTGAAACCGGCATCACTTCGTCAAAGCAAAGGGGGATGTACGATAGATTCTGAAAGACGCCATTTTAAGTCAAGTGCATCGAGAATTTAATTGTGCGGTAATTAGTGATTAAAATTGTAATTTGCCTTCTTATTAAAGTATAATAACTATTGCAATCGCACCGGAATTGTTATTGTAAGGAATTTGTGATTTTACTGGGGAAAATAATATTTTTGGAGGCGTTTAGGCTCTCAAGATATTCAAAATGGTGCGTGGAAGGGGCTTTGGCCGCGGATCAACCATGGGAAGAGGAGGTTCCTACAGAGGATCCAGCTCTAGTTATCGGGGCAGCTCAGGCAGAAACTCCAGTTTCGGTGGCAGCGGAGGATACGGGGGATCTCGCCAAAATTACAGCTCCTCTAGCTACTCTTACGATTCTCGCTCTAAGGACAGGTCGTTCTCATCGAGAGACAGACACGACGATCACAAGCGGTCCTACAGGGTAAGTTTTCGCTTTCTTTCTTTGCAAATTTTGCATCCACCAGTCCGCAAGAAAAGGTCAGGTCCATGGGGAGAGAAGGCAAAATCAATAACTTAAGCAACGAGCGAACGATAAGTCCGCAAAGGAATTTTCGCTTAAACAGTCTGGAGATAAGAATTGCCATACGTTTCATGTGGCATTAAAGAAGCTGAGATGAAACTAAAACAATGTTTTTGGAGGCGTACAAATAATCGATAGTGGACTATCTTCTATATCGCATCCGACATATATTTTGGCGCTGAGAGCAAAACTTTTAGTTGCAGTAGAGATGGCTTACAATTCTAATTTTAAATTCCCAGCCAAAAGTGATGCTTTATGTTATGTGATACTCTACTTATCAGTTTTCACGTTGCCAATTATTCTGTACCACAAACTTAATATCGAGTAAATATTTTACTGCACTTTTAGTTGAACTCTGCGAATTAGATCTTGATTATTAACGCATAGATTTTTCGCCATGTATACAGATTATTTTAGTCAAGCAAAATTAAATATAATATGAATTTTCATGTTGCCGGGCATCTTATTCACAAATTGCTTAAACTGCGTTCAGACAGTTCCTTCTTTTCTTTCAGTATACTTAAATATTAGGAGTATATTAAAACAACAACTACTCCACTGATTATTTATAAAATGGGTGTTAAAAAATCAGAAGTCAAAAACTAAATATGACACAAATTAAATTTACTGTCGATAAATTTCTAATTTTAAATTTACATATATAAATATATATGTATGTTCGCAAAGTTCTTCTAGAATTATTAATTTTGATTGCTATGTAAAGAACAAAACATTTGACGACTCACGACTCCACCATAAAAGAGCTAATTTCTTACGTAGAACCTTAAAGAAGATCTTTAGTTAGAATCATTGCCCCGGTAGTCCTAGCTATCATTCAAATAACAAGAACCAATAATAAGTAATTGTCTGCTTTCAGCCAACATCCCGGGATCGCTCTTCGCCGGATCGCAAAAGGTCTCGTCATGAGGTAAGAAATTGTGTCAACTTGCTTTGTAAAATTTCGTGGTATAAGTTATATTCACGTCTATTTAATACATTTGCATTATTTTGTATTTACACGAATAGAAATTAATGAAAGCGCTAAACCAAATGTGTGTCCAAGTAAACATTTTCCGAAATTGAAAAATAACACGAGAAAGGAAATAGATTGAATTATAATTTATGTTGAGAAAGAGTGCGATAGTCGACTTTGTGTGCACTTTTCAATCAATTTCCATAGCAAATTCGACTGTGCATGTTAAGAATTATAAAATTCACTTGCACCAGAGGATGCGTTAAGCGAGCGCCGCAGAAATGAATTAAAAAAAAGACGATCGAAAGGATCGAGAATAACCGACAGGGTCTATGCTATTTGTTACATATAAAAATGCAAAAACAAAAAACCAAAAACGAAATGATTACCTAAAGAAATTCTCGGTATTCCTCCACATTTTTCCCCTCCTTTACATGTAGGATTCAAGATTGAGCTCGAGCTACTCATCATCTTATCGGCGAAACGAGTCCTCAAGCAGCACCCGCAGGACTCCACCACCACCGACCTCAGGTCGTGCATCGTCGTCATCGTACAGAGGTCATCGCGAAGATTCATCATCCCACCGCCATTCGGCAACAAATGATTCAATGGGACCTCCAAAAAACTCAGCACCAAGAAGCAGCCGCATTATTAGACCTCGTGGTGGGGCGCCCAGTCGCAGCATTAGAGGTAGTAGCACAAGGGGAGTCCGCATTATTCGAAGAGAATCATCCGACATGAAAATTATGCGGAGGAAGCTACTGCTGGCTCGTCAAAGGGACCGTGCTCGAAGAATAAAGATAGCCAGACTTACGAGGTAGAGTATTCTTTAATTTGTCCCTTCACGAATGACGACTTTGAAGGTATTTACAAAAATAAAAAAATAAAAGTCGAGTTGTTCGCGGATCAGTAACTTCTCTGTTGTAAGAAGCCCAAGCTAAAAAGACATTTCCCTGAACATAGTGTGAAAGTCGAAGTTGCCTCTGTAGATCAACTCTGATAAATTTATTCGCTCGAAGATTTTTGGTTTCTCTACAGCTGCGTACACCAAGAATTATGTAGAGCCCAGAGCCAGGGTCGAAGCTCGAAATCGAGTCTTTTATTGCGAAAAATTTGATATTTTAATGAGATGTTTACCTTCGAAAGCCGTGGTAGATAAGCCAATAGGCAGTCGACGTGTATGCGAAATGTTTGTCCATAGTAGACAGAATCGATATTGGCCGAAAAGCGTTTCTAGACTGCCTGTCTCATCTACGATTTATAGAATTACGCACTGTACCTATTTATACATTTTATCTCAATACAATTAGTTCGCTCCGTAAAACTAGGGACGTTACGACGCATAGACCACGCAAACGAAGCGAAAAGAAAGACGATGAGAGCTCGAAACATGGGGATGATGAAGAAAAGGAGAAAATTAAGAAGGAGGATGACGAGGACGCTGATACGACTACAGAAAAGGGTGACGACGTCGATGAGGTAAAGAAGGAAGGTAAGACCGATGACGAAGAGGAAGAAGATGAGGACACTAAGGATAAGGATGATAAGGATGACGATAGCAAAACTAAGAGCCCCAAAGCGCGCAAAATTAAGTCAAATTTCATCAAATTGACCTGTGTGCATTGCAGGGCCAAGTGCTTAACGTTCAAGGTAATTTGGAAACGAATTTTAGGAATCTTTTGATCACGTTGATGAGACGCATTCCTTCTTTGCGGAAACAGGAATACAGCAATCACCTGTACTCCCGCTCGCACAGGGTTGCAATGCGCAGGCTGTCCTTAAGGCAAAAAGCCCAGCTGGCTCAGATGCGAATGAAGCAACGAAATGCGCAAAGAGACATCGAGGAAAGTTCGAAAGATGAGCTCGAAGACTGCAAACCACAGTTCTGCCTTCTGTGCCGACTGAACTACAGGCAACCCAAGGCAAAGCACCAGTTGTCAGAGGCTCATCGCAATATGAAAAAGTTTCTCATGCCCTACTGCAGCACTTGCCATATCGCTTTCAAGAGCCCCATGATGTACGAAGCCCATCGGTGCTCTTTAGATCATATTAAGGTATATATTTTTGCCCGAGTGTAAATTTTCCAACTAAACTCATGTTAAATTTCAGCGCAAAGCCCGCAACAATGAATCGCACAGCGACGCCAGTGGTGACGAGAAGGAGGTCGACCTGAACAATTTCATGACTGTCGACTCTGTGGGAGAGATTGACGGCCATCTAGAAGAAATTGAAGACAAAGCAGAGGACGAAGTGAAGGAGAGTAAAGTGAATGTCGGCGCTGAACACGTTAAGAAAACTGAAGGCTTCTACTGCGATCTGTGTCGACTATTCTTTGCCTGCAAGGAAGACGAAGAAGCCGTGTTGAAAAAGCACTGCGCTACACGTAGTCACTTAAAAGCATTCCTCCGATACAAGGAAGATCAGAATCTCCGCGCTGAGGCTGAACGAATCCAGCGTCGTCAGAAGGACAAGAAAGATATTAAAAAGGAAGGTGGCGAAAAGACAGACAAAGATAAAGATCATGAGAACGGAGAAGACAATGAAGAGGGCGGTGAAGACAAGTTATGGGAAGACGTTGACAAAGATTTAGGAGACCTTCTGCGTGAAGTCGGACCAGAGGGACATGAGGACGACGAGGAAGATGGATCTGTACTGAATATAAATATTGAAAGGTGAATTTAACAAATATATTTTGGTTTGAATTTAGAATTATATTAACAGCAGGTTTGACCGATTCAAAAACAGTGAGAAGCAAAAGTTGAAAGCAAGTGAAAATGGTACTGAGGTTGTAGAGGAAACATCAAAGAAAGCTGACACCACTGAGCAGTCGAGTCCAGTGAAGGCGAAGAAGGAGGATGCGAAGGCGACAACTAAGACAACGGAGGAAAAAGTTGCAGCTGATGCGAAATAGACTTTCCTTCTGGATCGTAGATGTTAAGTTTTACGTAACCCATTTGTATTCGCGTTTATCGATTTGGCAATACCATCTAGCAACTGTATGTTAGTATTAATAGACTTAAACTAATCAAATGAAGAACTATTAATTGATTTTGTATTACTATTAATTTTATCCAATCCTGCAATCCTGTTATGATTTTATGTACCGTTTAAGGACTACGGAAACCGCAAATTGAAAGGCCTTTGATTTTGAAATACAAAATATTCTTCTGATTCAAGCAGTTATAATTTATCACGCGATACTATCCAAATCAATTTTTACGCATTCGTATTATCAAAACTGTGATATTACCACCGTCCCTTTAAATCATATTAAGGGGATCTTCTCATGCTAAATTTCCAAAAAATCGAATTTTTTTTTTTTACATAAAACTGTTCCTTAGCACCATAGAAATACTCTCTCAAAATTTTATTACGAAATTCGTAATAGAAAAAAAGTTATAGGTATATACATATGTAACGGCACCTCAGCGTGAATATATAGGGAATAAAAACTTTAAACGCGTTTATCTCGAAATCATGTTTTTCAAATTGGTGGGACGTTTTTCTCAAAATCTACTCGACTGATTTGTACAAACCAACATTTTTTAGATTCTATAGAAAAAATACTAGACAATTAACCTCTGAAAAGTCATAAAATACCTCCCCCTCCCTTTCTAAATTCGGGTAAACTAAAACAGTTTTTTTCTTACCTTTTTGGAAAAACATAAAATAAGGAAAATATAAAAAAAAAAAAAAAATGTTACAGGTCTATTGTCTAGTTTTGAGTCTCAGGAATAGAACCTCGTTTGAATTTTTACTCTATCTTTTACAGGGCGCCCAGAAAGTGTCCCACCAGTTAAAATGAGCCTTTTGCAAGATGCCCTCTACAGTGGTGGTGGTGAACTAAAATGGCCAATTAAAATTTTTTTATGTACTTCAAGCTATTCCCTACAATATACAAAAATAATTATGTATCTAAATAAAGTAGTTTTTCCACAAAAAAAAATTTAAAAAGTCATTTTTTTCAATTTAGCATGAGAAGGTCCCCTTAAAGTATAGTCAGGTCTATTCCAGAATCTGGAGAGGTTACGAAAATAAAATAAAAATAATATCTAACAATCTTAGTGAAGTTGAGCCTGTTGCCACTGTAGAGAAGTAATAAATTCAAAAATTCACCTCGAGATCGTTAAATACTATTTTTTAGTGTTCGAAATTTTTACGACGAATTCTGGAATAAGCCTTTTATCGCCGTTTTGTGTGGAAAAAAAAACAAATAATGCTAAGAGAGATTTTATTCAGTTTCAAAACGAGGTAAAGAACTTGCAATTTTGAAATGAGTTTATTTTCCCTTTGATGGCTGGAAATGCTGGAAATGAGGAATTTGTTTTTTTACGAAATGAGAGTGAAATCGGATTATTTCCTTTGCAACTTTGTGAAAAGGAGCTTGACTACAAGAATGTTGCTGGTTCCATTTTCCTCAAAATAAACAAGAACCGATGCACCAAGAAAGGCGCAAACCTGTTATTATCGAATTCATTTTCAGACAACCAAAAATTGAAAAGATCACCAGATGGCAGGCCGGTAACATAGATGCGATTTGCCAGTGATGGTAACTAACATTTCCAGCTGGGCCATGTGTTCACTTGACGTTTCACTGTTTGTTGATATCCCGCCCGCAGCACCGTAAAAATGGTCCGTAAATTAAAATTCCACGAGCAGAAGCTGCTCAAAAAGGTCGACTTCATCACATGGAGCGTGGACAACAGTTCCCACGAGAACGCGATCTTGCGGCGGTATAACATTCGAAAAAGGGAGGACTACACGAAGTAAGAGGCCGAGTTTTTTTCAATTTTTCCAAACCTGCCTGACCCCAGTTCCCTTTTAGGTACAACCAACTCTCCCGGGAAATTCGCGAGGTCGCCCAGAAGATCGGCACCCTCGAGGCGAGCGACCCGTTCAAAGCCGCCGCGTCCGCCCAGCTGCTGGAGAAGTTGTTCAACCTCGGGCTGATCAACGACAAACGGGACCTCGAGCTCGCCAGCAAAGTGAGCGCCAGCGCGTTCTGCCGGAGGAGGCTGCCCGTCGTCATGGTGCGACGTGAGTTATTTTTCTTAGCAATTGAATGTCCATTGTAAATCCAAAGTAACAAGCACAATTTTGTTTTAGTGAAGCTGTCGCAGAGCCTCAAAAACGCGACTGACTTGATCGAGCACGGACACGTGCGGGTGGGCCCGGAAATGGTCAAGGACCCCGCTTTTCTGGTCAACAGGAACCTCGAGGACTTCGTTACGTGGGTCGACGGGTCCGCGATCAAGAAACACGTGCTGGAGTACAACGACCTGCGTGATGATTTTGAGCTGTAAAGTATAAATTATAAATACAATAAATAGATTAGTTTAATTTCTTAGTTTCCTGTCTTTTCGTGACTAAACTCCTTGCAATGTTTAGGCCTCCGTAGATTCATTTTAAACTTAAATATAAAAAACTTCAAAATTATATACCTAGAATAAAGAGCGCTTTTTATAATAATCATATAGAATTCTTCTGTAAGGAGGTTCCTCAGAATGAGTATTATTATTAAATATTTCAACAACACTTTACATGACTAATAATTTTATTTAGAATTTTGATCATTTAAGAAATAATGATAAAGGAAAAATATACGCGAAAAGCAAAATTAAGGTAGGTAAATAAATACAAACAAATTTAGAAGCGAAACGAACAGAAATAAACAATTTTAAGATTTACGAACAAAACTATTTTTTAATTGGAAAGTGAGCTTTAATCCTAAATCTAGGAATATCAAATACAATTTATCTCTATAGCCTTTTTTATGCATCTTGGCGAATAATCTTTCATGAGGTAGACCCTACGGTACGAAACCCTAAAAACCAGAGCCAATAGCTTGCACAGTGAAGAAAAATATGTACATACTTTAGGACCACTGCTTTACTTGCTTTATATCACCAAAAAAATGACACTCTGTTATTGTATTCAGGAAAATCATCTACAGAAATAGAAAAAGACATAAACGCAGACCTTAAATAAATGAAGATTGATCAATTGGTAATAAATAAATACCCAAAATACAGTACGTAAACTTAAGACAAAATAATGAAAGTGACATAAATATTTTAATATCGAAATCGATAGAATTACCGAATATAAGTACCTGGGAATGATTATAGAAAATCAGCTAACTTCGACCAGATATCTAGATACCGTCAGGAGAAGAGCAGCAGGAATTATTGAAGTGATAAAGTGAAATCATTATATCTATCGAAAATCAATAACTTACTCTAGAACGCACATGTTCTACCATTAATAACGCATGAGCCGGACCACAGTGAAATCGAAATGAATTAAAAGAGCAATTAAAGCACTTGCACGTCTTATTTGCACTAATTCAGTTTGCATGTATAAATTTGCCACTAAATATAAATAAATATAAATACTTAAACTACTATCCGCCACTAGTGCAATTCTTACACAAAAGTTACTTTGCCTTGGAAGCACTTAATAGTTCCAAAAAAAAAAGTTTCACAATTATTAATACTTTGCAACTAATATGCTTTTGTAATAATGATTCTATCTAGAGCAATTGGGTTTTCGTTAATTTTACGTAAAGACCCACGATACTACTTTTGGCACCGAATACTTAAAAACCGGAAGCAAGTAATTTTCTTACAATTCTTACATTTTCAAAAGTCCCATTAATTGCTGGAATTGGGTCAATGGCACTTACCTTCTTCAATTCTTCACTTTTCCCGAAGACCGACTTCCTGAGATTGCAAAATGCCCTATAAGAGATGTGAAATTTTGAAAGCCAATAAATTGCAAATTTAGCGAATTCTCGTCGTTCTGGTGGCTTCTGTTTCGTACTTTTTTCGACTTCCTCTCCTCCAAAAACCTTTGATTCATGTAAATGAGGTGGGTCCGGGCAGTACTTAGCCCGGGGCACGAGTGGAATATCAAGACGACATCCTACCTTTGATGGGCCATTGTTAGTTCTCGAATTGCCGAGGCGACACCGAATTTCGGCTACTCCTATCGATCGCATTTCCATACAAAGGCCCCAGCGGATGGGAATTTCTTGTCCAGACAGCGTCTTACTCGTTTTTCGTTTCAGGCTGGATGGGATTTTTTACCCAAATTAGTCAATTAGACTTATCTAAGATTTTGGCAAAACATGCCACACAGCCATTACCTACGCAGTAACATTTTTCAAGTTCATTAAACTCCGATGGAATGATATTAAAAAATAGGCCATCTTTAAATATAGTTATTAGTTATAGCAGCTTGTGCAATTAAGATATTGGTGCACTAAATTCGAGAAAAGTAGAATAAGTAAAAGTATAGGAAAAAAAAAATAAATGTGAAAATCTGATAGAAGGTGCGCAAGAAGGCAGTCGAGATGCCCAAAGACCATTAAGTGGGACATCTTGAGATCTCCGCCAGCGAAAAGACAAGAAAATAATGAATCTTAGAATGAAGTTATTTCGCCGATAGATTCTGCACCTCGCCTTATACTTGGCAATTTCGTTTCACTTTTGGGGAAAAATTGGTCCACATCTCGGTTCCGCTTGATACCTGCCGAAGTGATGGAGTTCTACTTCGAGACTCCCTGAGACATGGTGGCAAGAAACAGGCCATGCGTTCTTAGGGCGAGGCTCAAAACCTTGTTTTAGTTCTGGTCACAAGATGACCGGCCGCTTCCCGCGGAGAGTCTAGAGGAAATCGCTGCAACCGCTAATGAGTCGTTGGTTCAAGGCCCCCAAAACGCCCTCCGCTGAAAGTTCGGCGGGTGCTGACACAGTTGATTCCGCGATCGGTGGTCAGCACCGTAAAGAACGCAGTTGCAAAAGCGATACGCACTGATGCGAGGCGGACTGGCCGCTTTGCATACGGGCGAACAATAAACACGGCGCCTAGAGAGCGAGAGTGCTATTTTGAATGGTTTTCTGCAACATCCACTCGTTTGATGTCGCGATAAACGACTCAAAATTAGCAACTCCGCGGAGGTCACTCTATGAAACAATTTACACGGACCATGTTCTGTAGAACAACTTAACAAACTTGATTTAATTAATCGTCGACTAGAATTTAACACGCGGAGCCTTTTGAAAAAAGTTTTGAACAGAATGATGGTGGAGTCGAGAGGTCCACAAAGATCGTAAAGTTAAATTGACAAAGCGTAAAACTACATACATATATTATAAAAAAACAAAACCTCGACCAATCTGTATTTTGCTGAAGATCGTCCGTAATGTTGATATTTTTATGAAACCCTGAAAATCTCAATTAATAATGAGCTCCTGTTTTCATAATAAAAAACAACGACGGATCAAATTAAGAATGCTTTTCAAAATTTTATTAAAACATTGAAGTAAAATTCAAATCGAATTCTCAATTGAATCGAACTCAAATAGAAAAATATACTGCAGTTACCATTTAAAATCAAACCACTTAATTTAAGTTCATAACATTCTGTAACATAAATGAAAATTAAAAATACATTTAAAATCTAAAAAAATACTTTTTCAAATCGAAATTTTCAAGATGGCTCAATTTAATTACACCCAAATGAATTTAAAGAATCTTTCTAGTTTAAAAATTTATCGAAAATGTTTTTATTTCACAAAATTTCACATCTTTTTGTTAAACAAAATGCATCTGTTTCAGCGATGAATAAACAAAAATTAAAAGTACGTTAAAAAACAGTGCAAATTACAAAATATTCCAAACTGGGATTCGAATAAAAACATTTTTCTCTGTCTTCTTCAGCTTTTATTCGTCAGCTAGTCAAGAACCCAGGCATAATTCACAGGTCTCAACTTTCTAGCTTTCTGGTAGTCTGTTTTTTATTGTTGTGATACCATAATTAGTTACATCGTCGTTACTTCCCCATGTTTTCCACTTAGCTTTTCTAGCCTTGAATGCAGTTTCTTTGACTTCTGAAAACAGAACTTTCGTCTTAGCACGGAAATTTGTGAGCATTCTATAGATATCTGTTTTTTAGCGTTTTTCTACATAATTTGATATTTACAGGAAAGTCTTCTTTACTTTCGTGGGTATCTTAGATTTTCGTGGGTATCTTAGATTTTCAAAAACTGAAACCTACATTCTTAAATTCTTAATACGTCTACTTTCTTACCGTCTTTCCACGTAATTCACTATCCAATTTTTTTTGTTACTTATAGCAACATTTAGACTCAGTAACAGAGTTTTCTCAACTTAAGACGGATATCTACAAATTCGAAACTAAAGTCAAATTCCCCATCAAGCTTGAATTAATTTTATTAGATTCTAATGCGAGACGTAACTTTCAGCTGAATTCTCATGTTGAGTCGAATGCGAAACGAATCTTGCAGCAGTTGTGCTCTTGTTTTTCTAAAAGCTTTAAATTCCGATGAACATAAAGAAAATTGTTTTTTTTTTATCCAATTTTAAATCAAAGTTCAAAGAACTCTTTGTGAATTGTCAATCAAGTGTTTCTTTTAAGATCCCATGTGTTTTTTCTATCTGTAATAAAAAATTACAACGTAAACTCTGAACAGAAACGTTTGCATTAAAAGCAATGTTTAAAAAATATAGAAATAAATTTAAGAAAGTATGTATTAATTTTGATTCCACTAGTAAAAAATAAGCGATCTTTTAAACGGTTTCTTCTCTCAAACAAAAGCAAGAAAATTAATATAATTTTGAACTGATTGGGAACACAATTCGATCAAAATTTAAAAATATCTACTAAATAATATAATAAAATATAAATAAACTAGTGGCTTACGTCACAAAAGAAACCTAGTGTCCAAATTTCATGTAATTAGCTTCAGCAGTTGGTGACTGACTGCCAACTCAAGACATGTTATTTTATATGTAAAGATTTGTAACAATTTCATTAATTCCAGAAAAGACAATACAAATTAAAGGAAATCACAACCGCTTTTAATGAAACATATTTCAAAAGATTAGGAAATTAAAGGTACGAAAACTCAGATGTATGCAAATAAATGTATTTTATTACTACTATATGATTAAAAAACGATTTAAGCACAAGAGTAACTTCTAATTCCAATTAATAGCGTCTCTACTGAATACACTATCGCGCAATGTAGCATAAATCAGCACAATTCAATTTGTGAAATATATTTACAATAAACACTGGAGCAAAGAGTTCAGAATTCAATACATTATGAGAAATGCAGATTATCCAGCGAATCAATAGTTAGAAAGAACTTGGGCTACGTGACTCAAAAATTAGAAGGCAATAAATTAAAAAGTTTACTTGGTAGTTGGTAGCAAAACGTTAAAAGAAGGGGACGTGCCCGTTTCCGCTTCCGGCCTTACAGGTAATGCTTTGGTTAACTTGTAAATGCGATTCTCATAAAGCTAGATCCTAGACAACCTCGAGGACGGAGCACCTTGAGGCGCTCAAACCCACAAAACTGCAGGGTAGTCATTAGACGGCAGTGTTGAAAAACGTTGCAGAGACGTTCGCGGTGGTACAGCCGGTGCCAAATCGCACCTCCGATTACTATTAGTAGATGGCAAGCCAATTTCAGACACCACCGACTGCTGTGATGCCTTCAGTGTTGAATTTCTGCTTTCTAGACAAAGGTCTGTGTTGGACTCCGCCGAGTCATCCGATGCGGAACTAGTTACAGTGCGTACTGAAGAGGAAATCATCGTAGAGCTTAATGGAAGACCAATTTCTTGGAAGGAACTAATAGAGCTGAAACCACTTTCATCTTCCGTTGCCGACGACGTCGCCGGATCCTTCAATGGCGGCGAGTGATTCTCCTCATCAGTTTCAGTTTTTGAAGACGAAGTAGAATGGACGGATCCATCGGTGCTGCTCCTCAGGGAGAGGCGAGACTCCCTCATGTTCATTTTACGAGTAAAAGATAGGCAAAATGGATCGGAGTCTAACTGATTTTGTCCTTTTTGATTTTGAGCTAGGGACGAGAAATGAACCCCTCCCTGGTTTGTTACTGATGGACTGATGAAATTTGTACTGTACTGTAAGTCCACTGCGTGCTTAGGCGCCGTGAGGTCTGGTTCCTGAGTGTTTAGCAAATTTTGTGCAGTCCTTAGTAACCGGAACGCTTCCTGAGAAAGCTTTTCGGGGTCGCATTCCGATGTGACCAATTGTGAAGATGACGCTCGTTTAGGATTTCGGCGCCTGTAATGGAAAGGAAATAAATAAAAAATTAATTCTGTTCAACACACTAAAAATTTATTTAAAAGCCAAATTCACCTTTAGCCTGGTTAAGCTTTGCTCAAGCCTGCCTTAAGCCGAATAATATGAACCATATCCTCTAATCAACGGTTTACAAAATTTTATTTACTATCAATTGAGTGACTTAGTTTTAAACTATGTACATATGAATAAAGATACCTTTAATGACGAGCTTTGATGAAGATCAATTTGCATTTTTCATCACTATGATTTTTGTAATAACCACGAGCTTTACATTTTTTCTTTTATCTGTCTTTCACAAGAATCTATCCTTGATGCAACTCATCTTTTAATTTATTAATAAATTATGTTTTGAAAATAACTTCCGCCAGTTTCTCATATCTAACGACTTGACTTTAAAGATCTTTAGAAGGTTAGAACAATAAAATGAAAATGTAACCTTCAATAATGATTTGTATTTTTATTTTTTTATTTAATATGCACATGAAAAAATCGCCTTGCGCATCCATCAACCAAAAACTTTACGAAATATAATCAATAATTTTCTGACTTGTTATTTCGTTTAAATACACTCCTCCACATATTACCCTTTTTTAAAAAAGTGATTTCATAAATCCGTGTATAAATTTACCTGGATTTTACTTACTAAATATAGTAAAAATTAATTAAAGTTTTCAAATAGATCTCGTCACGCTAACCTTGATAAAATTTTAATATTCATACATTTCCTTTTACTTTTAATAAGATCCGATATTTTCTTTTTCTCGTGGATTTTAAAGTAATAAATAATAAGAATATTAAAAACCAGTCAACCGACACTATCCACTAAACATGCATTTTTCGATATAACAAAATAGGTAAAAAAAATGTGCTACTTCGGAGTGCGAATCCCGGTGTCTGTGAACCATGTCAGCATGTGAACGAATCAAAGTAAAGTAGTCACGCAAATATTTGGACAATAGACAGTAAAGTGCGAGAAAACAAATCTCACAATTTGTACTATCCACAGCTATCGAAATAAAAAAAGACAATGAGCTTACTAAATGTTAGTGTGCTGCTTTTTCTCCATTGTCCAGTGCGTCTAAGTCGCCGGCATTCATCAATTACAAAGTAAATTTATAACTAGTCTTTTTTCCCAAAAACTACATCAGCTTCTCTAATTAATCCCCTCCGAGTAAACTAAACGCTCAAGTTGCTTCGCAAATCTCACATTTAATCATACGCGCGATGCAGTCTAAATTTAATGACGACATTCCAAGGCATAAATTCCTGATGAGCATCCTACCGAACCACATGCAGCGGCAGCGGGGCGCTCCTCTAGTAATCAAAAGTTGAAAACAAACACTTGCGGCCCCGAGGAATGTGGACTCCATTCATCAGACACGTCCTTTTTGGACGCTTTGGACGAAACCCAGATTTCTATAAATTGCCACGCAAACCGCGAAGAATTCTGCCAAGATTAGAAAGAAGCGATTGTGATGGGATAATTGCTCCAGCTAGGAAGAGGAGATCCATCTCGCTCCTCCCGACCTGGTCTTTCATGCTAATTCGTGCACTCTCAAAGTAATTAACAAAAACGAATCTTCCAAATAAATGACCTGTTTGGCTTGTACGAAAATGTGTTTTCCCTCCCAAAATGATACCTACCACGTGAAGTCCCTGAAGTTGTTGTATGAATTGAGAGGTGATGATGTCGCCTCCTCTGCACCTTTGTTGGGGCAGCTTTTCTGAACATCCGATAAATTTGTACTGCTGCGGGCCCTCTGGCTGGCAGGATTATTTTCATTTGAGATTTCAGCACGATACACTTGGTGGATACTCTTCGATCGGGCGATTTGCTCCTTTTGCATAGAATCTAAATTACGATGGCAACGTTCCAAAAATCTGACGACCTCTTCCATTACTGCACGATACATTTGGCGGCTGGCTTCAACCTGTGGGAAGAGCATTTCAGGTATCATTTTAATGAACATTTTTTTATTTTTTATTTTTTTTATTTATTTTAGTATTATAATCTATTTATCCTCATATTTGTACTGTTCACTATCGTCTACTACATTATTAGCCTTGTGTTAGTCCTTGGATACAAATAAACAGAATATAAAATTATAAAAACTAAGAATTAGCGTGTTGCAAAGTTGATTTCAAATGCAAATATATTTTAGGATGATAGCTCTATTTCTAGCCTATATTATAAAGACGGTAATTAAAATGCTTCACCATAATTATAACAAAAATAACAGCACGTATGCTACTCCTTGGCCCCACTTAAAAAATTAAATTACTAAATTTGGGTCAAAATGAATGATGGCACCTAATTTGATAATCAATCGGCACGAGCGCGGCGACACACAGCGTAATTTGTTAAACATTTCCGATGACAGTGGTTTCGAAAGAACAACGTGCTATTTTCGGCAGGAGCCCAAAAACACTCAGTCGCCTGGAAATAACTTTCCGAATTTCTCCTACTCTACCCGCGCCCTTTATGTTCTATAATTACCAAAAAGCCAAAGTGCTTAATTTTCCGGAAATTCAAACTTTTCCTACTGCCTACAACATTTTGGAATTTGTTTTCCCAAAGTAATTAAAAGAGGAAACGAATCTTGACAAGTTAATGGGAAAATCTATGTGATATCTGGGAATTATGCGATTAGCTGAGTATTTTTATAATAAAAAAGAACGAGTCCAAATAGCTGACCTGCTTCAACTGCCACTGCAGCGTGTCCACTTGGGTTTGCAGAATCACGGCCTCAATATTTGGTGAGTTCCCTGGCACAACGAGATTTCCCCCGACGACACCTGATGCTAGTCCCATCAGTCGGCGATTTTCTTCGACTAGATTCTGGCATTCCTGGAAGAGAAAAACAAATTCACTCAAATATTTGTAGATGCTCTGTTTTGAAATTAATATTTTAACCATAATTTTTATACTGTATAATTCTTACATACGAGCAAAGTGCAATGAAATAAATAAATAGTGTTTTCTATAACAGACTTTAGAAAGGCTTTAAAATCGTTGACAATGAAAACGATTTTGAAGCTTAATAATTTGGGAATCGTAATAAAAAAACGTTCTAAAGATGTTTAAACGCATTTAAGAAAAAGTTAGTATAAGGGTTTTTAAAATGTATAGTTGCTCAAGTTCACCATACACCAAAACTTTGCCAAGATGTAGTAAGACCAATTAAAAGCACATTTCCCAAATGATTTAAATAAGCTTTTAAACTTATTGTAACTAACTTGAGATTTGTTTCAAACTAAAACTTAGAAATGCTTTATTTCAAGTTTAATTACACTTCTTGAAAACAAAAACACTTTCTTCCCAATAAAACAACAACTGAAACTACGTATTTAACTAAAACTTTTTTCCAATTAAATTAAACTTCTAACATGAAATATGTTTTTCAGAAGTTTAATTTAAAAAGAAAAAAGTCTTAGTTTAGTTTAGTTTTTTTATATAGTATTATAAAATGTAAGTCTAATTTGATTTTGCTTAATTGGAAAAATTAAAAATAATGTTGAAATGGTACAAGTATGTATGCATGTATCACGGAAAGTTATTAGTATAGTTAGTTAAGTAGTTTAAGCCAATTTATTGTAGCTTGTATTAAGCGAAATAAATAAATAAAATAAATAAAATAGAAACTTCAAACATACAACGAACACCGTAATGCATTATTGTACCAATTCAGATTTAAAGTGTCTCTTTTTGGTTGTACTTTTAAGTAAAAAAACTGACCTAGATCATGATTCCGATAAAAAAAATACGCAGGTAATATTAAGAAATAAAAATTAAAAAAATAAAAAATGTTTTTCTTTTTGGCGCTTTAAAGGAATAATCATTATTATGTCTCCAGACATTTAAGGCTATAGCCTAAATTTTCTCAATTTGGAATAACGATCATGATTTGGGAATTTTCGAAATTAAAATTTCTTGCCACATACCCAAAGGAAAAATAGGGTTTCTAGACCATAGAAGATAAATTAGCCTAATTCTTCAGTTAGTAGCCATAGTAATATTGTCTAAATGGTTAAATACAACATAAACGTCTATATCAAGTTATAAATCAAGTAATGCATATGTTCATAAAATTTCATCACGTTTGGCCGGACCACTTTCTTTACACCGCCTTGCGGGAGTGTGGCGGCGAACTCATCTGCATTTTTATGGCTTAAGGCCACATAAAAGTGGTAGATAATATTTCCACCGAGAAGAACCGAAAAGCAAGAACGGAGGAAACCAATTTCCACCTCTGCGGTTGATGAATTAATGCTTCAGATGACATTTGGGTCACTCACACACCGCCCAGCGCCGGAGCAAACATCGCAATAGTTCTTATCTGGCACTATACCACGAAGTACATAAATTGCTTTAAGGTCGCTACGAAGGCTTCGCTGCAAATTATACCGAAATATCTTCCTTTTAATCACAGCTGAATCAAGGTGAAATGCAAATGACCATATGTTTGTCTGCACAAATTTCTTTGCTGGAGATTTACCTCAGAATGTTTTTACAGGTAATTTACCTTTTTGGTGTGGACACAAATGTAAATACAAAAGCTTGTAAATGTTTGGCCCTAAGAAAAATGGAAGGCCAACTTTCGTCAATAAAAAAATTAGTCATGATTTCACCTTCATGGAAACGAGTAAGTTCTTAACTTTGGAAGGAGTTTCCCAATATTCATTACAATTTCATTTGGGGAACCCTGTTTAATCAATAACGACGGGAAGTCGCCTGGAGGAGACCACTCCACCAGGCACTAAACTTTGTAATTTGTCACCTCGACTGCTCGACTGCGGCTAATGAGCTAGATCTACTATCTAACGAAAGCAGAATTGACCATGAGTGTCTACGTCAAACGAAATAATATCGAAGTAGAAACAGAAGTCATATAATCAGTATGTTTTCATATTCCAAATTCACGACAAAGAATATATTTGGTTGAGTTCTTATATAACATAACTTTATGTTTTTGTGCTCCTCTTTGCCAGATTATTTGGAGTCACAAAGACTTTTCTTTATACCTCAGTTTACTTCTGTATGAAGAGAGGAGTGATGGACTTGAAAAATTGCGTCACTTATAAGACTGGATTCCGACTTCCTCTCTTCCCTTGAACCTCGAAAGAATTAACCGTGGCTCCATGAAAACGTCTATCTAATTATCGTATTTTCTTTTGTTCAACATAATTTTTTTGACTAATGCAAGACCTTCGAATCTATTGATTTTCGAGGCAATAGGATTAGATGTATGTTTGTTTTTACATAAATTTCTACTAACAGCTGTACAGATATTTAAAATATTATTTCCGACCCCCTCCCTTTAAAATGTATAATCAAAAACGATTTGTTAAACATAATCCATAATTATACCAAAAATAAATAACACAGATACTTAAAAATTTAACGATTATTCATCAGCCAATTTCTAACTTTAGGTTTGTGAAAAATACTAATTATATTGGTTAAGATTTCTTATTTATTGACTGAAACCCGTCAAACTATTCCATTAAATCTTTTATGTGTGAACATTTTTATGTAGTTATTTAAACTTTAGCCTTTAGAATATAATAAAATATGCAACTATAAAAGTCGTTTGCTAATCACAACTATGCCATTCGAAGGAATTGGATTTAACGAATCAATTTATTATTTGCTAATCATAAAACGATTCATTATAGGAAAATATTAGATTTAAGTTGCCACAAAAATTCAAAATGTTTCTGTGATAGAAAGATTTGAGGAGATACCTTTAAGTTTTAGACTTTGTTTAGTGTGTCGAGTCCATTCGGAACGGGTTGCACAAAAATGGATAATAACGAAAAAAACCATTAACTTGCTTTTGTCTCACTTTCTATAGGGAAAATTAAGCAAATAACATATAGTGAATTATTGAACGAAAGTGAAATAATTGATTAGGATATCTTCAAGACATATTTTAGCGCTATATTCATACATTGTCGTATGTTGTAAAATAGCCAAAATTATATCTTCACCCTCATTGACTGGAAGATTGGGTCAATAGTTTAGCAAACTAAATTTATTTGACACTATCCAAGTCGTAGTCTAAAATTAAAGTGGAAATATCGTTATACGTTTTATTAATTTTTCGCGAATCGATAATATTTATTTTCTGTTTTAGATATATGTACATATACTCACCAAAATACGATCGAAAAGAAATTCCTCCATATTAAAAGGTTTAATTTGCAATGTATTTTGTAGAGGGTTATTGTTGCTTTTGAGTTTAAATATTCAAAAACAAACAAAGTTGAACTATATACATATATATTCCAAGAATTTAAAATATTTATACTACAATTCCAATTATGATACGAGAAGAGTAGTGAACAAAAAAATTTATATGTTAACTACACATAATTTTGAAAGGGACTGGATTAAGTATTAAATTTTTTCCACTTGGATTATTACTACACTATTATTATAACTAAAATCCTTTTAATCACAATGTTTGTTTATTTGTATGAAACTTTCATGGTTATTAATAAATTTTATATTTAAAATTTAATATAAGCACAGCGCGATCGTCCGTAGGGCACCGACACTTCCAGAAAACTAAAGGAATAATTCTAAAAGGGAAACGTCACCCGTGGGAAAAATGCGCTTAAATCAAGTTTTTTTAGAAAGATGGGCGAAAACATAAAATGAAATTTATTATACGAGGAAATTTTCGGGAATGTCAGAAGTTTTGCGCAACAATTATCCACATTTTTACACTAGAACCAGACATTTTATGAAGGGTGAACAAGCAGCGGAGGTGATAGGTCATGGACAAGATAACTTTGTTTTTAAAATCAAAAGCATTCCAGTAGGTACGCGTAATATAGTCTTTAATTTTACGTCTTTTTATTACAGACTTTAGCAAAATAGCTTCATAAAAATGTTGCTAATTTGTTTTTATCATTAAGATAGATTCATAATATTACTCAGATCCAAAAAAGCATGTCAATAAATCCTTGATTAAAAAATGAATGTCACTTTTTTGTTAAAAAGAAAATAAAACAGCGGGAATGACAAACATTCATTTTTCGATTATAAATAATGATTACATATTTAGATCACCAGAATGGTTTCAATTATAGTTTGCAAAATAGCTTTGTACTTCGAAGCTCCTCCAAAAAAATTCAAATTCAGGGTTAACGCAAACCGTGCGTGGTAAGATCAGGTGGTTATTTTTGTGTGATATTTGAGGGTAAAATATTGCGCATTTACAACTTTTTGAAGCATAACAATCTAATTGAAAGATTAAATTATTTATTTGGCTGTTTCATTTCCTATATACATATATATGTGACGTTGTCTTGTTCAAACCAAAGCTTATTTTAAAGTTAAATGAAGCATAATCATGACTACCATGATTGCCTTTAATTGCTTTCAAACGCAAAGTCGACTATTCAAACTTAAAAAATTGGACCACCTTTTACTTATCCTCCGATACAATCGCCGATTTCGATCAATAAGTAAACAACTGGTCTGGTACCTTTCAATAGTAAGTACTTGAACTCTTCTGTCCATTGGCTCACAGATTAGCCTTAATTTTGATCTTCAAGAACTAGTTTTGCGGTATTACTTCTGCTTGAATATGACGGCTAACGTCGGCAATGTAACGAAATATTAAGGTGAAACGTCCGTAAGTAAACTGGATATAAAATAGCCATGCGTGAACATTCTGCTGCGCTAGTAAAACAAGTCACGTTTAACGTCTAGCATAGCACAGTATCTGTGCAAGACTACAGGTATGTTTTTGCAGTTAAACTGGATCTCTAGATTTCGTTTAATTCTTTAATGGTTCCCTCTATCTGGCTAGTTTAGTTGGCTAGTATCATCTTACCGTCCGCGCTGTCCAAGTTCAATGTCAAGTGTGATTCTTCTGCCATTAGCGGACGAGGAGTTGCTAGATAAATGGCACACACATAAATCGCGGGGCTCTGCTCGAATGGGGTGTCCGCAGACAGAGAAAGCCCGCAGACCTTCCATGCTTAGCTTCAGTTAATCAACCAGCAGCCCCCAGGGTGAAACGCCAACCTGGCTTTAGCCGTCTGGGCTGGCGGTGGCTTTCGATTTACGATAAGCCGAAATGCATAACTCCTGGAGATTGCAGGGCCGACCTGTTTTTGTAATTCCGCTTTTTGTAGAGGGAACCCTCAGTGGAATCGGAAAGATGTTCAGGCCAACGTGTTTGTTTTTGCCCCCATGCGACTCCTGTAGTCCCATTTCACTGCCCTAAATGACTTTTATGAAAAATGCTAAATGCTTTTCACATCGTTGGCATAATGGGGCACATTTACGAACAATTTTAACAACATATCATTATATACTAGCTGAGCTGTACCCGGGCACAACTATCCCGATAAAAGTTTAGCTTTAATAAAAATATGACGTTACCAATTTCAAAGTTACTATAACTTGAACATTTTGGTATAGTTAGCGGATCCAGTTTTTTACATAATTTACGTTCAATCAATCTGAAAATACCCTGGAGATGTCAAGAAAGGCTTTTTTGTTGTTTATGTCACTCAGGAGGTTAAGCGCAACATGGCCGTAAAATTTCATGTCTGTAAAGTTCATCGAAATCGGTTCAGCCGTTTCGAAGACAAACAGATAGATACTTCAATTTTGTTTTTATATGTATACCTATAGATTTACTTGAAAACAGATTAAATTGATTTCAAATAGGGATGGAGATTTCTAATTAAGTTCGCAAGTATTCGTGGCTTTCATGAATAGAACAAATAGCCATAATTGAAAATTGCTCGATGTGATTGATAATTGCAATTTTAATTACTTTCATATAGTTGCTGTTTAGTAACAATATAAAAGTTTTGTCAATCTTCGAAGACAAAAAAGATTGTTGTAAATTGTCAAATGAATAGATATGTTTATATTACAATTTATAACAAAACTAATCTTATTTCCAAATAATTGCGCTTTCTATGTTGGAATTTTTCAATCATTAATCCAGCCATATTCAAATCATTAAAACATGAATAGTCAAATCATTTACTATCGCTATTCTTTTTATTTGTTTGTAATTTTAATACTTGTCACAGAAAAGATTGAAAACATTCGGAAAAATTATGTGGCATGACAAAAAGAAATTCAAATCGAATAATTCATAATCGCTATTAGCCACTTTCTTGAGGACAATGAATTTTAATTTTTGCATCGTTTTCTCTCTGCATTACGACAAATCCGCATAAAATGCTTCATCAGTTTTCATTTTTTCTTCCATAAAGCTATTACAATTTACCTAACTACCTGAATACCTACCTACGTGGAACTTATATTTAAATTATATCCCAACATAAAATAGAAAAGCCGTTCATTCCAGCGTAGATGGATGATTCTGATCTCTTCTAGACATGTGTAGGCAAATTTGGAAACAGATCACAAAAGAAACCTGAAGAGCCCCTGAAGAACCCACCATGAAGAGATGAAAATCTGCCTCAAGCAAAACAAATCTTTCGCGGCAGTACTTTCGGTAAATGAAGCTATGTCTATCTTCATAAACTTATGTACTTCCTACGGGAAAAAAGGTGGGCGGCAAACATTTTTTGTACCTTTATAATGAAAATACTTCAGGGGGTCACAAATTCCGAATGTTAAGCAATCTAATCATCATCGTCGGCTGTAGCTCTCATTATTTAAACTGACTTGGTACACTCTTAATGACTAGCTAGAAATTCGAATTCAATGACCTTAACGCGCTGACTTGTTGAATACTAGAAAATCTCCATGTCCGCAAGAACTTGTAGTTTCAAACGTCTTCATTAGTGACTCGAAGAAGCTTCCCGTCTTCAAGATTCTGCCTATCAATCTATAGTTCATCTTCGAAGATTCCATCAGACAATGCAACTAATTGTTATCTTTGATGAAGTCGCAACTTTTCCGCGCTTTGTTTGTGTGATATTGCTTAAACTATTAACGCGGTTTCCAATGAAGAGGTAAAAGAGAAGAATTCCAGCGAGTGTAGCCAAGATGTAGTTAGACGGTGATACACTGATCTAATTTGCAGTCGCAGATAAGTGAGAACTTCTCGAACAAAAGAAGAAAGTTTTAATTGATGTTCTTTGCGTTATGCACCTCACTGTTTTTTCTTCCCCGTGTGATTAATTTATTTTATTTACAGCTACTAAAAAAATGGGACATTCTTTTGTGTTAAAAGTTCAGTATCAAGATGCAGTTTGTAAATAAAATATATTTAATATTTTTTTTTCTTATGATGATTTTCTCTACGATAATCATGTAATTTTCAATACGATTTTATTATTTTCTGTTTATATTGGAATCGCCTTACAAAACCTTGGAGGATTTCTAAATGGTTTCGGCTTGAAAACAACGAATTTACAAAGTAGAGATTAAAATTTCAACTTGAGTTTCTCAGATCAAAATCTATTCTAAAACATTTTTAACAACGCAACAAATATATGTATGTACTTGCAATCTTGACGAAACCAATACAGTAGACAAATTGAAGAACTCTTATACCACATAGACCTTTACTAATTAATAATATAATTATAAATCAAGCTACCGTGTGTCAGAGGGAAATCATAATTAAGATCCATAACATTTCCCATTAAGAATTTCTGCGAAAGATCAACTTTTTCTTGAATAAGCTGAAATATAATCATTAGCAAAATGGCATGATAATGTTTAATTAAAGCCTAATTTTCAATTGGTTAGTCGAGACATCGAAGCGACACATGTCTAGGGTATTTATAGTCAACAGCTTGATGAAAGTTACCCTATACCTTTAATTATATAATTTCAATTTTTTTAATAAATCGTTTCATGTTAAAGCCGTCTGGTAACTTTTGACTCTTCTGCACGCAATCTGATAGACTTGCGATTTCCAAGAGTAAAAGACTGGGAGCGGCTAAAGTTCCAGTTTTCCTTACGACAAACGGGAGGAATTAACATTCCTGGAGAGGCAATAAACCCAAAAGAATAATGACTTAAGCTTTGTACACTTGACCGTTACGGCAGGGTAACGACACAAGTTTGGGTTGAGTTAATTTCCACAATACAACAACCGTACACCAAATTAGTGCTGCGTTTCTGTTCGTCAATGTAATAAAATTCTATGACTTCACGAGCCCCAGCCAGAAGACATGGATTTTTTTGAGCCAGTCGCGCAGACTTTACCCTGTCCATTGAGTTTTTCATCTTAATTTACTAGTGTTTTTTCCTTAAAGTTACTTAAATACACTCGCCGGTGGCATTGTCTTATGTCCAGGAGGTTCATTCTTCAACCCCATCATTACGATTTGGTGAATCATCGGCAAGCGGGGCCATTGAGGGAATCGCGATTCTAATTGCCGAGAAGTATATTCTGGAGCTAGGTAAGTAACTAATAACATTCTAAGAAGCGAAACAAAGTGCCAGGTTTTTGCCAGGTTTAAGGCAACTTCTCCGACACCCTACACCTGATGCTCGCCGGCAACGGTGGGGTCCGGTCGCTTCACGCAAGAGCTGCGATGTGTAACGACTGATATCCGCTTGTTGCGCGACTCTGTTCACTTGTATCTTTGTATTTGAGGTGGTGCTCCGCTGGCCGTTCTACGCTACGAGCCTCCAGTGGAAAACAACAGCGGAAAGAAGACAGCCAGACCCCAGCCTTAACGTGTCAAAAGGAAAAAATCAAGTATTGCATGGTCCCCCGGTAGAATGCGTTCACAAATTTACAGAGTGGAAAATTGCGTCATCAAACTGGTTAAAAAATGTTTGAAGCGCCCTGGGGCTTTCCGCGGTTTCGCCGTTACAACAATAAGCGAATCGAAAAGTTGCAACAATCTTTTAGAACATTCTTTCACGCACCCATTCTAATAATGGTGTATTAAAGAACTCCAACTATTTCGTAAGAATACAAATCGCGAAAACGTTAAAATTCACTAACCGCCTGATTATTATGCGGAACATGAGACTAATAACGAGGCTAATTTGTAAATTTAATTTTGCGAAAACCGCCGTGCAAAATGTTCTAAGAAAACATAAGAGAGACAATGGTTTGGAAACGTGGGAAATTTAAACTGTGGCTTTTCAATCACAAGCATTTGGCTTTAGCGCCAGTTTACAAGAATTTCAAACGGATTTTCTTTTTGCTTTCTAGAGTTCAAAAAATTCCTTCTTTGATTAGTAAATTAGTTGTAACTAATATATATTCAAATAAATATTAAAATAATCATGACTGAAATATTACCGCGCACGTCGCATTTCACGTCAACTTTTTTGTATTCCTTCAGATTAAAGTTAAATACTGTTTTAGTAATTTTCATACATCTCTAATTGATTTTTGCTCAATTCTATATTAAAATAATAAGGAATTTTTGAAAATGTTTCGAATTAAGAAATAAGGGGTAAACATAAAAAGTTAAATATATTCTATATATGTACATATACGTGAAATTTTTTCTGCACTTGAAGAATTCATATATAATTTAAAAATAAAGTTGACTATTTAATCTTTAACAGTTCTATCATGAAAATCGAAGCACATGTTGTGAAGAATTTGAAATATGTAAGTATTTATACATAGAAAAAAAATTGTAATAAAATTAACCAATTTAAATTTATTTTTAGTACATACTTTTGTGTTCTACCAACTGAGTTGAAAATACAAAATACAAATACAAAAATAGAGCTAGATTCTCTCCTTTTAAATATTATATTAACAGTCCCTGTTGAATTTGCGAAGCTGTAATAATATTTGCTAGAAAATATATTTTTTCTCTTATTTCTTGAGAACTCTTTCTGAGAACTTTTCCTCAGACAACTTCTTATTTGACTAGATTATACACGCATTTTAAAAAAAATTCACACTGCGACGATTTTACCTAATTAACAATTCTTTTTTGCAATTGTTATTTAAATAAAACGCACATTTTGCTAGAGGAAACATCTAAGCGTAGATATTTACTTGAGAAGGAAAAACTGAAGCATAGTGCACTAGAATATAAAAAATTCAAACCCAGTCTTAAGACATTTCACTCCTTGAAGGCTTACGAGTGCCTAAAAGGCAAAAGATACGAATCCTCATAAGTTATTAACGCGATATAAGACTTTGTAAGTTACGTGAGTTAAACAAACTTGCAGCGAATGGCGCCGGGATTAGTGAGATATGACCTCCCGGTTGGGAATGAAATGCATTCATAAAAGAAAGTCAGTCATAAAGGCTTATGCCGTGAATAAGGCCCGCTTACACGCAATGAATAAACTCGTGTGCCCTTAAGGTGAAAAGAAATAATTTTTCTATTCATTTCTCAAGAAGGTAGGAGGAAAAAGTTTACACTACAAAGCAATTAACCAAGTAAACTTGGGGAAAACGCGCAGCAAATGAAATGACCTTTCAAGTAAAACTATAAGACAAAAAATCTGAAATCGGGCTAATCGTAAGAAATTGTTAATGAGTCTATGAATATTGAGATGAGATGTGATAATAACGGCTAGTAAAGGAAAACTGCATTTCGGTGCATTTGCATACGCGTCTACAAATTTTGGAAGTTGCAACTTGAACTAAATGAAGCCGACCTCGTTGTCATTGCGCTAGACCCCGGACAGGTCTGAGGTCCGCCGGCTGCGAAGTGATACGAATTAAGCAAACGCACCGCGCTTGCGACAGAAAAATGTTGACAGCGAGGGAAATTATCTTGTCATCTTCCATTGCTTCACGCCGGTGCAATTTATGCATCCGCTGATCCAGCAACAACCCCATCAAACCAACAAAATCACAGCCTCCAGCGGTGAGAAGTGGCGACGCACACTGGACGCATTGCGGCCGGTGCAGCTGCTGGAGGACGCAATTCGGTCTGCAATTGGCCGCACAGCGCCTGAGTCAGTGACTCTGCGCCGTGCGTCGTTAGGGTCGTCTTCCTCATTCTCTGGTCAAAACTAAAAACTAAAAAAACGCAATCTCCTTCACGCACAAGAGCCATTAGGCAGGAAATCAAATTTGATGAAAAAGCTGACCATGCATGGCAATTTCTGCAATTCCCCGCATGACCATTGAGCTCAATAAAATGTCACTGAGCGAGTGGGAAGCAATTTTTAAGCAATAAACTCGCAGCGCAACGGGAATGGATAATTATTTATTTATAATATTAGCACCACTCCGCCGGGTGGATGAATGGCCTCGGCACCTGCCTCCAGCTCCAATAGCTTTCTCCGCGGCTGCGAGCCGACTAATTGAATTTCGAGTGTATGTCAGATTAGCTGCAACCGAACATTTTCGCAAAATCCTCAACGCACACTGCCTGCTCAATTACGAAATACTACAACTAACCGTTTTACAAAGAGATCACGATCTGATAGATTTCAAATTTATTTCACCTCCCAGCGTAGTACAAAACTCGATCAACCAGATTTATGTTAGATTCAGAAATTCTTTAGGGGAAATTCCTTTTATAGCAATTTTTCATGTTCAGAACATTCAGAGTTAAGCAGGTTTCGAACTGGGGTCTGTTGGTTGGTTAGTCGAACACGGTTTTTGAATGACCTTTGAATTCCTATTAAATTCGATCGTTAAAGGTGTTTTACCTTCTTTGAAATAATTTATATTAAATTAATTTATATAACGTTTTATTTGTCAGATTAAACAGAGACTCCAAATAAACCTAATATTTTTCTTAAAAAAATAAGCCAACGAATAATACCATGGAAACGTTGTTAATTATGTAGTACGAATTCTGAAGGTAATCTCAACAATTAATGACACTACGTTTTCTTAGCTTTGATTATCAATAGTTATTTTTATAACTTGAATTACCAAATGAAGAAATTGACAAGTGAAGGCAATAGTTTTTCATATACATACATATGTACGTAGTTGCAGTGATTTTAACCTTTATACAAACTATACGCTGAAAGTGTAGAAAATCGCAAAAGAGATTTGATTGCGTTCAATTGAAATGTGTTTGCATTGAAAATCTCCGGTTAATAGGATTGTAATAGCACGATTTGCAACATGTATCTAATGGGCTAAAGATGGAATTAGTGGTTTTTTTGACGAGAAACAGTCTAACCAGAATTTCTTTGTAAGTGAATTTATTTTTGGAGATAAAAGGTCAATGTTGGTAAAGTAATATATGTTTGCTAAAGGTTAGCGTTTTATCTAGAGTAAGCCCTAAGTACTTAAATATTATTTATCCAGGGGATTTCAAATGTGTTGAGTATTATATTGCTATGCTATCGGAAAAATTATTCGGTTTTCTTTTATTTGTAAAGAACACTGCGTTTTAGAGTCGGTGATTTTTATTATCCATTTTGAGAAGTATTCATGTTATATCACAAGGATTATCGGATAACGAGAATAGTTCTTTAGAAAATTCTTTCCTTCAAATTTTGTTCACCTTCCAGCGCTGGGTGCAGTGCGCAAAACATGATTGCCTAGATTTGCATTAAGTGCAGAAATTCTTTAGACCGTTTTTCTCATTTTAAATCAACGAGACTAGGCGCTCGAAGCGTACCTCACCGGAGCGAATGAATGGCTCAGCTACCTCTAAAACGTGACCAGAACTTGGATTAACAGTAATATTCTTCAATTGCGTTGCAAGTTGCCTTAGATACTTACCTTAGCTGCGTGCGCACCAAAGCAAGCAACTGAATTCGGCTCAACATATCCCCAGTGCCGTGCCATTTAAACTCTACTTGAAACAATAACTCTAGGAAAAAGAAAAGAATTATCGACTTCGATCTAAAGAAAATCGAAGCCTGGAACAGCACTGCATCTTTGCAACTGCAAACGCAACCTCCAGGTGAATATCGCTCCTACGTTACAATTTTCGAAATGAAACTTGCGTTACCGGTTCTCTTGAGTATTTCCTTAATCCCGCGGAGTGCATGATGTAAGCAAATTGACTTTCGTCCCGCGTTGATAACGCAATGCAGGCATTTGATTAGCCCATTTAGTGTTATGCATATCTTGCACCGCTTCTCGAGATGCATCTATGCGTCGCTTTTTACACGTCGGCCGTCGTTAATCCTTATGAATTATTGCATGCCATTAAAGATTTCGATTTTGAAACTACCAGAGCAGTGGTAAGTTGTGTCAATGTCGAGCATAAAATCAGTTACGAAAGGATTGGCTGTGCTTTTCGTTAAGCTCAGTTGTTGCATAGTTCTTCTGCATTCCGATGATATCTAACAAGTTATAAACAAATTTTAATGATTTGTTTTTTGTTCAAAGGTAGGACTGTTGTGAAACTGCAACAAATTTTATGCTTAATGAAGTATTACTTAAAAAGCTTGCGCATGAAAACATTAAATATTGCCAACGGATAAAGTTTATTTAGTACATGAACTAAAAAGCATTTTATTTTTGCTTAACCGCCGGCAATAATTCTTATATTGTGGTTTATAATTGCGCTTTAGAAAAATTTTTATAACTGAAAAAATTTATAAAAATATAAAGTAAGACTAAAAGAATGAAGAAAATAAAAGTTAATATTTAAAATGTATAATATTTTATACGTGACCGGCGGTTAAGTGATAACATGGAAAAGACGTACTTTTACGTGTCCGGCGCAAACTGTGTTAAAAATGTTCAATCAAAATGTTTAAAATAACAACCTTTGCAAATTTTTCTTTTAAATTATCAAGAAGATTTTAAATAAGTAGTCAGATATAAACGTGCATATCTATTAAAATGTTTGTGACAAAAAGTGGAGGATTAAAAGGAATATGGCATTAACACGTTAGACAATTCGAAATCAGCGGCCCCAAAAAACACCAATGTATTAATTTTCAAAATTTTCACTTGAAGTTTCCATCCATTACTGTCTATTTTCATCCTGAATTAGAATTTTTGGTTGACGTGTTGTGATTAAGAAACAAAATTTCGATTTGAAATGAATTAACTCTAAATTTGACAACATCGAAACGCCCTTGAATTGAATTCAGCCGGTACTAATTTCCTAATTATTTTTTGCTGCCATTAAATTAACAACTCTCAGATTTGCATCACTTTTATATCGTGAACGATAGCCGTAATGCGGCATGAAGACACGGTCAACGAAAAATTGACGACAATCGAATTAATTGTTTTAAACAATCAAGACACCAAGTCATTTCTCATTGGCAAAATGCCATGGTTGGTGGCTGTTTTGAATGCAAGAGGAACAAATCAAACCCAAATTAAATTAGTCAGCGGGTCTTGTATCTAATGTCGCAACAGGCCGACGGCGGTAAATAACGAGGTAAAAAGTACAACAGATGCAACTGCCGCACAAATACCGGTCAGTTGGATCTTTCCTGGCTGTCGTAAATTAACCCCAGTCGCCTCGGCTCCTTGGCCAGGTACCACAAAGCGACGTTTTTCATTCCGCTGCCTGCGGCTCTGCGCACACTGAAGGCTACAGGTCAGTGACAAAAAGCGGCGGTCGCTGCACGCGCAACAAATGTCAGGTAAAAATACAGACGCATCACATGTCCAGCAAAAAGACTGCACCTGTCTGGCTGCCTTCCTCTGGCCACTGATTGTGCATTCAAATTTACAAGATAGTGGGAGCCAAAAATTTGCACCTGGAAATTTGATGCGACTGCGCAGCGAACTTAAAACTTTCGGTTTCAAGTAGACAAACGTGCAGAAAATGACTTCGCAACGCTTTAAAAATTCCCTCCACGGATCGAATCATTCCCACCCGCTAACTTTCTCTTAGTATGCCGTACAATATAAAATAATTGTCTTTGTGAACTTTTTCTCCTATTATTCGCAGTCACAGGTAAATTACGATTTATTGATCTTTAATCTCAGATTACGTCGCCCGCAGTTCGCATCGTCTTAAGGTAGAAGTTGTTGAACTCGAAAATATGCGAGCACATGTCACTCGAAACTTTATTGCTGCACTCTGGGGTTAAAGCCGCACACGCGGCTAACGAGAGGAGTTGGCTTGAAAAATTGAATTTTAAGTGCGAGAAGTGGGATAAGCAGCTCTGCATTTTAATGCACCAAAAGGTACTACGAAAACTAATTTAATGAACAAAAATTCAACATTAATTACAGCAGGCGTAAATAATTCAATAGAAATGAGAAGATGATAAATACGTAACTCGTTAAATCTAAGAATTGCACTACAAGAAAAATATTCTCAGTATGTGCAAACTTAGAAGCATCGTATTAAGAGACGGTTGTTTAAAATTGCTTATAATAGTCAATACTAATGCCCGATCAATCCCTAAAGAATACATTTTAGGAATTTGCTTCTCTCGTTTTAAGAAAATATTTACTGGCTTGTTTTCTATTATAAAGTTTGTCTCGGGTTTCCTGTTGACCCAATAGGCCCATACAATTAGAGATTCGAATAAAGAACAATTATTTAATTATTTATTTGATTATCTTTCATTTAGGCTTTGATGCTGTAACCAACTGAGCTACTGTATATTGTAACCAATCATTTTAAGTCCTTTTATTTGTTACCACGCTCGGTGGGACAAAGATGTAGCATTTTTTTCAAATAATAGCCACAATTTTTCTCATGATTTACTCATAACGTGCTAATGTATAGACGAAGGGCTCTCTTTAGATTAAATCTTCATAAATCTTTATTTTCTGCAGGCACCCACATATTACAACTATTCAATTTAATTATTTCTTCTTTTCCATTTCTATATATGTAAAGAGGTAATGTTGCTAAAAAGCTACGGGTGAAATTTCTCTGCATAAATTCAATTCTTAAGTTTTTTATTAGTGATCAAGAAGCGCTGTAAATAAAAAGTACTTAAAACAAAACCAACAAGACTGTAGAATCTCTCATCAATCTAAGCTTATTATAACGTATGGCTAAATCTCTAAAATTGAAATCTTCTAATAAACCCACTGAGTTGAGACGGTTACTCAAACATGAGATATGTTTTTTTAAAAGAAAATGATTAATTGATTACTCTGCAACAGTAGAAAAAACTGAAAACAGATAACTAAAAACACATTCCCCATCCATAGATTAAATGTTCGAAACCTCATAATGAGGAAATGTTTTTAGATGCAGATAATATGTAAGTAACAACATGCCTAACATTTTCTTCGAGGAGCAAGATCGTTCACTTTTTTTTTTTTTATAAAAAACGTATATAAATCTATTTAACAGAAACAAGTTAAAATACATATCTTGGATTTGGTGTGCATTTACAGTTGAATATTTGCAGTAATAACGATTAAGCGGCAGTAACGCATTAAGTTCAATGGCTCAGATTCCGCGCTTAAAAGCCGTTCAATGCACTTTTATTGCCGGAAGTATGCATTGACTAAAGCATAGTATTTCACCAACGACCGTGCTGAATCAACTTATGAAACAAAACTAAATAAAAACAAAAAAACGGAAATGGTTCGCACCAGCTCCGCGACAAGACCAGCGAATGCTCAGATTTTTCCCATACTTTTTTAGTGAAATTAGTTAAGTAAGTGTCTCAGGTGTTATTCCCGATCGTAACTATTTTATAACGCATACAACTTCTCCGTTTGTGACACGATTTTCCTGTTTGAATAGTCCTCCGCACATGAAAACTGGAACTTAATGCGTCCACCGCAGACAAGTTGCTCATGTAACGATGGAAATTTAAAGCAGTTTGAAAGAAGGTCGCTCTAGACTTTTATAGACAGTATTGGCGTGCCGGCGCCATTTGTTCAATAAGTTTGGTTGAAATTATCACAATAACGCGGCAAAGTTAAGTGAAAATGAAAGGCGCACTTCTGTTAGTCTGATATCAATTTAAAGTCTTGCAGTTGACGCCAGATGCCTAATCGAAAAATGTGCATACGAAGTCCACTCACTCCTAGGAAATTATTTCTGAGAACTTTCTTTGAACCTGAACTGGATTCCAGTCGAATCGGAATGCGACCTCGTTGATGTATCGCATCCACGGACGTCGAACATCTACAGCAAACGGGTTGCATTTCAGTAGAGAAATTAGTTAGTTAGTTGCAAGCAACTGCTTTTAATAATGAGAAATTCTCATCACCCTAAACAATGAAAGAGCTCTACTTCCCCTAAGTTGAACAAAATTTGGGAACCACAAACTTCCCATTAATTGTTCAGTCAACTCTGAAGCATGAGCAACTCTTCTTAAATCACAGCAAAGCGACGAAAGAGGACGCGATTATAAGATCGTTACAGCCTGAGCTAAATTATCTTGAACTGAAGATAAAGTGCGAGATATGCTGAGTCGTTGGTGCCAGAATTATGTCGTTGCTTATGAAGAATCTTATGGGCTTTTGCCCCATTGTTTACCACATTTATGGCTGCATACCAGCGGTTGCCAAACACCAAAGGTAAACATAAAATGTTCCACAAGGGCAAACGCAAATCAAACTACATATTTGGAAACACAAAATTAGTTTGAAATTCAAAATTATGGAAGAGCAATACGTTACGCGCATTTAAATTAGATATTTTCCATACTTCTTATAAGTTACACTATGGACCAATTTGAATTATTACATTTTTAATAACTTGTAAAATACACATTTAAAATATACTGAGAAAATTTATATGATAACTTCACTTCAAAATGCTGATGCGTTCAGCATGGAATTTGCCAAATATATTAATATTTTATATGCTAATAAATATATCCAAAGAATCCACTTTATTGGATGCAACATTTTGATTTTGTCTTCTTATTTTAATCGAAATTACTATTACATATTTAGTTATAATTTTAAAACGAAAATTGAACTTTACAAAATAATAAACTAATTCTGGTTGTTCTTGGCTTATTTTTTAGATAATTGATGCCTATTCAAATTAAATACTATAAAATACTTTTAAAATATAATTGTTTAGACACTCAATATGCTTCTAAAGATTGCTGTTTTTGAAAGAAAATTTTCCAAAATGTCCATATTTGAAATGGAAAATTAATATTATTTTACGAAAGTGAAATAAGTAAAATATTTTGGGGAAAAAATAAACCAAATTCAGTAGTTTAACATTAGAAATGAAGGTCGATGTATGTATGTATACTGTAACATAAATGTCGTTATTAATGAAAAAATTCTCAAAACGTGTTCCAGTTTTCCGTTTAAGGTCTACAACATAAAGAGAATATAAATAAGAAAGTTCATTTCGTTGTATAATGAAGAATGAAACTAGTCCCAGGAAATAAAAAGATTTAAATGAAAAAAAGAAGGAATATTAAATTACTTCAATTCAATTATTGCCCTCGGTCGATGCACCTTTACCTTCTCTTGACAAGACAATTAAGTGGAACGAGTATAAAAAGAACAAACACCAAAATGTAATTTTCCCCAGAAAAGGAAGTCTATCAAAGAAAACAATTTGTTGTCCCGCCAAGCGTTACTCGCTTGTTGGCTATCAGTCTAATTGAATGTCTTGACTAGGCTCCACCAGCATCCTCGGCGCATTGTGCCAGAACTCAACGGCCCTTCGTTCTAGCTTTTTAGAATTAGAATAGTATAAAAAAGTTACGAGACTGCGGAATAGAGCCAACACCGTAGGATTGGCCGGAAGCTCATCGTCAACCACTGCCCGTGTGAACGCACACTTCTTTCTCGTGGAGCCCGGCCTTATGCAGAGGAAAACATGAGCGACAGCACTCGGGCTCTTTTATAATAAAATCCACGTTACCTATTTTTATTGTTCTTCATCCGCGGCTCGCTGCGAGCGAGGAACGCCGGTGCAGACAGGTAAGAATTGTCTATAATCACGATGGAACCCTTTGACTATGAAATTTATATGGGAGACATGTTCGAGCCAAACGAGTTCCGGTAGATTTATCACTTCCACCGCGAGGAACCACAATTACCAAACCGAGTGCGTTCGACAATTACGTAACCAGCAAAGAAGGCGCCAAAACAGAAAAACCAACAACTATATTATCAACCGGGCTTTTGGGAATAAATAAAATATTGGCTCAAATCGGGCGCGGTAATTTTTAATTGGTGACACCTTTCACAATTTGACCGATTTTACATATTTTATAATGCCATTCGCGGAGATCGATAGTCGCCCATTGCATTAATCTTCCAAATCTGTCGGTCCCATTTGAGGGTGATTAATTTGCGACCTACAAATCGGGGCTATCAGATTACACCTCCCTCGGCGCTTTTTTTACTTTTGTTAATGACATTATGACACAAGCCTTGTATAAGGTCTTTGCAATTCAAAAGCCTGAAAAGGCCGAACCAAAGAAGAAATCTTGGCAGTTAATTGCAGTTTCACTTCGGTGTTTTTGCACCCGATGACCCTACCACGCACCGGCCAATAGGCAGACAGACAGACAGACAGAAAGATAGATAGATCGATCGGACAATCTCGGCGCACCACTCATCGATCCAAATTAGCTGGGAACGTGCGACTATTCCGATTGAGATTTTACGGCTTTCCGAACGTTTGGCTAATGGCTTTCGGCAAACTTTTTCTCCTGTTTGCCGGACCGATGAAAGGCGTAGGTAAAATAACTCGCTACATTAGCAGCACTGGCCATTAGTTGGGGCCGTAATGAGACCGCGGTGCTGTTATGCAAAAATCTAACTTAATTAGTGTGCAATGGGAGACGAAATCGACTTTGCAAAGGACGGCCGCGAAGTGATCTTCTTTCACTGCATTCTTCAGGATGTAATTACAGAATTTGCTGAATGGATTCTTGCATCCTAAAGACAGATACACGGCTGAATACAAAACCCTGTATGGATCAGAACACAGGAAATGAAATCTTAATCAAAATCATAAAACGAATTGAAATGTTGATTAAAAAGAACATCGCTATTAGTTCAAAATCTGTAGTAAATATTCACGTGCATATTTTGCCCACAAGATAAAGTACTAAACAATTTTGTAATTCGATTTTCCATTTAATATTTTGTTCCGATAACGAAACATGCCTACCTTCTGGATTACAAAAAAAAAAAAAAAAAAAAATAGTATATATGTACATATATAAGACTTTGTTAACTTTATCGAGTAACATTACCTTCTTAAATGTTTAATTTTAAAATACCTTGTATCAAATTATATCCGAGGAATGATAAAAATTTGTTTACACCTTATAACTATAATTTATAATGTTTGAAGACTTTTTTCGTTCTTATAAAATACAAGATAAGCGATTCCCAGAAAATTCATACAAAGGGTTTTTCAGGGTTACAGTCACATATCAATCTGTGATTAAGAATAACAAAAGGGAAACTTTCGAATCAACAATTTTCGAGTTTCTATTGTTTAAATTTGGATATTTGAACTGAATCCAATACTTTGTTTCATTTACCTTCTATCGCGACAACAATATAACGAAACTATAATTATACATATATCATTATGTATTTTTATAGTAGGGAGGTAGCAAAAAGAAAAAAGAAACTACGAATAAAAATGTTGAAATTAGAGATAAAAAAACTAGGTATACCTTGAAAATAAGAAAAGGAGATAAAGGTAAAAAAAACAGCAGTAGGGGGTAAGCGCAGCAGGTACCGGGTCATCACATTTATGACACTCACTTTTGAAACCCAAAGTATACCTGGTTTACCTGCGTAAACCTGCCTTCTGAACATAAATTTCAGAAAACTCGAACACTTAAAGAGCTCTAAAATATATATAAAATTCTAAAACTTGCAGAACAAAATACATCTTGTCATTTCTGTGTTATGGACAGGCTGGAAGTAATTATTAGACTTCGTTTCAGATATTTATTTTGAAATTTAAACTAGTCAAATCGGCGTCAGTTGTGATACATGTAGTAATTAAATGCAAATTGCACTGTAGAATTGAATCATATTAGTTTTACCTCGATCCCAAAATTATACTAGAAATTCAAATTTTAATAGTTTGAAAAGCACAGGACTGGGCACAGATCCCAGAGCTAAGGAATTAATTGAGATATACAATTTGTATGTAAAAATATTAATGTTTTTACTGAGATTATCAAAAATAACTCGAGTGCGGCAATTTCTGCATTTTTGCTAGGAATGAAAATGAAACATCCCTTCTTTAAATCCTGGAAGGTAACAAATACATGGAGTTTAGTTTTGAGATCCTTCTTTAACGATGCAGTTTAAGTTTTAGTTATATAACCAAAGAGCTCTCTGATAATGCCCCGTAGCGAGGAGTATTTACGTTTTGCATACTTTTACGATGAAACTCCCTACGCAATATAAATTCACTATGCTGGACAGAGGCTGCAGACTGGGGCGAAATAACATACCCACTGGTCAAAGGGTCAAAAAAAAAAAACTCATAGCATATTGCAGAGCTAGCATTCCAATGCCCGTAAGTTTTTTGCGTTTACCATGCAAAACGAAGCGTGGCCGTCTAGATTGACTGCAGTCTTTAAAGTGTTTATTTTATCGTACTTGAGGGAATTTTATACAAGCTGATATGCACTTTTCAGTGTCTACTGAATTACGGAAAAGTGATGGTTTTCATTTTAATAGACTTATACATAGATTAGAAATAGGTAAAACTCTTTACTTACCTTTCGTAGCCTCAAGACTTCGATTTCCGCAGAATCCAGACTTCGTCGGTGGAAATTCTAGAAAGGAACATTTGGTCAAAATCAGAGCTGAGAAATTACGACAAGACAAGGAGGAAATCAGCGTGAGGGTAATAGCCATAAATAATTCTAGTTCGAATTAAACCTAATGAAAATAAATGGGCGAACCTGTTTCGCTGAAGTGGACCAGACACTCCTACAATTAGAACCGTTTTGTGGCACAATCGGTGGATGTGTGCGCGGCAAAGGAGGGGGCGGAGCGCACCCTAAGTCTGCAGAAGAATTTTCGTCACCAAACCCTCCACCAGCCGGGGAAGGTTCCTCCTTAATCGGGGAGCTCCGCGGCAGCCCGAAATTGATCCCGAAATCCAGCGATTTTGTCTGGCTGCCGCCGTTCATGGAAAGCGACCGCGCAAACGAGCTCTTGAAGTATTGGCAGGGCGCGTTAAAGTCAAACTCCGGCGACGGGTTCAGTGATCCATTTTCGGGCCTCTCCTTCGAAAAGACACCACCAGACAAAGACGATGACACTTGGGCATAAAAAACGGAGGCCGCAGTGGCCGGCGCCGAAGTTTTGGGGATCCGCACCTCGTTGCTCTGGAGTCGGGACTCCATGCCGGGGCCGAGCGCACCCACCAGGTCTAAACCGTTGCGAACCGAACTCACTGGAGGCACTTCAGATTCAAAATTTTCTCACGTCACACCCGGCTGATCACACTTGACCGCAGGAACCTCCGGGGAAAAATCACCGCACTCGTCCCGAACCCACGCCGGGCACTTCACCAGTCCACTTGCTTTTTGAAAACCATCCGACCGGCGAGAGCCACATTCACTTGCACAACGTCCAGCGGCAGACCTAAACCCAACCAGCGCGACAACCTCGTCGAACCACGGCCTGTCTGCAATTAAACAGCAGCCAGGGAGCAATGCGGAGAAAACAAAACCGGCAAACTTTTCTTCGTTCGGATTTTCCGCTCGTTTATCGCGCGCTTCGCCTTCTGTTGTTTTCTGTCTGTCTCTTTCTTCCTCGTGGCTTTTTCGCCGGCAACGGAAGGTTACTTATGGAAGTGACGTTTCGTTTTCGTGTTTTGATTTACGAACTGAACATCTTCAGACATTCGACCAGTTGAAATTATACGAAAAATGAAGGCGGGAAAACCAAACATTTTCAGTTACAATTTATTTGAGATCCAAGTAAGACTTCCTGCATTTGACTCTATCTCCATTTTCGAATTTTGTAGAAAAAATAGAAGCTGTAGATAAAATCTTAACCGTAGATAAATTTGCAACCTGAATCAAGAAGGATTTAAGGCTTAAATTTTTATATTACTCTGATATATCTGAGATCTTCATATTTGTTCTTTATAAGATTAATTCAACTGTCTACAAAGGCGTATTTTTATAAATTAATTAACAAATTTGTAATAGAAATTCATTTGATTTGTTATTGCCTGTTCATTTGATTTCAACCTCTATTTTTACGGTTCGGAATTCGTGCCTTTTTATAATAAGTTTTCCAAAATCCGCTCAAAAGAAAAATTATTTATGAACTTTTAAACAATTTCAGTTGTTGAAAATTTTAAATGTTTCTAAAATTAATTAGATAATTTGTTATGATTTTCAAATTTAATTTCTAATATTCAAATATATTTATGTATAATATATATAGAGCATATAATTTGCTAACTATTTTTCCACGAAAGACTTTGAATCGAACATTTGAAAGGATGAATAAATACATACATGCAAATTGCTTTTTAATTGAATATGAAGCGGTTTATCTTTTAGTTTCTATAATTACCATTCCTAAAAAAAAACCAAATCTTCCTCTATACTGTGAAAACCTTTAACTGTAATATTAGAAATTATATTATATGCTTAATAAGTCATCCAAAGTTTTATGTAAAATAAAATTCAACTATGTATAAGATAAAATGTCAAGGGTATTTCATGTAAATTAAAACACTTGATTCTTCCAACGTTTTTATTGTTTGCTCCTCTAAAGAACTGTTTGAACAGACAACTGAATAAGTTTGTAAGTTCCGTAAAAAAGTCCCTTTGACACTTGACCATTTGTAATTTGTTGATTCACATCTGTCTAACACTTTGTCCGGTATACCTCTAGACCTAGAGTGTACAAAACAGCGTCTAGCACAGTTGTATATCTAATAAAAACGAAAACATTCTGAATTACTCTGCTTCAGTCGATATGAAAAAAATCTCCAAAACTACTCGACTTCATATAAAAATACTTAATATCTAAAAGATAAATGTCCTTCCCCACAAGTTTGTGATTGAATCTTTTCTCTTATTAAAATATTCACATATAAAATTCAGTTACAAGTTACATTTATCGTTACAGTCAATATTTTTTTCCTTTTTTCTGTTTAGTTAGCTACTCGAACAAAGACTGCGTGTTCTTTTAGCAATTTATTTTTTAATCAGTTTCATCTGCATTTGCGTAATTTTTGCGTGTATGCTTTTATTTGCTTATCTACCTAGTAATTTATAGATTTCATTTGGAACTTAGAGATTACTTACTTAAAAATGGGTTGCTACATTTTCCACAGCGTTTTACAACTAATTTACTTGTTAACTTGTTATTGCCTGACTGTTACAACAAAACATCTATTTATAGATATACTTTCGCTAATCCTACATCCTAACGATCAAGGAAATTATCATTTCAAGCAGTTTCGCTGTATCCAAGTAGTTTGTAAAATTTAAAATTTTAAAATTCAACAAAGTGATTCTTTCATAGCCACATAGTTTTGCAATACTCAAAGGCAATGCATAATAGAAAATCAAAGTTTAATAGTGAGAAATAATATTATAAAATAAAATGCCAAAAATTGTTGAAGCATTTCTGTATACGTAGTAGAATATTTACAATTAAGTTTAATAATTGTTAATACTCATAAGGGCAATGTGAACAGATTCACGGCCTTCTAAATAAAACAAAGTTTTGAAAAAAGAATATTTGTCATTCAAGCAATATAAACCAAATTAATTAACAGTATTATATAAGTAACTGGAACTCAAGAACTTTGATTGATATACTAATCATACATTAAAACCAATTGAAGAGAACAGTCGTGTAAATAATGAAATTGATTTTAAATTTTGTGCATTTGAAAAACATACATGAGCTTTCATGTGAAGATTTATTAGAATATTTGATACTCTTGAGTTTTTGAAAAACATTTTTATAGTCTTGTATTTTGAACTCTTTGTCAAAATCTAAATCTGTTTAACTACTTAAATGCCATTGAACAACTATTATTGCATATTTGGTTTTGCTTAGCCTAGTAGCTGCAATGATTTCAGTATTTATATCTTCACGCTTAATTCATATTCTTACTATTTAAGCGGTAAAAATATACTGTGAAAATGTTGAATTTCAGAAGTTTTATTGCGTACCTAGATGTATTATCCTGAAACTTCTGTAGAGAAAGCTTCGGTGGGTGTTTTGTGTTGTTTATGCACTAAATATACAATTAAGAGTAGAAAGTTAGTAGCAAGCGGAGCAAATAAAAGGGAAAATAAATAAATGCATTATAGAAGTCTACACGAAGAATCGCATGAAAACACAATAGAAAGGATTACATTAGAAAATATAAATATATTGTCAAAATTAACTGCATTAGAATCACCTTATAATCTTGCATGTGTTAAAATAAGTTATCAGTGAACAATAGTTTTCTCTCCATTGCCTTATTCATTCGTATGGGTTACCTAAATTTAAAGTATTTATTTTCATTTAGTATAATGCTCTTTTGTAATTAGAATATGCTTCGTGTTCGTCCCGACCTCATTGACACATCGAATCGAATCGAATTAAATATATTTTTATTTACAGCTTTTTTAACATAAAGATTGTGAAAGAATCAAATTTGAATAAGCTGTGATATGCTACACTAAGCACATTTCCTTAAAAAGATATATGTCTAAAAATACCTAATACCTGATCACATGGTTAAATCTTTTTTCCGTAAATAAAATCTTGTCAACAGGCAACAGTAAAATAAAATATCAAAAATGTTTTAAAATGTGTAAACACGCTCATAAACTATTACAAATGAATTATTATTTTTTTCTTTTCGTTTCTTGCAATTGCATCTTACTTTATAAAATATTCCTTCTAGGAATATCCCTACAATAGTTGGAATACTTTTACAATTTATTTTTCCACCTATCACTAGAGGTTGTGTTTAAACGATTTTTCGTATATGTGTATATAAAGCAAGTAATGTACTTAACCTAGTTTTCTTCAAATTAATTTTACAAAATATGTATCATATCCGATATTGTTATTGAAACAATTCTACCGACGTAATTGACTTGCATAAAATAGCCTTTTTAAAACATTGTCTAGAGATAAAAATTTCGATACCACCGAAAAAAATAATTCCATACAAAATTCAATTCCGACCACAGAATAAGATGATATATTTTGCAGCTTAAAAAAATAAGTCAAATTTAGAAAGAATATTGGGTTTTTTGCACGTAGCCAAACTTTTTATTCGGAATGTCGACTTAACATAATTTTATAAAAATATTGTATGAAACTTCCAAAATGTCTGCACAGCAATTTTCTGTACTCTTTTGTTTGTTGAGAAAATCATTACGAGTCTACAAATTTTCTAATATTTTCCCCAAACTGAAAGTGTGCGAATTTGGGCGGAAATGGATAAACTAAGGATTATACAAATTATTCCTCCGTTAAGAATGTTACTTACCCCTTTTATTAAGTAAACACAATTGAAAGATATAATAAGTAAAAGAAAGGTTATAAGAAAGTACCTTATAAATTCTGTAGCGGAAAGGGATCAAGAAAAATTACTATTAGAGAATTAAACTTAAGCCAATTCAGTAAACCAAATTTCATATAAAATCTCAATAAAACTGAGTTTTTCTCTCCCTGATCTCTGTGGGACGAATTATTTGCCTTTTTTATTTTAGACTTTTCTATTTTGGTGATATCTTATTAATGTCTTATTCAGAAGAATGCCCAAATATTTTGAAACTTGCTGGACTACTTATATCATACAAATGAATCATCGGTTAGTTGTTTCTATCATCTTAAAATACAAAAAAACATTGCGTTGATCTATCATGGAAAAATGTGATGTTAGTAAATGTTATATGTTGTGTGTCGTGGCTTGCCATGGGAAATTCCAATTTTTAGTATTCCGAAAACTTAAAACATATTTAGACTCAAAACTAGTATAGATAACATAAAGGGACTTAATTTAGACAGGCTCCAATTCCATAGCATGTTAAAAAATGAGAGAAAAAAACCGTCTTAACATTTCATATGAATTATTCCCATATATTTATTAATTATTATTGAAGATATACAAAACATTAATGTTTAAACAATTTTGTGAGAAATCTCCATATATTGGTTAAATAATAAGTGTCCGAAATAAAAGAATGCGTATTTCTTGATGCTCCTGAAACTATCACGAAATTCAACGACGAAACGTATCCTTCCTACCTGCAACAAAAACATACAAAACATTCAAACAGCGTGCTAATAAAGCCGATTGGAAAATATTGACATACGTATAATAAACTATATCTAATGATGGATAAAATGAATGTTGTTAAAGTATCACTTTCATTGTGATCGACGAGATTTTAGTTCAGCGGAATATAAAAAAATAGAATATGCGATTTTAGGAATTCGAATTCATTAGATGCAAAGATAGTCGTTTAATTGTTAAGAAATTTGTATACCCCAGAAAATTGTTGTTCAATGAGAATGCATAAAATAAATAGAATAGTAAGCATTGTGTTATTTACAAATTGATTCCTTACGTACTAAAACTTATTAGTGAATTTTATTTTTAAAACATGCACGTATGCTACGTTGTATTGCTTTAATTATTTTGCAGAATATCTCTTTCTACAGTAGTATCTGCATAGCAATTAAGAATCCAGCAAGTTTCAAAGAGTGGATATCTGTTTTAAATGGATAAATATTTATATTAATTATTGGAACAGAACCAATACGCCACAAAAATATTCTATGATATTAAGCGTTTTACCTAACGACTATATAAAAAAAAATCTACGGTATAACCCATTATGTCATTATGTTCAGCACGTTATTTGTATTCAAAAATTGTTTTTTTTTGTTCTAAACAATTAATGACTGTTAATGATGATCTGCAGAATCTATTGAAATATGCTTCATACATACCAGCAACCAAAAAAGAAGGGGACCTGAAGCTGAAACCTTAAAAAGACAACCTGAACCTAGAACTTTCAACAATATCTAATAAATATAAATTTTTCTAAATGCAAAATACTATCAATAGGCGGAAATTGAATAATAATAATATATAATGTTCGAGTAATTAATTAAAGTTAAAAGTTAAGTTGATAAAAATGCAGCTGCAACTAACTAATTTTAAAATTCGAGTGCAGAAAAAAGTTCGAATTTATTTTAAAATCGATGAAGGAGTTCAGATTCCCTAGAATAATTACAACTGTATGGTTTCAAAATAAATCATATTAATAAACCAATTCTAATATGAATGCCATTTAACTTGTCATTCATATTTTTTATACCGTGGAAATTCTTGGAATGAACGCATACCGTGAAGTTCTTGGAATGAACGCTCCAATTTCAATGGCTTAAATAAAGCCAGGGAATATCGAAAAAAAGTGAAGTATAAAAAAAATCCGTAGAAATCGACCATAAGAAGAATATCACAACTAATTTAAAAAAAAAACTTAAAGCTTTGCGTATTGCGTAGATTATTGCAAAACGAGCACAATTTAACCTTCTCGCATTATTGTAAAATATAAAAGAAAAACTAAAATATAAGTGGAAATAAAGTTGAGGTGCAAAAATTTAATATATAAATAACTTTAGTCGGAATCATATATTTTTTAAACTTATTGGTTATTTCTAGTGCGTAAAAATATTAAAAAATACTGGTCATAGTTTGAGTGTTTTCATCGCAAATCTAACCAATATGAATGTTTCTAGATCGAATTTTTATATGCAAAATAATTATGTTTAAATAAATTATATGTTATGTGAAAATGAGATACATTCTTTTATAAGAAGTTTACTGCTGTGTAAAGCATAACTGGAAGAAATATAATACAACAAAGCAACAGTAATAGTATGTACTTCAATTTTTCGTTGTTTTTCAGGCCTCGATATCAAAATTGATAAACCAGGATGTAAAGCAATTCATATGCCGTTTCTTTCAATATCAAAAAAATGAATTCAGAGTCAACACGATTAAATTAATCACATAAACATAAAATATATGTTAGATTGTTGTCAATTTACCAGAAATCGCACTCCGGCAAATCCAATTTCAGGCAAATTAAGTTAGTTTATTTCGATTTCTATAGGCAAACTTTTGACAATTACTTTAAGAGTAAACAGGACATGCATGTAAAATTAAACAATTCATAAAATGTAACTGAACATTTATAAAAACTAAAATAAACCACAAAACTGTAAAGTCTGAAATGTACAATTTGAACTTGAGGAAAACGTGTTTGTGTGTGATATAGTGGTGGAATTGAATCTGGGCCTGTTTAAACCTTTTCTAATTTTGGGAATTATTCCTTGCGATTTGTGCTGCTTTTAGTGGTGGTTGCGGCATCTCACATCATATTCATACATATATCAGTGAAATCCCCTTAAATACGAAAAAATTCCCTTTTTCTAGCCTTATATACACACATACGGGTATCGTTAACTGTTTATGCTGCTGAATGCATATATATTATATATATGTACATGTGTATATAAAATTACTTTAATCAGTCTGTTTTGATTCTTCACTTCGGCTGTTGGCTACATCTATTTCTGTTACTTCTTTTAAAAAAAATCTACGTATGATAAGATCTAAAACTTAATCGCCGTATTTGCATAAAATAGGGCGATTAGCCGAATTTTGAATATGCATATACACAAAGTACACCCACTATAACACCAGCAGCTATGAATTTTATTAGTGACCTGCGTTTTTTCGTTGCCTTTCGCGTCTCCTCCTCGACTTCTCGTTGTTTTCGTTTTATTTCGATCACTTTCTTTTCGATTCCAGCTTGCCGCTCGACCCGTTTTCTTCGCTTTAGTTCTGCACTTTCCGGCCTGCAAATTGGAAGATGTTGTAAATTTACCTTGTTACTACAAATCGATCAAAACTTACCCTTCATTACTAATAGTATTATTAAGTAAATCCATTCCATTTTGTGTGGGCTTTTGTTCTGGATAGTTGCTCTGCTTACCCGCCAGGCCTTCTAAATCAGCACCCTCCTCACCAGCTATGATTGAATTCTCGTCCTCAATCGAATCATCGCAAACCTCATCATCAGTATCAGATTCAGCAACCTTTTCTAGGGAGTTTCCTTTTGGAATAGGGGGCAGAGGACGGTTTAGATTACTATTCTCGTAATCGGCAATTTTTTCATTGTTTATGAAATTCGTTACATCATTTGTTTCATCCAAAGTCGATATAAAATCTTCATGTAAACTCTCACTATTGGGGATCGTCGGCAGAGGTTTATTAATGGTTGATGTGGCTTGGAGGGAATGTGTTCTAGGTGGCAACGGTGGCGGTGTTTCGTCCAAATGTTCATCTTTCGATATAATAGGTACTTCTTCGTAGTCCATAAAGCTCTATAATCAGATGCATGAAATATGAGTTACTTTATGAAAAATTAAATCAAACCGGGTCTTTTAGTAGTTTGATTCCTTCAATTATAGCTTGATATGAAAAATAAAGTTGTGCAGGTGCCTGAATAAGACCCATCCTGTATCTCCGGAGTTCGTATAAAATTTCTTGTACTGACACCTTATTCTCACCTTCCTTATCAATCTGTAAAGAAATAATTATCACTAACTGTTACAATTAATTTTTATCTCTATGCATACCAAAACCAGACAGCAGTCAACTAAGCAAAACGTTCCAGATCGACCAATACCAGCGCTGCAATGCACAACAGCTGGGCCCACTTCGGGGTCTAAAGCCCCTGAGTCCCGCACTTGCTTCAGGAATTGCAAAAATGCAACTGGTGAACTTGGAATTCCGAAATCTGGCCAAGTCGTATAATGGAACTGAATAACTTCGCGATTTTTCTTGGATTCCACATCTGTTAGCCTATAAAAAGTTAAATGCTCTATCAATTCTTAAAGAATGAATTCGAAACATACCTAAATATCCGTTTACAGAAATTTGTGTACTCTTCACACTTCATGTACTCCACGGTAAGTCCAACGTCTGTTAGGTTCAAGATATGTTCCTCTCCTATTTTTTCGGGCCAGTAAAGCTGGCACTTTGACTGGTTGTTTTCTTGTAACTTATTCAGCATCAATATCGCTTTAGAGTTTTGTTCCCAAATCATCAGCCAGAAGTGTCCAACTGTGCCCTTGAGAGGGCCCTGCGTTAGAATGTACTTCCTCTCTGCCCGCTCCATCTGTTTATTGTTAGGATCAGACTTAGAGACTTCCACATTAATTGCTAAAAGGCTCACCTTGACCAAGTTTGCATTGATGTAGTCTGTTTTTCCTCTATGGATAATTATGCGTGAGTGGTCGTAGGGGTTTACATCTCGATACCTATTCAGTGGCCGGTTATTCTTTTTTCCGGATTCATTTACTGAAAATCCCATTTCCTTCGCCTCTTTATCACACTTTTTCCGAATTTCCTGAAAAATTGTTATAAAGGGAATTTTTGCTAAAAGTCTGTTTAATTTTAATGCACACTAGAACCAAAGATATTTCGCACGCAATTGATTCTCAATGACAAAAAGCGTGAAACCTTAAAATTATATGACTGAAGAAATTCTTGTGGCGAGAATATTAGTTGTGGTAAATTATTTATTGCACCCATGTAAAGTTCTATAAACTATTAATATAAATTATAAAGATGTAAAGATGAAGAGAGTACGATGAATGGACAAATAATTAAAATTAATTTTAAGATAAGTTTAATGTCCATCCAAATACAAGGTCGACAACTTTGTTAATCTGAGATTCTTAACTGTAGCCCGATTTAATTTCTCAATTTTCGCAATGACTTAATAAAGCAAATACTATTCTCACATTTGGTTTACTGAAATGAGAAAAATAATTTCATTTTTTTTGGAGGATGTGTCTAATAATTCTTGCAAATGATTCTGGCTATATGTATAAAAGCCGAAAAAAATGATCGTTGAACATCACATTGTTAGAAGATAAAAAATTAACTGATTTTAAATTATGATCAAACTTTCTACAAAATGGATACGTTCATGTAATAAAAATATCCTAATTTTAATACCTAAGAATTGTTAGAACAATTTTTCTAATTTTAACTAAAGCTGGTACAAATGTTCATATAATATATTAAATTACCTTAAAGAACTTCGTAGAGAATATATTTAAGAGTGGATCAAATAATTGGTCTGGCAAATAAAGGGCTCTATTCTTTAGAAATGAATATGACTCTTTGATCTGAATGTAAGATGCGTGGTTGCTACACTTCCAACAGAGAAAGGCAATTTACTAATATCGCCAATGATACCTTTTGGCAGTGAAAAAAATTTGTCTAACTCTTTTCTGTTTCTTGAAGTTATGAAAAATACCGTGGAGTTTTGAAATGCCTTCATATGAATCAACAAAAGCAGATTTCAGTGTAATAGAAGCTTATAATTGAAGTAAGCGTCAAACCTATAGTGTGACCCAGAAACATCTGAAAATGCCTCAGCTTTCCGCTCTATTCGCAAACATTTCTTAATTGCAATGAATGTACAATTGCATCAAACGTGCACGCGGCCCGGCGCAAAGTACAGCTCAATTACCTTTCACAGTCAGGGAACAATAAAGGCATGAAGCATAAATAATTTGGCCGGCGTTAATGATGAGCTTTCTCAACTATTGCACCGAGCGGCGTTGCAAAGGCGTTAAAGCGGCACAGGTATGGAAAGCAGTGTGCCGCCTCCGGACTCAGCCTTCCGCGGCAATTAGAAAAGATGCGAAATGTGTGTGGGGTTCGAGGGAAATTATTTTGCGCCGCCCTGATTCTCTGAACCCGAACGTATCGCCTATATGCATATGCCCAGATGGTATCATCGCTGTGGAGGAGCTACCGCAACAAGAAGTTTTTCCTGGAAAAATCAACAAAGCTTACGGTGAACTCTCAGAGATTTGTTCAAAAAACATAATATCGAATGTGTATGCGCGGCTGTTGCGTCTTCGAAATGGTTAGGCCGGGTAGACCGCACCACTCCGCTGAATTCATACTTCTCGGAATTGAATTAACAGCCCGGAGGGCAAAAATATTTTCCTGGACGGCTATCCACTTGACGCTGTAAAGGGAATTAGTTCCACGAATTGGCGAACCGACGAAATTGGGTTCCCACCGCCTGGGCACTGGCAACATTCAATTGAGCACTGGGAGAGGCTGACCCACTAGCCAGAATTGGAGGAGAGGCGAGCTCCGTTCTGACTTCTGGTGGCTTTCACGACCAGATCTTGGGCACTGGGGCTTCCCTCGACCAGGAGCTGATGGAACCGCGACTGATCACACCATCGACTCTGAGTCACTCGGCTGCGGCCAAGATATGGTCATATAAACAAAAAGGTGAGCCCCGCAAGTGGTTCGCCTTCCTGTCAAAATCGAGCACTCCATTAGTTACCTGGAAAACGGAAACCCAACCATGACCAGCCATCGAGGTTATTTCCTTGAATTCCTGCTCGATCTTGCCTGCAGCCATGTTTCCCACTTTTATTGTTATCACTTCACCTGATATTACTTAAAATCACACCCTTGAAAGGAATATAAACATAATTTCTCGACGACTTCAACCTCTTTTTCCACCCGTGTACGCGTTCATCTTGGAACTAAAATTTATTGTTTCGATTTTATGCCTGCCAGTTGGCACCACTTGCTCGGCAACTGAGCGCCATCAGGGGAGGAGAATTGGCATATGTGTACTAAAAATTAATTAATTTTCGTCTATATTTTGAGAAAAGCACTCTATCAAAATAATATTCTTTTTTTTATATACAAAAAGCTAGATTAATTATATATAACTTAAAATATATGTTTAAAATAAAAATTAATTTAGAACTAATCACACATGTTGACAATTTCCTGACAGTTCTTTGACATTTAAAATTTCAACAAAAATGCTCTGTAGAAGAATTTTACAGCAAAGTTCATTTCTTCGTAAATTAAGTGCAGTACGTACAGGATTATGTCCGTGTCGATCATTTCACGATGATTTTTCAAATCCTAAACCACTAGACCCGAAAATATCCAGAGCGGTTGAAACGAAGTACAAAATTTTTAGAGATGAGGATGCTTCAGAGATTTTGGACGTCGAAGAGGAAAAATACAGAATACAGCAGGAAGAAGCTGCTGTTTCACCTGACCTCGATGTAGCCCAACAAAAAAAGCTGCAGAGTAAAATATCAACATCCCTAATATATGTAAAAATTAATTTCAAAGTCGCAAACAGGAGGTTTAACCGGCGTGTTCGATATCGAGGACCTGGTCGTTTTGTTGAGGAAGGAAAGTGCAGGGGACATCATCGTCTGTTCAGTTCCTAAGCACATTAAATACGTGGATTACATGTGCATAGTCACTGGAAGGAGTTTCAGGCACATGAAGGCTATGGCCGAGCACGTAAGGAAGATTTATAAACTGAAACGCGGAAAAGGAGATATCTTACCCAAGCTGGAAGGAGAGACAAGTCGAGATTGGATGGCGCTAGATTTAGGTTGCTTATCTCCTACTTTAATATTACATTTTAAATTTACCATTTACTCTCACAGGAAATATCGCTTTGCACATATTTTCTGAGGAAGCGCGGCAGGTCTACGATTTAGAATCACTTTGGAGTATAGGCCCCGAATTTGATAAAGAGTGCAATAAGCCGGAAGATCCTCTGATAGAACTGTTCCAGCAGCATTCAGCATATCTAGATAAATTAGAGCCAAAAACAAGTTGAATTCTGAACAAAATTCTCCTATTAAAAAGTTAAAAAGAAATTTTAAATTTTCCTATTCATTACCTCTTTTTTAATCAAACTTAGTCGCTATCTAAACGGGGCAATTAAAAAGTTGAGAATTCCATTTCTGCAGTCCCTTTCTCAGTTTCACTTAACAGTAATTACTCAATTGTACTATAGACCGCAAAAATGTAACATCAAAATTTTGAAAAAAAAAAAAACGAATTATTACGCAAGCTTTTGAACATTCAAAATTCTTTAATATCTTCGTAAAATAGGGAAATAAAAAAGCGCAGTTAAAATAAAATCGATATTTTAGTTTTGCAGAACAAAGTTTAAATTGTATGTAATAAGCTTAAGAAAAATCCATTCCGAAAAAAACAATTATTTTCCAATTTTTAAAATAAACGTATCGAAAGGGCTTAGATATGATTTGAAAACTATGAAAATTATTACTTTAGAATGCTTGAAAATCGGAATTCCATCTTTTTTTTTTTAAATAATCTGATAGACCATGGGGATTTTTCGGGGTCCTGGTTGGTCTGACTCCTTCTTAACATAATTTTAAAGTGCAACACGACTTTCAATTGTATTTCATCATAGCGTCCTAAATTCTAAGTCTAAACTTCATTTGCATACTTGTTTTTCAATTACTTACTTTATTGCCAATTAAAACTGTTTTACCAACAAATAAAATCATTAGAAATTTTCTTATGTAAATCAAACAAGCTTGAGAAGCAATGATGCTCGTTAATTTTCTGGCCGTACTTTCGAACGAGGTAATCCGGACCTTTGGTATGAATTAAAGCTGCATGCCATCCAGCACTTTTAGCGCCCAAATAATCAGTCACAGGTGTTTCTCCAATATGCAAGCACTGGTCTGGGGTCACGTCTTTTAGCTCTGCGGCTCTTATAGCCCAGTCGAAGATCTCCTTATTTGGCTTCTCGCAATTGCAGTCATAAGAATTTAAGATGAAGTCGAAAAAGTGGTCGATTTTCATGTTTCGTAAAAGTGCATTCAGTCTTGGATCAAAGTTTGATATTACACCCAGAGTAAAGGGTACTTGTCCTTTTTGATTTTTTGCACCTAGTTGTTGCTGTAGTTTCAGATAGTTCAAAAATTCTATCGCTCCATAACATAACTGCCAACATGTGCTTGTTTTATATATTTCAATTAATTGATCAGCAAAAGCTTGCATCTTTTCATCTGGTAGTTTGACACCGCTTTCTGTAAATGTTTCTTTCAAAACAAAATTATTCGTTTACGTTTCTTACTAAAAATGTTTGCTTTACTCACTTGCTGTTAATTCTCGCCACCAATTTTGCCAGCCCATTTTTGAATTTCGCCCGAAATTTGGATATGTTCTGTTCATTTTATGCCTTTTTGTAATAGAAAAGGAATAAATTAGGAAGTTCAAAATAAAAATAGCTAAATGTATTATAATATATTATATCTTAAGAAAAAAATAATTATTTTAGCCCAAAAGGATGTTTCAACCTGTATAATAAAATGATTGGTTTAGAACAAATTCGACTTGAATCTAAATACATTTAAAATATTTAACCTTTTTGCTCCCAATACTCTTGCAAATTATTCAGTATTTTTGTTATGGACTTTTTTGCTCAATCCCTCTTCAAATAATGATGAGAATATTGTTTCATTTGATTAAAAACCACTTCTTGAAAATTTAAGAATACGTTCAATAGAAGAACATAATACCAAGCTTATCGTAGGTCACAAGAACAAGGCAGCCAAATATGTATTTCTTGAGCTGGGAGGGTTGTCTGATTATTTTTACTCAAAACGTGAAATGCGACACATATGCAAGCAATCGGTCCAACTTGAACCCACCAATTTGATCTGAAGTTGATTGCCAGCTCGTTGTTATCACACCTAACGCCGAACATTGCTCCGATTTCTCCATATTGCTTGCCGGGACTCGTCCTGAACTGAAGGAGTGTGTTGTTTACGCCAAACGTTATGACGCGAAATCGGGATAAACTCATTTTACACTCTCACTTGTATTTATACCCGTTTTTTCAACAATTTATCGCCCAGATCTGACGCACAACTCTGATTGCCTGTCGAGAGTAAACTGAAATAAATATTTTTCCCAATTATTCCCTGCAATTTCTTATCACTTCTTCCGCAGTTTTATGGTAAGAGGTCAACCGATAAGGCTATTCTCAGCAGGAGGTTTTGTTTAACAAATATTCCTTAGCAAGTTCTTCTGATTGCTATTAGTCCAAGCTCCTTAAATGCATCTTCTGTGGATAGCAAATAGAGCACATATAAATATCTCTAGAAATATATTACCCTAAGAAAGCAGAAGATGGAAGTTAATCTCGGAATTTATGATGTAAATAAATAAGGTAACAAAAGTTTTTTACCCGTCTACATGAAAAGAAGTGGTAATGTGGTTAAATGGTATGGCAATTTATTTGGAATAACGCAGAGCCCCAATGGGCCTATTTTATTTAATAATAAATTTGCAATGATTCAAATATTAAAATAAATAGGCGAAAAAAACAACTAAACCCAAACTTTGTTGTCGGTATAAAGTTATTTAAATTCTTGCCAAATTGAGAATGGAGAGTATTTAGTTTCATTTTGGAAAGTAATGACATTAAGTAATATTAAATCATTTGGAATTGGAACAGTTCTCTTTCTTTGTTTCTGTTTTCACCACAAGTATTTATCAAAAAGCACTGCAGTTTTAAAACATTGTACAGAACATGTGAATACGGAAGTAATAAAAATAGCCCAAGTAGATCTTAAGGAGGAACTAATATAGTACCCCAAATTAGGTCAAATTTGAATAGTTTTTCCTAACTTACTCGTGCATTCCAATGCAAAGTAAAAGCGAATCGAGCCCATTGCCGAAAATGTAAAGAGGTGGCGAGCACTTGAGCCTTGAGCGCTAAACGAAGACATTCATTTCGAGGTTCGGTTAATCAGATGGCGTTCGGAATGTGCAGAATGTTTGGCATTTTCTGATAAATTGGACATCAAAACTATAAGCAATAAGCGGCGACACGATTTGGCCCCTTTCCTCTAGATACATCTTTTATGTTTTGGATGCGCAAATACCTTAAACGAACTTGATGAGGCGCGAGCAGAAATTGGCATCACCGATTTTTGGAGAGTGGAATTCGAATCGACGTGCGTGTTTTTCCGCTTATCTCGTCGTTCCTTTTATTTTAAGTCTTTTCATTTATTTCAAAAGAAAACAGAAAAAAACTGCTACTACTACCAAAGAGGCTGCCCGGCCAAACCAGGTCCAGAAGTCAATACACTCGGTGCCACACACGTTCCAAGAATTCTTGTTTCTTTGCTTTGCTTTGCATTGCTCCATTACCGCATCCAGCCAGTGGAGTTGAAGACCATTTGGAGCTGAATATGCCCTCCAGACGGAAGAACATTCCTCGCCAATGGTCGGGCCGAGCAAGAAAATTCATAAGCTCCCCGCGCAAAATTTATGACTTTTTCTGCTAGTGTCGGACAGGAGATCGGGCGTTTGAGTCAAAACACTTTTTTATTTTTAGAATTCAGTCGGGAAATTTAGCGGTTGATTTCCACGTTTTTATAGGTCGTCCCGGCAGACGCTTTATTTGTTGTGCCACCAAAAAATTTGGGAATCGCATCATCATCAAAGTCATCAGTTATCTAATAACAAAACGTGCGCGTCCCAAAACTCTAAATAAACAGGAGCTCGGAAAACTTGGGAAAAATCAGAAGAGGTTAAATTTTGTTATACAAACAAACAAGTGAAATTTGGCAACACCTTCTGCAATATTTAACAGTTTTTGAAATAAATATCGAGAAGTACTCTTTTGTTGTTCGTCTGAGAATTCCAAAGATTCATTAACACGTTTTATGCCCTTTCAATTTAATCTGGATATAGAATAGCCTTAATATACGATATTTTTATCAAACTGAACAATTATTTTAGGAGTATTTACTACAAATCCAAAACACTTCTCAAAAGTAATCGAAACGGTTTTTGATTTTCAAAACCGATCTATCATACATTCATACAATTAATATTTGAGCTTCATTGGTGCCACTAGAGTGGTATTACTCAGGACACATCAATAACAACTCTGTTATATTTAAAATTCGTGTAAGTTTTGGTTCCTTTGATTCACTATACATATAAAATACATTTTTGTTTTATTAATGTTTTAATAACTATCATTAAATAAAGAAAATCACTTCCTTGATCTTTATAAGTTATAAAAACTATTGATTACCTTCTTTAAAAAACTCCAAACGTTTTGAGGACATTCTTAATTCTTAGCTACTTTTATTGGTTTGGAATGTCTCCAAACAAACTAATGATTTTTTCTTTGAGAAACGTCCTCCGTTTTTACAAGTTGAGGAAAACGCATGTAAGTATTTTCAAAGATTATCAAAGTTTTGATTAATTGTATGTTTGCGTAAATACATAGGAATACCTCTTCTTCTATTATAGTTATAACATTCGTATAACAAATTTTGACTTGTATAACATTCTATAAGTATAAATTACATCGAAAGTCCTAATATTCAAATGTTTTAAGTAGCATGTGGTAATATTTAAACTTGTTAAAAAGTGCAATAATGTACGCCCATCCAGCCGAAAGACTTTAATTACGTTTCAAAACAGAGGTCACGACGACGAACGAAAAACCCTAACGCCGTCACTGACCGCGAATAAAAATTCTTGTACATAAGCTATATAGCGTGTTTCGTGGTTGACTTTTTTAAATTCCTTTCTTAAAATGTTCCCAGGCATTCCGATGTAATAGTTAATTTCATACGGAAAAGTTATCGGCGTACCTTGCTTTCTACCTGACCAAGTAAAGAAAGATGTAAGAAGAAAAGGTGATGCGGCTTTGTCGTTGTATAAGAGCGCATACTTTGTACATGTATACCGCTTGAGAACACCATTTACAGTCAAACCCGAGATGCTCCAAAGCAAACTTGGTGGTGGTAGCTGGTCTGCCGCTACGAAGACTTAAACCTCCAAAGGTTCAATCGCTCAGACAACAAAAGTTTCGCCTCTACTGACTGGTTGGCGGTCGATCGATACGACGGACGATAGTCATCCCCGTATATGGGAGTAACAATTTTCCATACATTTCTGGATAACGATTTTGGATATATCGCTTACCCAAACATATACGTAGTGCAAAATATTTCAGAGCACATTTTGTTCATCGACTTGCCACGATCAAATTATATTGTAGTCCCGTTGTCTTATATTCTTTTAAGGCGATAGAAACGATAGCGATTCTCCGGTCTTCGCCCTGCTTTAATTGCTGATGAATGAATGTGTTAAATGACCAGATACCATTCATGATATCAAAATTTTTCTCTTAACAGTGGAGAGTTATAGGAAAAACTTGTTCCCATTCACACGAAATTAAGAAAGCTACGGTCAGTAAGCTGTTCCTAAAATGTTCGCTAAACATTTCTCGTTAAAGGCATTCACATTTTCAACGCTCTTCCAAAACTGGTATGGTAATCATAGAACAGTTTTTTGCAAGTTCGGTAGTAGTAGTTATTTCTTTAGTACGTGCATAAAGTGCATAGTATTTGATGGAAAGTAAGTAATAGACCGTTTATTTTGATAACGATGTAAGTCAATTTTTGGAAAAAAGTTAAGAAATAATAATCAACAAAGTGACAGACTTTTTAATGGTTTTATAAGATATCCTAAAATTATACTTCAAAGTATTTCTGCATTTCCTCCTATAACACAATTAAATTTTTCAGTGTCATAATTTTGAATTTATATATTATAAAATTACATTCCTCTTCAATTATCTTGTTATTTGATAGAGTTTTTTAGTTTTCTCATACGAGTATGACATTTTTTCCGACAATCGGTTTGTTCCCAATATAACCAAGGTATCAATCATCACCAAAAAAGCACAAACTATTTCATTCATATTTCACCTCAAACAGTCAAAAAAAATTTACGATAATATACTACTTTTAATTAGTCTTTGAACATTTTGATGATCTGATCTAATACATTTCGAACAAGAAAATTTCGGAGTAAGCAAACGAGAGGCAGTGAGTTGTGAAAATAAATGAGCATAAATATTTTTAAAGAATGAAACCTAGTGGAAATCTAGCTCTAATACTTATTGTTATTTCGTAACCGTATCAAAATCAGTCTTTAGTGTTATAGTTGAATGAAGCCATAGCCATTTGATATTCGAAGCGGCTATAAGAAGCTGAAATCTCGCAAAATTTCATTTCAAGAAAAATTAATTGAATTAACGTTGTCAATATCGGGTAAAAATTAACCTAGAAATTAATGTTTTTTATATCAGCTCCGACTTCGATTTTAAAGTCAAAGCGAATCACTGTATCTCAATCTTATCCTATGGCTTTAGACTAGTTTTCCTAAAAGCGACTACATATGGAGATAGGTAACAAACCGCGAATCAGGTGACTGGACGACCAATAAATTTGTGTCCACTAAAGTGAAGGGAGCATCTAAGAAGCAGAACGGCTAAAAAAATTATACTTGGATCACCCAACATCACATAGAGGATTATGGAAAATAGGTAAATTAAAACAGAGGTCAAGTTCTTCTGAATTCGAACCATCTTAGATAGCAACGCTACCGAAATCGATGATCGTTTGAAGTGCTAATTACTTGTAAATCCGAGTACTCATGGACAAAGGAATACATTTTGGGTAAAATTTTTTTGTCGTGTTGTACAAAGTTGTAATTTAGGCAGCCAAGACAAAAACTGTTCGTTGAGATCAGCAACATATTCCCAAAGCTCCTCTAATGATGCGTATTCCGAAAGAAGGCCGGACTGTCGGCAAAGCACCTCTGATAAGGTGCAGGAATATTGTAAAAAACCACCACAAGGTTGTCATGGTGCCACCGCAGAGAATAAAATTTGCATGTCTAGATAGCCGTCTGCCGACTCCCCGTGACTTATTTATTTATAGAACCGATATTACATAAGGCTGGAATCGAAGCTGCCACTGTTTAAACTGTTGATGCCTTCGATGTAATCTACCTTTCGGAGACGTGAATTATATCTCTCGTCGCGTGCATATTTATCCACTAAGTATACAACTGAACGCGTCTATTAAGGGAACAGATAGTTTTAACAATGTTTTATCGCAGCTCCATGATCTTCCGCCTCTAGCGGAGCGGTGAGTTGAAAGTATTTTTAAATTAAACGATTACACGAAAAGAATTCGCAGGATTTCTGGGAACGACCAAAGCTATTTAAAGTTAAGCGCCACTGCAAACATTTGCCGAATTATTTGAAAATTTAGCATGTCGCACGTCATAAGTTTCCCGACCGATTAGCATTTTTGAAAAGCCAGTGGGCCTTGGTCTATGAAGATAAGAAAAATGAACTTAAAAATAAAGTATTTTTGAGCAATTATCACATGCTCGGCCAGAGCATGTGTTATCTGTCGCCAGGTACGTAACTCTGTAAAACAAACCAGGAAGATAAATGGCCCAGTTGGTGAGTGTTGAACTACATTAGAAGGCCAAATAAGTTTGAGCAAATAAAGAACAATCTTCCTAATTGTCAAGCAGATGGCTGTAACTGTTTGTTAGCGAGTGGTACAACATTCCACAACTTCTTAACTGATTTAAACAGCAAATTAGCGATTGCTTCTAATAAGCATAACAAGCACACAATTTGCTAAGATTAGTTTAGGTTAAAAAATATTACACGGTGTAAAAGTTATAATTTTAAAATCTCTAGAAAGCTAATTTAATGAGTTTATTGAAAAAAAAGCGGAAACTCTTTACAAATTTTGTTCTTTCGTTATTTCATCGACAATACTTTAATTTTTTTTTGACCTAATCTCTAAAAAGGTTCCTTGCGTTAAAACCCAGATTTCTATGGGCCTCTACCTCAACACGTAAAGGCATAAGCTTGGAATGCGGTCGTCATTTTTGCTTAGCGATATTTTGCAAAAACAGAGTTATTATTTCTGCTAGTCGACCTTAATCCATTTCCATTTTCTTTTCAGTAAATTTTCAGCCAAAAGAAAGATCCAAAAAATATCTTCGAGATGAAAGGTAATCGAATATAAATATTTATATTCTGTGAACTTTCCTTTAGTGTTAAATTAAAGATCGAAAACCAGTATTCAAATCATTCATGCAAAGGAAACAAATCCTGCAGCATAAAATGTGAATTTAACGATCAATTTCAGCCAATTAGCATCTTACACACCAATATTTCCCTAAACTGACAAATCTTTCCTATTAAGTTATTAGAGGAATAAATCGTAAGCAGGTTGGTATTCACCCATTGGAATGGGTTTAGAAATTTACGCTGTCCAATATTTTGGGGCCTTGGTTGCAAAGAAAAAGTAAAGAATTTCACAGACCCCGGAGCTATGCCAATGCTGGGCACCTACATAACTCTCCACATAAACAGTGCTACAACCAGTCTGGGGCTCCGCGCTGGATGGAATTCGAGCTTTGACTTTGATCAGCTGCTGTGTTCTTTCTTTCACACCATAATGGCTGGTGGCTGGGCCTCAGCGCTGGAGCGAGCTATGGCTGAAACTTGTGAATGACTGCAAGATTTCCAGAATTCATGACTAAAGCTGCCGTGGCCTGCGAGCCCAGTGAGACCGCATTCCATTAACCTATGAAGCAATAACCGCGGAGGACGAGAGACGCGGTCAAGCGATTTGCAAAGCTTCAGTTTGAAGCCCTTGTTGGTGTATTTGTGCTTACAAATTATTAATAAAATCAGTTATGCGGAGAAGAAATATTTTTAATCACTTGACTCAATGAATTTTGCTGCCTCTCGAAATTGCTCAGCAATCCAGCGCTTTATATTCACTTCAACAAATTATGTAATTGGGAATGGCGCTGTAATCCCCGTTGATACGCGTTTTCTGCCAACTCCAATCGACGAGTTTCAAGAAAAATTATTCAAATTGTGGGACAACGCCTAAAGAATTCTTGATGCATTCGTAATAATTCTTTTAATTTTAACTGTTGGTTGAGTTAAATGTTTTCATAGACTTTTGTGTTTTGTATAGTACCTATATATATAGCGTATATAGCGTTATGTTACGTCTGTTGTGGATCAAAGCACGCAATGCAAACTAAGCAAACAAATCACATAAAGCAAAGCAAATGGAGCAAGGCTAGGCAAAATTTTCATTTTTCTCAGGTATTACTCAAGACAGATTTTTTCCCATTCATGAGAAAGAAAATTAAATTGATTCATTGAATGAATTATAGGTGTGTACTTAATATCAAGTTATTATGAAAATGGTATAGACAAATTCTGATTCAATGTTCATCTTACCAACCAACCCAATCTTAGAAATAATGTACGTGATGTGCCATTTCACACAGAGTGTACAATTTATTTGCAATGCCCTGCTAATACTCTTTATATATCAAACAGTTTGACGATTTTATTTAAAAGTTATCCCTATTATAAACTTAAAAATTAAATTGAAATTTTGTACTCATAACAAAAGTTAATGTAGCATATTTTGATATAGTACCAATTTAAGTCATAACCAATAAAAGAAAGTCATAAGATTCATAAGCCTAGGAACTGGTGTAAAAATCTTAATTATTTCTGTGTATGCATATTAATTATTATTATTAAGTATCAGTGTTGGTTGTTATTACATTTTTACGTTTTGGCGTCACAAGGTCTCCAATTATTAAGTACATGCTACACAGATACATGACATAGAGTATTTGAAATAAGCAATTTACCTTATAACTTAAATCTAATAATCTAAATACATTCAAAAAAGAGCGGCATAGTTTATAAATTATTGAATTACTTTTCTTATTTTCAGAATAAAATTCCAAATTCCCTTAAGTTAAATTATCTAAACTCTAAAGTGTTATCTAAGTTATCTAAGTGTTTTAAAAAATTAGTCTCCTAGTACCAAAAAAAAGTATTCAACTTGGTATGGCGTACTGTTCTTCAAAATAAAAGTGTTACAGGAGACTTCCATGTGAGAAATTTTTCTAGACCTTAAACTCTTAGCCAATGTGACCCCTAAATATGTTTCCGTTAAGAACTTGATCGCCGTACCTTCTAGTACTGGATAAATTACAGTTGAATTCTTCTCTTTGTAAAAGGCACGATACCCGTCTTGCTTGGGTGAACCCGTTCCGCCTATAACTACGATAAAGTGCGCATATATCTTTAATAATTTCTGGTAACTTTAAGGACCATTGCCATACAAGCCATAAAAGGAATATATGCATCTAATATCCTTCTATAATCCATAAACCAGTCAAACATTAGAAAGCGATTTCAGGAGATGCAATTAAGCCCATCAGATTTCAAGATATTTTCCAGCCGTTTCTTCACATCGTTACCATCGTTACAAACGAGACAACCATAAGAAGACTTTGGCTTTCCAGCAAATTGCCCTCGAGACGCCTTTATAAATATCATTGATGTCATCTCGAATTCAAAATATTTAGGACATTGTCCGCGACCATCCTCCGAAGAGAAGAATGCGGAGATGCACACCTACTAGAACAAGACGACAGTGTAATTCGCCTAGAGTAGTGTAGAAGTACCAATTGGAGAATGGGAAGAAGATTGTGGATCCATTTAAAATTGCCATGTAAAGGGCCCATCCCACCTGTTACACCCGGACGCGACCTACGACTGCCGGCTGTCTCTATGCTAGCTACTTAGCCATATCGAGACAACTTACGAAATGGTTATAGAATGAGAGCTGCATGTACGGCCAGACTTCTGACGAGTAGAATTTTTCGTATATGCAAATGAGGTGAATTTTATATGGAGTGGAAAGAAAATCATCTACTAAACGCCGCTCGCCGGTGAGTCCCGGCCCAAGCTTAACTAGCGGCTGTGGCTATGTGCGGCAGAGCTAGTCGACTAAAAGTTTACTGTATATTGTATAATCGTTTGAACTTCCACAGGTACCGCATTACGGCAGACAGGCGACGTTGTGTGGAGCGTATAAATAAAATGAGATTCCACCAACATTTCTACTGCGCGCTGCCTGCTGAACGAACCGACCTTGTGCGCAAAACGTAAAGCAGAAGTAATCATCTAGCGAGGAGGAGATATTTTAGTGGTGCTGTGTTCGTTCCGTTCAGTCGATTTTGGTCTGCATTCCTCACTTGGGAGTCAGTAACAGAATAGCGTTTGAAGTGTTTACATCAGCGGATTTTGGACCAGAGGTGGTTGCGGATGTGACACCCCAGTCAAGTACAAAAAGTGGAGCAGAGTTTCGCATCCCCATATTTATTTATTGGTCAGTTGCTAGTTGAGTTTTAGTGTCTTATGATAGTGCAACGAAAATTACTCTGAAATGGACTTTTGTATGGACTTTGCTGAATTGGTGATTACGCAGTAAAGCTAAGTAAATTGGACGTTGCTCTGAGAGAAGAAAAATTTTTTTAATGTGCCAGACTCCCACAATGAGGATATATATCAAATGGACAGACCGAGTTCAAATATATGTACATACAGCACACCCGCTGCACTTGGCACAGTGTTTGTGATGTTGCTTTTTCACGCCTTCGTGTGCGGGGCACAACGACTCCGTAATGAGATCAGCTGATTGGCATTTTTCGCCAACAGCTTATATATATAATATCCTCATTAATAAAAGCTTCTCTCCCCGAAAAGGAAGTGGTAATTACCAATTGGATCAGTTTAACCATGTCACAGACCTCAGTTCGTTGGAAAATGTGCAAACTTCTACGACACTATACCCTCATACTGTGGCCAAGTTTCTGAAGATTCTTTGATGGATGTGTTGTGGGAGGGTATACGGCATGGGAAATAAATCCGTATCTCACAGATTCCCCCTCAGTCGTCTATACTGATTATGTCCGCAAAAATGGATATTAAAACCATCCGCTTTTGGGAAGTATGCCACTTCCTCAAGAGATTCTCCGGTTCAGCAGCCTCTCCGCCCCCCCACCGCATCGTCCGCTCTAATTAATAAATCAAGAGTATTGTGCTCGAAAGTCGAGTGCTGCTACTTCTGAACGGTTGAACAGCTCCATTCTTTGGTGATATTCGTGATTTTCACAAATTGTCTCACGATTTACACTTATAAATCTGTGCAATCTGAATTTTTCTCTAAAAGAAACAGTTTAATTGTGAAGCTGCACAAGACAGGCTAGGTGCCCTGAATTAAGATGAAAGCAACTCGCTATATGTATGCTTTAAGCACATACAACGTTTAGACGTACCCGTCTTTTATATTGCATATCGAAATATGTGAACTTTTGAGACAAAAATGTTCAAAACACTTTTCGCTAACACAAAACCCTCTTGGTTTGTAAATTTTTTTACTGGAGGAGTATGATTGTGTCGCGGTTAAATGAATGGGACTCATATGTATACATACTTCGTTATGTAAACTTTCAATTCAGTGAAGCTTGCGGTATAATAGTTTGTTGTAAACTATGTATTTGTGCATAGAAATGTGTTCGTATATAGATCTTGGTGTGACGGATGTATGCATATAGTTACATTTAAATTTTATTATATGTACTGTTGAATCCAACTTAAAAGTGCTATACTTGCCTTTTAAATTTTTCAGTTGAAGGTAGTGTATTCCGATATGTAACGATCAAATTTGTTTAATATTCTATAGTGGATTCATTATTGACACATTCCTAATTCATCGTGTGCTATTAGACACCCTATGGCCCAATTAGCATGTAATTTTTTGTTCTATTAATATAAAGACTTACTAAAGCAAGTATTTTTTGTTACCAATTTACTGAACTACCTAAAATACTTTCTTCTCGGCGATAAAATATCAGAGAACTTTCTTTACCGAATATCTCACTTAACAAATGCACGATTTTATCTTCTTTTGAAAGATGAAGGCTTTTGCAAAGGTTGCAATAATTTCTTCGATTTTCATTACAAATCAACAATTGGTAAAACAAGAAACTACGGCTTCAATAATAAAAAAGAAATAATGAAGAAATCTAAGATAATCTTTTAAATTCGCTTACCATTTGTTCTTCATACATAACCAAATTTGTGAATCTGGTTATCTATGTTTGTTTTCGGTAATCAGAAGTAAACTTAGTTTTCACTAATTTCTATTTAAGCTTACTCTCCAGATCATCGTCATCGCCCATAGTTGACATGAACTTACAGTACATGGTGACACTTTATCTTGTTCCAATCCTCGTTGTAAATTTCTAACCAACCACTTGTTGCACACATCGTCTTTCTGGAACTGCTAAAACAACAATTCTTTAGCATAATATATACAAATAAGGATAATAAAATGTTCTTTTATATGATATTTCGTTTCTCGATAAACTACGAACGCATAATTTTTTTAATTTTTTACGCCACAGTTCCAAGCCGAAGAATTAAATTGCTAAGAGCTGGAAAGCTCAGCGCTGCATATTTAGCGACTCTAAATCTACGTTTTACAATAAACACCAACTAATAAGCATCGACGAATGAAATTATTACGTACCCAAAATACAATAAATTATGTTCCAAGTCATAAAATCTATTTCAGAATCGACTAAGTAGTTAAACAGATTGGCTTTATATATTATAAGTTCTTTACATATTCTTTCTCATTACAGGATTGATGCTTTATTTTGAATCAGAATACGTTAAAGGTAAGTACCCCAACGAAACGCTTAACTTAAGGATATAATACTGTTTAAAAATACGACTTCAAACTATTAAAATGTTGCGATGCCCATCTTTTGAAATTATAGAAATAATAATTTTTTGTTTTTTTAAGCTAGAGTTTCTCCGAAGATATTCACCAAACGCTAATTAATAACATATTAAATTTATTTTATTTCAGACTTCATTTAAAAATTTTTGAAATCCTAGAACAGTTTTGTAATTTTCAATATTAATCGATAGGAGAACAATTTTCTCATCTTACTTGACTTTGTAATTATTAATATCGAATACAGTCCTGTTCCTTTCTAACCCAAAAATTTAGGCTAATACAATTTCTCATTATTATAATATTACAAACTTGCAGAAGTCTAATTGGTGCTTCAGAATTGAGCTTTGTACGAATGTGTATCATGACATAATTTCCCTTCACACAGCAATCATTTGATAATTATTTAAACTAGTTCCAGCGCCAATACCGTCGACTTCTATTAATAAATTTTCCTGATACAGCACTGCGATCATATGTCGAGGGAATACTTGATACACTTAAAACCCATACGATCCGTTCACATTGATAATTATCATTTGACCGCAAAAAACTTTATGTGCTATGCCATTCATTTTTACATTTTTATGTCTGGTATCAAGAAAAAAATGCTTCGTTTTTAAAAATGAGAATTGTAAAAAAAAAATGCGTAGCGTACTCGATAATGTCTTCCGCATCCGTAATGAAACTCGTAAAAAATTTAATAGGCTTAAGAATTATGTAGCTGCGTTTGTTTAGCCGAGTGTATATTTTTATTTCTAATTCTTTCGTGCTTATTAAGTATGTTTTAAAGAACACATATATTGCCCGTTTACGAGCAAAAGCGAATTACTTATAAGAAATATCTCCATTCGTTTATATTTGCAATTCTAATTCCTTAATATTTTAAGTTATGTTGTTATTTAACAAAAGCACTGAAATAATAGTATAATTTTAGGTGCTTATTAGTTTTTAACTTGTTCTATTTTTTAATTTTTAGTATTTTTTTATTATAGTTGTTTAAAAAAAAGTGATTACAGTTGCTGAAATTATAAAAAAAAAAAAGTCATTAAATCATTGAAAAAGCATTTTAAAAAAGGGAATCTGTTAAAGACGAATGCTATCAAAAATATATGCATTTAGTCTATTGCTCATTTAGTTTATTATTATCATTTGATCTACTCCACGGAATATGCCATCACTCTGCTAATTTTTTGTATTTCTATATAATACTCAGTACTCACGAACGCAGTACATATCTATGAATCTACAAAATCAATTTTTTGCAAGTGGTGAATTCCTCCTTATGTGCCAGAAGTTTTGACAATTTGTCCACAAAAATGCAATGCAGATGTATCATTCTGCTACGTGCACCTATTTTTAGAATATTGCCTTCCGCAGATGCTAAGAAACGACAGTGGGCGACTCAAATTATATTTGAATTACAATAAAAAAACAAACGATTTATTTCGATTATAAATAAATAAGAAAAATATTCTTAAATGAGGTTTTGGGAATTTTTCAGCTAAAATGTCTAACGATATATAAATCAAGCAACAGAAATCTTTTGAGTTCTTTTTCGAAAGCGCTTAATAAATGAATAAATAGACAAATAAGCATTTAAATTTATAATAAATTCAATAACACTTAATTACTAAATCGATAAAGAACATAATAAGATTGTCTTTATTATTTTGGAGAAAATGTAAAAGTTCGTCGCTGTGTGAGAGTCTCATCAGAAAAATAGATAGAAAAGATTATACAATTTTAAATTGATACAACCTTTATCGGAATTTTAGATCTACTAGAGAATCTTTTAATATGTAGCAAGGTGACGCTACAAAAAAAAAAACTGTTACGAATATGAAAAATGTTGTACAATATACGAACAAAGGGGGTACGCTTCAGTTGTCGGGATCGCTGATATTAAATTTCGCATAGCTGCTAAATTTCATAACTAACAATAGTGGATCCAAAAGGAGTGTCTCAAAGTTGAGTTACACGAGATTCAAAAATTGATTGTTTCCACATGAAAAGTTTACTCAAATTAAACGCTCGATAAGTCCCTCTCCTCAATAAGGTACTCATACTTATTTCGTTCATTTTTTCCTCTTAGCTATTTGAAGTCCTTCTATAAAAGACCTTCGTTTGCCCTTCCAGCAGATGGTCTTTGCACTTTCGTCATCAGACATTTTCTACGAAAGTTTGCATAAGGTACTCAAATTGAACTTTTTCACATATTCATTCAAAATTAAGAATAGAGGGGCACCCTGCTTACCTAAATGAGTATGTGACGAAAAGCTCAAACTCACATTTTAACTAGGAGAGCTTTCGTTCATCTGGGTGCTGCTCGCTTAACAGAAGGGCAAGGGAAATGAAGGAATGGGTGCTCCGCTGGTGAATCGACTACTGTATCCAAGAAAAAAGTACAAAGACGCCAGGTAATCCAAAGCTCGGCAATCGCTGCGGCATTGAATTGGTGTGTAAATCAGCTCCGCACACATCAGCCACTGCTGCGAGATGCAGCGGAGTGCAACATATGCACATGGCAACATAAGCGGTCGCGCTAAGAGAGAATATTACGAAATCGAGTAACAATTTTATGAATGAAAGTTCAACGAACCGCGGTCTAGTGCAAGACTCTCGTCAGAAGTGTGAATTCCATCGGGAGTTTCTAGATCATTTTTTTCTGGTTTTCTGTTGTCTCATGCCCCAGGCCAGCATTCTTGGTAGATCCGTCGGGAAGAGTAGGGTGGTTCACCGTGAAGACATTAAGATTATGCGGCCTATAACATTTGGTGCGGTACGAGGAGAGTGGGTAGTGATAACTTATTTATTAATCAAAAGATAACTCACCGGTCTAACGCTGGCAGTGCTGTTTGCTCTCCTTGTTCCAGATTTTGATTTGCATAACCCAAATTTCCGATCATGTGTTTCTCAATAGCATGCCCGCACATATGGGAAAAAAAAAGTAAAGTACATATATGTGTTTGCATAGGGGAAAAAACGGGAACGCAACTGCTGAAGCAAGTATGATGTACTGCGGACGACGGCGGTAAGATGTAAATTCATTAAACGTCGCGCCTGGGAGCAACGTTGAAGCACTCGCTTGAAATTCTTATCCGTCCCAGAACTGGCCGTTATGTAATTTCTCTATTTACATCAATTGATAGGAAAGGTTACAAGTCACGTTCATAAATGCTGTGGGGACAAGAATTTCTTGTTTGTGGCTGTCGTTCAGCGATTCAATCAGCAACACCAGTGGCACCAGCTCCTTACTTGCTGTTTGTGCACATGTTGTTAGCGAAAAATATTTCTTTTTCAAGTATGAACAGCAGACAACATATATTCAAGTGTAGAGAATGTGTGAAAATGCTTCGAACAGAATTTGCTTGAAAAATGACTACACTACAGGCGAATATTACTCATGCAGCTAGCTATGTATTTCTCAACCTCATATTTCTTTTGATAATTTAACTATGTTCAAAATTATATATGTAAAAATTTGTTAGGGAATGAAATTCTAAATTTTACTATACCGGAGCATATAAAGCCTGATGTTGTATGGATTTATATATTATAATATGTTAGAAATGTGGATTAACAAAAGACAAGTCTCTTATTATGTGTAAAAATTCAAATGAAAATATAAGGTCGACGATAGAGGTTGATAAAGCTGCATCAGATTTGGTTATTTTCACAATGTGAAAATTGAAAATTGTATGTTAAACAAGCAACACAATACAAAAATAAGCGATTTTTAACTGGTAGCTAATAAATCCAAGAAAAATTACAATAAATAATAATCAATAATTAAACTTATAGCTGAACACACATACATATGTTGAACGTTGCAGACTAAGACATACATATATGAAATCATCCCTCTTGGTCCAATTAGAGCTTGAGTATTCATAGACAATCAATTTAGAGATCTTGCAAGGTTACTACTAATAGTTTTTATTGCGAATTTTAACAATAAGATAAATTGGACAAAGCTGGATCCACGTGTGCTTACGCTTGTGGGAAAAACTTCTATAATTCCGTCGTCGTGCGTATCTTCTCTTCTGGCTTTATTAAGTCCGCCGTAAAGTCTAGATCGACAAAATAAGGCTTTAGTTACGTGATTCTCAGCTGATGTTGTTTATTCAAAATATGTATAAGAACAAACTAAGGCGTAATAAGTTCCATAATACTTCGCAATTAGAAGCAGAACGGGTATTTTAATCGTCGAACACGTTTGGAACGTACTACGCCACGACTAGTTGCTGAAGCAGTAGAACATTTTTGTCGAAAATTCATGCTAGCTGTAGGAATTCTTCTTGCGCTTACTGTAACTACACGCTCATCCAAATAGCACACTTGACTCGCTCGGGAATGTACATAAAATGTAATATAAGCATACTTTCATTCGTTCAACCAGCGATAGTTTTCATAGATGTGTGCTGGCGCTCGTGACAAAACACCCACAGCAAAGCATATCGTGGGGCCGAGCTTTGTATTATTTCTACAAAGCGCACACCAGCAGAGTTTTAAAAAAAGCTGAAATATAGCATTGAAGCTCTGATTGCTAACAAAGTGGGCCCCGCATGTACAATGAGACCGCGGCCGCGAATATTCTCCAAAGAATCAGCCATCGCCATCGACTTGGTTGGACACGCCGTGGCGGTGCACATGAACGTGAATTACGCGCATAAGGCCAGCAACGAACGATTTTACGGAGCGAGGCGGTTCGAGCGTTTCATTCAGTAAAATCCTCAAGCCGCTGTGCTATCTACGTGGTTTCATCTTTTTTGTATTATTATTATTCTCGTTCCATTTTCATTTTATATTTTGTGTTGAGTGCGCTGCGCGTCGCTTTCGGGTCGTGTCTTGCCTGCATTATGCAAGAGGCTCTCCTCCGGCTCTCGGGCTTCTTTTACGCGCTGTGCCCTGCTCTGCATGTTTTGTTGTAAAGCAATTGAAAACTTGTAATTACAATGAATCGAATTCCAACAGCATGAGTCATTCGCCATTCTGTGCGACTCCAAACAAGTTGTCATCGCGGTCGACACGGCGGTAGTAAGCGAGTGGATAGGTTCCGGGGACGGTAGTGAACCCAAAGATTGAGCGACCGACCTCCAATAAGTTTACAACATACAGCTGTGTCCGGTTGGTGAACGTTGGTGCGTGTTCCGGTGACAAAATCCAAAACCAATTTCCAACAAAACGACGCGCGTCAGCATTCCAACCGCTTCGCCCCTGCGTTGTTACCATCGGCGCCCATATGATCGCGAGCATGTGAATGAAAATGTGACCTAATTCGAATGGACATCGCGCACATAGTTTCCACGCTCGTTTTTGTTTTGCCCCTTTACAAGCAAACGCTCGGCTACCACTTTATCAGCCCTCTTGTTGCTAAAAGCTTTTTTCAAAGTGTGCTTTAAAAATTGAAAATTTATTATCAAAACAAAAAAAGTTTGACAAAAAACAAGACATTTTGTTTCAGGAATTTATAAGAACAAAACCGGTTTTCGATTTGGTTTTACTTATTTATAAAAAAGTGAGATCATTTTGAAAGCTGATTTTGTAGAAACATCGTCGAAGAATCAACTCATCAACCGAGGGTCCACCGATTTGCCAGCCTGCTGGACGGACATAACGGATATACCACGGTATGGTATCACAAATGAAACTCTTTTTGCTCCAACGGTCACGTAAGTAACCTTGATTCAACAGTTTGAATAGATCGAATAGTACTGTATTCCTCATCTCATTCCCGACCGCTTCCGACAGCAAGAGACTAGGTGGCGTTCGGAACAGGCTTTTCTAGAAATGGCTTTGTTATAAATGTTTCTAGTTTTATAGCACTTCTAGTGCAAACTTCAACCAGTGGTGCAGGCCATTCAGGCTTTTAAAAAGTTCTGCGCAATATGTTGCTGCTTGACCGCACTTGCCTTTGACTAGCCTGGCTACGTAATCTCGAAAGGTAGAAGCTGAAATTATAGGGCCAATGTGCCATGAATGGTTTCTTTATTTCCCCAGCCTTTCGTTCATGTTAAAAGCTTTCTTTAAAAAAAGACTGATTATCAAACTACTAGCTACTACTACTGATTTAACCAATATGACAATTAACTTATAAAAAAAATACTTGTCTGTACATTGCCTTAAACACTTTCGTATTAATATAACATTATTTTTTCACACACACTATTAAATACATATCAGAAAGCTTTCGTGCGAACTTCATGTAAAAATGCATTTTGAGAAGACACGCCCGGTGTCATGTACATATAGCTTTAAATGGGTTAAAAAGCCGTGAAGATACATAAATTAATGTAGAATAGAATGGTGCAAAATGGAAAAGCTTTCACATTTTTAATTTTTCCTAACCTAAACAAATTACTAGCTACATTATGTTTGAAAATTTGCTAATTCAAATCACTGATTCCAATAATTTCGACAATGCGGACAAAAGCCGCGCCAACTGCTATTTCTGTGCCTTTCAAAATTCTTTTTATCGATTTTATGTATGTACTTTGAAAAAAGCTTAATCTCCCGCTAATTTTGCTTTTCAAAATTTGTATGTGCACAGGGTGTTTTTTATACCGTATGCCAAAATGAGTGGGATGTAACAAACAAAAAATTGTATGGCAGGGGGGGTGACATGTAAACCGTTCGGGAGTTACAGGGTGATTCGTAAATTCAAATTTTCCATGGTATGCACACCACTATTTTTTTCCAGTTTCGGAAGTGAGTGTAGCTGCAATGGTAGGTCAACATTGTTAACATTTTTGAAAAGCACATTAGGATAGTAGATTTTTGGCGTGAGTTGGATGTCGCTGCGTTGAGTAGATCAAACGATAAAAATAAAAAAAAAAGTGATGTGCATATCATGACAAATTGGAATTTACGAATCACCCTGTAACTCCCACACGCTTGACATGCCCCTCCCTGCCATACAATTTTTTGTTTGCCTATGTCAGGTCTTTTATCCCACTCATTTTGACATACACACTAAGAAACACCCTATATGCGCACGTGATTAAAATCAAATTTTCAAAAGTTCAGCCGTTGCACTGTATCGTTGTTTTTGTATTAGAAGTCGTTTAAAGAATTATGACCACCATAGCAATAAGAAATAATCTAATAAGAAAAAATACCTTGGTTTAAATAAAAAAACTGTGCATGTTTTGGGTTATCGTTTTTGTATTATTTTATCTAAATAGGTCTTTTATTCTACATGTTCATGTATATTTCGACACAATTGGCAGAGACAAATTGCGAATATATGTATATTCTTTGTTCGAAGAGGCGGTACAAAGTCTCAAAAATTACAAAGAGAACTTCTTAGGGTGAAAATCATTTTTGGATACGAGCTTTAGTTTGGAAGCCGCCGCGAATTTTTTTCCATTTTTGGGACGTCGTCGATATGACTCAATGGAACTTCTTGGTGTCAAACCACTTTGCCCTAAAGATGTGTGCGTGCGCCGGACCACTTCAAGTCTTATAATATAAAAGGTTTTGACAGAGAGAAAGAGCTAGGCGAATATCAACCAACAAGTACGTTAAAAAAAAGAAACGTTTTTATGAACAGAAAACTTTCAGAAGAGCAAGTTTTAGTTTTATGTAAGAACACTTCTAAAATTGTTAATTTAATAAATAAGAATAAAGCTTCTTTTCACCACACTTTGCTTTATTTTTCTTTTAAAAAAATTATCAATTTTTCTTCCTATACAAAGTTTTTATTTCCTTGCATAACAAGCTGTTACTTTCACAAAAAAGCACAGAAAGCCTCTTTATATAAAAAAGTATTACGCCAAACTCGATCAAAGAACAAAGACCTGTTATATTCAACATGAAGTCACTTTCCGATAGACCGACTGGCATTTTATAAGACACCTGTTCATAAGACGATTGGAATGCTCCGAAGTGATTTACATTTTGTATTAGGGGAGAATATTCTTGGATTGCGACTCATTGATTAAACCCCTCTATGTATCCTTTCATGTGATAACATTTCTAAATAGCATCAAAGTATTATCGATTTAACGAGTGACTAATAGTTCGACGTAAGTATATTCTTTTCAGGAAATAATATTATGAGTCATTTGATCTTGATTTTTCTGTTTTTGTATAAATTATTTGCCCCTTGTTATAAAATGCTGAATGTTAAGTTTTTAATCAAATAATCTTTTGGTTCCAATTAAAATTAGGTAAGCTCACAGCGAAATATTTAAATATGATCCTTAAATGACGAACCCTATATAAAATCTTAATTTCATCAATTTTAATTTTTCTTTATTTCAATACCAAACTCTTGTTGTTGACATAATATAATGTAAATAACATATATTTCTTATTTCTGGGGTGCGATTTTTCAATAGACAAACTTTCACAAGGCATGGATTAGTTACATGAACTAATTGGCAAAGTGAAACTGACCGCTGATCCTTTACAAAAAGTTATGTATATTTATTTTGAAACAAACCTTAAAGTATACAATAAAATAATACAAAAAAAAAAAAAAAAAAAATAAGCGCAAATTGCGGGTTCGGTACATTGTTCTTCGTTAGATCCGTCGAATTTGGTCTAACAGTGAGTCTCGAACCATTGCCATTACCGCGTGGGTGCAAATTTGTTTTAAGACGAGACCTCGCCAATGCAAGCAATTTTCATAGCGTTTTCCAGGCCGAAAGCCATGCTCTCCTTAATCTTAGTAAAGGATTTAAGGTAGTAGTCTGGTATCTAGCACCGTTTTTCACACTTTTTTTCAGAAACGTTTTTTTTGGGGAAAATAAAAATGAATCGTTCTGATTTTTTAATATGTTATTACTAACATCTAAAGGATATAAAAAAAAATTATTTTGAATCAATTAAACATTTTCTTATTATTATTATAATTAATGGAAGTTGGCGCTTAAAAAAAAAAGTGGGTGGCTGGCCCGGGTGATTTAGGCTCTTGAGGACATCAGAAATTAAAAATTGAAGTTGATTATTAATCTATAGATATGTCATTCTCGTCGGAACTAAAATTGTTAAATTTTATTGAAAAATAACAAAATGGCGGACTTAGAAAAAAAAAGTCATGTTTTTGAAGCACAAAAGGGGTTGTAAAATGGAAAGTTAGGGGTGAAAAAAATTTATTTTAGTTCCGACGAGAACTACAGGTGTGTAGAATAACCAGTTAAAATTTCAGACCAATCGGTTGTATAGAAAAAAAGTTTTTACCTGGGCCGACCGGAAAAACGTTGTTTCGAGAAAAACGCGTGTAAAGTTTCAAGAATCGATTTTACCACACCGTGTAACCACGAGGCGCTCTCGAAAATTCATTATAACTCCGTTCGTATTTCGAATTTCGGTCTAAAATTTATACAGTATGTTCTCAACATATTGTACTTTCGAATTAACTAAAAACAAAAAAATTCGATTTTCCCAATTCTAAACACCAGACTACTACCTTAAGGCCGCTACCATCAATATACTTTCTGATAGCCATATGGTACTCCCATCTTAACGTTTTTGTTCAAAACTCGCCAAGGAGTGCTTTAACTCTCTTCAAAGCAAGTCTGCCTATAACAGACTTCTCTCGTTTAGGTACCGGGCTACCCGGTATTGAGGGAAATAAGCTCGCTGATGAACTGATTAGATAAGATCTCGATACCAAGGCCATGAATCTCTCTACAGCATTGGCTGGTCCTCAATCAGAGATTTGGTAGAAAGATTGGTGAAAATTCAGCAAACCGTATACTGGGCTACGTCAAGCTACGGAGCTTTTCAAATCCTAAGTATACAGCGACACCATCATCACCTATATAAAATTCTGTCCTCTTCCGTGAGTGACCTGATGCTTTAGTACAAAAACCGTTTCGTCACAATGCCCGCCACATGGGTCATCCCTCTCAAATACAATTATAATAATAGGGTTTAAATTTTTCGACGCGACTCGATTTTAATTTAATTAGATTTGCCTCTATTGTGTGCAGGATACATATCCGTTTCTTTCTTTCTTACTTTACCATGTATCTCATAAAAATCTGAGTTTATATCAGTCCGTTTTTAATATTTATTTTAAGAATGGGTTTGGCGAATATCCTATGCGAAAAATTACAATTCCAAAGATTAATATAGGCAGCTATTCAAAGAACACTTCGTTAAAAATATCGACTACTTGTACATTTTACCTAACCTACGTTTCGATTTAATTATGAGCATGATACATATTTTAATTATTATACTATTTGTAAGTTGTAAAAGTGGTGTGGACAAACTAAGGTAAGTAAAGTGCTTCTTTGCGAGGCAGACAAATTTGAGTCATGGGTTTTTGAATTGTTTTATTGTTGCAGCCAGTGTCCAGGAGAAATATATGTAGCTTGCAAATTGTTTCCTTTATTACATAGGTGTTTATCTTTTTGTTTATGTAAAACTAATGACACATAGAATTAAAATCAGGCAATAATATACCTATTTTCTTACGTATAGGATAAACAACAATATTAAAGTTATATAGTTTTACTTACTTTAACTTTTTCGATTAAATTGCAGAAATTGCAGTTACAGAGTTTGCAAATTGCCGTGTTTACACTTGTTCCGAATTTTTTTTTATAAAACATTCTAAAAGTAACCAAACCCTCTGCACATTTGTACGAAAATTAGAACCAAATTGAAATAACATGATTTAGCAACCTTTTCAGTAAAATCCTGTGGCCGAAGCTCAATTAGTTTAAGATAAAATACAAATAAAAAGCGAACTGGCTCGCTTCGGTAGCGTTCAATTTCAACGTACCGTAATTCCAGCACTCTGTCACAAGTTACGACTTTCACCACGCCGTCAACAAAAGCGCTGTTGTCGTCTGCTGGATGTTGGAAAATTTTAAAGGCCACGGAAATTATTCAGTTTTATCATCACTTTTCTGAAATAATACGCGCAAATTGATATTTGAATAATTCTTTTTATTAGAAAAACAAGTGAATGAGTAAATTTTGATTAGCAAAGACTAAATTGTTTCATATATCTCATTTCCAAACCTATAAAAATTATGCTAAACTGCAATAATCTAGCACATCGCAATACTTCGATGACATCACTCCACGCTCCGCAACACACACAGCAAAGTGTGCTCCACACACACCATCGCACCGGACGCCATCTTACGAGAAGTACGCTTACGAAAGCCAGAGGAAATTTCAATGACACTTTGAGCAGCGCGACGATTATATCAAAAGTGGTCGACATTTTCTCGAAACACCGTGGGACGCCCTTACGGGTATTTGGTGAATTATATAAATATCGAGTAACCGAATTAATTTGTAACCTGAAAGTGATAGCAGCAAGGTGATTTTTGAATTCTTTTGCAATGTTCTGCCGCATTCTCGGGTGTGCATCCTCCGCAAAATGTTTCAATTGAAAAAGTTTTTATGGACGGCCGCGGCGATGTCGCCTCGCTCTGTAATGGCTGCCATATTGAATGAAAGCAGCGCCGATCTGTGCTAAATCTTCGAACAAAATGCATCCGATTGTCTGTGGAGACCCCTAGCTTTGAAAGAGGAATTCGCGGCATGACACTAAATACAAATGACTTGTTTACAAAATTCTCGGTGTACCGGAGGGATTGGGAAAATGCAGTTTTTTGGCTATCTCGGGGACAGAAATTGCCCCAGGAAGTGGCACTAGGGCTTGGGGCAGTTTTGGTCGTGGCTCGAGGGCAGGACAGCTCAGTTGCAAGTACATTTTCTTGTGAAAACGGTGTGGGGCCGTTTTCTGTATTTCGTGATTTCCTAAAGTGGAATAATTTCGGTAAATTAATATATTTTCGGCGTCGCGTTGCAAAGCCTTCAGTGAGTGGTAGAAAAGCTACTTTAAGAATTCACCTTATCTCTCATTTACAAAGGATGCCTTTTATTAGTTGACTTCTAAATTTCTTGGTTTTCTTGCTAAAGCGGCAGAGTTTACATTTTTAATTTTGTCAAGTGCGTGCTAATTCCATTCCTCTTGGCTTCTGTCCCACACGGGACAAGAGTACGCGACCATATTTTTCGCTTTCGACGATAGAGCTCCGGCTTCAAGCAAATGATATCGCCCGCTGTCCCCTAGATCCACGCGACTCCAAAGAATTAATTCTTTTTCACATTTTTATAGCACGTTCGAGAATATGGTTATAAAATTAAATTTTGTATTTATATTCGCAGGAATAACGTAGTAATAGAGTCTATTTCTAGTTATCACCTCGATTCCGTGATGTGACAGCTTATTGTGTGGCTGTATTGTGTGCTTTGATTTTTATAAGAAAATTTTTTAATTCAGCTATAAATTGGCGCCTCTGATAGTAAAGTCATACACAATCGCATTTTTCTTTAATATTTAGAAAATTTCGATGAGGAATAGTTTCGTTTCTCATAATTAGTTGCACGCTTTCAGCCCACTTGTTTTTTAGTCCATAACAATAATAATGGTCATCTAAACCGCGACCCAGACTTACTCGTTATGTCCTTAACATAAGATTTGAGTCTACGACGAAACCTAATTTTGTCCGGAACTATATATGTAGCTATTATTTTTATTATACAACTTGAAGAGAATGAAGTCATTCAAAGAAAGTTATAATATGTAAAACTGATCTCCTTTCACTCTATTCAGTTAATTAAGAAATTACTAAAACCTTTTTCTATTGTCCAGGAAAACGGTCCTTTATACACTGCATTCTTTTTATCTCGTTCCTGTCCCCCAACAGTATGTGCCCGAAAATTATTCTTAATTTTTTTTTTTTTATAATTTTTCCAATATAGATAAAAACTGGAATCTTATCATTACGATCTTAAGATATATGTTTATATGCATCTCTGCAAAGTGCCTTCGAAGGAAGGCTTACTTGCAATGTCACGGACACGGGGGCATCTATCATTTTACAGCACAGACCATCAATGCTAAACTGGTCCGGGAGAGCATGGATGGCCGTGATGCGGTCAAAAATAGGAAACTTCTAGGTTGCCGGTTAAAAAGGTATTTAAGGGAAAAAGATCGGATCGCAACAAATAGTATAGAGGGGCAGTTCAGTTAGGGCAAAACTGGTGTTCGGTTTCAAGTTGACTAACCTGTCTGTATATTTAGAAGACGTAGCGACTTCTGTTTTCAAGAATTAAGCCTACTGTGGAATTTTCGTTAAGCTGAATTCTTTAAAACAGTCTCCTATCACTTCCGCTGAATCGCAAAAATTTACCTAATGGCATTATCGTATTTAGAATAGGTGAATATAGAAATTAATAATCCTCGAATACCTTCTTTGACCTCAAGTAAGGTACTACTTATCGTCCGTTCGGAAGTAAAATTGCTATTGATAACTCCACTCCAACTCCATTTCTGGTAGTAAAATGCAATATTTCTCTACTTATAGATTAAATAAGCGATGGCTGCTAAAATGACAGAGGTAACAGAAGTGAAAGTCGAGAACACCAACGATTTGCAGTCCTACTTGGAGTCCTTTAATCAAGAGATCGACGATGGAAATGGCACTATCCAAATACTTAAGGAGGACAGCAATGATAATGAAGAAGACGAGGGTGGAACATATTTCGTAGACCAGGCAGGTAACTATTACTATCAGGCGACCAAAGATTCAGAACCTGTGTTGACGACACCTCCCGAGGACTATGAAGAAGGCAGTGAAGCTGAAGACGAGCGGCTGAATGATACTGAAGAATTTTTAGAAGACACTGATAATGAAAGTGGTAAGGATAAAAAGGCCAAAGTTTCGGTAGTAAATGCAAAGCAGACAAAAGAGCAAATAAGTTTTGTCCTTATAATGGATGATGAGACCAAAGGTGATGGCCAGAAGGAAGAAGTTTATGAATTCGATGAGAAAGAAGAGGATGAAGAAAAAGGTCAATCCAGCCAGGAGGAGGAGAAGCCATCTAAGAAAGTTGTGAAGTTGGTACCAAAGAAAGCCACCACGGCGAATGGTCAGATCTTTTACTGCTGCTACTGCAGCTATGCAAGCACGAAGAGGTACTTGCTAGCCAGGCATATGAAATGCCACTCAGAAGACCGACCCCATAAATGCTCGGTATGCGAGAGGGGATTTAAGACAATAGCATCTTTACAAAATCATATTAATACTCACACTGGCAATAAACCTCATCATTGCAAATCCTGTGAAAGCTCATTTACGACTTCGGGTGAGCTCGTTAGGCACGTAAGATACCGGCATACGCACGAAAAACCGCATAAATGCACTGAGTGCGACTATGCCAGTGTGGAACTGAGCAAGTTGAAAAGACATATCCGTTGCCATACCGGGGAAAGACCTTACCAATGTCCCCACTGCACATACGCTTCACCTGATACCTTTAAGCTTAAAAGGCATTTGAGGATACACACTGGCGAGAAACCTTATGAGTGCGATATTTGCCACGCACGTTTCACTCAATCCAATTCATTAAAAGCCCATAAACTGATCCATAGTGTTGGAGAGAAACCTGTGTTCCAATGTGAGCTATGTCCCACAACTTGTGGACGCAAAACGGATTTAAGGATACACGTCCAAAAATTACATACCTCAGATAAGCCTTTAAGATGTAAACGGTGCGGACAACATTTCCCAGATAGGTATAGTTATAAGGTCCACTCAAAAACGCACGAAGGTGAGAAATGTTACAAATGTGAACTATGCCCCTATGCCTCTATTTCGGCTCGCCATTTGGAATCCCACATTCTCATCCACACTGACCAAAAGCCCTATGAATGCCAGCACTGCGATCAAGCTTTTAGACAAAAGCAGCTCCTTCGAAGGCATGTAAATTTGTATCACAATAAAAATTACGTTCCCCCAGTACCAAAAGACAAAACCCATGTCTGTCCGGACTGCTACAAGGCGTTTAGTCACAAAGGTAATTTGATTCGGCACATGGCTCTGCACGATCCAGAGTCTGGGGCAAAAGAGCAACAAGTGGCCTTAAAAATAGGTCGCAAGAAGCGCATTCAAGTCATTGATGGGCAGGCTGTGGAAATCTGCCAAAGCCTCGATGGAGACTTGGACGATGATATGAATGAAGATGGTACTTATGACGACTCATGTAATGCGGACATTACTCCTGTTCCGAAGGAGGAGAAGGAAATTGTTGCTGTGGAAGGGTCTGATGGCCAGCAGTATGTAGTTCTTGAAGTTATCCAAATGGATTCAGAAGCAGGTGGATCAACGGAGAACGCAAACGAGAACATGGAAGTGAATGAAGACGGATATATCATGGGTAAGTTCTATTTCTTTGCTTTAAAACCTACAGCCATCTTACGATTTGTGTTCACTTTTCAGATTTGCCATCTGAAGTCATAGAGACCTTTAAAGGAAGCAAAAAGCTGCAAGCAAAAACAGAAGGGAGTATTATAGGAGAAGAACAGGAAATGGATAATTGCTTTGGTTTTGAGGTTGGTATAACTATTATATATGTACATATATATAACTTTTTGAAAAGTTTTCTGCATGTATACAGAGAGGTGATCCATTAAATTCAAAAAATCTAATTTTTAAAAATCGCTTATGCAAGAATCCTTCAAAATATTTCCATCTTTTTAAGGCCTCATATTTTAATTACAGGATGATGAAAACAGTCAAGGAGGTGATGAAGATGATAAAACACAAATTAAATTTGAAATGGAGGAAGAATAACCGGAAACACAATTGACTTATGCACTTTTATAAGCTATTTATAGAAATCAATATCGTTGGGGAATAAAAATATCTCTGAGAAGAGGGGAATTACGAGCCAATCGTTCTTATAATATTCCCCTCTTCACAATTGTGAAACGATTTGTATTTTAACAAAAAAAGATGCCTACTGTAAACTTTAAAATTAAGATATTTCTGGTTTAGTTACATTAAAATAATAATTGTACAATTTTCAAGCTCTGGAAGCTGTATAACAAGTTAAACTGAGCACTTTGTTAAACTTGAATGTTTATGTAAAAAAGTAAAATAAAGTTTTTGAAATGAATTCATTGAGTTTAGTGACGGGTAAATTTTAATTGAAAGCGTGATTTTTGTTTATAGTACCTATTGTGGGTCTCTATTCCGTTACGAATTTTTTCTAATAATTTTTTATGTATAGTACTTGAACAATGAAGCCTATGTCTTCATAAAAAACTTCACGTTTTTGCGAACCTGAGACAGAAACCGAATTTGTAAAACACTTCATTCATTTATTATTGCCTTTTTAATTCGCATGCCATATTTATCAAACGAGATAATCTTTCAAGGGTTAGTTCATTTCTGTATTTTTCCTACCTACATTTATATAGATTTGAGGGTCGGAAACAAATCTATCCTTTATGGAAAATAATTTCGATTAAAAATTCTGGTCGGTCAATCAGGTTGTTGGAGAATATGAACAAAACCATTTAAAAAGGCACCCAATTGGTCAAATTATCCACCTTAACCAACCGCGATCGTTGAGATGTGACCATCACTTTTTATTTTCCTGCACCAAACAATCTTTGATGGGTAGTTAAATAAAACTCAAGGTTGGCTTATTCATGACACCTTTTACCTAAAACACTTGCCATATATTTATAAGCATTTCAAGTTAATAGTAAAATTTGTTCATTATATAATACAAGTTCATAGTGTTGTCTGTTATTTTCCATGGAATGTAATAAATGAACGTATAAATGACAAATATTTTTGTGAATGAAACTAAATAAAAAACATTTATTCATAATAACGGCCTTTCGATAAAAAATTTTTTTTTCTAATAAATTCACTCCTTTTCTATTTCACCTAGAAAAGCTAAAATATATCGACGGCAGTCAATTTCTGCGTGTGCACATTTTTCTTTTTCTTTTTATTTTCTTTTAAAATCAGCCGTGAAATAATATTACAAAAATAACAAGTTGAAGCACTTTAGCACATCAGTTATTCGATTGTAGTATCTTACACGTCTTAAGTACATTTTTGATTTCACTAATATATATGTATATGCTTTGTATTTTAGATATTTTCTATTGTTTTTTTTTTTTTTTGCGGAAGGATTATCTTTTATACTCTTTGGTACACGAGAGAACACAACAACAAAAATATCGATGAAATTAACAAAAACGGAGGCTTGATCAAAACCAGTTTGATGAAGCCTTTTGTAAAGAAGGTGTGAGGAATCGTCTGGTTAGTTGCTAAAAACAAGTGTTTTAATTCTACTGGTATTCGTCGTCGCTGCTCAGCAACATCGTCTTCTCGTTATAGTTTTGACTTATTGTTGCGACTCGCTGGCCTCCAGGCATAAATTTTCTTTGATTCCCAAGGGTTTTCGACGCGACACAGGCTCCGCCCATTCCTGGTGTTTGAGTATTTGGATCATCAGGATCGTAGGACGATACTCTGATTCCTCGCGAATTCTTGCCTGCTTTAAACAAGAAAATTTTCATAGAAATTCATAGTTCTCGCGATATTACTCTGCTAACCACACTCAACGAACTTGGCATGCACTGCTTTGTACAATAAAAAAGGCTAATTTCGTACCAAATATACAAAATAAACTGCAGAAATTAAAAATAGTAAGCGATGGTGATGTTTGTATGATGTGTATCTTTGCAGCATGCTATTAAAAACACCTTTAACCTTTTCAGGAATTAACGAGCTCGCAAGTATACTTTAACGGTTCAGTATACCTACAACTTAAAATTTGCTGTATATCCGAAGAAAGTTCAAAAAAAAAAAAAAAACGTATACGCTGCACTGTCTTGAGTCTTATTTGAGGAACGAAACGAATTACTTCATTTCGGCTTTTATAGCTGAATTGTATGTAATACATAGTTCTCATAAAAAAATATTTACATGTAATTCAGCTACAATTTTTGTTCATAAAAGAGCTTACAATTTTAATTATACCGTGATAAAAAGTCCGAGGATAATTTTAGTTATACATATAAACTTCCATTAAAATTAATTCAATAAAAAAAAAATACTTCACGTCAAATCCTAAATAAAACTCTATTAATTTATTTCTAAACCTTGCGTTCTTTAGAAAATAATAAATTTTAAACTAGATCCCTTAAATCGGAAGTTAAAATTAGACGCAAGGGATAGCTTTTTAAAATATTTTAACGTTTGTAAAGGAATTATTTATGTAAGGTTTCATACCACAGTAACAATGATTATCATAAAATTCAGTTATTGCGAGGAGCTGGTAAGCTTCATGTGAAATCTTACATCTTAATATTTGTTCGAAAAGTTTACAGAGTATTTCGGAGTAATATAATTTCTAGATTTCAATAATTCATTATTATTTTAATATTTCCTAAACCTGCAAAAGTACACTTGCAGTCCCTTAACGTTTTTTATGAAGCAAATGAATATGCATATGCATAATTGAAGTTTACATTTTGGACTCTATTATAAAATTCAATTATAAACCAATTATAATTCTCTAACCGAGCCACACATAAAATTTATTCAGATATGAAAACATTCGGGTTCAGATCATTAAAAAAAACTGTGTATTTTAATGAACAATGAGAATGATGATGTAAAGAAAAGGATGCGTATTAAGGTGAATAAAACCAAAGGAAAAAATTGTATACTTAAACTAAATTATATTTAAACTTTCTGAATAAAAACAAGAAAAAGAAAGAAAAAAGATTATCACATAAGGATCCATAAATTTCTGAAATAAATGTCAAAATAATTATAAATAAGAGGATAATTTACAACGGTTTCATGCTTAAACATAACAAGGCATTTTTATTGCTTTCAGGTTTCATTGTTGAATAGGTTTTGAACATAACTGCTGAGCAAACTGCATGAATATTTTATTACCATACATTTATTGAATAAACGACAACAGAAAGTATACATTACGCCTAGGCATTTCCTGGTGCAGCTTATTATTAAATGTCTCCAGTAATTCAAGGCAATATTTTAAAGCTGGTCGAATTTGTTTTGTTGTCGCTTTCGATAACTATAAATCAATCTACATATACTACACACTAATTCCGTGCAAATCGATAGAATTCTTCGAAAGGATAAATTTGAGCAACTTACATCAGACATATCTTAAGCGTACTTCAATCCATAAATATAAAGGTAAATTACTCTACTATTTCAGGCATTATTCTTAAAACTTTTAATTAATCGTAGTTCTCTTAAATCAAATATCAAAATAATGTTAGGTCAAAAAATGTCGAATTGTTTAGGTATTGTGTCTATAAATAGATCCTAAGCTAGAATAGTTAGGCAATCAAAGCAGTAAAATAGCATCCTTGCTTAATTTAAAGCTTCTCATATCGCTGAGATGATGTCACCTCTGAAAAAACAAAATCCGTTTCAGTCAATTTCTCCCCGAACAAGCTCATTCCATTTTTATTTTACACAAAAATTTTTACCAGCACCAGGTGTATTGTGATTGCTTATCTACTCTTAGCTTACTAGACAAATTTGCTAACTTTCTGCCACCACTAGTGTTAAAAGCAAGTTAAAGTGTTTGTGTGTAAGCAAAATGTTCACGCGAATTTTCTAAAATAGGCAAAATTGGTGTAGCAATCATGTGGTTTTTTTTTTTATATAATTTACTTTGAGGCTTCATTGCGTAGCTTTGTAAAAGACGAAATAGTATGGGGTTGAATTACGAATTTAATGGCAATAAGAAAATTCATTTCAATGTCTAAATATTGGGCAAATAATGAAGTTAAATTACTAAATTATTGCAATTAGAGATTAGAATTAATCTCCAAACAATATAAAACGTATTTGTAATAATTTTTATAGAGGTGATTAGTGAGTTTAATGACAAGTAATTCCAGAGATTTTGCCTTCGTATTGTAAATTAGAACTGAAACATACTCGAATATCCGTACAGTAAACACTTTAAACGTCTCATATAAATAATAACAAAAATGTGTTTACGCAAATGAATTTAAATATTCCGAATTCCGCTACTGTGAAGTATAAAATAATGATTTACATTTTGTTTTCTAATATCGGCATATTTTCATCAACAAGTTTTTTTGATATCGTGTTAAAAACAAACAAGACCCGGGTTTAATTTGTTATTATGCATCTTAAATGCAATTTTACTACGAATGATTATTTGAAAATTATACATGCATGCGGATTCGAAACTTACAAATAAATTAAGATAATGTTAAAGACCTTTTTAAGCTAAATACATGCAATATCCTACGATTAAATGACTACTCAATACAATATCAAGATTTTAGATAAATTACATAATGAATAACAAAAATACGGCGCTTTTACCTTGAAGCGTAAAACCAACAATTCTATCTGCATCTGCAGTATATGTTACATTGCGTTTAAGATAACAGTTAATTGAAGTTAGGCACATGCATAAATTTGAAATAAGAATATCACTTTAAGCATATTTAATAACATTCATGCAAGCAATCTTCAACGAAGTATACCTGAACTGTACTGCGTATATTGTTGGTATTGTGGGTGGAAATTGTGGATAGCGTCTGTCATTATGTCTTTGGGGTTCATCGTTTCCTTTAACGAAAATATAATTGTCGATTATTCATATACTTTAAAATTATTTGAAGCCTACCTTTAGACTGCTTGAAATTGATTGCATCGTTACTGATCGACCATGAGCATCACCGATACAACTTCGTGAGTAAATCTTATAGAAAGCGCGAATTAGTTACAACGTTTTTAGTCCAAAAATAAAATTATTTAACATTACAAATATGTCGATACTTACTTGATAGGGGAAAGCGTATCGCAGGGCAATAGCAGCAAACAACATTTCAATACAAATGAAGAAGTTTTGATAACCAGCAGATACGGTACCAGCTGAGGTTGTGGATCCACTGCCATCTACTATTGGGGAAATAACCTGAGCTTTTTCTAATATAGCTAAGCCGACACCTAATAATGAGAACAGAAATTAGAACGGATCTATATTTCCCAAACAATTAACTTACCTTGCCAAAAAGACAAGAAAATTACAGTCTTAATAGTACAAAATTTCAGCACAGGTTCGAAAGGAGTCAAAAGATCCTTAGTTGCAAAGTAGAATAAATATAGACCGTAAAGCGCAAGTGATACCGATATATTGTAAATAACAGTTATATAAATATAGCCGCCGTCAGCGCTGTTTTTAAATAAAAATTAAAATGTAAACAATTATTGCTTTAAGAATTTAAGTATTTGTTTACCTCCAGTCGCCGTCGTGGTAATGGTTAAAAGCTTGTAAGAATATTATTATGAATGCCATCAGAGGCTTCACTAAGCAAAATTGTAAAGTGGCTTGCTTGCAAAATCGCAAAAATCCAATAGTATAAGTTTTCCCTTGAATAAAGGTTGTATTATATTTTTATGTTTATGTTGTTATTGGAAAAAAAATACCTGTAAGGCAACAAGTACCATATAGGCAAGATGATTTAATCGGTTTCCCCCTTATTTCCGACATAATGTTTCCTTCACCTCCCAGGTATTCGTAACATAAAGATAGGAAATTGTAAATAACAAATGCTGAAATTGCAAGAGCATTAAAAATAATTTCCGCGATTGGGCACAATTTACTCTACCTTCGTAGCAGTCCCTCACTGTAAAAAAATAAACATACACGCTCTCTGAATTGAAGAACAGTAAGCTTATCCACGAGTAAGTTGCATAAATCGGCACAATAAAAAGTATTCTAACTATCCATCTTTGCTCTTGTGGATTTGTGTACCACCTCAGATGTTGGTAGATCTGAGATAAAGTATTAAAAAATGTAGTCCAAATTAATATTTACGTCCCGAGGGAAAGACTTACCTGTTGACATGTGAGAAATAAAGCTACCCAGACAAAAGCACCTGCTATACCCTGCGCAGTCTTCGTCTGCAGGAATATTCCGTCCCCAACGTGATCAATTAGATGATCCATGGCTGAGGCTATCCGTGAAGCTTCTGTAACTTGAACAACATAGTTAGGTTTTGCTGTTGTTGTATTTATAATATCGGCCACTGCTTGTGACGGTGAGTTCATTCTGAAAAATATCATGGATTTTTTCATTTATATCGTTGCAAAGATTAATGGGTAAATAAATAGATAATAGTAAAATCCGAATTCAGTCTTCTCATTTACTTGTTGCAGTTATCACGTGAGCAATCCTTATACAAATGTCAATTTATAATTGGAAGTACAATCAGAAAAATCCTCAAATCGAATCTTGGCCTAAAGATGTACATCCATATATACTACAGGTAAACGGACCAATAGACATTTATTTCATTACATAAAATTCAAGGATTAATGATGCTCTTATGTTAATTTGTTGTCGGTATGAGCTTGTTTCTATTCATTTCAGCTCATTGGAATTTTGTTTGTTCAAGTGTACGTACAAAACACATGTTACGTTTAAGCTTAATATTTGGAATTCTCTGAAATTAATGATAATAATGGAAACGTTGATTAATGTGATACAAATCATCGCTAAAAATCGCAATGGAATCTTTCGAAAGCCCAATAGGTCTACTTAAATAAATCTGGAAATCATCAGTATTTACTAGACAAAATCCTTTTATGAATAATCTAAACAAAAATTGATCCAAATCCCTGAGGAACTCCACAAGATAAAATCCGATAGACACTACTGTAGATCAAGGAGAATAGAACTTGCAACAAATAAAAATAAGCAAATAAATTATATGCATTGTTTTTAAAAATGTAAGGGTTAATAAATCTATATCACATCAGGTGTGCATTATGTTTGATGTTTTTTAATCGATTGTTATTTCGATCTAGCACACCATGTACAACAGACGATATGCATGTGTAATTTGCAGATAATAATTTTTAGTTGTTAAAATATAATATATTGTATGCAAAACTAGATGAAATATTTAAATCATACCTATTTTAAAATAAATTTCGGAGAAAAGCTGTCTAAATTGAACAACAAAATAAAGTTTATCAATTATTTGTTATTAAATTAATGATCCAACTGATGAGAGTAACCAAAGAAACATCTCATAGAATTACCTAATATGACCCAAGATAATCCAAATTCACCTCCAGTAGTTAGGAGGCAAAGTTATTATTTTTGGATTTCCCGAGATAAGATTCTTATGAAATATTAGGCATCTGGGAGTTACAAAAATAAGTTGGTCGGTACTTCCCGGCGGAGTTAAAGCGCTACGCAGCTGCACCGGAAAAGCCACAATTTAAAACAAGAAATTTATTAAAGCGGATGCGAGTTGCTATGATGATTTAAACGTCGGACGTATGCCTGAAAATAGAACAAGCTATTTCGCTTTAGACCACTCCAAAAATTTTCCCTGGACCTCTTCAAAATCATCTTTGGAACTTATGATGCGAAAATCTTGAAAGCCGGAGCTGCTTCTCTCTACGGATAAAGTGATGCGAAACAGGTTCCTCCGTATGGCATTCAATTTCTAGTTTTTTGCACATAAACGAATTGAAAAGTGGACATTTGCATGGGATAAATTTATGTTTCGAAAGTCTCAAAATCTAACCGATTTTGGGTCATCAATATTTATAAAAACAAAGGTTGGAGGTGTAACACGCAGTATGTAGTAAATATTTTAAAAAAACGTGGTTTTACTACTTTCACTGGATTGTGTAACCTGGAAGCCAAATGAGTAAATTATACACTAAACAAGGATGTTGTAAGCATGAAATATCTGCCGTTTATGTACCTGAACTATATTCCAAATGAATTGCACAAAGTTACGTTATCGAGAAACTATTAAGGCGATGGGACACCGCTGCCTTCTTACAGCAAATTCCACAAATACTACCTGGCAGGCATCAGGCACTAGATAGTGAATCATGTTATCTTCGAAATAAGTTACCTTATCATCAACAAGTGTGAACTGTTCTTATTTTTTTATTCTGCAAAGCTCGCTAGTTTATGGTCGTTTAGAGGAAAACAAGTAAATGCAACGTACTTTCCCGTCTAAGGTGCGGGGGCCCCAGCAAGCTAAGCAAGAAAACTAGTTGGCGAGATGCAGAACAGACAACAGCCACGCACAGTAACAGATCTGGGAGCGTTGGTTTTTTGCAAAGTCCGCACAAAGAACACGTAATTCTGGCGTGTTGCTGGTGGTGCCTAGTGGCCACTGCTCATCGGTCAAGCGGCCGAGGAGCCACGGCCGTTTCTCTGGAGATCATCATCATCCAGATCGACCATAAGGCGACACAAAAGGCGAATTTTTGTTTGGCACAAGGTCGTTTCACACAGATCGCCCAAGGAGCACCACCACTACACACAATTACGATTCGACAATTCAATTCAATTAAATTTTATTATCTTTGCAGAAAACAGATAAAACCTGTTTATCAAAAAAAAAAACCTCTGCGATGAGCGATTACCAAATCGACGTCGCGCGGAAACGTCACCTGAATTTATGTACCAAATTCCCTTTTCTATTTAACAAATTCCAATCGCATGGATCAAAATAATGCCATGCATCGAATCAAGCACATGTAATTATTTTGGAATCAATCAATTCAGAGCGCTTTTGCATTATTTAGAGCACTACACACCTGGAAAAAACAAAAAGAACCAATTTGCTCCCCTGGCTTAAACACACGGCAAAGAGTTCTCCAGCGGTCAGTGTGACTTTCCCGAACAGTTATCACTTCACTTCAATGCATAAACTATTTAGCTGCCTTTTCGACACATTTCAGCAAACTTTCTAATAAGATTTGTGAATTAAATTTGCAGAAATACGGTGGCGAAAATAAACACGAACCACGGGAATGTCAAAAACTTGGGAAGTCAACACCATTTAGCAAAAAAGAAGAGGTGAAGTAGCGAATGTAGTGAAGGCCCTGCCAGATGCAACAATTGCCATAAACTAATTTATTACTTTTACAACGCAAATTTCTTTGTTTTTCCTTTATTTTCTATCTCGAAATACAATGATAGATTAAAAAATGTTTGTTAACTATATATTGTGAAATCATTCAGTTTTATTGAGGCCAGCAGCATTTTAAACTGATCCGGAGGTGCCGAACGCGGCCGTGTTTTACTTTGTACGGACCCACTTAGTTTGTTGTGTCAAAAATGATTACTGCGGAGGCGGATTGATTGGTCGTATTTTTACCTCGGATTTAATTAAGAAAATTGATTTTGAAAGATGGTTTTGGTGGACGTTGATACGTGGTAAGCACTCCAGAAAATAAAATTTATATGGTAAATAAATTGCGGGTGAGTGCTTTGTTCTGATGAGTGCGTTTTCAAAGGCCGATATATTCTGCATATTCGCAAAGCTGTGGAGGGCTTCCAAGGAATTTGTTAAATGTGGTTGTAATTTTAGTAAAATTCTTTAATTACAACCCGTGATTCCATACTAAACCATAACAACGATCTGATGTCTTCCATATAGATTTTATTTAGGAAAACAAACAGCTCGTATCAGTCCATTTATGCCTGCATTTTCTGTGAATCACAAAGTAAAGAGATATCAATCTGCCCTTGTTTGAGTTAATTTAAAGTTGTTGATTCGACGAACCTTATAAAACAGCTTTGGTATAATATGCATAATTTGATTTCTGCCTCCGAGCCAACGGAGCAATACTTAGGCTTCAGTGGCTGTACAAAAAATTCAATTTCTTTATGAAGAAAAGGAAGTAAAAATTAATTAAATAATTTATAGCGGCTTTAAGTGCCTGCATAATTCGTTTTCAATTCTTTCTTAATTCCTTTGTCAGTCATCGAATATGGGAATTATATAGGAATTAATTCCCAAAGGAATGAAACTACTTGCATACATTCAATTGCATTTGTTGCAGGTTCAAAGGTTAGGAGAACATCGCAGTTTCATAGTCATGATTTAAATGCTTTCTTGGTATGCTTTTCTTTATTAAAAATCATATCAAATTGCAGGGTAACCGAATATGAGGCATGTGAACGGGTTAGTCACCAGATTGTTACACTTCTCGCGGAGCGCAACCAGCAAAAGACATTATCCGAGGAATACTCAAGAATATCCGCCAACATTAGGATAAGACTAAAGCAATTCTCCACGGAAGTTGAACAACTCAAAGTCAAACTAGGCCTCTCTTCAAAGGACGGTTCAGTGTAGGACGAAAAACCAATTTACATATTTTCGAATACTAACCTTTACTGCTTTTTAGAACACCTGACGAAGCAGAAAGAAGACGACACCAAATTGAGAAGCTTCAATCGCAGCTTAGCCAACATCAAAATAACTTCAAAAGTGTTAGTCCAACGACGAGACAAGCCCTGTTCACCCCGTCAGCCTCTGAACTGTGGGAAGATGACGAGCCTCCGCTTGTTAGCCCCAGCAACTACAGTGTTCAGGACCTCCGACAGCAACAGATACAAATATTAGAAAATCAGAACAGGGGCCTAGACGCCCTCTCTGAAACGATATCCAGACAGAAAAACCTTGCTAGTCGATTGGGCACGGAAGTTGAAGAGCAAAATGGTGAAATAGGTTTTCTGAGTTAATTAAAATTAATAATAATAAAAGATCTTTTTAGAAATAATCGATGGTTTGGCTGATAACATGGAACGAGTAGATATGCGCGTGGGTAGTGCAACACGACAAATTGGTGTTGCTACTAGAGAAGATAAAACTTGTGGTAATTTAATAAATTTGGAAAAAGTCTGGTAAAAGCAAATTATTTTTCCCTTATTTCACAGGCTACTGGATCGTCATTGTACTTTTATTTATTGGTATTATAACCGTTGCATTAGTTTAGGAATTATTATATATTTTTTAATATTATGGTTATCAGTTATAAATGAAATATACAACTTTATTTTATATATCAATAAAATTGCTTATCAATTTTTGAATCGGTTAAATGGAATTTTTTGATTTGCGAATAAATGCACCTTGATCTTATTAGGAATGAAACGAATTTCTTTCCTCTGTCAGTTAAAGCTAAATTACAAGCAAAATTTCGTATAGGATTTTCTGTGCGAAAAAGGAATAAATGAATAAAAGCTCAGAATTATTCCGCCATTTATCACCAATTCTTTTAATTTAGCTAATAATTTGGTGTAATTTAACAAATAATACATTAAAGTTAATTTTCGCAGAGGTGTTTAGAAATCAACGATATAAGGAACGGTGGACAAGTTTCCAATAGCTCCCAAGGACAATTTTGAACAGGCAACTTTCTTGGCAGCCTAAAAAATATAATTTAATTGTTATTAGCTTCAATAAATGAAGAACATTATTATTTCAAACTTACATTTTGAACATCAGCTGTGGATATTCCTTCAATAATACTATTGATTTCATCTGCGTTTTGAACCTTGCCAAGTAGAGCTGCTTGACCGCTGATATCGGACAACAAACCGCTGTTGGTTTCGTGCCTTCTAAGAATTGAAGCTTTTAAAGCAGCCTTGCCACGTTTAATATCAGTTTCAGAAACTGTCCCGGATTGAAGAGCGTTGATACCCGCCTCAACAGCCTATAAAAAGTTCATTTACTCACGGACCAGGTCAACTATTATCCTTAAGGTTAAGGTTAACCCTAAGCTCTTACTTTTCCAGCTTGGTCGCCTTCAGCGCTCAATATGAAACCGAACAGGCCACTGTCGGTGTAAGAAGCATTAAGTGTACTGACGACAACAGGGCCACGAACAGCGCTTGAAATGGCCTTTCCGAGAGGTCCAGTGAAACCACCTCGTTTCGTTACCGGAGCAAGTCCTGCAGCGCGCTGCAAGATAGCAAAGGCCAAAGTTTCCTTAAGATCGCATAGCGCGCCTCCTTCACCAGCGACAGCAACGTGAGCCCAGTTTCCAGTCCTGTTTTTGCGCAAGTCCACCGCCCCGTAATATTTTGAAGAAGTTTCCTTCCCTTCGCCAGACTCGATACGCAGATTTTGTGCGTATCCCACAAGGAGGTTGTAGTCAACTCCCACTCCAACTACAGCACATCGATTGGTACGACAATTCTGAGCATAATAGTGATGAAGGGTTTCCGGTGAAATACGCCCTGCTTGGTATCTTGGGCAGAAAACTGAGTTTCCTAGACCTTGGCGGAAGGCTGCTTTATGCAAAAGCTCAACCACTTTGACCTGCAAAGTAAATTTGTCAATATTGCATTATAACTGAGGTAATTTTTGCATAAATACTTGATCTGGAATAGTGTCCAATTCCACTTTTAATCGAGGAACATTATCGGAAATCTCCCACGGCTTGAATGCAGGAGCTGTTGCAACGTGTTCCAAGTACTTGAGACCTGTTTCAAGTTTGTCGGCAGTCGTCTCGATGGTGAATGAAACAAGTTCTCTATCTGAGGTGGCAATTAGACGGCCACCAATTTCCTGCACATTTCTAGTAATTGCAAAACTTGTCGAATTCTTGGTGCTCAATCCAGCTGATACACGGAGCATATGAGAAGCACCTAAATTTTCGTATTCTTCATTTCGAGCACCAGCGCTGTAATTTTCAGTGTTTTATATAATATAATGTACAATTCAAATATTTAGTATTGTAATGAATTAATATGTTAATAAGGAACACTGTGCTCTTTCTATGAAAAGCGGAGAATTATTAGTTGTAACTCAATTATAACAAACGAAACTAAACAATAAATTTGGCGTAAAAAATGATGAGAATTGTTTTGAAAGTTTGGTAAGTTTTCGTGGGTTGGTGCCATAATTTATCAAAATAATTCCTGAGTTCATAATATGCTACATGTAATTAATATTTAACAATAAGCTGAATGAGAACTTCAATGAGCATTTTGAAGGATTTTCATCTTGTTTTATTGTGCCATTTGAGGCGTTGTTTTTTCTACATAGTTTGGGAACAATTTTTGGGATGATTGCTTTTTAACTTGAACCGCAGCTCAAAATCCTGGCTTCCTTTAAATAAGCAAACTGCTTAATTTTAGATGAATTCGAATAATATGCGTGGCAAAAAACAACATAAAATGCTGTAGGAGATTTGATAGTTGAATTCTTACCGGAAAACGATGGAGACCCTCGAAACTGGTAAACTGCTTTCTGTGGCTGCAACAACCAATTTATTTGGGAGGGTTTGTTGCTGGATCTTGGTACCCTTAACAACTGTGCGTGGGTTTGCCTGGGCGGCGTATCCACGAGACTGGAAAATAAAAATATTGAGAACGGCGATTACTTAATTTGATAGGTGCTTCTGTTCCTTTTACGTAATCCACTAGAGGTTATGCGCAAAGAAAGATTGTTGTTTTCCTGAAAAAGGAACAGCAACTTACTGCGATTATCCTCAGCAGTGGAGTCTTGTTTGCAGTGCAAGCCATCATCAAAATAATTCAATTTTCGATTTCCCTCTGATCAATAGAAGACCCCCAATTTGCACTTCGCCACTTCGATTCGATTGACAGCCTGGCCGAACACCACACAGTACAGTCTCGATAAAATTTGCACATCTGGCAGGCATACCAACTGTTGAGAATTGAAGGCACATTTGATGTTTAATCTTTAATTAGCTAATCGAGGATTAATCACTTCTATACCATTTTAAAAATGGAAATTATTAATCTTGTTATCTAATCGCAACTTGAAGTTTTTTTCTTTATAAGTTTTTAAAGAAAATTATAAAATTTTTGTTGATTGCGTTTTTTTGTCGCAGTAGTTGTAACATTGCCGGCACACAAACACTCTGTCATTTGTGATAAGTCGGAAAAACAAGAAGTTTTAAGTTTTGACACGGTTCGGTCCGAGAGGTCGCTTGACATATTTTTTCCTATTTAAAACTGTTTAATTCGCAAAAAAAATTGTTGTCGGGTGCTGTGCGTTTTGATCATCCGTACCAGCTGAAATGGCATTGTTTTTCAATATGGGTGGGCTGGGCGGAAATCCATTTTCAACGCCCGTTGGCCAGAGGATTGGTAATTAGATTACTTTCGGAACATATTTACAGAGTCATTCAGACCTCACCTTTGTTGTTTACTTTCTGTCGTCACCTGTGCATTTTCGGGCGCTTGTTTCTGGTGGAAGAATTTGGTTTAATGCGAGATTTTGTGGGGCTTGCACTAGGGCTTGGCCTAATTGCACGGGAGCTCCAACGATGGAAAGAACGAACGCCAGGGGACAGGGAGTCGCTGATGCGGTTTATTGTTGCTATGGTCTACTTAATTTGGTTTAGAAAGCGAGATCATATTACTCCACTTCCAGCGGTTCTGCCGTCGCATTTCTAAAATATTGCTTATTGCGAAATAGTCTCCGACACATCCGACTACAATCGAAGATTGCTCCAGATGTGGGCATCAATTTAAATAAAACACGGAAAAGTCGTCATCAGGTGGATCAGATTTTCTTGGTATCAGCCCCAGCGGATTCACAAAAAGCAGCTCTTTTTCCAACAGCACCACTCGCTTTGCCTGATAAAATGAATTTGTAGAAATAGAGGGCCTATGTTGGGAAACGAGTGAACACGTCTTAAACCTCAATTTGACGTACACATAAGGCAATTGTAATCGTCTGCAAAAATTTGACCCTTTACTTTTCGAAGCGTTCAAAACGTTGAAATAATGTTATTTCTTTAAAAAAAAATTAAATATATGATAACATAAGTTACTTGTTTAAAAAATACAAAAGTCAATGTATGCATTTACCTTACAGGAGCGTTGCTTTTTAGCTAATTATAAGTTATCTTGTTTCTGCAGCGCTTATCGGTAAAAGTGTTGTCACCAGCCACAATTATTTCATTTTAACGAACCGATAAAATGAAAATCGATTAAAGCATGTATGAAGATTAAATAATAAAATTCTCTTAAGAGAGAATTAGTTTCTTTCGTTTGAAAATTAATATTTTCTTTGTTTTGAACGACGGTTTTTTTTACATACAAAATATTTTTTTTCGCTCTATCTGGACGAACAAAAATTTAATTCAATGTAGGTACCTGGATATCAAGTTAAAAAAAATGTATATATATGTATGTATACATATGAGTTTCTACATTAAAAAACTCATTTATTCGCCAACATTCCAGTGGAGTCATAATACATTGGAATATGTACATACATATGTATATATGTACTTATATTAAAGTACTATACTATACAGACTTGCTGCGGCTTACATTTTAACAGACAACTTTTTCGGTTTCTAAGAGAATTAAATTAAATTTCACGATGTTGAAATGACATATACCTTTTATCGTATCCTTTGCTGATTATTGTATTGAATGAATTTCCCAAATGGCGCCCACCATGAACAGCTGAATAAGCGAAAGTTTTTATCAACATAGGTTGATTATATAAGTTTACAAAATATTGGTTATCTCCACCCAATTTGTTCCTAAAAAAATTTTAATTAAAAGGTTAAGGGGTTAATCATTTAGAGCTGCATTTTAGGGTTCATATATAATTAGAGATTTGAAATACTGCGGTACATTGGCTATAAATTAGAAAAATTATTTTGGTTTACGTAGCTATTTTAGTTTTGATGAAGATAAGGATGAAACACAAAAAACTCTGTTTTTATAAGCAAATGCATACAATTAAGCTAATGATCTTGTATTCAGCAATCTTATGCCATGAGATAAATAAATAACAAAATTTTATAATACATAATTCAGGGAATTTTAAAGTTACGAAATAACAAATTGAGTTTATGTATTATCAAAATAAAATTTTCTTTAGCTTTTATTAATAACCAAATCTGGGTTTCTTTGTATAGAACAAGCAACAGATGCAACTTTAGCATCTGAGAATTGGGCGCTAAATATGGAGATATGTGATTTGATAAATGAATCTTCCGAAACAGCAAGAGATGCGATGAAAGCTATTCGGAAGAGATTGCAGCAGAATGCAGGCAAGAATCCGACAGTAATAATGTACACCTTAACTGTGCTCGAAACATGCGTTAAAAATTGCGGCAAAGCATTGCACGTTCTTGTAGCTAACAAGGAATTTATCCAGGAGCTCGTAAAATTGATTGGACCGAAAAATGACCCTCCGGCAATCGTTCAAGAAAAAGTTCTAAATTTAATTCAAGTTTGGGCTGAAGCGTTCAAAAACCAGCCAGATTTGAACGGAGTTGTTCAAGTATATCAGGAACTCAAAAATAAGGGTATCGAATTCCCTCCTACAGACCTCGACTCATTGGCGCCAATATACACACCTCAGAGGGTATTTTTTTAATTTAGTATAAAATATATGTCCTTGTTGATTTTTATTTTTTAAATTTTAGAGCGTACCGGAACCTACGCCTCCCATCATTCCACCAACATCTCCGCAACATGCAACTCAGATTACAGTATCTCCGGGAACTAATGTAAGAAATTTATTTATGTATTTTTTAAAATCGTGAGTACTAGCTAATTGTATTTTTACTAATAGTTAAATGGCCCGGTAACACTTACCCCAGAGCAGACAACTAGGCTCCAAGCGGAATTAGATATTATCTCTCTAAACATGTCTATTTTGGGAGAAATGCTTACTGAACTTAAGCCCGGACAAGAGGAACCTAGCGAATACAAACTTCTAACAGAGCTCACGCAGACTTGTCGGTAAGTTTGTATATTAAATTGATAAAATGTTTTTTTTTATAGATTTGATTTATTCTTATTTTTACAGAGAAATGCAGGGAAGGATTGTCGAATTGATTGGTAGGATCAACCATGACGAGCTGACTGCCGAACTTTTGAGATTAAACGACGAACTAAATAACTTATTTTTGCGTCATCAGCGGTATGAGAAGAATCGCGATCCAAAAACTTCAAATCCACCATCAGCAATCTTGGGGGCTGCAATGGGTGTTCCTTTGTCTAATACCAGTAATTATAATATTTTAGTTTTAAAACATTTTATTTTACATATTTATTGTTTATTTAGACAGGGAACCGGGAAAGGATGCTTTAATCGATCTAAGCGATGGTGCTGCTGGCGGCGCCGATGGCCTTTCGTCTCAATTTACTGGTCTTGGTATGCTAGTGATTGTTTGTAATGCTCTAATTTTTTAAATAACTATTAATTCACATTATTTGGCTAACTTGCAAATGTGTGCATATATCTTTATTTATAATACTTTGGTGAATCACACAAAATATCACCGTCAAAGTATGGACAAGTTTTGTTAGATTAGGTTATCTTTGATTATATTAATTAATACACATCGCAATCATTTACAAAAGCATATCTTTGAATTTGAAGATTTGGGAACAGCATCCTCGCAACTTTCAAAAATTGATGGTGTCGCTGCAATAACAGGTGCCACTTCAAAGACGGCTAATGACGCCGATGAATTCGATATGCTTGCACAATCACGCAATACCGGACCTGAAACTAACAAACCAATGTAATATTAAACTTATTGATTGAGAGCTCAAGTTATTTGTAATTAATCATTGATATAGGACGGGTGCTGTCAAGGACATCCCCTCCATAGAAACGCATGCTGGCGGTAAACAGCCACCTGTTGATGTGGTAAGCTGATATAATTTTAAAAATTGTATATCAATATCCTATGTTTATAATTTTGCACAATTTCACTTATGTTTGTATAAATATTTGTGTTCATTTATTATTTACTGGTGAAGCAACCAACGAAAGAGAGTGAATTTGATGAAATGGCGGCGTGGTTAAGCAATTCCGTAAGTAATAAGAGTAGATAGAGATAAAGTAATTAATAATTGGTAGACAATTTGTTATTAAAATTGAATGAGATCAATAGTAACTGCTTATGGAGTTCTTAACTAACATCAATTAACAGTGGCTTTATAAATAAATAGTGCAGCTTTTATATTTTTCAATTTTAATAAGTAAGATTATATGTACAGATGTACATATTATATTATAATAAGCTTGGGCATTGACTTTTACAACTGATGATGGGTATGCAAAATACTAAATTCTTCATAATGACCTGTATTACGTTCACAAAAATGAAAAACAACATTGTTTATTTTAAATAATGAATAAAAGTCAAGTCACCAACTATAATTATTAAAGATACTTTTATATTAACCTCTTGCTCGTAAACTTAATAATTCTACCTTGTAAAAATCAGCTTTAAAATTCGTGCTTTACTGGGCATTTACATTAAATGATTGAATTTACGAACAGCGGTAATTGTTGCTATGCTATGCATTTTTACGTTTCTCTAATATATAATGAGGTGGAATGAAAATTAATATAAAGTGAAAACTTTTCAAAATGTAAACTAGCTGTTATTTTCCCGTAATAAAAGCGGTTGAGGTAAAAGAAAAGAATTAATTTTACTTATATTTAATTAATTGTTGGGGTAAAATAAAGAAAAACTTTATAATAATTTCTATGCACCTCAAAGTTCTTATTGCCTTTTATTACAATATTTAATAAGTTGTTTTGTAAATACATAAACAAATCTTCATGAAAATAAATAAATTTTCCATTATCAGAAGGACCTTGGGCAGGAGGAAACCTTAACGAGCACAGAATTTGATAAATTCTTAGCAGAACGAGCTGCAGCCGCCGAAAATCTACCCACTGTAGCCGCAAATCAAGCAGGTGGCGACACTGAGCCCAACCGCTCGAAAAAAACTCACTCAAAAAAGGACGATGCGAATTTGCTCTCAATTTGAGTGATTTCTTAACCTAATACCTACGAAATCTTTTTAACTATGCATAAGGGAAGATGTTTTACAATTTCAAGAGCCATACTTAGATTATTTATTAAGCTGTAAAAAACAAAACAAAATATTTTGTTTATTTAACAACAGTGGAGGCTACTTTCATAAACTTTTAGACGCAACTATTTTGACTTTATATTTTGAAGCAAATGGTGTTTTCAAATATATATATTTGATTTTATCAGCACGCAATTAATTAAACTATTTTGCTAACATTTTTTTAAACAACTGTAAGCATTAACGAGATATCTTACCGCACAGTAACCGAATAGTACTTATAGTGCAATTGAAATTTTGTACCAATAAATAAGCAATATTCAAAAAAGTTGTGCAAGATATGCATCTGAATTTGAAAAGCGCCCCACGAATTACACGGAATGATTGCAATTAATGTAGATAATTTCGTACATTTAGTTGAACCCAATATTGTTGACAGTTGTTAATATTTTCTCTATTTTTTTGAATTAGTTTATCGGAATTTTTTTGAATTAGTTTATCCACTAAAAATGTTGTTTTAATTTTTGGACCAAATATTTTTACAAGTAGCTTTAATATTTAATATATATTTTGCTCGTTTAAATATCTTATTAAGATTAAACAGATCAAAGGCAAGGAAAAGCGTGTATATATTGTGTTGATGCAGTTATTACATTATATATTATGAAAATATTACTACATGCATTATTTATTTAACTTGATTATAAAAGTATTAATTATTGTAAATTATACGTGCACTGATAAATAAATTTGTTATTAACTGCAATATCTAGTTATTATTGTCTTTGACCGAAACCTTAAATTACTCGAAATTTCAAGTGGTCAAGTGTTAATACTATATTTTGAGTATTTTCCTTAAACACCTTTTCAGAAATATTTAAATAAAAGGGTCTATTGAAAGTGGTGCGAATCATTCTGTATAAGCAAGTTCTGGATGATTTCTTATCAGCAAATATTATTCAAGGAAATTATCGAACATTTTTAGATACCGTTTTTTAACTAAAAATTATTTTATTTTATTTATCTAATAAGGACACTGGAACTACATCAATAAACGTAAAAAAGGTAAGCATTACTAAAACAAGTAATTTCCATTACATACATATAATTTAATTTAAGCATTCATTAATTTTTCAGGTCCTTCACAAAGCAGACGGAGTTTATGAGACTGAATTTTTGTAGGTAGGAGTCCCATTTTTTAATAAAATCTATTTATCGTCTGTTTAATCAAATGGAAAGAATTCAAATAAAATGCATGTGGATTCGAAGAAAACGGTGTTATTTATCTATTAACTTTAATTCTTAATTTATTCGAGAACATATTAGAATAAATGGAAGATAAATTTTTAAGGCGTTTTCAATTGGCGTGAAGTTTTGAGTTTCTAATCCTAATCATACAAAATTATATTCAATTTTTATATATATAGAGGTATGTTAAATATTATGCAGAAGTTATAATGAAAGTCATGGTTAGTGCATTGGCTTTTTAAAATCTCTGAAGGATTATGCTAATTTTTAGCCCGAATTATATATACTATCTAATTAATGAGAAGAATTACAAAACAAGATGTATAAGTCTTATTTCTCTTATTACTTGAGCTGGGCTTATCCAGTACCAGGGCTTAAAATTAAGTACGAGTACCAGATTCAGTACTTTTGATTGAAAATTTTAAACTCCATGCACGTTCTTGAAACTTAACATGTCTGGACTAAGCATCCGATGAAGTTAGTATCTGCGAGGCGATTTTTTCCGCTGTCCCGAGCAGTCAGGTAGTCCTCGGATATATGTTTAGAAATTTGTTTAAAATATGTACACATATACATATTTTTAAATTTTTAATAATTTGTGGTTATAAATTATTCGGTCCGCATCTTTTACGTGTCGGCTGGTTTGCATTGTGTCGTAATAGTAAAACAATTGTATGTATTCTATACGACTTAGGGACTGAAAGGGTGCAATCAGTCGTCTTTGGTCGGAGCATAAAATTTACAAATATGTACGTCCCTGCTAAAATAGCTTTAATAGCAATTGGTTTTCTCGGAAAATAAGTTTAATCATCCGCCGAGAAAACAGAAAGGAAAGCAAAGCTCGCCAGTAAGCTCATCGGAGCACAGATATATTTTTGCAGAATATGTGTGAATCTATATTTAATGTCTTGTTTTCACTCCATACGAATTTCTCTCCTGCGCATACAATTTGAATCAGTGGGATTTCCTGTAGTCTGATTTTCGCCACTGTCGGCAGCAAACGCTAACTCTTAAATTAGCGGCAAAAACACCACAAACTAAGGGGTGTTATCTGCCCTTCGTCCCCTTCGTAACAAAGTTTTCCTTATTCTAGTTTGGGAACAAATCTGTTCCCAGTTTGCGCTGAATTGGGCAGGGAGAGTGTCGTCGAAGGCTCCTAGTAACGTTCTTCGGTTATTTGCTGAATCGCGACGTGGTTCCTGTTCCTGAATGAAAGCGAGATGTTTTTCCTTTTTGGAAACGTTGAACGCATGCCTTGAAACTGTCTGTCAATGAAGTGGTGTCATCTAAATTGAAGGTGTTGAAAACTTGCGGTGAGTAATATTTTTCCATATTTCTGTAAGTTTGCTTTCTATTTAAACAACATATTTCACTGCGGATGAGGATTAGTGGTACTCTCTAATAAGGTAAATGTAGTGTCTAAAGTAAAAATGCATATTATGCTCTGAACCAAACAACATATAATCGATTTTTGTTTGGAGCTGCCCTTTGTATGATTTCCCATAGTGAATTCAGGACGAAAATGGTGTTAAAGACATAATCGTATGTGCTTATATAGACTTATGACATAGTTCCGGTAGAGTTTCTTTAATCTGAAATGCATGTTCCAGATCTCAGTGCTTTGTGCTCCTATTTGTCCTCTCATAGTCCACATTGGCCCTTGACCTACTTTCACGGAGATTAGGGTCCTTACACAAGGATGTTTCACGAGGATGAAGCTTAGTCAGGTGTCATTGGTATTTCTGATTGAAAACGAAATTGAATTTATGCCTTAATGGGCTGTTTGTTGCAGGATTTGGAGGTTTTTGTTTTGTTCGCAATTTCTTCGAAATATTAATTATTCAATGTTATATGTTTACAATTTTCCAATACAATGTATAAATTGTCTCGATTATAGTATTTTTTAGATACTTAGCAGAATTATACTATACATTTGACATTGTTCCTATTCTTGCCCGATGCAAACTTTACTTTCACTTGAGATAAAAATAGGATGAATGAATAATTTGAGAAGAGATTTCTAATGACTTCAATTTCGAGTGCTACATTTATTGCATTTTCATTCATATTCTAGGATTGGTTTATTTAGATAAACCTTAATATGTACATTAAAAGCACACAAGTTTGATATAGGTAGCAAATCAAAATTTGTAAAGTGATTGCCATGAATTCACTTTTGGTTTAAATTTCCGGCATAATAAGATAAAATAACGTGTTGAAGAAACGTTTTGTTCTACTATGATTACAGCTTGTGAGAACACTCAAAAATAATTAAAGTTTAATATGGAGTGCCTTCATTTTTAATCCAACAAATGCTTTAAAAGTATTAATTATAGTAGTATTGCAGCCGGTGTACGACATGGTTTCCAGAAATATGGGGTTTAAAATTTAGGAAGAAGACATTTATTTATTTATTTATCTCTACTTAATAAGTATGATATGCTCTATTTAATGAATATGATTTTTACTAAAAACCTTCTGCATACATATTTCTTTAAATTTCTATGTTTCGGCTTTAGAAACTTTTGAACTTTCTCAAACTCTATATGACCTTCGTATTTATCTTATTAAACTTTTAAAACTGCATTCTAACGACTTAATCGCACTTGAGTGCAATTTTACTTATTTAGGAACGCCGAGTTTGATGTTTTCTGGCGACCTTGAATATTACAAACTCCAATCTTGTGTTTATTTAAGAAAACAAACGATTTCTTCACTGGAGACCTTAAGAGGAAAGACGATTTCGCTTCATAGTCAATGGCCGAACCGAACAAAGTGCAGCAAAATGAAAAGTATCTAAATGCTGCAAAAACAAATCATTGTCTGCTCGGGCAGATATGGAATTACAATCATATGGAACTTATCTAAAAATACAAATGCACTTAAATTCCGATGCTCCTGCGAACGTGTGAAAGCAAAACAAGCAAAATGCAATCTTTCCCGCTGAAAATTTTATAGCCTGTGTAAGGGCTATTAATAGAGCATCTTTTAGAGCTCGGTTTCACGTTCACCCAGCAAGTGGCTGCCTTCTCCAGGTAGTTGCGAAATTTTCTCCAAAAATAAATTCATGTTAGCTTTTCACCTAAAACTAGGTTGAATGTTAATCTGTATAGAATACTTTTCGTTTTTCGTTGCTACCGGCCAGAACATTGCGAACAAATTGTGAGTTCACAGGATACCTTTCTGGCATGCAGCTAATTACGTAGTTATTGAAGCGGAGCAGATTTCGCTTTACATAAAATTTGAAAGTGCCTATAGCCGAACAGGTGAAAAAGTTTGCAAACTTCCCTACTAATTGCAAATGTTATTCTTAAAAAAATAGCATGAGAACACACATTCGGTTCGTATGTAAGCTTTGGTGGGTAAACAAACGATTTCAAAATTGAATTGTTTTCCCTATGTACTTGAGAGTATGTTTAGCGCCGACAGAATCACAAGTAGGTACTAACGAGAACACAATGTCCAGAAGTAATGAATCTACAAACCACTGAAAATCTTTTCGCAACTTTTAATTTTTTCCATCTTTTCAAAAAATTCGTCATGCTAAAGGGGCTTGTTGAAAAGCCAGCTCAATCACAAGATAGTATTAGTAATACGCGATTGCCCATCTGATATCTTTAGGGGCGTACCAAAAATACTTTTGATTTTATGTTTAGATTAAAAATGCTTTGTTTACATTAATTTATCATTGCTCTGACTTGACTTTAACCGACTTTAAATGAAAAATTCCTGACTTTACCTTCCATTCATCAGTGATATGAAATTAGAATTAGCATGGTGATAAGTTCTATCAGGGGCTTACCTGAGAGAAATTGATACCTGCCCGCCACTATTTCAAGTGCCTAGGTACTAGGCACTATTGGCTTCAAGTGTTTGCTAAAGTGTGATATTTTTATAAAAACATTGTAAAAAAATTAGTGATTATCGAGTTGTTCAAGTTATGAGTCACATCGTATAGGCATGAATTTCTAACTATGATATGATTGTTTACGTAAACATTTTAGTTTTTGTTTATAAATTTAGCATAAAATTACATACTAACATATTTTTTATTACGTACTTTAAATATGAATGTTTGAGATATTGAGAATGCGTGGGAAAAAAATATAAATGTTTATTTAAAATGACTCAAATGGGTCAAAACCACAGACGTTATTGTGCGCTATTAAATAAACTCTTATAATACAAAATATCTCAGTTAAAATATGTATATTTCCATATAAGACTCTTAAGTTTGCATTAGTTGAAAAAGTTTATGCTGAAAATTCGAAATGATTGACTTATCTAAATATTTTAAATTAAATATGTATGATGTTATATTGCACTCAACATTTTAAACCCAATTAATCCGGATATTGCTGATTATTCTAAAATTAAGTCGCAAACTTAACTTAATTCGTAAGGTGAATAAGATTGATAGATAAATAAAGATTTGATAAGTAATACTAGTCTACTTTTTCCACTAACTCCAGTAAACAATAAGTAGGAGGGGATAAGTAGGAAAGAAAGTGTTAAACTTCTCGATATGAACGAATGATAACTGAATCAATTTCAAAACTAAATAAGTTGAAAACAATTGCTTTTATCTTTATCTTTTGTTGAATTTGTGCTCTATTTATTTATTTTTTATATTAATCCCGCTAATGTTTTCTTGGAATAGGTCTGTTCAGTGTTCGGTGAAAGGTGATAGAGATCAGTGTAAATTATTACAATAATAGTGTAGCAGATATTTACGAGTGCCAGAATTGTTTAGTATGCAGTATTCCTTGGCTAGAATAGGAAACAAAAGTAATATTACATATTTACTTTATAAGTGGGTTTATTTAAGAGTAAAAAGCAAAAACAAAGTAATTGGACTTCCGCGAAATGCGAATTCTCTAGCATTTTGACAAGCATGTAATTAATTCCTATATAGTGATGTATTAGAGTCTTTTTCAATGAATTTAATTGCGGTTCTAGACAAGAAAAATTGGGTGGGCTCATATGGGCAAGGTTCCGAACGGGTGGAAGGGTTACCCATAAATTACTTTTCTAAAATGTTGTCAAGTCAAGACCAGAATTACTAAACTCAAATGGGCTCAAATTATTTTATTAGTAATACTGAACTAAGAACAACATCATTAAATTTCATATGGAAATAAACGGTTTCTAAATTAATTTAACATTTCATCCATTCCAGAGTAAACTGTAATAAAATAAACTTATAGAAAATTTAAGCACATACTTATAAAAATAAATTCTAAAGTTCCTGGTATAAAATTTGTGCCCCCACCACATGTTGGCTTTGCTTTGCTTTTTCATTCCTCGTGTTATTGCTCCGGACCGACTTCGGACCGATGGCCCTTTCTTAAGAAATTTGGGTGGGCCCGTGACCACCCAGCCCACCCGCTAAAACCGCCCTTGTATTATCTGTTTTGTTAACGAGAAAACAATGATAATAGACTGTAATATTTTCATAAGCACCACGGACACATATCTATAAAATCGACAAGGGGTACCAAATAAACCGAAGGACTTAAGGAACTCCGCTTTAAGGAGGTTGGTTAAGTTAAACTTTCAGCTAACAATTTTATCGTAAGTGTCATATATTTCTTACAATTCTAGGACATTTTGTTGTTTCCTAATTCCCTAGCAATCAAAGTTTTTAAAGTAAAATTTGTTTTTTCCATTTACGATGCTTTTCCAGAAAAAAGTCGATATGGTTAATAAATCAAGTGATTCATCCACGAGTTAAAAATGCACAGGAACTTTTGTGTAATAAAACTTTCAAAGTATGAATTATCAAATTTGGCAAAAAAAAAAGAAAAAAAATTAAACCTTTTTTTTTAATCTTATCTTCAAATTATTTCATAACCTTATGCTTCAAATTTCTCTAAAACGCACTAAAATACTTCGGCGGTGCGGTTTAATTGCGCTAATTGATAAAGAGGATTCTACCCAATTCATGCAATGCGAACTTGCCTACTTCCTCAACGCATTTATCCCTAATAAGAACCCTTCTCGATCATAAATTTACCCGCATCTTTTTTCTCACTTCTCTTCACTGTTAGGCTTTTAATTCACCATAGCGTGGATTGCAGATATTTTGGTTTCAGTTTTATTTGGCGGCATATGTGCGATTTGAGTCATTCGAGTAGTCATACGAGTATACGTCGCGAGGGGAAACCTTGCACAAGCCCAAATTCGATTAACAGGGTGCCTTATCACTCTGTAAATATTTGCTACTGAGCCGTTCAATCGCAAGAGTAAATTTGAATTTGATTCCTTTTTCGCTGGTCTTTCATCCAGTTCAGTCCGGTACTCTCCTTGTTCTTCTCGCCGCGCATATTCAGAACGATCTAATTAGCTGCGGTGCTGATAAAGACGTCTTTTATCTAGTTTATTGTCGAAATCGCGAGCATTATCATAACTTCGGCAAATATAGCCTTTTGGCTAGTATGCTCTAATTTTTGAACTTCCGAATAATGAATAAGTCAGCAGTTGTTTGTGTTTGATTAATCTTTAGCACCTTCAGTTGGTTGTTCGAATTAATACGATTTGTGTAATTGATAAAACAATTTCTCTATGTCGAGGAGTACTTCTCTTAAGCTGAACAAGTCCAGAATTTGGCTAATCTACGAGACAGTGGTCAGTAAGATATGAATCAACAGATTGGAGGGGGGCATGCTTAAAAATAACCCGGGGTGTCTTCCTTCAATGCGGAAATAGTCAGCTTTATTGCAAATTTAAACACTCGATGGCGTCTGGACGTTATCTTCGTCTTCGCTGGGTAAATCCAAGAAGTGTTTTCTGTCCGACATCAGTGCGCCATTCTGCGCATTGAGCTTACCCGGGAAGGTTTGAGATTTTCAAGACTCCTCAAAGACGCTTCAAATAATAAAATAGTAGACGGTTCGAATTTGAGTATGTGAGACGTGCGTTGGAACGGCTGCCGTTGGGTAGGGCATTTTGCGGCGATAACGAACTGATTAAGGCCTTCTAGGTGCGAATTAGGATTACCGGGCTCAGTAGACGAAAGTGCTCGAGTGTGTTCTGCATTACTTTCTGAAGTCATCTTGCGTGCGACTATGTGCCTCTGATAAATAAAGTGTATACAAATCCTGCCGGCTGTTTATCTTTGATTTCCGGTGAGTTATTTTTATTGCGAGCTAAATGGACAGTATTTCTAACACTCTCGGGAGCTTTCTTGTTAGTTGTTTAATAAGACACTGGTGAAATCGTTATATGTTTACATTACATTAAGTAAATTGCTCATCATCTAGTCTAGAGCAAAAACCGATATAAATAGGGTAGAGTGACTAACATTTATTTTACTATTCAAAAATCTGCCAGAATGGATTTAAGTTAGAAATATCTTGTTAATTTGAATGATCACCTCTTGAAGATTAAAAAGACCAAAATACTGTTCTGCTTTTTATGGCAATATTCAGCATTTATTTGTATTTATTTTGTTATTTGAATATGATTCACTAATGGTTTTAAATTTAAATTGTATTTTTGTGCTTTTACGGGTTCTTTTTGGCACTACAATTTACTAAATTTTTGTTTAACAATATAAGTCAATACAAGGCAAAATAACCCAAACAAATTCGATTTTAAGTTCTTTCCCAACTCCGAAGACCCAAACTCATTCCCAAATGGACAAATTTTATGTCACTATTCAAGGAGCTCAAAAGAACGTTTCAATGAACTTTTAATTGTTGAACTGGACAAAAATATTGTTTGTAAACATTAAAGCACAAAAACTAGTAGTAATTAAGAAAAAAAAGAATGAAAAATATGTTGTTAGTCGTGTCGTGACAGTCGTAAATCGTAGAAATTTTTAAAACTTTGAGAAATTGATAACAATAAAGTATCAGCTTTACTATGAAACAACTGTCAACTTTTGTAAAAGCTTGATAATTTTAAATCAAAAAGAGATATTATTATACATAAAGATATTAAGTTAAACTATGTTACCCAATTGCGTTGACGATTTTTATGAAAGCGCTGTAACACTATTAAGAATTTGAAATTAAAGTTTATTTAAAAAACACAATATTTTACGCATATACATACATCTGACGTCTTTTCGATTATCGAAAGCTGTTAGGGTAATTTACCCAATACTAAATTTATTTCAGTTTCACAAAATATTTTTGAGAAGCTTAAAGTGGCACTGGGAACAGCAGAAGTGATTTCAGCATTATTAAAATTATTTTATTTTATGGATACACATAGTAAAAATTATTTTTAAACTAACCAATATCGTTATAACCTTCTCTTTCTTTTCAGGTAACTCAACACTGCCAATACATGAGCAAGAACTAAATTGAGCAAATTTTGCAATAATAAAAATAACAACAATGGTATTACCTTTTGGTTTAAGTTCAGAAAGCCAGCACACGACAAATAGATCTTCAATAACTCCAACCGCTCCGCCAATCGAAGCAGAAAATGCCCACCATGGTCCATACATTGATTTCATAGTTGTCAATGGTGATGATAGGTATATGATCAGAACCGAACGGAAAACTGTCTTGGAATCCAGTGTGGAGTTAGCAAAAATTATAAATGCTGGACCAACAAGTGGGCGGAAAAATGACAACCACTTCATAATAAATAACGTTAACAAGCATGATTTTGAGCTAGTCATTGGATTTCTAGAGACCAAATTTATAAAATTTAGGGATCACCACCATGTTTTGCGTATTCTTGAAATTGCTGATAGATTCAACTGCCCAGACCTGGTCATACACTGTGTGAAAGAGCTCGATTTGCAACTATCCAGTCTAAATGTTCTCGACGTGTTCCGAACCCTTTGGTATTACAATTGCATTTCACCAATGAAGAATGCAATTACGACACAAGAAAAACGGAAGAGCAAGAAGTACAACAACCCACAGCCGTTTACTCCAGAGGAGTATCTGGCTGCACTTTTAAATAATTCTTTGCAGCTCATAGACATGCAGGCCGAGTTGATTCTGACGACGCCTGAGATGGCTAATCTGAGGTTCGAGCAGTTGGAAATGATTGCCCATAGAGAGGCTCTCCAAATGAGGTCGGAACTAGTTTTATTCGAATGCTTAGCAGACTGGAGTTCCGAGGATTGCAAACGAAAGAAACTTAACCCTACGGCCGAGAACAGGAGAAGGGTTTTGGGTCCGCTTTGCTTTGCCCCGCGATACCTAACTATGAGCGCCCGAGATTTTCGAAAAGCCTGCGATAGAGTGGAGCTTCTGGATCCTGTCGAAGTTACTCTTGTAAGTGATGCCCTAGAAGGGAAAAAATTGTCGAATCTGACCGCCGAACAGAATCTCATGTTGGAACGTTTTAAGACTCCTCGACCGGCATACGCCAAGTTGCCGATTCACCTAAGTGACCGTACAAATCCGAAAAATTATTCGAAGAAGATGCGTCGTGCTGAACGGTCGAATGAGGAGAGCTGTTGGCAGTCTTTCGAACTAAATTGTCTCGCTGTTTTCGCGTGCATATTCGACTGAATTTTCTTATAAGCAAAATCGTAGCTGTAGAGTCCAAAATTATACCCAAGTATTCTGTTAGGTGTTGCATTTCTTTGAATTTAAGTGCTCTAACTTTTATATGTGACGTTCTTTCATTACTGTATTAGACAAGGAAATATACTGCACAAATTTTTCGAATTTTAGCGCCCAACGCGAAATTGTATTGCAAATTTGAGTCAGCCAGGTTTAAGAGGTTTTTGAGTGGAGAAAGTCTGTTAGGTTTAGTGCCCTTCTTAAGGCTAGGAAAATACTTTTGAACGAGCCCTTAATGTTTAAAGCAAGGACAGCTTGTTAATATCAAAATTAGAAAATTTTAGGAACGATGAAGAAGAACAGAGTGCCATCCTTGTTTTTAAGGCGTGTTACGTTTGTCTAGTGAGGAAAAATTTGTTTTGCATTTATACGAATTTTAACCACACTTTAAGAAAGTATGAAATACTTTTGCGAAATTAGATTATTGTTGTGTACTGTCTACCTACTACTAGAAAAATCGGTTTTAGCAAAAACCATTATATCTCCAAAACGCTATAAGATAAAATTTTGAGTGAATTGTTTTATGTTGTGGTTTACTCATTTGTTATGCGTCGTAAGAGTGATGTTTTCGGAAGGATATTTCATTTTTAGAAGAAATTGTGCTCATTTTCGGGCAATTTAATTGCTGCCACAGGCATGAAATTTAAGCTTTTGTTATGTGGATACCACTTATTCAATATAACAGTTATGTATGGCTTAGATTATGTGTTGTATTATAAATCGAAAGGAATTTACAGGCCGAAATTGTCTTTTGTTACTATTATTATTACGTATGAGTATTATATTTATATCCGTTTACTTTAAAGCTCTTCCTTTCGAAGTCTGAAATAAACTTTTGTTAAATATTTACTAATCATCTTTTATTACTGAGGGAAAGTGGCTAATTCTGCAACTTCGAATTTGTTATGGAAAATGTTGTACTTCTTAATGAAGAACATATAAACAGGGTTAGTAATAATTTAAAAAAAAAAAATTCGTATTTCACAAGTATATTTCAGAGTATCTATTTCTATGTCACAAGATGAAAGTGGCGAAATTATTCAATCGAAACCCTTATTACTTTTATGCACGATTCTTGAGACTTTTAATTTTAAGCTCTTGATGCTACTAAAATAGGAGCCGTTTTGAAAAGCGTTGCAAGTCCAAAATGTCATAAGGTAGAATTTACCTTAAAAAAATATAGCAAAATCGCCCTTTATGACTTTTTGGACTTGCATCACTTTTAAAGTAAACGGCTCGGCTCATATGTATTTTTCTACTAAAAGTAAGAAAGGTGTTCTGAGGCACTTCTTGTAGCCGAAAAAACGTTGAACCCTTGTTTTAAAAAATCCGAGAAATATCTGTGGATGAATAAAGTTCTCGTCGGACGTGGATATTTTGAAGCGAAAAATAGACCAAATTATGAAATTTGTTTTTAAACCGTCTTCATTTCGGAAGGTTTTATGCTACTTCAGTAACTTACCTTCTGATTTAGATTAATTTATGGAAAAAACTATTAAATGTAAGACAAATATAACAAATGTTTAAAATTTATTAGAAAATTGAAGATTGTTCTAGTTTATTCGTTACACTACCAACGTAAAGCGTTGTATTTTTTATCAACGCGATGTGATGCGATGCTTCACAGTTCACACTTAACGAAGCTACTTTGACAGTGACATTTTGTGACATTGTTGCTTTTAATTGAATGAAGAGTACCCAGGATTTTGTTTATTATTAATCGCAGTGATTTGAATAATTCTGATAAAATGGTGCAGAATGGGGCAGGCTCGGATATGGAGAATTTCGAGAGCAAAAGGAAGCAATTGTTCGCTTGCTTGGATCAAGCAGAGAAGGAGCTAAAGGGGCCTTTAAACCAAGCGAGTGCAAGGCCAAAGCGGCATCGCTCCAATTCGCTCGAAATGGTTCCAAATCCAAATATTAAAAAATTTCGCGGTAAGGAGAGCATTTTCAAGAAGCCTGAACTGCCACTGATAAAGTGCTTAAAGCCCAGAGTTACCCCCGACTACCAGGTATGTTGTAAACCAAGAAACACCGATAAACTGACAATGATTTCCAGGTAAATCCGCACAAATGGAAAAAATACTCTCTAGGAGATGTGGACATTTCAGACCGCACAAACACTTCGGCTGCTTTCGCTTTCCTTAAGGAAATAGAAGCGCAAAAGGAGCAAACCAGTGAAGACGGTCTTGATGAAGAGAATGACGGTGATTTGAAGCCCGTCTTTAACAAGTCGCTGTGCGTAAAGAAGGATTTGCCAGAAGAAGCCCCGGCTGCGGAGGAGCAACCAAAGTTAAAGGGCGCTGTCCTCGTGATGCCTGAGTACAGAGTTGGACAGAAGGCCCCGAAAACTAAGAAAAAGACGACCAGCGGCAAGAGCGCGGCGACCGGGAAACAGCTGACTCTCACGCATTTGATGGATGAGGAGGAGGAGGATGAGTAAATTTTCCTTTTAAGCTTATAAGGTTTGTTTTAAATTCATTTAGAGCAGTTTTATACAAGTCGAACGGAACAACCCCATCCAGATGTTTTCAAGTCTGGGGTCCTTGTAAAAATTATCGCCATTAATAGCTTAGAGGGTGTTTAAAAGATTGTACTATAAGTTTAATTATTAGATGTGCAAATAAATAGTTAAGAGCTTAATTTAGTGAATTTGAATGTGCTAAATTTGTGGGCGTAAGGAAACAAGCAAAGGGATGTAAGCTTTATTATTCGTTAAGTGCGCTATTACTTTTTGATAGGAAAGAAGAAGCTCGGAGGAAGCGGCGGTTGTCATTGAAGTTTTTTAGGTGCTGTCAATTTTCCGAAATTATTTCTATTGGGAGAAATTCGCACTTTCCCTTTTCATTTAATAAAGGAAGTAAGTTAAAATGTTCATCTAAATGTAAGGAAAGTTGTTTAAACTTACTAAAGGTGTGATATGAGGTGAAATTTGTGTTAATTGAAGGTGAATTACGGTAAATAGAGGTTGAGTTCTCTTTCATAGCGCAGCTCTACCGATCCCTACAACCCATCATCGCTAACGCTAGCATTTAAAGTAATACGAACAGCCATAGGCATAGTTGGATAAAATGCTTAGACAATTGTGTGAAATTGCGGCTTTTCTTCACATGTGCTGCATTGGACAGATGTCGCTTTAGCGCAAAAGATTCTTGCACGCACTGAACTAAAATCTGCACCTGACGTTAGGTGGTGTGCAAAACGTTTTTTGACGTGACCATTTTTGAGACTCGTTGGAAGTTTTGTATTATTGCTTATTAGTTAATGTAGACTAGGGCAATTCTTTGCTATTTTTCAATTTTTTTATTTGTTACGTGTACTTTTTTCAAATGATTCAAGAAAATATCCTTCCGTTTATATTTACGGCGTTATCATCGGTGTGCATTGTTGGATTGGCCATTGTCCTGGGTGAGCTCATGAATAATAATAATTCGTTTCCTCTGGGTTTTAGCGATTATTCGGTAACTTATAGTGTTTGCGTAAATGGCTCTCGGCACCTTTGTGGAAAATTTTCTGGAAAAATTGACCGCCTTTGCACTTATATCTTAAAATTCCAGTGAATAGTACAGAGTTCAAGGCAATCAGCTGATTTATACCCGTGTTGAATTCTAGCGCTTAAAAGCCTCTTTAGTAGTCAAACGAGCATTTACTTCTATTTTGCAATATTCACGCTGCGCGGCAAAGACGTTGTTATAATCCGAACTCGTTAAGTCTTCGCGCGGAGCAACAATTGTTATCACCTTTTTTCATATCATTTCAATCGAGAGTGATTTGTCAGAAGTATACTCAAAATAATTTTTATCATCCACAGGCTGGCTGTTTATCTGGAGGGCATTTTTATCAAAGTTTAAGCTTGTGCGTGAGATTCTCGGTCGAAATAACACGGACGTTGTAAATCCCGAGAATAAGGAAAAAACTCCAAGAGTGCGAAAAATAAGAAAGGATTAAATTTGTATCCCCAGAAAGCACCAATCAAACAACTATAAAATGAATATCCGATGCGCCAAACCAGAAGATCTCATGAACATGCAGCACTGCAATTTGTTGTGTTTGCCTGAGAACTACCAAATGAAGTACTATTTCTACCACGGGCTCACCTGGCCCCAACTGAGCTATGTAGCTGAGGATGATAAAGGCAACATTGTTGGATATGTTCTGGCCAAAATGGAAGAGCCCGAACCAGGTGAGGAGAGCAAGCACGGCCACATTACGTCTTTGGCCGTAAAACGATCATATCGCCGACTCGGTCTTGCACAAAAACTGATGAATCAAGCCTCCCAGGCAATGGTCGAGTGCTTCGATGCTCAGTACGTTTCGCTTCATGTTCGGATTAGCAATCGGGCTGCCCTCAATCTATACACAAACTCTCTAGGATTTAAAATACTTGAGATTGAGCCTAGATACTATGCGGATGGAGAAGATGCCTACTCTATGCGGCGGGATCTGAGCGAAATCGCTAGACAAATTCATCCAGACAGAGAGGTAGACATTACACCCGCCGGTAATAAGAATGTTCATAAATCTCATGATCATAGTCAACACGATGGACATTGCTGTTGAGCTTAGATTAAGTTTTGTAACTAAATAAATCTACGAGCTGTCGTACTTCTGCAAACACTTTAGGGGTATATTTGTTGTTTTATTTAATATACTGATTCTTCCTGATAAAATAACATAAAATAAAATCAGGATAATATTCTAGATGTGAATTAAAATCCTCGTTTTTGTCGGGGGCTGAAAGAGTAACGAGGAACTAAATTTGTCTATTTAAAACATTGAACATTTCACACTTAGAAGCATTGCCTACTTTTAGGCTTATATATGTATATATTTTTTGCGAAAGTGTACGGAATAAAAAATATTTCCCTCATTAAGGTGCGAAAAACTCTTCCTAAATTTCTCTAAATATTTGTATTAACATATTGATTCCCCACCGCGAATATCGAAAATAAATGTTTGGAGGATTATTATTGCTTTAAGACTCCTCCAATATTATTTTTTCTGAAGTAGAAGTTTGGAAATTGTTATCACCAGCTATTTGTTTTTGTTTCCTATCCCCAAAATTGAATTATAAAATACTCAAATAGGGTACAAGTTTTATTTAAATTAAGAAGTTTCAATGTGATGTCGTAAAAATGTCCTTTGGGTAATGGATTTGAAACTATTCGAAAGTATAGGAAATCATACTTGCTATTTAATATTCTGCAAAATTAAGGGAGATAGTTTAATGCGGAGTGTTGCAAAATGAAACAAATACAATATTAAGTAATTTTAATTTATTCATTCAAAGACTACAATATTATGTCACTTGGTTCCGTTTATATTAAATCTTCATTGCTTTATCAAAAATGCCAACAAATCAGTTACATATACTTTAGGAGGAATGGTGCCTCCAGCCCATGTTTCGATCAAATTTCTTCTCTCGACAAAATGATTATATACAAATTTAAATACACGTACATACATAATTGCATGCTTTTAGTCGAATGCATATGCAGAGGAGAAATATATCAACAAAAAAGTTTAAACAAAAGCAGTTGTAATATAAAAGGAAGTGATTACGTTGCCTGGTCCTACTTATGTACAATACGTTAAATTCATATTTTCGCACATGTATACATATATTTGTAAGAGTTATAAATTTATAATAAATATCACATATAAAAGTTACCAGTAAATATTACGTCTAATATTAATAAAAAATGTGCTACTGCTCCTTTGTCGGAATTTTTCTCTTTTCGCAGTAGCATGACAAAATTGTTTCGATATTTTGTGAATTGTTTAGCCTTTCACTTTTGCGGCTTTGAGGCAGATGTCGTTTGGAAATTGCCCGCTAAAAAAATTTCTTATTCAATACTTTTAGCATTAAATATATTTGAGTTTTGGCAATGGAAGGATGTGGCGAGTTTTGCAATAGTCGCTCAGTTTTTTTAAGAACCAGCTCGTCCTTCGTTTTGAGATCACTTTTGGAGTAAAATTAAAAATTAGAATTTTTCACAATTTGTGATGGAATATTCATTTTTCCACAGTTGAGAAACGAAATCGGTGTAGAATGGTCGGGTCGTTGCTTGCAGTTAAAGCATTCGAAGCTCAAACGATAATTGCACGAATGACCGAGTTTACTCCAAAAGAAATTCCAACTTATTTAGAAGTGGTTAATTTCCATAGTTGCAAAATTTAGCCTTGCACTGCTTGAAGCATAGCTGATTTAAGATTGTAAGCCAGGAGGGAAATGTCGACGACCGAGTCGACCATCTCCTGGACAGCAGAGACGCTCGGGAAGTGCTGGGCAGCCTTTTTTGACTTAGTCACACAGGTTTTCAGAGCGTCCGACAAAGCATCGGTATATTGCTCAATTTTGGCCTTCAAGTCGGGCTTTGAGACGTTTCGATGGACAATGTCCCCGATGCTCACCAAATTGTGTGCACTAAGTACCACAAATTTCCCGTATGCAATGAAAAACTTTGGTGGTTGATTTTTTTCAACCGTGATCAGAAACGAGTCTATTGCTTGTGTAAGGTACCCCATGTGGGTTGTGATTTGCACAGCGTAATACTTTAAAAGGAGTTTGTCGTTCGGATTAAGTTCAGCCTTTTCAGAGCTCATAGCTGCTGCTTCGGCGGTTTTAATGACATTATCGAACTTTTTCTTAAGATTTTGCGGGATTGCATCTCGCAACTCAGAATTTTTCTTAGCCGCTGCATCTTTTGACTCGAGACTTACGTAGTCATAGTCTTCGAGCCACTCCGTTCCATTGCTGCTAGTAGGCGTTATTGCTGCCCGTTTGAATAGCAAAGGAGCGTTGCCCTGGATAAAAGATGCAGACTGCCTGACGTCCTCTGTAAGTGTTTGAGCGCAGGCTATCAGTTGATCCAGACTATCTGGTGGATGGGATATCTTTTCGTCTTTTCGGCACAGACTATCGACAGTCCATCCTTGTGATTCTAGGGTTTCGGAGGCCTCATGAATAAGTTTGTCTGCATCTCGTAAGGCCTTAACGAGCGGTCGAAGCTTGAGAGCTAAATTTTTATCATCTGCTCGTGTTGTGTTGCCCAAGGTACCTTCTCCAAATTCGGCTAAATCATGCAAAGCCGTTTTAAGACGAACAGCAGCTAGTTTGATTTCCATTAGAGCTGGTTCCAATTTTTCTCTGGATCTCCAGCTCGGTGTGACGAAAGATAAAAGCCTGAAAAGATTGGGATTGATTTTTAGTACATAAAGTAATATTTGCCATGAAGAATTTATAATAATTCCCAAAATATAATTGTCTGTTCGATGAATGATTATAAAAATTCTATTATTTAATACGATTAAACATTCCTTAGAATTACACGCAGCATAACTCGGCGTTACTTGAGTAATTCTAAGCAATGAGAACCGTAGCTAGCTTAGTTCAGTCAACTTACTTAGTGACTGCTGAAGTTGCCTCAGTCTGCAACTTAGCCAGGGTTTCAAGCGCTGAAGACAGCTCTAAAGGAAGTTCTTTGGTGACCTGAGGCAGTGATTTCTCTTGGTGTTGTGATTGCTGAATATGCGGCGTTTGCTGCTGAGGTATATCGTAAGTAGACGACTGGCTCTGACTATTATTTGTGCTGTTGTTGTTTTGTAAATTTTGTGATCGGACTGGAGGTGGATTCCTTCGCGGAATATCATAATCTGGCATATTAGCCAGTGATGATCTGTTTGATGATGACATACTTAAACTATCTGATGTTAGCAGGGATGAATTTGAACTGCTTGGAGTAATGTTCTGCTGATGCAGTAGGTTCACTGGGCGTGGAATGTCGTAGGAATCATCTTGTCGAGGAACTTCCTTGTTTTGCAATTTACTGCTCCAATTCTTTGGACAATCGTAGTTTATTTGTGCTGCTGGTCTCGGTGTATCGTAGGCCTCAGGGTCAGACATTATTGAAAGATTTTGGTATGGACTGCTGCGACTCGATGGCGATAATAAGTCATAGAGGTAGACATCACCACATTTTTGAGGAGTAATCACCTGAGGAACAAAAAACGAAAAGAAAAACATTGTTAAACATATCTTTAAAACTCAAATAGTTCAAGTACTCTTAAAATTGCAATAATTTCACAATATCTCAATGCAATGGATAACCTTTTTCAAATATCGATTTTTCCTTAGAAAAGATATACTCTTGGCCTCCTTTAAGGCGCAGCTCTTTTCAGCAAAGATATTGTACAATCACTAAAACCAAGGACTAAAACACCTTTCGATGAATAAAAATTTTTATGAAAACTACACTAGAAAATATTAGGAAGGCAAAACTCATTAAGGATTCCCCCACTATCAAAACACTCCTTCCTGCTCACTGTTTACGTCCAAACTACGGGGGAGGAGCATGCGCAGGACCCACGCCCCCGATTCCGGGAATGGGTACCGGGAAATTTTCCTAGTTTTATTGCTTTGTTGTGATTTCTTGGCGAATTCTAATTTCAACCCCTGAATTTATGGGGATCGGTCAGATAGGTGAGTTATTGCTTTGTTTTGAATTTAAGGCTAGAGCATTTTTTATAGCCTCGCCCTCACCCTCACCCGTCTTTTCACTAAAAATCGCGAAAGTTGTGATACCTATTGATTACCCATTAGTGAGTTACTATTGATTTGTGTTTAACATTTTGAAGTGTTTGTGTTTGTAATCCTCTGGGCATTTAAATTACTGTTGGTTCAGAGTTTGTTTGTAGGACAACACGTTTTCTGTTGTGTTTAAAGATTTCCAGCTATTTACATTTCAATAATTTATTAACGGGCTTTTTCTATACATATTTAAATAGTTTTTTGAATTAATAATGTTGTGGAAAAGTTATTTCAAAAATTCTGGATAAGTCGTATAAATTTAAGAACAGATTAAAAAACTTTTTGCTTATAATTCTAAAATTTCTCAGCAAATCGGTGGCTATTAAAAGCTGAAATATTTTTCGCATTTTCTCAAAATAAAACGTCCGTTCCAATTTTCAAAGCTTCGATACAATTCTTAATCATTCTTATCCCAAAAATATATTTGAATTCAAGTGATTAATAATAACAAATAAGGAAACTACCTGAATTTTATTGCGAAATAGGTTAAAACATTTCCTAAAAATGTGACATAAAATATTTAATTTCAATTCTTACACAATTTCCCACTATAATTAAATCTCGAAAGACACGTAAGTTAACTACCATAGTCTTCTTTGGGAAAGTGGTGTTGAAAGGAATATTCATATATCATAGTTATATAAAATTTGCCAAGATTGTAGACGTACATATCTTAATGGGGAATTATTGCCGACTAGCAATTTCCTGGTATTTGTATGGGTTTTCCGTATACACCTCAAATACGTAGGTTTAATAAGCGGAAAGATGCAAATTGCGCGCGCAAAACATTCGGCCAGTAATAAGTGAGCGAGTGGAGTAAATTGACTGGAAGCGAGTGAACGTAAAATTTTATCGATGTACTTGGAGGCTAACTACGAGGACTTCGAGTTTTTATCATTATGGAAATATCGTCCGCTCATGTGTTGTGTCTGTCTACCAAATTTTACGGCTATTACTTTAGAAGAATCATGAAAAGATGGTAAGAAGAAAATACAGATAAGGAAAGAAGATGCTTTTAAAATAAAGCCATTTTAGTTTTGTTGACTAAAAGGACAATAAAACAAATTTCAAAATACGTATAATTTAAATATTTTGAATTCTTTAAACCATAAGAAAATTAAGAATAATATTTAGTACCGGAAATTGTGATAACCGATTTTCAAAATACGATTGCGCGAAAAATGCGTTTAAAGTTTCATCTGTAGTTCTTTCTATACCTGCCGGATAACATTTATTATAACTTCGGAAATTTTTGTCGGATCGACTTCTAATTGTACAAAGACAGACTAAGGAATTTTATTTTTTAAATGATAAATCATAATACGAATTTATCTCACTCAGATCCAATTTTAGATAAAATCGGGCTACGAATAGCGCATTATAGGAATAACAAGAAGATAATCTTTAAGTCGTTTTTTATCTCGTTGATATGCAAACAGGGCTGAGTCATCAAGCCATGTCTCAAAGTCTGATAATCCTAATTGTTATTTGGAAAAGTCCCAATCAACACCTTTCTCACTTCAGCTGGCGTTGTTAATAGAAAAGGGTCTTCCAAAGTCAAATCCTTGAGTTGACTTTAAAACAACGAACATCACTTAGCAGCCCGATAGGGGGTATGGTTTCTAGCCTAGACTTAGAGCACTCCCACCGACACCATCTATTTTCTGGCCACAATTAAGGCAATAAACCCTTAGCCCGCTATAAACTTTAATTATACACGGGGTTAAGTAAGGGCCCAAATTAAAATTCTCTCTGGTGATACTTTCAGGAATTTGATAGTCACGGGGAGTGGCAATTGACATGCAATGCGAGAAGTTTTGGTGCGGAGTGCCGCAGGAATGACGAAAGGACCAAAGCGAATTCGAAATGCGTGCCAACGACACAATGCCATGAAGGTTTGTAAATTACACATCCGCACGGTGTCAAGATCGGGCTCTTTGTTATTTCTGCGAAAAGCAAAACATCTGTCGAACGAAATCGGGCAGTTAAGTTCAATAGGTCCCCTGTACAGTCGTCAGTTTTGGTGGCTTCGGAACTATGCGGCTATTCGTTGATTGCACGTTGCACCAGCCACCCCTTGCCGCTGCAGCGACTGCTGCTTGCTGTTTTTTCTGCAGCATGCACGTTATTTATGAGTGCCCGGGCTCGGTTTTCCTCAAAGCATGAAATGATCTATAAAACGCCCTCAATCCGGGAATGAGGGAAATGTTAATAGATGTTACTTAAATCGACATGTGGGTCCAGTCCTCTGCAGACTCATTTCGAAAAGCAAACAAGTAACCAGGACGGTGGAGCTACGCTCATTGCATCCGTATGTTTCAGTTAAGAAAAATAAATAGTCACTGGGATTAAAAGTGAATGATTAGTGCTGCATCACGGGTGCAACTTCGTGGAGGGTGGATTTAAAAATTTTCTTTGAACGTTCCCAGCTTTTTCAGGCAGAAAGACCAGGATTAAGATTATTGATTCTCACTTGGTTAAACTGTTTTTATAGAACCCCAACGTTTATTTTTAGCAGGGTGCTGCACAATATATTTTTTTATATATGTAGATATAATATTAAATTTTATACATACATATGTATATAATACATAATTCTTAAGACGGATATTAACACTTCACGAAAGGTTCCAATCTGTAAAATAATATTTTTGAATGTTTTCTGTGGTTTCCTGATTTACGATCAACACTGAAAATAAACTTAAGTAAAATATTTGAAATCCACAAATTTAAAAAACCCTATATATTCATTTTTATATAGAAAAGTTTTTGAAATTCAATTTTTTGAAGATGGAGAGAACGGAATTCATTGATATCAAACCAAAAAATTTTAGTTCCATACCCATTTATTTAATATAAATTGATGAGATTCAATACAATTTAGCTTCACCTCATTTATCAAGTAGACGCATGCGAAAAATATTGCCTTACCTACTTTTGGAGTATCGGAAAGAAATGATGAGCTCATAGACATAATGTCTGCGGTGTGATATCATCGTTAAGGAAATGCACAAGATTGTTGCTTCAAAATATCCGCGCAGGTGTGCAAATTGATAATTCCCCAATCAGAGATAAGTTATATAAATTGAAATATCGCCTCTTACAGTAGATAAGAGTTTTCTATACTTTTTCTTGTCAAACTATAGACTGCATGACTGCAAGAAAATTTCATTTTGACCAATATGCATTTTGAAATCTTAATTGAGTAGATATATATTTTTACAAGCAAGGAGAAGAACTTGGACAGTGCGTAAATCGCAATTTAAAGAGGTAAAATTCTCCAAATTGGAAATAAATGTACCTAATTAGATACTTATTGCAACATTGAACATCGATTTTAATTTTTGTGAGTGATGTATTTCATTTGTGTATTCTGTAATTGAAGTCGCTACCAAAACTCAGACGTTGCCATCAAACTGGCAACCGCACTGTTGTGGAAAATTCTATTATAATTAAGTTTAGATTGACTTTTGCTTTGATGTCGGATATTAATTGGATGCAAAATTCGCTATTTACGAAATCTGCTTCCAATTTCCATCCAAAATATGTCGATGAGTGCAGCGAACGGAGTTACGAAACTTTCGTAAATTAGGTATGTTTCAAAGCAAGTTTACCTATAGACATACAACTACAGGAAGAATATTTTAAAAATTTGAAATCGAATCTTATTATATTATGGTTTGCTGGATTCATTCAACTGTTCTGAATGCGTATAAAAATAGACATCGATTGCATAAAGATAAAGGAGTAGGAATCAACTTGTTTTTACGCGAAATTAATATTTTAGTAAGGCTTACGACTTGACTCCAGATACTCGCTGTAACTAACTCGATATTCAACTTTGACGGCAATCAAAGATTCGAAGAAAGAGCTACCTGTTGCCTCTTCCAAAGACGTTTCCTTCTAACGTCGAGGACAGTTAATTCTTCGTTTTCTATAAATCAGCCCGTATATAAAGAGAAAAATTCCTGAAATCGCGGTGCAAGTCGCCCATATATGGAAGATTTCGCCTTTTGTTGAGAAGCGCGAACAAGAGACAGTTTTTGTGCGAATCGCTTGGCAAAAGAATTGCAGAAGTTTCCTATTTGAGAAGAAGCAAACCTGAGCGTGCCTTAACGTGAACCTGCCACGAGATGGGCAAACGAACAAATTATGGGCAGGCCGAAGGTTTGCAGGTCCGAAAATGGCTCGAAACCCAATAGGGTCATAAGCGAGTGAAACCTCAGGTAGAAAACGTTTGGTCTGATTTCAGTTACTGCGCACCTTAGAGAACATCAATTTCTTTTTTTCTTAGTTATTTAAACAGAAGATCTACCGCAACGGATTCTGGCCTGATGGCCTCCTAAAATTCTCCGGGATTCGGTACCTTCCTGGTCTGATTTATGGGCTTCGAATACGAGGACAGTGGAATTCCTGTGCCATTTTTCTTTTGTTTATGCGGCCTTTTGGGCATTCCAGTCCGACTTGGAGGAATTCTAATATTAATAAGCCTAAAAGGGAAAAACAGGGAAGAAGCCTATGTCTTGTTTATATCCTGTTTGCATCGGACCGGTGGAATGTGGGCAATTTTCATTTATAAAAGATTTCCAGCAGAAAAAGAAGATCCCCAGTAGCCTTGTAAATACCTTGGGCAGACAACGTTAATGGTTCGTAATTGCGAGTCGTAAATCGGCGAGCAGCCTCGTAATAGGATACTTTCGCCTTGATATCATCAGTTATTTTAATACCTGCAGGGACGATAAATTTGTCTGCATTATTAAAATCCAATTCGTGACAAACACCTCTTGATGTGAAATCTGCGGTGAGCCCACGCAGTAGTCGGGTCACATTTGTGCCTCGATTTCGCCGAATAAAAACAAAGGAGTATACCAGAACTAGTTAAGTGGGTTTTATTTCTTAAGTCAGCGTCGGAGCAGCTCAGACCCACCAACCTATCGCCCCGCGGAGATTTATTGGCCTACTACCGTCGGGCAATCAAATCTGCAAGTACAGCCGCACTCGCGGTAGTCGTTCAGCCGTTGCAAAAATTCGTTCAAGATTTTGTCGGAGAAATTAACTCCTGACCTGAGACTTCGAGTTCGTTTATGGGGCGCTGTAATGAGAAAACGCTTTTTCGGACAATTTAGTTTGCATGAGCAGAAATTTCACTGACGACGACGAGTCGCACTCGCTCACTTTGGGAAAATACTCTCTAAAACAGACTTTAATATAAAATTAAATTCGGTTTACTTAGTTCTTGTGGTGCTCCTGCCGACACCGAAAAAAGTGTCCGATTTAAAATTACTTTCCCGTCATAATTTCTACCACTTTTACTTATGTTATTTTCACGTCTCGGTGTCGATTGGTGGCGAATTCTTAAATTTCAAAACTCTTATGCCAAATTTTATTTTATTGCGAAAGTCAGTTTGTAATTAATTGGTGGCAAAGTATTCTTGGTAAAAATTAAGATATATTAAATATAATACATTGCTATGGAAATGATAAAAATAAAAAATTTCGAACGAAAATTGAAAAATCTTATATGAATGTTGTAATTTTACATTGTATATTTCTATAGCTGGTCTTATGAAATTTCTTTATTTTTATATGAAGTAAGAAACTTTATAAATTCAGATGCGTCCATGGATTCAATAACATCGTTTAAAAACAGTTGTTAGTTTCGGATTACTGAGCATATCTTTTCAGGGAAGAAATGCTTGGCGCTGTTGCTTCAGTCGTTGCAATTCGTTCAAGATTTTGCGAGGCGAACGAAAACGGATAAATTAGCGTAGACCTGAAAACTCGCGCACGTTTATGGGGCGCCGTAATGAGAAAACGCTTTTTCTGGCAATGAAGTCTGCTTTTGCAGTAATTTTACTGATGAAGACCAGTTGCCTTTACTTCGGGGAGCGATTCCCTAAACCGGACTTTAATAGGAGTAATATTCGGGTTGGTTCTGGTGCTCGCGGATGATATCATTCTCAAGATGCTCCCCGCCTTGCAGGCAGCGCTTAAAAGTTTTAAATTGCCCGGACCGGACTGGTTTACGGGCGAAGGAGCCAGCCAGAGAAAAAATATTATGCACTTATTGCGATAGCGCGTAATTACCTACCTTGTGAGGTGTTATGTGCCACGACCTCCGCTTCCCCTGCCTTTGCACTATTCCTGAGTTTTCGTAAAGCTCTGAAGATAAAACGGAGCTGCTCAGCGTCGCTGTTGAAGCTCCCAAGGACGGACACGGCGAAGACGCTGGGGACGGCGAAAAACATCCGGAATCGTATGAATTTATTATGCGCAGACGATTGCCGGGGCATATTCCCTGCAAAACAAATGGAAAAAATTCTGTTTCAATTGCAATTCGAATTTTATTAGTTAAAAGTAGTAAACGACGGCTTTTATGAGGTCTTAAATTTGATAGGGGGCATTTAATTTGGTAGCCTTAGATCCTTTGGAGCAACCTAGAGTTATTTTCCTGAAGCTGGTGGTAGACTGTCTGGGTTGAACTATTAAATCTAATTGGATGTACCGTGTCTGTAGACACAAATTGAGCAATTACTTTTGGATTATCGGAAACTGTTAATACGTACATATTATCATTAGTAACTAAACAAATAAAAATTAAGAAATAATCAAAAAGTCTCCCGTGAATACTAATTTAGTAACTCCTCTACTGTTTTCTGAATTCAACATATAAATGGTCGAATATATGTATAGGCATCATTATTAATTTTGGTTAAATGGATAAATACTTTTATTTTGGTAAATCCTCTTTCATAAAATTAAAAAAGAGAAAGAGATGACAGAGTAAACTATACGACTGCAAAAGGCTATAATTTTTGTAATTACAATGCCACTTCTGTTTGAAAACATTTTAATAAATCCAAATGAATTTTGGCGAAGGGGCAAATTGTGCTAACAAGATCACAATTGAAACGAATTGTGCAAATGTTAAATTGGAGGAGTTGTGATTCATTTTAATTTCTGCCTGGCTGTTTGTCGCGATTCAAGAGCAAGTCATTCCTTAATTAATATCCAATCGAAGTGGGTGAAACTCCTCAACCCGACTATGAATCAATGTAACACGCATTGCAATTTTTCCTTGTTACGATGGGAAGAAGGCGTAACCACTTATGGTTCACTGAGTGGGACGTATTTCGTCAGCATAATTGATATTGAATTCTGATATTTTAATTGGGTTTTTCTTTATCAGTGGCAAGTACATACACTATATTTTGCGACGTAATGATAAGGTATCCCGACATTTTTATGTGGAACACAGTCATTCGTCCCACCATCGGAAATATTTGTATCATATTTCATTATCTTGCTTCTGAAAAAGCAACAAAATTTATTGAACTATTGCGAAATTTTCAATTCCAGTTCTGTCAACAACTGTTTACTTAGTTGATTCAAGCTGTATGTAGAGTTAAAAGATAATTTTGGTAAAATATAATTTTCACTGATTCAGTTTTGATTAAACAGAAGCAAGGCATTTCTGAAGTCGAATAACATAAATTTTGAACATTCAACAATAATTTGTTTTTAAGATTACAAATTTAAAAAACCCATAGCAATTATAGGGTTGACAAACTTTCAGTTACTTAATGTTAAAGATTTACAATTTCTAATAGTGTACGAAGGTTCTATTGCCACTAAAATTCTGTACAAACTCAAGTACATTATTATGTACATATTTCTAAAGGTGTACAAAATAATATCAATTGGATAAATCTTTCCCGTAAAAGGGAACATAATTTAAATGTAGGAAATTAACTGAAATGTGTCAGGCAGGCAGATAGCACGAACATCCACTCCACATAAGTAGTATGTAGCACATACTAAATGTCTAGTGGTTTTATCTTAATCTTCGTCTTCGTGTTTCATCTTGTCTGCAGTGACGGAAGCAACGATTCTAAATACCTACTCTACTGTTGTGTGTACCCACATTTTGTGAGGACCACGCGTACGATAAATTGCTTCTTCAAGATATTCTTAAATGAAACGATTATCCTTTAAAAAAATAAATTTCCTCGCAGAAACAAATATAAGCACTTCCGCTTTAACAGCAGCAATTCGCAACCAACGCCGAAATGAATTGTGTCCTCATTTCGGTGCTGAGGAGCCTCCAAATTGGTGGAGGGCTCTTTAAACTTTTTTGCAACGGCCCATCATGAGACCATCTGCCCTCTCGTAGTATATTTTAATATTTACTAAACTTTGAGGCCAGATAGGCGACTTCCTTTTCATGCGAAATTTATGAAATATCCAAGGCAAATCCTTCCCTAGGAAAATAAGGGAAAAGGTCGGTCTGGATTAAGCAAGACTTGGCTGAAAATATGCTGAGGGCACGTGACATTTTCCAGGCTCTAGCCCAGAGCTGGAGGAGTTCTCCTCAGGAAGAGGGTTCGTCACGTGTTAAATCATTCAGTGCAGCTCAGCACAGCTCGGGACTATCCGGGGCTCTTGAGGCTGAAAAGCCCTTAGGTTATTATTATTATTATGGGACTGGAAGATATGATTGCGGGGACTGCGACTGAATATCCTTGATGATATTGGGGAGCCCTCTTGTTGAGACATTATATGCAGACTTTGAGAGTTCCACCACATTAATTGCGGGGAGACATTAAACTTTCAAGATGGGATGCGCAATAAAGGAAATTCGATATTAAGGCTTGATTGTGGCCATTATACGCGGTGGGAATCTCTTTGTATCTCTAACAGACAAACAGCTTTACGGTCTAGCGCTTAGTGTGTAGTTCGCTATCTCAGCCATTAATAAAAGGGGTTGCTCAAAAATTGCATATAAATCAAATTTATTTCCTGAGATTGTATTACGTACCTGTCGACCCCTCAAAGTGCACAGCCACCAGCCATCCAGTCCGTCTGTGTCTTGCTCTATGACGCCGAGAATATCCCCTTTCTTGAAGGCTAATTCATCAGGGCTTTCAGCGATGTTGTCGTAGATTGCTTTCGCGTAAATTTTCTGAAAAGAGGCAGAAGGGGAGAAAAAGATTTAAGTGAAAATTATTCCAAAGATTGAGTGAATTGATTAATGAAAATTCAATTTTGAACCTAATCGATTTTCCATGTCATGCGGCCCTTGTCGTAATTAAAATTGGCATCAAGGCACGTGCGGTATCACGTGATATTTGCACATATTTAATGTTTTATGTTACTCCTAGAACCGTTACTCCCAAAGATCAAACCTTGGGGCGTTTTTATGCTGGCTTAGTGCAAATCACGCTGGTAATAATCATGCTCTAGCCCTGGCTATTTCAGGGAAATATATGAACATCAATAAGGCCAATTTCCTGTGTTGTCGGCTCAACTGGGATGGTTTAATTTGACCTACGCTGCTTCTAGATTTTATCGAGGCAGTTTTCATCAAGTGCAAGTCATCATGGAGGTCGGGAAGAACCGCGGTTTCCATGATACATATGGGTAATTAGACCTTGCAATGTTTAGAAACAGACAGCCATTTCCGGTCATAGAGCAGTCATGATTTCTATAGTTATGCATAGAACCCCTAGGCGTTTGCATTGTTGCATACATTTACTAACTACTATAATAAATGCTCATTTTTTAGTTGGAAATGGTTTAATAATACTCTCATTCAATCGATCAATACTTTACGATTTTATATTTAATGACTTCTGAAAGTAATAGCGATGTAGGCAAAAAAAGAAAAAAACAAAAAACAAAAAATTATAGAGTTAGTAGCTGAAAATACGATTTTGTTTCCTATTTTTCATGATTTCCAGAAAGCTCAAGTATCTTTTCGGTTGAATCTACTAAACTAAGTTTTTGTGGACATGTTTCACTTAATTTAAAAAGTAGATATATCCAGGCAATGACAATAAATGATGATGATTAACAAAAAAAACAGTTTTGCCACTATGAAATTAACAAGTATTTCTGAAATTAAATAAGGCGCATGACCTTCCTCAAACCGAACTCTGTGGGTATATTGTATTCCACAGATCACCTGGTAAAGTAATATGCAAATATACAACAAGCTTTAGTTTTCTGATAAGGCTTTTGATTTATATTATTTTCGAAAAACTAAGCGTTTCAGTTTAAAGGGGAGTAGCGCAGAAATCTTTATAAAACCAAAAATAGTTTTATCATTTGTTTGATATGTACTTCACGGAACAGCATAACAGATACGGACTACTCGGTTCGGTATCTGATTGAGATAACCAGGAGTATGCTCGTTTTTCGGCTGTCAACAATAACATTATCAACTACTTGACATATATGTAGATAAAAAAATTCACTTGAAGAGTTTTTTAAATGAAATTTGTTGCAAAATGTTCGTGAATGCGCTTGGAAATTCTGATAAATAAAAAAAAAAGACAAGTTCTCAGAATAAGCAAAAATATAAATAACCTTCCGGTTTAATAGTAGCAATAACAAAAACCAACATATGCAGGGTAAAGACACACAGATTGCTTATTTTTGGTCGTTCCGATACTTCGAAAATTTCATAGAGTGCAGGTATTTTTATAACAGGATGGATACAAAAATATATGATAATTAAGTGTCGATGATTAAGCGCTTCGTTGGATTCTATCTATACAAACTCATTGTACAAATAAATCTTAATGGGCGGCATCAAGAGCTACAAACAATAGATAGGGATCATAAAGGGCTCTTACGGATAGCAATATTAATTGGGATATCCGGCAGATAATTAACTGCATTGCAAGATGCATATTGTCCAATTGTCTTGCATTGATATGCGAATTAGATACCTATGCAAAATTATTTCATTAACTAACTGATCTAATGTACATACATATACTAGTCGATTCCTCAGGAATTTAAAGACATTACAAGTAGATTTGCAACTTAAAGAAATCAGGCAGATTATGCGGGCCGGGCCTTATAAAGAGATGTATGGAAAGCGCGAAATGCCTTAGTTTTGTATGTTTTTTACGGGGTTTCCTACCAAGAAAGAAAGCGATTTATGCGACTTAAACAGAAAGCAGTAAAAGTAGTAACGCTTTCGTTTTACAATAATCTAAACTAAATCGTTCGTAAGCGGATTACTTATGCTATCTGAACAACCTTTTTAGTCATTTTAATTATTTGTTTAAAATGCTATTAATATGTATTTATCTGGAGAAAGAAGATTTGATGCCATTCCAGGAATTTGCAACAGAACACATGCACTAATTACGTGTCTTTGCACTTTTCATGTAGGAAACTTACATGCAACTATCTCATTTGCATGCCTCCGTAATCTGAATCAGCAAATATTTAAAATTCCATTGCAAGGCTTGTGTCACTTTTACAAGATTTTATAACATTCCAACTAGGTTGCTTTGGTCACGCGGTGTATTCGCTATTCATTATCATTTTGCATAATCTTTGGTATCGTGAGGCGTCTTAAAATTATAGCAACTTTTGAAAATTTATGATTTTTTGTGGCGACAGCATTTTCAAATTTTCACTCTTCCAATGGTTAGCACACTTAACTCTGTGAATAACAAATCCGGTTTTTGTTGGGACCAAAGTTCAGCATGATGAGGCAGCGCGAAAAAGCGTCAAAGTAAAATCGGTCTGATACGCGAAAATGTTGGAACAATCACAAGAATTTCTGACTAATTAAATATGACGTGGTTCTAGGGTTTCATGTTTCCTGCACTTCTGACTATACCAATTGCATTTTGGAGACAGGAAGTTTTGATGATTTGCTCGGTCTGTTTGTTGCACCTTGGGTAAGTCGGGGTCGTTGGTTGAAATGATAAGTGGCAACAAATCACAAAAACACCGATCACTGCATTGTTGGTGGTTGCGGTTTTTACGGAGATTTGCATTTCTCTTTTCTCATTTGTGCGGAATTGATAACGATATTTGCATATATGCAGTCATTCTGTGCGGTGAATGACATTGGAGACTTCCTCATCTTTGAAAGAAGCTAGATACATAAGTATTTGCACCTTGTTGATTTGCGGCCTTTCAAGCAACATGATTTCGAGATGAAAAACTTTTAATTTCAACTTTGCATAGGAAGTGCTAACAGGAGGTTTTAATGACAAAACTTCGCAAATATGAACAGATTTTAATATATTTACATATTTTTACATTAGTACGTAAAATCGATGAGGAGTCATGTATACATACATACATATGTATTTTTGATCAACAATTATTCGAAGCCTTTCATAAATTTCTCTAATTTTCTTTGTTACAAATTTCAAATAGTTAACGTACATATTTCAGTCATTTAAAATTTTACTTAAGCTGAGAACATTTCTGCTTTAAAGAACATTGGGCAAAACGAAGTTAAATCGGGTGAGGAATTAAGATTTAGCGTAGTTTGTTTTAAGGTTTTACGTAGTGTTTACTTAGCTTTTATACGTTTATATTTTTTTGTTATCGCTGTATTATTTACGGGTATATTTATGGCTATCTTGGTTGACTTACATTTGTATACATATGCAAATTATAATAATGTGAAATTTAACTGTAAGCAAAAAGCAAGCCTAAATTACTTAACATATTCATCGTCATCATCATTTCCATTGCAGATTTTAAATGAAATTGAATATAATTTCATTCCACATGAAGCACATGATGCAGAGGTAAAATATCTAAAACATTTCCTCTTGTGCTCGAGATAATTTTCATTTCTTGTGAACATCTTGAGAATCTGCATCACGTCTTCATTTTCAACAAGCAGCGATTGCAAAATTAAACTGTCAACTCGCGAGGAACAAGAAACATATTTTGCATAAAAAGTAGCACACCCAGCCGCTGGTTTGTGTTTCGCTCCTCATTCGCATAAAACTCGGAGGTACCTACTCTCGTGAAATGGAGCCGAGTAACGTACTAATCATAAGACGAAAACGTACGGTGCCACCGCGCAAAAAGGTACTTTAACTCTAACTTTAACTGCGAATGCGAATGCCTACCTTGCGAATTAGACACACAAACGAAGTGATGAGCTTCGCGACATTTTTTGGTTCCGAAATGAGAAATAGTGCAGATGAATGACGGGGGATTTTCTGCCATCAGTTACCTTTTGTTTGATGGACGAAGGTTAGACACCTTCTGCGGGACGAATCGCAAGGGTTGCTGACCCGCGTTCTGGATTTGACGTGCTCAATTTTTGCGAGGAGTATTTTGCATGCCATACCGTACACAAATAACAAAATATTCAAATTGAAAGGTGCTAGCTGAGCTTTGTTTAAATGTAAATAAACCCAATTTATGCAGGCAGTCATTCGCTTAAACATTCGGACGAATTTGCAAACCAAAGCATTCCTTTTTATCAGGTTTACAAAATTTCATGAATGACTAAGTCGATGAGGTCAAACTTAGATAACGCCTTTTGTTTGTGGATAATACTATGAAAAAAAAAGCGGGCGTCAATGCATAACTTATAACTTAAAGCCACTTACGCCCCCACTTATATTAACCAACCAACCAATTTTCTGAGAATCCAAAAATTCTTTAAATGTTCGATATTTAATTTGTTTCCACAATTTGTAAAATGTTGTTTATATTGGTACTTATTTGATGTGTTTATAGAGAATTTTCTATTAACATATACAATTTTATAACTACCTATATTTATAATTATAAACATAACTTCATACAACATTTCAAGTTAAGACCAGATTTGAACAAATTCAAAACAATTCTTCTTTCTTATCAAACATGAATAATGATTGTTAGTAAACCGTCCACATATTAACTATTTTCGTTTCACTATAATGTTTGAAACATAGTTTTTTTCGGTTCCCAGTAGCAAAGTTTATAAAAAGTCAATTTATTTAAAGAGTGATTAGTATGACATGACGATTTTCTTTATCTTTAAACAAATCCAATGATGTAATCGAAGACGCAAAAGATGTTGTGGCAGTGGGCCTCACTTTAATTTTTCTTATTTTTATTGTTTTAATTTACATAATCAAAAGGAACTATACAAATATGAGATATTTATTATTTTTTAAAGAGATGAAAGCAGCTAAGCTTTTCAGGTCGATAAAATAAATAAGTAAATTATTTTACTTGCTCTACAAACGTAAAAATTAGGACATCAGTGGATACTTTCAAAAATCAAAGTGTATAGTTTGCAATTACGTTCAGTGATTGATCACATAAAAACCTTAAAAGGTAGTTGACAGCATTATAAAATTTGCAGCAGTGACATACTTTCGAAAATTAACCTATACACCTCGACTCGACATCATAAAATAATTCTCAAGTATCCTCATTATGCGCACCTCGCGGCCGCCGGTTCCGCTCTAAAAATATGCGCGCGTCACTGTTTTTTAATTAAAGCAATGTTAACATAATTTCAGGTGTGTCGAAGCTGTCATAATCAATTTAGCGGGTAATTAATTCGATTTCTAGCACAAGTGTATGGCAGAATGTGGTGATAATAAAGATAAATCAGTTTTGCAATGATTAAAATTGCTACAGCGAAATCGGATGTGCTGTACATATATTTTCATTAACATGGATTTCTTGCTGACCAGAGACATTTTAGATGTTTTATACATAAAAAATCAAATCAAGCAGAAATTAGCAAGCCAAACTAGTTGCTGGAAAAACAACTTTCGCTGTCCAACGATCATTGGTCTGAGCACCTGAAAATCACCTTGGTCTGAGAGACTCCAGGTAAGCGTTTTCACGGGAATTGAATAAGTGAGATTAGAGGGATTTTCCAGAAAAGTATGTATTAATCCAATGATCCTTCGATCATGCTAATTAGGATTCTAGACACCTGCCTAGCTGCGATGAGGCATTCTTTGGCCCCGCGGATCATTCCACGTATCCACATGCAATGAATACGAAATGCTTTCACGGTCAAAGATTATGAAGTATTTGGAACAGAAAGAAATCAACGCCGCCGACTTGTTCTTTTTGAATATCTCTGAATGGATTAAGTCGGCTTAACCGACGGAATTAACATTGCATTGCCGCGCTTGAGCATTAAGCTCGTAGTTGGGCCCAGCCAGCTCCGGCTTCATTAAGGAATGCATCTTAGAGCGGCCGGCGTCCGCAGAATGCGCCTGAGCAGGCGTTCGTATCTTTGAATCTCGTCTTGGGGAGCTATGGAAGGCCTTGCAGCAGCAGCTTAAGTAATCCGCGACGAGCGCTGACTTGACAAAAGGCCCCAGCTTTATTTTGTTATCTGGCGGTGGGGCTCGACCGCGAGGTTCACAATGCAGCGCAGCCCGCGAAGAGTGATAATTACGTTACTTTTGTGTGAAATGCAATACCTTTGTCCGCCTGAAGGGCACATCATAATCGCCTGCATAATGCTCGCTCATTTTATCTATCATTTTGACGGTCGTCTGCATGCCCAGGTGAATTCCCGACGATGATGATAAGTCACCGGTGTGATGAGTCAGCGGTCCGTGCTCAGGTATTAATCCATGCTTGGGATAAAAAAGTCTCGTCGTAATTTAAATCACCCTAGAATATGCAGATCCACACTCAAACTGTGCACTTGCAAGGTAAAGGTATAACAAAAGCGTTGATTAAATTCCTTTTTAACTTATCTGCGAAAATTCTTCGCGATACAAGATAATTCACTTTGAGACGATCACGATCGCTGCAAAGATCACTTGGCGAAACACACTGAACAACACCAAGGAACACACACCGATGAGGCTCTTTCAATTAGCCACGGCATGGCAAATTAACACCACGCTTATCTTGGAATTATTCGCGGTAAACAGCGATAAAAGTCGCTTTTGCAAGCTGCGTTTACCTAGACTACAACTACAGCCGATTCACTTCACCCGAACAAATCGCTAAAAATTCCCTGGTATTTTCCCGGCTCCACTGTCGCGATCGACGGTTAGTATGGGACTAACCGGGCGAAATCGTCTGGTTCTGGTAGACTTCCATGGCATGGTATAAACTCCCAGACGGCCAAGTATCTGAATCTGAGCGCACGTTCGAGATACGCTCACTGGAAACGAGCTGGAAGTGAAGGCGATCGCGACTTGTTAGTGGAAGCCCGGCGACCGCGACGTCGTTCAAGAGATGTTTGGATCTTGTGAGAAAACCGATCATCTCGAGCGGTGATCGAAGGACGTGGTAAAGCGGAATTACCAGGGCAGAAATTATTTTATTCACGACTAATTAATAATTAATAGATGGAAATAGAGCTTGTAAGATCGCGGTGGTTGCGATATCTGAGAGAGTGCGATGGCTTGTGACGATTTCAGATCATGTAAGTAGGCGATTGATATCTGAGAATTAAAATAAAAGTACTTGTTTTAGCCTATTTGAGTCTTTCGCTTTTATGATCCCTTACGATGTATGGTAAAATAAAAATATATTTGAACTATGTATGAAAGTAAAATTTCCTAATACCTTAAATAATATAAAAACCAAAACCAAAAACCAATTTGCAAATTGCACAAACGTTACTTGTTTTTATAGGTATTCAAATTAAAGATTATACATACATATGTATGTAGATACTGAGCGCTTATACCTCAAGTATAAAATCATATGTTATATGAAACTTAAATAAAACTTATGGGTCACCAGTGCTGTATATTTCAAACTGTTTGTTTTCCAATTGTGCATTTTTCGAACTTTATTAAATAGTTTAAGTTTTTGCCGATATGACCCAAAACTAATGCTTTTGAACAAAAATTGTTAACAGGTGTGTAACTTCTGATAGTTAATAAAATTTAAAACAATTTCATGCAGGTCTATACCCTTCTGTTAGAGTATTGTTAGAAATAAATGAATAATAGAAACAAACATGATGTGATCTAATAGTTACTTTAGTGAAAATGTACGGCGTTAGATTAGTTTGAACCGATAAAGCGCCAGCCGAACAAAAAAAAGCGCGAAATAGTAATGAATTTAGCTAAAGTCGTGACAAACATTTCAGCGAATCTAGCAAACCTTTGTCACTTGAGTATTTTCTTCGTGACATACTTTAAGTCGGGCAGAGAGTACGATTTTACGCTGGTTATATAAAGACGAATTGCGCTATCTTCTGATGTTATCAAGCAAACGACGAGGACTTATCGCTCCACTTTGGAGAGGTGTTTGTTTCATAACTCTGATAGCTTTCGCAGAATTTATTGCTTTTGCTGAAACCATAGTCTTTTTGAGCGAGGCGAGTCGGCACGGCACGTCCTCGTCAATACGGAGGCCGACTGAAGAAGATAAATGCGGTGACAGGAGATAAATCTATCTGAAGTACTTACATTACATATTTATGTGTGTCGCTCGCTCCAAGAAATCAAAAAGCTTCCTTGGCTTTGTCGGAAGCAATCAAAGCGAGTCAAAGACCTTCGAGTGCTCGAGTTGAAGAACCCCAGAAGAAGGATTCCCACCGAGGTATAACGAATTACAGCGCGTACTCACGCGTGCGATATCACACGACGTTGTGGCGTTTGCTTTTGTGCTGAGCAGGTGAATGATTTACGTTTTCACCTGGTGCACAAGCGACATAACATGCCAACTACTGTTACATGGTACTCCTGTTCCAAGTGAGTTTCACGCAACTCTGTTTGCGCACATTTTCGCAGTAGGCCCCAGCCTCAGCCTCAGTCTCAGCTTCAGTGCGGCTTAAGAAGCCCAAGGAAAGTGTAAACAGTTGGCGCCAGTTGGCATTGTTGCAAATCTTGCTGGCGAATTTCTAAAGATCGCCGAACAACAACTACCTGCTATCTGTCAGCAAAGATAAATGGCACGAGGCTTCGCTGGCGGTGCAGAGGTACACCCGCGGGGGGAGTCTGAATAGCGCGAGCAGCCCTGAGGAGCAAGTGAGTTTGTTCGAAATTTTTCATGCCAACAGGTACACCGGTTTTAATCCATAAATGGGAAGCCACCCAAGGACAAACCTAAGACGCTGACATTTCGACGGCGGCACGTACGATCCTCCAGAAACCCGAAGGGACTCCGCTAGAGCCCCGCTTGGCAGTGTGAAAAGCCCCAGCATCTTCATGGAAGCAGCCCAGCCAGTGATGAATTACTTTTCGGCTTGTTCCCAGTTCCCCTTCCTCGAATCGGGACAATTTTCATAATTTATGTTGTCTAATCCGGCGACATTTACATGAAAAGTTAACGTCTTGAATTAATCGAGGGAACATGAAACATGCTGCGGCGGCCACAAGACCGATTTAGATTAATTCCGGGGGTGCCGATTCCGGTGCAGGTTGTTAATATGTAAAACATTGGAATGCCACCACCTCCCGGATTAAAATTTGTCTCGCCACATCACATAATGGATTCAAACTTAATTTAACGGCCTCTTCTATCTTTCTATCTTTCAATGGTGGCACATCGCGTGAAGTTATGTGGCACAATATTTATTAATTGTGAAGATAAATTTGTTAGCTCACACGGTGTATGCTTTCCTTTTGAGTTTAGGCAGTCGCCTGACTTGCCTCATTAACAACAATACTTAAATTAATGATTAATACTGTCATATATGAATTTAAATTTGGTCGTTGTAATAACGTTTCCAAACCACTAATTTTCATAAAATTTATGCTGTTATGTATAAGATAATAAGATGAAGGAGAGGCTTTACAGCAAAATCGAATGGTTGCAATTTTAGTAGATTATCTGCTTGAAAGTTAAATTTTGTATTATACAAAATTCCTTACTCATCTTTCGTTTTTATCTACTACATTTCTTGTTAAGTTTAATATATTCAAAAAGTCCCGGCTATTATTCTATTCTAGCTTCATTATCTTCTGATTCTATTTGACTGTTAATTGCAACATAAGTACTTAAAAACCGGAACCATGCATCGACATAAAAGTTCGACTAATCGCACGCATGGGTCGTGTTATCAATCTGATGTGAAACGGGGCGAAATATTTCCAATCAAGAAGTCACACTCCACTCGGAGATAGACCCTTGAACTGGTGGTGCTCCACTTCGGAGCTGCGTTTACAAATTTTACAAATGTACAGCCGGCGATGGTGCAATTAGACCATTATCGTTCAATTCCGGGTCATAGTTGCGCCACTCTCAACCCGAAACTTTATGGGGCCCCACAGAGTGGGTACTACGCATTTCAAGATTTCCCAGGCCGGTGAACTTTGGTTCTCAAACATGGAAACACTTTCGAGAAGGTAGGCATAACTTTTATGACAGACTTTATGGCTTTCTAGTGCACCAGAAAACGTAGTCCAACATGTTGACAGTCCCCCCCATCGAGGGGCACCGGTGTGGTGCCAAGAAGGACAAATATTTGCCTAACATTCGGCCTTTCCCATGTTTGAGGCATTCCAGTTCGACAGACAATTTCTCATTCGAGCAACAAATGCGGAATTGCTCTGTTTGCTGGCAAAACAATGAGACATCGCAGCACAATTCCCAGAGGTCTCAATTCGGCTGACACGACAAAGCAGGCAGGTGAGTTGCGTACCTGTGCCTACCTGCCCCTGTCGCGGGAATTATGCTCGTATTTTAGCCTCATAACAGCAGATTAGTCCGGACAGACAAACGAGTCCGCCGCGGTAACCTGACCCGACTTCTTGCTGACGTTTAATTGCGCCAAGTTCAGGGATGTGCAGCCGGTTGGCGCTTAATTACTCGTCTTGTTCATATCCGGACTGCCGAGGAAACGGCTGAGGTTTGAGAGATTTACGTTAAACCGGCGATTATGCAACGCGGCCGCGGGGAGGAGGCAACAGCAAGGTTGCCGGCGAATAATAGCGCAATAGCGGCTCTGGATTTATTTCTGCCGCGCAAACATTTAATTATTATAATTCAACGCATAAAGTACTCGCGCTCTTTTATTTTTGCATCATCCGCTGTATGATGGTATAAAATGGAACGCTTAATGAATAGCCTTTAACAAAGCGGTTCCCGCAATTATGATCATTTTTAGAAACCCTTGGCTTGTTTTAATTATTTTGGTTGGTTCTAGATTGGTTATAATTATCTAAAAATAACTTTTATAGTTCTCAACTATACTTAAATAGACAGACAACCAATGGCGATTTGTTGATTTTTAAACCCTTTCGCTGTTGTTCAAGGTTTGACTAAATGGAAACACTACTTATAAAAGCACTCTCAAATTTTTTAAATTCATTCGTTCATCATTTAGTTTTCAATTAGCTGTTTAAACACATACAGTCAGTGGTTTACTTATTCAATTTGCATTTGATACATATGTATGCATCTACCATGGGTAATTCCATGTCAGCTGACTCTTACTAAGTTTCTATTACTTTAATTTTGGCTACAAATATTCTGAACTTTGTCTTTAACTAAAAAAAAATTTCAAATTTGTATAAAATACCATAGATGTAAGGTTTACAATTTTGGGAATTTACTCCGTTTCTAGAATTTCTGCTGTCTGAGTGAATTTCTGAGCATAAACGTTTTTAAGCATTATATTTTATTATAAAATACATTCAAATAACGCAAAATAATTCTTTGTGTTTTAAGTTCTCGTGTTTGTGTGAATTGGAAAAAAAAATCCACTAATAGGTATTTGTTCTGAAAAAGTAATAAAAATTCCAAGGTTTAAGCTGGCTCAAAAGTAAACATGATATCATTAGCCGGTAACCCAGCATAGCTGGTTTATGTGTTACAATACAAATGCCACACTATACTGGATATTTTACTTTTCAATCATTTCAAGTCGAAACTCAAATTCCAAGCAGAGCGGCCAGAAATAGCGCGAAACAAGAAAATTTACGGTACACTCGCAGGAGGCAATTCAAATCAAAAGCGCGAGTAATTTAAGCCGCAGCTGAAAACTGGAGCGATAATTTCCATACCGCCCGGGAGGAGCATTCTTTGGTGTGGAGGAGAAATCAATTCATGAATATTTATCGGCTCGGATCCGCGATATCACACAAATTTTATTGTTATGAGCCCGGCTGGCTAGGCCAGCTGGAAATAAAACAAATTTGCATAAGCGATAACCGCGCACCCTTCGGTTCCTTGTCTCGCGAGGAGCGCTAGCAGCATAAGAGCATAAATAATGGCACCACTCTTTGTCGGGTGCTAAGTGCACCCCGATAGACGCGAATGCCCAGTCAAATATGCGGTGCACTCGACTCGGATATCTTCGGCTCGCAAATGGACGCAGCCTCCAAGAAAGATATGAGATATGCATGTTTATGGACCGTGGAGCTCCGGCTGGTCCTCCTTCCGCGGAAAAAGGCTGCCTATCTCACGGGCGGCAGAAATCACAGCCAAGCGGTCGGGTTTCAAGTGAGCTCAGCGAAACGCTTGGCCAGTTATTAGAGGCTCATTAACTCCTAGCAGTTCGGAAAAGCCCGCCAATTAGACCCTCCTCGGGCTCTTCGACGGGCGCCGGAGCAACTGGGTCATATTTACAGAGCCACCACAGACGAGGGCCGGGGCACTCCTCCTGAGTCCCGAGTCTCAAGTCCTGGGACACTTCTTCGGATGCTTAAGGAGCAGAGTGCACTTGCGGTCCACGGATCCGAGACGTATCAAGTTTCCGCCTGCACGTCGGCAATATGCTTAGCATGTGAACGCACGTTAGACGAGGCGAAAATACGAAAAAGCGTACAAAACCCAAGTGCTCTCGGCAGATTTATTGAATGACTTTAAATGGGCAAAAAAATATTCGGTTGCAGTTGCACCGCCGATTGGGTGCTTATTCAATTCAAGTGGAGTAATTTGCGCTAAGTAGAACACGAAAACGTTTTCCAGGAGGCGAATCATTCCCATGCCGCGTCTTAAGACATAAGTAAGGCGGGAACAGCAGGAGATGTCGATTTCTTACATTTTACCTTCGTCTTATGCCCGCGGACTAGCGGAGATAAAGTGGAGCGGAACGGATTGTCGAAGAGTCGACTTCGACAGGGTATCACGAACCTCGCTACGAGCTCCACCTCTGTAACTTTACTTGTAACTGATTACTCTCTTTATTGACCTGCATTTGCATATCAAATTATTTAACTCTCAGAAATCAGTGGTTAGCGGGATTAAGAGGAAAATGGCTCCAAGCGTTATTAATTACAGAAAGTTGAGCTTAATTGAGCCAAACTAAGCTTATCAGCTTCAATGAAAACAAACTCACTGCACAGTGCACACCTGTCGGAAGATAAACCATGCATACATACATATGTGCAGCAGAAATGTGCTTCAAAATTCACGTCTATTGAGTTGCAGACCTGCATAAAAATGATTCACAAAAGCTAGGATATAGTAAATTTTTGTGATCTGAGATCTCTACACTCAAATACATATAAAAGATTTTAAATGAGTAAAATTATAACACTGGTTAACAAATTTAATTTTTATTTTATTTTCCAAATAAATGCTATATTATTTCTATATAGAATTTTTTCCATTGATTACAAATTCGTAAATGAAAATGCTCAACCAGTTCTTGTTTGCGAGAAAAATAGAGTCAAAACATACAAAAGAACGTATTTTGGGCAAAATTTAGTCAGAGATGTAATTTTAAAAATGCTTGTGAGAAGATAATTTTAAATTCAAATTAACCCTTCATTAAAAGAGTAAATTAAATTCTATCAATTTAGATATAACTTCAATTTAGTTTTTTCATTTTTGTCAACTGAGATCAGCTTCCTGTGACGGTAAAATAGAACGTAAATTGATATCTATAGATATGCCACAAATTTTCTTTTGTTTGCAAAATTATTCATAAAACAAATGTCAGCAATTTTTCAAGGAAAAGCTTGAAACATAACCCAAATAGGCGAAACGTACGTGCCTAAGAACTCGCTTCAAGTCTCAGGTAAAACATTACAATTTCCTTGCAAATTGAATTTTATCAGAATATTTCCGAAAGCGGAAATGGAACCAGTTATGGTTCGCAAATGGTGCATTAGTCATGGACAGTAAAATTGCTGTTTAGAGTAGTAGAGAACAGCGGAGTTGGGAGACGCGGCTGGGATCACTGGATCTTGCGCAATTGAGCGTACACAGCCAAATCGAAATAAATCCAGTTCCAATAAATTGCCACTCGACTAAAAGAAATGCACTGCAGCGCAAAGGAAAGAACCAGACGACGCATGGTTGCTTCTAAAGTGATCTTGGTGCAACTCAATTATAGGGCGAGTTCAGAACAGAGGCCCTAACAAGCCTCCGTTTGTACATTTGCACAGATTACACAACTGCTCGCCAGATGATGGAGTTTGGTATGTGGGACGTGTCCGCGTAGTCAGTAGGATGAGAAATAGCTCGAGTCCAATGCAAAATCAGGCGGGATTACGCACTTCTCATTGATCGTTTCTGATCTTAAAATATGTTGCGTCTGTCGGCGGCTGCAGTGACTCAGAAGAAGCCTGTTTTCGATGCTCAAGAATATTTCTTGGAATTGGCTCGTAGGAAGGGTTCATAATTCCTGCCGCAGCGACCGGAAAACATGTGGAAAAACGTCTGCTCGCCTCTTCGTTATTCAATGCGAACGACAATGCCATGCAAATAAATTTCCTCAGAATCAAGCACAATTCATCCATCGGCTCTTGATGATATTTTCTGAAGAAGTTCATATCTTAAAGAGCTTTCAGCAAACGTTTTCTCGGAACCGCTTTAGAGGACTCTCCTCTTTCTTCTTTCTTTTCGACATAATTTATGACCTAAGATTCGTCATCATTCATCATATCTAATCTTAGCTGGAGGAGCAGTTGCAAAAGTGTTGCGAATTATCTTTAGGATCATGAATTTCGCATAGAAAAAAAAATATTTATTAGGTAGGCACCCTCCCATTGATAATTGATCTTCAGGCGTTCTTCGGAACACCTCCTGCTAAATAGCCACTTTATTGGCGTGTCGTAATCGGTATCGTTTGCCGTGTCGGAAGTATAGTTCAATATGAAAACCCAAAGGATTTTTTGAACTGTACCAATAAATCTTTTTAATTTCGGGATATTCATACGACCCCTCGGGAAGAGAGATAAGATGAAATAAACAAGGGAGCGTGTAGTAGATGGACAGGTTTCGTTTCAGAATGGCTCATAATTAAAAAAAGGAGGGTCATAAATATCGAATCGCTTTGGATGATAAAAAATTGAAGTCATTTAAAGGGTTATTTCGAAAGATTTATATGAATGCAAACCCGATTTTTATCTAATTAATGCGTTCATTTCGTACGAAGGCGTCTTTAATTTCCTTAGGGGAAATTAAGTTTTAACAAGTGTATATCTCAACACACGTATGGTTACGTCGTTTTAAAATGTTGTTAAGTTAGTCGCAAGATTTTTTTGTATACCTACATATGTATGTATGTAGTTTTATAATTTGATAAAAGGTTTATTCGTGTTATCTATACAAATTCAATGGGTGTATCTGGACGTCAGTGTACTCAGAAATTTCTATTTATCAAAAATATTGGAGTTAGAACAAGTTGAGTGTTTCAAAATAATTGATTTGGATCTTTATAGTTTTCCTACAAACTTTTGCGACATTACTAGTAATTCTGTATTTTTCAATATTTTACTTTGTATAAATATAAAAACATGTTGGTTCCTTTATAATAAAAAAAAATTTTCAAAAACTGATTTTTAAGTTGCAACCATAAGTTGATTTGGAACTAGAGAAAATAATTATGTAAGCAATCGATTTTTACAAAATCTTCTAAAATTAATGAAGAAAAATAATTTTATTATCAATCTAATTGGGAGAGAAGATGGGTTTTAGATATATCCATAATTCATAATTGAATCAATCCCTTTTTAAAAGACGCTCCCCATTTATCAAAACCAAAGATAAAATAGTTAATATGTATTAATTAAGGCGGAATTTTTATCTCGTGTTTTTAGAGAGTGAACATAACGAATTGTGGCAAATAAAAAGCGGTGACCACAATAATAAAATTGTGAAACGAAATATATACATTACATATGTGTTAAGAGTTGGAACCATAGGGGGAAAGTTCTTTTAAAAAATAGTTAAGAAAATATATCAAAAGATTGTTATAACTTTATCTAAAGAGTTATAAATTTCGGACAGCATATCGTTAACGATTCGACAACACTGTAAATCTTTTACTATAGAGCAGATCCTAGATTTTCACAACCTAACATAAAATAAATCAAAAGGGTGTGAATTTTGCCAGCACATAAAAGGAAAATAAACACATTGCAGTGAATAGCGGAAGTTGGATGAAAAAAGTCGATTCATCTGATGATGGCCAATAAGAAAACCTTTTAAAATGCTTAATTTTATTGGAGCCATTAAAGGCACACAATTGATTTTATCATGGGACACTGGGAGGCTATTAATAGATTGCTGCCTCGGCTAGCTGTGAAACGGCCAATAAAGCGCTCAGCACTTTATGGGGCCCTCACTCGAGACGATCTTCCATTTAACGAATTAAAGAAGTCCCGCGAACAAGCCCATCGGGTTCGAGCTTCGATCGACCGAAATTGGAAGAAAAAATGCGCAAACGAAAGCTACATCCCATTAAAAAGGTTGTAAAACTCCAAACTATGATAATTGAGAGATATTTTCCTACCCAGCCTGCAATCAAACCCCAGCTATGGGCATCTTAATTTGAATTGAAGCAGGGAACGGCAGGAGACCGAGGTTGGCGCCGAACGCGGCCAGACCGTCTGGAAAACAATCCAGAAGCGCTTCCGTAAGGTCAATGAAATGGAAATGAGTATGCAAATTTTCCCTTCGGTTGACAACGCCCCAGCGAGCAAAACAACGATAGTCCTAGAAAAGAAATTTTGTAAACAATTCTAAATTAGAAGCCCGCATAATTCTGCTTTCGTTTTTCAGTTTTTCCCGGCCGGGTCTGATTGCATTGATGAGCCCGGCTAGAGCTGAAAGTTATTAAAAATTTCAAAAATGATTTATGCCCAGGTTTGTTGCGGAAGAAGGTGTTGGGCTGGGCAACAATGTTTTTGAAGACGTGGAAGATGACCCACTGAGCAGACCCACCGCAGAACAGTCGTTATTCGCAAATAGTGCCAAGTGGGATGTCCAGCATAAATTAGGACCACCGAGAAAAGCGCTTAAACGGATATTTAACTGCAGATAAACTCTGAGACATTTACATAATCATCATTGGAAATTAGAAAACTCAGCAGTAAAAGATGAAAATGGAGCAGACACTTTTTGCTGGCGTCGGTAGATTTTTAAGAGCATATTTCGACATGCAATTACCACCAGACCAGTCCCCGAACAGCTTCCACTGAGGTTCCGCTTGATCTCTGTCCGTAATTAAGTTAATTTCACCTCATTTCATCAATTTCTGAATTATGCTAGCGCTTTTCTTGCTGCCGGCGCAGTTCACCAGTTATTATTAAGTTAATAGAGCTGTTGGGAGATAACAACTCTCTGATTTGCTGCAATTCGAGACCATTTCCATGGAGCTTCAAATGGCTTTATAAACTTTTCGCAACGTTCAAATTAGATAAGCTGGAAAATGATCGGAAATGAGACATGTTTAACTTACCATTAATCAGCTTTTTATCGGTTTTATTAGCAAAGGCAATTCCTTGCATCATACAAAGATTTACCAACATTAGGATAACACTTAAAGAAATATTGGACTTAACATATACATACATACATAATATATTAAATACTTCTTCCAAATCTATATTTTATATCCTTTTTATTCTTGATTTAATTTAAATGAGAAAGGTCTTCCGCACATAATCAAATTAACAGAATTTATGCAAACTCATGTAAGTTGATTTAATAAATTCATTGAAATTCAAACAAAACAGAATTGTAAGTTTGAAGCAGTTAAGCAAATAGATACGATGAAATATCGGATGAGATGACATACAATATTTCAGTTTCCATTCAGAGTTGAGAGTTATAACCAAATTTTACCATGCACTATGAAATTGCAATTATGAAGTTTTGTAAAATTGTCTGCACGCGTAAATTTGTTGGTTTGCCTTTTTCATGAGATAATTAACAATTTTCAAAAATTATCAAGATATATTGCCATTGCACAAAAGATATGTATAGTATATGTATCTACTTTGTAACACAAATAAAAATAATTGTCGATTTTTGCACTAGTAAAATCTCGATAGCGTAAATTTTATACTTTTCCGATTTCATAATTTTGTGACCTTTATAAAGCGAAAATAATTTTACACTTACATTTATTTTTAGCTGCCTTTTACTTTTCAGCTTATCTTAAAAGGTAGAGGTAGTATTTTTCAACGATCAAAAAATGCCTTTTAAATTTAGAAATTCTAACTCTGTCAAGTTTCAGAAATAGTTGTAATATATTTTTAAACAACTAAAACTAGCCAGTTGACTTATGCAAAGTCATGTTATTAGGTATGCTTATTTATTTAGTGATTGTTTATTATAACTATGATGCATCCGATAAATAAGGCACTAAGAAAATGTATCTTAAGGATTCGTGTATTGCGATTATGGCTTTAACAAGTCCTCCATTGTTATCATAATAAACAGCGATTGCCTAGAGTTGTTTTATGGTATAGGATTGTAAACTAATTAAAAATTAGACGCTAAAGGCGTTCAAGTTCAATGAAAATTGGCGTATCTATTAGGTACACTTTAAAGGCATGCGCGAAATTATTAGAAGAAGTAATGTGAGGCTAAAATATCTGGAATAAACGCATATTATTGGAAATGTATTAGGGCCCTATATTACTAATATAATAAAAAATTTCTTTTGAGTTATGAAATTAAAATTGTGTAACTTTAAAAGTCAATTTGCAAATAGTGAACATTTTGTGCGAACGATAAGAAACCAATAAAACTGCAATCTCACTGATGAGTTTCCTGGTGCAGCTGCAGCGATAAACACAAACAGAAATTGAGCCGCCGAGCTTGTTGCGACCGATGTTTTTGTTTAAAAGGGGCCCAGTCTCAATCCCAAGACGGCGGCGGCGACGGCGAGGCTGGAGCAAAGAAAGTCTGCAGTAAATTGCTACTTTGCGGCTGTAAGTTGCACAAGGCAAGAGCTATTAAAAACAAACGATGACGACACGAAGGCACGAAAATGGTTTTAAGTAAGTGCTCCTGCCCTCTCAGCGGAAGCTCCGGGGCTCCTCCGCAAGAGCTCTGAGTGGCCAAAGTAAGAAGCATCTGAGAACTTCGGGGAGAGGTGCTGGCGTCTGCAAAAATTCGCTGGGGTTACGAGAAATCGATGCGAGACCAATAAAACGCCGGGCGGATTTGTCAATCAGGTGGGTGGTCGATTTGTTTGTTTACAAAGCGAGGGGACCCATGAGAGTCGAAGGCGCTCAACAGACAAAGATCCGGCCGACGGAGGCCAGTGCTCCTTCGCAGGACTCGAAAGAGCCCCCGAACAATTGTTTTTCTCGATGCTGGGAAAATGTCTGAAAATGTCACCGTTCAACACTTTGTCTCTTACCTGCGCAGTGGTTCGATGGATGACGCCAACGTGCATCCCGAGGATCGTATCCTGCATGTGAGACATTTTCGCGAGCCCCGCTGGCTCCAGAGCGGTTCCGCAGACGATTGGGCCGAGTGGGCGGAACTTTTCACGGAAACTGATAACTGGCTTCACCTGGCTTAATCCCGATTCAGACCGCTAATTTCACCTTTTCGAACGGGAGATAAGCGGACCCCTGTGGGTGCATCGCGGTCAAAGATAGATCCAAAACCGCTCGATATCCAGGCGATATGCCGCTGTGCAGCTCGCGAGGTACTCCGACGAGGCGAGGGACTTAAGGGAAAATTAGTGGAAAATCGCCGGCGAGCACACTGCCTACTAACTTTTACTGGAAACCGGCATTCACCTGAGCCAAAAGTGAACAGGTACCCACGACTTCGCGTTTTCACACTCTGAAGAGAACTGGTAACTGGTGTTTGGGGCTCTTCTCCGCGGCTCGGGCGCCTCGGCTCAGCCCAGGGAAACTGTTGACTTTCGCAACGTTCTGCGCCTGAGCGGCAGAACGGACTCCGGAGGACGGAGGAGGCTCTTTGTCGTCTGAGGGACTTCTGGGAGTTGGGCGAGACCGGAGTCGGGGCCCCGCATTCACTTCCAGAACCTTTTGCGATTTACCTTCGGTCCATTCGGTTCGCTTTTGCCTTTCAAATCTGGCGATGGGGAAAGCTCGGGACTCTTTTACAGGGCTGGGAGTTGCGTTTTAGTTGAAACTGGAAAAATGTCCTAGATATGTTTTCACTTTTGTAAATTTGAAACTATGTAATTCATAAAAAAGTTAATATTATATTTGAATTGAATTTTTTTAGTACTTCAAAAAAACCACGGTAGTTTTTTAAAAATCACAACTGGCCGAATTTCAATAGGATCGCCTATAGTTAAAACCAGAAATTTAAACCAGCGACTGTAATGATCATGATCAAAAAAATATTATCAAGTAATTTTTATTTTCCAACTAAGGGCCAATTCAATCGTAAGATAAATTTATTCGTCGAATAAAATTGTCCCAATAATCAACTTGACTTTGATTTAAAATAGCTATCAGACGGATAAACTTCCACTCCCTAAAAGAAGGAAAATAATGAAATGCATTTATTTTGAACAATCAAAAAATAAAAATTAATTCTTAATCATTATCGAGCAATCGAAATACAAAAATTGCTTCGTAATCGATATCGAGCCATTAAAAAGTAAAAATTACCTCATAATCGTTATTACCCAAATTTTTATGTATTTAAGCGAAAAAAATCAAATCTTTTATTCGAAATATCTTTGAATCTAAGTAACACTACAAATGAAATAATTGATTTTAGCTTGGTATAAAGTGATGATTTTTTTGTTTTTTTAGAAATAATCATTATTTTCGCTCCTTAGTTTAAACTCGTAAAAATAAATAAATTAGTCTTCTAAAGTATCCAGTTATAGATTTATTTAGTAAATGTATGCTAAAAACAATTTGAAACATTTTAAATTAATTCAGAAGCAAGCTATACGTATTTTAATGAAAACAGAGTCGAAATACAAAAGTACTAAGATGTTAAAAGTCGTTGCAGTACAATCAGGTTGACTTTTTCCTATTGCTTCATAATCATATGGATATTTATTAGTTAAAATATTAATTTAGATTCAAAATATGTTAACTCTGATAACAATACATGTGTACATATGTATCTATTAAAAATTTTACAATATAAAATTTGCACAATTGCAAGCACGTAGCATACATATGTTCACGATTATTTTCCTCTTCATCTGTTAGTGTTACAAACAATTAAAAGTGGTCAATGTCGGTTTTAATCAAAGCATGTACAATTTACATACATACATATGTATTTACATGTGTGTAGTGTACACAAATGGTTATTTATGGACGCAAAGTAAGAAAATTCCGCAGACCAATTGAAACTGAATTGAGCGAGGGCAACCGCACTTATGAGTACCTACTTACGCAACAACGCCCGAAGTGCGTGGATTTTAAGTTTTAAGTGCAAGAGTGAGCCAAATTGAAGTATTGCAGATCGATTATATGGCCAATGGATGTCTTAAATCCAGAGAATTAAATTTTCTAGTGGTCCTTGAAATGCGAAGATTAATGGACGCAGCTACATAATAACTTGACCTACCGTCTACAAGATAACTGGCCCCGTCGTTCTATCTTATCGGGGAGTTCACACTCTCCAAGTGTAATGACCGCCCAAGATGCGTGATATGTGATAATATCGCTTTACAGCCGACCAAAAGCGGCACAACTCAGGTTATATTGGCCGTTTATCGACGTGATTCCCGCCGTTTATCAGTCACCTTTTTATCGCATCAATTTAGTGCATTCGGGACCTTGAGATATCGGCGGCTCGGTGCGGAGGACCCGGCGACAGAGATCAAACGCAAGGCTGTCCGCTGCGTCCACCAGCGGTTTGGAGCGTCGGCCAAGGCACGTTACACGCCCATAAATTTCGGTTACGAAAGGTCGTGGTGTGTGGCACTCCCAAAAATCCACACGCTTAGGCAGTCTCTTTGTTGGTCGGGACAATGGGACAAATGTTTCGGGACCCACATGGACGGAAAGTAAACAGTCTTCGGGAGACCGAGGAGACCCAGGGCTCCAGATGCGTGGGCCGCTCGACATTCTTAGGCAGTTTGCGTCGCCCTGATATGATAGCGACTGATGTGACATGGCGGTGTCACCGGCAATTCGACACTCATATCACATATCACGTGGTGCCGCCGACTATTTGTACACAAATACGACGTGCGTGACTACTGCTAATAAACTGTGGTGGGAAATAATCAGCAGAAAGAGGGTTTCGTAAATATAAAAACCTATTAACACAATTGACATAATTAAGGCAATGTTTAATTAAATGTAACCCACATACATCACTATTAAAATCTATAACACTGGCTGAGGACAATCAACTTTAACCGCATTTTTTCATATTTTGTGGGAAGATATACAAAGAATCTTTGGTAGGATGAAGGATATACATAATTTTCATTTAGGAATGAAATAATAATTATTTCTATTCTAGGATACACTAAGTTACTCCTAAAGTTTACAAGTTACAACATCTACTTACCCGTCTGTTGGCCTGTCCGAGAACGAGATAACTCCTGAAGGACTTGACCTAGGAACTTATATTTAGTAAAGATACAAATTAATTATTGAGTACAAACAAGTTCCAAAAGCTTGAAAATAGGGTAAGATAGAAGAAGAAGGAGGGAAAGACCGTAAATTGTTTTGTTACATTTTGAAAGCTAGTTAGTTAAGTGTTCAAATTTTTTGAATTTTAGATTTTTAGTTTAGAATTTATGATTGCATTTGAATATCGTTCCCGAGTTTCTATGTGATGCAAATTTTGATAGTCTTTTAAATTTGGTTTTATGGGTATTTTCCAACAGTCTCTTCATTCACTTCTTCGATTATGTAGCCCATCTTCTTACATAATAAAAGAAAATGAAGACAATTTTTTTTTACTCAACAGCGGAACAATGGTAACTATACCAAAAAACTCAACTCGCTTTTAGAACCCTTCTCTATTTACTTAATCAATTCAGGGAAAGACGAACATCTCAAGTGGAACAAGAAGGAGTATACGACATTGACGATATGGTAATTTTTTTTTTAACTAGTATAGTCGTTTTTTCATCAGGTTTGCTTCCATTAATTTTCGCTCGTATACTTACTGTTCGCTTTCGGAAAATAAAAATATTAATAAAAATATATCGAAACCAAATAATTCACAAAAATATAATAATAATTCCAAAGTAATATATTTGCTTAGTTTACGTGAGACGAAGACCCTCTTTAGTGGAACAAAAGAGTCTCCGCTAAATGGAATTTCGTTTGCAGTTTTTAAATTCGTTTTGTCTAGAACCTCATAACTTTCAAAAAGATATAATTAATTTTAACAATTTTGAACCATCCTCGACAACCACTCATTCATGGGGCTCGCTCACTCAATTTCGAGTGCTTTTAAAGTTTATCCGGAGGTTTTGACTCAATCCGGAGTGCTTTTAAATTTCACTCGAGGATTATTTTCAAATTTTTATATAAAAAAAAAAAAAATAGCGTCAAATATAAAAGTTAATAGGCTCTTAATACCAAGCTGGAAAACGCCCTTAATGGTTTGCGTTTGAGAAAAAAATCGAAGGTAATTTTAATTCGAAACGAAAAATTTCCTCAGGAACAATTTTGATAAGCTTTTACCGCTTTTACCAAGTTCGAACGTGTAAATGGGGTCCTACTAGAAAACCGTGTTTGTTAGTTTTTTAACAAGTAAACAAATACTTCTTTTCTAATTGGCTCGCTTTTCTTAACACAAAAAGTCTTTCTTTACATTTAAAAGTTTTCAAAACATTTCGCGCCTTACCATAGGCAACTTATCGATGTCATAAAATCGACAAGTCTCCGCCTAGATTCTGCTACAAAAAGTTTTCGCCTTTAGTACATCCGCCCATTTCTCTCTGTGTTTTGTTATGTCAGCCATTTTATGTCAAATTGGCGGAGGGTTGCAGTTTTGTGTTTTAGCCAGTTGTGAGGGAATTCGTGAATTCTTGTGCGCATTTCGTTTTGTTAATCGCGGACTCGCGAATCTCTCGAGTTTAGAAGCACCTGAAGCAGTGAAAATGTCCGACAATGAAAAGGATCTGGAGAAATTCGTGAAGGCGCTGGGCTTGCGAATGGCACAAATCGTCGTGCAGTCGCGGAGCGGTGAAAAAATTCACACCGAGTGTCGTCCCCATGCACATGGATACGATTGGGTAAGTGCTGTGCTTCGAATTATTATAAAAATCCTGCAAATTACGCAATAATCAGGCCGAACGGGCGCCCCAAAACGCTGGGAGAAAGGTGGGCGTGAGTGCGCAAAATCGATACATTTTGACAGCTGGGGCCGTGCTCCCCGCGATGACACCGCGGCACTCGCACTTCCCTGCCTTGGGGCACTCGGCTGCAGTGCTTAAGTCCGACCCGAGACTCCGCAGGCTATTTTTAGCGCGAAATACCTGATCTTACCTTGAGGGTCTTGCGGCTCTCGGATCTCGAGTTGGACACCGTCGACGCCGCCGCCGCCACTGTCGGGTGGCTGCTGGTTACCTTGAGCCCCCGGGCCCCATTTTCTGCTTGCTGGTTTCTTTTGGTGCAGTCGAATTGATTCGCATTTTGCAGCCTTGAGGAGATTTTCTCGCAGTTCCTTAAGTCGAAAGGGGAAACTGGAATCGTCGCAAGAATGCGAGCCCCAAGATGGGAAGTTGTGGCGCGATCTTTGTGCCCCTCTGTCTCGGGCGAAAGATTCATTTCCCTTTGTGAACGGCGAGTGAAGGCACCCATTTCTGCTTATTAATAAAATGACACGCACTATTTCCTGCTCGGCCTCTCGTTGAACGCACTTAAGCGGTGCTGCGGGGGCATCTAGGCCTTGGGCTCAGCCCCGAGCGGCACATCTGCCGAAGAATTCTTTTGTTGAGACGCTCTGTTCTGTTTCGTGCCCGTATATTTGTTTTTTCCTGTGCTCTATGCACCCAATTCGAATCGGGGAATTCGTTACGTGGGGCTTGGAGTTATGTAAAATCCAAGCCGAATTTTCCGTCTTCTAATAATTGGCTGAAGACCTATGTACGTCCGGGTCAGAATAAATCAGATTCTTTCTTTTTGTACGGCGTGTGCTTCTCAACGTGCTTTTAATGAGGTTACCCGATCAATCTGTTTTCCATTCCATCGTTCAGAACAACTAGGGTGAATGATTCCCAGAGTTGCACAAGCGCTTCAGCATAATGAAAGCATTCCTCTCACAGTTTATGTATATTTTTTTCTAAACGCTAGCTAAGAGTTATTTATGAATTTAGCAATACTTTTTCCAGATATGAACTCATTTGTTATTTTGCAATACATATAATTTTCAAATTACTCTTCGCTCTTTATAAACGAATATTCTGTTTATATTTAAAATCCAATCGCTTTTGAATTCGTTATATTGTCCTACATCCTAAACAAATATAATGGCACATTATTTTTAACAATGAGACTTCCTGTTGACTTTCTAAGCGAGAACATTTCCATTGGAACTTTAACTAAGTCTCAAGTTTAGAAAAATATTGCCTCGTTTTAAACTCCATTTATTCCGTTCAAATAGTTTTTGTTTTTATTGCTAAATCAAAATAAAGTTTATCTTCTATATTTGCTGTTTTAAAAGACTTTTTTAATGCCTCTCCATTTATTTTACATTTAGATGCCTCCAAAAACAGCAAAATTAAACTTTAATAACCCATAATTGCCGCAACAAAATTGTTAAACTTTACGATATTCTTATTAAAATACATATATATATTTTAAAGACTGCTTGTATGCTTTCTGCATAATATCTTAATGTATATCATATTCACCCAGTCACTGCTATTGCATTTATGCGCCTAGAAAGAAAAAGCATTTTATTGGTCTATGGATACATATATAACACCTCAAGCTTTAGCAACATTCGTGAATACCATATATTATACTATTAGGGCAGTTTAATAAAATGTCAAATGATTGGGTGATATATTTTTATAATATTCAATTTCAATATATGTACATATGTACATAGTTTTAGAATTGAATAGGTTTAAAAGTGGATAAGTTTATTACTATGAAAGGAAAAAAATTACGGGTTCTATTTTCTACACTTAGAAATTTTTGGTAATAACATTGCATACGCAATTTTAAATTTCCAATTTACGACAATCAAATTGCAGTGAAAACACCTATGGTGCTATATTATCGTTGAAATATTTTAGAGTTGAGAAATTTCAATACAGGCGAAACATTTCAAATGCGTAAGCGCAGATAAAAACATGAATTTTTATTTATAATATAATTCCAAGAAACGAGGGTGTGCTCTAAAGATAAACCATTCCCTGTAAAAAAAAATTATGACTGTTTTTCATTTAAAACATCATTTTCTTTGATGATGGCTATCACGAAATAGCATAGGTTCGACAATGTAAATAAACATTGATCATAAAAACTGGAAAAGCTGCCGTATTTAAGCTGGAAATGTATACATAATTTTAGCAAAGCATATAATTCCAAGAATTTCCCTCAATTTGAAAGTTTAAATAGCTCTTAGATGTTTGACGTCATTTGCTCAAGGTCACTTTCAATTATTTTTTTCATGATTTTATATCAACTGAATAAAATTAAAATCTAAAGTTCGCTCTGTGGTATTCATTTATTACCGGGAGACAGAGCTGATGATAATAAAACTTTATTTATTCATCTAACGTGGTAAATCGCCACAGGAAGGAAACACAACACCTAAAGTATTTTCCCAACTATTGATCTTTGGGATGCAGCTAATCACCATTGATTTCACTGAAAGTTAATTTCACTGAAGCGCAACGAACACTTAAAAGATCAGTCGAGTTATCTGAAGAATGTAGCTTCTAGTTAAGTATGAATCTTTGCCCTAGAATTTCCCAGTATCGAATTTCTCCCGGTTCGCAGTTCAGCAGTATAACAACTCAGTGAATCAGCGAGGCCATTGATACGATTTTAATTCTATGAGCAGTTTCATCACAATCAAATAGTTGTGGGAAATTGCTTGTCGAATGTGAGTAAACAGATTTGTTTTATCATTGCGATTCGATGCCTCTAGCAGTTTACATTTTTGTTTTTTAAATTCTTGTGTTCCGGGTAGTTATTCATAAATATTTTCAAATTGTTCGTTCGAGGGCAATTAACATTAAAAATTTTTTTCCGTTTGGCAGAACTAATAAAGTTGTTTATTTATTTATTTTTTTTTTATTAATGCCTGGACTTTCATTTTCGAATAAAAGAGGAAAATTCTCGTAAATTTGTGGTTATAAATTCCGGTCATTTATTTGTCGTAAATTCTAGTCCGTCGTTAAAAGATACTAAAATCTTCTTGCTCTGTGCTCTTAATTTCCTTTATTCTCAGACAATTTAACAGATTTTTCTTCTTCAACAAATGAAATTTCTGTCACTCTGTTTTTAAAGATGTTTTGAGAAAATAGTTGAAAATTTGTATTATACATACAAAATTTATTTGATGTATCAAAGTTTTCGATTTAAAATAGAAAACAGAGAAGCATGCAACCAAAGACTGTATATAGTTATGCAACGTTTTTAAAAATGAGTTAAACTGTTATGATTAATTCCGTTCGTAATCGAAGCACGATAGAATTTTTGTCTGTGTTTTTATAGGGTCGATTGGAAGATAAGAACGTCAAAGATCTTTATTTTGAACAAGACAACGTCGTCAGACATACAGCATCAATTGCTATCGAAATCATGTAATTTTACTCTTTTAGATTTGTTTAAAGAGTGTACAACAACAAATCATTAGTATATAGTAATCTTAGAAAAATAGGAGTTTTATTACAAAAATTGTTTTTTGGTTAAATTGAAATTCAAGATATTTTTTTAGAACTGAAGGTATTTAATGTATGCGTTTTGAGTTCAACTGAAGAGCGATATTCGGAAGGCTAAAGAATAATAAAAATTCTTTTAAAAATAATGAAATCTCCGATCCGGTTTTTTATTTACTTTAGCTCTAAAGTATAGCTTTAGAAAAAACTTCACTCAGTGGATTAAATATTTACAGAAATCATTGTTTTTATTTTGGGGAACTTCCTAGAAACCATCAAGTGATGGAGTAATGCATTGACCTTAATTAAAAACAAAAACAATAATAGAATGCGTCAAAAAGAGCCTTGCAGTTTGGCATTGACGGTGTGCGGTGTGATGCATGCGCGTTCTTTCGATAAAATCTTTATTTTTTCTTCTCAGCTTATTCTTGATTTATCCTCCAGTTTACCTTGCTGCATTCTTATAACTGGTCACGTGCGAACAAATACAGCAAAAGTCCCAAAATCTTCCAAGAGTCCGGAATATGGAGAACCTGAAAATCCGGACTTTTTAAAATCGCTCACTTTTTTTTAATCTTAATTCTTAATGTTTTTGTTTGTTTAAGTGAATTCTGATTAAATTCTGAAATAATTTCTGCTTTCGATTTTTATCAGTTATTTTAATGTATTTGGCCGTTGAAATATTAAAATTTTATTACATTTATACGACTGATAAAATGAAGAATGGCGTAATAGTAAGAGACCGTGCACTATAATTGCTTCATCTTTATTTAAACCTAAATTTGAATTAAAAATAAACGCTACTTAATCTCCTCAGAGATAACCATTCATATTTTTATGTTGGGAATTTAAAAACGATTAAAGAAAGATAAACAATTTTTAATTGAATAAAAACTGAAGTTAGTTTTTTGTCCCAACTTTTATAAAAATGTTAACGGGGGAGGTTAAAAAACCACAAAACGGCCAATGCGAATTTTCCTAAACTGTAGCAAGCATATTTTAATTAAAATTCGTACCTGTAACTGAGCACATAAATTTTATAGTAGGTACATGTTCCACCTCCACTTCCACGGTTCTTGTTTTGTTTTAATTTAATCATCCGCTTATTCTTGTTTTCACGGTCTGGCTAAAGTGGAAGTTTCAAATTGATGATTAATATTCTGCTGCTAAAGTCTCGGTCTATTATAATTCACTGAGTCACAGGTTGATAACACAATCATCACATAATTATTATAGAGGCTATTTTGTCTCTTTAAGTGTTTTGCTGAGACGACCAGTGTCACAAACCTAGTGATGATGAGTCACGGGTCGTGCAATATCATCTATTAAAAAATTTCCAGTCTAAATGTTCCTCCCGCACAAAAATTCGAGAGTGTCCATGATGGACCATGATTCATGGCGCCCAGTGTTGAACCGAAAGGCGAAGCGATTTTTCAATCCCACGTTGCTCTACTTGTTGATCTGGGCGTTGCAGTGGTGTTGCTCAAAATATCTATAAAAGGCGGTACAGAAACTTCCGATGCTGTCTTGCGACGGAGTTTTTGAACTCTTTTTATGGATTCGAAGCAGCTACCCACTCGGCTCCATTTAGCACGTGCATGGCACACGAGATGGTTCGGATATTTTACGTAATTGTAATTTATGTGTCTGCGCGGTCGATAAGTAGGTAGGCGAATTTTAATTGGTTGCTTTACTTTTCTGGTGTCCCGAACCTTAAAAGATTCGCATATTAACTGCAAATTGGGACCACTTAAATTTTCCTCCTAAGACCTACCAACTGTGTTAGACTAAAGGAACTATTTATGTATGTTTAATTAAATCTATATAATAATTCAAATTCTTTCTCAGATATGAAAATTATTACTAGAAATTGCTCAATTTGCATTTGTTCATGCTGTATAATAGCTGTGCGTGATTCAAGTAATTGCACTTAATTAAAGCAATGCAAAGTAAAATCGTTTTCGGATTTTGCAATAGTTTACAAATTTAAATTTGTTAATGGTACACTCGTTTCACCTATGTGACCCGTTTAAATCTAAAGACACACGTTTTATCGTGAGGACTAACTGATTTGAATGCAACCTTTAAAATAAATGTGTCTTACTTTAACTCAGTTGAATAGGTTTTAAGTTATAAGTTATATATGCATGTTAGCTTTTTAAGGAGCTACATATGTATGTATCAAATGGAATATTATATCAAATTTTTTTTTTGAGTCAACATTAAAAAGGTGAATCGAAACTACCATTAATTTTCGGCTTATTAAAATAATGTGTATTAATTATGCCAATACTAGGCTTTATTTCAGAGAGGGGCAGTTTTGGTACACAAAAATATTTTTTGTATTTTAAATATAATTGGAAAATGAAAATATTGTTCTTGCTTTAATTTAAATAAGTAATAATAATAATAATTTTAGTTTCACTGACTTATCAAACAGCACTAGTACTTAAATAATACTTCTTGTAAATTAAAAACATGCTATAATTTTTAAATCATAAGTAATTAATAATAAGTTATTATCCTTCAATTCAGAAAAGTGATTAACCAAGCATTTCTATCAGAAGTTTTGAAAAGGTCTTAAGTCTTCACAAAATAATATTTCTTTAGAGCATTAATAGATAATTAATTGGAAGTATAAAATTTTCAAAAAGGCCATATTAAAATAAGAAAAGATAATGAAGAAGTATTAAACGGTTCGCCTACCATCTACTTAAATACCTTTCCCGGAAATTTCAGCTAATGGTTTCCTATTAATTTTACAGTCTGACAACAATTCACTTCGAAGAGGTAAATGCTCTTCGAAGACACTTTAACAGTTTTCCCAGCAAGGTAAGACGATCTCCTCCGCAAAGTACCAGACCAGCCAATTCCTTTCAGTGTGGAATATGAAAATCTCACCTTTCAAGCAGCTCACAGGCGGAAACGCGAGAGATTAGGAAGAAAGTACTATCTAATTTCAAGCCCAAAGGCATGAAAGAAAAGCGAATTTTCCTCAACTCCGGCGGTCGCCGCTATTTCGAAAGGTGCCCTCCCGACTCGTGCAAAAGCCTATCACGACATTGTACCAAGTCGGAGGTTTCTTTTACCTGCCCGGTGGATTTTAAAGCATCGTGCATGCTGAGATCAAACCTTTTGGTGGAGTGGTTAAATATTTCATTCATAAAAACCCACAGCGAAACATGCAGCCCACATTGCAATTTATCTGGGAGTAGATATGTTCATTCATAGACCATTGTTGGACTTTGGACCAGCCTCGGAAGTGAGGGAAAGAGAGTGGCAGGTGAAAGGCAAGGTATATATAAAACGCGACAAGGTGAGTCGAAGTCGCCCGTTCAGCCTAGGCTTTATCTTCGCGCTATTTAAATTATTACTGTGTTTAAGTAAGTATATGGGAATATTCACCGTTAGACACTTATATAGGCCCGATTACAAAAAAAAAATAATAATAATAATAGACCAAAATGTTTGCCGAAGCATGGGTGCTCTATCGCGATAGGAATCTTCTTCTCATCGTCACGATAACTTCACGGGTTTTTGTAAAATTCACGAGCTCTGGCGCGCAGATTTAACACGGAGCAATTCGAGTGTAAGGTCGAGTCATTATGTGCCGGGAACAACGGCACATTCTCCAACTGACTTCACTTAATCTCTACAATTTGTTTAAATTTATCATTAGGGTGAAGATGAGCAAATTTGCAGGCACTTCAGGCAAATCTTGCGTCACCCCGTGAGAAATCTTGCGAATTTTTGTTTAGGTCGAAATCCTTGACACCTCTCTGATTTGTTAGAAATCTTTCAAATATTTAGATAACAAACAACATTATCTTAAAACATGGCAGATATTTGACAATTCAAGGAGAAGAAAATAATGGTTGAACCGACAAAATATTTTAAGTGTTTGCCATCCTAATTAAATTCAAAAACGTTGGGATGGGAACTGCTTAAGATTACTTAACTTTTACAATTTCCGCATCGTTTTGAAGAAAATAAGTTAGTGTATGTTAACATTTTTTTCAAATGTGTGATAAAGTCAGAAATCGTCATCTTTGTGTGCGAATGAGAAAACATGAAACAAACTTATCAACTTTCGAACGCTGTTAAAAATATAATATTTATCTATATCTAAAAATAAGTACATTTTTGGTCAGTTCAGTACCATTTTTGAGTTTGGATTGTGCATTCTTTGGTTAACAATTTTTCTTATCTTTTAATTTCAACCTTGTACTCGAAAAATTCAAAAGAATTTGATCTAATAACCTTGTTACTACTTGAATAGAAACTCATTTGATATTTCTACAATCTTTCAATTTTGGCGAAGGTATAATACCTTTTCATTAATTTTTTCAGTGTATGGGCTTTAGCTTAATCCTACACATAGAATTTCTGTTGTGCAAAACTCTTCCGAAAATATGAGTTTCTCCGCAGCAGAAATTGTGTCCGGTGACCTCGTTCAAGTCTTTGGATGTCGCAAAAGTATCCAAATAACAAAAAAAAAAAAAAATTACTTTTACTTTCCTCCGCAGCATGCCGAAAGAGCCCATTGTTTCCAAGACAAACCGTCGAGATTGGTGGCTAGAAAAATACCAGAAATTCCGTTCGCGCTCCATGATTTTAAATCCGGCTGATTAGCGGAATGCAGCTCTCAGTTATTTATCCCCGCTCCCTTTACCGTTACCAATTCAAGGTAAGAAACGTTACAAAATTAAATTTCTTGCTACCTTCCATCCACTTCTAGGCGAAAATTTTGTACCACGTGCAAGAAGTCTTAAAGCCGCGCTATAAAAGTAAATTTGCTTGAAGGCAGCGATCGGAATTTGCACAGCACGCGAAATGTACTATTGGTGTTTATTATTGTCACAGTTTCATTTTTTGCACGCCGAGCGGAGGTGATTTAAATTTGACCTTGTCCAGAGACAACAATTTGCATATATGTATTCTTTTCTGGGCGCGATCCATTGTAATGGGGAAAGGAAACTCAGCCAGCGAATTTGTCTGTTCCCAGTTCCGGTTCCGCTTATTGCAATTCAAATAATTAAAGGTTTAAGATACTTAGGAGGAGTTAGATTTTCTTTTTTTCTGCCGTGCTTGCTTTGAAATTGTATTAATGTTTCTACCCACTATCAAAAGTCAAACGTAAAATTCCAATGTTATTATGCAACATTTTAAATACTGCTCCTCACCAAAGTCCGGTTTGCAGCTGTTTGTCTGTACAGACAAGTTTGGCATTTTAAATTTAAGAATAAATCTTTCTAAAGTTTTAAGATATATAAACAAAAGGACAGCTGAAGCGAGAAGTAATTTTTATTCATATGGTCAAAGTCACTAATTTTAAATCTTTTTAGTTTTTCGCGGAACATTTTATTGCAAATGAATATGAATAAGAAAATTCTGCTATCACCGAATATTTAACAAGAATTTGAATGAGTAAATGTAAGTGAGAAATGTTTTTTTTCATTAAGGCATAACATGCCAAGAATATCCGGTAAAAATTTCAAATTGGAACTCCAAAAACTTTCCATCGTCGATAGGATTTAAGCTCGTATTTTATTTCACACCCTTAGGTGAGTATAATTTTCAAACGCGTCTTTCGCCAAAAAAAAAATTCCGAAGAAATATCTCCACAACTATACTGAAACGATTCGTTTAAAAAATAGTGTGGTTGCGTCGTGAGACAAATTTTGACTAAAAAAGAATAGTTGCTTTCAATTCAAACCTCCCCGATTTTATCAAAAATTGATATTTTTTTTATTCAGTATAATGCGTCAAAGATATTGGTATTATTTTAATATCCTTCAATTTTTGAATTGATTTTTGATGCAGCTGTATCTCGTACCTTGTTGTATTTTTTTTAAATTGATTTTTTCCGGACTTTATATCATAACAGTGTATTATTATTTTGAAATAAAAAAAATGGGCAAAGTTTCTCTCTATATTCACAACTACGATGAATTTCAATTTAATTATTCCAACAGTTTTCCCAAAAATATTCCGAAAAAATACTATTTTTGTAACCTTTCTAAGTGTATAAACCTTTTCATTGCAACAAATCATCTGAAGGATTTTGTCAACTATTCTGTAATAATTCTTGAAATGGGTTCAAACAAGAATTATAAGTCTATTGACAATGTATAATTTTAAATCCACACTTCATTCCTGAGAGTAGTAATTAATTGCATTACAAATTCTTACTATTAATTGAAAGGAATGGAATAAAAAAGTGTCAATTCTAAAGAAAAGTAATTAGACTTATCGATGGGTCAAGTGTATGTATGTAGTATTTTATTAAGGTATTTTCGAAAGTCTCAGCCAATTTAAAACTACTCATAAACAAAAACAGACAGTTGTAACGCCCGATGACTTTTACACCAATTGCTTTTCATTATTTCATTGAAGACCGTACACATCCTTAACTAAGTTAATTTCAGAATGGACATATAATTATTAAATAAATTGTCGGAATTTACATTAATATCATTGCTTGATAATTTCTGTAAAGAAATAAAAACAAGAATACTTGAGTTAAGTGGTATAATTATATGTATATGATTGTAAAGTTATAATGAAAAATCACAATGTTAGCGCCATTTGAGTTGATTAAAAAAACTAATTTCACGATTGCAGGCGCCGCCGCAGCATTCCTTAGGTTTGTTCCGTTTCACTATTTTAATAACCGGATACTCATAATGGGGTTACATCAAGAGTTATGCAATATCATAGAAAAAGCGGGCCCATTGTGTACAATGTCTACCACATGGTCGACAGAAGTACACCTTTAATTTTGAGCGGGCCGTAGACACCATCGCAATCGATATCCATTCAATGACCTTGTCGAAGTTGTAGATTAATCCAGTCGGCTCGTCATCTTACTTGAGCACCGACGGTAGATAGATGCACCCATTCAATTAAAAGGTTCCCCACACCGTGGAAAAGACATGCTCATAGTTACCGCCGGAATTCCATGGGGCGAAGCGCGTCTGAGTCTGAGCAAGAAACTCCCAGTAATTATGTATATTGCCCTCTCGGTCTGAAGACGTCTTTTTATGCTGAATCTAAAAATATCTTGAAGGGCAAAGCATGATGGCGCTAAATCGACTGCCGAACTCTCCAGAGTCTCGTTCTAAATTTCATTTCTTCGGGTGACTCTGCGCTTTCTGACTGGAAATGGAAACGTAACCATCGCCAGGTTGAATGTACTCAAAAGTCGGATTGTGAATGGAGGGTGGATTCACGGCGTCGCGTCGCCGTCGTAGAACCCGTCCGTAGTCTGCCCAGATGATGTAAACAACTCTCTCGGAGTGTGGTGCGTACGATGTACGTGCCGCGCCGCGTGTACGCAACTCCCCAAATTGGCAAAGTCCACGTCACGCCACACCGTCACAAAATTCCATTCCGATTTACCGGGCGGGTCTGGTCTGGGCATGGGCTGGCCTAGATGGGTTTTGAAGAATGGAGCAATGACTAACGTCGCTGGCATTCGGGTTTAAGGCACAGTCGAATCTTTCGTTCCGTGAGGCTGAATGTCTCGAAGAGTGAACAGTACCTTCGTCTTTTCTAGACTCGCAGACTGTTGACTTTTAATAGTGATATTTATTTGCTTTAAAAGCGATAATTTTGGATATTCTCTAAATTCACTAAATTTGTTTTGTTTGTGGTAAAACTATTAGACTCGTAGTGAATCATATAAGTGGGAATTGAAGGTGACTTTACTATTGAAACGTGGCATTGAACTTTTCTAAAGTATGGAAGGAGTGCAACAGAAGCCTAGTCCACGAATTTAGTGTCTCATGTAAGCAAAGGTATTGTTTTGTATAATAGTATAAGTCTTAAAGTCGTTACACTATGGTATGAATTTTAATATTTATATACGTCTGCGAATACGCCATATCATTGCCAAATATCTCAAGGATGGTGCATCATCGTTACTTTTGATTTCTGACAATGATTGACAAATTTATTATTTCTCTCTAAATTTTTGTTGTAAATAATAAAAGTTTGGCGCAATTGGTATAGTAAAAATCATGTCTAACAATGTCGTAGACTTTTTCAAATGTATCGATTTTTTAAAGTAATATCTATTGAAGTTTATAAATATTTCTAATTTTTTAATTAAGTTCAATTTGATTATCATTAAGAAAGTAGGGTCGGAATATCGGAGCAGTATTATTCATCAGTGTGGTGGCTGTGGTGGCTCTTGTTTATTTATTGCAAACAAATATTGACTGCTTTCATGGTCACCTTCAGTTATGTCAATAGTAATTTCACCCTCAATTATTTTCCAATATTCCAACTCCAAGGGTGCGTATCGCAATCAATAAAAAGGGGCGTATTTCTTCGTACTGATATAACCACTAAGGCACAACGTTTTTATTATTAAAAAGTAAAATGCGGGAAACTTGTTATTTGTAATAGAAAAAAAATACGTTTCTTCATATTTTGAAATTGTCAATGACATCCTATATATAATATGTATATGAAAATTTTAAACTTCAAATAGCGTAGCTATAACAACATATCACATACATATATATGTATCTCCAATTTAATTAACTATAATGCATTTTGTAAGATTTAGACTATTCCAGTAACGTACAGATATTCTTCTGATCCTGCTAAAAATACTATTTATTAAAAAAATCTAATTTTTACTTCTAAAAATATCATCTGATGTGGTTTTCCACTTTCAGTTATACATATTACATTGAGTTATCAAAAAAATGTCAAATTCATGTTGAAACTTTAACAGAAAATCACATATTTTAACATTTTGAGCAGGAACACGCAAAGATAAACGTTATCGACAACTTTTCATTTAATAAAAAGGTCATAAAATGTGGGAACCATGTCATTTGTGCTACTCGAATTAGGCCAAGAGCCTTGACTTGATAAATAAATAATGGATCTGAACTTGAAGGTTTTGATTAAACCATCGTTATTCTTCGACTAGTTATGATTGTAACGCAAGTATGTTTAAAAATTAATAAATTTAATGTTATAACAAACGATTAAATTGCAATGGTTTCGGAAGTCAAAAATTTCGGCTCAAGGATGCATCAAAATTTGAATTACTTGCAGACTTAACTTAGTCTGATTGTAGGGAAATGATTGACTATACAGCTAACTATATAATAAGTTATTTATTTTCAATACTTTGAAGTATTCAAAACCATAAATTTCTCATCACTGTCTAATAAAAATAAATAATATATGTATCTCTACCGCCACCATTGAACAGTATCGAATAACTCAATATATTTTCAAAAATGTTGTTTAAGTCCAACATTTATAAAATACTTGGCGTCAGACCATTCTTCGAAAGTCTAAAAATATTGTGTTTAAAGATTAGTCACTTATTCACGACAATTTTATGAGAAATAAAATAAAGGGGAAAGAAAATTTCTCAATTCTTTAATGTGCATTGTTATTTTTAAAATTTGTAATATGGAATATCTCTTAAACTTTCTTTTACACCAACATGTTCCACTTCTATGTTAACGAATTATTCACTGCTTTGCTTTTAATGAAATTGTACTTAAAATAGAATAATTATCACAATTACTGTCTTATGTTTCTATGCAAGTTTTTCTCCTTGAATGAACTCAAGAAATCTGACAGCAGTCCATAAAGATAGAAGATATCTATCCTGATTACTACAGCTTGCTTGCACCATGCGTTGTAAACAAAGTTGTTTACGAAATAGCCTAATGCTACTATTTTTAGATAAATGTTATTTTTTTGTTCAAACAGCAGACGCACCGTAATTTTAGACAAAGTAAGAAAAAAATTCGACAAGGATTTTTATTTACCAATTAAACTGTTGGTTTCTGTTTTTGGATATTTTAAAGTGAAATAATTAGTAGAAAAAAAATATATTGTCACATGCTTGTTTTGGTCAACATAATTTTTGGCTTTGTCTATTTTAAAAATAAATACATATTATAATTGGAAAATTTATTGCAAAGATGTTTATATTTTTCTTTTATTTCTATTTTCAGTTCAATTTGAGGATCCATGATAATTCGGAAATAACTTTGGACACAAAAAAAGTGCTTAATTTAAATCCAGGAGAATCGATAGTGAGTCGTTTGCCGCTGTGCATCGAACTATCACTCAAAACCTCGGAAGGTGATAGAATGATCCTTGAGGTCTGGTCCCTTAGCATTCATCCAGAACGAGCTGATCCAACAGTGCACACATCGCACACAATTTACACGCGTATGGGAGTTATGCTTAAGTCATTAATCGGAATCACGAGAGCCACACCCGCTTATAAATTATCGAGACATCAAACAGCTGATTCGTATCATATTTTCTACAGAGTGTATGCGGATGAGCCCCAGACTCATCACTTGGGTAAGTCGAGTTTCTTGCTTCAGCTTCTTCTAAGGTGATCTCGCTTAGTCTCTCTTGGCCAGCATTTCTATTATCTGTCTCTCGCCCACGTAGTCTAGTTGCGAGGCCAGTGGAAACAATAAATTTCAATTATCAATTTTGATTGATGTCTGCATTGTGATTTGCTTGAATTGTCGTAGGCTTCTCCCATTTGCAGGGAGGATATTGTGAAACTTCCAGGAAAATTTTGAATAGAAGCAGAAACGCGGTAAAAGTTCTTAATTGGGTTTGATTGGCGCGTTGTAGTGATGTTGCTGTGGGGTACAAATATTTCATCTAGCATTGTAATTATGGATCTGCGCAGGGAGGTGGAAATGAAGTCTAACAGTTGTTTGGTTTAATTATTAAACCAGGTTAATATAAACATTCGAGGAAGCTATTTAATATTCAAGATTTCCATAATCTTCAAAAATGGACCACTTTTCAAAAGTATCTTATATTTTTTTAATGAAGGGAGCTGACTAACGATGTTTTATGAAAATGAATTAACAATCGTACAAGAGTTTTAAAAGTGCAAGCATTGTTTCATTAGAACATTCCTCTTTTCGTGAATTACATGCAAAATGTCGCAAATAAAACATCACAATTTTTATGTTATCAATGCAATAAAAAACAAAATATAAATAAATACGGGTTACTTGCTTGTAAATTTATTCATTATGTTCAATTATGAGCTTACAGCACCTGCGAAAAATTTGCATTAATTATTATTTCTATTAAACTTTTATTACGAACGCTTTATAGGCAACCTTATTAAAACTTGTTTATGTAAATCGTTACTTACTTAACAGATATTTTCCAACTTGTAGTTTAACAGTTGCCATGCACTTGTATTTTATCTATAAAGGATAAAATTATGCCCCTTGAAACATGTATTTACATATAAAACACATTTGTGAATGAAAAGAAATATTGATAAAAGTAAAATGAAAACGTACAGAGCGTTGGAATAAATTTTTTATAAAGTGTTTGTTACAATCTGAACATCCGTGCCATCTTTTCGCTAATTAAATCTTATGAAATAATAGCATCTGGTTAATTGTAAACGATTATATAGAATTAAGAAAGGTTGGTTCTATATAGATTAAATTTGTATTTATTCCGAAAGGATTTTAGCTCTGATATTTTTTACATCCCATGCCCAAAAAGTGGTACTAAAAAAAACTTTTCTTTGGAGTTTCCTTATCTAGAGTCAAATATATAAGTAAATGTAACTTTTTCCCAGTTCACTGAATTCCGAAGATACACAGTTTATATTAAAAATTCAACCTATTTTTTATAACTTTTAACTTGACTTGTTATTAATGCTAAGGGCAGTATAGAGACTAGATGGTTGGGAAAGCCAGAGGTCAGCTTTACTTGAATCTCCTGATAATGCGTCTAGTCAGTTTCTAATTAAAAATGTGGTTTCATTTAAATCTACACTGATCAGTTAGTGTCAATCAGTTAACAAAAAATGATTTTGCGTGTTCATTCAAAAATATTTACCACATGATTGTAGGCTTTTGCGTTTTTTCACTAGTTTTATGGCGCGGTATCTGTAATTGTTGTTTATTTTTAAAACTGGAAATTTTCTGTCATTGATAAGATCAAGAACCTCCCAATTTTTTTTTTTATTATGTTCTATCAGAAAAGTCGTCTAGAGGTTATCAGGACTATAATGTTCACAATAAATATAATTTGTAGATGGAAACAACATAATAAGATTTATTAAAATTGCCTCCCTTTTGATAACCACTTGCGATCTAGCTGTATTTGGTATATTGCTCAGAAACTAAATCTCAACTTATCAAGGTAATCTCTAAGGCCACTTAGTTAAATGTGTTTTGATACCGCCCAGCGGAGAGACTTATAATTTTGATTTGATTGATTGTTTAAAATTGAAAACGAGATATTTAGATATAACCTCGGATAGTTATTCAATAACAATGAAGGCAATGGTTCGATGATTACATATTTTAAGCTAAAATACTTACTCTTTAGATAATACTATTTAGCATGAATTAGTCCTCGACATCAAATGTGTGAAAAAAATTTCAGATTATAAATTGATATCTACAAATTATTTTCGTAATTGTTTTTAAATTGAGTTCGTTGCTGCGGTGTACGATATTTAATGATAAATTTTTATATTCTGCGGTTCTGAGTTAATTTAAAAAAATCTGAGAATTATATGCCTGAATAGGAGAATTTTTTATGGAAAACAATATCGTTTTCTTCCAACTACTGACATCTTCATAACATCTTTCTTTTTTTTGTATGATACAAAATTTTTACAGCGGAAAGGGAAAATTATACTCTCTTAAAATGTTGAAGGGTAATATTGTAAAGTGCAATAAAAGATTATAAATTAAGTAATTTATTATAAATCTATAAAAAATATAATGGATGTCAGTATTACCCATAACTTCTTATTATTAAATAACTGCATGTTTCCAACGGAACGAGCTGCACGAGGCAAATTGATCATATGCGCTAATGATGTGCAATCAAAGGCAAAAAAATTTATCACTTTACGAGTATTTCTCCTCATTTTTACATTAATCTCGGAGTAACGAGCTCACATGAACGAATTGGCCCACATATCTTATCTTATCTTAAGTTCACGAGCAATGCAAGGCGACTATAAGACGTCTATGCAATTAGATTGTGCCGTGCTAATTACTAAAATCATCTGAGAATTATTACCTTTTTCTACCTACGGCTAGAGCGTGCTACAATTATGGGAAGAACGCCGATAAATTTCCTCTCGATCCAAAGTCCAAACCTTCTAATGGTGGTGATATTTCAACGGCAAAATATATACACAGCTTTCTAAAATTTTCACTGCCCGATAAAGTTGCGCGATTTTCTTCGTATCGGAAAAGTCATACAAAACCCACGCAAACTACAATTAACTGCTTTATGAGCTTGCCGGGAGATAAGCGTAGAAGTGAAATTACCACGGTATGCGGTATGCAAATTTGCCCGCTCATTTGGGAGCAATCGCCGATTTTACTATGCGCGAACAGCCAACCAGGTGTCGCCGTCGCTGCTGCTGGCCAAAACAACTTTTCCATCGAGCAACCTAATGCAAACGATTTCATTTTATTGATCGAGTGATCGACGACCGGCAAGTGACCGGCTTCCTTGTTATTGTTAAAGGTGGACGCCTTTTGCTATTTTTAGTCCGCCAACTCCAAATGGCTGGTTAAATGCATGCAACAGCGCTCCAAGTTGCGCAACTAGAGTTGCATGCGGCATAAAGTGTTTGGCTCCATCAACAACATATTTGTCCCAATTAATCGAATCTCAAGTGGGAAATGATAAAAATTTGTATTTTATAGAGTAATAACCGCCAACTATCACTTAGCCCGATCGTTTTAGATGCAATTAAGCGTGTTCAAGGCGGAACCCTTCCACTTACTTCGAATGCACTTCGCCGTCAATTCACTTCCTAAGAAAGAGAACCATGCAGTTATTAATGGTTAATTGACGGCAATAGTCCCTAAATGGGAAGTGAATTGGAATTGTTGTAGGAAAATAAATGGCTTTTACATCTTTGCTTTTATTCAGTTTTATTGAAACGACATTTTCAACCAGTCATTATCCGAGAAGTGTTCACAAAGAGCTCGGATGTGAAATGAATGCAACCATTTCGCTCGAACTAAGGACTGTTAAATATATTTACATTTGTCTTGTACTTTCAAAGGAATCACCTTTAAATATATTTAAAAAACTTCAAAATTATTGTCCTACGAAAAATGTATTTTACTCAATAAGGTACATAGCCATGTAAGAATTATGATTTACTGCAAACATTTTAAAATGTTATGCTCATGAAGATTTTCATGTCTAAATCCAAACCTGTGGTAGGAACATAATCGGGAACATACTGCTTATTTCGTCAACATGTCAGACCCGCATTTGGTGTATCTCGAATCAATTCGATCACAAAACTTCTTTCTCGATTTGTGAAATATTTCATGTTCCGTATTTCGATTCGACCAGAATATATTGCAATTCGATTTGCAATCGACTCGATAGCTAAAACAGGGGAAAATAGAGACCATTAATAGGTTCTTTTTTTATATAAAATTGGGTATATCGATCATGGAATTCACTACTAGACTAATAATAATAATAATAAAATCGATATCGATAATAATCGTGACAAGCTGTAGAGATATTGTTTTTATTTTTTTCAATTGGCATGTACAATCGATGAAATTAGTTTTATCAACAGTGTTTGCAACTATCTATCATCATCAATATCGTGTTTCCAAGTACAAAATTATGCCAATTATAGTAAGAGCATGGATTTGTATACAGAAAGAGGAACCAGATCGAAACCAGATTCCTTATCGTAAAAAATGAACTGCAAATTATGCAATTTATGTATGTAAACAACTTCAAAAATTTAATACCAAAGCAATATTAAATTTAATACATCATAAATATCGCATTCAAAGACATTGGATAAATTAGAACCAACCTGAACCAGACCGGACTGTTGCCGGATTTAATAAACTTCTGACAAGTCGTAATATCGGTTTTATTAAATCCTGTCCTTTCTAGTTCGGACCGCACCCCGTCGACACTTTGGTTCAAATTAATTAATATTTTCCGGCCGGAAACTGATGAAGTAATTATTTAAGCGTTTAAATTAAAGTGGCGGTGCATGCGTCAATGACATAACGAATTCGATAATTAGATTTTTTTTCTGCTTTTAGGAATATTTTTATTATAGGAAAAGTATACGAATATAATTTTAAATAAGTTGTAATTGTGAGTAGATTATATAATAATAAGTTTATATAATAATAATTGTAGTATGGTTATAAAAACTCCAGTATATTATCGAGTTTTAAAACAAGACCTGAATTCAAAAAAAAAAAACCGATTAACACAGCTTTCCATAAGTAGACGGCTTGCAAAATCAATCAGTTGATCGATCAATTGATCATACTTATTCAAACTTTTTTAAAACCAAAATATTTTCAATTCCATCCCATTCACATAAAAAGTTGTTGACGAGTATTTTCGGATATAAAATGCAAATTGGTTTACGTGTTTATTTACCTTTCTCAATTTTTTGTTAATCATCAACATGCGCGAACAGTTGTCTTAAAAAATCCTCAATTATCCCTCTTGTAAATCTTAGCCTCCCAACGATAAATTCAGTGACAATATGATCATTTTTAACCCAGAAACGTGACACGGGACAGGAAAATTTCAATTTACATTTACTGAAAACAAAAATAATTTTGCTTAATGTTACCTTCAGCGACGCATTGCCCAGAAAAACTTGAGTTTTATTTAGCCAGACTTCGATGGCGCGATCTTGAATGCGGGCAGACGGGCACGTAGACGCAAAATCTTTTTATCGCGCGACCTACTCGGCAAGGAGAGCATCCCACATAATTCACATCGCATCGCGTCGCGTACGTTCAACCAGACAACACTTCTTGGGAAAGTCTCAGGCCTGCGCCGAACAACACAAAACACAATATTTTAACGCCCTTCAGACTATTTTTAGACAAAATTTTGCATTAAGGAAACTTTAGCTCCGGAAAAATCCCCCGTAAATTAACAAGTGCCGCCAATTTTATTTTTAGGCCGGCGAATTTGGTGTTAAAAAAATATTTTTGACGAAATAAAATAAAGAGAAGACTGCACAGTGCCAGGAAGTTGTGGATTTATGTATTATAAAATAGATCGAATACTTTTCATTTCATTTAGTCACTGCCAGGTATTTAAAATATTCGTAGCACTTGACGATAATATCTTGCAACTACTAAGAATAGGCACTTTCGAGAAAATTCTTAGCTTATTTGGGGTTGTAGTCATGCTTTTATCGTTAGAATTAGATTTTATTTGTGGTAGATACAAACATATGGCCCACTAGATACTGAAATATATTTTAGATAAAGTTTCAAACAGTGGCGCCGCCGCGCCGGTTTGTAACTTTGAACAAATTTTTCTTGAGCATTGTTTGCATTCTTGAAACTTTCTCCATTCGTAATTATAGTTACAAGTATGAAAAATTCAATACACATAAAGTTTAAAATACATCAAATAAGTCTAGAATTATTTTGACAGAATTTTGACTTTGTAGTTAATTTCATCAGTAACTATTATTTTAAAGCACTGTGCAGACCATTAAAAAACTACCTGTTTACATTAATTTTAAGATGATAAGGCATTACGAAAATGCATTCAGCTCCTTATTTCATTTCGTGAATTAAAAATGTGGAGCATTTTTTGTTTTTTTACTTTTTGATTAATTTTTAATCTGATACTTCCAAAAATATTAATAAAGAAGAAAATTACTTGCAATATCTTTAAAGTCTAAAATTTAAATATTGTAGAGGGATATAACAAATGTACTTATGTATAATTTAAATTCAAATGGAAAGTGTTTTTAATTTCAAAACAATGCTAATAGCACAAACAAATATTTTCCACTGCATCTGAATTATTTTTCATTGTTTATCACACATTGCTCAATAATAAAGGGGAATTAGAGTACTTCAATTTATACATATTTACACAATTTTGTGTATTCCTGATAAGTTTGAGTTATTGGCGTTCGCTTAACAATTCTAATTTTAAAAAGTTCTTAGAAATCTTTATGTTGTAAGTCCAAAAATGCAGTGGAATTTTGGTAAAAGACGTACACACATTTTATGTTTTCAAGACAAATATAGCAAGCCATTTCATTCCTAGTAATGAAACTCGATAATAAAATTCTTATCTTGCTCAAATAGGCATTTTAAAAGGCTGCTACAAAATGTGGGGTTTATTCTACAAAGTGGAATGTGAACTGAAGTCTAAATTCCCAGACTTTACATTGAACTAACCTGAATTTCTCTAATCTTACTAAGCCCTTTACTAACGTTTTTAAGTGTAAAAAGCAATTTTGTGATCACCTGCTATCTGGCACCAATAAGAGTCGACAACCGGTCGATAGCTCTCTCGTTCTTCTGATAACACAAGTTCATTGCATTGGAAAGTCACCGTCATTTGTGTGCAATAGTTCACCTACAAAAGAGTCATTGTCCGACCACCAAGCCGCCCGACGTAAGCGTAATTTAATTGAGTAATCACAAAAAGTGTCAACTTAACGATATCCCCGGTGTTGATTGAATTTCAGCAACATTTCAACTGCAAACGACAGCGCAGCGACTGCATTGCATTACATTGCATCTGATCAAATAGAGTTTATCTCATTGCAGTGTCATGCCAGCGAATACGAGTGCATTTTCGCTTCTATGTCCCAAGAAGAAATCGACCGCTTTAATAAGAAGCAGTCACATTTTCGCGAAGAATTTTGCGACGGCCGCTACGGCTATGGCGACGACAGTCTTTGCTTTGTTTTGCAACCAAGCAAAGTTGTGTAATGCTTGGCCGGCCGGCTTCGTTCTTCTTACCATCGAACTCTGATCGGCGATCGACGAAGCAGCGATGTGTTAAAACTGCGCCGCGGCCAGTTCGATCGATAAATAGTGTTTTTGTTTGCCTGTTTTTCTTCAAATTTTCTTAAGGATTGCCGGAGAGTCACTCTCTATATGCTGGCAAAAAAAAAAAACAACCGTCTGTCGTCAGTGCGCAGATGAAAAGTTTTCTGCTTGGCAAACAGCAGACTAGCGCCGGTCATCTTCATTAGTCTGATTGACACATTATCTTCGCTGGCGTGACGTACTCGCGCTGCTTCTTTCTACCAACTTGAATCGAACTTAATGCGGAGGGGATTGCTGAGCAATCGCATAAAATTTCCAGATGTACATTTTATTAGAGAAGCTACAAAAACATTGCTTCAAAGCCTCCGAAGGTCATTATGATTGCTGGAATGCTTCTTAGAATGCAAAGTGAAGACGCGTTTTGTAGCGGGTGATCAAATCGACGATTGCATTTGAGTTGAGAAATGTATGAGGCGCCGAGTTAAATTTAGAAAAAATGGTATTTTATATTCATGCTATGCTTCGGGATTCCCAACAGGAGAAAATTAGTTAATAAAAAATTGTTTTGAAGAGAACAATTTTTCTTCGAACTTACTACATGTGTACGACCAACATGTTTTTATTTGTTTGTTTAAGGTTGACGATTGAAGAATAATTCTAAGATCAGTATTATAAATAGAGACCGAATTTTAATTATATGTAAATCTTTATTCTTGTATATTTCTCTTGATATCTTCTTGTGGCGCATTCATTGATTATGTTCAAATCAAAATTTTTGTAGGAAAATCACTAGACGGTTATGTTCATTATTATCACCGTTCTGCTAACACTTTATTTGTACATTTTTAAAAACTTCCACCCGAAACAAATCTCAAGAGGTACGCACTCAATGAACCTGATTTATTTCAATGGAATTTTTTTTTTTGAAAATCGTGTGAAGTGGTACTTAAATGTTCTAAAAGTTTAAGTTAATCCCTGATGCTTGTAGTATACAACCGAGGTGTTTGTTTATATTTGATTATATAATTTGGTGATAACTATGCGGATAACATGTTGCATACACTTAATATTATTGTAATGAAAAATTTATTAACCATTGAAAATATTGAATAACAAACTTTTGCATTATTTTTGTTTTTAATAAATTAAAAATATAAAAACAAATTATTATTGATTTTGAGACGGGTTATTATTTTTAATAAACAATCATGTTTTTGGAAAAACGTACGGAATATTTTAATTTTTTACGGTTTCGCTAATTGGTGATGTACTTTAAATTCAAATATTTTATTTTTATTGTACGAAACGTGAACAAGAGTCTATTAGACACAAACAACATTTGCCTCTTTTACGCCTTTTTAAATTTTTCTATTTATTAGTTCATGAGATCATTTTACGACTGGACACAAAAAGCAAAATTATGATCTTTCTATTAATTAACTTATAATACTATTTTTTCTAAAAACTCCGAAATATCTAATTTAGTGGGTCTATTATGCAAAAGAAAATTAACTTTTTTATTATCTTTCGCTTACCATCTGTGTAAATCAAACAAGCTTTGAACAAAGATTTCTAGTCCTCGTCCGACATCAACAAGGCAATCAAACATGATTTTGCATACAAAATGTTGTACCAATACTAACAATATTTTTCGATTAATTCTACGAGTTATAACGAATTTAAACAAAAAAGCATTTTGGAAACAATGATAGTATTCAGATATTCTATGGCCCAAATCAGGGACAACAGTTGGAAATCGAATTAAAGGTCGAGGGGACCACCTTATCTTTTTAAATGTAAAACGGAAGCCATTTATTTAGCATAATATCTGCATCTAAGGAAGTGCGGGAACCACTTTGTTTTCTGGTTTCGTCACATTGGTAATACTTGTCTTTATGCAATTCGAATCGTTGCGTTACCAACTTCTGTAACATTCATTCAATTGGGTCGCCCAAACCACACCGAAGTGTTTACGTTTTTTTACCCCACCGTCGTATCCGCGAAAGAGCCACAACTGCATTGCATTGTTTTATCTGTTCGGCCTTGAGATTGACTGCCGCCACACCACCGCAAACCGCCCAGTCATCAACAGTTTAAATTTTTACTATCAGCTGACACGGTGCCATGGTGGCAGCATAAAAAACCGCGGCTGCGATAACGACCAATGGCACAGAGCCACCGCTTCTGATTCATTTTTCTCTCATTGTTCTCTTTCTGGTGGGTTTTTTCTGAGGTTGTCGCTGTCTTTTTGCAATCTGCGATTTACCTACGTGAATTCCCGCCACGACGACAGAATTTTAAGTCCGAAAGTGTTTTTATTTTGCAGTTGCGCTTGCGCGCCGCTGAAGCCGTTTCTGTAGAGGCTCTACTCGAGCGGCTGTAACTCTTCACTCTTGAGATGGCGGGGAAAATATGCGGAAATAAAACAAATCAAAAATAACAGAGGATCGGTAAGTGCAAAGAATGCCATTATCGACGGGGTAATGATTAGAAAAACGCAGACAAGGTAATTTTGCCGGCAATTTCCAATTATCTCCTCGTATTAGCCGCTTAGCGACCGCCGTTTTTTCCTCCTCCTGACCCTTCGATGACCCACACATGACGTCAGACCTTATGCAAAATCTGTTTTTGAATACGTGCACACCGGGATCGTCTATCTGGCGCTAATCGCCAGGTGAGATGCCGTCTCTACGCTCTCATTACGACCATCTTGCGCGAAATTATTTGAACATTCCGCAATAATTAAATTTCTCTCTCTCTTCTTCTCTTTTCATGTGATCTCCGCGGATCTCCTCGTGATCTTCTGGTGATCCCCCGCTACTCGCTGCCTGCCTCAACTGTTGCTGCTATGGTGATCGTGTGGTGCCCCATCGACGCCGCCGCCGACGACGACTACTACCACCACCACAACTCCCGTCACGATCAACTCGCGGTATCGCGATCGCGTTTGGAACGGAATTCGCTGAATAGGCGAAGGCTGCAAGCAAGTTCGAATCGGCCAGTTGAGTACAATCTTTGGCACAATAAACATGTCCGTCGCGTACCGCACCAAGATGACTATCTCGCCAACGCAAACTGGGCGCGATACAACAATCATGCTGAAAAGCGATCACTTCCTGAAGGATCTGAGCCCCAAGCACAACCGATATCATATCAAAAAAAGGTAGGTTGACTTTCTTCGCGACAATCTTCGCCAATTTTCCACTTATCGCGGCAGGAGAGCGCGCGCAATTAGCATTCCTTGCGTGCCTGCCTGCCTGCCTGCCTTACGGACGATCGTCGATCGGAAGGAAGGTGAATTTTAATTGAAGCAAGTGATCGTGTGCGCGGTGTCTCTTTTCTATGTTTTTATTATATTTATACATAAAAAACAGCATCCAGTGATCGTGCAGTGATTGCTTTATGAAAGTCTTACTTGCGGTCTAGACTCTAGACAAACCGGATAAAAGTCATCCTACCGGTTAAAGATATGCGGCGGCGGTAACTATTAGCACAATTTATTTTACTATCATAAAAGCCGAAACGAAAAGTTTTTCTAGGTGATCGTGTGCTCACTCGAAATTTTGTGCATTCTGCATCTGTGAAACATATTTTTAAAGAGAGGGGAACATTTTTCAAGGATTTTATGCTTCGACCGATAGTCACTAATCGTTTTCGCGGTTTTTGCATAGTGTGAGGACGTTCAGAAAGTCGACTTGAAAATTACTAACTCCATGTTCACGGCCCCAACATAGCGACGTGTGGGACTTTGTGAAATTAAATAAAAAAATATACATATGTACATATATTGCGAATTTGAAAATTAAATGCATTCAGTGGCGCCAAGTGATTTGCGTTGCAGCTATGAATGGTGACTGTTAGCATGGAAAATTAATTGATTTTACTGCCGGTAAGAATTCGCGGCAAAATTGATTAACAGACGTGCGACCCTCTATCATAAAGAAAAGAAGTTCAACCGGGCAAGATTTTTTTATTTTTACCTATTTTGCCACGACGGCGGCTATTAAAGTTTCAATTTGTACTTTGAGTTCGAAGTAAGCAGAAAAAGCGGTTATCTTTCGTTTTTCTTTTTTTTTTAAGCGACACGTGAAGACTTTTCTTATCTGAGTGCATGTTTGCCTCTTGTGCCTTGCATTTGACACAATTGTATAAATAAATTTTTGCTTATCACACCTCATAGGTCGTCTTTCCTCAAAAAGAAAATTTAAAAATTTAACTTTGCAACTTCACTTCGGGTAATATATAATCACTTTTTTTATTGCCATATTTTACACTCAAATAAAAATGTCATGAAAAACATTTCACTTAATTTGTTTCTACGTTTATTACCAGCTTGTGAGATGTTATAGTTTTTATAAGTATTCCAATTATCATGAAATTCTTTACAACATTTCGAATCAGTGAATCAAAACTTTGTCTTATTCATTCATGTAAACCTAAACGTAATAATTTTTAGAGATTTATATGTTTGTACATATATTATTGTGTGATTTTGATTATTTGATTAACCCTTATTAGACAAAAAAAAAGGGTTATTTCCTTATCCTTTTATAAGCGATAACTGAAAAGTTTTCCAATAACAGCGATTTAAAATTAAGTTTACTTTAAATAAGAAAAATTGACCTCACATTTACCTGATTTTACCACAAGTGTGGCATGTGGCCCCGTCTTGTTCAAACTATTGAGAGTAGACTGTTAGAGGAATAATTTCCATGTGATTAATAACATATCAGAAAATATGAATTAATAAAACGGCAGCGCTGACCATTAGTAGTTACAACCACACCTTGTTCGTTTTGGAAAAAATAGGAGCCAATGATTCCATCAGCCCACCAAAAATCAAGCCATTCAGTAACGTTTTGCCGACTGTTGACCGTTAATAACCATCTTCCCAAATTTGGCAATTTTGGTTAATAACAAAATCGTACATCCATAAATGAGATTTATCTTTGAAGATTGACTTTTTTGGCAAAATTATAATCCGTAAACTGAAGATAGAGACGATGGTCAGTAGGTTTAAATTTTTGAGTTACCTGGTCTTATAAGAATGAAAAATTATAATTTTTTTAAAAAACTGGCGAAATGTGTAATTCTTCAGGGCATTGTGGACATGAGGAACTGATGGGCTAGGGGTGTTCTTTTTTTTTTTAATTAAAGATGTTCGTACTTTCTACGAATCTTTATAAATTTAATTATTTTTTCAAGGGAAGTCATTTGTAGAAAATATTCTTTGCTCTTGGTCCTGTATAAGAAAAGCAATAAATTGATTTTCAATTGCACTTTTATGATACATTATGCGGTTTTAATACTGACCTCTAAGGCCGATAAAGGTTTGCAAAAACTAATTGAACCTTAATAAATCTGCTAGTTAGCACATATATGTATTATCGTCTTCTTGCCTTTGAATGGGAAAACTTCAATTTCGAACAAACTACATTAAATTTTCCTGACTTTTATGAGGAGCAAGCCCTTTAATAAAGTGTTCTTTTATATTTTTTCCCTAGTCATTATATTGTCTGATAGTCTTTTTACTTGGCTAACCGTTTACTTGAAAGCTCATGAATCCTTTTCCCATCAATTCGTCAGCAGTGCCGCAGGGCAGTAGACTAGGTCCACTCCATTTTATTATGTACCTTAACGTTATTTTACCTCTTCAATTTATTACGGCTGAATAAAACTCGGTAACTCTTTTATTTCTCCTTATGCCGAGTACATTTTAAATATGTGGTAAAATTTGCACTATGAAGACCCCAAGAAATGGTGTTACCAATTGGCCAATGAAATGAATATGGAATAATGAGAACTGAAATTATCAAAGGTTAATTCTCTTTAACTTCAATTTCTAATGAGTACATAAGTATAAATTAGAAAAGCAATGAGACCTGAATTAACAACCTCATTATTTAAAGCTCCGCTAAGCAGTTCAGAAAAAGAAATGGGGTTTAAGGAGGCGTTTATTAAAAGTTCGGTGGGATTTAATTCCGATGAAAATGTAAGTACATAAATTGAAAGCGAGCATAATTTAAATCCTACGACATATATGTATACTAGAAAGAATTTAACGTCCATTTGAAATGAAAGCGGATTTAGTAAAATTTAAAAATCTTCAGGGCCAACGGATGTTTCTACATTTTAAGACGTTGTGATCCGGAAAATATTTCTTTAGGGCACCGAAGGTCGCTTTTGAGGAAGTTGCATCAGACTACTATTTCATGATAATTAAATGGCACCTACTAACAGTCCAATGATCACATTTTAAAGTATTTTAAAATTATAATGACTCTACGAAGTCATTGTTATTAAAATATATGACTTGAGCATAAGGTCATCATCACTTTATTACGCTATGCCCGATTTTTGGGCACTCCCAGCGTGTCAATCAAGATTTTAAAAAACATATTTGGCAGTAATCAAAACAGTCAATCAGTGATTCATAAATCTAGCTGAAGTGATTAATTTATTTAAAAAGACGATGACATCGACGTTACTTGATGATTTAATCCAGCTCAATGTCGTGCAAAGTACGTGGGCCTCCAATTTTACAGTAAAGTAATTAAAGCTTCTATACTCAGAATACAGGGAAAAATTTTCCCGAAGTCAAATATTTTAAATTTTAAAACGAAATATTTTAAATATTTTAAATTTTAAAACGAAATTTATAGAGAGAATTCTAAGCCAAGTTTTTTGATTACAACCATAACTTCAACCTGTGTCTACTCAAAATATTAACAATGCTTTTGTCTTTTAATACTTTACGCTTTTGAAACAACTTTTAAGTGTTGTACCAACAAATAAAACTTGGTATTCAATTTCTTATAAGGCTGATCTCATATCAGCACAAGTGGTTTTTCTTAAAACTGATGAAGTTGTATCTTGAAAACTGTATAATGTTTTTGAAATTTATTTTTCTTTCGAAAGCAGCAAAGAAACTGAACTTATCTGTTTTCGGACCCTGCCCTAAAAACACGTGCCATATTCTTTTTTATTACTTCCAAATTTTTCGGTTATATAAGTTAAAGTCATGATGAATTAATTTTCGCAAATTTAACTTTTGCACTCCATTTGAGCAAATAATTTCAACGTCTCGACTATACGTCAATTTGTTTAGTTCTTTTTCGCACATTTGCTGCTGAATAATTCTAATAATTTCCTCAATATTGTCTTTTGAAAGACGTGGCGCCAAAGAAAAAGTCTAGAACTTTTAAATCTTACTATGCTTGATTTATATCGCGGGTTTTTCAGAAACAAAAGTATTTTTTTGTACCATTTTTTATGGATTAAACATTTACTATTCCATTAGTGTTTGTGAGATATTGTCAATCTACATTTGTTTTTGAATTGCTGCATATTATACTTTTGGTAAAATTCTAAATTGTTCGAATAGTATTGAGGTTAAAAGCAGGTTAGACGATTTGGACAGATTAGCTAATAGTGAACTTTCGAACCTACGATATTTTGATTCTAAGTTTCTTTGGGTAGATTTTACACTACGGACAATAGAAGTAAAAAAAGCACAAACAACTCACCGTTTTGGTTATACGCAGTAACAAAATTTCAGTATAAGATGTTTTTAAGAGAAGGTAAACAACATGTAAACAAATTAATTTTCGAAATGTTTGTCAATAAAAAAAAAGAGACCTTGTTTTGACTGCCGAAACAACAAATCGGACCCTTTCTACGTAAACATATAATTAATAATGTTTTCGACATGCCCTTCATTATAATTCAGAACGTAAACAGAAAACCTCAACAGCTCAAAATGGCTTTTGCACTTTGACCAACAACTCGCAGTAGCACACGCTGGAAACGTGGAATGAAACCATTGAACGGTCGGACCCGATTAAGCATCATTTTGTAGCGACTAGTTAATGTATAAGCTGTTGTTTTATTGAACACCTTTTCTCTTTGCATTTTGTATTCATAGACCTGCTCAAGTAATAACAAATCTAGCTACAAAAAAAGTTACAATGCAAACTATGGTTTTTTCGGCAATAATTATCAGCATGAAACAATATTCTGTCGTAATTATTGAAATAAAGTCAAACAGCATGAAATGGAAAGTATTTAAATTTTGCGCTTCGTCATTAAAGCTATGTCTCATTTCAATACTGGCAGCAAAAAGAAGAAAATTTACGTCAGAGTGCTTACTTAATTTTGTTTACGTCCAATCTCAAAGCTCAAGGCGCCCCATGAATGAGTTTAACGTCTCCCAGTGCAAGTAGATGGCTGACGCAGGTCGGATTGAGAACCTGCAGGTAAAACCGAACTAAAAAAACGTGTTTCTTGAATTTTTATTAACACCTTTAGCAACTAATTTGCACTTTGCATAATTATGTCGATGGCAATGCATTGCTCTGAGATTTAATTAAAGTAATCACGACTCAATTCAGAATCTCAGCTGTGTTTTTCATTAATTGCAACTTCAATTTTAAGATTCCAGGAATTTTTAATACTTAAACGATATGCTCAATCATCGACAGGTTTAAATAGTTAATAATTCAAAGTTTTATTTCAATAACTTTTCAGTGTTCCACTTGTTGATACATTTTATTACTTTTAAATATGAACACACCTTAAGTAAAATTGTGTCACGAAGTTATTACTTAGTAAAAGGTGCGGTAGTGGAAAGAAAAATCTATTAAATATTGCTATTTAGGAAATACCTATGCTTTGCTAATTCTATCCCTAAAATGTACTGGGGTTTTTTTTTTAAGGAGCATAAGTATTTTATTGGTATTCGAATTGTTGCCCTGAATTTGTATATTGAGCTCAAGTTTGCGGGTACTTTAAGTCTAATTGATTAGTTTTTGTTCTTTAGTGCTTCGTATACAAAACAATTCTTCTAATTTTCGAAATTTAGTTCAAGCTAAAAAAAATTGGTATACTTTGCAAGGAATATAAAATTCTGACTATCAGTGAATAATTTTTCGGGCGAATTTTAGAGCTCTAGACTATCTCGCACTGAAAAGACTGTAATTCAAAGTAACAATTTTTATTTTTCCAATCAAGCACGTAAATACGCCATCTGAAGATGAGGTAGTATTTAAAAATGCCACGAAGTAAATTATTTTTTTTTATCCACAGCCGTACTTTGTGAATCATATTTTTACTTTACATTTTGTACGTATTATTTACCTAATTACCCTTGCTCGCACGTGAGATTTCAGTTATACGCTGCTAACGAATCATAAAAATGTATAAATAATTCAGAAGTCTTGGCAAGTGATTTAGTAAAGATTCCTTTATTACAACCGCGAGCATTTTACTAATTATCAGTCACTCATTCAAAAACAATTTCATTCGTAAACAGTTTTTTTTTAAAAACAAATCTACACGTGCTCAGTGAAAACACTTAAAATTGTTTTAAATTAAGCGATGTTAAGCAATTTTAAATCATCTCCTTATCGTGCACGTCATTTACTAGTGCATATTATGATTTATTTTGCAATAATTATGCAATTATAGAAAGTTATAGGGTAAAAATTGTAATCCTCGCATGGAATCGTGACATCACTAACAAATATAGTGGAGATCTACTAGAAATTTTCTTCTCTGATGTGAAATATGGAATAGTTTTAGATTATTTTTTTTCCGGTAAGCGCCATTAAAGAGGATTCTTGAACTTTTGCCAGTTATTACGTCTGGGCTGAATTTGTTGCTAAACGGCGGAACAGACCATTTTGGCTCTAATGCAGTTATTTCTCATGCTATTAAGATGATGAATAGTTCCCATTTTGCAGACCATTGAGAACACGTTTCTGTTTAGCATTTCCGTCCAGTAAAGCAATTCGTAATGCCTATTCGTTGATTTGAGGCTTTTCTTTTCTTATTATAACTTTCATTTATATTGTGAGTACAGAAAAAACAAAAATCAGGTCCACTTTCGAACACATTTTATTTTAACTTTAATTTTTATGCTGATCTAACTATTTTTGACTATATTCGAAATCTGATAAATTTGTGTTTTTTTAATGTAATTAATTTCAAAGACACTTTTCATCCTTTGGGCTGTTTTATTACTTCAGTTTTTCTTAATTATGTCTTTAGAGGTAGTATTGATAAGATTGTGTTATCAAGGTGAAGGGGTTAATGCCATTACAAGTTAATTTCTGAGAAAACCAAATTACCTGATGACGGAAGCGTCCCTAACCATGCAACCAATCAATTATCTACAAATTCTGCGCTCGTGCGACATTTCAAGATCATTTATTGCTATCAGAAATGCACCACTTGGCGACATTTCAGATAAGCGATAAACCATGCTACAAAGTTATATAAAGAAGTAAATAATTAAAAAAATAAATAATAGCACTCTAAAAATTGTGAAGCTATTTTAGTATTTATCTCGATGTCACCAATGAATATTGCGGCAATCAGTTCAACTTTATCGGTCTAATATTTTTAAAATTTCCTATTACGATTTGATGTGATGTAAATCTGCGACTTGGGTGTTAAAAACCGTCACCCGATCTATCCTAATTGCTGATCTTATCTCAAAAAAGTAATTCAAAGTCAAGTGCATTACTTCGTCGTGCATTCACTTCATTCAGCGATCCTCTAAAAGGTTTTAATATTTTATCTCAAGTCATGAAGTGACTTCAATTTGAAACTTATGCAAGATGTTTTCAAACAACTAAATCGCGATTATTTTGTTCTATTTACAGTGAGAAAAAAGTTATTGACATTGAGAAGCCCCTCCGGCCTGGCGCTTTCGCAGATGTATCAAAGATTAAGTGTTACACTGAAGAAGACCACATTTTACCAGAGACGCCGCCGTTTCATTGGCTGCTAAGAAAGTCAAAGGTGAGGAGTTAAATTTTTCCCCTCTTTTATTATAGTGTGGCTAATGACGGTGTTTGTTTTTTATGTTCTGTAGGAGGACTCGTCGCAGGAAACTAGTGTCGAAGACGAGAAAACATCCGTTGTTAATTCCCCGGACGATAAGCAGCCAATAAACAACAACAATGATGATGCTAAAAATTACGAATCAAAAAATCTTAAAAACGGTTTACATGGAAGCCAGAAGGATATCAGTGGAACATCTCCAGTCAGATCACTTTTAACTACAATCACAGAAGAATCGAAGAAGCAGCAGCAGATGAAGACGTCGAAGACGCCAAGTGAAGAAGAGGAAAAAATTAATAAAGAACTTGTAAGTAGTATTAATTGTAATGTTTTTAATTTTTTAAATAATTGTCATGTCATAGAAACGTTAAAAATCTTCTTTTTGTAACTTTTAAGCAGTAAATTCAGATGAATTGTACTTTTTTTATGGGCGCCTGTTTTTATCTGATTTTTTGATAAATAGTAATAACTGATACTTGAAGTCGTTTTATCTAGACAATTTTAAGCGCAGATAATCCAATAAAATGAATTGCAAGATATTATGATCGGAAGACCGATTTAGATAGTGAAAACTTCAACAGACTAAAACGGTAATAAAGTTTTGAAACAATAAACCTTATTTATGCTTATCGAAGAGTTATGAGTTCTTATGAAAATGTTGAAATTGATATTTAACGTTCGTTGTTTTAAAAGGAAAAAGTTAATACTTATTCTAAACACACCTTTACCTGCGGTTTATAATTGTATCTACGATTTATAAAATTGCTACTGATATCTGAATGAATGCTGATATTTTGGTTCTTACAAAAAAAAAAAAAAAAAAAGCTAACACATTAATATTAGTACCACTACAGGCATAAAATCTAAATCAATTTAAAAATCTTTGAAACAGCACATTACAAACCTAAAAAGTTTTGTGTATGATGAATCTATTTAAAATTTTGTGTAAAAGAAGACTATAGTCGAAAATAAGTAGAATTTTAATACGCCTGTTCTACATCTCATCTAATGAAACTGAAATGAAAAGGTTTATTAATGTGTGTTTTTCTTTTCCAGCACTTTCCATTTGCAACCGCCCCAACAACATCAATGGGTGATCTAGCGAAATTCTATGCGGATTGCTTTAACGCCCCCCCGCTCCATCTGTACAACGATCCTCCAGCGGATGAGGACGAGGAGGTCGATGAGATCTCGAGGCAGCTGGAGCAATTTGAGACGTCGCTAAATTACTACGACAAGTTGGTCACGTCGCTGGGCTCCCCGGACAGCAACTCGAATAGTTAAACTAGACTGACTGGCGGCACAGATCCCTACGCCGATAGGTGTTAAGATAAACTTCCAAATATTATGTTTAGTGTACAGTTAAGGAGGAAAAGTTTTCGTTACAAATTTTTGTATATGGTTAAACCGAGAGCATCGATTCGTTGCTTTTATTTTTTAGTAATATTCATGCGCGGGCGTCACTACAGACTGAATTAGAGCATATAGGGAAAAATTTGAAGTAAAGTTAAAAAAAAAAACACAAAAAAATAACACTATTAGGGGTTATCAGATGGCGGTGAAATCACTATTGTATGGCGCCTGGGATTTATTATGTTCCTTTCAGATAAGATACAAAGTAATAACTGGTAAATACGCGTTAGGTTCTCTTACTTTACACTTGTGTATTTGGTAGTTTTGTAAATATGTGCTTTGTAATAAGTTTCAAAAAGTTTTATAGATTCATTTTATAGCGTAATTCAAATAAGTGAGATTTCTATAAAAACAAAAGTGTAAAAAATTTATATCAGTTGCCACAATTCGGGAAAAAAAACCACTTCTTTCGGATAGGAACATTATGCAGAATTTCGCATTTGTCCAGAAAATCCTTTTTATTATTCTTGAAGTGCTGAGGCCCTCTGGCGGGGACTCGCTTACTGACGGGAGAACAAGGAGATAATTTGAAAAGATAAATATTTTATATATGTCATGTTTTATATGACACCACGAAAATATTGCTTATAAGCATTGTTTATTAATAAATTATATAAATTATTACCACTATTATTTACACTTGTACTCAATAAAAGGAACCATATTGGAATGTGGCTGTATTTTTGAGACGCTTGCGAATTTCGCACACTTGAAACTTAGTTTAATTTATGGAGGCGGTGAAAAGGAAGAAGGATATTTATTTTATTCGATTATTATTTAATTGGCTTCTTTACGCTTCAATAGTTGTCGAAAAACAATGGTACTGGCTTGGATCTGCTTTTATCTTTAAGATAAAGACAAACGTTACGGTCTGTTAATCAGTGTCAACAAAAACATATTTTAGGTCCTACAAAGAAAGTATCTGCTGAAAGAAACTAACTTAAGAAATTTGAATGAAATTAGGTACAGAAACGTATACCAGCCAATCATTAGTCTGAAATTAAATTAGAATATTTGCGGAGATGCAGTTTTACAATTGTTATCATCAAAAAGTTTTTTACTTTGCGACAACTTTAACTAGATTGCACTGTTAGGTTTTACGCGTTTTTAGTGGGTTGAAGATTGATTATAAATTAAAAGGTAGTTTTGAAGATGAAGGTAGGTACAACAATCCATCAAAATCGAAACACTAAAAATAAAACATAATATATAACAAAAGTTGCGGTTTTAATATTTGTTGAAATAATTTCAATTCGAATAGAGATAAAGAGGATAAAAACACAAACTGACGAATTAGGTTTCTTGAGTTATTCAAACTGTTCACAGCACATTCTCGCGTTTCTCCATGCGTGACACAAAAATCTAAACAAATTTTTCTTTATGTGATGAAATTGTTCCATGTCAAAAAAAACTAAATATAGTCCCAATTTCGAATTTCAGGCATTGTCATTGAAATTGTTAAACGAAAAATTAAGATTAATTTTTTACTATAATATTTACGAAATCAAATAAATATAAGTAAACAAGATGACGTAATATTGAAAGAAAGCGTTACAAATTTTTGAAAAACTGTTTTCTAACAGATACCCGTGGACCATGCCGCACAAAATGTCTTCACCACTGATTCATGATTTTGTCTTTTATACTATCTGAAATATATGAAAAATATGGTTATTAATTCGATTCCACATAACACAATTCAACTTTAGGTCAAACGATAAAATAACACTTTCAAGTCAACTACAGAAATACTCTTCAGGATATAAAATTGTTTAAAATTGTTTTGTAATTTGTACTTAAGTGTGCTGGCTTTTACTTTTTAAATCTTGATAGAAAAGTTTTCATCTTATACAACAAATGACTCATTGTCAGCGAAAATAGGAAAACGAAATAATTAATGAAGTGCCACCTTCACAATAGCAATAAAATATATCATAGCAATAATGAGCCTACCTCTGAACCCTCTAGAATAGAAAAGGAGCCTTAAACCATCTTACAACAACGAAGATTTTTTTTTTTTATTCTGAAAGTTATCTTCGTGCAAATTAAGTTTGTGTTTTTATCACAATATTACAGCCGTTTAATTTGAAATTACAAAAGAATTAGTTCATTATTAAAATATAGTATTTTATTGATGGGATTGTTTCGTGAAATTGAATTATGTAAGTGTTAGTAACTTCGTACAGAACGAAAAGCTCTAAGTTTGAAGGACAACTTATTAAAATTAATTAATATTTTAATAAAATTGGGAACTTGTAAAATTAATTTTTGGGAGTTCATTTCGTACAAATTTAAAGCAGTTCGTAATGTATGAAATTGTCGTAATTGCAAATTTTGTATATTAAAATTAAAATGTACGACTCATAAAATGTTTAGTAGCTAGAAAAATTAAAATTATTTTGCATATTTTATTATTCGATCATTTCTATATTTATTTATTAGCACATTACAGGGAAACACATTTTACGGATATAGTTAATTCAAATGGCAGTAAAACAATGATTGTAAAATAAGAAAGTGCCAAACGCTCAAATAAAACTTCGAAAAACTCGGCTAGTTTACAAATATTAAAAATTTTTACTTAAATTATTTCCTTTTGTTCAACATTATAAAAATATTGTAAGTGAAAATAAATTTTACACCTGCAAGGCAGTACATGTTCTTATGCGGCAAAACATTCCAAATTAGTTTAAAACTATTTTCAAAATTTTAAATCTTGTATACACTGTAGCACATAGTCTTTAAAATGCAGCCACAGTCGGTGAATATTATAATTTGAGAACCTCGAGATTTTATCTTGTTATATAACATAAAAACGTATAAATACTGCATTTATAGTTAAATCTTTATGAAGAAAATCCAAGATTTGGAATTCAATGTAAAATTTCAAAGACTGATTTTCAATTAATTTAATTCAATTCTAATGTCTGGCGAATTTAAAAAAAACAAAAACTTCTTTTTCTGAAAAATAAAAATATTTCAGTTGGACCTAAAAATACGTGTTTTATTTAATTACTTTAGTGGAAATCCTAGGAGTTATTGTTATTTTTAAGATGGGTAAGTAAACTGTAACTAAATTTTTCTCGATTCTGCACTTCAAAGCCGGTAATCAAATGAATTGCGCGAATTTAGCTTTCAATAGAATTAATTGATTTTGATTGGATTCATTGCTATTTCTTTAATTCTATTTATATTTTAAGTGCCGCAAGGCAGTTACTTCAGCCCATTACTATTTATTATTTAATTAATAATGTATTTTTTTACCGTGCTTCTACAGTCTTCAGGTAGGTTTTCAAAACACAAATCTAGGAATTTGTTAACTAATTTTACAAAAACGGTTTTCTTACTAATGATTTTTAAAAATAATTCGATTTGAAAAATAATTTAAGTTGTAAAATAGTGCATAAAAGATTATTGCATCTGCCTTCCCGAGACTTTGGAGCAAAACTCTTTTAAAATTAATTTAAATTTGATTCATCTTATGTAAGGTTCTTCAGCGGGGGCGTTCTTTCTCAGGCCCGCTGTTCTTCTTTCGAACTCCTCAGAATCATCTCGTGAACAAGGGAGGAATTTTCGAATTGTCTGGCCGGCTTCCGGCCAATCGTTCGCCGTGCGCGTGTCCGTGCACCATGGCAACATTCACTTAATCGATATGATAATTCGCAAACGCCTCCCTCTGACCTTGTTGCAGAAACGGGGCCACCGAACTCTGGGTACGTGCGAAATGCAAAGGTGCATTTATGTTCCGCTCGTGCTCCAAGTTACTCAGCTTCTGTAAAAAGAAAAATTTTAATGAGAAATTATTTGGATTTGCTTTCCGAAGACTTTTCCCTGTTTCCAGCCACTCAAACTCAGCGCCTCTCTAGCTAGTGTCTTCTAATGATATCCTATTAAAACTACAATTTTCTACGTTTTTATTTCGAAGGATTTCTTCATACCACATGCAATTTATGACGAAACTATTCTTTTGGTTTTTGTATTTCTCTAGCCAATTATTGCTAATAAAACATCAGACATAATAAAGTTGGTTGCTGGTATGTTCTAAAATTGCATACTTTTACTAACTTGGTGCTGCTATGTCATTATTTAAGGTTGAAGCAAGTAATTTATTATAAGTAAAAATAGATGTAGAAGATATTTTTCTCAATTATTTTTCATTTTACCTGAAAAAATTCGAGTGTTTAATCTTAATGTGCCGACAAGTTCTATTAATTAACCAACCCTTCAATTCTTCCAGCATTTTCTCCACACTTCGTGACTACCAAACTTATTATTAAAAATCGATGTGATGATTTTTTTTTTGTTTGTTTGAGAGACTATAGTAAATAATTGATAAAACTCCAATAATGGTTCGAAAGTACGTGTCTTAAGTTATTTAGCGAAATTAAAAACCTTTTGTTTAGGCTCTTTTGTAGGGTACTTTTATCATAACAAAGAATTACACATTTAAAATCGATCGCATTAATATAGTTTTTGAATTATCGTGACCACGGGAAATGAAGGAAAATATAGTTTCAAGTTCAAGATAATCGCGTTTAATTTAGTTTAGCTCATAATTTCAGGTAACGCGTGCTTTATGCCTATAATTTTTAAACATTGCTCTGATGTTGAAATTTTGATGAAATTTTGTATAGATATTCTTGAGATGGTTTACTAACCGAAAACGTAATAAAAAAATCGAAATTTAGGACTCAAGGGGCTTTATATGTATCTATAACTCTAAGTATTTTACATACATACATATGTTTAATTTTATTTGTGTATTCTTGCTTACTCTTACTTATAATATTGCAGTTTGGATTTTATCGCATTTAGGCAAAATATAGCGAAAAAAAATTGTCTATAGATAGCACTTGAACTAAACGAAAGGGACAATCTTCAATGTGCTAAAAGGAAATTTCTTCCAGTTTTTATTTTTTTAATACTAATTATTATAAGACTTTAGTAAAGAAGCTACTAACAACATTCAAAATTTAAATCTTTGATCCTAAGAAACTCAGATTTGCTTAAAGATTTCTAAAAGTTGCATACTTATGACTAATTGTTCTGATTTAGGCCAATGGTACCAAAGTCAAGGTCATGGTTTTTTGTTCTGCAAAGCTTTTTCCAAGTCATTGACTCAAAAGAAAAACACGCACTGATTTTATGCAAATTTCACAAGGCCGTACAATTTAAAGCGAAAAAAAAAACCAATTAGTGAAGCGCGGGGAATGATCCCGAAAAATCGAGACGGTTTTTTCTGTTCTGCTAAGAGATTTTATTTCATACATCAAAAGCGAAACGCAGTGCTGTTGAAGCGGAGCGGAAAGGAAACGAAGTACCTAGAAAATAATGAGAACGAATTTTCTCTTGAACGAACAATTCGAATTGAGAACTTTCTTTTCAAGAGAAGCAAACGCAATGAGTTTGTTTATTTAAGGGAGGCATGCACGCCGCTCTTACAACAAATAAAATTCTGGAACTTACTAGACGATTTACAAAGAGAACAATTTTCGCACGCAATTTCTCCATTATTCGAGTGAATTCTGCACAGCTACACTTCGTCTGCGGGCCGGGGGTATAAAAGTGGACTGAACTTGACTCGAAGCAATAGTCGAAAAGTTTTTGCGAGAGCAGGAAGCACCAGAACATTTAAAAAGTAATTCAATTCCAAGTGATTGCATTTTGCACCTTAATTGCAGTGGAAGAAAAAAGACTTTGAAGTAAATCACAAAAATGCCGTCATTGCCGCTGATCTTAAGTTTGGCTGAGGAGCTCGACGAGTTGAACGAGTTGGGCGAACGCTTCTACAGGAACGTGGGGCCGCGTTTCTACCAGCCCCAACGGCGCTTCCACCACCACCACCACCCCTCACTGCGCCTCGTGATCCCGTCGTTCAACGCAATCAAAAAGGCCAAGGAGGACGAAGGGCCCGCCGCCGGCGCCGTGGCCTCCCCCGTGGGCAAGGACGGGTTCCAGGTCTGCATGGACGTGCAGCAGTTCAAGCCGAGCGAGCTGACGGTCAAAACGGTCGACAACTGCGTCGTGGTCGAGGGCAAGCACGAGGAGCGCCCCGACGAGCACGGGTTCATCTCGCGCCACTTCGCCCGGCGGTACGTGCTCCCGGAGGGCTACGACCCCAAGCAGGTCGTCTCGACGCTCTCCTCCGACGGCGTCCTCACGGTGAAGGTGCCGCCCCCGCAGAGGGCCGAGGGCCCCAACGAGCGCATCGTCCAGATCCAGCACACCGGGCCGGCCCATCTGTCGGTGAAGGAGAACGCAACTGAGGAGCAGCAGCAGCAGGAGGAGGAGAAGGAGGAAAAGTGAGCGCTTGGACCGAGCCCCAGGTCCCGATCAACTCGAGATAATTATCTGTGAAGACTGCCTTTGTTTAACTCGTATTTTCCGTTCTTAATAAATTAGTTAGACCTAGAAAACATGTCTTTTTACTTTGTTGGATCCGCTGTGGAAAGCATTGAGTCAGAAGTCGACTTCGTTTCTTGGACCAATAGTCGTTGATTGGGCAATAACTACAAACTTGAAAATCTACCAATTTTCAAGTTCTTTTCCCATTTCTCTAAATCTTTCTTAAAAATGATTCTGCTGTAAAAAAATCGAATCATTCCAGGCTGCTTTAATTTTTCTATATCTCAAATTAGTTTTCTGTTGGATCGAAATGTTTATCTAATTTTGTAGAAGAGGTACTCACCGAAGGCGATTTAAAAAATCTATTTTAATTCAAATTCGAATCTCTGGAACTCGTACCATAAGCAAAAATAGCCTCGTCAAGAAAATAGTTTAAAGAATATTTTTACAAACTGCTCGGATCGGCCGACTAAAATATTAATCCAAATTAAACATTGTTATTTAAAAAATTTCATTTTATGATTTTGGATACCAAGGGGAAGGAACTGAAAAAATGATAGGTAATTTATTTTTCCACATCTTGCGTTTTATATCTACAAAACAAAATCGAAGTTCAAATGTTCTAAATTATTGGAATATGTAATTTTTGATTGACTGCGTTTACTAATTTCATATATAAAGCCATTCTTTTTGTAGCTTCTAAATATGTATGTTGTATAATAATAGTATTAAAAAACATTAATTTTCTCCTTCGTTATTTTCTGGACAAAAAATTGATTGATTAACGAAATTATAAAGGCAAGATAAAATGAAAAAAGTATCAAGTATCTTAAAATAACACGATAGCTGAAATTTTAGACGTATTTTTCTCCATGTCTGTGGCTAGTTAGTCGAAGGTCGAAGCGAACAAATTTGAATTTTCGAGTTAAAATGTACTTTCAAGTTGAATTTTTTATAATCGATTTAAAATCACCTATAATTTTTAAAAGGGAACTTTTTTAAATATTCTAGTTATTAGCTGTATTAATATAATTTTGCAGATTCTTAAATTACATAAATGTTTTGTACCTATGTTACTTTGATTACTTGAACCGACTTTTGTTTATTTTACAAGAATTTTTCGTCGTTTATTTAATTATTTTATTAAGTAGCTAGTAAAAAGAAGCAAGAGTTCAACAAATTGCAGTTCTTCAAGTTTGCTCTACGGCAGAGACAATGAGATGAAAACTGCGCAAATAATTTACATATTGATTAATCTCCCGTTACGCCACGGTTACATACCTACAAACAAGTAAATAGATCGATATCTGCTCGTTCTAGCCGAAGCTGAGCCGAGAAGACAGACGACTCAGGCCCTTTATTTACTTATTTATCAGTTTTTTCTCTTCTGTAATAAAAGTTTAATGGCACTATTAGCGCAGAATTTTATCTTCCGATAAAATCAAAATGGTGCAACCTAAGCATTGCGTTAATTAGATGCAGTTTATTTGCTAAATGAAAATCCTTTCATCGTTTGTCGTGAAAAAGCATCCCGCGGCCGCAACCCACGCAGAAACTGTCCGCGTTCATCGCAGCGCATCGCACTTCAAAAGCAAGTTCTCTTTTGCAAAAACTGCACAAGAACGGAAACAGTCAGTAAGTACACAGTTAACATGCACTCCCAAGAGCCTTTTCTTTCTTTTCTCTTAAATCCGCAAAAAATGCATGTTTTAATTTATTCGCATCATTTTTATAAAATTCCTTTTTTATTTGCCAAAAAGTATGATTTTCCACAATGCGTTTACCTGCCAGCGGTTAAAATTACACCTTTTAATTCTGCTTAAGTAAACTGATGTGAAACTTTAAAAATTTCTTCCTCAGCAAATTTAAATCAAAACAAAAGCAAGATAAACAAAATTAGCAATTGCATTTGAAGGCGAAGGGCAGTTGAATCACAAAAGTATTTTCATCTCGGAGCTATTTTTAGAATTCCGCTGCAACTGCAACAGTCTAGAAATTGCTGGAAAAAAAATTCGCAAAGAGAGCGAGGAGAATTTGTTTGTTTACACACACACACCCACAGAAATAGCCGGCCGGCATTCCGTTTGCAAGAGAAAATTCGATTTCTCGGGAGATTTCTCGAAGAAAGAAAAGTGTTCGTGTCACACAAGAGAACCTTCGAGCACTTTCCTCAAGCGAGTGGATTTTGGTATGAATGTGTATGAGCAGCGTCCGATTTGGTATAAATACCGCGTCGAGCAGTAAAGTCGTCAGTCAGAAGAAACCAAAGCGAAGTAAAGCAACGCAGAGCTGTGGAACAGATTTCAAAAGTTCTTTTTAAAGTGTTTTTTGAGTAAAGTGTAGTAAATTAAGTAAAAATGTCGCTACTTCCATTCTTGCTTAACTACGACCCCTGGGAGTATGAGCGCCGTTACCGAGGATTCGACTGGGATCACTTCGGACTCGGAATCACTCCCGGCGAGATCCAGGCGCTCATGGAGTTCCCGAGGCTGCGAATCAGCCAACAGGCGAAACCCGAGTCCCAGGCCTGCACAGTCGGGAAAGACGGGTTCCAGGCGTGCATCGACGTCAAGCAGTTCAAGCCGAACGAGATCACGGTGAAAACGGTGGACAACAACGTCGTCGTCGAGGGCAAGCACGAGGAGCGCCAGGACGACCACGGGTTCATCTCCCGTCATTTCGTCAGGAAGTACGCGCTGCCCAAAGGCTACGACCCGAAGGAGATCGTTTCGACGCTCTCCTCCGACGGGGTCCTGACCATCAAGGCCCCACCTCCGCAGGAAGCCATCGAGGCCAAGGAGCGAACGGTGCAAATCCAAATGACCGGGCCGGCCCATCTGAACGTGAAGGAGAATCCCGCCGCCGTCGAGGAGCCCCCGAAGGAGTCGAAATAAGCAGCTACCCATAGATAGATTTATCATCTTATCTTATTTTATTCTAAGTCTATTGAAAATTTGTACTTTGCTTTTCATATTTTCAAATATAGTTATGTAGTTTTGGTACACCATAGAAGTCGCATTTTCCATTTTCCCAAATATTCGTTCCACTTTAACTTTGGTGTAGACCCTTGAAATCTTGTTGCTTCCGAATTGAGTTGAATTTTTTAACTTTGAGCTTCTAGAATCGAATAAATTAAAATAAAAATACAAGACAAAGAACTAGTTGGTAATTTTTAAGGGCGAAAGGGCATTTCATTTCCTCGTAGTGATGAGCTGCATATCTGCCGAGCTTGAAAACGCGCCAAATGAATCCATGGTTGATTTACACTTTTTCTTCTAAACTGCATGTAGATCTCGATAAAATTAGTTTTTCTACAATTTTTTTACATTTTTACAGCGTATAGTTGTTTTCGTCCGTTCCCAATGCTGAACAGCTGCAGATTTTCGATTAGCAACTCAAACTATGTTCCTATAATTTATTGATTCTTTTTACGATTAATTTTTTATTCATTTATACTGCAATTAAAAACAGATATGAAATATGTTCCTATTTTCACTGGTTCTGTGATAATCGGAATTAAAAAAAGTTATTCTATTTACTTTGATGTTCGGTAATGTAAAATGCGTGTGATGGAATGAAAAAAAAAATATTAATTCTTCCAGGAATCTAAAAACTTTATGCGGCATTATTTTAAGCAAAACAGATATACCTAATACCTATGTACTTATTTAGAAAAAATCGGCACCTCAAATAATATTTTGTGAACATATTTGAAATAGGAGGCGGATTCTCAAGAACTGCATTGAACTACATATCGGGATTTTTAAATTTTTATATTCAACGTATATATTTAGTTGCACTGTAATAAGCAAAATGTATAATAAATAATATTTCTTGCTAATCTTCAGTTGAAAATAGACCTCCATAAGTAGCTGACGGAACAAAATCATAAAACAACCACAGTGCTTTCTTAGTAGTGATAATGTTTGATATTACTTCGTACTTGTGACTGCTATTTTTCAATTATTATTACCTGCGGAGACAGATTCTTTGGAATATAATATATTAGTGACTGTCTGTCTGCCTGAAAATTAAAAATTAAAGATAGAGTTGATGAGGAAGTATAGTGCCAAAACTTTTTCAAGCTTTCAACATTCAAAAACAAATTCAATTTAAAATGACAAGAAGGTTTATTCGCGATTTTTAAAGGTCTGGTAAAAAAAGGTCAATTCAGACCATCAGAATAAACTCGTATTTTTATTATATTCTTTTAATCCGAAAACATTGAAAAGCCACCTGTAATTCTTTAGTGCGGCGAGGGTCGTTGGGTGGCCCATTCTTTGGAACCAGTGGGCATAAAACTTGCTACTTACAGCGAGTAAGCAAATTCAGGGCTTGGTGGCATGGTGCAATTCGAACTGCTTGTTGAAGTCGCCCATGGCTACTGAGACTCCAAGAGGAGCCCTATTGATTTTTTCCCTTCTCCGTGCAGCGGCCATCCCTTCCGTCCGGAGCACAATGGGGCTCCAGCGAACTGGAGCGCCCACGACCGCGCCAGTGTGTGTCGGACGTCCTTCGGGCTCAGAAAGTAAAAGTAGCTCCTTAGTTTGTGTCATTGCCTTTTATCCTTGCGCACAATTGCACTCGTGCAGCTGGAACTGTCGAGTGGAGGATGGAAATGGAAGTGTTGTCCCCACGTCGGATGCATTCAGGCCTGCAGGATAAGGGGGACTCTCTTATCCCTCCGGTCTCTTTGGGAGCCCCGAAAGTGCGGCTTCTTGGCCGCATTTTCAAGGAAACGTCCCTGCCGGAGGAGTGGTGCTGCTCAAAATCGCAGGAGCTTTTGTTGTAGCGCCCCAAAGCTCTGGGAAGTTCCATAGTAAATGCAGCCCCACTGCACTTGGGGCTTCGGGAAAGCTGGGACTGGGCCCTTTTATAAATAGTACTTGCATTTGCGACGCGAAGTTAGTTGTAACGAAATTAAAGTGTTGTAAGGACGCCGCATTGCGTTTTTGATCCCGCAAAATGTCAACCCTTCCTTTCCTGCTAAGCCTGGCCGACGAGCTCGACAGCCTGACCAACAACCACTCGTACCTGGATGACTTCGGGCTGGGCTTCTACCCGCACCGCCACTACCACCGGACGCCCTCGATCCAGCTGTCGCTCCCCGCCAACACGCACTGGCTGGAGCGGCACCGGAGCCGCAGGACGACGGAGCCCTCGTCGGCCTCCGCCCTCGGGAGGGACGGGTTCCAGGTCTGCATGGACGTCCGCCAGTTCAAGCCGGAGGAGCTCGCTGTGAGGACCGTGGACAACTGCGTCCTCGTCGAAGGTAAGCACGACCAGCGGGAGGACGAGCACGGGTTCATCTCGAGGCAATTCGCGAGGCGATTCAACCTGCCAAAAGGTTACGATCCAGAACTAGTTGTCTCGACTCTTTCTTCTGATGGAATTCTTACAGTGAAGGTGCCTCCACCCCCCGCGGACACCCTTGACTCTAACGAAAGAATCAATCACATCCGGTCGACTGGCCGAACCCGTCATCTTTCCGACGTGGACAAATCTTCTGGAAGACAGGAAGACGTGGACAAGGAGAAGGACGACCTCGAGGAGGAGGAGGAGGAGAAGGAGTGAGGTAGGAGCGCGTTGTTTCAGTGAAGTCGTAGTCACTCGCTTCCCAGTTTTGTTAGTTGTTGCTTCAGCAGGCGCCCTTCCACTCTTCAAAGTGCTAAGGGCTGCTTCGCATTCTAAAGTTGTTAACTCCAAAAGAAAGTGTGAAATTCGAATAAAGTGGTTTTGCACAGTAATAACTGGTTTTAAATTAAGCGTCTTGCGTTGCATTACCACGCCAAAAGGACATAAAGTAGCCATTAGTGCAGTGCCAAAATCCCCCATTCACTTAAATTTTATCAATAAAATAAACCATAACATAATTTGAAAATCCACAGCTCTTGCTTTTTCAAACTGCAGTTAGGATTTTGAAGCTTCTCCACTTTGGCACCACATGGTGCAACGCTGCAATACTTAAGGAAACATTTGGAGAACAAAATCGACAACTTTTCTTTGATACACTATACACGATACTCAGCAGCTACACTATCATTATTAAAACATTTATTGCATATTGGGTTCGGCATGTCCAAGCTTTTTTTATAATAATTTAAAATTGAAAAGCATAAGAAACATTTTTGAAAGCCCATTTATTTCATCTCGAGACATAATTCAATAAAAACAAATATAATAGAGATATTGTATAGGCTCCGACACTAGTTACAGATTAATTGTTATAAGGCTACTGATTGTGGTCTAAACTGAAGGTAAATTTAAAACTTTATCAGTTTATGTCAATTTTTTCTCAATAATCTGATCTGATTTAGGAGACCTTTCTAAGAAATGTTTAGTTCGATTCGGTTAAGATTCACTCCAGCTTTTAAGTATTAAATAGAAAGACAATATTAAAAACTGGTCAAATAACTCAGTCAGAGATCTTGAAATGATCTACAGTCTAAGCCCGTAACGAAGTTTATTACAATATAAAATATAAAGCAAAGAACACAATACTGAGTTTTTAAAAATCGGATAATTATTTCTTACATCATCAAAGTTTAAATAAATCGTCTTTAGATATATTTCTTCACATTTTAAAATAATAAAAGACTGATTTATATATTCGTAAGAATTTAAATAAAATGCAGAGTAACCGTTTTAAGCTTGGTAGTTAAAAATTACCGATTTAAGACATTCTTTTCATAGTTTCGAGGTCTAAAGTTAGAATTTCAGAGTTCGTATGATTGCCACCGATTTAAAAAAGAAAAACAAATAAGTTCATTATAGTTGATAACTTTATTTATTTTCATCCTATTTAGAAATCAGCAGTTAGGGTTGTAGAAAAAGGGTTTTGAAGATTAGGGCTTAGAAGAAGGTTGTTGAAGCATTTTTTAAGGGCCTACAAATCTTGAAAAGGTACGATATGCTTCCTCAGTAAAGTAAGTAAGGCAACTATGTATGTGTAATGTACATATGTACTTACCTGAATGAATAGTTGATTTTCCCTCAGACAACATTTTTTCCTCTGTTGATTTTATACGTATAGGTAAGATGAAGAAAGGTGTAACTTGAGAATGAGAGATGATCACATAAACCTACATACGTCGAACGACGAGCGTCACAGAGGAGAAAACTCAGGTAACTCAAAATCTGTGAGCAAACTGACTGTAGCAAATGCTGATGTATGTTATTAAGTTAAACGTAAACCTATCGAAAATATGTCTCCCCGCACTTTTTCTTATTTATAAGAACAGAAATTAATTTCTCGAAGGACGTACGCAGAAACAAGATCTGAAAAACGCGATTCCAAACATCTGGACCGAAGTGCATTAGCTTAAGAGATGTTCGCTTCAAAAGAGCTCTATCAATTTGCGTCGCTGTGAGTTGCCGAATGAGCACCTCTTGGATTTTAGCACAAAAGAAAAGGTTAAGAATGCTCAGGGCTCCGTCTTTTAATAGAGTGGCACCTTCCCGCGATTCTCGTGCTCTTCATGCTTCTGATTTTATTGCATTGATGACATAAAAAAGGCGAAGGCATTGACCGAAGAAGCGCCCGCGGCTTGCGATAGGTCACGGAACGCGGCTTGGCAAGCACTCCTCAATTGAATACTATCGCATAATTTTTACTATATGCATGTAGGAATCGAATCAGCTGTTGTGGATGCTGCTTTTTCGCGGGTCTTTAAGAATATTGCAGAATAGAAGAAAATTTATTTTCGTTATTAATTCAGTAATTATCTGAGGCCCTGGGGAGAACTCGTGAGCACGGTGACCTCGAATTGCCTGCTTGGGGCTCTGTTAATTAATTAATTGCAGGAACAAGGCAGATAAATTTCCGATGACATGTTAAAATTATTTATAGGTCATAAATAAGAAATGCTCTTGATTTACCAATAATTGATTTTTAATAATTGAAAATTTATAATGTTTAAAGCTTAAAATAATAGTAGTTTGGAAGGATTATCAAAGTCCATGATGTTGTACCAATTTTTGTAAAAGGGCGACTGAAAAATCTATGTGACAAAGAATTATGAAACAACCTCCAAATCTAAGGTTTTAAAAAAGTATCCCAAGTCCCAATAGATGTAAGAAAAGATTTCTATTTATAAGGATTTTTAAATTTGGTGATGTCTTAAAAATACGAAACAGTTCCAATTCTCTTTAACTTCTGCAAAAAATTATTTCAGAAGACCAATAACATTATTATTTTAAATATGTTCATATATACATATACATATATATGTAGGTACTTACATTATAATATCCTGCCTGTTTTATTCTGATTGCTTTAAGAAATAATTATAAGCAATTTTCAAAAGTTCTATTTTACGAATTTGAAGGCCCAAGTTGTTTTCTTCCCTTGAGATGGTCGAAATCCGGTATTTTGAAAGAGCATGGAGTTGAAGCCTTCAGGAAGGACATAATTCCTCACGAAAAGCCTGGAAATGAAGCCAAACTCATTCTGGCATTTGCGATGTTTTGCCCGAAGCATTTTGGAGTTGTCCACCAAGCCCCCTTGGCATGATTTACTGAACTTTGAGTCTTCCACCCCAAGGACTAAAAACACGAGCGCTCCTCGTTTCAGTTTTTGCTCCTGTGCTGCCTGCAACCCTTTCGCCCATTTTGGTTGATAGTTGGCTCGTGGTGGTGGCAGGTGTTTGCTATTTAACTAACAGAAAAAGCGGCCAATTAAGCGTATAAATCAGCCCCAACCCCCGTCGAACTTCCGCAGTATAAAGGCAGGCCCTTTTCCTGTTCTGCTGCACAAGAAGGCGATTTACTTTCCTGTTCAATGCAAACCCTTCCGGTTCAGAGCCTTGTGTTTATGCGAGCCCTTCCCACTCGTCCCCATCCACCCCCACAGGGGTGTAATCGTGGATTGTCGATGCTGAGCCCTGCAAGGGCTTGTGCGCGTCTCCGTGAATTGCGTTGCAAGTTTCTATCGATTTTTTGAGGTGGGTCAGGGAAGTTCGTTCAACTTAATTTGGACTCGGGGATAGCACCCGCCACTTCGGGATTGTCCTGGAAAGTTCCTTCGATGTTTTTTAATGATTTTCGACGATGGGTCGCTTTAAGTGGCGTGGTGGCAGGTGTGGGATCGAAAACTCAAGTGAACTTCTGATTCTAAATCTAAGCGAATTTGCAATTCAGTCCCCAATTATAGTAACTCGCTTTTGCGACGATTGAAGCGAAACTTTATTTTAGAAGACATTTGCAAATCGATACTAACGTGTTTTTCCCAACGGAGAGCTGCGCAGCCCAAGTTATTTTCTCGGCTGTAAGTTCCGGACAGGTAAGTGGATTATTCCAGTTTCCTCTATCAAGTTTTCCTTTAGTCTAACCTCTAGGGAACATAAATTATTATGAATTTGAGAAAATCGATCTATCGATATAGAATTCGTTCAAGTATGGAATTTTCTTGTTATTGGAAATATTTGTATTATTTCCGTCCACAAAGAAGGAAAAGCATTTACCGCGATTACTATAATAAATATGCATAAACATCTTTTCTAAAATGTCTGATTTGGCAGAACAGTACTTTATAATTCCTTTTAAATTCTCATAATTATTACTAGTGACAGTAATAATAATGAACAAACAAAAACTCTTAGTCTAAATTGCATATGTATTTATGTATCTCAGTTATTTATTTTTATCATGGCATTCTTCAGAAGAAAGAAAAGAATTAGAATTGTCTACAATTTTGAAATGTCTATAAATAAAAGGAAGTAATTAACACAGTTTCTAAAATAAAATAATGCTAATTGTTCAGCTGCCGATTTTTTCTTTCAACTTATTTTAAAAGTAGGTACCTACTATGGGTTAAAATCAGAGACTGAAAATTTTACATTTCTATTTCACTACTTCATAATTCGTACCAAGTTATTTATGACTCTTTATTTTTCTGGCGCAAAAGAAAATATAACTTTAAAATTTTAATATTATAAATAAATAATTAAGATAATTTTACCAGTAGAAAATATGATTGTTTGAAAAGATTTTTTATTTTGAATTAATCTCTACTATTATACTTACGAAAACAAATTTTAAATGATTCATTCCTAAAAATAAGAACGGATGTAATTTAATTATTTGGTGATAAAATAATGAATCATGTTCTAGGAATTACTTTGTCATCTAGTCTTAATTAAATATTGAGGGAAAAAGTCTTTCTAAGAAAACCACCCGCCTGCAATGAGTGCGTGCAAATAAAGAATTAAATTTCATCAGCTGAAGAAATTTAAAACCATGCGAATCCGATTTTCATCGGCACTTTCACTGGCTTCTTTTAAACGCCGGACACCTCCAGCGTGATCCGGCCGCCCGCAATCCAACGGACGGGCGCAACGGAACCCTTGTTTTGTCCAAATCGATACAACGGACTGCGTGCACGGCGTTGGTGTGCGTGTCCCACCGTCGCACTCGAAGTTTCTCAATCTCACCAGAAATTTTTAAAGCGAACTAAGGGAAAAGTGAAAAGTCTGTAGTTCATTTACTCTTAAGTGACACCACTAGAGCAATTGAGTGGTGTTGATGATTTTAAGAGAGAATTTCACTGTACTCTTGCAATTTTCAGTTGGATTTTGCATTGCATTTGCAGCACATGACGAAATGAAGAGAAAAGAAGAGAAGCTTTGGGAGCAGAATATTCTGGCAAATTGTAGAAAATGCTTCGTCTCACCGCTGAAGAGTATAAAAGCGAATGCTGAAGCTTTCGGAGCATCAGTTGTTTTCAAAGAGCGAAGCAGAGAAGTTCATTTCATTCCGCTGCAAAACTGTCTGCAAGTGTTGCTAAATTATCAATTAAAATCATCTCGTGACGTATCAAAAGCAGGGAAAACAGAAGAAACATGTCGGTTTTACCACTTGTTCTGGATTTGGCCGATGGACTCGCAGATCTTGACTACGGATTTTGCCTCCATCCCCAGGAGTTCCGCCGAGCGGAGCGCTGTCCTCGCAGCATTTTCCCGAAGCACCCCCGCCTGGGCCACAGACACTGGCCCTACACCGCCCTCGCCCACAGACGCTGCGACGGAAGGGACCGCCAAACGGAGCTGATCAACTCGACGGTCGGGAAGGACGGGTTCCAGGTCTGCATGGACGTGCAGCAGTTCAAGCCGAACGAGCTGACGGTCAAAACGGTGGACAACACGGTCATCGTCGAGGGCAAGCACGAGGAGCGCGAGGACGAGCACGGCTCCATCCTCAGGCACTTCGTCCGGAAGTACGCGCTGCCCAAGGGCTACGACCCGAAGGAGGTCGTCTCGACGCTGTCTTCAGACGGCGTCCTCACGGTGAAGGCGCCGCGCCCCACGTCAAAGAAGAGCAAAGAGCGAGTGATCCAGATCCAGGAGACTGGGCCAGCGCATTTATCCGTCAAGGACAACCCGAAGGAGGGTGAGCAGGAGAACGGGCGCACCGCTGCCGCCGATGGGGCCAACATGGAGCCCTAAACACGATCTCTACCTTTAAGACTAGGTGTTAAGTTTTGTATTCGTAAGCAATAATTTTCCATTAATAAAGCATTTATAAATGAAAACTTAACTCTTTCACTTTTTACCTTTCTATTTCTTAGACTAAATCACAATTGGATATAAAACTTCTCTATATGAAAACTTCACACGACATTCGGACATTCAGCTATTTAAGCGATTTCAAGTTTAGTCGAAACGAGTTACTTGCACGACTGACTACCCCTCGGTTATTTACAGAAAACATATGCAATTTGTGAAATTCATGTCACACTCACTGGTGGGTCGTGATTCGGGCCCTATGGCGTGAAACTTTCAGACTAATTAGCGCTAATAAATATAGACTAATAACACCTTGCCCCATAAAAATTATATTCAACCTATTTTAATAATTGAGCTGTTCATAGGCCCCATCGATTTACTTTTACCTTTTAAAATCTCATGTTGTCACATGCTTCAAATTTGAAATTTCATTTTATAAAAGGAATTTCTGAATATGAACGTAATTTCATCACTGTCCTCTAGTTCTTTAGTGGTGTTTGATTCGGCAAATGAAAATAAAACAAGTACATATTCAATTATTTGGAGCATTACTTTCGTTTTCATAGCTGTTTGTGATTATTTTATATATACATATGTAGGTACCCTGAATTCATCCAGTGGTAGGTACTATAATGGGAAATTAATGTATAAATACATATTTATTGTTTTCATGAGCAACTGGCGGCTAGGTATTCTCTAAAACCCATGTCTCGGCTACCTGCCAATTTTTGTACTATGCATGTAAGTACATATTTAAAATTAGGCGAATATTATTTTTATTAAATTTAATTTAAACATAATATGTACATATGTATAAATACATATATAAATTTATTGAATTCAGGGTCTCCTAGTTTACGAATTACTTTAGCTTCCTTCATTGATGCAAAAAATAATCGTCTCTCGCGGAAGCCCTTTTTACAATTGCAAGAAATCTATTCTATGGGCAAATTCGACATTTTTATGGTGGTATAAAGGGCTTAAGGTCTCAACGTCTGGGTTCTGGCTGCAAAATTATTCGACCTTATTAAAAGCTGAATTGCATGCTAAATTTATTGTTCGTGATTCGTTTCTCAAAGTCAAAGTAAGACTCATTGTGTTGTTTTAAAGACTGCGGGCGGAATTCAATATTAACAAATTTTGTTTTATTAGTGCAGCGTTGAATGTAACAAATTTAATTGGAAGCAATTTATTAAGAAGTATTGAATCCGAGGTAAAAGGGAGTAATCTTAGCCTTTATACTTTAAAATATGGTATCTGCATGTCGTGTAGTTTGTTTGTTCATAATTCTTACATCAATTTTATGTGTAATTCAACTATTGAAAGGAGCTACTGTCTGCAATTTATAAAATCTTTTGCGATATACTTTGTTGTCGATTGCTGAAATTTTAAAATATTATTTATATAATAGTTAAAATTATACCGCAGACTGGCGGGAGTTGTAAAGTAAATGCATAAATCTTGGTAGAATTTTATTGCACTGTGTAGAAAACAGATTGAAGTAAGTCGATAATTTTTATTAACTGAATTGCTGTTAGGTAGTCGAAAAATAAATAAAATAATTTACCATTTTTGTAGTTTACTTTCCTCTCTGCTGTTTGTTTATTATTTGATTTTGTAAATAAACAAGACACAAGACTTCTAAAAATCCTCGAGCAGCAACTTACAGCTTTATTCACATTTACTCTCCAATTGACTTTCAGTCTGAAGTGTACAAACTGTGGAACGAAATTCTCTTTACTTTGTTACTCACTCAGTAAATTTATCATCCACAAAGCTCCAGCAGAGAATTGCATTAAAATTGCAATTGCACTCCGCTCTGCTGCATTCTCACTCCCAAATAGATGCGACGAGACGAGATGAGATCTTCACAAAGTGCATCTTTTTTGCTTCGTTTGCAAATATGTGACTGAAGGAAATGTGGGAAAGTCGCTGCAGATGAAACTCAATAAGCATTAAATTTTTAGCGGAAATAGAGAGGAGCAGGAGCTGCACAGATGCACTTTGACTCAAAAGGCGTAGTAACTGCGATTTAGGAAAATGAGAGCTTGAGAAAAAGAGGAGGTCTCGTGTAAGAAACAAATTTATTGATTACGCACACAAAAGAACCGAATGTCCTCCGGGGAAAAATACTGTGTAAATGGATCAGTCTTCCTCAAGTCGCGACCGATGGGAATTTCGCGGCGCGCCCGGCCGCCTAGTCCTCCATCTTCTCGTTGTTCTTCTCGCCATTTTCCACGGTCTCCTTCGGGTTGGTTTTCACGGTCAGGTGTGCCGGACCGGTTTGCTGGATCTGGACGATCCGCTCCTTGGGCTCCTCGCCCTTGGGCGGCGGCGACGCCTTCACGGTCAGCACGCCGTCGGAGGAGAGCGTCGAGATGACGTCCTTCGAGTCGTAGCCCTTCGGCAGCGCGTACTTCCGGACGAAGTGGCGGGTGATGAGGCCGTGCTCGTCCTCGCGCTCCTCGTGCCTGCCCTCGACGATGACCGCGTTGTCCACCGTTTTGACCGTCAGCTCGTTCGGCTTGAACTGCTGCACGTCCATGCAGACCTGGAACCCGTCCTTCCCGACCATCGAGAACTCCTCGTCCGCCTTCACGTTGCCCGCGACGACTGCACTTGAGGGCTTCCGGGCGATGGCGTAGGGCGTGAGGCGCCGCCGTGGTTGCGCCAGCAGCTGCAGCCTGGGGGCCCGCCGGACGCGGCCCAGCTCGTGGGGGTAGATCCCGAAACCGAAGTCGTCCTCGAACAACTCGCGCTCCATGTCGGCGAGGTCCTCCGCGAAGTCCATCAGCAGCGGCACAAGGGTCATTCTGTAATCTGTAGGCGGTACAATGCACTTTAAAACAATTAGCGACGGACAACGAGCGAGGGTCGGGCAGCACACAATGCAATTTACCACTTTCTGACCCGAAAAAGCTCTCTTCGACCCTTTTATATCGAAGCAACCCGGCCGGTTGAAATCTCTTGCCATTTTCCCTTTTGCTAAACCTTTTTTGCAGATGCCTTGCAGCGGCACAACTCTTAAATCAAACTGTACTGCCACTGCGAAAGCTACTCTTAAAATTTTTAAGCTTTTCATGAGAAAAACGAGAGCGAAAAAAGTTATACTCAACACTTATATCGACACTTTTACAGTCAAAGACACAAAAGTATGTACACTATTACTTAAAATGGACAGCATTAAACTTTTTTTGCGATAATTAAATTAATTGTGGCAGTAAAATGTAGCTAGAAATATAAAAGAATTTGAATAGTTATTTAATCTCAAAGCGGCAACACAAAATTCAATCGAGTATGTAGTAGATTATATAAATTTCCTGTGCAATTATTATTTGAGCGATAAATTGAACAAGTACCGAAAATAATGATTATTTCTGAAATTTAAAAGAAAAAAATCATCAATTTATACCAAGTTAAAATCAATTATTTCATTTGTAGCCTTACTTAGATTCATTAATATTTATATTTTTTAGGTTTCATATTTTTTGGCTAAATAAAATTTATAAATTGGATAATAATGATTATGAGGCAATTTTTACTTTTCGATTGCTCGACAACGAAGACGAAGTAATTTTTATATTTCGATTGCTCGATAATAATTAAGAATTAATTCTTATTTTTTGATTATTCGAAATAACACTTATTTTATTATTTTCCTTCTTTAAGTGGTGGGAAAGTAAAAAAAAAGATAGATGCGATTCGTAGTGATAGACTCTTCTTTTTTTAAGTCGGTTAAAAATGGTTTCTTATTATTTATAATAATTAATTATTACTTGATCGTTATTAACCAATCGGAAATTAAAAGTCACTTGGCAATCGTTATCGAGCAACCGAAAAATTAAAATTACTTGATAATCATTATTTTGTAATTTATATTTTTCTGGTCATAAACATTACAGTCACTGAAATTTATTGTTTGGACAGTTAGATAAAAATAGTTCGCCAGTTTTCGGTTTACAGTATTCTAGAAGTTCGCATTTTTTTTTAATCAATCTAATCATTTTTGTATTAATTCAAAACACGAATGCGTGCTGGTCTGCATGGGAAATATTCTAGAAGTACCTACGCATATTAAATAACTATTTGCTGAAAATTTTTCTTTTGCAAAAGTTATAAAACTTCTTAATTTTTAGTCCAATATGTTTAAACATATACATTTTGTATTTTCATACTAACAGAAACTGTAATATATTACCGCCCCTTTAAATCACAGTCTTAAAAATATGTATTTAAACTATTAAATTTAACTTTACACTATTAAAAGAAGACCTTTTTACATGGTCTTTGAAAGTAAGTAAAAAGAAGTATGCTAGATATTCTGAATATTGAAGTTGAACTTTGAATATTTTTCACAAAAAAAAAAATAAAAATAAAAATTTAGAAATATTTTATTTTTATTTGTACACGCAAAAATTAAAAGTTATTTTTGTTCACAACTTTCGTCAAACGCTTCTGTTTGAATCAATCATTGTTCAAATACAATTATTTTGCAGTATCATAACATGGATTATATTTTACCATTTGAATCACAACTCATACAGAGTTAAGAAACTAGAACTATTGTTGGAAAACTTTATAACAAAAATCGGCATATAGAACCAGATTTTATTCGTTACACCAAATTACATTAGTATTGATTCTAATAATAAAACATCAATACGAATTCTAATAATAAAAATTTTGCGAATTTGTTTTTGTGTACCTATATTTTTGTGTTCCGCCATAATAACAGATTTCAATAAAATGTTGAGCACATGCGTAGGGGACTATGTGTTTAAAATTCTCTAAATAGAAAAGAGATCATCCATTTCTATATCTTAAAATATTCTGTTGTATGTACAATAAACGTATAGCATGTAGGTAATAGGTATATTGTTATATTGAAGTATTATAATAAAATAGTTCACTCATTTACAATGATATTTAGTACACTCATAAATCTAACGTTTTTAAAATAAAAACATGTTTTATTATTTGTACAATAACAATACCAAAATTATCCAAATAACCTGAGTGCACTTATCTGCTTCATTCATATAACAGAGTTATGGCCATACATCGAAAAAGTGAAGACGTAAGAGCAACTTAAAAAACCGGAAACTCAAGCTGCAGTCACAAAAGTTATTTTGAGGAAGGTCAATGCTACGGGCTCACAAGGCACCAGGAGATAACGAGTCCATCAATCGGGGGCTATTTTGCCCGAGCCCTGGAGAGGCGTGTGCATTAGCATGAGGCACAGAGGTAAGCCCGGGCCGATTCGGAAAGTTATGCCCACCAATGACCCCACTGGGCCGCGTCCAAAAAACAAACCTGAATGCGTGTACATTATGTAAAAGTTGAGTGATGCATCTCAGCTCCCACTTGGGGCCCAGCGAGATTCGGGGGTTTTGAAGTTAGACCCGCACTTAGAAGCTAAGTCCAAAATCACTTACAATAAAAGTTTGAAGGCGAACGCATCGCCGTTGAACTTCAGGGAAACAGTTCCGCATTTTAAACAAAATTATCTTAACAATCTTAAAAGTTCTAATTGTGCAAAATGGTTCTATTTGTAATTTTTGTGTTGTCCTTAATTCTGATCTTCATATGGCGTGATACCCGTAAGCCCGAAGGATTTCCTCCAGGTAGGATAGAAATATTATTTATAATTGAGTTTTATTCTTACCAAAATGTCGTTACAATTATTACATATCAAAATTATCATGCATCGAAAGTGATTCTCGGTTATTGAACTATTGAGAAAAATTCTGAAACCAGTTCCCTTCGAATGAAAACGAAATTGGGTCATGGGGGTTCATTGACCGAACTGTTTTTTTTTTGTATATACATATATTGGTTATCCAGAAATGGTCCATCGGAACAAGATTTTCAGTGTTGAGGTTACAGTGATTGATGGAGAATGATTAAAATTTGTAAATAAGAAAGGGCCTCATGCCGCCGCCTTTACCTCGGTCATTTAGGGTTGTAAGTGGACAAGAGTGATAAAATTAATTGGATTTTTTATACTGTATACAATACAGTGTTAGTGTTTTTAAGTAAAGTGATTTAGAGTGCTCCTTGTAACAAATCTACTAGAGTATAAAAGTATTGCATAAAATATTATTTTTCATAATATTTGCTCGCTATGTGGTCTTATTACAATTATTGTAAAAACGACTACATGAAAAGTGAAGAAGGTATTATGTATACATTATGTATGTATCTACGATCAACTGGCAAGGAGATATCATGAACAAATTTTTCGAAAGTGCACTAAGGTCAAGAACATATTTTATTATTACAAATCGCAAATAAAAATCGTATTGAAGCTTCGTTTGAAGTGATTTTCATTTTCCCTATACTCATTCCTCCAAACTTTAATTTCTGGCTAAAAAATTGCAATGAGTTTAGTGTTTAGAAAGGAAAATAAACTACAGATTAATTTATTAGGGCTTTTGTTAGAACTTATTAGTCATATGTACTACTGTGTGCTGTGTGATATACTAAATAGACACGCTTTGGAACCTTTGAACGAAAATTAAGAAGAGTAATTTCTCCCAAAATAAACCAAAATGCCATGGGTTTAAATTGGCAAAACACGGGTGAGGATTTCTTACAATGGAATGATTACGAAAAAAATGGATTCGTATTTGGAGAGGGGAAGACATATTTGTTTGTTTTCACAACTAAATTTGAATACTACCTTCATTCCTATTTTAGAAAGTGTTATTAAAAACATTATGAAAAATAGTTTTCGAGGTAGTTCAGAAATTAGTACTTATCGCGCGATTTTCACTTGATTGCATTTTTGTTTTAACTTAACTAGATTCGACATTCGATAAATGTGAAAAAGCAATCTTAATAGGAATAAAACATTTTCGATCTTACGAGTAAATTTAAACTTTATTTTCCTTTTTCCTAGGTCCAAAATGGATTCCAATTGTTGGATGCATTCCCGTCATCCAGCATCTTCTGGAGATTTACCAATTCCATCACTTGATCTGGCAGCATTTCTCGAATCATTACGGCCCTGTGACCGGTTTTCGCATCGGGAGGGATAAATTAATCGTGGTCGCGGGGAGGGAGGCCGTCAAGGAATTCTATTCGCGGGATGAGTTCAGCGGTCGTCCAAATGGGTTCTTTTTCCGCATGAGATCCTTCAACATGCGCCTTGGGATAGTCTTCAACGACGGCAAAGACTGGGAGATTCAAAAACGATTTTCTTTGAAGACTATGAAGCAGCTAGGAAATGGCCGTTACGGCATGGTCGGACACATTCAGAGTGAGGCTGAAGAAATGGTCGAAGTGTTCCGAATTAAAGCGGAAACAGGAGAATTGATGGACATGCACTATATTTTCGACATACCAATTCTTAATGTAATGTGGGCACTTCTGGCTGGTTTCCGCTTCCACGCCGACGACGAACGTCTTCCGAAATTATTGAAGATGATCCACGATAGTTTTCGAGTCGTCGACATGTCTGGGGGTATCCTCAACCAATTCCCATTCATTCGTCATATTTTTCCGTACAAAAGCGGATATCGCCCGCTTCTAGATAACCTCGAGCCACTTTGGAATTTCCTTTCAGAGACAATTAACGATATTCGGGATCAAATGCACGGGGACGAGCCCAAGAGTTTGATTGAGGCGTTTCTTCTGCAAATGGACGAGAATCAAAATCAAGGAAACATTTTCACGTCACAACAACTCCTTTCGCTCTGTCTAGACTTTTTTCAAGCGGGTTCGGAGACAACTAGCAATACTTTGGGCTTCGGGATCATTTATATGCTGCATAACCCTCGGGTTCTGGAGAAAGTTAGATCTGAGATTTTGGCGGCAGTCGGCAGAGACCGGCTCCCTTGCTTGTCCGACCGCCCGAATATGCCCTACACCGACGCCGTACTCTGCGAAATCCAGAGACTTTCAAATGTTGCTCCTCTTGCCATTGCCCATCGAACCATAGAGAAGGCCAAATTTTTTGGATTCACAATTCCCAAAGACACCATTGCCTTGGTTTCGCTGTACAGCCTAAATATGGATGCTTCTTATTGGCAGGATCCCCAAATTTTCAGACCCGAACGATTCTTGGACAAGAGAGGAAAGCTAATTCAGCACGAATCTTTCATTAATTTTGGACTTGGTTATTTGCAGATAGAATTGATGTTGACCAGTTTTATTGATTTTGCTTTCTTTTCAGGAAAACGACGATGCATTGGGGAAACCCTGGCTAAGTCCAGCCTCTTCCTTTTCTTCTCGGCCTTTGTACATTGCTTCGATGTCGCGTTACCCGAGGACGCGCCTCTGCCGGACGTGGAAGGCTTAGACGGCATCACACTTTCTCCGAAGCCCTTCAAGGCACGACTTCAAATGAGAAATTGATTTCGAATGTAACAAATAAAAATGATTAAAAGACATAATAAATATCATAATAAAAGACCTAAATTCAAAAAATATTGGAAGAATATTCGAAGAATATTGATTTACTATGGAGGATATTTGTTTAAAAGTACGTTACCCAAATTAGACATTTCGTATGCAAACAGTTTCAACCAACCACTACCAATTCGAAGAAAGATTTCTGAAGATTTAGTTATTAAGAACCAAGAAAACAGATATAAAGACCCCAGCATTCTTAATGCCAGAGTGTAGTGTAAATTAGTTAGAATTTATTATTGTAAGTAGCAGTGAAGAATTTCTTTGATTTTCCACGCATACAATTCAAAAATATTTCTAGGACTTCTCATTTGAAAACAATACCCGTCGGATAGCTTGTTCATTGGCAATTATATTTGAGTATGACCCTTTAAGAACTTTTAGTAGAAGCTGAAAAAATATTTAAGTATATTAATAATTCGTTCATTTTAAAAGTAGTTAATTGAGAAATCTACAACTTTAGAACTAAGCTTGTTTGGGCTATCCTATTCCAACTATTGGACATAAACATTTTTTGTTGTCACTATTTACGATCGTTGTATGTACATTCTTAAAAAATATAATAAAATGTTATTGTCACGTAGATCAGAAAATGTTTTAGTACAAAATAAAGCAGTAAATTTTTTGTTTTCCCCTAAAAAGTCAATTTAACAAAAGGCGCATTTTATGAAAAGATCCTATGCTACGTCAATATTAATGGTATTTAGTAAGATGTGTTTACAATTTTAACTAAAACGGCTAGCTTTCAACAAGTTTGCTTCGACTAAGGAAAAAATTAAGTAGTATCACTTTTTTAACGTGTTTTAAAAGCGTATTTTAGCTGAATTTAAATTGCTTAAACTTAGCAAATTGTTGGATTGATTTAATGAATGATGACTCAAATTATTCTTAAAACTTAAAGCTGTATGTAGCCCAACCCTTTAAAGAACTCGTGAGCTTTAGAAGCATTTCTTCTTTTGATTCATGAAGTTGTGTTAAAAAATACTCGAAAGCTCTTAAATTTACTCAAGGCTAAAGTTCACTCGTATGACAATTTTACAATTTATCACTTCGGTGGAGCAGAGCAGATCGATTGTGCTAATCGTCGATTTATGTAAAAGACGTTCGGCTATCACGCACACAAGCAGAGCCAGTTTAAAATGGATAAGAAAACGAAATCCGTCTTGAGTCGGTTTGATAGGTTTGATATCGTCTTGCAAGTAGTTGCGATCGCACTCAGCGGCTAGCAAGACCGGTCTGGGGATCTTTGGTCAATTAGCGATCAGTGGGCGCCGGCAGTGGTCCAACGGGTGATAAACCGCATTCAGTCGCAGCACGTGCCGAATTTACAATTAATGCGAGATGAGTGCTCTAATTGGATTGATCTCAGCTGCGCTGGGCCTGCTCCTCGCCGTCTTGTGGGGCTCGATCAGGAGGCCGAAAAACTTCCCACCTGGTGAGTTAAGTAATTCTTGCAGCTTCTTATCTAATTCGAGTGAGTGCGCGGCGGCGATCATGCCACCGTTCTGAGGTGGAGTTGATTTAATTAGTGAACAGATCCATCTCCTCGTGCTCGCACTTAAAATATTCTATTGAGCAATTTGTGTGTCTGTTGGTTTTTTCGTTATGCTGCTTATGAAAGTGTCTGGCAGTTGAAGGAATTTGATGAATTCAATTTAAGCATTCGTCGGCGAATCGGATCATCGATATTCGATTCATGCTCAGAATTGTTGATTAAGGCGCGAAGTGATAATGTCGCGTGCTTTTATTCTCGGGAAATAAATAAATCTACTTGTTTTAATGTTTGTTTTGATCATCAGGAAGTTTAAAAACATACATTTAAGTTATTAAATCGAAAAATTAAGCTTTTATGTTTAATTATAAAAAAATTCTTATCAATTGCTGAAGGCTTAAATTCTTCGAAATACTCGTAACTTCCGGAATAAACTTTCCACTTGCATTTTTTACTGAAGAGTTCTTAACCAGCATAACGAACTTATTTAGTTATTGATTCCATATTTATAAAACTAACGTCGACTTAAGTGTAAAACATAAGTTGTAGTACTTGACGTTTTGCTATATGTGCTCAATTTTTTTCAGTCTGAAGTGCAGAAAAAATCAACCAAGAGCAATTAGTCCAAAGTTTTATGCAACGCAATTGTGATTTTAAAAGATTTTTCATAGATCAATGAATTTGAATTTCGTATTTCGCAAGAAATGTATCTGACCCGTAATCCTCACATTTGCAACCCCATGAAACGAAGACTGTTGCTTCACAAGAAAACCAGTTTTAAGCGTTTTTATAGAAAAGATTGGGAGAATATTAAAAAAGTATGTCATTCATCAATAAAAAGAAAATCAAAGGATTCTCGGAATTCATATTTGCATTTTGTTTTATAGTTTTGATACATATAATTGGGAAAATATTAATTCTTGCTTTATTGATTTTGACCCAATAGACGCGTAAGGGTTAAAAGAAAACGTTTTTTTTCTTCTGGCGCTTATATTTGCACACGTGTTGATTTTATTCAGAATTTTTAGTTTGAAATTTATATAGAATAGTGATGAATAAGCCAAAAAATTAATCGTCATAAGTGTTAAATTTCATTAAAATACTTGAAATAATTTTATGAATGTTATGTGTGCACTCCAAGTTAATTATTCGGAGTCGTTTACAAATTTCAATGAATCTCCTAACTTCAAATAGCTTGTAATTTTAAAGTATACATGGCATAAGGCCAATTTTTGTTTTAATTTTTTTGTTTATGAATTTTAAATTTTTAGTTCTGCTTTTTAATGAAAAACCAATTAATATATATACAGTCTATCATAGTGAGACAAAATCATTAAATTGATCAATAAAATTGTCTTTTCTAAAGATTTTGATCCCAAAATCAAAATTCGCAATTAAGTAATTTTATGACACAAATAAAGATGTTTTAAATCGTTTCTCAAAAAATGTCAACGTACTACATATGTTCAAATTATAATTTTTTCGTTTTCGTGCTTATATTGGCTTAGTTCTAAATTATTTCCTACCTTTTTATTATTCTTATCTCGCAAATGACTTGGTTTTTTGAAAAAACACAAAAGCTGCCAGTAGAATAAATTATATTTTATTGAATCGGGTGAAAATGTGCACTAAAAACCCAGTTTTTCAACTGTTTAAGATATTAAGAAAAAAACTGTCTTGGAGAGAAATGTTGCATAAAAAGACATTAAAAAATTTAAAGTTTGAATAAATAAAATAAAAAATGTAAAAAGATAAAACCGAGATTATTTAATCTAAGCTTCGTTACTGTGCTTTTAGCTTACTTGAATAATAATCACGAATGTATAATAAAAATTATTAATTCTGTTGGACGTTGGACTACCAGTTTTTGAAATTTGACGTAATTGTTGGTGATGATATTTCTTTCTCACTTTCGAATTTACTTTACCTGCATAGTTCAGAAGGGAATGAAAGATTATTTCGGGATACGGATTAAGATTCGCTTTCTGGTCTGAAATAAATTGTTTCAACTACATATTTGTAACGTTTTTTCCCGTATTTTTAGGTCCGCAATGGTGGCCATGGGTAGGAAATACCTACCAACTCAGAAATCTCGCCAAAAAGAAGGGAGGTCAGCACATTGTTTTTGAAGACTGGTCAAAGGAGTACAACAGTCCAGTGATTGGCTTGAAGCTTGGAAGCGACTACTTCGTCATTGGTTTTTCATATTCCGCCGTCCGCGAAATTCATTGCAGAGAAGAGTTTGAGGGCCGCCCGGACAATTTCTTCATCAGGCTGCGGACGATGGGAACGAGGCTGGGGATAACCTTCACCGATGGCCCCCTTTGGGCGGAGCACCGAAATTTTACAACGCGCCATTTACGGCAGGCTGGATACGGCCGTGTCCCGATGGATATACAAATTCAAAACGAACTGAACGACCTTCTTTCAATTATCAAGGACTTTAAGGAGCAGCCTGTTTGGCCCGGCGGGTTCCTTCCACCAAGTGTAATAAATGTCCTCTGGGCGCTTACCGCTGGAAAACGAATCTCAAGAAAGGACAAGCGACTTGAGAGACTCCTGGATCTCTTCAGACAACGGTCGAAGGCGTTCGATGTTTGCGGAGGACTTCTGGCCCAAATGCCGTGGCTTCGGTTTATCGCTCCTGAGAAGACTGGCTACAACCTCATTCAGCGGTTTAATGCTGAATTGTATGAACTTTTCATGGAAACTATAAACGAGCACAAGGCGAATTACGCCGATGACAAAGAAAACGACGATCTTGTGTACGCCTACATAAAGGAAATGAAGCAGAGATCCGGATCAAAAGACAGCACATTTACAGAGAAGCAACTAGTCATGACCATTTTAGATATATTTATTGCAGGGGCTCAGACCACAAGCATCACATTGGATTTGGCTTTCATGATGATGGTGATAAAGCCGGACTTCCAGGAAAAAGTATTTGAAGAGATTCAGGAAAACCTTCAAATGGAATCACTTCCAACCGTTGGTGATAAGACAAAATTGCCTTACGTGGAGGCGTTTTTGATGGAGATCCAGCGATTTTTCCACATAGTTCCAATAAGCGGACCTCGTAGAGCTCTAAAGGAAACAAATCTGCAGGGATTTAAAGTGCCAAAGAATGCGACAGTTTTGATAGGTATAAGAGCTGTGGCAATGGACAAAAACCATTGGAAAGACCCGGAAAATTTCCGTCCAGAACGGTTTCTGACCGACGAAAAGAAAATTATTAACGACGAGTATTTTATGCCTTTCGGACAAGGCAAGCGCAGATGTTTGGGAGACTCATTGGCGCGTGCTTGTCTTTTTACATTTTTTGTGGGAGTTTTACAGAAATTTCAACTGGTATTACCCGAAAATGAAAGTATTCCAGATACTAAGCTCCAACCTGGTATTACACTTTCTCCAAAACCATATCATATTAAATTTATTCCTCGTTAAATAAATTTTACTTTTATCGGTTCGATGAGAAAGGATGAGAGTTAGTTTTTTATTAATTTTAGAAAGTGTATGGAATAGTCTTGACAATAATGTAGAAAATGTTTTGTTGATTTGTTGTTTTACTAGGATTAAGGTTATTAAATGTTTTAAAAAACTAAACACGTTAGCATCGCGAATGAAAGTTAAAATAAACAATATCTTCTTACCAAACCGACAATTGATTTAATATATTCTCTTATGACATCAACATTTTTATGTAATTTTGTAAAATAATGTAATTATTGTTGGCACAACGCCGGTTTGAAATAAATTCCAGCAAAATTTTATATCGTCTTTTTAACTAACTAATAATTTGCAAAATTTTTTTATTCCAATCCTAAAAATCTGAAAGTCTGGTGGTCCGAGGAAATTAAATATGAAATCGAATGTAAATCTTTAATTTTTTTTTTTAAATTGAGGCTATACATATGTATCTAATTGTTGTTAAAATCATGATGCACTCTTTGGATACAAATACAGTAAAAGGAATAATTAACTAATGATTTAAAAAAACTTAAACGATAAAATTTATTGAAGAATTTATGGTGAGAGACACTTTACTTTATTTAAGTGGGGACTAAAATATGTTATAATAAAAGAATTAAAGATTTTAGTAAGGAAATTTGTAATAAGGTCGAAGAACGAAATGAGAACAACATTCCGGTCTTTTGTACAAAACATTTTATTACTTACAGTAACTAATATTTGTCTAATCAATTAAACTAAGGTAATGGCCATGGTAATCCTGAATAATCAACAGGGCCTCCCAGTCCAGCGTCTGCTTCCAGAAGACTCATTATGACTGCCATAGCAGCCTCATCGTTTCCATCGTTCGTCTCCATTTGGTTTGTGGAGTCTTGCAATGGTGCGTTCACCGCCGAGGACATTTCTCCGTCGTTGGCTACAATTAGAAAAAAAGGTAAGGTGATTACCAAATAATTTATGTTAGAAATTAAAAAGTGAATAATACCATTATCCGAATTGGACGAGAAATTATTCGCCATAATATTATTGTAGGCGGGGAGTGTTCCATTGGGCCTCCCTAACATCGGCTGAGGGACCCGGCGATCTCCACTCATTTCCCCACCAGAAATGCTGTTTTCGCCAGATGATACGTTTTGGCTTGGATTGCCACTCCGACTATCTGGATCTGGGCTGCTTTCTAAAAATTTGGAAAACTATTTGTAGAAATATCCAAAAGTTGAATAATCGAAATATCTCAATACCTGATGAAGAATCGCTCACTCTCCGCTGATAGTCCAGGACCTCCTCTGCAATTTGGCGACCAATTTTACTTGCCTCGACGTGTGTATTAATAATCCTGTGAATTTCCCTCCCACTACCTGGAATTACAATAAAAGTAGTTTTAAGTTAGATAGTCCTAGGTTCGCAATAAAAATAAAATTACTCACTTTGATTGAAGAAGTCAAAATTGCCCGGAATGTGATTGCTGCTATCTGAGCGATATCCTCCATTGTCTCTGTAGTCGTTTCTATAAGTAAATGGCATAATGTAATTCGACCGTCTTAATTAATCTCAGTATTTTGTACAATATAACAGAATTCTTAGCTATCAGGTACTCGACGTCTTTAGTCCAAGGATTCTTGAAAGCCTTCCACGCACTCTGGAGGCGGATGAATCCGCTGTCTTTTGTACGAAATCGATAGACCATCGTCGTTATCTTTTCTGAGCTTTGTAGGGCAGCTTTGTGCGATTCAGCGATTGCGGCGATGTCCTCGAGATGATAATATTCGTACATGCTAGTTCCTAACAGTTCCTGAGGCAAGAATCCGAGTACTAGAGTGGCACTGAAATCGGTTTAAGTCGTTACTAATTTAATATCAAAAGTAATGGTGTCAAAGGCAAAAATGATGTGAACAAGAATGTTTCAATACTCAGGAAATTTTTAGTCCTTTTCGGATATGTAGCTATAAAATGTAGCTAAAATATAATTTTTCTGAGAAACCCCCGTGATTTTCCATAAACAAATTTTCGTAAACTTGTTAAAATTGGAAAAGCTATATAATTTTATTATTCAACAATTATGGCAATTATTAAAATGTTCTACTTATAAATATTATATGTAATACTATAATAAAACAAAAGATGTCAGAACCCATTTTTGCATTGGTTTTCTAAAACTATAGCTAATATTTAACTTTCACGAAAAAATGCTGCAACAAATTGAAACGCGGAGGGCTTTACCAAAAATATGAGAAAATATTCCGTAAGCAAAAACAAATTCGTACAAATAGATTTTTTTGCACTCCACTGATTTTATTATGCATCAAATATACGTTCATAATTTTATTTTGCACAAATTACGAAGTTGTATGATTATATAAATATATTTTATTTGGATCCTCAAAGCTTATTGACATCATGTGAGATTAATGAGTTCGTGCAAATTGTTACTATATATAGGTAATATAAAGAATTAATGTGGTCAATAAATTTGCAACTTTGGAATTTTATTAAAATTTCGAATCTTCTATTAGTATGTGATTATAGCAATAGTAATAATAGTAATTATTGCCCTTATATCAATAATAACAAATCATTATTACAACACAAGGCGAAAGCATTTTTATAATTTATTGCATATTATAAAATTCTCTTGATTGAAATAACTTAATTTCTTTAAAATTGCATGCAACACCATAAGCATTTTAAGTGCAAATAACTGAAAAATTGAATAATCTAGTATTTTCTAACAACGAATAAAGTAGTGAACTTACCTTTGATCTATAAATAAAAATTTTCCATCCATGGCATGTCTTGATATGAATTGTATTGTTCTAAGTTTTTGATAATTATTTACAGGTGGATTAACGTTCGGAGCAAAAACATTTGGTGGAATCCGTCCAACAGCGACAAGACAAGATAAATTACAGGAATCGCTGTCCCCATCCGTTTCTTGCTCCTCTAAACCTATTTTAGCTGGTGCCCAGGATTTCAGATAGCCCGTGCACTGAATGACACAATACTTTTTATCTGAATGAATCTGTTTCTTACGCCTATGAGAACTAGCAGATGAGTCGGACTCCTCCTTTATTTGTGCTGCAACTTTATATTTCATACGACAGAAGAAGGACCTCCGCGCTCCTGGACACAGACGCGACAGGCCTTGTGGAAGATCAGTTTTAACTGGAAGCATAGCTAGAAATTGTTACATTTTAGGATGGTTACATTAGAAGATTCCATCAGTCTACTTTTCGCATCTATTAGCCTTTCTCTGGGACTCAAGTCGGATGACGAAAGCTGCTCCTTCACTTTCGCCACGTCTTTCGGGTGAAGGATATCAAACCAGCTCTGCCCCAGCAGATCTCCTTGAGTATAGTTTAACACTTGAGAAACCGACTGGGAGACGTAGAGGATGCGGCCTCTATCACAGCCCACGACGAACAGGAATCCTTCCGCCGCTTGCAGAATCAGCATCTTGAGCTCCTGGTCCGAGAGGAACGCCGGCTTGTAGTGGCCCTCGGTGTAGGAGTTCACAGCTCCTCGGATTGTCTTGAGGTGCTGCACCGCCATCCGGAGCACGGTCAATTTGTCAAGTTTCCTGGACATGGCATGGCACATGGGAACCATCGCGGACAATTCGGTTATATACGTATTCATTTTGTCCCGGCGTCTCTTCTCGATTTCGCTATGATTCTGTCTAAAATGGAACAAACAAAAATTATTAAAAATATTTTATTGTGTCTGCCTTCGGAAAATAATTGTTTAATAGGAAATTATGGTTATAATCATCGTTTTGTTTGCCAGCTCCTCATATTTAATAACTAAGTAAAAAAATTGTTCATCGTGAAACTAAATAAGCCTAATTAGAATTCTTTTCTATACCTAAAAGATTTCGAATTTTGAATTTTTAAGATGATAAATTATAGATTTTCGCAAATAAACCAACTACATGCCTACTTATTTTGAAACCGGTGTAAGTCTAATAACTCAAATTTATTATAAAGGTTTTTTAAACCCTATAAAATATAAAAAAATTCTAAAAATGTGCTTTTATTTAAAACTTTAGACAAATTATTATTTTTGATAGCTCGTTTTTTAAATTATTAACTTAAACAATGCTAAATAGATTACTCAAATATACTCAGATAGATAGCGAAGCCGACGGTGAACAAAAAGGTTTAAGTTCAGTTTCAAATCAATAAAATCTTATTACATAAAAAATATTATTGTTTTTAATTTGCGCAACTGAACTGCACTGCGGTTCGTAGACCTCTTACAGTATCAACAACTTAAAAGTTGTCATAATAAAACGAGTTTGCGTTATTATGAAATAAGAGACCAAATGAGTTGTTGGGTATTGACTTTTAGTAACCTTTGTTTTAAGCAGAAGTGCAAAGCATTGTAAAACTGCCCGCCCTGCGGAAGGTCATGAACACCACAGGTTTGTAATGGGATTGGTGCAAAGGTAAAAAAATTGCAAATGTTTGCTTATTATATGAGGATTTGACGTGAAAATCCATCAAAGATGTAAAATAGCTCATTAAAACGCGGCTTTGGTACGTTTGATATTAGGAGCCAAAGCTTCCGATAATTATCGCCGGCTAGCCATCGGGCCCCAGAGGCAGGGCACCTCGGTGGAGCGCCCGGGGGTGAGTTATTATTAGCCAGCGCGAATGTCACCTTAATCCTATTACACGCATTCGAGGCAGAAAGTCCGCGATGTCACTAATTGTAAGACCGAAGCCACCCGCATGATTTGGACATTTCACTAGCAAAATTGCGGCGGAGGGAGGAACGGTTTTTGCAGCTAAGCCTCGTTAAAGTTCAAGGTAAATTCAACGAATTTCCTTTTAAAATCAAATAATTGGAGCTGGAAATGCATTTTTAAATTGATTAATAAACCTATCAATAATAGCTTGAAATATACCAAATCTTTTTGTGAGGAGTAGAGTGTAACTGACTATTTTGTTCAATGTTATTGTAGCTTAACATTTTATTTTTCTGATAAAAAATTGCACTATCAAATAAATAAAAAATCTTAAAATAAAGAGAATTATTTAAGAAATACTCGTGCTCTAAGAAATATAACTTTATAGTTTGGTTTTTAGTGGATGCCCGTTTTAGATGATTATTTTATGAAGTTGTAATGTTTTCTAAAAACTCGTATTGAATGCCTATAAATTAGATTATTATTGCCGAGTTAGGTACGATAGATTAACAAAATTAAAATCAATAAATTCTTCCTTACTTCTTATTTTCATCTGATGTTTTTACAGATTTTGCGTCATCGCCAGTGTCATCTTCCAGATCACTTTCACTGAAAAAGAAAGAGTAGTAAAATTATAGTATTTAAACATATTATCAGTTATCAGTATAATATAATATTTAATAAATTATTTTATTTGCACTTATAAAGACGTTATTTCCAAACAGTTTTTAAAATTTGTGAATGTCTGTAAATTTAAAAACGTTGAATGTTATGACGAACAATATTTTCTATAAAGAAATGCAACTGAAAAATGCAAGCATAGGTTAAAGTAAATATCGTCGTTTGCGCAAAGAAGAAAATGAGTCCATATAAGTAAAGGGTTTATATTCAGAAGTCACCACACCACATATTATAGAAATCAAAACTCAATTAACTACACAAAACTCTAATATCGAAGTTAACCCTTTCGTTTTCCTTCTATTGAATCCTTGGTTTCATGGAAATCTTGTGGAGTTGGCGAAGCCCCGCGAATGCATCTTACGCAGTTGTCCTCCGGCGTTACTTCTTGTAATAAACATCAAAAGAGTTCGGGTTCCTTTCGAAGTTTTGTTTCGGCCTTTGCTAACTGTTTACAAGGCGAAAAGTGTATTCCCCTCGTCCATGATTTTATCCCAACTTCTTCCCAAGTTGGTGTATTTTGTGGTGTTCCCACTTTATGACTTTGTTAAGCAACCGCGATACGGTGGCACTTTTTGTTTCGAATGGCTGTGAAAATATTTTGCCAGGTTTGACTGATGTAAAATTTTCTCAGCTATAGAGTTATAGTTTTCTTATCACAATGGTAAAGTTCGAAGGTAAGAAGTAAGTTTTATAACACACAACATGTAAATATTCATTATGAAACAGGTGGCTTTTAATTGCTATTCAAAAGAAATAGTGTTGTATAGAAATCGTGTCCTTTGGCGAAGACATGAACAGTGCTGAAAGGCTTTTGTCAGAAAATTAAAACATTTACTTTGGTACTAGAGAATTTTAGTTTTTAACCTTCTTGGAATGAATTCAACTTTTTCAATGTATGTATTTTTTTCGGTCATAGATTTCTTCTAAAATTTGGTCCACACATTTAATTCTTAAAAATATGTAATGTATCTTATTGTTTTTTAAACTCTTTCTTCTGAAATTTTCAAAAAATCATTTTTTGTTGTTATGGAGTAATAAATTCGGGATTAAGAAAATATTATTTTTAACTGCCGTTATTAAACCTTGAAAAAAATGTATTTATGAGTAAAGGAAATTTTGCAATTTGTGAGTTTAATTTTATGCAAAAAAAACCAGGGTAGTAGCAGAACGGCTTCACTATTTCCTAAGAGTTGCATAAAACCAGAATTACGATGACTTCAAATAACCACAAAAAGGTTAAAAGTAATTAGCTTTTTTCTTTTGCTGGCAATAGAAGAAAATCGATTGGTCGTAACATTTTAAACCCATGTTTGGGTATATTTTTAAATTTGACATTGACCGTAAAACGATGAAAATAATCTGTCATAGGACTTTCTGGTAATCTTGTTAAGGAACCCCAGAGACGTCCACTTCGGGTACAATTCCCTAGACGTAGCCCACTTAATTTGCCGCAAATAATCGAAGTAATCACCACACACGTCAGGGGAGAGCTTCAAAGGACTCTTTATAAAAGGTCTGATGGAGCTAATTACGGCCACCCAACTCTTGGGGTTATTTCAATTCTAATTCTAATTCTAATTCTGAGACAGGTGCTTACTTGTAGGAGCATTTGCGTTTCCGAGGGCCCGGATGGGAGTGTTGCCTCTGGCCCTGCGAGCTGTGCTGACTTCCTTGCGAGGACGGCTGGGCCTCGTGCAGATGTTGTTGCTGCTGCTGTTGCTGTTGTTGCTGTTGCTGCTGTTGTTGCTGTTGTTGCTGTTGCTGTTGTTGCTGCTGCTGTTGTTGCGTTTGCTGCTGAGTTATCTCTACGGGGCTGCAGTTGCTGATGCTGGCACTGGACTCCATCTGAGGTGCTATGGAGCTTGGAGCGACATGGTGCCCAGTATGTGTCATGTCGCTACTGGCCATATATATTGAATTACCACACGAACCACTATTAACAAAATATATATTTTATTTTTCACTACTAGCCATTTCTCCGACAATTAAAAAATGGGAATTGCCACACATATGTTATAAGACTAATTGAATAGGAATTTAATTTGAATTAAGAGTTTTTCTAAATCAAAATCTCGTATTTTTTTTTAGTGGCGGAAAAAGCCTTATAATTAATCCCAAAAATTAGACTATTAAGGAAATAATATTGGAGCTACACATATTTACACATGAGATGCTCAAATAAGTTCAGCTGAAAATAATCCTTAGACTGAATAACGAAAAGTTCACATAATTTTATATTTAAAGAATGAAATTAACAAAAGTCAAAACTCAAAACAATCGCTTTGCAAAATGCACTTTAAGTTTTTTTTTTCACTATATAAGATTATTTTGCAAAGATCGAAAATCTCATTTACAAAATATGTAATATGTACATAAATTTAAGCACTATTAGAAACCTTTAACTGCCAAGAAAGAAACAAAAATGCATATCTCTTAGATTTTGGTGCTTGTTAAAAAGGAATCATTTCTCACAATTTATAAAAAAAAAATAATTGAAATGAAAACAACTAAAAGTTTCAACTTTAAGGTTTTACATAAAAATATCAATAACTTAAAACCTTTTAGAAAATATGTATATTCACTTTTTTTATAAACCAACTTTAAGGGTTACATGTAAAACCAAAAGGTATTTTAAAATTTTAGTTTCAAATTCAAACTTTGTTTTGAGTTTTGTTTTGATTTCTTGAAACACTCCAATATTATGTTACAAATTTTCAAAAATTGTGAAAATACGCGGTTTTTCAATTTCAGTAATCAAAACATTAAATTTCGAGTAATTGTTTGTAGTGGCTACCGATTCTTGTTTTGAAAATATGTTTGAGACATTTGTTACTAAAAAATAATAAAGGAATAATTAAGATCACACCTCATTCTTTTTAGGATAATGAAATTTACAAAACTTTTGGACAATACTCACTTTGTAGTCTGTCGAGCATTTAAATCGTAATAGACTTGGGTGAACTGATCACCAGCCGATTCCTGCTGCTCAGACGGCGAAGGTTGGGACTTGGTTCCCAGTTGTTGCGGCGAGGTTGAGTTCAATGAATTTTGTGATGATAGTCCGAGCTCCGTTAGTTGGTAGGGCTTTAGCTCTTCGAGGGTGAGAAATTCGCGCTCCTCGTCGGGCACCTGTAGCAGCCGCGAATACGGAAGATCTTGAAGAGAAAAATTTCTGGCTACCATGTTTTCTTTGGATGTTCCTTAAGGTAAGGACTCTTGGGGAACAATTCTGGTGGTATTGACTGTATTTCAACTAAACCATTTCAAGCTCATTTATTGAAATTGCCCTCCGAGGTGTAATCATAATTCTTCAACTATGTTGTATCACTGGTTTTTATGCAAATTCGATCTAGTTGTGCTTTCACATTTTTCTTGTGCTGCTTCTCCTTATATTTTACGTTCTAAGTTATTTCCACGTTTTAACAAACATTTGCATAAATAATCCGCTATAGTTTTAAATTCACTGATAAATACACATTTAGAGCAATTAATAATGCCATACCCCTCGAAGCTTTCACTCATAAGAATTTTTAAATAATAAATCACTACGTATCAATTCAAATCAAGTGCATGGTAACTGCAGTTGTTTTTTTTTAATCTATAATTTTAATATATTAGTTTATATACATATAAATATATAATATATTTATGTTGCTTGGAGATAAAATGAATTTCCAACGGCCTAAGAATCTAAGTTTTACGTTTATTATTTATTATGCTGAAAACCATGTATTAAAAAGTATAGCTGGAATTGACGAGAAATGCCTTAGTTATGTCTTTTTAAAATTATGAAGTTATATTAGAATTTTATAAGGAATCGATAGTAACCATAAATATTAAACATGGCTTATTAATTTACTGGACAGTTAGAGCATTTCATAAATTGCCTTTCAGATGCACATTTTGCAAATGCTAATCAAGTTGAATTAATTTAAGAAAAAACTTTATATGTAGATATATATAAACTCGTTTGCATAAAAAATAATCAGGTATATGAGAATGCATTTGAAATTATTCGAACAATTATTTTTCTAATTTCAAAGGCTAGACGAGTGCTACTGCTTTTTCAACCCTCAATTTAATGCTTGAAGGGTTCTTCATTGAAATTTTAAATTATTAATGCCATTATCCATGAAAAAATACCCGACGCCTCTTGCCAGATGTAGTATTATAGAAATGAATTATTTTAAGTTTTTAAGGATTAGCTTTTTAATTTAATTTTTTTTATTGCTCTCTTGTTTGAGTAAATTGTAATGAAAGTTGAAAATTCTAAGAACTATTTTTTGAACAAAATTCAAATTAAATTAATCATTTCAGGAGCTGCGATACCACAGACAGACAGACAAAGGTTAAAAAAGGAATGATTGATTAAATCGTTCTTCTGTACTGAAACATATTTAAAAATGGGTTAACAAGTTAAAAAAGTTCAGTAACCATAACATTTTCTTATAATTCTCATACGATCCAAATGGATGCTAGAATATAAAGTTATTATTCGTCAGATTCCAGAATATAAATTTATTTGACCCAATGAAAATGAATGAGATTTAGTGAAATATCAATTTGAATTTTTAAGGATCTTATTATTTTTAATTGGTTTGATGTGAGTACATAAAAAAGCTTCATGTGTAAAAATCTCAATTAATTAAAATGTACACAAAATTAAAAGGCCGGAGAAATTAATTTTATTTTTGATTTAAGAAATTAGCAATTATTATTTTGTGGTTACCATACTCCACTAATTCGTTTTAGAGTAAGTGTAGAATTTACACTTTAATAAGAATTTATTAAGCCCACTGGTATATTCCAAATAATATTTTGTTAAATCACTAAAAACTATCACAGCTTTAACTTTCCACACCTTAATGCTATCGAAAAATCTAATATTTATAGGCAAGTGTCTATCGAAAACATTTATTACACGAACGCGTTATCTGCTCACATGCACTGGTCTAAAATCACAAAATCAGCTGGAGATAAAACAAATTCAAGTACTATCAAATAATAGTATCTTCGGATCGAAGTGAGAAATTATGCGATTCAGTTCAAGTATCAGCGAGCGAGTTCCAGATGTCCTCGAATAAAATCGGTCGCGCGACAATTCTCGTTTGCGATTTAATCGGCACGCGACTACCAGATTTCGAAAAAGTGAGGAAAAAACGCGGATTGTTCGATAAGAGCTTAATTAGTGCGGGTCGCCGGATATTTGAATCGCTGAAACATCGGAGCGAATTCAATTCGGTAAGGATGAAAACGCTTCACCGCCCTCAACCTCAAGACAATCTTACAAGCGCGAAAGCTGTTCCTAAACTGATTTCCTGCCTCTGCCTCAAGCTTTAAATTTAATAAGTTTTCTCAGCTATTTTACAAGACGGTTTTACACAAATAAGCCCGGCCGCATACAGCTGTAAGGGTGCCGCTCGCCGACTGTATAAATTTACAATAATTTCATTTGCTTGTCGTTTTTCTGAATAAGAAGCACACACGGCCAGTCGTCTCATTTTCGCTGTTCCATCCGATTCCCGCCCAGCCAAAGGCGGTAAGGACATGACGTAGAATTTTCTGCGCCAGGAATTACGTCACGGAGGAAAGCGATCCGGCGCATGGCTCGAGAAAAGCTCGAGCCGGACTCAGCCAGTAGCAAGGGGCCGTTCAACAGGTTGCCAGCTCGAAAGGGGCGTTGTCCTTGCGACGGAGCATCAGTTGGTGAGACGGTCCTTCGGTGCGCAACATCACCAATTTGAAATTTCCACTCGCTGTTTACCGACGTCGACCCCAGTGTTATTTAATAGCCTTAAACATTACGAAACGTAATGCAATAACCTGGCGCGTGGATTCCCGCCGCATCAGGGTCAACACCGGCTTTACAGAGCCCCTAATTTCACCCAGCCCGCGGGAACCGGCTTCAGAGCTGATTTAAATGTGCTGGGTTCAAGGCGATTCTGCCATTACTGGGGATTTATGTACTTTAATCCAGCAGCTAGCCGCTATTCCTAAGTTGGACGAGTTTAAAGCTCATCACAACATTCATTTTCTTCATTAGTAAATGCAAGAATTTTCTGATTCAATTGGCATTCTACGACTTCCAGTTTTTATAAGAATAACGACTCGTTCTTCCAATACATTTCCATATACATACATACATATGTATGTAATTAGAAGCAAGCTGGTTAAAGTTAATTTCAATATAAATTTTGTAATTATCCCACTCAGAACACAAAAACAATAACAAGCGATTTTAAATTTGTACAGTCATTGACTGTAGCGTTTTTGCTCAAAAAATATTGAAAAAAAAGTTGTAATCACTTTAAACACGATCTGAGATCACATCGTAATAAAATTTAAATGAAGTTAGAAAAATACATATATTCATGAATGAAACTTTTATTTCTTAAAATAAAAAGCAAACACACTGTAAATAAGAATGTTTTCTTTTTGTAATCAGAACATCCAGAGCACCCTTATTTACATCAATCGGAGGAACGGTTTCTTTCATTTCAAAATAAATCAATTCGAAACTTTTATGTAGGCAAATTTGGTGAAGCATTCGAAGAATTCAATAATCCAACATACAATACCTACATTATTATATAATATCAATGTTTATTCGAAATCATATTTATACTTCAGGGGAGTTTATATATTTTTACGTTTTGAATTCCAGATTTACTGTGCAGCCATGCCATGCTCACAGTCAACCTTAACTTCGTAAGTCCCCTTGTGCTAAATATAGCACAAATTCAACATTTGTAGTCGTTCAGACCTGGCTAAAAAGTAAGACTTAGCTTACCCTTCAGTCCTCGATGTGATTATTTTAGCACATATTATTTTTCTGCAACAACAATAAGTTACCCGCTGAAAATTATTGAATAGCTGACCTTATGAAATAAATTTTACTAAGAGTTAGATCTAAAAATTGGACATGGATCTCAACTGAACTTGCGTCCTTTATCGCTTTACAACAAACTAGTTGAACACTCGAGTTAAAGTATGAATGTTCTTCTAATAAACACCATTTAAAATAAAACTCATAAATCGCATATATTTACAGGATTAAATTAACTTATCTCGAATACAGCGATAGTGCCTAGTGAGCCCTATATCTTCAATTCCTATTGTATTTTAAAATACATATGTTGCTATTCAAATATAATTCCGGAACGAATGACCCATTACTTTAAAGATTTAATTACAAAACATGTTATTTGCGTAAACAACAAACAGTGGCACTATTTAAAAGATACAGGGCAATCGAATAAAATTCAAAATTCATTTTGTTGACCAATTGCTCTCGATATTGCCCGTTATACCTTCAGAGTAAACAACGAAATATTGAGCTGCCGAAGTTTTCATCTCTTTTATTTATTTAATTTACATGTCTGTCTCCTTTGAGTGATTTGCTTTTCAAATTTCTCGGGCGTGCAACTACTTGAAAAGGGAGCACCGCCCATATAAAAGTCAAATTAAGAACACTTTAATATTTACACTGCACTGAGAAAAGTTCTGGTTATCAGACCTAATCGGATCGGAGTATATTTCATCCGGTCATTCACGAACTGAAATTATTATCAAAGTTCTTCGGAGTTTTGGAAGATATTGCGTAACTTGTGCAATACCTACAAACAAAATAAAATTAAACAAAAGTGCAATAAGGGTAAAAGAACATTTAACAAATACTTATAACCCTTTTTGCTATTCTATTTAAGTTTGTTTGTTGAGTGAATGAAACTTATAAGTTGATTATTTTCTATAGATACTTTAAGAAACTCGACTTTTACATAAATTGAAGATCTCTGCTTCACAGAAGTATAAAACTTTATAATAATATCTACATATATTTAGAACGTGATGATTCAATGAAATAAATTGAAAGACAAATTTCAGCAAAATGTTGCGCAGTGCAAACGCTTATTAGGATAACTTCTCAAGTTACCTCTGTCTAGAATAGGAGTGAAGTTTACGCGAACGATAAAAAAAAAAGGCAAATTTTTCCTTAATAAGCAATTTACGATAATCAAAGAATGAAAGGTGAAACTGAAATGGAAGGCCATAATTGCGATGTCGCGACATTTTTGGTTTTATTTATTCTCTCGCCTTCCTACATACAATTCACTTTAAGTAGAAAGAACAGCAAATCAGCACGTTTTGTTTACAACAGGTAGTTCAATCGGATCTACTGGAAGGAATTTAATCATACGAAGGCATGTTTTAGGTTATTTCAAGTTTAATTCTAATTTAAATTTTCATATATGGGTGCTTGGTGTTTGGGAAGAATATAAATTTTAGTCGTGATCTACGTCACCACTTACGCTTACATTAGATAATCTTCAAGAAAATCGTTCGAAATTTCTTGCTTTTAATTCATAAATTAATTTCGCTGGTCATCAGTATTCGATTAGAATTTTTAATTAACCTCGTGATTTATTAGAAATTTGAACAATACATATGTAGGTATAAACGCCCGTCATGAATTCAGGGAAACAATAGCTCATATTGCAAAAGAGTTGAAAAAGATATCGTTTGAAATCACTGATGATTTAAATTAATTTAAAAATAATGCTATATAGACCTTTATTAGTTCATGATTTTAAAACACATTTGTGACCAAGTCTATATAAGAAACTGTATCAAATATAGCCTAGAGTTCTGAGTTTCCATATGTTGGATATGTCGCTAACAATAAATATGTACATTGTTATTTTCTCGATTTTTATGTACCTCATCAATAAAATAATTCTCTGTAATTAGTTTCTCAAAAGTTATTTAATTACATATTGTATTTTTAATAAGGTTCTATTTTCCTCCCATATACTGTTGTGCGACTATTATGGTAAACGAATCAAATAAAATCAATTTCTAAGAATTGATTATCAATTACCCTTAACTACTTTAAGCAATAGTTAGCTGTTGACGCGAACGACTGCCATCATATATTTCAATTTTCAATGTAACCTTAGATTTCTTATTATCTCACGAAAAATTACACCTACGAAGGGCAATTATTCTAGGAATTCGGAGAACTAATTAAGAATCGAATTTCATACCTTCAAAGTGGAAGAGCAACAAAGGAACTTTCTTACCTTACTCCTTGGAATGAGCGCAGCAGGTGCTGAAACCTTTGCAAGCATTTAAAATTGCGGCCGATATTGATCCTTTATTGCTGCGTGAAATCTGAAAATAGGAATTATTTGCGTAAACTTCATTGACTTCGATTCAATTTTAATATTAGTGCGTTCAAGTGTACAAAATGTTCGACGATTATCCTTTTAATTAGCCCTTTTTTGTGATGTCTTTCAATACTTTACCGTCCCCTTGTTAAAAATTTTCACCTGGGACTTCTTTTCAATAGACGCAGCAATGCAGCAAAGAACTTTTTTAAGGAAATTCTTAGCAGGGGAGTTTGGCTCAAAGTATCGAAATTATCGATCGAAGTTAAGAAAAATTGTTTTTACTACTATAGAATGAATTGTAGGTATACTATATACGTGAATTGTATATTAATACTTGAGTGAGCAATATGTGCTATTACATATGGTATGTATTGTATGTATATTCAAAAAATATTATATAATCTTGGTTCAAGGTCAAAGTCAATGTAATCGAGATTTTAACACGACGAAAGTTATTTTGACATTACACAGAAAATAACAATTACTAGAAAGAAAAATTAGTTTTAAAGTGCATATTATTATAAATTTAATTTTATTAGAAAACACTTTTATTAAAATGGATTCAGTTTTTCTTAAATAACATATTGCTAAAGTTAAGAATATGTAGTAATATTGCTTTCTTAGAATTAAATTTAAAAATCAGTGCAATTACTAAGCAGAAATAATTTTGTTTAAATAAAAATTGGCTTTCGACTAATCTAAAAACTGTTGTTTATTGAAACTGAAAACATGAAAGTTGCTTTTAATTTCTAACAAAACTAAATTATTTTATGCTTCTCATGCATCCTCATATTCATTTTACGCTTGTTCGCACAATATTTTATAGTCTGAAAATGTTGACAGATAAGTAGGACTGCAATGATATATGTAATAACTAAACAAACATTTTCAGAAAATTAAATAAATAAAAGGCAGCTCGAGATAATCGGAAGCATAAATGTCAGGTGCAGATGAAAATTTCAATAGGAAAATAGCGGACATGAAGGGTTCGCCGCAAAAACGATTATTCACTCATTTCGTGCCTTGAAATCTGTTTACTGAACGTCATCTCCAGACCACCACCAAGGCTGGACTGTATTGGAAAATAAATATCTCGGCGAACTACTTGGCCTTAGACCCAGGTAATCGATAAACAGAAAAATGTACAAATATCAGTTGACAGGAAGACGGGAAAAAAACTCTTACAACCCCCAATGAGTAGCGATTAGGACTATTTTATCCCGACATAACATTTCAATTCAAATTTGTATTCAATTACTCAGACACGTTTTTGTTCTCTAGGTCACTCACATTTCGCAGGAAAATGTTTCTCGTTCTTATAAATTCATCTTCAGCGTCATCTGCATTGAATTTAATACAAAAATAAATCTGAAAACTGGATTGAATACATATGATCACATATGAATACTTTTTGAATTCAGACAGGACTTGAGTAATAATATAAATGACTTCCTTAGAATTCAGTTGGTTACATATTTTACATACGGTTGTACCTACAGTATATTTTAATACAATATACGTACCTTGAAGTTTCTTCAAAATTCTTGAGATTTGCATATTATGTTCACAGAAAAAATGTAAACCAGATCCTTAAATTATTAAATCTGAACGTTGTCTTTTCTTCAATGGATTCAGCAATTTTTTTTTTAAGCTTGTTTTGTAATCCAAATAATTTGTATTTTTCTTCCATGTGGAATATCTTAATAAATCTATTCTTGTCGAATTCTTGTAAGGAAGAAAATCATCTCAGTGGGGAGGATGTGTGTGCACAGTGCATTTTCCGTAATTTCCTTTGAAATTGCACATGTCTCCATGCACCTAATTAAGTACTTGTTTTATTGCAGAATTGAAAGGGCAATGCGACGTTTGAAGAAATAGTTTACTTTATTTTGTCTGCAAAGATTTGTTTGTTTATTATTTACTACATATGAAAAACTGTAAATAAATTAAAGATTCCGTCACTTTTATGTCTATATTACACATTACTTGTTGATATCAAGTGATAAAAGAAATATTTTTCAAAAAGAGCAAGGTTATACCCTTTTTATGAACGCGTTAATAATTGTTACTTTCATGATTTCATGACATCAAAATAAAAAATTGTAAAGCGAACACTCAATTTTATTTTGTAAAACCAACTCGAGATAGAGATTGAGTACAATTACTAATAAATAAAATGTAACAAGAATTTTTGAGATCGATCAAAAAGCGGCTCCCAGAGGAAAACGTATTTCATGTATTAAACTGTGGTGCTCTTAAATCGTTCACGTGTTTCTAAATTGTATACTACAATATAAAATGATGTTTTAAAGCAATTGTACTGCGATAGATAATATGATAAAAAAAAAAAACATTTAAAAAAAACCTTTGTTCACAAAATTATTGAAAGCTTCGTTAGTGTGTTGTTTTGATTTAGATAAATGTACCTACTTTTTAAAGATTTTATTTGAAAAATTCAACAATTGTTATCGGTTTTCACATAGATATTAAATTTCAAACAGCCATATTTTACGCTATTTACTGGTTGCATTAAATTTAAATTAGATGAAAATGGTAATAAATGAGAAAGAAGTACAATGCATGCAATTACAACTGCAAAAACCAGTAAACCAGTATCTACCAGGAAACGCGATTTGCGTTTACCTTGCATTCTTGCGAGGTTCTAAAGCCTGAGACTTTTTACTGCTGGCTGCTGCAATCAGCGGGCTTCGGAGCTTTTTTTAAAGGTGAAGTTCATCAAACAGCTCATTCCCGAAGCATCAAACTACGCAGTTTTATTACCTCATAGCTCATCACAGCGTTAATACGAATCACATAATCGCTCGAGGAGCGCTATTACGTAAAGGTAAGCGGGCAGCGAAATGCAAAAACTGCAAGCGCTGTTGCAGCGAAATGCACCGAGCCAATTGGAAAACTGTCCACTGACTAATGCAGGTACCAATGGCACGCAGAAATCACGACGCAATGACATTAACATTCTAAAGCTTGAAAAAAGCAGGCGCCTCCGTAGCTTCCGAATAGAGCTAAATACCAAACCCTTTCGCTGAAATGATGGTCAAATATTTTAACGAGGTGCAGAAATCGCCTCGTTTATGCTGGGAGCTCAGCGAAGCATAATCTTATCAATTTGCTTTAATATGGTTGAGCGTTCCATTTGTTTACGCTCGATCTATGTCAATGATACGCTGCACTACTTTGTGCTGTTTTTTACAAAGCAATGTAATCTTCAGGTTTTTGAAAGTAATAAACGTTATTTTTCAAGCATTATAAAAGTATAAAATCTTACTACTTATCACAAACACTGGGATTAGAATCAGAAAATGAACGTTGGTAATCGATTACATGGCAATTTTAAAGCGCTTTCCTTTTCCTCATGACCTTCAGAATTTGTCTACACTTCCGTACAGTGTGCAGTGTTAATCTAATAAAAACTTCTTCAATCTCGAATGTATAAAAACGTTAAAATGTTGTTAAATAATTTTTTTAAAGCTGTTTGGGTATTCACGCAACATGACGTCCGCCAAATGATTAGGACAAAATTACATAATTAGCATCGGTCGGATCACCTTTCCTAATGGCAGAAAATCAATTTGTATTTATAACTAAAAATAGTTAGCATTTTCAGGTGCTTCCTTATTTTCAGTCATAGTTTATGCTTCACAATAAGCAGTTAGTTGTAGTCAGTAAACGTTGGTAAATGAAATATATGTGTTTTGTTGTTTAGAAAAATTTAGTTTACGGATGTTATCACTAAATAAATCTGGTTAAAAATCTTAAAAATATTGGCGGTGGTGATTTAATTATGTGAATAATTGTGAATTTAAGTGTTGTTATTAAACAAATAATTTCTTAATGTTAAATGCAATATTATTTACTAACTAGTAAATTGTCATGTGCATGTTTATGTGATATATTTGTACATTTTAATTCGGAAGAATACATTTATACATGCGCGTTAGTGCTCTCAAAGTTTCGAACAGGTGGATCAAACCTGCATAATAATTTTACAAACAACCCGTCAAGTGCGGGTGTGACCCGGGCTCCAGAAGTTTTATATTATGTATAATACTATTATAGTATTATGTTATGATTGTCTCAAAAACTAAAAAAACCTTGTGGCTCTAGTTTTCCTGCAAACTGTAAGTAAACTTTTAGTAATCTAGTTTTTTCACATATCGGAGATAGGAAAGAGGGGGACGACGATTCTTATATTTAATGCTTTCAAACGCCCAAACCTAATATAAAAATCCATACATTTTTTTAAGAGTAGCAAATTTTTTTAAGAGTAACAAATCTAGGAGAAGCAGATCTCAGATTGCTGAAGAAGGGTTAAAATTGTCAAACTTACAATTTAATAATAATAATAAATAGACGAGAACTTTGCTTTAAAGGATGCCTTTGTGGTTCTTTTTAACATCAATTTTCTATGATCAGGGTATAGCGAAATGTTTATGGGTTGCAATTGAAGATATTTACGTATTGACCTATTTAACTTTCCTCGCTAAAATCCTTACATAATGCTTTCATATTGAAAAATTCTTTCCGCATTTTTTTTGGTTCAGTGCTTTTGGAAATAATGGGGGAAATCCGTTTTAATGACGGAAGATAAATTATATAAAATTTATATATTTTTAGATCTTAAATGCTTGATAACTGAATGAATGTATCATTAAAAACAAATCTTTTCATTGTCTTCTATGCGCATATAATTTCTTTATTTCCTTTGAAGTTAATAATAATAACTGCTCAAAATTAAGTCTAATAGTTTAAAACTTTTAAACCTTTTGGAAATAATTAATAAGTAATGAAAAACATTGCAAGAGACAATTGATGATTTGGACCAATGCTTTTTCCTTTTGATAGGGCTAAATGACCAGAATAAAAATGGCTATTAAATAAAGTATTAAGTTGCGGAGAAGTTCGAAATATGGGCAGTTTTCTGCTTACTTTTCTTACTTACCAGCCTAGAGGATTTTTAATATAAGATATCAAATTTTGTGTGATTACAATAATTTCTGTCTCTATTACAATTAAAAATTTCATTGAACCAGGAGTCCTACATATTGCTAAAAACCTTTTGTTAAAAATAAAAATATTTAAAGGCCTCTCTTCTATGCTACTCTAATTTATGTATATTTACCACTTTTTCTTATCCTGAGAGAAATTTTTTGCAATACTAGTTAGATTTTTCCGCTTTCATCTACCAGAAATCTTTAGAAAAATACTGAATTTGTTAGCAAACAATTGTTTTATTATCTTAAGTCACGATAAACCCCAAGGTTATTCAAGCCTACATTAATGACGGAGTTTGCAAATTCTTTCTACAAACTAGTCATAATATTAATAGTCATATTTTAGGTTGAATATGCATTTTCCTTATTATCCTTTGTTACTTGATTCGATTTTAGTAACAGAGCTTTCCATTATTTCATTTCCAAGCAAAACTACTTTCTAGCTGAATACCTGAATAGCACAGAGTGGTATCAAATTCATTTTAAGTAACTTGATATTAAGTAATCGCAATCAAGAAAAGTCTACCTTCGTGTTGAGGATAACAAATTCACCAGATAATCAAGTTCACGCGAAATTGTACGATAACAGATTACGTAAAAGCCATGAAAATAGTCGTCCGATGCACTGTGAGCCACTTACACACACAGATATTCAAAATAAAAACAAACGCACTAACTTAATTAGCGGCGACAATTTGACGAGGGTTCGGAGTTGTATTTTCTACATTATTGAGATTGCTGCCTTTTCAATCGGAAAAAAAAAAGAAATAAATAAAAATCCCGGCAGAGTGAAGCGTATAATTTAGCTTGAATCGTCGTTTCAACTAAACCACTGTACATGTGTGCGTAGCGCTGTGAACAGGTAACTTTGAACTTGACTTAGAAGATAACCGTGGAAAAGAAAGTATCCGAAAAACAATCGATCGCGAGAATATGTCGCGCGCTGAGGGGATGCGCTACATACTAAACTTGAACTTTATTTTTGAGCCTTACATGGGTAAACGACGCCAACCTTCACGTAATCTTTCGGTTACGTTTGCGCTGGAATGAGTACACGAACTCAATACACGAAAAGATCGACTGGAGCGGTGCAATTCAGACAGAATTTTCCAGCTACACATGCAGTTGGATGCATTTCGTCTAGCCGGACAAGTTGAGCTTTCCGCCCCGTAACAGTCCTGCCCGGCCGATGCACCCTCCCCCAGACCTCCGCCGAGGTTGACATAATTCGATCGAGCTTTCGTGCCCGATTACAGCATTCGCGGAGATCGTTGTATGCAACCTGCAGTTGGTGTCGATTGCAGCGTTAGAACAAAGTGCAGCTGATTAAATTTTTTCTGCGAATTCAAGGTCATCGCCGCTCAACAGCCCGCACTCGCACAACTACATCAACAAGCAGTTAATTGCAATTGACCGGGCTGAGATGTGACACCGGCTCACGGTTACCGTCTTAAGTCCTGATCGGGGTTTAATTGCAATAATTGGGGTTGCTTTTGCGCTTGGCTGTTTAATAACGGCCACATCATCGCTAATCTTTAACTAGATTTTGCTTATCCACTATATACTGTGTTTTCAAGAAAATCAATTCACTGCATGTTAATTTTCTAGTTTCTAGACTAGCTGATACAGCAAAAGTGTAGGTTACCCCGTCGTTTTCCGGGTTCCACACCGACCACCAACTATACCTTATGCTTTTTTTATTGGTGCTTTTATGTTTCACGTATAATTTCTATAATTTCCTCACACTTGTCGATAGTTAAGTAAGAATGTATGCAACTACTCGTTTTGGTTGCTTTTGGTTGGTATAATTTGCATAAAGCATTATTTTAATGACGCCTTGGGCAATAGTGCTTACTCTATTTAATAAATACTTTTTATTACTCAAAGTCTCAACTGCTGAAAACTTTCTTGCAATGGAGCAATACTTGACTTGTGACGAAGATTCTGCTTGATGAGTCTAGATGACTTTGTTGAGTTGTTGACATACAAAGAAAATTCACAAATGATAATTAATAGCAGAGAAAGATCGTTATCTCTTTTTATAATTAATGATTATGATTACTCAACAATGAACGGATTGCATCATAATAGAAATAGATACAAGGAAAAGTCAAATTTCCACAATATGTTAAACGATTTTCTTAAGATATGGTCATTAGCCCGACTTTATAATACTTTAAAGTATTTGTAATATAAACACTACACTTCTACAAAATAAAAATACGGCAGTCGGTAATTGCACGGTTTTATTGACTTGTTCGCGTTTTGCGTCAAGCACAGCACAATAAGAGGTAAAAAGATTGGAACAAATTCGCTTTCTTCCTGATATTTTTTTTCCTACAAAACGATGAAAAATCCCAATTTGTTCGATTTAAACTATTTTGCACGGCTAATGAAATGTAAAAATTAGCACTTATTAAAGCGACTTCAGCTCCAGTTTTCGGTTTTTTAAAACAAATCTTACGACTTACATTTTTAATTGTACCTTAATTGTTTTATAGCCACTTTAGTTTTGTTTTCGAAACAATGAGAATCAAATGTGAATGAAAAATCCTTTCGCTAGGGCAAATGCGTTGCACCGTCAATGTACTACAAATTTGGTATGCAACTTTCCATAAATACTCTCGCATTTTTGAATTATCATTCAATATTTTGATACTTGTATACTTGAATTCGAAACCTAAGATTTCTTTAGTTCTTTACTTACCTAGCAGGTTTGCTAATTCGCTTTTAGAATTTTATATTCAGTCTAGTCCGGGCAGTACAGATGATAAAGTATTTAAAGAAAAACCTGCGATAACCACTTTAAAAGCCCGAAAATTGTGCACAATCTTAGAAATGGATCCCATTCAATCATTTTGGAGAAATTGCTTAAATTGTCAATACCATGGCAAACAAAGTATTTCTTAAACCTCAAATATTTTATTTTTTGCATAAACGATTGTAAAACTTAAGCTTGTAGTGCTGGCCTTTCTTCTTTGCCTTCCAAGCTCTCATTCGTGATGGCGTAGCCTGTGCCACCCTATCATGAAGCAAAAATAACAAGTGATTTTAAAAGAAATAAATTTTTGTTTACCCTCTGCAGTGGAATTATATCACTTTCCGTGAGTTTTTTGTCTGTAAGCGGATGAATCCAATCTTTTTTGATAATTTTCTCAACACACTCCATAGTGACAACATCTCCTCTATAAAGGAAAGAAAAACCTTTTATTTCAACAATGGTATAATAAGAATATTTTAAGAACCTTTTTCTCAATAGATAGAGTAGTTCGCTGGAAAACATTTAATAAAATATACTAAAATAATAATGTCCGCAATATTTTAAATAAAAGTTTTAGGGTACTCTGCAATCGTTTCAAAGTTAAAGCGATTTGAAAATTACTTAAGGCTGCTTAACTCAATCTTCGCTATATGAAATTTCGGGATATTTGATTTATAAATAACCAAATAAGCTATCCAGAAATGTAGTATATTTTGTTTTTAATAGTTTTCTTTAATTGGTTGTAACAACTTATACGAATATGCGAATATGAGGTAAATAAACAACAATTCGCAAATAAGGAAAACTTACGTTGGTTTCAAAACTGCACATGGAACCGCATTGCTGAGGACGTCGTGTGTAATCGGGCACATGTATCGGTTTTCTTTTAAAATCAGCGATTTCTTGTCATCCTTGTCATTGACCAGAGTAAATTTAACTTCAATTAAATCTTTCGCTTTGAGTGGTTTTCCCGAAATTGGGCAAAATATGGTGGGATTCGGTTTTTTCGCCTTTTGAATCTTCGCGGCTGGAGACTGCGATGGTACCCAGAAGCTGGGTAGTTCCTTGTCCTTGCCGTTGGCCATATTCGAGATCGAAGAGGTCGAAGGCAGGTCCTTCTTACTTATCAAGGACCCAATTGATGACGAGCTTGTTGTGACGATATTCTTTTCAGTCCTGATGAATTTTTCGAGTCGCTTTTGCTCCTCAAGTGCTGAAAGTTGGGCTTCCTCAGCCTCCTCTGCTTTGCGCAGTTTCTCATATTCTTTCAACTTCCTGCTGTACTCATTCTTTCTTGTAATGATGTACTGGAGGATCGCCTCCTTGTCGAATAAAAAGCCGTCCTTCGTAATCACTGGATATCGACAGGGCTGCAGCGTCAGCGAGCAGCAGTCGAAACTTTTCACGGAATCTTTGCCAATTCTACGGCTATTTGTGCCGTAGCCTGATGCTGCTGCGTCCTTCTTTTTCTCGTGATATGTGTAAACAGCTCCAGCTGTGCAGTTCTTCGCGTGCCTTGTCATAATTCGTTAATTTTGCAAATAATAAGTAAAACGAATTTAGTGGCTCAAAACGTAAACACAGCCACACGAGAAGTGACAACTTTTGACGTTTCTTTCCAGCAGTTTTGTTACAGCGGTCGGTAGTTCACAAGAAGGGGCGAAGTGGCGCTGTAATCGATTAATACCCGGAAAAGATCATAACAGATTTCCGGTCATTCCGGAAATGGATAATTTCTATTGTAATTTTAGCTAAAACGTAATTTGATGTTTTTAAATAATAAAATTGTTAATGGATTAAAAGCAAGTAGCAGAGCCACAAATATAAAGCTTTCTTGCGTGTTGCTGGCAAGCGCAGGAAAGGAAGGAAGAAATTGCAGGAATAATTGAGGAAATAATAATTTTATCACTAGTTTTCCTTTAAATTGATTTGTTTTTTTCTGTTCATAAAAAACAAGAAAACTTTAACATGCATAAATTATTTAATACAAATTAAGCCCAACATACAATAAAATGATAAACTTGGCCACGTACATAGAATAAAACCTAATGTCTGTTGGTGGACAAATTCAGGCTGTAATTTAACTACTTAAAACAAAGTGCAACGTAAAAACTTAAAAGCCGTTGAAAAAATTGAAGATCTGAGCATTTTAAAGGAAGTAGTTTGTTTTTCTTAAATTTATAACTGCGGAACTGCCTCGCAGAATATTTCAAAAACTAATTAACTAATTTAATAGACCTGGCTCATAATTTTTAAGATTACCTTTTTTTTTCACCTGAACTAGCATTAGCTGAAAACTGAAGTTATTACCCCTTTTAAAATACTGTCCAGGATTTTCATAGTTTATAACGCGTTCAGTGGCCAATGGGTGTACGATAAAGTATAATATTTAGTTAACGTAATATTGAAAGTTTAGAAAATTGAAAATCTTTATTACAATACCAAGAATATTTTACTTGATTTGTTAAAGTCATCATATTGCACACATTGAAAAACAATCGCAAATGCTTTTTGTCGTGAACTTTAACTCGCAGATAAAGATTTTACTTTTTTTACATAAAAATCATCACTTCCAGTTTTTTGCTGTTGTATGTGAAGCAGAAAATTATGAAGAAATGATAACGCGAAGTTATTGGGGGCTGAATTTAATCAAAACCATATTATCTCTTCATGTGATGCTTAACGAAAATTCCACAAATCATGCGTAAAGAAATTGAAATATAAAACGATAGAGTGAGCTATTATTAGTACAATTTATTTTTTATGTTCTTCGCGTGCATAGGTCTTTTGATTTCAAGCTTCAATTTTAAAAATATTTTAATGATTTGAGTTAGAATTGAGTGATGTGCTAAAGTCCTACAATTTTCCGATAATGGCAAAGTTATTTTCATCTTAACATGCCGTCCAAGGAATGTTTCTTCTCAAGTTATCTGCAAGTGCATATCTGGACCAGTTGAGTAATTTTTATCTCTTTCTTGCTTTTTTGTTTCACTAGTGCTCTTAATCACTGCTTTCAACACCAAAGTAATTGGAAGTCTTCTTTTATTATAATAAAATTTTATTATAATAGAAGAGTCATCAAATAAATGAATAACGTAAAATAGGAAAAAAAACAATTAGATACTTTTGGGCTCTGGTGGCTAATTACGACTCATTTTGGTAAAAACGAAGTATTTCCACTAAAAAGGATTAATATTTCCCTATTGATCAGCTAATCCTGGTAAATGCAACTTAATGCCTAAGCTAGCATACAATATAATCTATAATATTAATAGTGATAATATTTAACAGAAAGAGTGTGCATCGTCTTAAGTGTTGATAAGATAAAATGGGAAATTTGGAATTAAGCTGGCATTTTAATGGAACTACATACTTAAGTCCTTCCCCGATATTTTCGAGATAATTTATGAAGTACGAGTATTTCATTAATTATTTGCTATCTGCAAGTAGCTTTGAAAACCGGAAATAATTTAAACAAAATTATTAAGACTGATTTAGTATGTATGTGTTGAATTTTTAGTGAATAAAAAATAAATTAATATTTAATCATCATATACGTTATTTAATTATCATTATCTCACTAATCATAGTTGTTTCAAAAATTTTCAGCTCGAAAATAAAAACTTTTCATTGTTTTGTTTTTAAAGGATTTCCAAATATTTATTTTGTTTTTTTTTTATATCAAAAATATCAAAATCCAGCGATATCTGGAATTCAACATAGAAATTATTCTCTTTAGTTGTGCTAATTTATTTTGATTAGCATATTTTTTAATTTGTTCCGTAAAACGATTTCATAGACATAGACTAGCTAAATTGCATTTATAAATATGTTGAAGAATCCGAATTAAATGCATAAGTTTATTTAATATTTAATAACTAAATCTCAAGCCACCTCGAGTGTTTTATTGATAATTGGACATTTGTCTTGTTCTGAATAACTGAACTTTTACCCACATTTTCAACTGGACTATTTGCTTTCATTTGTTTAGCTTTCCTAAGCGAAAACAGAACATTTTCAGAGGAATTGTGCCTGCATGTGACTTATCAACATTTCACATGTTGTTTTCTATGAAAATAATCACAATTCGAATGCAGGCTGATAATAGAAAAATTCTAATTATTAGATAACTTGCAGAGTTACAGAAACGAATAGGTGCTCTTAAAGCGTTGTTTTATGAACGAAAATTAAAATCCAGAAGTTATACTAAAAATTTGTGTGAAAATTGTTAAAAGTTATTTCTAAATTTACCATCATTGATACAATAAAATCTGTAGGTATTTTTTTAATTATTATGATAAATTTTTCATTGTCTTTTATTATATATGTGTTTTGTAGTAGGTAATACTTCATAGATACTTTCATTCTGTAAATACATACTAAATTAAAAAATACCTATAAAAAGATTATGGTGATACCTGTTTTTATTTAGATTTAAAATCTAAGTGATTGAAACTCATCGGTATCATGTTATCATTTTACTATTATTTTTATAACTATGTACTATGAGAGGTATTGAAACAAATTTTCCAGTAGGTTTATATATAGATTCGAAAAATGTACTACAAAACTCGTAGTTTTTTAAAAGTTCACTACCAAAATGACCCCAAATAAAAATCAATGTTAGCTAGTTGATAACATAGTTGTCGTAAAAATGAGTAACTTGGCAGTGATAACGCGAATTCAAGCCATCTGTATAGAGGTCATGTAATACTTAGACTCTTAGAGCATGATAGATTTTATCTCACATATTTCTAAACTTCTTTTTATTGAGCATCTTCCGCAAAAATTGCCGTCATTCATCAGTTAGGATGTGTTTGTAACATTCAAATACCGAGCAGGTGATAACGAGCCAGCCACAAAGTTTTTAAGCAGATAAGCAAATATTGCTACAAGTGTTCCTTTACAATTCAGCACATCGCCGAGTTTACAAGTCGAGGAGACAAAACGAATTTGCAAGAAGCGCGTCTGTCCGCCTGTCCGGCAACTATCAGTCAATTGCAGTTATCGAGGCGGGCAAATAACTAAATTGTATTAACTGGCGCGATTGATAGGGCTGTAATCAGCGCCGCCCGTGCCGGTTATTGTTGGTGTCGGTTATTATTCCTCCAGTCCACCAAGTCGCACTGATCGACGCGAATCTCGTCCATTGGCTCTAAATTGTTAAGTGCGCTTCGCTGTGTGGTGCGCGTATTTTCGACTTTTTTATGTCAGCAAGAAATGGCAATTTTTGGTTCTCAAAAAACGCCGCCACCAGTCAAAGAGCAACTGTCGCGCAGATAAGTGAAGCGTTAATGAAAACTTTTGGCGCCGCTACACGTTGCGGAAAACGCACGAACAAACGTAAATCGGTTAATTAATTAAGAATTAGTGAACCTCTGCAAGGAAGTTTGATTTAATAAGGATATCCTCATGAATAGAATTTTATTGTGCGAAAATCGGTTACAGACGCTTAGTTCTTAGTGCTGACGCTCCGAGCCAGAGCAAATAGAGCTTATTCAGTGTTTACTTAACATGTGGTTGTTGTGAGGGAATTTTACCAGTTCTCGTTAAGATTTGTTAAGTAAGAAAATTAAAACAGTAAACAAGTAAAATTGTGTAGTTCTTAACAATAACATTCCACTGCCATTGTAATCAATTACATCCTACAAACTGCGAGTAAAGTTCTTATCTCACTAACCAAATATGTAGATAGACTTTATCTGGCTGCTACTGAATTAACAAGATTGTTCGTAATGAAATTGTCTAATTACTGTCACAATGGCTTGAAACATATCAAATAATATTCTATAACTTCATTCACCTTCTTAAGTCACGTTCATTCATTCATTAATTTTTTAACTCGACCAACGAGCATATATAAAAAATTCTAAAATTTTCGATTGTGAGGTTGATGAAAAAGACGTGGTATTTTTTATTTTAGTTATCAAAACAAACAAATTGTTATCATTTGCTGTGACTGGGGGTCTATGGTTGTGAAAGTTATGGAAAAATTATATTTAATTTAAATTATGGCTAATCGTTGGTTGACGTAATTTAAAATATGAATTAGCACTAATAAGCTTTTTCACAGCGTGCCTCGGTGTCTATCTGCGTGATATAAAATTGTAATTTAATTTGGAAGAGATTTCACAACAACTGACACCTGTTGCTGTTCTAATTTCTCACAGTTTCTAAGCAAACGTCGTTTTTATGGCTTAGGGTAGGATTTAAGGGTGCGTAAACTGACCGAAAATAAAGTCTATATTTAAACGTGATAGTCAAGTTCGGGCTGCTTAAGACTTTGCTTGCTGATTCACGTGGCTGGGCTTGGCGAGGAAACACCTCAAAACACTTCCGAAAGAAGATTAATGCCCTCGAGTTCGAGCAAACATTTTTATCGATTTTGTTTTTGTTTTCCTGTCTGGAACGGTTGTAAAATATTATAAAAATATATTAATAAATAAGAATTATTAACTAATTTTCTGTATTCAGTCGTTTTATTTATTGTTGTTAAAATTGATCGAAAATAACGATTATTTTGGATATTTCAACCTTAACAAGATTGAGGCTAATTAAGAACTAAACAATAACTTGTACTATTTAAGAAAACCAAAAGTTTATCGCGAGCAGAACTAACCGAGCAGGTAAAATGGTTTACTCATTTCTAACGAGTTCAATTTATTTAATCGCTAATAACAGGTTCTGAACCCAAAGATTAAATATACTGTTTATTTTTGCTCTCACGATTAAAGTTCTTGCTTAAGATTCACGGAAATTATTGATTTAGTTTTTTTCATTGTTTATAAAAGTAACAAATTATTGAGCTCGAGCTTTATTTTTTCGTTCATCGATAAAAGTCAACAAGTCTGTTCTCAGGAACTACATATATATACATGTAAAAGTGTGGAAAGAATGCTAATTTTTAGAAAAAAGATATAAAATACTTGGGTGTATTCAACAAAACACGAATCTTTGAAATTGTTTTCGTGTAAAGTTACATAGTCGAATACGTACATATAACAAATAATATAATAAAAATATAAAAACAAACGTTCATAAAGGTCATACTGGGGTTTGTTAGGCTCCAAAGTAATTATATTTGTTTATTGCGTCAAGGTTAATCAGTTGTTTTCTCCTTTATTCCACTATTCGACATTTCTAGGAAAGTGAAATTAAAAATTAAATTTTTACTTTATATGATACGTCTGATTCCTGTAGTTTCTAAATTTAAATTGCTTCATACTCTTAATTAAAATCCAGAATTTGCAAAATCAGATCACTTCTGTGACCTTAAACTTTCGATTTCCAATTGCCTACAGTCATAATGCTGGAAGAAGAGTTTTCCTTTTGTTGCGATTTCGTAAGAACTATTCTTCACCTTTTGTTGTGTAGTTTGGTCAATTGAGGCAATTATGTTACGCGATTGCAGCATCCGATACATGATTTAAAATGCATCTCCCACGGCTGCAATATTTCTTAGTAAAAGGGGAAGTGGGAAGCTATCCGCGGTCATTTCTTGCATAGACTTCAAAGTAATCTGAACTTATTAAATTGACGGCTCTTTTCAAATCCAATTGCTGTTCAAATCATATTGAGTTCAAGCCGTTTTCGCCGACCTACAGCAAACGTGGTGCCAGACATCAATTGATATTAATTTTAAAAACTTGGAAGAGCCTCGCGTGTAAACTTTAATGCGAAACTGCCGGCGCGGCTTGCAACTGTTCCAATAAAATTTTTAAGTAGACTTGTTCATCGCGCTAAAAAGGTCGTTAGGTTCTGACTGTGATGTCAGATGGTGATGGAGTGTGCAAATTATCCCCATTTAGCTTGTCAGCTTTATACAATTAATTCATTAAAATTTTTACAATTTTTTACTATATGAAGAAGAGCTGCATACGCTGTCTCAACAGGAAGAACAGCGTATAAATTTTTAAAATTTCAATAGAACGATTTTAAGCACAGTAATCGCAATTCACTGTTTTTGAGAAACGAACCAGGTGCTCAAAGTTTATCAATAAAATTGTAATATAACACTTGGTAGCAAATAGCAATTTTTTGAGAGTTTAAATTATAATACCTGCATAACAACAGTCAACAGAAGTTTTCACGCTGCCCTGTAGTGTGACTAGCAACTGATTAAATACTTATACTTTAATACCGGAAAGAAAGTGTTACGAAGATGTGTACCTAGACACATTTCTGTTTTATCAAAGAAAATCAATTGTATATGAAATAATGATACAATTTATAATCCCAAAACAGCAACCCAGAAAAAATATATCAAATTCTATAATCTTTTGGCTCTCAAGTGTGCTACATTTCTAAAATTGTATGATTATTGCTTTTGGAATTAGGTCTAATTTATTTTGGTAACATTTATAGAAAGGTCCAATAATAGCTTATATTAACAGCAAATGTGTGATTCACTTAACGTCGAGATTTTTATCACATGAAAAAGAAGCAAGGTGTATCCACTTAAAAAACGCAGAAAACCCCAATCTTAAAGCCCAGTTCTCACGCTTTGGAGAATTACCGCGTTTGAATTCGATCCCCGACATCAGCTATACTATAAGATAAGGTCCGATTGCCTCCTCCAGACAAATTGCCATGTTACAAGTCGAGTAGTGAGCGACTATCGCTAATCAAGGATTGTTTAAATTTCGAATTATGTACATCAAGATAATACACGTAGCTGATAAGATTATTTTTAAAAATCGAACGGATGATTGCGCCACTAACAATAAGTGATAAAAATTTTATTCCGCAATTGCAGGTTCTCTCGATCGCGTGCTACGATGATTTCGAGGAGGGAGTTCTCGTAGTATTCAAGCAGTTCACCACGACGGAGCGGTTACTTTAACGCCCCCTTAGCAATAAATCATCACCAAAAGACTGATTTATTTTATAATTTAAACTTTTAAGGATTTTAATCACAATGAGTAAGTATATTGCTTAAGTCCACTGTTTTGGTGATAGTGTTCTAAAAGTTTTCTATCTTCCAGGCGGTGGAAAGGCGGAAAAGTCCGTTGGACTTAAAAGAGAGCTGGGCCTTTTATCGGCCGTTAACATAATTATCGGAGTTATGATAGGATCCGGTATCTTTGTGTCTCCAACAGCTGCTTTAAAATACTCCGGTAGTGTGGGATTCTGCCTGGTCGTGTGGGCAGCATGTGGGCTAGTTTCCCTGCTAGGTGCTCTCTGCTTTGCGGAACTGGGAACGGTTGTGCCGCGATCCGGCGCAGAATATGCCTATCTTATCGAAACCTTCAAACATCTTCACAAGTTCTGGGGACCTTTGCCCGCATTCATATGCTCTTGGGTCTACGTAGTCATACTAAGACCCGCTGAAATAGCTGTGATAGTACTTACATTCGCTGAATATTCAATTCAGCCTGTCGGACACTTGTTTGGAATGGAGCAAATGTCTCACGAGGATCAAGACAAGATCATAAAAATTTTGTCGATACTCGCATTAGGTATAAAGATATGCTACTTTATTTATTTTATGTGATTTATATGCTTATTTTGAATTTTCAGGTATCATCACTTACATTAATTTGGTCAGCGTGAAGCTCTACATGCATATTAACAACATATTCGGATTTTGCAAGGTTTTTGCATGTTTGGTGGTAATCGGAGGCGGTATCTATGAATTAGCAATCGGGCATACGGACAATTTAAAAAATAGTTTTGAGGGTACCACCACAAATCCAGGACATATTGCTCTTGCGTTTTATAATGGTCTTTGGGCCTATGATGGGTGGTCTAGCGTTACAACAGTCACAGAAGAAATCAAAAGACCTGAAAAGAACATTCCTCGATCAATTGTGATCGCAGTCCCAATCATCACAGCTCTGTACGTCTTCATGAATTTGGCTTATATGACGGTTCTCACTCCCAGGGAAATGATGACTGCCCCTGCCGTGGCTGTTGCATTTGGGGAACGAGTTCTAGGACCTTTTGCCTTCATAATCCCTCTGGGTGTTGCCCTTTCGACATTCGGGTGCGCAATGAGCATCCAATTCGGCGTGACCCGGTTATGTTTCGTAGCTAGTCAAGAAGGACATTTCCTGGAGCCCATGTCTTACATCCACGTAAGAAGGGCCACTCCAGCGCCAGCAGTCGCCTTCCAAGGAATACTCGCTTTGCTTTTCATCCTATCCGGAGACATCGAAACCTTGATCGAATTTGCCTCATTCCTTATTTGGGTTTTCTACGGATCTGCCATCGTGTGCCTTTTGGTGCTTCGAAAAACTCAACCAGATACGCCTCGCCCTTACAAGGTGCCACTTTTCGTTCCTATCTTCACCCTCGGTGTTGCGCTATTTTTATCAATTATGCCGCTGGTGTCTGAACCGTCGCTGAAGTTCCTGTTTGCCATTGGATTTATTCTCAGTGGTGTTGTCGTCTACATTCCATTTGTATACATGAAAAGAAAACCATTCTTCGTTGGTAAGTTTACCACACTATTACAATTTATTCCCTTCTAATTAACCCTTCTTTTCAGATAAATTATGCTATTTAATTCAAGTACTATTTGAAGTGGTTCCGGCGACGAGCAATAAGGAGATCTAACAGCAAAATGTTAGTGTATTTAATTTTAAATTATTTTTTAATAAAAGTCTTAGATATTTTTGAACAATGTTTTACTTCTATTAAAAAGCTATTGTTAGCCTACAAAAAACCAAAGAAAAAGAAAAGAAAAAGAAAATAGAAATTTTAAACGTTTGAGATAAAACGCTTGCGTTTGCTAATAACTGACGTCATGATTGCATATACGGATTAATTTATACTGCAATTTTTCACCTATCAGCATTCATTATATTGCGGATAATGTTTCGAGAGCATGATATATTGCTATAATTTGGGAATCCACTTTATAAAATTATTCTTTGCTAGGAATTTACGCGATGTGTACAAGTATTGTCCTTCTGGAAAGCGCACACAATAAAAATAAAGGTTAATAATGGTAATAATAATATCAAATCACCATTAAGATTATTAAAGGATTTAAATTTAATATTATAAATATAAAGTTCATATTGTTCGGAACAAATTATACTTCGTTTAAAGAATAGATACTATTGATTGAAGTTGATTTACGATCTTCTTTTTGATACTTATTTCTGGAATTTCTTGTGGTTCCTGGAAATTGTTTCAGGTATGCAATGTCAGTCTTTTTAGATTTTTTAAAATAATTTTAGAAATCATAATTTTGTTATCCTACAAACAAAATATATTGTTACAAATTAGCCAGCCAAGCGGCTGGCTGACAAAATTGCACGATCAGCCCATCGTTGCAATTTTGATGCGGAGACCGACCTACACTTATTTTGTTGAGACTCATGCTCGTCCGCCTAGGCAGCCGAGCCCAAAAAGTAGTCGGCGTTTCGATCCGGGGCACCAGTCAGATCTCTTCAGTGTGACTGAATAGCCAGTGACCCTGCCATAGACGCCACGATCGTGGGGACCGAACGCCGGTCCCCATATCCACTTGATTAAAATTTCCAAATTACAACGAAAGAAAATTTTGTAACAATATTTTAAAGCATCTAAGTTTTATTCTGGCAAGAAATTGGGGTCCAAGTAGTTATATTCTTCGTGCTTAGAAAACTTCGCAGGAAGGTAGTCCTTGTCGAAGAGGTTGGTATCTGAGTTGCCCTTTTCATCGTCCTGGTCCTCACCCTCGGTGTCCCCGTCGAAAGCCATTCGCGACGTTTGCTGGCTGTGGAACGCCCGCAGACCGCTGAATTTGTGCGTGACCGGGTGCGGTTTTTCGGACAGGAGCTGGGTTATAAAGCAGTCCGAGCAGAAGTCGAAGGAGTCGTGGATGCACGTGTTGCAGTGCCACCTGGTGCCGCTGATAGGCTCCTCCAGGCAGACGTTGCACTCGTAGTTCACGTGCTCGCTTGGCGGACGGTCGCTCCTGACCGCCTCCTTTTCCTTGTCCTTACGAACGCGCTGCAGCAATTTCAGGGTGCGCAGCTCGATCTTATTCCCTTCAGCCGCCTCGGCCTCGTCCTCCTCGCTCTCCTCGTCGACCACAACCATTTCGGCATTCACCAACTGGTCTCTGTCGAACGACGTCACGCTGTTTGCGTAGGACGAGCTCTTGAAGTGGTTGAACGGGTCGTAGGGGGTTCCCCCGAATCCGTCGTCGTCCTCAGGCATAGTCACGGGGACGTCGTGGGCCGGGAAGAAAGTGGAAGGACGGAGCGCATGCTTATTCACTCGATGCGCCTTGGAGAGGTACTGTCGCTGGGACTTCGGCAAACGGCCAGGCACCGGCATTCCGGCTGAGTGGAGTTTTTTGAAGAACTTTTGAACTCGACTCGCAACTTGTTTAGTCGTGCGATTCCCTAAAGCCCGGGCGATTTTTGCAAAACGACGCATTTCGATGGGTTCGGGTGGATATTCAACGAGAAGTTCCTCCAAACGTCTTTGCTCCTCGCATGTCCACAACTGAAATTGTATTCCAAACATAAAAGCGTTATTTCTTAAATACAAGAAAAACAAATCGTATTTTAAGAGTTAAATGAAAAAACTTTTCACCTTTGCGCATAGAGAAAATTATATTGAAAAATCGGTCCAAAACTATTTTCATTTTTCAGTCAAAGCAACATAAAGACGCTTAACTAAATACTATCACTATCACACTTAACGATTTCGACAATTTGGAAAAACAGAGGTAGAAGTTGTGTTTTTCAATTAAACTTATTTTTTAAACGCCTATGCCTCAGACTGAGGCTTAAATTGTATGGTGCAGTTAGCAATCTGTCGGCAGAGATTTAAAACTCAGGCTTCTTAGCTCACAATTATGTTGCTTGGGAAAAAACATTTTATCGTTTTTAAAATAGGAAACGTTATGCTTTGCAATGGATGGATGGAATTTAGAAGAAAACCGGGGCAGTGTGAGAGCTTAAATTTATTCGTCTTATTCTCTAACTCACACTCACCTGGTTGAATGTTTCGGGCTTAGACTGATCAAAAACACGTCCTCGAACTGTGACGTCCTGAGAACTTGAGGTGCTCTTGATTCCTTCCTTGGGGAAATCCGGGAAGATCGCGTTGTACTTCTCGAAGTTGACTTTTGGAAGCTGAAAGAAATCATTTCAAAACTAGAGAGACAAACGCTAACTTCACAGACTTACTTCTGCAATTACTATGGCCTTGGGAATCCCTAAATCTTCCGATGAGGACAGTTTTTCAATAAACTTCTCGGGGTCTTCGAGCGCCTCCCTTTCGATGGCCCCAATCTTGTCGACGTCTTTCGTGGCCTGGATCCGCTGGGCTTGGAGAATTGCAATTGTCCGTAAAACCGCCGTGTAGTCAGCGTTGCCCCGCAACGCCAAATGATCAGATTCAAAGTAAAACTCTTCGGGCTCCGCGAAGTCTTCGGTGTGGTCCACTAGCTCCATTGCTCCGGTTGCTCCTTGGTCGCCTTTAAAATGTAAACAAACGTCAAACGTCAGATAACTTCCAGGACTGTACTTCATCTGACTTCAACAGCTGATTGCGATCCGTTTCATTCCGAAGTGGCCATCAACTAACCACGCTTTCAAAACGTCAAACTCAGCTGTTTCTGCTCAAACAGTTCTTTGCCGGTAAATAAAGTCGCTGTTTTCTCAACATGATTCGCGTTTTCCATAGAAGTTTTCGAATATTTGCGGCAACAAATTGTGAAAAGAAGAGTTCTAATGTTAAGGAGTTGCTGGAAAATGCGGCTACTTTCGAAGACGCGAAACCGGCGACTCCAGAGGACGAGTGGTCCACGCTTCCGTATCCTGAAGGAACCGACATGCGCCGAAGCCAGGCAGCAAAGGCGTACAGGCCGAACGTGGACCCCAAGGAAACCTCAATAATCGTTTTCCCTGGCCAAGGCTCGCAATACGTTGGAATGGGGAAGCAGCTGCTTAAATTCCCTGGAGCCCGGGACATTTTCGAGTTGGCGAACGAAGTCCTGAAGTACGACCTGCTGAAAATTTGCCTGGAGGGGCCGAAAAGTAAATTAGACAAAACCGTCTACTGCCAGCCAGCCGTCATGGTGTGCTCCTTAGCTGCTTTAGAAAAATTAAAAGAGGAAAGACCACAAGCAATCGAGAACTGCATCGCCACGGCCGGGTTTAGTCTAGGTGAAATTACAGCGCTGGTCTTTGCTGGGGCTCTGCCCTTCGACAAGGCTTTGAAGCTGGTTCAAGTCAGAGCCGAGGCGATGCAAATAGCCAGCGACGAGATTCCTGGAGCCATGGCGACTGTTCTTTATGGCCCGAACTCGAGTCTGGGGATAGCCTGCGAAAAAGCCAAGCAGTGGTGCTTGGAAAAGGGCCTTGAGAACCCCCAGTGCGCCATCTCGAACTACATGTACCCTCATTGCAAGGTCGTTGCAGGCAACTTAGAAGCCATAAAATATCTCGAAGCCAACGCGAAACAATTTAAGCTAAAACGCCTTAAAAGGTTACCTGTGAGCGGAGCCTTCCACACGGAGCTAATGGCACCCGCCGTCGAACCATTCAGAAAGGCCCTGAAGAAGATAACAATCGAAGACCCCATAATTGGGGTCCACTCAAATGTAGACGGAAAACGGTATAAAAATGCTTCCCACATCCTCCACCAGTTACCAAAGCAGGTAATTACTTTTCTTAAAATTAAATTCAGTAATAAAAATTTTAAATTTCTGCTCAGATCGTGAAGCCAGTTAGATGGGAACAAACTCTTCACATTCTCTACGAACGAAAGCAAGGAATTGATTTTCCTCGGACTTTTGAATGTGGACCAGGATTAGGCCTTGCGGCGGTCTTGAAGCAAGTCAATGCGAAAGCCCACGATTCTTGCTTCAATGTGGAAGCGTGAGCGGATATTTTTATTAAAGTACGATTTTGTATAAAGTGTATAATAAATTAATAGTTCCCATTTTTACGTATAATCTTTTCTTTAAGCTACCCTGTCCAATTTAAACTTGAAGTCATTACTCAATAATTTCCAGGTACTTTTTCCATCTGTCAGTCTATTCATCTACAACTTTTAAACCCATTGCCCGATTTCACTGAATATTAAATTAATACACTATCTTCAACGCAACAGAAAGGCTAATTTACAAGTTTGTTAATACAAAATTAAAAACGATACAAAGTTCGGACTCACAAATACTTTTTTAGCTAAAAAAATAACACACTTAATCGATTTACTTAAAATTGGTCAATCTTATAAAAGATAAATAAGATTTCCTTGAACGATGGATATTCTTTTTGTGTTAATTAAAAGACTCAAATAGTATTTTTAATACAAAAACAGCTTTCTCTATAATAAAATTTACCTAATTCCAGAATTTATCAGCGCTTAAATGGTAAAAAAATGACGGTAATTGAAATCGAATAAAATCGATTTGGTGGAATGGCTGTGTATTGACATTAGAAGTTTGTTTAAATAATTAAATGTGAAAATATTAGAAATATTTTTTATCTTTGGACAAATTTTCACATACATAGGTGACATTTACTAAACAAAACAATTCATTTGCTCAAAAGTTAATAGACTCATAGTTTAACGAATCAATTTATAATTTTAATTTATATTTGAGTAGACGTATGCAAAATTTGAAATAGGATCACATTTTAAGTTTCAAAATAAATGAAAGTAAGGAGGTCGGGAATAAGTGAAACAAGAAGTAAGCTGCTAAATAGACATTAACTTTATTGATCCTGCCTTAATCCTAAGTAGTTTTCCCAAATTTAACTGTGCATTATGCCGGTAGCAAGTCGAAGTCGTCACTAACATGAACCATGGGAACGTGCGCTTCATCGATCACCGGCTGAGATTTGTATTCGCACAGAGAATGCTCCTTCATCACCCACTCCCAGTCCATTTTCTGCACGGCATGCAGACTTTCGGCTTCATTGTGGTGGCGAAGGACCATTGCTTCCTGGAATTTAAAAAATATTAACATATCGTTTAAATAAATATAAAAGTGGGGGGTTACCTTAATTTTTTCCCATTTGTCATCAACGTCCTGCAGCCAACTAAGAAATAGTCGGCCGTTGTATCGAGACCTAGCGTTTCTATCTTTTTCCTCTTGTTCCGGGGTGATCATGTTGTAGACTTCTTCATCTTTGAGGATCGTGCAGACTGAAAACGGAAGGGATTGGCAAGCTAGACTTCTGGCAGCTTTCCCGTGCACCCTGAGAATTTCTTGTTCTACAGACAGCCCAAGTTTCTCTTTTTCAACGATATGCTGCATTTTCAGCTTGTGTCGCTCCTTCTCTTGGGTCACAAACAGCTCCTTCATTTGGGGCGCTAAGGTGGGGGGAATATTTATGACTGGCTCCGATGGTGTCTTGCCTGCAAGCACGTACGTCCGCCGGTTCATTAGATAGTCCTTGAATCCCTGCGGAGGCCTAGGCTGGATTGGGAAGAGTGACCTTTGCTTCTTTTCTATCTGCTTCCGGATATTTAGGAACATCTGGTAGCAGTTGGTGAAGGGATGATCGTGGGGATGGATTTCGCTTACAGAAGAGTTGTTCTCACCCGCTGACTGATTGTTCGAAGCACTTGCGGATTTGCTGCTACTCTCTTCCTGCTTCGCCCGAATCTTCCTCTTTCTTGGATGCAGCTCGACTGTATTCTGCTGGGTTTCTTTTGAAGACGACGTTGAAGACGCTGAAGGACTAGGCTCATTTCCCGTAGTCTCATTTTCTGCTTGATTCTGATTTTGCGGTGGACTAGAATTATTTGTTCCTGCACTTTTTGCGCTTGCATTTTCGTTACTTTCATTTCCACCTGTTGGTGGTGGGGGTGGGGAGTTACTTTGTAGCTGTGGTGAAGAATTGTTAGAACCGCGATCTACGCTTTGTCCACCACTCCTGTGGGAACTTCTAAGAACGCGCTGTTGAGCTCGATCTTCACTTGAAGATGCTTTTGTGCTTTTTTCATCTGAGGTGTTTGGGGTACTTGTCGAACTTGTCTTACTTGGCGGCTCTGCTGGACTGGCGCATCGTGAAGATGCACTTTCTTTATCGACGGTTAATGAATCGTTACTGTTTGAGGATGAAGCAACGACGTAAGGGAGTGCTGCATGACTCCTTGCTGAATTGCTTTTTCCATTCCTGGATCCAGTTTCCATGTCTCCACTTGTACTTTGTTGCGGTATGACGATTTTTAGTGGAGGTACTTTGGGTCCTCCATTACCAAAACTCTCAACACTCTTTCCTTCATCGCCGCCCTCAGCGTCGCTATCATTCCCTTTGTTTGTAGCTGGTTTCGGGCTAGCACAGGGACTCTTCCTTTCTAGACTGGTGTTTACTTTTGAAGCAATTCCACCTAACGATTTATTTGAACCTCCGGACTGTTTAGAACCTTTCTCTTGTCGCTGCGGTGCTCTTCCTCCAGAACTCTGTTTGCCAGTTTCCTTGATATTTTCAGAATCCTTTCGCTTCTTCCTTTTTGTATCTTCACTGCACTCTGGATTTTCTTCACTACCTTCGACATCTGAATACGGCCGTTTTGCCTGACTTGAGTTTGTGTTTCCACTGCCGCCACTGCCACCGGAACTGCTGTTTACATTTGCGTCTTCGGAGCTCTTTTCTTCAGGGGGCTGCTTCTCACTCTTTCGAGATTCGGTTTTCTCGTCACCACCATTAGAAGAAGAATCTTTTGGTGTGCTCTTAAACTCGTATATGTCGTCTTCCTCTTTGCTGTTGACCGACGACTGCCCGCCCGTGTTTGCGTTCGCTGATTCATCAGATTCGTCTGTGTTTTTCTTCTGATCAGACGAGGGCTTCTTCACTTGCTGTGACGATCTGCCTGTCGGTTGTGCATCTGTAATATTAAATCAAAACCGAATACATTAGACTGTTGCCAATTGAAAGCGAATAAAGAAAAGCGCGTCGATTTTATTTGTAAATAAACGAGCGACTCCTTCCTTTGGAAGCTGATTAAATTTGCTGACAAATCAGTCCGAAATGTTTTGCGGACAAAGAAATCGATTGAGTCGGAGCCCTGTTCTGTTTATGAGACTCCAGGAGCTCGATGCGATAATAGGAATGGGTTTCGACGGAATTTGAGAACTTTAAACAATTTCACACTTAAAGTAGTGCGAAAAGAAATGCAAACTAGTGAACGTCTCGTACACATTTTCTAGAGCTGACTAACTTGGAAAGTGTCCAACAATTGCAGCAAAACTGTTTCAACTGCTTCAGGGGACCCGAACGCTGTGAAAACAGATCTTTAGGGTGTGTTAATGATTTAAATTTGTTTTATTTTCCTCTTTCTACATATATCACCACTTTGTTCGGGTAGGAAAATTCGGAAAAGTCGAAAGCTTTTCTTCTGCACTGAGCAGGACAACATTCCGCGTGAAACCTATGGTACGACGGTCCCACGGTGGAAAGGCAAAGCTCACGAGATAAACAAAACTACACGAAGTCTGGGAGTGAAATAATTTAACGCTATTTATTAAGAGACGCTGATGGATTTGTAAAAATGATTCGTATTTCCGAGTCGCTGAAAATAGCAATTATTCACTTGTGCCCCGTGCACGACATTAACCTAATTAAAGCAATGACGGTGCCACTGATTTAGGAATTGATATATTCGAAACGCGCTTCTGCGGCGAAAACCTTCTCCAGATCAAAAGATACTATCGGTTCTTTCTGGCAACCGATACTTTGAGGCTTAACAATTAGAGATGATTAGACATGAATATCACTGCTTCGTAGGCGGCGTACCATTTGTAAATGGCAAAAATCGCGTAAATATAAGCTCTCAACAATATATATGGCAATTTTATGCACGATTCAATGAGGCGATGAGACGATTTTATTGAGTCAATATTATTTTTACTATACAAATTTCTACTTTTATTCGAAAAATCCATAAGTATATGCAGTCCCCACTCGCTATTCAAATCTAAAAATAGTCTTTTTCAGCTAGATTTTAATTTAGATTATGTCTTAAAAATAAAGTTATTTAACAATTATTAAAATAAAAAATCTTCAGGTGAGATTTCGATTTTTGAAAAATGTATGTGGTATTACTAAAAAGCAAGTACTTGCAGCAACTTTGAATATTTTTAAGTTTAACTTTCAGCCCCTTCTTCTGTGTGAAAAATATGGCCTTGCTTGAATTAAAAATCGTCTCTGTATGTTTATGTATTATACAGACATATGTACTACATTTACGCTTCATTCGTTTGGGTATATTTAAAAAAAAAAATTGATACTTTCATTATTCACAAAATAAATTTTGGCTACACATAAAAATATCAGGCATTATACAGAGCGTTATAATTAAGGTAGTGCTTCTTTGAGTTTGTGCTACCCTTCGGTTTTCCTTATTCACATTTAGTCGCTTTATAAATACAAAAACATAAAACAATGAGCCCTCATTCTTGTTTCGTTTCTAAAACAATTGTGTTTCCGTCATATCGCATAACCACTCACAACTTTCACACTTTCAGGGAGACATATTCAATCCCTTCGAAAAGTGCCAACATGAATAAATCAATATATGTTCGTTCGAATTTACTCGGGGGGGAAACGCTATCGACGTGTATCGCATTACGTTGCAGGACTTATTGTTATATTGAACTGCTTCATATTTTTTACGAACCTGCACTTTTTCATCTTACGAACCCTTAAAAGCCCGCAGATTCAATTTAGCAGACATAACAAAGGGAATAATGACTTTCCTTGCGAATCATAGCCGACAAAGACGTGATTTTTCCGCAGACTCATAACTCATAAAATATGCTATGCTCGTCAAAAAGCGATAAACAAACCATTCTGTTTCGCTTTAAAATTTTATTTTCAAATTTATGAACGAACCATCTATAAGTACTTAAATACGAATCAAATGTATTGGGAATTTGGTTAATTCAAATTCCTGGAGAAATCTGAATTTCGGGATTCATTTAATGTGTTATAAGTTTTAAGCGTTATTTCGAATTGAATGATTCATTCAAAATCATCGTAGGAGTGTATTTTGTAAGTATATTTAGCCGAAGGGCTGGATTCCACTTCTCGAGTAAACCATATCAAGGACTTTCGGATGTTTACTTAATTTAATGGTGATTGAATGACGAACGTCTGCTTTTATTTAATGCTGGTCATAAAATACTTCGAATGAAAGGTTTTAGATCTGTTCAAAGTACACAGGAGGCAAAGGTTTGCCTCCGCCCTGTAATTTAAAACTCCATCAGACCAAATTGTGTTGTAGCACGGCTGCGAAATTTGCGCAGAAAGTGCTTCAAATTTGGTTGCCATTAGCCGGGGAAACGAGCACCCCGGTGCACTCTTCTTATATTAGAGCAGATTTTGTTGCCGCATTCTCGTCATTCATCGCCACCATCGTCCTCGTCAATTTTATCGCGCTCTCTCAAAATAACAAATGCAATTAAAATGGGATTGAGAAGAGCTGTCGTTTTCCTTCCAATCGATATAACTCTTAAGTGATTAAATACTTTAAGGCCGGCCACGTCGGTACAGCGTTCAACACTTTTCGAAGTGCGAAGGTTCTCAGTTTTGTTGCGACGCGCAGCACGCTGATGGAAACGGTGGCACGTTTTGATCCGGACGATTAAATTTCATTGCACACAGTGCCGATGCATACTTTGTTTCTGCAAGCTACCAGCGAATAATCCATGCAAGTTTCGATCCCCGGCGGAATTATATTTTCCGCTTATAGCTTCGTCCGCGCTGTACTTGGCGGTCTTTTTATGGAACTCATTAAATTTGACTACCATCCAGAGCGGCCGCAATGCAAGTTATACCCGTCGATTTTGTTTTATACCCTCTTTTACGGGGATGATGCGCGGACCAGTTTATGACGAACAATTCAAATTTCACATGTTCTCGTTTCATGAAGCGTTACCAGTCAACATACCAATTAAAACTTTAGCTACTACTCGTTCGTATTTAGAATTGTCCTTACCTGCACTTAATAAAGCCAAGGTTCCCGCCTACCGGATTTTTTATCTGTATTTTTTCGGATTCAAGGAACTTTAGAAAATTATGGGATCATGTTTTATGAAACTTTTTTTTCGGGTATATATTGTTAAAAATGAAATAAAAATCAAGTTCTATATTATTAATTAGTCTTTCAACTTCAAACAAAAAATATTTAATTAATATTTTGCAATAAATTATGTAAGAAAATTGAGGTTATATAAAAAGGCTTCCCACTTAATGGTCGGCATGATTACTAGAGTATTAATCGATGAATTTGAATATTTCAAAAAGATTCTTGTAAAGTAATGTTGTCATTATAGTCTGTGGAGGCAAATTTTTTAATATCGAAAAAATAAAAAAAATATATTTTGAAAAAAAAAAAACCAATTTTTCATCGCAAAATTTCGTTCCTTAATGATATATTGAAACTCTATAACTAACTCCTACTAAATTGAATTTTTCAATAATTTTTTTTTCTTAAATACATATTCTTAAAAGCATAATAAAATAATAAAACAAATTTTATTTTTTCTAAATTTTATAGGTACATTATGTAACCCCTTAAGTGAATTATTCAAGGTGGATATCTCATAGCTATTACAAGAATTCCGTATCACAAAATTATCTACATAAAGAGATTATATACAAAATTGTTATTTATTTAGTATACTAAATTTTTTTGAACACACCCCAAATAAAATGTGTTTAGACCACTTAGAGATGAATTGAATAGTGCTCATATTTCTGGTACGAAGAAAACATTTAATTTCATCGACGTAGGATCTTGAAGTTGTGTACTTTACGCAGGTGTCTAATGGCGTTAATGAACAAAATACATAAAGAGAAATTGGTTCAATTGAGTACTCTGTTAAAAATTTAATGTATGTAGGTAAAATATTTGTAGAAGAGCAATTTCATACTAAAATCATCATTCATTAAAAACTTTAAAACAACTTCTACTTTTTTACTCAAAAATTATACACTATTGAAACAGTTTCAACAAACTCAAATTGTTTATGTCAACACATAGTTAAGTAAAACACTCGGCAAACTTAAAGTGCTAATTTTTAAACTGCTACAAGTTGGGATCCTCTAAGAAATTGTCCGTTAATTCAAAAACTCAAAAATATTTATAAACCAGAAATGAAAAAGAATATTCGATATGTAGATTATAAATAATTCAATATTTTCTCAATGTTTAAATTTAAAATTGTTACCTCTACAAGTAATATAAAGACTACTTTTTCCCATTTCCAGTTTTTATATACACAACACTATTTCGCAATAGAAATTCACAAATGAATGCTGCTTGCTGACTCTTTGAAGCAATTGATATAAAATTCCGAACAAAATTTATAAAGTTTGTTTCTAGTACGCATACAATTGTGACAAATGACTTGTATATATGTATGACAGAAAGACAAACACAAATATTTATTCAAGTGTAGACTGATCCATATCAAATGAAGAAATTTAATTTTTTCTTACGTCGAAAAGTTTGATTCATAGTCGAAAATATTTTATTTATACAAATCGTTAGGTTTAGTTCCATATTCGTTGCTTGCAAAAAAAAAAAAAAAAAAAAAAAAACTGTTAATGACATGTACCTTTCTAAGTTAAAAAAAAATCGATTTTTGGTTTTTGCAATATTAAAAGGTAAAGATTCAATAATAAAATATGTATTATGAACATTTTTCGTTTTCAAAATAGTTTAAAAGATAAAGCATTTTTTGCTCGTGGTTCTAATATAGAAAACTTTATCCATTTTTCAATAGTACTTTTAAAAATAGGAACTTATTTTGAAATAGATTTTGAATTTTTTTGTTACTTTTCTGAAAAAGAATTTTTGTTTGATATCAGTATCCTCGTTTTTTAATTCACGCCAATGTTTCAGTTACTAAATTTAAAAGACGAAGATTAAGATCTTCTAATAATATTAAAATTATTTTAGAATGCATATCAATTATTCTTCCAAACACTGCGTCTTCGCAAAGTTGTGAACCATCTGAAATTTATTTGGATATGGAATTTTTTTATTGAAATGCTGCTAAATGTGCGTTGCTAAATTTTGCTGCACATACATATTTTGCCAGTAGTACGACTGTTCCATTAATTGCAATTTATATTGAGGAAAACTTGAAAGTTCTGTCACAACCGGCAATATATCATCAGTTCGGAGACTGATAGGTTTTTTTATTAGTTATTCGTGCAAGTGTGCAGTTTCAGAGACAGTAAATTTTTTATCTAATAGAAATGAATGTCTCAACAAAGGGAATTTCCATTTTCAATTCCGCTGAAAGTTTTTAAAATTTAATATCTATTTTACGCAGGCGCTCTCTGTCTATTAACATCGGGTTTCAGGAGAATTTTAGTTAGAACTGCTCGCACTTCATATGGATGTTTGCTTACGGATTCCATGCCATGCCAGTCAAATTGGAATTATTGATATACATATTTCAATTGATTCCATTGACGTAGAAGATAATTCCTTTTGCAAAAACAGTACTGCTGCGCTTTTGTTGCTCTGTTGTTTGCGATACGAACTGAGTGTTAATATTGGCTGCAGTATAGATGGAACCCACCAGGATTAATTGTAATGAGCTATTCGAGCGAAATAAAATCGAAGCACCGGCCTCTACTGTCCTCAGCCCATCGATAACTATGGCAACAATCAATTGCGGAGGATGTGTGTATGGTGGCGACTACCAAAGGTAGCAAAATCAATATCCAGTAGGAGGATAACAGAGCAAACATTTTGCATGGCACGGACCTGATAATCAGAAATGGAATTGCTTTAAGCAATTTTCTCTGATGATTGACCAATCCTCGCAGCTATGAGCCTGTTAATGCAGAGGAATTTTCCTCGGAATCTGGAGTCTTTAAATAGATTTAATTTCAATTATTTTTCCCTATAATCCAAAAATCCTCGAACAAATATAATTTAAGCTCGAATCATTGATTTATCTGCCTTATAAATTCTCTCTTCAGTGATTTTAGTTTCTTGGGAGAAAACAGAGGTAAAACGTTCAGCAAATGAAAAATAAGGGAATATTTCCCTCCGGTGTAATCTTTCAGGGTCATTTCAGCCATTCAAGCGAAATGATACCGCTTCATGCTTCTGTTTCTCTAGGTAACGCCACGTTTCACGACTGAAAAATTCATTGCCTCCGTCTTGATTGTATCTTAGTTACCGATAAAGATGAGCCTTGTAAAAATATCGAATCGAAGAAAAACTTGGAAATTTTTTGCTCGTATAGCTGCTATTGCAGCAGTCAAACTCTAACTCTTGTTATGGCTGCCTCAGGACTGTGCATGACTATCGATTTCCTCTTCCTTGGATAAAAATCCCCCTGTTGGGAAATTGATATCATTAAGAGAAAATTTGAAAAAATGAAATGTACTGTTTTTCAGTTGGAGTACCATATTTCAACAACTAAAAGCAAGAGACTCAAAAACAATTAAATATAAATATTTGCTGTTGTGATTGAATTGCGGGAATATATTGTATGATTCAAAGTTTAGATTTCACAGAACTTGAAAAGATATTTCCTTGAACAGTTCGGACAATACGAATGAGATTTTAAGAACGAAATTCACATTCACAATGAAATGATAAAAGCAAACAAAATATGGCAGAACAAACACGTCAAGATTACTTAAATTGGCAATGTTTTATTTCGGAAAAAGCCGTATATATTACTAAAATTAATTTGGCTGACGTATGGACATCATTATTCTTTACCCAGAATGATTAATTCGAATACGTCAACTCTTATTTGCAGATTGGATGTGACCTCTCATAAAGCTAATGTTGTTTTGCACCCAAAGTGATTTCTTATCTGTCTGTCCATGGTTTGTGCGAAATTTGCAAAGTCTTGCAGATAAAAGTTCCAAAAATACAAATATTAACAGACAGGATAAATTTTCTTTTAAAGTTGTACTTAATTGAATTTAGAATAAATAGATTATAGATGAAACACATTTTTATTATTATTTATTTAACAAAGATTTTAATAAAATAAATTGTAAAATATTATATCGCAAAAATCTAAAAGTTTGATATTGTTATATTCTAGTTTATTTTATTGAAATGAATTTTAACAATAACATTTTAGGACATGACCCCCGTTTCACCACTGAGCAATTCCATACCATTTAATAAAAAAAATCAATTTAATATTCCATTCTTATTTCACGCCTCCGATTTGTTTATTTGCTACAAATCACTCTTCTAAAAAGTTTGAAGCTGCTTTAGGCTAAATGGTAACAATCGGCGTCAATTTTTATTTATCCTGCAATAACTCAAAAAGGGACTTTTGCAGAAAAGAATTCAAATTGCTAACAAAGCAAATACGATTGCTGACAAAAGGTTGACAAATTGTTCAATTTGGTACAAACATTCATAGTTTAAAAATATTTCGACTTTGCTTTTGTTTCTTCCATGCTTGATTTCGTTTCTCAATATTTCATTATTTCTTAATTAAAAAATTGTCTCTGAAAATCTGCCAGCAAAATAAAATTAGCAAACTTCTGAGACTGAAACTATACGGCGATTTATTACAATTATTATTTTTCCAATCTTTACATTTTGATTTCCTGAAGACTCAAACAGTGTATCAGTGTGTCTGAAGAAAATCTTTCACTGTGTGTTATTAAATTTGTTTACATAATTAAATATAATGTAAACTTTCTAATAAAATATGGCAATTACTTTTATGACAAAGCAGCTCATTAGAGTTTCAAGCAGATGCTCATCATCAACTTTACCATAACTTGTGCCCATTAGACAACATTTATAATTAACATTTCTCAGGTTAAATTAGTTTGAAGGATCAACATTTTAATTGGAATTTCCCAGAAATCCCTAGACTATGAAATATTATGTCTGTGCGATTTTGCTGTTCAGATAAGTTCTAAACTTTCCAAATTTCATGCATGAAGTTTTAAACTACTAAATGGGAGTGCAAAAAGCTGAGCGAGTATTTTATACTTTTGATATTATTTTAGGTAGAAATTCTACACGTGTCGTTTACTTTTACCATTACTAAATTTACCTCCGTGAAAGTTTATGTACCTATGTATTTAATTTTTCCTTGCTTCTACATTTATTTAGAACATAACATTTCCGTTTAATATGTTTAGTTTGCATATAATGTACTCGTATCTTAAGAATAGTTTTCTACTATGTTAATTTGCGAATTTGGCGTTTCGGGTCAGACTCCACTCCACAATACAGAGAAATTAAAACTCAATATATCTCTTAAAAAAATTCATTGATAAATGCTGCGCCTCTGAATGTTTAAGTACGAAGTAAAGACAAATCTTCATATGCTGGAATATTTTTATTAATTAAATGCACCGGGAAATGATTCGGTATTACGAAATAGTAAATAAACGAGACGTTTTATTTTAAAAATAAGTAAATTATTTGATTGCGGGTGGCTTAATATCTGTGGAGAGATTACTTCATTAAATATTATTTTAAACATCACACGGGATTGCTCTTGACATGATGAAATGAAGAAAAGCAAATAATTAAAGTGATAAGTTAATTATTAAATAATAAAAAAAAATTCTAAAACAAGAACATGACTTGCTAATAGAGTAATATTTATATTGCATGACATTTTTTAATAAGGTTTCTGCCTAAAAATCGTTTTACTAAACTTTAAATAACTTTTATTATCTTTTGCTAAGGTCAAAAACCATCGTGTTTTGTAAAATGATTTTGCATAAGTTGATTTTCCGGTGTCAAAATTATTAAAAATATTTTTGGAATTAACAGTTGGGTCATTTTGACCCGGAATGATACTGATAGTGTAGGCCTTTTCCAGTTGATAAATATTGTTTTTTTGTGATGTTCCAATTTTAAAATTAATTAGGTTAAGAGGTTGTTACATGTGCAACAAAAATTATTATGTTTGCCAATATGTTTAGAGGGTTTTTTTGTTTTATGAAAAGTTTTACATTTTTTATTATGGATTTATATAAAATTTGTAGTTTCTAATTTGAATTTTTTTTATTAGAACAATACTCTGTCATCAACCTAGCGAATATTAAATTCAATTCAAGATTAATCTCTTTTCGTTTAAAGGAAATTTATCCTATATTTATATGTACCAGGGATTTTAGAGGCTAGATTTGAATACTATATATGCAGATAAATCTTAAGTATCCAGAATCCAGAAAACCGCTAGTTGTTCTACTTAGCGCTCACATAACAAATGAAAACTACATTAATTATATTTGTTAGCTTATTTTTATAGCTGGAAAATGCCTCCACGTTCGTAGAAAAGCAATATAACATAAAAGATAGCCCTCCTCAAAAATATGTGTATGTTGGTCCAGTGTGCATTGTATGTGTACAAAAATAAATGTAACATCTTTTACATGCAAAAAGAAAAGACCGGTCGAAGTGATGTGCCTTTCAAGCACAAACTTGCCGAACGAACAAAAGAAGATGTGGCGCCCTAGAGAACCACAAATATTTTACTCCCATCATTTTGTCCCTCAGCAAAAGAAAAAATAATGCGAGTGGAATTATTTTATATGCACACACGCATTATGCGATATGTTGGCTGGTTTATGTCCTGTAGTGTCAGTACATCATAAAATAATAACGCAATTTATATTCCACCACAACAGTGCTCTGTCATGAATGAATAACAGCTGAAATAAAGACTTCTTATTCTTGTCATTGGCCTCCGACATCCTTTTTATAGAAAGCATTTAGTAAATAAATAAAATAGACACAGATATTCCTCTCCAACCAACGATACGTGCAACATTTGTTTAGGTTTTCCTTTATACTGCAGCTCTCACAGCGAAAGTATCACACTCAAGAAAGGAACTCGAGAGGAATGTGAAAATGTTGTTCGGGTTATAACTCAAAACCCAATCGATCGAATTGTTACATATTTCCACTTAATGGACTTTTCGATACAAAATTATGCCAAGTATGTGAGATTAGCAAACTTAATATTTTCAGTCAATTGGAAGTGCTGAAATTTACTGAGTAGTGGTTATATATTTTTAAAAATTAGGTCAGGTTTCCTTTTATCATGCAAAATGCATAAAGGCTGAAATGCTGAATTCTTCTACTCCAGATTTGTTTTCACTCCTCTCTGTTTTAAAGAGTAGAAATTTTGTGCCTTGCAAAGTAACTAAAAAATAAGTAGCTAAAATATATCCATAAAGAAATTAATATTTTAAAATTGTTGATTTCAGATGGATATATTGTAGTATGGTACAGACCTAGGCCTAAGTTTCAACTTTTTCTCTGATATACGCTGAGCATAAGGCTATATAACATCTTTATATCTTTTTTAAGAGCCGTTTTTACTGAAAATAAAATGTGCCATATTTTAGTCATTTTTGAATATTTGTAAAAAAATAACGCAATTTTACAGGAGCTCGGAGCAATGCTTGAATAAAAACTGAAGCATTACAAATTTTCATTTTCAGATTCGTAACACCCTAAATTTGCTAAAATTGAAACTTCTAATATCAAATGCAATCAAAGTACATACTTCCGATTTCAGCATAATGTAAGCGTAACAAAAAAAAAAAAAAGGGGGTATATGTGGTTCAATTTATGCGTGGTTTTTCTTGAAAAGTTAAAAGGCCTTGACCGATTCTTTTTTTTAAATAAAATAAAGCGCACATAAGAGAAATATCTTAATTCGCGTTACCTTACGTTTACGCAACTAAAATAATGAGATTTGTTTGACCGAAACTAGGTCTGCCATTTTAACTACTGCACTAATTACTTTTCTGAATGGTAAAAGCGTTCTTAGTTTATTTTTAAGTAATCTTCACTATTCACGGTTAAATGCACATTTTTCAAGTAACCATTTACATACAATTTTAGTTTTTAAACTTAAATGTTTGATAAAATCTTAAAAGCTTCTGGTTTTAACGTTGCTAATGATCTTCTTAAAAATAATTGAGGGTAAAAAGTTGTTTCATCGTTGTTTTCACGACAAGGTAATTAAAAAATTTTCAAACATGGAAATACTGGAGAAAAATAATTTAATTTCGGTAAAAGAAGTATAATAAAGAATTTACAACTGTTTTAATAGCCGAAGTAATTTGAGTTCTTAAAATACATGCGCCGACTATTCGCCTTAATATACATTCGATTGAGGAAAAGGACTACAATTTCAAATAATTTAATTTGCATTTTGCACACATAAATATACCTTTTCATGCTGCAATTCCCTGTTTGTATTGTTCTTCAAAAATAGCGAGCCCAACTGAACGTTATTGTTTACTCACAACGCACGGCAGTTTATTATCCGCAGAAATCGCGATAAACCTAACATGAGCTGATTTTCTAAGCTGATTTAAATTTAATCGATTCTAAGCGATTCAGCACACATACGCTTTATGTTTTGAACGATTTTCTAGTAAATAAAATCTAAAAACAAAATCATAAGGTTTTAGAGAAATGAAATCTTCTGTGTATTATGAATTGCAGAAAACGAATTTATTATTTATGATTTTTAAAGAAAACATGTCTACGTTTTTGTAGACAGCTGCTTAATGAAATAACATTTTAATTTGGAACCTTTGATTTAGTGCATATTTTTATGTGCGAGAAACGACGACAGAATCGGCAGAATGTTGAGAGTTATACGTTGGAGTAAACAATTAACAACAACCCGTTAAAATTTTTATGTGCCGTGCTTAAATAAGCATCTCATGCCGGGAAGTGGTTTTCTGCCGGATTTATATTTATATGTAATAATAAAAAAAATATCCGGAGATCATTGCATGCAAAACTGCTGCAAAATTAAATTAATAGCGTATGATTTCGAGGACAGGAGCGCATTAACGCGGAGACTATGAGGAGTTAATTTATTGCAGCCCTCCGCTTGGCCACTCTCCCGATTAAAGTGCTCTTTTTATTTTATCTGCATTATAACCGCGGTCCATATTTGTCTCAATTTTTGCGATGTGGAGAGGAATCGATTAAATTCGCTGTCATAATATGTCATGGCCTATTTACCATTCCGATTCGCTCAAGCTGCGTGTATCCGCTGGTTGTTTGTGCACCATCTCACCATGTCTCCGAAGCATTTTCAGCTTGATTTTCTCGTGCTGAACAACGTGATAGAACACTTTTGCCCATGGTCGGTCGTTTTATTGAATTTTAACCATAAAACGTAGTGGGTACCTTATTCTCGGCCATGTGCACTCATGCAATATCTTTTTGTCACAACGAATGCAAATTGCGCCTGTGTATTTCACTCGCAGCGCCAATTATGCATTTCTCGAATTTCCTTTTTCAATCTTACTGACTATTTGAGGAAGACGATCACTTCATGACCAGTTAAGGGTATGCGAAGGTTCCAACTAAATTTGTTGCCATTCAAAGACTTAAACGATGTCAAGAATATCTGTTTCCGACAAAGAAAAATTCTGACGGGTTGTAAATAAAATAAAATCATAAATAATCAGATTCTTAAAACGATTATTTTTATAATTACATTTAATCTACTCTTTTACTTTAACCTAGTATTTTGGAGTTTGTGTTACATTAATATTAACAATATAAAGCTTCAAAGTAATTCTGCTTTTCCAGCACGACAATGACCCTAAGCATACTGCTTGTTTGTTTTTCGATTAATACTTAGAACAAAAATAAATGAGAGCATTATATTCCTATAAATTTTTTTAAATCAATCATTCCATGTTATCACAATTCAATATAATTTTTCAACGGAAAAAACAACTTTTCTGAAGACTATTTTATATTAATTTTTTTTTCATTCGGCGTAGATCTGGCATCGTGGAGAAGAAATGCGAATTTGAAAGCACGCGTCAGGTTACAGCAATAGGGCTAACCAAAGGCGTGTTGGCATGCGTTCATGCGAAATCTCTGTGATTATCGCCCATACGTGTCACCTTGCAGCATTTATCGTTAAGGTTTCAAAAGTGAAGCTCAAGCAACAATTTCGTCCAGCGTCAAACCGGTTTTCTATGATCGTATGCTTCACGTCTAGGTTGTAACTTTAAGGGAAATAAATGAATCTTTCTAAAATTCTTATTGCTTTAATACCCTACAATGTAACTGCAGAATACAAAATTAGTTTTTTAGAGCAAAATTATATTTGTGAAACAACACAGGTTTGTATTATATAAATATGACTAGAAACAATTATTCAAATAAAGGCAGTCTCATAAAAATACATATAAAAGGCACTCTCATAAAAATACATATAAAATTGAGACATTAAAAAATCGGACCGCATCCGTAACGACAAAAATGATTGATATTTTATTATCTATCACTTTGTAGATTAAATTTACAAAAAAATAATCTTTTTATCTCCTTTGAGTTCAATTATAGTGATTGTTTCATTCAAAGCAGCATTTCTTTTTGTGCAAACCTGGAGCAAGCATACTAAGTAGTCAAAGATCGAGCTAATCTTTGACAGAACATGAAATAAAACAATTGTAAGACATTTTGCGACTAACGAACGTTTAATTAACAAACTTATGATTTATCTTGGCCTCCCGAACTTGAATACATGCGATTGCCTCTCTAATTGGCTACCTACTACAAGTATAAAATGAAGTGACGCAATTGAGTTTATGAAAGGTCAGTTTTGTGACTGATATGACAATTTCGTGTCGTTAGTACGTAATAAGTTCTTTTTATACGTTGCTGGAACATTCAGCGTTAACATATAAGGCGACTGGAAAGCAAAAATAATTTGGCTTTGAGAAATGAATAATTGAAAAGTCTTCCAATGATAGTTCAATATTTGCAGCATCTGCTAGGGGAGCTACGCAGTCAAGTGGTACTCCTCTGGCGTATTTATTTGCTCATTTCGACAGTTTCGAATTATCGGACGGAGATGTCCTCCATTCCAAAGTGAAACGAATGCGGCACGTGTTGACGATTTCATTGTGTCGATGTGGCGAAATACGCCCATTTGAATAGGCGGTTCATTGCTCCATCGATGAGTTTTAAATGCAAAAATCATGAAGTAGTAATGATATTTATATGATTGAATTCATGAAATCAATTAAAAGCCCAAGTCGACTTGTATTAAGTAGGAGGATCAAACAGGATATCCAAGTATCGGTCTAATTAGTGATGGTATTATATTTATAACACAATTGTACGACCTTTTTCGTTCTGAACAAAAGAAGTTTTAAAGTTAAAATTCATATTATGTAAGTAAATTTCCGAATCTATGTACCTTTACCTCCTTCGATTAGCAAAATAGGTTTTAAACCTTAAAAATAAAAGTAACATTTCTTTATAAATCAATTCAATGGATGCTACGCTACCTTTACCGAATTCATATACAATCACTTTCCGATATATTTTAAAACAAACAATTTTTTTTTTTAAATATTTTTGAACAAACCTGCCTCGAAAAGGAGAAAATGGAATCAACAAATATTTTGTAATGTTTAATTAGCCACTACTTCCCACTGAAGTCGAGTAAATTCCCTCCGCTTTCTTAATTAATGCATCCTCATACTCACGTTGTTTAAAAAGGTAAAGACTTTATAAAATGTATAAACACTGGAGAAATATCTGAAAAGATGGACAGAAAACATTTACTTTTCGATTGAACTAATTAAAACAGACGGATCCAAACATTAATTAAATCTTAAGCAGAATTAGTATCCCTTCAAATCAGAGGGAATAAATTTTAAATGTTTTCGATTCTGTCGCCAAAGTTAATCAACCTTTTGCACAGTATTTGAAGTATCTAGCTGAACATCGCACAATCTTCATTTTAAGCAAATATTATTATTGTATATTAAGTCCGTGAACAATTTATTTATCTTCCGACGTGTGCATTAAATAAACAAATGACGAGGTCAGTTATTTACGTTGTTTAATTCGATATTTTGTGGAGCGAAATTAATTTCATGAAGTATGTACTTTTAACTAATCAAAAGGTTAAGTAGACATTACCCACTAATATTCTGAAAATAATTTTTAACCTTTACTCATCATCAATCAAAAATAACTTCAGTGACATGCGTATTATGTTAATATTTACTTTCTTTATCGTAATCTTATCTTAGTAAAAGCTTAGTTTATGGTACCCATACTTTTTATTTAGGTCATTTGGAACTCTGAGAAATGAATTTTATTTGGAATTACTAAATAAACTAAGGATTAACAAGTGTAATTAACCTCACATTTTTGAATATTCAACACTCCAAAATGAAAATAAATTGTGCTTTAAATTTATGTAATTTATTTATTTAAAGCAAAAATGTGTGTTTATCCGCATAATCAGAAATATGAGTTTTTTCTTTGAAATATTGACTGGAAAGGTATTTTCAGTTAGCAAATTTTTAATGACCAACCTAACTAACATCTCGTTACAAAAATAATAATAACGATGATTAATTAAAATGGCTTATTTATGAAAACATCATGCAACATCAGTGTAATTGTACCCCATTAACTATTAAATAAACAAAATTCGTTCCAGAGCAACGTTTATTTGATATGGTGGTGAATAAATTCCCTCATTCAATTGTTAATCCAATTCTGTGGAGAAAAATGAATTTTGTGCGGTATAAAGTAACATTATATCGAGCAATGTTAATACCACATCAATCAAGCGTTCTTTTAAACTAAATTCCACTTTATTTAGAAATTAAATACCGTAGTTGATGCTTTTATACCTAAGTCTAATAATATTAAGATATACTCTGCTAGACTGCTGCTATGTTACACTATACCCAATGGTTCATTTGGTTTCATGGTAAAACATCTTATCATACCATACGCATACCTTTCGAAAGATATTAATGAATAAGAATTACCGAGTTTATTCTATTTTATTAAGGCAGTAGCGGTTAAGAGGTTATTTTGTAGTCGGTTAGGCATTAAAACCGCCAGCACGCTTTGCTAGAACTCAGTGAAACATATTAATCCCAACAAATCTAATAATTGCTCACGACTTTTTCCTCAATAAGAACTCCAAAAGGCCCAAGAGAACTCTAAAAAAAGAAGTTAAAAAGTGGTTTCTTGTAAACAGAAAGCATTATGCCGAAGAGGTCGGGAGAGATTGAATAAGATGTTCTTCACAGGGCAGATAAAAGATACTGTGAAGAGAAGAAGCAAAAGATCCACAAATAACCCCATAAAGGAGGTGAATTCGCGGTTTCCTAATGGGAAGGTTTTCCAAGGGCCGGCACAAACTTTTATTGCTGCCGGAGTTCGTTTAAGTAAATCTTCAATGTTAACACATCGAGATAATCCATTCAGTGTTCGTTGTTGTCATTTCCATCGGGTCTTAAGGAGTTAAAACTTACTCTGCCGCGCTGCAGATCCCGCGAACTGGCAATTGTTTGGCCCGGAGACGGAGCGGTGCCTGCCCGGTGCTCACCTCAAATATTTGTGGTAATTGAGATGGAATTAACATCACGAACGAGATTACTTTTGGTTCCCTGTGAGCCCTCCGTCTGCAATGGGCCCCAAAGTGGAACCTTTCTCCCTGGGCCCCAACGCAAACATTTCACATGTCGGAATCTAATTTGCGACGCTCTTCGCAAAACATTGGCACATCTTTACGTGGTTATGGCATGATAAAGAGCCAAATATTTGATCACAAGTTAGCCCATATATTTGCTCAAGGAACAACCAATTTGTCTTAAAGTCGCCGTGAAATTGCATGGGTGTCGCGCTCAAAACCTGCCCGGTCGCCGCAAAAAGTTTGAAATAGGAAACCATCTTGGTAGGCTTAAGCCAGCCTTCGAGCGGATCTCTTTATCCACCGCGTATGATCGAAGTGTCTACTAGAAGCTATTTCCAGTTTTGTGTCTTTTCTTTGTTTCTTTGGAAATGATTAATTTCTTGTTGGGCCTCTTGGTCGCATGGAGTTTTTAAGTCACCAGGCCAAGCTAGTTGCCAACATTTCGCCGAGTCTAGAATATTGTAAAATTGTTGGGAATTTCAAACGTGTGCAACTTATCTGAATGCTGCTCATGTATCGGACATTTTACCGAGTTAAATAGGTAGCTGTACGCTATAAGCAATTAATGCGCATAGAATTATGCTAATTTTCTCTTCTCCATAATAACCGCACTTTGGTGGACTTCGACATGGCAAGGAATTACAATTTGAAATAGTACAGGCCAGTTTGCATGAATCTGTGCAATGTACGGAATCGAACGTCCGGGTAATTAATAGCAATCAATATGGGGAGATTGGGAAGTTATGAGGTATTGATGTAGACAGTGACAACGTGAGTTGCACTCCTGATTGAGAGACGACAATTAACTACATTTTCTATAAGTATATAAAATAATATAAGGCAAATGTGCAGTTTCTAGTAAATGATAAATCGTTGCATTATTCAGGGAGTTGGCCCAAAAGACAGAAAAGAAAAATTTATTAGTATGTTTTATGCATAACTATTATAAAAAGCCAACATTCCTCTGTCTCTTTGTCTTTCTCTACGCTTATTTATTCAAGAACGACAGATTCAATTTGCATACATTTTTCTCCTATGTATAAGGCGTTAAGTTTTAGAGTGTATTTTATTACACTAGGTCACAATCGAATGAAGTGAGCAAATGTAAATTAGTACTCAGAGGCTAGGTGCTGGTAGTATTTCGGTTCTGTTATCAATATTTCAATGATTGCCAGTAAATATGTTACAAAGTGTTTTCAGAGTCGCTGATTTTGGAAATCATAAACATTTTGATATTTACATATGTTGAAGTTATTACAAAAATTTTCGACTTTAAAAGATTTTAACAAAAAGGCGTACATCGTGCTTTTAGTGATCTCGCAGCGACCTTATTATAGGTAGACCTCAAAAATCAATTAGTGAAAATGCTTCTTGCATTGACAAATAAAATAATTGAAATAATCAAACGACCCCTTTGCCTTTGTAATGCAGCTACGATAATGAACTGATTAGTTCCATTGAGGTTTTGCGTGCCCCTTTTGTGCTCCTCACCAGTTAAGGTTCAACGACATTTCAAGTGCATTTCTCCGCTTGGGAATTTCAAGTCATTGCAATTGTTTTTTTATATTGTTATTATCAAACTCATCTCTATGAGGTTTCATATATGAATAATTTTGTTCAAAATGAAACTAGCGTAGTGCAGAGTTCAAGATCGTAAGAATAAAATTATATGTGTTGAGTAGGTATGCACTCCTTAAAAAATTAGTTTTTGTGTTATAGAAACTATTAATAGAAGTTGAAAAATATTGAAATAATATGTAGTCAACGATAGACGATTGAACAATTTTTTAGATTTTTGGCACATTGCCCAACTGAAATAGACCATTAGAAATCAAAAACCCCTATAGATTATTCGGTTCGAAGAAATACGAATCGTCGATTTTTATAATAAACGTACTCATAATTTTGTAGATAAGCAACTCCCCCTCACCAATTTCTTCAAATCTAACCATATATTGAGCACTGGCGATTTCTATCTCATTTTTGTTTAACATGTTTTGTAGCGTCTAAATCTGACCTATGGCGAATTTTATATATAGTTCAGTTTCAAAAGTCAAAACTACATATGATACGAAAGTGGAGGTAATAAAACGGAGTATCACTATAATTTCCCAACGTAAAACATATTGGAAGATTTAAAAAGGGTTGTACGTTGATTTTTACGTCTTCATTAATATTAACGTGCTGAATGAATTTTTCACTGAAAAATACAAGGCTGCAAAAATAATCTGACAATGCAGCCCAGCCCATCAATTGCGAGTAGCAATTGTGAAACGGCCAGCCCATTCACATCATACTTATTGACGGCTGCAAAAACTAATTGCGAAAAGAAGCATATTTCTTTCGAATGTAGGTAACATTTCACACCATTTTATATTCACATGGTGCGAACAAGTCGTGAGCAGTAGACAATTATTCCCTAGTTACCATACGATCCCGAAGACGAGGCCTGCGCTTCTATGCTCTTCTCTAAGTGTCTTAAAACGCGATTAAAAATAAACCTCCAGCTCTTTGACTGGAGGTAGTTAAGAAGCGGCCTCAGCCATGGGCAGTGGTGCTCCTGCATTATGAGCTCATGGCCCTTACTCGTTGAATCGTTGCCTTGAATCAAAAAATAAAGAACGAACAACCACTACTTTGTAGAGGTTTCATTTCTGCGTGCTTCATCTGCATACACCCGGTGAACGCTTCTTTGGCTTTCATCACTCCGAGAACATACAGAGCACTTCGGCTTCCTTGTGGAGATTCTTGCGTTATTCAGAGCCAAGTATGATTAAAACAAACGCAGAGTGACACATGCTTTTACCATACAATAATTCTTTTTTTTTAGCCACATACTTAAAGACCTGGCTCTTTGTGTAGGTCAATAGAAAAAAACGAGTGGAAATAGATTTATTTGCTTTTATCAGGAATTGAGTTATATGCGGGCACTGGTTTCACTGCGCGCACGGAGAAATGCTCGATTTCCTTATCAGCGCCCCGTTTGTAAGTGGCTCCGCAATAATAATTATGACCATATCTGCTTAACGACCACTCCACTCGAAATCACTCATTTTAGAATGTTTTCGAAGAAATGTCCACACTCTATCCATTTGCGGCTTTAGTTAGTCATTGAGTAGTAGACGAAGTGATTTTCATTTTTCGTATCGAAAATCATTGATAGCGCAGATAGCTCACTTTCTATAGTTGGATTACGCTATGCACCAGAACCCATATTTGTCTGGTATTTACAAATGCAAACAACTTGCCACTGTGGAACTTGTTTTCTAGCTTCTATCGCTCTTGAAAATATCTTATCTACAAATACTCTCCAGAAACGTGGTTTTACGGTTTTTCTGGTTTGTTCAGTACAACTTTATAATAATTGGCGCTGTCTTTATTCCGATATGGAAATTAATATACAAATAAAGAAAACTGGATGCTCTTGATTTCATCTCATGAAGGCAATTATGGCCATAGGATTTGGGTGTGTCTATGCTTTTCTAAACGTAAATGACTAACTTTCCACAATTGCGCTCGAATCTATAATACGTATAATAAAATTGTAGGGAGTTGCCCAGTTTGAAGTTTAGTCCATTCACAAGTCTTCGAGTATTCGATCAGAAAATCTTGATCAGGACATTTTATGGAATCGATGTACCTAACACATTGAGAGATAAAGTTACCTAAATGAAGAACTAAAGAAGGAAACTGAGTTAAAACTATAGAGAAAATCTTTTTAAAAGTTTCACTATTTTACCCGAGAATTTTTAAATGAAGTAGGATGAAAATTTGAAATGAAAATTTCCTACTCCTCTTTTCTCTTCCTTTTATACTTTTCCAATTGTATAAACGTTTAAAAACATTTGATTACGATTGGGGATTGAAGTTGGGTTCTTTTGGATTCTAAGCCCAAAATGCTCTTCGCTCGGCCACGGAGGTACGGAATTCCAAAAATGAACAATATTTTACTTAAATAATGATAAAACATTATTAATAAGCATTTAGATTTTGTTTTCCTTTAACAATCTTAATTCTAATTCTTTGGAAGAAAGAAATGCATTCTATTCAATTTTTCTAGTTCTCCCAAAAACCATACAATCATCAATTTTTCTGTATTATGTCATAATTCTCCGCTGAGCTTAAAGAAAATAGTTCTTTGTCCAAGGAGAAATAAAAAATGATTCTTTAATCTTAATATTAATGTAGACAGCATCTCGCTGTGTAACATGAAGAGAATAAAGAATGTGGCTTGAAAACATCAAGATTTTCTTGACTAATGTGGGTGGATTTTTGCAACACGTCCGACGACATATTTCTTAATCAATTATACACACACTGTAAAAAGTCCTGTCAAATTGTTGTGGAAAAAATTTGAAAAATGTAAAGCGCCAAGGAAGAGTAAACAACCTCTAGCCGAGCAAGTCGGAAGGCGCCGCAAAACTTTTTTCCAAGTGCTAGAAGATTACGACAACCAAGAAGACGAAGTGCACAAGTGCAGCATATCGAAAATCGATTCCTCAGCCGCGGAGCATTCGCCTTCCTAAATAATCAGTCAACTCATGCTCGGCGGCTATTTGCAGTCTGAAACAAAGATTTCTGTAATTGAGAAGGGCTAAGCTGCAGGAAAAGTTAAGACAATTCCGCGATCGCCTCCGAGCCAGCGGCGCCCAGTTTGCTTTTGAAAAATTCTTTAGTCCGGCGGCCGTGTTCTTTTTCTGGTTACACCGAAGAATGACGGAAGCGTGCTTAATCGCACTTTTTAATCTTTATGCTCCCATTTGTGTGTGAAATGCCTTTGCCAGGCTTCACTTTATGAACTTGTTGGCGATTTTTAATTTAATTTAATTTCTCTTGGAGAAAGAAAGTTTTTCCCAGGGGCGTTGGTCATATTTTTTTTAAAGGCGCGCCCAAATCGTTCCTGTCGGTTTTGTCGCAAACCATTAATCTGCTAAACGACCTTTAAATTTATAAAGTTTGCTGGTGTGAAACACACCCTGAAAGAGAGGCATCCGGAAGTTCTATTTCGTATTTAAATTGACGAAAAATGTTTGAATGTGATTGCAGAAAGTTCCCCGAGTCAGTTTAAAGTTTAATTTATTTCCAGAGAGTCAAGATTTATTTGCAAAATTTGTTTCAACTTCAAATCAAATATTTTAGGGGTACTTCTTATTCCAACAAATTTATTGATAGGAAGTAGAATTTAAAGTGCATAAATTTTGATTTTCAAAGTTGTTGTGATAGTCGTTTAAATTATTTCGAATCTGCCATTAAAACATGGGAATTCAAATTGAGGGATAAACATTTTAAATTTTCACAGTTCCGTATTATTTTTTGAGAAATCTCGATTTATAAAATTTATATGTTCATATTAAAGAATGTAAAAAAATATAAATAATTACCTTTATTCTGTTGTGACGAAGGTACACGCCGTTGTACTGTGTTATTTTGCTTATTCATTTCTTCTTAAGATTATTAAGATAATTTGTATTTGGTAATAATGCGTTTGCTTTAATTTGAAATATGCCCACTAATATTATAACGTTAATCCTGGTGTACCACAAATCAGTATAATGCAGCTGTATCACATATTTTTTTGATATTTATTTTCGTATTCACTTACTTTTGTCCACCATTTTAGCACTATTTAGTTCTTTTAAATTTCGATTATCAGAGATAGTCTTGAATGGTTTTTGCTTTGTTAAAGTTATATTTTCATTGTTTTTCATGTTTACTAAATATTTATAAATTATCAGCCTTTAAAACCTATTGAAAAATAGAGGAAAGATTAATGTTAAACACGTAATGCGGACGCAGAAGAATATGCAAAATGTGAGAAATCATAAAATATTTTAGTTTCGAAAGAGCTGTTTTTTGTGTTCAACGTTAACAAGGAAACAAAAGAAAACGTATTTTTACAGAGGCTTTATCAGGTACGCGAAAACAAAGTTTTTTTGCAGTCATACATAAGCATATTGCTACTTACACTACGTTCCGCATGCTAAAAGTTGTTTTAAATAAAAATGCGTTTCGCTTCCATATTCCTGAATAAAGCCTCAGAACAATAGATTTTATATGAATGCATCAAAAATGCAGAATGTGTGCCGCCAGTTACTTCCGAATCGATAACTTTTCAAAAGCATTCATCGTTTATGTTAATTAAAATACTTTTCAAACTTACCTCAAACAGAGTTTAAATAGAGAGAAATGGATGTTTTCCAAACAGCCGCAAAATATTCATATTGAAAAGTTATTATACGATAAAGCGACCATTAATAAATGAAGCAGTTTCACAAAATGAGTTTAATAATGAAACACAAAGGCCAATGCTGTGTATTCACCCGTTATTGATTGAAGGGCTATCATAATAAATTAAAACTCATAATTGAACAGCTCTTCCAGGTAAAACATATTTCGTAACAATTTGTATGTAAATAAGTGAAATAAGTCCTTCATAGCCTCCATAAAAGGGCATTGCGGATGCATAGTAAATTATATTGACCAGAATTCTATAGCCGGTTTTGCCTCCAAACTGGTGGGATATTTCCCCAATCAATACGAACCTGCGTTGTTAATATGTTTAAGCTTGCCAATAATTGTATTTTCCTGATTTCATGCAGCATTGAATAAATTCGAATGTTAAACCGCTTCATATTAAAGCAATATGAAAACCGATGGCATTCGCGAGTGCACTCAATTAAATAACATACAATATTAATTTTCATGCAGATATAACCGATAAAATAATAATTGGTTAAAAAACCAATTTACAATATTAATCTTTATTGTCGTACTCATTTATCATGTCTCTTAAAATGAATTAACTTTGCCTTTATTCACTCGCGCCCAGTCCAAAAGTAATTTTATAAATTACCAATGCAAGCAACATTAAAAGCTTATCACAAATTCAGATCAGGAAAACATGCTTTAAAACGAAATTCTCAGTTGTTTTGTGGCTATCAGATCAGGCGACCACATCCTTTGAGGGGATTTAAGTATAAAAATTAAATGACTATGGCTCATTATTAATTAAAATCGGAAAAATGTTATTCATTAAAAATAAACTTTTATAGTTAGTCGGAAATGTATGGAAATAGGGCATAAAGTAGTATTTTAAAACATTCAAATTGAACTTAACTATTAATTAGTTTGAGATGTCTAATAATTTCATCCAAAATAAGTGAAGCAATAGAGTTGAAGAATCACCATCATTTAAAATGTATTTATTGATGTTTGCCAAGAAAACTTGAAATTGAATTATACATTTTTATTCAGCTTTTGTATACCTTTTAAAAATTGAGTTTTATAAACCGTTCATTTCAAGATAGATTAAGTAAACTAAATAATCGCTTCAAAGGATATTTGCCAAATAAATGAGGGATTTTTCGGTTTTTCTCAAATAAAAAACTTTTGTGTATTAGCTAAGCTCATTTTATTTAACATTTTTACCAATTTTTAATTGAAAGTTGATCTGACTCCTAGGAAAACAATGATGAATTTATTTATCACAGTTTCATTAAAAAATATTAATTATTTACAATAATAAATAAAAATGTTTGGGATCTTATAATTCTCTCATTTTTAATCGACTTCAAGAAAAAAGGAGGGGTTCCCAGTTTGGCTGTATTTTTTTTATTTGTTTTACGCAATATTTCTGCGATAAATTTGATTAAGATTTGATGGATAATAAAAGTTGTGAAATAAAAATGTGTCTTAATAATATTAGAAGCACTAAAAAAAATATAAAATAATGTTCATTTTGGTCTTTATTAAGTGTTTGAAGCCGGCGCAAAAACCAAGGGATTGTCAATGATTTTCTGAGTGGAATTTATGTCAATCAAGATTATGGCTCGACCTCAAACATCAAATTAAATCTAAGGACGGACTATTTTTTAAGCGAATATTCAATTAAAAAGTTTGCGTTTATGGGCGTTGCCTATGATATTTAAACTAACAAAATTTTCGTGCAAAGTTCTACTTTCTAGGTTGCTAGACTCCTGAGTTTGGTACACGCCTAATATTTAACTTTATTCCAATTATAAACTCATCATTCCCATCAAAAGAAGTTAATTTAAAAGTCGCCCCATAGACTCAATTTGTTCATACGTTTTTACGTAGTTTACTCGACTGCAAGACAAAAGAAGCAAGTCGTAATTTCTCAAGGTTTTTTCACCTGATAAAAATTTGTCATAGTGCTTCTGTTTCAGTTAAATGCGATTATTTTCCATTCAAGTGTGCAAATGTTAAAAACCAAAAACGACATTTGTAAAGGCATAGTTAGAATATGTTTTAATGGGCAATTTGGAACGCTTACATCGTACATTGGGGCAATTCATCCAGTTTAGATTGCCTAAATGTATGCATGAAAACCCACTCACTGTAATTTTTTCATTAAAGTCAGCTTAAACCGTTTTTGATGCATATGTACTTTTATTTGGAGCCCTAAAATATAATCATAGCTTAAAAAAGTGGTATCATCTCCAATTTTAAATCAATCTTCTGAATACCTGTTTTACACAAAGAACACTAATTAATGGCCATTTTCCGGAAAGTGTAATCAGCCGCTAAAAATTTCATTGGGACAGATATTGGCTTAAAACCGGAGGTTTCACTTAACCAGTTCTTTGCAAATCGCCGCTGTACATTAGGTAAAATCGGACGGAGTCAGTCAGCGGTCAATAAAGATGATATTGAATGGTGCGACGCCGATTCAAAGATTCAAAAAAAAAAATAAATAAAAAATATGGTCGTATGCACCAAAACGGAAACCCACAAGAAATCTTGCTTTGTGGGAGTAATTTTATGCAATGAATTCTTCTGTTTATGCGGCGCCCGCAGACTTTCTGATGCCTTTGTAAAACTACCGGAAAGAATGCGGTTGCGTTAAATATTTTACGTACTTTATAAAAGAAATCTAAATTTTTTGCTCAGAAGATACTTTATTAAGGTGTTTTTTTTAAAGTAAGGGAAATGGAAGGTAATCAGAATTTTTGCATACCGTTTACCGGAAACCAGATGGAATTGTCGAAGGCTGATAATTTTATTGGAGTGGTTAAAAAAAAATACTTTTCTAGTGCTGATACCCTCGAAAAAATATGGGTCATGCCATTGATAAATCGGAAAATACATTGACACAAAAAACACAAATCCGATTAGGTTTATCGCCGAATTTTATTTAATCGCCGGGGAGACAAAAGCTTCTGTGTGACATCACTTTGCATATTCTCCTCCTCGGCGCTCCGGTGAGTTCTTAATTAGCTAAAAGGAATGCTTCTTCCAGGTGTGTGGCGGAGAGAATGTTTTTTTTTTTTTTTTTTTTAATTTCTGGTTGCGGGAAACAATTAGCAGCTGTGAGCGAGCGGAGGGGCGGGTCCGACCGGAGGGTGTGAATTGTCCCGAAGGATGTAATCCGGTTCCGGTTCTAAGCCACAATGTGACAGCGAGCGACAAGAATCCAACGGCGCTAATTGCAATATTGTGAAAACACCTTCATTATCATTAGCAAGAATAAGAAAATCGAGGGGAGGCGGACCGGGAGAAAACGCCAAGGCATTTGAATGAGCAGTCTCTGCTCTGTGGAACGAGAACGAATTCTTTTGCCTGTTCTTTTTTTTCTTTTCTTTTTGCCAAATACATGTATGAAACTACGAACTGTTATCACTGGTGGGGCGGGTACTTGGCGGTAATTAAATTATTTGCACTTTTAGAAATATTTTAATTAAAAACCGCGTACTGTCACAAGAAGTTTGAAAATTTCTTAAAGAACGGTGCGGTCACTAAACCACAGTAAAAAAACACCACCTCCTCGAACCGACCTCTCGGTGGGACACCCAACTTTCGGCTGTTCTCAGTTCAAAAACAATAAATCTACTAATTACACTTGACAGTGAGTAAATTTTAGTGAATCGGAGTAATTAAGTAATTCCTACGGAGGCATTTAAACATAAAAAAATAAAATAAAATAAAAATTCCCCGAAGTGTGCAAACCCAGCAGAAGAGCAACACCACCAGCCGCACACAAACACTCTCTACTTTGAAACATTAATTTTATTATAATATATACACATATATTATGCACGCACATTTTACGAACACACCCGCCCTCCTCGTACCCAACACAATAATGGTCCAAAAAACGTTTTTATATCACACGTAAACAATACAAAAAAAGAATTAAAAAAAAAAACAGCGAATATGTCAAAAACAACTGAGTACACAACAAACCAGAAACGATTTACTGGAAAAGAGAGTGGAATGAGAGCGAGAGGACACTTGTGGTGCAACTGCTGGGCCAGTCGCCTCCCCGAGTGGTTCCCCTACGCTTTGCTCTCACCGTCGGGGAACATTCCGAATAGAAAAGTTCATTTTCCCGTAATTTGACTTATTCAAGGTCCGCTCGTAATTACGGGCGAAACTCCCCGGTCGCGCCGCTCACGAGCGCTCCACCGAAGGAACTGCACCCTGCAGCGGCATTTGCCCTTATCAGAGGAATTTAGCGAATTAATGGATATTAATTAATTTATAAATATTTAAATTCGATATTTATTTACACAATATTTAAAATAAAACAAGAAACCCCCCAATCGAGCAGCACACAGTTCCACACGGCACGCACGCACGCCCATCCGGCGAAAGACCCGACGAAGCACAGCAACACCACACCAAAGTCCGTCCGTCCGGCTGCACCGAGTGGATCTGATCCAAGCCCAGGAGCCTCCCCGACGATTCTCCACGCGGCGTTGAATTGTGAACCAGCCCAGCGGCGCACAGCTGTCGCGAGGTGGGTGAACACACTAGAGTCCGAGTCCAGCGAGCCAGCGGCCGCGAGCCGTTCCCAAGCTCCCCCGTATTTTTTTTACGATCATCTGGAGAGAGGAAATTTCCCAACCGACCAGAGGAACGTTTCGCGAAGAAGTGCTCCCTCTGTTCGCTCCCGAGTTTCAAGCGGGCGAGTACATAACTTTAGGCGCCTGCGTGCGAGCGCAGGACGAGTGAACGAGACAACCGCTGGTGACCCACGGAAAGAATTCAATGAAACCCGCACATCACTCGTCACCAGCAACACAAGGAGGGGGGGTCGGCTCGGCGGGGAGGGGACCTTAAGCTCAGACTTCATTAAATAGCCTTTCCCCTTCTTTTCGCAAAAGGGGCAAGAAGGAAAATACCGCTATCGAGCTTTCGCCCGCTCCCAGATATCAAAATCACGAGAGAGAGGAGAAAGCACAAAACGCCACTCCCCTTTAAGAGAAAAGATCTCTTTAACACGACTTGCATTTTTAGAACAGTTTAACCTCCTGCACACTGAGCGGTGAGCGAGTGACCCAGCGGCGCCGTGATACGGCAGCTGCTTATTAATTCGCACTTAATTACTAATTAAGATAATAAATAACATGAGAGCCCACATCACAATCTGACTAGTAATGAATATAAACAACTGCAATATTTTTCAGTTTTATAAGCAAAAGAGTTAAAGATATTACAACTATAACGGTAAAATAACGATCGACCAACCAATAATTTATTCCTAATTATTTTCTTAGGCGTCTTATTAACATAGCCATAAATTATGTACCACAAAATGTGTGGGAGGAAGTTGTTGCATTCCTACAAAAGAGGAAAGGAATGCGTAGAATCAATAAAAAACTAGTAAAAGAACTGCACTTTTTCAACGAAAAGTAAATTACTGAACCCTACCTTTGCATTGCATAATATTCTCGCTAACAAATTCTGTTTGTTTAATTGCAAATTATTGACATTTTTATTAAAAACTTCACTGTTTGAAAATAAAATTGTTATGCCCTTGTATTCGAGAAGGAAATTCCCTAGTAATAATGGTGATATATTTCGTTAACCAAATTCGTTTTATAGTTTGAAGTACACCTAATTCTCTTTTTACAAGAATTTGATTTAACACGAGTTAAAGAAAAAATTCTCGTTTTACACGAATTGTTTTTTTTAACACGATTTTCAATAAACAAGACTAGAGATGATAATACAGAAATAATTTCACAAGATGATGAACAAAATAATTCTAGTGATAGCAGTGATATTGTAGTCTTACGCAAAAGTATGCGGTCATTGTCAGAAACTGAAAATCCATAAAATTTTGTTATGTTTATAGTATTTTTACTTTTTTCATATTAATGAATTTCAGATATTATTTTCTTTTTTTTTCAAAGTATAATTTATTTTTTATAATATATTTAGTGAATTAAAATGTGTAAGCACGAAATAAATTCAATTCTTGAAAATCGGGCAAGAAATGGACATTGTTATAAACTTTCAAATAAAGAACAACGAGAAACTGCTTGCGACAAGATTGTTTACTCCTAGAAACACAAGGTAGACTAGGATTTTAGAGTACCTAGGAAAAGGCCATTTGTTAATAAAGTGAATCAAAAGAACAGAGTTGACTTTTCAACAGGACATATTAATAGGTCTGTTTAGTGACCAGAAAGTAGACCAGAACAGAGAAGCTGACAGAGCAAAACAGATCTGAAAGGAGCAGACCTGCTCATTGAACACCACTTTGAATTTTTCTAAGCTGCTAAATGTTAAATGAAGTTTCATTTGTTAGAAATTTGTGTTGTGCAGACAAACATTCGGTGCTAGTAATAATCGAAGTTTTTATCATAGTAATCCTTTGGGTATAAAAGTAGTAAAAAATGGATTTCTTTATTTAAATATTCTCACTTGTCACTTTGTCAGTTTGACAGCTTCTTATGTATCTCTAAGTTGATCCCACTAACAAATTGGGCCAGAAAATCTTACTCTAAAATAACTTGGATCACTTTGGAGCAGCGTCATTGAACACAAGCCAGCTTAGTTTAGAGCAGCTTTGAGTCTCATTGAATATAATTTCTTGCTTTTTTCTACTGTAGGTTAATATAGAACAAATCATTAAACACACCTAACATGTATATGGACTTCTGGAGGATGCTAATATTTACAGTGAAAGCAAATTTAACATTTTTCGTTATGACGGACGAAAGCTACTTAAATACCGAATTAAATAAAGCGAATTTGATGTTTGCGATAAAATATCGAAGTGATGTGGGCATGGTGTAAGGGTGTCGGGATGCTTGTGCATATTGGTGGGATAAGATAGTTTAGATGAACATTTTAAGCAACAATTTAAAAAGCCGGAAACCTTTATTTCCAATAAAACAATGATCCCAAATACACTGGTAATTTAGCACACAAATGAAATTTATATAACACTCCTCACACTTTAAAAGTGTCCCCGCAATCCCACCGACTTAAATCCGATTGAATATACTTGTGAGAGGGATGTGCCCGACAAACGAATAAGATAGTAGACCTCAAATTAAGGAAATCAATGGAGAAAATGGGAAAAGAATTTAAATATTATTTGTTAAATCGGGAAAAGTCAGGGAAATTTGGTCTTGAGAAAAAGTGGACACCCTTTGTTTTACATTTTACTAAAGATTATGGCATTGGTAGGCTGTAGGTTTGATTCCCACATAAATCACATAAATTAAAAAAAAAAAGTGATCCAGAAAAAAGATAATTTGCACAAGAAATGCGGCATATGGACCAGTACTTTATTGTTTTCTGGATATAAGTACTTTAATATTTGATTCTTAAAGTGAATTTTTAATTTTATATTAAGAGCTGTTTTTTGCGCTTTAATTTCGAATTGCATTTCCTTAAACAGAATAAGACTTGAACTAAATCAAAATGACCACTTCCTCTGCATGTTGTGGGCATAAGTGCTTAATCCCCATTCCATTCCAACATAATCACAAAATCATTCTGGGAGGGAAATTGAAACGCCACAAATGCATTACTCATTCACCTGCAAAATGAAGCCTTCACCCGATCCAACCCTACCCATAAAAATGTCCTCCATAAAGTTGCTAGTCATCCGAAAGTATTGAAAGAACGGCAAACTTCTGCCCGGAAGCAGAAACTTAAAGCGAAAAAGCAGCACAACTCGAGCAGAGCAATCTTTCACGGCTGCTCAGTGCCGGTAAATGCCCCCGGTAATTACACTCCACGCTCCACCCATCTGCGAATTATCGATGTACAAATTGAAATCAGAGTATTGAATTTGCACTAACGTCATTAAGCCACCCCATCCGGAATAAAACAGCCCCAGGCCCGAAGTCCCGAAGCCCCGAGGCGCTTCTCTCCCCATCCCGACGAAGTGTTTATCTGCATGGAAAAATCTTTTCCGCAATTCGGGTAGGTGAAAAGTTGTAAATTCAAAAACAGGAGAATTTTACGGGAATCTCTTTCAGAGGAATCCTGATAGACATCATATGTTCCCAGTTCCCAGTTCCCAGTTCCCAGTTCTCAGCACATAGCCCTGTCTCTTTTCGGCTTATGTTGGACGCAAGTCAAGGCCTCGGCACATAGGAGCTCCCGGAGCATCGGGTGGTTTCACGGCAGCTCCTTCAGCTGAAATGGGGGAAGGCAGTAATTAAGTGAAGAAATTATTCCCCCATGCAGCAAATTGCATGTTTCATGCTATTTCAAATTAAAATTACCACTATGTGTGTATCTCATAAATCTTGGATGAAATGTATACCAACGAGGTTGCATAAAAATAGATCCTGTTTTGTGGCATCATCTTCCAGCCCTAAATTATTACATATTCGGCGTTTATGTAGAATAAACCGGGTGCGAATTATTCAATGGGTGTAGCACCCAGAAACTGCCCCCACAGAAAGGCAGTCCTAAAGGAAGCGATTGTTACCGACTTTACGCCCTTCGGGGTGGATTTGTCACGGCACAGGTGAATTTATACGCTAATTTGCGGAGTAAAGCACTTTGCTTTGTTAAATATTCATTACCCTCAGGAGTGCAAGTGTAGAGTTATGCTCGGCACGATAGATTTTTACTATTCCCTGCAGCGGTTAAGTATTTGCCGTGTGCAAAGAGAGCGTAAAAATGTTGAACAGTAGTTTTATGATCAAAAGGGAAGGCGCCTTCATTTATTTTGCCGTAAAAATCGCTGCTTGCATAATGCGCTTGAAAAGACACAAAGTTATCCGCACCAAATACAAAGTCTTAAAAATTCAAAATATATACCTCACCCAACTTTACATTTATTCACTAAGTACATGGATATGCACCTGTACATTATGTGTATGCATGTTTGCATGTCTTTAAATCGCAGGTATGACATTATTCATTCACTCGGTCGTAAATAAAAAGTAAATTAAGAAATATGCACGAACTTTAGCACCTAGAATTGAGGCCCTGTTCATGTCACTCATTTTTTCATATTCACGATTTATGAGCATGAAGTTTATTATGCTTAACTTTCTTACAGATAAATATTTTTGAAATGTAGCCGAACAGAAAGTTCACAGCGCAGGGACATTTATCTTATAATATATATTGCGCATTTTCAAGCTCTGGAATATAATATATATAATATATTTTATAAAAGGGAGATTATCCCGCGGCACGTTAATTATTTTTGGTATTATTTCGTGTTGTCGTGAAGAAAATGTAGTATGAATATATACTAAATTAATTCGATCACAACTTTTATTAACACCTCTTTGTATTTTGATGCAGTCCTCAGGAACATTTTTCTTCCATGAGAAATGGTAATCAAAAAAACAGATTGATGATTGAGAGAAATCGTTATAGTATTAAGAGTTCTAATTAAAAAAGTATTCTCATTAATTATAATATTTTTTTAAAGAAATTAAATTATTACAGTCATTCCTCTATTGTGACAGATTTTTAATTATGATATAAACAGAAATTTCAATAACCAAAAATAACAAAAACTCACTAACGAAGCCAAAAGATTATCCAATTTCCAATTTCCATTTTGAAAATTTACCCATCTGTTACAACTGGCGCGTTTTTCGTTGTTACTTAGAGTATTCTTTAGAGGCAAAATAGATCACGCTTTACGATTCACTTTTGTATATAGTTAAAATGCAACATTTGTCTATGTTCAGGTATATCACAAAACATTCAAATAGGTTTTGATGTACACCTAGCCTCATAAAAACTCCAATCCATATCACTTCAATTCAAATGCAGAGATGGATCAAATGTGGAAAAACTTCAGAAAAATGTTTGATCGATGTGCGTTCTCGCTTTTCAATTTGAAAACATTTTTTGTTTGAGGATTTGGTCGAATAAATATATTGAGATAGAGAACTAATTTATTGATGAGCAAAATTCCAGACAACATTTTATTTGAAACCATTGAAACGTAGTCAATTAATTGCCATTCGTACGAAACATGTTACATGCAAAACCCTTTGGAAAACGACAAGACAAACTTACTGGAACATGTTTGTTTGCTAAGCGAAATTGATAATTCTAAAAAAATTGTTTTAAAAAGAAAAGTCGTTGTATTTTCTTTAAGATGTAAATGTTGAAAAATACTTGGAAATCAAAACAGAGATCAATAGTCAAACTTAATTTTAGCAGCGACAATTGAATTTTTCAAATATAGAGTATATCATATGTTTCGGAGGAATAAACTAAAGCACTCTGCGAGAAAATATATTTGCAAAAATCATTCATTCCAGCAAATATAACTTATAAGAAATTAAAATTGTTGAGTATTGTATTTCAAAGAAAAGTTTTAATATTTTTAATTATTATATTTATATTAAAGTTTTTAATTATTATTACCTGTACTTATGAGTCAAACGCATTGGGTGCACGCCGAGGAATAAAGGAATTATTTTTTTGGAGATCGCAGAATTTTGGTCTAAGAAATAAGAATTTGACAAAAACTATATAGAATATATTCTATGGGAAATTTATAAATTCTCTTGTTGTATAGTTTTTGATAAACTTTGTCGTTTAAAGTCATTAGTGAATATTTCCTTGAATTATTCATTTCTAAATTTATCGATTTTATTTCTAAATTCATAATTTTTCTTTAAATGCTAAAATCTATAATATGTTGTTCTCATCACTATAATTATTTTGGTACCATAAGAATGGTATTCTTTCCTTGATAAAATAAGTAAAACTTCACTTTTCTATAAAATTTGCAGATTTTAGAATTCCACGCAGTCAGTATGCAGTACGAAATTGGAGGCTATGCCCCATAGCGAGCTTAAAAATAATCTACATGTTTACATACGAAAACATTAAATACCCAGAAATGTGAAACTATTTAAGGAAGGGATTAGACAACAGAAGGGATTTTTCCTGAGCAATTTCTATTTCAGAATAACCATGGGATAACTTCACGTAAGGTAGAAAAGGTATTCCTCTCCAGGAGGTAAAAGCTCTGTTAAGAGGTCTCCAAAATTAAATGTAGGATGTTTGAACTTTCTTATATACGTGTAATTCGGAGCACAACGTCCCCTTTAGCTTAGAACTATTTGACTTACCTCGGACAGACATCAAGTAGCTTTGAACTGATGGCAACGCGATATCCACAGGAGTCTTTCCCTTCCGATTTTTGAAGTTTACATCAGCTCCCTTTTCCACCAGCATCTTAACTAGTTTCAGATGCCCGATCAAAGCAGCATCGTGCAGAGGAGTGTCGTCATCCAAGCCCTTAGCATTAACATTTGCACCTGCTTTAACCAGGGTGAGGGCGACGTTGTAGTGGGCATGGTTGCAGGCCTCATGCAGCGGAGTCCAACCTGAGGAATAGCACAATTTTAATATAAACTGAAAAAAGTGCGTTTTAAGAATGCAATACCGGCGAAATCCGGTACATTAGGGCTCATTCCGGAGTCGAGGAGTTTCTTGACTGCTTCCTGGTCGCCTTTTATAGCCGCAACGTGCAGCGTCGTTTCGCCACGCTCATTGCGGTCCCTGGATCTCGCGGGGCCGTGGCTGCTGCTGCTGTTCGGGCTCATCTCTGGAAAGCGTTCTGGATTACTCCGCGTGGAATCATTTGAACCGCGAGGCACTTACCTGAAGAGGATGAAGAGGACGGCGATGCCGAGGAAGAAGTCATTTGCATTAGTAGGGCCATTTGTTGGCGCTCTGACATTGGTGTGTTAGGTGCAGGTCTCCCGCCGGAGCCCCCAGATCCACCCGCGAATCCTCGTGGCCGTGGCGCAGGCATGTTTGCTCATTCTAAAAGCGAAATAAACAATCTAAGAAGAGGCCTGGACTTAATCGAAAATGTTTTAAGCGGTCTGACAGGATGGTAAACGATGTAAACAACGAAATATGTCAATAAGCGGTTGACATTTCCCTGGGACGTCTGACACATTCCCTCGACACAATTCCGCTGTATTCCTCCACTTACCACAAGTCACCGGTTCCCTGTCGATTTTCCTGCGTTATCTCTCGATTCTGCACCTAATTTCGCTTCTGGAGCAGCCCAAATATCCCGACAAATTCTAACTCAACTCTCAAGCTGCCTCCGAAAACTCGTTTACTTCACGTCTCCAACTTGAAGGCGAGCAAAAAATTTGTACGCCACAACTCACACCACCGCTGGCTGGTGTGTACATACACGGCGGTGGGGTGGGAGAGGAAGTATAAAAAGGCGCAAATACAAACAAGCCCCTGGCAAAGTTCATTGGATTGCAAAACTTCGGATAATTATCACCCCCCGTCGGAGGTAATTTGTTTTGGTCGAAAATAATTGAAGTAAATTTGAAATTGCGTTCAATTTTCAATTTCTATTTTTCAGGGAATCTAACCCAAGGGCATTTTCAAGTCTGGTCCAGAACCAGGTTTGAACAATTTTTCCTGCTGACTGTACACAAAAAAGTAGATACGAATTTCCATCCAGAGGGCGAACAACCTTTAATAATAATTCTGTACACAAGATGTCGTGACATTCAAGTAACTGTGATGTTTCAATTGAGAACATTCGTGCGAAATGCTAAAATGTAATTTAATTAAATAAATATTTGTGGAGAATAACTGCAACGAAAACATGAGTGATCACTTGAGGTAAATTGTGAATACTTCAGCACAGGTGGGCGTCAAAATTAATCATTGTAGCTAATTTTTCACTACTAGTTTTATTTTTAAGGTTTCCTCAATTGTAAACTGAAAATAAATCCTTTCCTGGAGTAATTGAATTCATTGTATGGAATGATGATCCATATTTGATATTTAATCTTTTCCTTTTTATTCATTTTGTAAATTCTATAGGTAGAAATAAGTTCTTGAATAATAATTTTTTATTTAATTTTTAAGGAACAATCATTCAAGCTTGAGATTACCAGGAAAACTAAAAACTAAGACAAAAACAATCTGTAGATTTTAAGTCAAACTAATTTCAAAGAGAACTTTATGCGATCAAATATTTCGGAGGTAAAACGATTAGGTGAAATCTTGAATTAAATGAGCTAGTCCAGATTGAGTTGAGTTTATAGATGAGTTGAGGATATCCGCCATAATTGAGTAGGAAGTATTTGTTTCTTGTTGCCTTAGTTAATTCAACATTTTACTAATTAATAAAATTTTCCTAGTTTAAGAAACTCCAACTTGCACAAATCAGACGCCACTCAGCGCCGTATAGCCAGAATTTTAATTGTCCCAATTTGAGAGACATTAAAAATTGTGCACTTCCCACACGTTAACGTTTTCATACTATGAATTTCTTTCTTAAAATTAAACTTTTTCATTACTTGCACTCTAATTTTTAGCTCAATCTTACGTAAAATTAAGGTGGGAGAGGTGATCGCTGCCTAAGCATGGCCAAATACTCGCAATGAATGTGTTAAACGATAAATTTTACTCCTTACTCAACGGGAAGGCCGGTAAGTAGTATTCACAGAAGCGTGTTTACGTAATTTTTGCATTCTCCCTTTAATGATATTGGATAAATTTTAAATTTTCAACTAAGGAAAAATTCCCAGAGAAATAAATACGAATACAAAAAGGGATTTGTTTGCGCCTCGAGAATCTGTGACTCTTCAAATAGTTGCGCTAAAAGTGTACTTTTTTAATATCTGTGCATATAATAGGAACGTAGTTTTCTTTGCTATGTTGTCCTTCTTATACGACCCAAAGAAATTGGTTGGTTACGCAGGCACAAAAAGTCCAAAATAGCGGTATTATTTTGGAGCCTCAAAAAGTTGATATGCATGCTCTTTATGAACCGCGGTAAATAAAAACCTCAATTGATAATCTGAATTAAATCTGACTGGAGGTGGCCGGTGTTCTATGACACGTCACCTCACATACAATTCTTTCAGACCGACTAAACTGTGAGCTCTTGATGAATTCACCTTCGAAGCTGGGCAGAATAAGATTGGCTTTTTTTCTGCCCTAGCATTTTTATGTTTGAGAATAAAAGATGTCGGGACGGCGCGTACGCCATTCCCGGCTACCAAAAATAGCACGCACGAGTTATTCACATTAGGAATAATCGCAGAGGTCAACTCGACCGAAGTGCAATGGCCGAGCCTCGCTCTGGGGGAACCGCCTTGTTGATCACGGTAACCCCTGCGCCAGGTAAGTATGCTTTCTAGCGGGCTGGGCCGCCTTCTTATGTGCTTCTTTCAAACTCCATGTGTGAATTATAAAGAACGAAGGAAAATGTTGTTCGCATTTATCGACCCTCAGCAGAAACAGAAGCCGGCAGAGAGGTCGATTTATGACGCGTGGATGGAAATAATAAATATTTACATCTAATATTTAACTTCCTTAGTAGAAACTTGTCAAATTTACGTTTATGTCTTTTATATTACTACTATAATATTATTACTATGTGTTCTTATAGTATAGAATAAGTGACGTTAGTTATTATTATTGCTTTTTGTAGGCATTTATTTTTCATTGGATATTTTAATACTAAACGTTTTTTGCGGTAATTAAATTAATTGCAGTAGTAATATAGCGTTAAAGCGTTTTCAACACGCTACCTAATGAATTGAAAGTTATAAATACTGAATATGGGAAAAAAATAAAATTAAAAAATGGGTTGCTTCAAATTAAAAATTTTACCAAATGTGTCAATAATGTGAAATGTTATTAATTATATCTATTGTTTGATTATAGAAGAATTTAAAAAAATGTTGTAAATAATTAGTTTATGGATGTTTCACTTAATAATATTAATGTTATTATTCCATGAAATTTAATTTTACCTACTAATATTAAGTTTTTTTTAGATTTAAGTTATTGAACTGGATTACCTTTGTGGAATTATATAACATTTATTATTATGTAATTTTTTTGGGTACTAAATAAATAAATAAATAAATATGTAGCTAGTAATATAATAACATAAATATCCTGTCCAATAATTAGCTATTATTTGAGCGGTAAAATCAATGATTGGGCCAGAGTTAACTAAAAATAGTTCGGCAGTTCTCGGAGTATAGTAAGAATTTTTTTTTCAATTAAATAATTTTTATAAATTCAAAACACGAATGAGTTTACAAAATATTCTCGAAGTAACTAACCCATGTCCCATTACTAACATTAACTGAAGATTTTTCTTTTACAAATGTTATCCAATATTTCTAGTGAACCGATTCTGATTCACGCGTTTGGCGTTATAGTCCAAATTTATATTGCTGCCCAATTGGATTTTCACGCATTCACGTACCTACTGCTTATTGATTAATTTCAAGATACTCATTTTCCATTTGAGCAGCAGTAATATTACACAGTTTATTTTCTAAACATATATAATTTGTATTTTCATACTGATCGACTATTTGAATTAAATCATAGCCTTTATATAAATCTCGCGTTGAGACCGACTTACTAGAGAAACTATTCTTACAGCAGCTGATTGAATTATTTATTTTATCGAAATAATTTTTCTTCCCACCTTAACTTTGATTAAACTAAAATACAAAAACATAAAGCAAAATTAATGGCGGTACGTATATAATATTACGAAAGTTTGCGAAATAAGATATTCTAATTGTATGAATAAAGATTAACTCATACGTCCACGAAATAGTAAAATTATAGCTCTCAAAATGTGAAATGCTTTATATAAAAAAAAATATGAAGTTTCCAAGGGAAAACATTTTTGTCCATCATTAACACCCTGACGTAATTTGCCGCGATAAATCTCTTCTTATATTCTTATGATGAAATTTATTTACTTGTTAAGAATAAAATATGGTCCAGCTTGCGCCGGACACGACAAAAAATTAATTTAGACTCATTCGAGTGCCCCTCTCCACGGAAATCTTTAGTAAAAGGCGAAAGATTTATTCGACTTTGAAGAGAAGCCAGAGTGAAGAATGTTGTGTAACGCGGAGTTTTTAAGCATTCTTGTACAACTCTAGGTGTGAATTATAAAGAAGGAAAATTTTTGGGATGTAATGTGGCCTGTAGTTTAGTTTTTTGTAAGTACACACACACATATGTATGAACCCAGAACAGGTTGCATTTGCATACTTAAAATTAGTGAAAATGTTAAAATACCTTGTTTGTGAAACATCTTTAACGTTTCTTTAAACAAAAAAAGGTTTATAAGAAACTTTTCCGATTGGACACGCGTACTTTGTGTATTAGGAAAATAAAATTTCTATCGCGGTAAACTTTTATCATTCAACTGTCATTTTCACAAACTATTGAAATGCTCATTCCTATTTGTACATATATATTAGCGAAATAAATAGAGATGAAGGAAATAGACAACTACGCCATCTTAAACATTCCGCGCGATGCTACCGCAGAACAAATCACACTTGCGTACAGGAAACTGGCCGTTAAATCACACCCCCACAGGGATCAGAATGATGAACACAACTTGAACGCTCCTGAGGGAATTGATGAAGACAACCACCTCCCGGCTCTTCCCATGTGCGCGCAGTGGGCTTACGTGAACAGAGCATATGATATTTTATGTAAGTTAAGCTTTTAAAAATGTTTATTACTATTATTGCATATTTTTCATTTAGCCAACCCATTGAGACGCGAAATCTACGACAGATACGGGGAGGCTGGTCTTCTAAATGGAGTAGTGCTTCCTCATGGCTATTTTGCACCTTACTCGTACCATGGCGACTATTTTAGAACATACAAGGAAGTTTTTGGAAGCTATTCACCATACGCAAGTATCATCGATGCTGCGACTAACCCGCCCCCGCTCTATACTAAGAAGAGGGGGATTGGAATCAAGGAAAGGGACAAACCTATAGAAAAACTTTTGTATCTCACCCTAAAGGAGATATTTATCGGAGCTGTGAAACGAATGAAAATTTTGAGGCATGAATTTGTTAATGAGGAAAATACTAAGACAGAAATTCGGTAAGAAAAATATAAATTTATAATTAAATATAAGTTCCAAACAATAAATATTAATCTAAGTTTTTTCATTAACCACATACATATTTGAGTTAAAGGCTGTTAAAGTATTTTGCATTATTAAGAGTGGTCAAATGTTCTGCATTATTCAAATAATCGGTACTTGATCGATTCTTGTAATAGTTTTTAAAAATTCTGTTGTTCTTCTTAGGTGGAACTAAAAAATAATAAGACTCTTCCATTACAGAGAAAAAATCCTGATTGTGCCTATAGCTCCAGGAACTCTTCCTGGTACAAAAATTGTCTTTAAAGAAGAGGGAGATCAAAGTCCATCTCGGATTCCAGCTGATATTGTTTTCATAACAGCTGATAAGCCTCATGAAGTATTTTATAGAAGATCTTCGGATCTGTACATGGACCACCAAATCGATTTGCGTCAAGCTCTTGTTGGTTTCAGACTTTTTATACAAACAATCGATGATCGAAAGAAAATTTTATCAATAACAGATGTAACACCACCAAACTTTGTTAGGAAAATCGATGACGAGGGATTGCCAAAGCCAAATGGCAAGGAAAAGGGTGATCTTTACATTCACTTTGATGGTAGGTTTTAGAAATTTTTGAAATATTGCGTATTGCAGGCGCCATATCGTGCCACAAAAGGTACTTTAAGCCTTCTTCTGTGACACCATATGATGCCATTATGGATTATCACTTGCTTTTTAGCTCACAGAATTATTTTATGACATAATATAAAATTAACTCTAATTATTTCAGTTAAATTCCCGACGTTTGTTCCTCGAGAGATGAAAGGAAATGTAGCTCGTATGATAAACGAAATTTTCGATTTTAATAAAAAAGAGGAAGAAAAGGATAAGAAAGCGTTTGTAATTACCAGAAAAGAAAGCGAGGAAGAATAAGAAAATCACTGTTAAATAAAACAACTATTTTGTATTTTAACAAAACTTTACTTTTCAAATTTTTCTGGATGAAACAAAAGTCCAAACGAACTGGTACATTTTAAAAGTATGCAGTGAGTGCTTTTGGACCCACTTGAAACCTTTATTTCTATATACAAAATTCACTTGGGAAAAACGATTGTAGTCTGTCGTAAAACAACCAAAACATGTACAAAAGTTAGGCAAACCCAGTTCCGACAAAAATGTTTATCAAACTAATTCTCTCGCCGTGAATCGCTTGAATATTTCTACATTTGTTTTAAAATTCACAATATTTTTTTTTTGTTTTTGTTTTATAATTTTACTTTTAAAACTTTGATTTGTTAACCTTATGTAACCGTTATGTAATGCTAGCTTGTTAAATTGAAAAAATTTTGTTACTCGGCTCTCTAATTATGTTCCAACTGCTTCCACCAGTTATGTGTATTGAATGCAAGTAGCTCAAATGTCCCCTCACTTACACCTAAATACTTCCGATAACTGCTGGTGAATTATATTAGTTTTCTTAAGGCACTTCAAATGTTCGTTACAGTTCATTTCATAAATAATCTTGTAACGCTCCCTTTATTTTCATACGGAAAAATAATTTCAGTTCGACTTCTGCTTGACCGAATTCATCTCCTCTTTTAAATCTTTTCCTTCGACTCTTGCAAGTAAGAAAGAAATTCGCCTAATAAGAGAGTTCTATGGAGTTTTGTTATCAACACGTTTCTTATGCAAGGATATAAAAATTTGTACAATATTATTATGAAATATTTTCTTGTGAAGTTAACGGAATATTGCGATTGCCAAAATACTAAAACTTTTTACACCAAAGGAGTTATCTCGAGTTCGATCATATGACTGTAATGTAATTTCATTTTCATTAGAAGTTTTGCTTGACTTATAATAAAATAATAAAAACTTTCTTATTGAGGTATATTTTGAATCTTGGAGGTTTGAGTAAACACAATAAAATGTACTCTTTTGTTTTGTATGTGTATTTTTGTGTACGTGCTTCAATGCGTTTGTAAGCTCATGAGAGTTATATATTAAAAAATTTAATTATTTATAATATTTTTAACTCTTTTCTCAAAAGTAGGGGTGTTTGAATGTGTGCGTGTGTATTTTTGTGGTTTCATATTTTGGAAGTTCTGATTATGGATCATATTAACATTTTTTATAAGTTAAAACTTCTCACAGTTCAATCCGATTTCAGAAGCTTGATCAGCGATTTTAAAAATCCAAGTAGAAAATTACACTATCAACTTTTTACACATACATATGTATTTTTTGCGAAAATAATCCATTTATCAAAGATATTCGTATTTTTTGGCATTAAAAATAAACACATTTTCTCATTATATCTAATTTTGTTGGCGAAAGATGAAATTAAAAATTCTTAAAAAATTAGATTTTGTGTTGGCACGATGAAAGTTAATGTAAATCTAAAATATATGTAAATTGTTTTTATTTACGAATTTTATTATGATGTGTAATTTATTTTGTCTTGTTTAATAAACAAAATATGAAAATAAATGAATTAATGCTCTTTATAAGATAAAAAAAAATGGGTTGTTTAAATTCTCAGATGTAAAAACAATATGAGCTTTTATTTTGTAAACAATATTTGGCGGTGTTTGTAATCCTTGAAATAAATGATCAGGAACTGTTTAAAATAATTTATCAAATTAACAAAATGTTCTACACTCCACAGAATTGATTGGAATAATTAATTACGAAAATCTCGGTAGACTAAAAACTAACAGCAAGTATTGTGAACATTTCGAACAAGCAAAACTTCCAAAGAAATTGTGCTAAATAGTTTGAATATAATAAGCATTTCAAAAAACCTAGGCTAAACTGCTATAATAAGTATATTGCCAACAAATATTTACATTGAATGCTCCTTTCTAATAAAATCGTAGATTATATTTGTTCTCACAAAATGGCACAAGTTGAAACTTCGCATGAATAAAAATCGCTAAACTACACCTTGTTTCCTTAAATTCCTTAACGCTAATTAAATGTTTAAAGTTGTTTGGATTAAGACTGTCTCCTTAGCAAATAAATTTACAAATTTCTCTAGCTACTTGTCTCTTGAACTAAACATCTTAAATGGTAAGTTGTTATTCGGTATTGTTGCTATTCATTATTTAATATTCGATTAACATATCTCTAAAACCCATTACCGCTTACTTGTTCTACCGCTTGTTTGTTCGGTATTTTGGAAAATCCATTGCGTATCAATTGAAAATTGAAATTTGGCATACAAGATAATGATTATTTCAAAATTTTAATTGTTTCACTTTAAACGAACGCGTTATTTTGATTTAACGTTTTATTTTATTTATAAGATGAACGTTACTTTTATATATTTAACTAGGGTTTAATTGTTGTACTTTCAGATTTATTTGCGTCTTACACGACTTTAATTTTTTTTTCTTATTTGTGTTGCCGACAAATTCAAGCTGCTCGCCAACTAATAAAATAGGCATAGGCATAGTTTTTCACAAACAATTTGTGTTTGGAGGTGAAATCTAAATCCGCATTCGTCATATTTAATTTTTTTTCTTAGTTATAAAATGATAACATGCCTCAATGGAATGTTTAAAGGCGGAATTAGATTTATTAATGGTTTATGGAGAAATGGCTAGATATCAAAAGAACAGATTGCAAAAACATTAAATTAATAAATGTGTATAACACAAAATAAAGTATCTAGGGTATGTTGAAAAATTAAGATTAAATTAATTAAAGTAAATTAAAAATCACAAAAATAAGTATAAAAACAAATACGAAAAGAGGCATTCACTATTTAAACTGCTACTATGTTACTTATTAAATGTTATGAAATATTACAAACAACTTGAACTTCCACTTAAGACTGAAGGTTGGTCCCTAACAAAATATTCATATAAATCGTTCTGACTGAAAGATATGTGTGCCTTTAAAAGAAACTGATTCCGAAAGAAGACGAATTGACCACTGCGCGCCTCTGTCCACTATCGAATCTGCTAAAAATCTTTAAAAATTTTGATCATTCGGGGGAGATTTTCTCCTTCGTACCTATCGAAAAATTAAGCCTATTTGTTCAAAAATGCAATTTTGTTTATATGTTCATCGAAAAAGGCACAAATTTTCTATAAGTGCTGTTATAGATGTAATAATCTCTCAATCGATCGCGAATCCCAGTTCCCCTCCCGTCTGGAAGATATCCGAAAATTATGTAAAATTTTCAACAATTCAGTTACTATTCTACTTAAATCTAGTTTTGATTGGGCTTAGTAATTACATCGAATTCCACTAAAATAACTCCCGTCCACTGGCGAGTCCATGGACCGGCGATTCTCGGGGTACACGGGCTGCACGGAAGCGCCTATGTGAAGATTCAGGTGGGGCCCTTCGAGGGAGTCCCCGGTCTCCCAGGGCTGGGGGCTCAGGGTGTCCGCCTCGGACTCGTACACCTGCTCGTACGGGCTCTCTGGAGTATTTAAAAACGTCTCGGAAAAGCGGCCTATTTCTGTTGAACCGAACGCTTGCTGGAAGCCAGGAAGTGGAGTAATGTTCTGGAAGTAAATCAATTGGACGTAAAGACAAAGAACAGCGGTTCTTCGGCGGGGGCGGCACTTACTTTGATCTCTTCTCGAATCTCATAAGAACTGTCGGCGTGCTCGGTTTTGATTTTCTTCCTCGATTTCTTGCAAGGGATGAAATCGCATTCAAGGACTCGATTTTTGCTCGGGGTTAGTTGTGCTGCTGGGGACGGTTGGGGCCGCGGGGAGTATGACCTTTTTCTCATCGGTCGGGGGCTGCACTGCTGGGTCCAGCTGTTTGGCGAATTCGGAAAAGGTGAACTACTTCCGTTTGGCTGATTCGCTAGCATGAAATTGCTCGGCAATCGGGGCGGGATGTTCGTTGGGGAGCTCTTGATGCTGTGTGGGTGGGGGGTGAATGGCGTATCGGCACGTTCGAATCTGGGAGATGTGTCCTGGAAAATCGTAAAATCTTTATGCTTTTCTGATAGATCTGCTTGAATAAAATAAAGTTGAAATTAATGCAAATTATGTGCATATTTTTTGAAAGCATACTTTAAAAAACTAAATCGATTTTCACATATATCAAAGATATATTAACTGACAACGTCGTAAGGAATTCACTTGTAAAATTCAATAAGAATCAGCTTACGATAAAATATTATTTGCAGGCAGCATTATTTCTTGGAAGGCTATAGAAACTTACGAGTGTACCTATCCCCAAATTTTTGATAAAAACTTTAAATTTCATTTTTTCCTTCTAATATTCAAACTGCAATTCTTTTCAATAATACGGCGGTAAATAATGATTTCATAAGAAAATTACCATTCTTTTAAATTAGTTTTTATTTTTTTAACCTCCAATCTGTTGAATTGATTTGATTTATTTTGAACAACAAGCATTTCTTTTTATTTTGCTATTTCAAATTCAAGGGAAATTGGGTTTTATGAGAACATATTGCAATGCTTTGATTTAACAGTTTATTTTAAATATTCTTTATTTTGTAGTATTAGATATTGGTCTACTAATATATATGTAACTATCACATTCTAAGTACACACTCTGCCTAATTTATTTGAATGGCCTAAGTTTTAAAGCAAGTTTAAGGGTTTTTAAATTGTTGAGTTTTGATACCTGAGTGAGTTTAGCCCCTACAAAAAAACCCTTATAACCGCAGTATGTATGTGTTTTTGTACATACATACATGCTCGTATGTAACATTTATTCGTTTATTAGCCATTAGTCCGAAATAATTTGCAAATTTTCGATTTATCAACCCCTTCCCTTCCGCGCAAACCTTTACTACCGTCGAGTAATGTCCTCTTTAATGTTGGCTTAACCCGCAAGCGGCGGCCTATAGTAAGCGAGAAATAACCACGTCTTTTCCGGATGAATATTATAGATTTATTCGTACGGAAATGTGGCTCAGGGAAGTCAGCACGACAAGCCAAAAAGTCAGCGAGTTAAAGCACCCATAAAATATGTATTTCTTATTACGTTCCGCTCCCCGGGGCGGCCGGGCTCCGCAAATCCGCTGCACAGATTCGAAGGGCCACTTACCCACTCGGGGCGCACAAGGCCACGAGCTGCGGCGGTTAAGCGTACGGACGTCCTGTGACTAAATCGCAAATTCCCTAATTTTCAGCCGTAAAGGATTATGGGCCGTGCATAAATACATCGACAGTTTAGCTCGGCTAGTTTTATGCCATTTAAGTTTTACTGCGGCAGAACGGGCACGGCCGTAAAATTAATTCATGCTTCCCACCCGACTTCCTTCAATCCATTTCCCGCAACGAGCTCTCGTACGGAAAGTTTTATGATTTCGTAACCGGTGACGTTAACATGCAGCTTTTATGCATTACAAGAGTGTCACAGAATTACTCGTAAATTTCGAATGAGCAGGGAATTGCCCAATTTCCATCTTCACGGAGGTCTAACGGCTTCATTTCAGCCGGATGGAGTTGGAAAATTCGCTTTCAATTAATGTTGCCGGGTGAACGACCCGCTCAACCTCCCGGAGGTGGAAGGCAACAAGCGGAAGGCCAACATAATTGTTTACGTGGAAACGCATTAGCATTTCGCATGCTTTCCTTTAATTAAGTCCGTTCCATTTGCGAGCAGCTGCATCCTTCGACGCCGCGACGTCCTGTTGCCCGCTAAGCTCCTTCTTCCCCCAGGAGAACTTGAGCCACGATCAACAAGTGCCTGCGACGTCAGCACTTAACTCCAGAAAGTTTCGATAGTCTGGCAATCGCTTAATTTTCCATTCAACATTCAAGACGTTGAGTCCCTCCCGCTGTTGGAGCGCGAGATGGGGCCAGTGGGCCTCGCAGGCGCCAAATTTTCTCGATGGCTAATAAACGAGCAGCTCGACACCCTCGACAACCTCGACAACCTCGAAAACCTCGGAAACCTCGTCACCGATAGTCGGGTATCGTGTTTCGTATGTGAAAAATATACAAAAAAGGTCGAGGAGCCAGTTGTTGCGCTTTGGCAAACTTTCGGGGGTTAAAGCTTCTCTGGCCGGGGGGTCCTTGGGCTCGCATTCATCACTTTCAATTTATTTTTGATTGTATCTCTGCGCCCGTACCTAAATTATATTTGTACTCCACGATTTCTCAACTGGCTTTTTGGGATAAATTTGTCATTGAAAAGTAAAATTTATGGCTGGGCGCTCTCTGCTGAGGAAATATGGAAATCGGACACATTCAGACGACAGAAAAGGGCAATTTCTCTTCCATCGTCGAGCAGTACACATTTCTCGCTTTAATTTTTCGGATGGAATGCGATAATAGTTTTACTGACTTCTGGCATGTTTCTCACAAAGGGTGACGGAAAATTTATTTATATTATACGTTTAGGTTAGAGGATTTTAAATATTTTTTTTTTTGATAAATGTGTAACCTTTTTCAACTGGCATAAAATTATCCGTATATTCCCATTTTGAAAGTATCATCGCCATCACTTAGGTACTCTTTCAATGTCCATCAAAAACTACACATCTTAAACAATTTTGTAACAACGTAGTCATTTTACGTCATTTATATTTAAAAATATGCGATGTAATTTTAATAAATAACTAAGAAATTAAAGATGGAAATAAAAACACAAATAAAAATAAATATACAATATAGTTATTATGTTCGATATGGCTATGGAATCTTAATTTTCGTTTTCATGTACTAATATATAATACTTAGTAGCATATAATTTAAGCAAAAAGTGTTATGCAGCTGTATGTTATATAGCCAGCAGACATAATATTCTAAATTAAACTTTTGATACCTATATTATTATTTTATAAAGTCTGTCAATGCTCATTGCTGTTAAATTGTCTGTAATATAATTTCTGAAGAATAGTTCCGTAAAAGAACTTTGATTAAATTTTTAAAATTTATAAAAGTCGTTTAAGGAACCATCTCCAACAAATTCTTTACGTTCATGCAAAACTGACTGACTATTAAATTTTCCGAAAACCTTAAGTTCAAAGATTGTAGACTTGTGAGAGACTAGACTATGAGACTGTAGAATGAAACGTTATATTCTGTCTTATTATAAACACATTATATACTCTACACATACTCTAGGTATATTTCGAAAAAGTTACAAATATGATAAGCGAATTTTAATGCAATATATTTTATACGATCTTTCAACCATATGGAAATAGAATTTGCAAATTTTTTTGCAAAATTTACCAGGAATGCCCGATGATGCAGTAATGCCCTGTGGAAATCTCAATGGCAACACCAGAAAGCTCTACATGTGCTGCCACGGCCGTTAGATATTGAATAAAAATTACGCATGTGCCCTGCGAAATAGGGCAAGTGGCGCCACTTCCTCCCATTCATCGACCGGCTACAACGAGCTTTACATAAAATTACGAGCCCATGTACGTCTGTAATGCGCCTCTCGAGGAGGATAAGCTCCCCGAATAATTGATGTAAAGCTTAGTCTACACTGACAGCCGAGATGAGCAGCACTGGAGCGTCTCCGTTCCACCTGCCGTTGGGCAACGGCTTCGCTCTCCCACTGCTTCTGTGGCGTCGATTTTGTAGACATGCCTAACGTTCCGTCACTCGATAGCTTTCGTCCAAGCTGAGGTATTTCAGGTGACTAATTTAATTTCCTATCTTCACGTAAGAATCAAATAAACTGAAAGGTCAAAAAACTGTTTGTAATATGAAATTGATATGAATTAACATTGGAATAATCTAATATATACATATGATAGATATATGAACATATGTTCGAAATTGTTTTCTAATATCTAAAATCTTTCATGAAACTATATTTTTTAGAGAATCGACAATCAGGTTAGAAAAGATTTGTTTTCTTGCACTAGGTCAAGTGGGAAATTATATGAAAAGTAATTTCTTACAAAATTGGTCATGATTCAATGTTTAAATCTTGTGTAGTTATTGATATATTACCGCTCAAAATTAGTTACAGCTCCCTTCATCTGTGAAGTGTGAACCAAAAAATTTGAATTTATTTACGTTATAATAGAGAGTCTTATAAAGATTACTGCAAAAATAAAGTAGGCTTCTTGAGATTTATAATTTCAACGACAAAATATGGGATGAACAAAATTGATAGCAATTAAAAAATACCTTATTTATTTCATGGGATGCATTTTTTCAAAATTATTTGTTACGATGATTATTTCATTTCTTTGCTAGCCGTTTACATGGTATTACTAACAATAATCTATGTAATTTAGTCCATTTTTAAAAAGAAAATCTCGCTTATATTCCTTTATTTACATACATATATGTATATAATCTACTTAAGATTAAAGTTTTTTATGCATTTTTGCTCATCTGCACTCCGCAAAAATAATTTGAAAAATGAACACTTTCGATTTGCCTTGCGTGCCAAGAAGAATTTTAAGCACATCCTGAAGGAAGTTTCCTGTTAAACTTTCTTTGTGGCCGCCCTGTACAAGTGCAAATAGGACTTTAAGGCAAAAAGACGAATGGCATAGGACACTTTCGCAAGAAGTTTGAGTTTAGGAGAGGATAAGGGCGGGAAAAGGCAGGCACCCAATGGGCAGCTGCTGAGCCAAGCAAGCAAAGAAGTGCATTAGTGCTAGTGACCCCGAGCCTTACTAGATAGCCAGATAAAGTGCCTTACCAGAAATGGGCGGGTAATCAAATTTTCGTCTTAATTGGTTTCAATTTCATCAGAATGAAAAGTAAATTACAGCCACGGTCCGGAGTGCAAATGCGATGAACTTATTTTGACTTAATTAATTGCCGGATAAATTGTGTTCTGGCGAATTTAGTGGCATCGGAGTGCAAAGAATATTTTAACTATTTCGTAATTAAATAGTAAATAGGTTTCGATGAGAAATGAACACGACACACACACGACTAATAAAATGATGGTTGCGGAACCGCAAAAATTTAGCTACCTCTAAAGTGATTTACTAATTTCGCCTACTGCTGCCGAGAGCCGATATGTAACCTACATAGGTATGTAATAATACCAACATTAATCCCACGGCACTTTGTGCGTCGACCTCTCGCTAAATGAATTTGGCAGTGCACTCGCTGGGATTAAATGCTTTATATTAGTGGATTAATTAAGGATTAAAATTATTACAGTATTAAATCGAGAAAATACTTCTGCCGGCCTTACCGCCTCGCTGGTGTTCGCTTCAATATCATAAATTGGATGCAATTATAGATGAAACAAGCATTTTTAAATTGCTTAACTGCTAATTTTTTTTAGCATAGAATAGCAATTAATAAGTGATATTTTATTCCTTCAATTTGTAGATTTGTTGGGTGCAAACTACTAAGCAATTTATATTTTGCATTTTTTATTAAACATTATATTGCAGTTCTAAGAAAAATTTCAATCTGATGGAATAAAAGCTTAAGAAACTATGTATTGATCATGATGACCTTGAACAAAATAAACAATTTCACTTGTTTACTCTTCCTTTTAAAGCTGATACGGATTGAACTAATTCATATGAAACCTTCAGCGTTAAACCTACTTTTTTAATATTCATTGACAATACATTGGATATTTTTGTACAAATTTCCATTTTTAAAAAGCACTTAATAATTGCTTGAGAAAAATGAAAAATATTGAAAGCTGGTATAACAAATTGTAAAACCGTCTGTGAATTGTAAATTGTAGATATTTTTTGAAAATTAAAAGCATTGAAATGGGATTCATTTATCTATAAGATCCAAAGTGCTGAAAGTGCCTGTAAAGCTAGGTACAGACGCTCGTGTTTTTTCACGATGTACGATGTTGACCGTACAAAGTATGTTTGGTGATGAAAAATTTACCCATTAGCACCCACGGTAAGGTCAGTGACTAAACATGTTTTCCGTTCAAGTTCATGGGGATATGTTCCGAAAATCAATTCACAAATTCACAGCTAATTTCGTTTGTTGAATACAGTTCTACGGAAAATTCCATGTTTAGAATTTAGATAAAGATTGAAATCGGAATTAAAAAAATCTGTGGAGCAATTACAGAGATATGAAATATCCAGTTTTTGGGGTCATAAACAGGACAACCAGACATTACCCTCTTCCTTGCACAGTCGGATTAAAGTTAAAAAACAATCCAAAGGTAACAATCCCAAAAATAAATTCCTTCCTAATTCAGTTATCTGGGCATTAAAAATTTTATTTCACTTACCAATGGTGTTGCGCACTCCATTCTTCTGCTGGTTAAGGACATTTTGGCAAAGCATTTATCCTTCTCCCTGGCGGGTCTTCGCAACTTTGAATCCTTCAATCCGTAAGGAAATCCTGTAAATAAAAGCAAATTATGTGTGAACAATTGCTTTATGGCTAGAAGAGACGGAAAAAAGGAAAAACTAACAACAACGAAAAGCGATCTCCTGGGATAAGTAAGGAGAAGACCCGGCTGAGAGAAAAGCAACGACCCTGCACTAAGACGGAAGCTGCGACTAAGAAACACGTGGAAGGTCGACAAAAAGGGAATCCTCAGAATCAGCGCTTTTCCTTTCGTTAGCATAATTTAGTTGACATATGATAACAAATTGCTGACAGCAAAATTTGATGAATCATTGACGCGAAAGCTGCGAATAAATCGATATGCATTAAAAGGATGTTGCCATTGTGTTCAGGAGGAGCACATGATCCGATGAATAAAACATCAGTTCCGCAGCGGTTGCTCCACTTTTCCACAGGAACTGGAGATCTTCCCGCTCGAGGAAATCCGGAATTCCTGTCCTTTTTTCTGTTGTTGCTTCCAGTTCAGACAACACAAAACGTATTCGATGTGACTTTGTCGTGTTCAATTTGTGTCATGGATCCTTCGAGGAGTAGGACGATGGGAAGGAGTTCGGAAGATACTCGAACGATTTATTGCAATTACCTCGTGGTAAATTTATTTCTTGCCCTCGTTAGCAACTTTCTATCGACATCCTTCCATAGAGAATAGATTAACTATGTAATGGCAAGTTGTGATTTAATTGCTCATCCTTAAAATGTTTTGAGGTCGTTTCGCTGTACTATCTGAGATGATTTTTAAAACTTTTAACATATTTATGGTATTTTCAGTAAATATCTTTGATTTTTTAAGCGACTTCAATATTCTTTGATAAACAACATAACAAATCAAGATTTAAAATTCAATAAAATACTTAATTTACTGTATGTAGACTTTAATAAATAATTAAAATCATGAGAATGGTACTCGACTCGATCTCACTGGTTTTTTTCTAAAAATGTTTTTGTTAAAGATGATCCTCTCCACACGTATTCATACCAAGCAGATCAAGTAAAAAATGCTCTATTTTTCCTTTGATCGCCAAAATTAATATATCTAAATCCATGAGTATTCAAAACTTTTTAAAACCTTTTGCAACATGTTTTCCTATAGTGCTATATAGTCAATAGGCTTAAAATATCCTAAATTAAATCTGTTAGGTATTCCATAAATGTTTGAATTTTTTCCAATCCTTTTTGGAAGAAAAAGACGCTGGTACTTTTTATAAGTAATATTAGTGTTTTTCATTGGTATTTAGAGCAATACTCTAAAGGTTCATCGATGCCATGTCATCCTTCAGAAAACATAAATATCGGTGTTGTTGAGCATTGCAGCAAAGATTTCCGAAGGGACGGTTGGGTCCACCAGGAATATGGGCCTTGCTGAATAAATATGACTTTGTGTAGAGAGCTGTCCTCAATGGCCCGGTCCTGTCGAAGGCCCTCTGTGTCTCCTAAAAATCCGGCAGAGCATTGGATTTAGCCGCAGGTAGACCCACACCAAAGTCGAATCTGGAACAAGCTTCTTTTTCATCGAACAAAATGCATAAAAATTTTATGAACAAGTTTTATCATGCCCGCAGGAGGCCAACAAGGCCGAGAGTGAGGCGAGGTAAAAGAAAATATTCCGGGTTCTCTGCATGCAAAGAGGAACAGGTGAGTTTCGTATTGTTTGCTGGCCTTTTGTCCTGGCGGGTTCTTCTACATTCCGCCACAAGTGGAAGTCCTACGTGATACAAATATAAATTTTGCGATGCCACTCACCCTCGGGACTCTTTATTAGATGTTTCAACTTTAGTTTTCGTGTATACGAAAGGACTTTTTTTTTAGCTAAGTTTTCGTGCGCAAAAGTAATACTGTTCTGACTTGCCGGCTTTATTAAGGATAATGCCAAAATCTGTTCTTCTTGGGAATAATTTGCATGAATAGTAAAGTTTTCTCGAAGATTTAACTTGTGATCTATAGAGAATAAGGAAGAGATGCTATTTTCGTAGTTCAAAATGAAACAAACTTCTGGCAATGGCACAAGTTTACTAAGAAAGAACAATTTTAAGAAAATTTTATTTTTAGGATTTTATAACGAGAAGGGATTATAGAAAGCAGAAAATATTTCAACAATTACAAATTGTATGGAATTTTAATGCAATTTAAACCTGTGGTAGTAGTGAAAAGAAAAAGGAGACTTTCAACTCGCATAATATGCGAGACTAAAATCGAATGTTAACAATTATTATATCGGTTCCAACGGACTAGGTTGATGATTGGCAGACCAAGATTTTTGAACGTTATTAAATACCATAGGCTTCCCTGCGAAAGTTTCATTCTGGTATCTTTTGTCTTATTTTGATATGCATATGTAGTTAATACCAAAAACCCCTAAATTAACTGCTCGATTATAGATATTTCTGAATGAGGTCTATTAGTCTATTACAAAAGCAAATAATATGCATTTTTACTATTAATTATTACAAAAACAGAAATTAGGTAAGCGGTTTAGTATTGTATAAAGTGGATGATAAAATATCTCAATTACAGCCTTTTAATGTGATAAAAAGGTTTTAGATATTTAGAGAAGCCTCTGTTACCTTACATCATCATATGTAACAAGGACTATTTGCTTCCAGAAGGATTCACTTAAATCTGGAGTTAATTAGCCAACTTCCATACTCCTTAGAGCCGCTTTCATCAATTCCCAACTACGGTCAAAATTAATCGAAGCGTAATAGCAACATTTGACCATTTGCTTGAGAGAGTACGCAAACATTGGGGCAGCAGGAGAAAGGAGACTACCAATATTTTGGGTGAATAACCAGAGCACACAGAGGCCCCACAACAGTGGCTTAGCTCTCGAGACTCCGAAATGTTTGGCCATGTTCTAGGTAAACAGACCTCACAACCCCATCGCCACCGTCAAGGGTTAGTTTAAAATCACTCAATTATGTGACGTATTGTATCGCATATCCCGAGCAATTAAGGGCTGGTCGTCTTTCTTGTGGAGGGAGGAGGTGGAGGCTAAAAGTTTTTAATTGCGTTTACTTTCGTGGTCGCCAAGTCGCTGACGACCTGTCCAACAGTTGTTGCACGTAAATTGGAGCCCTTTCGGAAGCTCGGTCACTTTTTGCGCCACTCTGTTAAGTAAAAGCTCTCAAACTAACGGTGAAATAACCACAGGACTATTAAGCACTTATGATGGATGACCGCAATAATCTCTCCAACTTGCAAGCGCTCACCGCGAAAAAGTGTGGGGCACCACCTCCACCTCGGGGTTGGCAAAGTCCTTCTGAAACCCTCGTGCCACCACAGGAGCTTCGAGGAGTCGACAGAGGGCGCCCTCTACGCACGTAGGTAAACACTGAGTGTCTGTGCGGCTGGTCGAGTGTGTGCGACACAATGACTGACATCAACACACACAAATTAAATTATTTATGTTGGCAACTTGTTGATATCCTTTGGCGTGTTCTGCTGCCACTGTGTTGAAAGCTCACCGTCTCCGGGGAGTGGAATGGGGATGGAGCACGAGTCGGGCCCTAACCCAATTATATTAGTGCGATAAAAAGCTCCGGATTCAAATTTATGCAGCAGTTAATTTACTGAGTCTGTCATATCCTTGGGCTCGTTATTTTAATATGTTTATTGCCCGAACGATGTAGGTTACCGAATTGGTCCGGACATTATGGTCCTGGCCGGCAATAAAATCCAGAAAAAAATCTATCGGGCTTTCGCTAAATTTATTGGCGCCCTTGAGTAGCTACGACTGTTGTCCTTACGTCCCTCCGGCCACCGGAGACTGGATTATGATAAAGTGCTCCGCATGCAAAAAAATATGGCACTATTACGGTGGAAATGTGTTCTACTTGACGAGACATGTCCTTATTTCGTGAAATTGAAGTAGCCAACAGAACAAACCTTTTAAATATGATACCACCATCATCAGAACTAAGTGAAATTGAATTACGATCATAAAATGTAGATTGCTTGCATTTGTGTAAGAGAGTGAATAAACACACAATTGAAATTTCACAATTTCAGACATTGGCGCCAATGAAAAAATAATGATTTATGTTTTATGAAATTTGAGAAGACTTGAAGTGCTTTTAAGGCACTATATTTCGTGTAAATATAATAAAAAGGATCCATTAGGTTAACATGACAATGCCCTGCGAACATCGCTAGAATTTACTTATTTTAAAGGAAGTGCACCGATGAGTTCCCCCAGAGTCCCTAAAGTGGATTGTCGAGTCCTTGACATATAAAAAGAATCAAGGACAACAGGGCAATTTTCCAGAAGCGTTGTTAAACGTGAGGAAACTGAGGGAATACGAAGTGATGTTATCCATCCGAAGCTCGTCAAGCTGTTGGAGTTTTTCAATTTCAGATAACTCTCTGAAGTCACTCAGTTGTTTAATAGAGTATCGCAAAGGAGTATGCTGGAGTAGGTTTACTCTTTGCACAACAAAATAAACTCATTAAAAACAAATATAAACATAATATGCATCAGAATTTTTCAAATATAACATGATATGATTTCTTTATATGCCGTATATTAGTTCTTTAACAAATCTGGATTGGATTTGGATTATTTAATATGACGATAAAAAGGACCCTATTATTTATATAAACGTATAATTTGTCATACATATTGGTAGGTAAATTGTAAAAAGAAAAATTGATTTAAAAAAATCATTTAAAAATTAGGCCGCGAAAATTCTGATAAGTAGTTAAATACTTTTAGCTTTTTCATGTAAACAATTTGAAATGCTTTTTTCTTGTAATAGAAAGATAGCATCAAACTAACTATTGGGTTCATGGCATAGCTGAAGACAAATCGCTATTTTGAAAAAATAATAGCGCCAATGGGTTCTACAGAAAAAAATCATGAAGAGTTCAATTCGTTAGTGTAAAATAGTCATAAATATATGTAATGTAATTGAAGATTTGAATTGCGTTTTGCTATTTAATTTCTTATGATGCAATTAATATTCTTTTGTAGTGTAGGTCAATTTTTGAGTAAAAGACGACCGTTTCGAATTCATTTCAATGGCACTTTTAATTTTTTTAAATGTTTAACGCTTAGGATTGTTGTCTATCTCTAGAAGATCATTTCTGTGCAAAATATGAAAAAATGTTGTAGAGGTTTTAAAAAGTAATGAGGCTTCAAAAAAGAAATGCATCAATTATTTTGAGGAGTGTATGTATGTAGTACAAAATGAAAAAATTTTACTTTCCAGGATGTTAGAGAATGGCCAATTTTCAAGATTCGGTGAGTGAGCAACATTTGAAAGGTGCATTATCCGCTGGAGCCTTAATCATTATCAGAAACGGAAAAAAATTAGCGAAAGTAGTGCACTCACATAGAGCCCCTTTTATCCATCCTATTCGAGTGTGTAAAACTGAAAAGATTTTAAGGGCACTTTTAAGGTTAAGGTACCGATTTTCCTGAAGGAAAGCGTTTTTCCCTTTTTGTTGTACAATAAAAGTAAACGACCTTTAAAGGAATGTTTGTGGTGAAAAAGCAATTCAGACTCACCTGTTGCGATGTGGTGCATTCCGTGGGGCGAGTTTTGCTGAGAGTGCTGGTGGTGCTGGCTTCCGCCTCCGCCCCCGCTCCCGCTGTCAGGGGCACTATCAGTTCTTTGATATGTAGCTCCGAGGGCAGAGTAGTCCCCGTGGGCCAGACCCCCGCCGATCATCCCGTCCGCCGGGCCGCCGCCGTTTATTAGAGGAGGCGCCGTAATTTCCGAATTAAATGAATTTCCATCATTAACGCCCGCACAGCCCCCGCCCCGGGGCTCGCTGGTGCACCCGCTCGATAGATCGGACATTTGTGACATGAACGAGTCCTTGGAAGCACTGAAGTGGTGGAGGTGATTGTGTTGCGGGTTGTGGTGGTGGTGGTGGGCCGGGGCTCCTCCGGGATGCGAGTGAAACCCAGCGGGACTGGTCGGATAGAGGTCCCGGCCCGGATGGGGGTACATGTGATACCCAGCGCCCCGGGGACCGTGCACCCCGGCTGCATCGTGCAGCCCCCGGTAGTTGTGATAGCCGAAGCCCACCTCGCCCCGGCCCAAGCCCTCGTAGGGCCCGTAATATCCACTTACTTCCCGGCCACTTAAATTACCATAACCAAAGCCGCTGGCGTTGTAAACGTACGACGGGAGATTTGAGAAGCTGCCGTAGCGCTCGTAATTGGGGTAAAGGCTGGGAGTCGCCGGGGGCCCCACTGCCGGTGGCCCAATTCCATTAAAGCCCCCAGGGCCGGGGGTGCTCAATCGATACATCGACTGCTGGTGGTATCTTATCGATGGATGTGGATGGCTGTAGTAGCTGCCGTTTGGGGGCCCACCACCTTCGGCGCCGCCTCCGATCGCAGGACCCCCGATGAGCGGATGTCTGTAGTCAGGATATTTACTGCAGCAGTCCATTTTCAGCGCAAAAAATTGATTTTTCTCGTCAGCCCGGCTTTGCGGCCTCGGGCAGAGTTGACTTGGGTGCCGAAGTCCCCCGCCCTTAGCCGGCTTTTCACCTCTTCTTTTCTGATTTTCTAAGCGTACCTCACCTAGGCTCTATGGGTCCCCAATAATTTTTGTTTTTTTTCAAATAATCAAATTTCGTTTGTGTTTACGTTTTTGATTGCTCGAGGACATTTTTCACATATGGCCAACAAAAAAATAAACAATATTTTTTCACTCGGATTTTGCTCGACGCGCGAGCCACCAACCCCAGCCGCACGGGGTGCAGTTCCTCTCCTCACTTTATTAACAAACTTTTGATTGGCTTAACGGGAAAAGCTATCGAATTGATTGAGTTCTAAATCAAATGAATTTGCTTTTGAATTTTGCATATTGCTGCTGTGCAATCGGTCGGTCGGTCGAGTCTAGGACTTTTGTGCTTCGGCGATTTTCTGTGAGGTTTTTGTTTGTAAAACGTTTTTGCTCCGCTGCGTTTTTCCTAACTTTTCGCGCCCCCCAAACTTTGGGGGGATTAAAAGTTGGTTATAAATGGAGAGTGGCTCAGTGCATTAGTCGCGTTTTTTACTGCCGGGAATATAAAACCATTTGCCGACAATTCTGATTATTACGATTTTTATTTGCATTTGCTTTAAATATATGGCATTTTTTGTTTCCCCAGGTTTAAAAATTTCAGTCGGTTGTTGGAGCTGTAGGACATTGCTAGTTTTTAATGTTTTATGAAATAAAACTGCGAGCAGAGATTTTGGTTGAGTTTGAGGGCGGAATTGAAAATATGTTACCTGAATATTTTTTGATAATATTTACTTAATTGAGAGCAAAAGTTTTACGCAGTTTTATTCGCCATCTCTATTTCCTTCGGGGTTTTAAATCTGCGTGAAGTAGGTACTTGGGATTAGGGGTAGTCAGCATTTTTAAAAGATCAATTTTGCATTTTCTCAAAGTATAATATTTTGAAAATATTCTATGAAAATTTCAAGTTAATCCAATGAGCAGTTTTGCAGATATCCTATATAATAATCGTAGGACCTTCTTACTATTGACGACAGATAGAGAAACTTTAGATGAATGTTTTCAAAATTACATTTTCAAAGACGGTGACCAACTCGACGGATCTAAATGAAATAATTCGTTTTTGTAGTTGTGTTGATTTTGGATAAAACAATATTTGTAAAAGAGCGTTCAACAGTCCAGTAGATAACTTGGCCCAGAATTAATATTCACTTTTTGAATTATCATAACATTTACTTTAAATATAGTGTAAATACTTGGTACAGTATTTGAAATAAAAAAATATTATACAATTATTAAACAAATTAAAAAGAAATTCTCATTTTTTCACGCCTCTAACTCTTTGACTGATTGATATTTGGAATATATTTTTAATAGTTTCTTCTAATTTATATTTGTATTAACCGAAAATAAGTAAAAATTTTGTATCCCACCTGTTCTCCAAAAATACTTAAAATGAAAATCTTAAATAACGTAACTAGCCAAAACTATAATATATCAATAAATAAGTTTCATTTGGATATCTAAAATGATTTTGGAGACAATTTGGTTGTTTGTAGTTTTTGTAGATGGTTTTTTTTTGTTATTTACTGTTGAAGTTCAAGAACAAACGCTTTTGCATCTATTTACAATGTTTAAATTATAACGTATATTTATATTAAAATGAAGTAGAAACCCATCCGACTACCACTTAACCGGTTTTTATAATTTTGTTTACTTATATGTAAGTAACGTGCTATAAGCACGTCATGAAGCTACTCATTAGTACAAGAAATTGTACGATAGATAAGTTTTTGAACCCTTCTTGTGAAAATTTCAAAATCAAAAAACAAAATTTTAAGATCTAGTTTTATGTTTTAATAACGTTTTTTACACATATGACACAGCTTTATTAGTAAAAATAATAAAACATCCCCTTTGCTATGCAAACCAAAATGTAGTGGCTCAATAAATTAATAGTAATCGGTATCATAAATTTACAAAGTCGTGTCTCCTACAGGAATTAAGTAGGCACTTATTCCCAGTTTCCCCTAGCTCGTAAAAAATATTGTGTTTTGACTTTGCTGTTACTACCGCTACTTTGATCGATATTTACGACCAATTAGGCTTATTAGCAAGATGAATTTATTAAATTAAGACCTTGAAAAATTTATACTTATTTCCTTATTTCCAGCTGGATGATGAATTTTTTTGCTTTTTGCAGACACGGAGTCTGTTCTCATCCCCTGGCCTATTATATTACCGAATTGAGTCAAATACAAACAACGCCCAAGCCCTGCCAATCGAAGTGCTTAAAAACATTTGAAGAATGGCTCCTCCATCGGTTGGTCGAAGGCAGGAGGAAATAAAATCGATTAGCACGTAACATCATCTGTCCGGACCGTCTGCCAATAAATTAGCTCCGGATAAGTTGTCCTGCATACTGTGGCCTGGCCTCCTTGATCCTTCCTCCGACTCCGCCGAAGGACTTGGATCCGGTTTTTTCGTGCTGGGGCGGGCCGTGCGGGTCCGGGACTCCGGTGGAGTCAGACGTCGAAGTAATGACCAAAAAGCTCTCGGGAGAAGGAAATTTAGTCATTTATACGTCTTCACGAGTAATTGGCACTTCCATTGCGTAATCGATAAGGGCCATGGGCTGGGAAATCGATGCCCCTTCGGCGTGGGCACCGAGGAGCACACTCCTCGACTTTGGCGTGCCAGCGCGCTGTATGCCTACTTTTTGCACGTGCATGGAATGGTGTAATACACCCAGGCTACGGAGCTTTTATTCACACCCGTGGGTGGTGGTTGTAAATAAACTTGCGGCTGACTCGGCTGGGAGTGCTCGGTTTTGCCAAACTGTGTACAAGCAGTTTTCCAGTCTGCTGCCCTATCTCTCCGCCCTGGTGAACTACGGTTTCAAAAGTTCTGATCTTACCGGATTCATTTGCCGTCCCACATTTTGCAACAGAAATAGCGAACTTTAAAACCGCCTTTAATTAAAAACTACTGTTCGATATTACGAAAGAGTCCAGATAAAAGATACTAAAAGTAATAAACTCTCTTTAAGTACACACGATTAAAGTCATTTTAACCCCTTTAAATATTTCTTGACACAAATTTCAAGAATTTCAATATGATGCAAAGCGTTTTCATATCCCTTCAAACCGTCCATATCGCTTTAATATACCCTCCCTTTTCCTTTTGTCGATGTTCCTATCCCTGGCGATTATGCAATTTGCTCTACTCCTGAACTTCTTTGATGGAAAACGAAATAAGCTCTCCAATTGCATACTCAATTAGCCTGCACAAAAAGAACTTTTTCAATGCAATGCGAAGTTTACTTCCATTACGAGAGAAGTTTGACCGTTCTCTAAGTAGGTAAAATAAGTTTATAATACTATTATGTGCGAAGTCAAATATTGGTTAAGGTTCTTTATGAAGATTAAAGATCAAAGGAAGGAGTACGTCTTTGTTGCGTACGTTATTTACAAAAATATGCAGCTAAAAGGCACGTCTAACGCGATTAGGCAAACCCACAAAAAAAAATATATTTGTTTCAAACTGACCTTACCTCACTCAGTGAATAGAAATAAGGGTGGTTTTTAAGTTATAGTACTAATAGAGCATTTTCGATCAAATCGAAATTCTTCTTTTTATCTCACAGGAAATATTTAATTTAGTTTAATTTTAGTTTTGGTAATACATTATTAATGGCGGGAAAATGCTAGCGAGGACTAAATTTATTAAAAACATATTGTGCAATTGGTGCTCCTTGAAAACTAATATATTATTGCCTAGATTTTGTTTTTGTGTTTGTATATAGATTTATTTAAAAAAAAAAAACAACGACAAGCTGTAAATTACAAGTTAAATTCAGTATAATTTGAATCGTTTTGTGTTACAGTAATAACATTTATTTATCAATAAAATCACTATATTATTCTACAATACGAGTACATAGTCATGAAAGTTAATCTTATTGGAGAGTTGCAAATTCTTAAAATACAATTCTACTTTGCAATAAATTTCGAATTTGCTTTCAGTTAACTCTATTGAACGTGAAAGTAGCCAAAAGTGACAAAATCGAACATGTCCTTTTAATTTGTCGTCTCTTACTGTTCTCTTTTAAGTATGTGTATGTAGATCTGTTGATTGCAATTATCGACTATGACTGATTTTAAAATTTTGATTTTAAATTCGGAGCAACTCTATGTACTTACTCAGGACCTAAAGTATCCACTTGACTAAAAATAATCAATAATAATCAATTAAATTTTTCCGACTTATAATAGAATAAGGATTTAGATAAAAAATTGTAGGGAACATTTCGTATTATTGAAGACTTTTTATGAATGCGAATGAGTGTGGCCACAATACGCATTTTGTAGTGTTTTATAGTAGTTTATATTCATATCGATTAAGAAATACTCCAGAAAAGACTCAGGAATTGATCAGGAAAATCTTATTACCTTATCTTGTATGATCTTGTTTTATACATATGATGCTCAGCAAAATATTTCTGGTTAGGCAGTGAATAGAATGTCTTCGCGCCTTTAGGTACCTTTTACAAGATCTGAAACTTTTCGCCCTGCAGAAATGTAAACGAAACGTGGAATAACGGTTTTGTTTGCTAAAACCATTTAAAAGGTTTAAAATAACTCGGTAGTTGTTGGAACTCGTTATTATGTTTAAAAAACTACTACCACCCCGAGTGTCCAGAGTGACTGTGCCAAACGCTAAACAGTGAGAGTGTGATACAAAGTAATTTTTGACTGTTTCCTCTAACTGATGTATGAAATGTATGAAAAATGCAAGCCGCTGCAAGGATAATTGTTTTTCCTATGGGAGTTCCAGTGAAAGAGTTGAGTCGAAAATTAAACGAAATCTGAGCTTTAAGCCCCTCGCTAGACCCGCTGTTTGTTGCTGAATGGAATTTTCCCCCAAAAAACGGAAGCGCTGATTGCAGGAGGAAAGTGAAAAGATGAGGGCCCCGGTCATGTGAAAGAATTCGCTATGGGCGCGAAGGTGCTCCACAAAAAATTGCCGGAAAGCTCCTGGTGCGACTATACCCGGCATAGGCGGGGGTGGCCACGTTAATGAGCCACTGGCAGGATGGCTCTCACCTGTCCTTATTATCCCGGCTCCTCCAGTGTTGGTAGAAGCATGCATTCTTAATCAAGAATTTTGAGAACTCTTTCGTAGGGTGCCCCGCCCTCCAGCCCCTTCCGCGAAGGAGTCCGAAGTGGGTTTTTTGCTGATGTCAAAGTCACAGTTTCAAGTATCGGGCGCTCCTCTGGTGGGGCCCTCTCGAAAAGAAGCCTTAACTTTATATCTAGACCACTTTTTGTGCGACGGCATATACAGCGCTGGGCTGAGGGTGGACGACTCGAATTAAAACTTCAAAAGCACGCGTCCCGCGGGGGTGGAGTCGCCTTCTGCTTCCGCTTCCTTCCTGGAAGGTCCCGGCACCGCCCCCGCAGCCCCACCATTGGGGGGATGTTCGGGTTAAGCTCACACTGTGCCCGAGTGCTGAAGCTTTCCCTATTGTTGCAAAATATCGCGAAAATCACGTTCTGGGGGGAACTGAAATTGGTCTGGTTCTGTGATCTACATATCCCTCCTGACGTGGTTGTAATTGCGCTACTCTTGCAAATTCCATCATTAAGGTAATCTCGAGGGTGTCTGAAGCGGCGTGGGGGTGTAATGCTCAGCACACATACATCGGGGCCGGGACCGGGATCCCGGGATCGGGTCGGATGCTGCTCCTGCTGGAGCATCGCATTTTCGGTTAAGACGACGCTGCACAACGGCAGCCCTCAATGTTTGTGGGAGATTAATTTGAGGGGACTTTCGGGCGAACATGTACATCGCTCGTCGACATCCAGTTCATCGCTCAGATGAAATCGACTGTAATGAAATGTTTAGCTGGTTGAATAGTGGCGCTCCGGGCGCCTTATTAATATTCATGCCCTCTGCTGGAGGTGCACAAGGATTTGACCCGTGACTCAGCAAATTGGTGAACTTTCCCGGTGCATTAATTGATGGAATAAATAAGTTTTGCATCTAATCGAAGTAAGACTTTTTACAGGAACTAAAATAGGAAACTTTTGAAAAGTTAGCAGTTTCATCTTGGAACTGCGCCTGCAAAAGTGCTCATTTTACATATAATATATGTAAGTAGATATAAGTAGATATATGTCTTTCGTTCTTTTACAAATCCGGAAACAAAAGAAACAAAAACCATCCACTTGAACAGTTCCAATTCACTCAGCACCGGAGTTTGAAAAGAAAACTTGTCTAAATTAGCCAAGTTAGTCAGATTCGGTGTGCAATGTTTAAAATAACCAGTTTATAGTTTATCTCTTTCGGAACATATGCACCGATAAAGATAAGATTTTAATGTTTGTTTTCATTTTTTGACTACATACTTTTAAAAATATGTGCTCGTTATTATAGTAAAGAATATTCAAAGAATTATTGTTTAATTAGTCTAACAGTAACAGTGAATGCAAATCTAAAGAAAATTTTGTCTATATTTATCTTTCCGATTTTGCCTGAAAGTTAAGAGCTTTTAATCTCTCAATTGTTTTCACAAATCATTTTGTTTCTCAAAACAAAGAATTCTATTTACAGAAGTATCAACAAGTGATGAGCGTTTACATAGATATTTCTAGCATTTCTAAAACGTTCCGCTAGAAATTTAAGCCCTTTTCCCAATAGTCACGAGGATAAAGAGCTCTTTTAACTCTTATCCATTATTATTGTAGCAGGTTATTTCTGAATACATTAAAATCTAAATCTACAAAATTGAAAAATAAATAGTTCTATTACCGACTTATAGAATACTAATTCCATGAAAAATTGTACAATAAAATATAGTCATTCGAAAAATGTAAAAACAAAAGTTCAACGAATGCGCCAATTATCTCAGTTTCGCATTAATCACATTTTGTGTAATAATTATTTTTTGTGGTATTTAATAAATGAAATGTAGTCAACAGCAGTAATTATGGGTTAAATATACAGCCATAATGTTAAACAGTTAAATTAAATTGCATGAAAAATGCTCACTTAAGGTGAAATATTACTCGTTGTTAACCAATTAGTAAAAGCTTACGTCTGCAAATAAGTTATTCATTTAGTTGATATAACGCGGAATAATTACATCCATAAATAATTTTTAAGGGTTCCTTCCAGGAAAACATTTTTAAAACAAAAACTTAGAATGTGTAGTTATTGCTTGCCAATTGCAAAACAAAAACGAAAGCAACATATGTATATTAAGTAAAAATAATAATTTCACTCAATAGATTATATTCAACTCTCCGATAAATCTTTCAAAGCATGCATAATTTCGAATTCGAAGATTATAGAGCAACATACATACATATGTATGTACATATAACTGAAAATTTAAGTAAGGGAATTTTTTATGCTACAAAATAGCCATATTGAAGGCAATGTCAGAAAAAAGAGCAGCAGTGCCAAGAACACTTTCTGCATTCTGAAGCAGCATTATAAAGGTGCCATGAATCGATCACCTTTGATCTAGTATTGCACTCAGAAGACCGTACTTCGGAAGAAAATAGCCTGAAGCAACAATTTTATGATTGTTACACAAGCTTGAAAGCATGACTAAAGAGAGTATAGATTTTTGAACGAAATATAGCTCTATTTAAGTAAAAACATTCTAATAGATGTTCTAAAAGACAGCAGCTTTGTTTATTCTAAGAAATTTAAATATTAAAGTGAACTGTAAGTTTAAATATTCTTTTTATAAAAGATGGTTTATATTCCCTCATAGAAAAGTTTTTTTTGGTTACTCATGTTTCTATTATCACTTTTATACCCCACGTTTGTAAGTAGTGAGCACTGCTCAAAATTCATAGATTGGCTATTGATATGTCTCTAAATTAAGAAGTAGCTATTGACAATAAAGTCTATTTCCGGCCGCCTCCCTAAATCCGACCATTTTATATTTTTACTAATAACTATTTTTCGATGTATGTAAACAAGTCAAGGTTAATTTTATCAAATTTGAGAATTTTCAACTTTATTTTTATAGCAAAAAAGGTTCAATTTTAAATAAACCTACGACTTAGGTTAAGCGGTATTCGTTATAAGGAAACAACAGTTATTGCGGTCGGAAATAGGGAAAACTAACCTCTTTACTTGACATCAATTAAAAATGTTATTTTAATATACAAATTTTGAAAATGGAAAGTTCAACAACAATATTTTTAAGTGTCAAACAATTTCACGATTTGCCCTTCTCGACTGATTTTATTGGTCGCTTAGTATACCTACATAGTAAAAAAATGTTAAGGAAGGTGTTAGACGGAATGGAATATAATTTACTTATTATATATTATTACCGTTACTTCTTAGCTTATGGTAACAGAACCTGCGTCTTTAGTTGGTCTTTAAAGGCCGAAGTTCGCAATCTCTGGACAATGAAGAAAGTTAGGGGGCGGGTGTTGTTCTCGGTAGAGATTTAACCTACTCTCCCGGCAGTTTCACCGCCGACAATTAGGAGATTAACATCCCTAATTATGTCATTGTTCAGCTTTTGCGGTATGTTTACATTGCCGGCAGCCACAACTTATATAATCCCGGATCTGGGAACATGCGTCAGCGGGCTCCCCGAGCACCACTGAAAGCTCCTCGGCTCGGCTCGACTCGACATCGCCGCGCCTCGGTCGCCTCGCCGCGCGCTGCAGCGAGAAGGGCCGAGGCACGGCGGCACGGCAGCACAGCGGCACAGCGGCACAGCAGAACGGAAGACGTGTATTCTTTTACATAAATCAATAAAAAATGCAAACCGTAAAAAATAGAGCGAAAACAAAAGGTGGAAAGCTGGGAAAGCTGAAAGACCCGGGAGCTGTTGGGAGCACCCACATGGAACTGTGTGCGCGCTCTATTCATCCGGGCAGCTCGGGAATTTCATTTTGTGTGACAGGTCATGACTTTGAAGCTTTCCTCGAGGATCCTGGTGGGGTTTCACTAAAAAATTTTACCGTTGCACCGCAGCGAATCCCTGCGGTTGGCGCGCTCTCTATCCGAAAATTGCGTCGAAAACTCGCACTTATCGAATTTGTCGAACTGTCGAAGACTGCACCGCGGGATATCTTCGAATCTATCAGTTACATGCTGGAGGCATTCACTACGTCACGTGCTCCTAAATTATTAATCCAATTTTGCGGAGGAATGCGGTTGGGGTCTGTTGACATTCCACCAAAAATACAACACACGCACTCCGCACGGCAGAAACACTGCGCTCTATTTCAAAAATGAAATAAAATATAAAAATAAGATAAATAAATGCAATCCGGACACCACCACCCGGAATTTTTTTAAAATTGCAAAAAACGCGCGCACATTTCAGAAGTTCGCGAATTATTGACGGAAATGAAACGGAAAAATTTGCGGTCCTCCTGGTGGAAGAGCTTCTGCGGATCGAGGGATTGCTGTGCGAAGACTGATTACGCTAACGGGCGCCGCGACGGAGCTTTTGCATTTTTGGGGGGTGATTGTCGGACGCCTGTGTTTGCCCTGTCCGGACGCGCGGCGAACTACTACAGCCAACACCCGCGCACAACGGCCGCCTTACTGTGAAAAATGTGGGAAAGCTGGGAAAAGCTGTGAAAAGCCAATATTTCACCGGGGGATGGATGGGCAACCCCCGGCCCCGCAGTGCAACAACACTCGCCCGCCAGGCGGAGAGACCCAAAACAGAGAGGGACGAACCGCGTGGACGGGCAACACTTCGTGGAGCCGAGAGCGAATCGAGAGAAGAACAAACCACCCACCCATCATTTTGGGGGTGGTTGGGGCCTATCGGAGCTTTCTTCGATTTTTTGAAGGAGAGCCTGGCAAGGACGTCGATCGAACGGTAAGCTTATGTCACCCACGACCAGCACTTAAGACCTTCACTTTGGGTGTAGTTCCAAGTCGGCCTGTTTTACAGGAGCGACTGCACCCACACATGCCGCCTGGGCGGCAAATCGATGACAAGTGGCAAAAGCTTAAGCATAATCTCCGGCCAGAAACCCCCACTTGGACTGTTTCGGAAGAGCAACGGTTGAATTTCCAAACGGGACCATGCCGAGCTGAGACGTCCCCTTCTTTACAGTATTATTCGCAGATTTCATGTTTACTGTTACCGGAATTGAAATCAAGCAGTAAACAGCCTTTTGTTAGTAAACTTCACTCCCAAATAGAGACATAGAGACATAGAGTGAAACATATGAATCTGGCATATACACCTTTACACATAGAGAAATATACCAACAAAAGATGTAACTGAAAAATACAAAGCAAAAAAGTAATAAACAGAGGACTGTCGAAAGTTTCACCCTACATAACCGTTACTCTTCAAAAACCCCCCACTTTTCTTCATCTATCCGAAAATCTAGGACTTTAGAACGGATTAGAACACCTGAGCTAAATAAGTTCGTACCCTTTTAATATTTTGATACCTTTATACATTTTACTTTTCCTTTAGGAATAATTTTGGGTAATACATATGTATCTGTTATTAAAAAATAACAAATGTAATGCTTATTATTCTTTTAAATTACGGCGTCACAGCTTATCAAACAATAAATGTAAAAATGGCGCACAAAGAAAAAAATTACGATAAAGTTCTATAAAATCCATACGTACTTTTAGAGGTAATATAACTTTAAAAATACTCATATACAGTAAACATATCAAGATTTCGATTCATAGTTTTTATTTTTATTTTTGATCGGGCGAAAGTTATCTTGAGTTAAGTGGGTTGTTTTTTAGGAATACTCCGATCATAGATAGGCTTTTTTTAAAAAAAAAATAAAATATTTTTTAAAAAAACCTATGATCGGAGTATTCCAAAAAAAACAACCCACTTAACTCAAGATTTCGATTAAGTTCTGTTAAAGTTATGTGCCCAGTCTGTTTAAAAAATGCAATTTCGAGATAAACGCGTTTAAAGTTTTATGCCGTATTATTTGATTAAATTTTTTGATGAAATAAGTAGGTATTATAAATCTCATACTTTATTTTTAACATCCTAAGGTATATTATATATTGCTTAAGCCAAAAAAAAAACTCATTTTTGGAAAACTTTAGATGACTCTCTTAATGAATTCGAACGTTAAATTAAACTCAAGATTTGTAATTTATGTATGTACGTTCACCTATTTTAAATACATGAGCATGAATATTAAAGATTTTGAAAATAATGCTTGATTTCAAGGTGTGAGATTACCTTTAGTGGAACTTTTGATTTCATTCATTTCTTATACATATATTTATAATGTAACATGTTGCATTTCTGCAGTTTAAGAAACTCGTTTTTGCTTGCTTAATTAAAAATACTTTTAAACTAAATACTCTTACTAAAAGCTCATGAGTAATAGTTCCCTAAAAGGTTTTCTAGAGAAATCCTTACATTTTTATGCGTAAAACTTCGGCAGCAAGCAAAGCCTTAAATTTTAAGTATGTAAGTAAAATTTACAGGAAATATTCAGGGTTTTACAACCAAAATGATTCAGAGTTAAAAAATCTTAGCCATTCCGCTGTAAAGTCTTATAAACCAAATAAACTTTTATCACCATTAAAATCGCCATCAAAAGGTGATAAGTGCTATTTAAAAGAAGTCCATAAACATCGTTATTTCACGATAACTCGACGATCCCTGAGGGCAATGGGGAAAACTTATAAAAGCGCATAAATCAGGAAAGGAGGAAACTCTCACTCCCGCTGTCTACTTATGTGCGAGTTAATTAGCGCGGAAGCGACTAAATTAATGAAAGCCGCTAAATTTGTCGGTGGCTCCCTCAATTAAGGCTGAAGGAAATAAGAAAAAACAATGAAAAATCGCTCGCGCCTCAATTCCGCGAGGGTGCGCGCCCGACCCAGTGGAAAGCTCTGGGGATCCACGTGCTAAACGTTGCGGCCCCCACCGTCCGTCGTCGCCGGCCACCCATCGTTCTGAGAATGCACCGCCGAAATAACTGTAATCGACCTTCCGTTGCATTTGTGTTGACGGGTCCCGCGTACTCCCAATTAACGGTAAAAATCCGATAAAGCCTAAAAAGCTCTGCACATGCCAAGTGGGTGTTGCTGGTGTCGGTGGGGATCCGTTAAGGGTAGGGAGAGGGCGAGCGGGCGTTGGCAGCGCGGGGTTAAGATTAAGCGCAAAATGAATACTATCGCCACGTGGAGGGTGCCGAAAGTGGCGAAAAAGGCTCCGGGCTTTGTGAAAAGATTGCGGAAAATTCGCCGAACCGGAGAATTACGCGAAACGCATGGCGTTGACGGGATTTTATTCATTGGAAAAGGAAATGGCAGGAAAACTCCGGAAATTTACCAGATTGGCCCTGTAACGACCTTCGAGCGGGGGGCCCTGCTGCCGTCGCCGCTGCTGCTGGGCTGAGCCGGCGCGGTTCCGGTTTAAATTTTGAAGAACTCGCATCTCCGGGAAGCTGAAGGAAGCCGGAGGAGGCGAGCTGGAAAATGAACGTCTGTCGGCCAGGTGCAGGCAGGCGTTGGCGAACAAAATGTCTGGGGGCGAAATCAAATCAGGGAATCAATCGAATTCCACGAGACGACGACGAGCAGCGACGGCGGCAGCAGCGGGCAGATGGAAGCCGTCGGCTTCGGGAGCGTTTCGCTATCTGCACCAAATCAAATCACGATTCACTTGAGCTCCTCGGGGACGTTAAGGAACCGTCCCGTCGCCCACGCTCGCCCCCCGGGCCGGCTCTGCTCCGGGCAGTAATAGGGCAGGATCAGCGTAACTGTAACGCCGGCCCCGGGCGCTCTCCGGCACCACCACGAAAAAAATCTATAAAGCGCCCAGATACCTTCGCGTCTCGGGTTTATTGAGCGACAAAAAGCTTTTCCTTAATGAACTCCACTCGGGCGGGAGGAGCTTCCCGCAAATTGCGAGCTGAAAACGGATGGGCGGGGCGGGCCGGGGGAGGGTTGCGCTGCAATCGTTGCGAGCGCGACTCCGGTGGTCTTGTAGCGTGCAATTGAATCGTAGTAATTGCACGCCCCCGCCGTAGCAATTACGGTCGCGAATCTCTTTCGGGGAGACACAAAGGGGATTAAACGCGCTTAAAAGCTTTTTGGAGCGCTTATTGCCCCCACGAAGAATACGAATGTGGTCCGTTTTAAAAGCCGCTAACAGGATTCTTTTTTTCTTTTAGATTAGGCAACATCCGTCGCCTACAGTAATAAGCTCAATTTTGAGTTTCTTTTAGACGTTCGCATGTGTGGCGCAGGGTTCGAAGGGTGCAGCCCTCCCCACTTGAAAGGAACCTTTCTGCCGGTGTGCTCGTCAAAAGAAACGCTCGTAACGCATGGGATGCGTTTTATAAAACTGCGGTGAATTCATCGAAACAAGTGCACTTGTAACTTTTACGTATAAAAGGAGTAACGTGCGAAGCAACTGTATCGAAGTCAAAACCATGTACACATTACACACATAATTACCAATAAAAATAACTGTTTGTTCCAAAATCTACTTTACTGCAGTCGAATTTTCTTTTATAATACAGAACAGAGTTTCAATTAAAAACGACAAACATAGCTTTTAAAACAGTATCACTTGATAACGATGCGTTATCGGTCGATAAGGCCGATTGGGCTTTTCTCCAAAATTTACCGTTATTAGTTGTTTAGAGGGTTTTTCGGAATTAATAATAATAATATAAATAACAAGTATAGCGTTCCTATAGAAAAGAAGAAAAACGGTAATTTTTTAGAGTTTATTGTAGGAAACTGGAAAGGACTATTGTTTTGAAATTTACTATATACATTTAAAAGAAATGCAATTTTTTGAAATGTTCAGACTTCTTTTTTTTTAAAATACTTGCAATCAATTTTTTTTTAAAGTTTTCTTGATTATTAGACGATAAGAAAATATAACCTATCGAATGAATTTTGATCCAAGTCAATCGAACTGTAGAACTAGAGCTATCGTCTTCGCAAACTTTATGTATTGTATTCTAGTTTTGAGAAAAATGCGGTTAATGTTTGTAAGCAGGTATGAAAAAGGTCGCCTTTTCTTACCTTCAAGACGTCTTCTACTTCTATTGGGAACTATTCTCTAAAAAATTGGGAGTATATTCTTAAAAGGTATTAGAATCGATTAAGCAAAATAAACAAAATGGATTTTTTTGACCGTCTAACCCAGATGAACCCTTAAATTTATGACAGTACGTCTTTATTATTTAAATTTTTTTATTAACATTATTATTTGTTGTTTCGCCATATTCATTTTTTTTTGTCACATACCCAGCCGAATAACATGCACTTTTAGAACTAGTAAGTAGGAAAGTAGGTATTTATCGATACCGACTATGCTAATTTTAAAGGGAATTAAGTGTAGCAAAATATTCCTTTTTTACTGAATAACATCTTCAGAATAAAACAGCTTGAAATTTCCTCACGCATGAAAGAAATATTTCAGGAACATTTTTTTTAACGGTCACCATAAAACAAGCAATTGTGGACCGCCATTTTTAATCCGCTATCTTGAATTTTTAAATTATGTAGACCCTAAAATGTGCCCAAGAGAGTAAATACATGAAACTATATAAACAGTATCAAAATCTCTGAAGTCGTTCAGAAGTTATAGTCAAGGAACGTGACAAACATACAGAAAAGCGCTTAAATTTCGTTTATTTATGTACATAAACCTTTTAGTTTTCACTTTCACCGTATTGTAGAGCAAAATAACATCATATCGTAAAATGTCTGGTCCCTTGAATATTAAAAAATCTGTTTCGGATCCGCCGTTGGACCTGCAAGATAGTAGTTAGTGTTGTGTATTATTGATGTGTAATAGCTGCATTATGCATTCGTAAGTCTGAAACTATTTAATAGATGGATACCTCGAGGCAATTTCTTCTGCCAAGGATCTCAGCCCTTCCTTTCTTATCGCCTCCCCGAGAATATTTATGTTGGAATGCGATAGAGGCAACAAGGCGCGCATCAGACTGATACTGCTGCAGCACACATGATAAGCGGCGAAGTAGCGGGCGTGGGTGGAGGCAGGAGGGCGAAGCAGGCGAAGAAAAATCAATTTTCCTTATCCCGAACCGCCGGCCCACTGCTCCCATCCGCGCTATCAATTCTGGAGCGCCCTCAGCATGTGTTAAAAGCTTCGTCGTACTTCTTCTGGATTCTGAACTTGTGGCACTGCAGCCCCAAATGGGGGTGGCTGCGGAGCGCCGTGGAACTGTTTACTACCACTCGAGGCAGGAGCGACTACGGACTCAGCGTGAGCTCCCCCGAAAGGAAGTTGCCCGGTCTTAAGAATGCATAAGTACTCGGGGGCGCTGATTGTAGTCAGGAAAGTTTTTCTGGTTCTTCTCCAAGTTTATTGCTGCCAGACTTAGCCCCATTCAGAGCCGGAGGAAGTTCGAGCGATTTGCAGAAGAAGCCGTGCAGTTCCAGGCGACTACCACTGTTTTTCCCAACGGTGCCTTCGCGGACGGGACTCCACCCCCGCGTGGTGATCTGCCCGCAGAACGCCGCCGTGAAAACCAGCCATGGATAACTTTCGTGCAAGCTTTTGTGCCCGCTGAAGGGCTGAAGGGTATCCTCGACGAGATTAGCCCTGCTCTTGGCTAACTGACGACTATTGTTTTCTCGAACGTGCATCATATCCGGCCTCGGTGTCAGTGACTGGCGATTTTCAATGGATCAGGAGATTTCCATGGACCAATCAACAGGAAGTCCAGAAAGCTTTGCAGAGATCCCTTTCGCCTGCAAAACGGTTCGAATCCGTTCCGACGACGGCTATGTTTTCTGCATTAAACGAATCGTGGTTTCTGTGGGATAGTCACTTACAAAACAAGAGATATGTTTGCCACGCATTATTATTTATTATTTTTCTAGTTTACTCGAAATACTTATAGTACCAATAGTCAAAAATGAAAACTCTAGAAAAGAGTACTAGAATTCGAAGATACAGGAGTTTAAATTACTGGAATTAGGACTACTTTAGTACTTCCATAAAGTGAAAGATTTTTCGCGAAAATTATGCTTCTTTGCGGAGAATTTAACTTTTCATATAACGAACTTCTACAAAATTAAGTTACTTGCAATTCGAAATGCACGGGTATATAAGACGTAAAATTCCTTCACCAAATTAATTATGGGATCTCTCCTATAATATATTTAAAATTCCTTAATTGCTTTAAATCGTGTTAATGTAAATTTAAGCTAAAAACTAGCTGATTCCAATCCAAATACAATGAGGGAATAATCGCGTAACTCTTATTTTAAGTACGTTTTTTATTATTTACTCTTTGTTTTTTGTCAGTGCGTACCTACCTACTCTTTGCCAGTGACACATTATACACGCAATTTAGAATTTCAATTTCACAATTATTATATTGTATTGCTTTGAAATTCTGAATTTTTTTTAAGAAGTTCAAAGATGATATGATATTTCTGAAAATGAGAATACATGAAATTCTAAATTCGTTTATAATTTGTCCAGAATGTAAAATCATAGTTGTAAGTAAATATAGTAATTTTAGTAAAAATATTTTATCAATAAAATCCTTCTTAAGTTATGCAGTTAAGAAAATGTTTAAAGAGTAAATATCGAAAATCCGTGATATTAATATTTGATTCCTTTTACTTTAAGAATTGAATTTTACCACTGAGGCACATAGAGCAGAAAAGAGTGCTGTTTAAATTTTAAGCCTTTGCCATCAGTTAGAAGGACATTCGCTCCGCTAGACCGAGATCCAGACCTAAAGGGCTCATTCAGAAGGGCCAGGAAGTGGTCGGAGGACAAACGAGAGCTACGCACAATTTAATTTAATTACTGCTGGATTCCGGGAACTAGCAACCGCCTCGAAGCTAAGCAATCACAGGAACTGGAACCGTGAGGTCCCTTTCCGTCTGATTGGTGAAGTGAGGCGAGCGTTAATCGTTGGCTTATCAACCCCGGATCCCAGATCACGGATTAAGGCCCAACTTCGGAGAAGGCGACAGATTTAATTTTCAATAGACCGGGGCGTCGGCGGGTATTTGTCGATGTTTCAATTGCGAAACCTGCAGGACCACTCGAGCGGGAGCAGCACGCTTCCTGGAGATTGGATTTTCTGCTGGAGTACCCTGAAATCCGTAAGTTGCGAAGTCGTCACAATGGACGGATATTTACATCGCAGGAAGTGCTCCTTTAGCCGCCGCCGAGGAGGAAGCACCAGCAACAGCTTGTCAATAACTCCGAGTCGATTTCCACCCAGGGAAATTCCGTTCGGGGGCTCGAACGAGAAGGTTTTGTGTGAGCCCGGGAAAAAAGAAGGCGAAAGGCTCCGTAAATGCCCAGAGAAGGCTCCGAGCGCCGCGTACACCTACCTTCCTGGCAATTTATCTGATCGAATTTTCGAAACATCAGTCCTTAAGCAGGAAGGAAGCGCAACATCGTCATGCGATATCAATTTTCTTCGATAAGCAGAATGGGAGCCCCATGTAAAATTCCGCCAGAGGAGGCTGCGCTGCCTTGTGGGTGACGACGGAGCAGATGGACACATCCGGGGGCGCTCAATGACTTTTTCGGATCAATAACGAAGGCAATGAATGAAGAAATTGTCGCGAAAACTCGCAAAAATCGTTTACGTGCCCCCCGAGCTGGGGCTGGGGCGCAGAAGGGCGGCTTGCCGTGAACATAGAAAAGGTACGCGCATGCGCTCACTTTTCAACCTTCAAATTAACCCTTTGACTATTTTGGGAACGTGTGGTGCCCAGAGGAGCGCGGCCCCACCAATTTATGTACATCTGTATAAAAGAATAAATCCCGGAATCCAGAGGGACGGGAGTCTGCAGGGCTGCAGGACTCGAAGAAACGCCCGGCGACGCGGGGCACCTGGCTGCACCGCGCCAAGGAAGGCAATCCGACGGAAGCGATGTAAGCGGATCGGATTATTTCCTCCATTGATTAGGCCATCGCCGTTCTGCCGGCGCTTGCAAAGGGTTCGGTCCTAATGCGAGATTTACTTTTGCTAATTGCTTTTAATTTGGCCCCAGAGTCATCTGGTCCAGGTCCTGATGCTGGACGGTCCGAGGACGGGATGTGTCGACTCTCTGGGATTTTCCTCTGCGAAAAATTGCTCCAGCATTGTTTTTTCTGTTTTAGCCCTCCCCACGTCGACCGGCAGAAGATGGGCCCTCGGCAGGACGAATTAATTAGAGCGTTTCGGTCGTTCGACGGCATTTAGGATAAGGCAAAAATCGATTCGACTTTGGACAGGAAGAATTTTTTGGAAGCTTCACTTCCAAAATTAAGAGTTTCCTTCGGGTCTATTAAGAGGAACTTAAGGAAACTATGTAGCGATGTTTTCGAGTAGATTTTCCCAGAATTTAACATATAATATTTGCGGAACTTGCAATGCATAGACGTAGACAGAAGGAATTTACTTAAGAAAAAAAGAAAAAATATATATATTCCTATAATATATAATGTTAGAAAAAGTAGTTATTAATACGTTACGAAGAATTTCGTCCTTCAGTAATGCTTTGTAGAATTTAGGGCTAACTAGCACAAGTCTATATCTATGTATGTAATACTAGTTCAAATTTCTTTCTCATTTACCTATCTACTAAAACTAAACAGAAAGAACCCACTCCTATGTTATAAAACACTTAAAATTTACAAGTTATTCTGGCCGACAACTTTACTAAAGAGTCACATTTTAAGTTGAAATGTAAAGTACTAAATAAAATACAAAGTGAAGTGTAATATGCTTCTAAAAACCGTTGAGACTTGTGGCTCTGGCGCTCTTAAAAGCAAATTAAAAATTAAAAGCATAAAGTGTCTGCCATGTGTGAAATGTGTATATTTATACTGTAATGACTTCTTCTGCCATCATAAGTGAAATTATTATTTCTTCCATGCTATAATAATAATAATAATAATAATAATAATAATAATTAGTAATAATAATAATAATGACGACATTAGTGGCGTACTGAAATAAATAATTGTCCATAATTTTAAGTCATGTTAATAAAAGCTCAGCCTTAGTGAATGAATAATAAAACAATTGGCCACAGTATATATAATAATTCAGTCTCGGGGAAGTACCGATTAGTCCAGTCAATACGCTTCAAAATTCGAAACCTAGCTTCCAATTCTTGAGTAATTAACGGATTTCAATAATTTCTTGTTTAAATACGTAAAATGACGAGCTAAATTAATATGAAAAGTTTCGTTTATTGCAATAAATATTTATTTAAAAAAAATGCTGTTTCTACCCTTTTTACTCGAATGTCTCGAAAAATACGCTTCATTTATCGAGACAAACTGTTAAAAGTTTTATAGAATTGTTAGACGAAAAGATTAATGAGCCAGCTCTTTAAGTCCAATAGTTCACCAGAAAAAGGCAGGGAAATTACCTTTTTGACCACTAGACGTAGGCTCACTAGATAATTTTTTTAGTGTTGGTTATTTTCAAATATACATATTTTGTTTATGAGAGTGATTTATTTTATTTTTCGAAAAGGTCCTCTAAGAAATTTTGTTACAGCGCCCACTCAGAGCTAGTCGCTCCATTGGTTATTTAATATTTTTATTTGATAATTGAATTTAACGGCCAAAAAGGTGTACAAAATTCGTATTTGTCATGTAAAAATACTAAAAAGTATGTTGCTACTGGTTCCATCCAGGATCGAACTGGAGACCTTCTGCGTGTAAAGCAGACGTGATAACCGCTACACTATGGAACCACTTCGAGAGTGTATTATTCTTAAGTCAACTTTATTTAAATACAAGACGTTTATTTTTATTTTTAATTACTCTTATATAGTACATATAAATAAAATAAATATTTTGCCTTTGCATCTTAAAATAAAAGGTCATTCATCTTATTTTTATGTAACCAATCCCTACAAATGCCTTATTTACGCATCACTACCGGTGTTTTCGAAGTTCGAAATCGAACTAATCAGCTGCGGAAACAAACAACCATAACCTCACTTTTGACTTTAATTGTCAAGTGACTTTTAGGAAGGGGAGGAACTGCCGTGACCATCGGAAGATTTCCTAAATAATTGCAGAGTAATTCCGCGCCAGGAATATGAGTTTCCTGCTCAATTTCATTCGTGCTATCATTCAGAACATGCTGCAGCTGCTGTCATTAAGCAAGAAGACAATCACCAACTCCCTGAGCATTTACGTGAAAACAAACACTGGAAGCACCCTCTCGGTGGATCTGGACCCCAAGTGGGACATCAAAAACGTTAAGGAAATTGTTGCGCCTCAGCTGGGCTTGCAGCCGGACGAAGTAAAGATTATTTTTGCCGGGAAGGAGCTGTGCGACTCCACAACTATTGAGGTGAGGTACATTATAAATTCTAGAAAAATTGGCCAAACGCTGTAGGGGACCATTTAAGAAAATAGAGCAATTTATAAATCGTAGGCTGAGTTTATTTTGCTCATGTCTGGGAACTATTTTTAGAAAGTTTTCTTTTCACTTGACGAAATTACATCAGGAAAATCGTCTTAGATTCGCATCGATTTTAATGTTTTTTTTACTTCTCAATAGTGTAGCATAAAATCCTCTGTTAATTCTTACTTTAAAAATCATAAAACACAATATGCTGTCTGCATATCACATAAAGTGATTGTACGGACGTAGGACTTTTGGAAATACCTCCAGTTTAAATGCAATCAAAAGTAAAAATTATACTTTGTTTATTTTAGGAATGTGATCTGGGTCAAAAGAGCATTCTCCATGCAATAAAAACGCGTCCGAGACCAGATAAACTGACTCCAAAACGGTTAGACACAGCCTTTGAAGCGGCAGAAGAACCATCCGACGAAGCATCCAAACCCTTGTGTGAGACCCTAGTCGATTTGGAGCTGGAAAAGGATGAGAGGGTAAACATCTCCGAAGAAGGTTTGGTCTCGTAAACGTGTTTTTAATTTTCAATTAATCACTTAAACAATTTCAGAACGAGCAAATACAAAAGCCCACTTTTTTTTACACTGTTCGCAATGCAGCAAATTATGCACCGGCAAACTTCGAGTGAGGTGCTCCCTCTGCAAAGGCGGCGCTTTCACAGTGCATCGTGATCCCGAATGTTGGGACGATGTTTTGAAACCGAGAAGAGTTCGAGGCCATTGTGAGAGCAGTGAGGTTGCGTGTGTTGTAAGTTTCCTGTTTTTAAAGGTTTTTTTTTTTGAAATATAAGTAAAATTTCCAGGACAACGAAGAAGGCGATCCCCCTTATGCTGAATTCTATTTCAAATGCGCTGAACATCCTTCCGGTGGGGAGAAAGATTTTGCAGCTCCGCTCAGCTTGATAAGGAGAAATATAAAAAATGTTCCTTGCCTCGCTTGCACAGATATCAGGTAAGATTTTCTATTTGTCTTTAGATGTTTTTTCAAAAAATATTAGTTATAAAAAACGAAACGAAACGAGTTCTTTTAAAGCTGAATTGAGCAAGGGACACTATGTAATTTTTTTAAACTTTAAAACATCATTCCAGTGATACAGTCCTAATTTTCCCATGTGCTGCAAAGCACGTAACATGCATCGATTGCTTTCGACACTATTGCTCGTCTCGACTTATGGAGCGTCAATTTATGCCACATCCAGAATTTGGATATACTCTGCCCTGTCCCGCTGGATGTGAAAATTCTTTCATAGAGGAAATTCATCACTTCAAGGTCCTCACAAAAGAGCAGTATGAGAGGTACCAGCGATTTGCTACCGAAGAATATGTTCTGCAAGCAGGAGGGGTTCTTTGCCCTCAACCAGGCTGCGGAATGGGTCTTTTAGTCGATCCAGACTGCAGAAGAGTTACTTGTCAGAATGGGTGCGGGGTAAGAATAAATTCAGTTTGATATGCTCCCGACGCACTCATTTTAATTTTTATAGTATGTCTTTTGTCGTAATTGTCGACAAGGATTTCACATTGGTGATTGTTTGCCGGAGAGTGCAACAGAAAACGCTCAAGGGTCGTGCGAGTATTCAGTTGATCCGACGGTATATTTTTATTTATTTATTATTTTATAAAATTAAGTTAGTTAATTTTGTGTATATTTTGCAGCGAGCTGCCGAAGCCCGTTGGGAAGAGGCCACTACCGTAACTATAAAAGTTATGACGAAGCCCTGTCCAAAGTGCCGTACTCCGACTGAACGAGATGGTAAGCAGGATTCTTCTCTTTGATAATTTAAATTAACTATTTTACTATTTAATGTGCTATTCAGCAGTTTATTTGTTCAGCTAAATTGAGATTGCAGGTACTTCGTAGTCAAATATAAAAAAATGTATTATATCTTACAGGTGGCTGCATGCACATGGTCTGCACAAGAGCAGGCTGCGGCTTCGAATGGTGCTGGGTGTGCCAAACTGAATGGAGCAGAGACTGCATGGGAGCTCACTGGTTTGGATGAAATATCCTCCCTTATCCTTACGATAGTCTAATAGATAGGAAATTTCTCGTAGCTGATCATGTTTATTTTTGTAAGTTTATATTTTCGATCGATTGGACTTTTAACCGTGATGTGATTTTATTTTTTAAATTATATTTTGTGCATTTTATTTGTATAAAGAAAATAGCATTGTAATACGACAAATATACGTATTTGTACAGCTAACAAACTTAAGTATATTTCCTCTGTGGTATCGAGTTACAAATTCAGTCACCTCAAAATTTCCATTTATCTTTAGAACAATATTAAACGAAACGAATCTTTTTCTACTTTATGGCTGAAATGCCAAAGATCTTATCTTAAAAGCAGAAATGAGATGATTCGTTTCGTTTTGCACAGAACCAAATTATTTCAAAATGTAAATAACAGATTTCACAATTCAAACTGTCGGTATCAGAATTTGAGAACGCAATTGAAGCACTGCTCATTTACTACAAGCAATGAACGAGTTACCAACGACATAATAAAATGAATTTTTTTGTACTTTATTTCGTAAAAAATTGTACAGCTCCTCGGCTTAGACTATTTCGATTCTTCTAATATTAAAAAGTATTCCTAGAAAAAAAAAAAAAAACAAAATGTCTTAACTTTGGGGCCGAAAAGTTAGCTAAGTCCAGATAGATGAAAACGAAACCCAAGTGAAATGAAAGACTCAGAGCGCGTCTACTGCAGCTGCTTACGATTGTCTAATGGGGGAGGAGATCCTGTTCTAAATGCGCTTAAAAGTTAGGCTAAAGGCGTATTGGGAGAATTAAGTAGAATCGCGTAGAAAACAGAAGTGGGCCTACTCAATGTCCACGGTTGTGTGGAGGCTGCCATTCGCCCGCCACCGCTTGTGGATGGTCCGCAGATGGTCGAGGGCCCTCGCTGAGATGTTGAGGCTGGGTATCACTTCGAGGAGCCCCTTTTCGCCGATGAAGCTGAGCCCGCAGATTCCAAAATACGTGTGGAATGGATCGGTGCTTGAGCCCGGCCACTTTGAGAACCCTCCAACGACTGTGTCTTGAGTTGCGAGGATGTAGTCCCTGTTTTGTTCGAAGTCTGTAAATTCGAAGGCGTCTAAAATTTTTAGTGAGGCACCAATCCAGAAGGAGTAGCACGTGTCGACTGGTTTGTTCGGTCGGCCTTGGAATCCGTCTATTTGCCGGAACAGGAGCCACCGCGTCATTCCTTCCAGGATTTCGGGACTAAGGAGGTGAAGTTGGTCGCTGAGATGGAGTGCGGCTATGGCGCAGAACGTTGTGCCCCCGTGGGACTCGTTCTCGAAGTGTTGGCTGACTCCGTAGTCGTACCGGATGCTGCTGATTATGTACTCGGCCATTTTCTGCTTGTTTACGTAGGACCAGTCGTCCAGCATAGCGCAAATCGCCGCGGCACAGTAGACGAACCGCATGTCGTACTCGTTACCTTCGACGGAGGCGCTGAAACTCCCGTCATTGCGCTGTACGGCCCCTACACCTTCCAGAATCGCCTTGCGGTTGAGCCGCGTGAGATCGTCCCCTAGAGTGGCGAGGGTGGCTATCCCCGTGTACGTCATGGCCAGGTGGCCCCACTGGTAGCACTTAATTGACTCAGTCTCGCAGTCGCTGCTGACTAGAACCGTGCTGGAGCCCTGCAGGCCCCCGCACTGTAATCCTCCGGGCGCAGGGGCCACTTGGTACCGGTACATCCAGTCGATGATGTTTTTCCTGGTCGCTGGCTGGAGGACTTCGAGGGCGTCGAGGACGTCCAGGCCGCAGACCGCGAAGAACGCTATCGTGACCCTCGTCGAATCGTGGGAGGCCAGCCGCGGGGGGAGCAAATTTAGAAATCGCTTAAAGTAGTTCGCATGCTTTTTGTGCTGCAGGTTCTGGGACTGGTCCATGGTCACGGCTCGCGGTGAAACACTTTCTCCGCTCTCTGCGTCGTCTCGTCTCGGTCGAGTTGGAGGACACGAGGTTCCGCTGCCGAATAACCTCCGCAATCACGTGGCAGTGAATATGATTCGCCGCGGGCGCTTATTTACATACTTCCTCAGATAAAATGCACAAATAGTTTGTGAGTGACAGACAGGCTAGGCCAGATATACAAAAAAAAAAACCAAAAAAAACGCTGAAGAAATTTGCTGAGACACTCAGTTGTGAAGTTCACCGGTTTACATAACTCGCTGCGGGCCGTGCGGTTCTTTATCACATTACTTTGGGGCGACGTGAAAGTTTCCGTCGTCTTACACACTCCGCATATTCTGTCAGGATGGAATTCGTTAAGAAATTGCGGAAAAATCGCAAGAAACTCCTCACCTGTTGTTTACAGCTGACACCCTCTCGAACGTCACAGCTGATTAGGACAGTTTGAGATTCTGTGGAAACGAATTAGTGGTGCCATGGTTGAGTTTCGACGTCTAATCGTTTTTAGTTCGCCTAATTTTAAAATAAATTGAGTGTTTTATTTCGTACAAAGACTTAAATTGACTCAATTTTTATTTTACTTAAAATTCTAATAAAAATTCCAAGCAAACGCGAGAAAGAAACAAGGAATACCTCATTGCCTGATCTATGTGCATATCACGCATTCCTCACCCGTGGAATGTTTTCATCTGTCAATTAACGAAAACGTTTGTGTCAGTACCACAGCAGAAGTTTTCTTCAGAGTTTCAATTTTCTAGCGATTAAAATGTGAAAAATTCCCCTAAATCTAGTAAATCAAGTATTTCGTCATCGATCGCTTGAATCGCGAGTGCACCTAATCCCCAGGGAAGCCGAATAATCGGGGTTAATTTGATTAAGAAAGGCGAGGGTGGAGCTACGTTGCGCCTCTGTTGAAAGAATAACACACAAATTTTTTCCTCTTCGCCCACGAAAGAGCGCATTAAGCGGAGTGAAAATCGCCCCAAAATGCATTTGAGCGCGGATATTTCGAGCGCCCTGCAGCAAATTGAAGCTGTGAAAAAGGGCATTGAGGAGTCCGACGACGCGAAGCTGCAGATGAACACCGCAGAGAGCTTGAAGACGATTCTCGACATCCTACAAGACCCCGTCTTTCGGACGATCGTCAAGGTCCAGGACTCCCTCGCGGAACTGAACACGCAGCTCGTGCAGCACCCGTCGATGCTGCCCAACGACTTCGACATCGACGTCTCCGGGAATCTCGTCCTCAGCGTCCCCGCAGCCATCGACATGTACGAGACCGACTACCCCGACGAGCAGCGCGTCCCCTCGGCTCAGCTGTCCCCGAGGAGCCCCAACAGCCCCGCTAGCAACAGCGCCCACTACTTGGGAGCCACAGGTAAGATACTTCTTTCCCGCCCCCGCATTTCAAGACTCTTTTAAAGAAGTTGTGTTAAGAGGCTACGCCCAGAGCTATGAAGTAATCCATTACTTTGGTAATTAGTTACCACTTCATTACAATTACTCAAGTATTATAATTTTGCATTGCAGTGGGCAGGTACTTGCTTGCAATTGAAATTTTAAATACCATTAATTGTAATTTAAATACATAACATGTGTACCGGGCATTAGAAATCGTTAATGAAATTATGGAATTAATTTTTGTCGTATTTTTAATTATGTACCTTTAATAACATTCCGTCAAAGAAACCCAAAAACATTTTTTTTTTTCTTTTTAAATTACAAGATTTTATTTAACTTGCCATTTTAGTTAGGCAAGTTGAGTAAAATCTAGTTAGTTATTTTATCACTTTCCCAAGTATATTCTAGATAAATGGCTCCTAAGATTTTGATTTCAGATAAACCAGTTCCGAGTCTCCCTCAGTCATGTCCACAAGTCGCCTAAAAGTGGTCCATCCGAAAGGATAATTTTTCAAAATATTGCTGAGATTTTCTACTTCTAATCATTATTAAATTTTAATTTGCTTGCTTCTAGAGCTAATGAAAGACATTTTGTTTAAACAATGCCTTTACTTCACCGATTTAAATTTTATTGATTGCAAAATTATCCAAGGCTCATAATTTGGGCATTTAATCCTTTATTTTTATTTATCTTTGCACAATACTCTTTTTATTTAAATTGTGTATACACTTTTTAAGTCAAATTTATTTCGCAAAATCTAATTAAGTCCTAGATGACTTAATAGTTTTTTTTAAAAGGTTTAAATAAATTTTCGGTAGAACAAATATTATTGAAAGTTTTTTTGGTTTAACATTATAATTAGTTCTCAAATGAAAACCAATTTTTTCAGATCACTCCCTGGAAGACCATACCATCTTTATGAAAAAATCTCGAGCTTACCCGGACTTAACCCGAAGTGCGGAGGAGGAGAGACCTCAATCCGTCGTTAGCGACTCCTCAAAACACAACTCAGCCGATTTGTTTGCCTCCGAGTGGACCCAGATACAGGCCATCGAGCTGGTCAACGACGGGACTGGCCTCGGGTTTGGTATAATTGGGGCCCGCACCTCCGGGGTAATTGTGAAGACCATTCTCCCCGGGGGCGTTGCCGACAGAGACGGTCGGCTCCGAAGCGGCGACCACATCCTGCAAATTGGAGACGTTAATCTCCACGACATGGTTTCTGAGCAGGTTGCATCGGTTCTTAGGCAGTCCGGGACCCATGTCCGCTTGGTTGTTGCTAGACCTGTTGACCAACTCAAGCCAAAATATGAGCTGGAAAGCGGCTGTGCTATAGTACCTTCGCGCGTGGTCATGGATCCCAACGAATTAGAAAGGTACTTAATTGCTGCAGGATACCCGGAAATATTTGGGAACACATCGACTCCTTCCACGCCTCTTCAAGTCGCCGAGAGGCGGTTCACTTTCGGGGACAAGGACATCATGGGCAGGCCTCCGATCTCAGCCCCGATAGATCTCGATGACCTTGAGCTTCCTGAAACCGAAAAATTCCAAGTAGAACTCACCAAGGACATTAATGGCCTGGGAATCACAATTGCAGGGTATGTTTGCGAAAAAGAGGAGCTTTCTGGAATATTCGTAAAAAGCGTATCTCCAGGAAGTGCTGCTGACCTCAGCGGAAAAATTAGGGTTAATGATCGTATCATCGAAGTTGATGGACAGAGTTTGCAAGGCTTCTCAAACCACCAGGCGGTTGAGGTCTTAAAAAAGAGTGGAACTGTTGTAAATCTCCGCCTAGAGAGGTATCTGCGCGGTCCTAAATATGAGCAGCTTCAACAGGCAATCGCGGCAAATGAAGTAAAGCAGCCAAGTGTCCCTACGACGCCCGCTAGAACCTTACCCAGCATTAGCAGTGCTCTGCCCCAGCGTAGAGGCTCAATCGGTAACAAATTTCAGTCATCCGAAGAGCAAGATTCTGAGAGTCTTCCAGTCCAGACTATGTCAATGGAGCGGAAGAAAAATCTCATTGTCCAGCACGATGAGGCTGGACTTAAATTTAATAACACAAAGAAGCTTATCAATGCCCGGGATTCCTTGGAAACTGCTAAGATTGGACCGACCGACAACTCGATGACCTTACCGGAGCCGAAAGTGGACGAGTTAGACGAAGAGGGTTTCCCCGATCGTCACCTTTCTAAAGGTCTTCCCAAACACAAATACTACATCGAACCAGATTTAACCCCAGAAATCGAGAAAGGGATCATGAGGAAGTGGAAGCAAATCATCGGGAACGATGTAAAAATTATCGTTGCCCAGATAAAGAAATTCGCTGCATCTAGTGGTCTAGGAATTTCCTTAGAGGGCACGGTCGACGTGGAAGGCGGACGCGAGGTACGTCCTCATCATTACATTAGATCAATCCTTCCAGAAGGACCAGTGGGTCAGAACGGACTTCTTCGATCTGGCGACGAACTACTCGAAGTAAATGGACAACGACTTTTGGGAATGAACCACTTGGAGGTGGTTGCAATATTGAAAGAACTCCCCCAGGACGTCCGCATGGTTTGTGGACGTGGAAAAAACGAGCTGTTGGCATTCAACGAGGAAAACGCAAAGAAGAACTCAACTACCACCTTCGGCGGTTCGCAAAATTTGGAGAATCTTCTCCCAGCTTCTGATCGATTGGTTAAAGCAAAATCCGATGGGAGTCTGGCTACAACGGGAAATGCATCGGATGATTCCTTCTCCAAGCTTAAATCGCGCTCTTTGGAGCCTCTTACCGGCCTGGCGATGTGGAGCTCCGAGCCGCAAATCATTGAGCTGGTCAAGGGTGAGCGCGGGCTGGGATTTTCAATTCTGGACTACCAGGATCCTTTGGATCCGAACGATACCTTAATTGTAATCCGCTCCCTAGTTCCAGGAGGCGTTGCCCAGCTGGATGGCCGGCTGATTCCTGGCGATCGACTTCTTTTCGTTAATAACATTAATCTCGAGAACGCATCCTTGGATCAGGCTGTGCAGGCCCTAAAAGGCGCCCCAAAGGGCATCGTTCGAATTGGGGTAGCCAAACCACTTCCAATGACTGATACATCTATGAAGTCGACTAGCGAGGCCAACAGTTCAACAATGAGCGCCCAGGCTCTAGTTGAACCGGACATAATTCCCGACTGGAAGAAGTAGATCAAGTAGAAAATGAGCAGCCCCGACGTAGTTGGATGCCCCCGGCACCCGTAGCTATCCACCAACGCACCCTGTTAACTTGTGGTTCATTCGTTCTTTCTGTCTGCACTTGTTGAACTGAGTATTAAGTGAGCGTTTCTTCATTCCCATTAGTCAGCGGATTCTTCAAGTATTTAGCTCCTCTGGGATTCCCCAAAGACTGTCCAAGCTAGCTAGCTTTTTAATGCATTCCGACAACTATGCGCGAGTACTTAAGAGTTACGTTCCAGATTTTATGTATTTTCGTATTTTAGAATAAAAATATGTTGCAAAAGCACTTACGATTTTTCACTCTCTTTAATTTTAGTTACGAATTTTTAATTTAGCTTAAATAGAAAGGGGTTCGAATTTTAATATTATATTAGAGCATATGGTCTAGATTCCAGACTACAATTTTTAAAAAATTATAGCATTATATCTCAAATGGAAAATTCCAAAATTATCATTTTTTAAAAGACGAATTAGAGAGTTTACAAAATAAAAAATTTTCGGGAGAAACCAAAACAACAATGAACAATAAATAGGTATAAAATAAAGAAACGTTTTTGTTCAGGTCCGCAAAAAAATAGAAATTGTAAACGAGTGGAATTACTTGATTTGTTTCATTCGGTTAGTGCAAAAAAATTATTAATCTTCAGATAATTAGAATACACGTTACTCAAGTTTCATGTATCCAATAGAAAGATTAGATTTTTTTGGAGAATGTATTCAAGCGGCTTAAAACAATTCTTTAAAGTGGAAAAAATTATAATATGTGCAATAGTAAGGAATTGCAAATTGTATATTTTCAAATACGAAAATCGTAATCCTCTTACTATTGAATCAAATTTTAAGTAAATTCCATAGACAATGATCTAAGAGAGATATTTTAAAAACCTCTTCTATCTTCTATCTATAAGCAGATAGAAAAGAGCGACCATGAGGAACGAAAGCCATTTAAATGCTATAAAATAGAAATTGAACAGGGATTAAGTGCTCACTGTAAAACTTTCTGAAAAATTCCAATAGTTCTCAATTCATTAAGTAAGGCGACTATTAATTAATCTGGCGCTGAACCCCTTCAACTCGCCAATTTTTGTGGTAGCTCCGATAAATTTTAATCGCACAAATGGAAGTCCTCTACATAAAATATGAAAATGTGAAAAATCCCAAAGAATCCCATTTTCCCTGTTTTTCGCGCGTCCCGAGAGCACTTATCAACTTAACACAGAGTTGATAAAGGAAATTGATTTATGAAGCGTTTAATCATTTTTTCGTGATGGAACTCCCCAGAAACACCGAAGTGTCGCCGCCATATAATTTGAAATAAATTTAATTCAGGAGTCGGTGCGCAGAGGCTCCGGCTGCGAGCCATTAATCAACCGAGTTATCAGATTAATCCCGGATTAAAAATAGACAAACATCCATTTTGTGCTCGTATTGTATTTGGGCTGGAGCGACCGGAGGAAGATGGCTGCGGGAAAGGCGGGCTCGCTGGGACCTGGCACTCCGGGAGGACCAGGACCAGGCCCGAATATGTACCATGGGTACGTTGCGGGGCTCCGTTCGAATTCCGAATTTTAGTCCGGCGATTGTTTCCTGCTCGTGTCGCTATTGGAGACATAAGCCGATTTCCATTGTGCCACATCGCCACAATCTCGATGGCAGCTACTTAAATCGCATTTGTCCTGCGGCGGGGCAGTGGGGATGGTCCTGGTGGAAGGAACCGAATTTCCTGGAGCCAGCCACCCCTGCGATCTCCTCAAGTGTATTTCGCTTGAGCTGATTTCGAGGAAGACCGAGCAGAAAGGGGTCAAAAGTGGGATATAAATTCGACTTTGTGTAATTGCAAAATTTATTGCTTCCTGCAAGTGTGTCTTCTGTCCCCACGGCTTAAGCACTCCGTGAATTCCGAGTGTAAGGACTTGTTGGCCTGTTTATTTGTTCGAGGAATTAAGGACTTGCTATGCTATGCTCTCCCACATAATCTGGTACTCAGTTACTTCAAATCTGTTTGTAATTAAAAACAATACACTATCATCCGAATGGTAGGTAGAGGACGATCACACTAATCCGGCTTCATATGATACTTTTCTGATATATGTATGTATAAATTTCGTAAGAAATTCGAAAGCAGTAACTACTCCTACGTATACACCTGTCCATTTTAATTAAAATTCTTTAAAACATAAAATAACACGAAAACAAATTTCATATTTGTTCAAACAACCCAGTGATATATTGTACCTATCTATTGGTTTTAAAAAAAAAATTTACTTGAAAAGTACTCAAAACCTTATTCTGAACATAAAATTATTTATCGGTTTATAAAAAGACGTAAATTTTATAAAGTATTTTGATATAATAGCCAAAGGTTTGAGATTTTATTTGAGACACATTTCACACTTTGTTGGACTTTTCTAATCTATTTTTTTCTACAAGACAAATGATGGGGTACTTTCTTTTAAGGATAAATCAATATTTGGATGAAGTGGTTCTGTTTCTTTCCATACACCGGAGCGAAACTAATAAACCTTTTGGATTGGGAACTCAAAAAAGTTAATTGAAATATAAAATAATTTATTAAAAAATAGGAGTTCTGGAAAATTTATTATTTGAAATACATAAATTCAAAATTTTAAGTGTATCGAACCAAATTTTACACTATTAAGTTATTTTACTGCTTAATTTTTAACTATTAATCTAAGTATGCTTTTTTTGCTCTCAAGCCCTCGTATAGGTTCTTTTAAATTCAGTGCATAAATTATAACAAATGAAGGAAATTTTGACTCAATATGCCATCAATTTAGTTTTCGATAGATACTACATATAGTCTTAAACAAAAAAGTAATAAAAAAGTTCTTAATTTAAAAAGACATTCTTAAAAACATGCTTTTATCGTATTCTACTCGTTGACGAACCCTTTTATTTGATATCCGTGTCAAGGGGGTGGTTTTGGAAATAATAATACTTCACCATCTTGTCGCGTCGGCCAAATTGGATTGAGAATGACGTCACTTAGCTAATCGTGTGTTTTCACCAAAACCAAACTTGTGTGTAAAAGTTTAGCTCAATCGGTTGGGGAAACTGGTTTAAAATTTAGTTCTAAATTTGACCCAAACATATAGTAACTATAACTACTTATCAGGTGAAATTAAATAAAAGCTTATAATTATAAATTTTTAACAATGATGATTTTAATGGATACAATCGTGGAGAGATTTTCTAAGTTCTTTTGGAAGAGATCTCATTATAATACCCAACTGCGTTCACCGATTGACGAATAATTTATATTATTTAACGTCATATTCTTGGAAATTCAGCTTTCTGCGGAAGTAGTCCAGAAATTTCGATTAGTTACTTATGACTTGATAGTTAATTCCTTAGAACACATTACTTAAAATTTAAATCTCAACGTCTCAAGCAAGTAGTGAGAGAAGTTATTTAACTAATTACTCTTTATGTATGAATGCAGATGGTCACAATTCTTGCAAATGTATGAATACGAAAATCAAACCCAAAAAATATCTAAATCGTTGGTCATATAACAAATTAAAGATGTTTCAAGCCCGGAAGAGCAGTACAAAAATCCCTCAATATTTCGACATATCATAAAAGAGGAATGTCGCGTCGTGGTGGGGTCTCCATTCCCATAAATGATAATAAGAAAGTGCATTTTATCAAGCATTCAATTGAATTTGTTGGCTACTGAAATTGACACTTCGTTCCCATTTCAGTAATAAATTTACGCAACAGAAAAGCCCCTCGGGCGGACGGAGGATGAAAAGGAAAAATCAATTGAACCCCAAGTCCTTGATAGGAGTAGTCTCGGAAGATGATATACGCTCGCCGTGGTAGTTGGAGCCGTAACTGAAATTTTCTAGGGTGACAAAATTTTGTTATGGGTCATTTACTCCACAATTTTCGTAAAAAACAACAAATACGAAATGAATGCGGATGAAAGGCGATCCTTTCGGGTAGATGGATAGAGGGACACAGTAGGACATGATGCCAAAAATGAAGTGGCTGCTGGCCTTTGCTTGCCCCAGAAAAACAGGGCAATTTCGGGAGGATGAATTGCTTTCGATGAAATATATATTGGGTTTAAGAATTGTACCAAAAAAAATGTATCGCCCGCTTCTTAAATTCGCTTTTCCTGGTTGGATCCGCTTTAAAATCAAAAAATTACTCCAGCACCGAGTGGGAATGGTTGCGAAAACCGATTAAAATTTTGAACGACGCCAAACTGAATTAGTATACAAAAATATATTAGAACTTGGGGCTGATGATTCCAAAAAAAAAAAAAATCCAGAAATTGATATTCGCTAGTCTCAAACGCGTTCCAAAAGCTGAAGGGAATTTATTGAGCAAAAACCAGGACGATCGTGTGGTGGAAAAAAGGGGCGCGGAGGAGCCGAGGACCGAGGAAATCCTCTGTGAACGCCATATTTTTAATCTCAGATGATGACATCCATAAAAACAAATTGACACAATAAAAAGCAGCTTCGGGGTTGGTGGGCTTCATTGAAAGGGCGCACCGATGTGCGGTTGATGTCGTCTTAGGGCCATTTCTGGGTGAGGAAAATATGAAAATAAAATCTGGTGACTGTAAGGATCCCTGCTCGCATATGGATGTGTATGTGTGATATGCTCCCACCGACGGGAACATACAGCAACAAGGATTTGGAAGAAATATGCCAAGACCCGGGCTCCCTGAGAAAAGCCGTTTTTTATGGGTGCGACCAATGAGTGTGGAAAAAAGATAAGAAAGCTCGGCATGTGTTCACTTGTATGCGAACTGCGCCGGATGTGCCCCCCACACGGGGTCCCCGGGATGTGCCCGGGCTCCGCCACAAAGCCGATTGTCCGGAATGCCACTCCCGGAGCTTAACTCAATGTGGCCCATCAAAGAAATTTCACCAAGATTTCTGTCGAGGAAGGGTTAACATTTCGCACAATCTGTTGCCGGAGTTCCCTGAGCTAAGCAAAAACGGTTTGAAATATGCTAAAGGCTGTGGTGGCTGCGGGAGCGTCGAGGCGGTAATTAAGGCCATTCGGATAATTTAGCTAGCCTCTTCCAAATTGCCGAGATTTGGGCTAATCCTCTTTGAATAGGCGTCTTGTCTGATGTCTTGGCGGAGGCATCCGAGCAGGGAAAACCATCTGATGGGCACTTTCGTTTGTTTGGACGAAGGACTCACTTATTTACTTAGACGAAGAGCTTCAACGATACTTAGCACGGCAGTTATTAGATAAATAGAAAATGTTAGGTAAAACAATCTTATCAGTGGGCAGCACACTTTCTGCTTAGAATAGCGAATATTTCGAATTCTGAAGCTAAAGACTATTGAACGTGAACAGCGAAGAAATTCATTGAATATACATATGTAGGTCAATCTATTATACATATAATGTCTGTTTCCAATTTTAACTTACTAATATTTGTAGTTTACAATTGTAAAACAGCACTTGGTTTAAAAAATGTTGCTGGTAAAACATTTTCAAGATCAATTTGTTTAAGAAACTCGTAAAGTGATTTCTTTTATCACATAATATGTCTTCACAAAGAAGAAAAAGATGGAAATTTCTTCCTGGTCATTCGCCACGAAGCTAACAATTTGGAAGATACTATTTTAGAACAAAAGCTTATAAAATCCCTGGGTGATTTCAAAAAGTATTCAATGGATATGTGGGAGGTTGAGCCCTCTGAGTACTAAATTTCAATCAAATTTTATAAACATTTCTTTTCTGAACATGGCTTGAACATGCCGTGGTAATTAGAGAAAAATGAACGCTAGGTAAAATGAGGAAGTGTAGAGTAACAAATTGCATTGTTTTACCCTATTAGAAATAAATAAATAAAATAAAATAAATTAACCTATACGAAGGGCACTGGTTTTGCGTTTTGCCTCTCGTTGCTAGAAACATAAATATACATATTACATTAACCTGAAAATTGATTGGCGTTTTTAATTTGTAGTTTTAGTTAGTTAGTTTTACTAAAAATATTTTGACAACAAATCACGTAGAATATGTATTAAACAGAAACATCACAAAATAATATCATTATTGTATCAATTTGGTGCAGTAAAATATAAATTTTCTGTATAAGTATCAAATAAAGCAAATTTTTATGAAAAGTGTCTAATCCACTAGAACTAGCTACTGCTGTTGTTAAATTTATAACCACAAAGTCAGGGCGATTTTGAGTTCCCTTTTGAAAATTGTTTTGTTCGAGGTAGTTGTTTAAATACATAAGTACCTATTTATAAATGAATCGTTATATATATTTTTGCAATGCCCACAAATAGAAAATTATGATTTTTCTACTTTGTCTATGTTCAGGCCAAATTCAGCTTAGACAGACAGATGGATAGACACCGTACCGTGGTGATCTCTAAAAGTGTTCCGTTTTCTACAATTTTGGTATGTAACATTCAAAACATAGGTACTCTTAATATTTTTAAATTTTTACATCAACAGTATAAACTATTCAAAATTGTATGTATTTAAGTAAGTTTTAGTAATAAAAGCCAAAGTTAATTTATTTTTTAGAAATAATTTGATATTGAATTGATTAGTACATATATCTAGATGTCTTCATTAAAAGAAATATTCAAATGAATGAAACGAGGAAAATGGCAGAGTTTTATCGAATGATTTACCTACCTACTCTTCTTAATCTTGTCCTAATGGTTTTCTCCTAAAGCTGATTTCCGAACAAATAAATCGCGATTCACAAAACGCGCAAAATATTATAAGATAACGAAATTCAATTTTCTTTGGCCATTAAAAATGCTCGATTAATTACCGAATTCAGTTATTCAAAAAAGAGGGCGCCTTATCAGATTAATTTTGAAATTAATGACAGCGAAAGGTATAACCATGAAAATGCCAATTTCGGTTATCAAAGCCACCTCCTCACACGGGAAAATTACACCCCCGCGGTCCGCCGCAAGCAAATCGACTTCCACCTTGCGGCTATTCAATTTGAGCTCCTCGAATCGCGGCGCCACCTCAAAAGTGGTAAAAACCTCATTTGCCGCTTCTCCCGAGGAGTCGCTTAATGGGGCCCTTTAGGGCTGGATTCACGGAGCCGCGTAAGGGTGAAAGCGTTTAAACTTTGCGGGCATTAAAAGGTGCCGGCACGCAAGACGAGCCTCACGAGTGGCTCCTTGGCGGGTGACGAGAGCCAATTCAGCGGAGGCGCTGCCGTGCGCAAGCGATAATAAAATTTAGATAGCCCGGCGGAGCACCGCAGCGGCCCCACAAGATGAGTAATTAAATGAAATGGCGTAGAAACAAGATTGCACGGTTAAACAAAGCCAAAAAGGACGAATTATTGCCCGCCGCAGTTCGTTTTGTTTTGTTTCGTCCTTTGCACGTGAAATCAGATGGAGAGCGCAAAGATTAAAAGATTTATCTACTCCGCCCGAAATTGCTCTGAAAAATGATGCTGCGGTCGCAACCGAGGGAACAAAAGACAGCGACCGAATGATAAATGCGACCGTTTCGGGATTTTCATTAATTAAAACAAATTTCTAGCGTTAATGAAGTTTCGCATTAAAAACTTCTTTTCTGGCGCCTCGAGGAGCGTTTCGACGTCGTCCTTTCGTCTCACGTGCGATTTTCAGTTGTGTGCTTTTTCACGCCATGGCAACGATCACCGCAACGGAAAAAAATTTAAGAACAGAAGCAAACCAATGGAAAATAATCTCGGGAAAATCCCTGATTTAATTTTCCGCGGTTTTGAACTTGTTAACACAATTTCCCGGCACAAGTGCTGCAGTGGATAATTTTTTGCCCGCTGCGGTGTCCTTTCGAGGGATTGCAGGGGAGTGTTTTTTACTTCCAGAGGGTGGATAAGCCGCGGTTGCTCTGTTTCATGCGAGTGTCTTTGGCCGCAGCAACACATGCCATTGACTTCCGAATTAATACAAAACCGATTAACTGACGGAACATGTCAGATGGCACTCAGATGCACCCGGAGAAGTTCTCAGATTTTCTACAAAAGACAAGATATAATAAAAAATTTGGCAAAGTATCCCTTCAACGCTCAACAAAGACAAAAGTATGCAATTTCGGTATAAACTTGATTCATATAGAACCCGGGCGAAAAAATAAATATGAAAACAGACTGAACAATTTACCTATTTTTATGTGTTAAAAGGCAGTCGGAAAACGAACTGAATGTAGACTAAGGTAGCGAATTAGAGGCGGAAATTGATAGACTGGAATTAAGTGGCAAACAGACTAAAATATATTGTGAACTTCAGCCTGCTTTCAGTTTTATTTTTTCGCCCGAGTAATATTTGAAAAATTTCTAATGTGCTATAGATAGCGAAAAAAATGTTAAGTCCAAAAATTTACTAATTTCCGTCTGTTTTCAGTTTCTTCCTGGCATTCATTAAAGGTTTCTGATATTTCAGTCTGCTTTCCGATACACCTATGCTAATATAAAAATTTCAGTCTATTTTCTGACTGAAAAAATATGTCTGTTTAATTTATGTCTGAATTCCGTCTTATCTTTTTAGATGTAATATGTTTTCAGTCTACTTTCCGTCAGTTTTCGGTAAAAGTAATCATTTCTTCCTTATTTTAGATTTGATTCGTTCTAAAATTTAATTTTGAGTAATTGTTTTCACCCGAGATATATGTACACATAAATACACAAATATTTGAGGTCAATTTTATAAAAACGCTTTTATAAAAATCACAAAACCCGAGATTAAAATTATACAAAGAATTTAGTAGAAAATGTAAACATTTACACTAATTTAAAATAAAATTAATTATTTATTGTCTTAGTTTGATAAGATTTGTAAGATTGATTTAATTTATTTCCATACAAAAAGTAAGACTTAAGACTTCAAGCTAAATTTATAAATTTATTCATATATGTATGTAAATTATTAAATTAAGACAAAACAAATCTCTCCAGAATTTCTGAAGCGTCTTTTATTTATAAATTAAAATACAATATATTTCTCACGTTTGTTTTTCAACTATACAATTGGAGTAACGAACATAATGAAAGCAATTTTTTAAAAATTTAAGTAAATTAAACACGATTTTGATATGTTTCTTTCTGTTAATCTAAGAATAAAAAGGTAAAGAACAATCTGATTAACTAAGGTCATATTTATTTTATTACTTTTTAGTTATTTTCAACCATAGGCGGTTTAGTGTATTAAAAATAATTCAAATTAATAGGAAGCAAGAATAGGTTTTGGTTGATAACACATGCTTATTCTATTTCCCATTTAAATACAACATCTTTCAAATTAAGCACAACCAGAACATAAAAAATAAAAATATAATCTTTTATCCATTTGATTTGAAGTTGGAGTAACTTGACATTTTTTTAAATAAATTAAATCGTATTAAACTCATTATAGAAAAATTAGAATAAAACAAGACAAAAAGGTTGAAAACAATTTTCATTCTACTGAAATTAAGTTTTTCTGGATTGTGTTGCAGTTTAATTTGTTTAAGACAAATATTGAGTTCATTATTTTGATTATTTTATCAACATAGTTGATCATATTAAATAAAGATATAATGAATCCAAGGTTTCTAAATATGTATGTATGTGTATTTATAAAATTGCAAGACATTCGGCTATTTCCAGTTTACTCAAATAAATATTATATTTATTGCAGCATTGAAGCCTTTTTGTCTCTCCGAAGATAAAATAGACACAGTGCATCACAGCTGGTGACAAAAATCAAGTCTGGCTTCTACCGATAAAATATCACGCAAAAGTCAAAACACGGAGTTAAGCTCCTCTAAGATGCAGCAGTCAAACAAAATGTCTCTATTAAAAGTGGCACGTGGCGGCTATTAATTTATTGCCGGTAGTGTTATCGGCTGCCCCAAAAAATAAAGCCACGTGTCGTTCGCACGTTGACACCGTTCTATCCATGAAGGACAAAACAATAAATTTGAATTAACGCGATAATCCCTGGCGATGGTTCTATACATGTGAACCCTTTAATTCAAAACTGATTTGTGCTCTTTGACCGCAGATCGAGATTTTTCTTGGATAGTCGTCGTGAACCAATTGCCCGGAGGTTTTCTTAGGAGGTGTCTTGGGAGAAGAGCATCGATCAAAAAATCGTTAATAAGAAACTGAATGGAACACATGAGGCGACCAGGTCAATTGAAGGGTGATTAATCATTGTCTTGGAGGGCTCGCCTAGTTTCTCGTCCTCCTCACCGAATGATTGACTTCCTTCCCATCGGAACAGTGTCAGGGAATTAATTGAAACCTGCCCCCCGGCCGCCGCCGGGGGTCTTCAGATCGCATGCACCACATCAAAGACTTGTGCTGTTTTTCCCTGATTACCCCTTTAGCTCCGATTAGAGCGAGATTTATGCAGGGGGAGATAAAAGTGACCCGATTGCTTCAGACCCTGAGTGTCTGCTCGAACCGCAGAAACTGCTTTGTCCTGCGGTCGTATGAGAGTTTTTGCAGCTTTGTGCGGTCCCGCCTCGCACATATGGTGAATATTTCACCACTAGGCTCGGAGGAGTGCAGAATTAACAGGGTGAGGATTTTACAGACATAAGGCATACTGCCTCAAGGTGAAAATCCCCTGGAATATTTAATAGCAGCCGAAACCGTGTTTATTTTGTGGAATGGGACGGTGTTTTTGAAAAATTTCAAACCCCCATTTTAATAACCTGAACGCCGGAACTAAATGAAATGTGTGTTTTGTGTTTTGAATGCTGTTTTGTTTGCATATAATATGTGTAAATTAAATATTTACTAGATAATGAAAGCTTCCTTGAATAGGAGGTACATATTGTACGATTTTGTTCTTATATTGTATGAATTGCAAAAAAAAAAAAAAATTAAATTTTAATGCACTTGGTTAATAAAAATTTAATTTTTCAGTATGCTGGATCTATAGTCTATTTTGGGTTAAGAGTTTCTCTAAGTTCTAACCGACCCCAATAAGTTCGTGTAGTAAGATCAGAATCAAGTATGTAGTTTGCATTAAAAATTTATCTTACATGCATATGTGATACTGAACATACAATTCTGGTAGGCAAATATTATCTTGAACACATACATATATTTCGCGAATTAAATTTTAATACATGTCATCCTTATTAAAAGTAAATCACACTAACTACATTTTACGTTAAGAAAGATTCAATGGCTTTTGAATATTACATTATCATGGGTGGGTTATTTATTTTCGGGCCGTGAGAGAAACAATATTTTTAAGTTGGAAGGAGGAACATTATTTTTAAGGATGACCGATCATTCCACGGAAGTCGACACGAAGCAAAATGTAAACATTTTGTTTGAACAGATTCCAAACTATCAATGCGAACGTGATAGTAGAGATTCCAAATGTGGCAACCATATTCTATCACAGATCTTACAAGTAATTCATAAATGGCCTTCAAGGTGAAAAGATCACGAAATTTCTTTGTCCAACGTCTGACAAAACCAAGCATTGATAGACCTTTATGAATTATATAATTTAGATGCTTTGAACATGTTAATTTAGTGCCAAACTGTTAATCCGCTTAAAAATATTAATATGAGTACCCATTGGGAATGGGTTTTTATATCCTAATTTCCAAATTTCTTATATAGCTTTAAATTTCATCTTTGGAGTTTTTAATCTTAAGATAGTTATATTAAATCTGAAAAGTTTAAGGAAATTCGAAACAAATAAGTCGTTTCAATTTAAAAATAGCACTTTGTTCCGCTTAAAATCCATAATTTGACATTCGGTATGTTTAGAATTTTGTTTTGATTTAAAAGATCAACATAACTAATAACTTCATTGCATTCACAAGTTCGCAGGAATGTGCTTTTTTTATTTTCTGCCTATACAAAACCCTTTAACTTTAAAAAGTGTATGTTATAGTATTTATTAATTGAAACTGGAATTGGATTTGTCGCTATTGCTACAAAACTAACGGAAAGTAGCTTATCAATATTTTTAACTTCTTATTTCTTTACTCCAGAGTAAAAGAATATCGAATAGTAACTTAATTATTAGAACAAATTTAATTTTAATTTACAACATACATATTAATTTGGAGCAGATTTTAGAAGTTTTTTATTCATCGTTTGTAGTTAAAGCTTACCAATGTACTTATTTGAAAATTCGGGATTAAAAGCGCATATAATACTAAAATTGAGAAATACGATATATTTTATGCAGAATGAAAGCGTAATAGACCCTGTTCTGTGTCCGCGGTTATCTTTATTGCCCAAATGTTTTATTTTTTACCTAAAAGCATCTACGTATAGGTGTTGTTAATGATATTTAAAAGTGGCTATTTTACTAAACACCTTAGCGTTTCAATTTAAGCATTGTGATGTGAAACTTTGTACGAGGCACCTAATAAAGTTTTATGGGAATATGGTGTAAAATTCTCTCATAAATTGAAGATATTTGTGTGAATTTTTATTGACTACGAAAGGAGTGCACCTGAGTAATTCTTTCACATTTTAGAGCCCCCAAAGATAGAGTTGGCGGGGATTAAAATCATAAAATGTCTGGAGGGAAGTCGTTCGCCTCGATTCGCGTATCGGTCAATTTCCACAAAAAATTTTATGATCTTAAAATCGGTTAAGGAGTTTTTCGCATAAAATCGCTTTTCTCACTGATAAACTTCGAAAAACTTTGGGTAAGTTGATTGGAAAAGAAGCGCCATTACAACGACCGTCTCGAAGGAACTGAATTGGTTTTATCGCCGTCGGAACTGCACTTCCCATAAGTTCGTTAAACAAACTTTGATAGACGACATCGCTGGGTCCGAGGGGCCGGGTATTGCCACTTTTTACCACTTGATATACCACAGCTAACTAGCCACCGCAGAATTAGCCCCTGGGGGCGTTAAATGACAAACTTTCAACTATCGCAAAAAGGCGAGCAATACCAAAGACCGCGGTGGAGTGGGTGGTGCTGGGCCGAGGGTGGCTCCACGAGCTCTACGTAGACAAAAGTTTCATTAAGCTCCGAGTGCGAAAAGTTCCCGGCTGACGGGGACCGGGAATTGGGAACTGGTCGCAACTCTTTTCGTGCAGGAGGGAAGCATACTGAAATTCCTGCGGGGACATATTCCTACTAGTGGTTGAGCCACCCTTTTCGAAAACCCTCACCCTCCGGAAGACGAGGGGTGGAGCCAGCCGGGCCCTATGTACACGCACACCGCCAGCTCGCGGAAAGCTTGTCGGCTCCAGGACTCGGGGGCGGTGCCTGCTCGAAGTCCTGCTTTTTCCCTTTTTCCCTTTTTCTTGCAATTCTTGTCCTATGGCATCCTGACTGTCTGTGGAACAGTCTACTCGGGACCGGGACGCACATATGCCCGCCTAGTAAATAATTCAAGACGGACTATTTTTGCGGCGGACAGGTATGTGCAGTGCACACGCGGCGCGCACGTGTGTTGGGAAACATGTGTGATGTGTGCGCCTCCGTATGGACAAGAGGAGCACATATGATGCCGCATAAACAACCCCCGAAACATGTTGCTCCACGAATCTTGGATCTCTGTTCGGTATCGAGATTTGAATATGGAGACGAGGAAGATATGGACGGAGTTCGCTTATGCTCCAGAAAGTTGGCAGGGTGTGGGTTTCCTTTTTCGGCAAAATGAACAAGTGATGTGTGTCCCGGGGATGAACGTCCTTATCATGATTGATTGGAAGATTTTTCTTCGCCGGGTGATTTGTTGACTTGCTCTTTGAATGATGGCGGTAATAAGCTGGGCCGACTTATTCTAATTGAATTTTATGTTTCTACCAATGAAAAAGATTGGCCCATCTCTTTTGATTTTTAATTTTTTGTAAAAATTTAAAACATTTGGAAAATATGATGATTGGATTATTGGAAATCACCTGTTCAAATATTTTTCAAAATGTGTATTCTTTTAAAATTAAGAAGTATGTTGCTATTGCTAGCTACTGCATCTTAAATTAAAAAATTAACATTAAAAACTTGAACCTGACTTTTATATAATTTTTTTTTTATTATTTTCTTTAGTTAGGTAAGGTATTTCTTTCAAGTATTTAAAATTATTATATATGTATATTTGAGGACTAGGACAAAGCTTGATTACTTTCGTTTGTAAATAAAAGTCAATTAAGAGGTGCATCGATACATAATTTTAATTTGATGTAAGAGCTGTGTTCTTTTCATTTTCCTCTCTGGTTTATTTTAGAAGCAAATTTTGGATTGAACTGAATTGCATAAGCCGTCACGTGTTTATAAAGACTTTAAAATTTGAGAAAAGTGCATCAAAATTGCCATGATATTTACCCATCTAAACTTCAAACCTTGAATCAGATAAACTTTTGGATTAAGTTTTTGACACAAAGTGGGTTTATATCCAGGTAATTTAATTTAATTTTTGCGAAATTGTTTGATATAAATTACTATTCATAAATTTCAATTCAGTGTAAAATTTCCTACTAAACCTGGAACCGGATCCGAAGTGAAAAAACATAGTTAATAAAACGCACAACAGAATCGGTTTACTATTCATGCAAAATTTCATAGAACATTTTAAATCTTTGTTGTGGGTTATTCACAATAATTTGCAAAATAAATAATTTTGTGATTTGGATTAACGAAAAAACATTGTATTTATTGCTATAGGAAATATTAACGTTGCTATTACTTTCGCAAAGGTTTATTCTAGAAACACGTTTTTTAAGCTCTATAGAAGATCAACATTGAGCCTGGATAATAAAATCATAATATTTAGAGAAATATTTTAAGCTATAATACTTAATGGTGAGCTGGTCTGGTTTCAATGTGCACGTACCTAAGCATATCAAAAAATTTAAGTAATGCAAAATAAAATACTTAAAATGATTTTAAATTTATCTTGGTTCTTTTCCATCCTTGAATTACATAGTCGGGCTAATGTTATATCCGTATGTAACTTAATATTATTGGATTAAATTTGTTTTTCGAAATATGCAGCAAATCAAGCGTCGGGCAATAGTAGAATAGCATAGTCAAATATGTAAGTGGGATTAGTTAGTTAATAGGGTTTTTACTGAATTTCCTTCAAATTTTATAATGTTACTTAATTTACTCTTTCTGGCTTAGTTTTTCTTATTTTGAAATTAACGAATAAATGAACAACAATAGAATTTAATTTTAAGTTAGTGCTTGTATTAAAAATTCTATATTTACATTAGTTTTATCATTTTTTCATCTTCAATTTTCGTTGGGTGATGATTTTTAAAAATTTCTTAAATTTTCGTTAAGTTAAAATTAAAATAAAAGAATTGAAAATCACGTAAATTCGTCTTAATCAATGCAAACACTATAAGTTTTTATCGTATTCATAAATCTATAGTTTTGCTTTATACGCCAAATTGTGTTAATGACTTGGCTCTTATAAAATCCACAAAAATGTCTGCAAGTCCTAGACAGTATTTTTGGTGACTGTAAAATCTGTTCAGGGTTCTTTTTGGTAATTACCTCCGAGTCGGGAGTCCAAAAAAGCAGAGCATATCTAAAGTGATCGCGTGCAAGAATATGTTTCACTTAGTTAGTGCTGCGAACCAAAAATCCCACCGTATGCACGATTTAGTTCCGGTCGCTGGGAGCCAAGTTAATGAGCGCTGTAATCCCATCACATCAGCGCTAAATGTGGCCCAGGGGCTGTTTTAAACAGCGCAAGTGGATTCAATTGATTTCGAATTTATCTTCCTGCTTGGCGAATTGCGTCCCAGCGCGGTGCGAGGCTGTGCAACTATGACCTGGAGAAACAGGACGAAGGGGACCCGGCCCAGGATATCTTGCTGAAATTCCCATGAGAAACATCTTGGGGTTGCACCGATTCCAAGGTGGGGTCCTCGCTGCTCTAAGACCGGAGCGAATTTTACTGAGCGCATCAAATCTTACAAATAGGGTGACACTACCGAAAATATTGTCTTCAATCGAGTGGTGTGCCGTTGAAATGAGCCACATCGAATTTGGGCGAAGTCCTTTTCTGATATGTCAATCGAGTGCACCCAAGTTGGGGGTGCTCATTGGCTCCACACGTCATGAAATTTATATGAAATATGAGCACTTTAACCAAAGGAGGGTAACTGCGAAAAGATAAAGAGACATTCAATTCAATTATAATGAAAGCCTTCCCTATCGCAGGGAGTAGCCAAGCGAGATGAATATGTTTATGGCGTTGGTGATAATTTTAAGGAGGTTCTGTCATGGGAACAAAGAAGAATTTAAACATCTCACTTTTCATAAATTCTATTATAAGCAGACTATATAAGTTGGTAAAGACTTTTAATTGGAAAGTTTAAGCTATATCAATATACCTTTTACCAAAAACAAAAAGGGAATATTTTGTGCATCTAACCGGTCTGTACCGAAAAAAGAGGTAATTTACAAATTTAAATGGTTATACAAGGTAAGAACATTTTGAACAGTTTATTTAATCGAATGTTTTTATGATTGCTGTAATTTTTTCCCCAAAATACTACGACGGACAGCATATAGATGCTGAAGTATGATAAAATATTATTATATATAATTAGACTGTGGATTATATGCAAATGCATATTATGCATTTGTTAAGATAAACAAATAATTTCACCGCACGCCTATAAGCGTGGCGAAAAGTGTCAAGAGCAATTGTGTTAAGTTCATGCCGAAAACTGCTAAATTCGGAAATAAGATTTACATATAATGTATATTTAAGTATACATATGTGCCTATTTCGGGGTTTATCATGTCACGATCAATAATAAGCCAAGGAACTAAATTCTATGCAGATCAATTACTTATTCGAAATTGAATCGAATACATATTAAAATCTAAGAAATAGAAATATTATGTAAGTAGGCATTGACGTTCGTAAGTTGGGAAAATCGTATCAGTTAGATATGTATGTATGTATATTCAATTGCATATGTATTTATGCATCTTCATCGTTGCATCGACCCTTTTACAGGTAAATAATCGTCGAACAAAAATTTTCCTTCGTCCTTTATAATTCATACTTTGGATTTTAAAGGGAAGCATAAGAACGAGGGCTAGCCCGCTAGAAAGCATACTTACCTGGCGCAGGGACTACCGTGATCAAGAAGGCGGTTTCCCCGGAGCGAGGCTCGGCCATTGCACTTCGGTCGAGTTGACCTCTGCGATTATTCCTAATGTGAATAACTCGTGCGTGTTATTTTTGGTAGCCGGGAATGGCGTACGCGCCGTCCCGACATTTATTATTCAAAATATCAATTGTAGTTTAAAATAATTAGCAGTAACTATAGTGACCTTGCGACACCTTAAGGTAGCTTAGATTTTATACGATTGTATGAATTGTTATATACTGGTCATAATGGCCTTATCCTATCTTTCGTTCACTTTCTGAATCTTTCGTCACGTCTTGAGGATACGGTCTCGAGCGTACAAATCTTAAGGAAACTTACAAAAGTGACGTTTAGTCTAAAATTGTCGTGTAATTGAGAAAAATTGATGCATTACGTGATTTAACTGTGCTAGTGGGCTTGCACCTCACATTTTGCGGTGTCTCATAAAGCATTGGATTATACACTAACTACATACATACATATGAGCCATTCATAGGCCAATTCTATAACTCCACTTTTGAAAATGTCTAAATCTTAAAAATACCTGATATACATTTATATATATAGTTTACATTTAATTTTGCAGTGAATTATTATTATAGTAATAATTTTACTAAAGTTACATACCTTTACAAAGTTTCTTTGAATTTTTATTTTTCTTCTTCTTATAATTATGATAGTATCTAGATAATAATACTTTTGCAAAATTATAATGAGATCGCGAAATTTTAGCATTCCAATTAGTAATAGTGCAAATCTGGCACATCCTTTAAAGTTAAATTTAAATTCAATGCAGGCGAACGAAGGACATTTAAGATAAATGATCATTTCAATTTTTTTTTAACTTATCAACTCTATGAGGATGAGTATTTAGGAACACCGTGGTCTGCTGATTAGTGAAATTGAAACATATTGAAAACAAAATGAGTAGTATCGTAATCTTTGAAGGTCGTAAAAGAGTATAATTCAGTTTTTATGTAGAATCGAGGTGATACAGAAGAAGAATTTGATTTGGTTTGGTAATAAATTATAATACTAAAACTTTGATGCAATTTAAATCATCTGCAGAAAAGCTTTATATGAGTCTTTTAGATAAATCGAAATGTAAAAAGCTGTAGGAAATCGCATAAAATTCTTCATAAACAAAAGAGCGCATTATTATGTAGATTTAGTGGATTTTACAACCAATTTCAGTAGCCCTCTCTGAATTAAGTAAAACGAGACGAAACGGAGCGTAGGAATAGCTTTGTTCAGAAAAGCCCATAAATCAGAACTCGCTTCCGAACGGATTCGATTATTCCGATGTCAAAGTTGAGCACAAATCCACAAATTTTGGGAGAAAGATGTCCGAAGATTTGCATTTTCGTTTACACATGAAGGAATCTCGGGTGTTTTCAAGGACTCGCTGCCCGTCTGTTTGTCAAAAGTGTCATGCGACTAGTGCAGAAGCTTCGAAATCAAGCAGTAGGGTCGTAAATAATCCTTATTTCTCCATGAATAGTATCTTTTCAGGCACCGAAGGAACTACGCTTCCGATTTTGTCCCCACAGGGAGTGTTCCGCAGGGGCACGTATGCCAAGGGTCGTCTCGGAGTCATTTGCATAATCAAATGGGTAAATTTGAATATCTTTTAGTTATGATACGCGCGAGATATAAAACTTGATATACAGTGCAATAAAAACTACTGAAAAATGAAAATAATCGAAGCGAATCGATGCCTGCTGGCTTGCGACGCTGCAGACGAACTGGGTCTAACCGCTCGCATATTTCCAATTTTCAGGCACAGATTTGAAGCGAAATTGACAAATAATTGTTATTTATGGTTGGCACCATCTTCCCCCCTTAAGAGCTCCAAACATCGGCCTTGCGCCAGCGACACTTCCTAGTTTTATGGGCTTTTCCAAACTTTTATTTTGTGCTTGCAGCACCCGTTCCGCCGTAAAATTTGCTAACCCAGCGTTTGAAGTGGCGCTCATGATAACCAAATTGTGTTCATAAATTTTAATGGATCCACCCTTATCTTAATCGCGCCTGTCAAGCGTTCTTCGTTCAGGGAAAAAATTTTATGAGGCCCCGCCATTGTGAAGTTACGAGGCCCCGAAATACGACTGAATCTGAAGATACTCCTCTATCGCGGGCACGTACGAGTCTAAACGAATGAATCTGAGTGAGTTAATGGGACGTAGTTTCTTAAGGTAAATGCTGGGGACGTGAGATACAATTTAAATCGCACTAATGAGGGAAAGACATTTTGTAAATTTTAATTGAAATATCTTAATTATTTGCGACACCGCGAGATTTGGAGTGTATTGTAGAATTTTAAAATAAACGGAAGCAAACACTGCACGGATTGCTTTCTTTTGCTCTCTGGAAAAGCTAAAGTCAACTTGGGTGATTTGTTCTGAAAACACCAAACACGAATTAATGCTAATGTACAAAAAAACAAATCATTATAACTTAAAGTAGTTTTCGACCCCTAAATGGAAAAATTTCGTAAGCCACATTTTCACCTGAAATCATGTTTTTATCGAAAATTACATGTTCACTATTTTCAATATTATTAAGTTTCATTTTCATATAATTAAGATCCTTTAAAATGAATTTGCTCCAAGAACGCTAGTTTTAACTCGTTTAAGGTTTGAAGTAAATTCTGTCAAATGTTATTTTTGGTATTTAATTGCCATTTGGGGAAATTTAAACCTTTAGGATTTGTTTGATTTCGAGCTTCAAAGTTTTAAATTAACATAATCGTTATCAAATCAAAGTTGCTATCATAACATACTTAGCTTTAAAGTCAGTAATTGTGAAAAAAAAACCTTTTATACTTTTCAAATTACTCTTATATCTAAAAACCAAATACTATTAATTTTGGAAATGTTTTTTTTATATATGGTGTACCTACTTCACAGAACTTTTGGTATATATGTACATACATATTTTTTCAATGTTAATGTCATTCTTATGTACTTATTTATTACAATACTAACAATATTTGGATATGATCCTTCAAAAGTAGTACAAAATTCAATATTTAAGATTTTTATTACATGCTTGGATTATTTCATATATTACTTCACCTTTGCCCAATTTTTAAGTTAAGCCTTGTAGCTTTTATGTTGTAACGCCTCAAGAATTAAAAGCCGACAATCAAATATACATAACTACGTATATTTTTAAACAAATTTTAATTAAATTAATTGAATTTCCATGTTTGTATTGCTTACTTGGCTTGGAGTTTAAGTTATTAATATTAAATTGATATCTACTTTAATTTGTACTCCTATTTACAAACCCCAAAATGAACCCTATTTCAAAGTAGACAGATATCCAAATCGAAGTGATTCATGAAGTGAGATTTGATTTAATATTGATGTAGTAACACAGAAAATATTACTAAAATAGGTACTCTAAAAGAGTTGGGTGTTGGGATTGCTTTTATAAACATAAATACAATATTTAAGTCTGAAGGACCCGCTAAATAATGTGAACCATCAAATTAGCTCTTCTGCAGCTTAGAATTTGAATGGAATCCACCCATGTTTGAATCTTCTAATTTTCTGTTTATTCAATTACCGTCGTGTCCGATGCAAATCCTCTTAGAAAGTGGCATGAAATTACATTCGCCATCAGCAGAACGTCCTTACTGTCTCCGGCCTGTGCCGGCAGATCCTCTTAAGCAAAACACATCAATAATTTCACGCCAGAAGGAGCAGGATTGTCATTGGGTGCTCCTCTGGGTGTTTGCGGCTAAGCCTGACGTGCCAGAGACTCCGAGTCCGGTACAATTGAATCTCCGTAAATCACGGCTTGGCGGTTCACCTTAAAATTCCCATAAATATACACGGAGTTGGCAAAAGGCGCCACCGCTTTCACCTATCGTTCACGATTGGGAGAAAAAGTTTTTGGCAAAAGGAATCGCCAAAAACCGCCATTTGGCGGAACCATATTTGCATCGACACCACGAAATTATGCTTACGCCGTATTTTTTCGAATTACAGCAGTCGAGCGTAGGAATCGGCCGCGATTTATTAGAGGAGAGGCAAACATTCTTAGGGGCGAGGATAAGGCCTCGTGTGGAAGGTATCTGAATTATTACATCTCCCTCGTGGGCCCTGGGATATCCCACATATTGGGACTTTGCCGTTCCATAACTCATCGAGTTCTATATTTTTTACCATTTACAGAGAAGGGAAGCCGTCGATTAGTAGATTAAATATGGCTCCCCCGTCCGGAAAGCTGTGCCGCTCCCAATAATACAACATACATCATCCATATTTATATCCAGCGGGGTAAGCAGAAGATGTTTCGTGTTCTATGCAAACTATGTCCTTTGCCAAAAAGGAGCTTCAGCATAAATGCTGAGCCCAGAGTGTCCTTCAGAGCCGACATATGTGACAGCTCAGAAGGACAATTCATCACAGTTAACATACTCGCTTTTATGCGGAATAATTTGGTTATATGTTAACCGAAAATCTGCTGGCCCACTGGGGTAGTTCAGCGCAATTTAGCTAAGTGGTCATTCTTCATTTCAGTTTCCAGGACCGTGCCATAACTCTGGACTGGTTGGCCGGTGTAATGGAATGAAACTAGACTCGTGCCCAAAAATGGCCAGGAGCGCTTAATTAAGCTTTTTGAAATATAGAAATGACATATTCGTTTCATGCTCATATGCTGGTTCCGAAAGGTAGTAAACATTGCCAATTTTGTAAAATCTACGAATTGAAGTAAAAATTTCGATCAGGGACAGAAAATCGGTTGCAACATGCATAAAATTTGAGTTTTTTTCAACAGAATTTTCGATTTATTAGTAACTTCTATAAGTGTTTCTCGTCAGCTTGTCGTTTAAGAGAAAAATGGTATTATGTTCTCTATTTTTAAAAATTTATAAGAAAAAATAGAACATCTAGGTTCCAGAGTTATATGTTTTCGACTAACACTATCTGTAAAGGCTGGGATACAATGCATGCGTAGCGATTTTGCTGGAACTTGGTTTTTGAAAGCCTGATGTATTTTTAAAGCTAAATAGCCGACATGTATAACTTTAATTAATTTTACCACATTTTCTGACTCTATTGGCCCTCCAGCAAAAATGTAGCGTATCAGGCAATAGGTTTTTTTTTCATTCATTCCGCGGTGCGGCGCAAGAAAAACGCGTCCTTTGTATCCCAGCCATAAGTCTCACTAAGATTTAGGATTTAAGGACGTTTTCAAAATGCCTCTACAGTGGCTTTTATTCATTCCACTAAATTACAACTGTTTGTGCAAAACAAACTACATATATGACATTTCATTTTTACGCTAAATAAGTACATATATACCATATAATAACTTAGCGGCGGACTGTGGTACTTGACTTTACATAAAATTTCTTTATGAATATTTTAAATTTTAAGAGGCAAAACTATTTTTTAATGAAAACCATGGAAAACATATTTTTATATTTTGTCAAATGACCGCACACCAAATATTTAGGATCTGTAGACCTCTAGGCTGCACCTGTGGTGCGAGCTCTAGGAGCATATTTTTTTTGTATAATAAATAAACCTGCAAAATAGCATGTTCGAGCAATTTTATAATTGAAAACCTATAAAGATACATAGATTATTATTAAATTATAGAACACTTTTTATTAAACATGCATTTATTAACAATGCTAAAATGAAAGTGTTAAATAATCTTAGTGTCTAATTTGCTTGCGCATACAAAATAACTACGTCGACATTTTCTATGATTATAAGATACCCCGGACCACATATTGAAAACAATGATTTTGTGTTTTAGTCTATTCAACATTTTTGTGGTCCAAGCCAATATTATACACTTTAATAATTTTTAAATTTGTCCTCATTTTAGCATTTTAATTTTAATTTTGTGAATTCTAAAAACAGAACAGATGGGTGTTCTACTGTATACCATACTCAAATTTTTTGGCATCAAAGTGGGGGGAGGGTAGACAAAACAATTCAAAGAGCAACTCATTATCGTAAATCACTTATCTTGGACCGTAACGGCTTTTCCTGTCATTGTACTGAAATTATTTCTCTGATATAACAAAAACTCGCGCCTCTGATACCAGCGGAAACCCTCTGGCTGTTTGCATGAAGTTGCATAAATTTCGCATTTGAAATGAGTTCGCAAGATGGTTTCGCTGACACTACTTGCCCCCTGCTCGCCGCCCCAAAAAGCAACAATGGCGTGGAGTACAGCCACCGCGGCCTCGCAGATTGAACATTTCAGCTTCCGCCGCGGAGGTCGGAGTCGGAGTTGTATGTTATAATGAAATATCCCGGCTTGGGGCTCGGGCTGGTTCCGGGCGCCCTCCTGATTCTAATGAGGACGAAAGTGGAGGATAGTGCGCCCTGCCAGCCCGCCACAATCTCTTGTGCAAATTGTTCGCATTTATCTTAATTTTAAACATGCACAAGTCAAACTAAAGCACAAAGAGACAGGGGCTCTGGCCCGGAAACATATGCAAAGCTCTTTTTATGGGTCTTTAAGAGGGGCTTTGAGCCTTGGAGGTTACCTCCTTCTCCGAGGCGGAAAATAATCAAAATCATTCTTTTGGAAGTTTAGACTAAAGTAAGTCGTTTATGGATATTTTTGGCAAATCATTGTTTAAAATGCATTAGTTTGAGTAAACGCGTTTCCAATTCATTTATGATATAATTTTGAATAATGCTTTTATTCAATGACTCACTAATGCAACCCAGAGAGGTTCTAATTAGTGTCTAATCAACCAAAAGCCAATAAATAGAAAGCTACTGCACCAATGCTGCAAAAATGGATACCTGGCTTTGCAGTATTGTCGCAGTCCCCCCTCAAAACCAGCTGCTCTCTACATGGGCGTTCGTTCTACGTTCGCAATATGCATTTTGCATATTTGCAAAGGAAATAAAACATACATAAATCCACATATTCCGGAAAATTAGACCCACAATAAAATTAAATTTATTGTCCCGACCCAAAACCAGCTCCCGCAGGGGCTGCGGGCAACCAGCCCCAACTTAGACGATAACTCTCTTCGCCGGGCCCCAAAATGATAGCAACACTTCCGCATAGAAGTTAACTGGCAGGAAGCTTCCTTGCCAGGACCACGTCCCCGTGTTTAGGGAGTCCTTTTGTTTGCCGCCGCAGACCAGCAGGCACTTCGGTGGGTTTTGGCTTTGCGGAACGAGTTTCGAGCCCCGAAACTTTCCTTATTCCCCCCAACAGGTGAAGTTGGGACGGTCGTGAATGAGTAGACCAAACCTCGCCAACCTTTCAGTCCTGGGTCCCAATCACCCTGTACCTTTGCAGGCACACCCTGCATCTGAAAATGGGCGCGCACTACCAGGGAGATGATTTCGTTTTCAGAGCGGTTAAGCGACAAACGGAGCACGGTGGAAGTGGCTAATGGCGAAAATTATGTGGTGGCTGCGACTATCGTAAAAGTGTTGAAAGAAATTTATTATGTAAAGTTGACTTTGGGGCCATGGAGCTTATCCGGAAGCAGAACGGAAAAGGTTCTGCGAAAAGTTGCAGTTTTGTAGGTTTTAGAACAAAGGTGAAGGGAAATAGTTTCGTTAGGTCCTTTTCGGGACGACAGAGTCTGCAATATTCTTCAAAAGTTTTATAATTCAGGAAAATAGGCAAGATTTAGTAACTGACATACATAAAAAGGTTTTTTTTCTTCTTTTTTTTTTTACAAGATATTGTTTTCCAACTAGGGAATTAGTTTCTTGGTTACATTTAGAACTCGGCTTAACTCATCTTTATTTAAATCGCATAGTCGTACTCTGAATTTCTGAACCCTTTATTTAAATTTGAAGCCGTAAATTCAGTCTAAGTCAACGTTTAATCATGTCGATGTTGATTTGTAATTTGGCCTTTAATTTCCATTTATTTTTATTATTTTAAAATAGAGATTTTGAGGACCAGAACTAGTTTCTTGTGCGACTTCATCGATTGACTTTCTGTATCGTAATTTAATACCTCACAAATTATGTTATTGATGTATAATTTTTATTATTTTTAATTACTTTTGGTAGATTAGCACTTTCAATTTTTTTATTAAACAATAAATTCATACCTTAAACAGTAGCAAATAATGAAAATTTAGAAGCCATCAGCAACATTTCTTAGATCTTTATATTGATCTTATACATGTACATATGTATACACATGTATATGCGCCTACTTTTACAATTCTTCTTCGGAAAAATTTTTCTTCATCTCTTATAATTCACACTTTGGATTTTAAAGGGAAGCATAAGAACGAGGGTTAGCCCGCTAGAAAGCATACTTACCTGGCGCAGGGACTACCGTGATCAAGAAGGCGGTTTCCCCGGAGCGAGGCTCGGCCATTGCACTTCGGTCGAGTTGACCTCCGCGATTATTCCTAATGTGAATAACTCGTGCGTGATATTTTTGGTAGCCGGGAATGGCGTACGCGCCGTCCCGACATTTATTATTCTTTAATCATAAACATTAAATTAGGAGTAGTTATAGTCGTAATATGGTTTTGGACATACATGTGTAAGTATGAAAGTTTCGAAACTTGGCATACATGCTTAAAGAGTTTGAAATATCAAGCGAAGATTATACCAAAAGTCATCAGCTGGTACATAGGGTAAATTTCAAAATTCTCATAATAATTATTTCTTATAAATGTCGTTTTTGAGCTATTCTTTTTATTTCATTTCATAATTTCCCCATTCAAGATCTTTCGAATCTATCGAAATATCTTTATTTTGCTATGCTCGGAAAAATAAAAACGCAAAACTTATATTACGTAATTATTTTGGTTATACGTATATGTATTATAGTTAAAAGTTCCAAACTTAAAATTCGATTCCGAAAATGTTATAAAACGAACTTACATATGTACCTATAAGTCAAACAAATACTGGATCAATAATAAGTTTTATTATAGAAAAGTTGGTATAACTATGTTGTAGCGAAAAAACCTTTGAATAAACTTAAGTTAATGGTTCTACGAAAAACTAAAGATTTTCAAAAAGTTTCTGATTTTCCCACGCCAAATGTGTTTAACCCTAATATTTATCCAGGTATTTCCGGCACTAACTTTGCGCCACTTATCCCCTTTTGTGTGGCAAACATTTGTTTAGCTCCTGTCGCAGGGGTGAAATGTTTAAGCTAATAAAGTCCCCCACAAAATCGGAGCACAGTTGCGGCTGGTTGGCAAACAAAAACGAGCCCCGTGAAATCGCTTAATCGCCTGTATGGTGCTCCCCACAAGAATAAGCCCAATCCCGTGACGCAGTGTGTGCTCCTTTTAAACGGCAGGGAATCCTCGGGACTTTCGCTCGGTCCCCAAAGTTCTAAGGGGTGGCCTGGTCCGCTGGAGCCCGGCGAATGATAAGAGCGAAAATTGACTGACAAAAGGGAAGTGATTTCAAATGGGCGGGAATTTATTGTGGTGAAAATAATTACTGTGTTTATCGCCCCAAGCTATTAAGTCTTGGGGGTATTTGGATACTGGGTCCTGGCCTATTTCAGGATTCAATTAAGGTTTAATGAATAATCAAATAGATTTTACAATTCGGAAGGATTTGGCATTTTCATGATATTAAATAAAAAGGTTGTTTTTGCAATATTAAAAAATAACATAAACCTTTTTTCCTACTATCACATATTTTTTAAATTAACGGATTAATGCATTTTTGCTTACAAACTTATGAATTAAAAATTTTTGATATTATTTACCTTTTATTATATAACATTTATTTATATTAAATGTTGAACGGTTTTTCCTGTTTGTACGTACATATGTACATATAAATTGTTATCTTAAATTTTGTTAAAATTTTGCAACGTCTAAGGGTGAAAAATGTAAGATTTTCAAGGCTGTATACTCATGTCTGTAGAAATACCTATTTAATATAATAAAATGATGAAATTTATAAAGTTTCAGACAAAGACCAGATGAGAATTGTTCAAATAAAATGTTATAAAAAGATTTTGTACAAATCAAAATATTAAAGACATGATACGCTTTTTGCTACATTTGCAATGTTTTGTCCGGCAGTCTACTGAATATAAAATTTCTATCCCTAAACTAAAGGATGGGAAATTTTCAGCTGAAAGGTTTTAAAGTGCGTTCTCTTAGAATAAGACACATGCGTCTAATTTCAAATAATCTGTATTTACATTCATCTTACTTCTTACAATAAGAGTATCTACAATTTTAGTACTATCTACCTTAGAGTTTCTACACATTTCAAGTTTATTGCACATTTGAATTTAATTTACAATATTCTAGCGGATCGTTGGATAAATCATTTACCTTTCGAGGAGAGGGCACAAGACATAAAGTGGATTTATTGCTCTTTTATACACGATGGCTGCGAAACTTCACATTTTTACAATTGCAATCAAGCGGTCCGATCATCAACGCCCCGGCAGCTGGCGGACCCCCAGGTCCTAAATTTAACTTTACGAAATAGTATCACATTGGACTGAATGGAACGAAGCAATTAGGAGGAGTTGCCTCAGAAGTGATCGAACATGTGGAGTTGGGATCACTTCCGCCGCTGCGAGTGATCCTCGACGTCGATTTGGCTGTCGCTCTCCTTGTCCTGGTGGGCGGTCATGTGCCGCGTGAGGTGGTGTCGTTCCCGGAAGCTCTCGTTGCACACGGGACACTTCAGCTTGTCTTCCCGTTTCCTCCGGCCGGGATCGTTGGCCACCTCGCTCTTGTGGTGGGACCTCATGTGGTAGACGAGGTCACTGGTCATCCGGAAGCTGATGTTGCACTTGGCGCAGACGTTCTGCGCGGTCAGCGTCAGCGTTGAAGCGAGTGTGGGTGGTATCAGGGTCGAGAGAATTGCTGCTGCCGCGGGATTTCTCACAATTCCTGGAATAAAATATCATATAATAATTACTTACATAACACCAAAAACTTATTTTTATATTATTATTTAATAGTCTTCATTTTGGACAACTTGAGATTTAATTGTCTATTCTTAATATTGTATAGTCATAGTGCACTATAGTCATAAAACTTTACACCAATTCTCAATTGATATCAATTGCAATTATATGCTAATAATTTTAATTAATTAATTTAATTAAGTTCATTTGAAATCATCATTATAAAATCCGTAGTTAATCTTGACGAAAAGATTGTTATCGTATTATCGTATTTTGACTAAACAAATAGAAAATAATAAAAATAAAAGAAAAACTTACTTAACGATTAAGTAGCTTCATCGATCCTGAGAATAAAACCTTGTCCTGATCAACTGATATCGTTTTCATTTTTTGATGTCCAATATTTCGAGAAAGTTCATTATGGAATAGAATTGCAGAAACTCTAGAATCTTTTAATTAATTAAGGTAATGGTATGCATAATTATATACCTCGTTCTCAATGATTAATTATTAAAATAATTGAAATATGTAATTAGTGAAAGTGCACAATACAGTCGTCTATGTTTAGGATTTAGTTTTTAAATTTTAATTATAATGTTAATTTACAAAACAAAATACATTTTACACTTGTAGACGGTCTAAATGTTTTATACTACTCAAATAAGTGTTTTGGGCGTTCTTTAAATGAAACGAAATTAAAATAAAAAAACGTAGACTAGAGGTTATAAGTTTCTACTAGTATTTATATTTCAGTTTTAATTCAAAAATCTCATATTTTTCATAAAAAGGCTAGGTAAGAAATTTTATAAAAATTCTTTGCTATGCTTTCAATTTTTTATCGTCCTACTCACGAACTCAGTTTCTTGCAGTCAACTGCAAGCAAGCGTTGAATTGTGCAGTCAACTGCAGAAACTGAGTTCTTGTTTGAACAGTGGGTTAAACTTTTTGACTATAGTGCCTTAAAACTGCTTCGTAATTGTGATTTATAGAATTATTAATAAATGTTGCAGCACTTACGATTCCTACCTGTGATATCGTGCTGAGGTGCGAATGCGTGGCCCGGATTACCGAAAGGGAACGCGGCTGCTGGGAGATAGCCGGGGATGAGCTCAGGTGAGCCGCCGGCGGACATGGGGCGGTACATCAGCTGATGCTTGATGCGGCTGTTCTGGGCTGCTAGGGCCTGCACCTGTCCCACGGACTGGAAGGGCCCGTTGAAGGTGTACTCCGGCCGGAATCCACTGTAGATCCCATTCGAGCGCGGGGGTGTCGTCGAGATGGGCGGGCTCATCGAGGGGCAGCTCAACTGGTCCGGGCTCAGGGGCGGCACGGGCGATTCTAGGCGCGCCTGAGAAACTTTCGTGAACGCACTTTTCGGATTATCCATTTCAGGGATTATCGAGGGGTCGTCGTAGATGCGTGGGGATCGGATCGTGATTTGGGGGTACCTTCGGGCCTCGCTGCTATTGAAGAAGTCCGGGTTCATAATGGCCTCTGAGAGGAGGCTTTGTTTCGGGGATAAATCTGTCGGGTGGTGCCTTTCCGCCAGCTCCTCCAGCCGCGCCTGCTTCTCGAGCTGCTTTTGCTGGAGCTTGTCGTCGGGCATCATCAGGAAGGCGACATCGAAAGAACGTTTCAAAGACGGCTTTCTGGGTTCAGATGTAAATTCACTTTTCACGATATTATCACCTTGCGGGGACATGTTTAACTCGGCACGCTGCTGATTAGCGATGTCCATTATCATTGTCCTCACTCACTCTATTCACAATTTTTTTAGTCAAAAGTAACACGGAGCTGGAGGGCACTTTTCTTGCACTGAGTCTGGGAGGTTGCGTGGGTCTGGACCACAACTTGATTACTTCAAATCTCCGAGAAAACTGTCCGGTCGCGCAATCTGTCACCCCTTAAGTAGAATTTCCCAATTCCCCCTGGTGGCTATGTACCGAGGGTTCCTCAGTATTGGTCCATTTTCCTTATGTAGGCCTGAACCCCTTTCCCAGCGCGAGGAGGGTCCATATGAAACCTTTTTGCCCACCCGTCTGCTTTCGAAGTTACCGACATATTCTTCGCCAGATCCACTTTTATTAAAACTACCCTCCTCCCTATTTCTAGGCAACCATAAGGGCGCCGCGCCGAGGGGTGGAGCCTCTTCCTGGCGGCCGCAGCATCCATCGCTCCGGCCGCACACCACCAAACGAGCTCTGCTCGTCGTCGTGTTTCGTCACGGAGGCACTGGCTCCTGAAAAACGGGGCGGTCTCGTAAAATGTTTCCATATGACGTTTTTCCGGGACTCCCTGGAGCGGGGATTTCCGCGCTGTGGTCGTGTTTGCGCCTGGACTTTTGATGGGCCCGGGAACAGGTTGTCCGTCGCGGTGGTGTTGGTGCGCTCGAAAACAGGTTGTGGGTGTTGGATTCAAAGCTTTTCGGGCCGCCACGTTAGATATGCTGCTCCTGCGGCATAGGGTCCGGGGGGAGCGCCGGATGCTGCCCGCCTGGACCACGAGCCCCATGCTGGGGCTCCTCCGCGCTCGGCCAATTGCATCGCGAGCACCGGCTGCGTTGGAGCTTTCGCCGTGCGGCGTGCATGGCGGCGGGGGTGCTCCCTCCGGTGTTTGAATTTCACCTCGATAGATTTTCATTTCGCCAAATTTTTATAACTCAATTTCGGGCAGAACGTCAAAATTGAGGAAACAAATTATCACCTGTGTCACATCACTCGAGAGCAAATGATTCTTTTTAATTGGCTCTCGTAATTAATGTCCCCGGGTTCATTTTCACTCAGGCCGGCTTTTTCTCCATAAAAGTTTTGGTCTGTTTTCCTTGTTCGGTTTTATTGCAGCGTTAGTGTTTTTTTTTACAAATAAAGCGAAATTTATCCTTCTTTGGACAGTTAATTTCATTACGATTAAATTTTCACCAAAATGTAAATAAGTCCATTTAAAATTTTTAATTTCATATGCGATCATGTAAAAAAATTAGTAGTAAATTGCATGAGTTGAAATTTATGAGTAGTGAAAATGTTTAATATTGCGAAGAGGCGCATTATTACATCACCTCTCATAGCCCTTTGGGTAAACAAATTAACCCAATAATTTTTTCAGTTTAAGAGGCGAATGGGCAAAACTCATGACAATTTAATTTCGCAAATCGATGATCGAGTCTCAGGTATTTTCAGGACCTGGTTTCAAAATGTACTTTATTTTTTGATAAAATGGGTATTTAGTTTTCTTAGAAAATATTTTGAAAATTCCATATCCAATGTACAATTTCTCTATATATCTTGTGGGGTTGAAAGGACTTGGTATTAGGAGCATAAAAATATTTTTTTCATAATTTTAATTAGCATGAGAATTAAAAGATATTTTGAAAAATATACATATAAATAGACCTAAAATGCAAAAAAAAAAAAAAAAAATCAGTGAATATTCGACTTACTTAAAGTTTACAGGGAAATTATATCGTCCAAGGTCTTAAGATTTCTAGAGGAAAGGTCTTATCACTTGGTCTCAGTTTACTAATCCAGGAATATGAAAGGGTAAATTCAAAAAATGACAATTGCATTCAGCAATATATCTGTGCAAGGTAAAAGGTAGAAACAAGATTTCGGATTTTAGCAATGGGAATATTGTATTGAACGGAAAAATATTGATTAAGTATATATTTGTATGATATATCTGTTCCTTAAAAGAGAAGAGGGGCTTGGAGAAGTATGATGCAAAAAATTATGGTAAAGAACTCTCTGCATGCGAGTCGAACTCGTACTTGACCGCTTTTTAAGTTATATACCTACGGCTTAAAAAATAAATCAAGAAGTTTTGTAAAATAATATTAGGTTTACATACCTACTACATATATCTGTACATATTTCAGTAGTTGTAGTGTGACTCAATTTTTCTTTAGATTGAGCACTTAAAAATACTAAGATATTTATATATTGCAGTAGGTATACGTAACTATTGTATTATATTTTTCCTGATATTTTAAACTTTTGAAACCCCGAAAGTTGACTACTTTTGTCATAAAACAAAATTAGATATTAGACTCATATGGCAGATCCTGCAACCGAAAATAAAATTCTTCTCAAGCTTCTATATAATTTAAATTTTTTTTAATAAAATCTGTAGAACTACATTTTTCTGTATTGGCTTTAATTAAGACTTTCAGTGAAAACAAATTTAAAATAAAATTACAAGTGTACATAATTACTAATTATTTTTCATTTTTGATTTTAATTTGAATTGAAAACCAAAGCAATAAAAACTTGTTGAAAATTTTGTAATTTGTTCAAGATAAATTCGATTGTTTGTATTTGCGTGTAATGTTGAAGTCAACTGCCACGTGTACGGCGATGTGTCGCCTTCTCCTCTTCTCCACATTCCTGGCAATTGGCGACAGGCAATCATTCAATCGGCTGACACTTGATTTCACCCCAAAAGGGCCCGATTGAGCCAAGAAATTACGCCGAACTAACGTGTCACCCCCTGGGAATGGATTTGTGCAATAAGCATGAAATTGCTCATCGGATTTTTGTCGCGATAACTTCCTTTCAGAGCGAAGATACTAATCGCTGTCTTTCCACAACTCAGGGTAACTCTGCCTCCCCGCGAGCGGTTGGCAGCGGGGCGGGATGTTTTAATTTTCCCGACCAACTTCTTATCTCGGGGAGTATCAAATCTTGGAGATGTTTCAGGACCATCTTCCGACTGTTTGAAGCTCGGGCCCCGCACAAGATTAAGACAATTAGAAGCGCGTATGCCGGGCGCGAACTGGAAACGTTCTCCGCGTGCTTTCGAGGGCATAATTCCATTTCCCGTGCTGTTATGATAATTGTTATTGGACGAGGACTTCCGCAGCCCTTCAGTGCAGAGGTTCCTGCTGTGCGGTTATTGCTTATGCAGATTTCGGCTGAAGATTGTACACTTCATGCATAAATTATACCCGAAATGAAGTTTCGCTCACAGCCGGAGAAATGGGATACTCGAGGTGTAATTGCGGAACTAATTTGTGCACGAAGATGCTTCTTAGGTGTTAGGCGATTAATAAACCGGCATACCGACGTCATTAAAACCTGCTCCCTGCTCAGCTGCTTCACGCCTGCATTTGGTTATTTGCATGCTTTAGTACCTTGACTAGGCATATGCACATTGGGTAAATTAATTTATCCTTTTTAAAATAAGAATTTTATTTGAATTTCGAATAAATAGTGTAGCAAACAAATACATCTACTTAACTACAAACGGTAAAGGGCTCGGAGCTTGATGAACCCTTGATGTAAACTGATATGATGCAAATTGGAGGTCATATCAAGGTCACCTATACATTATTTTTGAACTTAAATAAACTTGTTGGGCCGAAGGTGTTAGTGACATTAGCTCTAGTCTAAGACAAAATCTATAGGTAATTTCAAGTCAACTCAATTTCTTCTTGTAAGGCTAAATCGATATACTTAAATGAAACGAAAAATCTTAAATTACATTTCTAAAATCTCTAAAGGACTAAGAGTTTTGTAATATGAAATTTAAAAATCGAATATAAATAACTAAAGTTATAAGATTGGTTCTTGACTTTGCCCAAACTTTTATATTTGAATAACCTATTTTAAATCCCGTATATCGATTTAAACGAAAACTATATCGAAAAGTAAATTTTAGTTTTTCATGGGTTAAAGTAGTACTTTTAACTTTTAATTGAATCTACCTTCTATAGTTGAATTTATGAACATTGAACTCAACTTTTAACTTTTCCCCCTCCGTACCACTCGACATTCAGCAGAGAGTGCAAGCCTCTTAATAAAGAAACTGAAACGCAACGAGCTCATTCATCTGTAAGACTTCCGATAAGGACAAAATGTTTTAACCCTACGGCGAGGCACAATTGAATTTTAAAATGCCGTAGTTTGTTTCCAGTGTACGTTCAATAGTCTTCGGGCCATTACCCTGCAACCTGTGCCACCCGCAATCCCACAGCCCCGCAGCCCACAAATATCTTTCCGGACGCTTTCTTCGTCGATAATCGCGATGTAATGAATCCCTAACGACCGGGACGGGACAGGCAAAAACAAGGAATGAAATTGCATTCTGCAGCGTGTTCCAATCAGTAGACTCCTCTACGCCAGTCCTCCAGGATCTTATTTGAATCTCGTTAAGGATCCGTGCCCCGGACGAATCTACTGCCATTCAGGGCCTATAACTGCGAGTCTACCCTTAAAAAGAGGGTGGGTTTGCGATGCAGGTCCGTAATCATCGCAGCCTTGAACCATATTGTCAATCGCAATGATGAATTTTAAGTGAACATATGGACTAGTGGTCGCGGTGGGGTTCTCGCCTTCGCCTCTGATTCTACTCTATCCGAAAATCCCTGAATCCCAGTCCAATCAAGCGCTATTCGGAACAGGGTGACTCTTTTCTGCATCATTCATTTGTTTCAAACTCAATTTAGATATTGCAGATACACCCTGTACACGGCAAACCCTCATTCATCAAACAGAGGGGCTGCGCAGTCAAGACTACAAAGCAATGCACCCTCATCCGAACGCAATTCCTAAATGGCTTAACTTAAACCAACACCTGTTCGAGTGGCATTAGGAAGGACCTGGACCCGGAGGATGATTCAAGTCCGGCATGTACTTAGGGGTTAAGTGAGGGTTAGAGCTGAATTAAATTCTTATTTAGAGGGATTGAGGTGGACCGCTCTGATTTCTCTGACGTGCCTGGACTACGGCCCTGGATTCTGGCTCCTCGGAGGCTCGTTACAAAGTATCCGCGGTTCTGTTTAAAGGACCGTGTCTAACATGTGGTTTTTCATAGCATATGGCAGGTTGGGTTCTTTCTCCTCTGCACTTTTTCCTCGTCAAACGTTCCAATTAGAAACTCGGGCTGGCAAATAGGATTAGGGAATGGCTGAGGTCTGTTTAGGGGATTATCTATGCTAAGCAGATTTTTCGTGTATAAATAAGTAACAATTCATTGTTTGAAATTTCAATAATAGCGTCGTTTGGGTTCTTTTGTGATTATGTAATTCACTCAGATGAGCTTTGTAATATCCAAAATATTTTTATGAAATACCTAATGATAAATCATATATTTAACGATAAATTATGTTGGTATTAATAAAGAGAATAGAGAATCACAGGCACGCAGAGATATTTAGATTAGAATCAATAAGAAGCATAGAACGGGTATTTAATCATAAAAATAAAAGTAGAACTTTATTCTTTTGATAGTTTAAAATTTTTATATAATGACTCATATGTTAAAAAAGTTAGCAAAAACTTGGTCTCAAATTTGGCACAGAAAAGCCGAGTTCGAGCTCAATTTCAAACTCGGTTTTCTATGCAAAATTCGAGTCTGAGCTCTAGTTTAGTTTTTTAGAATATGGCCCAATATTTTTAAAGCAATTTATACGAACAATTGTACTCATATAAAGACTGTCGGAGAACCTATTATATAATTCGTCATAGAAATTCTGAACACTAAAAAAATGATATTTAGCAATCTGAGTGAAGTTGAATTTGCTGCCACTATAGAGAGATTGTACAATATTCAATGGCAATGCCAAATTCAGTTCCCTTCAGATCCCTGAATTTTTTTTTAGTGTTCGTAATTTCCACGACAAATTTTGGAATAGGCATGATTATATGAGTTTCAGCTTTCATGAGAAAAGATCACTAACAAATTTATTTATGTATTATAAGGAAGGTGTTGTGAAGTATAAATATTTACCAAATTGAAAATGTTTCAATATGTTTACAATGTTTTAAATAAGGTTTTATTTAATAGTGTGGAATGAAAGTCTGACGAAATTGTTTCTTTATCAGATGTTTTTTAATAAATTGCAAAAGTTAATACGCAGATCAGACCATCTCTTTTGATAACATTTAATAATATTAAATATTAATAAAGTAAGGTCCAATATCATATGCCTAGTAAATATCGACACCCTAATTGTAAATTACATTTTCAGGTACAGTACCGTTTTTATCGACAATGAAATATTGAGTCGTCGTGGATATTCTATAGGAAAAGGATTAAATATCAAAGGTCGCATTCAAAACTTTGCCAAATCGGCGCCATAGTTCTTTGTGAAATATGCTTTAATGGACTAGATGAAATATGAACTGAAACATTTTCGATACTTTTATCAAAATCCATAAGCCCTGCGGTTTAATTAGAATTCACTTGTAAAGGGTCTATGGATTATGTGCAGGGCACCCACTTCTCGTATCCGAAAGGGTCTGGAACTTGCATTAGTCAACATATTGACAAGTGCGCGTATGTTTTTCGATTCGCCCTATCCAGAGGCAGGCCAAAATGATCTCAAGGGAGCAGCTAAATTTCCCGAGGAGCATTTTGACTCTACAATTCGAGGCGAGGTGGTTGTTGGGTTCGAAGAATATGCACTTGTCAAGAACGAGTATTAAGCGAACAATAAGGTTGGTTCCTTTGTACAATGGTCGGGAAAGCGGTCCGCGGGCTGCACCCCTGCTCACCAGTGAACAAGGATCGAATGAAAACTACCCCTTAATAGAGTGATATTTGAGTACCATCTGTGCACTTTTTTATTGCGACCAGCCAAAGCCCTGGAGTCTCCTATTCCTTGCAAGTCGATTGCGAGCTGATGGCTTTGTCAGTTCGAAGATTCGCCACCACCCCTCGCTCTGCTGGCCTACTTCACTTAATTGTATTTTCGTAATCAGTCCACGAAAATCGGAATCGACGCGGGGGATAAACGCTGTAAACGAGATCTCCTTTAATTATGCTCGCAACCGCATCAAAACACTGCAAAAATTTGAACATATGCGAGAAAAGTAGAAAGAACTAGGGCTGGTGCAGGGACAATTGAGGGCCGCATTAAATGTGGCATCAGCATATGGTTGCACCACCGGATAATGTCCGACAATAGCCCTAAATTTGGCCCAAGGACATTTTCCTGGTTTAACTTCAGATACGGGCAAAACCACAATGAAACCGAAGATATTTAACACTTGCCAGGAGCTCGGGATTGCCTAAGTTTTTTATTACTTTTATTTTGGTTCCTTTATTTTGTACAAAACATTTATGAACGAACCATTGCTTATTAAAATTTGTATAAAAATCAATTTATCGTATCAAGCTAGTTTCTCTTAAATATAATATAAGATTAGAATTCATCCCGTAATTATTTTATTATCACATAAATACCGTCTGTATTTCAGATTTTCGAAATCGGTCCTTATAAATGAAATAAATCAAATGATATCATAATATATCTTGCTTACTAGCAACCGCCAAAAAATTAATCTAATTATTGTATATTTAGTATAATACCTAATTGAAAATAGCTTTTCTAGATATTTGTAAAAGCATTAATTCATAATAATCTCTAAGCCAAGCCTTACTGTTGCTCATATTCAAAAATAAATATGTTCAAAAACGTAAAAATATTCTCAAAATTTCATAAAACATGGTTTTGGGACCTTATAGTCTGGTCCCAAAACCATGTTTTATGAAAAAGAAAATATACATAACATACGTATATATGTAGAATTTCTAAATTTAGTAAAATTTATTAAGCACTATATAGCATATACATATGTATGTAAATGTACATACATATGTATTATAGTAAATTAGTCAATTTACATTATTTTATTCATATAAAAATGTTTAATAGACAGAAAGAAAATGGAATTTTAAAACATGATAGGAAAAGTTAAAAGACTTAAAACAATTATAATGATTTAGAATTTTAAATGCTGGATTTGTTAAATGTACTGGAATAAAAACTGTCTTTTGGAGAATTAATCACTAAATTAGATAGATAACTTCTTTCATTAACTGAAAGTCTTCCGTTCTTTAATGTGTACAAAATGCCTTTTAATTTTCTTTATGATATTTATACCAGAGGGTATAAGGTAATTTAATCAAAATAAATGATTCTGTAATATGTTAAGTGACTAAGTAAGTGAAGCGAGGGTATGCCTGTGAGTATTTAGTTAATCTTTTATTGAATCATCATAATCCACAGATGTAACTAAGTGATGGGTGCACAGTGCACTAAAATTCTGCGAAAACATTTGTGCGAATTTTGAATATCATATGCAAGGATCCCTCCCTCGTTGCCCGCTCACTCAGGCGTTCGTTCATTCACTCAGCATAAAGTTGCAAGTGCTCGAACTGAAAGGGGAAGTCCCTTTTCCCTAATTCAATTTAGCCCCGCGCGATATAATGAATCACCCGCCGATCTAAGCTGAAATACCTCGTGGATGCTTATGCATTTAAGGCCACCACCGCTTCCGACCCCGGGGCTGAGTTGCTAAACGATGAGACTTCGGGATAGGGTGATTAGAATGATCATAAATCCGAAAACGAGAATTCCAAGCATATGAGCTAGAGGCCAGGAAGATGAAATGTTCGTTAGGGCAACACGACTTTAGCAGTAGAAGCCTATCTGCAGGAACCTGTCGTCTGAGATTTCGGCAAAAATCCATCGCCGGTAATAGGGAAAATGTGTTTCTACTCAGCTGAGTTCGGAGACGACTTCTTAATCAAATCTGTTCAACTTGAGGTCCTGCGGAGGAGATTTTCTGCGGACGAAGTTATATTTTAACGACTATCACGAAACTCATACAGATGGGTCTAGTTAGTAATGGTGAACAATGCACCGATTCGTTACACGTCGGTCACGTGTTAGACACACTTCACAAACAATTGAAGGGTTCCCATTGGGTCGTGGTGAAGAGATGCATAAGTTGGGTTGTTGAGGAAGACAATATATTTATAATTTAGTTATCAAATCCTTATTGCTTTTGTTATATGAAAGGAAAAAAATAATCCTTTTAGCCTCATATGCTAAGCATTTTTAAACCTTAGATAAGATTCAATTACAAAAGGCAATTAGTGTAACCAATAAATTTAGCGTTTACGCTTTTCTCCTACCAATTTTGAATATGTTTGAAATAATAAAGAATTTAATATCATTAAATATCGAAGTTATTTCATGCAAAATATGTCATATCTTTAAAACATACTTATTTACTTAATAAAGGAATAAAATTGAAATTATTTTTCGTATATGTTAGTAAAATAAACGAGGACTGGTTCTAGTCGCATACTCAAAGATAAGAATTATTCAGACCTCACTGAATTAATAATACAATAAAATTTTAGATGTCACTAGGTCACAACCCAGTAGTATTTATTTAGTGCTTTTCCATTTGTATCATATTAACATGAGTAAACACGGTCAATTGAGCCGTAATTTTCAATTAAATAATAAATATTGGAGTTGTTTATAGGTCATTAAATTTACTTCCTCAATTTATAATTCTGTTACCCACCAGAAATGTCAATGATTTTATCGGAGTAAGCATAAGACCTGTCCGCCCAATCGTCCTTTTTCTGATTGCTCCATTTGCACAGTGCATTAAAATAAATCTCCATAATCATGCCCTGGAGGGCTGAACCTTCAACTTAAATAAAAAAAAAAAAAAAAAGGAAAATCAAAAGCACTCTAAATTGGGAATATCGACGATTTCGTAGAAATATTCGAACTACCTCGTCTCCATGCATGCTCTTCTTGTGGTGGAACATCAAAACTCTGCGGAGCTCCAATTTGGACAAATTAGATAAAGAAGAATTTCCGCGGTTCGATTCTCAGACACAGATGAACCGGAAAGGCTACAACATCCACCGGGAGCTCGCAATAAATCAAGGGGAAGAAAATCCTCTGATCTCTGGTTCATTTGAATAATTTCTGTCTGCGCGTCTTGTGGCGACTTAGTTCGCCAATTTGCAAATATTTTTCAGAATGCTGTGCCAAAAATCGGCACTTTTGGGCCCCATTATCATATGCAATCAGCCTCTGAGTGGTGTGCAAGAGGTGACCTAAATAATTCAGTGCGGGAAGGGCAGGCTTAGACACTCCCTTAATTTCGGATAGTCCCTTCACCCGGAGAAGTACACCCGCAGAATATGTTTAACGAAAAAACGTGCTGTTCCAAGTATTTTGTCAATCTTTTGAAATATTCTCCATCGCCGTGCATGAAAACTACTTCCAGCGACCAGTGGACACGTGACGGGCATGCGAAAGTAATCAACGAAGCACCGGAAACTTCTCACCAACTGGGAATCTTGTCACTGTCGTTTTGGGGCACTTCGGCTGAGGAGGAAATGCTGTCCTCGTCGGGGATTTGCCGCTCCAAGACTCCAAGATCCAGACGATGTTGTCCCCGTAAGCTTATGTTAATTAAATTTGCCCGTCCAGCCGCAGTGGGTGATTATGGGATACAGCATACAGATTTTCCGGGCGGCTTACAAAACTTCTCTTCGGGTGTTGAAACAAAACGATTTACATCTCATTGGGGGCTCTTATGGTTTTCGGGTCCTTAAGAAGTACTTCGGAGGAATGTTGATAGAATGAATTACAGCGGGGTCGTTCAGTGGGTCGGCAAACAAAATATGTGATTAGATACTTATCTGCAACTATGGGCTTCTATCAATTCAAATATTAATTAAGAAAATATTAAAACTAAATTTTAAATTAAGAATATTTAATTTTTCTATAAAAATTGTATACTAATTACAATTCAAGGATTCTTAACTCTTGGATTGTTCCTGCGAGGACACCTTTTCATGAAAATCATTTTAAGATCAAACATTTTCCCAATACTTTTTATGAAAGCACTAGAACCCTTTGAAGACGCTAATAACGTCTTAGTCTGATTTATTGTATAACGTATTTTTGAAACAAAAAAGATTAATTCGTGTAAGAGCAATTCGTAAAAGAGTCTCAAGCTAATTTCCTTAACACCTTGGCCTACGATTTCGGTCAGCTATATTACATTTCAAAATGATATATTATGTATATGTAGTTATAATTTTTGGCCTAATTGATCTACCACGAACTTGATTCGTAGTTATCATTTATGGCTTAGTCGAAGGGGTTTAGTTAAGTGGTTAGGTTATGTTTATTTTAAAGTAAACTAAAGTAAAATTTCAAAACATAACATCAACCCTGACCGAGTTATCTGCTGGATTGTTGAATTGATCAAAAATAAAAGTCTTTAGATCAGGCACAAGCTTGTTGTGCCTAGAATACGCTGTATAAATTTCTTTTAATTACGTCGTCAGTAGTTTGAGTTGTTTTAGAAAAACGCATTTAAAGTTTCAAAATCTTGCGTCAATAGTAGAAAGATCCTACCATTATTATATAGGACAGCTCTAAAGCTATTCATTGAATCAACTTGAAATTTCCACAGAATATTTTCAAAATATTATACTTTAAGGAAAAACAATAAATCAATTTTTTTAAAAAGCTCATCTTGTTCAAAATAGTGTCTTTGGATTTGAGATTGTATTATTCATTTCCATGAAGTCTTAATATAAATTTATTTATATTAAAAAAAAAAGGAATTATTATGTTTTTTTGTATTAAAGCCTTTTCGTATATTTTGATATATTACTTGCAGTTGAATAAATGGTGTTTAGTTAATCACAAACTTCTGGTTTAAAAATAACTCATAGTCTTTGTATTTTGTAAACAAAAACTTCACGCCTTTCAAACAAAGCATTCCGACTGTTCCCTCCGAGAATTTCTTATCTTTCTATTTCTTCGTCGTTATCGCCAAAACTTTTAGGAAATAAATCATGTTCGGAAGCATGGTTTTTTTTTAACTGAATTTACGCCCTTTTATTGGCGACAATAATTTCGTTGATGGAAACGTTTGAGCGTGGGGAGAAATACATAGATTTGGGAAATATGGAGGAATAACGCGAAAACTTTCATTTATTGAGTTCACTCAATTGCCATAAATTTTTTCAAATGGAAACTACATGTGATGAAAATGGATTTCGGAATGATCGAAAAAATCAATGTATGATTCCTTCCGCAACCCCATTATTAATCTGATTGTGTTCGATTAAATTTAGGATTTTCATTATCTTCTTTATACTTTCTAGGAAGAAGACTCAATAAAAATTAATAGCTCCTGTTTTGAGTTGCCTCATCCGCTGACCCAGCGCGGCGCGATTTTGTTAGGAACTTGTTAAAACCTCCCTGTTTCTGCTCGTTTTCCGCCGTTTAAAGTCATCGCAAAATTGTGTTTGGCTGTTTATTCCCTGGAAGGCATATTTTCATCCTAACGGGTGGAAAAGCTACCTAATAACCTCATCTCGTATTCATAGAATCAAATTGGTAGGTTGTCGGGATCCGCACCCGACTGGCTGCGGTGGGTGTGAAGGATTTATGTAAATGCAACAAAGTTGGGCACGGATGCCGGCGGAGAAGGCTCCTCTGCTCGTGTCGAGCCATAAACCCAAACTGCCAAGGACACACCTCCACCTGGGGCTACACTCTCCAATTATTACGTAAAACAGTGTGTTTTGGTGATTTTGAACAGTGGGAATTATTTGCCTCGGTGCCGCAAGCAAAATTCGGGTGCCCGGGAATGACGGGTTGCCTATAAATACTCGCATTTTCAAGGGTTAGTTATTAGAAAAATGACCTTCGAAGGGTCTTAGCAAAGGCAATAGAGAGAGCTTATAGAGCTGCCAATTTGGTTTCATAATTATTATTTATTTATCCGTATTATTAAATACTAATTTAACTATCTGGATCTACACCAGGTGCAGTTGGTATTTTCTACTCATGTAAATAAATATGCGTACATATACATATGCGCCAAATTCCACTGCATTTGGCCTTTAATAAGTAATATTAAAACTATACACGTAATATTATTAAACTACATCAAATACTATAATTAGTTAAAAATCCATAATTTAAGTTCTTAATTTAAGTATGTAATTTTAAAAAGAATCATTATTTTAAGGAACTTGTACTAGATAGTTAGGTTTTAACAGTGTAATAAAGCTTCACATGTTCTATACTTAGGCTAGAATTTGGTGAGTGCCTAGGATATGCAGTGCCTACCCTTTTTGAAGGGAAATGATAAAGAAAAGAGCTTTGCGTTTGAACAATATTTCTGGTTTGTGTCAATGTTAAACTTGTCTAAAGGGCAATGAATTAAGCTAAAAAAAAATCCCGACTGAAAAAAGCGTTTAGTTTTCATTAGTTGTGTTTTGTATTACAAAAAAATCGTGATAATTTTTATTTTTATTGACTGATTTTAATTAACTGACATTAAATGTATTGTGTTGAAAAATTGTCTCTTGCACTGTACGGACTTTGAATGCAATTGTATTTAAGTTTATTCATTACTTCTACCATTTATTTCGGTTTAGGGTTTTTTTAAGGGCCCAAAATGGATCCTAATTTTGATCTCCGTCTGTCTGTCTGTTAGTCAAAATCCTTTTTCTCAGGAATGGCTAGAGATATAGAGTTGAATTTACAAAATACTAAATATTGAAGTCTACGACATCAAAGTCCTGTAAAAAATTCAAGTTTCTAAGACAATGCACTAAACAGATAAATTGGTTCTTATTTTTATTACAAAATTGTTATTATTGTTTTTTTTATGGTTAGATTTAGTACTAGTGTTTTGAGATTCAAATAACATTTAATTAAAAATTATCTCATGCATTTTCGCCATAACCTTCATTTTGCACATACATCTTGAATTACTGGTTTTCTAGAAATCATTGGTGATACTAACAATATCAAGCGGATCATAAAAATATTAGTAAGTAAAAGTTAAAGTCCAGTTCGTGTCTCTATGCCTAACGATTAAATGTTCTTCCAGGTTTTTTTAAATTCTGTAATGATTTATTTAATTTTTATCTATTATTTCTATTATACAAATTGGTATTAATTATTACCAGAAACAACTCTACATATTTCAAGATGTGGATTGCCGTTTAATTTTCAAGAACCCATTTATTTGTGATACTCATCTGTTTTACCTCATACCCCTTAGTTAATGAGGGATGAAAACAACCCAATGTGTAAAAGTTATTGGGCCACCCTGTATAAGGAGTTGAAAGTGAAAATTCAGTAAAAGTAACAGATTTGATGAAAGGGACTGTTAAAATACATAGGTTTAATATGTCACTTCGTAACGTGAGACCTTTGCCTCGTTTCTGGAGCCAATTATTTCAGTGGCTGTCTCTGTGAAAAGGTAAAAATCTCCCGATAAGAAAAGACCTCAAAGAATTCGTGCAAAAGGTATTTAAAAGGTCGCCTTCTAGTTTTATTGTCACCGAGCAGAAGTCCACCGGGCTCCTTGGTGCAGCGCGTTCTCGCCTCTGCTGACACGAACCAGCGTCGGCCGTCAGCATCCAGCGCAGGGACCACAGGCCCACAAAAACCCCTGGGAGACGCAAGTAATTGACCACTGATGTAGGCGGTGCCTTTATTTTGACATTTCAATAATTTATGATCATCTGTTAGTATTTTTATTATTTAATTTGGGATTAAAATATCATCCCGGCCGGAGTCCGGGGCGCAGCCGCAGGCGGCCCAAATCAGTTAATAAGTTACTGGGGCAGGGCGACCAGGTAGACGTAGGTAAGCCACCTCGCCGCGTCTTCCACCGTCAAAATATCGGCGCTGAAATCTCGGCAGTGAGCCCGCCACACAGCGAGCCGGGCTCGGGCCGGCGGGAGCGCAGGGCCCGGACACCGGCCACTCTACTTAGTGACTAATCTGGAGACGTTAATTAATTATCAGCCGAGATTCGGATTCTCGGTAACGAAGCGACAAGAGCTTTCTGGTAACGCGAAGTCGGTGAGATATGGCCCCGTAAATTACGACTTGATTTGGTGCACGCCGGCACTTTGAATGGGAATTAAGCATTTAGGTGAGGAGGACACCGTCTTTTTTTGGAGTCCGGCTCATTATCGATCTGGGGTGTTAATTGGATTTGGTTACAGCCGAATCTTTTGTTTTGACGGCTCTCTGTTGACTTCATTTCAAACGGACACTTTTGATTGAATTTGATAGGTCTCGTGAGAGATGGTCAAATAAAATGCGATGCTAATGAGCTCCGGGCAGCTTCTCCAGATTTTTTGTCGGTTTTTAGATGAAAAACACCGACTTGGTGTAAACGAACTATAAATCAACTGACCGGTATTATTTTTATAAAATAATTTTATTGAAGGACACATGGGAATTCCGGGAAGTGGTGGGTTTTATTGACCATAAGGCAACTTTAATCCGTCCGGAGTGAAGTCGTTTCGTACCCAAGAATTTTTAAAGAATTTAAGGTTTCAATATTGCAGTTCTGAGTTTAAAAAAATCCCAACATTTATAATAAACTAATTTTTCTAACCAAGAATATCTAATGCTTTTTTCACAGAACATAATAAAAGGTGGACAAGTGCGAGTAAAACTCGCGCGTTGAGAGTTCCGTACAGTTATATTACCGTACAACTTAGTCAGTGTTTTTTATAATAAGGTATTTCAATTTGAATCATAAATTAGAAATTAACGATTTTCGGATTTATGCCTTCACTATATACCTACCAAAAGACCTCCCTTCGTGCCAAATTTCAAGATTGGAGGTAACCGGGAAGGAACCCTATAGGTTTTGATGATCAGTCAATGATTGCGGGGCTTTTAGTATGAAAATACGCTTTGAGAGGCCGTATATTTTTATTGTGTTAAACTAGAAACTTAAATTTTTTATAGTAGTATGAAGCTACAGACTTGAGTATTCAATATTAATTTCCACTTAATACCTCAAGCCTTTTGTTAGAAAAGGGCCAAGACACACGGACAATAAAGTGATCCCATAAGGGTTCCGTTTTTTCATTATGAGGTACAAAACTCTAAGAATTTGGTATTTGTTGGCCTATGTAATTTATTGTAGTTTCCAACATAATTTCATTTCATGGCAACAGTTAATACGAAACTATTGAAATTTCAAGGAAACATTATTATTTTCCGCTTTCCTTTCAATTCAGAGCATAAAGAGATATCTTCTAAATACATATTCTTATAAGGTAATATATAAATGAATGCAATACCAAATTTTTAAAATTTGCAGACAAAAAATCTGTTCTATTAATGGAGTTAGTCACTTTACGAACATCTTAATTCGATTTTTAGAAAAACATACTAAACGTTAAAAAATGTGGTTAAAATTAACGACTAAATTGTAACCAACATCATGCGACTCTAATTTAATTTTATTTCGACATAAAAGCTAAATCAAACATATTTTCGAAAGCACTCCAATAAATTTCCCTTAAAAAGTCTGTTGATGTGGAATCAAGCGTCTCAGCACACAAAAAGGAGGCAAACCCCCGTCGTACACACTGTAATAAAATTCATCTGTGACTGAAAGCCCCATCCTCCTCCTAATGAACAGCGAAATCGTCGGCAGCTTATCATCATAAGGGCCCAATAAAAATGATAGTCCCACAAAAAGTCGTCCAAAATGTTTTATCTGTCCGAAAGTTCGTCTGCCCTAGGTATCTAAAAATCTGCTTAACGTAGTCCTTAAAAGGTTCGTCTTATCAGTTATACGCTGCAATGAGCAAAACTGCCCAAGCTTTGTTCCAACTCAAGAATTGTTGGCGTGCCGGCATTACATAGTCTCGGTGCTATCCTGACTTCTGGGCAGGAAGAGGGACATTACTTTCTGGAAGAAAGAAAGCCCTGCGACGGGTTCATGCACCCAGCCCAGTTCGATGGTGGCGAATATTTGGCGCCACATATCTTTACGACAAAAAGCGTCACGACGGCGTCTTCTCCAGTTGCCACTGGCAACTAACGTTCAGTTTTGCGTGTGCGAATTCATCTTGAGCACAGCGGCGGACGGAAGATAGATGCAGCGAAATTGTGGCACTGCACCACACATTCATCGTTTGGAAGGACGACATGTCATGGAAAAAAATTGCAATCGTTCCAGTGGAGGCTGCCAGGACTTTGAACCCGGAGCAGGACGCCGGCCAAGAGTCTCCGCGTTATTAAATCGCTTTCCGTTTAATAGAACCGCGCCCGCGGCACGGCCGACTCCCATATTTAGCGGATCAAAATTAAAGTCTAAGGCAAAAAACGAGCTGAACGAGGAAATTTATTCGGGATCTCGCAGGAGGCAAAGCACCAGCTTCGGATTTTTATTGGACTTACTGCGAAGTTATTTCGCTGGGAACGAGCGCTGCCGATTATGCGAGTCTCATAAGGGCAGAAGTGACGGGGTTCACTGACTGGGGCTCCGCTGCCCAGATACACCGCTTTCCATACAAATGCCGAAAATCACCTAAACTTGAAGACGTTGTTTGGGTATGAGCGATTTGCTTTCATTATTGCTCCTCGCCGATGTTCACGTTCGGGCAGATATTTGGTGGAAACCAGACATCGTGGCAGACGACGGAAGCTACTGGTTGTGGGATTTCTCTCGGAGATAGAGGCAAATTTTCTAGTCATTTTAAAGATTAAATAACAAAAATTCGCAGAGACCTCTTGAAGGTTACATCGGAATATCGGAAAAATATATTTCGCTTCGCAATAACTGACTTTAATCCTAAAAATCTGCAGTTTCGACACATTGTAGATATTTAGTATTAAAATTGTTTTAAAGTATTTTTTGAACATTAAGTCCACCGAAAAAAATATCTTCCTAGAGCACTGTAAAACTTTAATCAACCAAATCTCTTAATATTCTCCAAAAGTCCTCATATTCTTAAAAATATTAAAAAATTGCACTATTTTAAGGGGATTTTCTTATTGAAAAATGTATTTATTTTCTTTGCGGATTTCGATCCTAATACATTTCAAGAATGTGTTTTCCAAATATTATGAAAAAATTCGTCTTATATTTATATTACGTATTTATACTAACAAATTTAAAGATCATACAATCGCGATTGATGCACTCAACTGAATTTCATTACGTTCTTGGCCTATATACTTGTAGATAATATAAATCGATGCTTTTATTCCGAATGAGTTATGTCTGAAGTATGTCGAAATAAGATAATTATTTTGAAACTACTCGGGTGAAAATATAAGGCTGTAAAACGACGAGAAAGAGACTGGAAAATGAATTCTAGACGGAATTAAGACTGAAATAAGGCGTAAATTATTATTTGGACTGAAAACACACTGAAAACAGACGGAAAACGTATTACATGGAGAAGGTGAAGACGGAATTTAGACTGAAATGAGGCGGAAATATTTTTTCACTCTGCATTGTTACTGAAACCAGACTGAAAGTTTGATATTAGAATGGCTGTGTCAGAAAACAAACGGAATCGAGACGGAAATATCAGTTCCCCTTGATGAGTATGAGAAAGAGACTGAAAAAGGACGGAAAGGAGACGGAAATTTTATCATTTTGAGACATAGAATATTTCTCGGACTAGGCATTTTTTGGACTTAGCACCAACAGATCCAGCATCAACAGGCCCAGCACCAAATTTTTCCGTCTAATTTCCGCCTGATTTCCGTCTACAGTCTTCAGTCGAATTGAGCTTATTTTCTGTCCTTTTTCCGTCTGTTTTCAGTCTCTTTTCCGTCGATCAGTTTCCGTCTTTTGTATACTATCTCAGTCTACTTTCCGTCTGTTTTCCGACTGCTCTTAAACACAGAAAAATTTACTAAATTTTTCAGTCTGTTTTCAGTCTAATATTTTTACCCAGTTATGCTTTGATTGACAATAATATGTATTTTGTGATGCTTTTTCACAATAGTGTAAAGCTTGTTCTGGACATCAATAACTAATACTACTTATTAGCCCTAGAATTACAGTTTCATAAGTTATTTGACTTTGGTAACATGCGCATACCCGCAATGAAACTCATTAGTTTAAATTAAACGACAGAGGTCCTAAATAAGCAATTCGACCCGAAATGATTGGAGGTATCGCAAATGTTCGAAATGAGGACGTTTTCTCCAACATTCTCCGGGTGGCTGTGGGAAAGACAAGATGAAGTCGCTCCCTATGAGCGATTTTTCCAAAGAGACACCGCGCTGGGTGGCACCAGCATGTAAAGCAGCAAGAGGCAATAAGAAGAAAACAGAACTTGCCAGCTCTTCGGCAAAATGTAAATTGCAGCTTGTGGAGGGGCCGGCGAAGCCAGGTCCTGAAGACGAAGACCAAGACCAAGATGAAGACGGAGACGAAGACGAAGACGACACACCGTCCAGCGCAAGACGTCCCCACTAAATGAACACCCAAAGTAACACGCGCTGATGCGTTCATAATTGTCCGAAGGATTTCGTTGCCGAAATGAGTTTGACTGCACCCTCCAAAAATGGAGCCGACAGTTGGCAGCATAAAAAGCCGTCAAAACAGGTCCCAGACCCAATTTCGGTAGATTAAAGCTGTTGTTATGGACATTTATCAGACAATAAATCGTCTCCTCCCCGTGTGCTACCTCCTGCGGCCGCGGCGGCGGCGGCGTCCGCTCCGCCATGAGACAATTTCACTTTTGACGGAGCCCCAAAAACCTAAGCCGGACCGGGTCCGCGGATCTAATTCCTGGCCACCGCTCGTCTCGTTGTATAAAAATACGACGGGGCACCACCAAAATAAAAATTCCTTCTCGGCGGCAAGAGCAAAACGAGAAACCGCGCCGCCCGTGTGGGTACCCAAGTCCGGACCTCCGGACCTCCGGACCGCCGGACCCACGGAGCGGGGCCTCCAAAATAATGAAAACTTTGATCTTAAGGAATTTCGCGGATGGTTAACTAACCCAATTAAGAACTGCATATTTTCGGTTAGGACTACCTTTCCGAAGCCGTCCATCTTTCTCCACGGATTCCGCTGTGGTCCATGACCGACCCACCGCACTCAGGTGTGTCTTCTGTGGCGCAGCGAGAAAAAATCGGGAACAGGAAGACGGCGGGCGGGCTGGCGGCGGCGGCAGCGGCCGAGGGGCACCTTCTTTCGCGGACCAGAAATTTCCGAAATTATTCAAAGCATGCAACATCCCGAGCTTGCCCGGAGCTTTGCCAGGAATCCAATGACATTGCTTCAAGGTGATATGTCAATTTGCGTGTGGGACCGCGCGGTCCGGAGTTAACAACCCGCGGAGAATGCGATCGCCATTAGGCCGGTGGTGGAGGACGTGTTAACAAAGGCATGAATTATTAGAATCAACAAACCGATGAGAGACCCGCCAATTATAGGCCGCAACTTTGGCCACGGTCGTCCGTGGCGATCCGCTCGAAACAAGAAAGAGCCGCGCGGTCCGCCAGACACGCCGCGCCACTACGCAGCAGCGGCCGATGGGTGGCAGGATCCGCGGCCGCGGGAAACAAAACCAAAACGCGACTGCACAGGTGATTATCGAATTTTGGGATGCTGAGCGCGGCGTTTTTTATCTGGCCGCAGCCGATGCGGTTTTTATGAGGATCTTTAGGGATTTTATCGGCATTTCTTAATCAAAATGTGAGCCAGTGTGAGCTCGAATGTGTAGAATTCACTGTTTTGGCGCACGTTTTGATGGATTAGTGCTGCCGACCCGCGATAAAAGACAACGCGGCGAACTAAATTCGGATGGCGGGATAATTTCGCGGCACCCATTCGAAAATCCTTTTAAGAGCCTCTCTTGCGTGAGATTCTTAAGGGGCAATTATTGCGAAATCGGACTCTGTTAACGTTGGGTTTCATGTCAAATCAAAACGAGGGTCTCTTAATTCCCAACAGATTTAAAATCTAAAATCTTATCAGGGACTAATTCATTACAAATTAATAATTCACATAATCTCTAGTGCCTAGAGCATTGATCAGTTTTAATTTTTGAAAGTACATAAATACCTAGAATGTTTGAAAATTGAAACCCAGGTTTTTATACAAACATCATTCACATTTTATATTTTTATTGTATCTAACATATTATCCAAGCAAACTTATGTAAAATGTTTTTAAAAAAATCAACATTTTATACATATCTACATATGAATTTACTACATATTTGTTTAAAGCTTCCATAAAAACTCCCAATATTGTCAATTTAGTAAAAGACTTCGTACAAAATAGATAGTTTCTAAATATCATTTTTGAATTAATTTCTAAATTATTGATTTTAAAGATTTTCCGTTGTTTTAACTGATAGGGATTATATTGGGTTTTACGAATAAATTAGGCATCTTTTTCAGAAGTCAAGGTGAATTATATTCCATTCTAAAACCGCACCAGGTATTAAGTATGAAAATGCCTCTTCATTTAGTTTAAAAACTGGATAAATTAAAAAAATTTCTTGATGTTCTAGACTAGAAATTTTCCCATAATTCAATATTAGTGTAAAAGCAATTTCGCTCTTATCAAAAATTTATTCTTATCATTCTCGAATCTATTCTTAGACAAGGTTTCTATTTATATTTAAATACAAAGTAGACAAGTGAAGCCCTAATCGAAATCAAGTGCTAATTGTTCTGCGTTCTGTTTGCAGCGCTAATATCCGTTGCTTCTCACCTGAATTCACTTCCGACATCAAATAGATGCGGCAACAATTAAATGCGCAGCTCGGGCAGCTTACCACAAACACGCTAACGACCCTTCTTGCACCTTTCCAAATTTGTTCTTCAGCTAATCACACAAATTTGTGTTAAATATTTGCGCACGCGTCTTAAGTAAACGAGCCACCGCAGCACAATCAGCGCCGCGTGCTCAGGTATCTCGCGAAATTATCACACATGCCCGGAGCTAAAGCCAACAACTCAAGGGCTGCGTGGAGATTAGCTCATCCGGAAGGACTCATAGTTTGCATGGCACGCTGCTTAGCATTGTGGTTCACAACGGATGTGTAAATAGGCGGCTTGAAGGAACTCACTAAAATTACTCAGCTTTTGGAAAACGTACTGATGAGATAAATAAGGTAAGTTTACTATACATATATTAAATAAATATATACACTGAGTAGAAATAATCTGTATACTATTCAGACTAAAGCGGTCCAAGAAATACCGTCTTCAACGAGTTAGCATGAAAATAGTACAAATAGATTTTAGGGGTCGCTGATTATACTATCAGAGTTTGGAAGTTCAGAATAGCGACTGAAAACTTTTAGCTGAAAATATGCTATTCGAAATTTTCAAACGTATGTACATACATACATATATAAGAGTAAGTATTCATAATATACATAAGTAATACATAATAAAAAAAGTCAAGAGCTCAAATAGTTCGCATATTGCAATTGTATTTAAAAAGTTAAATGTTTTCAACGAAACAATCACACCATACACCTACAAAACTTTCGTCTTAATTCGCGTAAGTGGTTAAAGAATTAATTCTAAAAGGGGCTTCAATAGAAAATTGTCGGTGATAGTAGTTGATATAAGAGAAAAATAAAAATATATTATTGTATTATTTAGCTATTTTGATCCAAACATGTATAATGTATAAAAAACTATAATTGCAATATTTATTAGATGAATAGTGGACGAAATTAAAACTACTAATTAAAATGCCGTGAAACATAAATAAATCATGAAATTGATAAGGCGAGATCCCGAAAAAAGGTGCTAATTGTTCGGTGGGCTAAACGAAAGAGGAAAGAGCCCAGCACGAACTGGCAAAAGAAGAAAAACGTCTGCCGGAGCCTGGCCTCATTTATTTAGCCCACCAAGAAGGTAGCAGATGGCATGAGCACGCGTTCTTTATTCCTGCTAAACGAAAGGTGGCTAACAAAAATTTGACGAATGGTCGCTTTCCATCTGATCCAATTCTTCCCTTAAGGAAGACCGCGGTGCAGTGCACTCTGTTCGCTGACTTTTTTCGAGAACGCCACGTACGTCTACAAATTTCTCTGGCGTTGCGAAATATAAGGAAAAAAAATTCCGAAAGTAAAGAAAAGATTTTTGTTGTTGGTTTTGTTTTAACTTTAGGCCCAAGCACGAGCCAAGACAGCGGACGCGACCGCGGGACCCTAAGGGCTGAAAGGTCTTTTGCACAGTTTTAGCAAAAATATTTGGAGCTGGAGAGAAACGCTTCGTTTATTTTTTTGGGCTTGCTGCTGTTTGTTCTTCGTCTTCAAAGATCTTTTTGACGCTTTTTGCCCGATTTCTTGGAGCAGCAGTCCTCAGCCGGGTGCAGCAAACTGCACCTGTCTCTGATCGTATGATTATCTAGATATCGTAGCATTATCGTTCATTCGCCGGTTTTTAATTTTGGCGGCGTTTGTTTTACCAAAATTTACAGTGACGAAGAGGTTTTTTTTTTTTTTGTATCTTCAAAACAACGGGACAATGCTAAATTCGAAGGGTTTCCCGATTAAATTAAATTTTTTAATGAAAATTAGTTCATTGAACTCTTAATTTGGCTGACTGTTTTTTCTTCTTTTTTAAGGTGAATGGGAAATTTTCGAAATTAACGTCATTGAAAATTGTATTTGGTCGTATAAAATAACGTTTTTTGATAATCTGAGTAAACTGCTATATAGAATAAGTTGAATTTGATAAGCATATTTAATTAAAGTTTTAAACATATAAGGATTTATTTTAGAATCCTTGTTTTGAAATTTTTACTATCTATTGCCGCATTTAGAGACTCTTGAAATTCCCCTCAGCACCTCTGTCTGAGATTTAGGTTTATGGGTCCAGTCTCTACATGGGCTACTCGCATGTCTCAGAAAATATAATCCGATTTCTTAAACAAATATTACTGTATAAAATTAAATGACGTATTCTTAATATAACATTTTAAATTTTCCCAAACTCGGAAGACTCGAGTATGAATAAAATATTCCTATAAAAGGCTAGAGTATTCTTCTAAAAGAGTTAGGTACACGGAAGACACCAGAATGCGCTGAGAGATATTTTGAGTCTCTGAGGGTCTCTGGAATACGTTGAGAGACGCTGGGATACTGAAAGGAATACTGAAAAATTTAATTTCGGGAGGACAGTTTCAAAAAGTTATTACCAAGTTTTAGAGGTAAAACTTATATTACTTAAAATACCTAATTATCTAGGTTAATTTTAACATATTTTCCTGTAATTGTGCATACCTATCTCAATTAATTTTATATTGGTATGCATAGTCATGCAGTAATTTTGTTTAACAGTACCAATGACTGTCATTTTAGCGCAGTTTCCCCAAATGGAGTAGATTAGTGAAGCGAACCATCGGTTTTTACATAAAAGTGCAATTATAGAAAATTATTAATGAAATGCAAATACTAAGGTAGATTACTTTAGTTTCTTTATAAATTTTTACGTAGGTACTATCCGACTCTATTATGCAAATTAAGATAAACCGATTTTCGGTTTAACGAGATATGAAAAGAAGCGACGTTCAGTGAACTTGCATCGAAGCAGATCTCATTTGGGTTCGCAAGATCACCCAAACAACGCTTAAGTATGCCCTTTTAAATCGAATCCTGCACTTCATTAGCTATTAAGCTCTAAAAGCAAAACCGCAGCCCGAAGAGAAATCGTGATAATTACTAAGAAATTTATGATTCGCCAGCGTAGGGCTGGTCTTCGTTTGAGCCGTTTTAAGGCTTATTAAAAGGCAGTTTCAGTGATTGAGGAGATCATTCCGGGCGTAATGAATACCTCCGGCCGCAATTCCGATCCTTAATGCCGCCAAATATGGCGTTTTTAGGCACCGAGCCACCGTCGTCGGCGATGTCGTCGTCATCGTCGCATCACGCCGCGGCTTACTCAGGTGGTATTTCCAGCGGAGCCGTCTGTAACAAGCCGGAGCTCCGTTATATCTTAATCAAGAGCGTAAAATCTCATCAATGGCTTAATGACAATCGTAACACGAAATTTGTTTACCTCCGATCAAATCGCGGACGTTAAATTTACAGCGGCTCACCCACATCGCGGTCCGAAATGCGTCAGCTCGCCGCATGATATCACACCCCAAACCTGTTGGGCCTGCGCGATCAGCCGCAATTTGAGCAGGTACCAGATGTAATGACAATAATAAACCGTCGACAAGACCGAGATTCCCATTAAAGCGTCTTATCGAGCCAGCGAATTGCTATCCCCGGGCACTGCAATAAAATGGGCTGACACCACTGTGGTCCACCAGGAGCAGCTTCCCGGCGAAAAGATCAGAGCGTCGCGGCCGGGTCCGGGGAGCGAGAATAACGTCTTCTTTGCCAGAAATTAAGAGATAAAACTTTCTTTTTGGTCCAGAAACTCGATAAATACTCGTCCCGCTCGCGCCGCCCGCCGCGCAGGAGCTGTCGTTCGGGTTTGGGGCCGCGGCGGTTGATCGAAGTCGAAGCCCCGGCGTACGGGTGGTGGCCAGGCTCACCTCTTGTGTTTGTCGTCTTCTTCCCCGCGTTCATCTTTGATATGGAATTATTCTCCCAGGGCCCAATTTGGGGCTCACTTAACGGTGAACAAGTAAATTTTCGGTTTCCTTTACTGTCGCCTCTTCGACTTTCTGTTTCTGTTTCTTGTCCCTTGCGAGATTCTTTCCCGGGGATGCTGGGGCTCACAAGAAACTGTCATTTTGAATATGGCTCATCTGGGGATACCGCGGGAGATGCTGTCGGGGGCCCTTCTGCCCCGTGTGCGACCGATCGGCTTGCCGGCCAGTTCACGTCTTCCAAAATAAAAAGGGCACCAGAAGTTGTCTTAATTTTTGGCCAGACCACACAGAAGTACTTATCAGGTGCAGAGCTGCGTTCATGTGTACGATTAAATCTTTGATTTCTTTTTGCCCGCGATCGCCAATCGACGGGGTTTTTTTCTTATCGCCGCCGCTGAGTAATTGCAACTGCACTCATGCTTATTTGGCTAAAATGGCAATTTTGATGTTATTTCAGTGCATTCGCCTTAAAGACCTCTTTTGAGAACAGCGACAAATTTAGTTCTTAGAAAAATTTTAACAGGATTTGGTAATCGATCGAGTACTTCCCTGAATGTTAGTTGCTATCTAGGTATTTCATATAAGACTTTTTAGAAGTTTATCTTTTAAAAATATTACTTAATGTATTTAACCATGTTTTTCAAAATTATATTCTACTAGTATTTTGAATGTTAATACGATGCTTACGTTATTTTATAAGGTTTTCCATTGAAAAACGTGATACCAACCTTTAGTAAATTTTACATTCTAATTAAAATTCGTCCAATGTAATTAATATTCCTAGAAATTGAAATTGAATTGCAGACTACTTAATCTATTGATGCATATTTGTTTTATATAAAAATTGTTATTTAGGGCACTGGATACGAGTTCGTTTTCAGATTTTAAAATCAAAATAGCGAGTTAAATTTGATTGATGACAAATTTTAATTTTTCTTTTGTCTTCTTAACCCAACGATCAGAAAAACTCCTTTCTATCTATTCTAGGATTATACAAAAGTTTTTAGCACTAAAAACTTGCGCTGAAAAAGTTTATAATTTATTTATTACTTATTTCCAGTATTAGCTTCCAAATGCAATGGATTTTGATTTAGGGCCAACTTTTCAATCATCAGATAAATTTCTTCGTGAAATAAAGACGTCCCAATAGTCAACTTGGTTGTGATTTAAAATATTTGTTTAATATATCTGTTAATATTTATACGACAAATTATGACAAAGAGAGTAAAAAGAAGTTAATTCTTTATGTAAGGAGTAAAGTTATCAGTCTGAATTGAAAATTTAGCCCTTAGTGATAAGATAAATTTAATTCCCAAAATTTGGATGTCATGTAGGCTTCAAAAATACAAATAAGTATAAGAGATCAAGAGCTTATTCAGTGTTTAATTAGATTTAGTCGATTTTATTTAGGTTGATTTTCAATAAACTCATAAGATTATAATGCAAATAAAAAATCAACTTGGCTCTGAGGAAAAATTATCTTTTACTCTATTTCACAATATTTTCATTGAAATATTAACAAGTAAATTAAAAATGATTTGACATCACAGCTGACGTTTGAAAATTTTATCCTTAGTATATACATATAATTTTATATAATAATAGTTCTAATCAAATCTATATTTTTGTCCAATTTTTTAAACCCACGATGGACTTGCAAAAATTAATATCTTAAAATTGTCAATTTTCATATTAATGTTTTTAAAGTATTAGACGTAAGTCATAATAATTTGATGCTATTTTTAGAAAATTTCAAATCATTTCTCTAAGTTATTTTTATCCTTACTAATAATGAAACTGTAAGAGGTAATCTCTTCTACTATAACTTAGTGAACTGATTTTAATGAAAATTCGTTCTCATATACATAAACAGGGGACTGGTCACGGAATAGAGTTTATATTATCCGGCTTAAACCCTGTTTAGAATAGTTTAAGCTTTGGAACTTTCAAATATCTCAAAGTATAAATAAATGGACTATTAATACACCTACTAAAAAAGTCGCTCAAGTAAAAAGTAACTATTGATTGGTGATCAATTTTGAAAAAAGTAGCACCAATCGATCAGTGATTAGAATATGCAAACAAGAGACAATAAAAGCAGGAAGATGCGAATGCAGGCGGCACTTCACAAGACCTAAATTGCATTCCACCATTGTCTTCTGCTGGTCCGTGTCTGCTAACCGAAGACATAAATCATCGCGTGATAAAAAAATTCTTCCGACCGGCGACGAATAGCGAAGAGCCAAAATTGCGAAAATTTGTGGGCCCTTCACCCACCGCAAAGCGGAGAGCCGAAGAAGCGCCAGCGCCAATCCTGTCGCATTCAGAAGCTGACCTTCTAGCACGGAGCCGAGCACGTGCTTAACCTTCTGGACGAGTTGCGGCTGCGACTGGCGTCTTATCTGCGCGCAATCTCATCACTTTTTATAAGGTTACCTGGAGGCGAAATTGCAGGCCAGCTGGCGAGAATTTTGCAGGAGTCAATTTATATCAGCGCGGGTCGGACCGCGCCGCCGCCGCAGCCGCGTACAAAGGACCCCGCGGTAAGAAAAGCAAAAGACCTCCAAAAAATAGGAGTCTGAGATGACCGAAATGACTGACTGAAAAATTCGGTTCGTTGCTGTTGCACTAAATTTTTACCTCTTTATGTGGATTTTACCCTCCGATTTTGGGTTGGGCGGACTCGCGGGGATTCCTGGCGCATTGCTCACAGTCACGGAAGATAATTGATACCTTGAGTACCGTCTTCGTCTTCGTCTTCGCGGAATTAGTCAAGTTGGCCAACTGCCGCGGACCAAGAGCAACAGTAGCCGCGTTTCAATTACCATAGGCAGGTTGGCCGGCCAGGGAGTTCGACGCGCTTAATGAGTTGACAAAAGCTGATCAACCAAACGACAGATGGCCTCTGATTGTGGCGGCCAACTGCAATCAAAGCCGAGGTTGATGATTTATTTATTTATTTTTTACTTTTTTTCGTCTGCGGCCAGTCAAACCTAACCATAAGACAGTTCTGGAACAGTGATTTGGCGGAAAATCGAGCCGCCAAATCAGTCGGCCAGGAATTAACCGAAATTGAGATAAATTATTGCGGTTTTGTGGTTGACGCCTGGCAAAGTGCATGATTACCACCGGCACCGCAATTTGAGCTCATTGCCCATGCGGGCTGACCATTTCTCTGGCCCTTTCCACGAAAATCATTATCATCCGAAAATCATGGGGTTGTTGTGCATTATGGCGGGGCCGTCTTCTAAACTGCCGGCGAAAAATGAGATTTCCTACTTAATTAGATTTTCGGGGCAATCGGAACAGATCTGGGAGAATCACAAAAGCCATTTTTCATTATTAGCATTCCTGTTGGGAACGACAAGGAAATAGGACGACGCGACAACATCCGATTTACGAGTTTAGTTTGAGAAACATTTCAATACCAAGAAATGAAAAGTAGGGTTTATGAAACAAATATTTTCAAAATCGAACTTCTTTTGTTTCAAAGGCTCATAAAACTTACTTTTGCGCTATAAACTATAAAAATATTGTATAAAACTATAATTTAATATTTATTGCTTTTAAAATCTTCTTTTTATTTTAAATAAATTAATTTTCCACCAAAATTTCATAATTTACAATAAATGGCAAATATTCGACCGAATTTGACCATTAATGACAAATATTTCCAACATACCTAATATAAACAAAACCAATCATACATTGATTTTTCAATTTTTGCAGATTTCTAATTGAAATGTTATCCAAACCATCAAACTTTTACTATTAATAAAAAAATAGAATTAACGAGAATCTGTTCAGCTTAACAATAAATTTCATATTTTTCTGAAATTCTTCTTATCTGTGGCACTTTTCACGGTCATTTTATAGTCTCTATGAACAAATAAAATGAAATTTATGGTACATTCTACGACGATAAATTTTGCCTTTCAGCAATAAAAAGCAGTTCGGAAATACCATAAATAGTTTAAAAAGTTTTATGGAGTAATTTTCAACTTTTGCTTGGTATTAGAGAAGTAGTTCCAGATTGTTTTGCAGTAACAGATAAAAAGTTTTCAACCACTTTGGCGTTAATACGACGTGTTTTTTATTGAAACCCTCAAAAATCCTGCGAACTCTCCTGGGGATCACGTCGGACAATCAGAATCAAAACAAGTTTTCGTGTGGCTGTTCAAGGAACAGGAAACAGTAACATCCAAGAACCTACCGCCCGACCGGAAGAAAGAGGAACTCTACCCTCAGAGACAGAAGCCTCACTAGCCTGACTAGAGTTTTTATTAAGAATTTTTTTCATATTCACCATTTGCGGAAAGAGGAAGCAAAATCCGTCCAAGGAGCTGGCAGATGTTTACCGAGGTAAATTTTATGGTCCAACACAAAAGGGACATCTCAATAACTCACATCATTGAATAGGGTCAAAGCCAAAGGTAAAAATATGAAAATTGAAGGACAAAAGAACGGCAGGATACAACGCAGACGTCACTGTCCCTTGTAATTTCACCGACAGCATCACTTGCAATTTGTCACCTATCACCAGACCGAGCGCTGGCTCTGTGCGACCATTCTGAGGAGTGGTCCTTCCAATTATGACAAATTAAATATCCCTCAATTGAATTTCGATCCCTAATTTAATGGGCATTGTGAGTTAATGGAAGCAGACATAGGTCACACACGATTCAGAGATTTAAGGGATTTCGTAAATCGTCAGCGTCTTTCGCCCTCCTGTTTCACTTTCCGCCTATTACAAATTTCTGTTCGAAGAGTAGACCTCTTAATATCGCATACGACTTAAATCATATTATTGAAAGATATTAAATTTCTAATTTGCTTAGACTCATTCATTTGCACTTACAAGGAGATATTTATTATTTATTAAACTTCATTAAACATCTTGTTAACTTTATAATCTGAACTACCTACATTTTTAAAATATTCCAACATATTCTCAACAAAGGTATAAATAAGTCAAAACAAATTTACTCTACGAGTAATCTTACTTATTCTCTTAATGCTTTTAAAAGGAAGCAATTTAAAATTGATGCATGTTTGTATTTTGTGTTTTCTATAATCCCATTTCGTTTTCAAGAAATGTATTTAAAATGTTACATATCATTTCAAATTTCGAAAACAAGTTAAAAGATAGGCAATAGTTTCCAAAACTCAAGATTTTAGTTTAAGACGAAATCTATCTTGTTCAAAATTTAAAAAGTGTTTCCATCGGGAAAGATATTTAAATCAGTTGATATGTTGTAAATGTTTGTTTTGATAAGCAATTTGAAGTAAAAACGAACTCTTCATCCTCGGGGATTAAACATCATAAAAAGTTTCAGTGGTTTCACATTTCTAACATGGTGCTAAAATTTGCACGCCTTCAAAAAATTGCCATCAAATAGTACACCTTTTGATTTTTGAAAGCGATAATTATCATAGATCTTAAACCATCTGATACATAGCTATATTTACTTAGGTGATTAATAATCACATCAGTTGAGCTTTATAAGGCAGGTTTTAATAATAAGTTCCATTATTTTGTGTTAATATTTACTTCTATACTGTCTTGGTAACTGCATTTTGAAACTACGTAAAATCAACGTACAAAATTTATTTCACCGCCCTTGACCCTTTAAAGACTAAAAATTTGTGGCCATAAAATGGCCAAATATTTGGACGCATCTCATCGCAAGGGAACAAAAAGGCGTCGAACATGCCGAAATGATGCATATAAAGGAGTTCTAACGATTTGGCGCGAAATCGGGCGTCTACGAAATTGCATAAAAATATATCATTACAAGGGATGCAGGCGATCGGAGGATCGGTGCGGCGCGCATACAAGGCGCAGAGGAATCCAAAAAAATTTATTGACACCTATAAATTACGAAATTGAACGCAAACAGACAAACCGAGACAGATACATACCAAAGGGGCCCCAAAAGAGGAACACCGAGAGACAAATCCAAAAGACAATTGTACGCGGCGCGCACTGGTTGTACGCTGGGAACCTTATCCAATCCACGGATATATGGCGTCAAGATACTCCCGATAAGATCAATGGTGTGTCGTATCAATGCCCAATAAAATTGAAAAGAAGCCCGAGAGGCTCCGTCGCTTGCGATATAAGTCAAAGTGGCCTGTGGTGGCGACAGACAGCTGCGGCGGCGGCGGTGGTGGTGCCGGCCGGCAGGAGGCACCACAGAGGGCCCCAAATTTTTAGCAGCTTATGAAAAGCATTTTTCGGTGAAAAATTTTTAACAGCACAAAGAGGGAGGCTTTCCGCGGAGCCCGGTCTGGACCTGGGGCCCCGACACGGCCCGGCCCGGCCTCCACCTTCCAGGGTACGCGACGCGCCGCGCTGCGTGTCGATCGCGCATATCTGAACATTTCCAATTCAGACTTCTAAATGAGCCGGCATCGGCCTTTGTCTGGGACCTGTGCGCTGGACACCTTTTGTGCGGTGACCAAAACTCGGAAAGTATATCGTTCGCATTTCGTGTACGCCGGCGTCTTCTGAGACGCCCCCCGGCCCCTCCGGGCCCCCTGCGCCCACCAACTTTTCGTGTGACATTTCTTCTGGGCTGTCAAAGTGTTTGCATATGTAGTGTTCAGCGCCGCTTTTAAGGACAATCACAACACCTTTTTGGTCTTTCCCACATTCCATTGCCGGAGTCGTCATCCTCGGACCCTCGCGGGCCCTCTCCCGGCCCTTCGGCTCGAACTTTTCTCATGCACGGTCTTGGGAATGGGAACAAGCGCGGACAGAGGCCAGTAATCCGGCCGCTCCGAGTGCATCTTCAGAAAGTAGGCGTTTGTCAGGACATTGGGACCACTTTGGTTTTTCGTGAATTGAGTAGGGGGCGTCGGGGGGAGCGGACGACGCCGCCGCCCGAACACATTCTGTGGCCCCACTTCTAGGAAATCATTTAAAGTCGATAAAAATATTTTATTGGACCAGAAATAAATAATTGCCTACACCTTCGGCATGGGACTACCTTTTGAGCGGTAGTGTATTTTTTATATTTATTTCCTTTATTTTTTTTCCTCGGTAGTATAGTGGTCAGTTTGCCCGGCCAATGAAGGTATCACGGCTCCACTGACCCACGAAATTTTGGGTGGTCGAAGCGATTTCATTAACGCCTCGGAGGTGGTCATCATATCGCCGATCATGCCGATCCGGGGAATTCTTAAGACATTGTCGAGGCTCGCCTCGGTCCGTGGAATGACCGGAATTCTTCGGGGGTTTTGGCTAATTAATTAAAATATCGGAAGCATTTCGGCTGCGCAGGACGATCAGAGCGCGGTTTTATTGTCGCTCGCAATGCTCATTAACAAAAAGGAGGATAATTAATTTAAAACGGCTGCAGGTTCTGTCTCTAACGACAGCACTTAATTACCTGAGCGCGATCGGACACGAATAGAACCCGCCGCGGTGCGGTGCGCTCTGCGAAAATCTGAAGACGACGACTGCAATGTGCTGCTTGAATTCGCACAGAATATTTTTCGCTTGACCACATTTGGTTAGTGCAAATTGCGCGGCAACCTGCTCCCAATCGCGCGGGGCACTCTGCAGAGACCTCCATCCGATGACCTTTTTGGCGGCCAAACAAAATTAAAGTTTGCATTCAGCCACTGCCGCCGCCGCGCATACCTGCGCTGATATTCAAACAATAAAATACGCGGGCGTGGGAAACTTAACTCCTTCGCTGGAATTGGATTAAGGCTGCAAATAAGAAAAACTTGGGTGCAGTAACATTTGAGCAAAAATATTTACCTGGTTCTTGATTGAAAAAAAATATTTCTTCGCGTGTTATTAAGTCGTGCATTGAGTCCAAGTTTCGTCACTTTATTTTGATTTACTGGGAAATATTCTTATAAATTAGCAAACATCAGTTCTGAGCTGGCACAATGAATTGTAACCATAAAACTTAATATTCGTATTCTATTACTGAGTTTGTATGAGAAATTAATGGCAATCTACCATAATTTGTATGGAAGGTTCATAAATACGAGTATTGTTCTTCAGAGGATAAAATAATGCTTGCATAACGAATGTAAACAATTTAAATCTCTTTTATTTGGTTGTTCACACACATGTACAACTCAATATTATAGATCTTCGAATACAAGCAACGAACATTAATTATTATAACAATACTTACTTAATTAACAAGGAACCTTACTAAGAAAGTCTAAAAAGTGTATCGTAAATTAAGATTAAGTCGCAATGTTAGTAGATTATTGAAGATTTTGGGGGAACTTTTTGGTTTGGGCATAGAGAATTTAAGGACATAAACAAGCCTGAAAAATTGAAGATAAATTTTCATCTGTTACTACTAAACTTGAAGTTGTTTGATCAGAATTTAACAATAGTCTTTCGTAATTGAGATCAATTCTTTCAATAGCATTTTGTAAGTTATTGTTTTGAACAGGGGCATTCGAAAGACGTTTTCAAATTCTTCGGTGATATCTCGAGCACATGAATCTATGGTTTACTTTCGCAAGGCGCCGACCGATGGCCTTGGTATTTCACATTTAAACAAAAAAGCGTGCTCTCGGCGCTGTGGTCTGAAAGTTGTGGAGACTAATTGCTCATGATATGTTGAGTAAAATTTTTGAAATTCTTCGAACGGCTGTGGAAGTTTCCATGTCTCAAAAAGACTTGTTTGCATAGTTCGCGAATTAACATATTTCGAGTGAGCCGCATTCCTGGTCAGATTCCCTTGAGAATTACTTCATTAAAATCCTTTTCCACAGCGGGCTGGGGAGTTTTATAGGATGGATTTTCAGAAATCCTGCGTTGACAAAAACTGCGCGTCACAAGGAGAAGCAATTTTTATTACTCGGCCAGAGATACGTTTGCACCGAGATTAATAAAGGCAAATATACGCTCCTCGGCGGAGAGGTCTCTAAAAACAAAGAAATATGAAGAAAATGAAAACCTGGCCGCTCGATAACCTTCTCTGGCGTGTGCCAAAATTGGTAATTGGATTGGTGGTAGGTTCCCTCCCCCGGCGACGACGACGTCGCGGCGAGCGGGGGGCCTGCAATTGCGCGGACAGAGCGCGTAAACCCGGCGTGACCAAATAGAGAACAATTGTACACCTTTTAGGCCTCTAGTTACCTTTCAATGCCAGCTATTTTCTGATTTTTAAGTACCGGGCAGGAGAATAGCCTGCCGCGCGATCCGCAAGCAGGTTGGCCTGACCGCGGGGACGGCCGCGGCCGCTTCTGTTTATTCTTCGCGGACAGAGCGGCGATCGCGACAATACAGTTTCGCGTGCTGTCACCGGATCTTCAAATTGTCCGCGGAACCGCATGCGTAACCACGGCCCGGACTGCAAAAACTACGCACAGCACCGTACCACCGCGGCCGAGAGCGGCACCGGCGAATTAAATCGTTAGTGCAAGCCGCCACCGTGCGTCGCTTTTCCGCTTTGAGTGCCGCGAAATGCGCCGGTGGTGGCAGCGAAGAAACATACCGCGCGTCTTCGCGATCGCCACCGCCGCCGCAACCGCCGTCGAACCTCTTCGACTCAATCGAACTTTCTCAGACTAACGACTTTGTTGCCTTTTATGAAGTCCCAAATTGACAGTCGCTGTTGGAATGGGAATTTTGTGATGTCATCATTTTGAGGCTATGGGAAAAATTCAGAGACAGTGAAGCATTTTAATTTTGCACTAATTTGGAGTTGGCCTTTACATATCCCATGGTGGGCAGCGGCCTATACGCCGGCCGTCCCGCGTCCCGCCCCGCCGCCGGTCCGCGGCTGCGTTGCGTCCCGGCAAGACAAAGATGGACACAATATGAGAACTTAAGCTGACTTTGGAGGCAGGTTCAAGTCTAATTTAAATCAAGTTCAAGTTTAAAGAGTTTTCCTTATTCTCCTGAGCCCTCCTGGTATGGTCTGGCGGTATTCTCTCCATATGGGCAGCATTTTGTACCAGGACGGTGAAGAAGGAATTTCAATCGAGCTGTGGGTATTTGGCTCTTGCCTTGTTCCCTCCGTCCCATAGTCATCATCATCATTTTATAATCAGTGGCATCTGCAGCAGCCCCAGCGTGATCATCATAAAGTGCAACGAGATCATCATCATCCGCGGCGGCGCGGCATTCGGATGCAGTTGGTGCAGTTGCGCGAGCCTTCTCCGTCTCCGTCCGTGCGCATGCGGCGATGCGGTGCACCTCGGAAACCGGCTCTTTTACTACGCGTTTTGCAGCAGACAGCCCGACGTCATCTGCGTACAACCTGCAACCATACAACACGCACTTTACTACAAGTAGTCAACAGGTTGAAATAAGGTGGACAAGGTGCATAAAGGCCCCGTGCGCGCTGCACTCCGCGCCAATGCAAGTGGCAGCCGCGCGCCGCTTTAGACCACTGCGACCGCTATCGCCGCTCGCAGGACGGCCCGATCAGAAAAAGTTTATGAAATTCTTCGTGATTCATTAGAAGCTCTCTGTCCCCGCTGCACTCGCTGAAAAGGGAATTTTCGATATCGAGATTCATTTGGGGCTTTGTTCTCTATTGCGACACTCTGCCGCGTCTTCGGTGGGCACCTTGTTAGAAAACGAAGATTTTAGCTATATGGCCTTGCTTTTTAGGATTGCTTAGTTGTCTAGTTACAGAATAACCAAATCATTATAAATTCCACAAGTTAGAATCAAAAGAACTGCTTTTCCATTATAATCGGGTTTTCTCAGAAATACAACTAAATTATTATAAGATTGCCTGATAGTCAATATCAGTTCAATTCATCACAGTTCGACAAAAATGTTTAATCAAATTAATTTTAATTTTGGAAAAGATCAGTTTTGCAAATTGGATTTATTTAATCTTACAAAACTTTGAAAAAGAAGATTTCTTAATTAAGTCAAATTCATTGATATTTTATACAGCTGGAGTTGTCAAAAACTTGAAAAGTTATTTTTTAGCAACTTCAACAAGATTTTTTAACTTCAATATAGACTTGTGTATGGTAAATTAATAATGTGGATGTTAGAATGTATAATTATAATAAATATGAGCATCGACTGGTCTTCAAAATCACGGTTTTCAAATATGTTTAATTCAGTTGGGTTTTCAAATACGTAAAAATCCATAAATATACTGTAAGAATTAGCAATATTCAACCCAAATTCATTCGTTATTAAAGGGATTTTTGTATTTTTCTTATAAAATTTTAGTAAACTGAAAATATACCTAGTAGACTCAAAAAAGCATATATTTCGCGAACAGTTTTTCAGGCAAGAATTTAAATATAAAGTTACAGTGGTATGTATAATGACTGAATAATGGGTCCACTTTGTTCAAATTTAAATTTCTCTAAACTACAAAGTACTTTAGGAAATAAAAGAGGAATAAAGCGGGTACCCTCCCATGCAGACAAAAGTTATTTGGCCATCTGCTTCCGGAATGAATTGTGACCACTTAGCCGAGTGGGTAAAGCTTGCAATTTTTAGCAAACACGTAAGTAACTGCAAATGAATGTCACGCCATTAGGCACTGAGTTTCCCGAAAAAAGCCAATTTGGATGCCATTGACAATTTATCGGTTCCGCCTGACCAACTTCCATTGAAAATTCTAAACTCGACCTCCTATTGAAGCTGCACAGCGCCATTAGAATTGTGTGGAATTAGTTCACCGACATCACGACGAAAACGAAAAAAAATTAATCGAAGACCGCCTTTGGAGCATACCATCCGCTTAATTTAGTGATTTATTAGAAAAGATAGCGCACCCAAACACTGGGACGCGCGGCGAAGCGCCAGAGTATCTAGATACAGTGCGCGAAGGGTTTTCCTCAATTTTCATGCAGCGCTGCGCAGCAATAAAATCTCGGAATGACGTAACAATCTCATCTTTTGCGATATTAGTTACTTTTATGCAGCGTTACATATGTGAAACTGGCTTTACATTCCGCCGAACAGGTAAAGTACGAGATATCGCCGTTCAGGTATCCGCTGTCGGTGATTATGGGAAGCTGCTCACGCGGCCGCAGCTGGGCCGCGGAGCGCTAGATATTGGATAGCGGCGGCTGTATCGTCTTACTGGATCTTAACTATGCTCGCCATTTTAATTTAAGCACACCTTAACGGTGGACCATTCCTCCCGGCTTTAGGCTTTCGGTCACGATAAGGAGCACATTTGGGCGAACAGGAAGAGTTCATAAATTTCTCCCGCAGTCCGCGAGTCATGAGGCTGCGCCAGGTTCACTCCAGTTTCGCGGTATCGCCAGGTGAAATCGCTTTGTGTGGGGCCGACATTGGGAATTTGTACTGCGGGCATCAATTGATTTGCGCCGCTAGATAATGAGCGAATTTTGCGTCATTAAACTTGAAAATGTTTGATTTATTTTCTTCCCGGAATATGCGACGACGGAGACCGTCGATTCAATTATCTGTGTCATGAGAAGGGTACACGGTGGGATAAAACGACGGCATCGAGTTAGATTAAGTAAGGAACTTAAACATGTAAGTACATAATAATGTAAACAAGTCATGTTTTACAAGACACAAATTTTTAAAATTATTTTCCGAGTTTGTTCAACAAATACACAAAAAGTAAAGCAAATATTTAAAATATACAATTTCTATATTATACGATATTCAGTTCTCTGTATGGAATTACATAAACAAATTGTAACATCTTAAAATAGCAGCAAGTTCAGCTGCTCACAATCCACAAGCGATATTACATACCACATTTTTTGCAACATTTCATTTTCTGTTCAGGGACACATGTGCCGATGAAATGTTGCACAACTGGCAATTGGAAATATTTTCAAGCCGGCACCCTTAAACACCGTCTGGATCTAGCGATTGAGCGGCAGTAAAACCACCCTGATAAAATGATTCATTCGAAAGGTATTTCAAATTGAAAAGTAACTTTCATCGCCGGCCCAGTCGCCAAATGATAAAAGAGATAGTTCTGTGAAAATGTCTGTGATTCGGTTAATGAACAATTGGCAAGCAAACAATTCTATGGAAATCGAGGTGATTTCGGAAAGAAATTTTCGTTGGATGGGAACGAATATCGAAATTGTTACAAATGCCAGAGAAATGAATCAATGCACCAGTGGTGCTGCAACGTAATCAATTAAATTTCCCCCAGTTATAGATTAACGAATAAATAGTTTTTAAATTACATCATTTTAAAGCAAGCAATTTGCGTATACTTCCGCTGAATTTTGAGTTGACAAAAATCATTCTAATATTAGTTCAGCAATAAACGACAACGCAAATTAATTCGAAGAATTTGCGAAAGTTCATTGATTATGAGCGTTATTTTTAGAAATTTGCAAGTTGTAAAAAGGAATTTTTGTAATAGTGTCATGTCATATTTGTGTTTATATTTCGTAGCGCATGGTGCAATCATTAGTTGAGTCAAAAATATTCTCCAAATAGTTGGGACACTGAAGTTTTCTGTCGGATTTAAAATTAATAATGACGATTTCCAGTCTATGTTTTTCAGAAACTAGGCTGCTACTATCGATTGATATTAAAGCAGAAACTAACTACTACAGTTAATTTTAATGTCTCAGTTTTGAAAAATGCAGTCGTTGCATTCACCATATTTATGCGAATCCGTAATCAGCGCTCCAAAAAACCCTACGATATCAATTTTCATAAAAATACTAACGAGGAGATGAACTCACTCACTCACCTTAATTCAAATGGTTTCAAGGTACGTACATATATGCTTTAAAATACACAGCATAATTCTCTACAATGGCTATTTGAATTTGTTCAGTGGGTAATGTAAAATTCAACTTAAATTAGCCCTAGACTGGGAATGTCTCATAATCAGTTTAAAAGCGTTCTACAAATGAGTATTATTTTGTTACAATTGTTTGCATTCGATAATAATCTTCCACAAATCCCCGATTAGACAATTTCCATATCTAATCCAGAATTAGGAGCAACATAACGAGTGCGATCGTTTTCGGAAATGATTTGACTCATGCGGTAGTTACCCTTGAAAAGCACTTTGAGGCGCGGCGCTTCGTCCAACTCGCGATTACTCCAAATATTTACATACGGCCAACAGGTGGATTAGTGTCCATTGGCCGGGAGTGCGCGTCCGCTTCGGGGGCCGCGGCGGGAGCGGCGGTCGCGCGATTAATTGCCCCAGAGGAGGCGACTATTAGCCCATTTCGGGCCATTCGGGAACACATGGCACAGGTTCTTCGACCTGACCTCGTCAACCTGAAAGGTCCCCCTGCGTCTCGGACAAATTGCCGCGCGAAGTCGACTCGTAGTTCGGCTGTTCTGGGGTCTCTAAAGACCCGTTGACACCAGGCAGCTTCACACGTGGGTAATTTTTAAGAAGATAAGCCGCCAGACCTAGGTAATAATTACACACCTTGGCAGACTGGTAACCAGGTACCAGGTTTCCACGGCACGGCGGCGGCTTCGGCGGCGATGTGGTCGTGCTCTGGGCACGTTGTCCGCTCGCATGTTTGTTTATACAAAAACCTCCCCGGCCATTTCGGAATCGGAATCAGTGGCCAAAGTGTAACCAGAAGCAGAAACTGTGGCGCAAAACGACGAAGATGAATCGAGAGAATGACTTATTAACTTTGTGCGGTGGTGGCCAAGAGACCAGAACGAATTCCATCAGGAAGGGTAGAGGCGACCGCACGGACACTGTCAAACAATGCAGCGCGCTTGTCTTATTTTTGCCCAGCTCCGCGTCCTCCCTGTCCGCCACGCCGAGAAAAATACTACCGGTATGGTGGAAAATCTCAAGAGAAAAGTTTCGTTTACGTAAAATAATCACGATGGCAGTTTCCAGCCTCGCCTCGGCCGCCGCTCTGATGAAATCTCACCTGAAGCTCCGAAGGCGACAGGTGAGAAAGTCATTCAAGTGCGCTTTTAGAAAAACAACAGACGACAAAAAGTAATTTAACGCACCGAGCAATTAGTCTGCGGCGTTTCGCAGTTAGAAAGACAAGTTCCTCTATTCAACTTCATCCCTGCTGTCTGTCGTTCACGTTCTCAGTGTTCGTCTTTTGCGCGACAACTTTCCTTCCTCTTAAGACTATCGTTCCTAGTCGGAAGACCACAGGAAGTAACTGTCTACGTTTTCCAAACCCTTTATTTATTATAACCCGTTATATTTTCCATATTACTGCAGTTTATTTCTTTTAAACTATATCATTTTACATACATAACATTAGGCTAAATCGAGCGTTAAAGGTCAAGTTCCGGTAAACTCTAGTCTAGAGTTATATTGTTTTTGTAATTTTCCTTTACATTCAAAACCGTATCTTTGATTGCATTTTTTCTTGCATCAATTATACATATGTAAATGTATGTATTATTAAAGTATATAAACGGAACTCTTCAATAAATTTTTATGTACTATTGAAAAACAAAATTGTTGTCTTTTAAAATCAAATTACTTTAATTTTAGATTTAGCGGGTTTAAACTGTATTTTCAAGTATAAATACATATACATTTCTGATTAGTTATTATTATAATTACAGTGGTCAACAGATTTTTGTAATAACGTCATAGAATTTTATAACACTTTATAAATGAGGAGTGTCTGTTCAAAAGGGGCTATTTCATTTAAGAATTTACACATACATATTAAAACAACGAAAAATACACAATTTGTATATGCTGATGTTTTCCACTAAGTTTTTGAAGAGAATACTCACTTTCATAGCAAATCTATTTTTCAGTTTTTTTTACGTAGGATTCTAAATTAGTAGTGGAATTAATAAAAAATCTTTGGAAATCAAAAGTGGAAATAGCCAGTTTTTTATTGCAAAGTAAAGAAATCCATAAAATTTGATTTTAAATTTTCCTTGGAGCAGATTTTTCATCAGAAATTTTTTTATATAGCATATCAGGATCGAAAATTCATTAAAGTTTGAGGTGTTTTATAGTTTACGGAAAAAGTGTAAGGCACTTCGTAAAATTTCAAACTATTTTGTATTTTAAGGAAATAGTGTATGGTTCAAAGTTGTATTTGAGCCGCATTATCATTTTATATAACGATTTTAAAGTTTATAAAATTAACTCAAAAGTACCTACCTAAAAATTATTTTTTATTTACCTTGTTTTTCCCCAAAAACCTGATATTCTTAAACATTTTATTTTTGGGATTCAGAATCTATAGAAAAAAATCTTTTGAAGTTATTGCTTGTTCTGTTACATAAACGAACAAAAAAATGTTGATCAGTATTAATTCAAAGTAAAATCACCGCAGAAAATGATGTAGAATTGTGAAAATATTTTTGAGCAATCAAAAAAAAAATCTAAAACAAGTTTATTTTTTAAATCTACCAAGAAGAAACCCTCTTTAGAAAAAGATAACAATTTTATGCTGAGTTTTTGGACAGCTTTCTCGAAAGTGTTATGAATTAAATGAGGCACGCTGAAGTGGAAATTATTCTTGTGCTATTTGTATTTCATAGAAAAAATGAGGACAATTTGTTCTTTTGTGTAACTTGAGTTAAAAGACGGTAACATTCATAATGCTGGGGGTTTTGAAACGATTCCACAAATTTAAATAACATCCCCACGAAAAAGTCCCCTCGGGGCCTCATGCAGAAGAACACCGTTTCGAACCAGGTGCTTCGAACCAAACACAACCCGCCGCAACCGACAGACCGCACAGAGCGCGACCGAAGCTCCGAAACATCGAGTGCGGGGGTGCAGCGCGTTCGGCTGCGCCGTTTGCTGCCAGCCGCGTTATCAGTGGCGCTCCGCCGCCGCTCGGGCCCCGCTCGGGGCTCGGGCGGTGCAGCTGGCCGGGCCGGTGGATGTGTCGCAACAAAGTGGCTGCGGCCGGCGTGTGTCTGGGCTGCGGTTCCCCCATCGCCCAGCGGACGAGCGGACAGTCTTTTGCGAGCCACCGAGGAGAGCAGAGGTGTTTTCGGTCGCGCTGCGGATCAAGGATTAAGGTGATAAGATAAAAGGAGCGTTTAGTGCTGTGGGAATGCCGGCGTTTTTCCAGCTCAATTACTCAACTCGTCGAGTAGTCGCGGCAGGAGGAATTCTTTGAGCGCACAGAGGAGCTCAGGAAGAAACTACAAACACATTTTAGTGCTCGTGTGCCTCACGCCGGAAAGTGATTTGTTGGGAATCGCGCGGCGCGAATTTTTTTTTTATGTTATTCTGCATTTGAATTTCCCGCATGAATAGGTCGCCGCGATATCGTGGTTTTTCGTTTTACATTTTTTTTTCGAAATTCAAGTGAAAATCTTATTAAGAGTTGCCGATGAGGTAGGGCGTGCCGGATGGTAGTAAAGTTCCCACGGGAGTTTCACAATTCAATGAAATTTTCGAAATCGGTGAAATGTGGTCTTTGAAAATCTTCGCAATCGGTTTTAAGGCGCGCTGTGGCGGTTTCGAAGCTGCAGAGTAGGAAATTAGCCAGGCAGACCTAAAGACGGGGCTGCTCCGGCACATCGGGCAGGGACAGGGAGTGAGAAAAAGCGGAAAATTCTCACTTCGCTTATTAATACAATAGGAAAAACGGTAGCGGTGTGGTCGTGTGAGAGTGCCGTCGCGAACAGAAGCGGACTGAGAATCAGTTTCAGGAGACTACCCAAACCCGACGGGTCTATTTCCAAAACAGACGACCGCCAGAAGCCAAGACATTCTCGATCTCCACGTCGTGCAGTTTACGTGCATTTCTCGCTGTTCGAATTCGAAATTCAAAATACGTAACGGTTGCAGTGTTCGCAAGTTCTTGAGAGGAGTTTGCAACGAAAGGTGGAACACCTGCAACCCCCGTGAAGGAGACCCCACAACACAACGTGCATTCCGCTGTGAAGTTGAGTGCAGTTTGCTTATCAGCGAAGACCTGAAAGGCGATCGCGGATTTGTCTAAATTTAGAAGCGCCGCGATCATACCATCGAACGGTACAAGTTGCATGACTCAGTCCTGAGGGTCGCCGATCACCTGGAAAACCCGCAAAGGGACACACCGGCCAAGAATTTTTGAAACATATTTGAGAAGTTTTTGAGTTTGAGTTGCGGAGCCTGAAACCGTTCTACTGTCTGGCACCGGAGTTGAGGAAACTCGAGAAAATACGCACGCACCTCCCGAAAATTTATTTTCACCTCGTCGTATCGCTCTTCTTCTAGTTGGGTGCAGAGGGGGCTCCTCAGACGAAGTTCATTTTCCTCTGGTTGGAGCGCGAACATACGAAAATAACGAGGCAGAGCCGCAGGCAGGCGAGGAGGAGGCACTGTGTGTGTTCGTACGCAGATTTTCCTAAAAGATCTTACACTTACTCGAAAGTGAAGTGTTGTTAAGTTAAAAATAGAAGGGAAATACGGTGTTCGTGTGTCGCGAGTGTTACACGGTGTAGAAATATATATATAAACGCACGGTCCCTCGCATATTGTTCTTTCCACACAGAGGGGTCTCAGTGAAGTCCAGTACTTACGAAAAAACTATCCCAAGTGTGATAAACCCGCATAGAAAAAGCGGCTAAATTGGGACAGTGAGGACCTTAAAAAACTACAAGTTTGTGTGAGACCTACCAGCCGTCGTCCTAATTAATTCGATATTTCCAGACTAGTAGTATCGCTCCAGTCTAGCGTTCTAAAGGCAGAAAACGTCTAATCCGAGGAAATAAATAGACGAGAAAATCAGAAATACCCCTGGTGAATCAGGAGGAAGAGTCGTGTGACATGAACAAATCATTTTTTTCGCTCTCTAAAAAGTTTATGGTCCACACGATCGGTGATCGAAAAAGATTTAATAGCGCCGCCATAAATACAGCCCGTTGAAGAGAATAGAGACTGTTTTGGACGGATCTCATTTGGACATTTCGGTTCGTCAGAGCGATTACGCCAAAAATCGTATTGCTAACAATGAAGATCAGACGTGACCATCTAAAGTATAACCGCATCACGAGAGGAATAAGGATTGACGAAAAATTTTATCCTTTAAGGTCACCTAGCCACCACTGTATGAAGCCGACACGATTTTCTGGTGTGTAAGAGCTGAAAAAAGTGTCCTTTTTGGCAAATTTACAGAGCGCTAAACGCGTGTAAGATTGCACCTGATCCTCCCGGAAACTATACGAGTCGAGTGCGATCGGAAGACGACTTGATACTGAGAAAAAGTAGAGGGGAACGTAAAGAAACAAAACCGATAAATTATCAAAAACATAACTAAGGCGATCACAAGGACGCCATGAATGCGCGGGTATTGCGCAAATGGAGTCCGACCAAGTATCTCATGTACCTGTGGCCAGTAGTCCTCTTGTCGCTGGTAATCTGGTCTCCGAGTGCTACGAGTATGCATATTCTACCAAATATGAGAGGAGCACTGCTCCCAGCCCCCTCAGGTAATGATATGCCTCGCGATGACCTCTACCACGAAACGAGTGATCATCGCAACAGGATGAGGCCGGCGTACTACTACGCACCTGATATCAGTTATAGCACTAACCAGCGCGATCCGCCACACTTGGAAGTATTCATTAGAGCCGCCGCCACTGCTTCAGACGCTGCCGCCAATGCCGCCAATGTTCCACATGTTCCAAAACTAAATAGTCAAGTAATTAACTTAAATAGCTTAACGAGTAGTGCAAATATAGAGTCGCTAAGTAGCACTAGCGCGAGTAGTAGTAGCAGTAGTTCTGAAAGGAGTAGACGAAGACATGTACAGCCGCACCGGACGGTCGTCACCGATCACTCCGGCGACTATTCCGAAAATTTGGCGCCAAAACAGCGAGCCCCAAGCGGAAGTATCTCCGTGGAGACGAGAGTTTACGAACGCCATGAGCGAGTATCACCACCCCCGTCAGATGGCAGTAGCCAATTTTGGACAGGGATGATGGCAGAAGGCGCTCGAGCGTCTAACGAAAACGCCGCAGCAGCCGCCCCCCGAATTCCCGAACCGATAAATTTGGAACGACAGAAAATTGCCCCCAGCAGCCCCCGGACGGCCGCGAGCGCAGGCCACTTGCTAGTGGAGCGCGCGAAAGAGGCCCAACGACGGCGGCTGATGAGACTAAAACAATTAGCAACAAATAATTACAGTCGGACAATAATGCCCGCCGCATCAGGCCCGACGCCGGCAACAGCCGCTGCGGCGGGACCAGCAGCACCGCCGCCGAAGCAACTGATCGATAATGATCTTAACAAATTGATGATTGGACGTAATCGCCGAGACTCGCGGTTACATTTACAATCGCCGCACCATAGACAGCAACGCAAGCGGCCGAGGCGCTATTGTTCGGCCCAAGATCCGATGCAATTAGCATTTGAAGCGCCAACCGTGTTCGAAGGTAAAATCATGTCGATGAGCTACGACCGGCGCGCGAACTTTTCAGTTACCTTTGAGGTGAAGGAGATCTTCAAGAAGCAGCCAGGATTCAAGCTGCCCCCATATCTGCGGCTCCAGTTCACCTACAGGAACGCGAGCGCCGAGTGCGACATCTATCGGGAGCGGTTGCGGCCCCGGGGCATTGTTAGGGACGAGCTGGAACAGAGCCGTGTCTACATTTTGTTCGTCCAACAGACCAATTTAGGAAACTTTACGATTTTGGGACGACCCATCAGGAAGACGACTCGAGCAGTTGATGGCATTCGGAAAGTTGTGAGCGAGAATTATGGTGAGTTAGTTTTTCATTCCACATCCTCTATAGCCTATACCTACTTGGTTTTGCTTATTTCACTACAATTCGTTTACAAAACTTCAAATAAAATGGTTAATATGAACCAAGAGAAGTTACCTTTTTGAAGGTAGCTTGAAACGAAGAAATTATTAATTACATTTAAAAACTTTGTCTTCGTTTTACAATAAAAGTATTCAGGTATTCACGTTTCAAAATCTGTATTATCTGAGATTTCAATTAGACGATCAATAAATATAATTATCTTATTAACTGCTTCCTGTGAACTTAACGATAAATTCAAATTATATTCGAAAAACCTTTGTGGACTCATAACTTAAATTTCTTTAATTCTTCTCTTAGCAAGGAAACAAAATAAAAGTAGACAGGAGTCAATTACTTCTAGATAATCCTAGTATCCTAGTATAATTTCATGCAAAAATTGTGGAACCTTGTCTACTTCTTTCTTAGGTTTGTAATTTCTCCTCCTTAATCGGAAATAATAGGACATTCGGACCTGTTGTGGCGCGCGTGTGAACTCTATTTGCCATTACCTTGCTCGTTAAAGCCCGTGGTAGTTGCTCTTAAGCGCCATGAAATTTCTTAAATGGCCACTTAATGAGCTGCGCCGTCAGTAACAATAACATTTGTGTCCGGCATTTAACAAATTTGCTTGTCGTTAATTGGATAAGTCTCTTTAACGATGTTCGCGCGCCAGGTCACTTTCATACGGCTCCTTGGATAATGAAACGAAGGCACATACGGCGTATAGAATTGTCTAACTAGCTGGTCAAAACCAAAACATGTAGAGTAGTTAAATCTTTATGAGACAAGTATTATGCATTAGTGCACTGAGCAAAGAAATCAGATCAAAAAATGTTGCAGGTCATTTGAGTCTCTTGTTTGTTGTATCGTTCGTAGACGGAAGACGGAAGCACGAATCATGTTAAAAGTATATAACTTTAGAGTTGAGCGAAATTTTATTATACTAATGTTTAATTTTTTATTGAAAGGGTTTTATTATTCGTTAATTTACCTATTTTCGATCAAAACTTAAAAACTACTAAAAACAGAATAGCTACTGATAAAAGCCAGCATTTAAAATTCAATTTATGTTTGCTTTATAGTCTGGTACAACACTAAATTTGTATATGTTGGTACAGATTTCAAATGTTGAACATCCTCTTTGTGATTTTGAATTCTAACTAAGATTAGATCAAAAAATCGAAAACTGATCAATAGCAACGAGAAAATTGAAGCTCTACAACAATTAAAATTTTAGATTGCTCGGTATTTCTATTATAAATTTTTAATTTATTTAGTCGTGGTAGCGGCTGCAAAATTCAACGAACATTATTTTTAAAACTTATCTAAAAGATCAAAATCTTAATGAAATTTGATACAGGTCTCTGCAGTAAATGCCTTTTATTGGTTGAACTCCGGCTCGAGTCAAAACAATTCGTGGGCATTTACTTAACAATAGTTATTTTGACTCGGTCACCTTAATCAAAACGTCTCAGATTAATTGTGGCCCCAATGCGAGCGACTCGCGGGTCTTAGATGTTAAGGATCAGCCGCGATCGCGGCTGCTCTGGAATTTGTTTACATTTACGAAGCCAGCGTGCGTAATAAACCCGACTCCAGTAACCGACGCAATCCGGTAACTGGCCAATGGGTCATTATCACTTTTTCAGAGTGATTACCGCCGTTCGCATGGTGGAGCCTGCAGCAGTCCCGGCAAAAAATAAATAAATAAAAGTCCAAGGAAACTGCTATCAGCGCACTTAGTCATTATCGTTGCACCTTGCAGCGAATAAATGTTATCACTTTTTATAATTTGATCTGTACGCGCACAATTCGTCGCACCGCGCGATTAGACGGGGATTATTGCTCTGCTTGCGTCTATCCGCGGCGAATTGTATCTTTAATTTGTTGCACTCTGACAATGCTCATAAAAAGGCACTTTGCATATGGCACACATCGGGAAGTGGGGGGCGAGTCGAGTGCCATGCGCCAAGAATTTAACCGCGGCGAGCCCAGATTAACGTGGTTTTAAGCCGGGCCTAATCCAACGTCTGGCGAGCTGCTTTCGAGCGATAGACAAGGTAATTATCCGCATAAAATTTATACACAGGTTTCTTATAAGGTGACAAATGAACTACTTATGAGCTAACTAATTGCGATGAACTATGCGGTGACAGGTGTGGGAAAATGTTTTTCCTATTTAAATAAAATAACGAATACTAATTAAAGTTAGGAGATGTGTAGGCGGAAATTGACTTCAGCAGAAAACCTGATGATGGAGCGAAACCAAATTCGCAATTCAACCTGTAGTTACTCACTCATTTTTCTTTTAAGGGACACAGCCAGTGTCAAGGATGTCTAATTGAAATCGTCTTGTAAATAGACCTGCAGGCTCCTTACTTAAACATAATCTTCAAGGATTTACGGCTTAAGATCTCAGGTAGGAAGTGGGATTTTCCCGCAGTTACGACATGTGCGTGGGAACAATAACAGATCACTTGCTTCGGATGTGCTACCAGTTGTAAGTCAATCGCTGAGAAAAATTGACGACAGTCTTTTCAAAGGCCAGCTAATTTGAAATATGCAAATTCACTGGTTGTTCGTGTGATAGTAAATTGCAAAGTAATTTAAAGCTTTGTCATACCATGTTATCTCTTTTTTCTTTCTGGGCGAAAAAAAAACAACGTCGTTTGAGTGATTGAATATGAAAAATAACACCCCGATTAGTCCTTGTTGTTTTCGCTCAATACTTCCACTCAGTTACCACAAGGTCTATTGCTAAGCTCCGCTATTCTTTTGACTAGTTATTAACGATAAATTTTCCTTGTAGTTTTTGAATTGTAGTACTTTCGATTTGTTTATTTGTTTTAACAAAAAATTACGTGTAAGGTGATATGATTGCATCAGTCACGGTTAAATACAACCTTCATGCAATAAATCCTGGATAACGCGTTTAAAAACAGTCGATATAACTGACAATAAATTAGCTAAATAAATTGATTGCTAATCACATAGTTTGCAAAGCATGCCACTGTTTGATAAAATTAATCAACAATATCTTAGTAAAACCTATCTTGCTATGTTTTATCAAAATTAAGATATGTACAACGTTTTTTTGCTTTAAAGGCAATTTAGAATTTTAAGTTGAAGTAACTTTGTGAAATTGTCATAAAGCATAGAAAAGACATATTCGAAACAGCCGACAGGCGTATTCAACTATAATTCTATAGTCAACAGATGAATTCAACTAAATTTCTATAGTTTAAATAACAAAAATTGTTGAATTTGTAATCCAAAGCATTTTATTTCGAATGTGCTCTAAATATCAATAAAACTGATAACTTCTAAATTTAAATTTTAATTTTTTTGGCGGTATAGTCTAAAACCAAAAGATATAATCCATTATTTTCGAAAATGGGATATATGTACGTAACGTGGTTTCTCCACGGCACAATTTTATGGGGTTTTACAAATGAAGATAATCCCAAGAGAGCTGGCGAGTGATGGCAGAATCAGAATTTAACGACAGCATATCTATCACTTTCGTAGTGAGATATTTACAAAAATTGCGTATGTTCGTGCGCTAACTCGGCGCGCAATTCAAACAAATTTAAATTAATTCTCTCCAAAAAGCGAAGTTGTCATACCGCGAAAAGCCAAAAGTCAATTAAACGCGCCACCAGCAGCCGGTGCGGGCTCTGTCCATAATCCCAAGCGCGCATTTTTCCCTTTAATGGGACTAGATAGATTGCACCGCGATAGTCATCTGGGCATATCTCGCGAGGTGTTTAGCGCATAAACATCGTATTAAGCTGATTACTCTGCCCCTTGACCAGTTTAGAGCAAATTGCTCAAAAGAAAATTGATAAACCGCGAAACAGGGGCAGCTGAGCTCGCGCTATTAAACTGTTCTTGACATTTTTCACGCGATCTGTAGCCCCGGCAGCGCTCAGCCAGTCAGTCTGAATCTGTCCCAAGAAATTGAGATCATTGAGCGCATGAATCGGCCGATTGTTTATTGTAGCCGGAGTCGCAAGTGGCGCGCTGGATGCCGATGGACAGTGCAAGGGGAATGCCGCAGGGTGCCGGCGAGGGACCACCACTCTTTCAGCCCAGCCGCTAGCCAAGACACTCGAGAGCTTTCATGGCTAAGTGCGAATGCGAGTGCTGGAAAAACAATATGCGAAAATGAAAATCCACTTTCCTTGCATTAGTGATACTCGGGCGGATGGGAAATTGAATCGCTCCAGGCTGGCTGGATTCTGTCATCTGTTGAATCATTTATGCAGCACCGTCTGAATCGTGCTATTGTCAGTGTCCTTGGGGGCTATTCTTTTATTCGAGTTTTGTGCTCTAATCGATCTGGGCCAAGGATTGAGAAGGTGTATGCATAATTCACAGTGAGTCTACTGCCACTCGGTGATAACAATCAACTCTGCTCAGAAGTTACTCTGAATAAGCCAGTTAAGTTACTCCTGCTGGTTAAAGCGGGCAATTATTTAACCACTAGAAACATTGCCTTCAACAAGGAGTTTACAGAAAAGGAGGGGATAGAATAAGACGAAATGCAAAACGTTTGGTGGCAAAGAAATTTAAATTTAAAAACATGAACGAAAATTTATTTTATATGTAGTTCATCCGACTGATCGGATCCACGTGGGTTTACGGCGGCGTTGGAAAAAAAGCTTTAATTTGATTTCGTTTTGAGAAATGTTAGAAATTCAGAGACGATTTAGAAAACTTCAATTAAAGATTTGAATTTCAGCCCACTCTAAGCCGCACGCCTTTTCTCTCAACTTCAGAATTAAAATTACCTACTACAAACACTACCTACTATAACAATAAGGATAAAAAAAAAATTCGAATTATTTATCGCAAAATTCGGATGGTAGTTAGAGCATTAAAGTACAACTTCGAATTCCGAATGTATTTAAGGCAATTGTTTTTAAGAAAGTAGCGAATAATTTTTTAAAATTTGTTAACAATATTATAGTATACTATGCAATATTCCGTTTTGGTGATTTTAAGTTTTTTAAATTAGATAGGAAATTAAGGAATTTTGTAATTATTGGTAATTTCAAATTATTTATAAATTGTTGTTTTGTTTATTCAATCAATTCAATTTATTTTAACTGAATACAGTATTGAAATATTTTACCTTCAGACAAAATTTAAGAGACTTATGTACATCTGCATAAAATTCAAAGTGCATGCAAAGATAAACAAGCATGGGATTGAATTAAGCCCCCAATTATTTAAAATTGTCACAGTCACTAAAATAAACCTGGCTAAAGTATGAAGTCGAATTTAAGCACTGAGTAATTGCGATATTGAAAAGTGTGCGCTCAGAAATAGCCCCTGCATCGCGGACGACAGCTGTTGCGCGGAATTAATTTTCTCCTGAATTGGCCATTACCAGAGGGCGGCAATTAGATTTTTCGAAACCCTCCTCGGCCGCGAAAAGCCTCAGTCATTGCTAATAAAACCCCTGGCCAGAGAGCTCGAAGAAAATAAAACCCATTCGCGGCGATCTATCGTCTTAGAGCCCGACAACGACGCCCGTGCGCACGGCCCTTTGCAATTGTTTTCCGCGGAGCACTTGCATAAGTCGATCTTGCGGTGGTCGGGCTCGGGATCGTTTAGTCTTAAGGCGAAGGAGCAACCGCATGTCAAGATTATTGTCAAAGATAAATAATTTCTTTAACAGCTAAATAGTGCGGGGCAGGTTTGGGGGAGCGCTGCGGGACGGCCAAGTGTTATAATTAATGCATAATTAAGACAGAAGCGAGCGATCTTGCGGAGTGCGGCCGGCGTAATGCACTTCGGAATTCCTGCGGCTGATATCACCGCGGCCTGCTCTGACAAAGCGATCACGCTGATTGCGGTCCCGCGGAGCACTCGCGAGGGGCTGGAAGTGCCTGGGCTCTTCAAAATCAAAACAAAAGTCCTTGAGGTGTAGCGCCTCGCAGAGTTATCAAGCCCGCAAGAATGTTATCAACTCGTGAATTTCGCTTTTTAATGTTTCGGCAATTATTGTTCGTTATCAGTGAGGGGAATCCCCCCACACACCTTCATAACAAAATCGCGAAATCACCGATAATTAGCGGAATTCCTAGGAATTTCCTATTGGTGGTGATCGCGTTGAATCTAACCGAGATAACCAGCAGAACAGCGTCAGTTGTTTCGCTGCAATTTCTTGGTATCGATGTGCCCTCATTCTGGGATTTAGATCTCGGCGCCAAATAAAGCAATAAAAGAGGCAAATTGCAATCAAAAGCTGCGGGGCGCTGAGGTAAGCCCGATTGGCGCGCCGCGCACGTTGACGCACCGGCCGAATTGGTGCGACAAGTACCGACGACCTTCGCCTTTACAATGAGTTGACACAGTTCGCGCAATTTTGAACAAGGCGCTGCGTGCTCAAACCGATCGAGAAAACGAAAAAACCGCAGAAAAGCCATCTCCCGCGATTAAAATGCGCATAGTACGTGCGCTGCGGTGCGGTGCGGTGCGGTCAGCCAAGGCGCACTTGGTGCGTGGGTGGGAAGAGGGTGTAATCACCTCGCGGACGCTGATGAGCGGTCAACTTGAGCCGGCTCTGACCCACCGCGCGCCGCCAGATGCGATTAATTCTACTCGATTGACATTTGTTTAATCGATGCCCGCAATAAACATATTCGACCTCTACCTTCATCCGGGGACTGTTGCGGCTGGAGGTGAGGTGGCCGCGCTGATTAGTCATGCTCCCAGCGAGGTATGCGGCGGCGTTAGAATTTCGGTTGCGTCTCAAGTGCACGCTTCCTGAGAGTGCAAAACACTCAACCATAGTTCGCGATATTCGCTCAACTTGTTGACGATTAGTTCTCATATCAAAAGCCTTCATTTATTGTCTTTAATTGAATGAGTGGCAAAACAGCATTTATCAATTTCACATGTCGATGAAAATTGAGGGATTATTGCGAAAATCGGTTACTGAAATTATTTTCGTCATAATGATACTTTTTACACAAACATTTAAAAAAAATTATCTTACGCAAATCTAAATCCTTTCGAATCGTTAGGTTTTTGAAGAAATTAAGTAATTTTAAGAGGTTTTAATAAATATCTTAGTATTAGAGTCTGTACAAAAGTTATATTTCTAAGACTAAAATGCAGACGGCTTTAATTTTATGGCATTGAGATAGAGTTGATTTTTTCTCTAAAATTTATGACATCGTCTAAAATTAAAAATTTAAAGCAAAACTTTGGTGAAAATTATTAAAAAAGAACTGCGAAGAACCTATGTATTAGAACGTTAGTTGACGGTCTGTAAATTCTGAGGTTTTAAGGAATTTTTCATAGGTTACATCTAAAAATTATTTATTACTATTCTTGTAGCCAATTTCGTTTCCTGTTTTTATATAAGTAATTTTGCAAATCAAGGGGAAAATGAAGCGTAGTGTAAAATATAAAATTACACAAGCATGGTTTGTAACACATAGGCCTTTTTAAAGTTAAAGGTAATGGTTGTAATTTCCTTTCGTATTGCATAATTGCGCATTTTTACACTATTCTAGTGTAAAAATACATGAAAAACGTTGTATTCAACTATCGCCCTTTATTTTAATTTTCTTATAATTTGTGATTATTCACTTCAATCTATGGCATGCGTATTTTTTATTTTTGGCGGATACACGCTTTTATGCGATGAAATAATCTCCCAAAGTGTTAGTTAGGATGCTAAAATAGTGTTTAAGTTTCATATATTCACAGTAGAGAAAAAAAAACTACTTATATAATTGTGATTGTTGCATTTTGGTTTGAACTGAGAAAAAAAAAAACAAATTATGCAAAGTTATATTCCAAATATCTACATATGCAGTTGAAAGCATTTTATAAAATAAATTTGTTGTTTCAGAAAGAAAAAGCGAAAAATCTAACTTTTTCCAAGCTAATATAACCATAAAAAAATATTATTTTAATAATTTTGAGGAAACAGTGTCTTCAAGTTATAGATAGCATATAAGAAAGAGCAGTCGAGAATTACGAAACAACAAAATTGTTGAATAAGATTATTTTAAAAAAATTGATTTTTTGACCTACCAAGTTGAATGTGTCCGCCTAGCTTCACTAAGTATTTTCGAGGCAAATTCCATTCCCAGTCGTAAATCACAAATATTGGGGGGGAATTTTTGAAAAACTTCCAACAGACTCGTAAAAAAAGAGTCGGCCAAAAAGCAAAACGAGAAAAGCGAGATAAATCTGTGAAAAAGCGACCAGCAAGAAATACCCTAGTCCAGTCTAGACGCGAGGAGCTAATGTACTCCTCGGTTTTATCCCGACCCCATAAACAAATCAGAAAAAGGTGAACTCGCGTGCCAAATCGTGTGGGTCGAAAGTGTAAATTAACGCCTCGAAGTGATTGCGCTGCTGCGATGCGATTTCTTCGTATTTCCAGATGCAGGAGTAAAGCTCCTGTGGATTTTTCGGTAGCATGCAAAAAATTGCCAGGCAGACTATCGGTGGAAAATAAAGCTCTGGTCAGATACTATCTGAGGAGCTCCAAAAATACACTTTGCACCTTGTGCAAACAACACGGCGGCAGAAAAGTCCGTCCAAAGCGGGCTGGGGCTCTAATTGCGGGCCCCCGTCGTCGGCGCTCCTCCGCCGAGCGGCCACCGTTGATGGCGAGATTTTCAGAATTTTTCCGCAACCTTATTTGCGCGGCAGTACGCCAAAGGAGATGGCAACATGCACCTGATCGATCACTGGAAGGTGAACTAATAAACAGTTGGGTGGTCCGGCCAGTGTGCCCCCCGGCCAATTTGAGCCAATTACGCGAAGCTCTCGAGATCCTCGCATCCGCAGCGACAGATGACCGCTGGACCCTGGACTCGCGTACATATAAGCGTTTTATTTTAGCCCCGGCCGCGGGCCGCTCTTGTTGCGCTTTTTAATTTCATAATTTGCGCCGAAGTCGTTGCAGGAACCATCAATGCGACCAAGATAGACTCAATCGCAATCATCGGCGGCGGCGGCGGCGACCGCGGCCAGGTAGCGCAGGTAGGCTTTTGTGCTGGTGCGCGGCAGCCATGTGAGCAGCGAGTGCGTTAAGTAAATTGCACTTTCCGCACTCCGTCCAGCGCCCTGGCAGCCGCAATAGATCTGCTGCGACGCATGCGATTGAGGCAAATAGCTTTCTACAACTCCTTTTTGGGATAAATTGCAACTTCATATCGCGTCTATACCTGTTCGGCTCCACGTTTTACCGTACATCCAGGTAAGCTGGACTTGGCCAGCGCACTGGTTCACTGTGTTAGTCACTATAAACCAAATACGCTTTTAGATAGCTAGTTTTGTTCGATCATGTCGAGATGAAAAAGAAAACAGCTCAATAAAAAATTCATTTTATTCACCTTTTTTCCATGTGACGAGGAAAATTGTTTTCATTTGGGGACAGTGGCGTGCACTCAACGCCTGCCTTTATGTGAAAGTAATTAGCTAAAATATTACCTTTTTGGGAAACTATTTTAACTCCTTTAGATATTGCAACTAAAATATTACCCTCCGTTAATTTAGATTGAAATAAAAATGTTAACTTTATTAACTTTAATACTAAGAAATTCTTAAATGTAGGTACTACCTACAAAAATGTTGACTCATAGTTCTATAATCTCAAAGAAGGAAATTGAGATGTAGATTAGATTGACAGAGTTTTTTATTTCTTGAAGTGTCTTGATTTTCAGGAAATTAAAATAGTACTATATACCCACAAGTATTTATGAATCAAAACAAATTTATGATTTCATTTTTCAACGCAAATATCTAATAAAACATAATAAGGAAATGAAAAAAACAGGATGTTCGTTTGTATTTCATGACTAACGAAACTGGCAATTAAAATCGATGTGATAAAGTCTCAGTATACGACAAAAATTTTTCATTTTCTCACAATTTAAATTTTAAATATGCACTTGCGACCTTTTTTGATTTTTATTTCCGGGACAACAACAGCTGCTGTATAAAGATTGTATTTGAAGTGATAATTTCGAAAGAATCTTGCTGTTTTATAATAATTAATTAACGCTCTAGAGATGCTGCACGCAATGCTGTGAAATATCAGTATAAAAGTTTTTAAGAAAGTTGTTACTTGTCCTCAACGGCTGTTCTTTTCACCTTTCTAATAAATACGGAAATTATGACAAAATATTGATAATTTATACAGATATTGTTAAAAGAACAGATTTATAGATAAGTAAAATAACTTTAGCACGTCGTTATTATGTTCTAAGCTTCTCAGTCAACGAAACGAACGAAAGGTTAATCAGACGTTAATTTATAGTTTTCGTGTAACAATCAATTATCACTGATATAGAGGAGATATAGAGGTAGAGGTTTTTTAGAATTTAGTAGTTATTGAAAAAATGCTCGTTTACTTTCACCAATTAAACCTCTAATAAAAATTAATATCTATCAGTATTCCGCAGAGTAAATACAATTTCAACTTTGCTCAACTTACTACTAGTTTTTTTTAACAAAATGAAAATAAATAATATAAGTATAATTGCTTCATATTAATTTCTATGTTTAACAAGAGACTAATTTATTTTGGGAATTAAAGTCCCCATAAAATGAGGTGAATATTCAATTTTCCGCTTGATATAAAATTTAGGGCAAGAGAATTAGTGCAAATAAATTGCTTATTAAATTAGCTTGAGTATCTGTAAGATTGTTGTATCTTTACATAATAAATAAATAACTGAGGTGAGTGAGGTGCCATAAATGTCGAAATCAGCCGCTGATTGTGCAAATTAAGTCATTCAAAATGAGCACCTGAAAGCGTAAATAATGTGGGAAAAAAGTGGATTCGTGAGCTCCCTGGAGTGTTGCAAATTAAGGCGACTAAAATAATAAAAATTAAAAAGTGATCACCACAGCAGCACCACCACCGGTCAGCGTTTAATTTAGCTAATCTCCCGGCGCTAGATCAGCTTAGCACTTAAGCTCGCCATTACGCGAGGATTGTCGGCGCCTTTACTAAAAATTTATTACCATTCGAAATCGGCGCTGCCTTACAAATTTCAGGCTAACGTGCAAAAATTCTACTCGCTCTCTGCGGCGATTCATACGAGTGGTTTTTACTCATTATTATTTTTAACAAAATTCACCGGCATTCGTGATTTATTTACCAAAATTGGACCAATGACACGAACTCGCCAGGTCCTCCCAAGAGCATAAAAATGCCTTTGGAGCGCTACCATCGCAGACGAGAACGTTGTCTTTTTTTCGGCAATACTGTCTCTGGATGTGCGGCGGGTGATTCACTTGTTTTTATTATCGAGACCTGCACAGAATTTTTGATAACACATTTCCTCGGATAATTTCCAAAAAACGATTCGAGCAAAAAGATTTTCTGTCCGTGCTGTCGAGGAGAATTCCTTGGCGCACGATCCATTCGACATACAAAAACCTTCTGTGCGGCCGGCCGGCTTCTTTTCCGCGGAAACGGTGATTTCACTGAATTAATTGCTTATTGTCATCGCATTATGTAAGTAGGGTGCACTACTTACCCAAAAATGGGATAAGTAATTGTTCGGCGTACACCCGATCACAACTTTGATCCTGCGACAATTTGAATAACAAATTCACCGGGCGATCCGTTCAATTGATTGATTTAATTGACTTACCTTCTTCGACGGATTACTTTTAGGCTCCTTTTCAACTACTACGCCTAATTGTATCTAGATTATGGCACTAACAGAGTGGGCTTTTATCTGCAGCATCTTACAATTTTCAAAGATTCAAATAAGAAAATATTACGCGTTCGACTGATCGTAGGATTTCAATCACGGCGCCGCAAAGCCATTCGTTTTAAAAGTTAGAATCTACGAGAATTGTATAATTAGAGTATTTAGTACATTGGTTAAGATTTTAGATTTTATCAGTACATAAACTACAACAAATTTGTAAAAAAGTTTTAGTCACGACTTGTAATTTCGCAACTTTAATTTGTACCGTAGTACCTAAGGCCGATAAAAGTACTTACACAAAACTGTTTTTAATCTTTTTAGAATTGAAGAATTCCGCAACATGTTGACGAAGTAATATAGATACATTGCAAATAACAAAGGGCCGAGGTTTTTACCCTGAGGAACACCAAAACTGTCTACGATTTTATTAGAGATAACACCGACATTAAGTGGTTTCCCAATGAAAAGTTTCTCAATCTCCCACAATAAGATTGTTAAAATATTGCTAACCTAAGACAATTGCCGTCGTTCTAATGAAATTCTACAACCCTTTCTTCACAAATAAAGTGTAGGTTTGAAATTCTTTTCATATTTTTAGAATAACATTAGAACTACTGGCCTGAAGCGATAGAAGCCAGGCAACATTCCATCACAGTGAATAAATTGCGCAAATAATAGTATACTTTTGCGTGGTTTTAAGAAGAATCTCACGAAGCGCTAAACAGACCGGCAAAATAAAAACAGTCTAGACGTGCTGACCATAATTACAGCATAATCAACGTAATTTGGCATATTTTATCCAGCCCCTTTGAGTATATCTACTTGCATGAAAAATTTTAATTGCAAATTAACACAGGGGCCATCAGTGATGGCATGGGCTTGATTAGATCTAAGATTAATTGGCCATTAAGACTGTTTATTGGCTTCTATAAATAAATTCGACGAAATACTGGACATGCTCTTCCCTGATTGTCCCGACAAATGGAGCAGAAAGTTTCGATGTTTTTCAAATGATCATGTTTGCCTAGTGAAAGATCAAATCGAACAGAACAAAATATCGGTTCTAAAATACGTCAGATATCAAATTCTATGAAAAATTTACGCAATCTATAATTTTTGCAATATTAAAATCGGATGTTTCTAAAAAACATTTATGACCGTGAAAATTTCTTCTATTTGTATAATTCTTTTAAGCGTTCCAATTATCATAGTAAGCTGGATTGATTTTTCGTAGTTATATCATAGCTGATTTCAATTGGTTTATGATCGTCATACTGAATTTTATTAAAACAGGCAAAATCTATTTTTGAAATTTGGCTTTGACTTTCTTAATTTAGGAATTGTTTGGAATATGTATACTGTTTCGTCGAGAATTCGCCGGTTCGGAGAATTCTCGTAGTTCTTTTTGAGGATTTAGGATTGGGAATTGAATTGAAAGTCTTGTTTGGGAAAAAGCCATACGGCATAAAAAACCCAATTTATTACATGAATTTAAGTTACTACATTAATATGTTATGATATGATTACAGAGGAGTGAGCCAGTTTATGTGAATGTAAGAATGATTGATTGATTGAATGTTTGATTATTGAATGATTGATTATTGAATGATTGATTATTGAATGATTGTATTCGTTATCATCAGCATTGTGCTGATATACATGCATGTATGATTATCGTCAGCATTGCGCTGGTACTTCGTCAGCATCGAGCTGGTACTTCGTCAGCATTGAGCTGGTACTTCGTCAGCATTGAGCTGGTTTGAACTTACACTTGCATCACTGTCAACATTCTCTGAAATGATTGAAGGCACAATCGATTACTGCACTTCACACTAATGATAATGATGTATATTCGACTGATTCTGCCAAGTGACTGAATACGACTGACTGTTACCACTAACCAACGACGACTGACTGTCGAGAGTATATGATATTTATATATAGAAGATTTAACGGATCGTTCAATACACAAGAATTAACAGGATTTACAATACTGATACAAGCTTCCATGAAAAACAACAGACAATACAATACCCGATGGAACAGGCTTGTTCACTACATAAGAATTAATGGGGCCTTCAATATTGTTACAAGATTCTACGAAAAACAATGTATAATACCCTATTCGACGGAACATTCTCCCCACGTTGCGAAAGTATTTGAGCAAAATAAATCTATGACTACAATTGATTGAAATTATTTGTACATCTAGATCCTCTCTTCCTATATTATTATTTTCTTATTCTGACTCATTCACTCGCGATCGGTAATGGGCACAACTGCGTCACGTTGCGTTTGAAATTTCCTTGAGCAGTTTTGATAGTAGCCACACGAGTAACTCCATCATCTCCAGGATGCACCTTGATGACGACTCCAAGCCTCCACTGCATACACGGGACGGTTTTATCGATAATCAAAACAACAGTGTCTGGTAGAAGATTGCTGCTACTGTTGTGCCATTTTTGTCGTTTCTGGAGCTCGGTAAGGTATTCCAGATGCCATCTCTGCCAGAAATGTTGACGAGCCTTAGACATAAATCTTCAAGTTGATAATTGGTTATCTGCAACAGGATCATTGGGATCTGTAAATATATGAATTATCGCCAGCATTGCGCTGGAATGTCGTCAGCATTGCGCTGGTATGAATATATGAATTATCGTCAGCATTGCGCTGGAATATCGTCAGCATTGCGCTGGTATGAATATATGAATTATCGTCAGCATTGCGCTGGAATATCGTCAGCATTGCGCTGGTATGAATATATGAATTATCGTCAGCATTGCGCTGGAATATCGTCAGCATTGCGCTGGTATGAATATATGAATTATCGTCAGCATTGCGCTGGAATATCGTCAGCATTGCGCTGGTATGAATATATGAATTATCGTCAGATTTGCTGGAATGATTGTATGCACAATTGAGCATATCGGATGGTAGTTCAAGATTGCCTCTATCTCCTTGAATGTAAGAAGCCGTTTACTTATAACACGTTTAAAATGATTCTTAAATGATTTAACTGCCGCCTCCCATATACCCCCAAAATGAGGAGAGAGCGGCGGGTTGAAATGCCAACTTATGCCTTCTCGTGAAGCAAAATTCTCCACGCTGTCTCGGAACTTCTTTGAATCGAGCAAAGCGTATAATTCGCGGATTTGGTTGTTTGCTCCGACAAAATTCGTTCCGTTGTCTGAGTAAATATTCGATGGCCGAGACCGGCGGCCGATAAACCGTCGAAGAGCGCCCAAAAACCCGTCAGTGGTTAAGTCGCTTACGATCTCGATGTGTACCGCCTTAGTTGCCATGCAAATGAAAACGCAGCCGTATGCCTTTATTCGCGTATGATTTCTATATTTTTTCTCCTTTATGAAAATAGGGCCGAAAAAATCCACTCCTGCATGCTCAAAAGGAAACGCTTGACCAACGCATGCCTTGGGTAAATTTCCCATTTTACTTTGAATTGGTCTGGGCCGATGCCGAACACAAGTAATACACCGCCGTACTATCTTTCGGACCTGATTTTTTCCATCCAATATCCAAAAACGATGTCGGACCGTATACAACGTACTTTGGATTCCGGAATGATATGAATTTAAATGAGTTTCTCGTATTATTAGATCAGTCACGTGATGATGAGATGGCAAAAGAATTGGGAATTTCTGATCGGTATGAATTTTAGCATTGCGCAGCCGATCGCCTACGCGAAGTAATCCGTTCTCGTCGACGAAAGGATTGAGTGCAGCCAATCTAGTGTTTTTTGCTGTACCGGTATCCAATATGCGTTTGATTTCGTCACTATATTGAGTTGATTGAATAAGTCGGAGAACTCTTGTCTCCGTTTCGATTCTTTCTTGTGCATTAATGTTCTTGTTTTGTTTGTATGGATTTGATCGATTAACTCGCAAACAATAAGCAATTGAGTTTAAAAGAGTTGAATATGAAGAAAATCGTGTGAAAATATCGCAATTGATCTCTAAGGCGAGGCATATATTCTTTCGTAATCCCGGCAAATCTGATACGGTTGGAACAACTTGTGCCGGCCATAAGTCTGGAGACTGTCGAAGCCAGGAAGGGCCCTGGAACCATAACTGATTTTGTAAAAATTCGGAAGGTAGTTGACCACGTGATAATGCGTCGGCAGGATTGTCAGCGGTTCGGACGTGACGCCATTCGACTAGATTTTCAAGAGCTTGTATCTCGGTGACGCGATTTGCTTCAAATATTTTGAGAGTTTGAGGCGACTTTTTAAGCCATTGCAATACTATAGTGGAATCTGACCAAAAAATGATGCGATTGATTGACTGGTTGAATGAGACCCTTATTTCTTTGTAAAGCCGTGTGAGCAAATGTGCTCCACACAATTCAAGTCGAGGAATAGTAATATCTTTTAAAGGAGTAACTCGTGATTTCGCGCAAGCGAGTTGAATTAACACATGACCCTGGACATCGCTTGATCGGACGTATATGCAAGCGCCATATCCAGCCTTACTCGCGTCGCAAAAACCGTGCAGCTCCACATGCGTTGGGTGGTTGAGCATTAGTCGTCGCTCTACTGATAGATTACAAATGATCGGAAGCTGATTCGCGAACATAACCCATTTGCCATGTAATTCCTGCGTTACGGATTCATCCCAATTTAATCCATTCTTCCAACATTCTTGTATTATTATTTTTGCGTATAAAACAACTGGCCCGAGCAAACCTAATGGGTCAAAAATTTTTGCAATTTCGGCCAAAATAAAACGTTTGGTGATTTTAGTAGACGAGTTGATTGGATTTACAGTATATAAAAGCTTATCTTGTTGAGAATTCCACACGATGCCTAGAGTCTTTAAGACCGCATTTCTTTCGACCACGCAATCCAAATCTACCATTTTTTCTTCGATATTATTTAGCGCGTTATGATGATTAGATGCCCACTGACGAATATCAAACCCCCCGTGATTTAAAAGCGCAATTATTTCATCACGAATTTCCAACACTTCCTGAATCGAGTCGGCACCCGTCAGTAAATCATCAACGTACAAATCGTTTTTCAAAATTTGTGCTGCGCGAGGAAAATTTTCGGTTTCATCGTTCGCGAGCTGTTGAATCGTGCGAATTGCCAGATAAGGAGCTGAGGACACTCCGAAGGTCACCGTGTTAAGTTGAAAAGACTTCACCTCTTCCCCCTGATACCAAAGCAAACGTTGAAACCGCCTGTCGTCGGGGTGGATAAGAATTTGCCGGTACATTTTGGCAATGTCAGCAGTGATGACGTATGTGTAATTGCGAAAACGTATTAAATGATTGAACAGCTTGGCTTGTATTGTCGGACCGACCATTAAAGTTTCATTAAGAGAAAGATCTTTACTTGTCTTTGCTGATGCGTCAAACACCACTCGTACTTTGGTAGTGTTACTAGCTGCCTTTGTTACCGCATGATGAGGCATGTAATAACCATTAGTAGAGTCCTCATTGACAGGGGACATATGACCTAGACTGATGTATTCTTGCATTACCTCTTCGTATGCAAGTTTTAGTTCCGGATCGGATTTTAATCTTTTTTGAAGTGAATTAAGACGTCGCAATGCTTGGGATCGGGAATCACCGAATTCTGGAATTTCATGCCGAAATGGTAAACGTACGACATAACGACCATCCGAGTTACGCTTGGTGTGGTTGGTGTAATGATTTTCACATTGGATCTCCTCGAACGATCCTGATGAGCTTGAATTTATATCCTCGATTTCCCAAAATTTATTTAATTGTCTTGTAAGTTCCAGTAGATTGCAAGAAACTACCGAGCCCTGTTTTTCCTTATTTATTCCGCCCCCGATTACCCAACCGAGTTGAGTTTTTTGAAGAAATAAATCTCCATTTTCGCCTGCTAAATTCAATTGGCCTATACTGAGAAGTGACAACGTTACACCGGCACCGATCAAAACATTCACGGGTCGCGGCAAATGGAAAAAAGGATCTGCCAATTGTATGTTTGAGGGAATCTTAATTACATCTCGAGGGAAAACTTCATCCGGTACTAGTTCGGCGATCTTTGGCACTGTCAGGAAATTTGAAGTTTTTTGGAATGTACCGTTTATTGAGCGAAAGTGAATATCTAAATTGGCTTTGGCCACAGTATGCATTTCGTTAATTGCACCGACAGGAATGGAACATGGACGCGTTGGAAGCCTCAACTGTCGTACAAAATTTTCAGTAATAAAATTAGCTGTCGCACAAGTGTCTAGTAAAGCTCGTGCCTGTATAAATTGACCATCGATGTTTCTGACCTGTATTATAGCACTCATCATTAATTGAGCCCGTGGCGAACGCGAAGCTAAACTTAAGTGTTGCCCGTTTAATCACATCGAAGGGGTTTCCTGCATTGATTCCTTCTTGGTTACTTCGGTTGAAGCCGCGTTTGAATTCTGCCTTGGCCCCGAGTTATGTCCTGATGTTGAATGCAAGAGTGTGTTATGATAGCGATCGCAACGCTTGCAATGCGAGCTTGTGCAGGACCCACTATGCAAACGCAGGCAATTTTTACATAACCCCTTTGTTTTTACCGCGTTCCATCGATTCTTAACCGTGAGGTTTTCAAATGCCGCGCACCTATATATCGGATGATCCTTATTGCAATAAGCGCAAGTGCTTTGAGTAAAAGTAACGAGTGATCGCACCCCCGAATCGACCTTACGAACTTTTGACAAGTTTGATCTCTGGTCATACCGACGCTTGCCGCACGCTCCTTCACTGTTTACCATGTTGCCTTTTAATATACTGAGTCTGAACGCGGTTCCACTTATGAATTTGCAGAATTGATTTAAGCTTGGGAAAACATCAAAATTAAGACCTTCCTCCCACTTTGTTCGAACATCAATGGGAAGTTTTCGTTCAAGCAATCGGACGATTAAACCGTCATCGGGTTTGATTTTGAGCGATTCGAGCATGCCGAGATGTTGGCGAGCATCATCTATTATTTTCGTTAAACCATCGGCAGTCGCGGTATTCAGCGTTGGAATATCAATAATCCCGTCGTAATGTTTAGCCATGAGAATTCGCTGCTTCTCGTATTCATTTACCAATACATCCCATGCCTTTTTGTAATTCTCGGCACTGGCGTTATAGAGTGAAAGTTTGTTGAACGCCGGGCCATCTAAGCAATCTCTTAAGTACAAAAACTTATTTACATCGTCAACATCGGTACGCGTGTCTATCATGGATAAAAACATATTTTTGAAAGAAAGCCACCGTTCGTGGTTGCCATTGAATCTAGGGAGGCTAGCTATCGGAAGCTTCACCAATCGTTGCCTTTCGACAAAAGTTGAATTCCCATGAGGAATACTGAAACTTGTACTACTACTGTCAACCAAACCACTGGCATTAGCCATACTTCTAACCATTGTTGCTATTTCATAAAAACTGTCTTCGATAGATTGCACGTGGGTTAATTCCACGCTCCCCTCGTCCTCCGCGGCGAGTTCCTCGGTAAGAGATTCATATTCCCGAAATGATTCTGTAAGACGCTCAAGGCGTAAAAGCGCATTTGACCTATCGATTTTTCCCTTTGACAAAACTGTCCTTAATGACGTAATTCGTCCCTTTAATAACGATCGTCTTCGCGCGATTGCCATAGGGTTGCTTGCCATGACGAACCCGGGAAATAATACAAAATGCAACCGTCAAGAAAACTAAATTATCTAAAATATTCAATTGATATTGTGACCCTTTCGCGTTAGACTGTACCTACACAGTGGCGTCACTCAATTCTGGGAAGCCGAGCACGCGTACTGCGTCCCAAACCAACGGCGTTTCTATTCCAGGAGCCGAGCCCGTGCGATCCTGAATCAACGGCGTCGTAATTTGGGCGTTCCTCACAATGCACAAATTGAATATGTTTTCTTTGTACTTTACTTTTAACTCTTTTCCTTTGATTACTTTATACCTTCGCTTTAGTTTTAATTTAGATTACCTTACCGCTTCGCTTTAATTTAGATTACTTTACCGCTTTGCTTTACCACTTCGCTTCACCTTTGCTTTAGATTACTTTACCACTTTGCTTCACCTTTGCTTTAGATTGCTTTACCACTTTACTTCACCTTTGTTTTATATTACTTTACTGCAATATAACCGGCAAGAAAAGGAAAATTACTTCAAGGCGTTAACTTTAGTTGAAACGACACAAGAATGCTTAATTGATGTGAACTCAAAGCGATACGATAGAAGACTGACTTCTGCGGCGGCGTTCCGCGCTATATCGAACTCAGCTCAAACATACACACGCAGCGTGTTTGTCCACCCTATCCCTTGTAAATCAGGGGTTGTAACGGGATCTATATATCGTGTGATGTGATTCTACGAATAAACTGGCTCAATCCTCACAGGAGGCACCAAAATGTTTCGTCGAGAATTCGCCGGTTCGGAGAATTCTCGTAGTTCTTTTTGAGGATTTAGGATTGGGAATTGAATTGAAAGTCTTGTTTGGGAAAAAGCCATACGGCATAAAAAACCCAATTTATTACATGAATTTAAGTTACTACATTAATATGTTATGATATGATTACAGAGGAGTGAGCCAGTTTATGTGAATGTAAGAATGATTGATTGATTGAATGTTTGATTATTGAATGATTGATTATTGAATGATTGATTATTGAATGATTGTATTCGTTATCATCAGCATTGTGCTGATATACATGCATGTATGATTATCGTCAGCATTGCGCTGGTACTTCGTCAGCATCGAGCTGGTACTTCGTCAGCATTGAGCTGGTACTTCGTCAGCATTGAGCTGGTTTGAACTTACACTTGCATCACTGTCAACATTCTCTGAAATGATTGAAGGCACAATCGATTACTGCACTTCACACTAATGATAATGATGTATATTCGACTGATTCTGCCAAGTGACTGAATACGACTGACTGTTACCACTAACCAACGACGACTGACTGTCGAGAGTATATGATATTTATATATAGAAGATTTAACGGATCGTTCAATACACAAGAATTAACAGGATTTACAATACTGATACAAGCTTCCATGAAAAACAACAGACAATACAATACCCGATGGAACAGGCTTGTTCACTACATAAGAATTAATGGGGCCTTCAATATTGTTACAAGATTCTACGAAAAACAATGTATAATACCCTATTCGACGGAACATATACGGTTTCGATTTCAAGGTATAAAACGTGTAATTGTTAAATATTCAAAAACAATTCAAGTATTTGCATTCATTCATTAAATCATTGATTTTGAAATAACATACACTTGTCCTTTTTCATAATTCTTGCATATCAATCAGATCCTTCTCAGGATGATAAGTGGGTTTTTTACGTAAATGGAAAGACAAGTTGGAGGAGTCAGTCGATTGTTTTACTGTACTAATTTCCAACTTATTACTTACTATAGATAACTTATGTATCAAATACAAAATGAGGCTATAAACTGGGCAGCTATTTTAAATTATAAATAGATGTAATCTTAAACTTTAATAATATCAAAAAGATTAACCGAAATATGTGAACATGAATTTGTGACGACCTGTTCTAATTTGGAAATAACATTTCATATTTTGAGCGGCTAAGAACGGAATAGTCAACCTCAATTTTTATGTTGCTATATTTCCAAATGCGCACGCCTTCAATCTCTTTTTCCTTATTACCCGGCTACCAGAGAAATTGAATTTTGAGGCGTCCAGACGCTAAAATTCCTAAAATTTATTTTCGTCCCATGGCACGAAAGTCATTCGAATTTAATGCAATTACGCATGCGTCCGCGCGCAGAATATGATTTGGAGGCATCTCGTGATTACAGAAGCATCGAGCGGGAGTGAAATTCCAAATCATGTCATGTCATATTTAGGTGCTGTCGACGTCTTCGTCGTCGTCGTGTCGTCGTCGGGACGCAAGAAATATGCGGGGTTCTTTCGACTCGTGCTGATCCAGCTCGACAAGTTTTGGACACTAGTCCGAGGCAAAAGGACGACCACATTCACTTAGGGCTCCACTTGAAAGACAGTTTCGAAGTGATCAGACGTACGCATCTCTGCACCATTCATAATTTTAAGTGGTCTGCGCCTGTGAGCAGCGCGGCCAGTTCGGGTGTTTTCTTTTTAACATTTTGGTTGCCGATGTCATCGGTTGCGCCAATGCTGCTGAGTTTTCTTGAGTCTAGCATAGTCTAAGGAAATGGCTCGGGAATCCGCGGCCACATCGCAAGACGCCGCCACCTCCGCCGAAATCTCTCGCAAGCTCGTAGCTCTATTTTTGACAGACGTCTGATGTATATGAAAATTTCTTTTATTTATGTGCTTTTATTTTTGGTAACTCGGTCCCAAAGTGTGTTCACATCTGAAGGGGAAAACTTTGTAGGCAATTTTCTTGTCAGTCTCACTAGCTCTTGTAACGTGGCCCTCGGTGTTGATGGTCTGCCATTTAAGTGTTGCTGCTAGTCGAACGTCGCGGCGTCGGTCGTCGTTTGATGTATTTCTGTTATATGTGGGTATTACACCGTCTGGGCATATCAAATTTTGTCGTAGTGCGGCCTGGCGCTGCGGCGCTGTGGCCCCTGCGCGGAGAGGATATATTGTAATCCATTGACCGAAACGACAGCATTCTGTCACAATAAATTATTGTGGCTGCCCTCAAACGCACTTCTCCAGATTAATGTGTCGAATCTATTCCGCGCGGGATAATTACGCTGCGACGCGGTGCTACCGCGGGACAGCAGAGCCGAGGGGCATTGGCCTGCGTTTTTATTTCTCCTGGCGTAAACAAGAAAGTCGACTCTTTTAAAAGCACTTGTTGAAATACTTACGAGGTGATAATAACATTTCCAATTCGAACTGAAACACAATCCAAATATAGTCTACCCTGAAAAGGCCACCCTTGATAAATTGCTGCACTGCGCCGCAACAAGAGTGCAATTTTCCTGAACGATCTGGTCGGACTGGAAAATTTTGCAATATACTAACCAAAATAACAGCCGACTACTAATATGCATAATTAATATGTGTAATTCTACGTTCAAGTTATCTTACTAATCAACTACTTCTCATTTCGAAATACTTTAAATCCATCCATCCAATGAAACTCTAACGACAATTTTTCGGAATTTTGTAATACCCAGATGCGAAGTATGTCCACCAGCTAATGGTTTAGAAATAAAAACATCAATTGTTTACTCCTTAAAGTCCGGACAATAATATCCCTAAATGTAGAGTAACCAAAAGAATATCGTAGACCTTGCAGAGCCAAACAACTAAGCCCAGAAGCGATATTTATTTCATTCTTTTCCAATTAAACAGATCTGCAAATTTACCTTTTCAAAAATGTTCGACATGAAAAATATCTATATGATATACATAGGTAATTTTGGGGCGCTGAATTCGGATATGGTATTCATTTTTTTTCTATCACGTAACGTTTTCTTGATATATGGTATAGGAATGATAAATCAGTATTTTTTTCCTCAACTTTCAAATCACCACAAATGATCTTTTTATGTTTTTGATAATTGAGTTTTTCAAGCACAAAGGCTAAATTCTCGTAACATCCTTTCAGATGAACTGAATGACCCGCAGGTAAACATGCATATTTATTGCTATCGTGTAAAAGTACTGCTTTTAAGCTTTTTTTTGATGAGTCTTTGGAAAGTCGTCGAAATTTTTGAATTATTTTTTCGTTAATTGTTACCTGAAAATTGATAAGAAATGTTAGTTTAATTTCAGATATGTTTACCCATGCAGTCCTGTGTTACTATTATAAGTTCTATACATAAACAACGATTTCAGAAGTTCTAATATTACCTACCAACAGCATTATGCTGATAACTTTTTGAATTTTAGTAACCATCGAAATTTTGAGTTTTCTAGAGATTTTCAAAGTTCCTGAAACTGCAATTCTTTTCCAGGACTAAATGACGCTTAGAAGTTTTACTGACTTCTGTATGTCACAGCTATGTTTCTTTAGTGGAAGCTTTAGCAATATGTAACTAAAATTTAGTATGTGACCTAAACATGACTAATATGTATAACTTATTGATCGCTTTTCTTAAAAATATATGTAAAGAAATTTTTATGAAATTATTTCTGGCTGGAGGATCTCTAACGAAATATTTACCGTGAACAACTATGTAGTCTAGATTGTGGGAAAAACGCTATATGCGAACCTGACGAAACAATGTAAATTTCTTATAAATTCCGCGATCAGTGCCCGTCGCAGGCCAGTTAGTAAAGATCATTAGGCACTTGGAAATATTCGTGTAATCCGATCGAGTCGATAGTGTGCGCGTGTGTTTTTGTTTATGTTCAGTTGACCAGGCGGGTGTTGATTTTGTTGGGTATGGGGTTTTTCATTTTTGTTTTCGCCTCGTGTTCCTTTTTTTCGCGAAAACCTTTGCGAAAATTTTTGTCTCTCATTTTGTTTGTTCTTGGTGCAAAAACCTCCGTGAACCGAAGTGAAAGGGAAAATATTCTCCCAGGCCACCTGATAAAAGTTTCGCGATACCTTGCCCGGCGCTGCCGCGCGGGTATACCTTTAAAGGTATATGTGGACAGGCGGTGCACCGTCCAATGGCTTTTTCATTTGCCGATGGTTCGGCGGAGGAGATTTTTGCATTCGAGAGGCTGCCAGCAGATCTCTCTGCCGCGGCCGGCACCTACACCGCGAGATCGCATAAATCAGCCCGGTCTTAAGTACTGTGGGAATTTTATGATTGGTGACACATAATTGGCTGGCAGTGTGGATTCCGGTGCTATTTTATGGTGTACCTTCACTCCCGGCCGGGGCTGATCTCGACCGGAGATAATACGTGCCGCCGCTGCTGGATTTGGTAATTGAGATCTGTCGAGCATTTCAAAATTGCGGAATTGTGTTTTGAATTGTTGTGGATCTCCGTGCTTATCTGATCCAGTTCGAAGTGATATTATTCCTCCTTCACAATGCAGCTTATTACCGACCGGACAGAAAAAATGGGCGTCTCCTTATTGAAGCCGAACTGGATGATTTAAAATGAAAGTTCTGAATACATTAAATGAAGTGAGAAGATTTCGGCAGACCTGAGACGTTCGTGCTATTTTAAGTAGGGCGTGGTAAATACTTAATACTTATATCAAAAGATGTAGATTTCAAGTCCATTCAGAGATTAGTTCTCTATAATTTTAATTGGAAAATGTTTTCCGCTTTCTTTTTATCAAAAACCTTAAAAATATTCATTCTTGAGTCTTGTATACTTACACTATCAAAATATAATAATAATAGTGCAGTATATACTAAGATATGATAACAATTAACATAAAAGACAGTTTATCAACTCATGAACTGAAAGTGTATGAGTCCAGAGATCCATTATAAAAATTGTTTAGTAGAAACAAGGAACACTAATAAATAAATTAATTCATGCACTCAATACAAGAAATTTTTTATTTTATAATAACAGGATCGATAATGATCTGAAACATTCCAATTTAAATCAGCTTAATTATTTGATCTTAAACCAAATTTTTAAAACCACAAATGCGTGATTGTCAGCAGATTTACTTACAGACAAGCACGCATTTATGCCTTAATTTAATATATATTTTCAATTTTTTTTGGAAATTTGTTTTCGGTCCTTTATTTCTTATATACTAAAATACAAATATGTATATCAACAATATTTTACTGTTGTAAAAGACTAGATATTACATAAAAGTGTGTCAAAATTTCTTAAATATTTTACAGTCGTTAAGTTTTAATTTCTGTAAATAGCTTTACCTCATCTACGGAAATGATTCATTTCGCAAAATTTTATCTTATATGTCATCGTTCAAAGTCCAAATTGATAATAGCAATCTAGATAAAACCACGGTAAATTAGGCCCCTCTAGACAATTTTTGTTAATGCTTTTGTATTAGGCTCGGTAACTTAATGCAAGATTCAAATTACCTTAGCCAAACTGCTCGATTTTTTAACAGAGAATACCTTTCGCCGTGATCTTCCCACGTGATAGGGCCCAACGAGTTAGAGAGTTTAGCAGGGAACTCCCCTGAGACGGTGGCACCGCACGGAATTAAAAGTGTTTTTCCTGACTAACAAATAAGTGCACGCAATTAATAACATTATCTCCCAGCGGTCGGCGTGAACAGAATTGTTTTAAGTAAGCAAATGCTATCAAATGGGCGCGATAAGGGGAGCAGGAATAAAATTGTTACGTGTTCCACAAGTGCGCTTGATTTGTACCTCGTACGGCCGGCTAATGAACTTTTATTTGACGTAGAAAATTTGTTACGCTGAAGGTGACAAATGGGATGAGTTGACCATTGGCCATTTGCCAGGTAACGTAAATTCTTCGGGAAAATTAAGGGGTTTTATTTTCCTCAGACGAATTACAGAGAGCTCGCATGCACACGACGAATTTCTGCGGGAATTAATGCTGGCCAGTGTCCTTGGAAGACTCGCGAAAATAAGTGGGGGGCACGTACTCCCACATCTTCCGTGCCGAGTTTTATCTAGTTACGCGGGCGACTTCCAGGGTTCTCTAGAGCAATAAAATGCGAGGAACGCTTTTTAAGCGAAAAATTATGCTAAGCGCATATCAATTTGTCTGCACGCTCTCATGGCAGCTGCCGCGCCGGCGGTAGCTGAGCGGCGCGCAAGAAGCCGGCCCGGCATGGGAAAGCAATTAAAATTGTTACAAAATCTGAAAATGGAAATCAATTGGAGGCATAAAGCGTATATGGCGCAGGAATTAAGAGAAATGCGACATGCATATTAATGGCCGTTCGCCATTTTTTCGCGCGTTTCCAGAGCGATCGGAATTGCAAAATTTTTTCAACTCGATCAGATCACCAGAACCAAGTTGAAACGCACTTGTCGGTGATTCAAAGTTTTCAGTTGCAAATGAAATTATTACAAATATGTATGCATTAAGAATTTTTTTCTGATTTCGACAATTTCAATTTAAAGGGCTAGTTAATTTGCTTGCATGCAAAATATAGTTGAAAAAAGTCGAACTTTGAATTTTAATTAAGTATTTGTACTGAGCAAATCACTTCAGAACTGCATTACCCTTAATTTCTGAAGATTTTTGTGCAATCTGGCCTTTTTCGTGCCTAAAACATTTTGAATTCTCGAATATCTCTAAAGATATTGATTGTTTAAAACAAATTCCAAATCTTTAATTAAGTCAATCAGAACAAGGTCTTATAATAGACTCATCAAATTGTTTCGTATAATGCAAAACCATGCGGTATTTACGTCTTTAAAGTTTGAAGTACAAGTCTTTATGCATAGAAGCATCTTCCTTCAAAAGTTACTTTGATACTAAAATGTTGCAAGCTTTATGTTAATGTTTAGACCGTAAACCTCAGTAGAAAATGTTTGAAGTATAATATAATAAATAAAACAATTAATTTCTCGCATTTTTAAAATATAATTACCTTACTTGATAGATCACGTCATTTAAAAATCTAGCGTGACAAACTGGATAGATTGAATTGAATACTGAATAGGCTAGTTGACCGAAACTTGAAGGATTTGCGAAATTGTGTGAAGCAATAAAGACCTGTCGTGTGCAGACAACAAGCACTTTCAATTAATTAAACCATATTTTTTTGTTGACTTTACTATATAATTAACATGATTTTATAAAAACTTTAGCTATAAAATTTAATTAGTGATAGACAGATCTGCATACTATATATGAAATGAAGTATTTATGTAAAACGCCTATTTCCGGTGCAATTAAATTATTTAATGGCATCACGCGGTGTGACCTGCAATAAAAATTCTTGCACTTTAGATATGAATTTAACGAGCTTCTAGACATAACGCGCTAGGTGATCTAGCGCCCCGCTGGGTTGTAATGACAAAATCCGATAGTCCTCGAAATTGCGAGGGGTCCTTCTTCCTTTAATTACTCGGCAAAAAGGAAGCATTCCCCGAATGCCTTCCTTATCAATTTTCAGGTTGGAAATAACTTGTAATCTGATAAACGAGTTCTTTGCCTTCACAATGGAGCGTCCCTGATGAAGTCATTTCTCTTCCTGAGAAACCCAGCCTTCGGTAGCGCAGTTCCCGCATTCCTTTTTTCACGAAGAAAACTCACCTGACTCGAGTCGGGCTCTGGTCGCGCTCTACGTGTGCTTCGATTCCAGTGCGAAGGTGGATGATAAAAATACGTGAACTTTATTACCGGCCCGGAGAGAGGACACCGACACCAGTGCACGCCGGTACCCACATTGCGGCAGTACCCCGTCCGGAGGTACCATCTTCCAGCCGTAAAAAAGCAAAGGAAACCAATTACTCTGCAGTTTATATGAGAAATAATTTTTTTCTGAGGTCATTCCCGGCTGATTTGAATTTCAAATTAGTCGTCAAATTCCCACGATATGATTTGAATTGCTCCGCGAGTAGAAAGATCGCTGCCGCGAGATACAACACATGGTGCATTCGGATTTTATTTTCTCGTATTATTTTTGTGGGTACGACGACGTGTACTGCTAATTACTGGCGGGGCTTATTATAAATATGAAAATTATACGAATTCGCCCGGTGCGCGGTGGCGAAATCTCAGGTAGCCAAGGCAAACAGAGTAACGCCGGGCATTAGCATAGCACATCTGTTTTATTGCGCCGCTAATTGCATAAATGGAAATTGTCTGTCTGGGTAATTGCCCAAAGTTTTCAGATTCTAACTTAATTAACCGTCGGCGGGGGTACGCTTTTCGATCTCCAACTTTCCTTGCCAGCGTTGCCTTGAATCTCGGCTAAGGATGAGAGCAAAGCCCTTGGTCTCATGGTGAGGAATTCAACATGCAAAGGGCAGAGTTTGACCATTAACTCCGGTGCGAATGTAACTAGGAGTAATTATGAAATACACTGGAATAATTATTCTTCTTCGCACCACAACTATTTACATACATTGTATCATACTTACGATATTCAGAGATTAGCAGATATTCACCAATTTCAAAAAATTAATTCTAATACTCAATAATATTCAATATGGAAATATTGAAATTTTCATATGTATACATCGATCACTTGGGTCCATAGTGGTTTTTGGTAGACTATCAATTCCAAAAGTTTTAAAAATAGTTCTCAACTAAGCGTAAATATAAAGTTTATTTCTCAGTAGATGACAAAACAAACAATTTTTGTAATAGATTAAACCTTAGTCAATTGAACAAATTTGGGTCTTCCCTGCTTCTTTCTGTTTTGAACCATGAATTCGTTACAAACCTCAACCAGGTATACAGCGAGTTAAATGAACTCCATAAGCAAATAAACTAACTATTTTTAACATTTCTTTACCATATTCTTTTTGCCCTACTTTGGAAAAGATTGATTTTTTATGCCTACTCCTCTCTGTAAAGATAAAATTAAGTAATCAATTAATGCTTGATGATTGCCATGTATCTCATAAATAAATAAGAAAATTAATTTTCCGCTGCACCGAAACGTTTCTTCGTAAATTTCGGAATCACCTACGTTCAAATAAAAGTTTGTTATTCTTT